>OY997266.1:244715788-247578502 GCA_963921465.1 Triticum timopheevii
ATCACCCAATGCGGAGTCCGGATGAAAAAGTTATTGAGGTTTTGAGTCAGGTATGTCTGTGCAGTCCGAATCTGAATCCAGAACGTGAGAGACTTGGACTCTATCTTCTCCTGGCACAAAAGTGACGTGAGAGGCATTTTGAACAGAACCTAAACTTCTCCTTTTCCCTTATCTTTATATGTGAATTGTACAAATGTTCCATACACCAGCAATTAGACAAAACACAAAAGTGTGTGAAGTATTTTTATTCTGGATAACATAAATAGATTATTGAATAGTTTGCACTAGAAATCACCTGACAAATATGCATGTATGTTATATTTTTGGTCGTATCTAAGATAGTCACACTACTAGGAAAACGGCTATAGCTAATATGGACATTAATGGCGCACCATGTATGTGGTGCGCCACTGCTATATTGCAGTGACGCACCATATATAGGTACGCCATTAAACTCCAAATACTAATGTCGCACCACACCCTCGGTGCGCCACTACTAACAATTTTTTTTTAATTTTTTAAACTAATAATGGCGCACCAGGGGATAGTGCGCCATTACTAGTTTTAACTAGTAATGGCGCACCACACCCTCGGTGCGCCACTACTAACAAATTTTTTATATTTTTTTAAAAACTAGTAATGGCGAACCAGGGGATAGTGCACCATTACTAGTTTAACTATTAATGGCGCACCACACCCACGGTGCATCATTACTAACTTTGACCAAAAATTCCACTGAATGCACCCCCCCTATGGACCGCCTTTTCAGTTTAAAATAAATAAAAGAAAATGATGGAAATGTCAATAAAATAAAATAAAATAAATTTCCCATGTGATATGTGGTCTAGTTGTTGGGAAAATTTACAAATATGAATTTCGACTTTTGCATACGAACTCAGATTAAAAAGTTTTTTATATGAGAAATCATCTACTCGAAAAGTTACATCCGAATTCAACCGGGGGAACTCCATTGAAGATTTTTAGAATCCCAAAAAATCTAACAGAATAAAAGATACGGGGCTTTTAAGATCTAGAGGGGGAAAAATGTCAAAAATTCAAACTTAGTAGTGGCGCACCATTTGCTAGGTGCGCCACTAGTAACAGAAAAAAAATAGTTTCGAAATTTTTTTTGATTTTTTTTTCGAAAATATGATACGTAATATGGACGGAAGTTTGAAATATTTTTTCAAAATTTCATCACACTTATGAGCATGAACAAAGTCCTAGACATCAATAAGGTTTAATAGGATTGATATGATAGATATATCAACAAGTGCTTGTTAAGTGAGCTGGTGCTGGGGTTGGATAGACCTATCAAGTTAAGCGTGCTTGGGCTGGAGTAGTGTGAGGATGGGTGATCTTTCGGGAAGTTTGACCACGGAGTCTGCTTTGACTTGAGATTAAGCATATTGACCTGAGATTAAGCCATAGTGACCCGAGATTAAGAAAAAAAGAAAAAAAATTGAATTTTTTTTGAAAAAAATGTTAGTAATGGCGCACTTCTATGTGGTGCACCATTACTAAGTCAGATAGTAACGGCGCACCTCTAGGCATAGTAATGGCGCACTGTAGGTGTGCCAGTACTAAAAATTACTAATGGCGTGATAATAGTGGCGCACTATAGGTGCGCCATTACTAAAAATTACTAATGGCGTGCCAATAGTGGCGCACCTATAGTGCGCCATCAATGGCAAAAATAGGTACTCCACTAACATGCCTTTTTCTAGTAGTGTCATGTCCTCATCATCCTCCCCTTCTTGAAAACAAAGCTGTGCTCAGCGTTGCTTAATCTGAAATGTGGCTAACAAAAGAGACAAGGTGTACATGTTGTATATGTATATGTCATCCATTTTTACTTACCTTGATTTTTGCACATATGACACATGTATACATGAGTAACTTTCATAGATCGTAAAATATAAAGCCAAAATATTATCATAAGTAGAAGGCAGGAAAATATTGCAACTCAGTTTGCACATATAAGTGAAGCTCTTATTCATATCAAAAGATTGACAATATTCATCATTAAACCATTCCAACATTGGTGAATAAACCTTACGTGCATCAAATTTACATGCTACAACATGCTTAAATAAGAAAACATGCAATAAGTCATTTGACACAGAATGATCACCAAGATTAGAGGTCATATGAAAATGATTAAACATTGGCACAATTGTTTTAAAATCCAAATCTGATTTATTTCCTGATTCACATGGTTCTTTGACATCAACAGTTAATTCAATGGGCGCACTCAAAATTGTTGGTATTTTAGTTCTTTGATCACATGATGCATTCATGACAGTAACATGATTCTCTAAAATAGGTGGCATGTTCAAATCAACAGGTAACTCAACACATGATGTATTTAAGTTAATTAGGCATGCATCATTCTCATGTGAAGTTATATCATCAATACCTTTACTGTTACCTTGTCGCAAAGACGTAGCTGATGTAGGTATGGACAATGACAATATACCATACACTTGAGATGATGTCGCACTCACAACCTAAGGTGTGGCTGCTCTAGTAGGGCAACCATGGAGGAATCAACCGATGGTAGTGAGCATGAATTGGAATAGTAGTTGTTGTAGTCACCCAATGCATTCTCCTGTAACTGTCTCTGAAAGATACAAGCAGAAACATACATACCAGTAATGCAACAAGGAATATACTAAAATCTTGCCTAAATATCATGGTTCAAACCACCAAAAAATATATTCATTTTATCATCCTTAGATTCTTCTATGTCACAATGATGCATATAAGATTTGAACTCTTGGTAATAAGCATGAACAGTGTTGTTGCCTTGTTTAAATTGTTCAAATTTGCGAAGAAATTCACAAGATAGTAAGGAGGGAAAAATTGTTGTATCATTACATCTTTCAGATCTTTCCATGTTGTGGGCTGGTTATCAATGTTTATCTTACAATGCACACTCCACCAAACAGAAGCAAAACTAGTAAATGCTCTAGAGGCAGCTCGTACTCGCTCAAGTTCAGAAAAGTCATGGTGACTAAAAACTTGTTCTACTTCAAGCTCCCAAGCGAGATAAATAGCAGGATTAAATCTACCCTCAAATGAGGGTAAAGAGATAACCTGACCATGTGCTTGTGTGTGTTGTCCCAACTCTCATGATGGTGAAGATGTGTCCGACGTCCAAGAACTTCTATCTCTGGAACCTGTCATGATTAGTAGAAACAAGAAACAAAATTCAAGAATAATGTTCCTATGAACTACTAGGATGTGGTTGTAAAGTGCTCACAGTAAAGCAAATATCAATATCTTACTAGTTCTTACCATGCGGCAGGTGGTGACAAGCAACCAACAGTGTCAAGTAACTCTGAAGATTGTGTGAAGCGATTGCCAGGGGAACGTACGTATACATGATGTAGAAATATGTGGAGCTGGGTTGGCTATACATGGTAGCAAAAAATTAGCAATAATAAATTCAAAGATGCAATGTTGAATCAACGCTCAACGACGGTATTCTAATGGTCCTAGGCTAGACCGGACTAGAGACGCGAGCCTAGAACACTAATGAGGTCACGGCGTAGCACAACTAGCATCAATGAAGGATACTAAGTAGCTCTGGACAACAAGATATAAGTGCAGATCACAACGGCACTGAAGATAATGATGAAAAACAACTTCCAAGAAGGATATACAACAACTCTCTCTCCAACTTTCCTCTTGAAAAGTTTGAGCCAATTTTCTGATAATTTTTTTCAAAGAATGCTACTAGCTCAAGCTTTCCATTGCAAAAAGAATCACTAAATTCCGAGTTGATATGAGGAGTCAAAAAATTCTAAAACTGGCTTGAAAAACTGGAATAAGCTGTGTTCGCGAACTTCGGAGGGTAAAAAAACCTATTTAGAAGCCTATTTTTTTCTTCTCACTTTTTTCTTTTTCTTTCTCTCTTTTTTCTCTGACTTTTTTTTCTTTTTTTCTCTTTTTTTCTCTTTTTTTCTATCTTTTATTTCTGCCTTTTATTTCTCTCTCCCTTCTTTCCAAAAACAAACTAGATAAGATGAGATTGGATCAACCGAAGAGTGAACGATATCAACTATGATTATGACAATGAATGGTGGGTAGCACGTGGTGGAAATTGATGGATGGGTGGTGAACAGCGGAAGGGATATCAATGCAGCGGCGGCGTGACTAATGTGAACAGAACTCGAAACTCTAAAGGAACTTGACACTAAGACCAGCAACTCGACGCGACGATGCAACCGATAATTCAACAATGCAATCAATGAAAAGAAAATTGCAAAGGCTCAGAGTGGCTTGGACAAAGGATGAACAACTCTAACTTTTTTTGTGGCTTTTTCTTGGACAATAGGTAAGAAAATAAATCTAATCTAGGAAAAACTGGAAATTCTCACTGAGCAACCCGAAAACTGATACCACTTGATAGAGGCGGGGGTGTCCCAATCTTTCGATGAGATGATAACTATCGATTTGGTGGAGTCAACTTTGACGATCCGACTACAAACATGCGTGACGTTGCGCTTAGCAATCGCTAAACCAACTCCGAGAGGTTGTTGACCACGCCGGAGCACATTCAACCTGACCACGAAGGTCTATTCCTACAAGCAATCGAAAACAAGCAATAATATGATAAAACCAATCTGAATATTGCGAGTATATATGAAGTATTGATTAAGGTGGGGATCCGTATGCGGTCTTGGTTTGATCGTTGGACGCAAATGAAGTACACGAAGGAAAAAGCTACTAGATGGATCTACTTATATAGGAGCAAGAGGTGCCGGCCAAAGAGGTGGGAGGATGTCCCAAGGCATCCTAAAACTAAACCTAGGTCGTACAAGGCCAATGGGCCCAAGTGGAGGTGACGTAACACCTTTGGACTTGTAGTTTGACTCAGATTCTACTGCAGCATCAGATTGTTTCGTCCATAACTCAACGCTCTAGAAGTATTTGAAGGTGAATCCAATTGGGTTGAAAAGAGAGAAATCTATTTTCCAACAAAAAAGAATCACCCAATTTGGAGTCCGGATGAAAAAGTTATTGACGTTTTGAGTCAGGTATGTCTATGCAATCCGAATTTGAATCCAGAACGCGAGAGACTTGGACTCTATCTTCTCTTGGCCCAAAAGTGACGTGAGAGGACTTTTTGAACAGAACCTAAACTTCTCCTTTTCCCTTATCTTCATATGTGGATTGTAGAAATGTTCCATACACCTGCAATTAGACAAAACACAAAAGTGTGTGAAGTATTTTTGTTCTGGATAACATAAATAGATTATTGAATAGTTTGCACTAGAAATCACCTGACAAATATGCATGTATGCAATATTTTTGGTCGTATCCAAGATAGTCATGTCCTCATCACTGTATAAAACCAAATGCTTTGATTACCTCATCAAAGCATATATTCCAACTCTGAGATGCTTGCACCAGTCCATAAATGGATCGCTGGAGCTTGCATGCTTTGTTAGCATCATATACAACTCTTCTTTAAGAAATCCATTAAGGAATGCACTTTTGATATCCATTTTCCATATTTCATAATCATAAAATGCGGCAATTGCTAACATGATTCAGACAGACTTAAGCATCGCTACGGGTGGGAAAGTCTCATCGTTGTCAACTCCTTGAACTTGCTGAAAACCTTTTGCGACAAGTCGAGCTTTATAGACAGTAACATTACCATCAGTGTTAGTCTTCTTCTTGATGACCTATTTATTCTCTATGGGTCGCCGATCATTGGGCAGATCGACCAAAGTCCACACGTTGTTCTCATACATGGATCCTATCTCAGATTTCATGGCCTCAAACCATTTATCTGAATCTGGGCTCATCATAGCTTCTTCATAGTTTGTAGGTTCGTCATGGTCAAGTAACATGACCTCTAGAACAGGATTACGATACCACTCTGGTATGGATCGTGCTCTATTTGACCTACGAGGTTCTGTAGCAAGTTGATCTAAAGTTTCATGATCTTTATCATTAGCTTCCTCTTCGGTTGGTGTAGACATCACAAGAACGGATTTCTGGATGAGCTACTTTCCAAATTGATAGAAGAAAGAATTACCTCATCAAGTTCTACTTTCCTCCCACTCACTTCTTTCGAGAGAAACTCCTTCTCTAGAAAGGTTCCGTTCTTAGCAACAAAGATCTTGCCTTCGGATCTGTGGTAGAAGGTGTACCCAATTATTTCCTTAGGGTATCCTATGAAGATGCACTTCTCCGATTCGGGTTTGAGCTTATCAGGCTGAAGCCTTTTGACATAAGCATCGCATCCCCAACCTTTAAGAAACGACAACTTAGGTTTGTTGCCAAACCACAGTTCATACGGTGTCGTCTCAACGGATTTTGATGGTGCCCTATTTAACGTGAATGCAGCTGTCTCTAATGCATAACCCCAAAACGATAGTGGTAAATCGATAAGAGATATCCTAGATCGCACCATATTTAATAATGTACGGTTACAACGTTCGGTCACACCATTACGCTATGGTGTTCCAGGTGGCGTGAGCTGTGAAACTATTCCACATTGTTTTAAATGAAGGCCAAACTCGTAACTCAGATATTCACCTCCACGATCAGACCGTAGAAACTTTATTTTCTTGTTACGATGATTCTCCACTTCACTACGAAATTCTTTGAACTTTTCAAATGTTTCAGACTTGTGTTTCATTAAGTAGATATACCCATATCTCCTCAAATCATCTGTGAAGGTCAGAAAATAACGATACCGACCACGATCCTCAACACTCATTGGACCACATACATAGGTATGTATTATTCCAATAAATCATTGTCTCGTTCCATTGTTCCGGAGAAGGAGTTTTAGTCATCTTGCCCATAAGGCACAGTTCGCAAGTATCAAATGATTCATAATCAAGTGATTCCAAAAGTCCATATTTATGGAGTTTCTTCATGCGCTTTACACCGATATGCCCAAGCGACAGTGCCACAAATAAGTTGCACTATCATTATCAACTTCTCATCTTCTGGCATCAATATTATTAATATGTGTATCACCATGATCAAGATTCAACATAAATAGACCACTCTTCCAGGGTGCATGACCATAAAAGATATTACTCATATAAATAGAACAACCATTATTTTCTGATTTAAATGAATAACCGTCTCGCAATAAACAAGATCCAGACATAATGTTCATGCTCAATGCTGGCACCAAATAACAATTATTCAGGTCTAAAACTAATCCGGAATGTAGATGTAGAGGTAGCGTGCCGATGGCGATCACATCGACCTTGGAACCATTCCCGACGCGCATCGTCACCTCATCCTTAGACAATCTTCGTTTGATTCATAGTCCCTGCTTCGAGTTACAAATATGAGCAACTGAACCGGTATCAAATACCACTATAGGAATAAGGCACTTTGCCGTCATCCATGGCTGACGGCAAAGGCATGCCAGGTTGACGGCAAAGACCTTTGCCGTCAGCCAGCAGACGACAATAGGTCCGGTTGAATAGGCTTAGGCAAAGGCCTCTTTGCCATGTGCTGGCTGGCGACAAAGATGCAAATGGCTTTGTCGTCTGCTGACAGACGACAAAGAGCCTGGACGGCACACGTGGCAGTTCAGGTCCGTTAAGTGGTTAACAGTGTGCATTGCTGTCAGCTGGCAGACGGCAAATTCCTTTGCATCTTGTCGTCTGCCAGCTGACGGCAAAGATGCAAAGGCCTTTGCTGTCTCCTGGCTAACGACAAATTTTCCAGATAGGCCAGCAGACTACACCCCAGGTTGTACAGGTAGCTTCCATGTGGCAGCTTTGTCGTCTGCTAGCAGAGGACAAAGTGGCTATATATCCGGTAATTTTTCTATTTTTCCTTAAATTCATTCAATTTGACAGAATTTCACACACACAGACATATATATATATATATATATATATATATATATATATATATATATATATATATATACACATGTCAAAATAATTTCAACAAGCATACCAACATTAAGTTTCCGACAACATATACTAGTTTCCAACAAACTGAACATATACAAGTTTCCAACAACATACAATGGTTTCCAACAACATTTCCATACATACATATCCAACAAGTTTGCAACAAGTTTCCATAAACAAAAAGGTAGCACAAGCACAAGTAAAAATTTGCAAAAAGTTTCCATCAATGCAAGCTTCCTCATCTCAAGCAAATCTGCAAATAAGGAAAGATGAAAGTTAGAAGAAGAAGAAGACTAGCTAGAAAAAGAAGAAGAAGAAGAAGAAGATCCTTCTTCTTCTTCTAACTAAGGTAGGTAAAAATGCCATTTTTTAGCTAAGGTAGGTAAAAATGCTAAGTGTGTAGGTCATTTTAGAGCTAAGCTAGGTAAATAGGTCATTTTGGAGCTAACCTAGGTAGTTATGCCATTTTAAGCTAACTAAGCATATTTATTCATTTTGTAGGACAAAATGGTAAGTGTAGGTCATTTTAGAGCTATCCTAGTTAAATCGGTCATTTTAGAGCCAGGTAAGGTTATTTTGTCAATTTGGAGGAAAATAAACTAGTTATATGATAGTTTGGAGCTAAACCATGGTTATTATGCCATTTTTTACATAAGTAAGCTAATTATGTCATAAATGAACTAGGTAAGCTAAGTATAGATCATTATTTATCTATCCTAGGTAGTAATGGCATTTTTCAGCTAACTAAGCATATTCAGTCATTTAGGAGGAAACAAGGCTAAGTATAGATCATTTATAGCTATCCTAGGTAAAGTAAGGTTATGATGTCATTTTTGAGGAAAATAAGCTAAGTATAGGTCATTTTGGAGATAAACCAAGGTTATTATGCCAATTTTTACCTAAGTGCGCTAATTACGTCATAAATGAAGTAGCTAAGCTAATTGATCATTATTGAGCTATCCTAGGTTGTTATGACATTTTTTACCTAAGTGAGCTAATTATGTCATAAATGAACTAGCTAAGCTAGCTATAGATCATTATTGAGCTATCCTAGGTTGTTATGCCATTTTCAAGCTAACAAAGCATTTGTTAAGCAAAGCACTTGGGAAAACTTACTATAATCAGGGAGGTGAAGGACCGGTCGAGGTTGCGCCACCGCAAGACGGAGAAGGATCGGTCGATCCTTTTTGGGAGGCGTGTTGCACCAAAGATCATTTGCAATGTTTAGTTAGCATGATGCAACTGAAATGTGAATACTGGTAACTAATGACCAATCAAATGAAACTCACCATGTCCGCTATAGCAATCTGGGGCATCGGCGGAGGGGTCTAGCCGGTTTTCTCGCACATGGACTGCACATTTTGTTTTCACGAGTCAGTCATATTAGTTAGTAATGAAACGGACATTACATGCATGATTTGGCTAGTATGTGGGAGAAACTTACCCTGAGGATCTCTTATAGGGCCTGATGACTCACGTCGTTCCGGTTCCTCTCCGCCTCCATCATATTAGCCGTCCTCTCCTCCATCTCCCTCTCCCTCTACGCCGCCTGCCTAATTGCCTCCCCCAGAAGCTCCTGGGCCCTAGCCTCGATGGCGAGCTCCATTGTTCATTGTCGAGGCCTCATCTCAGGAAGAGACCTCATATGGCACTTCTTGGTCTCCGGGAGACTTCTAGGACATCGTATTAGTCCATCCCCAAAGGTTACCGAGCCATGTCTCCTCCCATCACCAGATAGCATCACGAGCTCAGGATCAAAAGGACTCTGGCTCGGGTTGAAGTCCTCACCATTCATCTTCTTCCCCAGTCTCTGTAACTCACAGGCTTGTCATGGGAGGAGATGTTGGTGAAGCTCTCTGGATGATCGAGTTCATCCTGCGAGAATGCCTTGGCCTTCTTGAAAGGGGCACTATGGGCCATGGCATAGAGGTCATACAGCGGCGGCACCTCCTTCTTGTTGTGTCGCGCCAAAAAGAGAGGAACAGGGTAAATTAGTAATTTAAGGGCTGAACCTAGCATGAAGAATGAAATTGCATGAATCGTTAAGGGCTCGAACCACATACCAAGTGATCCCCGTACTCAAACATTTTGGAGCTCCCTTGATGGTGTGAAACACCTTGCATCTAGGCACGCTTCTCCCTGGCCTTGTTGTGGATGGCTAGCCATTGGAGAGAGCATCCACTAACCTCTCCCAATAGTCCATCTTATCCGCACACCATCTCGGGGGCACCTAAGTTAGACAAAGAGAAATTTCAGCGCTACGCCTACGAATCAAATCAAGGAAACTAGTACAAGGCCTTAAGAATAGGTAATTCCCTTCATGTACTTGTCCTTACTCAGATACTTGATGCGGCACTTCTTCTTCTGCTTCCTGATGTTAGTCGAGGCGTAGTGTCTCGGACAGCCTGCACCCGAGCCTCGTGCCGTAAGTTCTAAACTAGGCGCTTGCACTCCGCTTCGAGAACCATAGCCACGTCCACCTCGTGTTCCTCAAGACACCTGTAGAAGATCTGCAATCAAACAAGACAACACTGATCATTAGTACAATCACTAGGTACTGTTGATTTTTAGTTATGTAAGGGAGAAACTACCCAAAACCATTGTCTCACAATATCGGCCATCGTCTCGTACACGACACTGTCGACCATCTCCCCCGGCGGGGCCGGGGCAGCCTCGTACAGCTCCTAGGTCAGTGCTAGCTGTGGAAGCTCGCCCTCACCGGGCAACGTGACCCACCCCGGGAAGTGGTGCCGGTAAAGAGTACCAAGGAGCTGGTTGGGCCTGCGGACACCATCTGCATGTATCCAACCCCTGCAGTATGACAAGGCCAACACAATAGATATTAATTTGAACAAACATGAAGGGAAAAGGTTAAAAAAGATTAAATGCACTTACTTATCCCCGTTAGGCTGAATCAACCACCTCTGGTCGCGGGTCGCCGACACGGATGCTAGCGTAGTACCACCATGCTGGTAGACCTTCTTGCCCTCCTCAACCAGCTCGCCCTCGCTGTAGCTATCCTTAGAAAAGGTCTCCTCGACACCGTTAGCATGGCCGCTAGTCTCCGGAGTCACGTGGGACGAAGACTCTAGGACCCGAGTCTCCTGGGAGGAAGACTCTGGGACCCGAGTCTCCTGGGAGGAAGACTCTGGGACCCGAGGCTTGGCGACCAGAGGCTCGTGGACCGGAGTCCAAGACGGGTCCAGGTCAGACGGTCCGCCTGAGATGGAGCACTCCGGTGGTCCGGAGAATCAGTGGGGGGTGGCAGCGAGGAAGGCACAACAACCTTCCTACCTCTCCCACCGCCACGTACACCTCTACTTGCACCCGTCTTCTTCCCCCTACCTCCTCTCCCGGCCAAAGAAGAAACGCCCACCGAAGGACCTGGGGGTGTCTGCATGTTGTCTACCAGCTCTCTCCGAAGGTTTTTGGGTGCAATAACAACACCCCTTCCACACGCGGATGAAGGTGGGGCCGAGGGGAAACACCCGTTAGGTTGTGTACTCTCTTTGTCGTCCGCTAGCAGATGGTAAAGAAGCTTTGCCATCAGCTAGCGGACGACAAAGAAGATGGACGTTAGGTGGTTCCCGTTCATGGGCCACCCTCCCTCTTTGGCATCCGCCAGCGAACAGCGAAGCTTCTTTACCGTCTGTTAGCAAACGGCAAAGAGCAGCCTGATGGCAAACTCAATCTTTGTCATTCGCTCGTTCTTTGTCGTTGGCTTTCTGTAAGCTGATGGCAAAGACCTTCGTTGCCGTCAGCTAGCAGACGGCAAAGAGCTAGCTGACGGCAAAGATACTGATTCCAATAGTGTACCCAGGCACTAGTACGAGAATTAGTAAGGTACATATCAAAAACATGTCTATCAAATATACCTTTGTTCACTTTGCCATCCTTCTTATGCGCCAAATACTTGGGGTAGTTCCTCTTCCAGTGGCCAGTCCCTTTGTAGTAGAAGCACTCAGCTCCAATCTTGGGTCCAGCTTTGCGTTTCTTCCTGGGAGTGACAACTTGCTTTTCATTCTTCTTGAAGTTCCCCTTCTTACCCTTTCCCTTCTTCTTGAAACTAGTGGTCTTGTTAACCATCAACACTTGATGCTCCTTCTTGATTTCTACCTCCGCAGCCTTTAGCATTGTGAAGAGCTCGGGAATAGTCTTTTCCATCACTTGCATATTGTAGTTCATCACGAAGCCTTTGTAGCTTGGTGGCAGCGATTGAAGAACTCTGTCAATGACACAATCATTTGGAAGATTAACTCCCAGCTGAGTCAAGTGATTATGGTACCCATACATTCTGAGTATGTGCTCACTAACAGAACTGTTATCCTCCATCTTGCCACTATAGAACTTGTTGGAGACTTCATATCTCTCAACTCGGGCATTTGCTTGAACAATTAACTTCAATTCCTGGAATATCTCATATGGTCCATGACATTCAAAACGTCTTTGAAGTCCCAATTCTAAGCTGTAAAGCATGGCACACTGAACTAACGAGTAGTCATCAACACGCAACTACCAGACATTCACAATGTCTGCAGTTGCTGGGGAAGGTGGTACACCTAGCGGTGCATCAAGGACATAATTCTTCTGTGCAGCAATGAGGATAATCCTCAAGATACGGATCCAGTCCATGTAGTTGCTACCATCATCTTTCAACTTATCTTTCTCTAGGAACGCATTAGAATTCAAGGGAATGGTAGCACGAGCCATCGATCTACAACATAGATATGCAAAAAAGCTATCAGGACTAAGTTCATGATAAATTAAGTTCAATTAATCATACTACTTAAGAACTCCCACTTAGATAGACATCCCTCAAGTCATCTAAATGATACGTGATCAAAATCAACTAAACCATGTCAGATCATCACGTGAGATGGAGTAGTCATCAATGGTGAACATCTCTATGTTGAGCATATCCACTATATGATTCACATTCGACCTTTTGGTCTCTAGTGTTCTGAAGCCATCTCTGTATATGCTAGGCTCGTCAAGTTTAAACCGAGTATTCTGCATGTGCAAAACTGGCTTGCACCCGTTGTATTTGAACATAGAGCTTATCACACCCGATCATCACGTGGTGTCTGAGCACGAAGAATTTTCGCAATGGTGCATACTCGGGGAGAACACTTATACCTTGAAATTTTAGGAAGGGATCGTCTTATAATGCTACCGCCGTACTAAGAAAACTAAGATCCATAAAGATAAACATCACATGCAATCAAAAGATATGTGACATGATATGGCCATCATCATCTTGTGCTTTTGATTTCCATCACCAAAGCAACGTCGTGATCTCCATCGTCACCGGCTTGACAACTTGATCTCCATCGTAGTGTCATGGTTGTCTCACCAACTATTGCTTCTACGACTATCGCTACCGCTTCATGATAAAGTGAAGCAATTACATGGCATTTGTATTTCATACAATAAAACGACAACCATAAGGCTCCTGCCAGTTGCCGATAACTTTTACAAAACAAGATCATCGCATACAACAACGTACATCACAATATGCCCTGCAAAAGCAAGTTAGACATCCTCTACTTTGTTGTTCCAGTTTTACGTGGCTGCTATGGGCTTCTAGCAAGAACCATACTTACCTACATCACAAAAACCACAACAGTGATTTATCAAGTTTGTTGTTTTAACCTTCACAAGGACCGGCCGCGGTCAAATTCGATTCAACTAAAGTTGAGAAACATACACCCGCCAGCCATCTTTATGCAAAACTAGTTGCATGCCTATCGGTGGAACCGGTCTCATGAACGTGGTCATCTAAGGTTGGTCCGGGCCGCTTCATCCAACAATACCGCCGAATCAAAATAAGATAATGGTGGTAAGCAGTATGACAATCACCGCCCACAATGTGTTCTACTCGTGCATATCATCTACACATAGACCTGGCTTGGACGCCGCTATTGGAAACGTAGCATGCAATTTCAAAAAAAAATCCTACGCTCACGCAAGATCTATCTAGGAGATGCATAGCAACGAGAGGGGGAGAGTGTCTCCATGTACCCTCGTAGACCGAAAGAGGAAGCGTTTGCTCCACGTGGTTGATGTAGTCGAACGTCTTCTCATTTCGACTGATCGAGTACCAAACGTACGACACCTCCGAGTTCTGCACACGTTCAGCGCGATGACGTCCCTCGAGCTCTTGATCTAGCAGAGGGTCGAAGGAGTAGATGAGTTCCCTCAGCACAACGGCGTGGTGACGGTGATGGTGATGTGATCCACGCAGGGCTTTGCCTGAGACCCGCGAGAATTAGATCGAGGCATAAACTGTAGAGGGTGGCGCCGCACACGGCTTGGAGCAATTGTTGTGTGTTCTAGGGGCGCCCCCATATATAAAGGAGGGAGGGAGAGAAGACCGGTCCTAGGTGCGCCCCAAATTGGAGGAGTCCCACTTGGGCTCCTAGTAGGATTCGCCCCCCCCCTTCCTTTTACCGGAGGGGGAAAGGGGGAAGGAGAGGGAGTAGGAGAAGGAAAGGGGCGCACCGCCCGCTTGCCTAGTCCAGTTCGGCCTCCTCCCTTGTGGGGGCGCACCAGCCCCTTGTGGGCTGGTGTGCCTCCCTCCTATGGCCCATATGGCCCATATCTTTCCCCGAGGGGTTCTGGTAACCCCTCTTGTACTCCGGTATGTACCCGATACACTCCGGAACCCTTCCGGAGTTCGAATACTACCTTCCAACATATCAATCTTTACCTCTCGACCAGTTCGAGAATCCTCATCATGTTCGT
Organism: Triticum timopheevii; assembly: GCA_963921465.1. NCBI lineage: Eukaryota > Viridiplantae > Streptophyta > Magnoliopsida > Poales > Poaceae > Triticum > Triticum timopheevii. Next base: position 244,730,443 of record OY997266.1, read on the forward strand.
GGTCTCATCCGGGGCTCCAAACAATCTTCGGTCACCAAAACACATAAATCATAATACCAATCGTCATCGAACGTTAAGTGCGCGGACCCTACGGGTTCGATAACTGTGTAGACATGACCGAGACACATCTCCAGTCAATAACCAGTAGCGGAACTTGGATGCTCATATTGTTTCCCACATATTCTATGAAGATCTTTATTGGTCTAACCGCAATGTCAACATACGTTATTCCCTTTGTCAACGGTATGTTACTGGCCCGAGATTCGATGATCGGTATCTTCATACCTAGTTCAATCTCGTTACCGGCAAGTTTCTTTACTCGTTCCATAATGCATCATCCCGCAACTAACTCATTAGTCACATTACTAGCAAGGCTTCATATGATGTGCATTATCGAGAGGGCCTAGAGATACCTCTCTGATACTCGGAGCGGCGAATCCTAATCTCGATCTATGCCAACCCAACAAACACCTTCGGAGATACCTGAGCATCTTTATCATCACCCAGTTACATTGTGACATTTGATAGCACAAAAGGCATTCCTCCGGTGTCCGGAAGTTGCATAATCTCATAGTCGGAGGAATATATATTTGACATGAAGAAAGCAGTAGCAATAAAACTGAATGATCATTATGCTAAGCTAATGGATGGGTCTTGTCCATCACATCATTCCACTAATGATGTGATCCCGTTCATCAAATGACAACTCTTCTCCATGGCTAGGAAACTTAACCATCTTTGATTAACGAGCTAGTCTAGCAGAGGCATACTAGGGGCACGGTGTTTTGTCTATGTATTCACACATGTATCAAGTTTCCGGTTAGTACAATTCTAGCATGAATAATAAACATTTATCGTAAAAAAGAAATATAAAATAACAACTTTATTATTGCCTCTAGGGCATATTTCCTTCAAATGTACCACCAAGACTTACATCAAAACTACCTACATATGCATCAGTATCAACAAAGGAGTGGTGGGGTTTAACTGCAACAAGCCAGCTTTGACTCAGTGGCTATCTTGTACTACAACTGCAGGTAACTCGTTTGAGGTGACACAAAAGAGGATGCCAAGATATGCACAACTATGGTATGGTATGTATGCTACGGAGTATGAACACTAATGTGCACAAGTCACGTTGCCGGCAATACTCAATGGCTAGTCTCGATGGGTAAGCAACGCAAAAGTAAGGCCATGTGGTTATCAATGCAATTGCAAGGTACGACAAAGATATCGTCGAGGTTACCGTCCTTGGCGATGATGAGTCCTTTGCAAAGATGAGTGGTGGTGATGATGATGTCGAACCATACCTATATAGCCAAAACACAATAGGACATGGGAACCACAACCCAAAATCTCGAAGACCAAAATGTGTCAAAACCGTCATAGGAGGTATTGGTGAATGATGGTTGTGAATGTGGGCAGCTGTGGTGGTATGAAGGTGTGGAAGATATGGTGGAATGTGGGGAAGTGATGGTGGCCGAACTTAACAAAATTCAGTTTTTCATCAGAGTTGCTCGGACGTCTGGAGTGTCACAGTCGTCCGGTCGTCGGACGTCAGGCGGGGTCCGGTCGTCCGGTGCCTGGGTGAAAATCGGGCACGGGATGAACTACTCAATTTCGAGGTGGAGGGAAGTGGTGATGTCAAATTCAAGGGAATTTGTGGATGGAAAAGGGTGGGAAGGGTGGGGAAAGCTAGATCCACACATGTCAACACAAATCCATGGATCAAATCCAACAAAATTTAAACTCACCAACAAATTACAAAAAAAATTGGGGCTATTTTTGGTGGGGACTTTTGGATTTAGGGAGAAAACGAAAGCTAGAAAACACGGGGTAGGGGCTCCAAAAACGTGATCAACGTGGCTCATGATACCAAGATGATGTAGGGCGAAACCCTAGGGGCCGATCTTTCATGTTTGGAGAGGATCCCTACGAGGAACATGAAGAACACGAGGAGGGGAACGAGAGAAAAACACTCAACCAACAAGGATAAAAGTCACACATGCGCTAGATCATCGAAACACAAGTAGAGATACAAGATTCAAGTCCAACAAAGGACGATACAAAGGGTAACCGGTTCTTCTCCGTGAGGAGGTCTTGAAGGGGTATTCTCCGGATGGAGGTCTTGAATCTAGGTGGATCTTCTCCGGATGGAGGTGTCGGTCCCTCACAAGGAGTAGATCCGAATGGATGAGCGAGGCTCTATCTCACAAATGAGATAAATCAATGCTAACCCTAGCTAGGAGGTGGGAGAGCTCTATTTATAGTCATAGTGCAAATGAGGGGCGAAGTGAAGGGGTACATGGGCATCAGCCCGCAGCTGGACGCAGCCAGGGTTCAGACGTTCGTGGGGCGCCGGTCGTCCGGAGGCTCGCGGGATCCCGGACGTCCGGGGTTCTTCGGATGTCTGTAGATTCTGTTTTGTGGTCACTTTCACGGTCGTCTGGACTTCTTCGGATTTTCGTAATTTTGGTTCTGTAGGGGAAGGGCCGGACGTCCGGAAGGGCTCCGTCGTCTGGGACCTGGGAGTGGTCGGACGTCCGGGCTGGTCCGGTCGTTCGGAGCCTGTAGCTCTGGCTAGCTTCTGTTCCCTTGGCTGTAGCGTCCTCCAGGGGTCGGACTTCCGGGCCAGGCCGGTCGTCCGGGGGCTGTAGCTTCCAAAGCAGCTCTTCTTCTTGATCTTCACGCTTGGTGTCCTCACCATCTTGGCCATTGAATGTAGCTGTCCCGTGGCTCCCGTCCAAGCACCTGATCACACATAGAGTCTCCGTATGAGGTAGTAGCCATGTCTCGTGAGTAGGGAGAGGGAGTTCGGAGAGGAGCGAGTTCACCTTATCTTCGATAGCCTTTGCTCGAGCTCTTGTCATGGGTCTGAGTGGAGTCTAGGGAGATGTAGGTACGTCCATGGGGACGAGCGAGGGATGCTCCGCATCATCTCCCCCCACCCTTGGGAAAGATCCGACCTCGGATCGGAAGTTTCATCACCGTGGTATGGTGAGAGGTCCTTGATGTTGAAGATGTCGCTCACGTTATACTTGTCTCATGGGAGGTCGATCTTGTAGGCGTTGTTGTTGTAGCGTGCTAGCACCTTGAAGGGTCCATCGGCTCAAGGTAGAAGTTTGGACCTGCGTTCGTTGGGGAAGCAGTCCTTGCGGAGGTGTAGCCACACGAGATCGCCAATGTTGAAGATCATGGGTTGCTTGTTGACGTTGAGCTTGGTCGCTAGTCATTGTACTTGGCGCTCGATGGTGTGCCTTGTATCCTCATGCATCCTCTTGAGGTAGGTTGCTCATGCTCTCGCGTCGAGGTTTGTGCGCTCTTATAGAGGAAGAGGTAGAATGTCTAATGGGGACAACAGGTTGAAGCCGTAGACGACCTTGAAGGGGGACTTGCTGGTAGTCGAATGTCTTACACGGTTGTAGGTGTACTCGGTGATGGGTAGACACGCCTCCCACTCCTTGATGTTCTTCTTGATCAACACGCGAAGTAGAGTGGAGAGCGTACGGTTCGTCACCTCCATTTCGCCGTTGGTTTGAGGATGGTATGCGGATGAGAACAAGAGCTTGATTCCGAGCTTGGCGCATAGCGTCTTCCAGAAGTTGCTCAAGAACTTGACATCGCAGTCGGAGACGATTGTCTTTGGTACTCCATGGAGTCGGAAGATTCCCCTACAAAAGAGATTGGCAACATGTCAATCATCGTCTATCTTGTTTCAAGGAATGAAATGTGCCATCTTAGAAAATCGGCCCACAACAATAAACACAGAATCCTTGCCATTTTGAGTTCTAGGCAAACCAAGTACAAAATCCATGCTAATGTCTTCCCAAGGTTGATACAAAATAGGAAGAGGCATGTAAATACCATGGGATTGAGCTTTAGACTTAGCTTTGCGACATGTGGAGCATCGGTTGGTGAAGCGTGAGACGTCGCGGAACATCTTGGGCCAAAAGTTGTTCTTGGAGAGCGTGGCGAATGTCTTGTCTCGTCCAAAGTGTCCGATGAGTCCGCCTCCATGAGCTTCTTGCAAAAGGAGCAAACAAAGAGAAGAGTCGGGAATGCAAAGTTTGTTAGCTCTCATAAGATAATCATCCTTGATGTAATATCGTTCCCAAGACGTATGCGTCACACACTTAGCATAAGGATTAGCAAAAGAAGGATCATTCGCATACAAGTCTTTTATGTTCTCAAAGCCAATAACATTCAACTCAAGTTTAGTGACAAGCGTGCATATGCGGGAAAGTGCATCCGCAACTACATTTTCCTTACCCTTAATGTACTTGATCACAGAGAGAAAAAATTCAATAAATTCACTCCATTTGGCATGACGCGTTTCATGATTGGTATGGATGACAAACTCATGAGGTCTAAGGTAATATTCCCAAACATGTAGCACACGCACTACAGCATAAAATTCTTTGTCATAGATAGGATAGTTAAGTTGAGCACCAGAGAGTTTTTCACTAAAATATGCAATGGCTCATTTGTCTTGCATCAAAACTCCGCCAATTTCGGTACCACTTGCATCGCAATGAACCTCAAAAGTTTTGTCAAAGTTGGGCAAAGCGAGAATCGGAGCATGAGTAAGCAAAAATTTGAGCTCATCAAAAGCGGTTGATTGCAAAGATCCCCAGACAAAAGGATCATTCTTCTTACTCAAGGCATGCAAAGGAACGGCAATAGTGCTAAAATCTTTCACAAAGCGATGATAAAACCCGCAAGGCCAAGAAAGCTACACAGTTGTTCCAAATTGGTGGGTTGGGCCAAGTTTTAATTGCTTAAATTTTAGATTCAGCAACATGAACACCCTTGGAAGAGACAACGAAACCCAAGAAAACAAGCTTGTCAACACCAAATGTGCACTTTTTCATGTTAGCATAAAGACGTTCCTTGCGAAGGGTTTGCAAAATAGCCCTAACATGCTTTAGATGCTCTTTCATGGATTTGCTACAAACAAGAATGTCATCAAAGTAAACCACAACAAACACTCCAATGTAAGGCCGAAGCACAAAATGCATAAGACGCATGAAAGTATCGGGAGCTTCCGACATACTCATAGGCATAACCAACCACTCATACAAGCCAAATTTGGTTTTGAAAGCGGTTTTCCATTCATCACCCTCTTGTATGCGGATTTGATAATAGCCACTTTTAAGATCAATTTTTGAGAAACTGGTGGCACCGCTAAGTTCATCAAGCATATCATCTAAGCGAAGAATGGGATGCCTATAATGCACGGTAATAGCATTAATGGGTCTACAATCTGAGCACATGCGAAAACTACCGTCTTGCTTGGGCACAAGTATAACAGGAACGACACAAGGGCTTAAGCTTCCACGTACATGTCCGTTGTCGATTAGTTGTTGTACTTGCCATTGGATCTCCTTAGTTTCTTCAAGGTTGACGCAGTATGGAGCTTTGTTTGGTAGGGGTGCTCCGGGGATGAGGTCGATTCGGTGCTCAATGCCTCGTAGAGGAGGTAGTCCCAGAGGACAAAGTGCATAACACTTGATGGGTTCTCACACACTTCTCTCATCTCTCTTTTGGTGGCAAATAGGACTAAGTTGTTCTTGTCGCTCATCATGGAGGCACTCGGTTTTGGCTTGTGGCTCTCACTCTCTTTTGGGTGGATCACTTTCTCACTCTTCTCTCCATGACGGGTGGCTTGCTTGTCAACTATCACTTGACAAGGAGACATAGGTCGTAGCACATACTCCTTCCCTTTCATCTTGAAGCTATAGTGATTGGTACGCCCATTGTGGATGGCACCTCGGTCAAATCGCTATGGTCGACCAAGGAGGCGGCAAATGGACATCGGGACGACATCACACTCTAAAGGGTCTTCATATGCGCCAATTTTGAAGGAGACTTGGACCATATGCTCAACTCGTATAGTGTCGGAGTCGCTTAGCCATTGGACTTTTTAGGGGTGCGAGTGCTTCATCTTGACCAATTGTAGCTTGGAGCATAGTTCTTCACTTGCCAAGTTGTGACAACTACCTCCATCGATGATGACCTTGACGAACCTTCCATTGATGTCGGCCTTTGTGTGGAAGATGTGGCATCGTTGGTCTTCTTCTTGTTGATGTTGAAGAGTCAAGACTTTGGAGACAACGAGAGCGGGGCTCGAATCCTCATCACAAATAACTTGATCATCTTCATCCTCGTTCACGCGCCAGTGCATGGCCACTTGCTCAAGGGCTTCCATTTCCTCTTCACTCATGGAGTCATAGGTTCCATCATCGTTGAGGATCATGGTGCGCTTGTTTGTGTATTGGAAGGACTTGTAGCCTTGGCCGCCGTAAGTGAAACACTTGAAGGATCTTGTCTTGACGGTCTCATCGGTCGGAGTAGATGATGAAGCGCACGGCTTGAAGTTGCTTGTAGTAGGAGGATGACGACTTGAGCTTGTCGAAGCTTTCTTGTAACTTGACTTGTCATCGTTGCTTGTAGATGGCTTGGTTGAGGTAGATGTTGGAGGAGTCGTTGAAGCTTGGTTGTTGGAGAAGCCGTAGGTCTTAGATGAGTACTTGGCGTACTTGAATTCATCTTGCACTTGACGTTCCGCCTTGGTAGCTTGATGCACGAGCTCAATGAGGTTGGAGTAGGGTTGGAAGTCGGCGATTTTCTTGATGGGATGATTGAGACCATTCAAGAAGCGTGCCATTGTTTGCTCATCATCTTCCGTGGCATTGGCTTGTATCATGGCGATCTCCATTTCCTTGTAGTATTCTTCAACACTCTTTGTTCCTTGCTTGAGTAGTTGGAGCTTCTTGAAGAGATCGCGGTTATAGTAGGTGGGCACAAAATGTGCTCGCATGACATCTTTCATTTGAGCCCAAGTGGTGATTGGTGGTTCACCTCTTGCTCCTCGATGCTCTAGGACTTGTTCCCACCATATGAGCACATAGTCTTGGAACTCACGGGATGCCATAGCAATCTTCTTATCTTCCTCATAGTTGTGCAAACGAAAGATTTTGTCGACCTTCAATGCCCATGATAGGTACTCTTCGGGATCATTGCTTCCATTGAACTTGGGCATTGTGAACTTTACCTTGCCGTAGCGTTGCTCTTCATTGTGTTGTGGTCGATGGTGATGATGATGCCCTTGACGTGGAGGGTAATCATCCTCATGTTGCTCATGGCATGGAGGAAGTCCATGATCAACTTGCCTTGTTGAACTTGAGGTCGTGGAGGAGCTTGTCGATCTTGAGGAGGAGCTTGAGGAACTTGACGTTGCACTCGCGGTTGGTAGTTCCGCTCTTGTATTTCTTCTCGAAGTTCTTCATCTTGATCGCGCCGATCTCGATTGCTGTTGGCGATGGCTCGACTTGATTCTTGAAGGGCCGTTGCGCCTCAATAGCTTGTGCTTCACGTTGTTGTTCTTGAAGATGTTGAGACTCGGCGTCTTGTTCCTCTTGATGTAGACGCGCTCTTTCTTCCTCTTGGCGCCATTCACGTTGTCATTCTTGAGCTTGTGCAAAAGGGTCTTGGTTTGGTTGCAGACGGTGTGCTTGCTCCACTTGCTCTTGCGGATGATTGCCATGTAGAGGATTGCGAGATGCATGACGGTCTTGACGCGCGGCTCATCGAAGAGTGTTCGATGTCGGTGTACTTGAGCCGGAGAAGGTGTCCTCGGAGTGTCGACTTGAGCGGCTCCGTTTTGAGTATGAAGAAGTTGAAGGAGGGCGGTTCACCAACAAGGCGCGGATCAGATCGAGGAAGGGGAAAGCAGGAGGTGGCCAGGGGCAAGCGCGCGGAGGCACACACCTCCCTTCCTTCCTGTCGGGAGGTAGCACATGAGTGGCACTGGGCCAGCACAGTGCCGGTCCGGCCATTGGGCTACCAGACACTCTCTCTCTCTGCTTTTCTGTTTATGTTTATGTTTTTATTTTTCTACTGTTGTTTGGCTTCATTAAAAATACTAAAGCATTTAATAAAACTCCTGGAAATATTTGTGGGCACTTCTTGAATATTTCCAACAACCCTCATTTAGTTTCAGGATTATTTGAGCATTTAAAATAATTATAGCATTTAAATGCCCAAATTTAAATAACTTATGATTTAATACAAAAATCCATAAATGACCTAGAAAAGTGTGCATCATTTTTGGCAGAGGTTTTCAACCAATTCAAAAATGATGAACCTTTCTAAAAGGCATTTTGGGTTCATTGAAAAGATTTAAACTTGAACCTAGTTGAAATTTTTAACCGCTAGTGTTTGAACATCCCCAAGTCAAATTCATCTGAATTTAAACATGATGACATGAATGCTTTGATGTAACTAATTACAAACAATTTCTAGGGCTGTGACAACTCACCCCGACTAAATGAGAATCTCGTCCCGAGATTAAAGACGTGAGGTAAGACAGAAGGGGATCACAAAACTATCACAATTCTATCGATCCAATTACCCTTCTCGAAGATGTTGATTCATTGCTTCAAATTGATCTTGATGTGTTTGCTTTCGAGATCTTCATCCAACACGATGACGACAGAAAGAAGCTCTACAGGAATAGATCTCCTTGAAGATCGAGCACTCAAGATCAACTCATGGAGTGAGACATTAGAACATCTCTCGAGCTGGGACACAACATACATCGAGATGTATGGATGATAATAGATGACGAAGGTTCAATTTGGTAGGCAACAATTCCCCGCTTAGGTAGGGTGCTGCAGGTTTCATAACGCACTACAAAAAAAATACACTTCCGTGATGATACGTGTTTGTCACAGTAGGTCGCATTTTTTGTCATGCATGTACATCCATGACAAATTTGTGACAGAATCAAGATAGTCATACCTGTGCTATCATAGAAGTGTTCCATGACATTACCAAAATTATCATCACGGAAGTGTCCACTTCCATGACGATAAATCGCGTGTCATAGAAGTGCTTTCGTCAAGGGTGACCGACACGTGGCATCCACCATAACAGAACACCGTTAAGCTATCGGGTCGGGTTTTGGATCCGATAACCCGTTAACAGCCCCGACCAATGGGGATTTTCCACATGTAAAATCATCATTGGCTGGAGGAAACACGTGTCGGCTCACCGTTGGGACAGATGTCATCCACTCATTGGACGGAAGAGCCTATGGTACGTCGACACGTGGCATGGCCCAACAGAGGCCCATTCTTGTGAAAAGGCCGGCCCAGTAAAAATTAGCAGGCCAGCCCATATAAGGCCTACTTGTGTCAGGTCCACTTAAACCCACAGCCCATACGAGATGAGACAATTCGGCCTGTCAACGGCCCGTTAAAGATTTGACACCATTGCAGCCCATCGTCAGTTCGAGCCCGTTAACAGCCCGCTATATATCTGAGCTCAATATCGGCCCGATGAGATTTCGGCCTGTTAACGGCCCGTTTAATGGACGGGCCAATTTTTAGGATGTACATCTTTCGGCCTTTTAGCGACCCATTTAAATGTTGGGCTAGTTTCCGGCCCGGTGTGTCTTTCAGCTTGTTGACGGCCCATAAATCTGATGGGCCATTTGTTGTCGGACCTGAGTTTCGGCCTTTTAGCGACCCATTTAAGTGTTGGGCCAATTTTCTGGCCTGGTGTCACTTTCAGCCTGTTGACGGCCCATAAGTCAGTTGGGCCATTTTTAGTCGGACCTGAGTTTTGGCCTTTTAGCGACCCATGCCCTTCATGGTCCAATACCAGCCCGGTTTCTCTTTCGGCCTGCTAAAGGCCCACAACACAGTTGGGCCATTTACAATATGACCTGACTTTCGGCCTCTTAGTGGCCCATGGTCTTCGTGCTCCAGTACAAGCCCGCTGTCTCTTTCGGCCTGCTAAAGGCCTACAGTATACTTGGATCGTATGTAGCCCAAACTTAGTAACGGCCTGTTAACGCCCGTGAAATAAACTGGGGCCACCTGTTGCCCGCTTCGATGTCGGCCTGTTAACGACCCGGGAGGTAAGAGGGTCGACCATTAACTTTCGGCCTTGTAACGGCCCATTAACTTAATGGGCCCACTAAAGATCGTACATTTCTTTAGGCCAAATTAGATAATTTGAGCCAATTACGACGAGCAATTATGCACAGGACCAAAACCGATCACGTAAAGGTACGGTATACAGGGAATAACGTTGCACATCCAGCACATATTACAGGAAATTACATCCACTGGGCAATCAAAGATTGATGTCAGTGCAAATAAATGAGCAGAACCTAATCATCTACAACGTCACAATCTACAACCTCAGCATAGATGACGCCCATAAGCATGTGGGCAAGTTCTTTCTGCTTTGCTACACTGTCTTTGAAAACATTGATAAGTTGTTGTGTCGCACGACTCTGCACCTCTGATTCATCCACCATTTCCATCATTGCTTCAGCCATTAATTGGTTCACAAACATACATTTATTCCGCTGCATTCAAGATAGAGGGTATTGAACAGATTCAGATGGCGATTTTGGCAGGCTTGTATTATTGATAGTGGAGAGTGTCTCGACCACTGCATCATAACATAAATTAGGACGGGAACCAAATAGATTAATCATGAGTTATTGCCATATTACCTAGCCTATATTTACTAGAAAGAAACAATGGGGTTTCCTTGCTGTTTTCAGAGTTTGTCTTCTTATCTTCAGCAGCCTGCACAAAATTAACACACTAGCATTGCTATCATTGGCCAAGTCAGATAATAGGAAAGCAACATTGATACAACGAACGTTTGGCCAAGTAGCCTACACCAAATTAACACAATATGGTACAGCTATCATCAGCCAGGTAAGGTAGTACGAAAGCAACATTGACACAATGAATGAATGGGCAACCAGAGAAGCACTACAATTCAGTAATGTGCATGATATGAGATAGTACATTAATGCAGCTCAGTATGCATAACTACCAGGCAGTTTTCCTTACGAAAATCAACATTGGCGCTTTTAACATTTTGCTACAACTAATTTTAGATCAGATAAAGGTTAGATTCACGCCGATTAACAAAATACATGTTGATGTAAAAATATAGTGATATACAACAGGTACTTACATCAGCATTGGAGCACAGAGAATTCCCGCAAGATATTTTCCTCGAATACGATCCCAATGGAGGAAGTCTTCTATCGTTTAACCTTATTTTCTAAAAGAGAGATGGGTAAGAAACATGTAGAAAATATGATCAGAATGCTATAAAATTTCATGATGTGAGGATACGCACATCCTTCTTAGAATGGAGTTGACATTCTTTTGCTGGAGCGGACTAGTACTTTGGCCACTGGAATCTGCCTATTATCAGTGGGAGTTGGGTTTCTCTGTGAGGGAGTAGTATCTATGAAAAATGGAGTTGGTTTATTATCTCTTGGCATTTGGATCTTTTGCAAAGACCTAGTTTGTAAACCTTCAGATTCTAACAGAGCCGTCTTCCCCTTGCATGCCTTATATAGAAGAATGGTGATTCAGTTATAAACCATGCTACAGCAGAGATGGAATAGGTACTGAAGAATAGAAAGGAATGACATATTGACATGTATTCCCTCCATCCGGAAATAAATGGACTGGTCTAGGCGTATTTCAGTTCTAGATACATCCATTTTTATCCATTTCTGCGACATTTAATCTGGACGGAGGGAGTATGATGTAAGAGCTAGGGATACAACAGGACAACACAGTAAAAAAACACTGAAAAACCCACTGCAGAACCAAAGTATTCAAAACCACTGATATGAGATAGTACACTCATGCAGCTCAGGATGCAAAACTACCAGGCAGTTTTCCTTGCAAAAATCAACATTGTGGCCTTTAATCATACATTTTGCTACAACTAAATTTAGATCAGATAAAGGTTGGATTCACGCCGATTAACAAAATACATGCTGATGTAAAAATATAATGATATACAACAGGTACTTACATCTACATTGGAGCACAGAGAATTCCTGCAAGAATCTTTCCTCATAAACGATACCATTGCAGAAATTCTTCTATCTGTTAAGCTTATTTTCTAAAAGAGAGATGGGTAAGAAACATGTAGAAAATATGATCAGCATGCTATAAAATTTCATGAAGCAAGGATACGCACACGCTTCTTAGAATTGAGTTGACATATTTTTGCTCGGCTGGAGCGGACTAGTTCTTTGGCCACTGGAATCTGCTTATTATTAGTAGGAGTTGGGTTTCTCTATGCTGGGGCAATATCTATAAAACCTAGAGTTGGTTTATTATCTCCTGACATTCGGATCTTTTGCAAAGGCCTTTTTTGTAACCCTTCAGATTCTAACATAGTCGTCTTCCCCTTGCATGCCTTGTATAGAAGAATGGTGCTTTAATTATAAAACATGCGACAATAGAGAGATGGAATAGGTACTAAAGAATAGAAAGTCATGACATATTGACATGTATTCCCTCCATCCGGAAAAAATGGATGGGTCTAGGCGTATTTCAGTTCTAGATACATCCTTTTTATCCATTTCGGCAACATGTAATACGGACGGAGGGAGTATGGTGTAAGAGCTAGGGATACAACAGGACAACACAGCAAAAAAAACTAGTTGAATATAAAACTATATGCTAGCGGAATACATAGAGAAATAACCAAGGCAACATACATGTGTATGATTGGGATAATAAGATGGCATTGCAACAGAGCACTAGAAAAACACTTCAATGTAAAAAACATGGTATGGCTGACAGATGAAGTAGATACTGATGAATAACAATGCATAAGATATTCAGAAGCATGATGTCCAAATTAAGCAGATGGCATTGCGATAGAGTAGAATGACAGTACTTGAATTTGAAAACATGTTATCATGAATGGAATAGGTACTGAAAAACAGGAAGGCATGACATATTTACATGCATGATCAGCATGCTAAGCACATGGCATTGCAACAGAGTAGATACACTCCAGGACATTATATGCATGTTGTACGCATATCACAGGCCAAGTTAGAGCAAGGACCTTGTGGGGTGAAGAGGATTCATTATCTTTCTGCAAGTCTTCAAAAGAACTGCCTTTACATGTTCCATCATATTGGGTATCATTGACATCAAGTTTATTGGCCTTTACATTGCTCCGTGAGGTTCTTGTGGATATATCAGTGTGTACAATTATATCTGACATGCATGGAAGACAACTAGTAGTTAGATTTATGTAAATGAGTGCCTGTAGGAGATGACATAAATAGTAGGACTCGGGTTAACTAGCAGCAACAGGTCTCATAAACTAAAGGGAGAACACAGATGAAAGCTACAGAATTTGTATCGTTTGTACTCGAGATTAACTAGATGGCACACAAAAGTATTAAAGAACAACATAGGTAATACTAGAAGTGGTATAATACTATAATCACCAGCCTGTGGGATAGCATTGGCTGATGGATGATAACTATGGAACAACGTTACCTAAAGAACAAGTATCTTAGCTGAACTATGGAACAGCGTGAACTCCTGAACAAGACCCGTAAGAGATTAGCATGAATATACAGTGAAATATGACGATCTATTTTCCGTGCTTAGATGAATAACAAAGCCATAAATGTTGCACACAAGTAAGATGAGGGTACAACTTATCTGGCTGCCATCCATAGGAGTGAGCATCATGTGCTGACTTGTCGATGGCCCTGCAGTTGTTGTGGCTGTCCATGTCGGGCACACGCATTCGATGCAGGGAACTGTTGAGTGGGGACTGTAGCTCCCTTCTAGTGTATGCTTCCCTTGTTGGAGCAGCTACAGTGAGTCGGAAGACGGTGTATCTGAAGATGGAGATAACGCATAAAGTTAAGAACGACATATCTCTTTGATCCAAAGAAATACACTAAGAGATCAACAGCAAGGTATGAGAGTGGTTACACGTCTGTTGACTGAAGACTAAATTGGGGCCACACGATTTTATTTTATTTTGGTACTGTCCGATCTACACCGGATGGCTTGATGGCCGTCTTGTGCCTCCCGGCTTACACTGTTCGGAATCTTCCCCGAAGAGCCAGCGACCAACGATAGAGCAGCCTGCCTCCGCCGTCTGTGGCCCCGTCCAAAACCCCGCTCCCCGCCCCACCGCACTGTCGTGGTTGCGCTGCCCCCGGGCCAATCCACAAAGACTCCCCGTCATCTAGATCAGGCGGCGGCAGTACCTTGAACCCACACAACTCTAAAAGATAGCCATCTAAGCGCTGCTTCCGCGGCGAACTTGCGGCCCCACACCCTTACATTAGACACCAGCCAACCGGCAGCCTAGGAGCTCCGCCACCTCGAGGGGTGCTGCTTCCCATTGGGAATCGATTGGCCCAGAATAAAAATTCAGACAACTGACGCCTAATAAAGTGATTTCAGATGAGGGCATGACCTATCTGGCGGCATGGTGAAGTAGGCAGGTCCAGCTGCCGAGTCGGTGAGGCCGGCGCGGTTGCGGTGGTGACCGGCGGCAGGGAAAGAGCATTGTCGCGACGGTCGATGGCTACGCGGAAGCAGCGCCAGGACTCTGGACGGATCCGAAGTTGGAGCTGCTCCAGCGCCATGAACAACGGTGGGGGTGAATCGACTCCGGTACGGTTCACGCGGCCGTCGTCGAGGCAGCACCAGCAGCACGGAGTAAGAGGCACACGGCCTAGTGCACGACGGCAATTGGACAGCGTCTCCGGCATTAGGGAGAAGGGCGGCTGTGAAATTGGTGCGGTGGGGGCGCCATGGAGGTGGTGCTGAGGTTTCGCGGCTCGGGAGAAGGGAGCTTCCTGGGGAGAAGGTGATTTGGCGCCCACGAGGTATGGATGGGGGCGGGCGGGGGGGAATTGGGAGGGGAGTGGAACCATGTCTTACGGACGCATTTATCTGAAATGTGAGGGGGAGTTACAGTTCTACCCTTGCCTATAGGCTTCTCGGCTTGGGTCTGTGTACTGAGGGTCGGGGATAGTAGAGTAACTTTGCTTCTCCCCAAATAGTGGGCGGGAGCGATTTCGGGCGAGGAGGGCGTGTTTTGAACTATAGTGGGCGCGAGCGAATTCGGGCGACGAGAGCGTGTTTTGAAATAGTGGGCGCGAGCTATTTTGGGCAACGAAAGCGTGTTTTGCCGACCATGGTTTATGAATTATTCGGCACATGTCATTTCGGCCGAGGAGAAGGCGCGCTTGGATGAAGTTACGAACCTACCCTCGATGTACAACGGGCCAATTGATGCGTGTCCCACATAGGACGGTAATTTCGCGTCTCCCATTTATTTGCTCGGGCGAATTCCACCGAGCAGAGAGGATGTTTAATGGTTCATTCAAATTTTGGGAGAACGAGCATCCACGTCTACCTTACCAAGTCGATTCGAATCAAATTTTGAAATATTAGCTTGCCACTTCTTTTTTAGATGGAGAGATGATGCTCGGGAGTAATGTGTTTTTACATGCTCATTGCTAGCGATTTACTATATGACAAATAGTTGACCCACTAAAAAACGCGAATCAAACCCAAAATGAAATATCTCGATTCAATGAACTAGCTCGTTCAGTAGGTCAAAATAGTGAACTAAAACCAAAATTGAACACCTCAATCGAGTAGCATGTTGAACAGTATTATAGTACTCCATGAACATGTTGAAAGTCAAATTAATGAACTTGTTTGATATACGCATATATCCGTTCATGTGTGGATTGCAGACAACATGGTCTCCAATTTAAATATTTGAATGCAAGTTTATATCAGTCTTTGATGCATAAAACGTGACCTCCCCCTCTCCCGGACTCCTGTTCTCTCTCTCTCACTCTCTCGCCGACAATCTTCAATTCTGTCGCACGCATCCGACACAAAAACCTTGTTTGTCCCTCTCCCTTTCTCTCTCTCTGTGTGTGTGTGTGGGGGGGGGGGTCTTTCTAGTCCACATTCATACATAAACCATCTATAGGTCTCTCTCGCACACTATGTATGATACTCTAGCTAGTCCAAGCTAAATATCTTGGGTGCACTCATCGTACGCACACAAATTCCTTGGCTCTTTGCCCGTAACTCCCTCACGCACCACTATGTCGTCTCGGAGCTCTTCCCCCTCTCTCAAACTGACCATCCACCTGGGTCACACATACACATGCATATCTCACTCGCACTCGATAGGCCCATCTAAAACTCTATCTGTCTCCATCGTTCTCTCCCCATCTCACACGCACACACACACACACAATCCCATGCCCAGCTAGCCAAGTATGATGGTCTCTCACTCGATTGTAGGCACATGAAGTCCCCCCTATATGTATATGACTAGCTAATCTTAGTCTCCATCACAAACATGTGCATGGTCTATCTCGATTTCTCTCGGGCCATCTTTCTATCGTGCACGCACTCCGTCGTTCTCCCACCCATATAGTCCCCTCACGATCTCGAGGGGATCTTTCTATCACAAACACACCCTCTCTCCCTCCCCTTGCGTCCATGCCATCCATGTGTCCCTCTCGACCTTTTTTCCTTGTTGGCCAGACCTCTATTGGACATGTGCTACAGGGGTGTCTCTCTCCATTGCAAACAATCACACACTAGCTATCTTCGTGTATCTCCTCGCCTCGCTTTTCCATCTCGGAGATGCATGCGTGATATGTTTGCATAAGAAACAAAAAAACACACTCTCTCTCTAATTTATCGTTTGTTGTCACTTTCTCTTTCACACACATACTCTTTTTGCACACTTACTCATTCTCCTTCACATGCACTTGATCTGTCTCGACTGAGGCACTCACCTCCGTCCATAGCTCATAGATTTATTGAAAAGTCAAACATCACAAAGTTTGACCATGTACGTGGAGAAAAAGAATTACATCTAGTACGGCAAACATATACCATTAGATTCACCATGAGATGTAGTTTTGTATGATGTATCTTTGGTATTGTAGATATAAATAATATTTGCGTAAACCTGATCAAAGTTTCCAAAGTTTGACTTCTAAAAATTTTACATGCACTGCATTATCGAGCAGATGGAATATCTCTTTCCCCCTCCCAGCTATCTGACGCACCACTCAGCCTTATCGGGGCTCCTCAATCTCTCTCAAACTTTATTGGTCAGTTTGGTTCATGACCTCACCCTCATGCCTTAATGGTCGGTACTGCCTGGTGTGGACGTGAGATGTAAAATATTTCTGCCTGGCCAGGCTTGTGTGGTGCTGAAGCGTTTGGTTCATGCCTGGGCCAGGCAAAGCATCAACATCCCATCAATAAATCCATGCATCAATTATTTAATGCTAATATCCATCCATGTTGCTGTTAGCCTCGTGGCCGCACGACCAGGTACGGCCAGGCGTTCGAAATCGGTCGCTTGGGCCAGGCTACTTGCAGTGTGCGGAGTTCAGCCAGGCTAATTAAAGTGCAAGGGAACCCAACCTAGGCGGGCTTTCTTTTTCACAGGGTAGAAAACAAACAAGCGTGCATGAAATCCAGCCACAACCCCAGGCCACGCAAAAGATGCTCACGACACAAGCCAAACGGGCCTTATATCTCCCTGGTTCACACATACACATGTCCCACTCGCGCTATACATATAGACCCATCCAACACTCTCCGCCCTTGTTCCCTCTCCATGTGACACGCACCCCCTAAGTACCATAATTCCTCACTCCATCATAGGCTCTGTTTGGATCCATGGGTTAGAGTTAGTTTGGGATAGTTTGGAGTCAACTAACCCAAATACAAACAGGAGGGTTAGTTTAGGTTAGATGCGTCTAACCCATCCAAAAAAACTAACCCATCCAAGAGGTGCTTATTTCGGTTAGTTCTTCTCGGGACCACTAATAAACACTTTTTTCTCTCTCTCTCTCCCCACAGTAGATCCCTCCCCACTTCCTCGAAGCTTCTCGTCCTCTCCCTCCCTCCCTCTCGCACTGCCCGTGAAGGTGCCTCGCTGTATCCGTGCTCCATCTAACCCTGCCATCCAAATACCTCTTTACTTAGAGTTAGTTTAGGGTTAGAATCTAACTCTAACCTCTAACTGAGTTAGAGTATCCAAACAGGGCCATAGGCGCAAGCACTCCCCCCTCCTAAGTATGATTATCTCTTACTAGCCATCAGGAACATACATATTGTCTCCGTCCATCCATACATCTATCTCGATATCTCTCGGGGCATCTTCTATCGCGCACACACCTTGTCACTCGATCTCCCACCCATGTAGTCCCATCACGATCTCCAGGGGATCTCTCTATGACAAACATACACTCTCTCCTCCCCATGTCTGCATTTTATCCGTACGTCTCTCTCGACCTCTCTCCCTTGTTTGTCAGACCCCTCTTGGCCACGTGCTAGGGGTCTTCCTCTCTCGGTTCCAAACAACAACACACTATCTCCTCACCTTGCCTCCTTTGTCGAAGATGCCTGTGTGATATGTTTGCATAAGACACACACGCTTTTTCTCCACTTTTATCGTGTGTTTTCCATGTCTCTTTCACACATGCACACACACTTTTTTCACTCTCTCTCTCTCTCTCATTAGGGACTCTGTCACGTCCATAAGCATATGGATGTTTTGAAAAGTCAAACCTCAGAAAAGTTTGACTAGGTATATGTGGAGAAAAACATTTACATCTGGAACGATCATTAGATTCATCACAACATGTACTTACTTCATACTATCATTTATCTTTGGTATTGCCGATATAAGTAATTTCTTTATAAACTTGGTCAAAGTTTCAAAACTTTGACTTTAAAAAAATGTTGTAACTACATTATCAAACGGAGGGAGTAGCTCTTTATCTCTCTGTCTGCTATCTCTCACGGGCCTCCCCTCTCACTCGAACTCTCTATACCGACGGATTATACGCTCATTGTGTCAGCGTATAGCTCTGTATATTGTTTAGTTGACAGGCAACCAATCCACATGCTGCATTGTCAGCTCGTGTTCTGTATCTTGGTGTGCTGGCCCATGTGGTAGTGGGTGAAAATAAGTAAACTAGAGGCCCATCTGACACGCGATGAAGGAAACAAAGTTGAAACCACTCGGGGTAGCACCCCGCATGCTAGTAAATTGAGGGCGCATTGAGGATAAACTTCTTGCGCGCGAAGGACGCACTCGACACAATTCACCACTGCGCGGCGGCATGCACAGAAGGATGCACTCGCGCACACCCAGCACACAACACACACCAGCACACGTGTACACCGGCGTCGCCGCCGGTTGAGATGGACGGCGAGGTAGCCAACAAGCGGAGGCCGCTCGAGCCAAGACCGCATCCGGCGAGCCTGGACTTCATCAGCAGCCTCCCCAGCGACATGCTGCTCGTCATCATCGGCCTCCTTCCCACCAAATCTGCCGTGCGGACCGCCCTGCTCTCCCGGCGGTGGCGCCCCCTCTGGCGTTGCGTCCCCCTCAACCTCATCGTCGACAACTGCCTCTGCAACGAAGATTGCAAATGCATGGCCGCAGTCTCCAAGATCCTTTCATCGCACCCTGGGCCAGCCAGACGCCTTGACATCTGCATGTTCAGTACCAACTGCAAGGTCCAACCCAAGTTCGACGAGTGGTTCTTATCCCCCGCCCTAGATCAGCTCGAGGAGCTCAACTTTGACGATGTCGCTCTCTGCCGCCGTCCGCGGTCCGCCTCACGCCAACGCTGCGCCGTGCCAGCTTCAGCTCCTGCTATCTTCCCCAGATTAATGTCGTGCCCGCCCTTCTTCTCCCCCAACTCAAGCAGCTCGACCTCTTCGACGTTGTCATCTCGAAGAAGGCTATGGAGCACCTGCTCCGCAGCTGTACTGCGCTCGAGTGCCTTCGTCTTGAGCAGATCCACGGGTTCATTAGCCTCCACATCGCCTCGACGAATCTCCGATGGATTTATGTGTCTTGCTGGCCCCGTAACAAGACATCAATTGGGAAGAGATCACTCCAGCTGTTCCACGTTATGGTCATTGAGAATGCGCCTTTCCTTGAGAGATTGCTTGTATCGGATCTAGAAGGTCCAACAAAAATCAGGGTCATTGACGCACCGAAATTGACAGCGTTGGTGTACTCGTCTGCCAAATTCTCCGAACTCTTTATTGGATCCATAATCGTTCAGGTACAGCACTCATCTTCTTCTCCGTCTTCCTGAAATTCACATTTTTAAATTTCTTATTGATGTATTTACGACCGTCTTCCAGAAAATGATTCCCACAAGCTTGACCCAGTCCATGCGCACAGTGAATATCTTAGCACTAAAATCTATCGGCCCCAATCTGGATCAAGTTGTTGGATTCCTTAGATGCTTTCCATGCACGGAGAAGCTACTCATCAAGGTGAAACTTCTTTCCTATTACTAAACGGTAATCACAACGTAGCTCAGTTTCTTCGTAATTTTCCCAAATTACGATGACAAGTGTAGTGTTCAAAACTACATCCACGCACTGCACCGAAAGAAATGTTTTTAGTATTTTTTCTCACGTGATCACCTGCATCATTTTTATGTTGTACTACTATAGTAGCCTAGGCTAGTCATAGTGGAAAGTAACTTAGACTACTCCAGTAACTCTATGGTTACCCTAAGGGCAAGTACTACCTCCGTCCTGGTTTACTCTTCCAATTTTGTAGTATCAAAATTTAACCATAGATTTAACTGACAAAATGTTAATTCATGTCACTTAGAACTATATCGTTGGATTCGTATTTGAACACAATTTCAAATGGTGTAATTTTTAGTGACATGCATTGGCATTTTCTTAGGTAAATCTATGGTCAAAATTTTATACTAAATACGAGGTAGTATTCTCTCCGTCCCAAAATTCTTGTCTTACATTTTTTTAGATACGGATGTATCTAACACTAAAATGTAACTAGATACATCCGTATTTAGACAAATTTAAGACAAGAATTTTGGGACGGAGGGAGTACAAAAGTGGGATATGTAGGCCAAAACATGTGCCAAATTCACTTGTGATGCATTTGGCATCGATGCCCCTCCATTGCTCACCTACTGCCCCAATCTGGAGCACCTACTTTGCTCCGGTGCCAAATTAACTCACGCAATGGAAAAACACTGCGTGGGAGAGAGAGAGGACTGAGGCAATAAAAAAACACTTGTTTGGGAGAGTGAGAGGCTGGTGTAGTTGGTTTGGTTGATTTGTTTATACATGTGGGTCTGCGTGCACAGCGGTGCCAAGTCTTTCACATCGCGAGAGCGGTGCCATAATCTTTTGATTTGACATCGATGCGTATTATGTGGCATACTTTTGCGAAATATGGCATCGGCACATAGTGGAAGGCAACAAATGCCCAAGCTCTTCACGTGCTCCTAGTTAAATGAGAGGAAACATAAATAGAGAGAGAGAGAGGGAGAGAGAGAGAGAGTGAAAAAATATCACTAGCCAGCCAACCCTATCGTATGAACGAATGATATTGGTACCTCTTGATGACATGGCAATCTTATGCAGCCAGCTTCTCTAATATGTTCTCTTCTTTTGCAAATAAAAAAAGACCCGAAAGTGAAAAATGTGCTGCACTATAACAATCTCATCGAATGCCTTGATCTCCATCTTATAGAAATTGATTTGATCGACTACCGAGGCAGCACATCTGAGATTAAATTGGCCAGGTTCTTTGTTCTGGAGGCAAGTGTGCTCAAGGTAATGAGGTTTGGCGTTCTTTGGCGCAACAATGAATGGCGTGCGGATCACCGCAAGCGTCTAAGCCTAAATGACAAAGTCTCCACAGAAGCTGAATTTGTTTTTGAAACATCAAGTGGCCAGAGACTCGAAAACTAATTTGCCCATTAGTGACTTGTTAGGGCGGTGGATTTTAGTTTGTACGATAATGCTGCATCCACCTAAAGTAACGAAAGTTCTTACATGAACTTCCTAGTAATTCCCTCTTCCTAGGTGCAGCATTACTCCTAACATTTGTAATATCAGTTTGAAACTTGTAATATTGCCGTGTCCTATTCCTGCGTTTTCAAAATCCTGCGAATCAAACAGGTCCTGAGTTGGTGATGATGTTGTGCCTCCCATCTTTCACCAGTAGCCGTCGGATCTAGATCTAACGCATACAAAGCAAGCTTCTCCATTTCTGCAAAAAGATGCCCGCACTTGTTCCCTATTTACAAACAACTCCTTGTCTCTCACAATCAGCCTTATCTCCTCCCCACCACATCTAGAAGGCCGTGGAAAAATCTGGCGCGATGGCCGTTACCGGAGCAGTCCACCCCCAATCTTGGTGTTCTGTGCAATGCACGGGCATCTACGCACGGGAAATTATGTCGAACAGGGCTAGTTGTAAGCAGGCTAGCTCTACAGCCATGATGATAGTGACTGCAGATGGTGAGGCTGACTATGGTATGCCGAACACGCCGCCTATACTGAGGTGTCATCTCCGGCGTAGGGTCTTGTCACTTCACTGTGAGGAGCAGCACATAATAATTTGACCAACGGGTAGTACAGTGCTAGTACTCCTAGGAGTACTACATTGGTAGTACTACTACTAGTACAAGTAGCACCACCGTCTGGATTTAGGAGTACTACCACGTCCATCTAGATTTTAGTATTTGACTAGCAATATCTAGTAATGCATGTCACAAAAAATGTACTACTCCCTCTATAAATAAATACATGGTGTTTTATTCCTATCGGCGAGAGAACTTAATGTTTTCTTTCTAACTAGAGTCTTAATATGATTACATGCAATGAACTAAACACTGCATGTCATGTTTGGTAGTCTCAAGTCATTGGAAGCATGCATGGCCCACATATCTCATTGGTTGATATGTCACGAAACAAGAAACAAGAGGGAGTTAATGCACCGTGCCTAAGTGTTTTGGGATTATTTGGTTTTCGTAATGTGACTTACACAACATTTTTGTTTACATGCATTAACATTTTATTAGTTAAATCAAAGGTCAAAACTTGGCACAAAATGCAAAGGGGACCAATAAACCAGTAAACATCAAACTTCTCTCGTTTGGCCCCAACTAGAGGTCCGGTGAGATGACTATACTGCACCGGCACGGAGGGGGGCGCAGCTTCATTGACTTATGGCAACTGCCTTTGGGTGAATGACACGTGGGCCCAGGGGGTGGCTGGCCCACCTATCATACAGCCAAAGGCAGGTGCACTAGTGGGCCGAGGAGTAGTACGAAATCCTACGCACCTACGCACGCTAAGCAAGGGCAAGAGTGATCACTCAAATCGCAAGATCAGTTGACTAGTAGAAGCTAAGCTAGACCCATGGAGGCGATGAGCGCGAGCATCAGCCGGCTATGCCAGATGGTCCACGACGTCGGCCTGCGGCCCGGCAATGAGGAATGTCTCCAGGTAGTATTGCTTGAGGCCAGCTGGGCGAGGGGCCGCTTGGACGACAGCTTCGTCTCCATGTTCGACGAGGTCCTCGTTGGTTTCCTCGACAACTTCACCGTCGTCAAGAAGCTCGCGGACGACTTTGACGTAAGCCTTCAGCCGACGCACCCAGGCTCTGCGATGCCCGCCACCATCAACGGCAACTATGGTGACAACCTCTTTGACGCACTAGTGGCCCTACGACTGCCCGCCATCGCACCAGAGAATGTCCACCTTGAGGTCGCGCTCGCCGCACAGCGCCTGGCACAGCAAGAAACCATGGACATAATCACCCACGTCTACACGCATGCAAGAGGAGGACGATAGGACGCTGGCCTTCTTGGACCGCAGGGCAACCTTGGACGCACTGTTCAGAAGCACGTTGAGCTCGCCGCCAACGCCGCTGCTCCTCACACGTCGGTAGGTGACCCGGCGCACTAGGGCGTGAGGATGTCGTTGATGGATCCGTATGTATTTTTATCTTTCCGTCAAATCCATGTAGTAGTATATGATACTACAGTAATTATCTTACATTTCGCATCAACTTCATAATTTTTGTACGTACTCCATGCATGAACGGCGCCAGAACCAAACTTCTCATTACTCTAGGCAAAATCGTAATTTTGTATCTATCGATCGCGCCATGGAGCAGAACCAAATTTTACAAGTTATGAGTTCAAAAGGAAAAGCCTGCCGTGTTCGCGTCACACCCCCACACGGTTGGTCCGGCATGCCACTCAAGCGGGAATGCATTCGGTGTTGTATTTTCACTTGCAAGTGGGACCGTAGTTGAGCAAACCGACTATTGGCAAACCCCCACCCCGCCCACCGCGTGCTGGCTGAGAAAACAGGAGGGAGAGGAGATGGCTGTAGCATGGACTCCAAGAAAATTGGTGTCGGATGGGACTCGTGTGGGTGGCATGTGCCTTAGTGCTAGACGTGAATGCTAGTTATGCCCCATGCCACCCCACTATATCGAGCCAATATCGAGGTACAATACATAGAACAAATTTCCTGCAGTCCGTGCTCAGCACTCCTCTATCTTTCTTCTCAGCCAGCCGGCAGACGCGTGGGGCCCATCATCTGTTTGCTCACATGCGGTCCCACATGTCAGTGAAAACGCAAGCGGACCCACTGAACCTGCACATCTTTCACCTCGACGTGCTAGTGATGAAAAACAAATCAAAGAAAGATCTTCGGTGGCCACTTTTGGAGTTACTCAAGAGTAGTTAGATTCTATTTACAGTTTAACCCAAGATGCACATTTCGTGGCTTCAACTTATCAACTACCACTCTATTTTCTTTCATGACACGACCTGGATGCTGGATGTCCCACGTGTCGGCAAAAGGAGGAAGAACCCGACCAAATCTTCGGTTGTGCTCTCGGATTAGACTAGTTGTGCTAACTTAAAAAATTTATTGTGTACTCCCTCTGTTCCAAAATACTTGACTTCCATTTGTCCAAAAATGGATGTGCCTATATACTAAAACATGTCTAGATACATATATATCTTGACAAATAGAAGGCATGTATTGTGCAACGGAGGGAGTAGAATGGATGCAAGTTTTTGTATTGGGAAGAAGAGTACATCCATATATTGATAGAGCGTTGGAGTTGGCCTTACATGTGGGACCGCAGTTGAGGAACCGACTATCGGCAAACCCCCACCTCGCCCGCCGCGCGATGGCTGAGTTAGAGAAACGATGAGGTTGAAGAGATTGCTCTAGCACGGATTCCAAGAAATTTGGTGTCAGATGGAAGTCGTGCTGCTGGCGTGTGCCGTACTCATGGACGTGAATGCTTGTTCTGGCCCATGCCACCCTACTACTCCTACTACTTACTATATAGTACTACTAGTATCGAGGATTCTAGGTGCTGGTTACGTATGGCTATAGTAAAAACACCCGCACGACGCGCGAAGCATGTGAAGCGAGTAAAAGTTGTGTACTACTATTGTTGATGATTGGCCTCATCCGATAACCTATTGCAATGCACGTACAATTATGTATTCGGAAAATATTTTTTTGCCTCGTTGCACCACTCACTCACAGAAGCAACTCGAAAGCCATTTGTAAATTTAGTAAGTTTATCACAGGCATATCATTTTATTACATACAACAGGTCATCAACCCACATCGACAACGAGGATACATTATAAATACTAAAGTTTTCACCACAGAACAAATAACAAGCAATGAAATGAACTTCAACTCAACCATTCCTCGGCGTTGGAAATGCTAACTTTGAACCACAAGTGATTCTCTGGGATGGGCCATTCATTGTCGATCTGGAGACCAACGCAGGACTGATCATCCAGGCTGAAGCGGCCTACAATATCAGTACCAGGGTAGGGAACCACCCAAATGTCCGAGGTATAGACATAGTTGCTTCTCATAAATGGTAGTAACGCTGTGTTAATAACAGTTGGATCGCCTTTGACCATCATCGGATAGTTTTGTCCAAGGAAGAGCGAATTTTCTCCAAGACTATCAATTCTGTACCAGGGAGAAGGAGTTGGCGCTAGCACACTAGTATCCATCCCGAATACCATGCAACGGGTGTTGGAATATGTCCGGAGAGTGCGACCATGGGAAACTACACCTGCTTCCTTAGCAGTAACATCATCAGTGGGATGTATACACACGAGAAGAGGTGATCCATCAGAATTAGTTGCCAGGCGCCAAATAGTAAAGGGCGCTGCTCGTCCTCATGCTCGTGATCATCACCATCATCATCTCCCCCTTGGTTATAAAAATCTTCAAGTATAGGTGGTGGAATGTTCACAGGACCTTGGAAACACAAGAAGAAGGTTAATTAGTAAGGCTGGCCATAGTGGGGGTAACATAAGTAGTATCATGCACTTGGGACTCGCAAACATGCTTATGTGGCAGGCAATTAAGAAAGAGAGAGATGGTTATAGTAACATAGGTAGATACCGTAACATAATAAATGTGATGCTACTATGTGTCATGCATGGCAATAAATGAGACCACCAATGATACTAATCTAAGATACTATGCACTATAGAGGTAGTAACATAAACTAGTAACATATGCATGTTACTAGTCTAAGTTACTCCCCACTATGACCAGCCTTGCTAACCCGCATGCATGTGGATGAAACAATTATAATTACGGTGGAAGACAAATGTACCGAAACAACGAGGATGCCATGCAAAAACAGTGCCATGAGTGGTGGCAGCAAACACAAGGCCCTCGTATTCAATTGCATCACAGTACTCATCCGTGTACAGAAACTAATTCTTGAGCAATATCCATCCAGTCAAACCACTGACGACGGCAACAAGCTTGTCGAAGATAGCAACAACTTCATAGTTGTTGTAATTCCAAGAGCAGTTGGGGACTCGAGAAATTGCTATCTTCCATAGAAGAAAGTCACCATGATTGTATTTGAACGTGCGTACAATACCGGTGTGCTCAACCTCTGGGCAGTCTGCTGAGATTTTTGGAAGTGGAACCCGATCACGAGTGTACACATTCACAAGTTCCCACTCGCAGTTCGACCCAATGTAAACAACCCAATCTCCATTTGCGCCTGCCCAAGCCTTGCCCTCAAGCGATGGCATCTTAACATCATACGTATCATTATCAAGCGGCATCAACCTGCATAGGGCGAGGCCTCTATCGTGACAACGCCAGTCATCAGGGTCACGGCGAAGAAGATAGGGGAGATCAAACCGCTCCTTGACTCTTGGGTTCCTTGTAATGATGTTATTAGTTGAGTCGAGAATGGGCTTGAACGAACCTGCCATGCTAGCCGAGGTAATGACGTCGCACCGATCAATGAGTTCCTCCACCATGTCATCTTTCAGATCGGGACAAGAATAATGGGGTCGTTTCCATCCTATTCCCTCCATGGAGAAGATGATCGAACAATGGCAGAAGAAAGGGTGAAGGGCTGAAGGAAAATGGAGGAGGGAGAGGAAGAGCGTGCGACAGCAGTTCCAAATTGAGAGGGAAAGGCGAAGAGTCGGTGGACGGTTGCCAGTTTGCCACGGTTCACGAAGGGGCACCCCGACCTACACATCGGTTCGGAAATACTCCTACTACTCGCCGTCGTCTCACTGATATGTGGAATGGGACCTCATGTCAACGAGACATGGTGTGTATTTTCTCATGCAAAATGCGATCTGGCCGCGTTGGCCCGAGGTGCCGCATTAGTTATCAGCCTTTATTTTTTTAATGGCGCGCCGTTCAGTTTTGAAGCACGACTAACTGCTACTGTACGCATAGAAAATATAAACTACTCTGCCACTACTCCACCTCTAGTACTAGTAGTATAAAGAAGATAAATAGGCTGGAGCTTCAGCGCTTTCTTGCCAAGCGCTGCCACTTGCTTTTCACACTACCACCCTCTCTCCAGATCTAAAAAAGACGGCCCCTCTCTCCCTCCTCACCGGTGGTCACAGATCCGCCGGGGAAGAAAAGGACGTGCAGTGTTGACGCACTCATCGTCGGCGAGCAAGGTCACGCACTGATGACAAGGCCGTCCTCTCAGACCTAGCACCCGTGCGGGATCGCTGCCGTAGTGTGTGCGGAGGATGACGACCACGAGCGAAGCCACTTCCCGCCGACCCTCAGGTATGCTACCTCTTTTCGAACCATACCCTTGTTCTATTGCCCCATCTGGCGCGTCATTGCATGTGGATCTTTTTCCACTCCACCATCTTCCCAATTTGCTACTCTACTCTGCTAGCCACGCAGACGAAAACCATAATTTGCACTATTAAAGGAAACCCTACTTCATGCAGACTAATGCATGTCTAGGTTGAATAAGGAAAGGAAGGGAGACTGCACTGTCCAAGAGAGTAGGCATCGAACCCGCATCTAGGTTGAAAAGGGGAAAAATCAGTAGCTAAGGAAGGAGTCTCGTGTCTCTTGGCTGAAGAAGGGTAGAAAGGCATGACAACGCAATAGAGAATGACTAGGTCGATCAGTTTGTTGTCCTCACATAGGAAAAAGGTGGCTAAAGAGAACAAAAATGGGACGTAATCCACATATGCTGCCTGGATATTTGTTGCTCTAGGCAACCATACCTCCCTCACCACTCTGCGTCCGTGGAGGTACATCGTACTGGTGCGCCCACTGTCCGAATGAGCCTCCCATGCTCTTATTGCCACTTTTTTTGCTTTTACTATAACACCAGCAGTTAAGTCAAGAAATGCTACTGCTAAAGTGATGCCACATTTAACTAATGCCGCTCTCAGTCTAATGCCACAGGTAAATTTAAGTAGTGCCATTTAATGTCACTGGATCATTTCAGGGTTAGCTGTTGATTGTGGATGTATTAAAGATTTTTCAGCTAAGGCATTCTAATGCTGTTGCACAGCCAGTATACCACGATGAAACTTCTTACTACCTTCAGATTTTTGCACTGTTAATGCTTATAGATTACATACCTCACTTTCATGAGATAAGTTAATTTTTTTGTGCAGTGTCACCAAAATGCCAAGGCACTGATGTCATTTTATTTGGTTAAACTGCATAGACAATTATGAAGACAAGAGGAAAGGTCAAGAGTGGGCATGATGCGGAGCATCCCACGTTCATCCCCATGTACACTCCGACTACTCTCCAAGCCCCAAGAGGACATATGATGAGACCTCGAACATACGCCATTGGACACAAGGTGAATTCACTCCTCTTCGAACCGTCACTTTCCCCATGTGAGACACGGCTACTACCTCATGCATGGACCTTGCATATACTCAGGTACAACCAAGATGACCATGGAGAATCCAAGGATCAAGGCCAAGCATGGAAGAGGAGAAGGAAGATGAAGAATGGAGCAAGACAGGACTTGCCCGGATCGTCCGGACACCCAGCCGGACGATCCGGACCGAGCCCGGAGGATCCATACGACCAATGTGCCCGAAGACACCCGAAGCTGCTCGACGAAACCGGATCATCCGGACGGTCACCCGGATCATCCGGACTCCCGACACCCGGATCATCCGGGCCACCATCCGGATCATCCGGACCTTGCCTGCGCGCATGACTTGGGCCGAGGCCCGTGTACCCCTTTGCCCCTCACTTACCCCTTCGTGGCTTAGCACTATAAATAGACCTCCTCCCCCCCCCATTTTGAGGGTTAGCATTGGATTAGCCCTTGCTCATCCACTTGGTTACTTCTCCTCGAAGCTCACGACCTCTTCGGAGAAGATCCCCCAAGCAGATTCAAGACCCCTTCTAGGGAAGAACATCAAGGCCTCCTCTTGGAGAAGAACGGTTCCTTTGTATCCTTACCTTTGTTGATCTTTAACCTTGTGTTACCTTATGTGTGTGATGATCTAGCACTTGTGTGATTGATTCCTTGTCGGTTTAGTGATTCTCTCTCGTTTTCCCCGTGTTTCCCTTTGTGCTTCCGCGTGTTCTTCGTGATTCCCCTTAGGATCCACTCCAAACGTGAAAGATCGACGCTACAGGGTTCCACCCTACATCATATGGTATCATGAGCCACGTTGATCACGTTTTTGGAGCCCCTGCCCCTCTTTTTCTAGCTTGATTTTGTTAATTTCGTCCTAATCCAAAAATCCCCACCAAAAAATAGCCCCCAAATTTGTTTGTGATTTGTTGGTTTGATGATGTTTTGTTGATTTTGATCCATGGATTTGCTTGGTTTCAAGTGGATCTAGCATCTCCCCACGTTTCCCCACCTTCCATCCACAAAATCCATCAAATTTTGCCCCGAAAATCATCCATTTCCGCCCAAAAATTCATCCCCGAGAGGAAATCCCGAGCAGTTTGACCTGCCCGGATCATCCGGACCTTCTCCCGGATCATCCGGACACCTCCTGGATCAGCTGGACCCTCTCCCGGACGTCCGGATAACCCACGCGCCAGAATTCCCAAACCGGAGCTGACGAACCCGGATCATCCGGATGTCCTCCCGGATCATCCGGACATAGCCCGGATGACCTGGACCTCCTCCCGGATGTCCGGTTAACCCTGATACTGCTTCGGTTGAAATTTTGTTTTGGTCATAACTAATTCATCCGGAGTCCGTTTTTGACGTTCTTTAGCTCGTTTTGAAGCTATTGACATCCCCTATCCCACAAAAATACCACAAACATCATTTGACTCCATCATATTTTCTGAAATTTGGCAAGTTTGCCTAGGCCCTCCACCATATCATCTGCATTACCACCACCGACTTCCGCAACCTAACCCATTTTGTTCCCCATTGCATATGTGGTTGTTTGAGTTGTGATTAGAGTCTCCTAAGGTGTTTCGGCTACTTAGGGACAATTGCTTCTTCATCAACCACCACCACCACTTCCGCATAGACGTGCCCACCATACATTTCCACCAACCCAACCTAACCCAATTTTGTTTGAGCTTGTTTGAGTTGTGGCTTGTGTCTCCTAAGGTGTTTCGGCTACTTAGGGACGGCAACTTGAACTCCGACTCGTGTATAGCCCATCATTCCACTTCTGCATTGCCTAGTGCAACACCACCACCGCTTTCCGCTACCACCATTTTGACATTTGACGTTTGAGATTTTGAGTTCGCGGTTTTTCCGTTTCCTAAGGTGTTTCGGCTACTTAGGGACGAGACTCCATCATCTTGGTTTCTACATCAAGAACACCGCCACTCATCATCGCCAAGGACGGTAACCTCCATATCATCTTGGTATCGTGGTATCCCTCCATTGTTAACCCCTAACCTTACTTTTGTGTTGCTTGCCCATCGAGACTAGCCATTTGAGTATTGCCGGCAACGTTACTTGTGCACATTAGTGGTCCGTACATTCCATTACATACATACCATATCATCTTGGTATCATATCATCCATTGTGTCTCAAGTTTGTTCCCGCATATACATAATTGCTATCTTGGTTTGTGCATTGTGCAAAAGTGGCCATAGAAAAAAAGAAATAAAGCTTTTAAGCAAAAGAAAGAGAGCAAAGAAGCTTGTAAGCAAGTGCCATAGCATCATACCACATTGCATATAAGATTGTCATATCCGATCATCTTGGATCATCTTGAGAGAAACACCGAGAACCATACATAATAGCATACTTGGGATAGTAGTTGCTACATTTTGCATCTTATAGGTTGTGCACAAGTGTCGTATCCGCCTATTGAGCAATCGTGCTAGCGTCTCTCTTGAGTTTTGCAACACGAGCGTTTTCCATGGATTCCACATTTTGTGCTCATTCCTTGGTTGCACGACCCCATTTATCTATCCGTGTGTGTGTTTCCGTGTGCCGTTCTTTGCTATTGGTCCATTTGTTTCACTTGCGAATTTGTGAATCTTTTTCAACATTATTGACTCTTGCTAACATTTTGCATTAAATTTTTATGCCACCGTCCTCACCGATCTCCACTATAAGCTTTACTTGTGTAGGTGTGAGAACCGATAAGGATTGGTACCAATAGTGCTATTTCATTGTCCGCGAGTGAACTTGATTCATTGTCAACATCGGTCAAGGTACATTGGTATAAGTTCTTCTCTTTCTCCCACTCATATTTGCTCGAGTCTTGTGATGGATAGGCAAGGCATTTCCTCTCCGGTCTACGACAACAACGACGGCGTGAACAACTACATCTCCAAAGCGTCTATCTTTGATCTACAATGACAAATGCAAGGCGCACAATCAAGATTGCGAGAGCGCATCGAGAACATCTCCATCGAGATTCGTCACTCCGAAGCAAGGAAAAGGGACTACATTGACAAGAAGCTTTCCGCACATAAAGAGGAGCAAGATGCAAGGATGGAGGAGATTAGAGCCTTGATCAAGTCTTCTTCCCCTTCGTCATCTTCAAGGCGGCGACATTCAAGCCACAAGTCTTCGGAGCGCGGAAACGATGCAAGTGCAAATCGTCCCCGTCCACATCTACATGGCGACCACCATCACATTCGTGATCCACATCGTCATGAAGGGCAAGTCACCTCCAAGCATCATGTGCACGACGACGACGAACGCCTACGAGCTCAAGCACGACAACGACATCATCATCATGAACATGCTCCACAAGCGCAAGTGCACAAGTCCCAACAAGCCCTACCTCACGACAAGTCCAAGCTTCATGAACACAAAAGAAGACCGCGAGACGACCACCACCAAGACGGCGCTACGGCTACATCAACCACTTCGGCATCTTCGCCAAGTGTTCTCAAGGCATCTTCGCCTTTGGACGTATGGCATCTTCGCCAAGTGTTCTCAAGGCATCTTCGCCTTTGGACGTACGGCATCTTCGCCTCCTTCCCATGAGTACGCCTATATCGACTTCATCAAGTCCAAGGCGACCACCTACGAGCGAGGGTGACACTTCCATCTTCGGAAGCCCCTCAAGGAAGATGGCCGAGCATGGGAACCTCCCTTCGGTCATGGAGACGAGCTACGAGGTGCCACATCATATGGACCTCCAACACCAAGACGACGACAAGAAGGTCGAGCAAGGACCATCCCCTTCAACTACGGTGAAAGGACTTGAGCATGGAAACATTTGCACCAACATCTCTCCGACACCCACATATGTCGAGATGCCCCATTTGTCATGTGAGGAGAGCCACCACCACACGAGTGACATGAGTGACTCCACCATATGTGACATTGAGAGCATTTCCTTTGAGAGGATGAGTGTGACCACCACTAGCCCCACACATGAAAGCATGCCACACATCCTATGTGAGGTTGAGCACCATTTGAGTGACTCCACCAACCATATGAGTGAGAGCATCCTTGAGGGAGTGAGTGAGCCACAACACTTAGAGAGTGAGGTAGTTGACACGGCATGTGAGGCCACTATGATTTGTAACGACTTAACCTCTACTCCTAGTGTGTTTTCTTCTTTGGTGCTAGGTCTCCTACATGACGACATGCCTATCCTCGACGAGTCCATCCCTCCAATGGAGATGACGATGGCCATGGTGGACGATGATACACCCCCCACATGGTTCCATCAAGATGAAGATGACAACGAGTTGATCTTCAACACCTCACCTAGAACACATGAGCGATGCTCCAAAGGTAATATAGGTGATGGTGCTTCTCTTGTCCCACTAGTGGACTCTCTTACCAATGATTGCTTGCATGATGTTGACCCACCTATTGCCATGCTTCGTGCTAGTGAGACTTCTTCATGTCATGACTTACCAATTTATGATGAATATGATGATGAGCATGTTGAGTTGCCTAGTTGTGATGCTATGCTCCATAGGATATCATGTGAAAATTCTTTTGGTCACATCATGTTTGACAACCCATTGAACTTGTCATATGCTATGAGTGAGATCTCCCATATTGCTTCATTTCAATCTCAACATAGTAACTATGCATGCCCCATCAAGATCAATCCCATTTGCACTTATGGCATAGATGTCAAGATGATGGTCATTGGCTTTTGCTTTTCATGTGATGATATTGCCATGCTTCCTTTACATGATTTGTGCAATTCATCCAATATGTCATGCCATGATCACATTGTTCCAAATATGCATTGTTTTGGATGTTGTCAATATTCTCCATGTGATGTTGCTACTCATGCTCATGAGGAGACCCCCATAGTTTCCTCATACATAAGAGGAGATCTTGATGCATTTCATACTTTGCATGATTCCCATGATAGTGTACACCATATGCATTCCATGAATAACAATGCTCTAAAAATACCTCATGATGCATTACATCCTTTGAGTCTCCATTATGACACACATCATAACAAACCTCTCATGATGGATGACATGTTTCTATATCACGCATCTCATTTATTTGAGCCTTGGATATTTTGTGCTAACAAACACACGCACGTGCGCATCATGATGGATGATGTGTACATCTACCATGCACACACAATTTTCCCTTTGTCTTTGTTTTTTGTAGGTACTCACGTATACTCGTCAACCTCTCAATCCCAAGAGTTGACAAAACGAGCTCCTGAGAGCAACGATGCTTTGGGATCCCCTGGACTATCCTTACCACCGTTCCCTTCGCGCAAGGACTATGCGCATCTCTTCTACTTGGCTCTCATGCGGCTATGGGCCATTTACCACTTGTCACCTTATGCTCATTTTACCGTGTTCACATTGCATGCTATGCTTGCTCCTATGCCTTTGTCATGCAATTGTGACCCTTGCTTGCATCTACCCATGATTCATCATTATGCTACTTCTATGTGTATTTGCATGCTTGGTGGAGATCCTTGTTGCTATTGCCATGTTTATCATGTGCCCCATACTATTGATGCTTGTTGTGTTCAGAGAGTCATGATGCCACATTGCTATTTACATATGGTCTCTCGCCAATACATTCATGCTATTTTACTCAGATCTTGCTTTCATGCTTGTGATATGTCATGTGAATTATCCATGCCCACTATTTGCACACATGACATGCTTGCCATGATTCCTCCTAGTATGTTGCATCTTTGCACTACTAGCTTGCTTAACTTGATTGCTATGATTGCTTGCTATGTTGCATCACCCATGTTCCACTATTACTTGCTTTCTTGAGTTGATGACATATATGCTCATGCCTCTCACATGATATATCTTGATCATTGTCTCTTGTGTCTATTAGTTGCCTCTTTCATATCCACTTGTATTGAGTGAAACCATACTATGCTTATTGATCTTGGAGACTTTGACACATTACTTGTGATGCATACTTCTTTCCTTGAGCCTCTTGTATTTGATTGTTCTTGAATAATATGCCTCCACACTATGAAATGCTCCCTTGTACCTTCTTATGATGAGCATGATGCATACACTTGTTGGGTATCTTACCACTTGAATGATAGGTTTTGCATTTCCACTAACCTCATTTGTTTTTCCGAGTGTTTGTCATGTTATTTCATTTTGAAGGATTCACAAGGCATTACCGTCATGAGACATATTGGTTATGTGAAGGCATACATGATGTACGACTCCAACATCTTTGGGAACTATCTTGAGGTGACCTCCTTCCCTTTGATCCATCCTCAAATACGCATATTGGATGGGTCACTCTTTCATTGTTGTTTCCTTCTTGTTGTCTACATGATACATCTCGTGAACGGAGGAGCGACATTGGAGATTGGCTACATGGACCTTCACATTGAGGAGCGCTCGCACTTATTGGATGCACCTTCGGAACTCCAATCATGCCTCGACATCGAGCTTTGGTACACCAACACCTCCATATTTGTTGATTGTGCTCATACATGTCATGCTCGATGGACATATCATACTCACCACAAGTTTGCACCCCATGCATGGATCGACTCACATTATGATTGCCTTGTTGCATCTTGTATTACCATGCCATCCATGATATATGAGCTTGTTCACTTCCTTAGCAAATTTGTTGTGATCTTCCTTGATGGCATATTCATACATCATGATCATATTGCCCACCATCAATTGCATGATAACATATACATATTGAGCATCCATTGCCATGTTCATGCTTTTGATGCACCATCCCATTATGACATCATTTTTCACAATGGTAGAATTTGTCGCTTTGTGCACCATGCTAATTATCCCATGAATGCTTTACATCTCATTCTACTTCTTTTGGATAAGCATCTTGTGTCTTGCCACGCACTATCTTGCCGCACGGACTCATTCTTACATGATGGACACTTTGTGTGCACTAACCACTGTATCTCCAAGTGTACTTTGTCTTTGCTCATTTTGCATGTACCACATACCGGAGACACCTTGGAGTACTTGGATTGCACAATGCCTTCACCTACGTCCCACTACAAGTCCGTCCACGACACCCGTTTCCATGGTGATGAGGATCACGATCCGAGGTCGGATCTTTCCCAGGTGGGGGGATATGATGTGGAGCATCCCACATTCATCCCCATGTACACTCCGACTACTCTCCAAGCCCCAAGAGGACATATGACGAGACCTCAAACATACGCCATTGGACACAAGGTGAATTCACTCCCCTTCGAACCGTCACTTTCCCCATGTGAGACACGGCTACTACCTCATGCATGGACCTTGCATATACTCAGGAACAACCAAGATGACCATGGAGAATCCAAGGATCAAGGCCAAGCATGGAAGAGGAGAAGGAAGAAGAAGAATGGAGCAAGACAGGACTTGCCCGGATCATCCGGACACCCAGCCGGACGATCCGGACCGAGCCCGGACGATCCGGACGACCACCCGGACGATCCGGCTAATGTGCCCAAAGACACCCGAAGCTTCTCGACGAAGCCGGATCATCCGGACGGTCACCCGGATCATCCGGACCCCCGACACCCGGATCATCCGGGCCACCATCCGGATCATCCGGACCTTGCCTGCGCGCATGACTTGGGCCGAGGCCCGTGTACCCCTTCGCCCCTCACTTACCCCTTCGTGGCTTAGCACTATAAATAGACCTCCTCCTCCCCATTTTGAGGGTTAGCATTGGATTAGCTCATATTTGTGTGAGAGCCCTTGCTCATCCACTTGGTTACTTCTCCTCGGAGCTCACGACCTCTTCGGAGAAGATCCCCCAAGCGGATTCAAGACCCCTTCTAGGGAAGAACATCAAGGCCTCCTCTTGGAGAAGAACGGTTCCTTTGTATCCTTACCTTTGTTGATCTTGAACCTTGTGGTACCTTATGTGTGTGATGATCTAGCACTTGTGTGATTGATTCCTTGTCGGTTTAGTGATTCTCTCTCGTTTTCCCCGTGTTTCCCTTTGTGCTTCCACGTGTTCTTCGTGATTCCCCGTAGGATCCACTCCAAACGTGAAAGATCGATGCTATAGGGTTCCACCCTACATCAGGGCACCTCCTCCTCCGGCTGTTCTCTTGATTATCAAGAGGAAAGATCAAGTTTTTATGTTTGATCGATTATCAAGATTGGGATAGCAATTTTTAAGGTCCCCCCGAGTTCGAAATGATATTTACCTTGGAGGTACATGGTTTGCAATTTTTTATACTATCATTAGTTAATAATGCTAGTTACCTTCAGAGTTTTGTATTTGGTTTAATGCTCATGCACAACTAGTATACCAATGCTCAAACTTGTTACCTTTACATTTTGTATTGTTAATTCTTATAGAAACCTTCCAGTGCTAGAGTTTATTGAAATCTATTCAGTAAAACCATTGTATTGTACCCTGTAATAAACTAACTACTCTACTGTTGCACTAGCCACTGGATTAATGTATATTTGTAGTATTCGAATGGTGTTGCATTAGCGTATGGACATAAATAAAGTGTGGCAAGCTTTCCCAGATATGTGCTCAAGAAAACTACTACCTGTTTTTCTAAATACTAGACGTTTGGGTACTTTAAATTGAACCGCGAAAACGTCTTATATTAAGGAACAGAGGGTGTAGAGTTCACTCAAATTATCCTGGTAAAGCTAGTCACACCTTTGTTAAAATTAATGTTCATTATGTTATCGGAGGAGGTCTGTATGTTTGTCTCTAATGCCTGCCTACTACATACCCGACATCATGATGTAATGTTAAGTCATTTCCTTTTGTATAGTGTAACTAAATTGTCAAGGCGGTGATGGCATTTTATTTTAGTAGAACTGCACAAAATTTGCTTAAAAGAAGAGGAATGGTCAGGAATGGCTCAGTTTTTCAGAAAAAAACTATGTATGCCTTCCTGACATCAGCCGCTATTGCTTTATTTATTCCTTCAAACAGGGGGTTAGAAACAGTCTTGCTACCTTTTCCCATTAAGAAATTGGAATGCTTATATTTGTGAGTCTATGCTTCAACTAGTGCCACCTTTATAGTAATCACACTTTCAATATCTATGCAAACATGGATGCTCAATTTTAGTGGAGCTGCACAAAAAGTCCAACTGGTTCAACATTAGGAGCATGTTTTTTCCAAACCTTTATATCCAATTGGTGGCACTATGAGCTGTTCATTACGAAGGTACATGGTAGTAATACTAGTGGTTTGCATGTGAATTTATTGGCAGGGTGGACCTACATTGGAGGTGCTTGACATGATTCAATGATTGGATGCTCAATTTCGGTTGTATCAATTTCACCTCTTCCATCACTGCGAACATGGTGTGGTATATGTTTACTAGCTGCTTGATATTTGTGCAGACAGAGATGTCTGCCCGTTGCTATTTGGCAAACAAACAAAGTGTCCGCAATTTTGGTTGAACTGCACAAGAGAATAGTATAGTCACTGCATGCAGTGCCATTTGAAAATAGACACAAAGATACGATATTCACTTCATGGACTGCAGAAATGCTTCATTGCTTTGGTCTGATTATACAATGGGCATCATTTTCCCTAAGTTAAAATTTGTATTCCGAAAATAGTCTCGCGGTGTGATCGAGAGAAGACCAAATCATATTGCAGTCGATGTTCCTCCATCATATGTGGTTCATTCTCATGGTTCCAGCTGTTGGTGAAACCACTTACGTTTGCAAGAGGAATTGTAGACTTCACAAACAAATTTGTCTTTCAGTCTGTACTGAATGTTGGCCAAGAGAAGCATCCATGTTAGTAGGAAGAAGAGATGTTTTTTCTAGATCTTTGCTTTTGGAGCTACATATTTGTATATGGTCTGTGAATCATTGAGATGCATTAACATGTTGATCTTATGTATGGGAATCGTACTAGTTAGTTTTGGTTGCAATGCAAGATCCGAAGTGGCTGATATTTGCTTTTGGAGCTACATATTTGTATATGAGCTGTGAATCATTGAGATGCATTAACAGCTACTTATTTCTATTCGCTCAGTGTTTACAAGTTACTGATCGATCACTAGCTAGCCTACAAATGCGCACCTGGCAGTTTTATTTGCGACGCAAGATGCGAAGTGGCAGTTTTTTGAATAAAAATGCCTACCTCTGAAGAAACTCACAAGCTACACTATCGATCCTACACGGATAAAAATGCCTACCTATGAAGAAACTGACAAGCTACACTATCCATCCTACACGGATAAATAGCGTATCAGGCACGTACTACCTCCTTTCCGGTTTGCAGGGCTCAATTCAAGAAACGACCTACTTGATCCTACACGAATAAATAGCTGATCACACACGTACTAGTACCTCCTTTCCGGTTTGCAGGGCTTAATTCAAACCTCTCACCAACCGAGGTACTCCCTCCGTCCGGGTTTATTAGTCCCGTGAGCAAACAGCAAGACCAAGGCATGGCAATAATTAACGGCATGCAGAAGATTAAGCCTAATTAATTCCAGTGATTTAAGTGGCTGCATGTGTGCCCTCGGCTGCGACTTGTTGCATGCTGCTTCGCGTACTGCCTGCGAGCGATTCTCAGTGCCTGCATGCAGCCGGCCGTAATTAAGGCAGCTAACTGATGCGAAAAAAGATACACTTTAATTGTTGCGAGCTTTTTAAATCCATGAAATCATTATGACAAGGAGGGAGATGATTCGAGTGCACTCGTTTGACCGCCATGCCGGCGTGCGACCCAGACGGGACGGGACGGCACAGTCATAATTTCAGTTTCCCTAGTTTTCCATGGCAAGCTGGCGCGCTAAGCCATTATGCATTGAATTCCGATGACCGTCGCGCTACCTTCCCCCTATAAGTACTGTTTCTCGGAATTCTCCAGTGCCACCGTGACCCAACTCGCCATATCCTCATAAGACCCCACCAGCCCGACGTCGCTCGCCACGTCCGCCATGCCCCCGCCCGTCCGCGGTAGGCAACACTGGAGGCGGTCACCGCCGGAACTAATGTTCGGTTTTTCACCGGAAGGCAGACGGAGGGAGGAGGCATTCTATCTGTCTTTAGATGGCAATGCACAGATCGAGGAGTTGTTGGAGCGCGACCGCATGGTGGAGGAGCATGAGTTATTGGAGCGCGACCGCCTGGCGGAGGAGCAGCGTAACGCCGATTTGCACCGCCAGCGGGACAAGGAGCAGCAGCGCACCGACGCTCTGAGTCGCGAGCAGAGCGGCCGCAACTGGGCCGACTACGTAGAGGTCGGCGCCCAGCAAATAGCCCTAGAGGCTGTCGGGCTTGCACGCGTTCGCGACACTGATTTTTACTACCAGCTCGTCAAGTGGGTTTCCCGCTTGGAAGCCGAAGCTTTGGTGGACCACGCCGGCATGGAAAGGGCCAACACGCGCGAGCAACGCGCCCTAACGCACCTCTGGCAAGTCCGAGGCGAGGCGCAGGACGCTGGTGCCGGCGTTTAGCGTGTACCGCCGGCATCGTCTAGTTAGCTAAGAGTAAGTTAGTACTTGTCTAGTGGGAGTAGATAGTTAACTTGGCTATGATGGTTGTCAACGTGGAAGTTCAGTACTCTATATGTGGATCAGACCTGTTACTTTGCTCTGAATGTTGAACTTTGCATTTGAACGTATGGAATGGGCTGTTATTTTTTTAAATGGGTTGTATTTGTCCTCCACGGGTTTAGAGGCTGACTTGTGGGCCTAGCAAGTTGACGCGTACACAATCGGGAGATGATTGTACGTGGAGAGGATGACAGCAGGCACCCGCCAAGGTCATGGTAGTACGCAAGCAAGTGCCTCCTTATTTCAAGCCAATAAAAAAAATGGCTCCTCCTAGTGGATTTCTGACATCTGGGTCCCATGCCATTGTCAACGTAGTCAGTAAACGAGAGAATTGCACAACGAGCGGCTGACACCAGGAACCCAGCAGCTCACCCAATTATTTTTGTTTTGGGTTAATTTGATAAATGCCTCCGAGAAATGCCACTGCATTTTCCAAACTTTGAAAACTGCCATTTCATGCCATTTCTAGTGGCATTTTTTGAAGTCTGGAGTGGCATTTTTCAAAGTTTGCAAACTGCAGTGGTGTTTTCAAAGTTTGCAAAAATTGCAGTGGCATTTTTCAAAGTTTGGAAATTGCAGTGGCATTTTTATGAATCGCCATAATTGGAGTGGCATTTATCTAATATGTTTTTGAGACGGAAGCAGGGTGTCAACTGGGCTGTGCGGGACACTCTGGCCTGTCTAGACAGCCTTTTCTTTTATGTTTACCACAGACCAGCCCAGTAGTTCTTTTTTCTTTTTGAAAATGG
The DNA here is from genome assembly GCA_963921465.1 of Triticum timopheevii. Classification (NCBI taxonomy): domain Eukaryota; kingdom Viridiplantae; phylum Streptophyta; class Magnoliopsida; order Poales; family Poaceae; genus Triticum; species Triticum timopheevii. The sequence goes on from OY997266.1 coordinate 244,771,613, forward strand.
CTAGCCCAGTTTTTTTGTGATTTGTCAAGTAAGTCACTTTATCAGGCATGTTGGGCTAGACGAGGAGAGCTTCATTCGGCTGGCCGAGAAAATGGCCTATCAGTAATGAGAAATGGGTTGTACATTTTTAAAACACATCAAACCGGCAACTAGTTTCAAATATCTTTTTTTAATTTCGAGATTTTAAATTGCATTGATTTTTATGCATGGACAATTTATTGGATTTTATATTGATATACATTTATTTTTAAAATCAGTCTGAATGTGACTCGAAATTTCGGGATTAAAAACAGTTCAGACCGCACCGACATATGCAAAATTTCGTATAATTTTTTAACCGTGGCCACAATATGGGCTGTAATGCTAACAAAAAGAATATGGGCTCCAAAAAAACCCGTAAGAATTAGCAAATGGGCTGTAAACTATTTGAAATAATGGAAGATGGGCTGTGTGCTGTTTTTCCACAGATCTGAGGCTTTCCACAGATGGCCTGTATACTGTTGGATGTCCATCCAGCGGCCGTCGTGCTTCTTCAATCTCTGCTCTTCCTGCTCCAGCCGCTCAAACAAGTGCCGGCGGGACTGCCTGCTCCCTCCTCCCCGCGGCCGGCTGTGCTGCCGCGCAGGCCTCACCGCCCCATCGTACTCCCATCGCTGGCCTAGCTATCCCTATACTCACCCTCAGTCCCACACATGTTGTTATTCTCCGGCGACGGCAAACGAACTAGTAAACCCTCGTACTCCTCCGCATGGGAAATAACTGCCGAGTATTCCCTGGCTCCGTATCGTTCCCTTCCTAGGCCTCGCCGTCGTCCACTTGCCCTGGTGCTCTCGGTGCGGCCTGGTCAATGTGGTCACTGAACGACATCCAGCGAAAGTGGACTATACGTGGAGAGGCTGATAGCTAGGTCCACCGGCCACACGCAAGGAAATGCCTCCTTATTACACGCAAAATAATGATTCCTCCACCTAACATCTGGGACCCACCGAAAGGGCCTCAGTATTTCGCGAAAAAACGTTACCGCCGCTGACAGCTCGGACCCACCAGCTATATCTTCGCACGCAAGGAAGTGCCTCCTTATTACCCAAAAAAAAGAATACTCCCCCTGCTAGCTGGGACCCAGTATAGTGGGCCTACTAAGTTGACGGGTACGAAGGGCTTTGTCAACTTAGTCAATATGCACGATTCTAGCTCGACTGACCGTACGATGTCCATACAACGGCCGTAGTGCTTCTTCAACCTTTGGTCTTCTTGCTCCAGCCGCCCAAAGCAGCGCCGGTCGTGCCACCTGCTCCTGCCTCCCATGGCCGGCTGTGCTGCCGCGGAGGCCTCACCTTCCCCATACTACTCCCACCGCTGGCCAGGCCATCCCTCCACTCCACTCACCCACACCCCCTGTTATTCTGCGGTGACGGCAGCGCAGCCGAACCAGTGAACCCTCATACTCCTCTCCGCGTGGGCATCCACTGCCGCGTCTTCCCCGGCTCCATGTCGTCCCCTTCCTAGGCCTCGCCGTCGTCCACCGCCGTGGTGCTCTCGGCGCGGCGTGGTAAATGTGGTCAACAACCGAATTCCATCGAAAGAATACTGTACGTGGAGAGGCTGACAGCTGGGTCCACGGCAGCCGCAAGTAAGTGCCTCCTTATTACGCAGAAAATAATTATTCCTCCACCAGACAGCATGGACCCACCGGACGGGCCACCAGTATTTCGCGAAAAAACGTTTGCCACTGACTGCTGGGACCTACCCGACGGGCCACCGTATTTCGTGAAAAAAACGTTGCCCCTGCTGTCAGCTCGGACCCGCCGGAAGTGCCTCCTTATTACGCACAAAAAATGAATACCCACCAGCTAGCTGGGACTCACCTTGGTGGGAGGCTGACTTGTGGGCCTACTAAGTTGACGGGGACGGAGGGCTTTGTCAACTTAGTCAATATAAACGATTCTAGCTCCAGTGACCGTACGATGTCCATCCAACGGCCATAGTGCTTCTTCAACCTCTGGTGTTCTTGCTCCAGCCGCCCAAAGCAGCGCCGGTCGTGCCGCATGATCCTGCCTCCCGTGGCCGGATGTGCTGCCGTAGAGGCCTCACCGCCCCCTACTATTCCCACCGCTTGTCAGGCCCTGCGGCGACGACAGCCTCACACCGCAGCCGAACCAGTGAACCCTCGTACTCCTCTCGGCGCGGGCTTCCACTGCCGCGACTTTCCCGGCTCCCCGTCATCCCCTTCCAAGGCCTCGCCGTCGTCCACCGCCCTGGTGCTCTCGGCGCGGCGTGGTCTATGTGGTCAAGGAACGATTTCCATCAGACGTGGACTGTACGTGGAGAGGCTGACAGCTGGGTCCACGGCCGCAGCAAGGAAGTGCCTCCTTATTACGCGCAAAATAATTATTCCTCCACGTGATAGCGGGGACCCACCGGACGGGCCACCGTATTTCACAAAAGAAACATTTCCCCCCTGACTGCTGAGACCCACCAGCTACACCTTCGCACGCAAGGAAGTGCGTCCGGGCAAAAAAAAACGATTCGCCCCCTGACTGCTGGGACCCACCAGCTACATCTTCGCACGCAAGGAAGTGTTTCCGGGCAAAAAAAAACGATTCACCCCCCTGACTGCGGGGACCCACCAGCTACATCTTCGCACGCAAAGGAAGTGCGTCCGGGCAAAAAAAAATGGTTCGCCCCTTTGACTGCTGGGACCCACCAGCTACATTTTCGCACGCAAGGAACTGCCTGACAGTTGGGACCCACCTGGTCGGGCGTACATAACATTGTCATTCTTGTCGCGAACATGTACGTACATACTAGTCATTGTAGAGGCGCGTACGTTTCGTAGTAGAGGCGCGCACGTAGCATGTACACGTACATACAGCGGCCAGGGTGCAAGAAAGAAAATACGGCCACGTATGTGTACATACGGGTGGGGTCTCGAACGCCTAGTCACGCATACATACGGCGAGGGATCATGTTCATGGGGAGGCAACAGAATGCGTCGTGTTCATGGGGAGGCAACGGAATGCGTCGTGTTCATGGGGAGGCAATGGAATGCGTCGTGTTCATGGGGAGGCAATGGAATGCGTTGTGTTCATCGGGAGGCAACGGAACGCGTGGGAGCCAACCATCTTGGATGGCACAGGCGATGGAAACGAGGCCTGGCGTACCGTAGAACGGAGGAAACGGACCTCCTACGGTCGAAACGGGGGTCCTGTTGATCGGGAGGGGTGTGGCGTACCGCACAACAGACGAAACGAACTTGTGTTGGAGCGCTACGGTCAAAACGGGGGACCTGTTCATCGGGAGGGGTGTGGCGTACCGCAAAACGGACAAAACTGACTTGTGTTGGAGCGCTACGGTCGAAACGGGGGGGGGGGGGGAGGGGTGTGGAGTACCGCAAAATGGGACTCCACGGGATACTGTTCATCTCCACCATCGACCTCCTCCAGCCTCCACGGGCTACCGTCCACCTGCTCCAGCCTCCACGGGCTCCTGTTCATCCAGCCTCCACCGCGCGCTACTCCACTGGCTACTGTTCAACCAACCCTCCACGGGCACCCCTCCACCGTCTACTGTTCATCCAGCCCTCCACACCACGGGGTCCTGTTCAACCACCCCTCCACGGCCACCCCTCCACCGTCTACTGTTCATCCAGCCCTCCACACCATGGGTTCCTGTTCATCCAGAGGCAACGCCACCGCTCACTGTTCATCCAAACCCCCTCGCAACGCTCACTGTTCATCCCAGAGGCAGCATCGATCGGCTTTAGTTAGCAGCAGTAGCAAAGGAATCGCTCCATCGGGTTCAGTTAATAGCCATCGATCGATCGCTCGGGTTCAGTAACACGTAGCCTGCAGTGCAATCTCTCGGGTTCAGTTAGAGCCAACGTCTCGCACACACGCGCGTTTGTACGAGAGAAATGCGCATCTCTCCGCCCCCGACCTCCCACAATAACCGGCAGCTCCCCGAAATTTTCCTCCCCCTCGCTTTTACCATGGTTTTTTCTGTCATGGACGGCCCAAAGAATGTCATGCAGCTGCATCTCCGGCCCACCCAGGACGAAAAGCCCATTTTCTATCATGATTTTTTGTCATAGAGGTAGGAGCCCACCACATCTATGATGATACCGGGTTTTGTCACAATTATCGTCATAGAAGTGTCATATGTATGACAGGAAAAAAATTCGTTCGGCCCAAAATGTCACGGATGTGTCTTTTTTTGTAGTGACGGGGCATCTTAAGGGAGGTGTCTCGTCGCGTTATTCTCTTATGTGGCAAAAAGAATTACTTTGGATATTTAGATCATTGAAACTCTCTATACCAACCTAAGGCAAATCACACGATCGTTTGAAGAAGTTCAAAGAAATTGCATGCTTAGCTCGGAAAGGAACTAGAGTTATAAGACAACTCAGCAAACGGAAGGCACATTCCAACTGATACCAAGGATATAACCTAGTGTCGAAGCATGCTCTCAAGAACTTGAGCATTTCCATATTCATCAAGGTTTTACCGACATCTGTGCCGAGGATCCCGGCAACACATCATACTACCATGATGAATAATGATGGAGGATGCAGATGCGAAGGAAGATAACACTTTCTCATATTTTACCTTAGCAAGGCCAAGGAAACAAAATATGGATGATTGACTGAAAGACATTTAGTACTCCACTTCTAATGTTCTCCTTGATGTTCTAGCTAGCCGGTCATGCTTAAAAGCATCAACATAGCCATCAAGTAAAGGTCGGACTATGGTACACAAGGATCTATAAGGAACAACTTATAGAATAAGTCACTCGAACTCCTCATGGAGATGATGGTCAAATTGCTCAATCAAGATACTATAATGATAGATCTTCCGGCTAGGTGTGTCAGCCAGAACATCAACCTAGTCTGGACCTACATCATATATCTTGCAAAAGTAACAACCATCATATCTGCCTGGGATTTAGATCTGGTTGGTAACAGAGTATTTCAGACATTATTCCAGGAAAAGAAAGTTTGCAACACAACCGACAAGATGACGTTGCGAGATTCTCAGGAGATGAACAACGATAGCAAGCTCCAAAACATGAGCAGGTTCTGCTACACACATGTGAACACATTGTCCCAGATAAGCATGACCATATAGTAGTCTTACAATAAAACACTACTGAGTTCAGGTGGGGAACCATCATTGCGGATATTGAAGTCCTTTTATAAGCCCGGGTCTTAAGAAGGAACTTATTTTCCTTGAAAAAGTCAATCAGTGGCTTAGTGTGCTAGGAAACACATATAGAATGGAGGCGGCCAACCTATCAAACCATAGAGTACTTCACACATGTGTGACTAACTTGGGACAATTCCAATGGAAGCAAAAACAATCTTTCTCAAATTCACGAAGGCAACTTGCACCTAATGCACATGAACTTGGAGAAAGTCACTTATTTCATCCAAACATAGACTTCATGAACGGAACACAAAGAAAATGCTTACACAAGTTTCCATGACTATCTTGATGTTCAACACGAATCATGGAGAAGATAAAGATGTTGCCAATGGGCTCATCAACAATTCATTCAGGTTTCAATATACATGGAATTCCACAATTATGTGAACAAGGTGATAGCAACCACGAGTAAGACAACATTACGAACATCATTGGTTCTGATTTGATTTGACGATAGCACATACTCAAATCAAAGACTGGATAAGACAATAGCTCCAACAATTGATCACGGGGAATAATTGATGAATGTATCATCTTTCTTCAACACACACACACATGGATATCCCTTTGGGGCGAACTAAGTTAGGCAAAGCTTTTATTCTCCAACTCCGCAAGTTGTTGTTTAGCTTAACCAACTAGTTCAGGGTATCCAACTCAGATTCTTGGAGAAAGGGTGATTTAGTGGGAAACCAACTTGATCACGAGCTCGGCATAACGGTCAAGGGACAACATGGTGATACTTCCGGGAGGATATTTGGAAAATCACGAACCACCAATATGTTATTAAGCTCAAGAACAATCTTGCTTTCGGGGCAAGACAATGTGATCAAATAAGCGAGGGGTTGACACAATCCTAGCTCATTGATCAAAGAGTGTAGTGAAAGTAAGGACTAGGTAGCACGATCAGTTTTAGAATGATAATTCTATAGCCAACACACCAAGAATGGAATTGTCATCCATTAACTACCAAGTAGCACTGTTGCTAGGAGTATCGATTTCACACATCACATTTCATTTGTCCGTATTCGAATTGCAACAACACGGGACCGAGGAATGAATGATGATGGCGAGAAGTATCACTCCATCAAGAATTCATAAGATGGTGTGCAATTTCGATGACAATCCTGACATAAAGGGGGTGATAATCGGGGTAGAGCAGAACAACTGTACTGGCATTTTGATCTGCGGGATACAACTAGTTGGACCCAATCCTGGAAATGGACAAGGTACTGGAGTTTGTTTCTCCTAGTCACTCTGAAACAGAATGGCATGACAAACCACAAGAATAATAGGCACAACTACTCCTGACTATCAACTGATATACGAGGGTTGGAATACGACTAAAGAGGGACAACTCAAAGGAACACATATTTTCCTGAGTTGTGGATGCATAGATTAGTATGTCGAACAAGTTCAACATATTTCTTGTGGATAACCATGCAGAAAGGTAGGACTGGCAGAGTCACAACATAGAACTGAGAACTCATCAAGAGCACTCTGGTTGTGATCTTTTGGTTAAATGAGGAACTTCTGCCATAAGCTATGGTATTTGGAAGAAGGAAATACCACAGACCTCGAGGACTATCACAAAGGTTACAAATATCCTAAAGGAACTAGAAAACACTATCAACATGAATGAGTAGGGTGAATCTCGAGTTCGAAACCCAGGAATAGAACGCCTACTAACTAAATGGCATCATGGGATGCTTTCGAGAATGACGGCCAGAATCATCACAATAGAAACACAAAACATGGCTAGATTACTAGGTGATTCTCTAAGATACCCTAATATCATAATAATAGCTTCAGCATATACGTAGAGGCAATGGAGTACCTCAACACACCAATCAACATGCTTAATCTGACAAAAAAGGACATCGGGAACATGGGGAAAAATTGCAAGTGCATCAGACTATTTAGAAACCGGGGATGACTCGGATAGCATAACGGTTGTAAATGCTCAAAAAGATTTGAGACATCCAGCAACATGGTGGCATAACCACTTAACATCTCAATATGATGGTTCTGGGACCAACTGTTGTCACACAGAAGTACTAGAAACCGAACTGGGGCTTGAATCTTTAACATACAAGTCTCCAACATAGTAACTCGTCATCCTAACAGACAGATGAGAAGCCTAGTTCTTAATCCCCACAGGAACGAAGAGGGTGACTCAGATCAGAAGGACATAAGGAAAAGGAGTAAAGAGAGCCTTACGTTCTCTTCCACAATCAATTCCCTTATATAACTACACCATTTCTAGACTTGACTTCGACCAGTTTGGCTCGGTGATCCTACAGGCAGTCAAGCTCTGATATAGAAGCTGTCGGAACCCCGATCCTAAGTCACACCGATCTAGCATGTAACACATCATATCACTTTGTGGCCTCACGCACGGTAACCCCATGGGTGCCACCTTACCTGGACCGGGACCGTTTGCGCCTTTTGGCTCACGTATATGATAGTGTCGCTAGCATCCATATGAAAGGCAACCCGGGCCGACATGACTAGTCGTAAACCCAAGGGGGCACTAACTTATAGGGATAGGCATATATGACACAACAATGCACGTCTCGGTCATCAACGTATGAACCCAAGTCGTAGCAAGCTACAAGGACATAAAGGAACAACATGTGACATTTCCCTGAAGGGACAGACACAGGAGCAAAGAAGGACTCATGCCAATCATCCCATGTGTTCCAGAGCAGTAGCAAGCTACCATGGCTAAGTGGAAGCACTAGGAGACATTTCCCCATAAGAGAGGCTACCAAGAATAAACAACTAGATTTTTGGATCCCACACATACCAAGCATATCAACATCATACACACAATATGCTCAATATGTGCAAATACAACATGGCATCACAACAAAACTCTACGACTCAAAGTATTTATTCAGAGGGCTCCGAAGAGTCATACATAGTAAGAATTACAATCATGGGTCACCTGACCCAACATACAGAGCATACAAGCAACGAAAGCATAACATGTCTGAGTACACACAACTACAAATGAAAAAGGCTGAGAAGCCTGACTATCTACAAGACCCTCCCAAGGGTACAAGATTGTAGCTGAGGTAACAAGCAAAACGTCGAAGTCCACGCATAACTTAGTGAGACTAAAGTCTCTCTGCAAAAACATAAATTAAGAAAACGTGAGTAAAATTGTATCCAGCAAGACATACATCAGAACTAGCTACATATGCATCAGCATCAACAAAGGGGTGGTGGTGTTTAACTGTTGCAAGCCAGCTTTGAATCGGTGTCTATCCTGTACTACAACTGCTGGTAACTCTTTTGAGGTGGCGCACATGAGTCCACATATTCACCATATCAATACACCACTATGGATCCGCTCCCGTCTCCCTACAAGAAGGCTATCCATAGCACTGATGCTTATCTTGTGCATTTTAGAGTATCCACTTTCACTTGTCTATGAACTGCATAAGCAACCCAGTAGTCCATTACCGCGGACGCAGCTATTCGAATAGATCGTGTTAACCCTGCAGGGGTGTACTTCTTCACATACGCTCTCGCCACTTATAGCCATGTACACGTCATGTATCTCGACAACCTTCAAGCGGAAGCCTGGCGAGGGTATCGGCCATGACCTGACTAACCACGCAAGACTCTAGTCCAGGTTTATCGCCTATTTGGGTTCCATCTGCAAGGGAGTCCGGTCGAGGTTTCCATCACGGCCCCAAATGATGTGAGCAGGGTTCCCAAGCCCACCATCCGGGTGCCACTTGGTACACCGTTCCACTTCACCTAGTCTGTCCGAAGCCCACCTGTACCGGGTGCCACTTGGTAGACTACTAGCACCACCTACAAACACAAGAAGCTAGTTGCAACTCCTAGATAGAGTTCGAGGCGATAAATAAGTCCAGAGAGCTTGGAGTGCTCGGAGCCCAACGTGTTGTAGTAACTGTTTTGGATCACAAACACAGAACTTAGTTACCGAGGAAGGTTTCAATGAGACAACCCACCATGTACACCTACATGGCATCTCATCGCTACCTTTACCAAATCGTGTTCACACACTTAGCTCTCACTTAGTAGGACATGTTCACACCATTCCAAGCCATCCCAGATGAATCTGACCAGACACAACTCTAAGCACAAAACGCATAACAAGCAAGCATGAATGATTAGGCACATCATGGCTCAAACAACTCCTACTCATGCAAGTGGATTTGAACTATTTTCCATGGCAAAGACAGGTCATGCAGAGGTAAGGGGTTCAACTACTGCAATATGTAACAGTTGAATCGTTGTCATCCTAATGTAGTAAAAGAGAGCAAGAGCGAGAGAGTGGGATTGTATCAGAATGCTCAAAGGGGGTTTGCATGCCTGGCACTTCTAAAGATAGCATTGTGTCTTCATTAGTCTTATCGATCACATCATCGGAACAACATCTACTAAGAGGGGACAAACACCGGGAACAGAGAAAGAACATAATTAATGCAACGCAACAATATGATGCATGATACACGACATTCTGCTATTGATTGAGCTAATGCAACTAGCAGCAAGTTAAATGAAGTTGGTTTGAACCCTAGGTTCGAATTCAAAGTCCACATGTGGTTATTTAAATGCCATTTCATTTTATTTTTCCTAAACATTAGTCAAAGTTGTTCTAACATGCACGAAAGTTTCATAAACAGATTTTTTGCATTTTTCTGATAACTTTTCATATATAATTTATTTCATTTTGACATCGGTTGAATTTCTATGATTTTTTGAAGTTTTAATCATTTTCTGGAATTTCTAAATATTTAGAACTAAACAAATCCAATAAATGATTTACTGCATTAGCATGACATCATGCCGAAGTCAGCAGGTCAAAGGAGCGGCCCAGGTCAAACTGACCAGTGGGTCCCGTGTGTCAAACTCACAGTGGCTAAACCAGTTCAATTAACCTAAAACTAAATTGATTAACAGAGGGTGGGCCCACATGTCAAAGACTCAGGCAGGTCAAACCTCAGTGAAACTTGGTCAACCCCGCCGGAGTTGACCCACGTCTTGTCGTCGGCAAGGCCAAGGATGGCGGAGGGTTTCGGGTTCCCTGCTCCGACAACCAAACGGCCGATGGAGATGCGCTATGTGCAGCTGGACATGCACCGACATCTGGTGGTGCAAGTGGCTAGACACGGGGAGGCCGAAAACGACACCAGCGAGCAGCTAGGCAGTGGCCGGAGCTATGGGCTTGACGCGGGTGGCGCTATGGTGCATGGGAGGGGGAGGTGTTGGTGTCGTGGAATTGTCACGTCAGATGTCCTCATGAAAGGACTTAGTTGTGGAGCCATCGCAACTAGGAAGCTTGAAGGGGTTAATTGGGAGGACACGAGATATTTATACTAGTTCGGCCCCTTACCGTGAAGGTAAGGCCTACGTCTAGTTGGGTTGGTATTGATGTTTCGATGACCAGAGAGCGAGATACACTATTCCCGGTTCTCGATGAGTTGTTTCTTGCCCCAAGCCACCGGCGGGTCGTCCCCTTATATACACGGGTTGACGCCCTGCGGATTACAGAGTCCCGACCGGCTTATAAACAGTGTCCGGCTCGGTGACTAGTTAAATCTACCTTATGATACAAGTCATGCCATTATGGCAGTTTACTATGACGGGCCTTAAGTTGCCTGTGGGCCTTAGACCCTTTACTGAACCGCCATCTTCATGCTTGGTGTTGGGATTCTTTCTGGTAAGTCTTCTTTGCGTAACCCGGGCCCTCCTGGGCGGCTTACACAAATAGTTATATCCCCAACATTAGGCCCCAGATTGATTTGAACCGGTTCATGTCAATCTTAAAATACCTTCAGAAATAAATCTTCAACCTTCTGCCGGTGCAAAAGGTTTTCTTTAACCCGCCATGATGTCATCTTCTGGATCTGCGTTAACCCGCCGTGACACCATCTTTAATTAAATTCCTTCTTTATTCCACCGTATCGTCCAACGGATCTTTGCCTTTACTGACCGTTCCGAAACCCGAGGCGTCGGGGCCGCTGGATAATAATGTTTATCTCCTCGTTTCTCGCGCCGTCTCAGTCAGCCCTTCCTTATAAATAGGCACGACCTAGGTCTTCTCCATTCTCCCCCTTCGATCGTCTTCTTCCTCTCACCGTCCCTCTACTGCTCGAGCTCCGCCGCTGCCGCCGTCGCAGATCTCCTCGTCCTCACCAACTCAGGCCGCTGCATCAACCTGATTTGACCAGAGAAACGCGTCGAGCCTCCGCAGCAAACTGCATCTGTAAGTTTCCTCTTGTTCCTCAGATCTGCATTAGGACCTTCAAGCTCTTTGGTGTTCTTCGCTGTTCGTCGGGGCCCTTCGTATATTTCATTACCACCGCTGTTTTTTGATCTTGAAGATGGTATAAACCTGATGCGGTAGTTATTTCACACCCATTTCGAACACAAATAGATCCCTTTCCATCGTACATAGGTCCCATTCGAACCCTTGAGCTTCATCTGTGCCAGTTCTAGGTCTAGAAACTTTTCTTTTCAGAACAGTTTTTTGATCCAATATAATAGCGGCAACTTGTGAAACCAATTTGTTTCACCCAGAAATAAAAACCTGCCTCTTTCAAATATGTTTAACCATGACTGTCCATGTGGCCGGTTTAAGTAAATGACACTGATCTGTCAACCTTACTTGCTTCTCTCAGTTTTAAGAATATTTTAATTGCTCTTGATATCCGTAGCGGCTTAAGTATCACTGGGTAGTTGCCCATTTATCATTAGGCCCCATCTTATGCCACCATCTTGAATAGATTTGAAATGTTTTCCTCTGGGTTAAATTTGAACCGGAACTTCTTATTTTGACATAGGCGTCAATTTACGTCATGGCACCTAAGGCAACAAAAGCTCCTGTGACCTGTAACTGGGTCCCATCCAGAGTCACAAGAAGTAAATTGTTGGAATTTGTGAAGTCTGGTCATCTGCCTAAGAAGGAGATCATGTCTTATCGTGCCCCTGACCCATCCAAGGAGAGACCTCAACCCAAAGAAGGGGAGGTGGTAGTTTTTACGGATCACATGAGCCGGGGATTGCTCCTCCCGGTTCAAAATTCTTCAGGGATGTTTTGAATATCTTTGACCTTAGACCTCAAGACATTGGACCCAATTCCGTGTCAAATATTTGCAATTTCCAAGTCTTCTGTGAGGTGTACCTCGGAGAGGAGCCCAATCTGCTTTTATTCAGAGAGCTTTTCTACTTAAACCGGTAGAATGAACGTGCCAACGGGCCCAGTCTCGAACTTGGCGGCATCTCAATTCAGCGGTGGAGAGACTGCCTTTTCCCTTATGCTGAACTGCCGAGTCATCCGAAAGATTGGAATCAGACGTGGTTTTATTGTCAGGACACTTCTCCGGCTGAAGAGAGCCCTCTGCCCGGCTTCCGCGCTCTGCGCCTTGAGTCCAACCATCCGCTGGCAGATAAACTGACTACTATTGAGCGTTTGCCCCTCGCTCCCACCATTAAGAAAATCAAAGCTCTTTTGGGAAACGGCTTAAACGACATCGACCTCGTCCGAGTCTGGGTCACTTGGCGAGTACTCCCGTTAAGCCGCCGTCCCGGCTTAATGTGCACTTACTCAGGCAAAAAGGATGATCCACTCCGTCATAGCCCTGACGACTTACCAGATGATGTGGTGGAGGCTACGACCCAATCGCAGCTGAAAGAGGGCATAGTGACCAGTAATGCCTTCGGCTTACTTCCCTTCGCAAGAAGAACCCGGCCCCCGCAGTGAGTCATCAACCTCAATGAATACTCTTTGCTATGTTACACCTTGTTTTTACTCATAATCTCTTATCTTTTTCCACAGGCCGATGACAACTTCTAGAAGGTCAAGTATGACCATGAGGCTGCCAAACAAGCCCGGACAGCCAAGAAAACCGAAAGGAAAGCCGCCAAAACGGGAACTTCGAAGAAGAAGAAGCCAAGCTCTTCAGATTTACTCAAATTGGATGACACTTCATAGGATGACGAAGAGGTAATCCTTAATTCTCTTAACTTCTATGTCATCATTTTATCGACATTCTATCTTTTTAGGAGGATACGGGGAACAGCCAAGTGGTTGACGAAGAGGTAACTATAATCTCCTCCGACTCAGAGCCTTTGCCAAAGCAAAAAATCCAAAGGGTGACCCGGAAAGTAAGATTTTCACATCCTCTAGCTTATCAAGATCCTCAATTTCTTTTGAATCAACAACAGCTTGAAAGCCGGAGGCAGACCCGGACCAGCAAGGATGCAGAACTCTCCTCTAGCTTACCTGACGTAACTAGGAAGTGTCGGACTGAGGTTATCTCTGATGTACGTTCTGTTTTACCATTGGCGGGTTTAATTCGCCAACCTCTCAATTCATCTGACTCCAATTATCAGGATACCTCTCCTTCCTCCGGCGAGTCTATGCAATCAAACATGCCGGCTTTCAAAACTGCCCCCGGGTAATGTAACTTTATTTTCCTTCGGCTTTACCTTACTCATGCTTTTGTATTCATCCTTCTACCTTTGTTGACACCATGCAAGTGAAGCCCAGTAAGAGGGCAAAGAAGAATAAGCCGTCCCAAAACCCGGTCGTGACTGAATCGGCGCTTGACACGTCTGTTCCTGACAGTTCCACCCATCAAACGCCGCTTGAACCAGCCTCTGACATTCCAGCACCAACCTATGATCCACCCGCCGAAGATACGCTCAACACTTCTGATAACTTGGAAGCTCCTAGCCCGGTCAAGACAAATGACCAAGAAGTTGAGATTCTGAAGAGTCAATTTGTTGAGCCAGGGCGGCCCACGGTCCTTGCCAAATGTAATGCTAAGGAAGAACTCATTGAACGCCGAAAGGCCAAGATGGACATTACTGATTATACTCACTTAAGCATTGGAGATATAGTCTCTGGTTATCTTAATCAAGTGCACAACAGCCGTGACCTGGAAATTGATATGGTGAAGCAAATACAACAAAAATCTGAGGTATACCTTGTGCCCCTTTTCTGAATCATACTTACTGTATTAGCCCCCAAGTCTATTGCTTATTAGTAAATATGTTGTAGACTTAGAAATCTGCTTACTGTTGTTTTGTCCGGTTTAAAGAGAAGATATTTAACCCGGTTGTAGTTTGAACTTGCGATGCTTGTAAAGTGCTTGGGACTTAATATGCATGACCTGGCATCGTAGGTTAAAAATTCTTCAGCATACATTAGCCCCCAAGTGTCAAGAACCTTTGCTTGCAAAGTACTTGGGACTTAATGTTATCTTACCATGATTCTTACTATAACCCGGTATCAATGCAGGCCACCATAAGTCAATTTGAGTCGGAGATTGCTGACTTGAAGAGCCGTTTGACAGCTGAAGAACTTGAAACTCAAAAGGCCAACTCCAAATTTGAATTCAGCGTCTCTGAACAAGAGAAGTTGAAGAAGAGTTTTGAGTCAGAGAAGAGCTGGGCTGATGAGAAGGCTTCACTGGTGACCCTGGCCGAGACGACAGAGGCATCACTTGCAGAAGCAATAACCGAGCTGTCTGACTTAAAGTGCCAGATATCTCAAATGGTCTCAGCCATCTTCGGTAAGTTACTATACATAACCTCAAACATTGTAATCCTTCCTTTGATGACTATTGTAATCATTATCTCTGGCTCACTTTATGTCTGTGAACACACAGGCCCCAGGAGCACCAACCTCAAGCACAACATGCTGATCAAACTTAAGGCAGTTTACACTCTAGTGGAGCAACTGTACACCGGGTCACAACGTGCTTTGGCCGTTGTAGCTTTATCAAATAACACTCCCCACCTTCTGCAAGACGTGCTGAAGTGCCTCGTTGTGCTAGCTCAGTGGATCCAAGATTTAAGGCGGGCATCCTCAAGAGCCGAGGCCGTAGCTGCATTGAGCCGGGCAAAGGCATGGATTCCAGAACTAGATCAGGCAGACCTCGCCCTTGGATACCCGAGTCTAAAGGAGGATGGTACCGTATTTGATGATCAGGATTTCACCGCCTGCGTCAAAGACATGCGTCCCATGGCTACCCTCATTGGGAACGACACTGACCTTACCAAGCACTCGCCGGGATATGACAGTGAGAACCGGAGAATTCCAACACCTCCATATGATCAAGTCAGCCTGATCCCTCCAATTTGTAAGCATACCTTTGCCCCTGAAGTGGACCCAACCAGTTTAATAGATGATGAAGCTGAGTTTGAAGCTTTGAGTTGCATTGACTGGGCCTCATCAACCTTCCAGGACAAAGCAACCGACGGAGAGGCGGAGAAGGATAACCCGGAATCTTCAAGCCTGCCGAAGGACTGAACCACCAGGCGTTTTATGACTTTGCAAAAAACAATGCTCCATTTATTCAGACTCGGGGAGTCTTGTAATAGGGTAGAAAAAACCTCTCAATGTTTGTCATGCCTTCGCGCATGTTTATGGAACTTTAACATTTTCGTAAGCCGCTATTAGCTATATATTTCCAGCTTATGTTGACCGCTTATTTCCTGGATGTCAAATTTGCTTACCTTATCCTGCATATGAAACAAGCAAAATTCCCTTGGCAGTTTATCGCATTAGGGGTCATATAAAGTATTGATAACTCAGAGAGTAAACCCAAAACTTCAAACACAGGCCGACTTATGATTATATTTGTTAAACATAATCACAATAACATACATGCAATCCCTTTGGTAATCTCACCTGGTTATATGACCTTCACCATGCGATAAATGCAACCCCTGAAAGTTAGAACCTATAATGTTCACTTGGCACTTAACAACCTGGGGTGATCAATATTAAGCCGGAAGAATAAAAAACCATCTCATAGTGCTTTCAAAAAAAGTCTCAAGATAGTCAAATAATTATACTTATGAAATATAATGGACAATAAACAATATTCAAAGGCTTCTGATTCGAATATGATCATATAGCCCCCAGTGGCTTTGGCGATGCCAATCAAGTGGGTATCGATAGCTATGTTCTCTTTGGTTCGAATACGACCTATGTTTGAACAGGAAGCCCCCAAGTGACCATAAGAGTTGTTTAATGACGCTGATTCGAATACGATCCACGTCAGACCCAAAGGGATTAAGCTATGATTCAAATATGATCAGGAAGCCCCCAAGTGGGTTTGGCAGTATGCCGATCAAGTGGGTATCGACAGCTATGTTCTCTTTGGTTCGAATATGACCTATGTTTGAACAGGAAGCCCCCAAGTGATCATGGCTAGATTCAGATATGATCATAAGCCGGACCAAGAGGAAAGCTGGATTCAGGTATTATCCGCTCCTTGTTGGTTGTTTTCACCACCTGATAAAGAAGACATATACACTTTTGAGGATAAAAAGGACAGAGGTCCTGCTTTATTGCTTTATATAATATATACACTATACAAATATATACATCTTGAGTGCCGGTAGCTTAAGTATAGTAAGGCTGGAGATGAGCAATATTCCATGGCCGGCGGGTCTCCTCTTCTGACTTACGTGAGTCTTTGTGCTCTACCCATTGTGCAGATTCTTGCTGACCACAAAGGGTCCTTCCCAAGGTGGGGATTGCTTGTGCATGTCAGACTGATCTTGGATGAGTCAGAGCACTAAGTCGCCTTCCTGAAAGGTTCTGCTCCCAACTCGACGGCTGTGATAACGGCGCAGGTCTTGCTGATAAATTGCCAAGCGGGCTATTGCCAAGTCTCTCTCCTCATCCAACAAGTCAAGTGCATCCTGACGGGCTTTTTCGTTGTTAGCCTCAACGGAAGCCGCCACGCGAGGTGAATCATGCCGGATGTCACTTGGCAGGACTGCCTCTGCACCATACACCATGAAGAAAGGGGTGTAGCCTATAGATCTGTTAGGCGTAGTGTTGATGCTCCACAGTAGAGAGGGTAACTCCTCCACCCAACAACCCAGAGTCCGCTGTAAGGGGACAAAGAGCCGGGGCTTGATACCCTTCAGGATCTCTTGATTAGCTCTTTCTGCTTGACCATTGGATTGAGGATGAGCAACAGCCGAGCATCAAGCGGGATATGCTCTCGTTGACAGAACTCTTCCATGGCACCCTTGGAGAGATTAGTGCCATTATCCGTTATAATGCTGTGTGGAAAACCAAAACGAAAGATCACCTTTTTCATGAACTGAACTGCCATGGCTGCATCACACTTACTAACTGGCTCTGCCTCAACCCACTTTGTAAACTTATCCATTGCCACCAGGAGGTGTGTATTTTTATCTTTAGACCTCTTGAAAGGCCCAACCATGTCAAGCCCCCCAGACTGCGAACGGCCAAGTGATTGGAATCATCCTCAACTCTTGAGCCGGCACGTGCGCTCATCGTGAGAACTTTTTGACAACCGTCACATTTACTGACTAGATCCTCCGCATCAGCATGAGCCGTCAGCCAGTAGAAACCATGACAGAAATCCTTGGCCACAAGAGACTTTGACCCGGCATGATGGCCACAATCCCCTTCATGGATCTCACGAAGTATCTCTTGGCCCTCCGCAGGCGACACGCAGCGTTGAAATGCCCTAGTGACGCTTCGGTGATGTAACTCGCCTTGAACAATCGTCATAGATTTGCACCGCCTAATGATTTGTCTTGCCAAGGTCTCATCCTCAGGCAACTCTCCCCGGGTCATATAGGCCAAATATGGCACTGTCCAATCCGGGATGACATGAAGAGCTGCCACCAGCGTGCCTCCGGGTCTGGCACTGCTAATTCTTCCTCTGTAGGCACCTTGACAGAAGGGTTATTTAAAACATCGAGAAAGATGTTAGGCGACACCGGTTTACATTGAGATCCCAGCCGGCTTAAAGCATCAGCCACCTCATTCTTCCTTCGAACAATGTGCTCCACTTGATAGCCCTTGAAGTGCCCAGCCACAGCATCTACTTCACGATGATAAGCCGCCATGAGAGGATCCTTGGAGTCCCACTTGCCTGATACCTGTTGGGCCACGAGATCTGAATCGCCCAAGCACCTTACCCGACTTAAGTTCATCTCCTTAGCCATCCGGAGACCATGGAGTAAGGCCTCGTACTTAGCTGCATTGTTAGTACAAGGAAACATAAGCCGGAGCACATAAAAAAATTTGTCACCTCGAGGGGAAGTTAAAAAAACTCCAGCCCCCGAGCATTCTAACTGCCTGGACCCGTCAAAGTGAATAGTCCAATATGTGTTATCTGGCTTCTGCTCAGGTGCCTGCAACTCTGTCCAATCATTGATAAAATCTACTAAGGCTTGAGACATGATAACAATACGTGGCATATATTTCAAACCATGAGGCCCAAGCTCAATATCCCACTTGGCGACTCGTCCTGTGGCTTCCCTATTCTGGATGATGTCTCCCAAGGGGGAAGAACTTACCACAGTTATAGGATGACTTTAGAAGTACTGCTTCAACTTCCGATTTGCCATAAACACTCCGTAATCAAGTTTCTGCCAATGTGGATACCTTTTTTTAGACTCAATGAGCACCTCACTGATGTAGTAAACCGGCCATTGAACCGGATGCTCCTTGCCAGCTTCCTTACGCTCTACCACAATGGCAACACTGACGGCTCGTGAGTTAGCAGCCACATATAACATCAACGACTCCTTATCAATGGGAGCTGCAAGGACCGGCGATTCTGACAACTGTCTCTTCAAATCTTCAAAGGCAGCATCAGCAGCATCACTCCAGACAAAGGTGTCTGTTTTCTTCATCATCTGATACAGTAGCAGGGCCTTCTCACCCAACCGGCTTATGAACCAGCTCAAAGCAGCAACACGACCTGCCAGTCGCTGAACATCATTGATGCACACCATTTGAGCCAGAGAGGTAATCGCCTTGATCTTCTCCGGATTAGCTTCGATGCCTCTGTTTGAGACCAGAAACCCCAAGAGCTTGCTTGCAGGTACACCAAACACACACTTGGCCAGGTTAAGCATCATCTTATAAATCCGGAGATTATCAAAGGTCTCTTTCAAGTCAGATATCAAGGTTTCCTTCTCTCTGGACTTCACCACGATGTCATCCATGTAAGCATGAACATTACGCCCGATTTGATCATGTAAACAGTTCTGCACACATTGCTGATAAGTCGCCTAAGCACTCTTGAACCCAAACGGCATAGATATATAACAGAAGGCTCCAAACGGAGTGATGAAAGCCGTCTTCTCCTGGTCCTTAACTGCCATTTTGATCTGATGATAACCAGAGTAAGCATCCAAGAAGCTCAAATGTTCACAACTCGCCGTAGCATCAATGATTTGATCAATACGGGGGAGAGCAAAGGGATCAGCCAGACAAGTCTTGTTTAAGTCCGTGTAATCCACACACATCCGCCAGGTGCCGTTCTTTTTCAGCACAAGCACCGGGTTAGCCAACCACTCCGGGTGAAAAACTTCAACAATGAACCCGGCCGCTAAGAGCCGGGCAACTTCCTCTCCAATAGCTTTCCGTCTCTCTTTGTTAAACCATCGAAGAAACTGCCTGACCAGCTTATACTTCGGATCAATATTGAGAGTGTGCTCAGCGAGTTCCCTCGATACACCCGGCATGTCAGAAGGTTTCCATGCAAAGATGTCCCGGTTTTCACGGATGAACTCAATGAGCGCGCTTTCCTATTTAGGATCCAAATTGGTACTGATGCTGAATTGCTTAGAAGAGTCGCCTTGGGTAAAGTCAACAAGCTTTGTCTCAGCGGACGATTTAAACTTTAACGCTGGGTCATGCTCTGTAGTTGGCTTCTTCTGGGAGGTCATATCCACCGGTTCAACATTGTCTTTATTAAATTTGAGCTCTTCCGCTGCACAGGCAGACTCAGCATAAGCCGTGTCACCTTCTTCACACTCCAAGGCTACCTTTCGACTCCCATGCATAGTGATGGTGCGCTTGTGACCCGGCATCTTGAGCTGCAAATAAACGTAACACGGCCGTGCCATGAACATAGCATAAGCCGGCCGCCCGAACAGAGCATGATACGGGCTCCTGATTTTGACCACTTCAAACATCAA
Source organism: Triticum timopheevii (assembly GCA_963921465.1). Taxonomy (NCBI): domain Eukaryota; kingdom Viridiplantae; phylum Streptophyta; class Magnoliopsida; order Poales; family Poaceae; genus Triticum; species Triticum timopheevii. The sequence goes on from OY997266.1 coordinate 244,791,790, forward strand.
TTTCTCAGCCCTGGAATCATATTCATCTCCAAAGGCCACTTCTAGTTCAATCTTGCCAAGTGGGTAAGCCGAGTTACCAGGAACCACTCCATGGAAAACAATGTTGGATGTTCTCAAATTCTTATCAGTCAACCCCATGCGTCGAAAGGTCTCATAATAGAGGATATTGATGCTGCTACCTCCATCCATGAGTACCTTAGTGAATTTATATCCACCAACCTGAGGTGCTACCACCAAGGCTAACTGACCCGGATTATCAACCCATGGAGGGTGATCTTCTCTGCTCCATACAATGGGTTGTTCTGACCACCTCAAATAACGAGGAACTGCCGGCTCAATTCACAGCCCTCTTATGAACCTTCTGGTCACGTTTTCATAAGCTAGTGGTAAACACGTGATACTGCCCACTATTCAACTGCTTCGGATGGCTTTGATAACCCGACTGCTGCTGCTGTTGCTCTCCTTGACCAGACTGCTGTTGATTATAACCGCCTTGATGTCCCTGAAAGCCGGAGTTTGAACCGCCGCCCGGGCCATGAAAACCGCCAGCTCCTGAGCCGCCGTCGGATCCAGAATTGTCACCAAATGCATTGGAATTCTTAAAAGCCTTCATGATCGCGCAATCCTTCCATAAGTGGGTGGCGGGTCATTCCCGGGTGCCGTTTCTTGGGCAAGGCTCATTGAGCAACTGCTCAAGAGATGGGCCTAACCCGCCAGATCGAGGGGGCGGCTTGCCCTTACGTCTCTGATTGTTACCTTGTGCATTAGCGTTGGCCACAAACTCCGGGTTACCATCCGCCTTACGCTTATTGCCGCCTTGATTCATCGGGTTATGCTGCTGACCCTTTCCATTGCCATTATTCTTTCCCTTCCCTGTCTTTTCCTCATCAGACACGGGATCCTTGGTACTATCAGAGTCGGCATATTTGACTAAAGCCGCCATCAGCGTACCCATATCGTTGCAATCACGCTTAAGGCGCCCCAGTTTCTGCCTTGGCGGCTCAAAGCGGCAATTCTTCTGCAACATGAGGACTACAGAGCCGGCATCCATCTTGTCAGATGAATGTATTATCTCCTTGACCCGACGTACCCAATGAGTCGTGGATTCACCCTCCTCCTACTTACAATCTGTCAAGTCCACATCGACATAGATTGCTTACAAGTGTCTTTGAAGTTCTGGATGAAACGGGCCTTTAACTCGGCCCATGAACCAATGGAATTGGGCGGCAAACCCTTTAACCAAGACCGGGCCATTCCATCTAACATCATGGTGAAGTACTTAGCCATTGTTGCGTCGCTGACCTCCAACAGCTCCATGGCCATCTCATAACTTTCAATCCACGCTCCGGGCTGTAAGTCGGCCGTGTAGTTCGGCACCTTTCGAGGTCCCTTGAAGTCCTTGGGTAGACGCACATTACGCAGAGCCGATACCAAACAAGGAAAACAGCCGGTGCTAGTGGCTACTCCCGTCTCAACAGAAGTCGTCGGATACTCTAGGAAATCTTGATGAGCCATCTGTTGAGCCGCTAGCTCAGCCACCCGCTCGTTCTCCTGACGTACTCGGTCCTGCACCAAATTTTAGCCACCGGGCTGGTTACGGCATTGGGCGTTGCTTGACAAAGCTTCAGACTCCATGCGCCTGCTGTAACTCGGACTCCGGTTTTGACGAGGTGGTGCTAACCAAGGCGGAGGAGTTGAATGAATCCTGTCCCGGCTGTAAGAATAAGTCTCTTGCTGAGCCAGGGCCGTCTGGAGAAGTTCTCTGACCCTCCGGGCTCCACCGCTGTCGGGACATCACCGTCCGCGGGGAGAGCCGCCAAGCGCGCCGATGCTGCGATTAAGTTCTCCATGGGGTTGGAAAAGTGACCCGGTGGTGTCGACACGTAACGGGGCGGAGCCATACTCCCATGAGGAGGTGCCGTCTCCCGAGGCTGAGTTGGTCCTTGTCAGGACCCTGACTCAATGCCACATCGATCTAGCATGTATCACTTTGCGGCCTCACGCACGGTATTACCACGGGTGTCGCCTTACCTTTGCCCGGGACCGTTTGCGCCTTTTGGCACACGTATATGATAGTGTCGCTAGCATCCATATGATAAGGAGCCCGGGCTGACATGGCTAGTCGTAAACCCAAAGTGGCACAAATTTACAGGGACAGGCACCCATGACCCAACATCAAACATGCCGGTCATCAGCGAGTGAATCCAGGCTGTAGCACTGAGCTAGCAGGACTCCGGTGAACCGGGCTATAGCAGGCTAATAGGACTCCGGTATTCATCGCGTGACATTTCCCCGAAGGGACAGACACAGGAACGAAGAAGGACACATGCCGGCCAGCCTAAGTGTTCCGGAGCAGTAGCAAGCTACCATGGCTCGGTGGAAACACTAGGAGACATTTCCCGGTAACAGAGGCTACTAAGGATAAACAACTAGATAGTCAGATCCCACACATACCAAGCATTTCAATAACATTCACACAATATGCTCGATATGTGCAAATACAACATGGCATCACAACATGACTCTACGACTCAAGTATTTATTCATTAGGCTCCGAGGAGCGAGATATTACAAACATAGGTCTCACAACCCAACATTCAGAACATACAAGTCAAGGCACAAGAGGAAACTCAAACATGTCTGAGTACAGACATCTACAAAAGAAAAAGGGTGAGAAGCCTGACTATCTACTAGATCCTGCCGAGGGCACAAGATCGTAGCTGAGGCAACAAGCTAAACGTCGAAGTCCACGCGGAACTACTAACGAGACTGACGTCTCTCTGCAAAAACATAAAATAGGCAAATGTGAGTACAAATGTACCCAGCAAGACTTACATCAGATCTAGCTACATATGCATCATTATCAACAAAGGGGATGGTGGAGTTTAACTGCAGCAAGCCAGCTTTGACTCGGTGGCTATCCTGAACTACGACTGCAAGTAACTCTTTTGAGGTGGCGCACATGAGTCCACATATTCACCAACCAATACACCACTATGGATCCGCTCTCGTCTCCCTACGAGAACGCCATCCATAGCACTCACGCTTGTCTTGCGTATTTTAGAGTATCCACTTTCACTTGTCTATGAACTGTTATAGGCAACCCAGAAGTCCTTTACCGCGGACACGGCTATTCGAATAGATGATGTTAACCCTGCAGGGGTGTACTTCTTAATACATGTTTGGTTGGAGCGGCTGAGTATTTAAACTCAAGGACAATGGCTATTCGAATAGAACCAGTTAGTTGGTGAAGACAATGATTTGGTAAACCAGTTCCAACTGCTGTCTCAGTTGTACGTCTGGTTGGAGCGGCTGAGTATTTAAACTCGAGGACACGCAGTCCCGGACAACCAGTCGCTGAGCACGCAGCTCAGGACACCCAGTCCTCACCGTATTCTCCTTGAAGCACAGTCTTCAAAGGTAACAAGCGTCGGATCCACGCAGGATCAATTTCTTCAGTGATGCTCAATCACTTTGGGTTTGTAGGGGTTTGGTTTTGGGTTTTCCTCACTTGATGATTTTCGCTCAAAGTCCTCGGAGGATGGTTTGCTCTCAAATGACAAGTGTCAAGTTCTATCGGAGCAGCCAACCAGCTAGTGGTTGTAGGGGGCGGCTATTTATAGCCTAGGGAGCAGCCCGACATGATAAGGCATAAATGCCCTTCAATGATTTGACCATTAGGTGGATAAGATATTTTGGGACAGCTGGCGCGCAGCACAGCAACGGTCGGAAATTTGACTCTAAAATTCCGCAGGGCTATCATGTTCCTCACTCTGTAGGCAATTCGCACTGGCGAATTCCTAACTCCTCAGTCAGAGCAAAGTCCTCGGTGACCAGAAGAACTACGTCTCTGTCACTGAAGAAATTGACTGAACTGTATGAGATTTCCAATGGCTTCACTCGAAGGGATTGGTAGGTGTAGGATTTTGAGTTGAGCATCAGATGGAAATTTTTCCTTAGTATTTCCTCAACCCCCTTTAACAGTATGGTGTTTCCTATGACCCAAGAAGGAGAAAATGAAACTACGAAAACAAAAGTCTTCACGCTTCATGTTCCTCAAATGAATACCAAGTCTTCAAGGTCACACCAATTTCTTCACTTTCAAAGTCTTCAGAAAGTCTTCAGAATATCAAAGTCTTCAGTCGAAGAACTTCATTTTTAGGGGTCGACTTTCTCTGTAAATATCAAACTCCTCATAGACTTATAGACCTGTGTACACTCACAAACGCATTAGTCCCTTAACCTATAAGTCTTCAATACACCAAAATCACTAAGGGGCACTAGATGCACTTACAATCTCCCCCTTTTTGGTGATTGATGACAACATAGGTTAAGTTTTCAACGGGGATAAACATATGAAGTGTAAATACTGATATTGAGGAATTTGATTGCAAGATATAGAAGAACTCCCCCTGAAGATGTGCATAGTGAGGAATTTGCGTTTGAGGCAATGCACATTTGAAGAGTTGAATGATGGAGATCTCCCCCTATATCTTGTAATTCATACACGCATTTGATATATAATATAAAGAATTTGAATTGCATGATGAAATATGGTGCCTAAAGAAATTCAGCATGCGTGCAATATCATTTACGTGGAATAAGCATACCGAATAAAGCATCAAAAGTATCAGAGCATAGTGCAACAAAAGTATCAGCGCACCATCGGGTTTAAGATTACAACTCGATCCAAATAAAAGTTTCTGAAGAACGAGAGTTGTAACTTAAAAAAATGCCCTTAATATAGACCTGCTTGAAGACTAACTCAGATTTCTCCCCCTTTGTCATCAAATGACCAAAAGGATTGAAACTGAGGACTAACACCCCTGAAGAATTTCAAGTCGATGGAGGAGCACCAGCGTTGTCGGGGTTGTTTGTTGTAGCAAGGCCTACCGCAGTGTCGTCCAAATGTTCATATTCATCAGTGTCACGCGATGAAGAATAAGAGCTGGCCACCAGTTGAGGAACTTTGACCCTCTTGAATTTCTTCGGAGGAGGTGCAGACCAGTCAAATTCTTCCTTGAGACCCATAGTCTTCAGTTCTTCAGCGCTATAGACATGAGTGAGGACAGCCCAGGTGCGGTTGAAGGTTTCATGAAGGTAGTATTGGTTCTTCTTCACTGCATTGTGTGTTGAGGTCATACTGTGAAGAAGTGCACCAAACTGACGCTTTACCCATTTGTGATTGCGATCAACCTTCTGATGAAGATTGAGGAGTAACTCACGGTCAGTCATCACCCTGGGTGCTGTGGCTTGAGGATTTTGCTTGGCTGAGGTATTTGTGGCAGTGTCATGTGTGGTAGAGTCGTCATTGGTAGAGTAAGATGTAGCCAGGCGAAATTGACCATCCAATGGACGAATGCCTTCATCGATCACAGCAGCTGCCTTGCCTTTATCATCAGATGATGAAACTGTTCGTTTGAGGAATTCAATGGGAGGCAAGTAGCTACCATGGTTCAGAGTGTCAGCTTTGTAATTCAGTGAAGATCTTGCCCTGATGAATCTCATAATTCAAGGCGCATAGGGCTTCAGCTCGAATGGTGACATAGCAACATTGGCCAGAGTCCTCATGAAGAAATCATGGAAGTTGACGGGAACGCCATGAATGATGTTGAAAAGCATATTCTTCATGATGCCAACGACTTCTTCATCATTTGAGTCATGGCCTTTGATAGGACTCATTGTCTTCGTCAGAATGCGATAGACAGTCCGAGGCACATAGAGTAATTCCTTGACGAGGAATTTGGTTCGTGGCGCCTGCCCAGGCTTCAAAGGCTTCATGAGCACTTGCATATAGTGATTTGTCAGTTCAGGGTCACTGTAGATGCAACGTGCACTGTCATGGGGAGGATCGAGAGGAAGGACACGAAGCAATTCAGTTGCCGGTGCCTTGTAGTGAGTGTTTTCAGTCATCCAATCCAATACTCATGAGTTGACATCTTCAGCGTCTCCAGTGATATGCAGTGTAGCGTAGAATTGAAGAATGGGTTCTTCATTCCAATCACAGATGTCAGCGCAGAAATTGAGTAATCCTGCATCATGATGTACACTGAGGCCTGGCTCGAAGCATGGTAGAGATTCCATATCTACGTGAGGAATATGTTCATGATCGAAGATTTTGTCTTTGTCAAACAACACTGAGGAATAGAAGTTGGCTTGACTAGCAGTCCAGAAATGCCTCTTCCTTATGCGAGCAGAGTCATAGGGGTGTAGTCGGTGAAGAATACATGCTTGGAAAAGAAGTCTTCAGCCTTGAACTTCTGTTTGCTTGGGAACGGATTCTTTGGCTTTGGCAGAGGAATGACAGTGAGTTGCATCACCACCTCAGGAATCACGAGCTCAGGTTCTTCAGGCTGAGGAATTTCTGGTTCCTCTTCTTGTGCAACCTGATGATCATCAGCTGCAGGTTCTTCAGCACTAGTGGCTGGAATGTCTTCATGCACAAAGGATGTGGGATGAGTTTCTTCAGTGCCCATTTGAACTGTTGTTGCCGGGGACTGAAGAATCTGTTGGATAGGTGTGAAGAGAGGAGTATTGGGATGCTGACTTTCCCAAAAGTCATCATTCATCACTGGTGTGGTGCATCCTATATCCACATCTTCATCTTCAATTTCCTCAACACCAGCCTCTTTAGTTGTGAACTGAGGCATAGGTGAGGAAATGACTGTCGTTGAAGGGATTTCGTCCACTTCAATTTCTTCATCAATCTGCTCTGACGAAGCAGAAGAATGATTTTCTTCATCAGATCCGCTTGGGATCACATAGTCTTATTCAAAAGGAACAAGGTCCTTTGATGGCATGGAGGAAATCGGAACAGCATCAATCGGATTTTCGAGTGAGCTGGTCATTGGCTTCATTTTCTTCGCAGCCGAAGATTCTGACGCAGCTGATGCCTTCCTTTTCTTCACTGCAGCTCGCTCTGCAGCCTTGATCTTCTTCACCTCATAGGCAGATGGAAGAATTGGAGTTGGTGTAGGACGGGAGGAGCTGAGGAATCTGGTTGATTTTCTTCAGGCGCAACTGATGTAGTTGCCCTGATCTCTTCAGTTTCTTCAGGCACACCACTAGTGGATGCCCTGGCAATTTCTTCAGCGGCTGGAATGGAGTCATCAGCCCTGGAACCAACATTTTCTTCAGCAGGCTGAAAGTCATCAGCGGTGCTGGCATGTTCTTCAGCAGGCTGAGCAGAGTCTGCAGCCTGAAGATTTTCTTGTTGCGATGGGGCTGCAACATTTGTGAACTTCTTCGCCAAATTGACGAATCTCACTTTGGCTCCTTGCCAATCAGCATAGTAGGCATCAAAGTCTTTGCTGAGGGCTTGAATTTCAGACTGAGCCTTGAGAAGTTCCTCAGGTGTCATTCTGACAACATTTTTCTTCAGGAGCTTCTCCTTTCTGTATTGAGCTTTCTTGATTTCTCTTGCCTTTTCGAACTTCCATTTCTCTTGAGTGATGAAATGGGTCAGCATGTGACTTTGAACAGGAGTCAGAGGAAAATCAGGCATTGGGGTGTTTGGATCCTTATGCCAGAGATCAATGTGATCGAGGATTTTCCTTGGATCCAAATGCAGTGGCACAGATGTGCCTTCGCCTCTAGCGGCCTTCACCTGTCTGTCTCTGATGATTTCTACAAGTTCATCATCAGAAGCTTCATCATCAGAAGGCACATGGAATGCGACCTGTTTCTTCCTTGGACTTGGCCGAGGACCGCGTCCAGCTGTTGCTTTAGTCTTCAACAGTGTGGGGCCTGATGAGGACATTGGTGCAGCTGAGGAACTTGCTGAGACACCAGAGGCAATCGAGAAACCAGCAGTCCTTTGACATGTAGCCAGATGCACAGGAGCTGAGGACTTTGTAGGAGCTGCTGAGGACTTTGGTGGAGCAGTAGCAGTGTGAGGAATTTGCCATGAGGGCATTGCTGAGGAACTTGGCCGTGAGGGCGCTATTGGTGAAGCACTTGGCTTATGAGCAGGCTTCTTTGGCATTGATTTCCTCGGCCTGACTGAGGCCTCAGTTGTAGTAGCAGTGGCAGAATCCTCATTGAATTTCCTCACTGTCTCCTTGGCTTGCCTTGCCAATTTAGCTTGGCGCTTAGCCCATTCTTCAGAAAAGTCCTCACCACGCTTGATGCTGGTGGGATCAGCTACTTGGCCAGGTGCCAATGGAGCTCTTGGGCATGGAGGATTTAAAGCAAATTTCTTCATGTACTTTGGAGTAACATATCTATATTCCCTCCATTCTCTTGCCCATCTTCTTTCAATCCTCTGAATGCGCACCTTGCGCTGATTTTTGTTCTCTTTGCCGAACTTGGCTTCATCAGGTGTGCAATAGTCCTTGTAAATGTCATCAGGGATCTCGAAAGTAGTCATGACCTCAGGCTTCTTTCCTCCTTTCTGCGGTCTCTTACCTTCAGCCATATTCTTCAGATGAGGAATTTGAACAATTGAACACTCTGAAGAAGTATGCAGTTTTTCTTCGAGGAACGCTGCAAATGAGTTAAGTTGATGAGAACCTAGTGATTCAGCAGCAGACATGAGTACCTGTGAATAGAGTGTAGGTGCAAGGAATTTGGAGAGGTCATATGCGTTCTCAGAAGGTTTTTTGAAAAGACAAGTTTTGAGGAATTTGACCAGATGAGCTTTGAGGAATTTCACGAAGCGTTCTTTGTCTTAGGTTCCAGAGTTGTACAGATCGAAGATCCACACAATTGAGGAATCTTGAAGAAAATGATTGCTTAGAGAAATGGATCAAGAACATACAATGTGTGAGTTGTTCATATGTGTGAAGATTTGAAGAATACACACCTTGGAAGATTTTCAGGAAAGTTTGAGAATCAAGGCGAGTAATAAAAGTAACTTTTAATTACCCGAAGTGAAGAACACGATGAACTGAGATGAACAGATGTGAAGTTCGTCAGGTTAGATCTCCCACGCCCTAACTTGGCAGAGGAAGACAGCTACGGTGGCGGCGGAGTGAAGATTTCCGCAACCGGCGCGAGTACGACGGCGACGAGGTCGAGGCAGTGAAGCTCTTACTCACCGGCGACGATGGAGTAGCGGCGGCGCTAGGGTTTGAGGAGCTCGAGCGAGAGAGAGCGGTCGAGCAGAGTAAATGAAGTGAGGAAGGGGAGAGGGGTATTTATAGACACGGTGAAAAACTGTTTGCCCGAAGATTTTGGGACGAACATGCCCCTGCCCTTTCTCCTTCACGCGACATGTGTCACCCACATACTGTGTAGTTGGGATCATGTAAGATCGTGGGTGAATAAAATAATGCATCGTGGGATGCGGAACGGTTTGAGCGGCAAAACCAAAAATCTGGATAAGATTTGTTTTAAAGTTTCGTTCGCAATTTCTTCAGCTGACAAGGACACAGTGAAGATTTTGAACGAGTTTCAAATAGAACGTGCATGAAGAATTTGTGAATAGATTGGGTTGAGTATAGCATAGAGGGGGAAGGGTCCGATCACATTCACTTAGCAGAAAAAAGCAAAATGAAGAAATAGCTATAAGTGAATGTTGTAGAGGACATAAACTCATATATATATATATATATATATATATATATATATATATATATATATATATATATATATATATATATATATATATATATATATATATATAGCCAATGAAGAAAAATGATGGAAACAGTGAAGATTTTGCAAAGTTGAAGAATTTAAAAAAAAACTGAAGAATTTCAAAAATGAGGAAAAACTCAAATTGAAGATATTCAACGTTTTGTGGTGGCGTGACCCACCGTATAAGAATGATGATTTCAGACACCGCGTACAATTTTCGTAGGGTTCTGAGAATCTAATTCTTCATTAATTTCTTCACACTTAGAGTGTTATTCTTCATTGATTGAAGAAAATTTTTTCTTCATGTGTTGCACATCTAAGTCATCAATTTTGCATAAGTGTCAGGATGTGTGTCCTTTTCAAAGAACATTCGAAGATTCTAAGATATTTAGCTCACATTGCAACTTGCTAAATCTCTTAGCATCCAAGGGCTTAGTGAAGATATCGGCTAGCTGATCTTCAGTCTTCACGTTCTCGATGGAGATGTCGCCCTTCAACACATGATCACGAAGAAAATGATGACGAATCTGAATGTGCTTTGTCTTTGAGTGCTGAACTGGGTTGTGAGCAATCTTGATGGCACTCTCATTGTCGCAGAGGAGAGGCACATTCTTCATGTTGACGCCATAGTCCTTGAGGGTTTGCTTCATCCAAAGCAGTTGAGCACAGCAAGAGCCAACATCAATGTATTCAGCTTCCGCAGTAGACAGTGATACGCAGTTCTGTTTCTTCGAGGACCAACAGACCAAAGATCGTCTGAGGAAATGAGAAGTGCCAGATGTTGACTTGCGGTCCACACAATCACCATTATAGTCAGAGTCAGAATATCCAATGAGATCAAAAGTAGAGCCCTTGGGGTACCATAATCCTAGTGTTGGTGTGTGATCTAGATATCGAAGAATATGCTTCACAGCCTTATGGTGTGATTCCTTCGGTGCAGCTTGAAATCGGGCACACATGCAAACACTAAGCATTATATCTGGCCTAGATGCACATAAGTAAAATAAAGAACCAATCATGGAGCGGTATACCTTGTGATCGAAGTCAATACCATTTTCATCAGTGCATAGATGGCCATTTGTGGGCATAGGAATTTTGACGCCTTTGCAATCTTGCATGCCGAATTTCCTCAGTACATCTTTGAGGTATTTCTCCTGAGATATGAATATGCCATTGCGCTGCTGACGAATTTGAAGACCTAAGAAGAATTTCAACTCTCCCATCATAGACATTTGATATTCTTCACTCATCATATAGGCAAATTCATCACCATAACGCTGGTCAGTACAGCCAAAGATAATATCATCAACATATATTTGGCACACAAACAGTTCACCATCATAAGATTTAGTAAAGAGAGTAGGGTCGAGTGAACTGGGTGTGAAGCCATTCTTCATGAAGAATTCCTTCAATGTATCATACCACGCCCGAGGGGCTTGCTTGAGGCCATAGAGGGCCTTATTTAGTCTGAAGACTTTGTCAGGATTCTTTGGATCTTCAAAACCTGGGGGTTGAGCAACATATACTTCTTCCTCAAGCTTACCATTGAGGAATGCACTTTTCACATCCATTTGATATAAGATGCTATCATGATGGTTAGCGTAAGCAAGTAATATGCGAATAGCCTCAAGTCTAGCAACAGGTGCAATTGTTTCATCGAAATCAATTACTTCAACCTGTGTGTAGCCTTGAGCTACCAGTCGTGCCTTATTCCTCACCACAAGGCCATTTTCATCTTGCTTGTTGCGGTAGATCCACTTTGTGCCAATGATATTATGCTTGCGAGGATCTGGACATTTGACCAGTTCCCAGACATTATTGAGCTCGAACTGATGTAATTCTTCTTGCATAGCCTGAATCCACTCCGGCTCCAGAAATGCTTCATCTACCTTAGTGGGCTCTGTGATAGAGACAAAAGCATAGTGCCCACAAAAGTTAGATAAATGTGAAGCTTTTGAGCGTGTGAGAGGACCTGGGGCTCTAATGTCATCGATGATCTTCTCCACTTGCACTTCTTTTGCGACGCGAGGATGAGCTAGTTGTCGCTGAGGAATTTGATCAGCATTTTCTTCAGCACCATTTTCCTTAGCATTTGCTTCAGGTGCATCGGCTCGACGTTCTTCATGAACAGGAATGAATTCTTCAGCAGATTCTTCAGTGGGAATGACATCCTCAGTTGCCTTGAACTATAGAATCCTCAGGTGCTGGTTCATCTAACACAGAATGTAGGTGCTCTCTTTGCGAGCCATTAGTTTCATCGAACTGCACATCTACAGTGTCAACAATCTTGTGAAGAACAATGTTGAAGACTCTGTAGGTGTGCGAGTCCTTTTCGTAACCAAGCATAAAACCTTCATGTGCTTTCGGTGCAAATTTAGAGTTGTGGTGAGGATCCCTAATCCAACATTTAGCACCGAAGACTTTGAAATAACTCACATTGGGTTTCTTGTCAATGAGGAGTTCATAGGCCGTCTTCTTGAAGAATTTGTGAAGATATACTCTGTTGATGATGTGGCATGCAGTATCAATTGCATCAATCCAAAAACGCTGAGGCGTTTTGTATTCATCAAGCATAGTGCGAGCCATCTCAACAAGAGTTCTGTTCTTGCGCTCCACGACGCCATTTTGCTGAGGGGTATAGGGAGCAGATAACTCATGAGTAATACCAAGTTCATCCAGATAGTCATCAAGACCGGAATTCGTGAACTCAGTTCCATTGTCACTTCTGATGTGCTTGATCTTCACACCAAAGTTGGTTGAAGCCCTCGAGGAAAATCGTTTGAAGACTTCCTGCACTTCATGTTTGTAAGTAACAATGTGTACCCATGTATATCGAGAATAATCATCAACAATGACAAAACCATATAGAGATGCATCATTAGTGACAGATGAGTAATGGTTAGGTCCAAAGAGGTTCATGTGAAGCAATTCGAATGGACGAGTAGTGGTCATGATAGTCTTTGCTGGATGCTTGGCCTTGGTCATTTTTCCTGCTTCACAGGCTCTGCATAAGTGATCCTTGAGGAATTTGACATTCTCAATGCCAATGACATGCTTCTTCTTCGCAAGCGTGTGCAAATTCCTCATGCCTGCGTGACCAAGTCGTCGATGCCATAGCCAGCCTTCTGAAGCTTTTGCAAGTAGACACACGGCTGGTTGTGGTCCTGTAGAAAAATCAACAATATACAAATCTCCTCTCCTAAAGCCTTTGAAGACTTTGGAATTGTCAGCTTCCATAATCACAACACAGCGATACTTGCCAAAGAAAACAACCATATCAAGATCACAAAGCATTGAGACTGACATGAGGTTGTATCCTAAGGACTCAACAAGCATGACTTCGTCCATGTGTTTATCCTTAGAGATTGCAACCTTACCAAGACCCAATACCTGACTTTTGCCTTTGTCAGCAAAGATGATATGCTTCAGATGTGACGGTGATAAGGGAGCATCCATCAATAGATTCTTGTCACTAGTCATGTGATTCGTACATCCACTATCGAGGACCCACTCGGTAGTTTTGGGTTGATCATCCTGCAGATGAATTAGTGTAACTTACAATCTCATATGCTTCATCAGTGAAGAATATGATATCAAGTTCATCAAATGAATTTCATCAAGCAGTAAACAGATATAGCAGTATGAGGACGTGTGAAATGAAGGTTCATTTCATCATGATTCGCCTGCGTCCTTTCAGGCAATTTCGTCAGGTCCCCAGTAAATTCTTCAGACGATAAAGCACGTCTGGAGACCTGACCCTGCAGAAGAGATTAGTTCTTTTTCTTCACCACCCACATCTGAAGGGGTGGCAAAGAGTTCATCACTCTGCGAGCACCATACGAGAATGGTGGCATGGAAGCCAAACCATTTCGTTTCACATAAGAGGGGTTAGGGTAAGCATATGAATAAGCAGAGAAATTCTTCGAGGACTTATGAACATAATGGTTTGAAGAATAATGCACATATTCATAGCCCTTAGCTCTACCCTGCGAGACAAAGTTGTTAGCACGATGATAATCATATGAGGACTTTGATCCTTTTGAGGAATTTGATCCATGTGAGGAATTTGGTCCGTATGAGGACTTGGATCCATATGAAGAATTTGGTCCATATGAAGAATTTGATCTGGGGTTCCTGTTCTTCACAGGTGGTGTCATGAGGACATTCACCTGAAGACTTTCAAGGCACTTCTTGGGAACCCAGATTTTCTTCATAGGAGAACCATTCCTGCAGTTAGTGCCAACATATCTAGCAAATACTTCACCATTCTGATTTTTGAACAGTTTATAGTTGGAGTCAAATGACTCATCAGAAGAATGAGGAGATTCACATGTAAAGCCAGATAAGTTAGATGGATCAACTGGAGGTCCCTTTGCAGCAACCCATGAGGTTTTGGGGTACTGCTCAGGCTTCCAATATGTTCCATCAGCATTAAGTTTCCTCTCAAAGGCGATACCCTCTTTCCTAGGGTTTCTGTTGAGGATATGCTTTTTAAGCATATCACAAAGAGTTTGATGCCCTTTGAGGCTTTTGTACATGTCTGTCATGTAAAATTCCTTCAGCCCTGCATTGTCAGTGATACCAGCAATGTCCTCAGATGAGGAATTAGTGATAGTAGAGGCAGGTGAAGAATATGTAACAGTTGAAGCATTTGAACATTCAGGTGAAGAATTAGCAGATTCACATTCAATGCACTTTAAGCATGGAGGAACAAATTCTTCCTGAGAAGCGCTGATTTGTTGAGCTAGTAATGAATCGCGCTCCTTCTGAAGATCTTCATAACACACTCTTAGCTTTTCAAGATCTTCCTTTCTTTGAAGAGATTCAGAAGAAAGCTTCTCGTGATCTTGCTTTCCTTGAAGAAATTCATAAGAAAGTTTCTCATGATCAGATAAGAGAGTGTTATGATGACTTTGAAGGTTATCAAACCTAGACTGAAGTCTCTGAAGATTTTCAGTCAGGGCTTTAGTGCGATCCATTTCTTCACCCAACATATCATCACTTTTGTCTAGCATGTTTTGAACCTTTTCAAAAGCCCGTTGTTGTTTTACGGCAATCTTAGCAAGTTTAGAGTAGCTGGGCTTGAGATCCACATCAGATTCATTTTCACTAGATTCAGAGGAGTTGTATTTGAGTACCTTTTCACCTTTCGCCATGAAGCAATAGGTGGGAGCGTAGCCATCATTATCTTCATCAGGCTTGTCGGTGGGGTCAGTTTCTTCAGTGTTGAAGATGGACTTGCTGACGAAAGCAGTCGCGAAGGCCAGACTCGCCACACCATATTCGGATTCTTCAGACGCCTCCTCTTCCTCATTTTCTTCAGATTGAGCTTCAGAGTCCATTTCCTTGCCAATGAATGTCCGAGCCTTCTTGGAGCTGCTCTTCTTGTGAGATGAATACTTCGAGGATTTTGATGACGAAGATTTTGACGATTTCTTCTTCTTCTTCGCATCATCAGAACTGTAATCCTTGTATTTCTTCTTCTTCATTTCCTTTTCCCACTGAGGACAATCTTGAATATAGTGACCAGGTTTCTTGCATTTGTGGCACAGTCTTCTCTTATAGTCATTGGATGAGGAATCACTGCTTCTTGTGGATTTTCCAAAGCGACCACGTCTTGAGAACTTCTGGAATTTCTTCACGAGCAGTGCTAGCTCCTGGATCAATTCTTCAGGATCACCAAGGCTACTACCAGAATCCTCACATTCAGAGTCAGACACAGCCTTGGCCTTCAGGGCACGTGGTTTGCCATAGCTCGAACCATAGAGATCTCTCTTTTCAGCAAGCTGGAACTCGTGAGTATTTAGCCTTTCGAGGATATCGGCAGGATCTAGAGACTTGTAGTCAGCACGTTCTTGTATCATCAGTCCCAGAGTATCAAGTGAGGAATCAAGCGATCTCAACAGTTTCTTCACCACCTCATGATCAGTGATGTCAGTGGCACCGAGGGCTTGAAGCTCATTTGAGATGTCAGTGAGGCGATCAAAGGTTTGTTGGACATTTTCATTGTCGAGTCTTTTGAAGCGGTTGAAGAGATTCCGAAGAACATCAACTCGAGAGTCACGCTGAGTTGAGACTCCTTCATTCAGTTTGGACAGCCTATCCCAGATAAGCTTAGCAGTTTCCAAAGCACTCACTCTTCCATACTGTCCTTTACTCAGATGGCCACATATGATATTCTTCGCTTGAGAATCGAGTTGCTTGAATCTCTTCCAATCGGTAGCGTTCAGTGAGGGTGAGACAGAAGGAACACCATTTTCCACAACATACCAGAGATCGTTGTCAATTGCCTCAAGATGCATTCGCATCTTGTTCTTCCAGTAGGGGTAGTCCGTCCCATCAAAGGTAGGACACCCAGCCGAGACCTTGATCATACCTGCGGTCGACATAACTAAAACTCCAAGCGGTTAAACCAAAATCACACAGAACAAGGGAGTACCTCGCTCTGATACCAATTGAAAGTGCGTTATATCGACTAGAGGGGGGGTGAATAGGCGATTTTTATGAATTCTTCACTGAGGAATTTGCTTGTGAGGAAATTCCTTAGTGAAGAACTACTTGAAGTGGAATAAGTACTCAGAAGTAAGCATAACAGAATACAAGCATGGTCATCATGATGAAATGAAGACTAGCACAGAGTACAGAAAGCGTAATCACAGGATAACACAAGATGAAGTCAAACAGACTGAAGAAATTGAACTGAGGAAATTGAGAAAGTCTTCAGTCAAAGTCTTCAAGCACAGATATGAACAAACACTCAACATAGTAATGAGGAAATGAAAGAGTTGAGGAAATAGAACCAGTTAGTTGGTGAAGACAATGATTTGGTAAACCAGTTCCAACTGCTGTCTCAGTTGTACGTCTGGTTGGAGCGGCTGAGTATTTAAACTCGAGGACATGCAGTCCCGGACACCCAGTCGTTGAGCACGCAGCTCAGGACACCCAGTACTCACCGTATTCTCCTTGAACTAAGGCCACGCTGACCTCGTCCAATCACTCGTGGTAAGTCTTCAGGTGACTTCCAAACCTTCACAGACTTGGTCACTCGGCGATCCACAATTCCTCTTGGATGCTCTAGACCATGACGCCTAACCGTCTGGAAGAAGCACAGTCTTCAAAGGTAACAAGCGTCGGATCCACGCAGGATCAATTTCTTCAGTGATGCTCAATCACTTTGGGTTTGTAGGGGTTTGGTTTTGGGTTTTCCTCACTTGATGATTTTCTCTCAAAGTCCTCGGAGGATGGGTTGCTCTCAAATGACAAGTGTCAAGTTCTCTCGGAGCAGCCAACCAGCTAGTGGTTGTAGGGGGCGGCTATTTATAGCCTAGGGAGCAGCCCGACATGATAAGACATAAATGCCCTTCAATGATTTGACCATTAGGTGGATAAGATATTTTGGGACAGCTGGCGCGCAGCACAGCAACGGTCAGAAATTTGACTCTCAAATTCCGCAGGGCTATCATGTTCCTCACTCTGTAGGCAATTCGCACTGGCGAATTCCTAACTCCTCAGTTAGAGCAAAATCCTCAGTGACCAGAAGAACTACGTCTCTGTCACTAAAGAAATTGATTGAACTGTATGAGATTTCCAATGGCTTCACTCGAAGAGATTGGTTGGTGTAGGATTTTGAGTTGAGCATCACATGGAAAATTTTCCTTAGTATTTCCTCGACCCCCTTTAACAGTACGGTGTTTCCTATGACTCAAGAAGGAGAAAATGAAACTACGAAAACAAGAGTCTTCACGCTTCATGTTCCTCAAATGAATACCAAGTCTTCAAGGTCACACCAATTCTTCACTTTCAAAGTCTTCAGAAAGTCTTCAGAATATCAAAGTCTTCAGTCGAAGAACTTCATTTTTAGGGGTCGAGTTTCTCTGTAAATATCAAACTCCTCATAGACTTATAGACCCGTGTACACTCACAAACGCATTAGTCCCTTAACCTATAAGTCTTCAATACACCAAAATCACTAAGGGGAACTAGATGCACTTACACTTGCAACTCCTGGACAGAGGACAAGGGTGATTAAGAAGTCGAGCGGGGTCATATTTCAGGGCCCAATGCATGGTAGTAGCTGAATCATGGATCACAAACACAGAACTCAGTTCCTGAGGACGGCTTCAATGAGACAACCCACCATGTACTCCTACATGGCCTCTCACCGATACCTTTACCAAATCATGTTCACACACTTAGCTCACACATAGTAGGACATGTTCACACACCTCTGATTCATCCCGGATGAATCAGACCTGACACAACTCTAAGCAATAGCAGGCATGACAAACAAGCATGAATGAGTAGGCACATCAGGGCTCAAACAACTCCTACTCATGCTAGTGGGTTTCATCTATTTACTGTGGCAATGACAGGTCGTGCAGAGGATAAAGGGGTTCAGCTACCGCAGCAAGTAACAGATGAATCGTTGTTGTTCTAATGTAGTAAAAGAGAGCAGGAGCGAGAGAGTAGGATTGTATCGGAATGAACAAGGGGGTTTTGCTTGCCTGACACGTCTGAAGATAGCATTGTGTCTTCATCAGTGTCAACGATCACAACGCCAGAACATCGTCTATCGAGAGGGGACAGATACCGGCAACAGAGATGAAATACAACCAATGCAATGCACAATATGATGCATGATCATGACATGGCAAAATGAATGTGTTTTGGGCTAATGCAAGCTAGAATAGATTGAAATGAGTCCATTTGAACAAAAGAGTCAAATGCAAACCCATTATATGAAGTCATAAAGGTGCATTAACTTGTTTCATCTAAACAGCAGGGTTCGGTTGCTCTAACATGCATGAAATCAGTGCAGATGGATAGATTGGATTTTTCTGATCATTTTTCATATATAAATCTTTGCATTTGGATTTACAGATTAATTTCTATGAATTTTTAAAGTTTGGCAGATTTTCTGGAATTTCCTGTAAAAGAATAAATCCATAAAATAAGTTACTACGTCAGCATGACATAGGTGTGATGTCAGCAGGTCAACTGCCAGGTCAAATCTGACCTGTGGGACCCACATGTCAGTGTCTCAGGCTGGTTTGGGTGTATGACATGTGGGACCGGTCAACGTTGACTTGACCAAAGTCAAAGCTGACACGTGGGGCCACTGGGGTTAATCTAAACTAAACAGGAAATAAATCCCGGGGTTAATAAGGGCGTGGGGCCCATATGTAAGTGAGTCAGGGGTGGTTAGCAGGGTCATTAATGGCTAAGTAAGTGCGCCACGTCGGCGTCACCAGAGTTCAGCCGGCGGCGAACAAATCCGCGGCGGAGGGAGTCGGGATTTTGCTATGGGGCTCCGTTTTGAGCATGGTTTGCTACTACGGCTTGCTGGATCTCTCCCGCATCTAGTGGTGGTGGCGGCAGAAGCTGGTATGGCCGGAGTTGATGGCGGCGAGTATTTCCGCAGCGGCCGGAGTTCGGGCACCTGCGGGTTTGGCGTTGTAGTGCACGGGAGGGGGAGCTGGTGTGTGTGTTAGGCTCCTGGTGAGGTGTGGAGCATGTTGCCGTGCTCGGGAGTTAGCTACCGTGGCTCTGACCTCATCTGCGTCATCGCCGGCAGCGAGGAGCTCACGGCCCCGGTGAAAAGGGCGGCTAGAGTGCGGGAACGAGCGTGGGGAGGAGGGGGAATGGTGGAGGAGCTCACAGCGATCTCAACGGAGAACTCAGCGGACTCGGGGAGGAGTCGGAGCAAGCGGGGCGGCGAGGGGGATCTCCGGCGGCCGACGGCATGGATGAGGATGATGGCGTCGCTTCGGGCGTCCCGCGAGCGCGTGCTTCGTCTTGCGGCTCCGTGGAGTCGAGGCAGAGCCTCTGGACAGCACGGAGGGGCGAGGGAGAGGCGATGGCCGCGGTGGTGTTCGTCGGCGGCGGCGACAGCGCTCGGTGGTTGCGTGCGAGAGAGCCGGAGGAGGAGAGGAGCTGGGGGAGAGAGTGAGAGGCCTGGGGGGGGGGCATGGCTGTCTCCGTGGCGCTGGAAGGGCCTCGAGGGAGTGAGGCAGGCAGGGAGGAGGCCACGGCGTCGCCAGCGCTCGCCACCGAGCTGCTTCGGGGCGAGGGGAGGAAGACGACAGGAAGAGGTGGGTTGGGCCAGGTGGCTGGGCTGGCTGACTGGGCCGGCCAGGTGGGCTGCGGTAAGTCAGGTGAGCCTCTGTTCTTTCCTATTTTTATTTTTTGTTATTTTGTTTTGATTTAGTTTGAGAACTAAATCATTTTAAAACTTTCTGTAAATTTTTATATGAGCTCAGAGAGCTAGTCCAAGTTCACATGAAAACTTACAAAATATTTGAACATTATTTCTTATATAGCAGAAATAATTCCAACCCAAATATATTATTGATTTAAATCAAAGACCCAAAATAAATTATTTCTGTGACTCGAAAAATATTGGTTTGAATTTTACCTCATGCCAATATTTTCACAGAATAACAGGAACATTTTCTTGGGCTCATTTGATGAGATTTAAATGTTGGTTATTTTTAGAGGTTTTTCTGATGCTTTTGAAAATTCCTCAATTCAAGTTTAATTTGAATTTAAAAATGATGCATGGAAGCTAAAGCAAAGAGAAGCAAGGCCTGAACTGGAGATGTGACAGTCCTCCTGTTCCAGCTGTCATAAATTGATTTTCATCTGGCGGGTTACTTGGACCGGCTCCGGGTGTAGCGAAAAGATTCCGAGGATCATAAACCAGAGGTAAACGGGACTGGGATTTCTGATGTCTCCTTCTCATCACCTCGTTGGCCGCGTTTAGGCTCATCGTGAGCTGGTAGGCTTTTGACTGTAGCCGCTGCGCCCGTGCATCTAGAGCCGCCCGCTCTATGGCTAATCTAGTGTCCTTAGCTGCCAAGGACTCCTTGGCCCGAGCTATCTCCTCATGCACCCGTGCCACCTCCGCGTCATGCTCATCTTTGTTTGCAGGAATAACCGTGGCGGTTAAGAGGGCCGTGAGCTTGTCCATGAGATCTATCAGCACCTGAGCCGGCGGGCACACAGGGCCTCCTGCTCCGGCTGCCCCCGTCCCGGACGTTATTGCTGTAGCGGCTATAGAATTTTGGCCGGGTTGAGTCCCAGCCATGAAGACTCCTGCCCATCTTGGCGGCTCACAGGGGTCCGGAATACTAGTGCCATCGAAACAGCCCCCGAGCACGCCATCTTGCACTTGGTATAACGAATCTGTTGAACCGGCAGACGAATTATCGTCCGAGAGGACGGCCGTCTTACCACCATCTTCAGATCCTTTAGAAAGTTCCTCTCCATGGATGCAGCCCACGAAGGCATGCTTCATGACGGGTTGAACTCGGGCCTTTCTCGCACGCTGAGCCGTCTCGACGAGGTCGGTGCAGTTGTCCGGCTCAGGGCCCGGTTCACCAATCCGGCTGATGAAGACGTGGATTCCGCCGAAGGGGACCCGGTACCTGTACTCAATTGAGCCGGCGTCGGGGCCCCAGCCTTCGTCGTCAATGTAGATCTTGCTGCGACGACTCTTGGTCATCCGGCCCACTACGTATCCCTTGAGCCCTTCGAAGTTGCCCTTCAAGAACTCAAATCCACCGTGCGCTGGCCCCACGGTGGGCGCCAACTGTCGTGGAATTGTCACGTCAGATGTCCTCGTGAAAGGACTTAGTTGTGGAGCCTCGCAACTAGGAAGCTTGAAGGGGTTAATTGGGATAAAGGGCACGAGAGATTTATACTAGTTCGGCCCCTTACGGTGAAGGTAAGGCCTACGTCTAGTTGGGTTTGTATTGATGTTTCGATGACCAGGGAGCGAGATACGCTATGCCTGGCTCTCAATGAGTTGCTTCTTGCCCCAAGCCGCCGGCGGGTCGTCCCCTTATATACACGGGTTGACGCCCTGCGGATTACAGAGTCCCGGCTGGCTTATAAACAGTGTCCGGCTCTGTGACTAGTTAAATCTATCGTATGATACAAGTCATGCCATTATGGTGGTTTACTACGACTGGCCTTAAGTCGCCTGTGGGCCTTAGACCCTTTACTGAACCGCCATCTTCATGCTTGGTCTTGGGCTTCTTTCTGGTAAGTCTTCTTTGCGTAACCCGGCCCCTCCTGGGCGGCTTACACAAATAGTTATATCCCCAACAGTTGGTGTCTACGGGCACGTGAGGCCATTCTAAGCACGGTGGTGTACTCAGGTGGAAGCTTCGGTGGCTAAAGCCATGGCGGCGACATGGCCGGCCGAGCCAAGCTCACGGCTTCGACAGTGACAGCGAGTAGAGGACGAGCTAAAGGAGGAGAACAAGGAGGAATTGGAGAGGAGCTCACATCGGAGCTAGCAAAGGCAACGACGAGGTCGGGGAAGCATTGTGGCTGGCGAATCAACAACGTCGGTGATGAAGCAGAGGCGGCGATGGAGACGACAGGGGCGGTGCTCTACTGCTCCTGGTGTTGCATGCATCGATGAGAAGAGGAAGAGCAGGATGGCGGGGCATCTGAACATGCTGCAGTGATGATGCGGGGTCGTTGGCCACGCGGTTGACAAACGGAGATGATGGGAGCCTCTCGGTGGTGCTCTAAATCGAGCTATGGAGGAGGGGAACAGTGAGGGGGGGGGGGGGCTCGGGCGTCTCCAGACGCAGATCCGGTCGAGGAAGGGGCAAGCAGGAGGTGGCCAGGGGCAAGCGCGTGGCGGCACGCACCTTCCTGCTTGCCTGGCGGGAGGCAGCAGGTGACTGGCACTGGGCCAGCACAGTGCTGGGCCGGCCAGTGGCTTACCATATAGACACACACACTCTCTCTCTGTCTGCTTTTTTGTTGCTGTTTCTGTTTTTCTTTTTCTGCTATTTTTTGGTTTTATTAAAAATACTAAAGCATTTAATGAAACTCCTGAAAATATTTGTGGGCACTTCTTGAATATTTCCAATAGCCCTCATTTAGTTTCAGGATTATTTTCGCATTTAAAATAATTATAGCATTTAAATGCCCAAATTAAAATACCTTATAATTTATTCCAAAAATCCATAAATGACCTAGAAAGTGTGCACCATTTTTGGCAGAGGTTTTCAACCAATTCAAAAATGATGAACATTTCTAAAATGCATTTTGGGTTCATTGCAAAGATTTAAACTTGAACCCAGTTGAAATTTTTATCTGCTAGGGTTTGAACATCCCCAATTCAAATTCATCTGAATCTAAACATGATGACATGAATGCTTTTATGAAACTAATAACAAACAATTTCTAGGGTTGTGAGGAAGGTCCCAATGTCCAAGGGTGAAAAAAGCATCAGCTCCCAAAGAAACCATGACATTCACACTTGAGGAGCCAAGTGATGCCGAGGCTGTTGCTAGCAAGAAGAAGATGCCAAGGAAGACAATTGCTCGTGTCATTGGAAAAACCTCCATGGTTGAAGATTATCGGGCATTCGCAGAAGCACAGCCAGCCGTGGAAGGCGTGAGAAGGCGATTCCGCCGGCATTGGATTGGTTTGATAGCACACAAGGTATTCCTCCAGTATTCGGGAGTTGCATAATCTCATAGTCAAAGGAATATGTATTTGACATGAAGAAAGCAACAACAATAAACTGAACGATCAATATGCTAAGCTAACGGATGGGTCTTGTCCATCACATCATTCTCCTAATGATGTGATCCCGTTATCAAATGACAACACATGTCTATGGTTAGGAAATCTTAACCATCTTTGATCAAGGAGCAAGTCTAGTAGAGGCTTACTAGGGACACAGTATTGTTTATGTATTCACACAAGTATTTAGGTTTCCGATCAATACAATTATAGCATGAATAATAAACCTTTATCATGTATAAGGAAATATAAAATAACAACTTTATTATTGCCTCTAGGGCATATTTCCTTTAGTCTCCCACTTGCACTAGAGTCAATAATCTAGTTCACATCGCCATGTGATTAATACCCATTGTTCACATCGACATGTGACTAACACCCAAAGAGTTTACTAGAGCCAATAATCTAGTTCACATCGCCTTGTGATTAACACCCAAAGAGTACTAAGGTGTGATCATGTTTTCCTTGTGAGATCGGTTTAGTCAACGGGTCTGCCACATTTAGATCCGTATGTATTTTGCAAATTTCTATGTTTACAATGCTCTGCATGGAGCTACTCTATCTAATTGCTCCTACTTTCAATATGTATCCAGAAGAGACTCAGAGTCATCTGAATCGGTGTCAAAGCTTGCACCGACGTAACCCCTTGCGACAAACTCTTTATCACCTCCATAACAGAGAAACATTTCCTTGGTCCTTTACAGGTACTTTAGGATGTTCTTGACCGCTGTTCAATGATCCACTCCTGGATTACTTTGGTACCTCCCTACTAGACTTATGGCAAGGCACACATTAGGTCTGCTACACATCATAGCATACATGATAGAACCTATGGCTGAGGCATAGGGAATGACTTTCATTTTCTCTCTATCTTCTGTAGTGGTCGGGCTCTGAGTTTGACTCAACTTCACACCTTGTAACACATGCAAGAACCCTTTCGCTGACTGATCCATTTTGAACTTCTTCAAAACTTTCTAGAGGTATGTGCTTTGTGAAAGTCCTATTGAGCTTTTATCTATCTCTATAGATCTTGATGCCCAATATATAAGCAGCTTCACCGAGATCTATCATTGAAAAACTCTTATTCAAGTATCCTTTTATGCTATCTAGAAAATCTATATCATTTCCAATCAACAATATGTCATCTACATATAGTATCAGAAATGCTACAGAGCTCCCACTCACTTTCTTATATATACAGGCTTCACCGAAAGTCTGTATAAAACCATATGCTTTGATCACCTCATCAAAGCATATATTCCAACTCCGAGATGCTTGCACAAGTCCATAGATGTATCGCTAGAGCTTGCTCACTTTGTTAGCACCTTTAGGATCCACAAAACCTTCTGTTGCATCATATACAACTCTTCTTTAAGAAATCCATTGAGGAATGCAGTTTTGACGTCCATTTGCCAGATTTCATAATCATAAAATGCGGCAATTGCTAACAAGAGTCAGACGGACATAAGCATCGCTACGGGTGAGAAGGTCTCATTGTAGTCAACCCCTCGAACTTGTCGAAAACCTTTTCCAATAAGTCGAGCTTTGTAGACAGTAACATTACCATCAATGTAAGTCTTCTTCTTGAAGATCCATTTATTCTCTATGGCTTGCCGATCATCGGGCAAGTCCACCAGAGTCCATACTTTGGTCCCATACATGGATCCCATCTTAGATTTCATGGCCTCAAGCCATTTGTCGGAATCTGGGTTCATCATAGCTTCTTCATAATATGTAGGTTCGCCATGGTCTAGTAACATGACTTCTAGGACATGATTACCATACCACTCTCATGCGGAACGCGCTCTGTTTGACCTACGAGGTCTAGTAGTAACTTGATCTGAAGTTTCATGATCATCATCATTAACTTGATCTGAAGGATTGCTCTAATGTGCTACTTTCCAAATTGAGAGAAGGTACAATTACCTCATCAAGTTCTACTTTCCTCCCACTTACTTCTTTTGAAAGAAACTCCTTCTCTAGAAAGGTTCCATTCTTGGCAACAAAAATCTTGCCTTCAGATCTGTGGTAGAAGGTGTACCCAATTGTTTCCTTAGGGTATCCTATGAAGACGCACTTCTCCGATTTGGGTTCGAGCTTCTCAGGCTCAAGAAATTTGACATAAGTGTCGCAACCCCAAATTTTAAGACCTGACAGCTTGGTTTCTTGCCAAACCATAGTTCATACGGTGTCATGTGAGTGGATTTAGATGGGGCCCTATTTAACGTGAATGCAGCTGTCTCTAATGAATAACCCCACAAGGATAGTGATAAACCAGTAAGAGATATCATAGATCGCACCATATCTAATAAAGTACGGTTACAATGTTTGGACACACCCTTACGATGTTGTGTTCTAGGTGACGTGAGTTGTGAAACTATTCCACATTGTTTTAAATGAAGGCCAAACTCATAACTCAAATATTCGCCTCTGTGATCAGATCGTAGAAACTTTATTTTCTTGTTAGGTGATTCTCCACTTCACTCTAAAATTCTTTGATTTTTCAAATGTTTCAGACTTGTGTTTCATTAATTAGATATACCCATATCTGCTCAAATCATCTGTGAAGGTCAAAAAATAACGATACCCGTCGTGTGCCTCAAAACTCATCAGACCGCATACATCGGTATGTATTATTTTCAATAAGTCATTGGCTCGCTCCGTTGTTCTAGAGAACAGAGTTTGAGTCATCTTACCCATGAGGCATGGTTCACAAGTATCAAATGATTCATAATCAAGTGATTCCAAAAGCGCATCTGCATGGAGTTTCTTCATGCGCTTTACACCAATATGACCTAAACGGCAGTGCCACAAATATGTTGCACTATCATTATCATCTTTGCATCTTTTGGCATCAATATAATGAATATGTGTATCACTACAACCGAGATTCAACAAAAATAGACCACTCTTCAAGGGTGCATGACCATAAAAGATATTATTCGTATAAATAGAACAACCATTATTCTCTGATTTAAATGAATAACCGTCTAGCACTAAACAAGATCCAGATATAATGTTCATGCTCAACACTGGCACCAAATAACAATTATTCAGGTCTAAAACTAATCCCGCAGGTAGATGTAGAGGTAGCGTGCCGAGGGCGATGACAACAACCTTGGAACCATTCCTGACGCGCGTCATCACCTCCTCCTTATCCAATCTTTGCTTAATCCGTAGCTCCTATTTCGAGTTACAAATACGAGCAACTGAACCAGTATCAAATACCCAGGCGCTACTACGAGCATTAGTAAGGTACACATCAATAACATGTATATCTAATATACCATTGTTCAATTTGCCATCCTTCCTATCCGCCAAATATTTGGGGCAGTTCCATTTCTAGTGACCATTTCCTTTGCAGTAGAGGCACTCAGTTTCAGTCTTGGGTCTAGCTTTGGGCTTCTTCATGGGAGCGGCAACTTGCTTGCCATTCTTGTGGGCGCCAAGACCATGCCGCTTCCACACGGGCCGCGCCCGTGAGCATCGCCGGCTGTCGCACCTTCTCCCGTGAGCTGCGTCGGGTGGTCTGGCCAGTCAAGTTCAAGCCGGAGCTGCCTCCGCGCTACGACGGCATCCCCAACCTCACGGAGTTCCTCTAGCTCTACGCGCTGAGCATCAAGGTGACCAACAGCGACGAAAAGGTCATGGCAAATTGGTTCCCCATGGCCCTCAAGGATGGCGCGCGCTCCTGGCTTATGCACCTCCCAGAGAGGTCGATTTCCTCATGGGATGAGCTCCATGAGCAGTTCATTGCCAACTTCCAAGGCACCCGCGACCGCCCCTTCACCATCAACGACATGTGACGTGTGAAGGAGCGTCCCGACGAGACCCTCCGCAAGTACATTCAGCACTTCACCTATGTCCGTCTCAAGATCCCATAGGCCTCGGACGAAGCCATCATCTCGGTGTCCACCGACAATGTCACGGACATCAAGATGAGCGAGGAGATCGCCATCAACGATGACCTGTGCACTGCGCTGGAGCTGTTCAACCTGGCTGACAAGTGTGCCAGGGCCATAGAGGGCTGCCTCTCCCTCCTCAACCACCTGGACGACAAGCTCGAGGACAAGAAGGCCAAGACCAAGGAAGTGAAGCGTAAGGGCCCCACCATGCTGGCAGCAAAGCCAGAGCAGAAGCACGACCGTGACGTGATGAGCCCTTCAAAGATGGTCACTCGTTCTACGTCTTCCACAACATGTTCACCCACAACACCGATGATAGTCAGGAGATCAGGGTGCTCCATGACGAGCATTTGGGCCGCCACGCCGAGCGCGGAGGCCATGGCTTCAGCCGTGGAGGAGGCCGTGGTGGAGGCAGCTGGGACAAATGCAACCCCCGCCAGGGCTAGCGTCAACAGCCTTGCGAGGGTAGTTGGCGCGATCAGCCTCGCGAGGCCCGTCCTCAGGGCAACACTGGCCTTCCATCGCTACCACCACCGCCCAGAAGGAATGTAGACAACCAGCAAGATGAGGGGGCTGGGGGCAACCAAGAGCCTCACGTGGTTGCCTGCATCCTTGGCGGAGCTCAGGCCCTCGCATCAAACCGCCTCTGCAAGCAGTTCTCTCGTGAGGTAAACGCGGCCCTGCCGAGGCTTGAGGCTGTAAGCCCCCTCAAGTGGTCGCAGTACACCATCACCTATGATTCTAAGGACCACCTCAGGTGTTCAGCCACCACTAGCGCGCTCCCCATGCTGTGCACGCCCACCATCAGCAATGTCTCCGTCAACAAGACCCTCATCGATGGCGGCACCGGCCTCAACGTGCTTTCTATCGAGACCTTCGAGATGCTTCAGGTGCCATGTGACCAGCTCATGCCCACCAGGCCATTCTCTAGCTGACTGATGGTGCCACTACTCCCCTGGGGTAGGTGCGCCTCCCAGTCACCTTTGGCACTCGTGACAACTACCACACCGAACTCTTCGATTTTGACATGGCCCACATTGGCCTCCCATACAACGCCATTATGCGGTATCCTGCCATCGCCATGTTCACGGCAGATACTCACCATGGATACAACATCGTCAAGATGTTGGGGTGCAGTGGTATCATCACCGTCGCCTATCATGAGAAGGATGTGGTCTGCTCCCTCAAGCACGCCTACCGGGCCGCACCGGCCGAGAATTCTGGCGGTGAAGGCGACTTCGCGCCTCCTGAGGCTGCCCCAGGAAAGAAGAAGTAGCTCCTCCCCAAGAGTCGTCCTGAGGCAAAGAAGGCACATGCCGGAGATGCCTCAGCTGTCCCGCGAAACGATGGGACGTGCCTCCCTCCCGCATAGGAAGGCACGCCCGGCGCCTCCCTCTGCACAGGCTCGGGGGCTTCCACCAAGAGAGCCTCTAACCTGACCAGTGCAACGAGGGAGGTGCTTGGGCACCACTTGGAGGAATGCTTCGATGCACGCACCCACAAGCAAGGAACGCGGCATGAGGCACCAGCAGCACAAGAGTTTATCACCAATGTGACATGCGAGCTTCAGGAAGCATAGGCCATGCGAAGTGAGCGTTGCCCCATGCGTCCTACCAGTGCAGCTCCCACTCTTGAAGCGGGCGGCGAGCTATGCGTCTACGTCAGCATCCCGGGCCTCAACAGGGCCGCTTCTTAGGATCTCTTCTGGCCATCCCACATCGGCCGGAGCTGGGGCTTCCCCTGCAACTACATTTGCATGCCCTTCAGCCTGCTGAACGCAGGCACGTCATACAAGCAGTTCGCACAGCTCGCGTTGGCGTCTCACAAGGCCAGGCACTTGTCACTGGTGCCTCCCAAGGCCTAGATCCATCGCGAGACTCAGGAGCAGACCGGATCATGAGGAGTGAACCTCCATGGCACGCTTCATCATCTACCTTGACGCTTCCGCAGCAACATTGCCAGGTGACTTTTTCGTTTGTTCAATTGAAGGCACCCTGAGGGCTGAATCATCCTCAGGCTGGTTAGGGTCTGTCCCTGCTGCCACTTTGTTTTTGCTCTTGTATCGACACCAGCTATGCTTTTATGAGTTACGATAACTGCTAACCTACACTTGATACCACATCACCTCCGGAACCATCGCCCACGTGCCCCAGGCATTAGCAGCTCTGCTCTAGATTGTCCTATGAGAGGGGGCTATTGGCACGGTGCCTATGCTTGGGTCTGTCCCTACAACATTGATAAATCTAAGCGATCAACCTCTAGCTCTCGGGCCGGCCCCGTGCACGGCACCTCATAAGGTCTTCAGTGCCTTGTCTTCTAACGAAACAATCATGAGAAGACCAGCAAGCGCATGTTGCCCTCCGTGTCCCGTAATCTGTGCATGAACTTCGGGAGACAGGTATAAAAGTGGCGCCTAGGCGACGCCATGTCACCTCAGGAGGGTCGGCTCGATCAAGCGGCGGTCTGGCCTGCAAAAAGTTAATTACAAACCACCTCACACTCCTCGTCGTTGCCGACTGGGACTCCTCTCCCTACGACCCCCGTGAGGCACGTTACCTCTTTTTCGCGCAAGTCGCTTGCACGTTAAAAGAGGAGCTCGTCAGCACCGCACCTCAGGAGCTCCTACTGGCCCTTGGGCCCTCACCCGTTGGCATCATGACCTGACATACCAGCGGCAGCTGAGCCTCGCCCGAGGGCAGGGTCCCGATGACGTAGAGAAATTTGGCGAGCGAGAAAAAGAGGGGCAAGCCGCACGAGGAGATATGGGCAAGAGGGCCGCAGTTCGGCCACATTTACATCAGTCAAAATGGAAAGGATGTTGATGCTTTACGCGTCCTTCACGAGACTTGCATTGACCCATCGCAGGGCAAAGGCGCAGGGGGACCAAGCTCCAAGGAAGCACGCCATCATGCCTCAGGATCCCCCGCGGGCCGGGGATGCCTAATGCTGCACCCTAAGCTAAGTCGTCCTCTCGAGCCAAGCATGAATCTTTCTAAATAACGCTTTGCCACCACTTTCACGGTCTTGTCTGGGGAAAAACTCCTATGGGTGTGAAAGCCGGCAGACCTCAGGGTAGGGAGTCCCGAGCTATGGATCTAGGGTCAATGGGTAACAAGGGATGACGAACACAGTGTTTACCCAGGTTCGGGCCCTCTCGAAGAAGTAAAACCCTATGTTCTGCTTGATTGTATTGGATGTATTATGTGGTTTACAGAGTAGATCTACCTCGAGATCAGCATGAGCTAAACCCTAAGTCTATGAGGTAATGAATGTAGCTCTAGCCCTAAAGACTAAAAACCCTCGGTTTATATAGACACCGATAGGGTAGGGTTATCGATGATAGATTACAACAAATGTTTAAAGAGATCCACCGCCTTCTTGACTTGGAGGGCACACTACGGCTTCATTGATCTCATGGCAATATACGGCTCCACTAGGCCGGCCCATGTACAATGGACCGTCACCCCGATGACCCGTTAGTCCATGACTCCCTTAGTAGCCCCCAAACTGGCCTCCAACACCGGGAACCGTCTTCTGGAATCTTCACATCATCGGCTTGCGAGACGAGTTCCTTTATTCCTTCATTCAGTTTGAAGCCTTGTCTATTTCACTGAACATTATCTGGAAACCGCTTTAATGTACCCGGGTCCAGACAGTCTCAAGATTTGAAGATCCGAAGACATTTCGAGATTGAGGTGGGACCATCTGAGTTTAATGTCGTTCCTCAGGGCATGGTCTTCGCAAACCTTTCCAGAGGGTGTGCGGCCCAATGCTGTCCTTTCGTGCACTCGTCCTTTCGGCTTCACGATAAGACGCTTATTTTTAGATCCAAAGGTGCTGAGAACAGGTATCTTCCCCCCTTTCACCAAGAACGACATCGAAGATATTCTCCGATGCCATGGCTAACCTCCCGGGTTCATCCTCGCGCCCTCATAGGCTCCTCCTAAGTGATTGGCCGAGTTCTTCCATCTCGCACATCCAGCTGAGTCGCTTGCAGACGCAGTGCTTCCTCCCTCCGGCTGATCTAGTCCCAGTCGGCGCCGGTCTCATCTTTGTTGATTGCTTCGCCCTTGCCGAGAACTCCCCCACCCCAAGCAAAGAGGAGAGGGTATGTCTCATGCCCTTCCTTCTTAGAGGTTTGGGTTTTCCTATTCATCCCATTCTACACGGTCTTCTAGAGTTCCGTGGGATGCAGCTCCACAACCTCACCGTGGGGTCCATATTGCACATTTCTGGATTCATAGCCTTGTGCGAGATATTTTTGACTAGTGAGCCCCACTTTGAGTTGCAGAGGAATTATTTCTATCTTGTCCCTCGCCTCCTGGAGGGATCTATATTAGACGTAGGCGGTGCCGAAGTATGACGAATAGCTAGGACAGGGTACCCAATTAGGACCCCACGTAAAGATCCCGAATGATGGACTTTAGAGTGGTTTTATATTGAAGACGTTACCCTCACTAATCCAATTTGGAAAGGGCTACCCGAATATTCAAATGACCCACCTATAAAGTGGTACAACTGGCGGCCCAGAGGTCCTTCCCAACAGGACAGCGAAGGTCAGAAGACAACTAAAGAGGGACAACTCAAAGGAACATATGATTTTCTGAGTTGTGGATGCATAGATTAGCATGATTTTCTGAGTTGTGGGTTTTCCTATCCATGGAAAAAGGTTGAGCTGGCAGAGTTACAACATAGAATCGAGAACTCATCAAGAGCACTCTAGTTGTGATCTTTCGGTTCAGGGAGAAACTTCTGCCATAAGCAGTTCATCGTATTTGGAAGCACGATATACCACGAACCTCGAGGACTAATGCAAAGGTTACTAATATCCTAAAGGAACTAGCAAACACTATCAACATGAATGAGTAGAGTGAATCTCGGGTTCAAGAACCCAGAAATAGAACGCCTACTAACTAAATGGCATAACGGGATGCTTTCGAGAATGATGGCCAGAATCATCACACTGGGAACACAAATCATGGCTAGATTACTAGGTGATACTCTAGACACCTAGGGTCATAATAATAGTTCCAACATAAATGTCGAGGCAATGAAGTACCTCAACGCAGTAGTTAGTGTGGTTGATCTGGCACAAAGAAACTTCGGAACGGTAAGAAGGGATTTGCAAATGCATCAGACTATTTAGAAACCTGGGATGACTCAGACAGCATAACGACTGTAAATGCTCAAAAGAGATTCTGAGACATCACGCAAATGGTGGCATAACCACTCAACATCACAATATCAAGGTACCGAGTTCAACTGTCAACACACGGAAGTAGTAGGAACTGAACTGAGGCTTAAATCCATCAATCCTATAAGTCTACGGATTAGTAACATGTGATCCTGATAGAAAGAAGAGAAAGCCTAGTTTCTTACGTTCCATCCCACAATCAGTTCCTTTATATAACTAAAGAATTTCTAGACTCAACTTTGACCAGTTTGGCTTGGTAATCCTACAGGTAGTCAGGCTCTGATACCAAAGCTGTCAGGACCACGACTCAATGCCACACCGATCTAGCATGTAACACCTCATATCACTTTGCGGCCTCATGCACGGTATCCCCACGAGTGACGCCTTACCAGGCCCAGGACCGTTTGCGCCTTTTGGCACATGTATATGATAGTGTGGCTAGCATCCATATGACAAGGAGCCCGGGCTGACATGGCTAGTCGTGAACCCAAAGTGGCACTAACTTACAGGGACAGGCATACATGACCCAGCAACGAACGTGTCGGTCATCAGCGAGTGAATCCGGGCTGTAGCAGCTGGGCTAGCAGGACACTGGAGAATCCAGGCTGTAGCAGGCTAACAGGACTCCAGTAGACATCGCGTGACATTTCCCCGAAGGGAGAGACACAGGATCGAAGAAGGACACATGCCGGCCAGCCTAAGTGTTCCGGAGCAGTAGAAAGTTACCATGGCTCAGCGGAAGCACTAGGACACATTTCCCAGTAAGAGAGGCTACCAAGGATAAACAACTAGATAGTTAGATCCCATACATACCAAGCATTTCAATAACATACACACAATATGCTCGATATGCGCAAGTACAACATGGCATCACAACATGACTCTACAACTCAAGTATTTTATTCAATAGGCTCCGAGGAGCGACATATTACAAGCATGGGTCTCATGACCCAACATTCAGAGGACACAAATCAAAGCACAAGCGGAAGCTTAACATGTCTGAGTATAGACATCTACAAATGAAAAAGGCTGAGAAGCCTAACTATCTACCAGATCATGCTGAGGGCACAAGATCGTAGCTGAGTTAACAAGCTAACCGTCGAAGTCCATGCGGAACTACTAGTGAGACTGAAGTCTCTCTGTAAAACATAAATTAAGCAAACGTGAGTACAAATGTACCCAGCAAGACTTACATCAGAACTATCTATATATGCATCAGTATCAACAAAGGGGTTGTGGAGATAAACTGCAGCAAGCCATCTTTGACTCGGTGGCTATCCTGAACTACGACTGCATGTAACTCTTTTGAGGTGGCGCACACAAGTCCACATATTCACCATATCAATACACCACTATGGATCCGCTCCCGTCTCCCTACGAGAATGACATCCATAGCACTCACGCTTATCTTGCGTATTTTAAAGTATCCACTTTCACTTCTCTATGAACTGTACAGGCAACCCAGAAGTCCTTTACCGAGGACACGGCTATTCGAATAGATAATGTTAACCCTCCAGGGGTGTACTTCTTCACACATGCTCTCACCACTTATCGCCGTTTACACGACATGTACTTGGCAACCTTCAAGCGGAAGCCCAGCAAGGGTGTCGGCCACGACCTGACTAACCACACAAGTCTCTCGTCCAGGTTTATCGCCTATTCGGGTTCCATCCGCAAGGAGATCCGGTCGGGGTGTCGCTCACGGCCCCAAACGATGTGTGTAGGGTTCCCAAGCCCACCTCGACGGGTGGATCTACACTTGGTACACCGTGCCACGGTTCCTAGTCTGTCCCAAGCCCACTTGTACTGGGTGCCACTTGGTAGACTAGTAACGCTACCTACAAACACCAGAAACTAGTTGCAACTCCTAGACAAAGATCATGTTGATTAAT
This sequence comes from Triticum timopheevii, assembly GCA_963921465.1. NCBI lineage: Eukaryota > Viridiplantae > Streptophyta > Magnoliopsida > Poales > Poaceae > Triticum > Triticum timopheevii. The sequence goes on from OY997266.1 coordinate 244,825,911, forward strand.
AAGTCGAGAGGGGTCGACTTACCAGAATCCTATGTGTGGTAGTAACTGTTCATGGATCACAAACACAGAACTCAGTTCCTGAGGATGGTTTCAATGAGACAAACCACCATGTACTCCTACATGGCCTCTCATCGCTACCTTTACCAAATCGTATTCACCCACATAGCTCTCAACAGTAGGACATGTTCACCACATTCCAATTCATCCCCAATGAATCAGACCTGACACAACTCTAAGCAATAGCAGGCATGACAAACAAGCATGAATGAGTAGGCACATCAGGGCTCAAACAACTCCTACTCATGCTAGTGGGTTTCATCTATTTACTGCGGCAATGACAGGTCAAGCAGAGGAAAGGGGTTCAACTACCGCAACATGTAACAGTTGAATCGTTGTTGTCCTAATGCAGTAAAAGAGAGCAGGAGCGAGAGAGTAGGATTGTATCGAAATGAACAAGGGGGTTTTGCTTGCCTAGCACTTCTGAAGATAATATAGTTTTTTCATCGGTGTCATCAAACTCATCGTCGGAACATCGTCTACTAAGAGGGGACAAATACCAGAAAACAAGGAAGAACACAATCAATGCAATGCACAATATGATGCATGAATGTGATATGGAAATATGATGTGGTTTGAGCTAATGCAACTAGCAGCAAGTTAAATGGAGTTGGTTTGAATCCAGGATTCAAATTCAAACCCCATATGTGGATATTCAAATGCCATTTATGGAAATTGTCATATACAGAAACCTTAGGTTGTTCAAACATGCATGCAAATGGTACAGATGGATAGATTGGACTTTTCTGATCATTTTTCATATATAATTTATGTCATTCTGAGTTATAGATTAATTTCTATGATTTTTTGAAGTTTATACTATTTTCTGGAATTTCCTGGATTATCCTTAACCCAGAAAATCATTTACTGCGTCAGCACTATGTCAGGATGACGTTAGCGAGTCAACTGGGCGGTCCAGGTCAAACATGATGTGTGGGTCCTAGCTGTCAGAGGCTTAGTGGTTAATCCCGGTCAAAGCCAGGGTTGACTGGTTTCGACCCTGGGTGGGGCCCGCTATCAGTGGCAGTTAGGGGTTGCTTAGCTGGCAGGGTTAGCGTTAATGACGACCACGTTGGCAGTCGCCGGAGTTTCTCCGGCGGCGACCATAACTACGGCGGAAGCTCGCCGGGGTTGCACTACAGGCGGCGGCTGGACGCACGAAGACCACCAAAAGGTAGCCCGCACACGCCTGCATCTAGCTAGCCACACGGGAGGCCGCAAGATCGCTGGAAACGACGACGGCGAGTGCATCCGTGGTGGCCGGAGTTCGAACATGGAAGGGGTCATCGCTACGGTGCACTAGAAGAGAAACCGAAGGGTGCTGCATGCTCCTGAGAGTTCAGCGAACATGGTGACGCGCTCAGGCTTGAGCTGGGGTGGCCCTGGCCACGGTGGTGGAGAACCACGACAGCGTTAAGCTCTCGGGTCCGGTGGTTAGTGCGGCTATGGCACGAAATCGAGGAAGGGAGGAGAGGGGAAGCAACGAGGTGCTCACGGCGGAGTCGAGGTGGAGCTCATCAGGCTCGGGGAAGCGTCAGGGACGGCGTACGGTCGCCGGCGATCTCGGTGCAGAGGAGGCGGGGTCGAGCTCGATGGCGAGGCTCCACTGCTTCCGGCGATGCGTGGCTCTTCGAGGAGGAAGAGGGGGACGAGGCGGAGCTTCTTGGCACGTCGGCGAGGCATGGGGTGGCTGGTGGCCGCAGTGGTGGTCGTCGGTGGCGACGAGCTCCGCTCGGTGGTTGCGTGCGAGAAACAGAGGAGGGGGAAGGAGCGAGGAGAGTGAGAGAAGGGTCGGGGGGTTGCGGGCGGTCCAGAGCGACGGGATCAGCACGGGGAGGCCAAGCAGGAGGTGGCGCTACTCGGCTGCGGCATGCCTGGCACGTAGCTGCTCCTACTGGCAGCAGCTTGAAGAAGCTCGCTGGAGCTAGTGGGCCGGGCCTCTCTGGTGGGCTGGACCAGCAGGAGTTGGGCCAGGTGGACTAGACAGTTAAGCTCTAGGTAAGGTTGCTCTGTTTATTTTTCTGTTATGTTTTCTTTTGTTTAATATTCTGCCGCTGTTCAAAATTCAAAACAATTTCAAAACGGTGACAAAACCCTTTGAATAATTTTATGTTGCAGAATGGACATTTCCAAATGCACATAAAATGTTTCAAGATATTTGAAATTATATTCTAGTTATATGAATATAACTCAAATTCAAATAGCTATTGATTTAAATTCAAAGTCCCAAAAATAATTCCTGAAAAATGTTCCTAAATTTTGGTTTGATATATAGCTCTTGCCAAAATTCTCAAACATTGCAAAAGGACATCTTGGAAACAAAGAAGCAGATTTCCAGGGTTCTTTGCCCTTCTTTTATTTAAGTATTTGAGGCTTCCACTTTCCTTAATTCCAAGTTTTTTTAGAAATTTAGATATGATGCATGAGTGCTCTATGATGCAACTAATAGAAGCAATAACCTAGGGTTGTGATGGAGGAGATTAGAGCCTTGATCAAGTCTTCTTCCCCTTCGTCATCTTCAAGGCGGCGACATTCAAGCCACAAGTCTTCGAAGAGCAAAAACGATGCAAGCGCAATTCGTCCACGTCCACATCTACATGGCAATCACCATCACATTCGTGATCAACATCGTCATGAAGGGCAAGTCACCTCCAAGAATTATGTGCACGACGAAGACAAACGCCTACGAGCTCAAGCACGACAACGACATCATCATCATGAAGATGCTCCACAAGCACAAACGTACAAGTCCCAACAAGCCCTACTTCATGCCAAGTCGAAGCTTCATGAGCACAAAAGAAAACCGCGAGACGACCACCACCAAGACGGTTCTACGACTACAACAACCACTTCGGCATCTTCCCCTAGTGCTATCAAGGCATCTTTGCCTTTGGACGTACGACATCTTTGCCTACTTCCCACAAGTACGCCTATAACAACTTCCTCAAGTCCAAGGTGACTACCTACGAGCGAGGGCGACACTTCCATCTTCGGAAGCCCCTCAAGGAAGATGGCTGAGCATGGGAAACTCCCTCCGGTCATGAAGATGAGCTACAAGGTGCCACATCATATGGACCTCCAACAACAAGACGGTCGAGCAAGGGCCATCCGCTTCGACTACGGCGACGAGCGTGAACCACTTCAACAACATGAAGACGGCGCCCATATTGGACTCATACTCCGAGTCAAGCTACGCGACCGCACATGGAGACATTTGCACCAACATCTCTCCGACACCCACATATGTTGAGATGCCCCATTTGTCATGTGAGGAGAGCCACCACCCCATGAGTGAGATGAGTGACTCCACCATATGTGACATTAAGAGCATTCCCTATGAGAGGATGAGTGTGACCACCACTAGCCCCACACATGAGAGCAGGCCACAGATCCTATGTGAGGTTGAGTGCCATTTGAGTGACTCCACCAACCATATGAGTGATAGCATCTTTGAGGGAGTGAGTGATCCACAACACTTAGAGAGTGAGGTAGTTGAGAGGGCACGTGAGGCCACTATGATTTCTAACGACTTAACCTCTACTCCGAGTGTGTTTTCTTTGGTGCTAGGTATCCTACATGACAACATGTCTATTCTCGGTGAGTGTATACCTCCATTGGAGATGACGATGGCCATGGTGGATGTTGACGCACCCCCCACATGGTTCCATCAAGATGAATATGACCACGACTTGGTCTTCAACACCTCACCTACAACACATGAGTGATGCCCCAAAGGTAACATAGGTGATGGCGCCTCTCTTGTCCCACTAGCAGACTATCTTACCAATGATTGCTTGCATGATGTTGACCCACCTATTCCCATGCTTCATGCTAGTGAGACTTCTTCATGCCTTGACTTACCTATTTATGATGAATATGATGATGAGCATGTTGAGCTGCCTAGTTGTGATGCTATGCTTCATTGGATATCATGTGAAAATCCCTATTGGTCACTTCATGTTTGACAATCCTTTCAACTCATCATATGCTATGAGTGAGATCTCCCATATTGCATCTTTACAATCTCAACATACTAACTATGCATGCCCCATTAAAATAAATCCCAGTTGCACTTATGGCATAGATGACGAGATGATGGTCATTGCCTTTTGTTTTTCATGTGATGATATTGCCATGCTTCCTTTACATGAATTGCGCAATTCATCTACTATGTCATGCCATGATCACATTGTTTTGAATATGCATTGTTTTGGATGTTGTCAATATTCTCCGTGTGATGTTTCCATTAATGCTCATGAGGAGACCCCCATAGTTTCCTCATACATATTAGGAGATCTTGATGCATTTCATACTTTGCATGATTCCCATGATAGTGTACACCATATGCATTCCATGAATAACAATGCTCTAGATGTTGCTTGTGATGCATTACACAATTTGAGTCTCCATTATGCTATACATAATAACAAACCTCTCATGATGGATGACCTATTTCTATATCACGCATCTCATTTATTTGAGCATTGGCTATTTAGTGCTAACCAACACAAGCACGTGCGCATCATGATGGATGATGTGTACATATACCACACACACACAATTTTTCCTTTGCCTTTGTTTTGTGTAGGTACTCATGTATACTCATCAACCTCTCAATCCCAAGAGTTGACGAAATGAGCTCTTGAGAGCAACGATGACTTGGGTTCCCGTGGACTATCCTTACCACCATTCCCTTCGCACAAGGACTACGCGCATCTCTTCTACTTGGCTCTCACACGGCTATGGGCTATTTACCACTTGTCATCTTATGCCCATACTATCGTGTTCACTTTGTATATTATGCCTCTTTACATGATTTTGCCATGCAATTTGTGACCCTTGCTTGCATCTACTCATGATTCACCATTATGCTACTCCTATGTGTATTTGCATGCTTGGTGGAGATCCTTGTTGCTATTGCCATGTTTACCATGTGCTTCATGCTATTGTCGATTGTTGTGTTGGGAGAGTCATGATACCCCATTGCTATTTACATATGGCCTCTCACCAATACATTGATGATATTTTTCTCATATCTTGATTTCATGGTTGTGATATGTCATGTGCATTGTACATGCCCGCTATTTGCACACATGACATGCTTGCCATGATTCTCTCTAGTATGTTGCATCTTCGCACTACTAGCTTGATTGACTTGATTGCTATGATTGCTTGCTTGGTTGCATCACCCATGTTCCACTCTTACTCGCTTTCTTGGGTTGATGACATATATGTTCATGCCTCTCACATGATATATTTTGATCATTATCTATTGTGTCCATTAGTTGCCTCTTTCATATCCATTTGTATTGAGTGCAACCATACTATGCTTATTGATCTTGGAGACTTTGACTTATTACGTGTGATGCATGCTTGTTTGAGTGAGCCTATTGTATTTGGTTGTTCTCGCATCATATGCTTCCATACTATGCAATAGTCCCTTGTCCTTTCTTATGATGTGTATGATGCATACACTTGTTGGGTATCTTACCTCACAAATGATAGGTGTTGCATTTGCACTAACCTCATTTTTTTGAGTGTTTGCCACGTTCTTTCGTTTTGAAGGATTCACAAGGTGGTACCATGATGAGACAACTTTGTCATGTGAAAGCATACACGATGTGCGACACCAACATTTTTGACATTCTCATAAAGGTGAACTCCTTCTCTTTGAGCCATGCTCTAATACGCATATTGGATGGGTCACTCCTTAATTGTTGTTTCCTTCTTGTTTTCTACATGTTACATCTATTGGATGGAGGAGTGACATTGGAGATTGGCTCTATGGACCTTCACATTGAGGATCGCTCGCACTTATTGGATGCACCTTTGGATTTCCACGCATGCCACGACATCGAGCATTGGTACACCAACACCTCCATATTAGTTGATTGTGCTCATACATGTCATGCTCAACGGACATATCATACTTACCACAAGTTTTCACCCTATGCATGGATTGACTCACATTATGATTGCCTTGTTGCATCTTGTATTCCCATGTCATCCATGATATATGAGCTTGTTCACTTCCTTAGAAAATTTGTTGGGATCTTCCTTGATGGCATATTCATACATAGTGATCATATTGCCCATCATCAATTGCATGACATCATAATCACATTGAGCACCAATTACCATGTTCATGCTCTTGATAAACCATCACATTATGACATCATTTTGCACAATGGTCGCATTAATCACATTCACCACACATTTGTGCATACGACAAATGAATTTGCTCACATGAATGCTTTACATCTCATTCTACATCTTTTGGATAAGCATCTTGCGCCTTGCAATGCACTATCTTGCCGCACGGATTCATTCTGACACGATGAACACTTTGTGTGCGCTAACAATTGTATTTTTGAGTGTCGCTTGTGTTTGCTCATTTTGCATGTCTATCACTCCGGAGACACCTTGGACTACTTGGATTGCGCCAAGTCTTCAACTTCGTCCAACTACAAGTCCGTCCACGACAACCGTTTCCATGGTGATGAGGATCACGACCCGAGGTCGGATCTTTCACGGGGGGGGGGGGGGGGGAGATGATGCGGAGCATCCCACGTTCATCCCCATGTACACTCCGACTACTCTCCAAGACCCAACGATATATAAGATGAGACCTCGACTATGCGCCATTGGACATAAGGTGAACCCGTTCCTAAATGCTTCCCCTTCCCATTCGTGGGAGACATGGTGACTACTTCAAGCGCGGACCTTGTGCATACTCAGGTACACCCGAGGAGACCATGGAGAATCCAAGGACCAAGGCCAAGCATGCACATAAGCAAAGGAAGGAGAAGGAAGAGGAGCCAGCTGCTACAGGCCCCAGACATCTGGCCCCAGCCGAACATCCGGACCAACCCCCGGAAATCCGACACCCATCACAGAACGCACCCGAAGCTGAACCCCGTCAGCCCGGACATCCGGCCAGAGGCCCGGACATCCAGCTCTTCCCGAGCCGCCGGACATCCGGCCTCAGCCCGGACATCCCTATCCAGAGAACTCCGAGACCGGCCACTCCAGCCCGGACATCCGACCCGCTAGCCCGGACATCTGGCACCTCGCGAAGGCCCGGACATCCGGCCTCCCCTGCCTGCGTGCGGTGCATCTCGGCCGAGGCCCATGTACCCCTTCGCCCCTTAGACTAGATATACTACCCCTCCACCTACGTTTTAGGGTTAGCATTGGTTTAGCTCATTTGACATAGAGCTTTGCTCATCCATACAGATATCCTCCTCGTGAGAGACCGCGGCCTCTTCGGAGAAGATCCACCTGGATTCAAGACCCCTTTACGGGAAGATCCCTCGTGGATTCAAGACCTCCTCTCGGAGATGAATTACCACCACATGTATCGTCTTTTGTTGGATTTGGACCGTGTATCTCTTTGTGTTTCTTGGATCTAGCACATGTGTGATCATATTCATGTTGGTTGAGTGTTTTCTCTTGCGTTTCCCCGTGATTCCCCTCGTTCCCCTCCGCGCGTTCTTCGTGTTCCTCATAGGGATCCTCTCCAAACGTGAAAGATCAGCCCCTAGGGTTCCGCCCTACATCACTCAAGCTCCTCCACAAGCTCGACAAGCTCCTTCTCAACCTCAAGTTCAACATGAGCAATAAGATGATGGACTTCCTCCACACCAAGAGCAACATGTGGATGATTATCCTCCACGTCAAGGGCGTCATCATCACCATCGCCAACAACACAATGAAGAACAATGCTACGACAAGCTAAAATTCACCATGCCAATGTTCAATAGAAGCAATGATCCCGAAGAGTACCTATCATGGGCATTGAACGTCGACAAAATCTTTCGTTTACACAACTATGAGGAAGAGAAGAAGATCGCTATGGCATCCCTTTAGTTCCAAGACTATGTGCTCGTATGGTGGGAATGAGTCCTTGAGCGCCAAGAAGCAAGAGGTGGACCACCCATCACCACTTGGGCTCAAATGGAAGATGTCATGCGAGCACATTTTGTGCCAACCTACTACAACCGCAATTATACTACAAGGAAATGGAGATAGCCATGATACGAGCCAATTTCACGGAAGATGATGAGCAAACTATGGCACACTTCTTGAATGGCCTCAATCATCCCATCAAGAAGATCGCCGACTTCCAACCCTACTGCAACCTCATTGAGCTCGTGCATCAAGCTACCAAAGCCGAACATCAAGTGAAAGATGACTTCCAATACGCCAAGTACTCATCCAAGACTTACGGCTTCCCCAACACCCAAGCTTCAACGACTCCTCCAACTTCTACCTCAACCAAGCCATGTACAAGCAACGATGACAAGTCAAGTTACAAGAAAGATTAAGCTCAAGTCGTCTTACTCCTACTACAAGCAACTTCAAGCCGCACGCTTCATCATATACACCAACCGATGAGACCGTCAAGACAAGCTCCTTCAAGTGTTTCACTTGTGGCGGCCGAGGCCACAAGTCGTACCAATGCACAAACAAGTGCACCATGATCCTCAACAACGATGGAACATATGACTCCATGAGTGAAGAGGAGATGGAAGCCCTTGAGCAAGTGGCCATGCACCGGCGTGTGAACGAGGATGAAGATGATCAAGTCTTTTGTGATGAGGATTCGAGCCCCGCTCTCGTTGTCTCCAAAGTCTTGACTCTTCAACATCAACAAGAAGAAGACCAATGATGCCACATCTTCCACACAAAGGCCAGCATCAATGGAAGGTCCGTCGAGGTCATCATCGATGGAGGTAGTTGCCACAACTTGGCAAGTGAAGAACTATGCTTCAAGCTTCAATTGGTCAAGATGAAGCACCCGCACCCATACAAAGTCCAATGGCTAAGCGACTCCGGAACTATATGAGTTGAGCATATGGTCCAAGTCTCCTTCAAGATTGGCGCATATGAGGAAACTTTGGAGTGCGATGTCATCCCGATGTCCGTTTGCCACCTCCTTCTTGGTCGACCATGGCAATTTGACCGCGGCATCATCCACAACGGGCGTACCAATCACTATAGCTTCAAGATGAAAGGGAAGGAGTATGTGCTACGACCTATGTCTCCTAGTCAAGTGATAGCTGACAAGCAAGCCACCCATCATGGAGAGAAGAGTAAGAAAGTGATCCACCCAAAAGAGAGTGAGAGCCACAAGCCAAAACCGAGTGCCTCTAGGATGAGCGACAAGAAAAACGTAGTCTTATTTGCCACCAAAAGTGAGATGAGAGAAGTGTGTGAGAACCCATCGAGTGTTATGCACTTTGTCCTTGTGTGCAAGGATGGGGAACCAAAAACTAACACCTCTCATGATCTACCTTTAGTGTTATCTTCTCTTTTGCAGGAATTCCAAGATGTTTTCCCAGATGAGCTACCTCCAGGTCTACCTCCACTTTGAGGCATTTAGCACCGAATCGACCTCATCCCCGGAGCACCTCTACCATACAAAGCTCCATACCGCGTCAACCCCGAAGAAACTAAGGAGATCCAATGGCAAGTACAACAACTAATTGACAACGGTCATGTATGTGAAAGCTTAAGCCCTTGTGCCTTTCCCGTTATTATACTTGTGCCCAAACAAGAGGGTAGTTTTCGCATGTGCTCGGATTGTAGACCTATCAATGCTATTACCGTTTGCTATAGGCATCCCATTCCTCGCCTAGATGATATGCTTGATGAACTTAGCGGTGCCACCATTTTCTCAAAAATTGATCTTAAAAGTGGCTATTATCAAATCAGCATACAAGAAGGTGATGAATGGAAAACCGCTTTCAAAACCAAATTTGGCGTGTACGAGTGGTTGGCTATGATTATGGGTTTGTCGGAAGCTCCCGGTACTTTCATGCGACTTATGCATTTTGTGCTTCGACCTTATATTGGAGTGTTTGTTGCGGTTTACTTTTATGACATTCTTCTTTTTAGCAAATCCATGAAAGAGCATCTAAAGCGTGTTAGGGATATTTTGCAAACTCTTCGCAAGGAACGTCTTTATGCCAACATGAAAAAGTGCACGTTTGGTGTTGACAAGCTTGTTTTCTTGGGATTCGTGGTTTCTTCCAAGGGTGTCCATGTTGATGAATCTAAAATCGAAGCAATTAAAACATGGCCCCAACCCACCAATTTGCAACAAGTGCGTAGATTTCTTGGCCTTGTGGGTTTTTATCGCCGCTTTGTGAAGGACTTTAGCACTATTGCCGCTCCTTTGCATGCCTTGAGTAAGAAGAATGCTCCTTTTGTTTGGGTATCTTTGCAATCTACCGCTTTTGATGAGCTCAAGTCTTTGCTTACTCATGCTCTGATTCTCGCTTTGCCCAACTTTGACAAAACTTTTGAGGTTCATTGTGATGCAAGTGGTACCGGAATTGGCAGAGTTTTGATGCAAGAAAAACGAGCTATTGCATATTTTAGTGAAAAACTATCCGGTGCTCAACTTAAATATCCCATCTATGACAAAGAATTGTATGCTTAGTGCGTGTGCTACATGTTTGGGAACATTACCTTAGACCTCATGAGTTTGTCATACATACCGATCATGAAACGCTTAAGTACTTAAAAGGCCAAACTAAGTTGAACAAGCGTCATGCCAAATGGAGTGAATTTCTTGAATCTTTTCCCTATGTTATCAAGTACATTAAGGGTAAGGAAAATGTAGTTGCGGATGCACTTTCACGCATATGCACACTTGTCACTAAGCTTCAGTTGAATGTTATTGGCTTGAGCACATAAAAGACTTGTATGTGAATGCTCCTTCCTTTGCTAATCCTTATGCTAAGTGTTTGACGCATACATCTTGGGAACGATATTACATCAAGAATGATTATCTTATGAGAGCTAACAAACTTTGCCTTCCCGAGTCTTCTCTTCGTTTGGTCCTTTTGCAAGAGGCTCATGGAGGCGGACTCATGGGACACTTTGGACGCGACAAGACATTCGCCATGCTCTCCAAGAACTACTTTTGGCCCAAGATGTTCCGTGACGTCTCACGATTCACCAACCGATGCTCTACATGTCGCAAAGCTTAGTCTAAAGCTCAATCCCATGGTCTTTACATGCCTCTTCCTATTCCTTATCAACCTTGGGAAGAAATTAGCATGAATTTTTTAGTTGGTTTCCCTAGAACTCAAAATGGCAAGGATTCCGTGTTTGTTGTTGTGGACCGGTTTTCTAAGATGTCACATTTCATTCCTTGCAACAAGATAGACGATGCTTCACATGTTGCCAATCTCTTTTGTAGGGAAATCTTGCAACTCCATGGAGTACCAAAGACAATTGTCTCCGACCGCGACGTCAAGTTCTTGAGTTACTTTTGGAAGACGCTATGCGCCAAGCTCGGAATCAACCTGTTTTCTCATCCGCATACCATCCTCAAACCGATGGCCAAACGGAGGTGATGAACCATACACTCTCCACTCTACTTCACGTGTTGATCAAGAAGAACATCAAGGAGTGGGAGGCGTGTCTACCCATCACCGAGTACGCCTACAACCGTGCAAGACAGTCGAATACCGACAAGTCCCCCTTCGAGGTCGTCTACGGCTTCAACTTGTTGTCCCCATTGGACATTCTACTTCTTCCACTACAAGAGCGCACCAACCTCGACGAGAATGCACGAGCAAGCTACCTCTAGAAGATGCACGAAGACACAAGGCACACCATTGAGCGCCAAGTACAATGACTAGCGTCCAAGGTCAACGTCAACAAGCAACCCATGATCTTCAACATTGGCGATCTCGTGTGGCTACACCTTCGCAAGGACCACTTCCCCAACGAACGCAAGTCCAAACTTCTACGTCAAGCCGATGGACCCTTCAAGGTGCTAGCGCGCTACAACAACAACGCCTACAAGATTGACCTCCCATGAGACAAGTACAACGTGAGCGACATCTTCAACGTCAAGGACCTCTCGCCCTACCATGGTGATGAAACTTTCGATCCGAGGTCAGATCTTTCCCAAGGGGGGGGGGAGATGATGCGGAGCATCCCTCGCTCATCCCCATGGATGTACCTACATCTCCCTCGACACCACTTGGACCAATGTCAAGAGCTCGAGCAAAGGCTATCGAAGATATGGTGGACTCGCTCCTCTCCGAACTCCCTCTCCCTACTCATGAGACATGGCTACTACCTCATACAGAAACTCTGTGTGTCATCAGGTGCTTGGAGGAGAGCTACGGAATAGCTACATGCAATGTCCAAGACGGCAAGGACACCAAGCGTGAAGGACAAGAAGAAGAGCTGCTTTGGATGCTTCAGGTCCCGAATGACCGGCCCAGCCTGGACATCCGACCCCTGGAGGTCGCTATAGCCAAGGGAAGAGAGACAAGCCAGAGCTACAGGCTCCGGACGACCGGACCAGCCCGGACGTCCGACCCCTCCTAGGCCCTGGATGACCGAGCCCTTCCGGACGTCCGGCCCGTCCCCAACAGAACCAAATCTACGGAATTCCGAGGAAGTCCAGACGACCGTGCACCTTCCAACAGAACCGAATCCACGGACATCCGAAGAACCCCGGACATCCAGGACCCCGCGAGCCTCCGAACGACAGGCACCCCACGGACGTCCCGGACCTTGGCTGTGTCCAGCTGTGGGCCGATGCCCATGTACCCCTTCATTTCACCCCTCATTTGCACTATGACTATAAATAGACCTTGCTACATCTTGAGCTTGCGTTGGTTTTCCTTGAAGAGGAGAGGGTGAGGCAGCAATAGTAGCGTAAGTATTTCCCTCAGTTTTTGAGAACCAAGGTATCAATCCAGTAGGAGGCTCCTCAAAAGTCCCACACACCTACACAAACAAACTGAGAACTCACAACTACCGCAATAAAGGGGTTGTCAATACCTTCACGGCCACTTGCGAAAGTGAGATCTAATAAAGATAGTATGATATGATAAATATTTTTTTGGTATTTTATAATATATATGCAAAAAGTAAAGATGCAAATAAAAGTAGATTGAAAGAAAATATGATAAGAGATAGACCCGGGGGCCATAGGTTTCACTAGAGGCTTCTCTCAAGATAGCATAAGTATTATAGTGGGTGAACAAATTACTGTCGAGCAATTGATAGAAAAGCGCATAGTTATGAGATTATCAAGGCATGATCATGTATATAGGCATCATGTCCACAACAAGTAGACCGACTCCTACCTGCATCTACTACTATTACTCCACACATCGACCGACTCCTACCAGCATCTAGAGTATTAAGTTCATAAGAACAGAGTAATGCATTAAGCAAGATGACATGATGTAGAGGGATAAACTCAAGCAATATGATATAAACCCCATCTTGTTATCCTTGATGGCAAAAATACAATACATGCCTTGCAACCCTTTCTGTCACTGGGTAAGGACACTGCAAAAGATTGAACCCAAAGCAATAAAGATCAATCTAGTAGGCCAAACCAAACTGATAATTCGAAGAGACTTGAAAAGATAACTCAATCATACATAAAAGAATTCAGAGAAGATTCACATATTATTCATAGATAAACTTGATCATAAACCCACAATTCATCGGATCTCGACAAACACACCGCAAAAAGAGTTTACATTGAATAGATCTCCACAAGAGAGGGGGAGAACATTGTATTGAGATCCAGAAAGAGAGAAGAAGCCATCTAGCTAATAACTATGGACCCGTATGTCTATGGTAAACTACTCACAACTCATCGGAGGGGCAAGGATGTTGATGTAGAAGCCCTCCATGGTCGATTCCCCCTCCGGCAGAGTGCCGGCGAAGACTCCAAGATGAGATCTCGCGGATACAGAAGGTTACGGTGGTGGAAATTGTGTTTCGTGGTGCTCCTGGATGTTTTCGGGGTACGTAGGTATATATAGGAGGAAGAAGTACGTCGGTAGCCGCCCGAGGGGCCCACGAGACAGGGGGCGCGGCCTATGGGGGGGGCGCCCTCCTATCTCGTGGCTGCCTCGGCTGCTTCTTGACTTGCACTCCAAGTCCTCTGGATCACGTTCGTTCCAAAAATCACGCTCCTGAAGGTTTCATTCCGTTTGGACTCCGTTTGATATTCCTTTTCTTCGAAATACTGAAATAGGCAAAAAACAACAATATGGGCTGGGCCTCCGGTTAGTAGGTTAGTCCCAAAAATGAGATAGATGTGTAAAATAAAGCCCATAAACATCCAAAAGGGATAATATAATAGCATGGAACAATCAAAAATTATAGATACGTTGGAGACGTATCAAGCATCCCCAAGCTTAATTCCTGCTCGTTCTCGAGTAGGTAAATGATAAAAAGATAATTTTTGATGTGGAATGCTACCTAGCATAATTCATAATGTAGTTTTCTTTATTGTGGCATGAATGTTCAGATCCAAATGATTCAAAATAAAAGTTCATATTGATAAAAGAAATAGTAACACTTCAAGCATACTAGTCAAAGTAATCATGTCTTTTCTCAAAATAGCATGGCAAAAGAAAGTTCATCCCTACAAAATCATATAGTTAGGCTATGCTTCATTTTCGTCACACAAAGATGTTCCCAACTTCTATACCCCCGATGACAAGCCAAGCAATTGTGTCATACTTAAATAATCTCAAACTTTTTCAACCTTCACGCAATACATGAGCGTGAGCCATGGATATAGCACTATGGGTGGAATAGAATATGATGATGGGGATTGTGTGGAGAAGACAAAAAAGGAAAATGTCTCACATTGACGAGGATAATCAACGGGCTATGGAGATGCCCATCAATTGATGTCAACACGAGGAGTAGGGATTGCCATGCAACGGATGCACTAGAGCTATAAATGAATGCTCAACAAAAGAAAACTAGTGGGTGTGCATCCAACTTGCTTGCTCACGAAGACCTAGGGCATTTGAGGAAGCCCATCGTAGGAATATACAAGCCAAGTTCTATAATGAAAAATTCCCACTAGTATGAAAAAGACAACTTATGAGACTCACTATATGAAAAACATGGTGCTACTTTGAAGCACAATATATGAGACGCACTACATGAAGAACAAGGTGCTACTTTGAAGCACAAGTGTGGAAAAAGAGATAGTAACATTGCCCTTTTTATTTGTTTTCTTTTTTTCTTCCTTTTTTCTTTTTCTTTTCTTTTCTTTTTTTTGGGCCTTTCTTTTTTTTCTTTTGGCCTTTCTTCCTTTTTTTTCTTTTTTTCTTTTTTTTTCTTTGGGCAAAGCTCTAATAATGATGATCATCACACTTCTATTGATTACAACATAAGAATTACAACTCGAAACTAGAACAAGATATGACTCTACATGAATGCCTCCGGCGGTGTACCGGGATGGTGCAATGAATCAAGAGTGGCATGTATGAAAAATAATGCATGGTGGCTTTGCCACAAATACGATGTCAACTACATGATCATGCAATGGCAATATGACAAAAGTAAAGTATGTCATGATGAACGGAACGGTGGAAAGTTGCATGGCAATATATCTCGGAATGGCTATGGAAATGCCATAATAGGTAGGTATCGTGGCTGTTTTGAGGAAGATATAGGGAGGTTTATGTGTGATAGAGCGTATCGTATCACGGGGTTTGGATGCACCGGCAAATTTTGCACCAACTCTCAAGGTGAGAAAGGGCAATGCACGGTACCAAAGAGGCTAGCAAAGGCGGAAAGGTAAAAGTGTGTATAATCCATGGACTCAACATTAGTCAAAAGAACTCATATACTTATTGCAAAAACTTAGAAGTCATCAAAAACCAAGTACTACGTGCATGCTCCTAGGGGGATAAATTGGTAGGAAAAGACCATCGCTCATCCCAGACCGCCACTCATAAGGATGCACAAGCCAAGTACACTTCATGTTTCAAATTTGTTACACAACTTTAACCATACGTGCATGCTACGGGACTTGCTAACTTCAACACGAGCATTCTTTAAATTCATAATCACCCAACTAGCATGACTTTAATATCACTACCTCCATATCTCAAAACAATTATCAAGTATCAAATTGATCATAGCATCCAATTCACTTCCTATGATAGTTTTTATTATACCCAACTTGGATGCCTACCATTCTAGGACCAATTTTATAACCATAGCAAATACCATGCTGTTCTAAAACACTATCAAAATAATATAAGTGAATCATGAGAGACTAGTAATTTCTTCAAAATTAAGACACCACCGTGCTCTAAAAGATATAAGTGAAGCACTAGAGCAAAAACTATGAAGCTCAAAAGATATAAGTGAAGCACATAGAGTATTCTAGCAAAATTCTAATCAAATAGGCTTCTCCCAAAAGGTGTGTACAGCAAGGATGATTGTGGTAAACTAAAAAGCAAAGACTAATATAATACACGACGCTCCAAGCAAAACACATATCATGTGGCGAATAAAAATATAGCTCCAAGTAAAGTTACCAATGAACAGAGACGAAAGAGGGGATGCCTTCCCGGGGCATCCCCAAGCTTAGGATTTTGGCTATCTTTGAATATCTTGGGGTGCCATGGGCATACCCAAGCTTAGGCTCTTGCCACCCTTTATTCCATAGTCCATAAAAGCTTTACCCAAAACTTGAAAACTTCACAACACAAAACTCAACAGGAAATCTTATAAGCTCCGTTAGTGAAAGAAAACAAAACCACCACATAAGGTACTGCAATGAACTCATTATTTATTTATTTTGGTGTTAAACCTACTGTATTCCAACTTATCTATGGTTTATAAACTATTTTATTGGCCTTAGATGCATCAAAATAAGCAAACAACACACGAAAAACAGAATCTGTCAAAAACAGACCAGTCTGTAGCAATCTGTAACTAACGCAAACTTCTGGAACTCTAAAAATCCTACAAAAACAGTCCTGGAAAATTTGTTTATTGATCAGCAGCAAAAATAATTAACACAAAATCACGTTCCTGTGATTTAACAAAATTATATTTGTGCACGCAAAGTTTCTGTTTTTCAGCAGAATCAAATCAACTATCATCGTAGGTTATCCTATAGGTTCTACTTGGCACAAACACTAATTAAAAGATAAAAACACATCTAAACAGAAGGTAGATGCAATATTTATTACTAAACAGGAGCAAAAACAAAAAACACAAAGAAAATTGGGTTGCCTCCCAACTAGCGCTATCGTTTAACGCCCTTAGCTAGGCATAAAAGCAAAGATAGATCTAACGAGTGTCATCTTTGGCACTAAATTCATAAGTAGCCCGCATGATAGATTCATAAGGTAATTTGACTTTCTTTCTTGGAAAGTGCTCCATGCCTTTCTTTAATGGAAATTGGAATCTAATATTCCCTTCCTTCATATCAATAATTGCACCAATCATTCTAAGGAAAGGTCTACCAAGAATAATAGGGCAAGAAAGATTGCAATCTATATCAAGAACGATAAAATCTATGGGCACCAAATTTCTATTTGCAACAATGAGAACATCATTGATCCTTCCCATTGGCTTTTTAATGGTGAGATCCGCAAGGTGCAAATTTAAAGAGCAATCATCAAGATCATGGAAACCTAGAATATCACTTAAGGTTTTCGGAATCGTGGAAACACTAGCACCCAAATCACACAAAGCAAAACACTCATAATCTTTAATTCTAATTTTATAGTAGGTTCCCACTCATCATTAAGTTTTCGAGGTATAGAAACTTCCAAATTAAGTTTTTCATCATAAGATTGCATCAAGGCATCAACGATATGTTTGGTAAAAGCTTTGTTTTGACTATAAGCATGAGGAGAATTAACAACGGATTGCAACAAGGAAAAACAACCTTTTAAAGAACAATTATCATAGTCAAATTCCTTGAAATCCGAGATAGTAGGTTCAATATTATTAGAAGTTGAGGACTCTCCAATCTCACTTTTACCAAATTTAGCATCAAGATCTAACGACTCTGAATTCTTGGGACGCCTTCTAGGCAAAGTTGATTCATCATCAGTCCCACAATCATCAAAATTCATATTGCAAAACATAGATCTAATAGGAGACGCATCAATAACTTTAAGATCCTCATCATTATTTTCGTCGAAACTAGAAGAACACGCTTTTATAAATCTATCTTTCTTAGCACGCAATCTAGAGGTTCTTTCCTTACACTCATCAATGGAAATTCTCATTACTTTGAGAGACTCATTGATATCATGCTTGGGAGAAGAAGATCTAAGTTTAAGAGAATCAACATCAAGCGAAAGTCTATCAACGTTCCTAGCCAAATCATCAACTTTGAGCATTTTTTCTTCAAGCAAAGCATCAAAATTCTTTTGCGAAACCATAAATTCTTTCACACTATTCTCAAAATCAGAGGGCATCTTATTAAAATTACCATAAGAATTATTTTAGAAATTTCCATAATTATTAGAAGAATCACTAGGGAACGGTCTAGCATTAAAGTTTCCTCTATAAGCATTGTTTCCAAAATTATTCCTACCAACAAAATTCACATCCATAGATTCATTATTATTCTCAATCAAAGAAGACAAAGGCATATCATTGCGATCAAGAGGAGTATTTTTAGTAGCAAACATATTCATAAGTTCATCCATCTTTCCACTCAAAACAATGAGTTCTTCTATAGCATGCACTTTTTTACTAGAAGATCTTTTGGTGTGCCATTGAGAATAATTAGCCATAATATTATCAAGAAATTTTGTAGCATCTCCTAACGTGATTTCCATAAATGTGCCTCTCGCGGCCGAATCTAAGAGATTTTTAGAAGCAAAGTTAAAACCTGCATAAAAATTTTGTATGATCATCCATAAATTCAAACCATGAGTAGGGCAATTGCGAAGCATCAATTTCATTCTTTCCCAAGATTGGGCAACATGCTCATGATCAAGTTGTTTAAAATTCATGATATCATTCCTAAGAGTGATAATCTTAGCGGGAGGAAAATACTTAAGAGATAAAAGCATCTTTGCTCTTATTCCAAGAATCAACACTATTTTCAGGCAAAGACGAAAACCAAACTGTAGCACGATCTCTAAGTGAAAATGGGATAACTTCAATTTGACAATATTGTTATCCGTATCTTTCTTCTTTTGCATATCACACAAATCAACAAAATTGTTTAGATGAGTAGCGGCATCTTCACTAGGAAGGCCGGCGAATTGATCTTTCATAACAAGATTCAGCAAAGCGGTATTGATTTCACAAGACTCAACATCAATAAGAGGAGCAATCGGAGTACTAAGGAAATCATTGTTATTGGAATTCGAGAAATCACACAATTTGGTATTATCTTGCGCCATGGCAACAAGTAATCCAACACACAAGCAAACAGAAAAAAGGCAAGCAAAAAAGAGAGGAGAAGATTGGGAAAGAGGGGGCGAATAAAACGGCAAGGGTGAAGTGGGGGAGAGGAAACGAGAGGCAAATGGCAAATAATGTAAATGCGAGGGATATGGGTTTGTGATGGGTACTTGGTATGTCTTGACTTGAGCGAAGACCTCCCCGGCAACGGCGCCAGAAATCCTTCTTGCTACATCTTGAGCTTGCGTTGGTTTTCCTCGAAGAGGAGAGGGTGATGTAGCAACTAGTAGCGGAAGTATTTCCCTCAGGTTTTGAGAACCAAGGTATCAATCCAGTAGGAGGCTCCTCAAAAGTACCATGCACCTACACAAACAAACTGAGAACTCGCAACCAATGCAATAAAGGGGTTGTCAATCCCTTCACGGCCACTTGCGAAAGTGAGATCTAATAATGATAGTATGATAAGATAAATATATTTTTGGGATTTTATAATATAGATGCAAAAGGTAAAGATGCAAATAAAAGTAGATTGAAAGCAAATATGATAAGAGATAGACCCGGGGGCCATAGGTTTCACTAGAGGCTTCTCTCAAGATAGCATAAGTATTATGGTGGGTGAACAAATTACTGTCGAGCAATTGATAGAAAACACATAGTTATGAGATTATCTAGGCATGATCATGTATATAGGCATCACGTCCATAACAAGTGGACCGACTCCTGCCTGCATCTACTACTATTACTCCACACATCAACCGACTCCTGCCTGCATCTAGAGTATTAAGTTCATAAGAATAGAGTAACGCATTAAGCAAGATGACATGATGTAGAGGGATAAACTCAAGCAATATGATATTAACCCCATCTTGTTATCCTCGATGGTAACAATACAATATGTGCCTTGCAACCCTTTCTGTCACTGTGTAAGGACACCGCAAGATTGAACCCAAAGCTAAGCACTTCTCCCATGGCAAGAAAGATCAATCTAGTAGGCCAAACCAAACTGATAATTCGAAGAGACTTGCAAAGATAACTCAATCATACATAAAAGAATTCAGAGAAGATTCAAATATTATTCATAGATAAACTTGATCATAAACCCACAATTCATCGGATCTCGACAAACACACCGCAAAAAGAGTTTACATCGAATGGATCTCCACAAGAGAGGGGGAGAACATTGTATTGAGATCCAAAAATAGAGAAGAAGCCATCTAGCTAATAACTATGGACCTGTAGGTCTGTGGTAAACTACTCACAACTCATCGGAGGGGCAAGGATGTTGATGTAGAAGCCCTCCATGGTTGATTCCCCCTCCGGCAGAGTGCCAGTGAAGGCTCCAAGATGAGATCTCGCAGATATAGAGGGTTACGATGGTGGAAATTGTGTTTCGTGGTGCTCCTGGATGTTTTCGGTGTACGTAGGTATATATAGGAGGAAGAAGTACATCGGTGGCCGCCCGAGGGGCCCACGAGACAGGCGGCGTGCCCTCCTATCTCGGGGGTGCCTCGGCTGCTTCTTGACTTGCACTCCAAGTCCTCTAGATCACGTTCGTTCCAAAAATCACGCTCCCAAAGGTTTAATTCCGTTTGGATTCCGTTTGATATTCCTATTCTTCAAAATACTGAAATAGGCAAAAAACAGCAATATGGGCTTGGCCTCCAGTTAGTAGGTTAGTACCAAAAATGATATAGATGTGTAAAATAAAGCCCATAAACATCCAAAAGGGGTAATATAATAGCATGGAACAATCAAAAATTATAGATACGTTGGAGACGTATCAGACCTCTCCCACCTCCTAGCTAGGGTTAGCGTTGATTTAGCTCATTTGTGAGATAGAGCCTCGCTCATCTATCCGGATCTACTCCTCATGACGGACCGACACCTTCATCAGGAGAAGATCCACCTGGATTCAAGACCTCCATCCGGAGAAGACCATCATCAAGACCTCCTCACGGAGAAGAACTGGTTACCCTTTGTACCGTCCTTTGTTGGACTTGGATCTTGTATCTCTACTTGTGTTTCGATGATCTAGCACATGTGTGATCATATTCTAGTTGGTTGAGTGTTTTCCTCTTGTGTTTCCCCGTGAATTATTCCTCTTCCCTCCTCGTGTTCTTCGTGTTCCTCCTAGGGATCCTCTCCAAATGTGAAAGATCGGCCCCTAGGGTTCCGGCCTACATCAGATTGTGCTTTAGAACATTTGATAGACAACCTCAAGAATGAGTAATCTTGTCAATTCTATGTATCCATGTACTTCACGTTGACCGCGCTCGATCCGCGTTCTTATTGATATTTTTTAAACAATGTTGTCTTGACTGGCCATCGGCTTCTGCCTCTCCAATCAGAGATCAGTGAGTATTCTGTACTGTGTGCCATGGGAAACAAGGCAACAATTCGTGAACCAGGTAATCCGGCCCTCTAGTTCAAACAGACGAAACATATGCGGAGAGCAATGTTATATTACTGTTTAACGTAACAAACATCTTCCGATGCAAATAGTTCCTCCAAGAGTTCCTTTCGTCGGGTAAAATTATAGTCCGGACACGTAGGGTGAACATACACCTAGGGCTTTAAAAAATAACCCTAGTAGTAAGTTCGAGGCTATATTCGCTTCCCTTAGGCTGACTTGTTGTATTCTATAAGAACGCTAGCTTTCGGCTTCACCTGTCTGATGTACGGTCCTGGATGACCCGGTAGTAACAATCGTAGAGGTGCTCCCTTTACTCCCTAGTAGAACAATCGGGAACATAGGGGTAATCACAAGAGCCAGGCAGCCCGGCTTGGCAAAGATCTGAAGTCAAACAAGTGCATATGTTGGCTTAACATATATGAGAAGGATGCAATCAGGACGAATGTGATTTATATATTTATTCGTCTCTTCTAAGGGAGCCCCCAACAAAAGTTGGGTGTTACATTTAATGGTGTATATAGTACGAGCTCGGTATGGTTCGTTTTAGCCGGACTAGCACCATGGCGAAAGAGAGAAAAAAGGTAAAAAAATAAAAGAAGGAAAATGCAAAAATTTATGTCGGACTCAGACGTAAAAATGCCGCAGCCTTGCTGCGTTCCACGGGTTCGGCCTGAGGCCGTAATCGGACGGGCGGTGAAGACAATACGCTCCTCCTATGAGTACTTCATCGATGATGTACGGTCCCTCCCATTTAGGTGATAGTTTATTCTTCTGTTTTTTGGGGAGTCAGAGGACAAGCACTACAAAAAAATGCACTTCCGTGATGATACGTGTTTGTCACAGTAGGTCACATTTTCTGTCATGCATGTACATCCATGACGATTTTATGACAGAATCAAGATAGTCATACATGTGCTGTCATAGAAGTGTTCCATGACATTACCAAAATTATCATCAAGGAAGTGTCCACTTCCATGACGATAAATCGCAGGTCACAGAAGTGCTTTCGTCAAGGGTGGCCGACATGTGGCATCCACCGTAACGGAACGCCGTTAAGCTATCGCGTCCGGTTTTGATTAACGGCGTTCCGTTACGGTGGATGCCACGTGTCGGTCACCCTTATCAATGGGGATTTTCCACGTGTAAAATCATCATTAGCTGGAGGAAACACGTGTCAGCTCCGCGTTGGCACGGGTGTCACTTATCCAATGGGCGAGATGTGCTTATGAAATGTTGACACGTGGACCGGCCCAAAAGTGGCCCATAAATTTTAAGTGGGCCGGCCCAACTAAAGGCCCACAAGATTTTGCGGTCCATATTGGGCTGGCCCAGCTAAAGGCCCACGAGATTTTGTGGTCCATAATAGGCCGGCCCAGCTAAAGGCCCACAAGATTTTGCGGGCCATAATGGGCCGGCCTAGCTAAAGGCCCACGAGATTTTGCGGACCATAATGGGCTGGCCCAGCTAAAGGCCCACAAGATTTTGCGGACCATAATGGGCCAGGCCAGCTAAAGGCCCACGAGATTTCACCGACCATAATGGACCGGCCCAGCTGAAGGGCCACAAGATTTTGATGACACTAGTAGGCCGGCCCATTAACAGGCTGCCATGTTTTGGGCCAAATGCCGGCTGTAACGCCCCGGATACAACTTTCCATATTCGTAACTCCAACTCTTGCCTTTTCCGGAGATGCGATATGATATTTCCATTCATAGTTGGGTTTTTGTCTTTTGTTTTGCATTCTGTTCATGGCATTCATCTCATCTCATAGCATCATGCGCATTGCATCTGCATGTTTTCATAAAACTTGCATCCGTTGTTAGTTGCCGCTTCTTCCTCGTCTCTGTTGACCTTTCTCAGGCCGACCCTTCTGTTGTTGCCCGACCATTTGACCCTCTTTGCACAATACTCAAACCCCTCGCGCGCGTCCGAAAGCTGTCCCGAACTCGACCTGGGAAGTCATGACCGATGGGTCCGGATCATCCCCCAACATCTATAAAACATCTCCGTTTTCTTAATTGGACTCTCTAACCTATTTTTCCTCAGCCGTCCGATTACGATCCGAGGGTCATTCTAGCCCCTTCCTAAAACTCTTTTGCTATATAAAAATACCAACCCTAGATCCTAGGAGCCTTGTCCCATCGCGCCGCCGCCACTCCTCCAGTCCCCTCTTCCTCGGGATCTCCTCTCGATCCAAAAATCCACCCGCTCTCCCTCGATTTCACTAGCGAGCCAACCACCACAGCACAGCCGCCTCCATCCACCAGTGCCTCCTCTGCTCGATCCCGAGTGGATCATGAGCACTAGTGTGTCCCCGTCGCCTTGCGCGTCCACGCCGCCGGCTGCAGCAGCAGCAGCAGCAGGTCATGCCGCCGGCCTCATCCCGCTCCTTTTTTTCCTTCCCTGCCGCGCTTCTTCCTCTCTAACCCCTCTCCCTCTCTGCCATGGATGACCCCAGGAGCTCCCGCTGATGCCATGGTTCCTGGACCTCAAGCCTTCGCCGGATCCGATTGGGCAACGGGAGAACCAGTCCATCCCCGACCTCCGGCTGTCCCCTGCCTCGCCGGAGCGCCTTCCCGCCATGGCCGCTGAACCTGAAGTCCATCCTGACTCGTCCACGCGTCGGCTCCGGCCAGAACGAGCCATCCCCGGCCTCCTCGTCAGGCTGGCTCCCCCCGTCAAGTCCTCGCGTCTCCGGAGCCTCTTCAACAGCCGCGCAGGACTGCATCGACCTCCCCTGCTTCCTCTTGCCTGCACGTGCGTGTGTTGACTGCTGCCCCGAGCAGCCGCACGATCCTCCCGTCGCCCCAGCTGATGACCAGGCGCCTCCTCCCGAGCCTCCTCAAGCCGGCCGCAAGAAGCGCCGCCAGCAGGACCTCGCGCCCCTGCCTTCTCCCTTTTTCTTCTTTCCTCCGTCTCCCTCATTGCTCTCTGTCTCACCCGATTCCCTCTCTCTGTTCTCTGTAACAGTGCCATCCCCGGAGAAGTTCCTCGTCCGCGTCTAGGAGGACGACGCCCGAGGCCGAACGGATCCGCGCCCAGCCTTCGTTCCCCGCAGTTCCTCGTGCTGCCTTCCGAACCTCGACGAACCCCGTCGGCTGGCGAACCAGCAACGAGAGCGTCGCCCCTCCCGGTTGACCTCGCGCCCTGCCATCTCCTTCTTCCTCTCGTGCTCTCTCCCTTCATCGGGTTTCTCTCTCTTACCTTCTCCCTCTACAGGACCTCCAAGGTGCCATGGATGACCTCCCCGCCACCCGTCGTCTTCGTTCGCGGCAAGCACCGCTGCTGCCTCGCTCGCCCGCGCGAAGGTCTCGCCTCTGCCCAGATCCTACCTGGCGCCGCCGCCTTCGCTTGCCTCACCGTCGCCAGGTCCCTCCTGCCGTCGCCCGGATCCAGTGCCCCTTCGCCCGTCCTCGCCGGATTGAGTTGCGTCGCTGCTCTGCTTCTGTTCCCTGTCGAGTAGAGGACCGCGCCCTGCTTCCCTGCATCGAGCGTTGACCGCAACATCGATCCAAGCCGGCCTCGTCCCGATCTCCTAGCCCATCAGAAGCAAGGCCCCGCCAGGCTTTCCCAGCCGACCTACTGCCTCCAAGGCCCAGCGCTGGCCTGCCCGGCCTCCCTCTGCTTCCAATCGGGCCTCAGCCATGGGTGAGCAGCCCCCAACAGCCCCTCTCTTGTGCATGCTTGGCCCAGCAAGTTTCGGCCTGATGTGTGTTTTTTACTGCTGCGAATTTAACATTATCCAGTGTATTACAGTTTTGCAGAAAACCCCTCCATGTTCATGCATATAATAACTCATTAACCATGCATCGGATTAAAACAAATTATATATGTAAAATGCTTAGAATTTTGTGTAGATTAATAATTTGCCACTTTCATCCATGTTTAAAATGTTTAAAATGCTGTTTGTTTCAATTTGCTTAAATAACATGCTAAAATGATTTATTTCATAACTAATTAACCGTAGCTCCATTTTAAATAAACTTTATATGTAAATGGGGTGGAAAAATGCCTAGTTTAACATAGTCCACTTTATTTTCCTGTTTAACAACCTTAAAATATGGTTTAGGGCAGAACAGTACCGAATCTAAAATATGGACATGGGGATTTTCCGGAATTGTTGTTTATTCTTCCGGCCTCATTTAAACTTGCCTAGTTAGGTAGTTTCATTATGCTTCACCCCTTGCCATGTTTAACAACATTTAATATTGATGAGTAGCATAACCGAGAGAGAACTAAATAATTGATGTGGTGTTTTGTCAATATGCAACTCGTTGCATATTGAGCTCCACTTAACTTGTAGTATTGTTTGTTGGACTTTGCCATGCCATGCCTCATTAAACCGGACATGCATCATACTTGATTGTGCATCATGCCATGATTATGATTGTGTGTTTACCATGTTGTTTGTTTCTTTCCTGTATTGCTTCTTAGTTCCGGTAATGTTGCGATTGTGAGGATTCGTTCGACTACGTCCGTTCGTCTTCTTCATGGACTCGTTCTTCTTCCTAGCGGGATTTCAGGCAAGATGACCGCTACCCTGGATCTCACTACTATCATTGATATGCTAGTTGTTTCGTTCTATCGCTATGCTGTGCTTCCTATCACTTGTTCTTCAAGCCTCCCAAATTGCCATGAACCTCTAACCTTTGACATCCTTCCTAGCAAAGCATTGATTGGCTATGTTACCGCTTTGCTCAGCCCTCTTATAGCGTTGCTAGTTGCAGGTGAAGTTGAAGATTGCTCCATGGTGGACAGGGTTATGTTGGGATATCACAATATCTCTTATATTATTAATGCATCTATATATTTGGTAAAGGGTGGAAGGCTCGGCCTCATGCCTGGTGTTTTGTTCCACTCTTGCCGCCCTAGTTTCCGTCATACCGGTATTATGTTCCTGGATTTTGCGTTCCTTATGCGGTCGGGTGATTTATGGGACCCCCTTGACAGTTCGCTTTGAATAAAACTCCTCCAGCAAGGCCCAACCTTGGTTTTACCATTTGCCTCACCACCACCTACTTTTCCCTTGGGAGTCGCTCTCTCGAGGGTCATCTTTATTTTAGCCCCCCCCCCCCGGGCCAATGCTTTTCTAAGTGTTGGTCCAAACTAGAGCACCGTGCGGGACCATCCCTTGGCAACTTGGGTTACGTCGGTACCTGTACGCTTAGCTTATCCGGGTTTGCCCTGAGAACGAGATATGTGCAGCTCCTATCGGGATGTCAGCGCATCGGACGGTCTTGCTGGTCTTGTTTTACCATTTGTCGAAATGTCTTGTAAACTGGGATTCCGAGACTGATCGGGTCTTCTTGGGAGAAGGTATATCCTTCGTTGATCACGAGAGCTTATCATGGGCTAAGTTGGGACACCCCTGCAGGGTGTAAACTTTCGAGAGCCGTGCCCGCGGTTATGTGGCAGATGGGAATTTGTTAATGTCTGGTTGTAGATAACTTGACACCAGATCTGAACTAAAACGCATCAACCGTGTGTGTAGCCGTGATGGTCTTTTTTCGGCGGAGTCCAGGAAGTGAACACGGTTTCTGGGTTATGTTTGACGTAAGTAGGAGTTCAGGATCACTTCTTGATCATTGCTAGCTTCACGACCGTTCCTTTGATTCTCTTCTCGCTCTCATTTTGCGTATGTTAGCCACCATATATGCTTAGTCGCTGCTGCAACCTCACCACTTTACCCCTTCCTTTCCCTTTAAGCTTTGCTAGTCTTGATACCCATGGTAATGGGATTGCTGAGTCCTCGTGGCTCACAGATTACTACACCAACAGTTGCAGGTATAGGTTATGTGATGATCATGACGCGAGAGCGATGCTTTCTTGCGTTTAGTTCTTCTTCTGCTTCTTCTTCGATCAGGGGATAGGTTCCAGGTCAGCAGCCTGGGCTAGCAGGGTGGATGTTGTTTGAGCTTCTGTTTGTGTTTCATCCGTAGTCGGATGTTGATCTTATGTATGATGTTGTATTCATGTGGCATTGTATGCCTCTTGTATGTATCCCCGTCTATTATGTAATGTTGATGTAATGATATCCACCTTGCAAAAGCGTTTCAATATGCGGTTCTATCCTTGGTGGGACTTTCGAGTCTCTTTATGATAGTATCGCATATTGGGCGTGACACCGGCCCATATTTGATCCGGTCCATTAACACCCTGCCACGTTCCGGGCCTAATAAAGGCCCGTATGAGATCCGGCCCGTTAAAAGCCTACCACGTTCTGGGCCAAATTACGGCCCAGATCAGGTCCAGCTCTTTGAGAGGCTTTCGGCTAAATTATGGACCATATCAGATTCGGCCCGTAAACTGGACGCTATGCTTTTGGGCCCAGTTGGTAAAGGCCCATTTAGTAATTTAGCTTGATATTAGTTTCGGCCTATTAAAGGCACGTTTAACATTTCGGCCATATATTGATTTCAGCCTTTTAAAAGCCCGTCATATAGTTGGGCCTAACTATGACCCGATTTGCATCCGGCCTGCTCAGAGTCGATAATCTGGTTGGGCCAAACAAGGACCGAGACAATTTTGGCCTATTACAAGCCCGTGATTTGATTGGCACAATAATGGGCCGAGGTCTATTTCGGCCTGCTGCCGGCCCATGAGCTATTCGGCACGTTTCCGGCCCAACCTACTTTCCAGCCTCCTAAAAGCCCATTGAGTTTTCTTGTGAAAATAGGGTCGGCGGTTTACTCGGCCTATTAAAGGCTCGAATCTACTTGTGGGCCAGTTTACATTTAGGCTTGTTAACGGACCAAGATGACGGGGCCCATGATATGGATCATACATAGTGATTTGTATGACGGCCCGATTATGTACCGTAATTTTACTGTTTGGCCGGTTTACTGCAAAGACAAGATCTATATACAGTAAAATAACTGTAGCATCGTGAATAAGAAAAAACCTAGACTATAGAATAAAGAAATTACGGCATATTACATCCAGTGGGCATCAAAGTTCGCCACTATTATAATAAAGCACAAGCAGAAAGCAAATTACATTCACTGGGCATCAAAGATCGCCACTAGTGCAAATAAACATGCCGACAAAATAATATACAAAACCGGCAATACTTCAATAGAGTTCAAGAAAGGTTAGCCCTGCTCGGGAGCTGCAGCGCAAGCAGCTAAGCAAGCTGATGAGACTGCGCTTGTTTGACACTTATATCCTCCTCACTCTAAAAGATAAACAAGCAAAAAGATGACAGGTTTTGCACATATAAATATCAGTGCTGACAATTCATGACATTTCTTACTAATGAATAAAGTGACACAGTTTAAAATAGCATTAACACAATATGGTATTGTTCAGGTCAAGACACGGCAGGAATTGAGATTGTGAGGAGTTGGCAGCTTCACGATACCAACGGGTTACAGATCAAGAACTCTTAAGTATCAATGGTTAGTGTGCTGTCAATTTATCCCATTTCAGATTGGCAAATAAAGAGACAGTTTAAATAATAGTAGAATGATATGACATTGTTCATAGTTAAGACATTGCAGAATATGACATTGTGCTGTAGTGGGTAGGTTCACCACAGCTCTGGATTACAGATCAAGAATAGAAGCATACATGCAGTGCCAAAGAAGATCACTTGCTCTGTATAGTTTAATTTACATGGTATGAAGAAGGAACTTGGTTGTACAACTGAAAACTTAAATTGAGAAGGACAAACTTTTGTTTATGAACTACATAATAAACATTAAACATGCAATTTCATGCAAACACCAAAAATAAACAGCTGTTGCAATCATGCCTAACCAAATATACACAACAAAGTTTGAAGGCTTGAGAAGGACAAATTTACATTATTGGTGAAGACAGGCTCTATAAAGCCCTTGTCCATGCTGATGGGTGGGGGCAATTCAAGAAGTTTACCACAAAATCTTCTTCATAAGCATTGCCTTTATTCTACATTTTGTTAAGAGTAAATATAGATGTGACAATATAAGAACAAATGGAGAATATTTAAGATAAGATGAAGAGTGATGATACATAACCAAGTTGCTCTAAATGTAATCACAGCGATACAGGCAAAAGGTACATCCAAGAGCAATGCAGAGCTAAACTTCTTCAGTATCATCGGTGTTATCCAACCTTATGGTAAGAGTAAATATGGACCTGATGTGTAGAAAATGGAGGGCAAAGGAAAATAACCTGCAGAGTGATGGTACATGCACAACTACCTATCAATATAAGTAGACCGATAAGGGATAGCAGGTACTTAAAATAACAATGCAGATCTAAAAAATTTCATTGGCATTGGATATATTCTACACTAATGTAACTATTCATACAGATCAGATAATTTGGAGCGAACAATTGATAAGCAAGCTATCATGCATATTGCTGTCACATAATGAACCAGGTATGTATGCAAGTACAGTGATACATGACAACATGTACTAACAAGAGCAAAGCAGCGACAGAATATTTGCTATATCCTGTCGTTCTTTTCAAACCGGAATTCTTCTTGCAGCAGATTTCCTGCAAAAAAGATCCGTAAGGTACATGCGGGAAAGTAGAAGTTCAAATTGTCATGCGATATCATAGATAGTACCTCATCCTTGGAACGATACCAGTGCATAACAAGGTTTTTCCATTCAATGTCTTCTAAATTTAGCACTGGATACTTCAACGGAAGTTCATTTGTAGACTTGCCATCAAAGTGTGATTTCCTCAAGTAACACCGATACTACTGCAATGTTTCCTTGAAAAGCGCAAGCAAGCTTTGCTCGTCATGACTATCCAGATTGACCCTCGCCTACTTACAACAATGTAATGTAAATCATTGATGTGTTCAATCAGAAGAAAACAGGAAAATAATCACCATGAATAATAGCACTTACACGTAGGTGGGATAGGAAGATGTGAAAATGGTGTTTTTCTTCACTATAATCTTCCCATGATGGTAATATATGCACGTATTCCCTAACAACATTAAAATCATTGTCTTTTAAACTGGGAATAACTTGAATGGGGTTCCAATCTACAGGAATTGGCCATCTCTGTAGTTGGGATAGGTCTTTGGCCGGTGGACTTGTTGTACTTTTTGCCGAAGTGGGATTTTCTGTGGTACGGATGGTGCTATGGCAACTGAAATCGGCATACCTTTTGCTAGAGTGCAGGTCCTGTTGGGTGGGGCTAGTGGTGTGGCCAGTGAAGTATGGGTACAGTCTGCTGGAGTCGGTCCTACGTTTTGTGTCACTAGTTGTACAGCCAATATAAGTGGGGTGATGTCTGATTTCTCCGGCACAACCATGTTTTTCATGGACTTTGCTGGTGCTCCTTCAGGTTCGGCAATCGCCCTCTTCCTTTTTGATGTCTGATGCACAAGAACATCACTTGAGTGGAAAAACATGGTATGATGACAGGTGGAATATGTATTGATAATGGATGGGCATGGCATCTCAGCATATATGATGAGTAAACTAAGAAAATGGCGGTGCAACAAAGTAGAAGAAATGCAAGACAACATATACAAGATACACGCAATCAATAAAACCTTGCCAAATTAGAACAGACACCTTGATGGGTGAACAGGACAGGCTATCTGCCTCTGACTCCTCGAGGTTAGAATAGTCATTAGGATCATATTTTGAACAAGAATCTACAGGTGGGGAGCGTATGAGTTTCATTGCATCCAGAATGGCACTCAATGCCTTGGTGCCAATTTTGTAAGTCATTGTAGTGTTCCGCAATATTCTTCTGATGCACGGATTCTGATATTCACTGTAATTACATATAATATCTGAGAACCATGAAAACATAAATAGTAGTGAGATTATCTTTGTAATTAGAGGATATTCTAATATAGGGGCGCTCCTGTAAACACTTGTGTGCTATCACTGGATTCCGATGAGAGAGCTCATGTGTGCTGTAATATGGTGCGTGCATTAATATAATCTGGTACAAGTACACAAAAAATAGGCTCCAGAAGTAAGGATAGTTGGCAGATGATAGGTTCATAATATACTGTATAGAGAGTTCATTGCCAAACCATGATAACAAGAGCACACAACAACTAGGCAGATCATAGTGTACATAAAAGGGGTACACCATAACCACGATACATAAATCGAGAAAGTGGAACTGGCTTGAAAATACGGTGTTGTATTGCCTCTAGTAATTGAAAGCCTATCGATCACGTACAGGCCAACTCTATCAGCTGTTGACTACACATGTCCCTGCTCCCCTTCCTGACAAGGAACATACTGTACGTACTAAATACAGAATAACAAAAGAGGAACATGTTAAAGAACAGAAGAGGAAGCATATTCTTGAGGTTCCGCTTCGTTGCATACAATGTTGGTTGCCCACTCATGATGAATCTCAGCGCCCAAAGAAATGCAATTCGATGATGTCTCTCTACATGTCGCAATTTTGAACAAGAGTCATTAGCATCATATTCTGAACAAGAGTCAACAGGTGGGGAGCGTATGAGTTTCATTGCATCCAGAATGGCACTCAATGCCTTGGTGCCAATTTGGTAAGTCATTGTAGTGTTTAGCTTCAAGAGTGGACTGCTACTAGTGCAACACAAAGCAGCTACGCAGATCATAGTGTAGATATAACTGGAAAACCTTCAGCATCAGAGTAAAATCAGCAATGTGGAACTTGCTGGAATATATGTGCTAGTATTAAAGGTACGGCTAGAAAGGCTTCGGATACCGGCTCTCTTCAACTGAAGGTGCGGTACTATTAATATCAGTATAACTCCCAAAGGCGACACAACTCCCCACATTTCCTTGCTATTCTTATAGGATTCAAGTGGGCAGCCCACTACAAATCCTATTCCCATGTTTACAAAATCCCACGAATCAAAGAGGCCCGAAGAGTTCAAAGTGTCCATCACAACTGACCGTATAGACCTCTACACTACAAATGTCCCTGCTCATCTTCACTACAAGGAACATATTGTACTACTATCATACTCCTTCCGTTCCAAAATATAAGTCTTGGTAGAGATTTCCACTATGGATGACATACAAATGTATCCAGATACATTTTAGAGTGTAGATTCACTCATTTTGCTCCATATATAGTCCATGGTGGAATCTATACAAAGACTTGTATTTAGGAACGGAGACAGTACTTATTAAAGAAGAACGGAAGAGGAACATGCTATAGAAGAGCAAGCAGATTTTGGATAATAAAATGTTCGTTGCGCAGTGCCCACACATGATGAACCAGAGCGCAATAAGAACGCAACTCCCTGATGTCTCTCGACCATTTCAGGTGGCTGGATATAGATCCTATGTCTCCTAACCCTTCTTCTTCCTTGTCTCTGATTCTTCCCATTCCCACCGGCCCCCACCACCTGTGTTCCTCCGCCACCCCCACCCTCCACCTCCGCCCCCACCCGCGTCGAGTTTTCTTCTTTCGGCGAGGCCCCACCACCGCCCCGACAACCACCGTCCCCACCCGAGCCCCTTCCTTCGCACCAGCGAACTCCGGCGGGCTCTGAAAAATCGATTGACCAAATTTTAAAATTTAGTCTACTATGATTTAACTAGTGTGGAATATAAAAGGGGAATACCATAAGCATTGGGAGTATAGTGTTGAGCGTACCATGGCGGATCTGAAGGTGCAAACCGAACAAAGGCAACTTCACAACGAATGTTTGCTTTCAACTAGCAAGTAAGTGATGGACAAGAAATCGGAGTAAAGTAGTGGCGATCTATTTTCTTGCTGCGATAAATAATTGAGTAGATACGAAAGAGTACCGCCTCTCGTGCGGCGCCGTGTATGCATCTGCTGAGAATTTGACGATGCTGCAGTAGCGATGGCTGTCGGCAGCGTGGAAGCAGATCTAGGAGGGTAGATGGTGGTGGCGGGGTGCGGTGGATGCGACGGTCGTAGGAGCGGCGCCGGCAAGGTGGATGACGGCGGGGAAGAAGCGAGAGGACGGGATGCAAGGATCCCGGTCCTTAGCCGTGGATGAGAGAGGTCGATCTCTTGTAATGGACGGCGACGTTGGGGCATCAGCTCCGGCATGGTGGAGGAGGACGGCGGTGGATGGGGTGGCGGACGAAGGAGGATGGGGTTGAGAGGGTGTTTTGGCGCCCACGGAGTACGAATGGGGAAATGGAGGTAGAGAGGAAGGGGGAACCATGTCTTCAGGGCGCGGTTGTCTCAAATGCGAGGAAATTGACAAACTTAGCCCCCGTTTAAAATTTCCTACATCACAGCAATATTAGTCGGTTGGGGATAGGACGGTAATCTCGCATACACCAAATATTTGCCAACGGGAGTTTGTTTTTGGCGCCCACCGTGTATGAATCGGGGAGGGAGTCGATTTTGGTTGAGGAGACACTGTGTTTTGGCGCCCACCTTGTATGAATCCGAGTGAGAGGCGGTTATGTCACGTTTGAGTGAAATTACAAACCTACCCCTATCGAAACCTATAGAAATCGAGCAGATAGGCTTTGCGTGGCGGGGATAGGCAGTAGTAATTTCCATCTCACAGATTTTGGTTTCAGGCGGTTATTGCGACTTTCCCCGCTTTGTTCAAATTTTGCAGAGTGCACGTTTACCGTGCCAACTCAATTCGAATCCCGTTTGTATTCTATTTTTTCGGGCAGGATCCATTTTCGATTGGAATAAAATTCTATATAAATCATTTTTTATATATACTTTCAAAAGCACAACACCCTTTATACATAAAATATGGTTTACAAATGGCATGTTCTCAGATTCATAAGGTTGTATCCATCAATTTGGATTTTCAAATATTTGAAACCACTTTATGTTGAAATCCAATGTATGCATTCCTCGCTAACTGTCTCCAATTAATGTGCCTTTCATGTGGTTTTTTTACTTCACAAACATGTGTAATGTGTTTCACACACGCAACATATAGTGTAATCCCGTTTAGACATTAATTGCATATAAACCATGCATTGTATCTAATTAAATAATCTATGGATCACCAATATTTATAAACTATATAACATTACACGTGTCCCGAAATTCAAATGAATATGCATGTTTGATACACCAATTTGTGTTATGATATTATCGATGTCGTGATCTCCAATTTAAATATTTGAATCCCCTTTAATCCAGATATTCGTCTCATATAGCTATCGCTCATGCTTATATAGGATTATCTCCCTAGACCTATACGTGTTCATCGTCTCTCGGGTATCTCTCGTGCTACCTGTATGTCGACAATGATCTTTTATCTTCGTAACACACTGACGTTTCTCTCTCCCTTGACCTTCATCACTCTATCTCTCTCTAAGTATATCTCTCTCCCTACTATGTGTCTCTAACTATGATTCTCCATGTGGAATCTCTTTATCTCACACAAACACAAAACTTTGTCTCCCGGGGTCGCATTTCGCTCTACTATTCCCCTGTGTGCCACTTGCACACCCCTCATACAAAGATGTCTTTCGCTCCTTAGGTATGAAAACCTACGACTCTTCCTCTTAAATATCTCTTTCTCACACACAAATAAGAACTCTGTCTCCCAGGGTCCAATATTTCTCTATTGTTCTCTTGTATGTCGCTCACAAACACACTCTCTCTCTCCCTAGAGATATCTTCCGCTCCCTCATATGTCTCTCTAGCTATCACTCTCGTTGTGAAATATCTTACTCTCTCGCAGACACAAAACTCCGTCTCACGGGATCTCATTTCTCTTTGATATTTGTTTGTATGTGACTCACATGCACCCTCTCTCTATCTGTCTCACACCCACACACATAACTCAAGCTTCTGATCCACTTGACTCCTATCTCTAACGCACACTAGCTAGCGTCTTTATCTTTCTATTTATCTGTTTCTCCATCAACCTTCTTTCTCACCCCCACTCTTGCTTCCTATCACGCACACTACATATGTTTCTCTCTACATGCAGCCAAGTGCCCTCTTTTTATCTTTCTCTCACACACACATATCTTCACACTCTGAACCACCGGCGGTCATCTCCAACACTCAAACTAGCGGATGTCCCTCTAGCTAGCATCTCCATATCTGTATCTATCTATAGTTTCTTCGTCAACATTTCTTTCTTGCACGCAGTCTTGCTTCCTATCACCCACACTATATATGTCTCTCCATACATATGCATTTATAAGTTGATCTGTTTTGCACAATCAGTGTGTCTCACTCCCTCTGCTCGCCATAGATGCATGCTCCAGCCCATGCCACTATCTCTTAAAGACAAAAACACATGCCCAATTGCCAGGCCTTCTTCCCTGCATTCTCACATGCATGCATATTGTCATATCGATCCGTCTCTCCCATGTCGTTGTCTTATGACTTATGTCTTCTTTCTTTTATCTCGATCATGCGCGCGCACACACACACATCCCACTTATACATGTATACCTTTCGCACATGCACGTTCAAGGTCTCTATGTCCCCATACGTAGTTAATTATCCTCAACCCTAACACCACATCGAACCGTTCTCTTCTTGTGTGCACATAACTTCAGCCTGGATGGGTAAAACACACACTCACACTTAACAATCTCCTTCTAGCTACCCCCCCCCCCCCCCCCCGCCTCTCACTCTTCCCCTATATCCCCGAAACCAATAAGACCATCCCTTCATTTAATTACCGCCTACATGCACCATCAATATATAGTAGTCTTCCTCGGTGTCTCTCGAACAAACACGTTCTCTCGATGTCGACTCCTCTCACACGCACACACCTTCTCTTCTCTCTCTACGAGCCTTTTCTCTCTCGCACCCCATCGTTGGTGGCCTCTGCCGTACACATCACCTCTCTATGATGAAGCCATGCACACTTAAATTACATCCACCGAGGACCCCGCGACACACACACACACACACCCACACACACCCACACACACACACACACAAACACACACAAACACACACACGCACGCACGCACCCACACACCCACCCACCACACACCAACACACACACACACACAAACTAACACTCCATCACACACACACACTAACACTCCATCTCTCTCTCTCCCTCTCTCTCTCTCTCTCACACACACACACGCCGCGCACCCACCACCCACCCCCCCACACACACACACACTAAGAATCCATCTCACACACACATGCTCTAGGCGGAGCATTTGTTCCTACCACCCTTCATCCAACCTTACCCGTATGATAAACAATCACCTTAATTTACTTGTATAACATGGACAAATTCCACTTTACTTTAGTAGTTAGCAAACTTATCATCTCTACCCTTATAAAAAAACTGAGTTGGCGATGATGGTGTGGGTTCCATCTTGTAATATAGACCATCCAATCTATATCTGACGGATAGAACACAAACTATGATAATTTTACAAAAGATACCCGCACCTCTCTCCACATCCTTATCTCCCGCAACCTCATTGCTGAGCAATTAAAAAAGGAAGTCTCTGGAACAATCTATCATGGTGGCTGCTGCCGCCTGCCGGCGCCGTCCATCCCCATGCCTCCGCCCAGTCCGACCACCAGTCACCACCACGCTCCACTCCTCCTCACCTTATCTCTCATCTTTCATTTTTTTGATGACATTCTCGAGATACCAGTGTTCCGATAAAATTCATGAGATATCATTAGTTTTTACACATGGGATTACCCCTGCATGGGTTAATCACGACAGGTGTTTTGTAAAAAATGCATAGTGATGTTCCGTGAAATGCATGAGCATCTTGCTTGTAATTATATAACGCAAATCACAAGAAGGAAGTAACTTTTTTACACAACCACGTTAACATGGCCACGTAAATCACTAGCTAAAGTATAATACCATTATACTTATATCTCGATGCAAAAGGTTGAGTACATGTCCGAAGAGTAGAGTCACACACATGCAATCTGTCTCTCAGAATCTCTCTCACACACACACCAGTTATGTGACGCCCACTTAAGCAGACACGTATGTTACAATTTGTGCACCCACGGTTACACATGATGCTGCGCATTTATTCAAGCCGGACAGCGAACCCAAACAGTAGCTGCATTCATTCCCATCCCGCCGCCTCTTCTCTGGTCGCCATCTCCCAGTAGCCATGGCCCGGCTGAAGGTAACAACATACACCATACTCCTACCGGAGCGGCGCTTTAATCTGGAAATTTTAGTGGTCATGCATGCATCTTTTTGTGCTAGCACTCCTATATAAGGGTTGACCGGTCGCTTCGCGCGGACGTGCGCGGGCGGTGGAAGAGGAAGGAGAAGCGAAGCAGGCTGTGGAGTAATGTTTTTTACCCCAATTTCTTAGGAAACTGAGTGCAATAATTGAGTAGTTTTGCAAACTTCCAGTACTACACCTGAAATGGTTCAAAACAAATACTCCCTTGCCAGCGCGTGCTTCGCATGTGAAACATCAGCATCTCCCTGGAGCATCAGTGCTACATTAATGCCCGGTCAGAGCGGAGGTGACCTCTCACTAGCGCTGGCTTTGAAGCAGCGTGACGGCCGAGAGAGCACCGCTTCCCGATGCACGCGACTGCTACGCGTTGTGGCTGGCCATAGGCCCTGTTTGGATCCATGGGTTAGAGTTAGTTTGAGCTAGTTGGGGCTCAAATAGCCCTAAAGTATCCAAGCATGAGGGTTAAATTTGAGCAAGTTGCACCGAACCCACCAAAAAAAATATCCCACCCAAGAGGTGCTAACTGGAGATAGTTCTCATTGGGCCCACTGAAAAATCACTTTTCTCTCTCCATCAAGTGCATTTATTGTCAATCTAACCCTGTCACCCAAACACCTCTTTGGCTACAGTTAGTTCAGGGTTAGTCATGAGTTACTCTAACCTCTAGCTAAGTTAGAGTATCCAAATAGGAGCAGTATAGGACATGCAAGTTTATCAAAGCATACAGTCAAATTTGTACGTGAAAGGATATTTTTCTTTTTGAAAATGGAACATGAAAGGATTTCGAATGATATAATTTTCAAATTATATAAAATCTTATCAATAGTCAAAGGCATCCTCGAAGAATACATTAGGCCCTACATAAAATCTTATCAATAGTCAAAACCAAGTGTTCTAAACGAGTTCAAAACGAGAAACCGGACCCATTCACGGCACGGCATGCCTGTCTTGTTTGGTCCCACAGTCCAAGCGCTTCCTCTTCTTGGCATAACAATAGAGTATAGTTCTATTTTTTTAGAATGCTCTTGGCATGTCGCTAATATGCGATGAGTTAACCAACCTCAATAGACGGCAAAAATGCCAGCTCACTGCACTTTGAGAGAGACGAGGAGGGAGAAGCGATACTGGCTGCTGGGTTACTAGAGATAGGTGTCGCACGGAAGCTAAGAAATATGGTGATAGTGTGGGTTAGCCATGTACTAGTATGATGTAACTACACTGGGCTGCTGTGTTTCGTACTCTTCCAGTCCACTTTGGAGATGTTTGGTTGATTTTATATCGCTGAATAATAAAAAATATTATGAGTGCAGACGCTCCACCACGAGGTTCCTTGCTCCTTCTCGTTCGTCGAGAGTCTATGTTCTTCCACTCTATTTTTTTACGTGAGCTGTGTTCATCCTTTTGCCAACACGCGAGACATCTAGCATCAATGTGCACATCACATGCAATCTATATGAAGAACACGTGGGACTGGAACTATGAGACGGACATGTACCCACGAGTGGATGTACGAACCTGAGTAATGTAGCGCACTAAGTGAAGTAGAAAGGCACAAATGGTATGAACATGCATGGCATATAGGCATTTGTCTCTTACTACATACCACTAAATGTTGTACGTGCATATGGAGTACGTGCCTAAGTACTCTACTACTACTATATTAATTGGAGGCACATATTAGCTTTTATATTTGTTTACGTGTATGCCTGGAGACTTTCCATAGACGTGTCTTTCTCTCCGGGTCGCACTTTGTATCGTTCATACCACTAGTACTACTACGTGTCGTCTCCGACCCAGAAGTGGAGATGCTCTACCACGCTATTTTTTTACGCTTGGCTCTACCACACTGTTCATGTCCCACTCCTTTCGCTGACGTGTGGGACATCCAACACGTGTCATGTTTGGCACTCTTCGTCGTAAGAGTTGAAACGCTAGCATTCATCAGAAATAAAAAATAAATATAAATCAATAGTGATACTATACCACGCAGTTTCCTTGCTCCTCGATATCGGAAAGAATACTTCTGTTCGGCAACATGTGGGACGTCGACCATCTTGGTTCACTTGCCATGCACGCAGAACTCCAAGGGAGAGTCACCCCGGTCGTCGCGCCGCAGTAATAATGACTAATGAGCCATCAAATCATAGGCCCAACCTTTCCCATTGTGAAGTTGCTCAGACAAAGGAATCATCATGACTTTGTTGAATTCCGCTTCTTGAAGAAAACTACTGTACCAGCAGTACTGCTAGCTACAGTAGTTACTCCAACAGAGGCTTCCTTTCGTTCATAGGATAGGAATTTTATAGGAATATGAAAACCATAGGAAGTGAGATGACATGCATCTCAATTCCTATAGAGAAAGAGATTCCATTTGATGCATCGGATAGGAATTTTTCCATTGAGCCTAGGCTAATGTACTCGTAATTTGCTCTAAAAACTACTGTAGTAACTAGTAGTACTGGTATATGCTCGTACTCAAACACAGACACACACACTAACTACTAGTACTACTACTTCTCACATGCTGGCCATACGTCGTCGTTCTCCTTCCCAGCTTTGTCGGCGACACCCCATCGTGCCGGGATCTCCGCCGACCACTCCGCAGCAGCGCATGCATCCTCTTCATTCTTGCGGCAGTGAGCCTCTCTTTTCTTGAATGCTTTCTGACTTTTCCGCTCCCTCTGTGCGTCTTTGGCCGCCTCTTGCTCTACCACCCATTCAGCCTTGGCAGCTTCAAATTCCTCCCACATAGGTGTGAGGTCGCGAGCGGCTATGAACTCGGCACGGCGGGATGCCATCGCTTCCCTACCATTTTGTGTGCGGTCGTGGGCAGCGGGGAACTCGGCGCGGCGGGATGCCATCGCTTCCTTACCAATTAGTGTGCGGCGCGGTGGCATGAACAACAGATGGTGAGATGTCTGGAGTGGAGTGGCCGGACAACCGTATAGTGCATTGGTTTGTCAAGAGCTCAAGGACAGAAGACGAAGGAAATTTGGATTCCCCTTCAATCCTGGTCATTTATTACCGAGTAAAATGCATTGGCAGTCATCGAACTTGTCTTGATAGCTCACTTTGATCATTGTATACGAGATATGGTGATTATACGGTCACTGGCTAAGCATATAGCTTCGTATTTGTCTGGTTGACCAGTCAAACAGTCCACATGCACCTCATCAGCTCATGTTCTTTATCTATCTATGCAGCTCTACCTGTCAGTGGAGAAAGAAATAACAAAGCAAAATTATGCGTATGTGGGGAATCAATCCACGGACTCGTCGCTGCAACGCACACTCGTCAGCCAAATGAAAATGAAATACTTGGCATCAGACACTCACGCTCACTATGTCAAAGCATGATAATGCATGCACGTCGCCCACGCAATCAAAGTCCTGCTCATGGCGCAACGCAAACGGTGAGCCCATCACCTGCGCGCCCCGGCGGTGCTTGACATTACTGTTTAAATGTTTGATGGAGGACTACGCGAACGCCGAGCATGTATTCACCTGGCTCAACACCAACGGTCATACTCGGGAGCGCCTTGCTCATGTATATCATCCATCAATACGACAATCTATAAAACAGCCTAGCTAGAGAGGGTACTATGGTACGGAGTATGTACTATCGTGAGCGGCCGATCTTAGTGCCACCGCACTCGAGTGTGTGTCTGATCAATTCGTCCATTATTCGTAAGTTATGAATGGTTGTTTGGTGTCTAATGGTGATTGTCGAAGGCGAGTTGGCAACAAGAGCGGTTGCATGGACGCCTGGTTGTCAATACGTGCCGCATATGATTCAAAGGCTCGTCATCCATGAGTTCACACTTTACCACCATGCGAGTGTCTGACCGCCCTGGCCTACTGAAACACCTTCCATCGCTAGCGCGCGTTTCCCACCTGAAACGGTCACCATCTCTCCAGAACATCAATGCCGCATTCACCGGACTTAACTGCAGGTGCAATTGGTGTGTCCCTGACATGGGGGCCAGATGCCCGTTAGGCCCACATGTCAGTAACCCAACGCACCTGCAGTTAAGTCACTGAAGCAATGTCCGCATTCACACCCGACGAACCTACTCCGGCACCAGCCGTCCATCCGTCTGCCGCGGCTCATTGCCATTCGCCCGCTATGTTAACTTGAGCCCCAGCTCCCAGCCATAGCCAAAGACCCACACTCATTCTCCTCCGGTCCCTTCCTTCTGTCGGCACCACTACAACCATGGCCTCCTGGTGCTCCGAAGCTCTCTTGGACGTACTGTCGCAGGAGCAGACGAAGGACATCCGCGGCTCTGCTCCGGGCGCGCTCCAAAGCTCTCTTCGACGTACTTTCGCAGGAGCAGACGAACGAGATCGCCAGCACCCCCCGGCCGCCCTCCCCCGCCACGACCATGAAGCCGGTGCGCGTGCGCGGGCGCAGCCGGTAGTGAGGAAGAGTAGTACACGGTAGGTCGTCGCCACTCTGGTCCCAGGAAGGCCACCGCTACTCCACTCA
Source organism: Triticum timopheevii (assembly GCA_963921465.1). Taxonomy (NCBI): domain Eukaryota; kingdom Viridiplantae; phylum Streptophyta; class Magnoliopsida; order Poales; family Poaceae; genus Triticum; species Triticum timopheevii. Next base: position 244,868,139 of record OY997266.1, read on the forward strand.
GTCGACGACAAGCTTGGTGGGGTAAACATCAACGACCGATTATCCAGTTGATGGCGATGTGGAGGCGGAAATCTTCAGAACCTTGTGCTCCGGAGGAGGAGGTTATCGAGGCAGATGAGGAGGAGGCAAAGGCAATGGCCGGCTTTCTCGGGTTCATGGCCGGACATGGTTGTTGAGCGCCGGCGATCATTTAGATTAGGTTTATAGTATGTTTTATTACGGGTTGTGCAAAATATGTAATGAATTTCGTCCAGTTTGTAGGAAATGTTTTCGAAATGTAATGAATTTCATCCGGTTAGTTTGAAATTTGCTTTGTTTGCACGAATTTCATCTAGTTAGTTCATATAGTTGTCGAAAGGTATGCGGGCTGCATCGGATGGCATCCATCAGTGTTGTCGGACAGATGCCAGTGTAAATTTGTGGGCCGGCACTGGAGATGCCCTAACTATCATGCTATAATCGCTAGCAGTGCTCCATTATTTGGGAGGGAACAGTTATCCCTCGATCAAAATCAGATCCGCCGTGTTTCGCACTCCTCCCACATAAGAATGTAAGCTCTTACTTACATAAAAAAGGAGCAAGTGGATGGCACTGTAGCACATCATATCACTCAAACTAGCCCACCTAACGAGCGGGAAAGCACCGCGCTTGTCATTTTGTTCTGGATTTCTATCGATTGATCGCACGAAAATGTTACGCTTTCCATGTTCTAAAGGAAAAGGCAGCACAATTACGAATCGTACGCATCACACCCCCGACAGTCCGGCTCGCACGCCGCTCACCAGAGGGGACACGCGTTGTCTTGCAATTTCATTGACTGAAATTGAATAAACTGTCGATAGCTGAAATCTAATCGCTCGGTGGGCGTCAGTTGACAAGAAAGAGACGGGGGAGGGAGAAGATATAGCCCACCCACCGCGCACAGACTCCAAGAAATATATGGTGATAATGTTAGGTGGGCCATGCGGGAGTCCGGACCACTTCCAAGCCCGCTTCTGACTGCCCTGGCCCCTCAGACGCGAGCTTCCCGCTTATGTGGGCCATGCATATCAAGTAGTACCAGTAAAATACTGGGCTATAAGCCCGCTTATGTGGAGGAGAGAGAGGCATTGACAAAGTCACCGAGTGGGATCTGCAAGAGCCCGTCTCTACACGTGCTCCTAGGTATAAAAAACTAATTCTAAAAAAAGAGGCATAAAAAAATTGTGTCTAAAAAAGACAGGTAAAAAACATTTGAGAGGAAATAGATAGAGAGAAAGTGAGAAAAAGTTGTAACCTTATAGCCAACCTTATAGTCAACGTATGGTAGTATTACAAGAGGAAGGAGGGAGTGGTGCACATGCCAAGTTCACTGGGCTGCCGTGTTTCACACTCCTCCATCGTAACAGTGGAAACAACAACTTTCATCAAAAATAAACAATGGGTACTCGTTGCTCATCCTCTATATTGGAAATAATACTTTCATTCACCCACATGTGGGACGTCGACCATCCTGGTCCACCTGCCATGCACAAAATTATCCTGGTCTACCCCAGTCATATCGCAGGCCCAACCTTTCCCCGTGTAAGTTGGTCGGACAAAGGAACCATCATGACTTCGTTGAATTCCGCTTCTTCAAGAAAACTTACTGTACCCGCAATATTGCTACCACACGCGAAAACTGGACGGCACTGTACCACGTCATATCACTAAAACCCACTAGGCCATCCTCAAAAATAAAAAATAAACCCACTAGGCCAAACTAGCCTGCCTATAGGTCATCTATTTTGGAACGGAGGGAGTACGTCTCTGTACTGCTAAGATTTTGTGTTGTACGTCTCTATACCCATATCGACTAAGTCTACATTTTTAGGAGCTTGGGCTATTGGCCGATCGACGAGGGATAAGTATAAGCGTACCACGAGCTCATCAGCCCTAACGTTTCTCTTTGGTGAGTGTTTTGCAAGTACTATAGCTCGCATAGTAGCTAGGCTACTAACACCAAGAATCATGAAACAAGCCCTGCTGATATGATAAACAATTCAAACTTACATCTAAGCATGCCATATATTACATCAAAAGCTGGTGAGGATACATCTATTTCCATAACTCGGGGAGGGTTCGCATGATTCACTATCAAACAAAAGTAGCAAGTACTGCCCACACAAGACAATGCACTAGCCCTTAGATGGTTTTATAACACGCATCATTCTGGTAATTAAGCACAGGGCAATGCAAACTACCCTGAAGGATTAGCGCGACCAACTATTTCTTGTCATCGATCTCTCGGGCAATGACCACAACACAGATAGCGGCATGGGAATTGATCTCTTGGGCCATGTCCACAGGACTGACCGTGACATCGGAATCGATCCCGGGGGCGATGTCCACAGGATGGACAGCGGCATCAGAATGGATCTCCGGGGCGATGCCAATAGGATGGAGCGCGACATCGAAAACGATCTCTGGGACGTTGTCCACAGGATAGGCCGCGACATCGGAATCATCAAGGACGTCCACCGGCACCTGCACAACCCTAACATATTAGCAAGCACATTGCAAATAATCAAAAACCACAACTATGGTAATAAGCCATTATTTTGTAGCTTGTGCAGCTCGCCGGGGGATCCCATCCCTCCGGGGGGCATCTCCTCGTCATTGATTAGGGCCATCACCTTGCCAGGGGAATACTGCTTCTCAACGGCGACTATCTCCTCAAACTCGGCCTTGAGCCTCTCATAGGGGGCCATCAGAGTTTTTGGGGTATGCAGGGTGGGGCCCTTGCTTTTCTTCCAACTTTCTTTAAGGAGTTCATCCGCCAACGTCGTCAACTCTTTGGCCAGTGCTTGTTTCTTGGAGTTCTTCATCTCCATGGGTTGGCCCGCCAACATGGTCAACTCGTTGGTCGGTGCTCGCTTCTCGGAGATCGCTGCCTTTAGTGGTTTGTCCGCCGGCAACTCTTTGCCTAGTGCTCCAGGATCCATCAATGAACTGACAAACAAAAAGCAATCGAAAGGAAACCACAATCGCAATGAAAACGGGAAAGGAATAGGCTATGAGAATCGGTCGGTGCTTTGCAAAAAGAAGATTCTTGTAATAAAAATATAGCAGCATCACTGATTCGCCCACCTTTCCTTCGTCGGTACAGAAGAAAAATGGGAGAAGTGAATAGCCTGGAGGGAGGTTTTCTTCAAGAAAGGGGAGAAAGGGCTTCAACGAGTGTTCCAGTGAAATGATGGTTGCTTTGTCCAGTCCAACTTCGAGGCCACTTTACCATTGCTGGTAAAGGTGTGGGTTTGTGATATGATGGGTCATGATGGCCACACCGGGGTGACCGGTGAGTCTCGACTGTAGCACCTCGCTGTGATTTGGTGGATGGCATGCAGGCCTGGGTGCTTTTATGTCCCACATGTAGATAGAGCGGCTAGTCATATAGGAGTGCTCAATATTGTGCACCGCGACCAAGGCGGAGAGGAAAACGAGAGAACTACGTAATTAATGCATGAGTTTAATTAGGGTAGTTTTGTAAAGTACGAGATACATTCCTCCAATCACAAAATGCCTTGGTTGATGAGATTTGAGATTTGAGCCCTATAAACCGGAAGGGAGGTCACTTGTTGAATTCTCTAGAAAGGCAAATACTCCTTTCCGGTTTACAGGGCTATACTAGAAAGTACTAGTACTACAATAGTGGGCTCAAATAGCAATTTTGCCTCATGCGAGAGCCTAGCTATATGTGTGCTCCAAGGCACCGCACCACGCCCCACCCCTACCCAAAGACAGCCATGCCAGCGTTTGCAACTGCCACGTTTGGGATGCGCTTGGCTCTTCGCCTCTTCAAGAAGACGAACAATGATGTTACTACTACTTCTACAATATCGAATCCACTACTGCATGTCCGTCCACCTCGTGCGGGAGGGATAGCGTGTAGCGAAAGCTTCTACTAGTCCTGCCAGCCACCACACTCATGCGCGAGGGAGGGATGCGGCTTCATTGGCTTACTGCTCCTTCCTTTACGTCTACGACAGGTCGGCCCAACAGGTGGGTGTCCCACCTGTCATGCAGCGAAAGGCAGGTGCAGTAAAGGCACCGAAGCTCAATCCGCGAGGGAGTGGGCGTTGTAGTAATCAAACTTCTCGGTCTTGTACGAGTTGACGTGACACATCAAAGCACTGCACTCGATATAAGTCTTTTTAGACATTTCAAATGGACTACAACATACGGATGTATGCAGACATATTTTGGTTCGTATGTAGTCACTTGTTGCAATCTCTAAAAAGACTTATGAGGGAGTCCTGGACTAGGGGGTGTTCGGACAGCCGGACTATCAATGTCCGCCGGACTCCAAGACTACGAAGATACAAGATTGAAGACTCCGGCTCGTGTCCGGAAGGTACTTTACTTGGCGTGGAAGGCAAGCTTGGCGATACGGATACGTAGATCTCCTACTATTGTAACCGACTCTGTGTAACCCTAGCCCTCTCCGGTATCTATATAAACCGGAGGGCTTTAGTCCGTAGGACAAGATACACAACATACAATCATACCATAGGCTAGCTTCTAGGGTTTAGCCTCCTTGATCTCGTGGTAGATCTACTCTTGTACTACCCATATCATCAATATCAATCAAGCAGGAGTAGGTTTTTACCTCCATCGAGAGGGCCCGAACCTGGGTAAAAAACATCGTGTCCCTTGTCACCTGTTACCATCCGCCTAGACGCACAGTTCGGGACCCCCTACCCGAGATCCGCCGGTTTTGACACCGACATTGGTGCTTTCATTGAGAGTTCCTCTGTGTCGTCACCGATAGGCTTGATGGAATCTTCAACCTGCAACGCTGTCCAGGGTGAGACTTTCCTCCCCGGACAGATCTTCGTATTCGGCGGCTTCGCACTGCGGGCCAATTCACTTGGCCATCTGGAGCAGATCGAAAGCTACGCCCCTGGCCGTCAGGTCAGATTTGGAATCTTAAACTTCACGGCCGACGTCCGAGGAGACTTGATCCTCGACGGACTCGAGCCACAGCCAAGCGCGCCGCACTGTGACGATGGGCATGATCTAGCTCTGCCGCCGAACAATGCCTTGGTGGCCGCACACGGATCCGCTTCGGCTATTAGCCCGGAGCCGATCGCCCAGATCGAGGGTCGGTGGATAGACGCCGCCCTGGGGGCTTCAACATCCACGGCGATGGAGCCGAACACTAATCTTGTCACCTGCGAAACTCGTGATTCTGAGGCGCCGGACTCCTCGCCGGACTCTGAACCTCCCGCGCCCCTACCAATCGATCCGGATTGGGCGCCGGTTATGGAATTCGCCACCGCTGACATCTTCCAATGCTCGCCTTTCGGCGATATCTTAAATTCACTAAAGCATCTCTCGTTACCAGGAGAGCCCTGGCCGGATTATGGCCAGGATGGTTGGGATGCGGACGACGAAGAAATTCAGAGCCCACCGACCACCCACTTTGTAGCCACTGTCGACGATCTAACCGACATGCTAGACTACGACTCCGAAGACATCGACGCTATGGACGACGATGCCGGAGACGAACCAGCGCCCACAGGGCACTGGAAGGCCACCTCGTCATATGACGTATACATGGTGGATACCCCAAAAGATGGGGACGGCGAAGGAACAGCGGAGGCAAATTCCTTAAAGAAATAGCCCAAGAGCCGGCGTCAGCGGCGCCGCTCTAAATCTCGCCACAGCAAAAACGGAGATTCCGGCACAGGAGATAATAATACTCCAGAGAGTGCCGAAGACAATCCCCTCCCGCAAGACTCAGCGCAGGAGGATGCAGAAGCAAGCCCCCATGAGGGGGCGGCAGATGAAGAGGTCGAGGATCATAATTATATGCCTCCCTCCGAAGACGAAGCAAGCCTCAACAATGACGAATTCGTCGTACCCGAGGATCCCGTCGAACAAGAGCGCTTCAAGCGCAGGCTTATCGCCACAGCAAACAGCCTAAAGAAAAAGCAGCAGCAGCTTCAAGCTGATCAGGACCTGCTGGCCGATTGACGGACCGAAGTCCTCGCGGCCGAAGAGTATAAACTCGAACGTCCCTCCAAAAGTTACCCAAAACGCAAGTTGCTCCCCCGATTAGAGGAGGAAGCATACATACATGCATCACCAGCGCACGATATGGCTGACCGACCACCCCCTGGTCGTAACAGAGAGGCATCCAGGCCCCCAGACAAGACCATACCCCGGCATCGCTTCAAAAGTACGAAGCCAAGAGGGAACGCGCCGGACTTGCGAGACATATTGGAGGACAAAGCAAGACAATCCAGATCCATCTATGGATCACGGGGGCGCCCTACGACCCACGACGAATACCGTCGTGCCGGATACAATAACCCCGGCCGGGCCGAACACAGTAGACAACGCTCTCTCGAGCTGCGTCGCGATATTGCTCAATATAGGGGCGCCGCACACCCGTTATGCTTCACTGATGAAGTAATGGATAATCAGGTCCCCGAAGGGTTTAAACCTGTAAACATTGAATCTTACGATGGCACAACAGACCTCGCGGTGTGGATCGAAGATTATCTTCTCCACATCCATATGGCCCGCGGCGACGATCTCCACGCCATAAAGTACCTCCCACTCAAGCTTAGAGGACCAGCTCGGCATTGGCTTAACAGCTTGCCCGCAGAGTCAATTGGGTGCTGGAAGGACCTGGAGGCCGCATTCCTTGATAACTTCCAAGGCACATATGTGCGACCACCAGACGCCGATGACCTAAGCCACATCATTCAGCAGCCAGACGAATCGGCCAGACAATTCTGGACACGGTTCTTGACAAAGAAAAATCAAATCGTCGATTGTCCAGACGCAGAGGCCCTTGCAGCCTTCAAACATAACATCTGGGATGAATGGCTAGCCCGGCACCTGGGGCAGGAAAAGCCGAAATCCATGGCAGCCCTCACATCGTTAATGACCCGCTTTTGTGCGGGAGAGGAAAGCTGGCTAGCCCGCAGCAACAATCTCCGTAAAAATTGTGGCAGTCCGAATACTAAGGATAACAACGGCAGGTCACGTCGAAACAAAAACAAGCGCCGAATTAACGGCGACGACAAGGAGGATGCGGCAGTCAATGCCGGATTCCGAGGCTCTAAACCCGGTCAACGGAAGAAGCCATTTAAAAGAACCATTCCGGGTCCGTCCAATTTGGACCGAATACTCGACCGCTCATGCCAGATACATGGCACCCCTGAAAAGCCAGCTAACCACACCAATAGAGATTGCTGGGTGTTCAAGCAGGCCGACAAGTTAATTGCCGAAAACAATGACAAGGGGCTAAATAGCGACGACGAGGAAGAGACCCGGCCGCCGAACAAAAGAGGACAGAAGGGTTTTCCCCCACAAGTACGGACGGTGAATATGATATACGCGACCCATATACCCAAGAGGGAGAGGAAACGCGCACTAAGGGACGTCTATGCGATGGAGCCAGTCGCCCCAAAGTTCAACCCATGGTCCTCTTGTCCGATCACTTTCGATCTAATAGACCATCCGACCAGCATACACCATGGCGGATTCTCCGCATTGGTCTTAGACCCAATCGTCGATGGGTTTCACCTCACGAGAGTCCTGATGGATGGCGGCAGCAGCCTGAACCTGCTTTATCAGGATACAGTGTGCAAAATGGGCATAGACCCATCAAGGATTAAACCTACAAAGACAACCTTTAAAGGTGTCATACCAGGAGTGGAAGCCAACTGTACAGGCTCAATCACACTGGAAGTGGTCTTCGGATCCCCGGATAATTTCTGGAGCGAAGAGTTAATCTTTGATATAGTCTCGTTTCGCAGCGGCTATCACGCTCTGCTCGGACGAACCGCGTTTGCCAAATTCAACGCGGTGCCGCATTATGCATACCTAACGCCAGGCCCTCGTGGAGTCATCACGGTCAATGGGAATACGGAACGCTCCCTCCGAACGGAGGAACATACAGCGGCTCTCGCGGCAGAAGTACAGAGCAGCCTTTTAAGGCAATTCTCGAGTCCGGCCGTTAAACGGCCGGATACAGCAAAGCGCGCCCGGAGCAATATCAACCAAGACCACCTGGCACAATCAGAGCACGCGTGGCAATGCGGCCCCAACCCTCACCCGCGTATGATCACAAGAATAACACTCCGCGTACATCATTACGCTCTAGAGATACCATGGGCACAGGGGAGGGGGCACGATCACAATGGACCCAGAGTGCGGTTCGACCACACCAGGGGCTCGCAAATGTGCCTCTCTTTATTATTATTATTATTATTATTATTATTATTATTATTATTATTATTATTATTATTCTTTGTACACAGGACTCTGTTAACCAGAAGCCCTGTCCGGCGGTGAACCTGCCGAACTCATGATGCAAAAGTCAGGGACTTAAGAAGGCCGCGTCGAACACTCAGGTGGTCTCAATTATGAGCATTAAATTCAATTATATACACCAAATCCGCAGCCCATCCCTGGGGGGGACATGTTTATTTAGTCCAAATCCCTTGCTTACCGCACTATTTGTATCAGTCCGCTCTACTAGCAGACTTTTCTTTCATTAATAATGCAGCACCTTTATGATCGCAATTGCATTACATTATATATATATATATATGCTCATTATATGACATTTGGCACCCGTATATTTTGGTACGGCATAATACACCAGGGGCTTATGTTCCCCACTTTATGGTGTGATAAAGTCTGAACACTTTCACAAGTGCGGCACCCCGAACTTATAGCATTATATGAATCGGCTCCGAATCATGTCTTGGGTCAATAGTTGGGTTTGCCTGGCTCCCATGTTTGGCACCTTACATTTCCGTTCTGTCAGCTAAGGTAGCACTGGGAGAACCACTGCGATTGCGCCCCGGTTGAGCCGGGTTAACGCCTCAGTGGAGAAAGCTAAAACTGACCGGCATGATAAGGTGAGAGACTGGTCGCTGTTCGAGAGGTTTTTTCGGGTCCTTAAAGACTCACGCCGCTTCGAGCGAAGTTCTGGATTATGTCCGATGAAGGCGTGGATAGCGCCCCGGATTCGGTCTTCCGAATACCAGGGGCTTCGCCGAAATTTAAAATTATAGAATTCTATGGCTAAGTGAGAGTGTTCAAGCATTATAAGTCCGGTCGCCTTGTTCGTCGTGTTGAGCGCCTCCCTAGATGGACCCAAAAATGGGAACAAGAGTGCTCTAGTTTATCACCGAACACCCCAGCACTTGTGGCTTGGGGGCTGAAGCTAACGACTTGCCATCTCTCAGATTTTATAAACGGCCGCACAGAAGGTAATATTTTAAATTAAACAAGCGTTGCTCATGGCGCATATGAACGAAGTTTTCAGCGCACAGGATAAATAAACAGCGAGTTCACTCAAAGATTACATTTCGGGAGCACTCATCTGCAATATTGCAGGCTCCCTTCAGGACAATATTATAATACTTCTCCGGCGTGCGATACTCCTTGCCTGGCGGCGGTGGATCCGTGAGAAGCTTCTCCGCATCCAATTTGCCCCATTGCACCTTTATGCGGGCAAGGGCCCGACGAGCACCTTCGATACAGGCGGAGCGCTTGACTACATCCAGTCTAGGGCATGCATCCATCAGTCGCCGCACGAGACCAAAGTAGCTACCAGGCATGGCCTGTCCAGGCCACAGCCGGACTATGAGGCCCTTCATGGCCTCCTCAGCTACTTTGTGGAGTTTGACCAGCTGCTTCAGCTGGTCGCTTGGGGGCACCGGATGGCCGGCCTCAGCATACTGAGACCAGAAGACCTTCTCCCTCGAGCTGCCCTCCTCGCCACGATAGAATGCGGCGGCATCAGCCGCACTACGCGGCAGATCTGCAAATGCCCCTGGAGAGCTCCGAATTCGGGTAAGTCAGGTAGTTCACATTAACATGCCTACTTTGCATGAAAAAAGGCCTTACCCGCCGCTATCTTCTTTATGCCCTCAACCTCCTGAAGGGCCTTATGGGCCTCGGCCTTGGCGGACTTGGCACTTTCGAGAGCCGAGGCAAGCTCGGACTCTCGAGTCTTGGAGTCACGCTCCAAACTCTCATGTTTTTCCATGAGAACCTGGAGCTCTTGCCAAACTTCCGCAACCCGCGCCTCTTTCTTTTCTCGCTCAGCCCGTTCCGCGGCCACATTGCGTTCGGCCGCGGACACAGCATCCTTCAGGGTTGCCACCTCGTTAGTGGCCCCTGCAATGCACATATTATCCTTGTTAATTTTATTTGCAACCAAAATCCTTTTCTGTAAGGTACTTATTCAAAGAGGTGTTACTCACCTTCTTTTTCCTCGAGCTGCTTCTTTGCATGGCCGAGCTCTTGCTCGGACATCTCGAGATCCTTTTTCAGCACCTCAACCTCCGCCGTTAGTACGGTAGAGGTCAGCAGTGCAGCCTGCAAACCCATATTGACATATTTTAGGCAACCCTGCGTATATCTTGTTATAGATCCTTAGTCCGGCTTTTCTTTTCGAACACCAAACTAAGCATCAGGGGCTACTGTCCATGCGGTATTATATTACATTATTTTAACTTTTTTACCTCAAAGCCTGTTAAAAGGCTGCTGCAGGCTTCGGTCAGCCCGCTTTTAGCGAGCTGAACCTTCTCAATCACCACACTCATGAGAGTGCGGTGTTCTTCCTCGATGGAAGCGCCTTTAAGCACCTCCAGCAGGTTATCCAGCGCCTCCGGTTGGACGGAGGCCACCGGTGTCACGGTCCTGCCCTTCTTTCGAAGGGGCCGCTTGCCGGACTCTGGAACCACTGCGGGTTCCGATGTAGAGTCCGGCACGAAGTCCGGGCGGCTGCCTGACGGCGCCTCCGGAGCCTCCTCCTGATGGGTCCCTCTTTGGGATCCCACTTTGGCGTCCTCGTCGGCACGTGGGGTGGAGGCAGTCGGGATGGAATTTACATCCAACGAGGCCAATGACCCGCTCGATGAGTTGGGGAGATCATCATTGGCCGGACTGCGGGCAGAATGCGGCGTTAGAAGGATACTACGTGACATAAAAGAAATTACACATCAAGGATCCGGATACTTACGATATTGCCGGACGCCTGGCCCTTGGAGGCCGCTCATCCTCACCAATGCTGATGTTGGCGGAACTGTCCGGGGGGATAGCTCTCCCCCTCTTGGACCCTTCGGCCCCCCCGATGGGGGAAGCCTTCCTTTTCTTCTCTCCCTCCTCCAGGAGAGAGTACTCCTCCTCCTCGTCTTCGGGAGAGGAGTCCTCGTCGTCGTCAGACGCCTGATTGCGGGAACTCTTTCGAGTCCCCACGGCCACCTTCTTGGCCTTCTTCTCCGGCACCACGTGCGGTGCCGGAACCAGCAACCCTGTTAAGTGGGCGTTCGCTGGGTCTTCTGGCATGGGAGCCGGGCTGATAAGCAGCTTGGCCTTCTCCATCCATTCCTGTCAAAGGAAGAGGCAGAATGAAGCCTCATTAGAGTCAATCTAATTATCACAAGTGTCCCGTAATGGGGTTGAATCACTTGCCTCGTCAGTTGGATTCTGCGAGCTGAATTCGTGGTCTTTGGTCGCGGACGCGGGGGCTTCGGCGCCCTTGAACAGCACCCTCCAGGCGCATTCGTATTATGTATCGAAGAGCCCGCTTAGCGCCTGGTGCTGTTCCGGATTGAACTCCCACAAATTAAATGCCCGTTCTTGGCATGGGAGGATCCACCGGATGAGCATGACTTGGACCACGTCGACGAGCCTGAGCTTATTGCTCACCATCTTCTTGATACATGCTCGGAGTCCCGTCACCTCCACCGGATTCCCCCACTGCAAGCCCTTCTCTTTCCAGGAGGTGAGCTGCGTGGGGATGCCAGATCTAAACTCGGGGGCCGCCGCCCATGTGGATTTGCGCGGCTCGGTGATGTAGAACCACCCCGATTGCCACCCCTTGACGGAGTCCACGAAGGTCCCTTCTAGCCAAGGGACGTTGGGCAATTTGCCCAACATGGCGCCTCCGCATTCCGCTTGCGTACCCTTTATAACCTTCGGCTTGACGTTGAAGGTCTTGAGCCACAGGCCGAAGTGGGGCCGGATGCAGAGGAAAGCGTTGCACACGACGATAAACGCCAAGATGTTGAGGATAAAGTTCGGCGCCAGATCGTGGAAATCCAGGCCGTAGTAAAACATGAGCCCCCGGACAAATGGATGGAGCGGAAAGCCCAGTCCGCGAAGGAAGTGGGGAAGGAAGACGACCCTCTCATGAGGCCCGGGGGTAGGGATGAGCTGCCCCTCGTCGGGCAGCCGATGCGTGATATCACCGGAAAGGTATCCAACGCTGCGCAGCTTGGTGATGTCCTCCTCCTTGACGGTGGAGGCTAACCATTTACCTCCCGCTCCAGACATATTCAGAGAAGGTCGAGGTGAGATGCGCGAGTTCGGGCATTGGAGCTTGAATTCGCGGGGATGGATAAGCAAAGGAGGAAGAAGGCGTAGGTGAGAAGGTGAATCCTTATCCCTTATATATATAGGCGGACAAAACTATGCGTCCCCCACCGGCCTAGTAAAACTCGCTTATCTCCCAAGCGCCACAATCAATGGCGCGATTGGGTTACCCACGCACGTATTGATGAGAATCCCGGAATAAGGGGAACACGATCTCTGCTTCGACAAGACATGCCAAGGAAACCGCTTCGCTAAACATGATGAGGTGGTATAGTAATTCAAATAAAGGCCTGGTGGCGGTGTGATGTCACGCTACATAATATGTCAGCAGATTGAGCTAAGTGTACATTTTATTCTCTCTACGGTGGAATGTGGAATTTATTTTGCAGAGCCGGACACTATCCTGGTGTTCATTATCTTCTCTGGATTATTCAAGGGAGGAACCCGCCTTGCAATGCCGAACATTATGCACGCCGGACTTATCGTCATTGAAGACTGGTTCAGGGGCTACTGAGGGAGTCCTGGACTAGGGGGTGTTCGGACAGCCGGACTATCAATGTCCGCCGGACTCCAAGACTATGAAGATACAAGATTGAAGACTCCGGCTCGTGTCCGGAAGGTACTTTACTTGGCGTGGAAGGCAAGCTTGGCGATACGGATACGTAGATCTCCTACTATTGTAACCGACTCTGTGTAACCCTAGCCCTCTCCGGTATCTATATAAACCGGAGGGCTTTAGTCCGTAGGACAAGATACACAACATACAATCATACCATAGGCTAGCTTCTAGGGTTTAGCCTCCTTGATCTCGTGGTAGATCTACTCTTGTACTACCCATATCATCAATATCAATCAAGAAGGAGTAGGGTTTTACCTCCATCGAGAGGGCCCAAACCTGGGTAAAAAATGTCGTGTCCCTTGTCTCCTGTTACCATCCGCCTAGACGCACAGTTCGGGACCCCCTACCCAAGATCCTCCGGTTTTGACACCGACAACTTATATTTGGAAACAGAGGGAGTACAACGCATGCATGCATGCCGTGACTTTCCTTTTGATACTTGCATGTGTTAATTTGATGCACCTTGCCAAATTTTCACTATAAATTTAACTAAACCAAATGTTCATGCATGTCACAAAAAATAATGGCGCTGTTTGGATTGTGACTATGTTTGTATTATGTTGCCACATTATTTTCCCACACTTGCCACACTTGCCTAACTTGAGTTGCTCAAATTGTTAGACACACTTTGGCTTGCCTAAGGGAATCTTCCCACACTTTTTTTGTCTATGACATGTGGGGTTCACTACTAATAAAAAAAATCTTGTCTTAGGCTAATAAAATATAAATAATATTGCATGTTGGGGCAACCCACGTTTTCGATAATTTTAGCCGTGGGTTTGTTCACAATTTTTATGAGGGGGTGATTGTTCATTTAATCGAGGGACTTGTACCAGACTTGAACGATACAAAGTATGACCTGGCACACCGTAACACCACTTGGAACAAGCGGGTAGCTATCTTAAAAAACAATCAAAAACTAAAAAAATGGCGACCTAGAATGTAGTACACAATTTCAAACGATTGTTTGATGGAGTTAAAAGGGAAAACTACCCCACTACGTGTATATAGGTTGGAGCCTCCGCGCTTGCTCGCTAGGGTTGCTCTATTCACACACTCTCATCCGCTCTAGATCTAAACAAGATAGGGGTGGTAACACTGTCTTTCTCCCTTCAAAAAACACTGTCTAGCTATCCTCACCGCTAGTTACAGATCCTGAAGTATCCCCATCCGTCGATGAAGGGGAGGAGGGGCAGCGTTTAGGCTGTCGTCGGCAGCAAGGGAGGAGACCCACTGCCGGCCGCACCGTTATCTCTGGCCGAGCGCTGGCGCGGGAGGTCCTCCGATCCCTTCGTTGTTGCCCTAGTGTGGGTGGTTCCGGCATCCCGTCGCCCACCTATTTACATCCCGACGACATTCAGGTATATCTTCCTTCGAAACTGCCTTAGCTCTACTTCCCCAGCTTGCTACGTCGCTGCATGCGCTTCATTTTCTACCTCTCAGCCCCTCTCGATCGGATGGTCCAATGTCACCTATTTTTCTTCTTCTATTGTTAGAGGTAAAGCTACTTCATGGAGTCGAATATTGTACTTGGTTCAAACAAGAAATAAAGTGGGGGTGGGGGAATTTAGTATGTACATCGGACTTGGTACAAACAGGAAGAAAAGGGGTGAAAGTAGTAGAGACTGGTCATCCAACCGGTCTCTTGGTCGAAAAGGGAAATATAGGGGTAACACTGTACACAGTGGTATGACCAGGACTAGATTTGCTATCCACACATAGGATTAGGTGGCTAGAGTGAACAAAAATGGGACCAACCCAGATATGTTTCTTGGATGTTTGTTTCTCGGGGCAACAAACTAGGAATCACCACTTTATGCCCCTGTTTAGGTACATGGTGTTGGACTGCTGGTGCACCCACTGTCCCATGCCCTTATACCAAATATTTAGCTGTTCTTAATCTAATGCCCCTGGTAAAATGAAGCCATGCCACTTTTATAAGCCATTACAAGTTTAGCCAAATGTTTTTGCCTGTAATTGTTTAAGACTTTGACTATTTCCTCTGTAGCTTTTTGTGCAAACAAGGATATCCATGATGTATGGTAGAACCCTAGAGGCCGATCTTTCACGTTTGGAGCGGATCCCTACGAAGAACACGAAGAACACGAGGAGGGGAATGAGGGAAAAACACGAGAGAACACTCAACCAACAAGAACAAAGTCACACATGTGCTAGATCCAAGAAGCACAAAGAGATACATGGTCCAATTCCAACAAAGGATGATACAAGTGGCAGTAGCTCATCTCCGAGAGGAGGTCTTGAATCCACGAGGGATCTTCCCGTAAAGGGGTCTTGAATCCAGGTGGATCTTCTCCGAAGAGGCCGCGGTCTCTCACGAGGAGGAGATCCGTATGGATGAGCAAAGCTCTATCTCAAATGAGCTAAACCAATGCTACCCCTATCTAGGAGGAGGAGGGGGTCTATATGTAGTGTAAGCCACGAAGGGGTAAGTGAGGGGCGAAGGGGTACACGGGCCTCGGCCCAAGTCACGCACGTAGGCGGGGTCCGGATGATCCGGATGGTGGCCCGGATGATCTGGGTGTCGGGGGTCCGGATGATCCGGGCGGCCGTCTGGATGATCTGGCTTCGTCGAGCAGGCTTCGGGTGTCTTCGGGCACATTATCTGGATCGTCCAGGTGGGGGTCCGGATCATCCGGGCTTGGTACGGATCATACACTGAGGGTCTAGATGATCCGGGCAAGTCCTGTCTTGTCTGTTCTTCTTCTTCCTTCTCCTCTTCCATGCTTGGCCTTGGTCCTTGGATTCTCCATGGTCATCTTGGTTGTACCTGAGTATATGCAAGGTCCATGCATGAATTAGTAGCCATGTCTCACATGTGGAAAGTGACAGTTTGAAGAGGAGTGAATTCACCTTGTGTCCAATGGCGTATGTTCGAGGTCTCTTCATATGTCCTCTTGGGGCTTGGAGAGTAGTCGGAGTGTACATGGGGATGAACGTGGGATGCTCTGCATCATCTCCCCCACCCCTTGTGAAAGATCCGATCTCGGATCGTGATCCTCATCACCATGGAATGTCATGGACGGACTTGTAGTTGGACGTAGATGAAGGCATTGTGCAATCCAAGTACTCCAAGGTGTCTCCGGTATGTGGTACATGCAAAATGAGCAAACACAAAGTACACTTGGAAATACAATGGTTAGCACACACAAAGTGTCCATGAAGTAAATATGGGTCCTTGTGGCAAGATTGTTCGTGACAAAGTGCATGAAGCTTATCCAAAAGATGTAAAATAATACGTAAAGAATTCATGGGGTAAATAGCATGGTGCACAAAGCGAAAAATTCTACCATTGTGCAAAATGATGTCATAGAGAGACGGTTCATCAATAGCATGAATGTGGCAATGGATGCTCAATATGTGTATGCTATCATGCAATTGATGGTGGACAATATGATCATGATGTATGAATATTCCATCAAGGAAGATCACAACAAATTTGCTAAGGAAGTGCACAAGCTCATATATCATGGATGACATAGAAATACAAGATTAAACAAGGGAATCATAATGTGAGTCAATCCACGCATAGGGTGCAAACTTGCGGTCAATATGATATTTCCATCGAGCATGACATGTGTGAGCACAATCAAAAAATATGGAGGTGTTTGTGTACCAATGCTCAAGGTCATGGCATGAGTGGAATTCTGAAGGTGCATCCAGTAAGTGCGAGCGCTCCTCAATGTGAAGGTCCATGGAGCCAATCTCCAATGTTTCTCCTCCATTCGCGAGATGTATCATGTAGACAACAAGAAGGAAACAATAATGAAAGAGTGACCCATCCAATATGCATACTTGAGGATGGCTCAAAGGGAAACAGTTCACCTTTAGGAGGTTCTCGTAAATGTATGTGTTGCACATCGTGTATGCCTTCGCATGACAAAGTTGTCACATAATGGCACCGCCTTGTGAATCCTCCAAAATGATATAACATGACAAACACTCAGAAAAACAAATGAGGTTAGCGGAAGTGCAAAACCTATCATTCGTGTGGTAAGATACCCAACAAGTGTATGCATCATGCCCAACATAAGAAAGGACAAGGGAGCATTTCATAGTATGGGGGCATATGATGCAAGAACAACCAAATACAAGAGGCTCAAATAAACAAGCATGCATCACAAGTAAGGTGTCAAAGTCTCCAAGATCAATAAGTATAGTATGGTTGCACTCAATGCAAGTGGATATGAGAGAGGAAACTAATGGACACAAGAGACAATGACCAAGATATATCATGTGAGAGGCATGAACATATATGTCATCAACCCAAGAAAGCGAGTAAGAGTGGAACATGGGTGATGCGACAAAGCAAGCAATCATAGTGATCAAGTTAAGCAAGCTAGTAGTGTGAAGATGCAACGTACTAGAAGGAATCATGGCAAGCATGTCATGTGTGCAAATAGTGGGCATGAATAATTCACATGTCATAGCACAAGCATGAAAGCAAGATATGAGGAAAGTATCTTCATTGTATTGGCAAGAAGTCCTAGCTAAATAGCAATGGAACATCATGACTCTCCCAACACAAGAATCAACAATAGCCTGAAGCATATTGTAAACATGGCAAAGGATCTCCACCAAGCATGCAAATACACATAGAAGTAGTGTAATGGTGAATCTTGGGTAGTGATAGAGGCAAAGGTGTCCTGTCTTTCGATGAGATGGTGGCTATCATTTTCTGTGGGAGTCGACCTTGACGATCCGACTACGAACGTGCGAGACGTCGCGCCTTAGCAATCGCTAAACCAAGTTCCGAGGTGTTATTGACCACGCCAGAGCACGATCAACCTGACCACGAGGGTCTGTTTTCCTGCGAGCAAACGAAGAACAAGCAAGAAACTGAGATTGCAATCTGGATATTGCTAATATAAGAGGAAAGCTTTATTAATGAAGGTGGGGTTCTGAGATGCCTTTGTCTGGTTGTTGAACACAAACGAAGTACGTGAAGTTGCAGCTATGGCGAACTTTTAATCTAAACAAAATCCAAAGTCTAAACGGTGCCCTAAGGGCTGTATATATGGAGGAAGAGGGGGGGGATACTTTGTGGCCCTTGGGGAGGGGTCCGAAACCAACCCTATCTCTTGTTTCCCCACACGTACAGACTCTAAAAATAGCCAATACTTATGTATTTCGAAATTACATGGGCCTGGCCCAATGATAAGGTGATGCAGCACCTAGAATAGCCTCTAGACGAAATTTATGAAGTGGCATCTTGTATATTTCGTCCAAGACTTCATGCACTCATTATGGTGGCTTCAAAGTCTTGAAATCATCACTTGTGACTCCGTTCTTGTTCCCCTTGCGCATGCCATCATCTCCATGCTTGGACTTGCTCCAGTGTTCATCCCTCTTCTCTATGCTGGGCCCTTCATTTGTAAGCAAAACAAATGTATCCAATTTAGGCAGCATCATATTCTCATGAACATTAGAATCATTACCAAGAAACGAAAGTACCTGATAATTTAACTGGTGTGCGCGAGCTCTAGTAATTGGTCCAGTATATGTAGCAGTAGGGGCTGTGGGTGTAACAATGGTATTGATGTGCTCATCATCCTCCCCTTCTTGAAATGAAGTCGTCCTCGACAGAAGCTCATCTTCCTCACCCAAATAAGGCTTCAAATCTGCAATGTTAAAAGTGGGACTAACCCCAAAATCTGCAGACAGCTCAAGTTTATAAATATTATCATTTATTTTCTCTAACACCTTAAAAGGACCATCAGCACGTGGCATTAGCTTTGATTTGCGTAAATTAGGAAACCTATCCTTACGCAAATGTAACCAAACAAGATCTCCAGGTGCAAAGACAACATGTTTTCTACCCTTGTCTCCAGCAAGTTTATATTTAGCAATCATACACTCTATGGTTTCCTTAGTTAACTCATGCAGTTTTAAGATCAATGTAGCACATTGTTTAGCATCAAAATTAACCTTCTCCGAAGATGGAAGAGGCAACAAATCAATAGGTGCACACGGTAGAAAACCATACACAATTTCAAAAGGGCACATCTTAGTAGTAGAATTCAATGAACGGTTATAAGAAAATTCAATATGAGGCAAGCATTCTTTCCACATTTTCTTATTATTCTTCAAAACAGCCGTAAGCATAGTAGACAATGTTCAGTTGACTATTTCAGTTTGTCCATCAGTTTGGGGGTGACAAGTAGTACTAAAAAGCAGTTTAGTCCTCAACTTAGCCCATAAACATCTCCAAAATTGGCTAAGAAATTTAGTATCACGATCTGAAACAATAGTATTTGGCACACCATGCAAGCGAATAATTTCACGAAAGAACAAATCAGCAACATTAACAGTATCATCGCTTTTATGACATGGTATAAAGTGTGCCATTTTCGAGAATCTATCCACGACAACAAATATGCTATCCCTCCCCTTCTTTGTTCGAGATAAACCTAAAACAAGTCCGTAGATATATCCTCCCAAGGAACACTAAGTACTGGCAAAGGCATATATAATCCATGAGTATTGAGTCGTGACTTAGCTTTTTGACATGTAGTGCAGCGAGCAACAAAACTCTCAACATCCCGTCTCATCTTTGGCCAAAAGACATGTGTAGCAAGTATATCCTCCATCTTCTTCACACCAAAGTGTCCCATTAATCCTCCTCCACGCGCCTCGTGCAACAACAAAGGATGAACGGAGCTAGCTGGAATGCATAGCTTGTTAGCACGAAAAACAAATCCATCGTTAACGACGAACTTGTTCCATGTTCTCCCTTCTTTACAATTCTACAATACATCTTTAAATTCAGCATCATGCACATATTGATCTTTGATGGTCTCCAAACCAAATATTCTAAAGTCAAGTTGTGAAAGAATAGTATAACGGCGAGACAATGCACCAACAATAACATTTTCTTCACCCTTCTTGTGTTTAATGACATATGGGAAAGTCTCAATGAATTCAACCCATTTAGCATGTCTACGGTTCAGTTTAGCTTGAATTTTAATGTGTTTCAAAGATTCATGATCAGAATGTATAACAAATTCTTTGGGCCATAAATAATGTTGCCATGTTTCTAAAGTCCGAACAAGAGCATATAATTCTTTATCATAAGTAGAATAGTTAAGACTAGGCCCACTCAATTTTTTGGAAAAGTATGCAACAGGTTTGCCATCTTGTAATAACACACCTCCTAATCCAATTCCACTAGCATCACATTCAAGCTCAAAATTCTTATTAAAATCAGGAAGTTGGAGTAAAGGAGCATGTGTCAACTTATCTTTCAATATCGTGAAGGATCCTTCCTGTGTGGTACCCCAAACAAAAGGCACATCTTTCTTTGTAAGCTCATTGAGAGGTGCAACAATGGTGCAGAAATCTCTCACAAAACGCCTATAAAATCCAGCGAGGCCAAGAAAACTCCTCACTTGTGTGACCGTTTTGGGCTTCGGCCAACTCTCAATAGCTTCAATTTTTGCTTTATCAACTTCAATACCCTGTGGAGTAACAACATAGCCAAGAAAAGATACTCGGTCGGTGCAAAATGTGCACTTCCCAAGGTTACCAAATAAACGTGCATCATGTAGAGCAATAAAAACAGCAAGTAAATGTTCCAAATGTTCCTCCAAAGATCTGCTATAAATCAGTATATCATCAAAATAGACTACCACAAATCGTCCAATGAAAGCACGTAAAAATTCGTTCACTAATCTCATGAAAGTACTAGGTGCATTAGTTAGCCCAAAAGGCATGACTAACCACTCATATAATCCAAACTTAGTTTTAAATGATGTTTCCCATTCATCCCCAATTTCATACGAATTTGATGGTATCCACTACGCAAATCAACTTTGGAGAATATTGTAGAGCCACTCAATTCATCAAGCATATCATCTAGCCTAGGAATAGGATGACGATAACAAATAGTAATATTATTAATGCCTCTACAATCAACACACATACGCGATGTACCATCCTTTTTCGGCACTAGAATAATAGGAACACAAGGACTAAGGGATTCGTGTATATAACCTTTGTCGAGAAGCCCCTGTACTTGACGAATAATCTCCTTCACATCCTCTGGATTGGTACGGTATGGCGCACTGTTTGGCAGTGAAGCACCGGGAATTAAGTCAAACTGATGCTCAATCCCTCGAATAGGAGGTAATGTCGGTGGCACGTCTTGTGGAAAGACGTCAGTGAACTCCTGCAAAATGTTAATGATAGTAGGAGGCAAAGAGGAAGGCATGTCCTCGAATGAAAATAATGCCTCTTTGCACAAAAAAGCATAGCAATCAGATTTGCTCAAATCTAACTCATCAATATCAGATTTGGTGGCAAATAAACATGCACTTTTCAATTTAATTTCAGAAGCAACACTAGATGGTTTATTATTAGGCTTCATTTGTTGCTCAAATTCTTTTGCCACAATCTGATTTTCACTCTTATTCTTCTCCTGGTTTGCTTTATTAGCTCTATTAATATCATCTTTCAAAATGGAATCAGGAGCCATAGGAAGCAAAGTAATATTTTTATCCTTATGAACAAGAGTACACTGATTGTTTCTACCATGGTGTATAGAATTTTTATCAAATTACCATGGTCGACCAAGTAATAAGGAACATGCTTGCACAGGTACCACATCACAATCAACATAATCAGCATATGTAGAGATACTAAAATGCACATGAATAGTACGTGTTACCTTAACATTGCCACTTTGTTGAACCATTGGATGCAGTAAGGATGTGGATGTGGTCTTGTGGTGAGAGGTAGCTTCTCCACCATCTCCATGCTAGCCAAGTTGTTGCAGCTTCCTCCATCTATGATGACGCGCACAGAACGTTCCTTCACAAATCCCTTTGTATGGAACAAATTATGCCTATGATTTTGCTCAGCTTGTGTGACCTGCACACTCAAAACACGTTGAGCAACTAAACATTCATACCTGTAAGCGTCTTTAGGAGCCATGTATTGCATCTCATGATCAGAATCATCTCCACCGTGTTCTTCACGTGTAATAAGAGCCAAAGTCTCCTCATCATAGTCACTAGCGGATTCAGACCCACCATCCTCAGTAGCAATCATCACACGCTGAGATTTGCATTCTCACACATAATGTCCTCTTCCCTTACAACGACGACAAATAATATCACTTGTGTGCCCTGTTGATGCCATGCAAGAAGAAGAGCTCTGTGCGGGCCCGACAGGTGTGCTCTTGGTAGATAGTGGTGGTTGTGCCTGCTTTCTTGTATCACAGCTGGAGGTGGCAGTTGATGGAGGTGCTGGTGCAGTGGAAGTAGAGGATGCACGCGGTGTCCATGATGAAGGTCGACCTGTAGAAAAGTTAGTTTGCGCCAATGCTTGTCGATCCTGCACTTCATGTTCAGCTTTACAAGCAAGATGGAATAAACGAGTGATATTAGTATACTCTTTATACTCTCAAATGGTCTGAATCTCTCTATTTAATCCATCCATAAAATGTGCAAGCATAAATTCATTCTCCTCAACAATACCACATCTAATCATGTCAGTTTGTAATTCCTGATAATATTCTTCTACAGAATTTTTTCCTTGTCTTAAACACTGCAATTTTTGAAGCTATTCACGTTGATAATATGGTGGAACCCAACGAGTACGCATAGTAGTTTTCAAAGAAGCCCAAGTAGCTAGAATAGGATATAATCTACAATGTTCAGACCACCATACACATGCAAAACTAGTGAAAGCACAAACAGCAGCAGCAACCCGTCTCTCCTCGAGATATTGTAAACATGTAAAATGTTGTTCTGTTTCTAACTCCCAAGTAAGATATATGTCAGGAATATATCTACCCTCAAATGGTGGAATATTCAATTTTAGTTTAGGAACATGGTCATGATCTCGTACCTGAGGTGGTGGTGCAGGCCTACCATTGCGATTATATACCTGAGGTCGACCTGCTGGTGGTGGTGCTGGTGGCTGCATGTAGTTCTGATTTTGATCAACCTCATCCTCATAATCGCCTGCATAATCATCATCCTCCTGGGTACCAGCAGCAGCAGTAGTAGGAGCCAAAGAAGCATCAATAATAGGTACAGCAGCATCAGAATTTTGACCAAGCTCAATTGGAACGCGTTGTGCTCGTCCCACATGATTTGGGCGCCGTTGTAGTTGTTGTTGTTGTAGAGGTGCGACAGGTGCAGTCGGCAGTGGTTGTGGAAGACGCATGAGCAATTCATTAAACTAGTTATCGAGATTTGTTTCGAACATCTTCTCAATGCCATCTATCTTATCCATGGACTCTTCAAATCTATTTAGCACATCTTGCACCTGTCCACTCATCATTTGCTGAAATTTATCAGGTAGCTGTTTGTTCATCATGTTCTCCCAATCAGTCTCATCGGCTTGTGATCTTGCCATGGTTAGCAGCAATAGAAACACAAAAGAATATGGTCCTACAGACTACTAGGAAGTGGTGGTGAGAGTGGTGTGTCACAAATCCTTCAAGTGAATCTCAAATTCTTACCAGTTCTTACCCAGCAGCAGGTGGGGATCGGCAACCGTTGTAGTCAAAACACTCAAAGCTTGGATAGAGCGATTACCAGGGAGAGTCAAACGCATGACGTAGATGTATGTGGAGCTGGGAACGCTTATAATATGGTAGCAAAAAGGGTCAGCAAAATCAATTCAGACATGCAAAGTTGAATAAACGCTCAACGACGATACTGTGTTGGTTTTAGGCTAGACCGTGCTAGAGACGCGAGCCTAGAACACTAACAAAATCACGGTGCGGCACGTAATCAAGGGAGGAGCACACTGAATTTTGTTTCTCTTTTTTTCACTTTTTTCCTCTTTTTTTTGCTCCGCAACAATTGTTTTTCGAAAAAGTCTACAAATGATCTAAAAACTATCTAGCCGGAATTTTCCAGACATTATTTTTGAAACTGGAACTATTTTTCTTGTGCGGGTGGCACTGATGTTGGGAAGTCTGACTTAGTCACGACTTGGAGTATGGCATGATCTAGAAATCGAAAACAAACCAACAAATACTAGACTCGGACCAGGACTGGTGGCGGAGATGAATCTGGTGGAAACTTGGACTTGTGGCGGATATATGTAGGGCGATGTGATTAGTTTGGTGGAGTGAATACTGTCGGTTAAACCATGATTATATACCTACTACTTGGGATGGTTTAAAAATTTTCATGAGAGATAGATTCGTCGATGCTTATTATACTCATGGCATGATTAAAAAACTAGAACATTTAAAACAAGGTAGTGACACTGTAACAAAATATTATGATGATTTACAAACTACCTTGTTGCACTCACTTTTAGAAGAAAGTGAAGAAGATTTTATGGATAGATTTTGGGGAGGATTAAACCATGATATTCCGGAGATACTAATTCATGAAGTGTGTTTTCCTATGGACCATTTGTTTCGTCTTGCTTGTAAAGCTGAACAGGAAATAAAATGACGTGTTGCCCACAAGGAGAACAAGCGCACGGTGCACATTCCAAATGTTGATACAGATGTTTCTTTAACTACTAGGCGCACTATGACAACCACATCCATTGTTGCGAGGACTACGTCATCTCCACCATGTGACACATCACCATCGAGGGTGCCTCATCATCTGAGTTGATCATAAGAGCTAATGACAAAGGTACGCATTTTCTGAGAATGATGCTTGCCTAGTTAACTTGAATACATCATGTACTGAGTTACCTATTGATTTAAGCACACCACCTATTTTGGAGACTCGTGTTACTGTCATGAATGCGTCATGTGATCAAACAACTGAAATACCAACAATTTTGAGTGCACCCATTAAATTAACTGTTGATGCAAAAGAACCAATGTTTAATCATTTTGATATGACCTCTAATCTTGGTGATGATTCTGTGTCAAATGACTTATTTCATGTTTGCTTATTTAAGCATGTAAATTCTATTCAAGTAAGATTTATTCACCAATGTTGGGATGGTTTAATGATGAACATTGTCAATCCTTTGATATGAATAAGAGCTTCACTTATATGTACAACTTGAGTTGCAATATTTTCATTCCTTCTAATACTTGTGACAATATTTTGGCTTTACATTTTATGAAGTATGAAAGTTACTCATGTTTACATGTGTCATATGTGCAAAAATTAAGAGAAGTAAAAATGGATGACATATACATATACAACATATACACCTTGTCTCTTTTGTTAGAAACATTTCAGATTAAGCAACGCCGAGGACGGCTTTGTTTTCAAGAAGGGGAGGATGATGAGGACATGACTACCTTGGATATGACCAAAAATATTGCATACATGTATATTTGTGAGGTGATTTCTAATGCAAACTATGCAATAATTTATTTATGTCATACAGGACAGAAATACTTCACAAACTTTTGTGCCATGTCTATTTGCAGGTGTATGGGACAGAAAGATATGTTTACTTGCTGTTCAAAAAGTCCTCTCACATCACTTTTGAGCCAAGAGAAAATAGAGTCCAAGTCTCTCACGTTCTGGATTCAGATTCGGACTGCACAGACATACCTAACTCAAAACGCAAACAACTTTTTCATACGGACTCCGAATTGGGTGATTATTTTTTTGTAGAAAAGTAGATTTCGTTCTATTTCCAACCCAATTGGATTCACCTTCAAATTCGGCCAGAGCATTGAGATATCGACGAAACAATCTGACGCTGTAGCAGAATCTGAGTCAAACTACAAGTCCAAAGGTGTTGCATCACCTCCACTTGGGCCCATGAGCCTTGTACGACCTAGGGTTAGTTTTAGGCTGCCTTGGGATGTCCTCCCGCCTCCTTGGCCGCCACCCCTTGCTCCTATATAAGTAGATCCATCTAGTAGCTTTTTCCTTGGGATTTGTTTAGTTAAAAGTTAGCCAACGCAACTTCATGTACTTCGTTTGTGTCCAACGACCAGACCAAGACCACTTTCGGATCCCCACCGTTATCAATACTTCATCCATATTCGCAATATTCAGATTGCTTTATCATATTCTTCCTTGTTCTTTGATTGCTTGCAGGAATAGACCTTCGTGGCAGGCTGATCATGCTTTCGGCATCGTCAGTAACCTCTGGATATTGGTTTAGCGATTGCTAAGGCGCAACATCGTGCACATTTATAGTCAGATCGTCAAAGTCAACTCCACCAAATCAATAGTTATCATCTCATTGAAAGATCGGGACCCTCGCCTCTATCAGGATGGAACATGGACTGGTGGCGAATCTCTGATGGAGGTGGACTCGGATTATCGTGATGGCGGTGAATATGTGGTATATGGCAGCGGTGATGATGATGGTGGTATATGGCAGTGGTGAAGACGATGGTGGTATATGGCAGCGGTGACGATGATGGTGGTATATGGCAGCGGTGATGATGATGATGCGGCGGCGGCGTGTCAACTTGTGAACAGAACTCGAAACTCTAAAGGACTAGACACTAAGACCAGCAACTCGACATGACCATGCAACCGCAAATTCAACAAAGCAAAAGACTGAAAAGAATATGCAATGGCTCAGACTGGTTCGGATAGGATGAACTAACCTTAATTTTTTTGTGGCCTTTTCGTGGACTGTAGGTATGATAACAGACTCGATCTAAACTACGAGAAACTATAAAATCTCACCGAGCAACCTGAAAATTTGATACCACTTAATAGAGGCAAAGGTGTCCCATCTTTCGATGAGATGGTGGCTATCGTTTTCTGTGGGAGTCGACCTTGACGATCCGACTACAAACGTGCGAGACGTCGCGCCTTAGCAATCGCTAAACCAACTTCTGAGGGGTTATTGACCACGCCGGAGCACGATCAACCTGACCATGAGGGTCTGTTTTCCTGTGAGCAAACTAAGAACAAGCAAGAAACTGAGATTGCAATCTGGATATTGCGAATATAAGAGGAAAGCTTTATTAATGAAGGTGGGGTTCTGAGACGCCTTTGTCTAGTCGTTGAACACAAACGAAGTACGCGAAGTTGCAACTATGACGAACTTTTAATCTAGACAAAATCCAAAGTTTAAATGGTGCCCTAAGGGTGTATATATGGAGGAAGAGGGGGGGGATTTCGTGGCCCTTGGGGGAGGGGCCCGAAACCAACCCTATCTCTTGTTTCCCCACACATATGGACTTAAATGGCCTATACTTATGTATTTCGAAATTACATGGGCCTAGCCTAGTAATAAGGTGACGCAACACCTAGAATAGCCTCTAGACGAAAGTTATGAAGTGGCATCTTGTATATTTCATCCAAGACTTCATGCACCCATTATGGTGGCTTCAAAGTCCTGAAATCATCACTTGTGACTCCGTTCTTGTTCCCCTTGCGCATGCCCTCATCTCCATGCTTGGTCTTGCTCCAGTGTTCATCCCTCTTCTCCATGCCATGCCCTTCATTTGTAAGCAAGACAAATGTATCCAATTTAGGCAGCATCATATTCTCATGAACATTAGAATCATTACCAAGAAAAGGAAGTACCTGATAATTTAATTGGCGTGTGCGAGCTCTAGTAATTGGTCCAGTATATGTAGCAGTAGGGGCTACGGGTGTAACAATGGTATTGATGTCCTCATCAGGTAGATGCAAGCAATGGTCACAATTGCATGGCAAAGGCATAGGAGCAAGCATATCATGCAAAGTTAACATGGTAAAATGAGCATAAGGTGACAAGTGATATATAGCCCACAGCCGTGTGAGATCCAAGTAGAAGAAATGCGTGTAGTCCTTGCGCGAAGGGAATGGTGGTAAGGATAGTCCACGGGATCCCAAGTCATCACTGCTCTCAAGAGCTTGTTTCCTCAACTCTTGGGATTAAGAGGTTGACGAGTATATGTGAGTACCTACACAAAACAAAGACAAAGGGAAAATTGTGTGTGCGTAGTATATGTACACATCATCCATCATGATGCCCACGTGCTTGTGTTGGTTAGCACAAAATATCCAATGCTCAAAGAAATGAGATGCGTGATATAGAAACATGTCATCCATCATGAGAGGTTTGTTATTATCTACGGCATAACGGAGACTCAAATTGTGTAATGCATCATGAAAAATATCTAGAGCATTATTATTCATGGAATGCATATGGTGCATGCAATGATGGAAATTATACAAAGTATGGAATGCATCAAAATCTCCTAGCATGTATGAGGAAAATATGGGGGTCTCCTCATGAGCATTAATGGAAACATCACATGGAGAATATTGACAACATCCAAAACAAAGCATATTTGGAACAATGTGATCATGGCATTGCATAGGAGGTGAATTGCGCAAATCATGTAAAGGAAGCATGTCACACATGAAAAACAAAAGCCAATGGCCATCATCTCGTCATCTATGCCATAAGTGCAAATACGATTTATTTTAACGGGGAATGCATAGTTACTATGTTGAGATTGAAATGATGCAATATGGGAGATCTCACTCATAACATATGACAAGTTCAAAGGATTGTCAAACATGACGTGACCAATAAAATTTCACATGATATCCTATGGAGCATAGCATCACAACTAGGCAACTCAACAGGCTCATCATCATATTCATCATAAATAGGTAAGCCATGACATGAGGAAGTCGCACCAGCATGAAGCATGGGAATAGGTGGGTCAACATCATGCAAGCAATCATTGGTAAGATAGTCCGCTAGTGGGACAAGAGAAGCACAATCACCTATATTACCTTTGGAGCACCCCTCATGTGTTGTAGGTGAGGTGTTGAAGATCCACTCATTGTCATCTTCATCTTGATGGAACCATGTGGGGGTGCATCATCGTCCACCATGGCCATCGGTTTTCCCATTGGAGGGATGGACTCATCAAGGGTAGGCATGTCGCCATGTAGGAGACCTAGCACCAAAGAAAAAAAACACACTAGGAGTAGAGGTTAAGTCGTTAGAAATCATAGTGGCCTCACATGCCGTGTCAACTACCTCACTCTCTAAGTGTTGTGGCTCACTCACTCCCTCAAGGATGCTCTCACTCATATGGTTGGTGGAGTCACTCAAATGGCGCTCAACCTCACATAGGATGTGTGGAATGCTCTCATGTGTGGGGCTAGTGGTGGTCACACTCATCCTCTCATAGTAAATGCTCTCAATGTCATATATGGTGGAGTCACTCATCTCACTCATGGGGTGGTGGCTCTCCTCACATGAAAAATGGTGCATCTCGACATATGTGGGTGTCGGAGAGATGTAGGTGCAAATGTCTCCATGTGCGGTCGCGTAGCTTGACTCGGAGTATGAGTCCAATGTGGGTGCCGTCTTCATGTTGTTGAAGAGGGTCGCGCTCGTCGTCGTGGTCGAAGGGGATGGCCCTTGCTCGACCTTCTTATCACCATCTTGGTGTGGGAGGCCCATAAGATGTGGCACCTCGTAGCTCGTCTCCATGACTGAAGGGAATTTCCCATGCTCGGCCATCTTCCTTGGGGGGATTCCGAAGATGGAAGTGTCGCCCTCACTCGTAGGTGGTCGCCTTGGACTTGATGAAGTCGTTGTAGGCGTACTCGTGGGAAGTAGGCGAAGATGCCGTACGTCCAAAGGCGAAGATGACTTGATAGCACTTGGCGAAGATGCTGAAGTGGTGGTGTTAGCCGTAGCTCCGTCTTGGTGGCGCTCGTCTCGCGGTCTTCTCTTTTGCTCATGAAGCTTGGACTTGGCGTGAAGTAGGGCTTGTTGGGACTTGAGCATTTGCGCTTGTGGAGCATCTTCATGATGATAATGTCGTTGTAGTGCTTGATGCTTGGAGGTGACTTGCCCTTCATTACGATGTTGATCACGAACGTGATGGTGGTCGCCATGGAGATGTGGACGTGGACGAATTGCGCTTGCATCATTTTTGCGCTCCGAAGACTTGTGGCTTCAACGTCACCACCTTGAAGATGATGAAGGGGACGAAGACTTGATCAAGGCCCGAATCTCCTCCATCCTTGCATCTTGCTCCTCTTTATGTGCGGAAAGCTTTTGTCGATGTAGTCCCTTTTCTTTGCTTCAGAGTGATGAATGTCGATGGAGATGTTTTCGATGCGCTCTCTGATTGTGTGCCTTGCATTTGTCATTGTAGATCGAAGATGGACGCTTTGGTGATGGAGTTGTTCATGCCGTCGTTGTTGTCATAGACTGGTCTTGGGTTTAGGGAAAGAAAGTGCAAAAAAAGTGAAAAAAGTGAAAAAAGGAAAAAAGTGCAAAAAAAGTGAAAAAAGGAAAAGAAAATTCAGAGTGTGCTCCTCCCTTGATTATGTGCCGCTCCGTGATTTTGTTAGTATTCTAGGCTCGCGTCTCTAGCACGGTCTATCCTAGGACCAGCATAGTACCATCGTTGAGCGTTTATTGAACTTTCATCTATGAATTAATTATTGCTGACCCTTTTTGCTACTCCCTCCGTCCCAAAATATAAGAACGTTTTTGATACTATGCTAGTGTAAAAAATGTTCTTATATTTTGGAACAGAGGGAGTACCATATTATAAGCCTTCCTAGCTCGTCATACATCTACGTCGTGTGTTTGACTCTCCCTGGTAATCGCTCTATTCAAGCTTTGAGAGTTTTGACTACAATGGTTGCCGATCACCACCTGCTGCTGCGTAAGAACTGGTAAGAATTTGAGATTTGCTTGACGGATTTGTGACACCCCGACACTTTCTAGTAGTCTGTAGGATCATATTCTGTTGTGTTTCTATTGCTGCAAACCATGGCAGGACCACAAGCTGATGAAATTGACTGGGAGAACATGACGAACAAGGAGTTGCATGATAAATTTCAGCAAATGATGAGTGGCCAGGTGGGAGATGTGCTAAAAAGATTTGAACAGGCTATGGAGAAGATAGATGCCATGGGGAAGTCATTTGAGTGAAAGGTGGATAACAGGTTTAATGAATTGCTCAAGCGTCTTCCCCAACCACCACCGGCTGCACCTATCGCACCTCTGCAACGACAACAACAACGCCCCTTTCGAATCAGTTTGGACGAGCGAAGCGTGTTCCTCTTGAGGATGGCCAAACTTCCGGTGGTGCTATACCTATTGCTGATGCTTCTTTGGCTCCTGCTACTGCTGCTGGTGGTGCCGAGGAGGATGACGATTATGCAGGCAATTTCGAGGATGAGGTTGATCAAAATCAGAACTACGTGCAACCACCAGCACTAGGTCATCCACAGGCATATAATCTCAATGGTAGGCTGTCGGTGTACTAAAGTAGGTGTACCTTAGTACCCCGAACTTGTGCACGGGCAGTCGCAGCGTCCCGCGGCAAGGCTTGCCGGGCGTCTGCCAAGATCCTCCGCTATTCCTATTTACTGCCATTCAAGAACAAAGTGTTAGCTGAGAAGACAGAACCCCGGCAAGAGGAGCTTGCCGGGAAGGACAAGACCCCGTCAAGAGGAGCTTGCCGGGAAGGCCAACCAAGGCACTTCGAGAGACTTGCCGTGACGCACCGCGCGTCCCGGCAAGACCCGGTGAGCGGCAAGCTCGCGGGTGCGACAAGACGGCGGCCGCGGCAAGGCGCTTTCCGCGGCAAGGCAGCCACTCTGCACCCAAGCTCCAGCGCATCCGACGACGTGTCGCCCCAGGATCATCCCAGGAGCACGTGGCGGGTAGCTGTGCAGCCTAGCGGTGCGAGGTGGCAAGTAAAGATGACAAGGAGGCCATCGTGGCGATCGGTGGCGCCCCTAACGGTCGTTTCCTACACTGTTTGAGCAACCATACGGGCATTAAATGCCCTTGTCCCCTGCGGTCAGAGTTAGGTAGGGGGCACTGTTGGTAGCAGTTGTACCAACCCGCGTTTTTACTCTTTTACCCCTCTTTCTACGCTGCCACCTGTCGGTGACCCCTTTAACCTATAAAAAGGAGGCCCATGCGCACATAGAAGGGGGTCGGTTCGGTTCGGTTTTCGACTCATTCGAAGCCACAGCACACCCACGCTCTCAAGCAAGAGCAGGATACAAACACAAAGCAGCAGTAGGAGTTTTATCTCTCCGGAGAGCTCCGAAGCTAGGTAAAATCCCCCGCGTGCTCTCGCCTCGATCTGCTCTGCGTGTGCCCTCCGCTCCCTTGCCGGACCAAGAAGGGGCCCTGCCCCATAGGTGCTAGTTCCCCACGACATCTCTGGCGTGCCTAAGCCACAAGAGAAGTTGCTGCTGTATCTGGCGGCAACCAATCAAGTGGTTAGTGCTGCGTTAGTAGCGGAGAGGGAGGCGGATAATGAGCCAACGGCTGCGGCAAGCGAGTCCAGCGACAAGCAGGGGGCTTCCCCGACAAGTTCTAGTTCCGGCAAGGATGGATCTGCGCAGCCACAAGAAGAGAAACAGAAGAAGATGGTGCAGCGCCCAGTTTACTTTGTCAGTTCCCTTCTGCAGGGGGCTAGATCAAGGTACTCTGGTGTGCAGAAATTGCTTTTCGGCCTTCTCATGGCCTCAAGGAAGCTACGCCATTACTTTCAGGCACATGAGATCACAGTGGTCACTCGCTTTCGGTTGAAGAGGATATTGCAGAACCCAGAAGCAACAGGCAGGATTGTCGAGTGGGCACTGGAATTGTCAAGCTTTGGCCTCAAATTTGAAAGTACTTCAACTATCCAGAGCCGAGCATTGGCAGAATTCATAGCCGAATGGACGCCAACACCTGATGAAGAAACTCCGGAGAGGAGCATCCCCGTCAAAGAAGCAAGCAAAGAATGGGTCATGTACTTTGATGGTGCCTTCTCGCTGCAAGGCGCCGGTGCGGGCGTGCTACTTGTCGCACCCACCGGAGAGCACCTCAAGTACGTGGTCCAGATGCACTTCCCCAAGTAGCAAGGAACAAACAATACTGCAGAGTATGAAGGCTTGCTTGCCGGACTCAGGATCGCGGCAGACCTTGGGATCAAGAAGCTTATTGTCAGGGGTGACTCGCAGCTTGTCGTCCGTCAAGTTAACAAAGATTATCAGAGTCCGTTGATGGAAGCATACATTGATGAAGTGAGGAAACTAGAAGAGCATTTTGACGACCTGCAAATGGAATATGTTCCAAGAGCTCAGAATGACATTGCAGACGGCCTGTCAAAGTGCGCCGCACTCAAGTTACCTGTGGAACCAGGGATTTTTGTGCTCAAGCTGACTCAGCCATCTGTAACACCATCAACTGGACAGAGCAAGAAGAGGAAGTTGGTTACTGGCGACTATTTTCCGGCAGAGCTCCCCGAAGCCGCCATCAAGAAGGTCCCCAGGATCAACACAGAAAGTACTAAGGAGCAGTCTGCTCCGACAAGCCCTAGGGTTTGTTTCGTTGAAGCAGACGCTCCCAACAAGCTGTGTCCCGACACGCTTGCCGGGGAGCATCACGCTCCGGCAGGATCCCAGATTCTTGCCGTAGAAGCAGATGCTCCCGCAGCAGCATTTGTGCCTTTAGTCCTTATCGTCGAGCCACAAGCTCCGGCATTGGCACAGCAGATCGTCCATTTCCTTCAGACAGGAGAACTTCTCGAGGAACAAGAAGAAGCAGAGAGAGTAGCCCGGCAATGAAGTATGTACCAGTTTGTCGATGACATACTGTACAGAAGAAGATTCAATGGAGTGAAATTGAAGTGCATTTCCCGGGAATATGGATGGCAGCTGTTGGCGGAGATACATGGGGGCATATGTGGTCACCACATTGGCACAGGAGCACTTGCCGGCAAAGCTTTCCGGCAAGGTTTCTTCTGGCCGACAGCCCTCCAGGATGCAACTGCACGAGTAACCAAGTGTGAAGCGTGCCAGTTCCACTCCAAGCAGACTCATCAACCAGCTCAAGCTCTCCAAACAATCCCTTTATCCTGGCCATTTTCGGTCTGGGGGCTCGATATCCTCGGCCCCTTCCCCCGAGCTGTCGGGGGCTTTGAGTACTTGTACGTTGCAATCGACAAGTTCACGAAGTGGCCTGAAGTGGAACCAGTGAGGAAGGTGACGGCACAGTCAGCAGTCAAGTTCTTCAGGTCAATTGTTTGCCGTTTCGGGGTCCCTAACAGGATCATCACCGACAACGGCACACAATTCGCGAGCCGCACCTTCATGCAGTACGTCTAAGATCTTGGCGCCAAGATCTGCTTCGCTTCTGTTGCTCACCCGAGAAGCAACGGTCAAGCGGAGAGGGCGAATGCTGAAGTGCTGCGCGGGCTCAAGACTAGAACTTTTTGACAGGCTGCGTAGGTGCGGAAGAAATTGGATCGAGGAGCTAGGTGTGGGCCGGGCATCGTTCGAAGAAGTACAGCCTTGCCGGGACATAGACGACAGAAAAGCTAAGTTGCCAGAGTCTGAGCACAATCAATTTTTTAAATTTTTATGTTATATTCCTTGAACGACCATGCCTTGTATGGAAAACCTATGCGCGGAGGAATTGGCTCGTGGCTAAGTTGCGCCCTTAAATTGTTTCGAGTCCACTCAACGATGAAAGTGTGCTGCAACTAGCCCCGACAAGGTTTCTTGCCGGAAGCAACACCACCAGCAGGCTGCTGATGTTCCGCACTCAGCGCTCGCAGCAAGTGTGTTCCCACCGGCAAGTTCCCTGAAAGCGTAGGGTAAAAACATACAAGGGATGGAATTGAGTAAAGGATATAACATAACAAGTAACCTCTTTTTCATTAAAAAAACATCCCACTCGGGTACAGTCCAGAGAGGATGAAAAACATGAAAGAGAGGATTACAAGTTTTAGATGCGGCTAAGGCCCGGAGGCTTACAAATTAAAAAAATAAGATGCCCGTAATCTTTTTCCTGTCCCTCTCTTCAGGAGGTAGGTCAAGGAGGCGAAAAGGGCAAAAGGGGCGCCTACGCGAGCTACAGGTGCCAGAAGACACCAAGAGAACATCCCGGGGGCCGTCCGAAGGCTGGATGGTGATGGCGGCGCCGGAAGCGGGGCTCGAAGATGGGGCGGCAGGACGTCAGCACGCTGTCGAGGGCACTACGCCCTCGTACTCCGACTTGACGGCCTTGTCGCCAGCCCTCTTCCCCTTCCGCAGCCTCCCTACGCCAGCCGCCCAAGGAGGCGACCCCGGGGAGTTCAAGGAGCCGGCGACGCGGATGATGGGGTCGCCGGTGACGCACGAAGCGGTGCCCGACACCTAGTCGGGCCCGCCACCCCGCCGCCCGCTACCCTCGTCGTCGCTGTCGCTCTCCTCCTCGTCACTCTCGCTCGATGGGGAGTCTTCACTATCGGAGGAGCTGTCCACGCAGCACTTCGCCCGAGTGCCGGAGTCCCCGAAGGCTTTGACGGAGAGGAGATCGCCCTCCATTAACTTAAAATGGAGGGTAAACCCCGCCATCAGGCTGTGGATACGGGCGAACGTCTTCCACCCACGATCAAGATACATCACATTGGGGGCCGGGAATACAACGCGGACTCGCGTGCCATTGATCCCACAGCCCCTCATGTGCAGTCTCAATGTCTCGGGCGGGTCCAGCTCCATCGCGCTCGCAAACGGAGCTGGAAGCCGGAGGCGACGACGAGGCGCCCGGCGCGGCCTGACAAAGAACTCGCAAGGTTCGTCCCCTGTATGGACCGCCGTGGGGGGAGGAACCGCCGGCGGAGACGGAGATGGCGCGCCGCCCCGTCCGCCTCTTCCCCGAGCGCCTCGACCTCTTCCTCGACCTCGTCCACGACCTCGCCCCCTCCCTCTTCCCCTTATGGCTGGCTCTGCCACCACGGGCGCAGCATAGGGAGGGGCGCGCTGTCTGGCGGCGACCCTCGCCGCCACCGATGAAGGGCCAGGGTTCCCTTCCTCCATGGCGAATGAGAGAAAGAGGAGCAGAAGCCGAAGAAAGGAGAAGATGGGAGAGTGCGGGCTTCTGCGCTCCCCTCCCGCTCTTCTTAAAAGGAGCGAGGTGGGGGCTCGGCCGCCCCGCTCAGCGAATCAGGGCACGGGAAGAGCAGGGAGTCGGGGCCGACCCGCTGCCTCCACTCGCAACGGCCCAGTTTCCCACTTCCACCGTCCGCGACCCCAAGTGCATGGGAGCCGCGTGGCAGGGATGCAGAACCAAGGCGGACGTTACGCATTTTCTGGATTTAAGTATTGCCCACGATCTCTCCCACGACGCCGCGATTGACGCGTGCCGTTACAAGGGAGCGCGGTGGATACGGAGTGGATTTGGTTTGGACACAGGCCGCGTGTGCCCGTGCCCTGTCTTGGGCCTGGCCCAACAGCGCTCGGTACCATGTATGGCCCAGGCCCGGGGGCTCCTGTCGGTGTACTAAAGTAGGGGTACCTTAGTACCCCGAACTTGTGCACGGGCAGTCGCAGCGTCCCGCGGCAAGGCTTGTCGGGCGTCCGCCAAGATCCTCCGCTATTCCTATTTACTGCCATTCAAGAACAAAGTGTTAGCTGAGAAGATAGAACCCCGACAAGAGGAGCTTGCCGGGAAGGACAAGACCCCGGCAAGAGGAGCTTGCCGGGAAGGCCAACCAAGGCACTTCGAGAGACTTGCCGTGACGCACCGTGCATCCCGGCAAGACCCGGCGAGCGGCAAGCTCGCGGGCGCGACAAGATGGCGGCCGCGGATGGGCAGCCACTCTGCACCCAAGCTCCAGTGCATCCGACGACGTGTCGCCCCAGGATCATCCCAGGAGCACGTGGCGGGTAGCTATGCAGCCTAGCGGTGCGAGGTGGCAAGTAAAGATGACAAGGAGGCCATCGTGGCGATCGGTGGCGCCCCTAACGGTCGTTTCCTACACTGTTTGAGCGACCAGACGGGCATTAAATGCCCTTGTCCCCTGCGGTCAGAGTTAGGTAGGGGGCACTGTTGGTAGCAGTTGTACCAACCCGCGTTTTTACTCTTTTACCCCTCTTTCTACGCTGCCACCTGTCGGTGACCCCTTTAACCTATAAAAAGGAGGCCCATGCGCACATAGAAGGGGTCGGTTCAGTTCGGTTTTCGACTCATTCGAAGCCACAGCACACCCACGCTCTCAAGCAAGAGCAGAATACAAACACAAAGCAGCAGTAGGAGTTTTATCTCTCCGGAGAGCTCCGAAGCTGGGTAAAATCCCCCGCGTGCTCTCGCCTCGATCTGCTCTGTTTGCGCCCTCCGCTCCCTTGCCGGACCAAGAAGGGGCCCTGCCCCATAGGTGCTCGTTCCCCATGACATAGGCCTGCACCACCACCTTAGGTACGAGATCAAGACCATATTCCTAAACTGAAATTAAATATTCCACCATTTGAGGGTAGATACATTCCTGATGTATGTCTTACTTGGGAGTTAGAAACTGAACAATGTTTTACATGTTTACAATATCCCGAGGAGAGACGGGTTGTTGCTGTTGTTTGTGCTTCCACTAGTTTTGCATGTGTATGGTGGTCTGAACATTGTAGATTATATCCTATTCCAGCTACTTGGGCTGCTTTGGAAACTGCTATGCGTACTCATTGGGTTCCACCATATTATCAACGTGAATTACTTCAAAAACTGCAGCGTTTGAGACAAGGGAAAAATTCTGTAGAAGAATATCATCAGCAATTACAAACTAGCATTATTAGATGTGGTATTGTTGAGGAGAATGAAGCTATGCTTGCACGTTTTATGGGTGGATTAAATAGAGAGATTCAAACCATTATAGAGTATAAGGAGTATACTAATATCACTCGTTTATTCCATCTTGCTTGTATAGTTGAACGTAAAGTGCAGGATCGACAAGCATTGGTGCGAACTAACTTTTCTGCAGGTCGACCTTCATCATGGACACCGCGTGCATCTTCTACTTCCAATGCACCAGCACCTCCATCATGTGCCACCTCTAGCCGTGATACAAGAAAGCAGGCACAACCACCACTATCTGCCAAGAGCGCACCCTGTCGGGCCTGCACACAGCTCTTCTTCTTCCATGGCATCAACAGAGCACACAAGTGATATTATTTGTCGTTGTTGTAAGGGAAGAGGTCATTATGCAAGAGAATGCAAATCTTAGTGTGTGATGATTGCTACTGAGGATGGTGGGTATGAGTCCGCTATTGACTATGATGGGGAGACTTTGGCTCTTATTACATGTGAAGAACATGGTGTAGATGATTCTGAACATGAGACGCAATACATGGCTCCTGAAGATGTTGACAGGTATGAATGTTTAGTTGCTCAACGTGTTTTGAGTGTGCAGGTCACACAAGCTGAGCAAAATCAGAGGCATAATTTTTTCCATACAAAGGGAGTTGTGAAGGAACGTTCTGTTTGCGTCATGTTTGATGGAGGGAGATGCAACAACTTGGCTAGCATGGAGATGGTCGAGAAGCTATCTCTCACCACAAGACTACATCCACATCCTTACTATATTCAATGGTTCAATAACAGCGGCAAGGTTAAGGTAACACGTGTTGTTCGTGTGCATGTTAGTATCTCTACATATGCTGATTATGTTGATTGTGATGTGGTACCCATGCAAGCATGTTCCTTATTACTTGGTAGACAATGGAAATTTGATAAAAATTCGGTACATCATGGTAGAAACAATCAGTATACTCTTGTTCATAAGGATAAACATATTACTTTGCTTCCCATGTCTCCTGATTCCATTTTGAAAGATGATATTAATAGAGCTAATAAAGCAAAACAGGAGAAAAATAAGAGTGAAAATCAGATTGTGGCAAAAGATTTTGAGCAACAAATGAAGCCCGATAATAAACCATCTAGTGTTGCTTCTGAAATTAAATTGAGAAGTGCATGTTTGTTGGCCACCAAATCTGATATTGATGAGCTAGATTTCAGCAAATTTGTTTGCTATGCTTTTATGTGCACAGAGGCTTTATTTTCATCTGAGGACGTCCCTTCCTCTTTGCCTCCTGCTGTCACTAACATTTTGCAGGAGTTCGCTGATGTCTTTCCATAAGACGTGCCACCGGGATTACCGCCTATTCAAGGGATTGAGCATCAGATTGACTTAATTCCCGGTGCTTCAGTGCCAAACTGTACGCCATACCGTACCAATCCAGAGGAGATGAAGGAGGTTATGCATCAAGTACATGAGCTTCTCGACAAAGGTTATATACGCGAATCCCTTAGTGCTTGTGATGTTCCTATTATTCTACTGCAGAAAAAGGATGGTACATCGCGTATGTGTGTTGATTGTAGAGGCTTTAATAATATTACTATTCGTTATCGTCATCCTACTCCTTGGCTAGATGATATGCTTGATGAATTGAGTGGCTCTACAATTTTCTCCAAAGTTGTTTTGCATAGTGGATACCATCAAATTTGTATGAAATTGGGGGATGAATGGAAAACATCATTTAAAACTAAGTTTAAATTATATGAGTGGTTAGTCATGCCTTTTAGATTAACTAATGCACCTAGTACATTCATGAAATTAATGAACGAAGTTTACGTGCTTTCATTGGATGATTTTTGGTAGTCTATTTTGATGATATACTGATTTATAGCATATCTTTAGGAGGAACATTTGGAATATTTACGTGTTGTTTTTATTGCTTTACGTGATGCATGTTTTTTTGGTAACCTTGGGAAGTGCACCTTTTGCACCGACCGAGTATCTTTTCTTGGCTATGTTGTTACTCCATAGGGAATTGAAGTTGATAAAGCCAAGATTGAAGGTATTGAGAGTTGGCCGCAGCTCAAAACAGTCACACAAGTGAGGAGTTTTCTTGGCCTCACTGGATTCTATAGGCATTTTGTGAGAGATTTCAGCACCATTACTGCACCTCTCAATGAGCTTACAAAGAAGGATGTGCCTTTTGTTTGGGGTACCGAACAGGAAGTAGCCTTCACGGTATTGAAAGATAAGTTGACACATGCTCCTTTACTCCAACTTTCTGATTTTAATAAGACTTTTGCGCTTGAATGTGATGCTAGTGGAATTGTATTAGGAGGTGTGTTATTACAAGATGGCAAACCAGTTGCATACTTTTCTGAAAAATTAAGTGGGCCTAGTCTGAACTATTCTACTTACGATAAATAATTATATGCTCTTGTTCGGACTTTAGAAACATGGCAACATTATTTATGGCCCAAAGAATTTTTTATACATTCTGATCATGAATCTTTGAAACACATTAAAAGTCAAGCAAAACTGAATCGTAGACATGCTAAATGGGTTGAATTCATTGAGACTTTCCCTTATGTCATTAAACACAAGAAGGGTAAAGAAAATGTTATTGTTGATGCATTGTCTCATCGATATACTATTCTTTCACAACTTGACTTTAAAATATTTGGTTTGGAGACCATCAATGATCAATATGTGCATGATGCTGAATTTAAAGATGTAATGCAGAATTGTAAAGAAGGGAGAACATGGAACAAGTTTGTCGTTAACGATGGATTTCTGTTTCGTGCTAACAAGCTATGCATTCCAGCTAGCTCCGTTCATCTTTTGTTGTTGGAGGAGGCACATAGAGAGGATTAATGGGACACTTTGGCATGAAGAAGATGGAGGATATACTTGCTACACATTATTTTGGCCAAAGATGAGACAGGATGTTGAGCGTTTTGTTGCTCGTAGCACTACATCTCAAAAAGCTAAGCCACGACTCAATCCTCAAGGTTTATATATGCCTTTTCCTGTACCTAGTGTTCCGTGGGAGGATATATCTATATACTTTATTTTAGGTTTACCTCGAACAAAGAAGGGGAGGGATAGCATATTTGTTGTCGTGGATAGATTCTCGAAAATGGCACACTTTATACCATGTCAGAAAAGCGATGATGATGTTAATGTTGCTGATTTGTTCTTTCGTGAAATTATTCGCTTGCATGGTGTGCCAAATACTATTGTTTCAGATCGTGATACTAAATTTCTTAGCCACTTTTGGAGATGTTTGTGGGCTAAGTTGGGGACTAAACTGCTGTTTAGTACTACTTGTCACCCCCAAACTGATGGACAAACTGAAATAGTCAACTGAACATTGTCTACTATGCTTACGGCTGTTTTGAAGAATAATAAGAAAATGTGGA
This sequence comes from Triticum timopheevii, assembly GCA_963921465.1. Classification (NCBI taxonomy): domain Eukaryota; kingdom Viridiplantae; phylum Streptophyta; class Magnoliopsida; order Poales; family Poaceae; genus Triticum; species Triticum timopheevii. Next base: position 244,909,009 of record OY997266.1, read on the forward strand.
AAGAATGCTTGCCTCATATTGAATTTTCTTATAATCGTTCATTGCATTCTAGTAATAAGATGTGCCCTTTTGAAATTATGTATGGTTTCCTACCTCATGCACCTATTGATTTGTTGCCTCTTCCATCTTCGGAGAAGGTTAATTTTGATGCTAAACAACGTGTTGAATTTATTAAAAATGCATGAGTTAACTAAGAAAAACATTGAGCGTATGAATGCTAAATATAAACTAGCTGGAGATAAAGGTAGAAAACATGTTGTGTTTGCACCTGGAGATCTTGTTTGGTTACATTTGCGTAAAGATAGATTTCCTGATTTGCGCAAATCAAAGCTAATGCCATGTGTTGATGGTCCTTCTAAGGTGTTAGAGAAAATAAATGATAATGCATATAAACTTGAGCTGCCTGCAGATTTTGGTGTTAGTCCCACTTTTAACATTACAGATTTGAAGCCTTATTTGGGTGAGGAAGATGACCTTCCGTCGAGGACGACTTCATTTCAAGAAGGGGAGGATGATGAGGACATCAATACCATTGTTACACCCACAGACCCTGCTGCTATACATACTGGGCCAATTACTAGAGCTCGCGCACGCCAATTAAATTACCGGATACTTTCGTTTCTTGGTAATGATTCTAATGTTCATGAGAATATGATGCTGCCTAAATTGGATACATTTGTTTTGCTTACAATTGAAGGGCCTAGCTTGGAGAGGGATGAACATTGGAGCAAGAACAAGCATGGAGATGATGGCATGCACAAGGGGAACAAGAACGGAGTTACAAGTGATGATTTCAGGACGTTGAAGCCACCATAATGAGTGCATGAAGCTTTGGACGAAATATACAAGATGCTACTTCATAATTTTCATCCACAAGCTATTCTAGGTGCTGCGTCACCTTATTATTGGGCCAGGCCCATGTAATTTCGAAATACTTGATTATAGGCTATTTTTAGAGTCCGTATGTGTGGGGAAACAAGATTTAGGGTTGCTTTCGGTCCCCTCCCTCAAGGGCTATGAAATTCCCCCGTCTTGCTCCATATATACAGCCCTTAGGGCGTCGTTTAGACTTTGGGTTTTCTTTAGATTAAAAGTTCGCCATAGCTGCAACTTCGCATACTTTGGTTGTGTTCAACGACCAGACAAATACATCACAAAACCCCATCTTGATCAATAAATCTTTCATCTTATATTCACAATATCCGGATTAAAATCTCAGTTTCTTGCTTGTTCTTTGTTTGCTCACAGGAAATAGACCCTTGTGGTCAGGTTGATCATGCTCCGGCGTGGTCAATAACCTCTTGGAGTTGGTTTAGCGATTGCTAAGGCGCGACGTCCTCGCACGTACGTAGTCGGATCGTCAAAGTCTACTCCTCCAAAACGATAATCACCATCTCATCGAAAGACGGGACACCTTTTCCTCTATCACAAACTCCAAGTATTAGGAGAGTGAATGCCAAAAATATTGCTTCGCGCATAGCCCAGAAAAACACAGTCCAGTCTTTGGTCCCAACTTGTGCCTTTTGGTTATCGGCAGATATGGTAGCGAACTGTATGGCATGGAATCTAAATATTCTAGACAAGTTGGTTGATGCGTATATTCATCTAGCACTTAATCAGTCTACACGCCATGGATGCTCCATTTCAGTTGAACTGCACAAAAAATTTGTGTGGTTCATTTTCTCAACCGCCTCCTTTCTTGTCTGCAATGTAGAATTTTGGCGAGCTACAGGACCAAGATGAGCCAGTAAACTAGTTGAATGAAAGTAGTGGCCAAGTTGCTCAAACCTCCCTCGGCACGAGGCCACTATTTGAGGATAAACCTACATGCAAAGTTCAGATTCTCTGTGCTGCCTCTTATGTACTCAAATGTTTACTCGTACAAGCATTAATTTTAGGGTTTAGGGTTTAGGGTTTAGGGTTAGGGTTAGGGTTTAGGGTTTAGGGCTGCCTCTTATGTACTTGAGAGTTTACTCGTACAAGCATTAATCTTAGCAAGAAGTACCTCCGACTGAACACCATTTACCAGTCTGTACCCTAGGTAATTAAAGTTTGTCCATGGATCATATTGGTTGTGATCTCAATCATTTGGATGCATAAACATACTGAACATGTGTATATCTGAATCTTTTTGTGAATTATCTATTAATATTGTCGTGTGATCTATCAATCATTTGGATGCATGGACATGCCGAACTTGTGTATATATGAATCTTTTGAGTTGTTGACAGTGAAAGTTGGCTATGAATATGAACGTGTCCTGTGAACCTAAGTTTGATATGAATGTTTACCTTTTTTGTTGTACTTGTGTGTGAACTTGTTAGTATGCCTACTGTGGGATATGTGATGTGTGGCTGTCAATGGCACACCTTCTTCCCGAGAAGAATTGCACCTGCTTTGTTAGGGTAGCAACGACGCATCAGCTCTTTTTAATCTTTTTGCTCTGTCTTCCCCCCTCCCCGGCTCAACCCCTGTTGTAATGTTTTCGGCCTCAAAACAAACATAGTACTGCGTTGTTTTCGGGGCTTGATGAATAATCGAGTGCTGGTTTGTGTAGGTTGGCCTACCCAGCAAATGGGCTGCTGGTCCACCACGGACTGGGAGGCTAAAAATACAAGTTGTATGGCGCAGAGGCAAGTAAAAAAATGCCATCGAGAGCCATCCACTGAAGAAAAAAAATCTCCTGATGTGCTTCTTCAGTCATGCCGCTGACACCCTCTTTAATCCAGTTTGCTCGGGGATCTAGCTGGTATCATTTTTTCGAGAGGGCAAACAAGTATCAGCTAGGCTTAGGTTTCGTATTTTAACATGCGTAGCCTACGACATACGGAGATAGTGGTTTCAACTTATTTTTTGAGGACCATACCGGCCTATGGGATTTTTCTTAAAGATCGGCAGCCCAATGTAATTTTTTTAATAAAACGCAAGTCTCTGTTCTATTTATCTATATATAAGAATAATAATGTTGTATCCAATTTATGTTTTCCCTTCTAACCACATTGTATATATTTATATTATTACTATTATCGTATATCTTATAGAGACTTATATATACATTATAAAACATCCCACATGTTATTAACTTATAAAAGTAAATATTTAACAGAAGTTGGCAAGGAAAATCCTAGTTGTTTTTGAATCACAAGCAAGGAAAATCTGGGTGATTGCGTACCAAAGCTTGCAAAGATTTTAAGGACCAATGTCATAATAATGCGCTCATTTTTATTCTGAGCAATAACTCCCTAATTTGTTAATTTTATATATAAGAAATGTGCCTCTCCGGCTTATTTTTTGATATTAATTGCTCCTTCTAACATAACATTATATATATAACGGGCCCAGCTAATTCGTGTATTTCAAGGAAGTGCAAATGGGCTGGGATTTTTTAGAAAATATAAATGGGCTGCATTGACATGAAATTCTTTGTTCACCCAGCCCAGCAAATGGACTGTACATTCAAGAAAACATGGGTTAAATATATGCCACATTTTTGCAGGCTGACATGTGGGCAAATAGGCCGAAGCCTACGCAGGGCGTTGTCAACTTGGTCAACAAATGATTATGACATCCACAGCCATTGGATTTATATCTCACGGCCGGCATGCACCTTCAATTTCTCGTCTTCTTCCTCCAGCGCCACCTTGACCGCCTGGTCCGGCCTCCGGCGGCTAGCGGCTCTGCATAGCATGCATCTCTGCGAAGCGCTACCCCACCACTGGCCAGGTTATCACTCCACACCTCCACACCTCCTGTTATTCTCCACTGACTGCAGCCCCACGACGCACCAGAACCAGTTATAACTCTTCTCCTCCTCTCAATCTGCGACTCCACTACCGCGTCTTCCCATCTCTGAGTAATTCCTGTCCGGGGCCTCGCCATCGTCCACCGCCTCGCTGCGCTCGGTGCGGCGTGGTCAACAAACGAGAGTCATCGGAAGAGGATTGTACATGGAGAGCCTGATGTCTGGGACCCACAAGGTTCATGGTCGCTCGCAAGGAAAGTTCCTATTAATTAAGCTAGAAAAAAATGTTTCCTCCCCCTGACAGCTGGGCCCCATCGGATGTATCTTCGCACGGAAGGAAGTGCCTCCTTGTTATGCGAAAAAAATTATTCCTCTCGTTGACAGGTGGGACACGTCAGATTTGGTGGCTGACTTGTGGGCCTACTAAGCAGACGTGTACGCAGGGCTTTGTCAACTTAATGAACAATTGATTCTAGCAGCTGGACCGTTGGATGTTAATCCAACAGCCGTGCTCCTTCTTCAACCTCTGTTCTTGCTCCTGTCTCCCGTGGGCGGCACCACGGATGTGCTTCCACGCACCCGAACCAGTCAAGTTTTCCACTCCTCTCTATCTGCGACTCCACTGCCCCGTTTTCCCCATCTTCGGGTCATTCCAGTATGGGGCCTTGCCATCGTCCATCGGCTTTGGTGCGCTCGACACGGTGTGGTCAACGTGGTCAACAACCGAGAGTCATCGGAAGATGACTGTACGTGAGAGGCTGATAGTGGGGACGCACCACGCCCATGGATGCATGCATGCAACGGAACGCGACGTGGTCAATGTGGTCAAGGAACGACTTCCATCGGAAGTGTACTGTACGTGGAGAGGCTGACAGCTGGGTCCACGGCTGCAGCAAGGAAGTGCGTCCGTATTATGCGGAAAATAATGATTCCTCCACCTAACAGTAGGGACCCATCGGACGGGCCACCGTAGTTCACAAAAAAAACGTTTCCCTCCTGACTGCTGGGACCCACCGGACGGGCCACCATATTTCGTGAAAAAATGTTCTCCCCGCTGCCAGCTCGGACCCACCTGAAGTGCCTCCTTATTACACGCAAAAAAATGAATACCCCCTGCTAGCTGGGACCCACCTTGGTGGGAGGCTGACTTGTGGGCCTACTAAGTTGACGGGGACGGAGGACTTTGTCAACTTAGTCAATATGAACGATTCTAGCTCCAGTGACCGTACGATGTCCATCCAACGGCCGTAGTGATTCTTCAACCTCTGGTCTTCTTGCTCCAGCCGCCCAAACCAGCGCCGGTCGTGCCGCATGCTCCTGCCTCCAGTGGTCAGCTGTGATGCTGCGGAGGCCTCACCGCCCCTACTACTCCCACCGCTGGCCAGGCCATCCCTCTACCCACCCACACCCCCTGTTATTCTGCGGTGACGGCAGCCTCACACCGCAACCAAACCAGTGAACCCTCATACTCCTCTATGTGTGGCCATCCACTATCGCGTCTTTCCCGGCTCCGCTTTGTCCCCTTCCTAGGCCTCGCCGTTGTCAACCGCCCTGGTGCTCTCGGCGCGGCGTGATCAACGTGGTCAAGGAACTACTTCCATCGGAAGAGTACTGTACGTTGATAGGCTTACAGCTGGGTCCACGACAGCTGCAAGGAATTGGCTCCTTATTACACGTAAAATAATTATTCCTCCACCTGAAAGAAGGGACCCACCGGACATGCCACTGTATTTCGCAAAAAAAAACATTTCCCCCTGACTGCTGGGACCCACCAGCTACATCTTGTCGGTGAGAATGACACATATGGGATCACTGGAATCCCTACTACGGTCGGCGGGCACGGGGTTGTGAAAATAGCGGGTCTAAGAGCCAGCACACAGATCGTTTACCCAGGTTCGGGCCGCGAGGATGCGTAATAACCTAGTCCTGCTTCGATGTATATTGGAGTGTTCTTGAGCTAGCTATAGTGCATGACTAGCTCAAAAGAGCCGAATCCCACTCCAGTACACCTCGGGCCTCCTTTTATAGGAAAAAGGGGATGCCATAGTGGCACACAGGAGGTGGAAAGTGCATACGGTGGCTGAGTCTACCCTCTGGCAGTGTCGGACAAACGTATTCAATGCGCTACCGACATGCCCTTCTTGCTGTCTCCACTTTGTCTTGCTGCGACACACGTCCGGGCCAGCGCGGCGTGTAGTGCCATGTAGGCTAGCAGGCTACAGAGCTGGTGCAGTAGCAGCGTCTTCACGAAGATCTGCATGCCACCACGCAGGTGCTTGATGAGTTGGTCTGGAGGTCGCACGTCACCACGCAGGTGCTCGCTTGGCTGGCTGCGATGGTAGCTGCATGGGAACGGCGGTGGAGTCTTGGCGGGTGCGGGCCTGGTCGCGGCCCCGCTGATGCCCTCGGCAAGGGTCTTGCCGGGGAATCGCGGCCATCGCCGGCAAGGATCTTGCCGGAGGTCTCGTGGGTTTCCTCGGTGAGGATCTTGCCGAGGATCGTCGTCTTCTGGTCCTCATGTGATCTTGTATGCTTATTATCTTCTCTAAGATCTGCATGCCACCATGGAGGTGCCTCCCGAGCCTTGGTTCTAATGTGGTTGTTGGCATTTGGGAACCTCGGGCTCAAGGGTGGCGCACTCTTCTGGCATCGGGCAAGTTGCCCGGGCAAGGCTCTTGCCGGGGCTGCGGATGCTGCCCCGACAAGGGTCTTGCCGGGGGGAGTCTGCCCCGTCCTCTTGCTCTCTGTGTTTCTGGTCTTGGCGTTGATTTGATTGTCTTGTGTCTTCGGCGTCCCTCTTCTACCCTGCTAAGTGTGGCCGTGGGCACGGCTCTGACTGCCCGTGCATAGGTAAAGGGGTGCAAAGTAGATCCCCTACTTCTGTACACTGACAGGAGCCCCCGGGCCTGGGCCACACATAAGCGTGACACATTGTTGGGCTAGGCCCAGAACGATGCGCGGGCAGGCGGGGCCGATTTTTACCGTGGAAGCTTTCATCTGCTGCGCTTCCCCATGGTCTGCATTGAATGCATGACATGGCGATCGTGCATGGCGGTGACCGAAGCATGCCTGCGTCATCCTGTGCTGAATAGTAAAGAGGTTGCCCGCATGTCCTTTTAAGTCTGCAGGGCCGCTGCTCATTTACTCTCTCCGCCTTGGAACCGTCGTTCCATGTTTCCCACTACACCTGCCCCTCGCGCCACGTACGCCGCATGCACCGCATGGGGTAGGTGACAGGCATACGGGATACGGGAAGGTGCGCGGGCCGATATTTACACGCCTTCGATTGGGCAAGGAGGACGGTCGATCGCTTCGCCCGCTGCCACTTTAATGAGCCGGATTCGAGTGGGCTCTTTGGGGGTGCAGAGCCAACCCTTCGCCCTCCCCTTCCCAACTATAAAAAGGGGACATCAGGGGCAGGAGGAAAAAGCATCTCCCTGCATCTCCCCCTTGTCTCCATCCTCACCTACGATCATGGTGAGGGGTCGTGGCCGCGACCGTTCTTCTGTGGAGGCGACCAGGTCCTCCTCCCACCAGAGAGCTGCAGCGGTCAAGGAAGAGCTCGATGCCCAGGGTCAAGGCCATGCTCGAGGTGGGCTGCTGGACGGGGACACGGTCGGCGAGGCTGTCGAGGCAGAGGTGGGCATGGAAGAGGGACGCCCGTGATGTCTCCGTCTCCGTCGCCATCTCCTCCTGTTTCGCCGATTGGTCATGTCGGGGACTCGGCGCTCGAGTTCATCTTCCCGCTACGCGGGCCGCCGTGCCGCAGCCTTCGTCTTCCCCGGGCGTTCGCGAGCGTGCTGAAGGTTGACCAGCCACTGCAGCTGAGGCTTCACATGAAGGGGTGTTGCCACGGAGACATGTGGGTGAACACAAGGTTCCTCGCCCCTCAAGTGATGCTCCTTCGCCGGGGCTGGAAAACTTTTGCATGCGCCCATTGCCTGATGGATGGGCACGTCCTCTGCTTCAAGCTGGAGGAGAGTGATTTGCTCTCCGTCAAGGTTTTCGGGCGCTCGGGACACAGGCTAGGGTGCTATGCGGAGAGCTCGACCGATGGCGAAAGCTCCTCTTCGGGCTAGAGTGACGAGGAGGACAGGGACAAAGACAACGGGGGCGGCAGGTGGGAGGATGACGGGTTCGACTAGGCATCGGGCCTGCCATCTCCGGGCGGCGCCAGCAGCAGCAGCATCTACACCCGACCTTTCCTCCTACGGTGGGGCCAGCTCCTTGAACTTCTTGGGGTCGCTTCCTGGGGCAGCTGGCATGGGAAGGCCGGAGAAGGCGAAGAAGGCGGGTGGCGGGCCGTCAAGTTGGAGTATGATGGTACCGATGCCTTTGTAGCGTATTGGCGGCCCGCTGCCCCATCTTCCAGCTCTTCTCCCTGCACCATCATCACCAGCCCTCTTCTGGATGACCACCGGGATGTTCTCTTGGTTTCTTCTGCTGCTCGTACCTCGCCTAGGCGCTCCTTTTTCCCTCCCGCCATCTTGTTCTGTTTCCTGGGGAGAGGGACAAGAAAAGGTTTATGGGCATCTTATCTTTTTTAATTTGTAAGCCTACAGGCCTTAGTTAAATTTAAAACTTGTAATCCCCATGCTCATGTTTACATTCCGTACGAACTGTACTTGTATGGGACGTATTACTGAAAAAGCATGCTTGCCGGGTTGTTTGTGTGTGAGCGAAGCCCATACCAAGGAACGAATCCTTGTTATTTTTAATTTAAACATTGTCGCCCGGCAACAGACCTTGCCGCTCCCTTACCTCATTCGACCACACTCACGCTCTTGGCGGAGGCAGGGGCGAAGTAGGGTTAGGCCCTACGCTTGCTTCCTTGTCACCGCGTCTACAACCAAACTCCGACCCAAGAATTACAGGAAAAGGGGAGCATGGTAGCCTAGGAATAAAACGAGGTTTCATACGCCCCAATTCCATACGGAAACACATAACAGGGGATAAAGGACTTATCTGAATCTGCAGCCCCCGGCATCCTTGGCTTGCCGGGGTCGGACCCTTGTGTCTCCAGCCCCTGGCAACCTTGGGTTGCCGGTACCGGAGCACCGGCTCGTTCTTCTTCTTCCAAATAGCTCAGCAGAAATGTCCATGCACCCTGCGAACCAAAGAGGACGGAAAGGAACAGAGAGACACACACTCAACCTCTATGCTAGGGGTTAGTCACCGCTAAGCATTATCAACCCTAACCGAGGGAGAGACTCAACCTAGCATGCATGCTATACCTTAGGGCGCCAGCGCTTCATTTATTTATGCTCAGGGTCTGCGCCTGGCTTTGTACACAGGGTTACATGCCTTGCCGGCAAGGCTTGTACAAAAGGTGGTTTGCCGGGGGGCTCGGCAACTGCCTTATGGGTAAAACTTGCGAAGATGCTCGATGTTCCAGGAGTTGCTCACTGGAATGGCATCTTCGGTCTCCAGGCAGACTACGCTAGGCCTAGTGACTCGTATTACCCGATAAGGGCCTTCCCACTTCGGCGTCAACTTGTTGGAATTCTTGGTTGATTGAACGCACCGAAGAACAAGGTCGCCTTCCTCAAAGCTTCGAGCATGAACCTTGCGGCTATGGTAGCAGCGCAAGCCTTGCTGGTAGCATGCTGCGCTCACAGCCGCCCGAGGATGATCTTACTCGAGGAACATCGCGTCATCTTGCCGCAAACGCCCTTGCTCAAGCTCATCGTAAGCGAGCACTCGAGGTGACCCGTATGTGAGGTCCGTGGGGAGAACTGCCTCTGCCCCGTATACCAGGGCAAAGGGTATCTGGCCGGTGGATTGATTCGGCATCGTTCTGATCGACCAAAAAACCACCGACAACTCATCAATCCAGCGCCTTCCGCTCTTGTGCAGCCTGTCAAAAGTCTTTGTCCTTAAGCCTCGCAACACTTCAACATTTGCATTCTCCGCCTGGCCGTTTCTCCGTGGGTGTGCCACGGAAGCAAAACAGACCTTGCTGCCGAGGTCTTCGATGTATTGCATGAAGGTGCGGCTTGTGAACTGTGTGCCACTATCGGTGATGACTCAGTTTGGCACACCAAAACGGCAGACTAGCCCCTTGAAGAATTTGACGGCTGACTACGCGGTCGCCTTCCTCACTGCTTCCACCTCAGACCACTTTATGAACTTGTCGATTGCAACGTACAAGTACTCAAATCCCCTAACAGCGCGGGGGAATGGGCCCAATATGTCGATCCCCCAACCGAAAATGGCCAGGAGAGAGGGATTGTTTGAAGGGCTTGAGCTGGCTGATGAAGCTTCTTTGAACAGAACTGACACGCTTCACACTTGGTTACTAGTGCTGTCGCATCCTCGAGGGCAATGGGCTAGAAGAAACCTTGCCAGAAGGCCTTGCCGGCAAGGGCCCTCGACCCTATGTGGGAGCCGCATATGCCTCCATGTATCTCTGCCAACAGCTCCGGTCCTTCCTCCCGGGGACTGCACTTCAATTTCACACCGTTTGGTCTTTTTCTGTACAGAATGTTGTCAACGAACTGGTACATGGCGGACCGACGGACTACTTTCTCCACTTCATCTTGTTCATCAGGAAGCTCCCTTGTTTGGAGGAATTGGACAGTATGCTGTGCCCATGCCGGAGCCTGGGCCTCGACGGCAAGGACCAAAGGCATTTCCTCTGCCATGGGAGCGGCTGTCTCCACGACCAGGGCTTGACGCCCTGTCGGAGTCATTTGTCCCATGGTAGGCTCAGTGTCCACGGTAGCATCTTCGCCAGTGGCTCCTGGAAGCTCGGTGGGAAAGTACTTGCCGGGGCTGACTTCCTCCGCTTGTTCTGATTTGTTGATGGTTCAACGGATGGTTGAGTCTACCGAAGCACAAAAGTACCTGGTTCCACTGGTAGTTTGAGGGCAGCGCACTTCGACAGGTAGTCGGAGATGTCGTTCTCCACTCGGGGAACATGCTCCGCCTGTATATCGTCAAAATGCTCCTCTAGGTTCCTCACCTCATCCACGTAGGCTTCCATCAATGGGCTTTGATAATCCTTGTTGACCTACGTGACGACAAGCTGCGAATCACCCCTGACAATGAGCTTCTTGACCCCGAGGTCTGCCGCGATCCTGAGACCGGCAAGCAATCCGTCATATTTGGCAGTGTTGTTCATCAATATCTTCTTGGGAAAGTGCATCTGGATTACATACTTGAGGTGCTTCCCAATGGGTGCGACAAGCAACACCCCGGCACCAGTGCCTTGCAGCGAGAAAGCCCCGTCAAAGTACATAATCTAGTTGCGGCTTGTTTCCTTGCCGGGGAGAGTGCTCTCCTGGATCTCTTCGTCGGGCGTCGAGGTCCACTCTGTGATGAACTCTGCCAAGACCCGGCTCTGGGTTGTCGAAGTACTTTCAAGCTTCAAACCAAAGCTTGACAGTTCGAAGGCCCACTCCACAATCTTCACGGTTGCATCTGGATTGTGCAGTATTCGTTGCAACGGGAGGCGGGTGACGGCGGTGATATCGTGTGCTTGGAAGTAATGACGCAGCTTCGTCGAGGCCATAAGGAGGACGAAGAGCAGTTTCTGCACACCGGAGTACCTTGACCTAGCCCCCTGCAAGAGGGAGCTGACGAAGTAAACCGGGTGCTGCATCATCTTCTTCTTCTGCACCACTTCACTTGGTTGCACAGGCCCTGTCCCGCCGGTGTCAGACCCTGCCGGGGGCCTTGCCTTGCTGGGGCTAGGCCCTGCCGTGGGGAGCCCTGGCTCACCATCCGCCAGTCCTTCCATTGCCACTGCCCCTTCGTCAACCTCCCTCTGTTGCCGCTAGATATAGCAGCAGCGACTCTTCTGGTTTAGGCGCAACTAGTATTGGCATGGAGGAGAGGTATTTCTTCAAGTCCTCCAGTGCTACTTCGGCCTCTGGGGTCCACTCCATTGGGCCCGCCTTTTTCAAGATCTTGAAAAAGGGAAGGGCATGTTTGACAGACTTGGAGATGAATCTGCTCATGGTGGCAACGCAGCTAGTGAGCCGACGCACATCTTTGATCTGCCTAGGTGCCTCAATCTTCTCAATGGCCTTGATCTTGTCTGGATTTGCCTCAATCCCACGCTATGACACAAAGAACCCGAGAAGCTTGCCGGACGGAATGCCGAAGACACACTTCTCAGGGTTCAGCTTGAGGTTGATCTTTCACAAATTTGCAAACGTCTCTTCCAAATCTTGCACAAGTGTTGCCTTGTACTTGGTTTTCACTACTATGTCATCCATATAAGCTTCCATATTTCTATGTAGCTGGGGCTCAAAACCAATTTGGGCTGCTCTTGCAAAGGTTGAGCCAGCACTCTTCAAACCGAAAGGCATCCGTAAAAAGCAATACGTACCACACTGGGTGATGAATGTTGTCTTCTCCTCATCTTCTCTCGTCATGAAAATTTGGTGATATCCTGAGTAGGCGTCAAGGACTGACAACAGGTCACACCCGGCCGTGGAGTCAACAATCTGGTCGATGCGCGGCAGTGGGAAAGGATCTTTTGGACAGGCCTTATTGATATCTTTGTAGTCAACACAGAACCTCCACTTCCCATTTGCCTTGCGTACCACCACCGGATTGTCCAACCACATCGGATGGAGCACTCCTCTCACCAAGCCTACCGCTTCCAACTTCCTGATCTCTTCTGTGATGAAATCCTGCCTTTCCAAAGCTTGCTTCCTGACCTTCTGCTTGACGGGTCGCGCGTGAGGACAGACAGCAAGATGGTGCTCAATCACTTCCCTGGGGACGTCGGGGATGTCGGATGCCTGCCATGCAAAAACATCGACATTCGCCCATAGGAAAGCAACAAGCGTGCCTTCCTATTTGCTATCCAGGGTGGAGCTTATGGTGAAAGCCCCTCCCGTGCCATCCTCTTTGACGGACGCCTTCTTGGTCTCTGGTGGTGCAACTCTGGATTTCTTGCTCTTGCCGGTGGAGCTCTCTGGCACGTCCTCGACGGGAGCGCAGCACTCCGGAGAGGTGCGCTTGCCGGAGAGGGTGCGAGAGGTCTCGTCGGTCTTTTTTCCTCCTGGGGCTTCAGCAGCAGGAGCAAGTGCCTTGGCAGCATTTGGTGCGACAACTTCCTGGTAGAGTTCGTCAGCGCATATCAGGGCATCCTTCTTGTCGGAGGGGATGGTGATGACGGTCATCGGCCCAGGCATCTTCAGCGTGTTGTAGGCATAATGCGCCGCCGCCATGAACTTGCCTAGTGCCGGGCGGTCAAGGATCCCATTGTAGGGCAAAGGAATCTCGGTTACATCGAAGACAATCCTATCCGTCCTGTAGTTCAACTCTCCTCCAAACGTCACGGGCAACGTGATCTTACCCTTCGGTTGGCTCCTTCCTAGGTTGACCCCTTGAAACGTGCCCGTCTCTTCGAGGTCTCCATCAGGAATCTGTAGCCTTTTGATCACAATAGGTCAGATCAAGTCCGGACCGGCCCCGCCATCAACTAGCATCTTCATCACCTTGAGGTTTCGTATCATTGGCGAAACCAACAATGGCAGACACCCGATCGCAGTTGTGCAATCATGAAGGTCCTCGGTGTCAAAGATGATAGGCGTGCTGGACCACTTCAGTGGCTTCTGTGCATCGAATGATGGCTCCGCCGTGATCTCATGCGCCCACTGCTTGAGCTGGCGGTGAGAGGTGTGCAGCGAGGCGCCACCGTCGATGCACATGGCCTCCGCAGCTTTCTGAAACTCATGATCGCCGGACTCGTCGTCCTCATCATGATCATCGTGCTCCTGCTGCTTGTCACGGCCCCGGGCAGGCCTCTCTTGCTAATTATCCTTGCTTCTTGTCGAATCCTTCAGCACCGTCCTGGCCCTTCTCCTTGTCCCGCCTCTCATACTCTGCTTTTTGCTTCTTAGCAAGCAACTCAACTTGTCGGCAGTTCTGGAGGTCGTGGCCTTTGGTGCTATGGATCTTACAGTACTGCTTGTTAGAGCTTCCTGGCTTGTAGGCAGCCGCCAAGGCTCGGCAAGTGACGCACCCAGCAAATTCCTTGCCGGGGTCGCTTGCCTTGGCCTTCTTGGTAGCGCCAGTGTCGTCGGAACCCTCGACGGCAAGCACGACCTTGCCCTTGAGCTTTCTATTACAGCGCCGGCCCTTCTTCGTCGGGGTGGCCGTATCATAGTCTGTGGAGTCGGTTTCCGCACCGGCGTCCTCGCCGGAGTACTTCCTCCCCTCTTTAGATCGAGCGCATCTGTCGGCCAGAACATAAAGTTCGGCCACATCTTTGACCTTGTTCATCGCCAGCTCTTCACGCATCTTGCGGTTGCGCACATTCTGATGGAATGCGATGATCACGGCGGCGGGGTGAACGTCTGGGATGTTGTACTGCACCCGGCTGAACCTCTGGATGTACTTGCGCAAGCATTCCCCTTCCTTCTGGGGGATGATATGCAGATCGTTCTCCTCGCCATGAGCATGATGGCCTCTAGTGAAGGCACCAACGAACTCATGACACAAATCTGAGCAAGAAGAAATGGAATCCGCTAGCAAGTGCATCAACCATGACATGACATTGGGCTTAAGTGCCAGCGGGAAGTAATTGGCAATCACCTTATTGTTGCGGGCTCCAGCGGCTTGCATCGTGATGGTGTAGATGCTGAGGAACTCGGGCAGGTGAGTCTTGCCATTGTACTTCTCGCCAACGTCGGGCTTGAACATGCGGTGGGAGGGCCACTGGAACTTCCACAACTCCCGGGTAAAGGCTAGGCAACCCACCTCGTAGGGTAGGCCACCATAGCCTCCCGGTGTTGGGTCGCCCATAGTGGGCCCTGCCTGCCTATCTGACTGGTGGCAAACATCATGCCGGCGCTCAATGGTGGTTTGGCCATCTTCAAGGGCTCGCTCCTGAAGAACTTGGCGTTGATCGTGGTGGGTCCGTGGATCGGACGACGATATGGAAATGTTGTCACATGCATCATCGTGATGGATCGACACCCATGGTAGCTGGCGTGGGGGAGGAGAGTGCACCGTGGCTGCATGACCTCCGGCCCTTCCACCACTGGCATGCGGTGGCTGGACGGAGCGGCGTCCTATGGGCCTTGCTAGTCGCGGATCATCCTTGTTGGCGAGGCCCACGAGGCTCCGGACAGTGGCTCTCCACTCATCGAACTTCTCCGCAGCACGAGGAAAGTCAAGGAGCAGCTGCGCGTGTGCCAAAGCTTCTGCTGGCGTGGGTGGCGGCAAAAGCTGCATGGACCGTGAAGCGCTTCGATCTCTAACCACGTTAGAAGGAGCTCTATCACGGCCTTGCGGCCGTACGCCATTTTCGCCAGTACCTAGGCATGCATGCTGGCCTCCTTCATCTCGCGAAGGGTGCACAGGACTCTTCCCAGGTCGGCGCCCGGGGTCCCCAACGTGGTGACGCCGCTCATCGCGCACAACCTGGGAAGAGCGCGTCGTGGGCATTGGCGCAGGCATCTTGGAGGTCGCCGCGCCGCCAGTAGGTGGCACGACACCACCCCTGGAGGGCCCCGCGCCGCCTGCGGAGGGCCCAACTCCGTCTCTGGATTTGGTGACGTGTGGCTCGTTGTCGTGCGCACGAACGACGACGCTCGCCAGGCTTTGACTGCCAGAGCAGTGTGGGTGTTCGCGGGTCGCACCTCGGGTTCTGTCCGCGACTAGCCCGCTACTCGTCCGCACCGGTACGGGAAGTCCGGCTCCAGATGAACTGATCGCCGTCGTCGTCTTCCTCTTGGGAGCCACAGCGATGGAGAGCTTCTAGACTAGCTGCTAGACCAGATTTTCACAACTGTGTCCCCTACCTGGCGCGCCAAAGATGTCGGTGAGAATGACACCTATGGGATCACGGATCGTCTACCCAGGTTCGGGCCGCGAGGATGCGTAATACCCTAGTCCTGCTTCGGTGTATATTAGAGTGTTCTTGAGCTAGCTATAGTGCGTGAATTTCTCAAAAGAGCTGAATCCCACTCCAGTACGCCTCGGGCCTCCTTTTATACGAAAAAGGGGATGCCACAGTGGCACACATGAGGTGGAAAGTGCATACGGTGGCTGAGTCTATCCTCTGGCAGCATTGGATAAACGCATTCAATGCGCTGCCGACGTGCCCTTCTTGCTATCGCCGCTTCGCCTTGCTGCGACACGCGTCCAGGCCAGCGCGACGTGTAGTGCCATGTAGGCTAGAAGGCTGCCGAGCTGGTGCGATGGCAGCGTCTTCATGAAGATCTTCATGCCACCACGCAGGTGCTTGCTGAGTTGGAATGGAGGACGCACGTCGCCACGCAGGTGCTCGCTTGGTTGGCTGGGATGGCAGCTGCATGGGAACGGCGGTGGAGTCTTGGCGGGTGCAGGCCTGGCCACGGCCCCGCTGATGCCCTCAACAAGGGTCTTGCCTAGGCATCGCGGTCGTCCCCGGCAAGAATCTTGCTGGAGGTCTCGTGGGTTTCCTCGGTGAGTTTCTTGCCGAGGATCGTCGTCTTCTGGTCCTCATCTAATTTTGTATGCTTATGATCTTCTCGAAGATCTGTATGCCACCATGGAGGTGCCTCCCGAGCCTTGGTTCCAATGTGGTTGTTGGCGTTTGGGAACCTCGGGCTCAAGGGTGGCGCGCTCCGCTGGCGTCGGGCAAGTTGCCCCGGCAAAGCTCTTGCAGGGGCTGCGGAGGCTGCCCCAACAAGGGTCTTGCCGGGGAATCTGCCCTGTCCTCTTGCTCTCTGTGTTTCTGGTCTTGGCGTTGCTTTGATTGTCTTGTGGCTTCGGCTTCCCTCTTCTACCCTGCTAAGTGTGGTCGCGGGTGCGGCTCTAACTGCCCGTGCACAGGTAAAGGGGTGCAAAGTAGAGCCCCTACTTCTCTACACCGACACATCTTCGCATGCAAGGAAGTGCATCCATATTACAGGCAAAACAAATGATTTGCCCCCCTCACTGCTGGGACCCACCAGCTACATCTTCGCACACAAGGAAGTGCCTGACAGTCGGGACCCACCTAGTCGAAGCGTAGATAGCATTGTCATTCTGGTCACGAACATGTACATACATACTGGTCGATGTAGACGCGCATGTGTCATAGTAGAGGCGTGCACGTAGCATGTACATGTACGTACAATGGCCAGGGTGCAAGAAAGTAAATACAACCACGTACGTACATACGGGCGGGGTCTCGGACGCCTACTCGCACATACGTACGACCAGGACTTGTGTACATGGCTGGGTGGAACAAAGAAACTGCGTCGTCATGTTCATGGGGAGGCAACAAAATGGGTCGTGTTCATCAGGAGGCAACGGAACGCGTGGGAGCCAACCGGCTTGGACGGAACAGCCGATGGAAAAGAGGTCTGGCTAGAACAGAGGAAACGGCCTTGTGTTCGACCGGCCACGTTCGAAATGGGATCCAGTTCATCAGGAGGGCTCCTGCATACCGCAAAATGGAGGAAACGGACTTCTGTTGGACCTCCTACAGTCAAAATGGGGTCCTGTTGATCGGGAGGGGTGTGGCATACCGCAAAATGGAGGAAACAGACTTGTGTTCGAGCGCTACAGTCAAAATGGGGGTTCTGTTCATCTGGAGGGGTGTGGCGTACTACAAAACAGGACTCCACGGGATACTATTCATCTCCACCGCCGACCTCCTCCAGCCTCCATGGGCTACTGTTCATCCACTGTTGACCTCCTCCAGTCTCCACCTGCTACTGTTCATCCACGGGCTCCTGTTCATCCAACCTCCACCGGGCGCTACTCCACCGGCTACTGTTCAACCGGCCCTCTCCACGGGCTACTGTTCATCCAGCCCTCCACCGGCTACTGTTCAACCAACCCTCCACGGGGTCGTCCTGTTCATCCAGCCCTCCACGGGGTCCTGTTCATCCAGCCCCAACCGCTCGGCTTCAGTTAGCAGCAGTAGCGAAGGAATCACTCAATCGCTCGGGTTCTGTAACATGTAGCCTGCAGTGCAATCGCTCGGGTTCAGTTAGGCAACGCCTTGCTTGGATTCAGTTAGAGCCCAACGCATTGTACCCATGCGCATACGGTACGAGAGAAATGCGCATCACTCGGCCCCCGACCACCCACCGTACACGGGAACTCCTCAATATTTTCCTCGCCCTCGCTTCTACCATGGTTTTTTCCATCATGGACGGACTAAAGAATGTCATGCAGCTGCATCTCCGGCCCACCCAGAATGAAAAGCCCATTTTCTATCATGATTTTTTGTCATATAAGTAGGAGCCCACCACATCTATGATGATACCAGGTTTTGTCACAATTATCGTCAGAAGTGTCATAAGTATGACAGAAAAAAATTTCACTCGGCCCAAAATGTAATGGATGTGTCTTTTTTGTAGTGAAGGTCTGCCATGTTGTATGTCTTTGCCCGGACTTCATGGTTGCAGTAGCGTTGTGCTTGCTGCTGATAGAACGCGGACCAAGCTCAAGCTATGTCTCGCTCTTCTTCCAAGGCATCTAGATCATCATGCTGATCGAGCTCGACTTCCTTTTCTTCGTACATGCACACTCTAGGCGCGTCATGGATAAGGTCGCATGGGAGAACTTCTTCCGCATTGTATACCATAAAAATGGTGTGTATCTAGCTGACCGATTAGGACTAGTGCGCAGCCCCCATAGTACAGAATCCAGTTCCTCAACCTAATGGCAGTCTGATTCTTCAAGGGATCGAACTAGGCAAGGCTTAATGCTGCTCACAATGAGTCCATTGGCTCATTCGACCTGCCCGTTGGTCTGTGGGTGGTACACCGAGGCGTAATCGAGCTTGATGCCTATTTTTCCGCACTAGTCTTTAACTTCTTGGGCGGTGAAGTTGGTATCACTATCGGTAATTATACTGTGGGGGACACCATAACGACGTATGACATCGGATAAGAAGTCGACGGCTGGTCCAGATTCTGCCGAAGTGATGGGTCTTGCCTCGATCCACTTGGTGAATTTGTCGACCATGAGCAATAAGTACTTTTTTGTTCCCCCTTTGAGTGGCCCGACCATGTCAAGACCCCAGACCGGAAAAGGCCATGTGATCTGTATCGTTCGAAGAGCTGTGGGGGGGATGTGACTTTGATTTGCGAACAACTTGCATTCGACACAATGTTGAACTAATGTCCGGGCTTCTTCATGGGCGGTAGGCCAGAAAAAAATGCTTGGAAAGCTTTGCTGACCAGGGCCCGAGCTGCCGCGTGGTGTCCACCCATGCCCGCGTGTATCTCTGCCAAGAGCTGCTGGCCCTCTTCTTCGGAGATGCACCTTTGTAAAACTCTTGTGGTACTCTTCGTAGAGAGTTCACCCTCATGGACCTTGTATGCTTTAGAGTAGCGAACTATGCGTCGTGCTTTGGTTTGATCCTTTGGAAGCTGATGTTGTGTGAGGTAGGCTAGTAGGGATTATGTCCAGGGTGGGATTACAACCATTACCACGTGTGCGAAAGGTGTTTCCTCGAGTGTGGAGCCACCGATGACGTGATCATCTTGTTCATTTTCGGGCGAGGTATTGTGAGCGGGCTCGTTCGATAGTGTACCAGTGGCGTCGTCCTGCCACACCATGGATGGCTTAAAGAGCCGCTCAAGGAAGGTGTTTTTGGGAACCTGATCACGCTTGGCGCCCATTCTGCCGAGGACGTCGGGTGCTTGATTGTTGTCTATAGTGACATGGTGAAATTGTAGGCCCTCAAATGAAGCTGATATCCGGAGGACCGTGTTTCTATATGCCGCCATCATGGGGTCTTTGGCATCAAATTCACCGTTGACTTGCGAGATCGCCAAGTTTGAATCTCCCCTTACGTCGAGGCGCTGCATGCCCATTGATGTGGCCATACGAAGACCATGCAGTAGTGCTTCGTATTCGGCTGTGTTGTTGGAGTGTGTGTACATTATTTGGAGGACATACCAAACAGTGTTGCCTGTGGGGGTGATTAGGATGACCTTGGCCCCAGCCCAGCTAACATGTTTGAGCCGTTGAAGTACATTGTCCAGTGTGAGTATGTAGAGTACTCTCGGGGTAGTTCAGCCTCGGTCAATTCGGCTATGAAATCGGGTAGTACCAGAGATTTAATGGCTCAGCGCAGCTTATATGTTTTCTCGAAGGGGAGAAGCTCAATGGCCCATTTGGCGATGTGGCATGTGGCATCCCTGTTATTAATTACATCATTTAAGGGGAAATCTAATGCCACTATGACCGAACATTCTAGAAAGTAATGATGTAGCTTTCGAGATGCCATGGAGACCGTGTAAGCTATCTTTTGATAGTGCGGGTATCGTGATTTGCATGGCGTAAGCACCTCGGACACATAGTAGAACGGCTTCTGTACTTGGAACTTGTGGCCTTCAGATTCCCACTCCATGATGAGCACTGCGTTGACCACCTGATTGGTGGCTGAAATGTATAGTAGCATGGGTTCGCCGGTGCCGGGTGCGGCTAGGATAGGGTTGCAGGCGAGGAGTGTTTTAATCTCCTCGAGTGTCATGGTTGCTTCATCTGTCCACTGGAAATTCTTGGTCTTTTTAAGCAGCTTGTAGAGTGGCAATGCCTTTTCTCTGAGGCGGGATATGAAGTGGCTCAAGGCGGCCACGCATCCCGCTAGCTTCTGGACGTGCTTAAGCTCTGTTGGTATTGCAAGCTAAGATAGCGCTCTAATTTTGGCCGGATTGGCTTCGATTCCTCTATGGGAAACTATGAATCCGAGTAGCTTTCCGACAGGGACCCCAAAGACACATTTCTTCGGGTTGAGCCATATGTCATATGCCCACATGTTGTCAAAGGTTTTGCGTACGTCGTCTATCAGTTGCTCGATGTGTTTGGTATTGACAGCCACGTAGTTGATGTATGCCTCGACTGTTCTGCCAATTTGGTTTTGGAGGAATGTTTGAATCATGTGCTGGTATGTGGCTCCCATGTTTTTAATACGAATGGCATGGTGTTGAAGTAGAAGGGGTCGTAGGGGGTGATGAATGCGGTTGCTGCCTGGTCGGACTCCTACATCTCGATCTGATGGTATCCGGAGTATGCGTCGAGGAAGCATAACGAGTCGTGTCCGGCAGTGGCGTCGATGATCTGGTCTATCCTTGGCAGGGGGAATGGATCCTTAGGGCAGGCTTTGTTGAGGTGTTTGGAATTGTTGCAGAGCCACCAGGACTTATCCTTCTTGGGTACCATAACCAGATTTGCTTACCACTCGGGGTGCTTGATCTCACAGATTAATCCGGCCTCTAGCAGTTTTGCAAGCTCTTCGCCCATGGCCTGCCGTTTGGGTTCGAAAAATCGGCGTTGGGTTTGTTTCACTGGCTTGAAGCCTTCTAAAATGTTGAGGTTGTGCTCTGCTAGCCTTCATGGGATTCCTGGCATATCTGATGGGTGCTAGGAGAATATTTCCCAATTTTCATGCAAGAATGTCCTTAACACCTCGTCGACTGTGGGGTCCAGTTGTGCTCCTATGGATGCCATTTTATTGGGTGCACTTGAAATTTGACTATTTCGTCCGCTGGCTAGAATGATGTGGATTTTGTCTTTTATTGAGAACCACGTCATCCCTGTCGACTGTAGTGCCTAGCGCTATCAACTCTTCGGCCGCGAGGGCTTTGGATAGTGCATCTAGGGCGAGGGATGCTGTCTTGTTTTCGGCTCACAAGGCTTTTGTCGGGCGCTTTTAAGAGAGATCACCCCGTTGGGCCCTGGCATCTTGAGTTTCATATACCCGTAATGTGGTACGGCCTGAAATCTTGAGAATGCCTCACGTCCTAGAAGTGTGTGGTATCCGCTATGGATGAGCACAATGTGAAATAGTAAGAGTTCAGATCTGTAGTTGTCGGGTGTACCAAACATAACGTCGAGGGTTACGCGTCCCGAGCCGTGTGCCTCCCTACCAGGTATTATAGCTTGGAATGTGGTATGTCTGTGTTCGATGCGAGATCTATTGAACTACATCTTGTCTCGAGTATCCTCATAGATAAGGTTGAGGCCGTTGGCTCCATCCATAAGCACTTTGATCAGCAGGAAACCGTCGACAACGGGGTCGAGGACCAGTGCGGCCGGTGTGTGGTTATTATGGGGGCTTGGCTCGTCCTTCTTATTGAAGTTGATAGGAGTGGCCACCCATTGCTGTGTGTCCATCACTTCATATATTTGGTTGAGCTCTCGAATAGCCTTTTTTCCTTTTATTATTTGAGTCAAACGTCTCATATACCGTAAGGACATTGTGTAAGTGCATCTAGCTCCCCTTAGCGATTTTGGTGTATTGAAGACTTATAGGTTAAGGGACTAATATGTTTGTGAGTGTACACAGTCTTTATAAGTCAATGAGGAGTTTGATATTTACAGTGAAAGTCAACCCCTAAATATGAATGTCTTCGACTGAAGATGTTCTACTGAATACATTGAAAGTGAAGAAATTGGTGTGACCGTGAAGACTTGGATATTCATGCGAGGAATCTGAAGTGTGCAGACATTTGTTTTCGTAGTTTCTTTTTCTCTTTCTTGAGTCATAGGAAACACCGTACTGTTAAAGGGGGTCGAGGTAATACTAAGGAAACTGATTTCCAAGTGATGCTCATCTCAAAATCCTACACTTACCCAATCCTTTGAGTGAAGCCATTGGAAATCTCATATCAGTTCAGTCAATTTCTTCAGTGACAGAGACTAAGATCTTGTGGTCTCTGAGGAATTTGTTCTGACTGAGGAGTTAGGAATTCGCTAGTGCGAATTGCCTACACAGTGATGAACATGATAGCCCTAAGGAATTAGAACCTCAAAGTATCCAACCGTTGCTACGCCGCGCGCCAGCTATTCCAAAATATCCTACCACCTAACGGTCATATCAGACAAGGGCATTTATGTCTTATCATGCTAGGCTGCTCCCTAGGCTATAAATAGCCGCCCCTACAACCACTAGCTAGTTGGCTGCTCCAAGAGAAACTGACACTTGTCATTTGAGAGCATCCCATCCTCCGAGGACTTTGAGAAAAAATCATCAAGTGAGGAAAACCCAAATCCCAAACCCAAACGTACAAACTCCAAAGTGATTGAGCATCACTGAAGAGACTGTTCCTGTGTGGAACCGACGATTGTTACCTTTGAGGACTGTGTATCCTCCAGACGGTTAGGCGTCATGGTCTGAGCATCCAAGAGGAATTGTGGATTGCCGAGTGACCAAGTCTGTGATGGTTTGGAAGTCACATGTGAACACTTACCACTACTGTTGGGGGATGTCTGTGTGATCTTAGCTCAAAGAGAATACGGTGAGGACTATGTGTCCGGGACTGTGTGTCCTCGAGTTTAAATACTCGGCCGCTCCAACCAGACGTACAACTGTCACAGTAGTTGGAACTGGTTTACCAAATCATTGTCTTCACCAAGCCAACTGGTTATATTTCCTCAACCCTTTCATTTCCTCAGTTATGTGTTGATGAACCTGATCATTACTGTTTGAAGACTTTGACTGAAGACTTTCTCTAATTCCTCAATCCTATTTCTTCAGCCAGTTTGTCTTCATCCTGCTTATCCTATGTTTACGCTTTCTGTACTCTGTGTTTGTCTTTCATTTCATCATGATGAATATGTTGTTGCTCTGTTATGCTTATACCTGAGTACTTATTTCGCTGCAAGTAGTTCTTTGCTTAGGAATTTCCTCACCCTGAAATTCCTCAGTGAAGAATTCATAAAAATCGCCTATTCACCCCCCTCTAGTCGATGAAACGCACTTTCAATTGGTATCAGAGCAAGGTACTCCCTTGCTCTGTGTGATTTTGCTTTAACCGCCTGGAGTTTTAGTTATGTCGACTGTAGGTATGATCAATGTCTCGGCTGGGTGCCCTACCTTTGATGGGACGGACTACCCCTACTGGAAGAACAAGATGCGCATGCATCCTGAGGCAATTGATAACGATCTCTGGTACGTTGTGGAAAATGGCGTTCCCTCAGTCAATCTATCTCTGAATGCTGCTGACGTGAAGAGATTCAAGCAACTCAATTCTCAAGCAAAAAATATCATATGTGGCCATCTGAGCAAAGGACAGTATGGCAGAGTGAGTGCATTGGGAACTACTAAGCTGATTTGGGACAGACTATCCAAGGTCAATGAAGGAGTCTCAACTCAACGTGACTCACGAGTTGATGTTCTTAGCAATCTCTTCAACCGCTTCAAAAGACTCAACAATGAAAATGTTCAGCAAACCTTCGGTCGCCTCACTGACATCTCAAATGAGCTTCAAGCACTTGGTGCCACTGACATCAACGATCATGAGGTGGTGAAGAAATTGCTGAGATCACTTGACACCTCATTCGATACCCTCGCACTGATGATTCCAGAACGAGTTGATTACAAGTCACTTGATTCCGCTGATATCCTCGAGAGGCTAAATACTCATGAGTTCCAGCTTGCTAAGAAGAGAGATCTCTATGGACCGAGCTACGGAAGATCACGTGCACTGAAGGCCAAGGCAGTATCTGACTCCGAAGCTGACAATTCTGGTAGCAGCCTTGGTGATCCTGAAGAACTGAGCCAGGAGATAGCAATGCTCGTGAGAAAATTCTAGAAGTTCTCTCGCCGTGGTCGCTTTGGAAAGTCTTCAAGAAATGATGATTCCTCGTCCCGTGACTACAAAAAGAGAACTTGCCACAAATGCAAGAAACCTGGTCACTACATGTCTGATTGTCCTCTGTGGGAAAAGGAATCAAAGAAGAAGTACAAAGATCACGATTCTGATGACTCAAAGAAGAAGAAGAAATCCTCAAAGTCTTCATCATCAAAGTATTCAAAGTCTTCATCTCACAAGAAGAGCAGTTCCAAGAAGGCCCGGGCATTCATTGGCAAGGAAATGGACTCTGAAGCAGAATCTGAGGATAATGTGGAAGAGGAGGAATCTAAGGAATCTGACTCTGGTGTGGTGAGCCTAGCCCTCGCTATTGCTTACGTCAGCAAATCCATCTTCAACACTGAAGAAAATGACTTCCCCAACTCTGCTGACAAGAGCGTCGATGACTATGCTCCCACCTATTGCTTCATGGCAAAAGGTGCCAAGGTACTCAAACATTCCCCCTCTTACTCTAGTGAGAATGACTCTGATGACAATCTCAAGCCTAGCTATTCAAAACTTGGTAAAATTGCTGTTAAACAACAGAAGGCTTTAGAAAAGATTCAAAATCAACTAGATAGAAGCAATGACCTGTTGGGTGAGGAATTGAATCGAACTAAGACTCTGACAGATAATCTTCAGAGACTTCAAACTCAGTTTGACAACCTTCAAAATCATCATAACACTCTCTTAACTGATCATGAAAAGCTTTCGTATGAACTTCTTGAGACAAGATCTTGAAAAGTTAAAAGCGAGTTATGAAGATCTTTAGAAGGAAAATGATTCATTGCTTGCTCAATAGATTAGTTCCACCATGTCTGAAATGCAATTAGCGCGAATCTGCTAATTCATCACCTGAATGTTCAAATGCTTCTATTGCTGCAAATTCTTCAACTGTCTCTGTGGTTACAAATTCCTCATCTGAGGGTACCACATGTATCGCTGACGATAATGCAGGGCTGAAGGAATTGTATGTGACAGGCATTTACAAAAGCCTCAAAGGGCATCACACTCTATGTGATGTGCTCAAAAAGCAGATCTTGAACAGGAAACCTAGGAAAGAGGGTATTGCCTTTGAAAGGAAACTCAATGCTGATGGGACCTACTGGAAACCTGAGAAGTATCCCAAAACATCATGGGTTGCTGTGAAAGGACCTCCTATAGATCCATGCACTTTATCTGGCTTTACCTCTGATTCTTCATATTGCTCTGATGAGTCATTTGACTCCAACTATAAATTGTTTAAGAATCAGAATGGTGAAGTATTTGCTTGATATGTTGGAACTAACTACAAGAACGTTCCACCTATGTAGAAAATCCGGGTTCCTAAAAGATGCCTTGAAATTCTTCAGGTGAATGTCATCATGACACCACCAATGAAGAGTAGGAACCCTAGACCAAATTCTTCATATGGATCAAATACCTCACATGGATTGAAATCCTCATATGAACATCATCATGCTAACACTTCTGTTTCGCAGGGAAAGTCTAAAGGCTATGAATATGTGCATTATTCTTCAAACCATTATGTTCATAAGTCCTCGAAGAATCTCTCTTCTTATTCATATGCTTATCCTAACCACTCTTGTGTGAAACGAAGTGCACTGGCTTCTATGCCATCCTTTTCTTATGGAGCTCACAGAATCATGAACTCTTTGCCACCCCTCCAAATGTGGGTGGTGAAGAAAAATAACTAATCTCTTATGCAGGGTCAGGTCTCTAGATGAGCTTAATCGTTTGAATAATTTGCTAGAGACCTGAATTTTTTTGAAAGGACGCAAGATAATCATGAAGAAAGGAATCATTCATTTCTCTCGTCCTCGTATTGCTATATCTGTTACTGTTGATGAAATTGATATCATATTCTTCACTAATGAAGTATATCGGTTCGTAAGTTGCACTAATTCATCTGCAGGATTAACAAGCCAAAGCTACTGAGTGGGTCCTCGAAAGTGGATGTACAAATCACATGACTGGTGACAGGAACTTGATGATGGACACTGATTTGTCACCATCTCATCTATAGCATATCACCTATGCTGACAAAGGCAAAAGCAAGGTATTGGGTCTAGGCAAGGTTGCAATCTCAAAGGATAGACAGATGGACAAAGTCATGCTTGTCGAGTCCTTAGAATTCAACCTCATGTCTGTCTCAATGCTTTGTGATCTTGATATGGTTGTTGTCTTTGGAAAATATCGCTGCCTTGTGCTAATGGAATCTGACAACTCCAAAGTCTTCGAAGACTTTAGGAAAGGAGACTTGTATATTGTTGATTTCTCTGCAGGACCACAGCCTGCCACATGTCTACATGCAAATGATTCAGAATGCTGGTTATGGCATCAAAGTCTTGGTCATGCTGGGATGAGGAACTTGCATGCACTCGCAAAGAAGAAGTAGGTCATTTGCATTGAGGGTATAAAATTCCTCAAAGATCATCTTTGTGGGGCTTGTGGTGCTGGAAAGATCACCAGAGCCAAGCATCCCTCGAAGACTATCATGACCACTTCTCGTCCCTTTGAATTACTTCATATGGATCTATTTGGCCCTACTCATTATGCCACGTTCTCTAGTTCTGCATCATTATATTGCTTTGTCATAGTTGATGGCTATTCTTGTTACCCATGGGTGCATGCACTTACAAAAATGAAGTGCATGAAGTCTTCTGACGTTTTTCCTCAAGGGCTTCCACTAACTTCGGTGTGAAGATCTAGCATATCAGGAGTGATAATGGAACCGAGTTCAAGAACACTGGCCTCGATGAATATCTCGATATGCTTGGTATTACTCACGAATTATCTGCTCCTTATACTCCTCAGCAGAATGGCGTCGTGGAGCACAAGAACAGGACCCTTGTTGAGATGGCTCGCACCATGCTTGATGAATACAAGACACCTCAGCGCTTCTGGCCTGAAGAAATTGATACTGCGTGCCACAACATCAACAGGGTATATCTTCACAAATTCTTCAAAAATACCTCATATGAACTCCTCACTGACAAGAAATCCAATGTAAGTTACTTCAAAGTCTTCGGTGCTAAATGCTAGATTAGAGATCCTCACCATCACACTAAATTTGCACCGAAAGCACATGAGGGTTTTATGCTTGGTTACGGAAAGGACTCGCACACCTACAGAGTCTTCAACATCAATCATCACAAGGTTGTTGAAACTGTATATGTGCGGTTCGATGAAACTAATGGCTCACAAAGAGAGCACCTACCTCCTGTGCTAGATGAAATGTCACTTGAGGAATCCATCAAGTTCAAAGCCACTGAGGATGTCATCCCTATCGAAGAATCTGCTGAAGAAGTCATTCCGGATCATGAAGAAAATCCCGCTAGTGCTGCTAAAGAAACTGGTCCTGAAGAAACTGTTGGGCCTAAGCAAAGTCCTCAACCTACACATCATCGCGTTGCAAACAAAATGCAGATCGACAAGATCATCGATGACATCAAAGTACCAGGTCCTCTCACGCGCTCAAAAGCTTCACATTTGTCTAACTTTTGTGGGCATTTTGCATTTGTCTCTATCACAGAGCCCACTAAAGTTGATGAAGCAATCATGGAATCTGAGTGGATTCAAGCCATGCAAGATGAATTGCATCAGTTCGAGCTCAACAATGTGTGGGAGCTTGTCAAGCGACCAGACCCACGCAAGCACAACATCATCAGTACCAAATGGATCTACCGCAACAAACAAGACGAAAATGGCCTCGTGGTGAGGAATAAGGCTCGTCTTGTAGCTCAAGGCTACACGCAGGTTGAAGGAATTGATTTCGATGAAACTTTTGCACCTGTTGCTAGACTTGAGGATATTTGCTTATTGCTTGCTGACGCTAACCATCATAATATCATATCACATCAAATGGATGTTAAAAGTGCATTCCTCAATGGTAAGCTTGAGGAAGAAGTATATGTTGCTCAACCGCCAGATTTTGAGGATCCAAAATTTCCAGATCACGTCTACAGACTCAACAAGGTTCTCTATGGCCTCAAGCAAGCACATCGGGCGTGGTATGACACACTGAAGGAATTCCTCATGAAGAAAGGCTTCAAACCCGGTTCACTTGACCCAACTCTTTTCACCAAAACATATGATGATGAATTATTCATGTGCCAAATATATGTTGATGATATTATCTTTGGTTGTACTAACCAACATTACAGTGATGAATTTGCCTATATGATGAGTGAAGAATATCAAATGTCTATGATGGGTGAATTGAAATTCTTCTTAGGTCTTCATATTTGTCAACAATACAATGGCATATTCATATCTCAGGAGAAATACCTCATGGATGTGTTGAGGAAATTCGGCATGCAAGATTGCAAAGCCGTCAAAATTCCTATGCCCACAAATGGCCATTTATGCACTGATGAAAATGGTGAAGACTTTGATCAAAAGGTACACCGCTCCATGATTGGCTCTTTATTGTACCTATGTGCATCTAGGCCGGATATTATGCTTAGTGTTCCCATGTGTGCCCAATTTAAAGCTACACCGAAGGAATCACACCACAAGGATGTGAAGCATATTCTTCGATATCTAGCTCACACACCAACACTTGGATTATGGTATCCCAAGGGCTCTTCCTTTGATCTCATTGGATATTCAGACTCTGACTATGCTGGCGATCGGGTGGACCGCAAGTCAACGTCAGGCACATGTCATTTCCTCGGATGATCCTTGGTATGTTGGTCCTCGAAGAAACAAAACTGTGTATCACTCTCCACTGCAGAAGCTGAGTACATTGTTGCTGGATCTTGCTGTGCTCAATTACTATGGATGAAGCAAATACTCAAGGACTATGACATCGATGTGAAGAATGTGCCACTCTATTGTGACAATGAGAGTGCTATCAAGATTACTCACAACCAAGTTCAGCACTCGAAGACAAAGCACATCCAGGTTCATCATCATTTTCTTCATGACCATGTGTTGAAGGGCGACATCTCGATCGACCATGCAAGTACTGAGGACCAGCTGGCCGATATCTTCACAAAGCCCTTGGATGAGAAGAGATTTAGCAAGTTGCGGTGTGAGCTAAATATCCTAGAATCTTCGAATGTTCTTTGAAAAAGACACTCATCCTAACACTTATGCTAACTTGATGACTTAGATGTGCAGCACACGAAGTAATGTTTTTCTTCAATCAATGAAGACTAACCCTCTAAGTGTGAAGAAATTAATGAAGAAATTGATTCTTAGAACCCTACAAGAGTTGTACGCGGTGTCTGAAATCAGCTTTCTTATATGGTGGGTTACGCCACCAACCAAAGTTGAAAATCTTCAATTTGAGTTTTTCTTCATTTTTGAAATTCCTCAATTTTTCAAATTCTTCAACTTTGCATTGTCTTCACTCTTTCCATCGTTGTTCTTGATTGACTATATATATATATATATATATATATATATATATGAGTTTATGTCCTCCACAACATTCACTTATTGCTAATTCTTCAAGTTGTATTTGCTGCTAAGTGAATGTGATCGGACACTTATCCCCCTCTATGCGAAACTCAACCCAGTCTGTTCACAAATTCTTCATGTGCGTTCTATTTGGAACTCGTTCAAATTCTTTACTATGTCCTTGTCAGCTGAAGAAATTGCGAACGAAACTTTAAAATATTCTTATCTGAATTTTCGGCTTTTGCCTCTCAAACCGTTACGCATTCCACAATATACTTATCTTTGCACCCATGATATCACACGATCTCCGCCTCTCTGTATGTGGATGACACATGTCACGCGAATGAGAAGGGTCAGGGGCATGTTCATCCAATTTCCTCGGACGAGCGGTTTTTCACCTCAGCTATAAATACCCCCTCCCCTCCTCACTTTGTTTTTACTCCGCTCGACCTCACTCCGTTGCTCGAGCTTCTCAAAACCTAGCGCCGCCACTACTTCCATCATCGCCGGTGAAGAAGAGCTTCACTGCCTCAACCTCGTCGCCGTCGTACTCGCGTCGGCCGCAGACATCTTCTCTGCACCGCCGCCGTAGACATCTTCCTTCGCCAAGTTAGGGCGTGGAAGATACGAGCCGACGAACTTCCAAATCTACACCTTTTGTTCGTCGTGTTCTTCATCAA
The DNA here is from genome assembly GCA_963921465.1 of Triticum timopheevii. Taxonomy (NCBI): domain Eukaryota; kingdom Viridiplantae; phylum Streptophyta; class Magnoliopsida; order Poales; family Poaceae; genus Triticum; species Triticum timopheevii. The sequence continues at coordinate 244,939,368 of OY997266.1, forward strand.
GAGTAATTAAAAGTTACTTTTCCTACATTTTATTCTACTGATGATTTTCATCAAATCTTCAAAAGGGGTTTATTCTTCAACCTCCACACTCTAAACACCTAGCACAAATCTTCAGTTCTTGATCTATTTCTCTAAGTGACGTTTTTCTTCATGATTCCTCAATTGTGTGAATCTCACGATCTACACAACTTTGGAACCTAAGTCAAAGAACGCTTAGTGAAATTCTTCAAGACACATCGGGTCAATTTCCTCAAACTTGTTCAGTTTTACAAAAACTTTTGAGAACGCATATGACCTCTCCAAATTCTTCGCACCTATACTCTGTTCAGAGGTACACATGTCTCTTGCTGAATCACTAGGTTCTCATCAATTTAACTCATTTGCAGCATTCCCCGAAGAAAAGCTGCACACTTCTTCAGAGAACTCAATTGTTCAAATTCCTCAGCTGAAGAAAATGGCAGATGGTAAACGACCTCAGAAAGGAGGAAAGAAGCTTGAAGTCAATACTGCCTTTGAGATCCCAGATGACATCTATGCAGGGTACTGCATGCCTGATGAGGCAACTCACGGCAAGGAGACTAAAAATGAGCGCAAAGTGCGCATACAGAGGATTGAAAGAAGATGGGCAAGAGAATGGAGGAACTACAGATATGTCACTACCAAATACATGAAGAAATTCGCTCTTTACCCTCCATGCTCAAGACCTCCTCTGGCACCTGGCCAAAGAGCTGATCCAACAAGCCTTAAACGTGGTGAGGATTATGCTGATGAATGGGCCAGGTGGCAAGATAAATTGGCCAAGCAAGCCAAAGAAGCAGTGAAGAAATTCAATGAGGATTCTGCCGCTGCCGCTGCCGAGGCTTCTTCAAGCAAGAAGGCTATGCCAAAGAAGTCGGCCAATAAACCTCCAAGTTCCTCAGCAATGCCCTCATGTCCAAGTTCTTCTTCAATGCCCTCACGGCCAAGCTCCTCTGTGCCACCGAGGCAAATTCCTCAGACTGCCCCAGTTCCTCATACTGCACAAATTCCTCGGGCTTTAAAACCCACAGCTCCTCCGGCAAAATCCTCGGCACCGGTGCATCTCGCCCCTTGCCAAAGGACCACTGGCATATCAATTGCCTCAGGAGCTTCAGCAAGTTCTTCAGCTAATGCTTCTTCAATCGGTCCCACACTGCTGAAGACCAAGGCCACTGCTGGACGAGGCACTAGACCAAGTCCTCACAAGAAGCAGGTGGTCTTCCAAACTCCATCTGATGATGAGGCTGATGATGATGAATTAGCTGATATCATCGAGGACAGACGGCAGCGGGCCGCTTGAGCCAAAGAGAGTGTTGTGCCCCTTCTACTGGATCCGAAGAAGATCCTGGATTTCATCAATCTCTGGCACAAAGATCCCGATGCTACAATGCCAGAGTTAGGCCTCACTCCTAGACAACGTCACATGGTGACGGTGTTCATTGCTGAAGAAAAATGGAAATTTGATCAAGCCAGAGTGGCTAAGAAAGCTCTATATAAGAAGCAGTGCTTTCTGAAAGATAATGTTCTGTGTCTTTTGCCTGAGCAGCTCATTGGACTTCAATCTGAAATCAAAAAGCTCAGTGATGAATTTGACGCCTACAAGGCAGAATGGCTGGGAGCTGATAACCCACAAGTATAGGGGATCGCAACAGCTTTCGAGGGTAGAGTATTCAACCCAAATTTATTGATTCGACACAAGCGGAGCCAAAGAATATTCTTGAGTATTAGCAGTTAAGTTGTCAATTCAACCACACCTGGATAACTTAGTATCACTAGCAAAGTGTTTAGTAGCAAAAGTGGTATGATAATAAAGGTAACGGTAGCAAAAGTAAAGATAAATGTTTTTGGGTTTTTGTAGTAGTTGTAACAGTAGCAACGGAAAAGTAAATAAGTGAAGAACAATATATGAAAAGCTCGTAGGCAATGGATCAGTGATGGATAATTATGCCGGATGCGATTCCTCATGCAATAGTTATAACATAGGGTGATATAGAACTAGCTCCAATTCATCAATGTAATGTAGGCATGTATTCCGTAAATAATCATATGTGCTTATGGAAAAGAACTTGTATGACACCTTTTGTCCTACCCTTCCATTGCAGCGGGGTCCTTACGGAAACTAAGGGATATTAAGGCCTCCTTTTAATAGAGAACTGGAACAAAGCATTAGCACATAGTGAATATATGAACTCCTCAAACTACGGTCATCACCGAGAAGTATCCCGATTATTGTCACTTCGGGGTTGTCGGATCATAACACATAATAGGTGACTATAGACTTGCAAGATAGGATCAATAACACACATATATTCATGAAAACATAATTGGTTCAGATCTGAAATCATGGCACTCGGGCCCTAGTGACAAGCATTAAGCATAGCAAAGTCATAGCAACATCAATCTCAGAACATAGTGGATACTAGGGATCAAACCCTAAGAAAACTAACTTGATTACATGGTAAATCTCACCCAACCCTTCACCGTCCAGCAAGCCTACGATGGAATTACTCACGCACGGCGGTGAGCATCATGAAATTGGTAATGGAGGATGGTTGATGATGACGACGGCGATGAATCCCCCTCTTCGGAGCCCCGAACGGACTCCAGATCAGCCCTCCCGAGAGAGATTAGGGCTTGGTGGCGGCTCCGTGTCATGAAACGCGATGAAACTTTCTCCTTGATTTTTTTCTCCCCGAGACGGAATATATGGAGTTGGAGTTGAGGTCGGAGGAGGTCCAGGGGGCCCACGAGATAGGGGGCCGCGCCCTCGGGGGGGGGGGGGCGCCCCCCTGTCTTGCGGACAGGCCGTGGGCCCCCTGGCACTAATTCTTTCACCAAAAATTCTTATTAATTCCAAAAAGTGCCTCCGTGGATTTCCAAGACATTCCGAGAACTTTTCTTTTCTACACATAAAACAACATCATGGAAGTTCTGCTGAAAACAGCATTAGTCCGGGTTAGTTTCATTCAAATCATGCATATTAGAGTCCAAAACAAGGGCAAAAGTGTTTGGAAAAGTAGATACGTTGTAGACGTATCAACTCCCCCAAGCTTAAACCTTTGCTTGTCCTCAGGCAATTCAGTTGATAAACTGAAAGTGATAAACAAAAACTTTTACAAACTCTGTTTTCTCTTTTTGTTGTAACATGGAAAGCCAGCATTCCAGTTTCAGCAAATATTATGAACTAACCAAACTAACAATAACACATAGGTCTCACAATTACTCATATCAATAACATAATCAGCTAGCCAGCCATAATAATAAAACTCGGATGACAACACTTTCTCAAAATAATCATAACATGATATAACAAAATGGTATCTCGCTAGCCCTTTCTGAGACCGCAAAACATAAATGCAGAGCACCTTTAAAGATAAAGGGCTGACTAAACATTGTAATTCATGGTAAAAGAGATCCAGTCAAGTCATACCCAATATAAACCAATAATAATGAATGCAAATGACAGTGTGCTCTCCAGCGGGTGCTTTTTAATAAGAAGGGTGATGACTCAACATAAAAGGAAATAGATAGGCCCTTCGCAGAGGGAAGCAGGGATTTGCAGAGGTGCCAGAGCTCGATTTAAAATAGAGATTGAATAACATCTTGAGGGGCATACTTTTGCTATCAACGCAACAACTATGAGATGGCTGTATCTTCCATACTACATGCATTATAGGCAGTTCCCAAACAGAATGGTAAAGGTTTATACTCCCCCAACCACCAACAAGCATCAATCCATGGCTTGCTCGAAACAACGAGTGCCTCCAACATACAATAGCCCAGGGGGAGTTTTGTTTAATTATTTTGATTTGCTTTGATCTTTTTGGATCATTGGACTGGGCATCCCGGTTACCGGCCCTTCCTCGTGAATGAGGAGCGGAGTCCACTCCTCGTGAGAATAACCCACCTAGCATGGAAGATATAAGAAGCCCTAGTTGAAACATGAGCTGCTCGAGCATACAAAACAGAATTTCATTTGAAGGTTTGGAGTTTGGCACATACAAATTTACTTGGAATGGCAGGTAAATACCGCATATAGGAAGGTAGTGGACTCATATGGAACAACTTTGGGGTTTAAGGAGTTCGGATGCACAAGCAGTATTCCCGCTTAGTACAGGTGAAGGCTAGCAAAAGACTGGGAAGCGACCAACTGAGAGAGCGACAACAGTCGTAAACATGCACTAAAATTAATTTACACCGAGTACAAGCATGAATAGGATATAATCTACCATGAACAGAAATATCATGAAGGCTATGTTGATTTGATTCAACTACATGCGTGAACATGTGCCAAGTCGAGTCACTTAATTCATTCAAAGGAGGATACCATCCCAATCATATCACATCATAATCATTCTAATAGCATGTTGGCACGCAAGAGGTAAACCATTATAACTCAATGCTAATCAAGCATGGCACAAGTAACTATAATCTCTAGATGTCATTGCAAATATGTTTACTTCATAATAGCTGACTCAGGAACGATGAACTCATCATATTTACAAAAACAAAAGAGGTTGAGCTCATACCAGCTTTTCTCATCCCAATAAGTCCATCATATATCATCATTATTTCCTTTCACTTGCACGAACGAACGATGTGTATAATAATAAGAGTGCACGTGCATTGGACTAAGCTGGAATCTGCAAGCATTCAACTCAAGAGAGAAGACAAGTAATTTGGGCTCTAAGTTAAATAAACAATCATGCATATAAGAGCCACTAAGCATTTTCAATATGGTCTTCTCGACCCCCAAAAGAAAAGAAAATAAAACTATTCACACGGGAAAGCTCCCAAAAAGTAAAAGAAGAACGAGAAATATTTTTGGGTTTATCAAACACACAAGAAGTAAACTAGAAAAAGAAATGTAAACTAGCATGGATAATACAATGAAAGAGTGTGAGCGCCGACGACTAGTGTGTGAACATGAATATAAAGTCGGTGAGAAATGCGTACTCCCCCAAGCTTAGGCTTTTGGCCTAAGTTGGTCTAATACCAATGACCACCTAGCTGATATCCATAAGTGAAACTGGGGTAGTACTGAGATGAAGAGGCGACCGCCTCCTTAGCAGCAGCTTGTTGGCGAGCTGCCTCCATTCCCCTCTCATATTCAGTTGCTTATTCCCTGGTGACAACATATCTTCCTTTTGCCTGATAATCAAAAAGGTAGGGAGTAGGAAGAGTAACGGGGACGATGTTGTGTCTGTTATAGGTTAGTCGATAATGGAGGAATTGTTCATTCCTCTCAAGAAAATGATGATCAAACATAGCTTCTTTATCCAAATAAACAGGAGGTACAATCATATCCCCCTCTCGTGGAGCTATATTAAGAAAATTAGCCACACGGGTTGCATAAATTCCTCCAAAGAAATCTCCCCTTCTACTATTATTCTGCAACCTACGTGCAATTATTGCCCCCAAGTTATAACCTTTATAACCTGACACAACACTCTTGAGGACACAAAGATCAGGGGCACACATGTGACATACTTCGTCCTTACCGTTAATGCATCTACCAACAAAGAGAGCAAAATGTATAGCAGGAAAATGAATGCTCCCTATGGTAGCTTGTGTTACGTCCCTAGATTCTCCCACAGTAATACTAGCAAGAAAATCTCTAACTTCAGATTTGGAAGGATCATTAACATTACCCCATTGCGGGAGTTTGCAAGCAGTTGTGAAATCCTCTAAATCCATGGTATAAGATGTATCATAAATATCAAACATAACACTAGGAGAATTACGCGCAGAAATATATTCGAACCTCCGCACAAAGGAATCAGTCAATTGATAAAATTGAGGACACTTATCTTCTCAGAAGTCCTCCAGCTCGGCATTATGCACATACGCGTCAAATTCCTCCTTGAAGCCTGCTTCAACCATAAAATCATCGGATGGCCACTCACAAGCTCGTACATCCGCGTCCCTCGGCAATTCAACATCTTGTTCACGTATAGCAATCCTTGGCCCTTTCTTTGCCGAGGAACCGCCTTGGTACATTCTTCTAAGCATAATTCTTTTTCTGAAAATTTCTGAAATTTTACTAACTTCAAAATAAAAGTGAATAAAACTAAACAAGATTGGTAGCAACTACTCCTACAAGTGCCTAGAGCCTATATCATGCATTAGGATTGCTTGAGACCTCAAAAATTTAACATGCAAGCTCAAGAACATGGCCACCTATGCAGCAAAAATATGCAATGAATAAAGCACTAGAACAAAAACTAATTGGACCAATGGAGGAGTCACATACCAAGCAACAATCTCCCAAAGCAGTTTTGTGAATGGAGCTTTGAGCTAGGAGATCGAAAATCGCAGCAAAATGAGCTAGAACTCATGCTTGAGCTGGATGGGGATTTTTTTGGGTAGAAGATGAAGTGTGTGGGTGCTGGCATAAGTGGAGGGGGGCCACCAGGGGCCCACGAGAAAGGGGGCGCGCCCTCTAGGGGGGGGGCGTGCCCTCCACTCTCGTGGCCTGGTGCTTGCCCCTCTTGCATTGTTTTCAGTGCCAAAAATCCTCAAATATTCCAGAAAAAATCATACTAAATTTGCAGGGCATTTGGAGCACTTTTATTTTCAGGATATTTTTTTAATGCACGGATAATTCAGAAAACAGACGGATAATACTATTTTTTCTTTATTTATTCTAAATAACAAAAAGTAAAAAGAGGGTACAGAAGGTTGTGCCTTCTAGTTTCATCCATCTCGTGATCATCAAAATGAATCCACTAACAAGGTTGATCAAGTCTTGTTAACAACCTCATTACGAATAACACGGAACCGGAGAAATTTCGAATAACACTAAGTTACCTCAACGGGGATATGGAAATCCCCAACAATAAGAATATCATACTTTCTCTTGACAATAGGGAGAGGAAATTCAAAACCTCCAATAATAATAGTTGGAACTTTTCCAATAGAATTGATGCTATGAACTTGAGATTGTTTCCTCGGAAAGTGTACCGTATGCTCATTACCATTAACATGAAAAGTGACATTGCCTTTGTTGAAATCAATAACAGCCCCTGCAGTATTAAGAAAAGGTCTACCAAGGATAATAGACATACTATCATCCTCGAGAATATCAAGAATAACAAAGTCCGTTAAGATAGTGACATTTGTAACCACAACAGGCACATCCTCACAAATACCGACAGGTATAGCAGTTGATTTATCAGCCATTTGCAAAGATATTTCAGTAGGTGTCAACTTATTCAATTCAAGTCTACGATACAAAGATAGAGGCATAACACTAACACGGGCTCCAAGATCACATAAAGCAGTTCTAACATAATTTCTTTTAATAGAGCATGGTATAGTTTGTACACCCGGATCTCCAAGTTTCTTTGGTATTCCACCCTTAAAAGTTTAATCAGCAAGCAAGGTGGAAATTTCAGCTTCCGATATCTTTCTTTTATTTGTAATGATATCCTTCATATAATTAGCATAAGGATTTACTTTCAACATATTAGTTAAGCACATACGTAAGAAAATAGGTCTAATCATTTCAGCAAAGCGCTAAAAATCCTCATCATCCTTTGACTTTGATGGTTCAGGAGGAAAGGGCATGGGTTTCTGAACCCATGGTTCTCTTTCTTTACCGTGCTTCCTAGCAACAAAATCTCTCTTATCATAACGTTGATTCTTTGATTGTGGGTTATCAAGATCAACAGCAGGTTCAATCTCTACATCATTGTTTTTGCTAGGTTGAGCATTAGCATGAACATTATTATTAACATTATCACTAGGTCCATGTTCATCGCTTGATTGTGTTTCAACATCATAAATAGAAATATCATTGGGATTCTCAGGTGTGTCTAAAGTAGGTTCACTAGAAGCATGCAAAGTCCTATCGTTTTTCTTCTTCTTCTTTTTATAAGAACTAGGTGCCTCTAAATTATTTCTCTGAGAATCTTGCTCGATTCTCTTAGGGTGGCCTTCAGGATACAAAGGTTCCTGAGTCATTCTACCAGTTCTAGTAGCCACTCTAACAGCAAAGTCATTTTTATTATTTAATTCATCAAGCAAATCATTTTGAGCTTTGAGTACTTGCTCAACTTGAGTAGCAACCATAGAAGCATATTTGCTAACGAGGCGAAGTTCACCTTTAACTCTAGCTATATTATCGCTCACACGTCCTATCACGAAAGCATTATTCCTTAACTCTCTACCAACATAAGCATTAAAACTTTCTTGTCTAGCCATAAAGTCATCAGATTCATCTAAGCATGGGCTATGGAATTTAGTAGAGGGAATTTCAACTTTATCATATCTATAGAGAGAATTTACCTTTACTACCTGTGTCGGGTTATCAAGACAATGTGGTTCTTTAACAGGTGGTATATTAAGACCATGTATTTCTTCAATAGGAGGTAAATTCTTACCATCTTCAGCTTTAATACTTTTTCTTCCATTGATTTCTTTGCCTCTTGCATATCTTCAGGACTGAGAAATGAAACACCTCTCTTCTTCGGAGTGGTTTTAGGAATAGGCTCAGGAGTCGGCTCAATTGGTTCAGGAATTACTTTAGGAATTGGCTCGGGAAGAGTCCAATTATTTTCATTAGTCAACATATTATTCAATAGTATTTCAGCTTCGTCGACTGTTCTTTCCCTGAAAACACAACCAGCACAACTATCCAAGTAGTCCTGGGAAGCATCGGTTAGTCCATTATAAAAGATATCAAGTTTTTCATTTTTCTTGAGAGGATTATCAGGAAAAGCATTAAGTAACCGGAGAAGCCTCCCCCAAGCTTGTGGGAGACTCCCTTATTTGATTTCCACAAAATTATATATTTCCCGCAAGGCAGCTTGTTTCTTATGAGGAGGGAAATATTTAGCAGAGAAGTAATAAATCATATCCTGGGGACTACGCACACAACCAGGAGTAAGAGAATTATACCAAGTCTTAGCATCACCCTTTAATGAGAACGGAAATATCTTAAGGATATAAAAATAGCGAGACTTCTCATCATTAGTAAACAGGGTGGCTATATCATTCAACTTAGTAAGATGTGCCACAACAGTTTCAGATTCAAGGCCATAAAAAGGATCAGATTCAACTAAGGCAATGATTTCAGGATCAATAGATAATTCGTAATCCTTATCAGTAACACAGATAGGTGAAGTAGCAAAAGCAGGGTCAGGTTTCATTCTAGCATTAAGAGACTGCAGCTTTCATTTAGCTAATAATTTCTTAAGATCATATTTATCATTGCAAGCAAAGATTTCCCTAGCAGCTTCTTCATTCATAACATAACCCTTAGGAACAACAGGCAATACATAATCATTGGGAGAACCGTCATCATCACTATCATCAATAATAGCATCTTCAATAATTTCATCCCCCCTAACTCTAGCAAGTTGTTCATCAAGAAATTCACCTAGTGGCAAAGTAGTATCATGCATAGAAGTAGTTTCATCATGCATAGCAGAAGTGGCATCATCAATAACATGCGACATATGAGAATTCATAGCAGTAGCAGGTTTAGGTGTCGCAAGTCTACTAATAACAGAAGGAGAATCTAGTGCAGAGCTAGATGGCAGTTCCTTACCTCCCCTCGTAGTTGAGGGCAAAATAGTAGTTCGGTCGTCTTTCAAGTTCTTCATAGTGATCAACAGATATAAATCCCAATTGACTCAAAGAATAGAGTCATGCTCCCTCGCAACGGCGCCAGAAATTAGTCTTGATAACCCACAAGTGTAGCGGATCGCAACAGCTTTCGAGGGTAAAGTATTCAAGCTAAATTTATTGATTCGACACAAGGGGAGCCAAAGAATATTCTTGAGTATTAGTAGTTGAGTTGTCAATTCAACCACACCTGGATAACTTAGTATCTTCAGCAAAGTATTTAGTAGAAAAAGTGGTATGATAATAAAAGTAACGGTAGCAAAACTAATGTTTTTCGGTTTTTGTAGTAGGTGTAACAGTAGCAACGGAAAAGTAAATAAGCGAAGAACAATATGTGAAAAGCTCGTAGGCAATGGATCAGTGATGGATAATTTTGACGGATGCGAGTCCTCATGTAATAGCTATAACATAGGGTGACACGGAACTAGCTCTAGTTCATCAATGTAATGTAGGCATGTATTCCGTAAATAGTCATACGTGCTTATGGAAAAGAACTTGCATGACATATTTTGTCCTACCCTCCCGTGGCAGCGGGGTCCTAGCGGAAACTAAGGGATATTAAGGCCTCCTTTTAATAGAGAACTGGAACAAAGCATTAGCACATAGTGAATACATGAACTCCTCAAACTACGGCCATCACCGAGAAGTATCCCGATTATTGTCACTCCGGGGTTGTCGGATCATAACACATAATAGGTGACTATAGACTTGCAAGATAGGATCAAGAAGACACATATATTCTTGAAAACATAATATGTTCAGATCTGAAATCATGGCACTCGGGCCCTAGTGACAAGCATTAAGCATAGCAATGTCATAGCAACATCAATCTCAGAACATAGTGGATACTAGGGATCAAACCCTAACAAAACTAACTTGATTACATGGTAAATCTCATCCAACCCATCACCGTGTAGCAAGTCTACGATGGAATTACTCACGCACGGCGGTGAGCATCATGAAATTGGTGATGGAGGATGGTTGATGATGACGACGATGACGAATCCCCCTCTCCGGAGCCCCGAATGGACTCCAGATCAGCTCTCTCGAGAGAGATTAGGGCTTGACGGCGGCTTTGTGTTGTAAAACGCGATGAAACTTTCTCTCTGATTTTTCTCTCCCCGAACATGAATATATGGAGTTGGAGTTGAGGTGAGTGGAGGTCCAAGGGGCCCACGAGATAGGGGGGCGCCCTAAAGGGGGGGGGGCGCCCCCTATCTTGTGGACAGGCCATGGGCCCCCTGGTGTATTTCTTTCGCCCAGAAATTGTTATTAATTCCAAAAAGTGCCTCCGTGGATTTTCAGGACATTCCGAGAACTTTTCTTTTCTACACATAAAACAACATCATGGCAGTTCTGCCGAAAACAGCGTCAATCCGGGTTAGTTTCATTCAAATCATGAAAATTAGAGTCCAAAACAAGGGGCAAAAGTGTTTGGAAAAGTAGATACATTGGAGACGTATCAGATACCGACTTCTGGTCGCCTGAGTGGTTTTATATAGACGATGTCCCGTTATGTGACCCAGTTCAACCCGGGCTCGCTGCTTTCTCCTTGGAACCCCTAAAGAAGCGCTATGGCTAGAGAGCGCAGGCTGTTTCTGAGGAGGATGACGCCAATGTTGTCAGCTGGTAGCCTAAGTGCAGCTATTGGGCAATACTGACCTCACCATTATACATGTCATGGCCACGGTAATCAGTCGAAGAGTCCAACTACTTCGCCAACGCCCACACTTATTGTGCATGTATGTACAATTGAATTGATGACACCTCCCAATCTTTCCAAGAGAATCTTGACCATCCAACTATCCTCAGGGCCACCCTAGCCGACATATATCAAGGATTGGCAGAGCAATTCGCAAAACGACAGTTTTGAGATGGGTTGTCTTATTGGAATCTTGCAGAGACAATGAGTTTCCTCAACCCTTCTTATTCATCTAATTTGTCTTGTATGGTTAATTTTCTCGACCGGCCCTTTCTTAAGCCTGAACAGAGATGGAGGCACAGGGTCAAATCTCTGAGCAGCCCTGTGCCTGGACCAGAGACACACCATCGGGTAGAGGACCCCCTCTTCAATGAGGACAAAGAATTGTCCTTTATATATGAAGAGGGGAAATTCTTTCGGGAGAGCCTTGACGGCTCAAGGGTTGTCATCACTCCGAAATTGTCGGGAACACGACCGGACTCCTCGGTAAAGCCCCCCTCCTCTACTCGAAAGAGAGCCTCTCGTCCCAAAGCCAGAGTCCTCTGACTTCTACTCAAAGGGATGACGCGCAAAACGTCCGCGCGGAGGACCGGCCCGTCAAGGGAGCCCACTGCAGGGGACGCAGGGAACTCCGGTGCGTATACTAGCTACGAACGCAGACTGAAATACTACCTCGGCTCATAGGTAATGTTAGTGTGTTGTCGAGAATGATTTATGATAGATATTAATTCTTCTAGTCCTGTCACAGGCAACCCATTCCTCCACCGCGAATGGAGTGTCGAAGAGTTGACAAGACGTCGGCTCCGAATAGTGATGTGGGGCCCCGTCCTATCTCGGATGCCGCTCCCGAGGTACCTCAAACAGAACATTTGGGGACCTGTTCGGCTACCCCCTCCGAGGTCTAGAGTGCCACGAACCACCGATGAGCGAAAGCTTCTTTGAGGTACTCCGCTTTTACAAACCAAGAGTTTAATGCTCTTAGCTCGGTGGACGCCAACCTCGGAGCGGCCCGATCTGTCTTTGAGGAGGTAGGGGGCGTTATATCACAGGGTCTGCAGGTAAGATGTTGTTCGAGGCCGTATTATTTTGGTCATCACTTGTGTTCAAGCATGATTTGTTTGCTTAAAGGGAACTTAAACTACCGAGCATGGCAGTAGCCCTCAGGCTTGATATGGGCACTTGTTATTGTATCGAAGCTTGATACTAAGCAAAGATTATGTCTTTTAGAGGGAGCTTACGAGAGAAACTTTCAACTCACCGAGGTACTTGACCAGACGAAGGGGAAGTTGAATGCTGCTCTAGCTGAAGTGGAGCGTGTAAAAGAATTTACCCGAGAAGCACATGGTAAGTGTCTCTTCTTCTCCCTATGGGCCTGTGGTACAATTATCCCGAAGTCATATGACAAGGCGCATTTCAGTAGCGCAAGCCCTTGGTCACCTTGAAAGAGATCTCAAGAAAGCCCGTGAAGAGCTGAATTATGCGGAATCACAGCGGCAAGCTGGACAACATGTGTTAACCCAAAGAAGGGAAGACACGAACGCACTTAGAGCTGAAAATGCTCGACGGGCTCAAGAAATTGAGAATCTTAAAGCCCAACCTGCCACCGCTCAAGCGAAAGAGTGGCAGACAAGTCAAACATTTTTTGGTAATATTCTGTATCCATTTTAAGATGAGCATATCGCAAAATGTAATTGTTTGGCCGACATGTGTTTTCTTGGCAGTTTCCCTAGACAGGCAACCCCTCGAGTCTATCGAATAATTGCACGAGGACACCATGACTCATCTGGTCAGGGTGCACAAAGATGCTTGGAATGTAATGAAGGGAGTGTATAAGGCATTATGGCCTGAGGAACAACATGTGCCTGATGATACGACGGTCCTTGGCAAGTGTCTTAAGAGATCTCGGCGCCGGATCCAAGCCTGGAAGATATCCGCTTGCCGCCAGGGAGTGAGGGAGGAATGTGCCATGGTGAAGACTCAATACACTGGCACATACATCATACATATGGCTGGGGTAGGGCCTATAGGGCCCAATGGGGAGGAAATACCCACAAGCCTTGTTTACGAAGATGTTATGCCTACCACTCACTTTTTGCAGAAAGACTACGCCACCTTAATAGATGGGCTAGACCAAGTGTAATTGAATATTTGTGTATGACTCTATGTATTAATGTACTTTACATCATTGATCAGTCTGCACAGCCGAACTCTGTCAACCAGCCATCGGCTTCTACCTCCTTGTCCAGTGGCCGAGGAGTGTCCCCTACTACTGGCCGAAGTAATTGGTCCTGGTGCATCAGGGACAAGGCAATCCGGCTATATGGCTCGAAAGACTAGAGTGGGTTGATGACCCACAAGTGTATGGGATCTATCGTAGTCCTTTTGATAAGTAAGAGTGTTGAACCCAACGAGGAGCAGAAGGAAATGACAAGTGTTTTTCAATAACGTATTCTCTGCAAGCACTAAAACTATTGGTAACAGATAGTTTCATGATAAGGTAATTTGTAACGGGTAACAAGCAATGAAAGTAAATAAGGTGCAGCAAGGTGGCTCAATCCTTTTTGTAGCAAAGGACAAGCTTGGACAAGTTCTTATATGAAGGAAAACGCTCCCGAGGACACATGGGAATTATCGTCAAGCTACTTCTCATCATGTTCATATGATTCGCGTTCGTTACTTTGATAATTTGATATGTAGGTGGACCGGTGCTTGGGTACTACCCTTCTTTCGACAAGAATCCCACTTATGATTAACCCCTATTGCAAGCATCCGCAACTACAAAAGAAGTATTAAGGTAAAGCTAACCATAGCATGAAACATGTGGATCCAAATCAGTCCCTTACGAAGCAACGTATAAACTAGGGTTTAAGCTTCTGTCACTCTAGCAACCCATTGTTGACGCTAGAATGCGTCACATGAACACGTCAATGTGTACCCGCGGCGCTGAGGGAGATACTCCTCAACTCACACCGTGGGAGGCCGACTTCCAGCGTGATACACAAGACAGCAAGCCGGCGCTTTTGGGACCTGAAACCCCACACGCCCGGGAGGGACCCCGTCTGGGCGCGCGGCGGCTATGGGCTGCCCTAGGTCGACCTGATCGCCCCTAGGGCCTCGAGGTTCGCCCCTGCAATGAAGAAGAACGAACGAAGAACGAGGAAGAAGAAGAACTAGGGTTAAGGAGAAAAGATAAAAGATAAAAAGTGGTAGATTGATTGATCAATTGTGTGTTGTTCAATCGGCCATCACCCCTCAGGTATATAAGAGGCGGCTGGACTTCCCATGCAAGGAAAAGGCTTGGATTCACGTCCAAAACCCTAGTCAAATTTGGATTGGTTTTGTCCGAACTTTCTAAAACTGTTCGGTTTAAACTGGCTGCACTTTGCGGGTAACTTTTGAGATGGTAAACAACCTCGGATGGAAACGAGCCCAAAAGCAATCTTGACCGTTTCGACGAGACGAACAACTTTTATGTTAAACTTTGTTTGATTAGAGTTCATCTTGAGGGTAAAATCACTCGTGCAACACAGGCTGTTATTCGCGCTACCCATCAGTCAGGGTGTCTGGTGGGGCGCGCCACTTTTGGCTCGTGATAGTGCTGTATTCGGATGGCTCTAACTTTTGCATACAAACTCGGATTGGAACGATTCTTATATCAAAATTGATCGTTTCGATGAGACGAAGACAATCCATGTAGATCATTTTTCCATACGTGGCAGTCTTGGGGGCGTAATGTGCCGAATAGTGTTCTGAATACAAAATCTCTGTATTTCGAACACAACTTCGGCCTTCGAGATGAGATCAGATGGTGATGGCCCAAACTTCAAAGATGTTCGTATTGACAATACGAAACTTTTTCATGTAGAATACTTCTCCATTTGAGGCCATTTCAAATAAGTTCTTGACTGTGCCAAAATCTGGTGTCAACACATGCCCCCCTGTTTTTCGGCAAAGCCTGTGTGCCGAAAAATAACTTGCACATAGCTTGCTCTAAGGACGATGTCAACACTCCATCTACCATTTTGGCATATTCTTAGGACGATAAGTTTATATCGGTCATTGCTTGTGTGAATATTTTGACGCAAGATTGGGTGAAACTTTCTCAACTTCCTTAACAATCCGATGATAAAGTCCCATAGATATGTATCTCAAGGTCATCCTCGAAACCATATTATTCACCCTTTTGCTAGGATTTTGCTAATAATTAATAATAAACTTTCTCCAATCCTTATTTCGCCTGCATAAAAGTTTCATTAGTGGCCGAAGCGGTGGGCTTCGGTTCGGCCTTACCTATGTTGACAAGACCTAGCATCGGCTATTGATAGAAATAATACAATACACCATGGTTAACATAGTAGCCGGATGCTTGCTGTGCCAACTCTTTCGAATTGTCATGTCTAGATATATGAAGGATATTAAACCAACCCAAGGTAAATTTTGCATCTAGACAAATCCCAAGATAAACTATAAGTGATTCATCAAAACATTGATAACCCTTGTATATTTGTTGCACTACTTATAACGAATCACTGAAAGCCTCAATCTGTATAGCACCTACAGCAACCAAAAGCTCCAAACCGGATAAATTTTCCTATTCGGCTTTTATTATTGTGCAAACATATTTCAAGTTGTATGAGGCTTGTTTTGGTCTCCTATTGAACTAAGGACGATGTTAGGATACCACACCGACCATGCATTGACATAATCTTAGGACGATAGATAAATATCGGCCATTACCATGTAAACTTCATTCAAAGCACATATAGCCGAAATAAACAAACGAAATGACAAATCAAGTATTTCGGCCCTTTGGATCAGCAACAAACTTGTAGCTAATCAAATGTATATTGATTTGGCAATACCCTTTCATGATGTAAGGAATTATATTGCATGCATGGATTAAAATAAGCCCATTGAGGGTTACCAATTATACCTGATGATGAATTCCATGGCATAGGCATTAATGGCATAGTTGCAGAATATGGATAATGTGTAGACCAAAGATGTTGAAACCTTCGGCTTGGTCCTTCGTAGTTTTCACACTTTTCCTTCTTCACCTTTGTCGCACTTCTTGTAATGGAAGCTTGCACATAATTCTTATTTTGAGCACTTCCTTTGGGAACCCATGCCATGCTCCTTTCTTCAAGTTCTTGTGCACTAAGTTTTTGTAATTTCTTCTTTTGCCAATACGATAAGCCAAGCGGGCATCTCGGCTGTGATTCTGTTTTGACCAATGGCAATTCCTTTTTGGCCTTGTGCACTCTCAAATTATTTTCTTGAGATTTGGCACTTCGATTCTCAATAATTGGTTGCTTTGTCTCATTGCCTTTAGTAGCCAATATCAACACTTTAATTGGCTCTTTTTCATTTGAGATCAAATCTGAAATTGCACTCTTACGACCATCTCTCTTAATGCGGTAAACCTGCTTGACCATCTCTTTCTTCTTCCTTGAGCTCTGGACCGATTCCTTATGATTGAAACAGTCTTTGAAGCGTGATTGTTCAAATGTTGATCTTCTTGGAGCTGCATAGTATTGGTGAGATGGTCTAGAATAAGATGGAGAATGTACCCTTGTATCATACCTGTCCCATGATGAATATGTATCTATATGAGCATAGGGACGCATCCACGGCATTGGCATTGGTGGCCCAAAAATAAGGATATGAATATGTTGCATTAAAATTATCACTTTGCCAATACCGATCCTCATATTTGCGCCTTGGGGGTGACCTTGGTTTCTTTGCATGATTTGGCAAATAAGCATTCTTCTCTTCACTCTTCTTTTGATATTTATCCAATAGTTCAGCGAAGGTGACTTTCGATCTCTTACACTTGCGCTTATTTCGGCCTTTGTTTTCTTCTGGTTTGCTTTCATCGATCATTGCATTTGCTTGTTGCCCCCCAGTCCTTGGTGTCTCCATTGTAGCTTCGAGGGAATTCTTGCCCTCAAGATTATGTTCATTATGCTCTTCAACAACTTCTTTACTTGAAAGCTTGATCCCATCACCTGTAGTTTTTACCTTCTCTTCAAATGGATCGGCTTGAATTAGCCGATGCAAAAACTTTCTACCATCGGGACCAATCGGAATAGACTGGTCATCTCTTGGTGTCTCAACAAATTTCAAACGTCCTTTATCAATGGCCGATTTAACTATTTGACGAAACATGTTGCAATCCTCAAAATTATGCTTGGACGAATCATGCAACTTACAATACATTCGTCCTTGGACAGATGGTTCAACATGGTGATCAAGAATTCTAATATAATTATTTTACAACAACAAATCAAATATTTGATCACACATGCTTGAATTGAAGGTAAACTTTTCATTCTCTAGCCGATCTTGTTGTGAGAATGGCTTTGGAGTTAAGCAAACGAATGGTTCAGATTTTGCATCACACCATTCGGCTATGCATTATGTTTTGCACTCTATCTCCGATGTCTTTGGGTAAGATATTATACTAGCATTAGTTTTCTCAATAGAATTTAACCTTGGCTTTAAATTTCTGAAACGAAAATATTTAGGACATACATGTCTCAGTTGAGACCAAATGCAAGCCAAGTACGAAATAAGAAAAGTTACCCAACGAGATATGAACTTTAGATAAAGCAACGGGGAAAGCTTTGGCTGTAACAATAAGTCATTATCGGTCTTTATAAATGGCACAATAGGTTGACCAATATAGTCTATAATCATTTTATTGCTAACAAGTAAATTGCCCTTCTTTATTGGTCTTTTAAAATTACTTATGAGAATTTTTCTTATAGAAGCATCGACAATCAAGTTACGACCAAATCGGAAGATAGGAAAATCACTGGCTAGACATACCTCTTGAATTACGTTGGGAGAGCATGATGGTTGTATCACTTTAATAATACTTTGTTCCACTTTTGACAGACTGTCCAATGCCTTGACATACTCTTTTTCTTTCATAGATTCGGTACACATACTATTTGATTCGGCTTTTTCAATAACCAAATTTTCTTTGTTACCCGAATGAATACTTTTCTCTTTTTGAATTTGCAAGGCTTCTCGCTCTTGTCTTATTTTAGGCCACATCTCAGCTTGGCGAGCTTTAAATCTTTTCATCTCAATTTTTATCCACTCCTCATGAGATTGCCCCCCAATACTTTGTGACTCTTTCGGCAATGAGGTGCCAAAACTTTGCAATTGTTTAGGGGGTACATTGGTTGCTACAGAACTAGGCAAATGCATCATTTGCACAACTCTTGCTTTTACAACAGAAAAGTCATGATGCTTCCCGCTTTCTATTAGTTCTTGGCGAATAGAGTTGCACAAATCCCAAGAGAATGTAAGATTGTTTTCAATTACCCAGTCTGGATACGGTTGCCCCCCAATGCCTCTAGACTCTTCTGGCAATGAGATGTTGCCGAAATTCTGTAATTGTGTAGGGGGAACATGATATGCCATGGTAGTAGGTGAACACACATGTGATCCTATAGAATTTTCACTTATTCGGCTATCAGCGTGAAGGTGCGAAGCCGAATTATGAATACCTATAGTTTCATATGGTGCCAAAAAATGAGTAGCGTTAGGTGTAGCATATGATGTTTGAGGGTAATTGGCCAAATAACTAGTAGTAACATGGTTGTGCCAAAATCTGGTCTCAACACCCATCATCTACTTACTACTTCCCAATGCCTTCCTCTAGGCCCAAACAATGTTGAAGTGTCATGTAGTCGACGTTCACATAACACCACTAGAGGAGAGACAACATACATCTCATCAAAATATCAAACGAATACCAAATTCACATGACTACTTATAGCAAGACTTCTCCAATGTCCTCAGGAACAAACGTAACTACTCACAAATCATGTTCATGTTCATAATCAGAGGGGTATTAATATGCATAAAGGATCTGCACATATGATCTTCCACTGAATAAACCAACTAGCATCAACTACAAGGAGTAATCAACACTACTAGCAGACCACAGGTATCAATCTGAGGTTTTGGGACAAAGATTGAATACAAGAGATGAACTAGGGTTTGAGAAGAGATGGTGCTGGTGAAGATGTTGATGGAGATTGACCCCCTCCCGATGAGAAGATCATTGGTGATGACGATGGTGATGATTTCCCCCTCCTAGAGGGATATTTCCCCGGCAGAACAGCTCCGTCAGAGCCCTAGATTGGTTCCGCCAAGGTTTCGCCTCGTGGCAGCGGTGTTTCATCCCAGAAGCTTGCTTATGATTTTTTCCATGGTAAAGGACTTCATATAGCAGAAGATGGTCAATGGAGGGCTGCCAGGGGGCCCATGAGGAAGGGGGAGCGCCCAGGGCGGTAGGGCGCGCCCCCAACCCTCGTGGCGAGGGTGTGGGCCCCCTCTGGTACTTTGTTCGCCCACTATTTTTTATTAATTCCAAAAATAACTTTCGTGGAGTTTCAGGACTTTTGGAGTTGTGCAGAATAGGTCTCTAATATTTGCTCCTTTTCCAGCCCAGAATTCCAGCTGTCGGCATTCTCCCTCTTCATGTAAACCTTGTAAAATAAGAGAGAATAGGCATAAGTATTGTGACATAACGTGTAATAACAGCCCATAATGCAATAAATATCAATATAAAAGCATGATGCAAAATGGACGTATCAACTCCCCCAATCTTAGACCTCGCTTGTCCTTAAGCGGAAGCCGAAATCAAAAAATATGTCCACATGTTTAGAGATAGAGGTGTCGATAAAATAAAATACATACATGAGGGCATCATGATCATTCTTATAGCAGCAACATATATATTTTGTCATACGATTTCTTATGCTAAAGTAACAATCTATTCACAATGTCAAGTATGAATCAAAAACTTCATTGAAAACTAACAAACTATAATCTCGGTCATTGAAGCAATTGCAATTTATCATAACTTCGAAAAGAGTCAAATAAGAGCTTACAACAAGTCCACATACTCAACTCTCATTTAGTCTTTCACAATTGCTAACACTCACGCAATACTTATGGGTATGGAGTTTTAATCGGACACAGAGAAAGATAGGGGCTTATAGTGTTGCCTCCCAACCTTTTACCTCAAGGGTAATGTCAACAATAATAGTTCATGCTAACTTACATCCAATTGGATATATATATATATATATATATATATATATATATATATATATATATATATATATATATATATCAGGATCTTTCCAACACAAGGTGCTTGCCAAAGGATAAAATGTAAACAGGAAAGGTGAAGATCACAATGACTCTTGCATAATGTATAAGACAAAAGTAAAAGATAGGCCCTTCGCAGAGGGAAGTAGAGGTTGTCATGTGCTTTTATGGTTGGAGGCACAAAATCTTAATGCAAAAGAACTTCACTTTATATTGCCACTTGTGATACGGACCTTTATTATGCAGTCCGTCGCTTTTATTGCTTCCATATCACAAGATCGTATAAAGCTTATTTTATCCACACTAATAAGTCATACATATTTAGGGATCAATTTTTATTGCATACAACATGACAACTTACTTGAAGGATTTTACTCAATCCATAGGTAGGTATGGTGGGCTCTCATGGTAAAACTGGGTTGAAGGATATTTCGAAGCACAAGTAGTATTTCTACTTGGTGCAAACAATTTGGCTAGCATGAGAGGGAAAGGGAAGCTCAACATGTTGGATGATCCATGACAATATACTTCATTTCGGATATAAGAAAATATAACCCATTACGTTGTCTTCCTTGTCCAACATCAACTCTTTAGCATGTCATACATTAATGAGTGCTCACAATCATAAAAGATGTCCAAGATATTATATTTATATGTGAAAACCTCTCTTTCTCTATTACTTCCTATTAATCGCAACGATGACCAAAACTATGTTTGTCAACTCTCAACAACTTTTATTCATCATACTCTTTATATGTGAAGTCATTACTCTCCATAAGATCAATATGGTCTCTTTATTTCTTTTTGTTCTTTCTTTTTCTTTTATTCCCTCAAGATCATAGCAAGATAGCAAAGCCCTTGACTCAACACTAATCTTTATTATATATATAGCTCACGGACTCAATTACATAGAAGGATCATAAAGCAAAACTAGAAACTACATCATACCAAAACTTTATTCTACTAGATTAAGATATTACTAAAAGGATCGAACTAAGTAAAACGGTAGAGATAGGAGTGTGATGGTGATACAATACCGGGGAACCTCCCCCAAGCTTGGCAGTTGCCAAGGGGAGTGCCCATACCCATGTGTTTATGTTTCCTTCTTCAGAGGTGGTGATGATAGAGTTGTTGATGATGTAGGCTTCTTCCTTAATTTGCACTTGAGAATGGAATTTTTCTCCCTTAGATCATCGATCTCCTGCTCAAGGCTTAATATCCTATTGCATAGTTCCTGTTTGTTCTCCTGCAAGAGATGAAAAGGGATAAACTTGATCTTAGGTTTCATAGCTCTATCAGTGAGACTTGACTTTTTAAACTCCACATGCATGTGCCCAGGTTGAGGTAATGGGACTTCATCTTCATCTGAGCTCGCCTCCTCCTTTCCCTTAGGCTCGTAGTCTTCTTCTTCCTAAGTGGTCCAACCATAATGCTCCAAGTCCCCGTAGACCCTAGGGTCTGCAAGGTAATCAGCCACATAGCTTTCTCCCTCCGAATCCTGGGACGACATATTGCTCTAATCTGCGGCAGAAACAACTCAAGACAAAAACAGAGGATTTTTGCATGATACGGTGGTCAAAACCTTCGAGAGATTATATAATGAATTTTTACCAACCAAAAGAAGTATCGTGCAAGAAAACGGGGTCTGGAGAGCACATGAGGTGCCCACGAGGCAGGGGGCGCGCCCAGGGGGTAGGGCACGCCCTCCACCCTCGTGGACGCCTCGTGTCCTTCCCGGACTACTACTTATTTTCCTATTTTCTTAAATATTCCAAAACGAAGAAAAATTTGCTATTAGAACTATTTGGGAGTCGGTTTACTTACCGTACCACATACCTATTCCTTTTCGGAGTCTGAAATGTTCTGGAAAGTGTCCCTTATGTATTCCTCCGGGGTTACGGTTTCAATAACATTGGTTTCAACATTTATTGGATTACCTGAGATATAATGTTTGATTCTTTGACTGTTCACCACCTTCGGACTTGTGCCTTCGAAGTTGTTGATTTTTATGGCACCGGAACGATGACCTCCTCGATAATGTAAGGGCCTTCCCAATTAGAGAGAAATTTTCCTGCAAAAAATCTCAAATGAGAGTTGTATAGCAACACATAATCACCTACATTAAACTTACGCTTTTGTATCCTTTTGTCATGCCATCTTTTAACTTTTTCTTTAAACAGTTTGGCATTCTCATAGGCTTGAGTTCTCCATTCATCAAGTGAGCTGATGTCAAATAGCCTCTTTTCACCGGCAAGTTTGAAAATCATAATTGAGCCCTTTAATGGCCCAATATGCCTTATATTCTAATTCGAGAGGTAAGTGACATGCTTTTCTATAAACCATTGTATATGGAGACATACCCATAGGATTTTTATATGCAGTTCTATAAGCCCATAATGCACCATGAAGTTTCTTGGACCAATTCTTTCTAGATCTATTAATAGTATTTTGCAAAATTAATTTAATCTCTCTATTACTCAATTCTACTTGACCACTACACTGCGGGTGATATGGCGATGCAATTCTGTGATTAACATCATACTTAGCAAGCATTTTACGAAAAGCACCATGAATAAAATGTGAACCACCATCAGTCATTAAATATCTAGGGACTCCAAACCTCAAAAAAATAACTTCTTTAAGCATCTTAATAGAGGTGTTATGATCAGCACTACTAGTTGGAATAGCTTCTACCCACTTAGTAACGTAATCAACAACAACTAAAATATGTGTATACCCATTAGACGAAGGAAATGGTCCCATATAATCAAAGCCCCAAACATCAAATGGTTCAATAACAAGTGAATAATTCATAGGCATTTCTTGACGTCTACTTATATTACCAATTCTTTGACATTCATGACAAGATAAGACAAACTTACGGGCATCTTTGAAGAGAGTAGGCCAATAAAAATCGGATTGCAATACCTTATGTGCAGTTCTATCTCCACCGTGGTGTCCTCCATAAGCCTCGGAGTGACACTCGCGTAGTATCTGTTCCTGTTCATGCTCAGGCACATAACGTCTAATAACACCATTTACACCTTCTTTATAAAGGTGTGGGTCGTCCCAAAAGTAATGTCTTAAATCATAGAAAAACTTTTTCTTTTGCTCATATGTGAAACTAGGTGGTATAAATTTAGCAACAATGTAACTAGCATAATCAGCATACCATGGAGCAGTACGAGAAGCATTTATGACAGCTAATTGTTCATCAGGGAAGCTATCGTCATTAGGTAGTGGGTCATCGAAGACAAAAGGAATATCTTTTTGTAAGAGATTAGTCAGAGGCCTAGAAATTTTAGAGAAGTCCTTAATGAACCTCCTATAAAAACTGGCATGACCAAGGAAACTTCTTATACCTTTAATGTCCTTGGGACATAACATCTTTTCAATAGCATAAACTTTAGCTTTATCAACTTCAATACCTCTTTCAGAAATTTTATGCCGACAATACCTTCATTAACCATAAAGTGGGACTTCTCCCAATCCAAGACAAGACTAGTATCTTCGTATCTTTGCAAAACTTGATCAAGGTTGCTCAAGCAATCATCAAAAGAAGATCCACAAACAGAGAAGTCGTCCATGAAAACCTCAACAATCTTTTCACAAAAGTCAGAGAATATAGCCATCATGCATCTTTGAAAGGTAGCAGGTGCATTACATAAACCAAAAGGCATACGTCTATAAGAAAAAGTACAGAAATGGCAAGTAAAAGTGGTCTTTTCCTGATTCTCTGCTGACACAGGTATTTGAGAGAAACTAGAGTAACCATCTAGAAAGCAAAAGTGTGTATGTTTGGATAATCTTTCTAGCATTTGTTCAATAAAAGGTAGAGGGTAATGATCCTTCTTAGTAGCTTTATTTAATTTGCGGAAATCAATTAGCATCCTATAACCTGTAAAAATTCTTTGCAGGATCAATTCATCTTTGTCATTAGGAACAACAATAATACCTCCCTTCTTAGGGACACAATGGACAGGACTTACCCACTGACTATCAGCAACAGGATAAATTATACCTGCCTACAGGAGCTTTAGTATTTCTTTTCTTACCACTTCTTTCATCTTAGGATTTAACCGTCGTTGGTGATCAACAACCGGTTTAGCGTCTTTCTCCAATTTTATTTCGTGTTGGCATAGAGTGGAACTAATGCCCTTAAGATCATCGAGAGTATATCCAATAGCAGCACGGTGCTTCTTCGGAGTTTTCAATAATTTCTCCTCTTCCTTCTCTGAAAGGTTAGCACTAATAATAACAGGATATATCTTATTTTCATCAAGATAAGCATATTTAAGAGTATTAGGTAATGGTTTAAGCTCAAACACGGGAACACCCTTGGGTGGTGGAGGATCCCCTAGGATTTCAACAGGCAAGTTGTGTTTCAAAATAGGTCCCCATTTAAAGAATACTTCATCTATCTCCCTTCTTTCATTCATAAACATTTCATTTTCATGGTCTAGCAAATATTGTTCTAAAGGATCATTAGGAGGTACGGCAATAGAAGCAAGACCAATAAATTCATCCTTACTAGGCAATTCTTTATCATGGGGTTGTCTATGAAATTTAGCAAAATTAAACTCATGAGACATATCCCCTAAACCAATCGTAACAATATCCTTTTCGCAATCTATCTTAGCATTAACAGTATTCAAGAAGGGTCTACCAAATATAATGGGACAAAAGCTACCTTGTGGGGAACCAAGAACAAGAAAATCAGCAAGATATTTAACTTTCCCACACAAGACTTCAACATCTCTAACAATCCCAACTGGTGAAATATTATCTCTATTGGCAAGATTAAATGTAACATCTGTTTATTCTATCTCAGCAGGTGCAATATCATGCATAATTTCTTTGTATAAGGAATGAGGTATTGCACTTGCACTAGCACCCATATCACATAAGCCCTAATAACAATGATCTCCTATTTTAACAGAAATAACAGGCATGCCTACAACAGGTCTATGTTTATTTTTAGTATCAAGTCTAGCAATTCTAGCAGCTTCATCACAGAAGTAAATAACATGCCCATCAATATTATCAGCCAAGAGATCTTTAACCATAGCAATACTAGGTTCAACTTTAATTTGCTTAGGTGGTGTAGGTGTTCTAGTATTACTCTTACGAATCATAGTTGAAGCTTTAGCATGATCCTTTATCCTAACAGGGAAAGGTGGTTTCTCAATATAGGTAGTAGGAACAATAGGATCATTATAAGTGATAGTATTTTCTTCAACTTTAATAGGTGCAACTACTTTTACTTCAGTGGGAGGATTATATTTAAACCACTTCTCCTTAGGGAGGTCAACATGAGTAGCAAATGATTCACAAAAGGAAGCTACTATCTCAGAGTCAAGTCCATATTTAGTGCTAAATTCACAAAAAGCATCGGTATCCATAAAAGATTTAACACAATCAAACTTGGGTGTCATACCTGACTCCTTACTTCGTCAAGATCCCAATCCTCAGAGTTGCGTTTAATTCTTTCCCATAAATCCCATCTGAATTCAATAGTCTTCATCATAAAAGAACCAGTACAAGAAGTATCGAGCATGGAGCGATTGTTGAGAGAAAGCCAGAGATAAAAGTTTTGAATAATCATTTCTCTTGAGAGCTCATGATTGGGGCATGAATATAACACTGACTTAAGCCTACCCCAAGCTTGTGAGATGTTTTCTCCTTCGCGAGGCCAAAAATTATATATATAATTACGATCACGATGAACAAGATGCATAGGATAAAACTTCTAATGAAATTCCAATTTCAATCGTTTGTAGTTGATCCCATATCATCACATAGCCTAAACCATGTCAATGCCTCTCCCCTCAAATATAAAGGGAAGACCTTCTTCTTGACAACATCATCGGGCATACCTGCAAGCTTAAATAATCCACAAATTTCATCCACATAGATTAGGTGCAAGTCGGGATGCAATGTTCCATCTCCTGTAAAAGGATTAGCTAGGAGTTTCTCTATCATACCCGAAGGAATTTCAAAGTAAACATTTTCAGTAGGTTGAGGAGCGAATCTTTGCTCTACTGGTCGGGGTGAAGATACCTCGAAAAGCCCCTCAAAGGATTATGTTCCATAGTAACAAGTGACACTAAATTTCAGCACACTATATAAATTTTTCCTTACCAAGTTCCAGTTACCAATGGCGCTTCACTCCCCGGCAATGGCGCAAGAAAAGAGTCTTGATGACCCACAAGTGTAGGGGGTCTACCGTAGTCCTTTCGATAAGTAAGAGCGTCGAACCCAACGAGGAGCAAAAGGAGATGACAAGCGGTTTTCAGTAAGGTATTCTCTACAAGCACTGAAATTATTGGTAACAGATAGTTTTGTGATAAGGTAATTTGTAACGGGTAACAAGCAATGAAAGTAAATAAGGTGCAGCAAGGTGGCCCAATCATTTTTGTAGAAAAGGACAAGCCTGGACAAGTTCTTATATGAAGGAAAACGCTCCCTAGGACATATGGGAATTATCGTCAAGCTAGTTCTCATCATGCTCATATGATTCACGTTCGTTACTTTGATAAGTTGATATGTGGGTGGACCGGTGCTTGGGTACTGCCCTTCCTTGGACAAGCATCCCACTTATGATTAACCCCTATTGCAAGCATCTGCAACTACAAAAGAAGTATTAAGGTAAACCTAACCATAGCATGAAACATGTGGATCCTAATCAGCCCCTTACGAAGCAACGCCTAAACTAGGATTTAAGCTTCTATCACTCTAGCAACCCATCATCTACTTATTACTTCCCAATGCCTTCCTCTAGACCCAAACAATGGTGAAGTGTCATGTAGTCGACATTCACATAACACCACTAGAGGAGAGACAACATACATCCCATCAAAATATCAAACGAATACCAAATTCACATGACTACTTATAGGAAGACTTCTCCCATGTTCTCAAGAAAAAACGTAACTACTCACAAATCATGTTCATGTTCATAATCAGAGGGGTATTAATATGCATAAAGGAACTGAACATATGATCTTCCACCGAATAAACCAACTAGCATCAACTACAAGGAGTAATCAACACTACTAGCAGACCACAGGTACCAATCTGAGGTTTTGGGACAACGATTGAATACAAGAGATGAACTAGGGTTTGAGAAGAGATGGTGCTGGTGATGATGGAGATTGACCCCCTCCAGATGAGAAGATCGTTGGTGATTACGATGGTGATGATTTCCCCTCCCGGAGGGATGTTTCCCCGGCAGAACAGCTCCACCGGAGCCCTACATTGGTTCCGCCAAGGTTCCGCCTCGTGGCGGCGGAGCTTCGTCCCGAAAGCTTGCTTATGATTTTTTCCAGGGTAAAAGACTTCATATAGCAGAAGATGGTCAACGAAGGGCTGACAGGGGGCCCATGAGGCAGGGGGCGCGCCCAGGGGGGTAGGGCGCGCCCCCAACCCTCGTGGGTGTGGGCCCCCCCTGGTACTTTGTTCGCCCACTATTTTTTCTTAATTCCAAAAATAACTTTCGTGGAGTTTCAGGACTTTTGAAATTGTGCAGAATAGGTCTCTAATATTTGCTCCTTTTCCAGCCCAGAATTCCAACTACCGACATTCTCCCTCTTCATGTGAGAATAGGCATAAGTATTGTGACATAACGTGTAATAATAGCCCATAATGCAATAAATATCAATATAAAAGCATGATGCAAAATGGACTTATCATGGGTCAGAAAGTTATGTTATATTATTGTTTAACATAAGAAACATCTTCCGAGGAAAATAGTTCTTCCAACAGTTCCTTTCCTCAGGTTATTGTGCGTAACACTTTTGTATGATCAGTGACCTCGGGGGTAAAGCCCATGGCCAGGGTTTGAAAGACCCCCTCCATTCGTTTCCTATGTCATGGCTGACCAATTTGAAAACTAAAGAATGCTAGCTTTCAGCTTTGTTCGTCTGAGGTACTGCTCTAGATAACCTGGGTGTAACGATCACAACGGTGCTCCCTTTGCCCCCTAGCCAAATAATTGGGAACGTAAGGGAAAGCATAGGAGCCAGGCAACCCAGCTTGGCCAAATCTTAAGTCAAATTTCTGCATAGTTTGGCTTTAGTGACAATAGGGTATAAGAAATGGAATCAATGCATAATTTGAAAAGAACATGCTTTTTTCCTCATGGCCCTCAAGGGAAGACATATGGAATATGCTCCCGAGGTGACCGAAAACACAAGTAACGCTAAATGCAAAAAGGGAAACAAAACATATGTCATAGGGATTTAGCCGTAAAAACGCCAGAGCAGCGCGACGTTCCAAGAAAAACAAATCTAGTTGGCCAAACTAAACAGATAGTTCAAAGAGAATTATAAAGATATCAAATAATGCATATAATAATTCAGAGAAGATTCAAATAATATTCATTGATAAGCTGATCATAAATCCACAATTCATCGGATCTCGACAAACACACTGCAAAGAAGATTACATCGGATAGATCTCCAAGAACATCGAAGAGAACTGTAACGCCCCGAGACCGACGCTCCAGATGGCTTCCATGTTTTTCGTTGTTGTCGTGTGTTTTATTTGCTTGTTGCATTCATCATGTCATCATGAGCATTGCATTCTCATGTTTTCACAAAGCTTGCATCCGTTCGTAGTTGCCGCGCTTCCCCCTTGCCTTCGTTGACCGTTCCGAGTCCAACCATGTTTTCGTTTCCCTCTTGTCAAACCTCCTAACCTCTCTACTACCACCGACCCCCTCTTCCGTGCCTCCGAAAACTTCCTCAAACCCGACCCGGGCTTTCGGTACCGTGGGATCCGGATCATCCCCTAACGTCTATAAAACATCTCCGTTTTCTTATTTAGACTCTCTAGCCTATTTATTTTTGATCGTCCGATTATGATCGGAGGGACCTAATACCCCTAAACCAAAACCCACCTACTATATAAACTAGACCAACCCTAAAACCTAGGAACCTTGTCCCATCCACTCATCGCCGCCGCCACTCCACCGAATCCCACTCGGGATCTCCCCTGCCAGTTCCACCCAACCAGCCTCCACTTTTCCCCTCGATCCATTCCACGTTCGAGCCCGCAACCTTCTCTGCTTCCCGTGCACCCCCGCAAGCAGCGGCACCACCAGAGCTCCCTCCACCATCGAGCACCACCAGCAGGACCAGACCCGCTAGACCCCGCCTCCCTCGTCTGCTCTGGTGTGCCTCGCCTCCATCGACGGCCAAACCCAGCAGGTCCCCGTCTCGCGCGCCCTTCTTCCCTTCTTTTTTCCTGACTCTCTTTCTCCTCTGACCTTCTCTCTTGTATACTTGTGTACCAGCCGAGCCATGGCCACCGCGACTCGCTCAAGCCTCCTCTGTTTGACGGAGAGAGGCCGCCAAGCCACCTCCTCCCCTCACGCACCCGAGCTCGTGGATGCCCGGCGCACCACCTGCTCCACCGGACCAGCAGGACCGTGCCCTTCCTCTCCATCCTCCACCGGACTAGCAACACTCTCTCATCTCTCTCGCTTTTCTTCACAGGGAGCCGCCACTGCCATGGTCTTCCCCGAAGGCGTCGCCCATCTCCGGCCAGATCTGACGCCCAGGGACCGGATCCGGCCCGGATCAACCTCCCGGAGCCCTCATCGCCGGCCTTCCCTGCTTCTACTTGCGGGGACGACGACGACCAGCGCCAGCTCCCCTGCACCGCTCGTCCTCTGCTTCAGGCGATAGGGACATGAGCCTCCTCTGCCTCGCTTGCCCGTGAATAACCCCGTCTCAGCCGGCCTCGTCCCGATCTCCAGCCCAGCCAGCCGGCCTGCCTTGCCTCTCCGTCGAACTGGGCCATGGCCCGTGGTGAGCAGCGCCCAGCCCTCTCCTGTGCTTTTTGGGCTAGTCAGTTTCAGCCCGTGGACGTTTTTTCCCCTTGGACGAATTTGCCTATTATCTAGAAAACTGCCTATTTATAGATTACCCCTCCATGTTCATGCATATAATATCTAATAAACCGTGCATCATATGTAAATAATTTATATATGTAAAATGCTTAGATTTTCATCTAGTTTCACAATATTCAACTTTCATCCATGTTTAACATGTTTAAACTTGTTGTTTGTTTAAATTTGCATAAATGACATGCTAAAATGATTTATTTCACAACTAAATAACCGTAGCTCTGAATTTAATAAACTTTATATGTAAATGGGGTGGAAAAATGCATTGATTAACATGGTGCACTTTGTTTTATTGTTTAACAACATTAAAATATGGTTTAGGGCAGAACAGTACCAAATATGGACATGAGGATTTTCTGGAATTATTGTTTGTTGTTCCGGCCTCATTTAAACTTGCCTAGATAGGTAGTTTTATTATGCTTCACCCCTTGCCATGTTTAAAAACATTTAATGTTGTTGGGTACATAAACGAGAGCGAAATAATAAATGGATGTGGTGTTTCGTCAATATGCAACTCATTGCATATTGAGCTCCACTTAATTTGTAGTATTGTTTGTTGCACTTTGCCATGCCATGCTCATTAAACCGGACATGCATCATACTTGTTTGTGCATCATGACATGTTTATGCTTGTGTGTTTACCATGTTCTTTGCTTCTTTCTGGTTTGCTTCTCTCGTTAGCTTCGGTTTCATTCCGGAGTTGTGAGGATTCGTTCGACTACGTCCGTTTGTCTTCTTCATGGACTTGTTCTTCCTCCTAGCGGAATCTCAGGCAAGATGACCACTACCATCAATATCACTTCTATCTTTGCTTGCTAGTTGCTTCGTTCTATCGCTATGCCGCGCTACCTATCACTTGTCTGTCAAGCCTCCCAAATTGTCATGCCAGCCTCTAACCTTTTTCACCCTTCCTAGCAAACCGTTGCTTGGCTACCTTACCGCTTTGCTCAGCCCCCTCTTACCGTCAGAAAACAAGCAGTAGAACGCCAAGAGTTCATTGCAGAGGAGATCAAGAAGTTGGAAGCAGCAGGCCTGGTCCGAGGAGTACTCCATCCAACGTGGTTAGCCAATCCAGTAGTCGTGCGCAAAGCAAACGGGAAGTGGAGGCTTTGTATTAACTTCACTGATGTTAATAAAGCTTGTCCCAAGGATCCATTTCCCTTGCCGCACATTGACCAGATTGTCGACTCCACGGTAGGATGTGATCTGCTTTCATTTCTTGATGCATACTCAGGATATCATCAGATCTTCATGGCTGAAGAGGATGAAGAGAAAACCGCATTCATTACTCCATGTGGCACGTACTGCTTTGTACGGATGCCTTTCGGACTAAAGAATGCTGGTTCAACATTTGCAAGAGTAGTCAGTCATGCTTTTGAGCCACAGCTGCACAGAAATGTAGAAGCTTACATGGATGACATAGTGATCAAGAGCAAGGACAAAGAAACTCTGATCCAAGATTTGGACGAGACTTTTGCGAATCTGCGCAAGATCAATCTCAAGTTGAACCCCGAGAAGTGCGTGTTTGGAGTTCCTTCTGGCAAGCTTCTCGGGTTCTTTGTGTCCCAGAGGGGGATTGAAGCCAATCTCGACAAGATCAAGGCCATTGAGCAAATCGAAGCACCAAAGCGCGTCAAGGATGTGCGAAGGCTTGCCGGCTGTGTTGCTGCTCTTAGCAGGTTCATTTCCAAGTCTGCTGAACGCGCCCTGCCGTTTTTCAAAATTTTGAAAAAGGCAGGTCCAATGAAATGGACTCCGCAGGCGGAGGCTGCGCTGCAAGACTTGAAGAAATATTTGTCCTCCACTCCAACACTTGTCGCACCTAAGCCACAAGAGAAGTTGCTGCTGTATCTGGTGGCAACCAATCAAGTGGTTAGTGCTGCGTTAGTGGCGGAGAGGGAGGCGGATGATGAGTCAGCGACCGCGGCAAGCGAATCCAGCGACAAGCAGGGGGCTTCCCCGACAAGCTCTGGTTCCGGCAAGGATGGATCTGCGCAGCCACAAGAAGAGAAACAGAAGAAGATGGTGCAGCGCCCAGTTTACTTTGTCAGTTCCCTTCTGCAGGGGGCTAGATCAAGGTACTCTGGTGTGCAGAAGTTGCTTTTCGGCCTTCTCATGGCCTCAAGGAAGCTGCGCCATTACTTTCAAGCACACGAGATCACAGTGGTCACTCGCTTTCCGTTGAAGAGGATATTGCAGAATCCAGAGGCAACAGGCAGGATTGTCAAGTGGGCACTGGAATTGTCAAGCTTTGGCCTTAAGTTTGAAAGTACTTCAACTATTCAGAGCCGAGCATTGGTAGAATTCATAGCAAAATGGACGCCAACACCTGATGAAGAAACTCCGGAGAGGAGCATCCCCGTCAAGGAAGCGAGCAAAGAATGGATCATTTACTTTGACGGTGCCTTCTCGCTGCAAGGCGCCGGTGCGGGCGTACTACTTGTCGCACCCACCGGAGAGCACCTCAAGTACGTGGTCCAGATGCACTTTCCCAAGGAGCAAGCAACGAACAATACTGCAGAGTATGAAGGCTTGCTTGCCGGACTCAGGATCACGGCAGACCTTGGGATCAGGAAGCTTATTGTCAGGGGTGACTCACAGCTTGTCGTCCGTCAAGTAAACAAAGATTATCAGAGTCCATTGATGGAAGCATACATTGATGAAGTGACGAAGTTGGAAGAGCATTTTGAAGGCCTGCAGATGCAACATGTTCCAAGAGCCCAGAACGACATTGCAGACAGCCTGTCAAAATGCGCCGCACTCAAGTTACCTGTGGAACCAGGGATTTTTGTGCTCAAGCTGACTCAACCATCTGTAACACCATCAACTGGACAGAGCAAGAAGAGAAAGTTGGTTATTGGCGACTACTTTCCGGCAGAACTCCCCGAAGCCGCCGCCAAGAAGGTCCCCAGGATCAACACAGAAAGTGCTGAGGAGCAGTCTGCTCCGACAAGCCCCAGGGCTTGTTTCGTTGAAGCAGACGCTCCCGACAAGCTGTGTCCCGACACGCTTGCCGGGGAGCATCACGCTCCGGCAGGATCCCAGGTTCTTGCCGTGAAAGCAGATGTTCCCGCAGCAGCATTTGCGCCTTTAGTCCTTGTCGTCGAGCCACAAGCTCCGGCATGGGCACAACAGATCGTCCATTTCCTTCAGACAGGAGAACTTCCCGAAGAGCAAGAAGAAGCGGAGAGAGTAGCCCGGCAATCAAGTATGTACCAGTTTGTCGATGACATACTGTACAGAAGAAGATTCAACGGAGTGAAATTGAAGTGCATTTCCCGGGAAGATGGACAGCAGCTGTTGGCGGAGATACATGGAGGCATATGTGGTCACCACATTGGTGAAAGAGCACTTGCCGGCAAAGCCTTCCGGCAAGGTTTCTTCTGGCCGACAGCCCTCCAGGATGCAACTGCACAAGTAACCAAGTGTGAAGCATGCCAGTTCCACTCCAAGCAGATACATCAACCAGCTCAAGCTCTCCAAACAATCCCGTTATCCTGGCCATTTTCGGTCTGGGGGCTCGACATCCTCGGCCCCTTCCCCCGAGCTGTTGGGGGCTTCGAGTTCTTGTACGTGGCAATCAACAAGTTTACGAAGTGGCCTGAAGTGGAGGCAGTGAGGAAGGTGACAGCACAGCCAGCAGTCAAGTTCTTCAGGTCAATTGTTTGCCGTTTCGGAGTCCCTAACAGGATCATCACCGACAACGGCACACAATTCACGAGCCGCACCTTCATGCAGTACGTCCAAGATCTTGGCACCAAGATCTGCTTCGCTTCTGTTGCTCACCCGAGAAGCAACGGTCAAGCGGAAAGGGCGAACGCTGAAGTGCTGCGCGGGCTCAAGACCAGAACTTTCGATAGGCTGCGCAAGTGCGGAAGAAATTGGATCGAGGAGCTGCCGGTGGTTTTTTTTGGTTGATCGGGACGACGCCAAATCGAGCCATAATGAAGTGGATATGGCGTCGTTCGAAGAAGTACAGCCTTGCCGGGACACAGACGACAGAAAAGCTAAGTTGCCAAAGTTTCAGCACAGTCAATTTTTAAAATTTTAAGTTATACTCCTTGAACGACCGTGCCTTGTATGGAAAACCTGTGCGCGGAGGAATCGACTCGTGGCTAAGTTGCACCCTTAATTTGTTTCGAGTCTGCTCAACAATGAAAGTGTGCTGCAACTAGCCCCGACAAGGTTTCTTGCCGGAAGCAACACCGCCGGCAGGCTGCTGATGTTCCGCACTCAGCGCTCGCGGCAAGTGTGTTCCCACCGGAAAGTTCCCTAAAAGCGTAGGGTAAAAACATACAAGGGATGGAATTGAGTAAAGGATATAACATAACAAGCATCCCCTTTTCATTAAAAAACATCCCACTCAGGTACAGTCCATAGAGGATGAAAAACATGAAAGAGAGGATTACATGTTTTAGATGTGGCTAAGGCCCGGAAGCTTACAAATTAAAAAGATAAGATGCCCGTAATCCCTTTCCTGTCCCTCTCTTCAGGAGGTAGGTCAAGGAGACGAAAAGGGCAAAAGGGGCGCCTAGGCGAGCTACAGGTGCCAGAAGACACCAAGAGAACATCCCGGGGGCCGTCCGAAGGCTGGACGGTGATGGCGGCGCCGGAAGCGGGGCTCGAAGACGGGGCCGCAGAACGTCAGCACGCTGTCGAGGGCACTACACCCTCGTACTCCGATTTGACGACCTTGTCGCCAGCCCTCTTCCCCTTCCGC
The DNA here is from genome assembly GCA_963921465.1 of Triticum timopheevii. NCBI lineage: Eukaryota > Viridiplantae > Streptophyta > Magnoliopsida > Poales > Poaceae > Triticum > Triticum timopheevii. The sequence goes on from OY997266.1 coordinate 244,974,483, forward strand.
AGCCTCCCTACGCCAGCCGCCCAAGGAGACGACCCCGGGGAGTTCAAGGAGCCGGCGACACGGATGATGGGGTCACCGGTGATGCACGAAGCGGCGCCCGACACCTAGTCGGGCCCGCCATCCCGCCGCCCGCTACCCTCATCATCGCTGTCGCTCTCCTCCTCGTCACTCTCGCTTGAGGGGGAGCCTTCGCTATCGGAGGAGCTGTCCACGCAGCACTTCGCCCGAGTGCCGAAGCACCCGAAGACTTTGACGGAGAGGAGATCGCCCTCCATTAACTTAAAATGGAGGGTAAACCCCTCCATCAGGCTGTGGATACGGGCGAACGTCTTCCACCCACGATCAAGATACATCACATTAGGGGCTGGGAATACAACGCGGACTCGCGTGCCGCTGATCCCACAGCCCCTCATGTGCAGTCTCAGTGTCTCGGGCGGGTCCATCTCCATCGCGCTCGCAAACGGAGCTGGAAGCCGGAGGCGACGATGAGGCGCCCGGCGTAGCCTAACGAAGAACTCGCAAGGGTCGTCCCCTGTGTGGACCGCCGTGGGGAGAGGAACCGCCGGCAGAAGCGGAGCCGGCGCGCCGCCCCGTCCGCCTCTTCCCCGAGCGCCTCGACCTCATCCTCGACCTCGTCCACGACCTCGCCCCCTCCCTCTTCCCCTTATGGCTGGCTCTGCCACCACGGGCGCGGGATAGGAAGGGGGGCGCTGTTTGGCGGCAACCCTCGCCGCCACCGATGAAGGGCCAGGGTTCCCTTCCTCCATGGCGAATGAGAGAAAGGGGAGCAGAAGCTGAAGAAAGGAGAAGATGAGAGAGTGCGGGCTTCTGCGCTCCCCTCCCGCTCTTCTTAAAGGAGCGAGGTGGGGGCTCGGCCGCCCCGCTCAGCGAATCAGGGCACGGGAAGAGCAGGGAGTCGGGGCCGACCAGCTGCCTCTGCTCAAAACGGCCCAGTTTTCCGCTTCCACCGTCCGTGACCCCAAGCGCATGGGAGCCGCGTGGCGGGGATGCAGAACCAAGGCGAACGTTACGCATTTCCTGGATTTAAGTATTGCCCACGATCTCTCCCACGACGCCGCGATTGACGCGTGCTGTTACGGGAGGACGCAGTGGATACGGAGTGGATTTGGTTTGGACCCAGGCCGCGCGTGCCCGTGCCCCGTTTTGGGCCTGGCCCAACAGCGCTCGGCACCGTGTATGGCCCAGGCCCGGGGGCTCCTGTCGGTGTACTAAAGTAGGGGTACCTTAGTACCCCGAACTTGTGCACGGGCAGTCGCAGCGCCCCGCGGCAAGGCTTGCCGGGCGTCCGCCAAGATCCTCCGCTATTACTATTTACTACCATTCAAGAACAAAGTGTTAGCTGAGAAGACAGAACCCCGGCAAGAGGAGCTTGCCGGGAAGGACAAGACCCCGGCAAGAGGAGCTTGCCGGGAAGGCCAACCAAGGCACTTCAGAAAACTTGCCACGATGCTCCGCGCGTCCCGGCAAGACCCGGCGAGCGGCAAGCTTGCGGGTGCGACAAGACAACGCCCGCGGCAAGGCGCTTGCCGCGGCAAAGCCACTACTCTGCGCCCACGCTCCAGCACATCCGATGACGTGTCGCCACAGGATCGCTCCTGGTGCACGTGCCGGTAGGTGTGCAGCCAAGCGGTGCGAGGTGGCAAACGAAGATGACAAGAAGGCCATCGTGGCAGGCGGTGGCGCTCCTAACGGTCGCTTCCTTGCACTGTTTGGGTGACCGGACGGGCATTAAATGCCCTTGTCCCCTGCCGTCAGAGTTAGGTAGGGGGCACTGTTGGTAGCGGTTGTACCAACCCCCGTTTTTACTTTTTTACCCCTCTTTCTACGCTGCCACCTGTCGGTGACCCCTTTAGACTATAAAAAGGAGGCCCATGCGCACGTAGAGGGGGTTCGACTCATTCGACACAACAACAGACCTACGCTCTTGAGCAAGAACAGAATAGAAACACAAAGCAGCAGTAGGAGTTTTATCTCTCCGGAGAGCTCCGAAGCTGGGTAAAATCCCTCGCGTGCTTCGCCTCGATTCGCTCTGCGTGTGCCCTCCGCTCCCTTGCCGGACCGAAAAGGGGCCCTGCCCCATAGGTGTTCGTTCCCCACGACAGATACAAAGACGACGTACTCGCCGGGCTCAGGGGTGGGTATGGCCTGCCCTTCGGCGGGCAGCCTGTGCGAAATCTCGTAAGACAGGTACTTGGCCTCTCGCAGCTTTAGCACGTCCTCCTCCGTGACGGAGGAGGGCATCCACCGGCCCTGAAGGTCGGAGCCGGACATTGTTGAAGGTCCGAAGCACACGAATCTGGGGCTCTTGGTGTTGGAACTTGGAGCGAGGAGAAGATTCGATGGAGGATTGAAGAAAAGAAACGAGCCTTGGTCCTATTATAAAGAGGGAGAATACCAAGAGCCGTCTCCGTGACCGTTCAGGACTCGCCTTCGATAGAGGGGGCATGGCAACGGGCGCGGTTGGGTTACCCACGTCCGTATTGATGATGATCCCGGAATAAGGGGGACACGATCTCTGCTTTGACAAGATGTGACAAGGAAACTGCTTCGCTAAACGCGTTGAGGTGGTATAATAAAAAACGATTCAAGTAAAGGCTTGGTAGTGGCGTGACGTCACGCTACAAGATACGTCAGCAGATCGAACCTGTGTACATGATATTCTCTCTACGGTGGAATGTGGAAATTATTTTGCAGAGCCGGACACTATCCTGGTGTTCACAATCTTCTATGGATTATTCGGAGGAGGAACCCGCCTTGCAATGCTGAACATTATGCACGCCGGACTCATCGTCATTGAAGCCAGGTTCAGGGGCTACTGAGGGAGTCCTGGACTAGGGGGTGTCCGGACAGCCGGACTATCATCGTCCGCCGGACTCCAAGACTATGTAGATACAACATTGAAGACTTCGTCCCGTGTCCGGATGGGACTTTCCTTGGCGTGGAAGGCAAGCTTGGCGATACGGATATGTAGATCTCCTACCATTGTAACCGACTCTATGTAACCCTAGCCCTCTCTGGTGTCTATATAGACCGGAGGGTTTTAGTCCGTAGGACACAACAACCATTACAACAATCATACCATAGGCTAGCTTCTAGGGTTTAGCCTCCTTGATCTCGTGGTAGATCCACTCTTGTACTACCCATATCATCAAAATCAATCAAGTAGGAGTAGGGTTTTACCTCCATCGAGAGGGTCCGAACCTGGGTAAAAACATCGTGTCCCTTGTCTCCTGTTACCATCCGCCTAGACGCATAGTTCGGGACCCCCTACCCAAGATCCGCCGATTTTGACACCGACAGGAGTCCTTCAACAAAAGCATCTGTAGAAGTTTGTGGAGCTGGAGGAGTTGAGACTGGAGGAATCAGTAGGGCAATTGCTGCAGGTGCTGACTTTGTTGTCCTGGGATCATTAGCAACTGGCACAGCTGAAGACCTTTGTGCCCTAGACACTTTCTGAAATGCATTTGTTGTCAAGCTCTTCCTAGATCTTCTCCACAGTTGATTCGATCTCAGTGACCTTCACATCTAGATCATAAATCTTTTGCTCAATGATCCTTTCAAGACTTTCTTGATTTTGAGTCAGGGTGGCCAATCCCTTCTCAATCCTCAAAGTAGCCTCAATCAGATAGCTAGGTTGATCCTGTTTGGTCTGAGGATCACCTGTGAAGCATCTGGAGTACTAGCTGGCTTAGCTGATTTGTCTGCCTTTGCTTTCTCTCTCTTCTCCTAGGCTATTGCACATGTTGGATGGGAGGCATCCATGAAAATTTCATTGTCCTCAAAGTCTGGCGTCATGGGAAGATGCTCTTTGTCAAGTAAATATGTCCTTTCCCCATCTTGGAGTTGATGAGCATCTGAATGTGAGGGGCATATCCACAAAATCTCTTTTGATCAGCTGTAGTCCTCTTTATTGTTTCAATAATGAGAGTCATAACCTTGAACTTCTGTGGCACATCAAACAAATGCAGCAAGTTGATAGAATGGCCACGGATCATCCTATGATCTCCTGACTTGGACAGCAAAGTGTGCCTCAGAATAGTGTTGATAGTGGGTAAGCTAGAGAGAAGACAGTAGATGGATCCAAATTTGTGATTCTCCAAAGCCTTATCAGGAATTTCCTGGTACATATGTGCCATGGAATTATGGTCCTTCTGGGCTATGCATACACATCAATGTCATTTTCTTCTTCAGTAAGGGCATTTATCAACTTGGCCTATTCAGCAAAAGTAGATTGATATCTTGTGCCTTCAGTCATCCAGACTATGTTGCCATCAGGATACAAGTGTGCAGTGGAGTAGAATTGCATAATCATCTCTTTATTCCACTTTGTCAACTTCTGTTAAACAAACTTGTCCACATCATTCAATCTGAAGCTGTCATGCACTCTAGGGAAGTAATCAGCATTCTCATCAATACATTCCCAGTCAACCCACTTGATATCAGAAACAATGGGCTTCTTGTCTAGCAGCACAATTTCATAGAAGTCCTGCTGTTCCTTGGTGTGGAATCTATAGTCAACAGCAGTTCTTCTCCTCATTGCATAAGGATCACTGTCTCCACAGTCTTAGTCATGCATCCTTCCTATCCTTCATGTTCTCAGCAATGGGATGGTTATCATCATGATCTGGTATCTTGGGCTTCAGCTTTCTAAGCACTTGATGTTCTTCTTCTTCTTGAACTTCAGGCACTGGGGCCTTGTTTTTCTCAGCAGCAGAGATATTCATGGTGGATCTCCTAGGTGCAAATGGCTTTGAAGCTTGAGCAGAAACAGGCTTGGGGGCTGTTTTGGGCTTAGATGGAGCAGCCCTAGACTTGATAGCATCCCCCATAAGCTTCTGGGTCTTTGGAGGAGGTGCAACTGGCTCTTCCTCCTCTTCTTCATCTGATTCCCTGACCATAGAAGGCTTGCCAATGACTCTGGCCATCGTCTTCTTGACTCTTTCTTTCCTTTTATTTCCTCCAGCAGCCTCTTCCTCTATTGGTTCAAGAGTGAACTCCATAGATTCCTGAGTGGAGGCAGCAGTACCAAATTCCTTCTTGACAACCTTCTTCTTTGAGGTTACTTCCTCAACTTCAAAATCCTCATCCTCTAAGTTAGAAGTTCTCCTCTTCCTCTGCCTGACAGTGGCCTTAGGCAGATTGCTTGGGGTGCTTTTCCTTCCTTCATCAAAACTGCTATTGGAGGGACTAGTGCCCTCACTCAGATTTGCCTGCTCCTCTGACCTATCCTGGCTATCCCTTTGGTCTGACAACTCTGAAACGGTCCCCACAAATAGATGGGAATAGGTACGGTAGATGAGCATCACAAAGCACAGCAATTTTGGCAAAAAGTTAACACAAAAACTTAATTTTAGTTTTTTGCAGAAAGCATTTCGGAGCTACCGATTTGCCCAACTCGGTGACACCGAAGCAGCTGCAGAGTCTAAACATGCGATTTCGGTCAGACCGAGATGCGGTTCGGTGACTCCGAGATGCTAGGGTTTCACAAAGTTAGTGGTTTTGTTCACACCGATTCGTACACTTTGGTCAGACCGAGTAGTACATGTGCAATGGCCTAAGCCAAATCTGCGAGACCGAGACTTTCAGATTGGTCCGTCTGAGATGAGTTCGGCGGAAACCTAACCCTAAGTTTTTGCATTAAATCAATTCTAAAGGAAATTTTAGGTGGGTAGAGTAATCTCAATCGTGGCAAGAAACTTGGCATTGATATTTGTGCAAGAATCAGAGTTAAAGAAAGCACAAAGAGGCCGAGTTCGTATCCTAACTTGGTGGCGAACTTGATACGGCGACAACTGTGGTGGAGATTCCCGTTGATGGCAGCGGAGACCAGCAGTAGGAGGTCCCTGATAACCCACAAGTATGGGGATCGCAACAGCTTTCGAGGGTAGAGTATTTAACCCAAATTTATTGATTCGACACAAGGGGAGCCAAAGAATATTTTCAAGTATTTGCAGTTGAGTTGTCAATTCAACCACACCTGGATAACTTAGTATCTGCAGCAAAGTATTTGGTAGCAAAGTAGTATGGTAGTAATGGTAACAGTGGCAAAAGTAACGATAGCAGTTTTGTAGTAGTTGTAACAGTAGCAGTGGAAAAGTAAATAAGCAAAGCACAATATGTGAAGGGTATTGGATCAGTGATGGATAATTATGTCGGATGCGATTCCTCGTGTAATAGCTATAACATAGGGTGACACAGAACTAGCTCCAGTTCATCAATGTAATGTAGGCATGTAGTCCGAATATAGTCATACGTGCTTATGGAAAAGAACTTGCATGACATCTTTTGTACCCTCCCGTGGCAGCGGGGTCCTAGTGGAAACTAAGGGATATTAAGGCCTCCTTTTAATAGAGTACCAGACCAAAGCATTAACACATACCAGACCAAAGCATTAACACATAGTGAATACATGAACTCCTCAAACTACGGTCATCACCGAGAAGTATCCCGATTATTGTCACTTCGGGGTTGTCGGATCATAACACATAATAGGTGACTATAGACTTGGAAGATAGGATCAAGAACTCACATATATTCATGAAAACATAATAGGTTCAGATCTAAAATCATGGCACTCGGGCCCTAGTGACAAGCATTAAGCATAGCAAAGTCATAGCAACATCAATCTCAGAACATAGTGGATACTAGGGATAAAACCCTATTAAAACTAACTTAATTACATGGTAAATCTCATCCAACCCATCACCATCCAGCAAGCCTATGATGGAATTAATCACGCACGGCGGTGAGCATCATGAAATTTGTGATGGAGGATGGTTGATGATGATGACAACGACGAATCCCCCTCTCCGGAGCCCCAAACGGACTCCAGATCAGTCCTCCCGAGAGAGATTAGGGCTTGGCGGTGGCTCCGTATTGTAAAACGCGATGAAACTTTCTCTCTAATTTTTTTCTCCGTGGAACGGAATATATAGAGTTGGAGTTGAGGTCGGTGGAGCATCAGGGGGCCCATGAGACAGGGGGCGCACCCAGGGGGATGGGCGCGCCCCCCACCCTCGTGGACAGGGTGTGGGCCCCCTGGCCTTGATTCTTTCGCCAGTATTTTTTATATTTTCCAAAAGTTATCTCCGTGGATTTTCAGGTCATTCCGAGAACTTTTGTTTTCTGCACAAGAAACAACACCATGGCAGTTCTGCTGAGAACAGCGTCAGTCCAGGTTAGTTTCATCCATATCATGGAAGTTAGAGTCCAAAACAAGGGCAAAAGTGTTTGGAAAAGTAGATACGTTGGAGACGTATCAACTCCCCGAAGCTTAAACCTTTGCTTGTCCTAAAGCAATTTAGTTGATAAACTAAAAGTGATAAAGAAAAACTTTTACAAACTCTATTTTCTCTTGTTGTTGTAAATATGTAAAGCCAGCATTCAAGTTTTCAGCAAAGATTATGAACTAACCATATTCACAATAACACTTAGGTCTCATATTTACTCATATCGATGGCATAATTAGCTAGCAATCAATAATAATAAAACTCGGATGACAACACTTCTCAAAACAATCATAATATGATATAACAAGATGGTATCTCGCTAGTCCTTTCTGAGACTGCAAAACATAAATGCAGAGCACCTTTAAAGATCAAGGATTGACTAAACATTCTAATTCATGGTAAAAGAGATCCAGTCAAGTCATACCCAATGCAAACTAATAGTAATACATGCAAATGACAGTGTGCTCTCCAGCAGGTGTTTTTTAATAAGAAGGTGATGAATCAACATAAAAGTAAATAGATAGGCCCTTCGCAGAGGGAAGCAGGGATTTGTAGAGGTGCCATAGCTCGATTTTAAAATAGAGATGAATAACATTTTGAGCGGCATACTTTCACTATCAACGCAACAACTATGAGATGGCGATATCTTCGATGCTACATACATTATAGGCGGTTCCAAAATAGAATGGTAAAAGTTTATACTCCCCCACCACCAACAAGCATCAATCCATGGCTTGCTCGAAACAACGAGTGCCTCCAACTAACAATAGCCCTGGGGGAGTTTTTTTTAATTATTTTGATTTGCTTTGATCTTTTTGATCATGGGACTGGGCATCCTGGTTACCAGCCTTTTTCTCGTGAATGAGGAGCGGAGTCCACTCCTCTTGAGAATAACCCACCTAGCATGGAAGATACAGACAGCCCTAGTTGAAACATGAGCTGCTCGAGCATACAAAACGGAATTTCATTTGAAGGTTTGGAGTTTGGCACATACAAATTTACTTGGAACGGAAGGTAGATACCGCATATATGAAGGTATGGTGGACTCATATAGAATAACTTTGGGGTTTATGGAGTTTGGATGCACAAGCAGTATTCCTGCTTAGTACAGGTGAAGGCTAGCAAAAGACTGGGAAGCGACCAACTGAGAGAGCGACAACAGTCATGAATATGCATTAAAATTAATTTACACCAGGTGCAAACATGAGAAGGATATAATCCACCATGAACATAAATATCGTGAAGGTTACGTTGATTTTTGTTTCAACTACATGTGTGAACATGTGCCAAGTCGAGTCACTCAATTCATTCAAAGGAGGATACCATCCCATCATACAACATCATAATCATTTTAATAGCATGTTGGCACGCAAGGTAAACTATTATAAACTCATAGCTAATTAAGCATGGCATAAGCAACTATAATCTCTAAATGTCATTGCAAATATGTTTACTTCAAAATAGGCTGAACCAGGAACGATGAACTCATCATATTTACAAAAACAAGAGAGGTCGAGTTCATACCAACTTCTCTCATCTCAATCAGTCCATCATATATCGTCATTATTGCCTTTCACTTGCACGACCGAACGATGTGTATAATAATAATAATAGTGCACGTGCATTGGACTAAGCTGGAATCTGCAAACATTCAATTCAAGAGAGAAGACAAAGTAATATGGGCTCTAAGTTACATAAACAATCATGCATATGAGAGCCACTAAGCATTTTCAATATGGTCTTTTACTCTCGACCCCCAAAGGAAAGAAGAGAAAATAAAACTAATTACACGGGAAAGCTCCCAACAAGTAAAAGAAAAACGATAAATCTTTTTGGGTTTTCTTTTTAATTGCTACTACAAGCATGGAAATTAAACTAACTATTTTTTTTGGTTTTTCTTAAGGTTTATCAAACACACAAGAAGAAAGCTAGAAAAAGAAATTAAACTAGCATGGATAATACAATGAAAGAGTCTGAGCGCCGACAACTAGAATAAGTGTGTGAACACGAATGTAAAGTCGGTGAGAAACATGTTGTCGGTGTCAAAACCGGCGGATCTCGGGTAGGGGGTCCCGAACTGTGCGTCTAGGCGGATGGTAATAGGAGACAAGGGACACGATGTTTTTACCCAGGTTCGGGCCCTCTCGATGGAGGTAAAACCCTACTCCTGCTTGATTGATATTGATGATATGGGTAGTACAAGAGTGGATCTGCCACGAGATCAAGGAGGCTAAACCCTAGAAGCTAGCCTATGGTATGATTGTTGTTGTGATTGTTGTCCTACGGACTAAAACCCTCCGGTTTATATAGACACCGGAGAGGGCTAGAGTTACACAGAGTCGGTTACAATGGTAGGAGATCTACATATCCGTATTGCCAAGCTTGCCTTCCACGCCAAGGAAAGTCCCATCCGGACACGGGACGAAGTCTTCAATCTTGTATCTTCATAGTCTTGGAGTCCGGCCGATGATGACAGTCCGGCTATCTGGACACCCCCTAGTCCAGGACTCCCTCACACGTACTCCCCCAAGCTTAGGCTCTTGGCCTAAGTTGGTATGATGCCAAGGAAAGCCGGGCTGGTATCCAAAGTTATAACTGGGGTCGTACTGAGATGCAACAGCAAATGCATCCCGAGCAGCGGCATGTTGGCTGCTATGTCTTGAGCTTGCGTTGGTTTTCCATGAAGAGGAAAGGGTGATGCAACAATAGTAGCGTAAGTATTTCCCTCAGTTTTTGAGAACCAAGGTATCAATCCAGTAGGAGGCTCCTCAGAAGTCCCATGCACCTACACAAACAAACAAAGAACTCGCAACCAACGCAATAAAGGGGTTGTCAATCCCTTCACGGCCACTTGCGAAAGTGAGATATGATAGAGATAGTATGATAAGATAAGTAAATTTTTGGTATTTTATAATATAGATTGGAAAAGTAAAGATGCAAATAAAAGTAGATTGAAAGATTATATGATAAAAGATAGACCCGGGGGGCATAGGTTTCACTAGTGGCTTCTCTCAAGATAGCATAAATATTACGGTGGGTGAACAAATTACTGTCGAGCAATTGATAGAAAAGCGAATAATTATGAGATTATCTAGGAACGATCATGTATATAGGCATCACGTCCGCGACAAGTAGACCGAGTCCTGCCTGCATTTACTACTATTACTCCAGACATCGACCTCTATCCAGCATGCATCTAGAGTATTAAGTTCATAAGAACAGAGTAACGCATTAAGAAAGATGACATGATATAGAGGGATAAACTCAAGTAATATGATATAAACCCCATCTTTTTATCCTCGATGGCAACAATACAATATGTGCCTTGCAACCCCTGTTGTCACTGGGTAAGGACACCGCAAGATTGAACCCAAAGCTAAGCACTTCTCCCATGGCAAGAAAGATCAATCTAGTAGGCCAAACCAAACTGATAATTCGAAGAGACTTGCAAAGATAACTCAATCATACATAAAAGAATTTAGAGGAGATTCATATATTTCTCATAGACAAACTTGATCATAAACCCACAATTCATCGGATCTCGACAAACACAACACAAAAAGAGTTACATCGAATAGATCTCCAAGAGAGAGGGAGTGAACATGGTATTGAGATCCAAAAAGAGAGAAGAAGCCATCTAGCTAATAACTATGGACCCAAAGGTCTGTGGTAAACTACTTATAACTCATCAGAGGGGCTATGGTGTTGATGTAGAAGCCCTCCGTGGTCGATTCCCCCTTTGGCGGAGCGCCGACGAAGGCTCCAAGATGGGATCTCGCGGATACAAAAGGTTACGGTGGTGGAAATTGTTTTTCGTTGGCTCCCTAGATGTTTTCGGGGTACGTGGGTATATATAGGAGGAAGCAGTAGGTCGGTGGCCACCCGAGGGGCCCACAAGACAGGGGGCGTGCCCTGTAGGGGTGGGCGCGCCCGCCACCCTCGTGGCCGCCTCAGCTGCTTCTTGGCTTGCACTCCAAGTCCTCTGGATCACGTTCGTTCCAAAATTGATGCTCCCGAAGGTTTCATTCTGTTTGGACTCCGTTTGATATTCCTTTTCTTTGAAATACTAAAATAGGCAAAACAACCGCAATACGGGTTGGGCCTCCGGTTAGTAGGTTAGTCCCAGAAAGGATATAAATGTGTAAAATAAAGCCCATAAACATCCAAAAGGGGTAATATAATAGCATGGAACAATCAAAAATTATAGATACGTTGGAGACGTATCAAGCATCCCCAAGCTTAATTCCTGCTCGTCCTCGAGTAGGTAAATGATAAAAACAGAACTTTTGATGTGGAATGCTACCTAGCATAATTCTCAATGTAATTTTCTTTATTGTGGCATGAATGTTCAGATCCAAACGATTCAAAATAAAAGTTCATATTGACATAAGAATAGTAATACTTCAATCACACTAATAAAAGTAATCATGTCTTCTCAAAATAACATGGCTAAAGAAAGTTCATCCCTACAAAATCATATAGTTAGGCTATGCTTCATTTTTGTCACACAAAACTTTTCCCAAATTCTACACCCCCGGTGACAAGCCAAGCAATTGTTTCGTACTTAAATAATCTCAAACTTTTTCAACTTTCACGCAATACATGAGAGTGAGCCATGGATATAGCACTATGGGTGGAATAGAATATGATGATGGGGATTGTGTGGAGAAGAAAAAAAAGGAGAAAGTCTCACATTGATGATGATAATCAACGGGCTATGGAGATGCCTATCAATTGATGTCAACATGAGGAGTAGGGATTGCCATGCAACGGATGCACTAGAGCTATAAACAAATGAAAGCCATATTTGAGTCCATTCCGTCCGCCGGTGTTAGTAGTTGTGGGTCCGGAGCTTACACGTGGGACCGCGTGGACGTGGGTCCGGAGCTGACATGTAGGCCCGTGCAACTAAATCCCCAAATCATTTGTAGCTCACACCCATCCCCCCGGCCGGCTGTCCTGCGCCGCCGCCGCTGCCACCTGCGCCGCCGCCGCCGCCACCTGCGCCGCGGCCAGCACCTGCCCCGCCACCAGCTGCACGGCCTGCTCCGCCGCTACCTCCCTGCGCCTACGCTCCACGGCTACCTGTGATGCCCACCACCTTCCTGCGATGCCACGGGTGGGGCGCCCGCCACCTGCTCGATCCGCGGTGCGGCCTCATTCCGTGCGCCCGGCCGGAGCGCTCAAAGGTGGGGGGCTGCTGGAGCTATTTGAACTAGGAGGAAGAACCCTAGGGCGAAATGGTGAGCAGCGGTGACCCCGGAGTATTTGGCGAGGCAGGCATCGGGCCGGAGATCCGCCGCGTCCACGACTGGGTTCCCGAGGGGTAAGTCTCGCCTCTTGTTTAGATTGAGCTTAGTTGTGCATTTGAACACTCGATTCGAGTAGGTTTGCCCAATTAGTGTGCTGATTGCGTCTCTGTTTTTTGCCGGTTAGGATGGAGTTGCGGTTTGCTTTCATGGTGCACATTAGAAGGGACTGGTACATGTTCGATGCAAAGGATAAGAAGAAATACCAAGGAGGTTTTGATTATCGGTTGCCAATGGCTAGTAATTGGAGTTTCAGATAATTTGGGGAGGTAATTTGTAGCCAATATCCTTGGGGTTTGCTTGATGAAGTGGTATACAAATACTATGATGGGGAAAAGAATTGGGTGACAGTTAGTAATGATGAAGAGCTAGCTACCATGTTTGTTAGGCATAAAGAGAAAGATAATTTTCATGTGAGGCTGCAAGTTGATGTGCTTGAGCAGGCATTTGGACCTAGGATGGCGGGTGCAACATCTCGGGGAGAACCAAGTCGTCGTAATGGCATCTCTAGCCAGAACAGTTCAGTTGGTGCACGGCGACGTGGTGGCTCGACAAGTGTGGGCAACAGCAGTAGGGTCCCCCTTGAAGTGGAGCCTAATGGCTACAATTCTGGGGTTGATGAAGAGAAGCTATATTCTGATGTTATTCGGAATTTACGACGGGCACCTCGGACTGAAAACCAAGATGAGGCTTACAATGCAGTCCGTGTGGATGATGACGCGATGGGTGAGGACGAAGACCTTGTAGCTGTTGAATGGGACCCTTTGAACCCTCAAATGGAAGAAGGTGCAGTTTTTGCATCCATGAATGAGTGTAGAAATGCACTTGTGACATACTGCATCAAGGTAGAACGTACTTTCAAAGTTGACAAGAGCGATCAAGTACGTTACAGAGTGCACTGTCCGACTGAGGGTTGTCCATGGAGGCTACTTGCATCTAAAATGCGGAATAGCACTAATGTTCAGGTCAAAGTGAACCCTTTTAAGCACACATGCCAGGAATCAACCCTTAGGAAGGATACAATCAGTAGAGCCAAGTCAAGATGGGTGGCAGAAGAAGTAAAAAAGTGGGTGAAAGAAAACCAGCAAGTGGGTCCAAAGGAATTGCAGAAGAACATCAAAGATAAGTTCAAGATAGATTTACCATACATGAGGTTATTCAATGGTAAACAACATGCTATGGATTATATTTATGGTAACTGGCAGGAAAGTTTTCAATTGTTGTATTCATTCAAAGGTGAAGTGGAGAGGACAAGCCCAGGTAGTATTGTAGATATTGATCACCACACTGTGGAGTACACATTCAGGGGAGTGACAAAGACCAAGGAATGCTTTAGAAGGGTTTTTGTCTGCTTTGAGGCTTGTCGCCGGGTTTTTTTGGCAGGCTGCAGGCCTTATTTGGCTATTGATGCCACTTTTCTCACAGGGAGGTTTAAAGGACAGTTAGTAGCAGCTTGTGCAGTTGATGCACATAGTTTTGTATTTCCAGTTGCCTATGGTGTGCTGGAGACAGAGTCTGAGGAGAGTTGGACTTGGTTTTTGCATAATCTCCGCCGGGCTATTGCACATCCCAATGGTTTGGTCATTCATACAGATGCCTGCAAAGGTTTAGAAGTGGACGTGGACAATGTGTTCCCTGGAGTAGAGCATAGGGAATGCATGCGTCACCTTGCTGCAAATTTCATGAAGAAATTCAAAGGAAAGGTGTATACCGACAATTTATGGCCAACATCTTTGACATGCAGTGTGAAGAAGCACAACTACCACTTGAGGCAGTTATACATGAACCCCAAAGTGAAAGAATACTTGGAAACACACCACTCCAAGTTATGGGCCAGAAGCCAATTCAGTGAAGTGAGCAAAGTTGACTATGTGCATAATAATCTAGCAGAGTCTTTCAACTCAACGATCCGGAAACTAAAGGGTCATTATGTGGTGGATTTGCTTGACAGGATAAGGATAGAATACATGCAGAAATTTCATTATCGTGCAGGAATAGCCGAGGCAAAATTCATGGGCCACATTATCATCCCTGCCATGATGAATGAACTGAAGCAGAAGACAACAGGCTTGGAAATGAACATGACGCTTTGCTCGGGTACCACAGCAGAGATATCATATTTGGATAAAGAGAAGAGGGAATGGATATATCCAGTGGATTTAGAAGCTAGAACTTGCAATTGTAGGCAATGGCAAATAACTGGGTTGCCATGCATTCATGCCTTGTTTTTCATCACTTCTCTCCCAGGTCCAGCAGGGAACATACAGCAGTATGTGCATGATTACTACTCTGTTGCAAGGTTCAAAGCCACATATGCTTATGCCTTGCCTGCTATGGAGGGAAAACAACAATGGGACATGGTGGACCCTGGATTCAAGCTTTGTGCTCCAGTTCAGAAGAGAGCAGCAGGTAGACCAAGGAAGAGTCGAATCAGACCTCGCAGCGAAGGAGCTAAACTTGGAGCGAGGAAGCGTAGGTGCACAAGGTGTGGTGGGTCCGGTCATTTTGGTAAGTATTGTGATAACACAGTAGATCCAGCGTTCGGAGAGAGTTTCGATGAAGGCTTCGATGAAAATGTTGGTCAGCAGCCGGTTGCCTCAACAGATGATGAAAATGATGGTCAACAGCCGGTTGCATCAGATGAGGATTTTGACGAGGTTCCAAATGATGATGGTCAACAGCCGCATGATTTTGACGAAGATCCAAAATATCCTCCAAATAATGATTCAAGTGAGGCTCCAAATGGTGATCCAAGTGAGGCTCTAAATGGTGATCATGGTGATCCAAGTCAGGCTCCAAATGATGATCCAAGTGAGGCTCTAAATGGTGATCATGGTGATCCAAGTGAGGCTCCAAATGATGATCCAAGTGAGGCTCCAAATGGTGACCAACCTTCTGTTGTTGTGAGTTCTGCTAGGTATGTAAATTTTGCAAGGGTCAAATACTTCTGTACATCTATCACTTGACACGATCTCATTACCGTTTATGTTTTGCACAGCTCTATGGTAGGTTTGAAGAAGACGCGCAAGGTACCGACAACCAAGAGAAGAAGAGAAGAAACAATGAGCACAAGGTGCACGAGGAGCAAAGTGATGGCAAGAAGCTCAAGGAACAGACAGAAGCCCCAACGCTATCTATGAACAATTATGACACATTATGAATAAGGAATGATGTTGTATTATGAAACATTTATCGCTTGACATGTTGTATTTCTGTTGATGATTTTGGACCTATGTTAGAAGTATGTTTGACATGATGTTTAAATATCTGTTGGATGATGTTTGAATGAGCACATTTTTTTCCTTTTTTGATTTTTTTGAATTTTCTTTTGCTCATTTAAATTCTGGTCAAACCTAACTTTGACCAAGATTTAAACAAGTCTAAAACATCAAAATGAAAAACTAAGCCTGGATACTTCTTAGTCAATCCAAAATGAAGTTGTGGTGAGGTTTTTGAAATTTTCATGAAAAATGTGCTAAAAAGAGGGGTCCAAAGGTAGGGTAAACGGCCTAATTTCTAAGCAAGGTTTTTTTCAACCTTATCTAAATCAGCCAAATAACTTTCCTACACATATATTCTATATGTACAGACTATGTGCGCTGGTTTTTCCATTTTTTGATTTTTTTTAAAATTTGTTTTGCTCATTTGAATTCTGGTCAAACTTAACTTTGACCAAGATTTAAACAAGTGTAAAACATCAAAATGAAAAACTATGCCTGGAACCTTCTTAGTCACTCCAAAATGAAGCTGTGGTGAGTTTTTTGAAATTTTCATGTTCATTTCCCCAAAACACATCTCTTCACTTCATACAAGAGAGTTTGACATACTCGAGATATCATACAATACACATGAACTTATCATTTAAATGTATGTAAAGCTTGTTTATCAACTTAAATCGTTAGTATATGACATAAGAAGACTATGTGCGCAGGTTTTTCATTTTTCTGATTTTTATTTAATTTATTATGCTCATTTGAAATCTGGTCAAACATAGCTTTGACTGCTCCAAACCCCTCCCAAACCCCTCTAACCCTAGCGCTGAATAAGGATCGTTCATCTAACCCTAGCGGCAATCAAGGGCCGTCGATCTAACCCTTCTAGAAGGAATATGCGGGAGGAGGGGGGGCGATCCGCGAGATGCAATCTGATTGGCTGGGAGATTGTTTTTTTAATAAATATCGGGCGTGCTGGATGGACCGTTGGGCCGTCGCGTTGTCTGGGCCTGAGTCCACAGTAAATAGCCCGTCTCAGCCTTTCCAGGCCTTGCATGCATGGAGGCGGCTGCGTGAGTTTGCGCATGCGTGGGAGGCGGCGACGTGCATGCATGCGAGTGAGGCGAGCGAGGCGCGCTAGGCGAGCTAGGCTAGCGAGGCGAGCTAGGTGGTTCAGGGCGGCAGTGGTTCAGGGCAGCGATTCACATGCACTGCCCGGTCAAAGATGCATCGTTTTCGTGCAAACATTTAAGTGTGCAAAACGTAACGGATACACACATGCTTCCGGATTCACACACGCACCGTTCTCATCCTTTCTCTCTTCCTCTCCCACCCACAGGCCTATAAATGGGGTGCCTCTCTTCCTCTCCCACCCACAAGCCAGATCCGATCCTCTCCAACTTCAAACACCCAAGCGACCGAGCCCTCCCCAAGCGAGACCAAGTGAAGAAGATGCAGTTCAACGGGCCGACCTTCAGCCGTCCGCCTGTGGTGCCGGAGCTGCGCTACCCACCGGGCGTGCTCGTGGAGAGGGAGCTCCGTGTGTGGGCTATTTCAAGGTGGAGGGGTCCCGTCGAACTCACCCGCGCCTTCCTCCGAGCCGGCTATGCCCACCTCCCACGGGGCTCGCCGAGGATGTTCACCCTCAATGAGGTTCGTGACCGCGGCGGCATCCTCCTACTGCTCACGGTCACCTTCACCAACCCATTTGACGCACGCGAGCTCCTCGGCCAAGTCTTTTGGTGCGGCTGCGAGGCCATCTTCTTCACCATCTACAACATCTACACCAACTACGAGCGCATCTTCCCCGCTCCAGGCCAGATGCACTCCCTTCCCTACGACGACGAGGACGAGGCGTGAAGATGAAGACGGTGTTGAAGGGGCGCGCGCGGCCAAGGTGGAAGAAGGAGGTCAGGATGAAGATGTTCAAGCCCGGAGTCAAGCTCGTCATGTTTGGTTTTTTATTTTGTTGCTTTTTTATGTCGTGTCGTGTCATGTGTCCGTGAACTGTCCGTGAACTTATCTAAGTTATTGTAATGGTACGGTGTGTTCCATCTTATTATGTGTGTTAAAAAATGTCTGTGCCCAAACTTATCATTTCTTCCCTAAACAAGTCATGAAGTTCGAGAACTTGTGGTTTTCGGAGGGGGTGAGAAGCCCTCTGTTTCATTCAAACAAAAAGTCATGAACTAACATGCAAATTTATTCCCTTTAAATCCTAAACCAAGTGCCACTCTAACCCTAAACCAAGTGCCACTCTGACCAAAATCATGTGGTAGTGCAACATACATTTTCAACCTTCCAACCCTCCAAAATTTAAGTGCAAAACAAAGGAAAACCACTCTCACGCGTGTGCAAACATTCACGGTCTCACTATTTTTTTTAAAAAAAATTCACATTCTCACTATGTATAACTTCCTTCCCTACCCATGTCAAAGTCTTGCCATCTGTCCTAGCGGTTACAAGCGCAGCCCTAAACACCACAAACCCATGCGGTCCTGGGTTCGAGTCCCCAGCCGCACCAATTTTTTGTGCATTTTCCACCCTTCATTTTTTAGACATATTATGTTTTTCTCAATGTAATGCCCTTAAAAAATGTTCGTTTATTTTGGCACCTGGCGTAAACCTCTACCAGAGCTGAGGCACATTTTCCATGACATTTTGGTCTTTGATTTAAATCACGGTGTATTTGAATTGGATTAATTAACAGCTCCAAAAAATTTGTAACCTTAATTGTTTGGCTCCGGAATAATTCAATTAGCTTCCACAAAAAGTTTTAGCATTATGATTTACTGCCTAAATTAAATCAGAAAAGAAAACAGAAAAATACGCAAGAAAACCCCTGAATGGGCCTAATTGGATGCAGTTGGCCCATTAGTCTAGCCTGCACTTGGCTCTATGCTCTGAATTTGGCCCAAGAGCAACCTTTTTTTTTGGACAGAAAGGCAGAGCAGAGAGCTGCATTTCATTGATCAAAAGTTTATGAATTCCTAATTTCTTCTCTTTTTTTCCAACATATTTAAATGTTGGTCACTTCTTCTCTTTTTGTTTCAACATTTAAACAACTTTAACCAACATTTAAACTAGGTGAATTTCTCAAACAATTTCAAGATTACAAATTCCTTCATAATTCATGCCTTTCCATACATTTTCAACATTACAACCAGTGATTACCATACCTACAAATGCCCAAAAGTATTTGCAAATGGGTATTGGTAGTGCTTGATCTTCAAGCTTCCTAACCTTCTTCTTCAACATCCTAAGCTCAATAGCTAGCTCTTTGTCAGTGCGTGCTTCGCCATCCATCTCTTCTTCCGGAGCTCGTGGTGTGGCCACTGCCGTTTGTGGCAGCATGCGCAACCATTCTTCATGCTCTTCTTGCTGTTCATTCATCAGAGTCTTGGCCAGAGCATCGACCCAAAGAAAGAAGCATGTCACCTGCATGAACACCAAACAGATCAACCCATTGCTCAAACGTCCCGACGACGAAAATGGTGCAATTGCCCCGATTCTTATCCCATTCTCGCTGCACACGTAGAACGGACGATTCTGGTTCCTCGGTGTATGAGAAACCCTTCGATCAACGCCCGCCCGGCACCGCGGACAGACGAAGACAGGCATGTCCACACGCGCCCGGCTCTGCATCCGCGAGGTGGCGCGGGAGCTTGAGGAAGACATGGAGCTCGGAGCCGAAAGGGATCTCAACGCCGCCGCGCCCTCCACTGCTAGCTTCCCACCGCCGCGCCCTCCACAGCTAGCTTCCCGCCGCCATGCTCTCTCTCTCTCGCCGTGGTCAGCGCCGTGCTTTCTGTCGCCGTGGTCACCGCCGCTGTCGCCCGCTTATATAGCACACCCGCCAACGGCTCTCTTCTCAACGGCTCTTTGCTGGGTCCCACAAGCCACGCGTGCAACGGCTCAACGGCTCTCTGAATAAAATTGGCCGTTTCTGCCGCCTGGTCCCACCTGTAAGGGCCGAGTCAAAAGGTTGACCTGACGGAGACGGCAGAGTTCACGGAACGAGTCGGTGCGCACGGACTAGGGGCAAAACTAAGCACAATTTGCATCTGAGGGCAAAACTGAGCAGATGGACACCACTAAGGGCAAAAGGGTAATTAACCCTAGGAATATACAAGCCAAGTTCTATAATGAAAAATTCCCACTAGTATATTAAAGTGGAAACATATGAGACTCGCTATAAGAAAAATATGGTGCTACTTTGAAGCACAATAAATGAGACTTGTTATATGAAGGACATGGTGCTACGTTGAAGCACAAGTGTGGAAAAAGAGATAGTAAAATTGCCCCTTTTATTTTCTTTTCTTTTTTTCTTTATTTTTTATTTTTCTTTTTTCTTTTCTTTTTTTTCTTTGGCCTATTCTTTTTTTTCCTTTTTGGCCTTTTTTTCTTTTTTTCTTTGGGACAATGCTCTAATAATGATGATCATCACACTTTTATTGATTACAACATATGAATTACAACTCAAAACTAGAACAAGATATGACTCTATATGAATGCCTCCGGCGGTGTACCGGGATGGTGCAATGAATCAAGAGTGACATGTATAAAAAATTATGCATGGTGGCTTTGCCACAAATACGATGTCAACTACATGATCATGCAATGGCAATATGACAAAAGTAATGCGTGTCATCATGATAAACGGAACGGTGGAAAGTTGCATGGCAATATATCTCGGAATGGCTATGGAAATGCCATAATAGGTAGGTATGGTGGCTGTTTTGAGGAAAATATAAGGAGGTTCATGTGTGATAGAGCGTATCATATCACGGGGTTTCGATGCACCGTGGAAGTTTGCATCAACTCTCAAGGTGATAAAGGGCAATGCACAGTACCGAAGAGGCTAGCAATGGTGGAAAGGTAAAAGTGCGTATAATCTATGGACTCAACATTAGTCAAAAGAACTCATATACTTATTGCAAAAATTTAGAAGTCATCAAAAACCAAGCACTACGCGCATGCTCCTAGAGGGATAGATTGGTAGGAAAAGACCATCGCTCGTCCCCAACCGCCACTCATAAGGATGCGAAATCCAAGTACACTTCATGTTTCAAATTTGTTACAAAATTTTAACCATACGTGCATGCTACGGGACTTTCTAACTTCAACACAAGAATTCTTTAAATTCATAATCACCCAAGTAGCATGACTTTAATAACACTACCTCCATATCTCAAAACAATTATCAAGTATCAAATTGATCATAGCATCCAATTCACTTCCTATGATAGTTTTTATTATACCCAACTTCGATGCCTACCATTCTAGGACCAATTTTATAACCATAGCAAATACCATGCTGTTCTAAAAGACTCTCAAAATAATATAAGTGAAGCATGAGAGACTAGCAATTTCTACAAAATTAAGCCACCGTCGTGCTCTAAAAAATATAAGTGAAGCACTAGAGCAAAAACTATCTAGCTCAAAAGATATAAGTGAAGCACATAGAACATTCTAACAAATTTCAATCAAGTAGGCTTCTCCCAAAAGGTGCTTACAACAAGGATGATTGTGGTAAACTAAAAAGAAAATACTAATATCATACACGACGCTCCAAGAAAAACTCATATCATGTGGCGAATAAAAATATAGCTCCAAGTAAAGTTACCAATGAACGAAGACGAATGAGGGGATGCCTTCCGGGGCATCCCCAAGCTTAGGCTTTTGGCTATTCTTGAATATCTTGGGGTGCCATGGTCATCCCCAAGCTTAGGCTCCTGCCACTCCTTATTCCATAGTCCATCAAATCTTTACCCAAAACTTGAAAACTTCACAACACAAAACTCAACAGGAAATCTCATAAGCTCCGTTAGTGAAAGAAAACAAAACCACCACATAAGGTACTGTAATGAACTCATTCTTTATTTATATTGGTGTCAAACCTACTGTATTTCAAGTTCTCTATGGTTCATACCACTTAATACTAGTCATAGATGCATCAAAAGAAGCAAACAACACATGAAAAACAGAATCTGTCAAAAAACAGAACAGTCTGTAGCAACCTGTAACTAACAAAAACTTATGGACCTTTACAAATCCTACAAAAATAGGGAGTCCTGGAAAATTTGTGTATTGATCAGCAGCAAATAGAATCAACTCAAAATCACGTTTTTGTGATTTAACAAAACTAATTTCGTGCACGCAAAGTTTCTGTTTTTCAGCAGAATCGAATTAACTATCACCATAGGTTATCCTATAGGTTCTAATTGGCACAAACACTAATTAAAACATAAAAACACATCTAAACAGAAGGTAGATGCAAAATTTATTACTAAACAGAAACAATAATAAAAAACACAAATAAAATTGGGCTCCTCCCAACTAGCGCTATCGTTTAACGCCCCTAGCTAGGCATAAAAGCGAAGATAGATCTAAGTAGTGCCATCTTTGGCACTTGGTAAGAAAATAGCAAATTTCCTTTCTATGGCATTCATCCTTCTATTTTGGGAAAGCAAATTGCCATTAATGGAGGAAGTAAGATTAAGCACGTTACGAAAATTTGCATCTAAACTAGACTTCATCTCTTTGATAATTTCGTTTTGATAAAGGCATAAGAGGGTGGTAGATTCAACCTTATCATTCATGGGGTGCCCAAAAATAGTTTTTCATTCTTTCATAGGTATCTATAGCATCCCCTTCAAGAAAACATTCTTCAAAAATAGAATCTAGGACTTGCTTGAAAGAAGTGGGTAGGCCAACATAGAAACCTTTTAAGTAAACTTCAATTTGATATTATGGCACATAGCTAGCCCGAATCCTTAATAACCTATCCCAAGCATCTTTTAAAGACTCATCAAGCAAATAGCGAAAAATTCCGGAGTCATCTTCATCAAAATTATTTAAGCTCTCATTGGTGACCCCGATGGGTCTTTCCATAGCATCATTATTTATGAGCTTAGAGAGGATAGAGGGGTTATCCAAGGTACTAGAACCCGGGAGAAGACCCTTAGTTCTTTTTGATTCAGCCATGGCAACGGGAAGGCAAACGGAAAAGAGAGAGGAGAAGATTGGGAAAGAGAGGGCGAACAAAACGGCAAGGGTGAAGTGGGGGAGAGGAAAACGAGAGGCAAATGGCAAATAATGTAAATGCGAGGGAGATGAGTTTGTGATGGGTACTTGTTATGTCTTGACTTGAGCAAAGACCTCCCCGGCAACGGTGCCAGAGATCCTTCTTGCTACGTCTTGAGGTTGCGTTGGTTTTCCTTGAAGAGGAAAGGGTGATGCAGAAATAGTAGCGTAAGTATTTCCCTCAGTTTTTGAGAACTAAGGTATCAATCCAGTAGGAGACTCCTCAGAAGTCCCACACACCTACACAAACAAACAAAGAACTCGCAACCAACGCAATAAAGGGGTTGTCAATCCCTTCACAGCCACTTGCAAAAGTGAGATATGATAGAGATAGTATGATAAGATAAATACATTTTTGGTATTTTATAATATAGATTGGAAAAGTAAAGATGCAAATAAAAGTAGATTGAAAGCTTATATGATAAAAGATAGACCCGGGGGCCATAGGTTTCACTAGTGGCTTCTCTCAAGATAGCATAAATATTATGGTGGGTGAACAAGTTACTGTCGAGCAATTGATAGAAAAGCGAATAATTATGAGATTATCTAGGCATGATCATGTATATAGGCATCACGTCCGCGACAAGTAGACCGACTCCTGCCTGCATCTACTACTATTACTCCACACATCAACCGCTATCCAGCATGCATCTAGAGTATTAAGTTCATAAGAACAGAGTAACGCATTAAGAAAGATGACATCATTTAGAGGGATAAACTCAAGCAATATGATATAAACCCCATCTTTTTATCCTCGATGGCAACAATACAATACATGCCTTGCAACGCCTGCTGTCACTTGGTAAGGACACCACAGGATTGAACCCAAAGCTAAGCACTTCTCCCATGGCAAGAAACATCAATCTAGTAGGCCAAAGCAAACTGATAATTCGAAGAGACTTGCAAAGATAACTCAATCATACATAAAAGAATTCAGAGGAGATTCAAATATTTACCATAGATAAACTTGATCATTGTCGGTGTCAAAACCGGCGGATCTCGGATAGGGGGTCCCGATCTGTGTGTCTAAGGCTGATGGTAACAGGAGGCAAGGGACGCAATGTTTTACCCAGGTTCGGGCCCTCTTGATGGAGGTAAAACCCTACTTCCTACTTGATTGATATTGATGATATGAGTAGTACAAGAGTTGATCTACCACGAGATCGTAGAGGCTAAACCCTAGAAGCTAGCCTATGATGATTATGATTCTGTCTCTAAGGACTAAACTCTCTGGTTTATATAGACATCAGAGAGGGCTAGGGTTTACATGGAGTCGGTTGCAAAGAAGGAAATATAATATCCGGATCGCCAAGCTTGTCTTCTACGGAAAGGAGAGTCCCATCCGGACACGGGATGAAGTCTTGAGTCTTTTATCTTCATGGCCCAACAGTCCGGCCAAAGTATATAGTCCGGCTGTCCGAATACCCCCTAATCCAGGACTCTCTCAGTAGCCCCTGAACCCGGCTTCAATGACGATGAGTCCGGCGCGCAGTTTGTCTTCGGCATTGCAAGGCGGGTTCCATCTCCGAATACTCCAAAGTAATTATCGAACACTTAAACCGTGTCGGGATCTGTAAGATGATCTTCACATACCACCGTAGAGAGCATAGCACTTCATAAATCTGATCTGCTGGCTATTTTTGTACGCCGTGCCACTGCATCATGATCCGGCCCCACACGAACCGGTTTTTCTTAGCCCACTTCGATACGCGTTGCGAGGTGGTTTTATTGGCATGCCCTGCCAAAGTAGTGATCATGTTCCCCGTATCGCGGGATCTTCCATCGATACGGGCGTGCGCAACCCCACGACGACTGTTGGTATGACTCCGTGTTTTTAGATAAGTCCCAAGCGATCACGCTGAGGACGCTTGGTATTCACCCCCT
Organism: Triticum timopheevii; assembly: GCA_963921465.1. NCBI lineage: Eukaryota > Viridiplantae > Streptophyta > Magnoliopsida > Poales > Poaceae > Triticum > Triticum timopheevii. Next base: position 244,999,224 of record OY997266.1, read on the forward strand.
TTAGAAAGGGGCCGATGCCTATCCCTCTTTTCACCCTTGCGCCTTTTTGCATCTCGAGTTCTAACACCCGAAACCCAAGCTCAAGCACCCCGGATCCTCCACTATGTCCGGATCCAACCCTCAAGGTCGGTGGGTGGCCTCCTCGGTCACAGAGGAGGACATTGCGAAGCTTAGGGAGGTTGGATATCTGACTGCCGACATGCAGCACAGGCTTCCTACTCCAGGGCAGGTCATCCCTACTCCCGAGCCCAATGAGAGCATCGTATTTGTTTCTCACTTCTTCCGCGGCTTGGGCCTCACCCTTGATCCCTTTGTGAGAGGGCTCATGTTCTACTACGGGTTAGATTTTCACGATCTAGCTCCAGATGCTATCCTCCATATCTCGTCGTTCATCGTTGTGTGCGAAGCTTTTCTCCACGTCACTCCACACTTCGGCTTATGGCTCAAGACCTTCAATGTGAAGCCGAAGATGATCGAGGGGCGACACACGGAGTGCGGAGGCGCTGTCATAAGCAGGAACGCCGATGCCCCATGGCCAGAGGGCTCCTTCCCAGAGGTGTCCGATCTATGGCAGCGGAGGTGGTTTTACGTCACGGCTCCCAGAGGCACGAAGTGGGTGGCTCCCCCCGAGTTCCGTTCGGGCCCTCCTTCTCAACTGGCATCATGGACCAATATAGGAAGGGATTGGGGGTCAGCTAGCGATGTACCAACACTGCAGAGCCGTATCCGGCAGCTTCTTTAGTGGGACATTAGCCTTGTCAGCATAATTCAGGTAATGCTAATCCAACGGATGTTGCCGTGCACACGCCGGCCTCACCGGATGTGGGAGTTCAATCCGGAAGGTCTGCAGACTTCTTCGGCCTGACGCTCGAAGGGATGTGTAAATTATTCTTCGGACCACAATTAAAGTGTCCGGACACCACCGAGGATGCGGGCCTGAGTTGTAATCACCCAGATACCCAAGTAAGTAACCCCGAAACCGAACACCTCGTTTCTATTTATCAAAATCATTAATCTGAAAATCCTCCGTGGCCAGGACTGGCTTAGCAAGGCAAAGAGAATGAGGTGTCCGGCGCCACTTCCCGAAGGCTCGCCTAGTCTCACCATAGCCAACATGCTTGGTCGTGTGCTAAGCAAAATGCCCTCAGGGAAAGACGAAGGGAAGAACAGAGAAGCAGAACTTCACACATTGCGCATCCATACCGGGGGAATTGCTACCTCCTCGAAGGAGGATAGTTCAGGAGGGGAATCTAAGGCCTCCTCCCCTCGCGGGAAGAAGAGGGCCGCCTCCGGAGACTTGGAGACGGAGGTGCCCAGACAAGGGAAGAAAGCTTCACCAGGGGGCCCTGCCCCGAAGGGCATCCTCACCGCGCCATGCCCGTCAACGGGCCAACCCTCAGCCGAGCTGTAGTCTACCTCTTCAAGAGCTCACGAAACTTACTCAACTATGCTAGAGCCCATAATGGCTTGTGGCTGCACACGGAAGTTTCTAGCATGAATAATTGTATGATCCCTTTGAGCCTGGGTGGCATTCCATAGCATAATCACACAGGCACTCCGGGATTTCCGAAAACAGACAACACTGGGTTCCCCTGGTGCCTCAACCAATCCACCCAGATGTATATTAAAGTTGCCAACTTAATGTTATCCATGATTAAGTAACTCTCAAACTTCCATGTGTGAATCACGATCAACCCCCATCTACGAGCATGGATAAGAAATAATAAGCATAATGTATATTCCCGGGGTGATCAAAAGGTATTACGTTCCTACCTCAAGCACTACAACCAAACCCGCATGTTCCCAATCCTACTCATGCAAATATTTGAGGGCAATACTAATGCATAGTAAAAACTGGGTATAAAAGAGTATGATCAAAGTGTAACTTGCCTTGCTGACGATCTGCAAACTCTAGAGATTCGTAGTAACAAGCTTCGCACTCTGGGTAATCTAGCCTAGACAAACAATAGCATACATAAGCAATCACTCAAACGAAACACGAGAAAAATCGAGAAAAGATCCAAATCGAACACGAAACAAGCAAATGGCTTAAACTAACAAGAGTCAAACCTAACAAAAATATTAACATGTGAATTAGATCTTAGCAATAGGTACATGTGATTAGCTACGATTCGCAAAAAGATTCAACTCAACCTGAGCAACGAAACTCAAAATACGAACAAAACAAGATCGTTTACTACTCTGGACTAAACTCAAAATTTACAGTGCCAAAATCATGTTCAAGTTGGTTAACTACAAAGAACAGAACAAAACGAAGATTTTGGCGCTGGTTTCATCTAATTTGGACAAACGAGTAAAATGTTATGCTAGTTTAAAGATCAGGGGCTAAATCGCGATAAAAATAATCGCAGATAAGTCCCTAGCCGGAAATAAACTAAAAAGAAAAATGCTAACGAACGAACGTTCGTTGTCTGAACTAATCCAGCGAAAAGCGTTTATTAAAACAAATGAAAGAACGTTCGTTCGTTTAGTAACTAGACTAAAAACGAAAAACCGATCTAATCAACAAAACCGTGAAAACCTAAAAAAACGGGCGATCTAGTTCGTACCGGTTTGAGAAAACCGGCGGCGACGGCGGGGTTGCACGATGGCGTCGGCAGCGAGGCGGAGGCGGCGGGGCGACGTCGGCGGCGAGGCGACGGGGCGGCGCAGGCGAGGGCGGGCGGCGGCGGCGACTTGGGGCTCCAGGGGGGCGGGTCGGCTTATAAGGGGGGAGGGGCGGAGGCGCGGCTTGCGGGAGGGGGCGCCGGGTCAGAGTCGGAGAAGGACTCCGGCTCGGCCACGCCGGCAAAGTCGGTGGCGGCGCGGGCCGGCCTGGCTCAGCTGGGCCTTCGGCCCAGTCGGGTGACGAACATTTTTTTAAATAATTCCTCCCGAAGAAAATTTCTAATAAAATATATAAACAATTCGAAAAATGCCAAATCAATATTCGCCGTCTAAATAAAATATTTAGAACAAAGTGAACATTTTTCCGGCCTAAGAATGCAATTTTCAAAAATGCATAATTTTCTAATTCAAATAAAATAGCAAATAAAATGCAAACCAAATCATAATTTGATTTTAAATTTCTTTCTCCAATATTTCTCTTAATTTGAAGAAGTCATATTATCTTCAAATTTGAATTAAATTCAAATATGCTTCTTGTGAAACCTCCAACTCTCTCCTTGGGTCCTTGAGTTGCTTAAGATTTCTAGGATCTCAACCAAATGCAAGAATAAATATGATATGCATATGATGACCTATGTATAAAAACCAAATTGAAAATTGGGATGTTACAAACCTACCCCCCTTAAGATGAATCTCGCCCTCGAGATTCGGGTTGGTCAGCAAAAAGGTTTGGGTGGTCTCTACGGAGATCTTCTTCTCGCTCCCAGGTGGCTTCCTCCTCGGTATGGTGGCTCCACTGAACATTGCAAAATTTGATAACCTTGCTGCGAGTAACTTGGCTGGAAAACTCAAGAATCTTGACGAGCTTCTCTTCATAAGTCAAATCACTATCTAACTGAATTGCTTCCAGTGGCACTGTATCTCTCACAGGAATATCGGCCATTTCTGCATGGCACTTCTTCAACTGGGGAACGTGAAACATGATATGTCTCCGTCGTATCTATAATTTTCTATTGTTCCATGCCAATATTATTCAACTTTTATATAATTTTGGCAACTTTTTATACTATTTTTTGGACTAACATATTGATCCAGTGCCGAGTGCCAGTTCCTGTCTGTTGCATGCTTTTTGTTTCGCAGAAACCCAATATCAAACGGAGTCTGTGGGGACCCCGACTCATAGGTCGTGATCACCGAATGCACGTGTACAGCGATCCTAGAGATCAATGCTCACTGAACACACAGAAGCTGAATAACAAGAGTCTTACATCCATACATACCGTTTTACACAAGTAGGACCATTATGGTCAAGTCTTGAGTATATCATCGCAGCGGAAATCTTCGTCGATAACTTGGACCCATGCCATCTGCCTTAACCCTACAGGCATTCTGACTGGGAAACGTCCTAGCTCGCATGTTCATCGCCGAAGTATTCTTCATCATATCCTGTTCTTTCATGCCTGGCCAATAAAATAACCAGTGGCAAGCCAATGAGTACTTTGAATGTACTCGCAAGCAACCCATGTTTTGGTTCAAGATGCAACAATGCATGATATAGGTAAATTTTTGCAGAAAGCTAGTTTTGAGTGCAATGACATGTTCAACAACTTGTAAGACATGCTTCAAGAGATTTCAAGTAACCATGAGGACAGGTTATAGATATCAACATAAATAGAGTGGGCACCAACCCAGCTCAATCACGTCAAGTCCTTTGACTTGACCCAAGTAGTTATCCAAACACACACACACTGGTTTGTAAACTCTGGACATAGTTTCAGCAGCACCGCCCAACTGTCCTTGACCGTGGACACGGCTATTCGAGTAGTTTTACACTCTGCAGAGGTTGCACACTGTACCCACAAGATCCGGGGAACTTCTGTGTCATCCACGACCGGCGATACCTCAAGTACCCGGGGTAAGCACCCGATCACTACCTTTCCCTAGACGACACTAACAAGGAGTCCACTCGTTGTTCCATATCCTCACGATGTACATCATACGAGACTCACTCGAGATCGTAAAATCCGAGAGGGGACACAACGGTGTATTCGGTGCCCTGTAAAAACAGTCATGGCCGCCCTACCTGGCATGACCCCGTCCCGAGAGAGCGCACCAACAACTCTCTCGTTACTAGTAATGCGGGCTCAGCTAGTATCAGTCTAGGTAATCAATAATGCCCTTTCCCATATAAGGGTAGAGTGGTTGCGCATGTAAGGTTGGGACAGTCGACAAATCTTAAATCTAATCCGTTTTCGAAAACAACACACACTTTCCTCGGTACACCACTTCATCATCAAGTGGTTACCCATCTCATCATCTCCCTCGGGCATAAGTGGCACCCGACGGGGTTTTCGAAAAGTCCTTTGAAAATAGTTTGCCTCCTTCATCATGCATATAACCGTCCCTTTTTGCGTAGCACTACTTTAGCATCCTATACTCCCACCGTCATAACCCTCATAAGAAGGTAGGGTCATGCACAACGCAAGTATCAACGAGGAAGTACGGTGGCAAACCATCAAAGTGGATACCACCTCATCATGATTCCGTTGCAACAACAATATGCTGCTATATGACATGCATAAAAAGGGTTTCATAGACATGGTCAAAGGGCTGCTTGCCTGTTTTAACAGAGTCTTCAAGTCTTCTGGTCCTTCTCCAAGTACTCCGTCTACTTCGTGAACTAACATCGGAAACAATCATAATAAGCAACACAAAAAGGCAAAAATAAAAGTGCTCTAAAAATATGAGTTGGACTTTTCTAGGATACCTCTGGTCATATGAGGGATGACCAAAGTGGTTTCATTAGGATTTGATCAATGGACATCTCTGAACATTTCAATATGATGGAATTAAGGGATTAATGGGTTTGCAAGAAGTGTACAGAAACATTATTTTCAAAAATGAGCAGAGGCACCCATTTGACAAAGCATGATTTTAGAAGCACCTAGGAGTTGGTTTCTCTTGATTTGGAGTTCAAATGAATATCCTATGATTTTGCAAAGTTGGCTATACATGAAGAAATAGACCATTATTTGAGGTGATACAGAAAGTATTAGTAAAAATGTTCAAAAACTAAGTTTTGAACTTATAGACATACAGGATTTTGAATCATGGTATTTGGATCAAAAATGGGCTCTCTGTGATTTTCTAAAGTTTATCACAGGAATAGGCAAAATAGGATGTGATAATTATTTGTGAAGGAAATGCTTTTGTTAAAATGTTACCATAGCCCCGTGTGGTAGGGAATGATTTTAGAAACTACTAGAAATTTGAATCATCAAATTTGGAGTTAATTTGAATTATTTATGGATTTTAGAAACTCACTGGAAAAGAATAAACAGAAATATAAGGCATTACCCTTATCCTGCGCACCGGCGAGAGATAGCCGTGGGCCAGCCCAGCGGCTCGGCCACGCGGACGACAGGCGACGTCGAAGGCGTATTTCGGCCGGCCCGTCTCCACTTGCCAGCGTGGCCCGGTGGCTGGGCCACTGACGAGCGGGGCCCGCCCACAGGTCATCGTCTTCGTCCTCCTCCCGCACGCTCGCCTGGCCAAGGGAGCAGAGAGCCCTGACGACGACGGTCGGCGCTACGGAGCACCTCCGGCGACGCTCTAGCTATGGATGATCTCGGCGTGAAGCGCCGCATCCATTCGTGTATGCCACGGGTGCCGGGGATAGTCGAGGCGACGGCGGCTTGGATGCCGGCGGACGGTGGCGTCGGGCGAGCTTGGGCACGGCGCTACGGTGCGTCCTCGGACAAGGGAAGGAGCGTGGGAGCTCCGCCTTGCTCAGGGGAGCCTGCTGGTGGAGAGAGGAGAGGGAGAAGAGCTCGGGCTCGGCTGAATTTAGGTGGAGGCCGGCAGCGGCTCTCCGGCCATGGAGGGCTATGGAGGGCGCGGGGAGAGGAGTGAGTTGGTCCAGGGGGTCTCTGGGAGGGAGAGAGAGGCAAAGGAGTAGAGAGGAGGCTCGGGGTGGCCTTAAATAGAAGGGGGCGAGGTGCACAGCGGGGTCGTGCGCCGGTGAGGTCGTAGCCATCGCTGGAGGCCACGGGAGTGCTTGGCTTCGAGTCGGGGTCTTCCTGGGCGTGGTCTACGGCCAGGGGAAGGGAGAGAAGGAGCGGGGGAGCGTCAGGGCAGCGCGCGTGTGAGCATGCCCATTGGAGCTCTCGAGCGGCCATGGTGCGCGGGCAAGCAGGGGCAGGAGAGAGAGTGGAAGAAGGGGGGCCGACAGCGTGCCGTGTACTAGACATCGAGGCGACCTCGGGGGACACGAGGGGCAGGCCCTAGGTGGTCCGGTGGCTCGGGCAGAGAGCGGCTACAGTGCTAGGGCGCACTGTAGCGCGCTCCAGAGCGCGTCTTTGGCCGGCATGGCCATTGTTTTGGCAAAGTGGGCGCGGCCACTAATGTCTGGTAGTGCTAGGGGGTAGTAAAGAAGTGTGGAGAGGCATTGGATGCCCTGGAGAGCCAGTAGGGGAGGAGTGGGGTTGAGAGAGAGAGGGAAAGGGGCTGTCCAGAGAGAGAAAGTGAGGGTTTCACCCCCAAATAATTGAGCTGTTGAAGGGGGGAAATTACTGGAGGTATAAGGTGACTACATTAAGCTCTGGTAAAAAGTTGAGGCCATGGAGAAGAGTGGAAGAGATCAAAAATGGCATTTTGGTAAAGTGTCAGAAGGTGTTTGATAATGGTTTGGGCAAGAAGATGATTTCCATCTGCCATGAGACTCCATAGGGTGAAATGAAACATATAATTAGGGCCTTCCACCAATTTTGAGCTTATTTGGGCAAAGTTTCCAATGCAACTTTTGTAAACCCTAGAAATGAACAGAAATGGATCTTCCAAGATTTAGTTGAGCAAAACACTTCTCCTTGATGCACCATTTGGTGTAGTGGCCTCATTTGGTCATGTTAACATGCTCACAAAAGTTGGTGTCAAGGAGAGAAAGTTGGTAGTACAAAGTTGTTCAAATTTGATTCTGGTCAGAGAGGATTTTGAGGCACTTTGATCAAGATATACTTTTCTCCAACCTGTGCCATTTGGTCTAGATGCATGATTAGGCCATTGGAGCATGATCACAAGATTTGAACGCATTTGGAAATGTTTGTCAATGCAAAGTTGCTCAAACTTCAAAATGGACAGAAATGGTTTTGAGGGGATTTGATGATGTTATATTGTTCTCCAAGTCATAAGACTTGGCAAGATCATCTAATATGTCATATGTGACATGCTAGAATTTTCTTAGAATTTTTGGAGAATATTTCCTTTGTAAATATTCAAAAGCTTGAAATATCCAGAAAGGGTTTTTGAGGGATTTGACCAATATTTTGAACATGACCATGTGTTGAAACTCTTATATATGGGAAATATATGCCCACTGAGTTTCCCTGATTTTTTTTCAAATATTTATAAAACAATAAAAATAATTTTTCCCTATTAAAGACCATTTCTGGCCTTAAGAAAAAGCTTTTAAATAAAATAGGAAAATAACTTTTAAAATTATATTTTTGTGGTTTCTGGGTATCCTATATCTAATAGGAGTAAAATATACTTTTGGAAAGATTTTTACTTCCCTTAAGTAAGTACTTGCAGTGCAAACCTCAATTCAGGGGTTTTTGAAAAACTTATTGTTGAAAATACTATTTGGCCAAATTATTTTTGCAAGAAATTTTTTTATGTCCTATACACATGGCATGATCATTGGTCAAGGTTTTTGGATCAAGGGGAAGAAGTATAAGGGTTGGAGGATTTATTTTATTTTTAGAGCACTTGCAAACAACAGACAAAATCCAATCAAGGCAAAGTCCAAAACATTCAAAAGTTTTTTCAAACCACATTTTATCATGATTGTTAGCTTAAGTGTAGTGGCATGAAAATCAGGGTGTGACAGGGTCCAAACGGGATAAAAACGGACGGAGATTTTTTTTGGAATATTTATGATTTTTGGGAAGTAAAATCAAAGCAAAACGGTGTCAGGGGTGGCCACGAGACAGGGGGCGTGCCCTCCCCCATGGGCGCGGCCTGGGCTCTCGTGGGCCACCCGTAAGGCAGTTGACCCTCTTCTTTTGGCGAAGAAAGCTAATTTTATGAGAAATATCTGGGCGAAAGATTCATCCCAATCGGAGTTACGGATCTCCAGATATAAAAGAAACGGTGAAGGGGTAGAATCTAAGAACGCAGAAACAGAGAGATAGATCCAATCTCGGAGGGGCTCTAGCCCCACCCACGCCATGGGATCCAAGGACCAGAGGGGAAACCCTTCTCCCATCTAGGGAGGAGGTAAAGGGAGAAGAAGAAGAAGGGGGGCTCTCTCCCCCTTTCTTCCGGTGGCGCCGGAACGCCGCAGGGGGCCATCATCATCACCGCGATCCTCACCAACACCGCCGTCATCTTCACCAACATCTCCATCACCTTCCCCCATCTATATCCAGCGGTCCACTCTCCCGCAACCCGCTATACCCTCTACTTGAACATGGTGCTTTATGCTTCATATATTATCCAATGATGTGTTGCCATCCTATGATGTCTGAGTAGATTTTCGTTGTCCTATCGGTGATTGATGAATTGCTATGATTGGTTTGAGTTGCATGTTTTATTATTGGTGCTGTCCTATGGTGCCCTCCGTGTCATGCAAGTGTGAGGGATTCCCGCTGTAGGGTTTGCAATATGTTTATGATTTGCTTAAGGTGGGTTGCGTGAGTGACCGAAACACAAACCCGAGTAAGTAGGTTGTTTGCGTATGGGATAAAAGGGGGCTTGATACTTTAATGATATGGTTGGGTTTTACCTTAATGAATCTTTAGTAGTTGCGGATGCTTGCTAGAGTTCCAACCATAAGTGCATATGATCCAAGTAGAGAAAGTAAGTTAGCTTATGCCTCTCCCTCAAATAGAATTGTAATAGTGATTACTGGTCTAGTAACATAGTCAGTTGCCTACGGACAATTTCACAACTCCTACCACCACTTTTCCACACTCGCTATATTTACTTTATTGCATCTTTATCTAAACAGCCTCTAGATTTTAACTACGCGTTCTTTATTATCTTGAAAACCTATCCAACAACACCTACAAAGTACTTCTAGTTTCATACTTGTTCTAGGTAAAGCGAACGTCAACCATGCGTAGAGTCGTATCAGTGGCCGATAGGACTTGAGAGAGTATTTGTTCTACCTTTAGCTCCTTGTTGGGTTCGACACTCTTACTTATCAAAAGAGGCTACAACTATCCCGTATACTTGCGGGTTATCAAGACCTTTTTCTGGCGCCGTTGCCGGGGAGTCGTAGCGTGGGGTGAATATTCTCGTGTGTGCTTGTTTGCTTTATCACTAAGTAATTTTTATTTACTGTTCTTAGTTGTTCTCTATCTTTAGTTATGGATATGGAACACAAAATACCAAAAAATTAGAGGTACTTGCTACTCATGTAGATGGGGTAACTCCTAAAAACCCCGATTCTCATTATGTGAGAGATATTATGTACTACTTTGATAATCCTGAGAAAACCCCATTCAACTTTATAATGGGAGACACGTTGGATCAACGTGAATACATTAGGGATTATCGCTCGACACAAAAAGGGAAACTATTATGTGATCAATTTATTATGTTGCATTGGTATGCCTAGAATCTATGCTTGAAATATGATATTACTTGTTGCTCTAGGATGGAGGCTCCACACCTCCCCTTTTCATGCAAATTTAATGATAATGAAACCTTAGCTTCTTATGCTAATGGTATATATGATTACTATGATGTGGAACAACTAGAAGAATTTGTTGCTTTAAAGGCTGCCTATGATATTGAAGCTTTGTTTGAAAAGTATGAAGCTTTTGATGATGATCGTTATAGGCCGGAAAATCTTGCTATACATGGATATTGCTATGAAAATTATGAATAAAATTACTATATTAATGATTTTATGAAGAAAGTAAACGCTGTCCAAGAAGAGACTAATATTTTGCAGGAAGCTATGGAAGAAGAAATTGAGGAAACAGTGAGCTCATTGGATGAAAAAGATGATAGAGGAGAGCGAAGAACAAAAGGAGGAAGAGTGGATTAGCTACCCGTGCCCACCTTCTAATGAGAGTAACCCTCCAACTCATACATTATTTAATTCCCCTTCGTGCTTACTGAAGGATGATTGCTATGATCCCTTGAATTTGTTTGAAATATCCCTTTTTGATGATGCTTGCTATGCTTGTGGCCAAGATGCCAATATGAATTATGCTTATGGAGATGAACTTGCTATAGTTCCTTATGTTAAACATGAAATTGTTGCTATTGCACCCACGCATGATAATCCTATTATCTTTTTGAATTCTCCAAACTACACTATATCGGAGAAGTTTGTGCTTACTAAGGATTATATTGATGGGTTGCGTTTTACTACTTTACATGATGATTTTAATGGATATAATATGCATGTGCTTGCTGCTCCTACTTGCAATTATTATGAGAGAGGAAATACATCTCCTCCTCTTTATGTTTCCAACACAATGAAATTGCAAGAAACTGCTTATACTATGCATTGGCCTTTATTTTGTGTGCATGAATTGTTCTTTTATGACATGCCGATGCATAGGAAGAGAGTTAGACTTTGTTGTTGCATGATATATGTTACTTTGTGCTCACTACTAAATTACAAATCATTGTTAATTAAAATTGGCTTTGATATACCTTGGGATCCGGGTGGATCCATTACTTGAGCACTATATGCCTAGCTTAATGGTTTTAAAGAAAGCGCTGCCAGGGAGACAACCCGGAAGTTTTAGAGAGTCATTTATTTCTGTTGAGTGCTTTAATATAGTTTAAAAACAAAAAAATAAAGAGGGGAACCTAAAAACTTTTCAAAAAGGAAAGTGAAAGTGAGAAAGACAACCATTGTTGAAGTGGGAGCTAGCCTTGAACTTTGTTCATGCTCACGGAAACTTTGTGAATCTTGATTACAGAAACTTTTCAAAAAAATAATTATCCCCTTGTACAATTCCATTGTATTATAAAAATAATGTGCCAAGGTTTGCCTTTAGGATGTTTACAATGCTTGTTGGTTTGTACGGTGCAGGACAGAAACTTTGGCTGTAGTGCGCGATTTTACCTTTTTGACTGGAACGTCAATTGCTTCTGATTCCTTTTGAAATGTCTTGCTATACAACTTGTTTATTTTTTCTAATTTTGGTAGAATTTATGGGGTAACAGAAGTATGGTGGATGTTCAGATTGCTACAGACTGTTCTGTTTTTGACAGATTCTGTTTTTGATGCATAGTTTGCTTGTTTTGATGAATCTATCAATTTATATCAGTGGATTAAGCCATGAAATATTTACGTTAGAGTAGACACAATGCAAAAAAATAATATGAATTGGTTTGCAACTGTACTTAGAGTGGTGATTTGCTTTATTATACTAACGGATCTTACCGAGTTTTCTGTTGTGGATGAAGTGTCTAAACGAGGAGGTCTCGATATGAGGAAAAGGAAGAGAGGCAAGAGCTCAAGCTTGGGGATGCCCGAGGCACCCCAAGTAAATATTCAAGGAGACTCAAGCGTCTAAGCTTGGGGATGCCCCGGAAGGCATCCCTTCTTTCTTCAACAAGTATCGGTATGTTTTCGAATTCGTTTCGTTCGTGCATTATGTGCAAGTCTTGGAGCGTCTTTTGCATTTAGTTTTCACTTTTCTTTTATGCACCATGCTGGTATGAGATAGTCCTTGATTGATTTATAGAATGCTTATTGCACTTCACTTAAATCTTTTGAGTATGGCTTTATAGAATGCTTCATGTGCTTCACTTATATCATTTGAAGTCTGGATTGCCTATTTCTCTTCATATAGAAAACCGCCATTTGTAGAATGCTCTTTTGCTTCACTTATATTTGTTAGAGCGTGGGCATATCTTTTGTAGAAAGAATTAAACTCTCTTGCTTCACTTATATCTTTCTAGAGAGATGACAGGAACTGGTCATTCACATGGTTAGTCATAAAATCCTACATAAACTTGTAGATCGCTGAATATGATATGTTTGATTCCTTGCAATAGTTTTGCGATATAAAGATGGTGATATTAGAGTCATGCTAGTGGGTGGTTCTGTACTGTAGAGACACTTGTGTTGAGGTTTGTGATTCCCGTAGCATGCACATATGGTGAACCGCTTTGTGATGAAGTTAGAGCACAATTTTATTTATTGATTGTCTTCCTTATGAGTGGCGGTCGGGGACAAGCGATGGTCTTTTCCTACCAATCTATCCCCCTAGGAGCATGCGCGTAGTACTTTGTTTTCAATGGCTTGTAGATTTTTGCAATAAGTATATGAGTTCTTTATGACAAATGTTGAGTCCATGTTTTATACACACTCTCACCCTTCCACCATTGCTAGCCTCTCTTGTGCCGTGCAACTTTCGCCGGTACCATACACCCTCCATACCTTCCTCAAAACAGCCACGATACCTACCTATCATGGCATTTCCATAGCCATTCCGAGATATATTGCCATGCAACTTCCATCATCATCCTATACATGACTTGAGCATTCATTGTCATATTGCCTTGCATGATCGTAAGATAACTAGCATGATGTTTTCACGGCTTGTCTGTTTTTTGTTGTCATTGCTACGCTAGATCATTGCACATCCCGGTACACCGCCGGAAGCATTCATATAGAGTCATATCATTGTTCTAGATATTGAGTTGTAAGTAAATAAAAGTGTGATGATCATCATTATTAGAGCATTACCCCAGTGAGCAAAGGATGATGGAGACTATGATTCCCCCACAAGTCGGGATGAGACTCCGGACTTTATGAAAAATAAAAGAGGCCAAAGAAGACCCAAAAAAAGAGGCCAAAGAAGCCCACCAAAAAGAAAGAAAAAAATAAAAAAAATGAAAATAAAAGAAAAAAATGAGAGAAAAAGAGAGAAGGGGCAATGTTACTATCCTTTTACCACACTTGTGCTTCAGAGTAGCACCATGTTCTTCATAGAGAGTGTCTCCTATGCTTTCACTTTCATATACTAGTGGGAATTTTCATTATAGAACTTGGATTGTATATTCCAATGATGGGCTTCCTCTAATGCCCGAGGTCTTCATGAGCAAGCAAGTTGGATGCACACCCACTTAGTTTCAGTTTGAGCTTTCATACACTTATAGCTCTAGTGCATCCGTTGCATGGCAATCCCTACTCACTCACATTGATACCTATTGATGGGCATATCCATAGCCCGTTGATACGCCTAGTCGATGTGAGACTTTCTCCTTTTTTGTCTTCTCCACATAACCCCCACCATCATATTATATTCCACCTATAGTGCTATACCCATGGCTCACGCTCATGTATTGCGTGAAAGTTGAGATTATTAAAGTATGAAACAATTGCTTGGCTTGTCATCGGGGTTGTGCATGATTAATACTTTGTGTAATGAAGATAGAGCAACAGCCAGACTATACGATTTTGTGGGGATAACTTTCTTTGGCCATGTTGTTTTGAAAAGACATGATTGCTTTATTGGTACGCTCGAAGAATTATTGTTTTTATGTCAAATGATAGACTATTGCTTTGAATCACTCGTGTCTTAATATTCATGCCATGATTAGACATATGATCAAGATTATGCTAGGTAGCATTCCACATCAAAAATTATCTTTTTTATCATTTACCTACTCGAGGACGAGCAGGAATTAAGCTTGGGCATGCTGATACGTCTCCGTCGTATCTATAATTTTTGATTGTTCGATGCCAATATTATTCAACTATTATATACTTTTGGCAACTTTTTATACTATTTTTTAGACTAACATATTGATCCAGTGCCCAGTGCCAGTTACTGTCTGTTGCATGTTTTCTGTTACACAGAAACCCAATATCAAGCAGAGTCCAAACGGGATAAAAACGGACGAAGATTTTTTTTGGAATATTTATGATTTTTGGGAAGTAAAATCAACGCGAAATGGTGTACGGGGTGGCCACAAGACAGGGGCGCGCCCTCCCCCCCTGGGCGTGGCCTGGGCTCTCGTGGGCCACCCATATGGCGGTTGACCCTCTTCTTCTGGCGCAACAAAGCTAATTTTATGAGAAAGATCTGGGCGAAAGATTCACCCCAATCGGAGTCACAGATCTCCAGATATTAAAGAAACGGTGAAGGGGTAGAATCTGAGAACGCAGAAACAGAGAGATAGATCCAATCTCGGAGGGGCTCTCGCCCCTCCCACGCCATGGGAGCCAAGGACCAGAGGGGAAACCCTTCTCCCATCTAGGGAGGAGGTCGAGGAAGAAGGAGAAGAAGGGGGGCTCTGTCCCCCTTGCTTCCGGTGGCGCCGGAATGCCGCCGGGGGCCATCATCATCACCACGATCTTCACCAACACCGCCGTCATCTTCACCAACATCTCCATCACCCTCCCCCATCTATATCCAGCGGTCCACTCTCCCGCAACCCGCTGTATGCTCTACTTGAACATGATGCTTTATGCTTCATATTATTATTCAATGATGTGTTGCCATCCTATGATGTCTGAGTAGATTTTTGTTGTCCTATCGGTGATTGATGAATTGCTATGATTGGTTTGAATTGCATGTGTTATTATTGGTGCTGTCCTATGGTGCCCTCCGTGTCGCGCAAGTGTGAGGGATTCCCGCTGTATGGTTTGCAATATGTTTATGATTTGCTTATGGTGGGTTGCGTGAGTGACTGAAACACAAACCCGAGTAAGTAGGTTGTTTGGGTATGGGATAAAAGGGGACTTGATACCTTAATGCTATGGTTGGGTTTTACCTTAATGAATCTTTAGTAGTTGCGGATGCTTCCTAGAGTTCCAATCATAAGTGCATATGATCCAAGTAGAGAAAGTATGTTAGCTTATGCCTCTCCCTCAAATAGAATTGTAATAGTGATTACCGGCCTAGTAACGTAGTCAGTTGCCTAGGGACAATTTCACAACTCCTACCACCACTTTTCCACACTCGCTATATTTACTTTATTGCATCTTTATCTGAACAGCCCCGAGCTTTTATTTACACGTTCTTTATTATATTTCAAACCTATCCAACAACACCTACAAAGTACTTCTAGTTTCATACTTGTTCTAGGTAAAGCGTACGTCAAGCGTGCGTAGAGTCATATCAGTGGCCAATAGGACTTGAGAGAGTATTTCTTCTACCTTTAGCTCCTCGTTAGGTTTGACACTCTTACTTATCGAATGAGGCTACAAATATCCTATATACTTGCGGGTTATCAAAACACATCATGAACTCCCGACAATCCTTCTGGCAATTCCAGCTCGTAGGCAACTTCTCCCATGCGTTCCAAAACTCTGTGTGGTCCCACAAAACGTGGCATTAACTTTCCATTGACTCCAAAACGCTTAACTCCTAGAAGTGGGGACACACGAAGATATGCTCTGTCTTCGACTTCATAAACTATATCCTTGTGTTTATTATCCACATAACTCTTCTGCCTAGACAGGGCTACCTTGAGTCTTTCGTGAATCAATTTAACCTTCTCTTCAGAGTCTTCGATTAAATCCGGTCCGAACAACTGTCGATCTCCAACTTCATCCCACTATAACAGTGTCCTGCACCTCCTTCCGTACAAGGCTTCAAAAGGGTCCATCTTCAAACTGGCTTGATAACTGTTGTTGTAAGAGAACTTTGCATATGGCAAATTGTCATCCCAACTAGATCCACAATCTAGTGCACAAGCTCTCAACAAGTCCTCCAGAATCTGACTGACTCTCTCGGTCTGTCCATCTGTCTGTGGATGAAAGGTTGTACTGAACTCTAGCCTGGTACCCAAAGTCTCATGCAACTGATTCCAAAACTTTGAGGTAAACTGGGTTCCTCTATCTGATACAATGGTCCTCGGAACTCCATGCAAACATACGATCCTGGTCATGTATATCTTTGCCAACTTAGCACTCATATTAGCGGTCTTCACCGGGATGAAGTGAGCTACTTTTGTCAAACGATCGACTACAACCCAGATAGCGTCATAGCCTGAACGAGTCCTGGGTAATCCAGTGATGAAATCCATGCCAAGTTTATCCCACTTCCATTCGGGTATTGGCAATGGCTGTAGCAATCCAGCTGGCTTCTGATGCTCTGCGTTAACTCTCTAACAAACATCACATACTGCTCCATACTCGCCTCTATCCTTCTTCATTCCTATCCACCAGAAACATTCCTTCAAATCCAGATACATCTTAGTGTTTCCTGGGTGAATCGAATACGGCAAATCATGGGACTCCTGCAGAATCAACTTCCTGATCTCAGGGTCATTGGGCACATATACGCGATCCTCAAACCATGAAGTGTCGTGCTCATCCTCACGATATCCTTTAGCCTTTCCTTTACTCATCCTTTCCTTTATCTCGACCATCTCCTTGTCAGTCTTCTAGGCCTCTCTGATCTTACCCATCAAAGTGGAATGAATTTCCAATGATGCAACATAACCTCTCTGGACTATCTCCAGACATAACTCTCGAAGATTGTCTGCTAACTCCTTAGGTAATTCTCCGGTTATGAGCGTGTTAACATAACTCTAGCGGCTCAATGCATTTGCTACGACATTAGCCTTTCCGGGATGATAGTGCAATTTCATATCATAATCCTGGATGAGCTCCAATCATCTCCTTTGCCTGAGATTCAACTCCTTCTGCATGAAGATGTATTTCAAACTCTTATGATCCGTGTATACCTCACAATGGTTTCCGATGAGAAAATACCTCCATGTCTTCAGCGCATGCACAACGGCTGCTAACTCTAAATCATGCGTACATAATTCAGCTCATGAGATTTGAGTTGTCGTGAGGCATATGAAACAACTCTCCCTTCCTGCATCAGCACAGTTCCAAGTCCTCGATGTGAAGCGTCGCAGTATACTTGGTAATCCTTACGTTGGTCTGGAAGAATCAGCACTGGGGTTGTAACCAAACGTTTCTTCAACTCCTGAAAACTGGCTCCACACTCCTCAGTCCATTTAAACTTGGTGTCCTTCAATAACTCCGTCATGGGTTTTGCAATCCTGGAGAAATTCTCAATGAACCTCCGATAATATCCTGCGAGTCCAAGAAAACTTTTGATCTCTCCAACTGATGTGGGTGCCACCCATTTAGTCACAGAAGCAACCTTGGTAGGGTCTACTACTATTCCTTCTCCGGATATAACATGTCCGAGAAATCCAACTTCCTTTAGCCAAAACTCACATTTGCTGAACTTGGCATACAACTGATGTTCTCTGAGTTTCTCAAGAACCAAATGCAAATGCTCCTTATGCTCCTCTTAATTCTTCGATTAGACCAATATATCATCAATGAACACCACAATGAACTTATCCAAAAACTCCATAAACACTTTGTTCATCATGTTCATAAAATAGGCAGGCGTGTTAGTCAGACCAAATGACATAACGGTATACTCATATAGCCCGTACCTGGTGGTAAAAGCTGTCTTTGGTATATCCCGCTCCCGGATCTTCAACTGGTGATAACCTAATCGAAGATCAATCTTAGAGAAAACTTTAGCTCCTTGCAACTGGTCAAACAAATCATTGATCATCGGTAGTGGGTATTTGTTCTTGATCATCACTTCATTCCACGCACGATAATCAACAACCATCCTTAAAGATCCATACTTCTTCTCCACAGAAGCACTGGGTCTCCCCAAGGTGATGAAATTGGTCGAATGTAAAATTTCTCCAGTAACTCATTTATCTGCTTCTTAATTTCCTACAGATCCTATGCGGGCATCCGATACAGTCTCTTTCATATTGGTCCGCTGCCTGGCAATAGCTCAATCAAAAACTCAATGTCTCGATCCGGTGGCATGCCTGGTAACTCCTCTGGAAATACGTCGGGGTAATCCTTCACCACTGGTACTTCCTCTTGTACAACTCCTGATAAGGAATTCACTTGAGTCCTCTTCGGCACATGTCGGGATACATACTTGATCCGCTTTCCTTCTGGGGTGGTGAGAAATATTGACTTACTAGCGCAATCAATGTTTCCTCCATACTTTGATAAACAATCCATGCCTAGTATTATGTCAATCCTTGTGACTCCAAAATTATTAGATCAGAGGGAAACACATGGCTACCAATGGTTAAGGGTAACCGATCACACCATCTGTTGGCCATATACTTTGCTCCTAGTGAGCTTACTAACATGGATGTCCTAAGGCCTAGGGTTGGCAATTTAAACTTGTCCACAAATCCCCTTGATATGTATGAATGCGATGCACCAGTATTGAAAAGAACAAGTGCGGTAAATGCATTAATCAAAAACTTACCGACAACTACGTCGGGTTGATCCTCAATCTCCTCCACGCTAATGTGGTTCACCTGACCTTTGGTGAAGGGGTTGGGCTTCTTGACAGAACCTCCGTTGCCATTTCCATTCTTAGCTTCAGGACATTCAGTGGCATAATGTCCGGTCTTCTTGGCTGGTGTTGAAGGATTGGAACGGTTCTGGCTGCTACTTCCTCCATTCCCATTACCATTCTTGGGGCCACTATGGTTGTGCGAACTTGCTCCGTTGTGCGTGTGCCCTCCATGGTTATGGCCTCCATGGTTGTGGTTATGTCCTCTCGACTACGGGGAATAGCGGGGCTTCTGCTGACCTCCTGAAGTGTACCTCCCCTATCCATACTTCCTCTTGTGATTATCAATCTATTGTTGCTTGCCTTCAATCATAAGAGCCCTATCTACCAACTCCTGGTAGTTTTTGAATGTTTCCACCATCAACTTCATGCTCAGCTCATCATTCAGTCCTTCCAGAAACTTCTCTTGCTTAGCGGCATCTGTAGCTACGTCATCAACGGCATAGCGTGCTAACTTGCTAAAATCATCCACATACTGGCCCACTGTACGTCCTCCTTGGCGCAAGTTGCGGAACTCACGCTTCTTCATGCTCATAGCTGCGTAAAGCCTGCTGAAACTGATCCCATGTAACAGTGTCAATGGGGTAAGTGGTTGTGAAATTCTCCCACCATGATGTTGCGGGTCCATCAAGTTGATGTGCGGCAAAACACACTCTCTCCGCATCGGTGCATCCTGCAGTGGTCAGCTCTCTTCCAATCTTGTGGAGCCAATCATATGCAACAATCAGCTCGGTGCTACTAGAGAACACCGGTGGATTCAACCTTAGAAAGCGGGCTAGGTGATCAACATGGGGTGGTGGTGGTGGGTTGTTGTTGTTGCTGCCTTGCTTCTGGTTCTGGACTAGTATCTGCATCAAGGCATTCTGCTGCTGGATCAACTGAGTGAGCTCCGGTGGGAAGGAAAATCCATTGTCACGTCTCGGAGGCATCTGATGGGCTAGAAGGGGTGAGAAAACAGAATAGAATGGGGTCTAAGAGAGATTCACTACCCATAATGCTCATGAAACAAACACAATCAATTTCACATCAATCAATAGCACACAAGATCACACAAAGCGGTCTAACCTATGATTACAAACTCGATTGTTACTAACTACTTGAAGGTATATACTACTAATTACAATGGTGGTCATCTAGAAATTTTCATCAGAGGAAGACTCCATGATATCTGCTCCAGCTTCGTCTTCATAATCATCATCACTATCAGGATCTAAGTCGGTGTCATCGATGATGATGTAGTCTTCCGAGTGTTTGTCCTCCTTTGGCGCAGGGTCTCCCAAGAATACTCCTAGCTTCTTCTTTAGGTCTTTATTCTTCTCCAGTAGTACGGCAATCTCTTCCTTGTATCCATCACGTGTAGACTTGATTTGCTCCTCCAGCTCGTTGTTTCTCCTCACCAGTTTCTTGATCTTCTTCATGTGGATAATCTGTTGATTCTCCTGTCAACGAATATGATCTCCCATCTCTTGAATGTAAGTTGCAATTGATCCATCCCTCCTGGTACGAATCATCTCCCATTTGTCATCTTGGCGGCCACATATCTGGTAAATGGTATTCTCCAGCTCCTTGTGATACACCTCACATAATGCATCCAAAAGTGATATGTGCGGCCATGCTCTTTCCTATACTCCAGCTTCGTGCATCTAGGTAGAAATCAATAGGCTCCATTGTTGGCACAAAGGTCCTCCCAGGTACGCAGACTTTGATCTTCTAGCGCTCCTCTTCTGGTACCGATGTTGAGAAAGTCCCCATGAAGCTTGGTAATCCGATGTTCAGATAATTAGTGACTTCCTTCAAGTGCTTTCGAAAAGGGGTGTCATCATCCGACTGAGTGAACTTGTTCCTGGGATCCGCCATCTATAGAATAGAAAGAGAGGAGAATTAGAAATGAGTAGATAAGAGAAATCATGTGTCTCATTCTAGTGGTCGCATCCTACAGTCAGCGTGTGCTCTGCTACCATCTTGTAGCGACCAGACCTCACACGGTCAAGTCTCTGTGCATCAGTGTCATCCCTGGATCGGTAATGCTGACACGCACAGTACTCGAGGAATTATAACAGAGTTTCAATCACATACTTATTACATCGGGTCCTCATAAAGAGTAGGATTATACAAAAATATCATGGCTGGAGGCCATCTAAACTAGATAACTGCAGAAGCTTCTAAGGTAAATGAGTCCATCAACTCCAATGGCATAGCTGAGTGCAAAACAACGACCTATCGCACCTTATTCGTCATCATAGTAGTCTGCAACATAAGATGTTGCAGCCCGAAACGGGTCAGCAAATGGAATATACTGGCATAGTTACACTGCAAAGCAATGAAATGCAAGAACTATATCTACATGCAATATTTGGCTGGTGGAGACTGTAAGTTTCATGATTTTTCATAAAGCTAGTTTTTCTCTACGACAAAGGAATAAATTTTATTTAACTACTCCCATGTTGCCCATTATTTGAAAAGGTAACCCCAACTCAAATCCCAATTAAAAAGTATCATCATTAACCCAACTCAATTAATTAAAGTAACATGATGAGATCACATCAATAGATTCAAGTACTAGATACTCAAGATGTCCATAACCGGGGACACGGCTAACCATGATTAGTTTATACACTCTGCAGAGGTTTGCGCACTTTTCTCACAAGACTCGACCGCATCCATGATCGGATGATCGAGACATAGCCTTTCTAAAGCATTAACTCTCTACTCCGGGTAGATACTACCACCTACATCCCTCTACATCTGCTACTCAACCTCTTCAAGAGCTCACGCAACTTACTCAACTATGCCAGAGCCCATAATGGCTTGTGGCTGCACACAGAAGTTTCTAGGATGAATAATCTTATGATCCCTTTGAGCCTGGGTGGCATTCCATAGCATAATCACATGGGTACTCCAGGATTTCCAAAAACAGAAAACATTGGGTTCCCCAGGTGCCTCAACCAATCCACCTAGATGTATATTAAAGTTGCCACCTTAATGTTATCCATGATTAAATAACTCTCAAACTTCCATGTGTGAATCACGATCCAGTCCCCGTCTACGAGCATGGCTAAGCAATAATAAGCATAACATATATTACCGGGGTGATCAAAAGGTATTAGGTTCCTACCTCAAGCACTACAACCAAACCCACATGTTCCCAATCCTACTCATGCAAATATTTGAGGGCAATACTAATGCATAGTAAAAATTGGGTATAATAGAGTATGATCAAAGTGTAATGTTCCTTGCTGATGATCTGCAAACTCTAGAGATTCGTAGTAACAAGCTTCGCACTCCGGGTAATCTAGCGTAGACAAACAATAGCATACATAAGCAATAACTCAAATGAAACACAAGAAAAACCGAGAAAAGATCCAAATCGAACACGAAATGAGCAAACAGCTTAAACTAACAAGAGTCAAACCTAACAACAATATTAACATGTGAATTAGATCTTAGCAGTAGGTACATGTGATTAGCTATGATTCGCAAAAAGATTCAACTCAAATGGAGCAATGGAACTCAAAATACGAACAAAACAAGATCTGTTACTAATCAGGACTAAACTCAAATTTTACAGTACCAAAATCATGTTCAAGTTGGTTAACTGGAAAGAACAGAATGAAACGATGATTTTGGGGCTGGTTTCCTCTAATTCGGATAAACGAGTAAAAAGTTATGCTGGTTCAAAGATCAAGGGCTAAATCATAATAAAAATAATCGTGGATAAGTCCCTGGTGAAAAATAAACTAAAAAGAAAAACGCTAACGAACGAACGTTCGCTGTCTGAACTAATCCAGCAAAAAGCGTTCGTTGAAAGGAACGAACGAACATCCGTTTAGTAACTAGATTAAAAATGAAATACCGATCTAATCAACAAAATCGTGAAAACCTAAAAAAACTGGGCGGTCCGGTTCATACCGGTTCAAGAAAACCGGCGGCGGCGACGGGGTTGGACGACAGCATCAGCGGTGAGGTGGCGGCGGTGGGGCGACGTCGGCAGCGGGGCGGCGGCGCGGGACTAGCAGGGGCGGCGCGGGCGAGGACGGGCGGCGGCGGCGACTTGGGGCTTTAGGGGGCCCCGGGTCGACTTATAAGGGTGGATTGCAGCGGCACGGCTTGCGGTAGGGGGCGCCGGGTCGGAGTCGGAGAAGGACTCCGGTTCGGCCACGCCGGCGAAGTCGGCGGAGGCGCGGGCCGGCTTGGCTCGGCTGGGCCTTCGACCCAGTCGGGCGACGAACATTTTTTTTAAATAATTTCGCCCGAAGAAAATTCCTAATAAAATATAAATTTGTTCTAAAAATGCCAAAAACAATTTTGACTGTCTAAATAAAATATTTAGAACAATGTGAACATTTTTCTGGCCTAAGAATGCAATGTTCAAAAAATGCATATTTTTCTAATTCAAAAAATAGCAAATAAAATCATAATTTGATTTTAAAATTCTTTATCCAATATTCCTCTTAATTTGAAGAAGTCATATTATCTTCTCTCATTTATTTTTTAATATTGGAAATAATTGGAGAGAAAAATAATAAAATCAAATTGATCCTTTCTTCAAATTTGAATTAAATTCAAATATGATTCTTGTGAAACCTCCAACTATCTCCTTGGGTCCTTGAGTTGCTTAAGATTTCTACGATCTCAAACAAATGCAAGAATGAATATGATATGCATACGATGATCTATGTATAACATCCAAATTGAAAATTGGGATGTTACACGCGAGGCGGCGGCAAGGGTGGAGGGCGCGCCCCCTGCCTTGCCACCTCCTCGAGACTCCTCTGACCTAACCCTTGGCCCTATATATTCACAAATCCCCAAACCACTAGAAGCATCCATGAAAACACTTATCCACCGCCGCAACCATCTGTACCCATGAGATCCCATCAAGGGGCCTTTTAAGGCATCCTACCAGAGGGGGGTTCGATCACGGAGGGCTTCTACATCAACTCTATTGCCCTTCCCATGAAGTGTGAGTAGTTTACCTCAGACCTACTGGTCCATAGCTAGTAGCTAGATGGTTTCTTCTCTCTCTTTGATTCTCAATACCATGTTCTTGTAACACCCACGATGCGGCTATATCTCCCACGTGTCGAAGCACGACTTAGAGGCATAACCGCATGGTGGTTTTGTCGCAAGAAGGGTTATCTTCACACAATCCCATGTAATGAACAAGAATGGGATAAAGAGTTGGCTTACAATCGCCACTTCACACAATGAACATATAATTCATACATCATTCAAAGCACACACGTATTCCGACTATGGACGAAGCCAAAGGAAAAGAAGATAACCCAACTGCTAGATCCCCGATCGTCCCAACTGGGCTCCACTACTGATCAACATGAAACGAAACATAGCAACGACCAAGATCTTCGTTGAGCTCCCATCTAAGCTCGGTTGCAACACCTACACTAGTATCATCGGCACCTATAACTGTTGTGATAGTATCTGGTGAGTCACGAGGACTCAGCAATCTCAAAACCCGCGAGATCAAGACTATTTAAGCTTATGGGTAGTAAGTGGTAGTGAGGTGGAGTTGCAGCAAGCACTAAGCAAATATGGTGGCTAACATACGCAAGTAAGAGGGAGAAGAGAAACAACGGAACGGTCGAGAAACTAGAAGTGATCAAGAAGTGATCCTGAAACTACTTACGTCAAACATAACCCAAAACCTTGTTCACTTCCCCGACTCCGCCAAAAAGAGACCATCATGGCTACACACGTAGTTGATGCATTTTAATTAAGTTAAGTGTCAAGTTCTCTACAACCATACATTAACAAATTCCCATCTGCCACATAAGGGCGAGCACGACTCTCGAAAGTATATACCCTGCAGGGGTGTCCCGACTTAGCCCATCACAAGCTCCCACGGTCAATGAAGGATATTCCTTCTCCCAGGAAGACCCGATCAGTCTCGGAATCCCGGTTTACAAGACATTTCGACAATGGTAAAACAAGACCAGCAAAGCCGCCCGATGTGCCGACAAATGCCGATAGGAGTCGCACGTATCTTGTTCTCAGGGCACACCGGATGAGCCAGACGTCGGGTTGGCATAGACCCTGGTTGCCCAGGGGGCGCCGGACATCGCTCAGTTTGGACCAGCACCCGGAGGAGCACTGGCCCGGGGGGGGGGGGGGGGGGGTAAATAAAGATGACCCTTGAGTCTGCAGAACCCAAGTGAAAAAAGGCTTAGGTGGCAAATGTTAAAACCAAGGTTGGGCCTTGCTGGAGGAGTTTTATTCAAAGCGAACTATCAAGGGGGTCCCATAAATCACCCAACTGTGTAAGGAACGCAAAATCAAGGAACATAACACCGGTATGACGGAAACTAGGGCGCAAGAGTGGAACGAAACACCAGGCATAAGGTCGAGCCTTCCACCCTTTACCAAGTATATAAATGCATTAATTAAATAAGAGATATTGTGATATCCCAACATAATCCCGTCCATCATGGAGCAATCTTCAACTTCACCTGCAGCTAACAACGCTATAAGAGGGGGCTGAGCAAAGCGGTAACATAGCCAAGCAACGATTTGCTAGGAAGGGTGAAAAAGGTTAGAGGCTGGCATGGATATTTGGGAGGCTTGACAAACAAGTGATAGGTAGCGCAGCAAAGCAATAGAACGAAGCAACTAGCAAGCAAAGATAGAAGTGATATCGAGGGTAGTGGTCATCTTGCCTGAGATTCTGCTAGGAGGAAGAACGAGTCCATGAATAAGATAAACGGACGTAGTGGAACGAATCCTCACAACTCCGGAACGAAACCGAAGCTAACGAGAGAAGCAAACCAGAAAGAAGCAAACAACATGGTAAACACACAAGCATAAACATGTCATGATGCACAAACAAGTATGATGCATGTCCGGTTTAATGAGCATGGCATGGCAAAGTGCAACAAACAATACTACAAATTAAGTGGAGCTCAATATGCAATGAGTTGCATATTGACGAAACACCACATCCATTTATTTAGTTCCCTCTCGTTTATGTACCCAACAACATTAAATGTTTTTAAACATGGCAAGGGGT
The DNA here is from genome assembly GCA_963921465.1 of Triticum timopheevii. Classification (NCBI taxonomy): domain Eukaryota; kingdom Viridiplantae; phylum Streptophyta; class Magnoliopsida; order Poales; family Poaceae; genus Triticum; species Triticum timopheevii. The sequence continues at coordinate 245,025,228 of OY997266.1, forward strand.
GAATCATAATAAAACTACCTATCTAGGCAAGTTTAAATGAGGCTGGAACAACAAACAACAATTCCGGAAAATCCTCATGTCCATATTTCCCTGAACCAGGCTTCAATGACGACGAGTCCGACGTGCATATTGTCTTCGGCATTGCAAGGCGGGTTCCTCCTCCGAATAATTCATAGAAGATTGTGAACACCAGGATAGTGTCCGGCTCTGTAAAATAAATTCCACATACCACCGTTTAGAGAATAACATTTACACAAGTTCAATCTGCTGACGTATTTTGTGGCGTGACGTCACGCCACTACCAAGCCTTTACTTGAATCGTTTTTATTATACCACCTCAGCGCGTTTAGCGAAGCGGTTTCCTTGGCACGTCTTGTCGAAGCAGAGATCGTGTTCCCCTTATTCCGGGATTCCCATCAATACGGACGTGGGCAACCCAACCGCGCCCGTTGCCAAGCCCCCTCCATCGAAGGCGGGTTCCAAACGGTAACGGAGACGGCTCTTGATATTCTCCTTCTTTATAATGAGACCTAGGCTCATTCTTTTTCTTCAATCCTCAATCGAATCCGCCCCTCGCCTCGAGCTCCAACACTTAGGGCTCCAGATTCGAGCGCTTCGGAACTTCAACAATGTCCGGCTCCGACTTGCAGGGCCGGTGGATGCCCTCCTCCGTCACGGAGCAGGACATGCTAAAGCTGAGAGAAGCCAGGTATTTAACCTACGAGATTTCGCATAGGCTTCCTGCCCAAGGGCAAGTCATTCCCACTCCCGAGCCAGGCGAGAGCGTCGTGTTCGTGTCTCACCTCCGTCGGGGTTTAGGCTTCCCGATGGATCCCTTCATGAGGGGGCTCATGTTTTACAATGGGTTGGAATTCCACAACTTGGCCCCGGAGTCCATCCTCCACATCTCATCATTCATTATCGTCTGCGAAGCCTTCCTCCGCACCACCCCTCACTTCGGTTTGTGGCTCAAAACCTTCAACGTGGAGCCGAAGATGATTGAGGGGCGTCAAGCAGAGTGCAGCGAGGCGGTTGTAAGCAAGAGGGCCGATGCTCCATGGCCCGAGGGCTCTTTTCAGGAGGAGCTCGGTTTATGGCAACATGAGTGGTTCTATATTACCGCTCCCAGGGGCAGCAGGTAGAAACCGCCGCCCTTCTTTCGCTCGGGCCCTCCACAGCGGCTGATGTCATGGGTCAACAAAGGGCTTAACTGGGGGCCGTCAAAGGATGTACCCCTATTGCAGGGCCGAATTCGAGACCTCCAGGAGAGGGAGATCAATCTGGTTGTAGTGATACAGGTTATGCTGATTCGGCGTCTTTTGCCCTGCAAACATCGCCCCCTCCGCCTGTGGGAATTCAATTCGGAAGGACCACGAGCTCTCCAACACTTCATGGGTACAACACCCGTGGAGATGTACAAATTGTTCTTCGGATCACAAGAAGTGTGTCCGGAATTGACCGAGGACGCCGGCTTAAGCTGCAATCGCCCGGATACTCAAGTAAGTAGCCCTGTGCCCGGACATACCGTTTGTTTGCATATCTTGGATTTTCCTTTTAACCAATCGTCCTTTGAACAAGAGTGGATAGCGCAAGCAAAACTGATATGGTGTCCGGCCCCCCTCCCAGAGACCGCGCCGGACTCGGTGCTGGTCAAGATGCTGGAGGTTGCGCCTCCAGAGGAGGGCGAAGGGGAAAACAGAGAAACTACCGCCTCTATTGAGGAGGCTTTCAAGAAAGGGGGGATCGAGAATCCCTCCTTCCAAGGCGAGAAGAGGACCGCTTCTAAAGATCCGGAGGCTAAGGCCTCAAAGCGGGGGAAGAAATCTTCACCAGAGGGTCCTATGCCGGGGAAAACCCCAGCCGCACTATCTCCCCTAAGGAATCAGCCCTCCAGCGAGCCGTAAGTAGAAAAAGGGGAGTTTTGTAATAAGGGACATCCCGATTTTTGCTTCTGAGGATAACCGAAGTTTTTATCTTGTAGTTCGGATCTCTGTCCTTCTCAGCTGAGCTCGTCTTTGGGGGACCTTCGTCCGGAGATGATGTAGAGCGAGACGCCTCCATCTGCCGCGCCATCAGGCGGGGCGGACGACCCTGAAGTGTCGTCGAGGAGGGTCTCCCTGAGTCCGGCGGGGCCGGAGAGTTCGGCACCTACTGGTGTACGGCCGGTGGAGCTGAAGGATCTGCTTGAGAGGGCGTCTATCTCAGAAGATCACCGTACATTGATGAGTACGGTGATTGAAATAATTTCGTCCGCTGAGGGCGGATTGCATGATGCCATTAGAAGTTTACTGGCGGGTTTTGAGGTACGTAAAAATGACATACCTTTTGACAGTTTTGCACATAAAGTGCGCCATGTATAGATAGTAGCCCCTGAGACTCGGTATGTTGTCGAAAGCGACAGCGTGCCGAGGATCATAATCTCAGTTATTAATGCTCGCTTTTCCTATGCAGGTGGCGGATCGTCCATTGGCTAGCCGGACTGATAGAGTTGCCGAGCTAAAGCGGCAACTCGACGTTGTGGATGCGGACATCGTGCTGGTCAACAAACGACTTGACGAGTCACAAGGTAGGTTGTTTCTTCGCAGTCACCTAGTAAGGGAGCTGACGCCCACTCCTTACAACATTTATGTTGGATACAGATGGTGCCGCTGCTGTGGAGGACCTTCTGGCAGAGCTTGCTCGAGCCAAGGAGCAGGCCAGAAGGAGTGATGCGGCTGCCTCGAGGGCAGCCGAAGAGCTAGAAGCCGAAAAGGCTGCTCACTGCCGAAGCAGGGAGGAGATGGCCGGAATGGCCGTGAAGCTGAAGGATGTTACCGACCGCTATGAGGTTCTTCAAAAAGAACACCGAGCGGAGCAAGAGGACCTGAAGAAGGCCACCTCCGAAGCCAAGGATGCCCGTTCTGCACTGAGGGCTATAAAGGAGGAGCTGCGTCAGGCAGGAGACATTGCGGCTGGAAAGCCCTTTCTGCTGCGCAGGAAGTTCACAGATCCGAAGTATGCTCAGCTGGGCCAGCTGTGCGGTGCGGAGGATCCTTATCTGGATTTGGCGGCGAGTGCGGCGGATGCGGTTGTGCACTTCCGAAGCCAAAAGGATCACGGGATGTAAGAGTTGTTTTGGTCTCAATTCCACAGTCCGGAGCGTTCACTTCCGTTGACCGATGGGTTGGCTGAGTGGGCTGAGCTGAATAGCTTGTACGGATTTGCCATGACGGACATAGTGGCTCATCTGTGGCCGGATAGGCCCAAGCCGAAGAGTTATTTTGGCTTACTACAGCAATTCCTTGGGGCGGTGCCGCATATCAAGGCGATGAAGCGGTCGGTATGCATAGAGGGTGCCCGGATGGCTCTCGCCCGTGTTAAGACATATTGGGCGGACATGGATGCCACCGCTGTTGCATCCCGGGGTTCGGATGAGAGCCGGTTACCCGCCGAGCATTATTTTGGGGAAGTCCTGCAGGGCGCTCGTTTAATAGAGTCGCAGTGCTCGAAAAATGTTATGTTCAAATGACATGTATTGATTTGTAAAACCATATTCATAATATAAGCGCTTTTTATACTTGTGCGTTCAAGTATTCAAGTATCTCCAGTGCGGCTGTTCATGTATATGTGTACATAACTTGAAAGATGGCAGTCTTCGGCTTCAGCCCCCACGCACATGGTGCGGGGGTGTTTGCAAAATAACGCATTTTCACACTTTAATCCAACGTCTTGGTCTTGTGAAGGAGGTGGTAGCGTAGCAAACAAGGAAACCGGACTATAATGCTTTATCACTTTCACTTAGCCATAGGAGTTCGAAGGTGGGGCTACGATATAGCCCCTAGGAGCACCGCGCTCTCCGAATTCGGGGAGCGTATGTGCTTGACCGGGAAATGGTCCTTCGTCAAAACGGAGGAATTCTAGACATTCCGGTAGTCGATCGAGTGGTTGACCAGTCTTTCGCTATATCATGGCAGTCAGTTCTCCTGGTGCCGCGTTAGCCAATGATACGGAATGTAAGGCAGCAAAACACAGGAGCCGGGCAAACCCAACATTTGACCAAAGACATGATTCGGAGATGATGCATATAAGGCCTAACTCGAGACGCCAAACACTCCCTAAGGTATTCGGTCTTTATGAAAACGGGCAGAACGATGCCCTATGCCCCTAGTGTCCGAGTACGCGTGAAATCTGCTGACGCGGCCGATGCCAAAACGCCAGCCTCCTCCTCGATTGTGATAAGAAACCGGGGGATGTGTATCAACAATAGACAGTAAAAAAGGTTTACGCAGGGTCTTAATCTGAAAAGAATCCTTGCAATAGGTCCCTGCTGCACGTCTGCGCCTATGTCTCCGTTGTGCTATATCCTGGACGGGTGTAGCACGCTGTTCATCTGTAAAAGAGAGGAACTTAGTTTGGAAAGATATCATGCAAGAAATGTATTTAAAACAGAGCATGAAAAAATGAATGAAGTTGAGCTTTTGTTGGCTCTTATTGTTCATGCTCATAGCCCCTTGTAAAGGGGTATGCGGCTAGGAAGCTCCTAGTTTATTTACGCCGGACTCGCCTAGCCGTGTCCGGGGTCTTAGCGACCTTTCAAAGAGATAATGCTGCGTGGACCGGGCATTTTAAGTGTCAGAGACGCGTAATGCGGTATTGCGTTAAAGCAGGCGAAAGCTTCACGTCCCAATAGTGTTTGATGGCTAGTTTTAAATGGGGCGATATGGAAAATTAGCTGTTCGCGATGGAAGTTGTCGGATGAACCGAACACAACTTCTAGTAGTAAGGAGCCCGTGCAATTGGCGTAAGGGCCTAACGTCACTCCTTTGAAGGAAGTGCTTGGTAGAGTCTATCCCCATCCTGCGGATTGTGTCCGGATATAGAATCGGTGCCGCCATCCATTAGGACTTGTGTAAATCGTAGTCCTTCAATTATAGGATCCAATATCAAAGCAGTCCATCCTGCGTTTCGCATACTCCTGGAGTAATCCAGATGGTCGAAAGTAATTTGTTTTGTCATCCAATCTCGGGATTCCGCTGGGGTGGACCGTGCGGCATGTACTTTGATAGACGCCGCCGTGTTTTTCCTTGTTATCACTTGAAGTGAATTCACTGTTTTTACTTCTTCTGGGAAGTTCTTTTGTTTTCCGGTGCTCTGCTTGTGGGGTTCGTCATCGTCTTCGCTTGGTGTGTCGAGCCCCTTGTGTTCGGCGTTAAGTCGGCCGAACTGTTTGAAGACCCAACAATCTCGGTGGGTATGGTTCGCAGGCTTCCCGGGGGTACTGTGGATTTGACATATCCTATCCAAGATTTTGTTTAGGTTGGATAGCTCGTCACTGTTGTCCTTAAGAGGTAGTGTTTTGTTGTTCGGCCGAGAGCTTTTGAACCTGGCGTTGACCGCCGTGCTCTTTGGGCCATTTTCCTTATTCTGGCGCTGATCTTTTCTGCGTCGTGATTTCCCATTTCCATCCCTGACCTCGGATGTACTCGGGTCGCTGGTGCTGCATCTTGCCAGCCAGCTGTCTTCCCCCGCGCAAAAGCGGGTCACGAGGCTTGTTAGTGCGACCATTGTTCTTGGTTTTTCCTGGCCGAGGTGCCTGGCAAGCCATTCATCTCGGACGTTATGCTTGAAAGCTGCTAAGGCTTCGGCGTCCGGACAGTCGACTATTTGGTTCTTTTTGGTAAGGAACCTGTTCCAGAATTTGCATGCTGACTCTCCGGGCTGTCAAGTTATATGACTCAAACCGTCTGCATCCGGAGCGCGGACATAAGTCCCCTGAAAATTTGCTCGGAACGCATCTTCGAGCTCTTCCCAACTTCCAATGGTATTTTCTAGGAGGCTTTTGAGCCAATGCCGAGCTGGCCCTTTGAGCTTGAGGGGTAGGTATTTTGTGGCGTGGAGATCGTATCCTCTAGCCATATGTATGTGTAGGATGTAATCCTCAATCCAGACTCCGGGGTCTGTTGTTCCGTCATATGCCTCTATGTTTACGGGCTTAAATCCCGCTGGATATTCATGGTCCAGCACCTCATCGGTGAAACATAGTGGGTGCGCGGTGCCCCTGTATTTAGGTGTGCCGTTATCTTCGAACACTCGGCGCGTTGTGTTGCTTTCTGGGGCCCTCTTCTTTGGCCCATAAATGGACCTGACCGGGCCATCCTTTTTGCAAGGATTTTTATGTGTATCCTGTACCGGTTGGTGTGCGGCGCCGGTTGCCGCTCTCAGCCTATCATCTGGTCGTCTATCCGGCCAGGCGGCCTCTTTACTTTTTGATTGTGGTGGCTCTACGGCCTCCTTGTCGAATTCGGGCAACAGCTTGCGCTTCGGGTAGCTCTTTGCTTGGTGACTATTGCCGTATTTGTCTGCGGTCTTGAGTACTTTGCTCCATCTCATTCTGAGTACGTCTTCCGCTGTTTTGAGCTTCCGTTTCTGCTTCTTCAAACTTCTTGCAGTGGCGACGGGCCTTTTGTGAAGGTTCTTATGCTCCGGTGATGTGTTCGGCGTGAGATCGTCTGGACTGTTGTTTTCGCCGGGGATGGGTTGCTTGTCCAATTCATCCTGTTCGGATGGTTGCTTGGTTGCGTGTTCGTCGTCCACTGGTTCGCCCTGCTCTATGGCTGGGTCATTATGGGTACTGTTGTTATCGAGGCGGGGCTTCGGGCGGCGTTTGCGTCGCTGTTTTGGTTGTTTTTCGGGGGAATTATCCTTAGCCGCGTCCCATTGTTCCTCGTTATCGCTTCCTTTTGGTGTATCCACCATGTATATGTCATGAGTTGAGGTGGCTTTCCAGTGCCTAGTAGGTGCTGGTTCTTGGTCATCTCCGGCATCGTCGTCCATACCGTCGATGTCTTCGGAGTCGTAGTCTAGCATGTCGGTTAGATCGTCGACAGTGGCTACAAAGTGGGTGGTGGGTGAGTTTTGAATTTCTTCGTCGTCCGCATCCCAAACTTCCCGACCGCAGTTCGGCTAGGGCTCTCCTGATAGCGAGAGATACCTTAGCGAATTCAGGATGTCGCCAAAAGGTGAGTGCTGAAAGATGTCCGTGGCGGTGAACTCCGTGATCGGCGCCCAATCGGATTCGATTGGAGGGGGCGCATGGGGTTCAGAGTCCGGCGAGGAGTCCGGCACCTCGGAGTCATGAGCGTCGCAAGGGACAAGGTCAGTATTCGGCTCCATCACCGTAGATGTTGCATCCCCCGAGGCGGTGTCTAGCCACCCATCCTCGATCTGCGCGGTCGGCTCCGAATTATGGGTCGGGGCGGACTCATGTGCGGCCTCCAGGGCACTGTCCGGCAGCAGACCTAAATCATGCCTATCGAGACAGTGCGGCGCGCTCGGCTGTGGCTCGAATCCATCGAAGATCAAGTCTCCGCGGATGTCAGCGATGAAGTCTAGACTTCCAAATCTGACCTGATGGCCAGGGGCGTAGATTTTGATCTTCTCCAGATGGCCAAGCGAATTGGCCCGCAGTGCAAAGCCGCCGAATACGAAGATCTGTCCAGGGAGAAAAGTCTCACCCTGGACTGCGTCGTTGTTGATAATTGAAGGAGCCATCAAGCCTATCAGCGACGACACAGAGGAACTCTCAATGAAAGCACCAATGTCGGTGTCAAAACCGGCGGATCTCGGGTAGGGGGTCCCAAACTATCCGTCTAGGCGGATGGTAACAGGAGACAAGGGACACGATGTTTTTACCCAGGTTCGGGCCCTCTCGATGGAGGTAAAACCCTACTCCTGCTTGATTAATATTGATGATATGGGTAGTACAAGAGTGGATCTACCACGAGATCAAGGAGGCTAAACCCTAGAAGCTAGCCTATGGTATGATTGTTGTTCCTCCTATGGACTAAAACCCTCCTGTTTATATAGACACCGGAGAGGGCTAGGGTTACACAGAGTCGGTTACAACCGTAGGAGATCTACATATCCGTATTGCCAAGCTTGCCTTCCACGCCAAGGAAAGTCCCATCCGGATACGGGACGAAGTCTTCAATCTTGTGTCTTCATAGTCTTCGAGTCCGGCTGATGATGATAGTCCGGCTATCCGGACACCCCCTAGTCCAGGACTCCCTCAGCGGTCGTTCCTGTTCTTCTCCTGCATCATCGTCCACACCGTCGATGTCTTCGGAGTCGAAGTCAAGCACGTTGGTCAAATCATCGACAGTGGCAATGAAGTGGGTGGTGGGTGGGCAACGAATTTCCTCATCACCTGCTTCCCAATCGAGCCGGACATTGTTCGGCCAAGAGTCTCCTGATAAAGAGAGAGACCTTAATGAATCCAGCATGTCACCGAAGGGCGAGTGCTGAAAGATATCCACAGCGGTGAACTCCATTACCGGAGCCCAACCGGATTCGGTGGGCTTGGGTGGGCGCGGTTTGGAACCTACAACCGGACACAAGTTCGGGGGTCCAGTGACACAGACTTCTTTGGGGGTGGTGTCTGTGTTCGGCTCTATCGCCGATGAGTATGCGGCCTCAGGGGCGGGGTCCATCCACCCATCCTCGGATGACGTGACCCGCCCTGGATTTAGGTCCGGAGCTATTGTAGGTGCGATATCTCGAGTATTGTCTGACAGCAGGTCTAAGCCGTGCTCGTCATGACTGTTCGGTGCTCCTGGTGTAGGTCCGAATCCGTCGAAGATCAAGTCTCTGAGGGTATCGGTCGTGTAGTTCAAGTTTCCGAATCTGACCTAATGGTCGGGGGCATAGCTGCCGATTTGCTCCAGGTGGCCAAGCGAATTGGCCCGCAGTGCGAAGCCGCCGAACACGAAGATCTGTCTGGGGAGAAAAGTCTCACCCTGGACCGCGTTGTTGTTGATGATTGAAGGAGACATCGAGCCTTGCAGCAACGACACAGAGGAACTCTCAGTGAAAACACCAATGTCGGTGTCAAAACCGGCGGATCTCGGGTAGGGGGTCCCGATCTGTGCATCTAAGGCTAATGGTAACAGGAGGCAGGGGACACGATGTTTTACCTAGGTTCGGGCCCTCTTGATGGAGGTAATACCCTTCTTCCTGCTTGATTCATCTTGATGATATGAGTATTACAAGAGTTGATCTACCACGATATCGTAGAGGTTAAACCCTAGAAGCTAGCCTATGATTATGATTGTTCTGTTTCTACAGAATAAACCCTCTGGTTTATATAGACACCGGAGGAGGCTAGGGTTACACAGAGTCGGTTACAAAGAAGGAGATCTAACATCCGGATCACCTGGCTTGTCTTCCATGCAAAGGAGAGTCCCATGCAGACACGAGTCGAAGTCTTGAGTCTTGTATCTTCATAGTCCAACAGTCCGACCAAAGTATATAGTCCGGCTGTCCGGATATCCCTTAATCCAGGACTCCCTCAGGGGGTGTGCAAGATGGGAGCATTTTTGTGTGACGAAAAGGAAGCATGACCTAACTTTATGATTTTGTAGGGATGAAATTTCTTTAGCCATGTTATTTTGAGAAGACATGATTGCTTTGATTAGTATGCTTGAAGTATTACTATTTCTTATGTCAATATGAACTTTCTTTAGCCATGTTATTTTGAATCATTTGGATCTGAACATTCATGCCACAATAAAGAAAGTTACATTGAGAATTATGCTAGATAGCATTCCACATCAAAAATTCTGTTTTTATCATTTACCTAATCGAGGATGAGCAGGAATTAAGCTTGGGGAGGCTTGATACGTCTCCAACGTATCTATAATTTTTTATTGTTCCATGCTATTATATTACCCGTTTGGATATTTATGGGCTTTACTTTACACTTTTATATCATTTTTGGGACTAACCTACTAACCGGAGGCCCAGCCCGAATTGCTGTTTTTCTTTTGCCTATTTCAGTGCTTCGAAGAAAAGGAATATCAAACGGAATCCAAATGGAATGAAACCTTCGGGAGCGATCTTTTTGGAACAAACGTGATCCAGAGTACTTGGAGTGGAAGTCAAGAAACAAGTGAGGCGGCCACAAGGGTGCCCGGTGCGCCCCCTAGGGTTGGGCACGCCCCCACCCTCATGGGCCCCTCGAGCGTCCACCGACCTACTTCTTCCTCCTATATATACCCATGTACCCCGAAAACATCAGAAGCGACCACGAAAAACTATTTCCACTGCCATAACCTTCTGTATCCACGAGATCCCATCTTGGAGCCTTCGCCGGTGCTCCGCCGGAGGGGGAATCGTTCATGGGGGCTTCTACATCAACACCGTAGCCCTTCCGATGATTTGTGAGTAGTTTACCATAGACCTTCAGGTCCATAGTTATTAGCTAGATGGCTTCTTCTCTCTCTTTGAATATCAATACCAAGTTCTCCTCGATCTTCTTGGAGATCTATTCGATGTAACTCTTTTTGCGGTGTGTTTGTCGAGATCTGATGAATTGTGAGTTTATGATCAAGTTTATCTACGAGAAATATTTGAATCTCCTCTGAATTCTTTTATGTATGATTAAGTTATCTTTGCAAGTCTCTTCGAATTATCAGTTTGGTTTGGCCTACTAGATTGATCTTTCTTGCAATGGGAGAAGTACTTAGCTTTGGGTTCAATCTTGCGGTGTCCTTTCCCAGTGACAGCAGGGGCAACAAGGCACGTATTGTATTGTTGCCATCGAGGATAAAAAGATGGGGTTTATATCATATTGCATGAGTTTATCCCTCTACATCATGTCATCTTTCTTAATGCGTTACTCTGTTCTTTATGAACTTAATAGTCTAGATGCATGCAGGATAGCGGTCGATGTGTGGAGTAATAGTAGTAGATGGAGAATCGTTTCGGTCTACTTGTCACGAACGTGATTCCTATATACATGATCATGCCTTGATAATCTCATAATTATTCGCTTTTCTATCAATTGCTCGATAGTAATTTGTTCACCCACCGTAATACTTATGCTATCTTGAGAGAAGCCACTAGTGAAACCTATGGCCCCCGGGTCTATCTCTTATCATATAAGCTTTCAATCTACTTTTATTTGCATCTTTTACTTTTCTAATCTATATCATAAAAATCGCAAAAAAAATTATTTTATCATATTATCTCTATCAGATCTCACTTTCGCAAGTGGCCGTGAAGGGATTGACAACCCCTTTATTGCGTTGATTGCGAGTTCTTGTTTGTTTGTGTAGGTGTGTGGGACTTTTGAGGAGCCTCCTACTGGATTGATACCTTGCTTCTCAAAAACTAAGGTAAATACTTACTCTACTATTACTGCATCACCCTTTCCTCTTCAAGGAAAACCAACGCAAGCTCAAGAAGTAGCATGTCTTGCCGAAAGAATCTAAAAGCATTGGGGGAAATCATATCCAGAGGTGGTTGAAATTGAGAAAAATCTCAAAACCAATTCTGCTGCTCGCCGCCAAAAACAAACAGAAAAAGAATTGTCTCAAATAAAAGAAGCATTGCTGATTGGTAGAATCAATGAAAATAAGGATGATTCGGAACATGAAAGTGCTTCGGCTAAAAAGCCGAATCAAGTAGTATATATTCCGACCTCATCAAATCCAAAGAAGCAAGTATTATTGAGAAAGGGCATGTCAAGCATAGCAAGATGACCATGCTTAGGGATAGGCCCCCCGTTTTCACTTTTACCCCCTGCCTCTACATCTTCTTCCTCCTCGCATCTGTGCTGCAACCCGAGCTTCACCGCTGCCGTCCTCCTTCCGTGACGTCCACTCCGGCCGCCGCATCAACCTGAATGGACCAAAAAAACGGGGCACACCTCCACTATTTCATCAGCATCAGTAAGTGCTCACCCCTCCCCATAGCAGATCTGCATTAGGGTTTCGGCCGTTTGTCGGTGTTTTTCACCGTTCCTCCTAGTTCCTCCTTAGAACGTGTAGTTTGATCTAAAAATGGCACCGAGATTGCACGGTACTGGTTTAGCACTGTTTTTTGACTGCAGTTGCCTTCCTCTGTCCGACATTCGATCTGAGCTCGTGAGTTCCTCCACTGCTGCAACCTTGGGTTTAAAATTTATTTTTATTTTCTGAACTACTGCAGATCCCAAATTATAATTAGAACTTGCAGAATCTGTTTCTCTATCACTTAGCAAAATTTTCACTTCCAATCCATATTTGTAGATATCAGCCCCGCTATGGCGGCTTAAATGAGAATCTGTAACCCGCCAAATGCCTGCCAGCTTAACTCTGAATTCTTTAAACCGCAAGTACTTCTCTGTAACTGATATTACCATTATGAATTTAACCCGCCAATATCTTCTTCTTAGGCCTTGCGTAGCAAACATGACTAAGGCCGTCACTTCATGCGATTGGGTTCCTTCAATTGTTACAGAACAAATGCTCGATGAGTATGTCAAAACATGCATTTTGTCAGCAAAAACCTCATCCACTGGCGGGTTCCGGGACCAGATGAAGCTAGACGTCAGCCAAAGGATAATGAAGTTATAGTCTTTGCTGATCACATAAACCAGGGCTTCCTACTGCCCGAGTCAGAATTCTTTCATGATGTACTGCACTTCTTTCAACTCCAACCTCGAGATATCCGACCCAACTCTGTTTCCAATATCTGCAACTTCCAAGTCTTTTGCGAAGTGTATCTTCAAGAGGAACCCAGTGTTGAGCTTTTAAGAGAATACTACTATTTGAACCGCCAGACTGAATTTACTGACGGACCCAGCTTAGAACTTGGCGCAATCTCGATTCAAAGACGAAGAGACGCTATCTTTCCTTATGCCGCACTTCCCAGTCACCATAAAGAATGGAATTAGACTTGGTTCTACTACCAAGACACATCTCCCCCTAACGATAATCCTCTGTCGGGTTACCGCGACCACCGGCTCAACCCAAAACACCCTCTTCCAGACCGGCTTACCACCGTTGAATGGGCTAAGTACATGTCAACCTTTTCAAAGGTTAGGGCTTTGCTGGCCAATGGATTAACTAGCGTAGACCTGGTCCATTGCTGGCTTGCTTGGAGGGTTATGCCTTTGAGCTGCCGGCCCGGTTTAATGTGTGCATACATTGGCGATGTCAAAGATCCTCAGCGCCACTGCCAAATACTTCTGAGTGATAGAGCGATCAATGACATGACCAAATCCCTGCTTGGGGAAACCTTGGAGAGTTGTAGCTAGGCGGGGTTGAATCCCTTCTGTGCTCTTAACTCGTCACTAGATGTAAGCTCTCCAACTCATTTTACTTTGCTTACTGTTTATATAAGCTGCATATCCCTTATGTTCTTTTGACTTATGCAGGACGACTCTGCCTTCTGGAACAAGAAGTATGAAGAGAAGGAGAAGGCGGCCAAAAAACCCAGGGCCAAGACCAAGGACCCCAGGAAAAATAAGAAGAAAACCGATGCCTCGGAACTGTTCACTCTATAGGATGAGTCGGAGGTAGAACCTTATTCTCTTAGTTCCCTTTTTATGCATCTTATTAACGCTGACTCCTCTCAGGACGATGTGGAAACTAGCCAAGTGTGTGATGAAGAGGTAACTATTATTTCCTCTGACTCGGAGCCTTTGCCAAGGCAGAAAATTCGACGAGTGACCCGGAAAGTAAGGTTATCTCACCCTTTAGCTTACTTGGATCCAAACTTTATTTTGAAGCAATACCAGCATGAGACCCGGCGCAAAACCCGAATAGTGGAGGTGGAGAACTTTCCTTCTGTTTACCCAACACTCCGGCACCTCGCAAACGCCAGAAATAGGTGCCTCAGAATTCAATCTCTTTTTACCCAAAGGCGGGTCTTATTCGCCAACCACTTAATCCTTCTGACTCAAATTATCAGGGAACTTCTCATTCTTCTTTTGGCGACTCTTCGCAGACCCAAATGCCTTCCTTCATAGTTGCCCCTGGGCAATAACTTTTTACTTTGTCATTTATCATCTGCAAATTGATATACTTATATCCTCCTTTTATATTTCTAGTGGTATAGCAAAGCCAAGCAAAAAAAGTGAAGACGAATAAGCCGGCCAAAGACCCCAAAGTCCATGAGCCAAAGAAGCAAGCACCTGAGTCTGAAGCTTCAATTCAGAACCCTGAGAACATTGTTGATGAGCCGCCACCAGAAATTCCAGACACCCCTGAAGATCCTATGAACATTGACCCATCAGGAACTAAACCGCCAAGCCCAACCAAACCTGCAGAAGAGGCTGAGGATGTTCTGGTTACCGGCTTTGGCTTTGTAGAGCCGGGGAATCCTACTCTTCTAGCAAAACACTTTGCCAGGAAGAGCTAGTTGAAAGACGGAAGGTCAAGTTTTAGATTGCCAACTATTATCACTTGGGCGTCAATGAATTATTCTCTAGCTATCTTAGTCAACTTCACACTGGTCGTGATCTTGAGGTGGACATCATCAAGAAGATGCGCCAGAAATATGAGGTATGAACATTTGTCTCCTCTGTTTATACACTTACCCAGCCCCCAAGTCTTAGCCATAGGAAAAGGTTGATTATGGCAAAGTCTTTAATTAGTATGCCATAGTAAACTTCGAGCCATAGCCCTCATGAACCGGCTTTCCTTGAGAAAGATGAGACGGATCATTTAGACTAGCTCTAAAAAATAAAACTTCACCTCATAGCCCTCACAGAGTCGGGTTATCTTTCAAAAAAGATGACCGGATCTTTCTGCAACTTAAAAGAACTTCTTCACACATTATCCCCCAAGTTCCAAGTGCTTTGCTTGAAAAGGGCTTGGGGATTATATGTATATTGTGTCCTGAAAAATTTGATTTAGATTGTATAATCTTTTACTCGTAGGAGACTGTCAGTGTCAAAACCGCCAGATCTCGGGTAGGGGGGCCCAACTTGTATGTCTGAGGACCAATGGTAACTATGGACAAAGGACATAGTGTTTACCCAGGTTCAGGCCTTCTTAATTGAGGTAAAACCCTACTCCTGCTTGATTATATTCGAGGGTATAGGGATTACAAGAGTTGATCTACCTCGAGGTCAATTTGGCTAACCCTAGATTAGCTAGCCTAGCAATGTTGTGATCCTGCCTCCGATCTACACTCCGGTGTACATAGACATCAGAGGGGCTTAGGGTTGTACAAAGTCAGTTTTACAGAAAGGAATAACGTATCCGGACACCTATACTTGCCATCCACGCATACGGGAGTCCCTGCCGGACACAAGAGATAATCTTCTGTCTTGTATCTTGATGGCCCATCAGTCCGGCCCACATCAATAGACCGGACACCGGAGGACCCCCTAGTCCAGGACTCCCACAATAGCCCCTGAACCAGTCTTCAATGATGATATATTCGGTGCTCAGATTGTCTTCGGCATTGCAGGCGGGTTCCTTGAAGAATACACATCGGCTTTCCTTTGTAAAAGAATTGTATCCGGCTTTTCATAATGAACACAACCCTTAGCCGCGAAGGCATGATATAAAAAATGAGAACAGTGTCTTTTACTGACAACTTTCTCAATGAATTGTCAAACTTGACCCTTCGGCTTTTCAAACCATTTTCACACCCCGTGCTCCGTGTTTCGAGTCCACACCTCGTTGGCATGTCCTGTCAAAATAGAGATCATGCCCACTTAATACGGGATTGCACATCAATGGTATTTGGGTAATCCAACCGAGAGCCACGCATACCCACATTGGGAACAAGCGAGGTTTTAAGGCTAGGGGGAAGGCGCTCGGTATTCACGGCCTGTATAAGCAGATAAAGATCCATCTTTTCTACCCTTTGCCTTCTTCCTTCCTCAGCCTTCCCATCTTTGAGCTCCAGCGCCCAAGCTTCGATACTCCCCATCACCACCAACCTCTCTAGCCATGTCCAGATCCGAATCTCAAGGAAAGTGGGTGGCCTCCTCTGTGAAGGAGAAGGACATCAAGGAGCTCCGGGAGGTGGGGTACCTTAGTACGGACATTGCATATAGGATCCCTGCCAAGAAGCAGGTCATTGCCACTCCGGAGCCCGACGAAAGGGTGGTATTTATCCCCTACTTCCTTTGCGAACTAGGGTTTCCACTTCACCCTTTTGTCTATGGCCTCATGTTCTATCCCAAACTCCTTCCTCCACATCTCGGCGTTTATCATCATGTGCGAGGTGGTCCTCTGCACCCCCACTTCGGCTTTTGGCTCAAAGTCTTCAACGTGAAGCCAAAGGTGGTGGACGGGCAGCACGCAGATTGTGGAGGTGCTATGGTGAGCAAACTCCCCAACGTCACCTGGCCCAAAGGGGCCTTTGTGGAAACTGTCAAGATATGGCTGCAGGAATGGTTCTACATCACCGAACATCATGGCACCAACTGGGCAGCCACTCCTGAGTTTAGATCCGTACCCCCAATACAGCTCGCGTCATGGACCAACAAGGGCCTGGACTGGGGGTCGACCGATGAGGTGTTGATGCTGCAAAAGCGCATCAAAAACATTATAGAAAAGAACACTAGCCTCATTGACGTGATCTAGGTGATGCTATTCTGCCTGACCCTTCCCTGCCAGCGCCGGCCTCTCCATATGTGGGAGTTAAACCCGAAAAGGCCGCGGACCCTACAGTGATTCTTCGGCACGACGCACAAAGATATCTGGAGGCTGCTTTTCAAGGCCCAGAAATCGTGGCCGGAGACGCCTGATGACATCGGCCTCGACTGTGCTCACCCAGCCTCGCCGGTAAGATTTTTAGTTTCCGCACATAACTTAGTTCGGAAATCGAAGGGGTATACTGAGACTTCCATCCTTTAATCAGGGCTGGACGAAGAAGGTGGAGCAGATCAAGTGTCCGGCTTTGCTGCCTGAAAACCCAGTTGATCCTCTGCCGATGAGGATGCTGGTCCCAGCGCCGTACCAGGCGCTAGAGAACAAAACCGAGAAGAAGGGCAAGGAGGCCAAAGGAGGCCCCTGCCGTAAAGGTACTCCGGATGCTGTGTCCGGGGATTCCGAAGATCTCTCCTCCCGCGAGGGAGATGAAGATGAAAAGTAGGAGGAGGGGAGAGCGATTCTCCCCTTAAGGGGAGGAAGAAGAAAAGAGCGGCCTCCGTAGACCTAGAGGCAGAAGCGTCCTAAAGGGGGAAGATCTCCCTCTCGGGCGACTCGGATTCGGATGCCGGAGCCATCCCCGAGCGGCGCCCCAGGTCGAAGCCCCTGGCTGATTCGTAAGTATCCAAGGATGCTTTACATATATAGGCATTTATGATTACAGTTTTTAATATCTTATATTGGGTGTTTCAGTCCGGCCCGCGATCTCCCCCAACTACCATCATCTCCGGGGAACTTGCTGGAGCCGGGGATGGTGGAGAGCGAGACGCCTCCACCGGCCTCTCCGCCAACCGGTACAGACGACAACGAAGTTTTGTCTTGAAGAGCCTCTCCAGGCCATGGAGAGGTGCGGGAGGCTGCCAAGACGGCGCCGGAGGGTAGTACCTTGGCTGTCGAGAACATGGCGGAACCAACCCCCATGGAGATTGACGACGGGGACCATGACCAATCCGGCCCCCAGTCGAACACTATTCTGGAGACCCACACGACTCTAAAATCGAGCGAGCAACCTCCTTTGAAGGAGGGGGAGCGTCGGCTCCACCGGCGACCTCCGTCAATCTGGAGGCGTCAGATACTTTGGTGGAAGCACTTCGTCGAGATTCCGTCGTAGAGGAGCACCGTACCCTGATGGGTATGGTGGTTGAGAAGATTCAGTCCGCAAAAAGCAGGTTGAACAAAGCCTTCACTAGCCTATTAACGGGCTTTGAGGTATGCAATGTAATTTTCTAACCAATTTTAATAAAGGAATATGCCTGTGTGTAGATAGTAGCCCCTGAGACTCTGTTCGGCTTTGGCGAAGCGGGACAGTGGATCACATAGTGCTCGGAATAGGTAATATATTACTCTATTGTACAATAGGCTTCCTTGCTGGCGGGGAGTGCCCGAGCCGCCGAAGTTTCCAAACTCACTCGGAAGCTAAGGCTGGCCGATGAAGAAGTAGTCCGCATCAAAAAGCGGTTTGAGGAGACGCAAAGTATGCATGCATTGAAGAATTTGATCATATATCTCCAATGGTATATCCAAAAATTGTATATGTGTTAGTCGTTTTAAACAGACTACAAATGTTATAAATATACTCTCAGTTGGCGCCGACAAGGTCGAGTCCCTCAAGAGTGCCCTCGCCGAAGCCAGGAAGGAGGCAGAGGCGAGCAAGGCGGCCGCGGATAAAGTGACCAAAAATTTAGAGGAGGAGCAAACTACCCGCCTACGACATGAGGCGCGGGTGGGGGAGGTCGAAAAAGAGCTCAAGGACGCCATCGCTAGATGTGAGTTCTTGCAGAAGAAGAGTTCGGAGCAGGCTTCCGAGCTCACCAATGCTCGTGAGAGCCTAAAGGAAGCCCAGGTTGATGCCCAGGGCGCTCTCCAGGACATCCACGAGGCTAGGCGGATTGCGGCTGGTAAGGCCTTTATCATGCAGAGTAGATATACTAGTAGGAGATATATTTTACTAACCCAAGTTCAGAGTTCTCCAGGCGCCTTTGCGGATCTGCCAAGGAGAATTGGGGATGATGCCGCATTCTTTCGAGCCGAAGAGGGGAGCTCAACGGAGAAGTTGTTCTGGTCGCAATACCTTGCGCCAGAGCTTCCAGTGCCTCTGAGCAACCTGCTAAAGCAGTTGTCCGAGCTTCATAGGGTGGACGGACTAGCCTTGAAGGACATAATAGAACCGTCTGTGGCCGGCCGAGGCCATACCTAGCAGCCACTTCGGACTCCTGCAGAGGCTGGTGGAGGCTCTTCCTCGTATCAAGGCCCTTAAGCGGTCGTCTAATACGTCTCCAATGTATCTACTTTTCCAAACACTTTTGGTCTTGTTTTGGACACTAACTTGCATGATTTGAATGGAACTAACCCGGACTGATGCTGTTTTTAGCAGAATTGCCATGGTGTTATTTTTGTGCAGAAATAAAAGTTCTCGGAATGACCTGAAACTTCACGGAGAATATTTTTGGAATTAATAAAAAATACTGGCAAAAGAATCAAGACCAGGGGGCCCACCCCCTGTCCACAAGGGTGGGGGCGCGCCCTACCCCCGGGCGCTCCCTACTTCGTGGGCCCCCTGATGCTCCACCAACCTCAACTCCAACTCCATATATTCATGTTCGGGGAGAAAAAAATCAGAGAGAAGGATTCATCACGTTTTACGATACGGAGCCGCTGCCAAGCCCTAATCTCTCTCGGGAGGTATGATCTGGAGTCTGTTCGGGGCTCCGAAGAGGGGAATCCGTCGCTGTCGTCATCATCAACCATCCTCCATCACCAATTTCATGATGCTCACCGCCGTGCGTGAGTAATTCCATCATAGGTTTGCCGGACATTGATGGGTTGGATGAGATTTACCATGTAATCGAGTTAGTTTTGTTAGGGTGTGATCCCTAGTATCCATTATGTTCTAAGTTTGATGTTGCTATGACTTTTTAATGCTTAATGCTTGTCACTAGGACCCGAGTGCCATGATTTCAGATCTGAATCTATTATGTTTTCATGAATATATGTGAGTTCTTGATCCTATCTTGCAAGTCAGTAGTCACCTACTATGTGTTATGATCCGGCAACCCCAAAGTGACAATAATCGGGACCACTCCCAGTGATGACCATAGTTTGAGGAGTTCATGTATTCACTAAGTGTTAATGCTTTGGTTCGGTACTCTATTAAAAGGAGGCCTTAATATCCGTTAGTTTCCAATAGGACCCCGCTGCCACGGGAGGGTAGGACAAAAGATGGCATGCAAGTTCTTTTCCATAAGCACGTATGAATATATTCGGAATACATGCCTACCTTACATTGACAAACCGGAGCTAGTTCTGTGTCACCCTATGTTATAACTATTGCACAAGGAATCGCATCCGACATATTTATCCATCACTGATCCAATGGCTACGAGCTTTTCACATATTGATCTTTGCTTAGTTACTTTACCGTTGCCACTGTTACAATTACTACAAAACTGCTACTGTTACTTTTGCCACTGTTACCGTTACTTCCATACTAATTTGCTACTAAATACTTTGCTGCAGATATTAAGTCTTTCAGGTGTGGTTGAATTGACAACTCAACTGCTAATACTTGAGAATATTCTTTGGCTCCCCTTGTGTTGAATCAATAAATTTGGGTTGAATACTCTACCCTCAAAAACTGTTGCGATCCCCTATATTTGTGGGTTATCATCGTCCTGTATTGAAGGTGCTCGGATGGCCTTCGCCCGCGTCAAGGTGCAGTGGGCGAAGATGAAGTCCACCGAGATTTCCACCACAGGGCCACCTGAGGGCAAGGAGCACCGTTGTCCGGAGAGGTACTTTGACGAGGTCCTCGAGGGGGCCTGTATTGTAGAAGGCCAATGCTCCAAGGACATCATATTTGAATAGTTGTGTCCAGTTTGTAAGAGTCATGCATTGAACTTATGATGTGAAAAAATGGTTATGCTCTTTATGATTAGTTTATCCTCTTATTTTGGCTGTTTATTTGTCTGAAAGTTCACCAGCCATCGGCTTCAGCCCCCACGTAAAAATTTACAGGGGTGTGCGGGAACGCATGACAACACTTAATCCAATGTCTTGGTCCGATGTAGGAGGCATCCTGTGGAGTGAACTAGGCAATCAGACTATGTGGCGTTAGTACTTTCACTTAGCCATAAGAGTCCATTGGTGGCGCTAAGTACTAGGCCCTCGTTGCGTGAACGGCAATCCGGAGTGCGGCGCCTTTGCAACATTTGGTCGACAACCCAGCCCCTGGTATAACACAGCATAAATCGTGAACAATTCGTTGTATGACACTAAGTCACCTTATTGCTTAGCTGCTCTCACCCATCATGACTGTTAGTTTTCGGCTTTCTCTACTGAGGTACTTAACCAGAAGAACCAGAAATACAACCGCAGTAGTTCTCCATTTACTACCTTAGCCGAACTTGCAGAATGTAAGGTAGCAAACACAGGAGCCGGGCAACCCAACTATAGATCAAAGACATGATTCGGAGCCGATGCATATAGTGCAATATCCAGGACACCAAAGAGTTCCCTATAGGAGTTCGGACTTAAAAATTTTGCAGGCCCGAATACAGCCCCTGGTATGAAGACCGTGTCGAACCATGTATGTCAGTCGAACATAAGGGGGAGCGCAAATGACAAGGAAAAAACAAAAACCCAACCAAGAAGGTGGTAATCATCTACGCCCTTTATATCTTTATTGATAAGTTGATGACAGGCAATGTCGTTCAATATTAAGGTCATATTACATGCCCAAAGAAAAAGCAAAGATTTTGCATAAGGGAAAGTCTAACACAGGGTCTAAAAATCTTAGTTCAAAAAAGAAACTCCAATGATGCCCTACCACACGTCTGAGCCTTTTCTCCTTAGTAGTGAATCCTTTGAGAGGAGTATTTGATGGTTGGGATGCACCAGCCTTAAAAGGATCTCCTGCGACAATCATCTTGCAAGTAGGGCTCCTGATGAACCTGCGTTAAAAGGAAAAAAGATATATGCGGTCCGAGTATGCTCATGCCGTGCAATGTACCTCTTCTGCAGTGTGCCTCCGGCGCCGCCCAAGGTATTTTTAGTGCGTAATTGTGTATGTGCGGTACATAGGCCGCAACCTGGTGGGGCGATCGGCGGAGGCCGAACTGCTAATCAATGTCCGGATCCGTTGATTTATCGCTATTATGAGCGGACCAGACTCATTTGGATACATCGTTGGCTTTATTGGTTGGTGAACTGTTCGGCTTGATAAGGCCGCCATACACTTCGGCTACAAGGGTCGTGGTGTGCTCTTCAGTACGGAGTGAATGCTCCACATTACCATTGACTATAACAACGCCACGAGGTCCAGGATTTTAAGCTTCAAGTAAGCATAGTGTAGGACTGCATTGAAGCGCACAAAAGCAGTTTGTCCGAGCAGTGCATGGTAGCCATTGCGGAAGGGGACTATGTTGAAGATTAACTCTTCGCTGTTGAAGTTATCTGGGGAGCCGAATACTACCTCCAGCGTAATTGACACTGTAAAATAGGCCTCCACTCCTGGTATCACACCTTTAAAGGCAGTGTTACTAGGCTTGATTCGTGATGGGTCGATCCCTATCTTACGGACAGTATCTTGATAAAAGTTGAGAATGCTTCCTCCGTCCATAAGGACTCAATTGAGGTGGTATCTGTCAATAATTGGATCAATAACCAAGGCGGCCGAACCCCCGTGACAGATACAGGTTGAGTGGTCCCTGCGATCAAAGGTGATCGAACAAGCTGACCATGGGTTAAACCTGGGGCCGATAGGCTCTACGGCATGGACGTCCCGTAGTGCACATTTGCTCTCCCTTTTGGGGATATGAGTGACATATATCATGTTCACTGTCTTCACCTCGGGTGGAAATTGCTTCTAACCCCCGGTGTTTGGCTAACGAGGCTCATCATTGTCTTTGCTTGGAGGCCCTTTTTGCTTGTGTTCGGTATTTATTGTCACGCCCGGTTTTTCCAGACATAAATTTCCAGAAAAGACCGTCGTGCTCATCAGCCCCAGGATTACTGTTAGCCGATGAAGCTCCAACTTGATACAGAAATTCCAAGCAAATACAAAATATGTAGTACAAGACCGTTCTGGCCTGTGAGTCCAACAAAAGGTTTCTAGTGCTTGATGGCGGAAGCGGGTTGGGAAACATCAGTGTCTATGGGACTCCATTTCCCACAGGAACAGCTGACCAGGTTAACTCCTATCTTCGTGAGGCTGCTATCTCCATTTGCTTAGGTTCTGGGGCTGTCATCGCGTCGCTCCTCTCCGTGCAAGAAAATCTGGCCAAGACAATAGCCAGGGACAAGCCAGTGAGTACTTTGAATGTACTCGCAAACATTATGAACACAGGTATAATATAAAATTGATGTGCTGAAAATATTTTATGCTCATGATATCAGTCACAAAAGATAAATAAAACTCTGATGCGTGCAAGCAAGTTATTTATAAAAATGCAATAACATGGTAGTATTAAAATTTATGAAATAAATAACAAGCAATGCAACAGTCGGGCGTCTTAGCGACACCACATAAAGGGCTCTAAAAGAAATGCCACAGTCGGGCGTCTGAGCGACACCACATAAAGGGCTCTAAAAGAAATGCCACAGTCGGGCGTCTGAGCGACACCACATAAAGGGCTTTAAAAGAAATGCCACAGTCGGGCGTCTGAGCGACACCACATAAAGGGCTTTAAAATAAATGCCATAGTCGGGCGTCTGAGCGACACCACATAAAGGGCTTTAAAAGAAATGCCACAGTCGGGCGTCTGAGCGAAACCACATAAAGGGCTCTAAAAGAAATGCCACAGTCGGGCGTCAGAGCGACACCACATAAAGGGCTTTAAAAGAAATGCCACAGTCGGGCGTTTGAGCGACACCACATAAAGGGCTTAAAAATAAACAATCATAGTGAATATCCCGGAGGTAGAACTGTCCCAGAGATACTCGATAATAACAATAATATCACGGGTTAGTCAACAATAATAATAATCATAATTATCACAAGTCACAGGTAGTAGTTCCAGTTCTGGTTAACAATTTCACCTCCGAAGACCGACACTAAGACCGACACTTGACCCATCCCAGACTGTAATCCTTAACCATGGACATGGCTATTCGAATAGGTTTAATCTCTGCAGAGGGTGTACTCTTTACCCACGAGTAATGGATTCCTTTAGTCCATCAAGACTAATTCCGTCTATGGCCTTTTAGTTGAAAACACACCTAACTTGCACACACCAGCTTAACTCACACGTGTCTGGAATCACCCACGACACCTGTTAAGCAAACTCTAAGTGGGGAGGCTACAACCTCACGTAGCATGGGATCAAATTTATATTGCGCGCTCTAAGGGGTGGCCTCCCCTCTCGGTCCCAACCGGAAACACCCATGCCCCCGGACCAGGTGGCCTGCCTACCAGCTACAACCGGTATCTTCCACCATGGCCTCTCTGTACGGTGTGTGCTAGAAAGAGGTTGACAACTTACTGAACCGTACTCTACTTACTGTAGAGACGAGTGGTAGTACGAAATAAGTGTGGGGTTACTGGCACAAGACTCGATCTACGGTCGACTCAGGAGGTTTAAGTATTCCCTGCATGATTAGCATGACAAATGTATTTCAACCAACAGAGTCACCGCTCATATCACCTTGCCATGCCATACCAGACATAACCGTCCCGACGGAGACCGGCGACAAACTCATGCCTACCCAAGGCAGAGGTTTTCCCGGGTTCCTGCCGGTATGCATGCAAGGCACATGAGGGTGATTATCATCACAAGTGTGTTCATTTCCAACAGCATGGAAATCACTAATATGCACTCATGCATATGATCATACCACATGAAATGACAAGTCCTTCGAAATGTGGTGGCGTTATAAATGTATCAATGATCACACCAAAAATATTATGCCGGGATTCAGAATGCTTGCCTTCAATGTGTGGAAAGGCAGGGTGCACTCCAAAACTTGAAACATTTCTCCTCTCATCAAAAATCCTAGTTTTAGCAATATAAAAGAATTAACACACAAAATAAAAAAAGCACCAAAAGTTGTTCTGAAATTTTTTCAAATAAATCTTAAAATAAACTAGGTGAAATTTGAGAGAGGTAGGAAAGAGAATCATTTCATTTGGAGTTGTATTTAAAAAGATATAACCAGTCAAAGTTTTGGTCAAATCTGTTTTTAAATAAAACAGAAAAAGAAAACGTTTTGGGCAGAATACGCTTTCGGTGCAGGGAAGACATACTGGGTAGTTTACGCTTTCACTTATACACATGGACGGCGCGGGGTGTCACTGACAGTGGGTCCTAGGTGCCCACTAGTCAGATTTGACTAGTCTTTTTCCCTCTCCTTCCTTTGTCCCGAGCGGAGGCGGAGCTCCGGCGATTGTTGCCGGCGACTGGCGGCTCCTCGCGGGGCCCCGAGGGCGGGGATGGATCCGCCACGCAAGGGCGATCCTTCCGGTGGTCGCCAAGCAGGTGGGGACGGAGGGAGCTGCCGGCGGCGAGCTTCGCGGCGGAGAAGGCTTCGGGAGCAAAGTGCTTTTGTGGCGGCGATGGCTCTCGATCAAAATCAAGTAGGGGGTTGGGTTCCTGGAAGGAAGGAGGTGTTCTTGGTGAAGAGAAATGGGAGGGAGAGGCCCTGGTGGCGTTGGGAGAGCTGGGGCCATGGCGGCGGCCGCTGCTGCCGGAGGTGGGGAAGATGGCGTTTCCCTGACGATTGCGGGCTATGGGGGTGCCATGGGGGTAGCATGAGGTCGCCTGCGTGCTCGAATGGTTTTGGGGGGGTCCATTTATGGCGCGACGAGGTCGGTTCCGCGGTGGTGGGGATAAGATCGCCAGCGAACCGCCGTTCTGTAGCTAGGGCGACGTGGCGGCGACGAACGCTAGCGGACATACTCGTGGATGAGCTCGCGCTGTTCCAGGGGCCAGGTGGCGAGTGGAAGAGGCTTGGGCGGCGCTGAACGGAGCAGGGGCTGTTGGCGGCCGTGGCGGCTAGCTCCTGGCCTGTCGGGGACGTGGCGAGGGGCGGCTTGGCGTGTTGCGGTGAGGAGGGACGTGCGTGGCGTGCCTCTGCAGTGGAGGCAAGGCCAGGGGCGCGACGCGTCGGCTCGGGCGCGGCACGTGCAAAACGCGTGCCAAACGCACGCTCTGCTAGCGCTCCGGGCGTGCACGGGACGTGCTCGACGTAATGCTAGAGCATGCTAGAGGTCGCGGTTGAGGCTGGGAAGAAACAGGGCTAGGTTAGGGTTAGATAGAGGGTGAATGGGCATGGTTGTTAGGTCAGGTGACCAAGTTCACAGTGTAAACTTGAATCCATGCCAAATCTGGCTATGCTCTCCAGGTGTTTGACAAAATTCCACAGGCACTTAGGCAAGTCTTGGAGTGGTCAAAAACTCCAGATCAGTGTCTCCTTAGATGCAAGAGAGAGTGGTAGGGTTAGTTTGGCAAAAGGAGAAACTTGTTAGTGCAAGTTTTACAAAACTTCAAATCTGGACAGAGTGTGAATGGTATTATTTCATGAACCAAAAATATGCCAATGGGTGCATGCTCCTAGATTTAGGGGTTTAACCTGGAGGACTACAAGTAGGAGAAAGAATCAATGGCTAAAGAGCAAGAAAAAATTTGGTTGCTGTACAAACCATCATGTTGGACCAGAATGAAGATGAGGTTGTTTCCCTCAAAACTTGCAAATAACATCACTGGGTTTTTGCATAAAGTTGAATCATATGCTACTGCCAACATCCCATAATTTTGGTGGAGGCTAGAAAGAATTATTTAAAAGGGTTGTAGTGCAAATTGCACTCTGGACCAGAGAAGAAAAATTGAGTGTAGAGCTCAAAATATTTCATGAATAAGAGATATTTTTTGTATAAAAGTGATTTAAAAACATCACATGACATCTCCAATTTTTGGTTAGAATTTTTAGGTGAATTTATCAAATGGTTGTAGTTCAAATATGGCCATATAACCTTGAAACACCATTTTTCAAGAAAATAAAGATCAAGCAATTTAGTTAGTTAATTAGTTATACTGATAAAAGAAAAGTTTTTCTTGAGAGGTTAAATAAGTCCAATAACATATTTGAAAGGTTTTCACTTAGGGGAAAAACTCCATAATAACAAGGAAGGAAATGATTAAAAATCAAAATGGAGCTCAGAAATTCAAAGTTTTAATTCCTGGCAAAATTTTTAATTCATTAAAACAAGGCCAAATTTTTTTGGGGTGTCACAACACTACCCCCCTTAAGAAAAATATCATCCTCGAGATTTGTTAAAAGCTGTTTTAAGGAAAAACTATACGCAATAAAAATGTGGCTACAGTGAGAGGGCAATAAGTGGTGAAAAATCACAGTGTGAATACTGGTGTTGTGTGAAATTAATAAATCCACGCCGTGAGAAAGTATAGATGTAGCAACTCAGGGATAAGAAATCTCACTCCAGAATTTTGCGAGGGAAAAACAGTTAATTTAAAGGAGCATAAATCACAACAAAAACTACACACATTAGTAGAAGCCAAAAAAATTGACTCGTCGTACAAACTCAGGGTATCGCACATAAGTCACACACATAAATAATTGCTGAAATAACAAATACAGTAGTGACGTCTAAAATGAAAACGGTAACTGGTTGGGGTCCTGATAAAATGTCTCTGGTAAAGGGATACACTCCTCTTCTATCAGAGGCAGAGGATTGACCAGTCGATGCACGTGTCTCTCCTGGTCGGGCCTTAGTGCTCTGCCGATGGCAATCTGAGGATTTAAATCAGTGAGACTCTGGAGATAATCCATTACTCGCTGATTCAAATGCTCTTGAGCGATGATGTACTTGATAAGGTTGGCTAGTACTGGGTCTTTCTCAATCCGTCCACCGGGAAAAGATGTCACTCCTCCGGGTGTTGCACGACTCGGAAAATAATAATATCCTCGTTCGCGGGCATAGGGTACTGCGGATCGAAGGCGAGCAATCGCTTCTTTCGCAACATCTTCTATGGCCAGGTGTGGGGTTGGCATAGATTTTCCCACGAAGGAAACTTCTGTTGGGTCTTGGTTGGGGTCTATAGTAGGAATGTGTACTGCTGCCCAATATTCCGAGGTGGATGGGGTGATCCTTGATTTGAACAGCTCGTACTGAGGTGGCTGGGTAGAACCCATGGTACTGCGGGTAAAATCCCACAATATTTTGACAAAGCTACCTGGGGTTGCATCTGGGGTTCTCCGATGAATGCTGGGGCTTGGCATGACAAGAAATGGTTGTGAGAGTGGTGCACGAGGTGAGGGTTGCTGGGTAAGGTCACAAGGTGGCCTTTATATAGCAATGGAGCCGGATCATTTTACCGTGGTGAAAGGTAATAAATTTGCCAGCTCAGCTCCAAAGGTCAGGTCAGTGTCAGAGATACACATATCTCATAAAGAGACGTGTTACTGTGGTTGTCGTCGGGTTGGTTTTGGT
The DNA here is from genome assembly GCA_963921465.1 of Triticum timopheevii. Taxonomy (NCBI): domain Eukaryota; kingdom Viridiplantae; phylum Streptophyta; class Magnoliopsida; order Poales; family Poaceae; genus Triticum; species Triticum timopheevii. The sequence goes on from OY997266.1 coordinate 245,053,083, forward strand.
AGCTGTGCCCGGAAAAATATGCAACTATGCGCTGACCAAATATGCAAGGCTACAAAAAAATAGAGGCACGACAACAGGCTGCGTTAATATACACGGTCGCACGATTACAATGTGAGGATACACTGAAACTCGGTGCTACTCGCACGGCTTAATCTACCTCGTTTACGTCTAAACGGGCGTGCCTGGTGGATGTCGAGGCTTCTCCACGTGTCTCACTGCCGGGATTAGTCGGAGATGCGGAGGAACTGCAGTGTCGGGGTAGCGATGATGACCATCACGGGGATTGTTAGCCACAATCCCGTTGGAGTGTGTTCCCAAAAGGCGACGAAGCACTTCTGGGGTCATCAAAGCATCTCGGTTGGTGGCTGGAGCTGATCTCAGGGTCTCGATCGGTTGTCCGAACAGCACGACTGGGTTGTCGGCATCGGGCTCGTCTTCTCTTCTTGCTGGGGTTCGACGAACTAGCTCTCCACGAGCTGCGATCAGGTCAATGGTGATCTGGTCGAACAGTGCCTCTAGTGCACTTACATAGCGCACTAGGTGCAACAATGCGGGATCTGTCTTGTGATCTCCGTTGGCAACTTGGGGTGGTCTTCCATACCCTTCACGTCTGGGGTAGTAGTGGAACGAGCGACAGTTAACTCTGGGCGACAAGTGCCTGAGATGAACTATAGCCTCTCGAGCAGCTAGTTGGATGGCTTGAAGCTCAAAGGAAGTTGTTCTTCCGGTGAACCTGTAGGGGCGCTCGGGTGCTAGACCCCTACCGTAGATGTGTACAGTGGCCCAGAATTGACGGTCTTCACCGCTCATGGGTCCTTGGTACACAACATATTCATGTGGCTCTTCTAACGCATAGGCACGACGGGTGAGGTTGGCAAGGATGGTCACAAAACCTCCAAGGTTGGTTGCTGTGGTCTCATTGTGCACGACGGGGCCGGGCATTGTAGCTTGGTTTGGGGTAGAGGCCGTGTTGTGCTGCGTTGGTGCTAGTATGCCCCTTTTTATAGGAAAAAGGGGACGGAGTCTTCGTTTGCACGCTTGCGAGAAAGGACTATTTAGGATTCGATCACTGGTGCATGAGCGACAGGTTAGGTTGATAGGTTGGGCACCGACTGCCAAAAGGTGTTGGGTCACTGTGTGGCTATCTTGCACGAGAAGCTTGGCTGGGGTTTGGTTATGGTTTGGTGGGTTGGTTTGCCTAATTTTATAGACCCGGCTAAGATAGGATTAGCCAATGGTCAGCCTGGCTCTGATACCAAGTCTGTCACGCCCGGTTTTTCCACACATAAATTTCCAGAAAAGACCGTCGTGCTCATCAGCCCCAGGATTACTGTTAGCTGATGAAGCTCCAACTTGATACAGAAATTCCAAGCAAATACAAAATATGTAGTACAAGACCGTTCTGGCCTGTGAGTACAACAAAAGGTTTCTAGTGGTTGATGGAGGAAGCGGGTTGTGAAACATCAGTGTCTATGGGACTCCATTTCCCATAGGAACAGCTGACCAGGTTAACTCCTATCTTCGTGAGGCTGCTATCTCCATTTGCTTAGGTTCCGAGGCTGTCATCGCGTCGCTCCTCTCCGTGCAAGAAAATCTGGCCAAGACAATAGCCAGGGAGAAGCCAGTGAGTACTTTGAATGTACTCGCAAACATTATGAACACAGGTATAATATAACAATGATGTGCTGAAAATATTTTATGCTCATGACGTTAGTCACAAAAGATAAATAAAACTCTAATGCGTGCAAGCAAGTTATTTATAAAAATGCAATAACATGGTAGTATTAAAATTTATGAAATAAATAACAAGCAATGCCAAAGTCGGGCGTCTTAGCGACACCACATAAAGGGTTCTAAAAGAAATGCCACAGTCGGGCGTCTGAGCGACACCACATAAAGGGCTCTAAAAGAAATTCCATAGTCGGGCGTCTGAGCGACACCACATAAAGGGCTTTAAAAGAAATGCCACAGTCGGGCGTCTGAGTGACACCACATAAAGGGCTTTAAAATAAATGCCACAGTCGGGCGTCTGAGCGACACCACTTAAAGGGCTTTAAAAGAAATGCCACAGTCGGGCGTCTGAGCGACACCACATAAAGGGCTCTAAAATAAATGCCACAGTCGGGCGTCTGAGCGACACCACATAAAGGGCTTTAAAAGAAATGCCACAGTCGGGCGTCTGAGCGACACCACATAAAGGGCTTAAAAATAAACAATCATAGTGAATATCCCGGAGGTAGAACCGTCCCAGAGATACTCGATAATAACAATAATATCACGGGTTAGTCAACAATAATAATAATCATAATTATCACAAGTCACAAGTAGTAGTTCCAGTTCTGGTTAACAGTTTCACCTCCTAAGACTGACACTAAGACTGACACTTGACCCATCCCAGACTGTAATCCTTAACCATGGACACGGCTATTCGAATAGGTTTAATCTCTGCAGAGGGTGTACTCTTTACCCACGAGTAACGGATTCCTTTAGTCCATCAAGACTAATTCCGTCTACGGCCTTTTAGTTGAAAACACACCTAACTTGCACACACCAGCTTAACTCACAAGTGTCTGGAATCACCCACAACACCTGTTAAGCAAACTCTAAGTGGGGAGGCTACAACCTCGCGTAGCATGGGATCAAATTTATATCGCGCGCTCTAAGGGCTGGCCTCCCCTCTCGGTCCCAACCGGAAACACCCATGCCCCCGGACCAGGTGGCCTGCCTACCAGCTACAACCGGTATCTTGCACCATGGCCTCTCTGTACGGTGTGTGCTAGAAATAGGTTGACAACTTACTGAACCGTACTCTACTTACTTTAGAGACAAGTGGTAGTACGAAATATGTATGGGGTTACTGGCACAAGACTCGATCTACGGTCGACTCAGGAGGTTTAAGTATTCCCTGCATGATTAGCATGAGAAATGTATTTCAACCAACAGAGTCACCGCTCATATCACCTTGCCATGCCATACCAGACATAACCGTCCCGACGGAGACCGGCGACAAACTCATGCCTACCCAAGGCAGAGGTTTTCCCGGGTTCCTGCCGGTATGCATGCAAGGAACATGAGGGTGATTATCATCACAAGTGTGTTCATTTCCAACAGCATGGAAATCACTAATATGCACTCATGCATATGATCATACCACATGAAATAACAAGTCCTTCGAAATGCGGTGGCATTATAAATGTATCAATGATCACACCAAAAATATTATGCCGGGATTCAGAATGCTTGCCTTCAATGTGTGGAAAGGCAGGGTGCACTCCAAAACTCGAAACATTTCTCCTCTCTTCAAAAGTCCTATTTTTAGCAATATAAAAGAATTAACACACAAAATAAAAACAGCACCAAAAGTTGTTCTGAAATTTTTTCAAATAAATCTTAAAATAAACTAGGTGAAATTTGAGAGAGGTAGGAAAAAGAATCATTTCATTTGGAGTTGTATTTAAAAAGATATAACCAGTCAAAGTTTCGGTCAAATCTGTTTTTAAATAAAACAGAAAAAGAAAACGTTTTGGGAAGAATACGCTTTCGGTGCAGGGAAGACGTACTGGGTAGTTTACGCTTTCACTTATACACGTGGACGGCGCGGGGTGTCACTGACAGTGGGTCCTAGGTGGCCCACTAGTCAGATTTGACTAGTCTTTTTCCCTCTCCTTCCTTTGTCCCGAGCGGAGGCGGAGCTCCGGCGATTGTCGCCGGCGACTGGCGGCTCCTCGCGGGGCCCCGAGGGCGGGGATGGATCCGCCACGCAAGGGCGATCCTTCCGGTGGTCGCCAAGCAGGTGGGGACGGAGGGAGCTGCCGGCGGCGAGCTTCGCGGCGGAGAAGGCTTCGGGAGCAAAGTGCTTTTGTGGCGGCGATGGCTCTCGATCAAAATCAAGTAGGGGGTTGGGTTCCTGGAAGGAAGGAGGTGTTCTTGGTGAAGAGAAATGGGAGGGAGAGGCCCTGGTGGCGTTGGGAGAGCTAGAGCCATGGCGGCGGCCGCTGCTGCCGGAGGTGGGGAAGATGGCGTTTCCCTGACGATTGCGGGCTGTGGGGGTGCCATAGGGGTAGCATGAGGTCGCCTGCGTGCTCGAATGGTTTCGGGGGGGTCCATTTATAGCGCGACGAGGTCGGTTCCGCGGCGGTGGGGATAAGATCGCCGGCGAACCGCCGTTCTGTAGCTAGGGCGACGTGGCGGCGACGAACGCTAGCGGACATACTCGTGGATGAGCTCGCGCTGTTACAGGGCCAGGTGGCGAGCGGAAGAGGCTTTGGCGGCGCTGAACGGAGCAGGGGCTGTCGACGGCCGTGGCGGCTAGCTCCTGGCCTATCGGGGACGTGGCGAGGGGCGGCTTGGCGTGTTGCGGTGAGGAGGGACGTGTGTGGCGCGGCTCTGTAGTGGAGGCAAGGCCAGGGGCGCGACGCGTCGGCTCGGGCGCGGCACGTGCAAAACGCGTGCCAAGCGCACGCTCGGCTCGCGCTCCGGGCGTGCACGGGACGTGCTCGACGTAATGCTAGAGCATGCTAGAGGTCGCGGTTGAGGCTGGGAAGAAACAGGGCTAGGTTAGGGTTAGATAGAGGGTGAATGGGCATGGTTGTTAGGTCAGGTGACCAAGTTCACAGTGTAAACTTGAATCCATGCCAAATCTGGCTATGCTCTCCAGGTGTTTGACAAAATGCCACAGGCACTTAGGCAAGTCTTGGAGTGGTCAAAAACTCCAGATCAGTGTCTCCTTAGATGCAAGAGAGAGTGGTAGGGTTAGTTTGGCAAAAGGAGAAACTTGTTAGTGCAAGTTTTACAAAACTTCAAATCTGGACAGGGTGTGAATGGTATTATTTCATGAACCAAAAATATGCCAATGGGTGCATGCTCCTGGATTTAGGGGTTTAACCTGGAGGACTACAAGTAGGAGAAAGAATCAATGGCTAAAGAGCAAGAAAAAATTTGGTTGCTGTACAAACCATCATGTTGGACCAGAATGAAGATGAGGTTGTTTCACTCAAAACTTGCAAATAACATCACTGGGTTTTTGCATAAAGTTGAATCATATGCTACTGCCAACATCCCATAATTTTGGTGGAGGCTAGAAAGAATTATTTAAAAGGGTTGTAGTGCAAATTGCACTCTGGACCAGAGAAGAAAAATTGAGTGTAGAGCTCAAAATATTTCATGAATAAGAGATATTTTTTGTATAAAAGTGATTTAAAAACATCACATGACATCTCCAATTTTTGGTTAGAATTTTTAGGTGAATTTATCAAATGGTTGTAGTTCAAATATGGCCATATAACCTTGAAACACCATTTTTCAAGAAAATAAAGATCAAGCAATTTAATTAGTTAATTAGTTATACTGATAAAAGAAAAGTTTTTCTTGAGAGGTTAAATAAGTCCAATAACATATTTGAAAGGTTTTCACTTAGGGGAAAAACTCCATAATAACAAGGAAGGAAATGATTAAAAATCAAAATGGAGCTCAGAAATTCAAAGTTTTAATTCCTGGCAAAATTGTTAATTCTTTAAAACAAGGCCAAATTTTTTGGGGTGTCACATTTATCTTACTGGCCTGTTTGAAAACCCAACCGTTCCTGTTGGTGTGGTTTGCAGGCTTATCGAGTGTGCCATGAATCTGACAGGGCCTGTCGAGGATCTTATCTAAGCTGGATGGCCTGTCTTTATTGCCTTTGAAAGGTTTCTTACGCTAACCGGACTTAGGACCGCTGAATCCAGCATTGACTACCGTATCATCTACGTCATCGTTATTGTTGTTCTGACATTTGTTTTTATTGCGGCGTGGTTTATCGTTGCCGTCCCGCACCTCGGAGGTGCTGGGGTCACCCGAGCTGTTGCTTCCATGAGCCAACCAGCTGTCTTCGCCTGCACAAAAGCAGGTCCTGAGTGCCGTTAAGGCTGCCATGGGCTTCTACTTTTTCCTGCCCAAGGTGCCGAGCGAGCCATTCGTCACAGACGTTGTGCTTAAAGGCCGCTAACGCTTCGGCGTCCGGACAGTCTACGATCTGGTTCTTTTTAGTTAAGAACCAATTCCAAAGCTTGCAAGCTGATTTTCCTGGCTGCTGAATTATGTGACCTAAGTCGTCAGCATCCGGTGGCCGGACATAAGTATCCTGAAAGTTAGCCCTGAAAGCATCTTCCAAGTCTTCCTAGGTTCCAATGTAGTTTTCCGGAGGATGTTTAGCTAGTGTCGTGCGGGACCTTTCAGTTTTAGAGGGAGATATTTAATGGCATGGAGATCATCTACTCGAGCCATGTGAAAGTGGAGAAGAAAATCCTCAATCGAGACGGTCGGATCTGTCATTCCATCGTACTGTTCGATATTTACGGGTTTAAACCCTTCCGAAAACTGATGTTCCATGACCTCATCGGTGAAGCATAGGGGGTGTGCGGCCCCTCTATATCACGCAATGTCGTGGCGGAGATCGGCTGGCATCTAAGTTTGGTTCTGATGCCGAAGATAGTAACGGTCGTCATGCCGAGCCTCATAGCCATTTTCTCGCGCTGGGGCATGGCCTCTAGATCCATAGATTGATCTAGTCTGACCAGCTTTATTGTCTAGGTCATGTTGCAAGTCGTACGGGTATCCCATAGCTGTTGTCTCCCTGCCTCTTCCGCGAGGAGGTGCGGGCTGGTATTCGGCTTGATATGTCGCTTTATCCCGTCCTCCTGGTGGTTGGTCTGGTTTCTCTGCCTGATTGTATTTCGACGGTATTGGCTCAAGGGCCTCGTCGTCAAATTGAGGTAGCAGCTTGCGCTTAGGCTAACTTTTGACAGGTCGCTCTTGGCCATATTCCTCAGTGGCGAGGACCTTAGTCCACCTTTCATTAAGTGTATCATGTTCGGCTTTGAGCTGCTACTGCTTCTTCTTCTTTAGGATCTGGGCTGTGGCAATTACTTGTCGCTTGAAGCGTTCTTGGTCGAGGGCTTCCTCCAGGACAATGAAGTCTTCGTCACCGAGGCTAACCTCCTCTTCCGATTCTGGCATATAATTGTTGTCCTCTGCATCTTTGTTGTCAGCGTGTCCAGGGCTATATTCACCCTCTTCCCTTTCGTCATTCTTCGAAGTGTCCACCATGTACACATCATGGGTTGAGGTGGCTGTCCAACAACCCGTGATGAGTGGGACTTGGCTTGGTTCGGCGTCGGCATCGTCGTCTATGCCGTCGATGTCTTCGGACGCATAGTCCGACATGTCAGTTAAGTCCTCAACAGTGGCTATTAAGTGGGTGGTGGGTGGGGCATAAAATTCCCCGCTCTCAGCCCCCAGTCCAAGATGGGTATAGTTCAGAGGCAAAGCCTTCATGATGGCGAGAGACTGCATCAAACACAATGCTTCGTCTAAGAGCGGAAGTGGGACCAGAAACAGCGGATCGCTGGGCTGAGTTCGGCATGGGACGCCTGATCGGACCCGCTGAGTGCAAACCTCGACAGTTCGAGATGATTGCCCAAAGACAAGTCTAAGATTGCATCCGGATCTTCGGTCGGGAGTTCCACAAGGGGAAGAAGTCCAGCGGGGATCCTGCTCCTATCTTCGGACAATAAGACTTACCCCAGATCAAAGGCCAATGCGGGTGTGGATGTCGACCACTGAACGGGATCTGATAGGGGAGCCGAAGAGTCTTCTCGGCGGGGACATAGAGTGGCGGCCGAGTACGCGAACCCGTCAAAGACTAGGTGTCCTCGGATGTCAGCAACGTAGTTCAGGTTTCCAAACCTGATCTGGTGGCCGGGGGCATAACTATCGACCTACTCGAGGCAGCCGATCGAGTTGGCACAAAGCACGAAGCCACCAAACACAAAAACCTGCCAAGGGAGAAAATTTTCTTTGGATGCAGAATCATTATTGATGAAGACGTGAGCCATCGATCTTTCTATCGATGATACATTGGAGCTCTCAATGAAAGCACCAATGTCGGTGTCAAAACCGGCAGATCTCGGGTAGGGGGCCCAAGCTGTATGTCTGAGGACCAGTGGTAACTATGGACAAAGGACACCGTGTTTACCCAGGTTCAGACCCTCTTAATGGAGGTAAAACCCTACTCCTTCATGATTATATTCAAGGGTATAGGGATTAAAAGAGTTGATCTACCTCGAGATCGATTCCGCTAACCCTAGATTAGCTAGCCTACCAATGTTGTGATCCTGCCTCCGATCTACCCTCCTGTTTATATAGACACCGGAGGGGCTTAGGGTTGTACAAAGTAGGTTTTACATAAAGGAATAACATATCTGGACACCTATACTTTCCATCCATGCATACGGGAGTCCCCGCCGGACACGGGAGATAATCTTCTGTCTTGTATCTTGACGGCCCATCTGTCCGACCCACATCAATAAACCGGACGCCCGAGGACCCCCTAGTCCAGGACACACACGGAGACCTTCACTCAAACGGAGTCTCAATTGATCGACTTAAAGACCAAGATGGAACATCAGGAGGCTGAGACCCGGAAAGCTGATGCCAATTTTAAATTTAGCTTGCATGAAAATGAGAAGCTGAAAACCGGATTTTCCACAGAGAGAGCCACCTAGGATAAAGAGAGAGCCATCTTGGTACAAAGAGCAGAGACTGCCGAATCCTCCCTGAGAGAGACCACTACAGAACTGACCGGCTTAAAACGCCATACTAATCAGATGACTGCTGTTGTATTTGGTAAGTAATTCAATATGCTGTAAATATTTCCAATGTTTCATTTGTAACCCGCCTGGCGACTCATCTGCTTGCTTTATGTAACAGGCCCTAAGAGTGCCAACCTGGGACAGGATATGCTGGTGAAGCTAAAGGCCATTTACACTCTAGTGGAGCAATTATACACAGGCGCTCAGCGCACCATAGCCGCCATTTCTCACACCAAACAAGCACCTTCACTTCTCAACACTACAAAAAATGCACTTCTGTGATGATACGTGTTTCTCACAACAGGTCTCATTTTTTATTCATGCACGTACATCCATGATGGTTTTATGACAGAATCAACATAGTCATACATGTGCTGTCGTAGAATTGTTCCATGACATTACGAAAATTATCATCACAGAAGTGTCCACTTCCATGACGATAAATCGCGCATCGTAGAAGTGCTTTCATCAAGGGTGACCGGTACGTGGCATCCACCGTAACGGGCCGTCCTTAAGCTATCGGGTCTGGTTTTGGATGCGATAACCCGCTAACAGCCATGACCAATGGGGATTTTCCACGTGTAAATTTCTCATTGGCTAGAGGAACCATGTGTCAGCACCCGAAAAGGACAGATGTCAACCGCCAAATGGACAACAGGCGCCTATGAAACGTCAACACGTGGCGAAGCCCAACAACGGCCAATTTAGGTTGAAAAGGCTGGCCCAGTTAAAATTTGCAGGCTGGCCCATTTACGCGTGCTTGCAGACGGCCCATTGGCAGTTAAGGCCCGTATGGCTATTGTCAAATCGGCCTGTCAACATCCCATTCTAAACTTTTCATCATCACGACCCATGGTCACTTCTGGCCCGTTAATAGTCTGCTAAGTATTTGGGCCAAATTACGACCCAGTGTGTTTCCTTCCTCTTAAAGATCCTGCTTCATTTGGGCCCATTTTTTGTCCCTTGAGACTTTCGGCCCATAAACGACCGTCAAGGATTTGGGTCATATTCGGCCATGTCTGACAGTCGGCCTATTAGTGGCCCATTGTAGATTTGTTCCACTTCTAGCCTGTTGTGACATTTGGCCTGTTAGAGGCCTACTGTAGATTTGGGCCACTTCTAGCCTATTGTGACATTCGGCCTGTTAGAGGCCCACTCTTAATTTTGGCCACTTTCGGCCTGTTGTGACATTCAGCTTATTAAAGGCCCACTGTAGATTGGGGCCATTTCCAGCGTGTTGTGACTTTCGGCCTGCTAACGTCGGACGGAATCCATGGGGCATATATGGCCCAATGTCACATCGGGCCTATTAACAGCCCATATAAAACTAATACTAATCAAGCCCGACTGAACTTCCGGCCTGTTAAAGGCCCATGTAGTAGGTCGGCGCATTTACGGCCCGTCTGAATTTCGGCCTGTGAATGATCTGCATTGTAAATGGTCCAACATGAGTTGAGATACATTTCGTCCTGCTAATGACCAGTGGGTTATTTGGTACAATCAGGGCCTAATCTCAGTTTCGGCCTATTAAAGGCCCATGTTACTTATGGGCTCGAGACATTTACACATGTTAACGGCCTATTATTCTGAGGGCCCAAATTATGTTTCGGCGTTTTAAAGGCCCACTAGGTGCACAAGCCTACCAAAAATATGAAAGCTTATGCTGATTTAGGCCCAGATATTTTTAGTGGGCTACATGCAAATTATGGCCCATAATCGTTTTTATCCCAATTGGAATGGGCCTAACGGATGTTGGCACGTTGGGCTCCTACGAAGCTTTCGACCGAATACATTACAAAGATAAAGCTACACTATACAAAAATAGCGTCATAATATGTACAGCCTTTGGCAGCACGATAAATGCTCTATCACAACAAAATAAATTCCAGCCATACAACAAAAGGCCTGTTGGCATAAAGTTTATAGTCCTATCAGATAAAAGCACCATCAGATGTATAGAAGCACATATCATTTGACCTGGGTGCTAATGTTTCAGGCTGTAGAATCTGATGGAGCAGCATGATCATCCCCTTTTTTCTGCCATTGCTCTTGAACAACGAAGCAAATGTCTGATAGTCTGGTTTCAAAACAATTCATATCTTGACAGCATTTGTGAACCACTATTCTTTTGTACTATAAACAGTAGGGTAAAAACCCCACTGCAACTTTTATTAATAAATAAAGCAACAAAAGTTCTGCGAGGGGCTTGAGCTAAGCCTCCACTAAGAAAGCAAAAAAGAAATACAAAAGAAAACTAAAAAAGAAAACTAGGGACAAAGAAAAGAAAAATAAGGAAACAAACCTATAGAACTAAAAAAACTAAGAAGAAAAGGAAAATTACAACATAGCATCCAACCATACAGAGAACTTCCTATCAAATTTCTGGTTCATCCTATGCTTGAGTAGTTTCAGTTCCTCCTTGAAAATGAACTTCCATCCTTGAAATGAGGGAGCAATATTTTCAAATGTCAACCACTATTCTTGTTTCCGAAATGACGTCCGTTGGGGATTGGACTTGTGTCTGGAGCACATATATATCACTAGCCGGAAGATTTTGTTCAGTAGGCGATTTGGTTGAGGTTACCTTGACAACCAACCCAGAATTACGCAGGAAGGTGCTTTTTGCATTGTTAGTGGAGAGATAATGACACACTTCAGCAAGAGGTGACATTGTGACTGTGGTAGCCTCGTCACCTTCAAGTGGTTGTGGCTGTTCAATCATTTGTTCCATAGCTTGCTGAAAGTTTGAACTTGTAGATTAGTGTACCAAATAAGTTACTAATGAGACAAAAACAAACAAAGTAGGTTTCACGTTTATACGTAACTTATTTTGGTGAACTACCGTAATACATTAGCATGTATTGTAGTGCCAACTACATAATAAAATCACTTTCAGAACATATGTCCATGTAGCATGCCTACTGTATTTTCTATTTCCTCACATTCATTGACATGTAAGGATAAAGAGACATGGTTCAAAGTAGGATGAACATAGTATGACATCATTCATATAATGGCCAAACAGATATCAAACAATCAGGCTATTGTATCATTGTGTGGGCACGTGAACATCACAACTAGATTACAGATCAAGACCAAAAGAATATCCTTCCTCTCTTTTCAACCATGTAAGGTGAAATGATATGTTAACACAACTGTGTATAAAAGTGAACAGAGTAACGGACATTGGCTGCAAACCAAGCAGTTAAATGAACGTGTCACAGTAACAAGCAGTTCAAAGGCAGGAGGAGTAAGGACTTACAATAGCGGCTTGAACTGGTGTGCTCATGCCCTTCATCTTGCTGGTGTGGCAATCCTTGAAGATTTGCACTGCATTCAGTTCAGGTTCTTTTTGGTCCGCACGGGCTTTCTTCTGTATCTGGAACAAGTCAATACAGTACGATAAACTTGCACAGAAAAAAGAATGAAGTAACGGCTACTTACAAGAGCCTTGCTCTGTGCAATATAGCTGCGAGATCATGTTGTCTATTGGAATTTCACTTTAGAACGGTTGGTCTTGTTCTTCAAACTGTTAGCCTAGAAGAAGATACACTTGTAAGGCACATAAGTTCAATATGTGATCTGATCAAACACATATACCCTACCTGATACTTTGGATCAGACCAGTGTTTAACAAGGGTTGTCCAGTCTTCATCTGTAATATATTCCACTTGAGATGTTTGGACAATTTCATTGTTAGCCTTGCCTTCAAAGTGAGTGTTTCTAAGGTTATACCGATATTGTCATAGAGCAGACTGAAAAACATGAGTGCATGCTTGTTTAGTTGCATCATCTTTCAGATCCAACTTGAACCTCATCTATTGAAAAAGAATGTGAGTCTTATTAGGAGGAAGCTAGAAAGTATGGGATAGAGCAAGACAATATTACAAATTGCGATGAATAACATTACTTACGGATAAATGGTCTAGGAAGGTGTTCAACTCGGTATCGTCTTTCTCATTCATGTACTGGATCCACGTTGGGAGGATACGTGCATGACACCTAACGGCAATGGCTACCTCTGATACTAACTTGACTGACTTTGTAGAATCACATGGTCTTTTTAAACCTGCCTCAAAATGGATCTCCATTCTTCCTCCTTTAGATTTTGTTAATCTGTCAAGCATTATCCCTGATGTCTATTTCCGCTTGCGCTGTGGTGCTAGTTCAACAATGAATATGGAAAGTGTTAGTGCACATCAAACTGTGAGAGTACATATAAAGGAGCATGCAACTACAACTTGACTTGGTCAGGTACCATCTTGGTGTTGATGCTCATGAGGTTCATCTGATATTGCCAGGTCATGTTGTGTCAGCAATGCTTCAGAAGTAGTGTTAGGTGTGAAGGCAGCTTGGGAACTGGCCAATTATGGAGCATACGAACGAGTAACTCATTGAGATGCTGGTACAGTTGAAGAGGATGCTGCAGCTGGTGGAGCAGGTGATACAGTGTTTGTAGATTTAGCCTGTGGACTTGGACCTTCTACTCCACTATAAGTGCCAGCAGAATCTCGACGGCAGATCCTTTTTCATTGCACCCGGCGAGTAACACCATTCCCTACGATATTCTTTTCCTTGCTCTTTATTGACTTTGCCATGTCAAGACGTACGCACAACACAAAAGAATAAAAACGCTCTTCAGAACTGATTGATGCATGATACAGACAAGCAATACGTTGATATAAGACAGCCTTATGAGGATGGAATATGTAAGAAAAATTGGACGGCGTGACATATTCACAGCTATGATTTGTAAACTAAGCAGAAGGATTTTCAAGAAAATAGAAGTAATGCAAGCTAGACACCATATGAAAGATGCAACCAATATCACTTTGCCAAGTTAAAAGTGTCTTGTCATAAGTGGCATTTTGAAAAATTAGAAGTAGTACAACCTAGAAATCAATGCAAGATGCAACCACTATCAAACTGCCATGTTAAAAGCGTCCAATCCTGAGTGACTGATGCGGGATACATAACAACATTACTTTGTGTAAGAAGATGGTATGATAGATAGATGCAATGTATTCTAGACACAGAAAGGCATGTCATATGCACATGTATAACGTATATACTCAGCATGTGCAATTTAATCAAAATAGAAGAAATATAGGCTAGACAACATATGCAACATGAAACCAATTATCACACTATCAACTTAGAGCAAGCACCTGCAATGGTGGAGTACGGGAGATGAACTCATCCTGTAGACCTGAGACTTCAACTGCATTAGCAGTAGCAGTGGAAAATCTAGAGAGTCTATGTTTGCGTCAGTCTGGAGAAGCACCTACATCCCCTAACTTACTCTTTCCTTCCTCTTTTCTGATATTGCCTTATGAAGTCAAAACAACAAGAAGATGAATAAAATTAGCTCTGCATAACTGGTTGATGCATGATACAGACGAACACTACTTTGATGTAAGGCAAGAGCTGGATAGGAGGATGGAATATACACAAAAAAGGATAGCATTGCATATTTACATGTACGATAGGAGGATAGAATATGTATGAAAAACAGTAAGCAGAAGGCATTTCAACAAAATTAGAAGAAACGAAAGCTAGGCACCATATGAGCATGCAAGCAATATCACTCTATCAGGTAAAAAGTGTCTCGTCGTAAGTGCCATTTCAAGAAATTAAAAGTAGTACAAGCTAGAGATGATGCAAGATGCAACCTACATCACAGTCCGAAGTTAAATTTGTATTATGGGTAAGTGATTGTTGCAGGTATAAGTTGTAAGCTACACAGATGCAAATCAACAAAATTAGAAGTAATACAAACTAGACAACATACGGAACACGCAACCACATATAACAGTTCCAAGTTAGAGCAAGCACCTGTGATGGTGGAGTAGGGGAGATGTGCTCATCATATACACAACTACATTGACTATCTAGCCTTGTGTTGCCTTGCGAATCTTGTTGGGAGGATGGCGGAGTAGAATCTGTAGAGACCCTCTATTTGAGTTCCTCTGAAGGACCACCATCATCCACTGCCGTACTAATTTCCTTCAGTTGTATTGATTTTTCATTATGAACTCAAACCAATAAGAAAAAGGAATAAAATTCGCTCTTCAGAAGTCATTCATGCATGATACAGACGAACACTACTCAGATGAAAGGAAAATACATGATACGAGGATGGAATATGTACGGAAAACAGGAAAGCATGACATATTCACACCTATGATGTGATAACTAAGCAGAAGGCATTTCAACAAATTAGAAGCACTGGTAGCTAGACACCATATGAAAGATGCAACCAATATCACTCTGCCAAGTCTAAACTGTCTGGCATTTCAACAAATTAGAAGCAGTACATGCTAGAAATCATATGCGTGATGCAACCAATATCACAATGGCGACTTAAAGGTGCCTTATCATAAGTGACTGATGCGGAATATGCAAGAATAGTAGTCTGAAGTAAGAACATGGTGTGATCAGATATAGTATGTTCTAGAAACAGGAACACCTGTCATATAAACAGGCATTATGTGTAAAGTAAGCAGATGCAATTCAACAAAGTTAGAAGCAATACATGCTAGAAATTATACACAACATGCAACCACATATAATAGTGCCAAGTTAGAGCAAATACCTGTGAGGTGGAGTAGGGGAGATGTGCTCATCATCTACACAGCTACGTTGACTGTTTAGCCTTGCGTTGTCTTGCAAATCTTGTTGGGATGATGGCGGAGTAGAATCTATAGAGACCCTCCATTTCAGTTGCTGGGAAGGACAACCATCATCCAATGCCTTACCAATTTCCTTCCTCTTTATTGATTTTGCATTGTGAGGTCAAACCAACAATAAAAGGGAATAAAATTCACTCATCGGAACTCATTAATGCATGATACTGATGAACACTACTCTGATGAAAGGCAAAGTCATGATACGAGGATGGAATATGTATGGAAAACTAGACGGCTTGGCATATTCACATGTATGATGTGGTAACTAAGAAGAAGGCACTTCAACAAATTAGAAGCATTGCAAGCTAGACACCATATGGAAGGTGTAATCAATATCACTCTGCCAAGTTAAAACTGTCTCGTCGTAGGTGGCGTTCAACAAACTAGAAGCACTACATGCTAGAAAAAGGTGTCCCATCATAAGTGACTGATGCAGGATACACAAGAATAGTAGTTTCATGTAAGAACATGGTTTGATAGATAGATCTATTATGTACCAAAAACAGGAAGGCGCGTCATATTCACACATATCATTTGTAAGCTAAGCATACACAGTTTACACTAATTAGAAGCAATACAAGCTAGACACCATATGCAACATGCAACCAGATATCACACTGCCAAGTTAGAGCAAGCACCTTGGATGGTGGAGTAGGGGAGCAGAGACTTGGAACTTGTAATGCACTAGCAATACAAGGGGAATCTGTACAGATGCTCCGTTTATGTTGCTGAAGAGGACCACCATCATCGCCTTCCTTACTCTTTTCCTTTATATTATTTTATTTTTCCATATCAAGCCAAACCCACAAAAAAAAGGAATAACATTAGCTCTACAGAACTCATTGATGCATGATACCGACGAACACTACTTTCATGTAAGGCAGCATCATGATAGGAGGATGGTATATGTATGAAAAACAGGAGGGCATGACATATTGACATGTATGATGTATAAAGTGTAAACTAAGCACAAGGTGTTTGTCGGTGTACAAAAGTACGGGCTCTTCTGTACCCCTTACTTGTGCACGGGCAGTCGTAGCCACGCCTGTGGTAGGGCCTGGCGGGGCAGCAGAAGACACAACACGAAACTACCAAGACAGATACTCAATACAGTGAACAAGGAGAAGAAGTCAAGCTAGACCTCGCCCGACAAATCCTAGCCAAGGTAGCTTGCGTGGCCCCGGCAAGCTCCTTGCCGGGACGACCTGTGGAGCACCAGCAAGACTATCACCGTTGAGGCTAAGAGCTTTGAAACCGTCGACAGCGTCAAGGCTAAAACTTGGGGGACGCATGTATAGTGGCATGCAGATCTTTGTAAAGATTGACAACCTATGGGTCCATGTGGGACCAGAAGACGAAGACCCCCCGGCAAGACCCTTGCCGGGGACGACCCTTGCCGGGGACGATTGCGAGGCCGCAACCAAGCCCGCGCCCGACAAGGTTTTGCCACCTCACCACCACTCCAGTGCGACGACCAGCTCGCCAACTAAGCAGGCGCCTGCGTGGCGGCATGCAGATCTTCGTGGAGGCTCTACCACCGTGCCAACATAGCAGCTAGCTAGCTAGCGTGGCACTGCATGCCTCGTCAGCCTGGACGCATGTCAAGGCAAGGAAGGGCGGTGACGGATGCGATGGCTTCTGTTGCCATCCCCAATAAAGTGAGAGGGCACGTAGGTAATGCATTAAATGTGTTTGTCCTACGACGCCCGCGATAAGTATGTACACTGTAGATACTTTGCACCTCCTGTGTGCCATTGTGGCAACCCCTTTGACTTATAAAAGGAGGCCCGAGGCATACAGAGAGGGGATTCAGACTTTTTGAGCTAGGCATGGACCGCAACTAGTTCAAGAACTCAAGAACACATAATATACACACAAGCAGGACTAGGGTATTACGCATCTTTGCTGCCCGAACCTGGGTAAAAATCCCTCGCACTGATCGCTAGACCCGCTCTTCGTGCAACTCCTCTCCCCGCCAACCATAGAAGGGATCGCCCTGATCTCATAGGTGTATGTTTTCCCCGACATCTTTGGCGTGCCAGGTAGGGGGAGTTAGTTGTGAGAATATGGTCTAGAAGTTATTGCAGCAGCTTCTTGTCGCCATGGCTCCAAAGAAGAAGACAATCGCAGCGGTCGGTTCGTCTGGAGCCACTCCGCCTGTGCCAGCGTAGACGGGTGGCGTGGCAGACGCTGGTAGCAGACGAGATCAAGATCATCCACGCCACCCTGATACGACAAGCCAGGCAAGCGGTGTCGTCTGCAGCCGCGACGACGATTCGCATAGAAACAAAAAGCTAAGTCGGGCTAAAACTTTGAGTAATTTCCTTTTTGTGAGGATATTTCCCTCAAATGGTCTCAGATTTCGTATGGAAAAACATGCACACGAAGGATCCCTACCACTACTGACTGCGCCCTTGTTCTGTTTCGAGTCCGCTTAATAGCGCAAGTGGCTGCGCTAGGAACAACAAGGTGGTGTAGCGACCCGACCTCAAACGGTCAAGTCTCTGTGCCTCAGTGTCATCCCTGGATCAGTAATGCTGACACGCACAGTACTTGAAGGATTTATAACAGAGTAGCAATCACACACTTATTACATCGAATGTCTCAAAAGAGAACTTATTACAATAATATGGCTTAAGGCCATCTAATGCGACAATAGCGGAAGGCTTAGAAGATAAAGTGAGTCCATCAACTCCAACGGCATAGCTGAGCTGCACGGCAACGACCTAATGAACCTTACTCCTCATCTGAAAAGTCTGCAACTTAATACGTTGCAGCCCGAAAACGGGTCAGCACATGGAATATGCTGGCAATATAACACAGTAGAGCAGGAATGGAATAATGCTATCACTACATGCATATAAGGCTGGTGGAAAGCTCTAAGGTTATGGTTTTGCGGAAAGCAAATTTTTCCCTACAACAAAGGAATAAATTTTTAATTTAACTATCATGGTGGTTGATAAAACATTGAGAAGGTAGACCCCCTCTCAATCCCAAATTAAAGTCATTAACAACCAAACAATATTAATTAGGAGTGTTGAGATACATGTGAATACTCAAGTACTAGATACTCAAATTGTCCGTAACTGGGGACACGGCTAACCATGATTATTTTGTACACTCTACAGAGGTTTGCGCACTTTTCCCCACAAGACTCGATCGCCTCCGTTGGATTTCTCGCACTACATGGTGTTTGAGAAACGGATGACCGAGACACAGTCTTTCAGAAACATTAACTCTCTACTCCCGGTAGACCATACCAATCCTACAAAACCCACTACCTGCTGATCTACCTCTTCAAGAGCTTCACGTAACTTACTCAACTATGTTAGAGCCCATAATAGCTTGTGGCTGCACACGGAAGTTTCTAGCATGAATAAACTCAGTTCCCTTTGAGCCTGGGTGGCGGTCCATAGGAAGATCACACGGATACCCCGGGATTTCCAAAAATAAAACAGACAACACTGGGTTCCCCAGGTGCCTCAATCCACCCAGATGTGTATTTAAGTTGCCACCTTAAGTAAACCATTAATTAACAATCTCACATCTGTCATGGAAATCACTCAAACCCAATCCACGTCTACGAGCATAGCATAGCAATATAAGCAACGCGTAGAAGTAACTCCCAAGGGTTTGATATTAACTGGGCAATAGGTTCTACCTCAGCAACTACTTCCCAACCCATAAATTAAAGACATCCTAATCATGCAATGTTTGAGAATTGAACTAATGCAATGAAAACTGGGTATGGAAAGAGTATGATCAATGTGTTACTTGCCTTGCTGACGATCCGTGAATCCTAGACACTCGTAGTAACACGCTTCGCACTCCGGGAATTCTATCGCAAACAAATAGTAACATACATAAGCAACTAGCAAAGACGCACAAGTAAGACTTCAAATAAAAGAGATTAACCAGAAAGTTCAACTTAAGAACTCCGGTTTGCAAAAAGAATCAAACCAAACGGAACAACGAAACTCAAAGGGCGAAAGAAACAAGATCCGTTTACTAATCTGGACTAAGGTCAAATTTTTACAGCACCAAAACTTTGTTTAAGTTGATTAAACAGAAAGAGGGTCTCGAGACGAAACTCTAGGCATTTGAATCACCTGATTCCGACTGACGAGTGCGAGAAAACAAAATTTAAGATCGGATCAGAAATCGCGACTGAAAAATAATCGCGGATAAATCCGATAAAAGAATCTGACGAACAGACTATCGAACGAGCGTTCATTATTTGTAACTAACGGAAGAAAACCGTTCGTTTAAACGAACATACGGACGAACGTCCGTTAAATAAACGAACCGAGAAAACCGGCGAACCGAATCTAAAAAAAATCGATCTAGGGTTTCTAAAAAAACCGAACGGGTTTAAAAAAACGGCAGCGACAGTTCGGCGCGGTACCTTGACGAGGTGGCTCCGGCGAGGCGGGGTTGGGCGGCGGGGGGGGGGGGCAGGGGGCTGGGCTTGGCGGCGGCAAGCGGCGGCGGCGGCGACGCTCGGCTGCGGTGGCGGCGAGGCGCGAAGGCAGCGGCAGCGGCGCTCGGCTCGGGGCGGCCGGGCTGATGGTGGTGGCGGTTTGGGGGGGGGCTGGCGGCGTATATAAAGGGGGGGACGGCGGCTTGGAGGATGGGCCAAGGCGGCGGCGAGGAGGAGTCCTGGTCGGAGTCCTCGTCCGAGGCGGCAGCGGCTCGGTCTCCGGGTGGGAGATGGCGCGCGCGGGGAGGTGGGCCGGCTCGGCTGGATGTTTTTTTTATTAAATAATTACGCGGACAGAAAATAAATCCTATAAAAATAAAATAAAACCTAAAAAATGCCAAAACAAATTTTCATCGTCTAAATAAAATATTTAGAATGAGATGAACATTTTCTTGGCCCTAAAATGCAATTTAAAAAAACATGCATATTTTTCTAAAGCAAATAAAATCCAAATAAACTCAAATAAAAACAAATAAATGATTTTAATATTTTTTCTCCAATATTTCAATTGTTTTGGAGAAGTCATATTATCTCCTCTCGTTTATTTTTAGAATAAATATTTTTCGGAGAGAAAAATAATTAAAATAAAAAATCCTCGTTTCACTATTTGATACAAAATCAAATATGAAAAATCGGGAAATCGCCAACTCTCTCCGAGGGTCCTTGAGTTGCTTAGGATTTCGAGGATTTCGAAACGGATATACAATAAAATATGATATGCATGGATGATCTATGTCTAACATTCCAAATTGAAAATTTGAGATGTTACAAACCTACCCCCCTTAAGATGAATCTCGCCCTCGAGATTCGGGTTCGTCAGAAAATAGGTGCGGGTGGTCCTTGCGAAGATCATCCTCTCGTTCCCAGGTGGCTTCATCCTCGGTATGGTGGCTCCACTGAACTTTGCAAAATTTGATAACCTTGCTACGAGTGACTCGGCTGGCAAATTCAAGAATCTTAACGGGTTTCTCCTCATACGTCAAATCACTGTCCAGCTGAATTGCCTCCAATGGTACGGTATCTCTTAACGGTATATCAGCCATCTCTGCATGACACTTTTTAAGCTGTGAGACGTGGAACACATCGTGAACTCCTGACAATCCCTTAGGTAATTCCAACTTATAGGCAACTTCTCCCATCCTTTCCAAAACATGATATGGTCCTACAAACCTCGGGGCTAATTTTCCCTTAACTCCGAATCGTTCCACCCCTCGCAAGGGTGATACTAGCAGATATGCTCTGTCTCCAATGTCATAGGTAACCTCCTTGCGCTTCGAGTCTGCATAACTTTTCTGCCTGGACTGAGCTATCTTCAATCTATCCCGAATCAACTTAACCTTCTCCTTAGACTCTTTGATCAAGTCTGGTCCAAACAGCTGTCGGTCTCCTACCTCATCCCACATCAAGGGTGTTCTGCACCTACGTCCATACAAAGCTTCAAATGGTGCCATCTTCAAACTGGCTTGGTAGCTATTGTTGTATGAGAACTCAGCGTAGGGCAGGTTGTCATCCCAACTATATCCATAGTCTAGTGCACAAGCTCTCAACATATCTTCCAGTATCTGGTTGACTCTCTCGGTCTGTCCATCTGTCTGCGGGTGGAATGCGGTACTGAACTCCAATCTCGTACCCAAGGTCTGGTGTAACTGATGCCAAAACTTTGAATTAAACTGCGTCCCTCTATCTGATACGATGCTCCTCGGAACTCCATGCAAACATACGATCCTGGACATATATATTTTGGCCAACTTTGCACTTGTATAAGTGGTTCTTACCGGAATAAAATGAGCCACTTTGGTCAAGCGATCCACTACTACCCATATTGAGTCATATCCTGCTTTTGTCCTGGGTAGTCCGGTTATAAAGTCCATGCCAAGTTTATCCCACTTCCATTCGGGTATCGGCATAGGCTGCAATAGTCCTGTTGGCTTCTGATGCTCTGCCTTCACTCTTTGACATACATCACATACGGCTACATACTCAGCAATATCCTTCTTCATACTAGTCCACCAGAAACGTTCCTTTAAATCCAAGTACATCTAGGTGTTTCCGGGGTGTATTGAGTATGGTGACTCATGGTCCTCCTGAAGTATTAACTTGCTGATCTCTGGGTTATTGGGCACATAAACTTGGTCCTCAAACCATAAGGTATCGTGCTCATCCTGGCGAAAACCTTTGGCCTTTCCTTCGCTCATCTTCTCCTTTATTTCTGCAATCTCTTTGTCCTCCTTCTGAGCTTGTCGAATTTTGTTTAACAAGGTTGACTGAACCTCCATTGTTGCAACAAAACCTCGTGGAACAATCTCCAATCGAAGTTCCATGATATCCTCGGCTAACTCCTTTGGCAATCCCTTACTTTCAAGTAAGTTAGCATAACTCTTCTGGCTTAAGGCGTCTGCTATTACATTCGCCTTCCCTGGATTATAGTGTAGCTTCATATCGTAGTCCTTTATAAGTTCCAACCATCTTCTCTGCCTGAGGTTCAGCTCATTTTGGGTGAAGATATATTTCAAACTCTTATGATCCGTGTACACATCACAATGGTTCCCAATATGGTAATGTCTCCAAGTCTTTAATGCATGCACTACAGCTGCTAACTCCAAATCATGGGTGGCATAGTTTAACTTGTGGGGCTTCAGTTGTCGTGAGGCATACGAAACAACTTTTCCATCCTGCATAAGCACACATCCCAGTCCCAATCGTGAGGCGTCGCAATATACTTGAAACTCCTTATGTATATCTGGCAATGTTAGTACTGGGGCTATAGTCAAACGTTTCTTCAACTCCTAGAAACTTGCCTCACAGTCTTCTGTCCATATATACTTATTATCCTTCTTCAACAGTTCAGTCATTAGTTTTGCCAGTTTGGAAAAATTCTCAATGAATCTCCGATAATATCCCGCGAGTCCAAGGAAACTGCGGATCTCGCCAACTGAAGTGGGTGCCAACCATTCAGTGACCGACTGAACCTTGCTGGGATCCACTACTATACCTTCTCCTGATATAACATGCCCAAGAAATCCAACCTCCTTCAACCAAAATTCGCATTTGCTGAACATGGCGTATAACTGGTGTTCCCTGAGTTTCTCGAGAACTAATTGCAAATGCTCCTTGTGCTCCTCTTCATTCTTCGAGTACACCATAATATCAACGATAAACACCACAACAAACTTGTCCAAATACTCCATGAACACTTTGTTCATCATACTCATGAAATAGCTAGGGGCATTTTTCAGTCCAAATGACATGACCGTATACTCGTATAATCCATATCGTGTAGTAAACCCTGTTTTTGGTATATCCTTCTCCCGGATCTTCAACTGATGGTATCCTGATCGCAGATCAATCTTCGAAAACACCTTTGCTCCTTGCAGCTGATCAAACAGATCATTGATCATCGGTAGTGGATACTTGTTCTTAATGGTTACTTCGTTCAAGGCTCGATAATCAACAACCATCCTTAGGGATTTATCCTTCTTCTCCACCAAAAGTACTGGAGCTCCCCAAGGTGATGAACTCCTTTTAATGTAACCTTTCTCCAACAAATCCTTGATGTGCTTCTTAATTTCTTCCAGATCATTTGCGCGCATCCGATAGGGTCTCTTGGATATGGGCCCTGTACCTGGCAATAGCTCTATCAAAAACTCAATGTCTCTATCTGGTGGCATGCCGGGTAACTCTTCTGGAAAAACATCCGGGTAATCTTGTACTACAGGCACTTCCTCCTGAACAACTCCCGTGAGGGCATTCACTTGGGTCCTCCTAGGAACATGCCTAGATACATATTTAATCCTTTTTCCCTCCGGGGTGGTGAGATAAATTGACTTACTAGCACAGTCAATACTTCCTCCATACGTTGACATCCAGTCCATACCTAATATCACATCCAATCCTTGTGACTCCAAGATAATTAGGTCAGACGGAAAAACATGCGTCCCAATGGTTAGGGGCAGCTGGTTGCACCATCGGCTAGCCATATACTCTGCTCCAGGCGAGCTCACTAAAAGAGGGGTTCTCAGGGTTTGGGTTGGTAGGTTAAACTTATCCATGAATCCCCTTGATATGTATGAATGCGATGCACCAGTATCAAAAAGAATAAGAGCGGTAAATGACTTAACCAAAAACTTACCTATTACCGCGTCCGGCTGTTCTTCAACCTCCTCCATGTTAACGTGGTTCACTTGTCCTTTGTTGAATGGATTAGGCTTCTTTCCAGCGCTCTCGTTTCCGTTTCCATTCCTTCCTTCGGGATAATCATTGGCATAGTGCCCTGTCTTCCCGCACTTATAACAAGTAACTTGACTTAGGTCTCTCTTGGCGGGTGTGGCTGGATTGGAGCGACTATTGTTAGCTCCATTCCCATTTCCGTTCTTTGCGCCATTGTGATTATGCGATCCTCCTCCGGGGTGGTTATGACCTCCATGGTTATGATCGAGTCCTCCCGAATTCGGGGTTAAGCGAGGCTTCTGCTGAGCTCTTGAATTATACTTCCCTTGTCCATACTTCCTCTTACGGCTCTCTATCTGCTGCTGCTTCCCTTCAATCATAAGAGCTTTATCTACCAACTCCTGGTAGTTGTTGAAGGTTGCCACCATCAACTGCATGCTCATCTCATCATTCAACCCTTCCTTAAACTTCTCCTGCTTCGCGGCATCTGCGGCCACATCATCAGGGCCATAGCGTGATAACTTGCTAAAATCATCCACGTACCGACCAACAGTACGGTTCCTCTGGCGTAAGTTGTGAAACTCCCGCTTCTTCATCTGCATAGCTCCAGTGGAAACATGGGCAGTACGAAAGGCCTGCTGAAACTAAGCCCATGTGACAGTGTCGACAGGGTAGATGGTTGTGAAACTTTCCCACCATGCTGCTGCGGGTCCATCCAGTTGGTGTGCGGCAAAGCACACCTTCTCCGCATCTGTGCACCCTACGGTGGTTAACTCCCTTCTGATACGGCGTAGCCAATCATCTGCAACTATTGGCTCGGTGCTACTGGAGAACACCGGCGGCTGTAACCTTAGAAAACGGGCTAGATTGTCCACTGGTGGCGGGTTGTTGTTGTTGTTGCCCTGGTTCTAAACTAGCAATTACATCAAAGCATTCTCTGGTGGAAAAGCAAAACCAGTGTCACGTCTCGGAGGCATCTGAGGGGTTTAGATGGAAGAGATTAGAATAGAGTAAAAGGTCTAGTGAGGAAGCACTACCCATATGCACATGACACAATCACAATCATTTCATTCAATCAATCAAGCAAGGGCATACATCGGTCTAAAACTATTTCAAAAGTGCTCAACTACTACTTGATACATGGGGGAAATACTACTATGATATGGTAGTCATCTAGAAATTTTGATCGGTGGAAGATTCCATGATGTCTGCTCCAGCTTCGTCTTGATAGTCATCATCACTTGGATCAGAATCAGTGTCATCGATGATGATTTAGTTGTCCGGGCAAGTGGGGTCGTTGTCTTCGTCTCTCAGTGCTGGTCCTCCCATGAATATCCCGATCTTATTAACCAGGTCGTCGTTCTTCTCCAGTAGTGTCTTGATTTCCTCCTCATATCCATCGCGTGTGAACTTGAGTTCTTCCTCCAGCTCGATGATCCTAGTCTTTGCCTTCTTCAATTCCATCATGTCGGCGCACATCTGGTTCTCCTGACGTCTAATGTGCTGGTTTAGCTCCTGGATGAAAGCTGCGATAGATCTATCCTTCCTGGTGCTGATCATCTCCCATTGCTCATCTCGGCGCCCACATATCTGATAGGTATTGTCTTTAAGCTCCCTGTTGTACACTTCTCCAATGTGTCCCATGGTAATGTGGGCTGCCATGCTCTTGCCTAGACTCCAGGTTGGTGCTTCGAAAGAAAATTCTATGGGTTTAGAAGTTGGTGAGAACGTTCTTCCTGGAACTTGTACTTGAATCATCCAGTGTTCTTCTTCTAGTAAGGTGGCATTGTACGTCCCGGTGAAACTAGGTATTCCAATGTTCAAGTACCTAGTGACTTCCTTTAAGTGGCGTCCAAAAGGTGTTTCCTCATCCGGTTGCGCGAACTTGTTCTTCTTCTCTGTCATCCTAAGGAGTGGAAAAGGGAGAGGAGTCAGAAATGAGTAGAGAGGAGTGACCTATGGTTTATCTTAGTGGTTGTGTCCTACACTCAGTGTGTGCTCTAATACCATCTTGTAGCGACCCGACCTCAAACGGTCAAGTCTCTGTGCCTTAGTGTCATCCCTGGATCAGAAATGCTGACACGCACAGTACTTGAAGGATTTATAACAGAGTAGCAATCACACACTTATTACATCGAATGTCTCAGAAGAGAACTTATTACAATAATATGGCTTAAGGCCATCTAATGCGATAACAGTGGAAGGCTTGGAAGATAAAGTGAGTCCATCAACTCCAACGGCATAGCTGAGCTGCACGGCAACGACCTAACGAACCTTACTCCTCGTCTGAAAAGTCTGCAACATAATACGTTGGAGCCCGAAAACGGGTCAGCACATGGAATATGCTGGCAATATAACACAGTAGAGCAGGAATGGAATAATGCTATCACTACATGCATATATGGCTGGTGGAAAGCTCTAAGGTTATGGTTTTGCGGAAAGCAAATTTTTCCCTACAACAAAGGAATAAATTTTTAATTTAACTATCATGGTGGTTGATAAAACATTGAGAAGGTAAACCCCCTCTCAATCCCAAATTAAAGTCATTAACAACCCAACAATATTAATTAGGAGTGTTGAGACACATGTGAATACTCAAGTACTAGACACTCAAATTGTCCGTAACTGGGGACAAGGCTAACCATGATTAGTTTGTACACTCTGCAGAGGTTTGCGCACTTTTCCCCACAAGACTCGATCGCCTCCGTTGGATTTCTCGCACTACATGGTGTTTGAGAAACGGATGACCGAGACACAGTCTTTCAGAAACATTAACTCTCTACTCCGGGTAGACCATACCAAACCTACAAAACCCACTACGTGTTGATCTACCTCTTCAAGAGCTTCACCTAACTTACTCAACTATGCTAGAGCCCATAGTAGCTTGTGGCTGCACACGGAAGTTTCTAGCATGAATAAACTCAGTTCCCTTTAAGCCTGGGTGGCGGTCCATAGGAAGATCACACGGATACCCCTGGATTTCCAAAAATAAAACAGACAAAACTGGGTTCCCCAGGTGCCTCAATCCACCCAGATGTGTATTTAAGTTGCCACATTAAGTAAAGCATTAATTAACAATCTCACATTTGTCATGGAAATCACTCAAACCCAATCCACGTCTACGAGCATAGCATAGCAATATACGCAACGCGTGGAAGTAACTCCCAAGGGTTTGATATTAACAGGGCAATAGGTTCTACCTCAGCAACTACTTCCCGACCCACAAATTAAAGACATCCTAATCATGCAATGTTTGAGGATTGAACTAATGCAATGAAAACTGGGTATGGAAAGAGTATGATCAATGTCTTACTTGCCTTGCTGACGATCCGTGAATCCTAGAGACTTGTAGTAACACGCTTCGCACTCCGGGAATTCTATAGCAAACAAACAGTAACATACATAAGCAACAAGCAAAGATGCACAAGTAAGACTTCAAATAAAAGAGATTAAGCAAAAAGTTCAACTTAAGAACTCCGGTTTGCAAAAAGAATCAAACCAAACGGAACAACGAAACTCAAATGGCGAAAGAAACAATATCCGTTTACTAATCTGGACTAAGGTCAAATTTTTACAGTACCAAAACTTTGTTTAAGTTGATTAAACAGAAAGAGGGTCTCGAGGCGAAACTCTAGGCGTTTGAATCACCTAATTCGGACTAACGAGCGCGAAGAAAAATAGAATTTAAAATCGGATCAGAAATCGCGACTAAAAAATAATCACAGATAAATCCGATAAAAGAATCCGACGAACAGACTATCGAACGAGCGTTCATTATCTGTAACTAACAGAAGAAAACCGTTCACTTAAACAAATGTACGGATGAACGTCCGTTAAATAAATGAACCGAGAAAACCGGCGAACCAAATCTAAAAAAACCGATCTGGGGTTTCTAAAAAACCGAACGGGTTTTAAAAAAAAGATCGGCGGCGACGTTTCGGCGCGGTACCTCGACGAGGTGGCTTCGGCAAGGCAGGGTTGGGCGGCGGGGGGGGGGGGGGGGGGGGGGGGCTTGGCGGCGGCAGGGCGGCAAGCAGCGGCGGTGGCGGCGCTCGGCTGCGGAGGCGGCGGCGGCTGTGCTCGGCTCGGGGCAGCGGGGCTGGTGGTGGTGGCGGTTTGGGGGGAGCTGGCGGCATATATAAAGGGGGGCCGGCTTGGAGGAGGGGCCAAGGCGGCGGCGAGGAGGAGTCCCGGCCGGACTCCTCGTCCGAGGCAGCGGTGGCTCGGTCTCCGGGTGGGAGACGGCGCGCGCGGGGAGGTGGGCCGGCTCGGCTGGGCTTCGGCCCAGCCGGCGCTAGAAGTTTTTTTTATTAAATAATTACGCCGACAGAAAATAAATCCTATAAAAATAAAATAAAACCTAAAAAATGCCAAAACAAATTTTCATCGTCTAAATAAAATATTTAGAACGAGATGAACATTTTCTTGGCCCTAAAATGCAATTATAAAAAAACATGCATATTTTTCTACTGCAAATAAAATCCAAATAAACTCAAATAAAAACAATAAATCATTTTAATATTTTTCCTCCAATATTTCAATTGTTTTGGAGAAGTCATATTATCTCCTCTCGTTTATTTTTAGAAGAAATATTTTTCAGAGAGAAAAATAATTAAAATAAAAAATCCTCGTTTCACTATTTGATACAAAATCAAATATGAAAAATCGGGAAATCCCCAACTCTCTCTGAGGGTCCTTGAGTTGCTTAGGATTTCGAGGATTTCGGAACGAAAATACAATAAAATATGATATGCATGGATTATCTATGTATAATATTCCAAATTGAAAATTTGGGATGTTACAGGTGGCTTGCCCGGCAGCGACACCCCCAAGCAGGCTGCTAAGCATCCATCCTTCGAAGCGCCAATGGAAAGGGTGAACACACTGACAAGCCTATCCAACTAAGTGTAGGGTTTAGTACATACAGAGAGAAATCGGACATGGAAATAACATGCATTCAATTTAAAGCAGAGTGAAGGTTATATTACCGCAGCGATTGCCGCGGTTCTAACTTAAGATAAAATTGTCTTGGGTGCGAGCTCACAGTGGCAACAAGAAATGGGGCAGTTAATCCAGGCGCTGGCCCTCCAGTCTCTTGACTCTGCCGACGTAGCTGATGATGGGCTCGATGCGCTCCTCGAGCGCCTGGAGGTCCGCCCCCTCCGGCAAGCTCTCAAGCGCATCGGCAAAGTCGATGCTGGAGTTCTAGTATGCCACCTTGGTGAGTACCTTGGTCAAGGCGCCCCGGCACAGCTTCCGGGCCTCCTCGACCAGATAAGTTGCCATGTTGGAGTGGAGCAGCTTCAGGGCATCGAGGACGCCCTTGAAGAACAGGGTCAGGCTAGTGCTGTCGGTCACGTTCACTTCATGGGAGAACCTGAAGTTTGGCATGCCCATGGCGAACAGCTGTGTGGTGAGCCTCTCTGTAACATCGACAAGGCGGCTGGTCCAGAGTTTCGTGCCGGCCACAAGCTCGTTGTGGGTGGTGGCAGTGTCCTGCAGTAGCAACTTCTCATCCGTGAGATCCTTGGTCGGGTCTTTTCGCTGGCCCTGGTCTCCGAAAGCGTCCCCTCCAGAGTCTCTAGCTTCAGCTATTGATCAGCGATGGAGTTGTTGGCATTGGAGAGCAGGTTGGTCTTGTCGGGGATGGTGACCTGCAGCTCCGCCAAAGTCTGGGCAGTCATGTCCCTTTCCTTTTTGAACTTCGAGATCTCCTTCCTTAGCGCCTCCAGCTCCAGCTCCAGGTTCTCCACCTTGCCGGTAGCTCAATCGTGGCAGCCTCTGCGGCCTCAGCACCGTCAACGGCCTCTTTTAAATTGCCGGCATGGTTGAGGCCCAAAGCATTGAGTGCTTCTTTGTGCTCCTACTTCAGCCCCTGGGTCCGCAGCGCGACAAGCTTTTCAACCTCTTCGTCCTTGGCGCGAAGCGCGGCGGCAAGTGCTGCTTCACAGGCAACCAAGTCCTCTTCTTGGGCGTCAAGCAAGATGCGGTGCTGTGTCTGGTTAGACTTGTCCTTGGCGGCCTTTGCCTTCGCCTCCTCTTGGGCCTTGTCGAAGTCAACCTGCTTGAACAGGAGCTCCCGCTGGCGCTCATCCAGCTGGACCTATGCAGCCTTTAGATCCTCCCGGGCCTCGGCGAACCAGACTGGCATCTAAGTAACGTGCTCCTGAAAGTCTATTTCGGCCTTGTCCACAGCTGCCATCCTGGAGTCCACTTTGTCCTGGTGGGCGCGATAGAGTTCGTGGAGCTCCTGGAAGTTGGCGCTGATGGCCTGGGGGAGCTGATGTCCCTTGGTGCTACTGCTGCTGCTACTGCTGCTTCTCGGTTCATCAACAACCTGGAGCCCGGCGGCAGTGAGGACCTCGTTGTCGAACACCTCCCCTTCGGCTAGCGCTCCGGTGCTTGCTGTCCCTGGTTGGCTGACGAATAGATCGTCGCCTACCTTCGAATACCTGCTCTGGGCAGGGGCTGAAGAGGAGGAGGGTTGGTCATCAACCACCTCCTCCCTGGCGGGCTCCTTGGCGGCCTCCCCAGTGGTGGCCTCGCTGGCCTCCTCGGCAGGCCCCATGGTGGACTCCTCGGCAGCGACCTTGCCGACCTCCCCGGTAGGCCCCTTGGCGGCCTCCTCGGCAATGGCCTTGCCGGCCTCCTTGGCGGATCCCTTGGTGGCATCCTCAGCGGAAATGTTGGCAGCCTCAGCCTCGGCATCCTTGGCGGTCTCCTCGATCACAACATCAACGTCCGCCTGGTCCATCAGGGGAGGATATGGCGACCATAAGGGATAGTAAGGTAGGGCCAAAACCAAAAGTTCAAGACAAAGAAAGGAAAGAAAATCATGGCAACGACGGCAAGGAGCGGTGGCGAATAGCTTACCTGTGACAAGTGGAGAGGAAGTGTCTCCCTCCGCGGCAACATCTGCTGCCGGGACGGGGTTGCTAGCGTCTGTGCCCACCACCTCCTCCTCCATGCGCGTGGGCTCATTGGTGGATGCCTTTGCCGGGGACACCCCTCTGGTTGGCGTGGTTGATGGGGGCGGCGTGTCATAGGCAACCCTTAATGGCTCCTCCTGCTGTTGCTCTCCTCTTGCAAATCCGGCAAGGTCAACAACAAGGGTACGCGCTCCAATGCCCGCTAGCGAGAAGTAAGTAACAGACTTACGCTGAGGGCTGGAGTGGGGGCAGCGCTGGGGGCTGATGAAGATCATCCCCGGCGAGCGTGGAGTGCTTCCGGGGGCTCGTCACCCATCGGGGCCCTGGCTCTCTTCGCCACCCTCTGAGCCAGCGTCTCCGTGTCACTGCAAAGACAAGATAAATCAAGATGAAGCAATCCAGATGAAGAATCAGAGAATGGATGAGGAGGCAAAGTGCTTACTCATCCTCCTCCTCTGCCCTCCTCTTCCTCCTCGGGCTGAAAGACCCAAGGTCGTATTCGGCCACCAGGATGGTGCCCGCAAGGGAAGGAGAAGGAGTCAGGGTCCTTGGACGCTTGGTTGAAGAGGAGGTGGCGACACGTTTGGTCGAGGAGAAAGTAGCAGCTGTGGCTTTCTTCGCTGCCACGGCTTTCTCCATCGCTTTCGCGGCCGCGCGCCTCCTCTGGCGCATGGGTTGCGCCTGAGCCCCTTGCCGTTGCGTGGCCTTGCCGGAGCGGACGGGCTCGCCAGAGCCAGCCCGCCGCAGGACGTGTTTCTTCGGGGCTGAGGGCTTGTCGCCTTAGACGCCTCCTCGAACGCTCCCTCGTCCGCCTCTTCAGCCATTTCTTCGATAAGGGGAGCCCCAGCACTGGTGCTGCTGGGCCCCCCGGCATACTCCGCCCAATTGGCTAGCTTCTTCTCCTCTTCGGCCTCCTCGGCCTCATCCTCCATGGCACGAATGCTGCCGGCCTCCTCAATGAGTGCCGCCTCCTCCAACCTGGTGGCGATGTACTCCATCTCCTCCTCGGTGGTGGGGTGGATGAGCTGCGGCTCAGCACGGATGTATTCTTCTGACAGATTGTTGAAGAACTTCTACACTATCTCTGCTTCTGGCTCGACCCAGGTCGGGTCAAGCCCATGCGCGTTGAACACCGGCATCATGGCGATGATGGCGGTTAGGCAAGAGTTATTTCTCAATGGGACCACCCCCGCTGGCAACTGGAACGGATTGTCCACCTTGCCAGTCTTGGTGGCCTTGCCAGACTTCTCGGCCTCGCCGGTCTCATCAACCTTCAACTGAAATAGCCGCTAGCAAAGATGCATGTGCTGAATCACCGTGAATTGTAGTTCGGGCCAGGGCAAAGCCTCATGACATCGGCCGCATTCTTGTAGTCCCAGGCCGGCATCCCCTTGTTGTGCAGGCGAGTGATGCGGCGGCGGATGGAATCGGCCCTGATCTTCTCGAGGGTGAGACCGGCTGAAGTGAGGCTGTGGATCCTAGTGGTGGCAATTGTGAGCTTCCCTTCGTCAGCATCAAGCTTGCCCCAAGTCATCAACGTGGACGACGGCTTCTGTCAGACCTGGCAAAACTTCAGCACCACTGGCCCTGCCATTCCTCCCACTTGTCCTTTGTGAAACCCTCTGGGTAGACGCCCTTGCTCTGGGCCCTTGGGATCCAAGTGATGCAGCCGGTGATGGCGCCCCATCTAGATGTGGGGGACGAAGTAGTGGCAGAAGAGCGCCGTGATGGGGTGCACAGCGGCGAAGATCTCATAGAGGTGGGCGAAGAAGTCCATGCATGCCACGACATTTAGCCTAAAATCTAGGAGATGGAAGCCGTAGGTGTGCATGATGTCATTGAAGAAGTCGGAGAAAGGGGGGCAGAGCTCGCAAGAGAAGTAATCGACAAAGAAAGGATATTTGTCTGACCCGGGCTTGGCGAAGTGAGCAGGGATGATTTCCGTGGAAGGATGCCTCGATGTCTCTCTCCCCCACATGGACTTGAACTTTTCCCTGAGGGTGAGCACTTCAACCATCGGGGTGAAGAGGGCAAACTTCTTCCGTAGCTTCACTAGCTTGCTCTCCGTCACCTCCTTCCCCTCAGTGGCCTTGACCGCCCCCTTGCCTTTGCTTGCCTTGGGCGCCATGGCGACAGAGGCGGGGGATCAGGAAGCAATGGGAGAGCGGCAGCGGCGAAGTAGGGGCGGGAAGCTCTGGTTTGCGCTCAAGGAAGAAGAGGGAACGGCGGTTCCTAGATTGGGAAGGGCGCAGAGGGTAAATGAGCGACGCCCTGTGGATTCCTCTTTTTATGGGGAAGGCGTGGGCCGCCTCTTTACCATTTACTACAAAGTGATGCAGGCGTGCTGCAACCATCCCACGCACGACCCCCACGTCACACCCTCAATGCGGATTGTTGGGAAGCGTAACTGGTGAAGAGATTGTGGAAGTTAAGTCTCTGCCACGCGTGCCCGTGCACTGCTTTGGGCCTAGCCCAACTACACTTTGCGCTTATGTGTGGTCCAGGCCTGGGGGCTCCTGTCGGTGTACAAAAGTACGGGCTCTTTTGTACCCCTTACTTGTGCACGACAGTCGTAGCCACGCCTGCAGCAGGGCCTGGCGGGGCAGCAGAAGACAAAACACGAAACTACCAAGACAGATACTCAATACAGTGAACAAGGAGTGGAAGACAAGCTAGACCTCCCTCAGCAACATCCTTCCTAGGGAGGCTTGTGTGGCCTCGACAAGCTCCTTGCCGGGACGAACTGCGGAGCACTAGCAAGGCTATCACCCTTGAGGCCAAGAGCTTTGACACCATCGATAGCGTCAAGGCCAAAACTTGGGGGACGCATGCATAGTGGCATGCAGATCTTTGTAAAGATTGATAACCTGCGGGTCCACGTGGGACCAGAAGACGAAGACCACCAGCAAGATCCTTGTCGGGGACGATCGCGAGGCCCACGGCAAGCCTAGCCGGTGACGATTGCAGGGACACAACCAAGCCCGCGCCCGACAAGGTTTTGCCACCTCAACACCACTCCAGTGCGATGACCAGCTCACCAACTAAGTAGGCGCCTGTGTGGTGGCATGCAGATCTTCGTGGTGGCTCTACCACAGCGCCAACATAGCAGCTAGCTAGCCAGCGTGGAACTGCTTGCCTCGTTAGGCTCGATGCGTGTCAAGGCAAGGAACGGTAGCGATGGACGGGACGGATTCTGTTGCCGTCCCCGATAAAGTGAGAGGGCACGTAGGTAGCGCATTAAATGTGTTTGTCCTACTACGCCCGCGGTAAGTATGTACACTGTAGATACTTTCCACCTCCTCTGTGCTGTTGTGGCAAGCCCTTTGACATATAAAAGGAGGCCCGAGGCATATTGAGAGGGGATTCAGACTTTTTGAGCATGCACCGCAGCTAGTACAAGAACTCAAGAACACAGAATATACACACCAGTAGGACTAGGGTATTACGCATATTTGCGGCCCAAACTTCAGTAAAAATTCCTTGCACTGATCGCTAGACCCGCTCTTCGTGCAGCTCCTCTCCCATAGGTGTTCGTTTTCCCCGACAGCGTTTGAACTATTTAGAAGCAATGCAAGCTAAAAACCATATGAAAGATGAAACCAATATCACTCTGCCAAACTAAAAGGGTGGCCTCATAAATGTATTTAACCAAATTAGAAGCAATACATGGCAACAAGCTAGAAATCATATGCAATATTCAATGAATAAAGTGTTGGGGAACGTAGTAATTTCAAAAAATTTCCTACGCACACGCAAGATCATGGTGATGGCATAGCAACGAGAGGGGAGAGTGTATGTCCACGTACCCTCGTAGACCGTAAGCGGAAGCGTTAGCACAACGCGGTTGATGTAGTCGTACGTCTTCATGATCCGACCGATCCAAGCACCGAACGTACGGGGCCTCCGAGTTCAGCACACGTTCAGCTCGATGACGATCTCCGGCCTCCGATCCAACCGAGCTCCGGAGATGAGTTCCGTCAGCACGACGGCGTGGTGACGATGATGATGTTCTACCGGCGCAGGGCTTCGCCTAAACTCCGCGACGATATGACCGAGGTGGAATATGGTGGAGGGGGGCACCGCACACGGCTAAGGAACGATCCGTAGATCAACTTGTGTGTCTATGGGGTGCCCCCCCCCCCCCCGCCCCCGTATATAAAGGAGCCAGGGGGAGGAGACAGCCGGATAAGGAGGGCGCGCCAAGGGGGGAGTCCTACTCCCACCGGGAGTAGGACTCCCTCTTTCCAAGTAGGAGTAGGAGAAGGGGGGAAAGAGGAGGAAGAGGGGAAGGAAAGGGGGGGTGCCGCCCCCCTTCCCTTGTCCTATTCGGACTAGGAAGGGGCGGGGCGCACGGCCCCCTCCTGCCTCCTTCTTTCTTCTCCCTCGAGGCCCATGTAGGCCCAATAACCCCCCGGGGGGTTCCGGTAACCTCCCAATACTCCGGTAAAATGCCGATTTCACCCGGAACCATTCCGATGTCCAAACATAGGCTTCCAATATATCGATCTTTATGTCTCGACCATTTCGAGACTCCTCGTCATGTCCGTGATCACATCCGGGACTCCGAACAAACTTCAGTACATCAAAACTTATAAACTCATAATAAAACTGTCATCGAAACGTTAAGCGTGCGGACCCTACGGGTTCGAGAACTATGTAGACATGACCTAGAACCATTCTCGGTCAATAACCAATAGCGGGACCTGGATGCCCATATTGGTTCCTACATATTCTATGAAGATCTTTATCGGTCAAACCGCATAACAACATACGTTGTTCCCTTTGTCATCGGTATGTTACTTGCCCGAGATTTGATCGTCGGTATCCAGTACCTAGTTCAATCTCATTACCGGCAAGTCTCTTTACTCATTCCGTAATACATCATCTCATAACTAACTCATTAGTTACAATGCTTTCAAGGCTTAGGTGATGAGTATTACCGAGAGGGCCCAGAGATACCTCTCCGACAATCGGAGTGACAAAACCTAATCTCGAATTATGCCAACCCAACATGTACCTTCGAAGACACCTGTAGAGCACCTTTATAATCACCCAGTTACGTTGTGACGTTTGGTAGCACACAAAGTGTTCCTCCGATAAATGGGAGTTGCATAATCTCATAGTTGCAAGAATTTTGTATAAGTCATGAAGAGAGCAATAGCAGTATACAAAACGATCAAGTGCTAGGCTAATGGAATGGGTCATGTCAATCACATCATTCTCCTAATGATGTGATCCCGTTAATCAAATAACAACTCTTTTGTCCATGGCTAGGAAACATAACCATCTTTGATAAATGAGCTAGTCAAGTAGAGGCATACTAGTGACAATAGTTTTGTCTATGTATTCACACATGTATCATGTTTCCGGTTAATACAATTCTAGCATGAATAATAAACATTTATCATGATATGAGGAAATAAATAATAACTTTATTATTGCCTCTAGGGCATATTTCACTCAGTCTCCCACTTGCACTAGAGTCAATAATCTAGATTACATAGTAATGATTCTAACACCCATGGAGTCTTGGTGCTGATCATGTTTTGCTCGTGAGAGAGGCTTAGTCAACGGGTCTGCAACATTCAGATCCGTATGTATCTTGCAAATCTTTATGTCTCCCACTTGGACTTGGTCCCGAATGGAATTGAAGCGTCTCTTGATGTGCTTGGTCCTCTTGTGAAATCTGGATTCCTTTGCCAAGGCAATTGCACCAGTATTGTCACAGAAGATATTCATTGGTCCCGATGCACTAGGTATGACACCTAGATCGGAAATGAACTCTTTCATCCAGACTCCTTCATTTGCTGCTTCCGAAGCAGCTATGTACTCCGCTTCACATGTAGATCCCGCCACGACGCTTTGTTTAGAACTGCACCAACTTACAGCTCCACCATTTAATAAAAACACGTATCCGGTCTGTGATTTAGAATCGTCCGGATCAGTGTCAAAGCTTGCATCGACGTAACCATTTACGACTAGCTCTTTGTCACCTCCATATACGAGAAACATATCCTTAGTCCTTTTGAGGTATTTCAGGATGTTCTTGACCGCTGTCCAGTAATCCACTCCTGGATTACTTTGGTACCTTCCTGCCAAGCTTATTGCTAAGCATACGTCAGGTCTGGTAAACAGCATTGCATACATGATAGAGCCTATGGCTGAAGCATAGGGAACATTTTTCATTTTCTCTCTATCTTCTGTTGTGGTCGGGCATTGAGTTTGACTCAACTTCACACCTTGTAGCACAGGCAAGAATCCTTTCTTTGCCTGATCCATTTTGAACTTTTTCAAAATTTTGTCAAGGTATGTGCTTTGTGAAAGTCCTATTAAGCATCTTGATCTATCTCTATAGATCTTGATGCCCAATATGTAAGCAGCTTCACCGAGGTCTTTCATTGAAAAACTTTTATTCAAGTATCCTTTTATGCTATCCATAAATTCTATATCATTTCCAATTAATAATATGTCATCTACATATAAAACTAGAAATGCTACAGAGCTCCCACTCACTTTCTTGTAAATACAGGCTTCTCCAAAAGTCTGTATAAAACCATATGCTTTGATCACACTAACAAAGCGTTTATTCCAACTCCAAGATGCTTGCACTAGTCCATAAATGGAACGCTGGAGCTTGCACACTTTGTCAGCACCTTTTGGATCAACAAAACCTTCCGGCTGCATCATATACAACTCTTCTTCTAGAAATCCATTCAAGAATGCAGTCTTGACATCCATTTGCCA
Organism: Triticum timopheevii; assembly: GCA_963921465.1. Classification (NCBI taxonomy): domain Eukaryota; kingdom Viridiplantae; phylum Streptophyta; class Magnoliopsida; order Poales; family Poaceae; genus Triticum; species Triticum timopheevii. Next base: position 245,090,719 of record OY997266.1, read on the forward strand.
AATTTCATAATCATGAAATGCAGCAATAGCTAACATGATTCGGACAGACTTAAGCATCGCTACGGGTGAGAAAGTCTCATCGTAATTAACCCCTTGAACTTGTCGAAAACCTTTTGCAACAAGTCGAGCTTTATAGACAGTTACATTACCATCAGCGTCAGTCTTCTTCTTAAAGATCCATTTATTCTCAATGGCTTCCCGATCATCGGGCAAGTCAACCAAAGTCCATACTTTGTTTTCATACATGGATCCCATCTCAGATTTCATGGCCTCTGGCCATTTTGCGGAATCTGGGCTCATCATCGCTTCCTCATAGTTCGTAGGTTCATCATGGTCAAGCAACATGACTTCCAGAATAGGATTACCGTACCACTCTGGTGCGGATCTTACTCTGGTGGACCTACGAGGTTCAGTAGAAACTTGATCTGAAGTTTCATGATCATTATCATTAGCTTCCTCACTAATTGGTGTAGTTGTCACAGGAACCAGTTCTCGTGATGAACTACTTTCCAATAAGGGAGTAGATACAGTTATCTCATCAAGTTCCACTTTCCTCCCACTCACTTCTTTCGAGAGAAACTCCTTCTCTAGAAAGGATCCATTCTTAGCAACGAATGTCTTGCCTTCGGATTTGTGATAGAAGGTGTACCCAACAGTCTCTTTTGGGTATCCTATGAAGAAACATTTCTCCGATTTGGGTTCGAGCTTATCTGGTTGAAGTTTCTTCACATAAGCATCGCAGCCCCAAACTTTAAGAAACGACAACTTTGGTTTCTTGCCAAACCACAGTTCATAAGGCGTCGTCTCAATGGATTTTGATGGTGCCCTATTTAACGTGAATGCGGCCGTCTCTAAAGCATAACCCCAAAACGATAGCGGTAAATCAATAAGAGACATCATAGATCGCACCCTATCAAGTAAAGTGCGATTACGACGTTCGGACACACCATTTCGTTGTGGTGTTCCAGGTGGCGTGAGTTGCGAAACTATTCCACATAGTTTCAAGTGTAGGACAAACTCGTAACTCAAATATTCTCCTCCACGATCAGATCGTAGAAATTTTTTTTCTTGTTACGATGATTTTCCACTTCACTCTGAAATTCTTTGAACTTTTCAAATGTTTCAGACTTGTGTTTCATCAAGTAGATATACCCATATCTGCTCAAATCATCTGTGAAGGTGAGAAAATAACGATACCCGCCGCGAGCCTCAACATTCATTGGACCACAAACATCAGTTTGTATGATTTCCAACAAATCAGTTGCTCGCTCCATAGTTCCGGAGAACGGCGTTTTAGTCATCTTGCCCATAAGGCACGGTTCGCAAGTACCAAGTGATTCATAATCAAGTGATTCCAAAAGTCCATCAGTATGGAGTTTCTTCATGCGCTTTACACCGATATGACCTAAACAGCAGTGCCACAAATAAGTTGCACTGTCATTATCAACTCTGCATCTTTTGGTTTCAACACTATGAATATGTGTATCACTACTTTCGAGATTTAATAAAAATAGACTACTCTTCAAGGGTGCATGACCATAAAAGATATTACTCATATAAATAGAACAACCATTATTCTCTGATTTAAATGAATAACCGTCTCGCATCAAACAAGATCCAGATATAATGTTCATGCTCAACGCTGGCACCAAATAACAATTATTTAGGTCTAATACTAATCCCGAAGGTAGATGTAGAGGTAGCGTGCCGACCGCGATCACATCGACTTTGGAACCGTTTCCCACGCGCATCGTCACCTCGTCCTTGGCCAGTGCTCGCTTATTCCATAGTCCCTGTTTCGAGTTGCAAATATTAGCAACAGAACTAGTATCAAATACCCAGGTGCTACTACGAGCTCTAGTTAGGTACACATCAATAACATGTATATGACATATACCTTTGTTCACTTTGCCATCGTTCTTATCCGCCAAATACTTGGGGCAGTTCCGCTTCCAGTGACCAGTCTGCTTGCAGTAGAAGCACTCAGTTTCAGGCTTAGGTCCAGACTTGGGTTTCTTCTCTTGAGCAGCAACTTGCTTGCTATTCTTTTTGAAGTTCCCCTTCTTCTAACCTTTGCCCTTTTTCTTGAAACTAGTGGTCTTGTTGACCATCAACACTTGATGCTCCTTCTTGATTTCTACCTCCGCAGCTTTTAGCATTGCGAAGAGCTCGGGAATAGTCTTGTTCATCCCTTGCATATTATAGTTCATCACAAAGCTCTTGTAGCTTGGTGGCAGTGATTGGAGAATTCTGTCAATGACGCTATCATCCGGAAGATTAACTCCCAGTTGAATCAAGTGATTATTATACCCAGACATTTTGAGTATATGCTCACTGACAGAACTATTCTCCTCCATCTTGCAGCTGTAGAACTTATTGGAGACTTCATATCTCTCAATCCGGGCATTTGCTTGAAATATTAACTTCAACTCCTGGAACATCTCATATGCTCCATGACGTTCAAAATGTCGTTGAAGGCCTGGTTCTAAGCCGTAAAGCATGGCACACTGAACTATAGAGTAGTCATCAGCTTTGCTCTACCAGACGTTCTTAACATCGTCAGTTGCATCAGCAGCAGGCCTGGCACCCAGTGGTGCTTCCAGGACGTAACTCTTCTGTGCAGCAATGAGGATAATCCTCAGGTTACGGACCCAGTCCGTGTAATTGCTACCATCATATTTCAACTTTGCTTTCTCAAGGAACGCATTAAAATTCAACGGAACAATAGCACGAGCCATCTATCTACAAACAAACATAGACCAGCAAAATACTATCAGGTACTAAGTTCATGATAAATTTAAGTTCAATTAATCATATTACTTAAGAACTCCCACTTAGACAGACATCTCTCTAGTCATCTAAGTGATTACGTGATCTAAATCAACTAAACCATAACCGATCATCACGTGAGATGGAGTAGTTTTCAATGGTGAACATCACTATGTTGATCATATCTACTATATGATTCACACTCGACCTTTCAGTCTCCGTGTTCCGAGGCCATATCTGCATATGCTAGGCTCGTTAAGTTTAACCTGAGTATTCCGCGTGTGCAGAAATGGCTTGCACCCGTTGTAGATGGACGTAGAGCTTATCCCACCCGATCATCACGTGGTGTCTGGGCACGACGAACTTTGGCAACGATGCATACTCAGGGAGAACACTTTTTGATAATTTTAGTGAGAGATCATCTTAAAATGCTACCGTCAATCAAAGAAAGATAAGATGCATAAAGGATAAACATCACATGCAATCAATATAAGTGATATGATATGGCCATCATCATCTTGTGCTTGTGATCTCCATCTTCGAAGAACCGTCGTGATCACCATCGTCACCGGCGCGACACCTTGATCTCCATCGTAGCATCGTTGTCGTTTACGCCATCTATTGCTTCTACGACTATCGCTACCGCTTAGTGATAAAGTAAAGCAATTACAGGGCGTTTGCATTTCATACAATAAAGCGACAACCATATGGCTCCTGCCAGTTGCCGATAACTTCGGTTACAAAACATGATCTTCTCATACAATAAAATATAGCATCACGTCTTGGCCATATCACATCACAACATGCCCTGCAAAAACAAGTTAGACGTCCTCTACTTTGTTGTTGCAAGTTTTACGTGGCTGCTACGGGCTGAGCAAGAACCGTTCTTACCTACGCATCAAAAACCACAACGATAGTTCGTCAAGTTAGTGTTGTTTTAACCTTCGCAAGGACCGGGCGTAGCCACACTCGGTTCAACTAAAGTTGGAGAAACTGACACCCCCCAGCCACCTGTGTGCGAAGCACGTCGGTAGAACCAGTCTCGCGTAAGCGTACGTGTAATGTCGGTCCGGGCCACTTCATCCAACAATACCGCTGAACCAAAGTATGACATGCTGGTAAGCAGTATGACTTGTATCGCCCACAACTCACTTGTGTTCTACTCGTGCATATAACATCAACGCATAAAACCTGGCTCGGATGCCACTGTTGGGGAACGTAGTAATTTCAAAAAATTTCCTACGCACACGCAAGATCATGGTGATGGCATAGCAACGAGAGGGGAGAGTGTATGTCCACATACCCTCGTAGACCGTAAGCGGAAGCGTTAGCACAACGCGGTTGATGTAGTCGTACGTCTTCACGATCTGACCGATCCAAGCACCGAACGTACGGGGCCTCCGAGTTCAGCACACGTTCAGCTCGATGACGATCTCCGGCCTCCGATCCAGCCGAGCTCCGGAGATGAGTTCCGTCAGCATGACGGCATGGTGACGATGATGATGTTCTACCGGCGCAGGGCTTCGCCCAAACTCCGCGACGATATGACCGAGGTGGAATATGGTGGACGGGGGCACCGCACACGGCTAAGGAACGATCCGTAGATCAACTTGTGTGTCTATGGGGTGCCCCCCCCCCGCCCCCGTATATAAAGGAGCCAGGGGGGAGGAGGTGGCCGACCAAGGAGGGCGCGACAAGGTGGGAGTCCTACTCCCACCGGGAGTAGGACTCCCTCTTTCCAAGTAGGAGTAGGAGAAGGGGGGAAAGAGGAGGAAGAGGGGAAGGAAAGGGGGGGCGCCACCCCCCTTCCCTTGTCCTATTCGGACTAGGAAGGGGAGGGGCGCGCGGCCCCCTCCTGCCTCCTTCTCTCTTCTCCCTCGAGGCCCATGTAGGCCCAATAACCCCCCGGGGGGTTCCGGTAACCTCCCGGTACTCCGGTAAAATGCCGATTTCGCTCGGAACCATTCCGATGTCCAAACACTGGCTTCCAATATATCAATCTTTATGTCTCGACCATTTCGAGACTCCTCGTCATGTCCGTGATCACATCCGGGACTCCGAACAAACTTCGATACATCAAAACTTATAAACTCATAATAAAACTGTCATCGAAACGTTAAACGTGCAGACCCTACGGGTTCGAGAACTATGTAGACATGACCTAGAACCATTCTCGGTCAATAACCAATAGCGTGACCTGGATGTCCATATTGGTTCCTACATATTCTACGAAGATCTTTATCGGTCAAACCGCATAACAACATACGTTGTTCCCTTTGTCATCGGTATGTTACTTGCCCGAGATTTGATCGTCGGTATCCAATACCTAGTTCAATCTTGTTACCGACAAGTCTCTTTACTCATTCCGTAATACATCATCTCATAACTAACTCATTAGTTACAATGCTTGCAAGGCTTAGGTGATGAGTATTACCGAGAGGGCCCAGAGGTACCTCTCCGACAATCGGAGTGACAAAACCTAATCTCGAATTATGCCAACCCAACATGTACCTTCGGAGACACCTGTAGAGCACCTTTATAATCACCCAGTTACGTTGTGACGTTTGTTAGCACACAAAGTGTTCCTCCGGTAAACGGGAGTTGCATAATCTCATAGTTGCAGGAATTTTGTATAAGTCATGAAGAAAGCAATAGCAGTATACTAAACGACAAGTGCTAGGCTAACGGAATGGGTCATGTCAATCACATCATTCTCCTAATGATGTGATCCCATTAATCAAATAACAACTCTTTTGTCCATGGGTAGGAAACATAACCATCTTTGATAAACGAGCTAGTCAAGTAGAGGCATACTAGTGACAATAGTTTTGTCTATGTATTCACACATGTATCATGTTTCTGGTTAATATAATTCTAGCATGAATAATAAACATTTATCATGATATGAGGAAATAAATAATAACTTTATTATTGCCTCTAGGGCATATTTCCTTCATAAAGGTGTCTCATCGTAACTGATTGATGCAGGATACAGAAGAGAGGTAGTTTCATGTAAGATCATGGTTAACAGATAGATGTATTATGTACCAAAAGTAGGAAGGAATGTCATATTCAAAGGTATAATGTATAAACTAAGCAAATGCAATTTACCCTAATTAGAAGCATTACAAGCTAGACACCGTATGCAACATGCACCCACATATCACACTGTGAAGTTAGAGCAAGACCTGCGATGTTGGTGTAGGGTAAATGCGGTCTTCAAGTATAGAGCTACGTTCAATATCTTCATTTAGGCTTGCTTTTTCTTGAGAATCATGTGGGAAGGATGAAACTGCACTCTTTATAAGAGTAGTGCGTCTCATACTAACTCACGGGCGTGACTGTCTCATTATAAGTGATAGATGCAGGATACACAAGAACAGTAGTTTGATGTAAGAACATGGTGTGATAGGTAGACGTAGTATGTACCAAAAGTAGGAAGGCCTGTCATATTCACATGTATAATGTGTAAGCTAAGGAGATGCAATTTAACAAATTAGGAGCAATACAAGCTAGGCACCATATGCAACATGCAACCACATATCACACTGCCATGTTAGAGCAAGCACCTGGGGCTGTGGAGTAGGGGAGATATGTTTTGGAACTTGCACTGAAGTAGGAGTAGCAGGAGAATCTGCAGAGATCATCTGCTTCGGTTGCTCCAGAAGACCACCATCATTCCATGCCTTCGTCCTTATAGATTTTGCCTTAGCAAGTAAACACACAAGAAAAAGGAATGAAATTCGCACTTCCAGATTTGTTGATGCATGATACTGACGAACACAACTTTTATGTAAGGCAACCACATTGTAGGAGAATGGAATATGTACGAAAAACGCTAAGCAGAAGGCATTTCAACAAATTGGAAGCAATGCAATCTGACACCATATGAAAGATCCAACCAAAGTCACTCTACCAAGTTAGATGTGTCTCATTATATGAGGCACTTCAACAAATTGGAGGCAATACATGTTTGAAATGATATGCAAGATGCAACCAATATTACACTGTCAACTTGAAGGTGTCTCGTCAGAAGTGATTGATGATGGATACACAAGAAAAGTAGTATGATGTAAGAACATGGTTAATAAAACGATGTAGTATGTACCAAAAACAAGAAGGCATGTTATATTCACAGGTATAATGTGTTAACTAAGCAGATGCAATTTACCCTAATTAGAAGCATTACAAGGTAGACACCATATGCAACATGCAACCACATATCACATTGCCAAGTAAGAGCAAGCACCTTAGATGGTGGTGTAGGGGAATTGTCGTCATCAACTAGAGAGCTACGTTGACTATTTTCATTTAGCCTTGTTGTTTCTTGAGAATCATGTGGGGAGGATGACCCTGCACTCTTTAAACGAGTAGCGCGTCTCACAGTAACCTACTCTGGTGACTATCTCAACATAAGTGATTGATGAGGGATACCAAATAGCATTAGTTTGTTGTACGAACATGGTTAATAGACATATGTAGTATGTATAAAAAACAGGAAGGCATGTCATTATCAAAGGTATAATGTGTAAAGTAAGCAGATGTAGCTTAACCAAATTGGAAGCAATACAAGCTAGACACCATGTGCAACATGCAACCACATTTCACAGCGCAAAGTTAAAGCAAGCACCTAGGATGGTTGTGTGTAGCAATTGAGATCATCAACTACAGAGCTACATTTACTGTCTCCATCTGCTGACACTACACCCTTTAGTGCGCAGAAACGCTTAGTGCTTATCTTCGAATTACACTGGAGTGACTTCGGCCTTTTTATTTTGTGTACTGATCAACACTGCGTCAGAGTCTGAAATACCCATGCATACAAAACAATAGTGTGAGAATGGGTGAAGTGTGTGCACAAGTAGTAGTGTAAAAGTAGCAGATAGAAGGTCGGTGAGAAATAAATGACGGGAGATATATGATGGCTCTACAACATGCATGTCACACGAAAATACTAGATTCTACTCCCTCCGTTCCTAAATATTTCTCTTTATAGAGATTTCAACAAGTGACTACATACGGAGCAAAATGAGTGAATCTACACTCTAAAATATGTGTATATACATCCGTATGTGGTAGTCCATTTGAAGTCTCTAAAAAGACAAATATTTAGAAACGAAGGGAGTAGGATTTTGAAATATGAGCATAGGGATGGCTGGGAAATGCAGATGCTACTCCAACACACCACAAGGTGTGGTCCTATGAAAATAACAGTCGACTAAAAACAAATAGATCAGTCCATTTTTTCTGCACCGTCCGATGTATAAAGAACGGGCAAATCGCGTTCATCTACCTCCAGCCAGTCAGTGTTGACGATCTTCCTCGAAACACCAGCGACCACCGGCCCAGTCCCCTGCCTCCACCCTCCCCTCGACCTTACCGCACCGCTGTGTTTGGCACTGCCTCCCGACCATCCCTACAAGCCCCGGCAATCTCCAGATCGGGCGCAAGCAGCTCCTGCACCCCACACCCCTATGATAGACACTGATGCGCCGCTTCCCCGGTGAACAGGCGGACTAGGTGCTCCGCGCGCCTAAGCAGGTGCTGCCTCTTTCAATTGCGAATCAACTGACCCTGAATTGAAATCCAGGCAGGCTACTGACCTCAAGCCAATGTGAAATAGTAAATGGGAGGAAACCTTGTGCATTTTGTATCATGGAGAAGATGAAGTAAGAAGCGCTCAACTAGTTTCTTTTGTGGGATGAATATAGTGTGAGCAGAGACGTAAGATTTGCACGAATAAGGGAAGAGGAGTACCTCTTTCTGCTGGCAGTGCTGTGTCCTCCTTCTGTTATTCCAACGATCTTCTTGTTGTTCGCTAGAAATGAGAAGTTGTGGAGGATGGTGAAGCCTTGGACGAACCCATGGCCAAGTTGTTGAGTGTGGTGCGATGGCCGTTTGTCGGCGGCAGGGAACCAGATCCGAGGTGGTGAACGACGGCATAGTGGGAACAGCTCCGATGCGGTGGACGGTTGCGACAGTGGAGCGGCAGCGGTGAGGCGCAGGACGTCGTGGTCGAAGTGGTTCTAGTACGGCGGACGTCGGCGTCGGTGTTGTGCAGGCAGCTCTGCCTCGGCTTGAGCTGCTAAGTCCTTGAGGCTGTTGCGGTTGCGGTTGTGTTGGACGACGATGTCGGGGTACCAGCTCTGGCATGATGGAGGAGGAGAGCGGTGGATTGGACACGATGGGGTGGAGGATGGAGGAGGCTCGGGTTTCGCGGCTGGTGGAGAGGGCATTTTGGCACCCACGAAGTATGAAATGGGGAAACGAAGGGAGGGAGAACTTAGGGGGAACAATGTTTCGGTTTGCACACACTTGCTTGAAATTTGGGGAAAGTTACAAACTTTGCCCCCATCTGAAATTTCGAACATATTGTGGGTCGGGGGTAGGACAGTAATCTTAGGTGTCCCAAATGGTGGGCGGGACATATTTTGGCCAAGAGCATGGGTGTTTGGGCGCCCATGGCGAATGAATGCTTCTTGGAGGCGGTTGAGACTGGCGTCTAGGTGAAGTTACAAACCTACCCTGGTTTAGACCTTTGGACATCAGGCCGATAGGCTACACAGGCCAGAGTCAGAACAGTAATTTCCTACCACCAAACATTAGTCGCGCGGCTTCGGGTGACCAGAGGCTTATTTGCCGTTTCATTCAATATTTGGGAGCATAAGCATTAACGTTTTCGGTTCTCTTGAATTGAACTTTCAGGATTTGTCAAACTTCACAAATCTTGACTCTTGGAAATACTAAAACTACGAAAATTTTGGAATGGAGGGGGTTCATTTGAATATACATTGTACACTAGTATATATTAAAAAATATGCATATTACCTCAGTTCATACATGGTTCCGGATATAATCTCCTTGGTTGCAAAAAAATAGTTAGACATGCTTATGAATATATAGGATGTTCAAATGGACAACAAAGATTGATGCCCCCTTTTAGATCTGATTTACAAATGCAATTATCTCGGAGTCAAATAGATGAATGCACTTCCTATGAATTCGAATCTTCGAAACCCCCTTTATGTTGAATTCAACATGTATTCTATTTCATAGCTAGCAATTTGGAATGTATCCGTGTATTTGACAAATGTATAAAGTGCTTCACACTAACAACCTGGAGTGCACTAATTAATGTTTATATATGACTTGCAAAAGCAATGCATTGTCTAGATTTCAAACCACTCTCACTCTATGGATCGATAATATGAGATAAACATATGCACAATCGAGTATGGGTGTCTGATAGACCGATGTTCGTTCATACGCAAATTGCAAAATTCATGATCTCATCCAAAAAATAATAATGTCATTTATATTCTAATTTAATGCGTAGAACTGCCTTGTACACGTAGATGCACTATGCCTCGGCCCGTTCTCACTCACGCGCTATATATCTCTCTATCTAATGCATAAGTGCACACACTTTATATACATCGGCATTTCTCTCTCACACATGCTCACAATCTCTCCCGCGGTGTCGGGGTGTCTCACGCACACACTCTCTATATATCTCCTCTCTCTTTATTACTACTATGTACCACTCCTTTCACTAATCTCAGTTGGAAAACACTATTTCTCTCACATGCATATATACAACTACGCGGTCTCTACTAGCCCTCTATAGGCACATATATTTGCCTACATGTCTCCTGCACGCACATTATCTTTAGGCCTCTCTCACACACATTGCCCCCCCCCCCCACACACCTCTCTCTTAGTAGTTTGCAGATTTACCCAAGTTCGAGCCCTTGCAATTAAGGAAAAAACCTACTCATGGTACTGTATATTTGTGACAGGGGTGTGTACAAAGTACAAGTGAATACCAGGCATTGTGTGTGTGTGTATACTATCGACGAACTAGCCCCCGGGACTCTATAACATACTCGGGGCCTAGGGTTACAAATCATATATAGTCGGCTTTATCATCAGTGGGGATAGAGTCCTCCATGACTCTGGTAGCTTTGTTTTGTACGCCGAGTCCTCCACATGGTTTTCGTATAATGCGTCTCGGTCCAACCTATGTGGCGCAGGATGGAACCGACCCATGAGTCCTCACGTTGACCCACCACAACTAGAAAAGATGTGCCCACGACACCCCACATGCAATCGGCCACTAAGAAAATAAGCATATACAATAGTACAATATTATACATGAAAGTTCATTTCATGGTGCATCCAATAATATTTGTTCCGCATTGTGAATGTTTATATTTTCTCCTAAAATAATAGTCACGGAAAAGAGAAACTAAGGGCATATCTCTCCTTGTCTCCACCGGACACCTCCTCTTTCTACACCACTTTCACGTATGCACACAAACTATCTCTCGGTCCTCCAAAAGTATGCATGCCCCTGACACATTCACGCGTGACGGTAACTGTATTTCAAGCGAAAGCACTATACGGTCACTGGACTTCGAAATATGCTCATTAAGGTCACCATATACATTCTCGTGGTGATCATACGATATCTAGCTCATGATACGTCTCCGTATTTTGTTGATGACACTGACGGACATTGTATTTGATGTGTGCTCTGTATTTGGTTGATGACACTTACGGTCATTGTATTCGAAGAGAAAGCACGATATGGTCACTGGACTTAAGAATAAGCTCAACACGGTCACCATATACATTTGTGGTCCTAACCAACCTATGGTTGGATGGTTAGGAGGACAGCGGTTTCCCCAGCACACCAGAGTTAAAGTTCTGGTGCTCGCATTTATCTTGGATTAATTTTAGTATTTTCTGGCGATGCGCGTTCAGTGGGAGGAGACGTTCCCCTCAACTACGAGGCACCTACAGTGACTTCGTAAAATCTCAAGATCATATGCTGGCTCACTCTCTTGAAGGTGCTAATAGGGGCAGGGTCTGCGTATGTGCGCTTACCGTGGTGAGTGTTTGCGTGTATATATGAGCGCTTGCGTCTATACTGTGTGAAAAAAATACATGTCGTGATTATATGGTCACTGGCTCACCCGTACAACTCCGTATTTTGTTGACGACACCATCAATTGACTAGTTAAACGTTCAACGTGGCACAACTAGTGTTGCACCATCAGCGCGCGTAACCATGGGGCCCACCTGTCAGCGCGTATATTAAAGAAAGAAATGGTAGTTTGAGTTTGTACTGTGTTAATAAAATACATTTATGGTGATCATACAGTCACTAGATCACCATACAACTGCGTAATTTGTTGATGACACGATTAATTGACCATTCAAGCGATCCACATTTAGCAGCGCACATTACCATAGGGCCCACACCCTCACCGCGTATATGAAAAGACAGAAATTGTAATAAATTAGTGATCGGTGGGGATTCTAAGTCATGAGACCTCTGGTTAGCAGCCTGCGCCCCCTAACCACAGCGGACAAGGATCGCCTTGTGATGATATACTGAGCCTGCCGTTTTAATTGCACGCACACACGAGCCACTGTGGTGAATACAAACTCATCACTCATGCGCACAAACATGCCTGCAACGCCCGCATGCATGCATGCAATACTCACAAGCGTGTACACATGAACGCACGCAACACTCGCACGAACACACGCGCGCATGTAGGCATGCAACACTGACACGTACACATGCACTCACGAACACACGCATCACACGCACACATGCATGCAACACTGAAACGTACACATGCACGCAACACTCGCATGCCTGCATGCACACAGCACACGACGCAAGACACACGCTCAGCCTATACCTGCATGCACCCTTTGTTAAGGACATGGATTGTTACGGGTATTAATCACATCTGTGATAAACAGAACATTGATGTTTACAACGGTCTTTATGAATCACAACGTACCGAACGGGCTATCAACTTATATATGAAATTTTTTAAATTCTCTTACATTATATAGTAGGCTTATCTACATGAAATAGATGACGTCACACTCAATGAACGATGATTGGATTATGAAATGCCCGCTTCTGACCACCCTGGCCCACCAAAAGCTCCTCTTTCATGCGCTGCCTGCGTTGGGTCACTAACATGCAGGCCAAGAACACAACGATCCCACACGTCAGTGGAAGAACGGCGCGGTGTCGTATGTCAGAGTCGAGAGCGCCGCTCGCTGCATGCCCGACTGAACACACCTTCTTGCCGCATTCAAACGCCTCCATGATACCCGTGTGGAAGCTGAGAAACCCACTCTGGACACACGTCCGTTCAGGACTGGGCTGGCATTAAACGCAATGTCGGCCGAGCTCCTCTCATCCGCTACCTATTTAATCTCCTATTTAAACGAGGCCAGATGCCGGCCAAGAATCGCACACCTCCGCGGCTCCCCTATCTCCTCCGTCGCCATTTTGTCCACTCTTACAATGGCTTATGAAGAGTAGTTATCCGGCATCCAAGCCGGCTGGGTGGCCCGCTGAGCCTGCAGGATATGAGCTATGCAGCTCGCTGATCCACCTCCCCCCCCCCTCGCCCGACGGAGCCAGTTGCCGCCCCAAGCCGGCGCGCAGTCGAAGCCAGCTCGACGAGGAGCAGCGTGATGCTCCATGCCGGCACGGTGGGGAGCACGAGCATCGTCGCTACCGACCACGTTGTCACCTCGTACCGCGCCTCTTGTGTCTGCGACCACGTCTCCTGTTTCTGTGGCCGAGACTCCCATGCCTGGGGCCGCGCCATGCAAGCAGAGACAGAAGCCGGGTGCACGGAGAGTGATGAGTCGGTGGCCAGTGCCTCCGCGTCTGCCACCATCATCAAGGAGAAGTAGAACACAGGAGGCCACCGCGGTGACCATTTAGGTTAGGCATTATTATATCTCTGTTGTTCAGGAATAACACCGCTTAGTTGATTTGAATGTAATGAAATCCGTCATGTTTGTATGAAAATCCGGTATTTTATATGAATTCCATCATTTTTATATGAAATATCTCCGTGTTTGCATGAATTTCGTCCGGTTGGTTGAGTTGCTGTCAGAATATGTGCGATTACAGTTGGATGGCGTAATTTGCGGGTCGCCGGTCGGTCTGCGGCCGGCTCGGGCGGCGTGGTGGGACAAAAAAAAGCACAGCTCATGCGAGCACGTCTCCAACACACGTGCTGGAGGATGCATGAGCACCTGAACTCTTCCTCGTTCATCGGTGGCAAAGGCACGGGTGGACAAAAGGGTCGCCAATATTTTGGCTACCCTAGGCAAGATCCAATTAACCCATCCCAGCCCCACCCCTCCCAGCACATTCAAATCTGTCGTTCACTGTGAAATTTTGCCAAGTGTTGTTTTCATGGATATTTTGCTGTGTGAAAACAAATTTAAATATGAACGAATAATAGGTGTCCATGGTCTTCTGCCGGGACACGGTAGGATGGCCTCATAGTACTAGTAGTGTAGAGTACTACTAGTATTACTCCTACTAGATAGTGAGTGTTTACTACCTTATCTACGTACTAATTGCAATGCATGCACGTGTTATTAGTGTAATGACCATTTATGGATTTGATGGTAAGATTTGTGTAAGTTGGATGTCATATTATTGCTAGAACATGTGGTCAAAGTTGGCCTCCAAAACGCATTTTATAACTATATGGATTGAGGGAGTACATGCATTGCCGAGGTTTCTCTTAATCCTTGCATGCAACGTTTTTATTGAAGCTCGAAATGTGAACAAGTGAATGGGAGGGACTACTACAAAACTTCCAAAAGAACTGTAGTACTAATGGTATCGTACTCCCTCCGTTCACCATCTCACATGCTCAGTACTTTTGCGAACTATGGAAGTAACAAACTTATTCCACCACTCAGCATCTATTATGGATGCATTGTGGATTTTAAATTGAGTCATATAGACCGGAAAGTAGGCACTTAGGGCATCCACAATGTATGCTTTCTCTTTCCTTTAAGCCCTCTCTTCTCTTAAAGGCAGGCCTCTATACATTGCATGAACTACCTCTAACAAAAAATTGGCTAGCATCGCGTCTAACCTTAGAGGATGCCTCTAACAATGTTCGCAAACCATAAGAAAGTAGGAGTACAAGAGAAATAGTATTGATTGGACAAATGTGTTGCTAATCAATTCTTTTTTAATTTCTGCTAGGGCCCACCTTAGAGGCTGGTTAGAGTCTCTATACATTGTGGTTTTTTTCATTTGATAAGAGGCAAACCATGTGGGGCCTACCTTAGAGGCAAGGCTCTATACACTGGAGATGCCCTGTACGTAGTATTACTTTTGATGTGTCCCGTAAAATCGCAGAACGAGGAGAAGCTTGCTTAGTACATTGTCTCCCCCGCCCACGGGCGAAGTGGCTTCCAGAGTCGCAGGACGAGGAGAAGCTTGCTTATGATGCCTATGCCCACTCCCTCGCCCACGCGCGCGGTGGCTCGCAGGACAAGGAGAAAATTTTACTACTACCTCCGTTACTCCTCGTACCTACCTTGGTTAGAGAGATTATCATATTGTTTTAAATATATGTCTTTTAGTAGTAGTAGTAGTAGTAGTACTATAACAATATCCTTGGAGTCTGTGGTGCAACAAGCTACCCTAGGCTATGTTACTACCCCCTCCTTTTCGGTTTATGGCTCAATTTCAAAATCTCTCCAACCAAGGTACACGGTGAATGGTGAAATTAATTTTGTAGTTTGCATAAGTAATCAGTAACCTCGTTTTTCTCAAGAAGTTATGTTTACCGATGCATTAATTACAATGAATGCATGCATGACCACTAATTTTTCATGAACTTCTACATGCATTGGTGAGTTTTCTCTTGATACTGCTTGCATTGGGTGATCAAATGCACATAGAAATCCAAACAAATTTTTTTAGATGGGCCTGAAAAGGAGAGAGTAGTATGTAGTACTACCTCCATAGTGGGTACGTACTTCGTAAAATCAGATTTTCCCAAAACAAAGTCGCTCAACCTTTATTTGCTTGTTTCCCTTCTTGCCTCGTTGCCTCGAACATAGTATGCCAAACTCCCCTGCTTGCCGCGCGGGACAAGACCCGCCCTTGCCTTTTTCAGTCCGGGTTTGTATCAATGGATCGCGCGAAGTAGCAAAAACCAAGCCGTGTCTTGTACTCCTGCGTCGTACTAAAAGAGTAGAGACGCTCACTTTCATGAATTATGTACTTCCTCTTGCCGACATGTGGGACATATAGCAACCGAGTCGACATGTCATGCACCCAATAACAGTGCAGAACAACAGGGGGACCCACCCCAGTCGTAGCGCCCCGGTAGTAGTAATGAGCAATGAGATGTCAAATCACAATGTCGCACCTTCCCAGACGGACGAAGCAACCATTGTTTAACACTTCGTTGAAGCTGCTTCGCCATCATCTCCTTCCTTCAAGAAAACAATGTATTGCTTCTGCCATTGTTCTGTCTCAAGAGGGACACGATCGCCTTGGTACGTCATGACACGTGGGACCGCATGACATGCCATGCTCCCCTGCCCACCGCTCGGTAAAATCACCTCATTTTTACTACTTCCTCCATATCGGTTTACAGGGGAAACACGTCGTTCTAGGTTGATAATTTAACTAGCTATATATTACTATGTGATGAACAATACATGTTTAGATCATCTCCAGCCGTTGGCCCCCCAGGGGGCGCCTAAAATTGCAGCCTGGGGGCGAGCCGGCGCAAAAAAACGGCCTGGGGGCAAGTTGGTCCCCAGTCGCCCGCCCCAGGGCCGCCCCCAGACGCGTCGAAGTTTTAAAAAAAACCGTTCGGCGAAGTTCGGTTAAACACGGCTAAATTTCGGCAAACTTTGGCATATATTAGACATGTTCGTGGCTTACATAGCAAATATATCTAAAAAAGAAATGGATGAACGCGGAGTAGTCGCCGTCGTCGCCGCCATCCTCGCCGCCGTCATCATCGGGTGCCTTCTCCTCCTTGACGCGGCCGTCCAACTGGACCCGGCCCGGCGTCGCCATGGTGGACTGGTGGCGGCAGAGGCGCCACATCATCGTCTTTGCTATCACCAAGGATGACGACGACTCCTTCATCGCCCCGGCGACACTGCTCGAAGCGCCACAGGGCGGTGCACTGGCGCTCCCTCTCCATCTTCATGAAGTCCTTACGCACCCATTTCAGGGCCGCCTCGTCATTGAGCTCCACGTCGCCGTGCTCCATCTTCACGGCGGGAAGCCCCGGTTCCGTTTTCACGGCTGCGAGCCCCACCACTGTCTTTGGCTTGACGAAGCGCGGAGGAGCCGATGAGGAGGCGCGCCGGTCGCCCTCTTTGATGACGATGCCGGCGCTGCGAGTGCGTCGGCCGAGCGGCGTCTCCGCCGCGGGCTCGGCCTTAATGCCGAGCAGCGCCGGAGAGCCAGAGGAGTGGGATGTCGATCGTGAGCAGGAGAGCGAGGGGGAAGACGAGGAGGAGCCGAACCTCCTCGGCATCCATTACCCGGCGCGTCGGCGGTGGGCCGGGGCGGCCGCGGGGGGAGGGTATGCCAGCGGCGGTTCGTTGCCGCCCTCAAGGTACGCCAGCACGCCCTCGAGCGTGCGGCCGAGGACACCCCACCAGACGCAGCGCCCCTTGCTGTTCTTCGTGCCGGCCACAAGCTCGTTGTGGGTGGTGGCAGTGTCCTGCAGTAGCAACTTCTCATCCGTGAGATCCTTGGTCGGGTCTTTTCGCTGGCCCTGGTCTCCGAAAGCGTCCCCTCCAGAGTCTCTAGCTTCAGCTATTGATCAGCGATGGAGTTGTTGGCATTGGAGAGCAGGTTGGTCTTGTCGGGGATGGTGACCTGCAGCTCCGCCAAAGTCTTGGCAGTCATGTCCCTTTCCTTTTTGAACTTCGAGATCTCCTTCCTTAGCGCCTCCAGCTCCAGCTCCAGGTTCTCCACCTTGCCGGCTAGCTCAATCGTGGCAGCCTCTGCGGCCTCAGCACCGTCAACGGCCTCTTTTAAATTGCCGGCATGGTCGAGGCCCAAAGCATTGAGTGCTTCTTTGTGCTCCTACTTCAGCCTCTGGGTCCGCTGCGCGACAAGTTTTTCAACCTCTTCGTCCTTGGCACGAAGCGCGGCGGCAAGTGCTGCTTCGCAGGCAACCAAGTCCTCTTCTTGGGCGTCAAGCAAGATGCGGTGCTGTGTCTGGTTAGACTTGTCTTTGGCGGCCTTTGCCTTCGCCTCCTCTTGGGCCTTGTCGAAGTCAACCTGCTTGAACAAGAGCTCCCGCTGGCGCTCGTCCAGCTGGACCTGTGCGGCCTTTAGATCCTCCCGGGCCTCGGCGAACCAGACTGGCATCTGAGTAACGCGCTCCTGAAAGTCTATTTCGGCCTTGTCCACAGCTGCCATCCTGGAGTCCACTTTGTCCTGGTGGGCGCGATAGAGTTCGTGGAGCTCCTGGAAGTTGGCGCTGATGGCCTGGGGGAGCTGATGTCCCTTGGTGCTACTGCTGCTGCTACTGCTGCTTCTCGGTTCATCAACAACCTGGAGCCCGGCGGCAGTGAGGACCTCGTTGTCGAACACCTCCCCTTCGGCTAGCGCTCCGGTGCTTGCTGTCCCTGGTTGGCTGACGAATAGATCGTCGCCTACCTTCGAATACCTGCTCTGGGCAGGGGCTGAAGAGGAGGAGGGTTGGTCATCAACCACCTCCTCCCTGGCGGGCTCCTTGGCGGCCTCCCCAGTGGTGGCCTCGCTGGCCTCCTCGGCAGGCCCCATGGTGGACTCCTCGGTAGCGACCTTGCCGACCTCCCCGGTAGTCCCCTTGGCGGCCTCCTCGGCAATGGCCTTGACGGCCTCCTTGGCGGATCCCTTGGTGGCATCCTCAGCGGAAATGTTGGCAGCCTCAGCCTCGGCATCCTTGGCGGTCTCCTCGATCACAACATCAACGTCCGCCTGGTCCATCAGGGGAGGATATGGCGACCAAAAGGGATAGTAAGGTAGGGCCAAAACCAAAAGTTCAAGACAAAGAAAGGAAAGAAAATCATGGCAACGACGGCAAGGAGCGGTGGCGAATAGCTTACCTGTGACAAGTGGAGAGGAAGTGTCTCCCTCCGCGGCAACATCTGCTGCCGGGACGGGGTTGCTAGCGTCTGTGCCCACCACCTCCTCCTCCATGCGTGTGGGCTCATTGGTGGATGCCTTTGCCGGGGACACCCCTCTGGTTAGCGTGGTTGATGGGGGCGGCGTGTCATAGGCAACCCTTAATGGCTCCTCCTGCTGTTGCTCTCCTCCTGCAAATCCGGCAAGGTCGACAACAAGGGTACGCGCTCCAATGCCCGCTAGCGAGAAGTAAGTAACAGACTTACGCTGAGGGCTGGAGTGGGGGCAGCGCTGGGGGCTGATGAAGATCATCCCCGGCGAGCGTGGAGTGCTTCCGGGGGCTCGTCACCCATCGGGGCCCTGGCTCTCTTCGCCACCCTCTGAGCCAGCGTCTCCGTGTCACTGCAAAGACAAGATAAATCAAGATGAAGCAATCCAGATGAAGAATCAGAGAATGGATGAGGAGGCAAAGTTCTTACTCATCCTCCTCCTCTGCCCTCCTCTTCCTCCTCGGGCTGAAAGACCCAAGGTCGTATTCGGCCACCAGGATGGTGCCCGCAAGGGAAGGAGAAGGAGTCAGGGTCCTTGGATGCTTGGTTGAAGAGGAGGCGGCGACGCGTTTGGTCGAGGAGAAAGTAGCAGCTGTGGCTTTCTTCGCTGCCACGGCTTTCTCCATCGCTTCCGCGGCCGCGCGCCTCCTCTGGCGCATGGGTTGCGCCTGAGCCCCTTGCCGTTGCGTGGCCTTGCCGGAGCGGACGGGCTCGCCAGAGCCAGCCCGCCGCAGGACGTGTTTCTTCGGGGCTGAGGGCTTGTCGCCTTAGACGCCTCCTCGAACGCTCCCTCGTCCGCCTCTTCAGCCATTTCTTCGATAAGGGGAGCCCCAGCACTGGTGCTGCTGGGCCCCCCGGCATACTCTGCCCAATTGGCTAGCTTCTTCTCCTCTTCGGCCTCCTCGGCCTCATCCTCCATGGCACGAATGCTGCCGGCCTCCTCAATGAGTGCCGCCTCCTCCAACCTGGTGGCGATGTACTCCATCTCCTCCTCGGTGGTGGGGTGGATGAGCTGCGGCTCGGCACGGATGTATTCTTCTGACAGATTGTTGAACAACTTCTGCACTATCTCTGCTTCTGGCTCGACCCAGGTCGGGTCAAGCCCATGCGCGTTGAACACCGGCATCATGGCGATGATGGCGGTTAGGCAAGAGTTATTTCTCAATGGGACCACCCCCGCTGGCAACTGGAACGGATTGTCCACCTTGCCAGTCTTGGTGGCCTTGCCAGACTTCTCGGCCTCGCCGGTCTCATCAACCTTCAACTGAAAGAGCCGCTAGCAAAGATGCATGTGCTGAATCACCGTGAAATTGTAGTTCAGGCTAGGGCAAAGCCTCATGACATCGGCCGCATTCTTGTAGTCCCAGGCCGGCATGCCCTTGTTGTGCAGGGGAGTGATGCGGCGGCGGATGGAATCGGCCCTGATCTTCTCGAGCGTGAGACCGGCTGAAGTGAGGCTGTGGATCCTGGTGGTGGCAATTGTGAGCTTCCCTTCGTCAGCATCAAGCTTGCCCCAAGTCATCACCGTGGACGACGGCTTCTGTCAGACCTGGCAAAACTTCAGCACCACTGGCCCTGCCATTCCTCCCACTTGTCCTTTGTGAAACCCTCTGGGTAGACGCCCTTGCTCTGGGCCCTTGGGATCCAAGTGATGCAGCCGGTGATGGCGCCCCCATCTAGATGTGGGGGACGAAGTAGTGGCAGAAGAGCGCCGTGATGGGGTGCACAGCGGCGAAGATCTCATAGAGGTGGGCGAAGAAGTCCATGCATGCCACGACATTTAGCGTAAAATCTAGGAGATGGAAGCCGTAGGTGTGCATGATGTCATTGAAGAAGTCGGAGAAAGGGGGGCAGAGCTCGCAAGAGAAGTAATCGACAAAGAAAGGATATTTGTCTGACCCGGGCTTGGCGAAGTGAGCAGGGATGATTTCCGTGGAAGGATGCCTCGATGTCTCTCTCCCCCACATGGGCTTGAACTTTTCCCTGAGGGTGAGCACTTCAACCATCGGGGCGAAGAGGGCAAACTTCTTCCATAGCTTCAGTAGCTTGCTCTCCGTCACCTCCTTCCCCTCGGTAGCCTTGACCGCCCCCTTGCCTTTGCTTGCCTTGGGCGCCATGGCGACAGAGAAGAGGCGGGGGATCAGGAAGCAATGGGAGAGAGGCGGCGGCGAAGTAGGGGCGGGAAGCTCTGGTTTGCGCTCAAGGAAGAAGAGGGAACGGCGGTCCTAGATTGGGAAGGGCGCAGAGGGTAAATGAGCGACGCCCTGTGGATTCCTCTTTTTATGGGGAAGGCGTGGGCCGCCTCTTTACCATTTACTACAAAGTGATGCAGGCGTGCTGCGGCCATCCCACGCACAACCCCCACGTCACACCCTCAATGCAGATTGTTGGGAAGCGTAACTGGTGAAGAGATTGTGGAAGTTAAGTCTCTGCCACGCGTGCCCGTGCACTGCTTTGGGCCTAGCCCAACTACGCTTTGCGCTTATGTGTGGTCCAGGCCTGGGGGCTCCTGTCGGTGTACAAAAGTACGGGCTCTTTTGTACCCCTTACTTGTGCACGACAGTCGTAGCCACGCCTGCAGCAGGGCCTGGCGGGGCAGCAGAAGACAGAACACGAAACTACCAAGACAGATACTCAATACAGTGAACAAGGAGTGGAAGACAAGCTAGACCTCCCTCGGCAACATCCTTCCTAGGGAGGCTTGTGTGGCCTCGACAAGCTCCTTGCCGGGACGACCTGCGGAGCACTAGCAAGGCTATCACCCTTGAGGCCAAGAGCTTTGACACCATCGATAGCGTCAAGGCCAAAACTTGGGGGACGCATGCATAGTGGCATGCAGATCTTTGTAAAGATTGATAACCTGCGGGTCCACGTGGGACCAGAAGACGAAGACCACCGGCAAGATCCTTGTCGGGGACGATCGCAAGGCCCACGACAAGCCTAGCCGGTGACGATTGCGGGGACACAACCAAGCCCGCGCCCGACAAGGTTTTGCCACCTCAACACCACTCCAGTGCGATGACCAGCTCGCCAACTAAGTAGGCGCCTGTGTGGTGGCATGCAGATCTTCGTGGTGGCTCTACCACAGCGCCAACATAGCAGCTAGCTAGCCAGCGTGGAACTGCTTGCCTCATTAGGCTCGATGCGTGTCAAGGCAAGGAACGGTAGCGATGGACGGGACGGATTCTGTTGCCATCCCCGATAAAGTGAGAGGGCACGTAGGTAGCTCATTAAATGTGTTTGTCCTACTACGCCCGCGGTAAGTATGTACACTGTAGATACTTTCCACCTCCTCTGTGCCATTGTGGCAAGCCCTTTGACATATAAAAGGAGGCCCGAGGCATATTGAGAGGGGATTCAGACTTTTTGAGCATGCACCGCAGCTAGTACAAGAACTCAAGAACACAGAATATACACACCAGTAGGACTAGGGTATTACGCATATTTGCGGCCCAAACTTCAGTAAAAATTCCTTGCACTGATCGCTAGACCCGCTCTTCGTGCAGCTCCTCTCCCTGCCAACCGTAGAAGGGATCGCCCCTGATCCCATAGGTGTTCGTTTTCCCCGACAGCGTTTGAACTATTTATAAGCAATGCAAGCTAAAAACTATATGAAAGATGAAACCAATATCACTCTGCCAAACTAAAAGGGTGGCCTCATAAATGTATTTAACCAAATTAGAAGCAATACATGGCAACAAGCTAGAAATCATATGCAATATTCAATGAATAAAGTGTTGGGGAACGTAGTAATTTCAAAAAATTTCCTACGCACACGCAAGATCATGGTGATGGCATAGCAACGAGAGGGGAGAGTGTATGTCCAACGTACCCTCGTAGACCGTAAGCGGAAGCGTTAGCACAACGCGGTTGATGTAGTCGTACGTCTTCATGATCCGACCGATCCAAGCACCGAACGTACGGGGCCGCCGAGTTCAGCACACGTTCAGCTCGATGACGATCTCTGGCCTCCGATCCAACCGAGCTCCGGAGATGAGTTCCGTCAGCACGACGGCGTGGTGACGATGATGATGTTCTACCGGCGCAGGGCTTCGCCTAAACTCCGCGACGATATGACCGAGGTGGAATATGGTGGAGGGGGGCACCGCACACGGCTAAGGAACGATCCGTACATCAACTTGTGTGTCTATGGGGTGGCCCCCCCACCGCCCCCGTATATAAAGGAGCCAGGGGGAGGAGGCAGCCGGATAAGGAGGGCGCGCCAAGGGGGGAGTCCTACTCCCACCGGGAGTAGGACTCCCTCTTTCCAAGTAGGAGTAGGAGAAGGGGGGAAAGAGGAGGAAGAGGGGAAGGAAAGGGGGGGCGCCGCCCCCCTTCCCTTGTCCTATTCGGACTAGGAAGGGGCGGGGCGCGCGGCCCCCTGCTGCCTCCTTCTTTCTTCTCCCTCGAGGCCCATGTAGGCCCAATAACCCCCCGGGGGGTTCCGGTAACCTCCCGATACTCCGGTAAAATGCCGATTTCACCCGGAACCATTCCGATGTCCAAACATAGGCTTCCAATATATCAATCTTTATGTCTCGACCATTTCAAGACTCCTCGTCATGTCCGTGATCACATCCGGGACTCCGAACAAACTTCAGTACATCAAAACTTATAAACTCATAATAAAACTGTCATCGAAACGTTAAGCGTGCGGACCCTATGGGTTCGAGAACTATGTAGACATGACCTAGAACCATTCTCGGTCAATAACCAATAGCGGGACCTGGATGCCCATATTGGTTCCTACATATTCTACGAAGATCTTTATCGGTCAAACCGCATAACAACATACGTTGTTCCCTTTGTCATCGGTATGTTACTTGCCCGAGATTTGATCGTCGGTATCCAATACCTAGTTCAATCTCATTACCGGCAAGTCTCTTTACTCATTCCGTAATACATCATCTCATAACTAACTCATTAGTTACAATGCTTTCAAGGCTTAGGTGATGAGTATTACCGAGAGGGCCCAGAGATACCTCTCCGACAATCGGAGTGACAAAACCTAATCTCGAATTATGCCAACCCAACATGTACCTTCGGAGACACCTGTAGAGCACCTTTATAATCACCCAGTTACGTTGTGACGTTTGGTAGCACACAAAGTGTTCCTCCGATAAATGGGAGTTGCATAATCTCATAGTTGCAGGAATTTTGTATAAGTCATGAAGAAAGCAATAGCAGTATACTAAACGATCAAGTGCTAGGCTAATGGAATGGGTCATGTCAATCACATCATTCTCCTAATGATGTGATCCCGTTAATCAAATAACAACTCTTTTGTCCATGGCTAGGAAACATAACCATCTTTGATAAACGAGCTAGTCAAGTAGAGGCATACTAGTGACAATAGTTTTGTCTATGTATTCACACATGTATCATGTTTCCGGTTAATACAATTCTAGCATGAATAATAAACATTTATCATGATATGAGGAAATAAATAATAACTTTATTATTGCCTCTAGGGCATATTTCATTCAGTCTCCCACTTGCACTGGAGTCAATAATCTAGATTACATAGTAATGATTCTAACACCCATGGAGTCTTGGTGCTGATCATGTTTTGCTCGTGAGAGAGGCTTAGTCAACGGGTCTAAAACATTCAGATCCGTATGTATCTTGCAAATCTTTATGTCTCCCACTTGGACTTGGTCCCGAATGGAATTGAAGCGTCTCTTGATGTGCTTGGTCCTCTTGTGAAATCTGGATTCCTTTGCCAAGGCAATTGCACCAGTATTGTCACAGAAGATATTCATTGATCCCGATGCACTAGGTATGACACCTAGATCGGAAATGAAATCTTTCATCCAGACTCCTTCATTTGCTGCTTCCGAAGCAGCTATGTACTCCGCTTCACATGTAGATCCCGCCACGACGCTTTGTTTAGAACTGCACCAACTTACAGCTCCACCATTTAATAAAAACACGTATCCGGTCTGTGATTTAGAATCGTCCGGATCAGTGTCAAAGCTTGCATCGACGTAACCATTTACGACTAGCTCTTTGTCACCTCCATATACGAGAAACATATCCTTAGTCCTTTTCAGGTATTTCAGGATGTTCTTGACCGCTGTCCAGTAATCCACTCCTGGATTACTTTGGTACCTTCCTGCCAAGCTTATTGCTAAGCATACGTCAGGTCTGGTACACAGCATTGCATACATGATAGAGCCTATGGCTGAAGCATAGGGAACATTTTTCATTTTCTCTCTATCTTCTGTTGTGGTCGGGCATTGAGTTTGACTCAACTTCACACCTTGTAGCACAGGCAAGAATCCTTTCTTTGCCTGATCCATTTTGAACTTTTTCAAAATTTTGTCAAGGTATGTGCTTTGTGAAAGTCCTATTAAGCATCTTGATCTATCTCTATAGATCTTGATGCCCAATATGTAAGCAGCTTCACCGAGGTCTTTCATTGAAAAACTTTTATTCAAGTATCCTTTTATGCTATCCAGAAATTCTATATCATTTCCAATTAATAATATGTCATCTACATATAAAACTAGAAATGCTACAGAGCTCCCACTCACTTTCTTGTAAATACATGCTTCTCCAAAAGTCTGTATAAAACCATATGCTTTGATCACACTATCAAAGCGTTTATTCCAACTCCAAGATGCTTGCACTAGTCCATAAATGGAACGCTGGAGCTTGCACACTTTTTCAGCACCTTTTGGATCAACAAAACCTTCCGGCTGCATCATATACAACTCTTCTTCTAGAAATCCATTCAAGAATGCAGTCTTGACATCCATTTGCCAAATTTCATAATCATGAAATGCAGCAATAGCTAACATGATTCGGACAGACTTAAGCATCGCTACGGGTGAGAAAGTCTCATCGTAGTCAACCCCTTGAACTTGTCGAAAACCTTTTGCAACAAGTCGAGCTTTATAGACAGTTACATTACCATCAGCGTCAGTCTTCTTCTTAAAGATCCATTTATTCTCAATGGCTTCCCGATCATCGGGCAAGTCAACCAAAGTCCATACTTTGTTTTCATACATGGATCCCATCTCAGATTTCATGGCCTCTGGCCATTTTGCGGAATCTGGGCTCATCATCGCTTCCTCATAGTTCGTAGGTTCATCATGGTCAAGCAACATGACTTCCAGAATAGGATTACCGTACCACTCTGGTGCGGATCTTACTCTGGTGGACCTACGAGGTTCAGTAGAAAATTGATCTGAAGTTTCATGATCATTATCATTAGCTTCCTCACTAATTGGTGTAGTTGTCACAGGAACCAGTTCTCGTGATGAACTACTTTCCAATAAGGGAGTAGATACAGTTATCTCATCAAGTTCCACTTTCCTCCCACTCACTTCTTTCGAGAGAAACTCCTTCTCTAGAAAGGATCCATTCTTAGAAACGAATGTCTTGCCTTCGGATCTGTGATAGAAGGTGTACCCAACAGTCTCTTTTGGGTATCCTATGAAGAAACATTTCTCCGATTTGGGTTCGAGCTTATCTGGTTGAAGTTTCTTCACATAAGCATCGCAGCCCCAAACTTTAAGAAACGACAACTTTGGTTTCTTGCCAAACCACAGTTCATAAGGCGTCGTCTCAATGGATTTTGATGGTGCCCTATTTAACGTGAATGCGGCCGTCTCTAAAGCATAACCCCAAAACGATAGCGGTAAATCAATAAGAGACATCATAGATCGCACCCTATCAAGTAAAGTGCGATTACGACGTTCGGACACACCATTTCATTGTGGTGTTCCAGGTGGCGTGAGTTGTGAAACTATTCCACATTGTTTCAAGTGTAGGACAAACTCGTAACTCAAATATTCTCCTCCACGATCAGATCGTAGAAATTTTATTTTCTTGTTACGATGATTTTCCACTTCACTCTGAAATTCTTTGAACTTTTCAAATGTTTCAGACTTGTGTTTCATCATGTAGATATACCCATATCTGCTCAAATCATCTGTGAAGGTGAGAAAATAACGATACCCGCCGCGAGCCTCAACATTCATTGGACCACAAACATCAGTATGTATGCTTTCCAACAAATCAGTTGCTCGCTCCATAGTTCTGGAGAACGGCGTTTTAGTCATCTTGCCCATAAGGCACGGTTCGCAAGTACCAAGTGATTCATAATCAAGTGATTCCAAAAGTCCATCAGTATGGAGTTTCTTCATGCGCTTTACACCGATATGACCCAAACGGCAGTGCCACAAATAAGTTGCACTGTCGTTATCAACTCTGCATCTTTTGGTTTCAACACTATGAATATGTGTATCACTACTTTCGAGATTTAATAAAAATAGACTACTCTTCAAGGGTGCATGACCATAAAAGATATTACTCATATAAATAGAACAACCATTATTCTCTGATTTAAATGAATAACCGTCTCGCATCAAACAAGATCCAGATATAATGTTCATGCTCAACGCTGGCACCAAATAACAATTATTTAGGTCTAATACTAATCCCGAAGGTAGATGTAGAGGTAGCGTGCCGACCGCGATCACATCGACTTTGGAACCGTTTCCCACGCGCATCGTCACCTCGTCCTTGGCCAGTGCTCGCTTATTCCGTAGTCCCTGTTTCGAGTTGCAAATATTAGCAACAGAACCAGTATCAAATACCCAGGTGCTACTACGAGCTCTAGTTAGGTACACATCAATAACATGTATATGACAAATACCTTTGTTCACTTTGCCATCCTTCTTATCCGCCAAATACTTGGGGCAGTTCCGCTTCCAGTGACCAGTCTGCTTGCAGTAGAAGCACTCAGTTTCAGGCTTAGGTCCAGACTTGGGTTTCTTCTCTTGAGCAGCAACTTGCTTGCTATTCTTTTTGAAGTTCCCCTTCTTCTAACCTTTGCCCTTTTTCTTGAAACTAGTGGTCTTGTTGACCATCAACACTTGATGCTCCTTCTTGATTTCTACCTCCGCAGCTTTTAGCATTGTGAAGAGCTCGGGAATAGTCTTGTTCATCCCTTGCATATTATAGTTCATCACAAAGCTCTTGTAGCTTGGTGGCAGTGATTGGAGAATTCTGTCAATGACGCTATCATCCGGAAGATTAACTCCCAGTTGAATCAAGTGATTATTATACCCAGACATTTTGAGTATATGCTCACTGACAGAACTATTCTCCTCCATCTTGCAGCTGTAGAACTTATTGGAGACTTCATATCTCTCAATCCGGGCATTTGCTTGAAATATTAACTTCAACTCCTGGAACATCTCATATGCTCCATGACGTTCAAAACGTCGTTGAAGGCCCGGTTCTAAGCCGTAAAGCATGGCACACTGAACTATAGAGTAGTCATCAGCTTTGCTCTGCCAGACGTTCTTAACGTTGTCAGTTGCATCAGCCGCTTCATCCAACAATACCGCAAAACCAAAGTATGACATGCTGGTAAGCAGTATGACTTGTATCGCCCACAACTCACTTGTTTTCTACTCGTGCATATAACATCAACGCATAAAACCTGGCTCGGATGCCACTGTTGGGGAACGTAGTAATTTCAAAAAAATTCCTACGCACACGCAAGATCATGGTGATGGCATAGCAACGAGAGGGCAGAGTGTATGTCCACGTACCCTCGTAGACCGTAAGCGGAAGTGTTAGCACAACGCGGTTGATGTAGTCGTACGTATTCACGATCTGACCGATCCAAGCACCGAACGTACGGGGCCTCCGAGTTCAGCACACGTTCAGCTCGATGACGATCTCCGGCCTCCGATCCAGCCGAGCTCCGGAGATGAGTTCCGTCAGCATGACGGCATGGTAACGATGATGATGTTCTACCGGCGCAGGGCTTCGCCTAAACTCCGCGATGATATGACCGAGGTGGAATATGGTGGACGGGGGCACCGCACACGGCTAAGGAACGATCCGTAGATCAACTTGTGTGTCTATGGGGTGCCCCCCCCCCCGCCCCCGTATATAAAGGAGCCAGGGGGGAGGAGGTGGCCGGCCAAGGAGGGCGCGACAAGGTGGGAGTCCTACTCCCACCGGGAGTAGGACTCCCTCTTTCCAAGTAGGAGTAGGAGAAGGGGGGAAAGAGGAGGAAGAGGGGATGGAAAGGGGGGGCGCCGCCCCCCTTCCCTTGTCCTATTCGGACTAGGAAGGGGAGGGGCGCGCGGCCCCCTCCTGCCTCCTTCTCTCTTCTCCCTCGAGGCCCATGTAGGCCCAATAACCCCCCGGGGGGTTCCGGTAACCTCCCGGTACTCCGGTAAAATGCCGATTTCGCTCGGAACCATTCCGATGTCCAAACATTGGCTTCCAATATGTCAATCTTTATGTCTCGACCATTTCGAGACTCCTCGTCATGTCCGTGATCACATCCGGGACTCCGAACAAACTTCGGTACATCAAAACTTATAAACTCATAATAAAACTGTCATCGAAACGTTAAACGTGCAGACCCTACGGGTTCGAGAACTATGTAGACATGACCTAGAACCATTCTCGGTCAATAACCAATAGCGGGACCTAGATGCCCATATTGGTTCCTACATATTCTACAAAGATCTTTATCGGTCAAACCGCATAACAACATACGTTGTTCCCTTTGTCATCGGTATGTTACTTGCCCGAGATTTGATCGTCGGTATCCAATACCTAGTTCAATCTTGTTACCGGCAAGTCTCTTTTCTCGTTCCGTAATACATCATCTCATAACTAACTCATTAGTTACAATGCTTGCAAGGCTTAGGTGATGAGTATTACCGAGAGGGCCCAGAGATACCTCTCCGACAATCGGAGTGACAAAACCTAATCTCGAATTATGCCAACCCAACATGTACCTTCGGAGACACCTGTAGAGCACCTTTATAATCACCCAGTTACGTTGTGACGTTTGTTAGCACACAAAGTGTTCCTCCGGTAAACGGGAGTTGCATAATCTCATAGTTGCAGGAATTTTGTATAAGTCATGAAGAAAGCAATAGCAGTATACTAAACGATCAAGTGCTAGGCTAACGGAATGGGTCATGTCAATCACATCATTCTCCTAATGATGTGATCCCATTAATCAAATAACAACTCTTTTGTCCATGGGTAGGAAACATAACCATCTTTGATAAACGAGCTAGTCAAGTAGAGGCATACTAGTGACAATAGTTTTGTCTATGTATTCACACATGTATCATGTTTCCGGTTAATACAATTCTAGCATGAATAATAAACATTTATCATGATATGAGGAAATAAATAATAACTTTATTATTGCCTCTAGGGCATATTTCCTTCATAAAGGTGTCTCATCGTAAGTGATTGATGCAGGATACAGAAGAGAGGTAGTTTCATGTAAGATCATGGTTAACAGATAGATGTATTATGTACCAAAAGTAGGAAGGAATGTCATATTCAAAGGTATAATGTATAAACTAAGCAAATGCAATTTACCCTAATTAGAAGCATTACAAGCTAGACACCGTATGCAACATGCACCCACATATCACACTGTGAAGTTAGAGCAAGACCTGCGATGTTGGTGTAGGGTAAATGCGGTCTTCAAGTATAGAGCTACGTTCAATATCTTCATTTAGGCTTGCTTTTTCTTGAGAATCATGTGGGGAGGATGAAACTGCACTCTTTATAAGAGTAGTGCGTCTCATACTAACTCACGGGCGTGACTGTCTCATTATAAGTGATAGATGCAGGATACACAAGAACAGTAGTTTGATGTAAGAACATGGTGTGATAGGTAGACGTAGTATGTACCAAAAGTAGGAAGGCGTGTCATATTCACATGTATAATGTGTAAGCTAAGGAGATGCAATTTAACAAATTAGGAGCAATACAAGCTAGGCACCATATGCAACATGCCACCACATATCACACTGCCATGTTAGAGCAAGCACCTGGGACTGTGGAGTAGGGGAGATAAGTTTTGGAACTTGCACTGAAGTAGGAGTAGCAGGAGAATCTGCAGAGATCATCTGCTTCGGTTGCTCCAGAAGACCACCATCATTCCATGCCTTCATCCTTATAGATTTTGCCTTAGCAAGTAAACACACAAGAAAAAGGAATGAAATTCGCACTTCCAGATTTGTTGATGCATGATACTGACGAACACAACTTTTATGTAAGGCAACCACATTGTAGGAGAATGGAATATGTACGAAAAACGCTAAGCAGAAGGCATTCAACAAATTGGAAGCAATGCAATCTGACACCATATGAAAGATCCAACCAAAGTCACTCTACCAAGTTAGATGTGTCTCATTATATGAGGCACTTAAACAAATTGGAGGCAATACATGTTTGAAATGATATGCAAGATGCAACCAATATTACACTGTCAACTTGAAGGTGTCTCGTCAGAAGTGATTGATGATGGATACACAAGAAAAGTAGTATGATGTAAGAACATGGTTAATAAAACGATGTAGTATGTACCAAAAACAAGAAGGCATGTTATATTCACAGGTATAATGTGTTAACTAAGAAGATGCAATTTACCCTAATTAGAAGCATTACAAGGTAGACACCATATGCAACATGCAACCACATATCACATTGCCAAGTAAGAGCAAGCACCTTAGATGGTGGTGTAGGGGAATTGTCGTCATCAACTAGAGAGCTACGTTGACTATTTTCATTTAGCCTTGTTGTTTCTTGAGAATCATGTGGGGAGGATGACCCTGCACTCTTTAAACGAGTAGCGCGTCTCACAGTAACCCACTCTGGTGACTGTCTCAACATAAGTGATTGATGAGGGATACCAAATAGCATTAGTTTGTTGTACGAACATGGTTAATAGACATATGTAGTATGTATCAAAAACAGGAAGGCATGTCATTATCAAAGGTATAATGTGTAAAGTAAGCAGATGCAGCTTAACCAAATTGGAAGCAATACAAGCTAGACACCATGTGCAACATGCAACCACATTTCACAGCGCAAAGTTAAAGCAAGCACCTAGGATGGTTGTGTGTAGCAATTGAGATCATCAACTACAGAGCTACATTTACTGTCTCCATCTGCTGACACTACACCCTTTAGTGCGCAGAAACGCTTAGTGCTTATCTTCGAATTACACTGGAGTGACTTCGGTCTTTTTATTTTGTGTACTGATCAACACTGCGTCAGAGTTTGAAATACCCATGCATACAAAACAATAGTGTGAGAATGGGTGAAGTGTGTGCACAAGTAGTAGTGTAAAAGTAGCAGATAGAAGGTCGGTGAGAAATAAATGACGGGAGATATATGATGGCTCTACAACATGCATGTCACACGAAAATACTAGATTCTACTCCCTCCGTTCCTAAATATTTCTCTTTCTAGAGATTTCAACAAGTGACTACATACGGAGCAAAATGAGTGAATCTACACTCTAAAATATGTGTATATACATCCGTATGTGGTAGTCCATTTGAAGTCTCTAAAAAGACAAATATTTAGAAACGAAGGGAGTAGGATTTTGAAATATGAGCATAGGGATGGCTGGGAAATGCAGATGCTACTCCAACACACCACAAGGTGTGGTCCTATGAAAATAACAGTCGACTAAAAACAAATAGATCAGTCCATTTTTTCTGCACCGTCCGATGTATAAAGAACGGGCAAATCGCGTTCATCTACCTCCAGCCAGTCAGTGTTGACAATCTTCCTCGAAACACCAGCGACCACCGGCCCAGTCCCCTGCCTCCGCCCTCCCCTCGACCTTACCGCACCGCCGTGTCTGGCACTGCCTCCCGACCATCCCTACAAGCCCCGGCAATCTCCAGATCGGGCGCAAGCAGCTCCTGCGCCCCACACCCCTATGATAGACACTGATGCGCCGCTTCCCCGGTGAACAGGCGGACTAGGTGCTCCGCGCGCCTAAGCAGATGCTGCCTCTTTTAATTGCGAATCAACTGACCCTGAATTGAAATCCAGGCAGGCTACTGACCTCAAGCCAATGTGAAATAGTAAATGGGAGGAAACCTTGTGCATTTTGTATCATGGAGAAGATGAAGTAAGAAGCGCTCAACTAGTTTCTTTTGTGGGATGAATATAGTGTGAGCAGAGACGTAAGATTTGCACGAATAAGGGAAGAGGAGTACCTCTTTCTGCTGGCAGTGCTGTGTCCTCCTTCTGTTATTCCAACGATCTTCTTGTTGTTCGCTAGAAATGAGAAGTTGTGGAGGATGGTGAAGCCTTGGACGAACCCATGGCCAAGTTGTTGAGTGTGGTGCGATGGCCGTTTGTCGGCGGCGGGGAACCAGATCTGAGGCGGTGAACGACGGCATAGTGGGAACAACTCCGGTGCGGTGGACGGTTGCGACAGTGGAGCGGCAGCGGTGAGGCGCAGGACGTCGTGGTCGAAGTGGTTCTAGTATGGCGGACGTCGGCGTCGGCGTTGTGCAAGCAGCTCTGCCTCGGCTTGAGCTGCTAAGTCCTTGAGGCTGTTGCGGTTGCGGTTGTGTTGGACGACGATGTCGGGGTACCAGCTCTGGCATGATGGAGGAGGGCAGCGGTGGATTGGACACAATGGGGTGGAGGATGGAGGAGGCTCGGGTTTCGCGGCTGGTGGAGAGGGCATTTTGGCACCCACGAAGTATGAAATGGGGAAACGGAGGAAGGGAGAACTTAGGGGGAACAATGTTTCGGTTTGGGACACACTTGCTTGAAATTTGGGGAAAGTTACAAACTTTGCCCCCATCTGAAATTTTGAACATATTGTGGGTCGGGGGTAGGACAGTAATCTTAGGTGTCCCAAATGGTGGGCGGGATATATTTTGGCCAAGAGCATGGGTGTTTGGGCGCCCATGGCGTATGAATGCTTCTTGGAGGCGGTTGAGACTGGCGTCTAGGTGAAGTTACAAACCTACCCTGGTTTAGACCTTTGGACATCAGGCCGATAGGCTACACAGGCCAGAGTCAGAACAGTAATTTCCTACCACCAAACATTAGTCTCGCGCGGCTTCGGGTGACCAGAGACTTATTTGCCGTTTCATTCAATATTTTGAGCATAAGCATTAACGTTTTCGGTTCTCTTGAATTGAACTTTCAGGATTTGTCAAACTTCACAAATCTTGACTCTTGGAAATACTAAAACTACGAAAATTTTGGAATGGAGGGGGTTCATTTGAATATACATTGTACACTAGTATATATTAAAAAATATGCATCTTACCTCAGTTCATACATGGTTCCGGATATAATCTCCTTGGTTGCAAAAAAATAGTTAGACATGCTTATGAATATATAGGATGTTCAAATGGACAACAAAGATTGATGCCCCCTTTTAGATCTGATTTACAAATGCAATTATCTCGGAGTCAAATAGATGAATGCACTTCCTATGAATTCGAATCTTCGAAACCCCCTTTATGTTGAATTCAACATGTATTCTATTTCATAGCTAGCAATTTGGAATGTATCCATGTATTTGACAAATGTATAAAGTGCTTCACACTAACAACATGGAGTGCACTAATTAATGTTTATATATGACTTGCAAAAGCAATGCATTGTCTAGATTTCAAACCACTCTCACTCTATGGATCGATAATATGAGATAAACATATGCACAATAGAGTATGGGTGTCTGATAGACCGATGTTCGTTCATACGCAAATTGCAAAATTCATGATCTCATCCAAAAAATAATAATGTCATTTATATTCTAATTTAATGCGTAGAACTGCCTTGTACACGTAGATGCACTATGCCTCGGCCCGTTCTCACTCACGCGCTATATATCTCTCTATCTAATGCATAAGTGCACACACTTTATATACATCGGCATTTCTCTCTCACACATGCTCACAATCTCTCCCGCAGTGTCGGGGTGTCTCACGCACACACTCTCTATATATCTCCTCTCTCTTTATTACTACTATGTACCACTCCTTTCACTAATCTCAGTTGGAAAACACTATTTCTCTCACATGCATATATACAACTACGCGGTCTCTACTAGCCCTCTATAGGCACATATATTTGCCTACATGTCTCCTGCACGCACATTATCTTTAGGCCTCTCTCGCACACATTGCCCCCCCCCCCCACACACCTCTCTCTTAGTAGTTTGCAGATTTACCCAAGTTCGAGCCCTTGCAATTAAGGAAAAAACCTACTCATGGTACTGTATATTTGTGACAGGGGTGTGTACAAAGTACACGTGAATACCAGGCATTGTGTGTGTGTGTGTATACTATCGACGAACTAGCCCCCGGGATTCTATAACATACTCGGGGCCTAGGGTTACAAATCATATATAGTCGGCTTATCATCAGTGGGGATAGAGTCCTCCATGACTCTGGTAGCTTTGTTTTGTACGCCGAGTCCTCCACATGGTTTTCGTATAATGCGTCTCGGTCCAACCTATGTGGCGCAGGATGGAACCGACCCATGAGTCCTCACGTTGACCCACCACAACTAGAAAATATGTGCCCACGACACCCCACATGCAATCGGCCACTAAGAAAATAAGCATATACAATAGTACAATATTATACATGAAAGTTCATTTCATGGTGCATCCAATAATATTTGTTCCGCATTGTGAATGTTTATATTTTCTCCTAAAATAATAGTCACGGAAAAGAGAAACTAAGGGCATATCTCTCCTTGTCTCCACCGGACACCTGCTCTTTCTACACCACTTTCACGTATGCACACAAACTATCTCTTGGTCCTCCAAAAGTATGCATGCCCCTGACACATTCACGCGTGACGGTAACTGTATTTCAAGCGAAAGCACTATACGGTCACTGGACTTCGAAATATGCTCATTAAGGTCACCATATACATTCTCGTGGTGATCATACGGTATCTAGCTCATGATACGTCTCCGTATTTTGTTGATGACACTCACGGACATTGTATTTGATGTGTGCTCTGTATTTGTTTGATGACACTTACGGTCATTGTATTCGAAGAGAAAGCACGATATGGTCACTGGACTTAAGAATAAGCTCAACACGGTCACCATATACATTTGTGGTCCTAACCAACCTATGGTTGGATGGTTAGGAGGACAGCGGTTTCCCCAGCACACCAGAGTTAAAGTTCTGGTGCTCGCATTTATCTTGGATTAATTTTAGTATTTTCTGGCGATGCGCGTTCAGTGGGAGGAGACGTTCCCCTCAACTACGAGGCACCTACAGTGACTTCGTAAAATCTCAAGATCATATGCTGGCTCACTCTCTTGAAGGTGCTAATAGGGGCAGGGTCTGCGTATGTGCGCTTACCGTGGTGAGTGTTTGCGTGTATATATGAGCGCTTGCGTCTATACTGTGTGAAAAAAATACATGTCGTGATTATACGGTCACTGGCTCACCCGTACAACTCCGTATTTTGTTGACGACACCATCAATTGACTAGTTAAACGTTCAACGTGGCACAACTAGTGTTGCACCATCAGCGCGCGTAACCATGGGGCCCACCTGTCAGCGCGTATATGAAAGAAAGAAATGGTAGTTTGAGTTTGTACTGTGTTAATAAAATACATTTATGGTGATCATACAGTCACTAGATCACCATACAACTGCGTAATTTGTTGATGACACGATTAATTGACCATTCAAGCGATCCACATTCAGCAGCGCACATTACCATAGGGCCCACACCCTCACCGCGTATATGAAAAGACAGAAATTGTAATAAATTAGTGATCGGTGGGGATTCTAAGTCATGAGACCTCTGGTTAGCAGCCTGCGCCCCCTAACCACAGCGGACAAGGATCGCCTTGTGATGATATACTGAGCCTGCCATTTTAATTGCACGCACACACGAGCCACTGTGGTGAATACAAACTCATCACACATGCGCACAAACATGCCTGCAACGCCCGCATGCATGCATGCAATACTCACAAGCGTGTACACATGAACGCACGCAACACTCGCACGAGCACACGCGCGCATGTAGGCATGTAACACTGACACGTACACATGCACTCACGAACACACGCATCACACGCACACATGCATGCAACACTGAAACGTACACATGCAAGCAACACTCGCATGCCTGCATGCACACAGCACACGACGCAAGACACACGCTCAGCCTATACCTGCATGCACCCTTTGTTAAGGACATGGATTGTTACGGGTATTAATCACATCTGTGATAAACAGAACATTGATGTTTACAACGGTCTTTATGAATCACAACGTACCGAACGGGCTATCAACTTATATATGAAATTTTTAAATTCTCTTACATTATATAGTAGGCTTATCTACATGAAATAGATGACGTCACACTCAATGAACGATGATTGGATTATGAAATGCCCGCTTCTGACCACCCTGGCCCACCAAAAGCTCCTCTTTCATGCGCTGCCTGCGTTGGGTCACTAACATGCAGGCCAAGAACACAACGATCCCACACGTCAGTGGAAGAACGGCGTGGTGTCGTATGTCAGAGTCGAGAGCGCCGCTCGCTGCATGCCCGACTGAACACACCTTCTTGCCGCATTCAAACGCCTCCATGATACCCGTGTGGAAGCTGAGAAACCCACTCTGGACACACGTCCGTTCAGGACTGGGCTGGCATTAACGCAATGTCGGCCGAGCTCCTCTCATCCGCTACCTATTTAATCTCCTATTTAAACGAGGCCAGATGCCGGCCAAGAATCGCACACCTCCGCGGCTCCCCTATCTCCTCCGTTGCCATTTTGTCCACTCTTACAATGGCTTACAAAGAGTAGTTATCCGGCATCCAAGCCGGCTGGGTGGCCCGCCGAGCTCGCAGGATATGAGCTATGCAGCTCGCTGATCCACCTCCCCCCCCCCCCCTCGCCCGACGGAGCCAGTTGCCGCCCCAAGCCGGCGGGCAGTCGAAGCCAGCTCGACGAGGAGCAGCGTGATGCTCCATGCCGGCACGGTTGGGAGCACGAGCGTCGTCGCTACCGACCACGTTGTCACCTCGTACCGCGCCTCTTGTGTCTGCGACCACGTCTCCTGTTTCTGTGGCCGAGACTCCCATGCCTGGGGCCGCGCCATGCAAGCAGAGACAGAAGCCGGGTGCATGGAGAGTGACGAGTCAGTGGCCAGTGCCTCCGCGTCTGCCACCATCATCAAGGAGAAGTAGAACACAGGAGGCCACCGCGGTGACCATTTAGGTTAGGCATTATTATATCTCTGTTGCTCAGGAATAACACCGCTTAGTTGATTTGAATGTAATGAAATCCGTCATGTTTGTATGAAAATCCGGTATTTTATATGAATTCCATCATTTTTATATGAAATATCTCCGTGTTTGCATGAATTTCATCCGGTTGGTTGAGTTGCTGTCAGAATATGTGTGATTACAGTTGGATGGCGTAATTTGCGGGTCGCCGGTCGGTCTGCGGCCGGCTCGGGCGGCGTGGTGGGACAAAAAAAAGCACAGCTCATGCGAGCTCGTCTCCAACACACGTGCTGGAGGATGCATGAGCACCTGAACTCTTCCTCGTTCATCGGTGGCAAAGGCACGGGTGGACAAAAGGGTCGCCAATATTTTGGCTACCCTGGGCAAGATCCAATTAACCCATCCCAGCCCCACCCCTCCCAGCACATTCAAATATGTCGTTCACCGTGAAATTTTGCCAAGTGTTGTTTTCATGGATATTTTGCTGTGTGAAAACAAATTTAAATATGAACGAATAATAGGTGTCCATGGTCTTCTGCCGGGACACGGTAGGATGGCCTCATAGTACTAGTAGTGTAGAGTACTACTAGTATTACTCCTACTAGATAGTGAGTGTTTACTACCTTATCTACGTACTAATTGCAATGCATGCACGTGTTATTAGTGTAATGACCATTTATGGATTTGATGGTAAGATTTGTGTAAGTTGGATGTCATATTATTGCTAGAACATGTGGTCAAAGTTGGCCTCCAAAACGCATTTTATACCTATATGGATTGAGGGAGTACATGCATTGCCGAGGTTTCTCTTAATCATTGCATGCAACGTTTTTATTGAAGCTCGAAATGTGAACATGTGAATGGGAGGGACTACTACAAAACTTCCAAAAGAACTGTAGTACTAATGGTATCGTACTCCCTCCGTTCACCATCTCACATGCTCAGTACTTTTGCGAACTATGGAAGTAACAAACTTATTCCACCACTCAGCATCTATTATGGATGCATTGTGGATTTTAAATTGAGTCATATAGACCGGAAAGTAGGCACTTAGGGCATCCACAATGTATGCTTTCTCTTTCCTCTAAGCCCTCTCTTCTCTTAAAGGCAGGCCTGTATACATTGCATGAACTACCTCTAACAAAAAATTGGCTAGCATCGCGTCTAACCTTAGAGGATGCCTCTAACAATGTTCGCAAACCATAAGAAAGTAGGAGTACAAGAGAAATAGTATTGATTGGACAAATGTGTTGCTAATCAATTCTTTTTTAATTTCTGCTAGGGCCCACCTTAGAGGCTGGTTAGAGTCTCTATACATTGTGGTTTTTTTCATTTGATAAGAGGCAAACCATGTGGGGCCTACCTTAGAGGCAAGGCTCTATACATTGGAGATGCCCTATACGTAGTATAACTTTTGATGTGTCCCGTAAAATCGCAGAACGAGGAGAAGCTTGCTTAGTACATTGTCTCCCCCGCCCACGGGCGAAGTGGCTTCCAGAGTCGCAGGACGAGGAGAAGCTTGCTTATGATGCCTATGCCCACTCCCTCGCCCACGCGCGCGGTGGCTCGCAGGACAAGGAGAAAATTTTACTACTACCTCCGTTACTCCTCGTACCTACCTTGGTTAGAGAGATTATCATATTGTTTTAAATATATGTCTTTTAGTAGTAGTAGTAGTAGTAGTAGTACTATAACAATATCCTTGGAGTCTGTGGTGCAACAAGCTACCCTAGGCTATGTTACTACCCCCTCCTTTTCGGTTTATGGCTCAATTTCAAAATCTCTCCAACCAAGGTACACGGTGAATGGTGAAATTAATTTTGTAGTTTGCATAAGTAATCAGTAACCTCGTTTTTCTCAAGAAGTTATGTTTACCGATGCATTAATTACAATGAATGCATGCATGACCACTAATTTTTCATGAACTTCTACATGCATTGGTGAGTTTTCTCTTGATACTGCTTGCATTGGGTGATCAAATGCACATAGAAATCCAAACAATTTTTTTAGATGGGCCTGAAAAGGAGAGAGTAGTATGTAGTACTACCTCCATAGTGGGTACGTACTTCGTAAAATCAGATTTTCCCAAAACAAAGTCGCTCAACCTTTATTTGCTTGTTTCCCTTCTTGCCTCGTTGCCTCGAACATAGTATGCCAAACTCCCCTACTTGCCGCGTGGGACAAGACCCGCCCTTGCCTTTTTCAGTCCGGGTTTGTATCAATGGATCGCGCGAAGTAGCAAAAACCAAGCCGTGTCTTGTACTCCTGCGTCGTACTAAAAGAGTAGAGACGCTCACTTTCATGAATTATGTACTTCCTCTTGCCGACATGTGGGACATATAGCAACCGAGTCGACATGTCATGCACCCAGTAACAGTGCAGAACAACAGGGGGGCCCACCCCAGTCGTAGCGCCCCGGTAGTAGTAATGAGCAATGAGATGTCAAATCACAATGTCGCACCTTCCCAGACGGACGAAGCAACCATTGTTTAACACTTTGTTGAAGCTGCTTCGCCATCATCTCCTTCCTTCAAGAAAACGATGTATTGCTTCTGCCATTGTTCTGTATCAAGAGGGACACGATCGCCTTGGTACGTCATGACACGTGGGACCGCATGACATGCCATGCTCCCCTGCCCACCGCTCGGTAAAATCACCTCATTTTTACTACTTCCTCCATATCGGTTTACAGGGGAAACACGTCGTTCTAGGTTGATAATTTAACTAGCTATATATTACTATGTGATGAACAATACATGTTTAGATCATCTCCAGCCGTTGGCCCCCCAGGGGGCGCCTAAAATTGCAGCCTGGGGGCGAGCCGGCGCAAAAAAACGGCCTGGGGGCGAGCTGGTCCCCAGTCGGCCGCCCCAGGGCCGCCCCCAGACGCGTCTAAGTTTTAAAAAAAACCGTTCGGCGAAGTTCGGTTAAACACGGCTAAATTTCGGCAAACTTTGGCATATATTAGACATGTTCGTGGCTTACATAGCAAATATATCTAAAAAAGAAATGGATGAACGCGGAGTAGTCGCCGTCGTCGCCGCCATCCTCGCCGCCGTCATCATCGGGTGCCTTCTCCTCCTTGACGCGGCCGTCCAACTGGACCCGGCCCGGCGTCGCCATGGCGGACTGGTGGCGGCAGAGGCGCCACATCATCGTCTTTGCTGTCACCAAGGATGACGACGACTCCTTCATCGCCCCGGCGGCACTGCTCGAAGCGCCACAGGGCGGCGCACTGGCGCTCCCTCTCCATCTTCACGAAGTCCTTACGCACCCATTTCAGGGCCGCCTCGTCATTGAGCTCCACGTCGCCGTGCTCCATCTTCACGGCGGGAAGCCCCGGTTCCGTTTTCACGGCTGCGAGACCCACCACTGTCTTTGGCTTGACGAAGCGCGGAGGAGCCGATGAGGAGGCGTGCCGGTCGCCCTCTTTGATGACGATGCCGGCGCTGCGAGTGCGTCGGCCGAGCGGCGTCTCCGCCGCGGGCTCGGCCTTAATGCCGAGCAGCGCCGGAGAGCCAGAGGAGTGGGATGTCGATCGTGAGCAGGAGAGCGAGGGGGAAGACGAGGAGGAGTCGAACCTCCTGGGCATCCATTACCCGGCGCGTCGGCGGTGGGCCGGGGCGGCCGCGGTGGGAGGGTATGCCAGCGGCGGTTCGTTGCCGCCCTCAAGGTACGCCAGCACGCCCTCGAGCGTGCGGCCGAGGACACCCCACCAGACGCAGCGCCCCTTGCTGTTCTTCGTGCCGCCCACCACCGGCGCCCCGTTGGTGGATGCCAGCCTCTGCTCCTGACGGCGCTCAAACCATGTCGCCCACACCGTGTGGTTGTCAGCGGTGTACTGGGGGAGGGCGAGTTGCTCGTCGGTGTGGGAGGCACGCACGAGCTTGACCTCGGCGGCAAAGTAGGGGGCGCGCCACTGCTTCGGGCAACGGGGGACGGGCACTCCCTTGTTGCTGAGCCTTCACCCCGTTGGCCTGGCACGCATGTCGGGCGGCGCTGGGATGTTGGCCTGGAACAGGAGCCACGACTCCTGTTCGTGGAGCGAGCGGCGGACAAAGCCGTTGGCCGCCGCAGCGTCGCCGGGGAACCGTGCGGCCATCGAGTGTCAGAGTGAGGGAGAGGGGGGACTCGGTGGCGGCGCGCGGGAGAGGGAGAGCTCGGCAGCTAGGGCTGGTGTGGCCAGAGGCGAGGGAGGACACCGGCTTTATATAGCCGCGCCCGTGTGTACGCGTGGCGGAAGGGGAGGCGTCGCTGCGCCGCCCCGTGACGCGCACCCCGTGAGGAATCAGTGGCAAGGCTGACCGTCGGCAGCAGCACAGCAGCCTTGGCATTGATTCCCGCAAGAACTAAGGCGATGAGGGCGACGAAGCACCCGTCTCGCTGACTCGGCGGGCCCGCGGCTGCTTCTCGCCAAAACCACTCGCCCCAGCGCCCCCGGGCGTCCCCCAACGCGTCGGGTTCTGCCTGGGTACGATGGCGCTGATTTCGGCCCAGGCCGGCGAAAAAAGGGCTCTTGGGGGTGCGACTGGGCCGTTTTTGAAGGAAATATGCCCTAGAGGCAATAATAAAGTTATTATTTGTTTCCTTATTTCATGATAAATGTTTATTATTCATGCTAGAATTGTATTAACCGGAAACTTGATACAGTGTGAATACATAGACAAACATAATGTCACTAGTATGCCTCTACTTGACTAGCTCATTGAATCAAAGATGGTTGTGTTTCCTAGTCATAGACATGAGTTGTCATTTGATTAATGGGATCACATCATTAGGAGAATGATGTGATTGACTTGACCCATTCCGTTAGCTTAGCACTTGATCGTTTAGTATGTTGCTATTGCTTTCTTCATGACTTATACATGTTCCTATGACTATGAGATTATACAACTCCCATTTACCGGAGGAACACTTTGTGTGCTACCAAACGTCACAACGTAACTGGGTGATTATAAAGGAGCTCTACAGGTGTCTCCAAAGGTACATGTTGAGTTGGCGTATTTCGAGATTAGGATTTGTCACTCTGATTGTCGGAGAGGTATCTCTGGGCCCTCTCGGTAATGCACATCACTATAAGCCTTGCAAGCAATGTAGCTAATGAGTTAGTTGCAGGATGATGCATTACGTAACGAGTAAAGAGACTTGCCGGTAACGAGATTGAACTAGGTATTGAGATACCGACGATCGAATCTCGGGCAAGTAACATACCGATGACAAAAGGAACAACGTATGTTATTATGCGGTTTGACCGATAAAGAATTTCATAGAATAGGTAGGAGCCAATATGAGCATCCAGGTTCCGCTAATGGTTATTGACCGGAAACGTGTCTCGGTCATGTCTACATAGTTTTCGAACCCGTAGGGTCCGCACGCTTAAGGTTTCGACGAAAGTTATATTATGAGTTTCTGAGTTTTGATGTACCAATGGAGTTCGGAGTCCCGGATGAGATCGGGGACATGACTAGGAGTCTCGAAATGATCTAGACGTAAAGATCGATATATTGGACGACTATATTCGGAGTTTGGAAAGGTTCCGAGTGATTCGGGTATTTTTTGGAGTACTGGAGAGTTACGGGAATTCGCCGGTGAGTATATGGGCCTTATTGGGCCATACGGGAATAGAGGAGAGAGGCCAAAAGGAAGAGGGCATGTGCCCCCCCTC
Source organism: Triticum timopheevii (assembly GCA_963921465.1). Taxonomy (NCBI): domain Eukaryota; kingdom Viridiplantae; phylum Streptophyta; class Magnoliopsida; order Poales; family Poaceae; genus Triticum; species Triticum timopheevii. Next base: position 245,134,202 of record OY997266.1, read on the forward strand.
TCGTCCGAATTGGACAAGGGGTGCAGCCCCCTTTTCTTTCTCCCTCTCCCCCTCTTTCCTTCTCTTCTACTCCAACAAGGAAAGGAGGAGTCCTACTCCCGGTGGGAGTAGGACTCCCCCCTTGGCGCGCCCTCCTCCTTGGCCGGCTGCCTCCCCCTTGCTCCTTTATATACGGGGGTAGGGGGCACCCCATAGACACAACAATTGATCTCTTGATCTCTTAGCCGTGTGCGGTGCCCCCCTCCACCATAGTTCTCCTCGATAATATTGTAGAGGTGCTTAGGCGAAGCCCTGCAACGGTAGAACATCAAGATCGTCACCACGCCGTCGTGCTAACAGAACTCTTCCCCGACATTCTGCTGGTTCGTAGTACGGGGAAAGTCATTGAGCTGAACGTGTGCTAGAACTTAGAGGTGCCGTAGTTTCGGTGCTTGATCGGTCGGGTCGTGAAGACGTATGACTACATCAACCGCATTGTTCTAACGCTTCCACTTTCGGTCTACGAGGGTACGTGGACAACACTCTCCCCTCTCATTGCTATGCATCACCATGATCTTGCGTGTGCGTAGGAAATTTTTTTAATTACTACGTTCCCCAACAGTGGCATCCGAGCCAGGTTTTATGCGTAGATGTTATATGCACGAGTAGAACATAAGTGAGTTGTGGGCGATACTAGTCATACTGCTTACCAACATGTCATACTTTGGTTTTGCGGTATTGTTGGATGAAGCGGCCCGGACCGACATTACGGGTACGCTTACGCGAGACTGGTTCTACCGACGTGCTTTGCACACAGGTGGCTGGCGGGTGTCTGTTTCTCCAACTTTAGTTGAACTGAGTGTGGCTACGCCCGGTCCTTGTGAAGGTTAAAACATCACTAACTTGACGAACTATCGTTGTGGTTTTTGATGCGTAGGTAAGAACGGTTCTTGCTCAGCCCGTAGCAGCCACGTAAAATTTGCAACAACAAAGTAGAGGACGTCTAACTTGTTTTTGCAGGGCATGTTGTGATGTGATATGGTCAAGACGTGATGCTATATTTTATTGTATGAGATGATCATGTTTTGTAACCGAATTATCGGCAACTAGCAGGAGCCATATGGTTGTCGCTTTATTGTATGAAATGCAAGCGCCTTGTAATTGCTTTACTTTATCACTAAGCGGTAGCGATAGTCGTAGAAGCAATAGATGGCGAAATGACAATGATGCTATGATGGATATCAAGGTGACGTGCCGGTGACGATGGTGATCACGACGGTGCTTCGGAGATGGAGATCACAAGCACAAGATGATGATGGCCATATCATATCACTTATATTGATTGCGTGTGATGTTTATCCTTTATGCATCTTATCTTGCTTTGATTGACGGTAGCATTTTAAGATGATCTCTCACTAATTATCAAGAAGTGTTCCCCCTGAGTATGCACCGTTGCGAAAGTTCTTCGTGCTGAGACGCCACGTGATGATCGGGTGTGATAGGCTCTACGTTCAAATACAACGGGTGCAAAACAGTTGCACACGCAGAATACTCAGGTTAAATTTGACGAGTCTAGCATATACAGATATGGCCTCGGAACATGGAGACCGAAAGGTCGAACGTGAATCATATAGTAGATATGATCAACATAGTGATGTTCACCATTGAAAACTACTCCATCTCACGTGATGATCGGACATGGTTTTGTTGATTTGGATCACGTGATCACTTAGATGACTAGAGAGATGTTTGTCTAAGTGGGAGTTCTTAAGTAATATGATTAATTGAACTTGAATTTATCATGAACTTAGTCCTGGTAGTATTTTGCAAATTATGTTGTAGATCAATAGCTCGCTTTGTTACTTTCATATGTTTATTTTGATATGTTCCTAGAGAAAACTGTGTTGAAAGATGTTAGTAGCAATGATGCGGATTGGATCTGTGATCTGAGGTTTATCCTCATTGCTGCACACAAGAAGAATTATGTCCTTGATGCACCGCTAGGTGACAAACCTATTGCAGGAGCAGATGTAGACGTTATGAACGTTTGGCTAGCTCAAAATGATTACTACTTGATAGTTTAGTGCACCATGCTTAAACGGCTTAGAATCGGGACTTCAAAGACGTTTTGAATGTCATGGACCATATGAGATGTTCCAGGAGTTGAAGTTAATATTTCCAGCAAATACCCGAGTTGAGAGATGTGAAGTATCCAACAAGTTCTATAGCTAAAAGATGAAGGAGAATCGCTCAACTAGTGAGCATGTGCTCAGATTGTCTGGGTACTTCAATCACTTGAATCAAGTGGGAGTTAATCTTCCAGATAAGATAGTGATTGACAGAATTCTCTAGTCACCATCACTAAGTTACTAGAACTTCGTGATGAACTATAGTATGCAAGGGATGACGAAAACGATTCCCGAGCTCTTCGTGATGTTGAAATCGACGAAGATAGAAATCAAGAAAGAGCATCAAGTGTTGATGATTGACAAGACCACTAGTTTCAAGAAAAGGGCAAAGGGAAAGAAAGGGAAACTTCAAGTAGAATGGAAAACAAGTTGTCACTCCCATGAAGAAGACCAAAGTTGGACCAAAGCCTAAAACTGAGTGCTTACACTGCAAAGGAAATGGTCACTGGAAGCGGAAATGCCCTGAATATTTGTTGGATAAGAAGGATGGCAAAGTGAACAAGGGTATATTTGATATACAGGTTATTGATGTTTGCCTTACTAGTGTTTATAGTAGCCCTTGAGTATTTGATACTTCTTCGGTTGCTAAGATGAGTAACTCAAAACAGGAGTTAGAGAATAAACAGAGACTAGTTGAAGGGGAAGTGACAATGAGTGTTGGAAGTAGTTCCAAGATTGATATGATCATCATCGCACACTCCCTATACTTTCAGGATTAGTGTTAAACCTACATAAATGTTATTTAGCATTTGCGTTGAGCATGAATATGATTTTATCATGTTTATTGCAATACGGTTATTCATTTAAAGTCAGAGAATAATTGTTGTTCTGTTTACATGAATAAAACCTTCAAATGGTCATACACCCAATGAAAATAGTTTGTTGGATCTCGATCGTAGTGATACACATATTCATAATGTTGATGCCAAAAGATGCAAAGTTAATAATGATAGTGCAACTTATTTGTGGCACTGCCGTTTGGGTCATATCGGTGTAAAGCGCATGAAGAAACTCCATAAATATGGATTTTCGGAATCACTTGGTTATGAATCATTTGATGCTTGCGAACCGTGCCTTTTGGGCAAGATGAACTAAACTCCGTTCTCCGGAACAATGGAGCGAGCAACTGACTTATTGGAAATAATACATACTAATGTATGCGATCCAATGAGTATTAAGGCTCGTGGCCGGTATCGTTATTTTCTGACCTTCACAGATGATTTGAGCAGATATGGTATATCTACTTGATGAAACATAAGTCTGAAATAGTTGAAAGGTTCAAAGAATTTCAGAGTGAAGTGTAAAATCATCATAACAAGAAAATAAAGTTTCTGCGATCTGATCATGGAGATGAATATTTGAGTTACGAGTTTGGTCTTCATTTGAAATAATGCGGAATAGTTTCGCAACTCACGCCACCTCGAACACCACAACATAATGGTGTGTCCGAACGTCACAACCGCACTTTATTGGATATGATGCAATCAATGATGTATCTTACCGATTTACCAATATCGTTTTGTGGTTATGCATTAGAGACAACTGCATTCACTTTAAATAGGGCACCATCAAAATCCATTGAGACGATGCTTTATGAACTGTGGTTTGGCAAGAAACCAAAGTTGTCATTTCTTAAAGATTGGTGCCGCGATGCTTATGTGAAAAAGTTTCAAATTGATAAGCTCGAACCCAAATCGGAGAAGTGCATCTTCATAGAATACCCAAAGGAAACTGTTGGGTACACCTTCTATCAAAGATCCGAAGGCAAGATATTCATTGCTAAGATGGATCCTTTCTAGAGAAGGAGTTTCTCTCGAAAGAAGTGAGTGGGAGGAAAGGACAACTTGATAAGGTAATTGTACCTTCTCCCGAATTGGATAGTAGTTCATCATAGAAACCAGTTTCAGTGATGCCTACACCAATTAGTGAGGAAGCTAATGATGATGATCATGAAACTTCAGATCCAGTTACTATAGAATCTCGTAGGTCTTCCAGAGTATGGTCCGCACTAGAGTGGTACGGTAATCCTGTTCTGAAAGTCATGTTAGTAGACCATGATTAACCTATGAACTATGAGGAAGCGATGATGATCCCAGATTCCATGAAATGGCTGGACGCCATGAAATCTGAGATAGGATCCATGTATGAGAACAAAGTGTGAACTTTGGTGGACTTGCCCGATGATCGGCAAGCCATAGAAAATAAATGGATCTTCAAGAGGAAGACGGACGTTGATAGTAGTGTTACTATCTACAATTCTCGACTTGTCGCAAAAAGGTTTTCGACAAGTTCAAGGTGTTGACTACAATGAGATTTTCTCAACTGTAGCGATGCTTAAGTCTGTCCGAATCATGTTAGCAATGGCCACATTTTATGAAATCTAGCAAATGGATGTCAAAACTACATTCCTTAATGGTTTTCTTAAAGAAGAGTTGCATATGATGCAACCAGAAGGTTTTGTCAATCCTAAAGGTGCTAACAAAATGTGCAAGCTCCAGCGATCCATCTATGGACTGGTGCAAGCATCTCAGAGTTGGAATATACACTTTGATAAGTTGATCAAAGCATATAGTTTTATACAGACTTGCAGTGAAGCCTGTATTTACAATAAAGTGAGTGGGAGCACTACAGCCTTTCTGATAAGTATATGTGAGTGACATATTGTTGATCAGAAATGATGTAGAATTTTTCTGGAAAGCATAAAGAAGTGTTTGAAAGGAGTTCTTTAAAAGAAAGACCTCAGTAAAGCTACTTACATATTGGGCATCAAGATCTATAAGATAGATCAAGACGCTTGATAAGATTTTTCAATGAGTATATACCTTGGCAAGTTTTGAAATAGTTCAAAATGGACCAGTCAAAGAAGGAATTCTTGTATGTATTACAAGGTGTAAAGTTGAGTAAGACTCAAAACCCGACAATGGCAGAAAATAGAAATAGAATGAAAAGTCATTCCCTATGCCTCAGTCATAGGTTCTATAAAGTATGCTATGCTGTGTACCAGACCTATTGTATACCTTGCTCTGTATTTGGCAAGGGAATACAATTCTGATCTAAGAGTAGATCACTGGACAGCGATCAAGAATATCCTTAGTAAGGACTAAGGAAATGTTTCTCGATTATGGAGGTGATAAAAGAGCTCCTCGTAAAGAGTTACATCGGTGCAAGCTTTTACACCGATCCAGATGACTCTAAGTCTCAATCTGGATACATATTGAAATTGGGAGCAATTAGCTATAGTAGCTCCGTGCAGAGCATTGTAGACATATAATATTTACAAAATACATACGGCTCTGAATGTGGCAGACTTGTTGACTAAACTTCTCTCACGAGCAAAACATGATCATACCTTAGTACTCTTTGGGTGTTAATCACATAGCAATGTGAACTAGATTATTGACTCTAGTAAACCCTTTGGGTGTTGATCACATGACGATGTGAACTATGGATGTTAATCACATACAGATGTGAATATTGGTGTTAAATCACATGATGATGTGAACTAGATTATTGACTCTAGTGCAAGTGGGAGACTGAAGGAAATATGCCCTAGAGGCAATAATAAAGTTATTATTTATTTCCTTATTTCATGATAAATGTTTATTATTCATGCTAGAATTGTATTAACCGGAAACTTGATAAAGTGTGAATACATAGACAAAACTATTGTCACTAGTATGCCTCTACTTGACTAGCTCGTTGAATCAAAGATGGTTGTGTTTCTTAGCCATAGACATGATTGTCATTTGATTAATGGGATCACATCATTAGGAGAATGATGTGATTGACTTGACCCATTCCGTTAGCTTAGCACTTGATCGTTTAGTATGTTGCTATTGCTTTCTTCATGACTTATACATGTTCCTATGACTAAGAGATTATGCAACTCCCGTTTACCGGAGGAACACTTTGTGTGCTACGAAACGTCACAACATAACTGGGTGATTATAAAGGAGCTCTATAAGTGTCTCCAAAGGTACATGTTGAGTTGGCGTATTTCGAGATTAGGATTTGTCACTCCGATTGTCGGAGAGGTATCTCTGGGCCCTCTCGGTAACGCACATCACTATAAGCCTTGCAAGAAATGTAGCTAATGAGTTAGTTGTGGGATGATGCATTACGTAATGAGTAAAGAGACTTGCCGGTAACCAGATTGAACTAGGTATTGAGAGACGATCGAATCTCGGGCAAGTAACATACCAATGACAAAAGGAACAACGTATGTTGTTATTTGGTTTGACCGATAAAGATCTTCGTAGAATATGTACGAGCTAATATGAGCATCCAGTTTCCGCTATTGGTTATTGACCGGAAACGTGTCTCGGTCATGTCTACATAGTTCTCGAACCCGTAGGGTCCGCACGCTTAAGGTTTCGATGATAGTTATATTATGAGTTTATGAGTTTTGATGTACCGAAGGAGTTCGGAGTCCCAGATGAGATCGGAGACATGACGAGGAGTCTCGAAATGATCGAGACGTAAAGATCGATATATTGGATGACTATATTCGGACTTCGGAAAGGTTCTGAGTGATTGGGGTATTTTTCGGAGTACCGGAGAGTTACGGGAATTCGTCGGGGAGTATATGGGCCTTATTGGGCCATACGGGAATAGAGGAGAGAGGCCAAAAGGAAGGAGGCCTGCGCCCCCCCCCCCTTCCGTCTGAATTGGACAAGGGGTGCAGCCCCATTTTTCTTCTCCCTCTCCCCCTCTTTCCTTCTCTCCAACAAGGAAAGGAGGAGTCCTACTCCCGGTGGGACTAGGACTCCCCCCTTGGCGCGCCCTCCTCCTTAGCCGGCCACCTCCCCCCTTGCTCCTTTATATACGGGGGCAGGGGCACCCCATAGACACAACAATTGATCTCTTGATCTCTTAGCCGTGTGCAGTTCCCCCCCTCCACCATAGTTCTCCTCGATAATATTGTAGCGGTGCTTAGGCGAAGCCCGGCAACGGTAGAACATCAAGACCATCACCACGCCGTCGTGCTGACAGAACTATTCCCCGACATTCTGCTGGATCGGAGTACGGGGAACGTCATCGAGCTGAACGTGTGCTAGAACTCGGAGGTGCCGTAGTTTCGGTGCTTGATCGATCGGGCCGTGAAGACGTACGACTACATCAACCGCGTTGTTCTAACGCTTCCTCTTTCGGTCTACAAGGGTACGTGGACAACACTCTCCCCTCTCGTTGCTATGCATCACCATGATCTTGCGTGTGCGTAGGAATTTTTTTTAAATTACTACGTTCCCCAACAGTTTTTTCGGTGCCGGCGCAAAAAAATTGCCTGCAGAGGCCTTTCTGGGGGCGCGACTGGAGATGCTCTAGAAACTACATCCTCTTAAGAATCCAATTATATACTTTTTGTGACATAGTAACTCATATTTACTTAGTCAAATGGATGACCTAGAACTACATGCACACCCAATAAACAGAGACGGAGGAAGTAGTATCTTCTTAGATCAATACAGTTGGGATTCACCATGAAGCAAAACCAAGTCGTAGGCTGCACCTGTCGTGTTGGCGTAGCAACTCAAGCAGGGTCAGTCCGCACACGAAATGGCGACATACTTAATAGGACTGTCGGTGTCAAAACCGGCGGATCTTGGGTAGGGGGTCCCAAACTCTCCGTCTAAGATTGATGGTAATAGGAGACAGGGGACACGATGTTTACCCAGGTCCGGGCCCTCTCTATGGAGGTAACACCCTACATCCTGCTTGATTGATCTTGATGAATATGAGTATTACAAGAGTTGATCTACCACTAGATCGTAATGGCTAAACCCTAGAAGTCTAGCCTATGTAATTATGATTCTGCCCTATGGACTAAACTGATACGTAGCATCCCTCGACTACCCGCACCGACACTCCATCACCATCGCAAGCACCAAGTGGACCAATGACAAGAGCACGTGCACGAGCCATCGAGAACGAGGTTGACTCTCTCCTCTTCGAGTTTCGTTCGTATTCGCATGAGAATTAGGTTCTACCTCATAAAGATATGTTATGTATTCTAGGGTACCAAGAAGATGATCGTTAGAAGGAGAAGGTGAAGCTGCGAGCATCCATGGAGCAAGAGAATGAACGAGAGGTCAAGGATAAGGATGGGAAGAAGCTCCTGGACACCCCGGGTACCCGGACGGAAGGACCCCGGGTGCCCGGACTCGAAGACAAGGGGAAGGATGAACCCCCCTGGACACCCTGGGTGCCCGGCCATCTCACCCCCGGGAGCCCAGCCTCTGCCCAGGCAGCGCCCCAGCCGGCCCCGGGTCCCCGGCCCCAACGCCCCGGATGCCCGGCCCAACACGCCCAGCCGGGCCCGGGTGCCCGGCCCTCCACTTGGCCCGCGCCCGGCCGGCCCTGGGCGCCCGGCCAACCAGCCCCGGGTGCCCGGGCCACACCGCCCCTGCCGCCCTCTGCCACCCCGGGTGCCCGGGCCTTGGACCCCGGGTGCCCGGTCCGCCATCCTCCGATGCCCCTGACCGGTCCGGGTGCCCGGCCGGTTCCACCCGGGGAGCCTGGACCCTTCCACCGTGGCTACGCATTTTAGGGACATTTTAGTCCTTTGTACCACCCCCCCCCTCCCTAAGTTTCGTCCCTAGCCTTTATATACTGATCTCCTAGACCATTTGGAGGGTTAGCAAAGTATTAGATTAAAAATTGTGAGCTTTGCTCCTTGTATCCCCTCCTGTTTGGAGATCAAGCCCCCACCTAGGGAAGAATCCTTTGGATTGTCAAGGCCTCCTCTTGGAGAAGATCATCATCAAGACCTCACCTAGTGGGAAGAACTTACCTAGTGCTATTCTCCTTGAATATTTCATGTAATCTTGTGGATTTCATGTACGCTACTCTAGTGGATGTGATATTTGGGTTTGTTTGAGTGTTTTGTTCCTTGTGTTCTTAAGTGTTCTTCCTCCTTTTCCCCCTCCAAGTGTGAAAAGATCCCCTCTAGGGTTTGACCCTACAACATCTTGGTATCATGAGCAAGGTTTATTCACATCTTGGAGTCCCATCCCCCCATTTGCTTGCTTGATTTTGTGTTTTTTTCGTCCAAATTCGAAAATCCCCACAAAAAATAACCCCAAATATTTTTCTTGCAATTTGTTGGATCTTGTGAGATTTGGTTGTTTTGGTCCATGGATTTGATGTTTGGCAAGTGGATCTCGCCCCTACCCAACAATCCCAACCCTTCCCACCACGGAATCCACGGAATTTTGCATTTCCCCCAAATTTCCGCCCTACCCGTAGAACACCGGGTGCCCGCACCTCGAACCCCCAGGCAGCCGCACCCCCGGGCCATTTCGCCCAGCCAGCTCCGTGCACCCGCACCTCCCACCCCCGGGTGCTCGCCCCCCCCCCCCCCCCCCAAATCAGCCCACTACCAACAAAGTTTTGGCCATAATTTCCACCTCCCAAGTCTGTTTTTCGTGTTCTTTCGCTCGTTTGGAATCTCTTGACATCCCCCATCCACTCATCCCACTACCACCACCATTAGCCCCCATCCAAAAAATCATCACAAAAACACCCACCTTCCGCATTTGACCGATTTCGTGTTGCCATTTCCGTTTCCTAAGGTGTTTCGACTACTTAGGAGCGTGTGCCATTGTCATCACCATCATTGACTCGGAGCCATCTTCACCGCTAACCGTGAGAAAGGACGGTAACCTCGACGACACTTACTTCTTACCTTGCCTTTTTGCATTGATAGCCTGAGCCACTTTGTGTTGCTTACCCATTGAGACTAGCAAGTTGAGAATTGCCGGGCCACGCTACTATGCACCATAGTGATCGTGTTATCATCCTTGTGCCATAAGTCTCTCCTGTGCATATCATATATACTTGTCTCATATCATACTCGGCTCGAGCATCAAGCATAGAGAAAAAAAAGAGAAGAAAATCTTTTAAGCAAAAGAGGAGCAACAAATAGCTTGTAAGGAATAGAATTGAGCCATTTGCATAGTTATATCGTCTTGGAGCAACTCGCCTCCGACCTTCATCAAAACATCGACAACAAATTCAACACACAAATGGAAGAGCACCACAACATGATTGTGCGATGCCCATCTTCCTCATTCGCTTCTTCAAGATGGCGCCACTCAAGTCACCGTACAAGTCGGCAATCTTCGGACTACTCCTCTTATGATGCAGGTCTGCCACGAGCTCGCCTTCCTTGACGTGATCATCCTCAAGATCACCAAGCTCAAGAAAATCCATTCCATGGCAATGGCTTACAAGACCGAGTTCGAGCACATGAACGGATGCGACACCAAGTCCCTCAAGGAGCAATGGAGCAAGAGCAAATACCTCCACAAGTACCACATCAAGTCCCTCAAGACGGTAATGCACTTCGACAAGTACAAGAGCGCCGTGAGGCAAAAGCCCTCGAACGTGAAGCTCAAGCACTTGAAGCACAACAAGCTCTATGCTAGGCAACTAGATCCGTTGAAGACCGCCACCGCCAAGTGCGAGAACAAGAGGAAGCTCTTCGTCGCGAGATTCAAGAAGAAGAAGCCCGACGCGAAGAGCAACAAGAAAGGCGCAATCAAGCAGACATTCCTCGCCCTCCTCCAAGACAAGAGCGACACCAAATGGAACAAGTGCTTCAAGACCCTCCTCCATGCCAAGAGCGACATCACGAGGAACGAGCATTTGAGGACTTTCCAAGGCAAGAGCGATATCAAAACCGCTATCAAGATGAAGAACTCCACTACGGCAAGCTCAAGTTCACCATGCCAAAGTTCTCCGGAAGCATCGATACCGAAGAATACCTCTCTTGGGCATTGAAGGTGGACAAGATTTTTCGCCTCCACAACTACGATGAAGAAAAGAAGATCGCCATGGCCTCCCTCGAGTTCCAAGACTATGTCCTCATTTGGTGGGAACAAGTGATCGAGCGACGATATACAAGAAGCGAACCACCAATCAAAACTTGGGAAGCAATGAAGGAAGTCATGAGAGCCCGCTTTGTGCCTACTCACTACACTCGAGATCTTTTCAAGAAGTTGCAACTCCTCAAGCAAGGCACAAAGACGGTGGAAGAATACTACCAAGAAATGGAGATTTCCATGATACGAGCCAATGTCAAGGAAGATGACGAGCAAACAATGGCACGCTTCTTGAACGGCCTCAACCACCCAATCAAGCGGATCGCCGACTTCCAACCATACTCCAACCTTCTTGAGCTAGTTCATCAAGCGACCAAGGCCGAGCGACAAGTGCAAGATGACTTCAAATACGCCAAGTACTCGTCCAAGACCTACGGCTCCTACTCTGAAGCTCCCGTGACTTCGGCACCTCCTACATCAACTCAAGCATCACCAAGTATCGGAGACAAGTCAAGTTCCAAGCAAGTGGCACCTTCCTCGACTTGTCCTCCGGCAAGCACCTACCAATCCAAGACTCCTTCATCTCCGATGCCTCCCGATGATCCTGTCAAGACAAGTTCATTCAAGTGCTTCACATGTGGCGGCCGAGGACACAAGTCCTTCCAATGCACCAACAAGCGAACAATGATATTCAACGATGACGGCACATACGACTCGATGAGTGAAGAAGAAAGGGAAGCCACTGAGCACATGGCCATGCACCGGCGCGTGAACAAAGATGAAGATGATCAAGTCTTTTGTGACAACGATTCAAGTCCCTCTCTCATGGTCTCCAAGGTCTTGACGCTCCAACACCACCAAGGCGAAGACCAACGGTGCCATATCTTCCACACCAAGGCCGGCATCAATGGGCGCTTCGTCAAGGTCATCATCGACGGAGGTAGTTGTCACAACTTGGCAAGTAAAGAGCTATGTTCCAAGCTGCAATTGGTCAAGAAGAAGCACCCCTGTCCCTACAAGGTGCAATGGCTAAGCGACTCCAGAACTATTCAAGTGGAGCACATGTTGCAAGTGTCTTTCAAGATCGGGGCATACGAGGACACCCTAGAGTGTGATGTGGTTCCTATGTTCGTGTGCCACCTTGTTTTGGGAAGACCTTGGAAATTCGTCCGTGGTGTCATCCACAACGGACGAACCAACCACTATAGCTTCAAGATTAAAGGCAAGGAGTATGTGCTTAGACCAATGTCACCAAGCCAAGTGATCGCCGACAAGCATGCTTCCACCCATCATGGAGAAACTAGTGAGAGAGTGCACCAACAAAAAGAAAGTGAGAGCCACAAGCAAAAATTGAGCGCCTCTTCGCCAAGAGAGAAAAACTTAGTCCTCCTAGCCACAAAAAGAGAGATGAGAGAAGTGTGTGAGAACCCATCGAGTGTCGTCCACTTTGTCCTCCTATGCAAAGATGAGGTTACCAAAAATAACAATCCTAATCCTCGTCCTCTATTGTTTTCCAACTTGTTGCAGGAATTCGAGGATGTGTTTCTCGATGAGCTACCTCCCGGTCTCCCTCCTCTACGTGGCATTGAACATCGGATCGACCTCATCCCCGACGCACCTCTTCCAAACAAGGCTCCCTACCGCGTCAACCCCGAATAAACAAAGGAGATCCAACGGCAAGTACAACAACTAATCGACAACGGTCATGTACGTGAAAGCTTAAGACCTTGTGTCGTTCCCGTTATACTTGTGCCCAAGCAAGATGGTAGTTTTCGCATGTGCTCGGATTGTAGACCTATCAATGCAAATACCGTGCGTTATAGGCATCCCATTCCTCGCTTAGATGATATGCTTGATGAACTTTGCCACCATTTTCTAAAAAATTGATCTTAAAAGTGGATATTATCAAATCCGCATACAAGAAGGTGATGAATGGAAAACCGCTTTCAAAACTAAATTTGGCTTATACGAGTGGTTGGTTATGCCTATGGGTTTATCGTAAGCTCCCGGTACTTTCATGCGACTTATGCATTTTGTGCTTGAGTAAGATTTTAGCACTATTGCCACTCCTTTGCATGCCTTCAGTAAGAAGAATGCTCCTTTTGTTTGGGGACCTCTGCAATCAACCACTTTTGATGAGCTCAAATCTTTGCTTACACATGCTCTGATTCTTGCTTTACCCAACTTTGACAAAACTGTTGAGGTTCATTGCGATGCAAGTGGTACCGGAATTGGTGGAGTTTTGATGCAAGAAAAATGAGCTATTGCGTATTTTAGTGAAAAACTTTCCGGTGCTCAACTTAACTATCCCATCTATGACAAAGAATTGTTTTCCTTAGTGCGTGTGTTACATGTGTGGGAGTATTACCTTAGACCGCATGAGTTTGTCATACACACCGACCATGAAACACTTAAATACCTTAAAGGTTAAACCAAGTTGAATAAATGGCATGCTAAATGGAGTGAATTCGTTGAATCTTTTCCCTATGTGATAAAGTACATTAAGGGCAAAGAAAACATGGTGGCGGATGCCCTTTCACGCAAATGCATGTTACTTACTCAACTTGAATTGAATGTAGTTGGATTTGATCATATCAAAGATTTGTATAAGGGTGATGTGACTTTTGCTACTCCTTATGGTAAGTGTGTGACGCATACTTCTTGGGTAGATATTATATCAAAGATGGTTATCTTATGAGAGCTAACAAACTATGCATTCCCGAGTCTTCTCTTCATTTGCTCCTTTTGCAAGAGGCTCATGGAGGCGGACTCATGGGACACTTTGGAAGCGACAAGACTTTCGCCACGCTCTCCAAGAACTATTATTGGCCCAAGATGTTTCGCGATGTCACCCGCTTCAACAACCGGTGCTCTACATGTTGCAAAGCTAAGTCACACTCTCAATCCCATGGTTTACATATGCCTTTACCTATTCCACATCAACCTTGGGAAGACATTAGCATGGATTTTGTGCTTGGATTACCTAGGACTCAAAATGGAAAGGACTCCATTTTTGTTGTTGTGGACCGATTCTCTAAAATGGCTCATTTTATCCCATGCAATAAGATAGACGACGCTTCACATGTTGCCAATCTCTTTTGTAGGGAATCTTGCAGTTGCACGTTGTACCAAAGACAATTGTGTCAGATCGAGACGTCAAGTTCTTAAGCTACTATTCTCCACGGCGTATCATCCTCAAACCGACGGCCAAACGGAAGTCACCAACCGGACGCTTGCAACTCTCCTATCTGTGTTGATCAAGAAGAACATCAAGGAGTGGGAAGAGTGCCTACCCATCGCCGAGTACGCCTACAATTGTGAAAGACACTCTACCACCGGCAAGTCCCCCTTTGAGGTCGTCAACGGTTTCAACCCTTTGTCGCCATTCGACATCCTTCCTCTACCGCTTCAAGAACGAGCAAACATGGACGCAAGTGCAAGAGCCGCCTACCTCAAGAAAATGCATGAAGAAACACGTTCCACGATCGAGCGCCAAGTACAACGACTCGCTTCCAAGCTCAACCTCAACAAGTCTCCTATGGTGTTCCAACCGGGTGATCAAGTATGGATACATCTCCGCAAAGACCGCTTCCCCAAGGAACGCAAGTCCAAGCTACTCCCGAGAGCCGACGGACCATTCAAGGTGCTTGCACGCTACAATGACAACGCCTACAAGGTCGACATCCAATGCGACAAGTACAACATTAGCGACATCTTCAACGTCAAAGACTTGGCCAAGTACCATGGTGATGAAGAGCATGATCCGTGAACGGATCTCTCCCAAGGGGGGAGACGATACGGAACATCCCTCAATTAATCGCACCGACACTCCATCACGATCGCGAGCACCAAGTGGACCAATGACAAGAGCACGTGCACGCGCCATCGAGAACGAGGTTGATTCTCTCCTCTTCGAGTTTCGTTCGGATTCGCATGAGAATTGGGTTCTACCTCATAAAGATATGTTATGCATTCTAGGTTACCAAGAAGATGGTCGTGAGAAGGAGAAGGTGAAGCTGCAAGCATCCATGGAGCAAGAGAATGAAGGAGTGGCCAAGGAGAAGGAAGGGAAGAAGCTCCTGGACATCCCGGGTGCCCGGACGGAAGGACCCCGGGTGCCCGGACTCGAAGACAAGGGGAGGACCGAACCCCACTGGACACCCCGGGTTACCGGCCATCTCAGCCCTAGGTGCCCGCCCTCTGCTCGGGCAGCGCCCCAGCCGTCCCCGGGTGCCCGGCCCCAAAGCCCCGGGTGCCCGGCCCAACATGCCTAGCCGGCCCCGGGTGCCCGGCGAACCAGCCCCGGGTGCCCGGCCCTCCACTTGGCCCGCGCCTAGCTGGCCTCGGGCGCCCGGCCAACCGGCCCCGGGTGCCCGAGGCACACCGCCCCGGCCGCCCTCTGCCACCCCGGGTGCCCGGGCCTTGGACCCCGGGTGCCCGGTCCTCCATCCTCCGGTGCCCCTGACCGGTCCAGGTGCCCGGCCGGTTCCACCCCGGGCGCCCGGACCCTTCCACCGTGGCTACATATTTTAGGGACATTTTAGTCCTTTGTACCCCCCCTTTCCCTAAGTTTCGTCCCTAGCCTTTATATACTCATCTCCTAGACTATTTTGAGGGTTAGCAAAGTATTAGATTAAACATTGTGAGCTTTGCTCCTTGTATCCCCTCCTCTTTGGAGATCAAGCCCCCACCTAGGGAAGAATCCTTTGGATTGTCAAGGCCTCCTCTTGGAGAAGATCATCATCAAGACCTCACCTAGTGGTAAGAACTTACCTAGTGCTATTCTCCTTGAATTGTTCATGTAATCCTGTGGATCTCATGTATGCTACTCTAGTGGATGTGATATTTGGGTTTGTTTGAGTGCTTTGTTCCTTGTGTTCTTCCTCCTTTTCCCCCTCCAAGTGTGAAAAGATCCCCTCCAGGGTTTGACCCTACAACATAAACCCTCCAGTTTATATAGACACCGGAGGGGACTAGGGTTATACAAAGTCGGTTACAGAGAAAGGAATCTACATATCCAAATCACCAAGCTTGCCATCCACGCAAAGGAGAGTCCCATCCGGACACGGGAAGAAGTCTTCTGTCTTGTATCTTCATAGCCCAACAGTCCGGCCCATGTTAATAGTCCGGCCGTCTGAGGACCCCTTAATCCAGGACACCCTCAGTAGTGCCTGAACCAGGCGTCAATGATGCGGGTTCAGCATGCAAATTGTCTTTGGCATTGCAAGGTGGGTTCCTTCTCCGAATACCCCAAAATAGTCTTCGAACACAAAAACCGTGTTCGGCTCTGCAAAACAAATCCCGCACACAACCGAAGAGAGTATAACATTTCACGATTCCAATCTGCTGACAACTTTTGGTAGCGTGACATCACGTCATCGCCCGGCCATTATTTGAACTATTTTTTAGCCTGCCGCTCCATATTTCGAGATGCGGTTTTATTGGCACGTCTTGTCAAAGCAGAGATCGTGTCCCCTTTATTGCGGGATTCTCATCAACACGGGCATGGATACACAGCCAAAAAAAAAACACGGGCATGGATAACCCAACCATTTTGTTCGCATGATTCCTTGGGAATAGGCATGTTTTAAGGCCTAGGAGGGACATTTGGTATTCATCGCCTTTATAAAGGAGCAAAGACTCGTCCTTCTTCCTTTATGCCAAGCCCTTCCTCAACCTCTCCCACCTCAAGTTCCAACACCCAACGTTCAAGCTATTCACTTTGCGCCTCCCAGTCATGTCCGGACCCAGCCCTCAAGGCCGGTGGGTGACTTCCTCCGTCACAGAGGCGGATATCACGAAGCTTCGGGAGGCAAGATAACTGACCGCGGAAATCCTCCACGGGCTTCCTGCTCAAGGGCAGGTTATTCCTACCCCCAGATCCGGCGAGAGGGTTGTATTCATCTCCCACTTCCTCTGAGGCCTAGGGTTCGCTCTTCATCCCTTTGTTTGAGGGATCCTGTTCTATTATGGGCTAGATTTTCACGATCTAGCTCCGAACTCCTTTCTTCATGTCTCGATGTTTATCATCATGTACAAGGCCTTCCTCTGTATTCCCCCACACTTCGGCTTGTGGCTTAGGACGTTCAATGTGAAGCCGAAGGTAGTCGACGGGAAACAGGCAGAGGTGTTGCGGTGAGCAAACTTGCCAATACTACTTGGCCAAAGGGTTCCTTCACAGAAACTTCTGACCTGTGGCAGCGGGAGTGGTTTTACATCACTGAACCCTGTGGTAATAGGTAGGCAGCTACACCTGCGTTTTGATCCGGTCCTCCGTTACAGCTTTGGTCATGGATTAATAAGGGGCTGGACTGGGGATCCATCGATGAAGTGCAGACGCTACAAAGCCGCATTCGGAGCCTCGTCGAAAAGGACACTGGTCTCATCAACGTAATCCAAGTAAAGCTGGTCCGGCAGGTCCTACAGTGCCAGCGCCGGCCTCTCCGTATGTGGGAGTTTAATCTAGAAGGACTGCAAACCCTTTAGCACTTCTCTGACACAACGCTCAAAGGAATGTGGAAATCATTCTTTGGGACGTGAAAACGGTGGCCGGATACTACAGAGAACATCGGCCTTAACTGTAACCATCCGGATACCTCGGTAAGTACTCGACTCCCGAACACAGTTTAGTTAAATTTCTCATGACAATATATTGAGAAAATCATACTCGGCCAGGGCTGGACAACGAAGGCGGAGAGAATTAGGTGTTCGGCCCCTCTTCCCGAAGACTCAGCTGATCCGGTGTTAACGAGGATGTTGGCTCCGGCACCCTACCAAGTTTCGGTGAGGGAATACAAGGAGGAGGGCGAGGAGGCCCAAGGTGGCTGTCGGTGTCAAAACCGGCGGATCTCGGGTAGGGTGTCCCAACTGTGCGTCTAGGCGGATGGTAACAGGAGACAAGGGACACGATGTTTTTACCCAGGTTCGGGCCCTCTTGATGGAGGTAAAACACTACTCCTGCTTGATTAATATTGATGATATGGGTAGTACAAGAGTGGATCTACCACGAGATCAAGATGGCTAAACCCTAGAGGCTAGCCTATGGTATGATTGTTGTTCGTCCTATGGACTAAAACCCTCCGGTTTATATAGACACCGGAGAGGGCTAGGGTTACACAGAGTCGGTTACAATGGTAGGAGATCTACATATCCGTATTGCCAAGCTTGCCTTCCACGCCAAGGAAAGTCCCATCCGGACACGGGACGAAGTCTTCAATCTTGTATCTTCATAGTCTTGGAGTCCGGCCGAAGATGATAGTCCGGCTATCCGGACACCCCCTAGTCCAGGAATCCCTTAGTAGCCCCTGAACCAGGCTTCAATTACGACGAGTCCGGCGCGCATATTGTCTTCGGCATTGCAAGGCGGGTTCCTCCTCTGAATAATTCATAGAAGATTGTGAACACCAGGATAGTGTCCGATCTCTGCAAAATAAATTCCACGTACCACCATAGAGAGAATAATATTTACACAAGTTCAATCTGCTGACGTATTTTGTGGCGTGACGTCACACCACTACCAAGCCTTTACTTGAATCGTTTTTATTATACCACCTCAGCGTGTTTAGCGAAGCGGTTTCCTTGGCACGTCTTGTCGAAGCAGAGATCGTGTTCCCCTTATTCCGGGATTCCCATCAATACGGATGTGGGTAACCCAACCGCGCCATTGATTGCGGCGCTTGGGAGATAAGCGAGTTTTACCAAGCCGGTAGGGACGCATAGTTTCATCCGCCCATATATAAGGGGATAAGGATCCACCTCCTTTACCTACGCCTTCTTCCTCATTTGCTTATCCATCCCCGCGCACTCGAGCTCCAGCGCCCAAGTCCGCACATCTCACCTCGACCCTTTCCAGCCATGTCCGGAGCGGGAGGCAAGTGGATGGCCTCCTCCGTTACGGAGGGGCACATCAAGAAGCTGCGCAGCGCCGGATATCTGTCCAGCGACATCGCACACCGGCTGCCCGACGAGGGGCAGCTCATCCCCACCCCCAGGCCTCATGAGAGGGTCGTATTTCTTCCCCACTTCCTCCGCGGACTGGGCTTCCCACTTCATCCCTTTGTCCGGGGGCTCATGTACTACTATGGCCTGGACTTCCACGATCTAGCCCCAAACTTCATCCTCAACATCTCGGCGTTTATCGTCGTGTGCGAGGCCTTCCTCTGCATCCAGCCCCACTTTGGCTTGTGGCTAAAGACCTTCAATGTCAAGCCAAAGGTTGTGAAGGGCAGCCAAGCGGAGTGCGGAGGCGCCATGGTGGGCAAAATGCCCAACGTCACTTGGCTTGAGGGTGCCTTCGTGGAATCCATCAAAGGGTGGCAATCGGGGTGGTTCTACATCACCGAGCCACGTGACCCTAAATGGGCAGCGGCCCCCCGAGTTTAGATCTGGCATCCCCATGCAGCTCACCTCCTGGAAAGAGAAGGGCTTTCTATGGGGTAGTTCAGAGGAGCTGACCGGACTCTAGTCCTGTCTTCAGACCCTGGTGAACAAGAAGCTTAAGCTTGTCAACGTGATCCAGGTCATGCTCGTCCGCCGGATTCTCCCCTGCCAGCAACGGGCCTTCAATTTGTGGGAGTTTGATCCGGCACAGCACCGGACCTTGAGCGGGCTCTTCGACACGACGTACGAAGCTGCCTGGAGGGTGCTGTTCAAGGGCGCCGAAGCTCCCGCATCCGCAACTGAAGATCACGGATTCAGCACCCAGCGCCCGGCCGGCGAGGTAAGCTATGTCATCCTTTACGGGACACTCATTTTTTTCCATAGTTTGACTCTATGTGGGATCTAAACTCCCAATGCCTTTAACAGGACTGGCAGAAGACGTTCGGACAGGTAAACTGTCCAGCTCCCCTTCCAGAAGACCCAGCGGACACCTGTTTGACGGGGCTGCTGGTCCCAGCACTTTACGTGGTGCCGGAGAAGAAGGCCAAGAAGAAGGCCACGGGAACCCGAAGGAGTTCCCGGCGTCAGGTGATATCGGACTCATCGTCCGATGACTCCGAGGAAGATTCCTCCCTGGAAGACGAGGAGGAGAAGAAAGAGGCCTCTCCCCCAGCGGGGGGAGAGAAGAAGAGGAAGGCCTCCCCAACGAGGGAGGCCGAAGGGTCCAAGAAGGGAAGGACCCTTCCCCCGGACTGCTCCGCCAACGTTGACGACGGCAACGAGGAGTGGCCCTCAAGGGCCAAGCCTCTGGCGAGATTGTAAGTATCCAGACTCCTAGATGATTTATAATTTTTCTTTTTGCCACACGGTGTCTTTCTAACGCCGGATACAACCTGTAGTCCGGCCAAGGACGATCTTCCCGCTTCGTCGAGCGGGTCCTTGGGTACGTCGGATGTGGATTCTATCCCGACCGCCTCCACCCCCCGTGACACCGACGACGTCGAGGTGGGATCCCGGGAAGGGATCCGCCAGGAGGAGGAGGCCCCGGAGGTGCCACAGGGCGACCTCCCGGACTTCGCATCGGACTCCGCACGGGAACCTGCAGTGGTTCCGGAGTCCGGGGAGCGGCCCCTTCATAAGAAGGGCAAGACTGTGACGCCGGCGGCCTCCGTCCAACCGGAGGCGCCGGATATCTTGTTGGAGGCGCTCAACGGTGCTTCCATCAAAGAAGAACACCGCACTGTCATGAGTGCGGTGATTCAGAAGGTTCAGCTCACCAAAAGTGGGTTGACCGAAGCCTGCAGCAGCCTTATAACAGGCTTTGAGGTAAGAAGTTTAAGATGTGTAATATAATACCACATAGACAGTAGCCCCTGATGCTCGATTCGGTGTTCGGAAACAAAAGCTGGACTGAGGATCTAAAAAAGATATACGCATGAGTCTAAAAAATATGTCAATATGGGTTTGCAGGCTGCGCTGCTAACCTCAGCCGCACTAACTGCGGAGGTCAATACCTTGAAGCAGAGCCTCGAGCGGTCCGAGAGTGAGCTCGGCCGTGCCAAGAAGCAGCTCGAGGACAAGGAAGGTGA
The DNA here is from genome assembly GCA_963921465.1 of Triticum timopheevii. Lineage (NCBI taxonomy): Eukaryota > Viridiplantae > Streptophyta > Magnoliopsida > Poales > Poaceae > Triticum > Triticum timopheevii. The sequence continues at coordinate 245,155,160 of OY997266.1, forward strand.
GTAACACCGTATTAAAGTTGTACCTTACAGAAAAGGATTTGGTTGCAAGAGAAATAACAAGGATAACGTGGGTACTACAGGGGCCACAAACGAGGTGGCGACCCTGAAGGAGGCAGTGTCCGCGGCCGAACACAATGCGGCCGCGGAACGAGCCGAGCGAGAGAAGCAGGAGGCGCGGGTGGCGGCGGTACAGCAAGAGCTCCAGGCTCTCGTGGAAAAGCACGAGAGTTTGGAGCGTGACTCGAAGACTCGAGAGTCCGAGCTTGCGTTGGCTCTTGAGAGTGCCAAAGCCGCTAAGGCCGAAGCCCACAAGGCCCTCCGGGAAATCGAGGATTTGAAGAAAATAGCGGCGGGTAAGGCATTTTTCATGCAAAGCAAGCATGTGAATGTGAATTACCTATTACTTACCGGAATTCGGAGCTCTCCAGGAGCGTTCGCAGATCTGCCCCGCAGCGTATCTGACGTTGCCGCTTTCTACTGGGCCGAGGAGGGGAGCTCGACGGAGAAGGTCTTCTGGTCTTAGTGTTCTGAGGCCGGACATCCGGTGCCCCTTAGCGACCAGCTGAAGCAGCTGATCGAGCTCCACAAGGTGGCCGAATAGGCCATGAAGGGCCTCATGTTCGGCTGTGGCCTGGGGAGGCCATGCCTGGGAGCTACTTTCGCCTCGTGCGGCGGCTGGTGGATGCGTGTCCCTGGGTTGAAGTCGTCAAGCAATCCGCCTGCATTCAAGGTGCCCGTCGGGCCCTTGCCTGTGCAAAGGTGCACTGGGGCAGGATGGATGTTGAGAAGCTTGTGACGGACGCGCCACCAGCGGGCAAGGAGTATCGCACGCCCGAAATGTATTATAAGAGTGTCCTGAAGGGTGCCCACATGATTGCGGGTGAGTGCTCCAAATATGTAATATTTGAGTAAACTCGCATTTTGTTATCCTGTGCGCTGAAAACTTTTGTTCATATGCACTAAGCAACGCTTCTTAATTTAAAATATTACCTTCTGTGCAGCCGTTTATCAAATTTGAGAGATGGCAAGTCGTTGGCTTCAGCCCCCACGCCACTAGTGCTGGGGTGTTCGGGATAAACTTGAGCGCTCGTGTTCCCATGTTTGGGTCCATCTAGGGAGGCGCGCAACATAACGAACGAGGCAACCGGACTTATAATGCTTGAACACTCTCACTTAGCCATAGAATTCTATAATTTTAAATTTTGGCGAAGCCCCTAGTGTTCGGAAGACCGAGTTCGGGGCGCTATCCACGCCTGGGCCGGACAAAGCCGGTTCCTCGCTCTAAGCGGCATAAGTCTTTAGGGACTCGAAAAAACCTCTCGAACAGCGACCAGCTCTCGCTGTATCATGACGGTCAGTTTTAGCTTTCTCCACTGAGGCGCTCGCCCAGCTCAACCGGGGCGCAATCGCAGTGGTTCTCCCAGTGCTACCTTAGCCGATACAACGGAACGTAAGGTACCAAAACATGGGAGCCGGGCAAACCCAACTATTGACCCAAGACATGATTCGGAGCCGATGCATATAATGCTATAAGTTCGGGGTGCCGCACTTGTGAAAGTGTTCGGACTTATCACACCATAATGCGGGGAACTTAAGCCCCTAGTTTATTTAGCCGTACCAGAGTGTACGGATGCAACATGTCATAAATGAACATATGTATAAGAAAGAAATGCAATTATAAGCAAAAAGCGATGCATTGTTTATTCCAAAAATACTACCATGAATGTAGAACGATACAAATAGTGCGGTAAGCAAGGGATTGGACTATTAAACATGTCCCCCTCCAGGGGTAGGCTGCGGAATGGTGTATTAAACAGATTTAATGCTCGTAATGGAGACCACCTGAGTGTTCGTTGTAGCCTTTCTCCTTCCCTAGCTGTTGCATCGTGAGTTCGGCAGGTCTACTGCCGGACAGGGCCTCTAGTAAGTGGAGTCCTGTGGATAAGAAAATAAAATAAAAAAGAAGGAAGACACACTTGGGAGCCCCTGGTGCGGTTAAGCCGCATTCTGGGCCTGTGGTGGTCGTGCCCCTCCCCCTGTGTGTTCCCCTGTTCGGAGGGAGCGTTCAGTATTTCCTTTGACCGTGATGACTCCTCGAGGGCCTGGCATCTTGAGCTTGAGGTATGCATAGTGCGGCACTATGTTGAACTTTGCAAACGCGGTTCGTCCGAGCAGAGCATGATAGCCGTTGCAGAACAGGACTATATCGAAGATTAACTCCTCGCTTCGGAAGTTATCCGGGGATCGGAAGACCACTTCCAGTGTAACTGAGCTTGTACAATTGGCCTCTACACCTGGTATGACGCCTTTGAAGGTTGTCTTTGTTGGTTTAATTCTTGACGGGTCTATGCACATCTTGCGCATTGTATCCTGATAAAGCAGGTTCAGGCTGCTGCCGCCGTCCATCAGGACTCTAGTGAGGTGAAATCCATCTACGATTGGGTCTAAGACCAATGCGGCGAATCCCCCGTGGCGGATACTAGTGGGGTGGTCCCTTCGATCAAAAGTGATCAGGCTGGAGGACCATGGGTTGAACTTCGGGGCGACTGGCTCCATCGCGTATACGTCCCTGAGTGCATGCTTCCGCTCCCTCTTAGGTATGTGGGTTGCATATATCATGTTTATCGTCCGCACTTGTGGGGGGAAACCCTTCTGTCCTCTATTGTTCGGCGGCTGGGTCTCTTCCTCGTCATCGCTATGCAGCCCCTTGTCATTGTTTTCGGCAATTAACTTGCCTGCCTGCTTGAATACCCAACAATCCCTGTTGGTGTGATTAGCTGGTTTTTCGGGGGTGCCATGTATCTGGCAAGAACGGTCGAGTATTCGGTCCAAATTGGACGGACCCGGAGTGGATCTTTTGAATGGCTTTTTCCGCTGACCGGGTTTAGAGCCTCTGAATCCGGTGTTGACTGCCGTATCCTCAGTGTTGTCGCCGTTAACACGGAGTTTGTTTTTGTTGTGACGCGACCTGCCATTGCGGTCCTTGGTATCCGGACTGCCAGAATTTTTGGTGAGGTTGTTACTGCGGGCTAGCCAGCTGTCCTCTCCCGCGCAGAAGTGGGTCATAAGTGATGTGAGGGCTGCCATGGATTTCGGCTTTTCCTGTCCTAGGTGCCGGGCAAGCCACTCGTCGCGGATGTTATGTTTGAAGGCTGCGAGGGCCTCTGCATCCGGACAGTCGACAAGTTGATTTTTCTTTGTTAAGAACCGTGTCCAGAACTGTCTGGCCGATTCGTCTGGCTGCTGAATTATGTGGCTTAGGTCATCGGCGTCTGGTGGTCGCACATATGTGCCATGGAAGTTGTCAAGGAATGCGGCCTCCAGGTCTTCCCAACACCCAATTGATTCTGCTGGCAAGCTGTTAAGCCAATGCCGAGCTGGTCCTTGAAGCTTGAGTAGGAGATATTTGATGGCGTGAAGATCGTCACCGCGGGCCATGTGAATATGAAGGAGATAGTCTTCGATCCAAACCACGGGGTCTGTTGTGCCATCATAGGATTCAATGTTCATGGGCTTAAACCCTTCGGGGATTTGATGATCCATTACTTCATCTGTGAAGCATAGTGGGTGTGAAGCGCCTCTATATTGGGCTATATCACGACGTAGCTCCAACGAGCTTTGTCTACTGTGTTCAGCCCGGCCGGAGTTGCCGTATCCGGCACGACGGTCGTCGTCGCGCATCGTGGGGCGCCCACGCTATCCATAGATCGATCTTGATTGTCTTGCCTTATCCTCCAATATGTCTCGCAAGTCCGGCGCATTCCCCCGTGGCTTCGTACTTTTCGAGCGGTGCCGGGGTACGGTTCTAATGGAGGGCCTAAAGGCCTCTCTGTCGCGGCCACGAGGTGGTCGGTCAGCCGTATTGCGCTTTGGTGATGCAGGTTTATATGCTTCCTCCTCTAATCAGGGGAGCAACTTGCGTTTGGGGTAGCTTTTGGAGGGGCGTTCGAGTTCATACTCTTCGGCCGCAAGGACTTCAGTCCATCTGTCGGCTAGCAGGTCTTGATCAGCTCTAAGTTGTTGCTGCTTTTTCTTTAGGCTGTTTGCCGTGGCCATTAGCCTGCGTTTGAAACGCTCTTGTTCGACGGGATCCTCGGGCACGACGAATTCGTAGTCGTTGAGGTTTGCCTCGTCTCCGTAGGGAGGCATGTAATTATCATCATCTACCTCTTCGTCTGCCGCTCTCTCATGAGGGATGGCTTCTCCGTCCTCCTGTGCTGAATCTTGCTGGAGGGGGTTCTCTTCGGCACTCTCTGGGGTGTTGTTATCTCCGGTGCCGGAATGTCCATTCTTGCTGTGGCGGGATTTAGAGCGGCGCCGCTGACGCCGGCGCTTGGGCTGTTTCTTGGAGGAGTCCTCCTCCGCTTTTTCCTCGCCATTCCCATCCTTTGGGATGTCCACCATATATATGTCGTATGACGAGGTGGTCTTCCAGTGCCCCGTAGGCGCTGGTTCTTGGTCGTCTCCGGCATCATCGTCCATACCGTCGATGTCTTCGGAGTCGTAGTCTAGCATGTCGGTTAGATCGTCGACAGTGGCTACAAAGTGGGTGGTGGGTGGGTTTTGAATTTCTTTGTCGTCCACATCCCAACCTTCCTAACCGCAATTCGGCCAGGGCTCTCTTGATAGCGAGAGATACCTTAGCGAATTCAAGATGTCACCAAAAGGTGAGTGTTGAAAGATGTCCGTGGCGGTGAACTCCATGATCGGCGCCCAATCGGATTCGATTGGAGGGGGCGCAGGGGGTTAGGAGTCCAGCGAGGAGTCCGATACCTCGGAGTCACGAGCGTCGCAAGGGACAAGGTCAGTATTCGGCTCCATCGTCGTAGAGGTTGCAGCCCCCGAGGCAGTGTCTAGCCACCCATCCTCGATCTGCACGGTCGGCTCTGAATTATGGGTCGGAGCGGACTCATGTGCGGCCTCCAGGGCACTGTCCGGCAGCAGAGCTAAATCATGCCCATCAAGTCAGTGCGGCGCGCTCGGCTGTGGCTCGAATCCATCGAAGATCAAGTCTCCGCGGATGTCAGCTGTGAAGTTTAGACTTCCAAATCTGACCTGATGGCTAGGTCCATAGCTTTCGATCTGCTCCAGATGGCCAAGCGAATTGGCCCGCAGTGCAAAGCCGCCGAATACGAAGATCTGTCCGGGGAGAAAAGTCTCACCCTGGACTACGTCGTTGTTGATGGTCAAAGGAGCCATCAAGCCTATCGGTGACGACACAGAGGAACTCTCAATGAAAGCACCAATGCCGGTGTCAAAACCGACGGATCTCCGGTAGGGGGTCCCGAACTGTGCATCTAGGTGGATGGTAACAAGAGACAAGGGACACGATGTTTTTACCCAGGTTCGGGCCCTCTCGATGGAGGTAAAACCCTACTCTTTCTTGATTAGTATTGATGATACGGGTAGTACAAGAGTGGATCTACCACGAGATCAAGGAGGCTAAACCCTAGAAGCTAGCCTATGGTATGATTGTTGTTCGTCCTATGGACTAAAACCCTCTGGTTTATATAGACACCGGAGAGGGCTAGGGTTACATAGAGTCGGTTACAATGGTAGGAGATCTACATATCCGTATTGCCAAGCTTGCCTTCCATGCTAAGGAAAGTCCCATCCGGACACGGGACAAAGTCTTCAGTCTTGTATCTTCATAGTCTTGGAGTCCGGCCAATGATGATAGTCCGGCTATCCGGACACCCCCTAGTCCAGGACTCCCTCAGTGGCCTTCATTCTAGAGGAACGCCGGGCACCTTGTCTGGGGAGATTGGGACTCCACTTTCAAAGATGGAAGGGAAGGGAAAACTGACATTCCTTTTCCTCATGGGAAGAAGAGGACCGCCTCCGAAGATTGGAGATGGAAGCTTCTAAGCGGGGGAAGATATCCCTGTCAGGGGGTTCTGGTTCGGGAGGTGACGTTGACACGCAGCCTCTTCGTAAAGATAGGCCCTTAGCTGAATCGTAAGTGAACAAGGGTGTTTTAAACATATCCCATTCTTTCCTAGTTGTAAGGGTAACAATAAAGTATATGTTTGCAGTCCCGCATGCAGCCTTCCTCAACAATCCTCCTCCTAGGGGGATCTTCTTCCGAAGATGATGGAGAGCGAGATGCCTCCACAGATCTCCCCGCCCGACAGGGCAAATGACTCTGAGGTGTCGTCCTGAAGGATCTCTCTTGATCAACAAGCAGTGCGAGGGACAGTGAAGACCAGGCCTGAAGGAAATACTTCGGCTATCCAAGGTTCAGGGTGTGCGGCCCCTATAGGGACCAACAATAAAGGGCCCGGACTATCCGATTTCTGAGGGATGGCGCGATCTGCTCCGAATCCGGAGGCGCTGGATACCTTGATGGACACATTGCGTCATGTGTCCGTTGAGGGAGTCCTGGATTAAGGGGTCCTCGGACAGCAGGACTATATACTTTGGCCGACTATTGGACTATGAAGATACAAGATTGAAGACTTCGTCCCGTGTCCGGATGGGACTCTCCTTTGTGTGGAAGGCAAGCTTGGATATTCGGATATGTAGATTTCCTTCTCTGTAACCGACTCTGTGTAACCCTAGCCCCCTCAGGTGTCTATATAAACCGGAGGGTTTAGTCCGTAGGATAGGATCAATCATAATCATAGGCTAACTTCTAGGGTTTAGCCTCTATGATCTCGTGGTAGATCAACTCTTGTAATACTCATATCATCAAGATCAATCAAGCAGGAAGTAGGGTATTACCTCCATCGTGAGGGCCCGAACCTGGGTAAAACATCGTGTCCCCTGCCTCCTGTTACCATTAGTCTTAGACGCACAGTTCGGGACCCCCTACCCGAGATCCGCCGGTTTTGACACCGACGTTGGTGCTTTCATTGGGAGTTCCACTGTGTGTTGGGGAACGTTGCAGAAAATAAAAAATTTCCTACATTCACCCAGATCAATCTATGAGTTCATCCAGCAATGAGAGAGAGGAGTGCATCCACATACCCTTGTAGATCGCGAGCGGAAGCGTTCAAGAGAACGGGGTTGAGGTAGTCGTACACGTGGTGATCCAATCACCGGAGATCGTAGCGCCGAACGGACGGCACCCCCGCTTTCAACACACGTACAGTCAGCGTGACGTCTCCTCCTTCTTGATCCAGCAAGGGGGAAGGAGAGGTTGACGAAGATCCAGCAGCACGACGGCGTGGTGGTGGATGCAGCAGGGATTCCAGCAGGTCTTCGCCAAGCGCTACTGGAGGAGGAAGAGGTGTCACGGGAGGGAGAGGGAGGTGCCAAGGCTTAGCGTGCGGCTGCCCTCCCTCCCCTCCACTATATATAGGGGTAGGGGGCGCATGCCCCCCTTGGAGATCCCATTTAGAGGGGGGGCGGCGGCCCCCGGGGCAATGGCCCCCTTAGGGTTTCCAACCAGGAGGGGCGCATGCCCCCTCGGGGGGGCAACGGCCTCCTAGGGTTTCCAACTCTAGGAGCCTTGGGCCCTTGGGTGGGGTGCAACAGCCCACCAGGGTCTGGTTCCCACGCCACTTCAACCCATGGGGCCCTCCGGGATAGGTGGCCCCACCCGGTGGACCCCCGGGACCCTTCCGGTGGTCCCGGTACAATACCGGTGACCCCCAAAACTTTCCCGATGGCCGAAACCTGACTTCCTATATATAATTCTTCACCTCCGGACCATTCCAGAACTCCTCCTGACGTCCGGGATCTCATCCGGGACTCCGAACAACTTTCGGGTTACTGCATACTCATATCTCTACAACCCTAGCGTCACCGAACCTTAAGTGTGTAGACCCTACGGGTTCGGGAGATATGCAGACATGACCGAGACGCCTCTCCGGTCAATAACCAACAGCGGGATATGGATACCCATGTTGGCTCCCACATACTCCTCAATGATCTCATCGGATGAACCACGATGTTGAGGATTCAATGAACCCCGTATTCAATTCCCTTTGTCAATCGGTACGTTACTTGCCCGAGACTCGATCGTCAGTATCCCAATACCTCGTTTAGTCTCATTACCGGCAAGTCACTTCACTCGTACCGTAATGCATGATGCCGTGACCAGACACTTGGTCACATTGAGCTCAATATGATGATGCATTACCGAGTGGGCCCAGAGATACCTCTCTGTCATACGGAGTGACAAATCCTAGTCTCGATTCGTGCCAACCCAACAGACACTTTCGGAGATACCCGTAGTGCACCTTTATAGTCACCCAGTTACATTGTGACATTTGGCACACCCAAAGCACTCCTACGGTGATGTAGGGCGGAACCCTATAGCGTTGATCTTTCACGTTTGGAGTGGATCCTACGGGGAATCACGAAGAACATGCGGAAGCACAAAGGGAAAACACGGGGAAAACGAGGGAGAGAATCACTCAACCGACAAGGAATCAATCACACAAGTGCTAGATCACCACACACATAAGAGATACACGAGATCCAAATTAAACAAAGGTAAGGATACAAAGGAACCGTTCTTCTCCGAGAGGAGGCCTTGATGTTCTTCCCTAGAAGGGGTCTTGAATCCGCTTGGCGGATCTTCTCCGAAGAGGTCGTGAACTCCGAGGAGAAGTGTCCAAGTGGATGAGCAAAGGCTCTCACACAAACATGAGCTAATCCAATGCTAAATATAATTAGGAGGTGGGGGAGACCTATTTATAGTTGTAGTGCAAATGGAGGTCAAAGCGAAGGGATACAAGGGCTCCATCCCGCGGGATTAGTCACTCAGGGGTCGGACATCCGGAAGGCGTCGGACGTCCGGAGGCTCAGGACGGTCCGGACGTCCGTAAGGCGTCGGTCGTCCGTAGATTTGGCTCTGGTTGGCATTGGTCGGACGTCCGGAAGGCGTCGGTCGTCCGTGGATTCGGCTCTAGTTGGCCTTGTGCAGCGGCCGGACGTCCGGAGGGCGTCGGTCGTCCGTAGATTCGGCCCTGGTTGGCATTGTTCAGCGGCCGGACGTCCGTGCCCTGGGACTCGTCGGACGTCCAGACTTGGTCGGTCGTCCGACGCCTGTAGCTTCAGCAGCCTTTCTTCTTCTTCTTCAACATGCTTGGGGTCCTCGCCGTCTTCGCTCTTGCAAGTGGTTGTTCCTTGGCTCATCTCCAGGTGCCTGATTACACATAGAGTTTCCGAATGAGGTAGTAGCCATGTCTCGTGAGTAGAAAGAGGAATTTCCGAGAGGAGCAAGTTCACCTTATCTTCGATAGCCTTGGCTCTAGATCTTGTCATGGGTCCAAGTGGTGTTGAGGAAGATGTAGACACGTCCGTGGGGATGAGTGAGGGATGCTCCGCATCATCTCCCCCCCCCCCTTGGGAGAGATCCGACCTCGGATCAAAAACTTCATCTCCATGGTAAGGTGCGAGGTCCTTGACGTTGAAGATGTCGCTCACATTGTACTTGTCTCGAGGTAGGTTGATCTTGTAGGCGTTGTTGTTGTAGCGTGCTAGCACCTTGAAAGGTCCATCGGCGCGAGGGAGAAGTTTGGACTTGCGTTCGTTGGGGAAGCGGTCCTTGCGAAGGTGTAGCCACACTAGATCACCAATGTTGAAGACCATGGGTTGTTTGTTGACGTTGAGCTTGGTCGCTAGTTGTTGTACTTGTCGCTCATTGGTGTGCCTTGTATCTTCATGCATCTTCTTGATGTAGCTTGCATGAGCACTTGCGTCGAGGTTGGTTCTCTCTTGTAGAGGAAGTGGTAGAATGTCCAATGGGGACAATGGGTTGAAGCCGTAGACGACCTCGAAAGGGGACTTGCCGGTCGTCGAATGTCTTGTGCGGTTGTAGGCGTACTCGGCGATGTGTAGACATGCCTCCCACTCCTTGATGTTCTTCTCGATCAACACGCGAAGTAGAGTGGATAGTGTCCGATTCGTCACCTCCGTTTGGCCGTCGATTTGAGGATGGTATGCGGATGAGAACAAGAGCTTGATTCCGAGCTTGGCGCATAGAGTCTTCCAAAAGTAACTCAAGAACTTGACGTCGCGGTCAGAGACAATTGTCTTTGGTACTCCATGGAGGCGCAAGATTTCCCTACAAAAGTGATTTGCAATATGTGAAGCATCGTCTACCTTGTTGCAAGGAATGAAATGTGCCATCTTAGAAAATTGGTCCACAACAACAAACACGGAATCCTTTCCATTTTGAGTTCTAGGCAAACCAAGTACAAAATCCATGCTAATGTCTTCCCAAGGTTGATAAGGAATAGGAAGAGACATGTAAAGACTATGAGATTGAGCTTTTGACTTAGCTTTGCGGCATGTAGAGCATCTTGTGGTGAAGTGTGAGACGTCACGGAACATCTTGGGCCAAAAGTAGTTCTTGGAGAGCGTGGCGAAAGTCTTGTCCCGTCCAAAATGTCCCATGAGTCCGCCTCCATGAGCCTCTTGCAAAAGTAGCAAACGAAGAGAAGACTCGGGAATGCATAGTTTGTTAGCCCTCATAAGATAACCATCCTTGATGTAATATTGTTCCCAAGATGTATGCATCAAACATTTGGCATAATGAGGTGCAAAAGATGTATCACTAGCATACAAGTCTTTTATGTGCTCAAAGCCAATAACATTCAACTCAAGTTGGGTGACAAGCGTGCATATGCGTGAAAGTGCATCGGCAACTACATTTTCCTTACCCTTAATGTACTTGATCACATATGGGAAAGATTCAATAAATTCACTCCATTTGGCCTGACGCTTGTTCAATTTAGTTTGACCTTTTAAGTACTTAAGCGTTTCATGATCGGTATGGATGACAAACTCATGAGGTCTAAGATAATGTTCCCAAACATGTAGTACACGCACTAAAGCATACAATTCTTTGTCATATATGGGATAGTTAAGTTGAGCACCGGAGAGTTTTTCACTAAAATATGCAATGGCTCGTTTTTCTTGCATCAAAACTCCGCCAATTCTGGTACCACTTGCATCACAATGGACCGCAAAAGTTTTGTCAAAATTGGGCAAAGCAAGAATCGGAGCATGAGTAAGAAAAGACTTGAGCTCATCAAAAGCGGTGGATTGCAAATATCCCCAAACAAAAGGAGCATTCTTCTTACTCAAAGCATGCAAAGGAGCGGCGATTGTGCTAAAATCTTTCACAAAGCGGCGATAAAAACCTGCAAGACCAAGGAAACTTCGCACTTGTTGCAAATTGGTGGGTTGGGGCCAAGTTTTAATTGCTTCAATTTTAGTTTCATCAACATGGACACCCTTGGAAGAGACAACGAAACCCAATAAATCCACTTTGTCAACACCAAATGTGCACTTTTTCATGTTTGCATAAAGACTTTCCTTGCGAAGTGTTTGCAAAACGAGCTTAACATGATCAAGATGCTCTTTCATGGTTTTGCTAAACACAAGAATATCATCGAAGTAAACCACAACAAAGACTCCAATGTAAGGTCGAAGTACATGATGCATGAGACGCACAAAAGTACCGGGAGCCTCCGATAAACCCATATGCATGACTAACCATTCATATAAGCCAAATTTTGTTTTGAAAGCCGTTTTCCATTCATCACCCTCGTGAATGCGTATTTGATAATATCCACTTTTGAGATCAATTTTTGAGAAAAAGTTAGCTCCACTAAGTTCATCAAGCATATCATCTAAGCGAGGAATGGGATGCCTATAGCGAATGGTGATAGCATTTATAGGTCTACAATCGGAACACAAGCGGAAACTTCCATCGGGCTTAGGCACAAGTATGACGGGAACGGCACAAGGGCTTAAGCTTTCACGTACATGACCGTTGTCGATTAGTTGTTGTACTTGCCGTTGAATCTCCTTGGTTTCTTCGGGATTGACACGGTATGGAGCTTTGTTTGGAAGTGGCGCTCCAGGGATGAGGTCGATTCGATGCTCAATGCCTCGAAGAGGAGGTAGACCCGGAGGTAGCTCATCGGGGAAAACATCTTGAAATTCCTGCAAAAGAGATTGAAACACCAAAGGTAACTCGTGAATGGTGTTAGTTTTTGTTTCTCCATCCTTGCACACAAGGACAAAGTGCATCACACTCGATGGGTTCTCACACACTTCTCTCATCTCACTTTTGGTGGCAAATAGTATGAGGTTTTTCTCTCTAGGCGAAGAGGCGCTCAAGTTTGGCTTGTGGCTCTCACTCACTTTTTGGTGGATCACTTTCTCACTCTTCTCTTTATGGTGGGTGGCTTGCTTGTCGGCTATCACTTGACTAGGATACATGGGTCATAGCACATATTCTTTTCCTTTCATCTTGAAGCTATAGTGGTTGGTACGCTCGTTGTGGAAGACACCACGGTCGAATTGCCATGGTCGACCAAGAAGGAGGTGACGAACGGTCATTGGGACCACATCACACTCCAAAGTGTCCTCATATGCACCAATTTTGAAGGATACTTGGACCGTATGCTCAACTCGTATTGTGCCGGAGTCACTTAGCCATTGAACCTTGTAGGGGTGCAGGTGCTTCTTCTTGACCAATTGGAGCTTGGAGCATAGTTCTTCACTTGCCAAGTTGTGGCAACTACCTCCATCGATGATGACCTTGACGGATCGTCCATTGATGCCGGCCTTTGTGTGGAAGATGTGGCATCGTTGGTCTTCTTCTTGTTGATGTTGAAGAGTCAAGACCTTGGAGACAACGAGAGCGGGGCTCGTATCTTCATCACAAAAGACTTGATCATCTTCATCCTCATTCACTTGCCTATGCATGGCTACTTTCTCAATAGCTTCCATTTCATCTTCACTCATTGAGTCGTAGGTGCCATCGTTGTTGAGGATCATGGTGCGCTTGTTTGTGCATTCATATGACTTGTGGCCTCGGCCGCCGCAAGTGAAACACTTGAAGGAGCTTGTCTTGACGGTCTCATCGGTCGGAGTAGATGACGAAGCACGCGGCTTGAAGTTGCTTGTAGTAGAGGAAGACGACTTGAACTTGTGGAAGGTTTCTTGTAACTTGACTTGTCGTCGTTGCTTGGAGAAGGCTTGGTTGATGTCGAAGTTGGGGTAGTTGTTGAAGCTTGGTTGTTGGAGAAGCCGTATGTCTTGGAGGAGTACTTGGCGTACTCAAAGTCATCTTGCACTTGGCGTTCCGCCTTTGTAGCTTCATGCACGAGCTCAATGAGGTTGGAGTAGGGTTGGAAGTCGGCGATCTTCTTGATGGGATGATTGAGTCCATTCAAGAATCGTGCCATTGTTTGCTCATCACCCTCTATGACATTGGCTCGAATCATGGCAATCTCCATTTCCTTGTAGTATTCTTCAACACTCTTTGTTCCTTGCTTGAGGAGTTTTAGCTTCTTGAAGAGATCGCGGTTGTAGTAGGTTGGCACAAAACATGCTCACATGACTTCCTTCATTTGAGCCCAAGTGGTGATAGGTGGTTCACCTCTTGCTTCACGGCGCTCAAGGACTAGTTCCCACCATATGAGCACATAGTCTTGGAACTCAAGTGATGCCATAGTGATCTTCTTCTCTTCCTCATGGTTGTGCAAACGAAAGATTTTGTCGACCTTCAATGCCCATGAGAGGTACTCTTCAGGGTCATTGCTTCCATTGAACTTGGGCATTGTGAATTTGAGCTTGCCATAGCGTTGCTCTTCATTGTGTTGTTGGCGATGGTGATGATGACGCCCTTGACATGGAGGGTAATCATCCTCATGTTGCTCTTGGCGTGGAGGAAGTCCATGATCAACTTTCTCTTGTTGACCTTGAGGTTGAGGTTGAGCTTGAGGAGCTTGTGAGGTAGCTTGACGTTGGACACGCGGATGGTAGTTCCTCTATTGGATTTCTTCTTGAAGGGCTTCCTCTTGATTGCGCCGTTCGCGATTGCGGTTGGCGATAGCTCGACTTGATGCTTGAAGGGCACGTTCCGCTTCAAGAGCTTGTGCTTCTCGTTGTTGTTGTTGAAGACATTGAGCCTCGGCATCTTGTTGCTCTTGATGTAGACGCGCTCGTTCTTGTTCTTCTTGGCGACGAAGACGTTTTCATTCTTGAGCTTGAGCAAACGCTACTTGGTTTGATTGGGGACGAGGGACTTGCTCATCGACTTGCTCTTGTGAATGCTTGACATGTAGCGGGTTGCGAGATGCATGACGGTCTTGACGCGCGGCTCGTCGAAGAGTGTTTGATGATGGTGTACTTGAGCCGGAGAAGGAGTCGTCGGAGTGTCGACTTGAGTGGCTCCGTCTTGAGTATGAGGATGTAGAAGGAGGCCGGTTCACCAACAAGGCATGGATCTCGTCCATTCTTGCATCGTTCTCTTGCTTGTGCGCGTCGAGCTTGTTGTCAAAGTAGTCTCTTGTACGTTGCTCGGAGAGTCGTAAGTCGGTGGCGAGGTTGTCGATGCGGTCGTTCATTGCTTGTTGCTCTTGATGCAATGCTCGTTGTGCACCAAAGAGGTGGCTCTTGGTGACGTATGATGACATGTCGTCGTCTTGCTCGATGAAGAGTGGTTTGGTAGAAGTACTTGGCCTATCCATCATTTCAAGCAAAATGTGAGTGGCAGAAGGAGAAGAACTAATACCAATGTACCTTTGACCGATGTTGAAGATGAATAAAGTTCACTCAAATGCGGACAATGAAATAGCACTATTGGTACCAATTCTTGTCGGTTCTCACACCTACACAAGTAAAAGCTTATGGTGGAACTTGGTTAGGATGGTGGCATAAATTTGATGCAATAGTAAGTGAGCTTCAATAATGTTGGAAACGGTTCACAAATTTGCAAATGCAACAAGTAGACCAAGCAAATAATAGTACACGGAAACACACATTCAAATAGATAAGTGGGATTGTGCAAACCAAAAGTGAGCCAAAATGTGGAAACCACGAAAATGCTCTTGTTGCACAATACTAGAGAGACGCTAGCAAGATTGCACAATAGGCGGATACGCAAACTTGTGCACAACCTACTAGGCAAAAATGCAACTATCTCTATCCCAAGTATGCTATATGTATGGTATTTCGGTGCAATGATCCAAGATGATCCAATATGACAATCTTAATGTAGTATGGCGCTATGGTTCTTGCTCATAAGCTCTTCGCTTATCTTTCCTCTTTACTTAAAAGCTTTGGTGGATCTTTCACTTTTGAGCTCTTTTCTCATGCAAAACTTCACGAACCAAGATAGCAATTGTGTATGCTATGACAACTTTGTGACACACAAGTGGATCCCAAGATATGCACCACTATGGTATGGTATGTATGCTATGGAGTATGATCACTAAATGTGCACAAGTCACGTTGCCGGCAATACTCAATGGCTAGTCTCGATGGGTAAGCTACGCAAAAGTAGGGCCATGTGGGGTACAATGCAATTGCAAGGTATGACAAAGATGTCGTCGAAGTTACCGTCCTTGGCGATGGTGAGACCCTTGTGAAGATGAGCCGTGGTGATGATGAAGTCGAACCGTACCTAAATAGCCGAAACACAATAGGACACGGGAACCACAACTCAAAATCTCAAGGACCAAAATATGTTAAGAATCGTCATCGGAGGTATTGGGGAAGATGGTGGTGTATGTGGGTTTGGAAGATGTGGTGGGATGTGGGGTTGTGGTGGTGGTAGAACTGACAAAGTTCAGTTTAGTCAGGGTTTTACGGACGTCCGGGCTTTTACGGTCGTCCGGTCTTTGTCGGACGTCCGACGTTTTCCGGTCGTCCGGAACCTGGGCGAAAATCGGGCTCGGGAAGAACTGCGAGATTTCCGGGGAAGAAGAAGACGGTGAGGTCGAAATCGAGCGATTTGGTGGATGGAAAAGGGTGGGGAGGGTGGGGGAAGCTAGATCCACACGTAGCAACACAAATCCATGGACCAAATCCAACAAAATTTCATCACACTAA
Organism: Triticum timopheevii; assembly: GCA_963921465.1. Taxonomy (NCBI): domain Eukaryota; kingdom Viridiplantae; phylum Streptophyta; class Magnoliopsida; order Poales; family Poaceae; genus Triticum; species Triticum timopheevii. The sequence goes on from OY997266.1 coordinate 245,170,967, forward strand.
CAAATCACAAAAAAAAATTGGGGCTATTTTTGTTGGGGATTTTCGGATTTAGGACGAAAACAACAAAATCAATCTAGAAAACATGGGGTAGGGACTCCAAAAACATGATAAACGTGGCTCATGATACCAAGATGATGTAGGGTGGAACCCTATAGCATCGATCTTTCACGTTTGGAGTGGATCCTACGGGGAATCATGAAGAACACGTGGAAGCACCAAGGGAAAACACGGGGAAAACGAGAGAGAGAATCACTCAACCGATAAGGAATCAATCACACAAGTGCTAGATCACCACACACATAAGAGATACACGAGATCCAAAGTCAACAAAGTTTAGGATACAAAGGAACCGTTCTTCTCCGAGAGGAGGCCTTGATGTTCTTCCCTAGAAGGGGTCTTGAATCCGCTTGGGGGATCTTCTCCGAAGAGGTCGTGAACTCCGAGGAGAAGTGTCCAAGTGCATGAGCAAAGGCTCTCACACAAACATGAGCTAATCCAATGCTAAATCTAATTAGGAGGTGGGGGAGACCTATTTATAGTCGTAGTGCAAGTGGAGGTCAAAGCGAAGGGATACAAGGGCTCCAGCCCGTAGGATTAGTCACTCAGGGGTCGGACATCCGGAAGGCGTCGGACGTCCGGAGGCTCAGGACGGTCCGGACGTCCGGAAGGCGTCGGTCGTCCGTAGATTCGGCTCTGGTTGGCATTGGTCGGACGTCCGGAAGGCGTCGGTCATCCGTGTATTCGGCTCTGGTTGGCCTTGTACAGCGGCCGGACGTCCGGAGGGCATCGGTCGTCCGTAGATTCGGCCCTAGTTGGCATTGTTCAGCGGCCGGACCTCCGGAGGGTGTCGCTCGTCCGTGCTCTAGGACTCGTCGGACGTTCGGACTTGGTCGGTCATCCGATGCCTATAGCTTCAGCAGCCTTTCTTCTTCTTCTTCAACATGCTTGGGGTCCTCGCCGTCTTGGCTCTTGCAAGTGGTTGTTCCTTGGCTCATCTCCAGGTGCTTGATTACACATAGAGTCTCCGAATGAGGTAGTAGCCATGTCTCGTGAGTAGAAAGAGGAAGTTCCGAGAGGAGCAAGTTCACCTTATCTTCGATAGCCTTGGCTCTAGCTCTTGTCATGGGTCCAAGTTGTGTTGAGGAAGATGTAGACACGTCTGCGGGGATGAGTGAGGGATGCTCCGCATCATACGGTATCCGGGAGTTGCACAATCTCATGGTCTAAGGAAATGATACTCGACAATTGGAAAATCTCTAGCTAAACGAACTACACGATCTTTGAGCTATGCTTAGAATTGGGTCTTGTCCATCACATCATTCTCCTAATGATGTGATCCCATTATCAATGACATCCAATGCCCATAGTCAGGAAACCATGACTATCTGTTGATCAACGAGCTAGTCAACTAGAGGCTCACTAGGGACTTGTTGTGGTCTATGTATTCACACGTGTATTATGATTTCCAGATAACACAGTTATAGCATGAATAATAGATAATTATCATGAAAACAGAAATATAGTAATAACCATTTTGCCTCTAGGGCATATTCCCAACAGTCTCCCACTTGCACTAGAGTCAATAATCTAGTTACATTGTGATGTATCAAACACCCATCGCGTCCTGGTGTTGATCATGTTTTGCTCTAGGGAGAGGTTTAGTCAATAGATCTGCTACATTCAGGTTCGTATGTACTTTACAAATATCTATGTCTCCATCTTGAAGATTTTCACGGATGGAGTTGAAGCGACGCTTGATGTGCCTGGTCTTCTTGTGAAACTTGGGCTCCTTGGCAAGTGCAATAGCTCCATTGTTGTCACAAAAGAGTGTAATCGGCCCCGATGCATTGGTTATGACTCCTAGGTCGGTGATAAACTCCTTCACCCAGATTGCTTCATGTGCTGCCTCTGAGGCTGCCATGTACTCCGCTTCACATGTAGATTCCGCCACGACGCTTTGCTTGCAACTGCACCAGCTTACTGCCCCACCATTCAAAATATACATGTATCCGGTTTGTGACTTAGAGTCATCCAGATCTGTGTCGAAGCTAGCGTTGACGTAACCCTTTACGACGAGCTCTTCGTCACCTCCATATACGAGAAACATGTCCTTAGTCCTTTTTAGGTACTTAAGGATGTTCTTGACCGCTGTCCAGTGTTCCTTGTCGGGATTACTTTGGTACCTTCCTGCCAAACTTACGGCAGGGTTTATATCAGGTCTGGTATAGGTCATGGCATACATGATAGACCCTATGGCTGAGGCATAGGGTATGACACTCATCTCTTCTTTATCTTCTGCAGTGGTCGGGCATTGAGCCGAGCTCAATCTCACACCTTGAAATACAGGCAAGAACCCTTTCTTGGACTGATCCATATTGAACTTATTCAATATCTTATCAAGGTATGTTATTTGTGAAAGACCTATGAGGCGTCTCGATCTATCTCTATAGATTTTGATGCCTAATATGTAAGCAGCTTCTCCAAGGTCCTTCATTGAAAAACACTTATTCAAGTAGGCCTTTATGCTGTCCAAAAGTTCTATATCATTTCCCATCAAAAGTATGTCATCCACATATAATATGAGAAATGCTACACAGCTCCCACTCACTTTCTTGTAAAAGCAGGCTTCTCCATAAGTATTCATAAACCCAAACGCTTTAATCATCTCATTAAAGTGAATGTTCCAACTCCGAGATGCTTGCACCAGCCCATAGATGGAGCGCTAGAGCTTGCATACCTTGTTAGCATTCTTAGGGTCGACAAAACCTTCTGGCTACATCATATATAGTTCTTCCTTAAGGTGACCATTAAGGAAAGTCGTTTTGACGTCCATTTGCCATATCTCATAATCATAGTATGCGGCAATTGCTAACATGATTCGAATGGACTTCAGCTTCGCTACAGGAGAGAATGTCTCATCGTAGTCAATCCCTTGAACTTGTTGATAACCCTTAGCGACAAGTCGAGCTTTATATATGGTGACATTACCATCTGCGTCCGTCTTCTTCTTAAAGATCCATTTGTTTTCTATCGCTCACCGATCATCGGGCAAGTCTGTCAAAGTCCACACTTTGTTTTCATACATGGATCCTATCTCGGATTGCATGGCTTCAAGCCATTTGTTGGAATCTGGGCCCGCCATCGCTTCTTCATAGTTCGAAGGTTCACTGTTGTCTAACAACATGATTTCCAAGACAGGATTGCCGTACCACTCTGGTGCGGAACGTGTCCTTGTGGACCTTCGAAGTTCAGTAGGAGCTTGATCCGAAGTATCTTGATCACCATCATTAACTTCTTCTCTTGTCGGTGCTGGCACCACAGGAACATTTTACTGAGTTGCGCTACTCACCGTTTCAAGAGGTAGTACTTCATCAAGCTCTACTTTCCTCCCACTTAATTCTTTCGAAAGAAACTCTTTCTCCAGAAAGGACCCGTTCTTGGCAACAAATATCTTGCCTTTGGATCTTAAGTAGAAAGTATACCCTATGGTTTCCTTAGGGTATCCTATGAATACGCATTTTTCCGACTTGGGTTCAAGCTTCTCAGGTTGAAGTTTTCTTGACATAAGCATCGCATCCCCAAACTTTTAGAAACGACAGCTTAGGTTTCTTCCCAAACCATAATTCATACGGTGTCATCTCAATGGATTTAGACAGTGCCCTATTGAAAGTGAATGTAGCTGTCTCTAGAGCGTATCCCCAAAATGATAGCGGTAAATCAGTAAGTGACATCATAGATCGCACCATATCCAATAGAGTGCGATTACAACATTCGGACACACCATTTCGCTGAGGTGTTCCAGGCGGCGTGAGTTGTGAAACGATTCCACATTTTCTTAAGTGCGTACCAAATTCGTGACTTAAATATTCTCCCCCACGATCTGATCGTAGGAACTTTATCTTTCGGTCACATTGATTCTCTACCTCATTCTGAAATTCCTTGAACTTTTCAAAGGTCTCAGACTTGTGTTTCATCAAGTAGACATACCCATATCTACTCAAGTCATCAGTGAGAGTGAGAACATAACGATATCCTCCGCGAGCCTCAATGCTTATTGGACCGCACACATCAGTATGTATGATTTCCAATAAGTTGGTTGCTTGCTCCATTGTTCCGGAGAACGGAGTCTTGGTCATCTTGCCCATGAGGCATGGCTCGCATGTGTCAAACGATTCATAATCTAGAGACTCTAAAAGTCCATCAGCATGGAGCTTCTTCATGCGCTTGACACCAATGTGACCAAGGCGGCAGTGCCACAAGTATGTGGGACTATCGTTATCAACTTTACATCTTTTGGTATTCACACTATGAATATGTGTGACATTACGCTTGAGATTCATTAAGAATAAACCATTCACCAGCGGGATATGACCATTAAACATATCACCAATATAAATAGAACAACCATTATTCTCGGATTTAAATGAGTAGCCATCTCGAATTAAACGAGATCCTGATACAATGTTCATGCTCAAAGCTAGTACTAAATAACAATTATTGAGGTTCATAACTAATCCCATAGGTAAATGTAGAGGTAGCATGCCGACGGCGATCACATCGACCTTGGAACCATTCCCGACGCACATCGTCACCTCGTCCTTCGCCAGTCTCCGCTTATTTCGCAGCTCCTGCTTTGAGTTACAAATATGAGCAACCGCACCGGTATCAAATACCCAGGAGCTACTACGAGCACTGGTAAGGTACACATCAGTTACATGTATATCACATATACCTTTGGTTTTGCCGTCCTTCTTGTCCGCTAAGTACTTGGGGCAGTTCCGCTTCCAGTGACCACTTCCCTTGCAATAAAAGCACTCAGTCTTAGGCTTGGGTCCATTGCTTGACTTCTTCCTGGCAACTGGCTTGCTAGGCGCGGCAACTTCCTTGCCGTCCTTCTTGAAGTTCTTCTTTCCCTTGCCTTTCTTGAACTTAGTGGTTTTATTCACCATCAACACTTGATGTTCCTTTTTGATCTCTACCTCTGCTGATTTCAGCATTGAATATACCTCAGGAATGGTCTTTTCCATCCCCTGCATATTGAAGTTCATCACAAAGCTCTGTAGCTTGGTGGGAGTGACTGGAGGAGTCTGTCAATGACCGCGTCATCCGGGAGATTAACTCCTAGCTGAGTCAAGCGGTTGTGCAACCCAGACATCTTGAGTATGTGCTCACTAACAGAACTGTTTTCCTCCATCTTACAGCTAAAGAACTTGTCGGAGACTTCATATCTCTCGACCTGGGCATGAGCTTGGAAAACCATTTTCAGCTCCTCGAACATCTCATATGCTCCGTGTTGCTCAAAACGATTTTGGAGCCCCGGTTCTAAGCTGTAAAGCATGCCGCACTGAACGAGGGATTAATCAGCAGCACGAGACTGCCAAGCGTTCATAACGTCTTGGTTCTCTGGGATTGGTGCTTCACCTAGCGATGCTTCTAGGACATAGTCTTTCTTGGCAGCTATGAGGATGATCCTCAGGTTCCGGACCCAGTCTGTATAGTTGCTGCCATCGTCTTTCAGCTTGGTTTTCTCTAGGAATGCATTGAAGTTCAGGTGGACATGAGCGTTGGCCATTTGATCTACAAGACATATTGTGAAGATTTTAGACTAAGTTCATGATAATTAAGTTCATCTAATCAAATTATTTAATGAACTCCCACTTAGACAGACATCCCTCTAGTCATCTAAGTGAAACATGATCCAAGTCAACTAGGTTGTGTCCGATCATCACGTGAGACGGACTAGCTAACATCGGTGAACATCTTCATGTTGATCGTACCTACTATACGACTCATGCTCGACCTTTCGATCTTCCGTGTTCCGAGGCCATGTCTGTACATGCTAGGCTCGTCAAGTCAACCTAAGTGTATTGCGTGTGTAAATCTGGCTTACACCCGTTGTATTCAAACGTTAGGATCTATCACACCCAATCATCACATGGTGCTTCGAAACAACGAACCTTCGCAACGGTGCACAGTTAGGGGGAACACTTTTCTTGAAATTATTATGAGGGATCGTCTTACTTACTACCGTCATTCTAAGTAAACAAGATGAAAAACATGATAAACATCACATGCAATCATAATAGTGACATGATATGGCCAATATCATATAGCTCCTTTGATCTCCATCTTCGGGGCTCCATGATCATCTTCGTCACCGGCATGACACCATGATCTCCATCATCGTGTCTCCATGAAGTTGCTCGCCAACTATTACTTCTACTTCTATGGCTAACGCGTTTAGCGATAAAGTAAAGTAATTTACATGGCGTTTCTCAATGACAAGCAGGTCATACAAAAATTTAAGACAACTCCTATTTGCTCCTGCCGGTTGTCATACTCAATGACATGCAAGTCGTGATTCCTATTACAAGAACATGATCTCATACATCACATATATATCATTCATCATTCATCACAACTTTGGCCATATCACATCACAAGACACTTGTTGCAAAAACAAGTTAGACGTCCTCTAATTGTTGTTGCAAGTTTTTACGTGGCTTCTATAGGTGATCTAGCAAGAACGTTTTCTTAGCTACGTTAAAGCCACAACGTGATTTGCCAACTTCTATTTACCCTTCATAAGGACCCTTTTCATTGAATCCGCTCCAACTAAAGTGGGAGAGACAGACACCTGCTAGCCACCTTATGCAACTAGTGCATGTCAGTCGGTGGAACCTGTCTCACGTAAGCGTACGTGTAAGGTTGGTCCGGGCCGCTTCATCCCATAATACCACTGAAGCAAAATAAGACTAGTAGTGGCAAGAAAGTTGACAACATCTACGCCCACAACAAATTGTGTTCGACTCGTGCAAAGAGAACTACACACAGACCTAGCTCATGATGCCACTGTTGAGGAACATTGCAGAACATAAAAAATTTCCTGCGTTCACCAAGATCAATCTATGAGTTCATCCAGCAACGAGAGAGAGGAGTGCATCCACATACCCTTGTAGATCGCGAGCGGAAGCGTTCAAGAGAACAGGGTTGAGGTAGTCGTACACGTCGTGATCCAATCATCGGAGATCCTAGCGCCGAACGGACGGCACCTCCGCGTTCAACACACGTACGGTCAGCGTGATGTCTCCTCCTTCTTGATCCAGCAAGGGGGAAGGAGAGGTTGATGAAGATCCAGCAGCACGACGGCGTGGTGGTGGATGCAGCAGGGATTCCAGCAGGCCTTCGCCAAGCGCTACTAGAGGAGGAAGAGGTGTCACGGGAGGGAGAGGGAGGCGCCAAGGCTTAGCGTGCGGCTTCCCTCCCTCCCCTCCACTATATATAGGGGCTAGGGGGGCGCATGCCCCCCTTGGAGATCCCATCTAGAGGGGGGGGCGGCCCCCGGGGCAACGACCCCCTTAGGGTTTCCAACCAGGGGGGCGCATGCCCCCTCGGGGGGGGGGGGGCAACGGCCCCCTAGGGTTTCCAACCCTAGGCGCCTTGGGCCCTTGGGTGGGGCGCAACAGCCCACCAGGGTTTGGTTCCCACGCCACATCAGCCCATGGGGCCCTCCGGGATAGGTGGCCCACCCGGTGGACCCCCGGGACCCTTCCTGTGGTCCCGGTACAATACCGGTGACCCCCGAAACTTTCCCGATGGCCGAAACCTGACTTCCTATATATAATTCTTCACCTCCTGACCATTCCAGAACTCCTCGTGACGTCCGGGATCTCATCCGGGACTCTGAACAATTTTCGGGTTACTGCATACTCATATCTCTACAACCCTAGTGTCACCAAACTTAAGTGTGTAGACCCTACGGGTTCGGGAGATATGCAGACTTGACCGAGACGCCTCTCCGGTCAATAACAAACAGCGGGATATGGATACCCATGTTGGCTTCCACATACTCCTCGATGATCTCATCGGATGAACCACGATGTCGAGGATTCAATGAACCCCGTATTCAATTCCCTTTGTCAATCGGTATGTTACTTGCCCGAGACTCGATCGTCGGTATCCCAATACCTCGTTTAGTCTCGTTACCGGCAAGTCACTTTACTCGTACCGTAATGCATGATCCCGTGACCAGACACTTGGTCACATTGAGCTAATTATGATGATGCATTACCGAGTGGGCCCAGAGATACCTCTCCGTCATATGGAGTGACAAATCCCAGTCTCGATTCGTGCCAACCCAACAGACACTTTCGGAGATACCCGTAGTGCACCTTTATAGTCACCCAGTTACGTTGTGACGTTTGGCACACCCAAATCACTCCTACGGTATCTGGGAGTTGCACAATCTCATGGTCTAAGGAAATGATACTCGACAATTGTAAAAGCTCTAGCTAAACGAACTACACGATCTTTGAGCTATGCTTAGAATTGGGTCTTGTCCATCACATCATTCTCCTAATGATGTGATCCCGTTATCAATGACATCCAATGCCCATAGTCAGGAAACCATGACTATCTGTTGATCAACGAGCTAGTCAACTAGAGCTCACTAGGGACTTGTTGTGGTCTATGTATTCACACGTGCATTATGATTTCCAGATAACACAGTTATAGCATGAATAATAGACAATTATCATGAACACAGAAATATAATAATAACCATTTATTATTGCCTCTAGGTCATATTTCCAACACTGTGCCGTCCCAATAAGGCTTGATGGCTCGCCTTGTTGTCAAGGATAACATCACCTCCGGAGGATCCCTGGCTGTAGGCCAAACTCTCCGGCTGGGTGGTTTCGTCATGGCCGCCCGTTCGGCCACCGCGCCGACGATGACATCTTAGGTCATCAAAAACAACCTCCACATCAGCCCAGAATTCACCGAGCAGATGGGTCCAATGGAGCTCTCCTCCTTGAAGAGCTCTTGGATCGCATTGCCGCCCTGGGAGTCTCTACATATTATGATCGGATCGGGCTTAAACCCGACCTAAGGGAGATTAACTCTCCGTCGGTCACCCATCAGATAGCGGTGGTGGAGGAACAAAACGGCAATTCTTCCTCTATTTTGAGGACGAACTATGTCTGGATTCCTGAGCTCTCTGAGCAGGATACCCGTCTGCGAGAGGACGTGGCCCAGGCTCCGAACTTAGAGTCGAGCAGCGGGCCACAAATATTGGGCAATATCCGGGAGCCCGAGCTGCCAAGCTCAAGAGCTCCTTCGCCCCTGGGTTCTAGATTGGGTCAGGACGTGGACTTCATTTCACCCACCCACCCAGACGCGAGCGATCTTTCCCACATCAGACAAGAGCCCCAGGAGACAGTACACCACTTTTGGGCCAGATTCCTCCTTGTAATGAGCAAGGTTAAGGACTGTCACGAGGAAGACGCAATCTCATTCTTTTGCAAAAATTGCACAGACAAGGGAATTCTCAATGCCATAAGTCGCTGTGACATAGCACACTTTACCGACTTGGCGGCCATAGTACAGAAGTACTGCGCGATGGAAAGCGCCTGGAAGACCCAAACAAAATTCTGGGATCCTTCGGCCCTAACTAAACCCCTCGTCCGAACTAAAAGGGTGCGCTCTCGCAAGTCACCCAACCCAATTACAAAGAAGCCAAAGCCCTCTACAGGGCGTGGAGCCGTACTGGAGGGATGGCTCAATAGGCCATGCAAAATTCACAGCACACCGGATACCATACCAACACACAGCCTTAGAGCATGTTGGATACTCCGGTAGGTGGCCAAGAGCGGCAAGGACCTTCTCATCGACAATACCGCCGAACACCATCCCGCAGAAAATAACAATACAGTACTGACCGTCTTCGAGACTTTCGCCTCAAACAACAGGCGCAAGCGAGCGCTCCGCAGCCTTACCGAAGTCTGCCACGTCGCAGCAATAAACCTGTGGAGTGATATGGCCATAACCTTCAACCCCAGCGACGAACCTCAATTCCGAACAGTCCGAGTGTTAGAGTACGTAATGGGCCTAATGGGCCCATTAGTCTTAGGGTTAATTAGAGATAAGGGTTGCTTGCTTAGGGGTCAAGTAAGCCTTGCTTGGGAGTCAAGTAAACCTCCCTATATAAAGAGGGGAGATGTATCAATCTAATCAAGCAAGAATTAAGAAGGAAATCCCTTCCCTCTTGCCCGGCCGTGGGCAGAAAGGCCCCTGGATGGCCCTCTCGCGCCCTCCTTCTAGCAGCGCCATACCAATTTGGTATCAGCTAGCTTCAGTTCGATCATGTCTTCACCGCCGCCAAGCCCGTCTCTTCCGCTGCCGGTCACCTTGTCGCCTTCGGCGACCACCACGACCGTCGCCCCACTCCTGCCCGCGTCGGGATCCTCCGTCGCGCCCGCCCCGCTGTCCTCACCTGGGAGGAGGTGTCCGGGGTGCTGCGGGACCTAACCCTGGCGGTCCAGGAGATCCGCCTGTTCTTGGCCAGTTCCTATGGATCGCACCCGGCTGCGCCACCCATCGCCGCCCCCGCGCCGCCGTGGCTGCCGTGGCAGCCGCCGCACCAGGCGACCTTCGCCGCGCTCACCGCGCCACTGCAACTGCCATCCATCGCCACCACCGCCCAACCCTGGCTGCAGAGGCAACCGCCGCTCCTAGCGGCCTCCGCCGCGCCGCTGCAGCTGCCATCCATCGCCACCACCGCCCAACCCTGGCTGCAGTGGCAGCTGCCGCTCCTAGCGGCCTCCGCCACGCCCGGCGCTCCGCCGCAACAGCCGCTGCCACTGCCCAGCACGACACCGCAGCAGCCGCTGCAGCTGCAGCAGCCATCGCCGATGAGCTCCGCCGCCCAGTATGGGATGCCCTACAACGGGAGTGCGACGACCTCGTTCCCATCAGCGCCGCCACCATCCCAGGGCGTCCACATCAAGCATATCAAGTCCCCGCCATCGCCGTCACCGCTTCCATCTTGGATTGCTACCCGCCACGTGTCTGCGCGGTGAGGCTGCAGGCTGCTGCACGCGGCTTCCTAGCGCGTCGGCGTGTGCGGGAGATGCATGGTCTGCAGCTGCCGCTCCTCCAAGTTTCCCTTCGCTGCGCAAAGGACCTCGATCTCGTCTGCTGCGTCGGGGATCTTGGGCATGCGGTTTCCCCCACGGGCGGCGAGCATGATGTTTTCCCCGCGGGCAGCGACATCAAAGTCTGTGACATCGGCGGTTGGGGAGGTGCACCCCTCCTCGTCATTCTCCATCGCAGGCCCTCCACTCTTCCCTGTGCGGTGCAGACCAACAGCAGTCCGACGGGGAGAAGGCAGGGTGTCATCGACAGGAGCGCACCGTGTAGCACCACTACTTTCCGCCGCCGGCCGCCGCGAGGGCGCCTCTGCTGGTCGCTCTTGCGACCACTTCCAGGTGGACATACACATGCACTCCTTTGGTCCAGGTGGTGTCCATGGGATCCAGGTGGCTGTACACGTGCACGTCCGACGTGCTGATGGTGTCCACTTTTTGTTGAGGGGTCCAAAATAAAGCGTCCCCGTCCATTTCAGGTTGAGAGTCATAAAACAAGCCGAGATGTAAAAGGCTTGTTTTTAGGTGTTAGGTTTGTGTTGCGTCGAGTCATGGTTATAAGTTGGTTAGGCTGCAGCTCGAGGACAAGCTGCATGTCCAGGTTGGGTATAGTGTTAGAGTACGTAATGGGCCTAATGGGCCCATTAGTCTTAGGGTTAATTAGAGATAAGGGTTTCTTGCTTAGGGGTCAAGTAAGCCTTGCTTGGGAGTCAAGTAAACCTCCCTATATAAAGAGGGGAGATGTATCAATCTAATCAAGCAAGAATTAAGAAGGAAATCCCTTCCCTCTTGCCCGGCCGTGGGCAGAAAGGCCCCTGGCCGGCCCTCTCACGCCCTCCTTCTAGCAGCGCCATACCACCGAGCACCAGCCGCTTTGGTCCTTAGTCCAATAGTGGACGGATTCCGGCTTACTGAAGTGCTGATGGACGGTGGCAGCAGATTAAACATCATCTATGAGGAAACTCTTGACAAAATGGAAATAGATAAGAGCCGCATTGAGCAAAGCAGCATGACCTTCAGGGGAATCATCCCTAGTCGGGAGGCACAATGTGCAGGGAAAATCACATTGGATGTGGTATTCGGTACACCGAATAATTATCGGTCCGAAGAAATCACATTCCAAGTGGCCCCGTTTAGCAGTGGATATCACGCCCTCTTGGGGCGAGACGCATTCGCAAGCTTCCAAGCTATACCACATTACGGGTACATGAAGCTCCAGATGCCGGGGCCCAATGGGATCATCACTCTGGCCAGTGATCCGGACATAGCACTCTGTGCTGAAAATAAAGCTGCCGCACTAGCCCTGGAGGCATTATCCGAAGCCCTCGCGGCCGAAGAGTTAACTGCGCTGCGCTCCGCAGTGGACAGGGACGACGTGATACTTCACAAACGACCCAAGTCCACCTCTTTCAAACCAGCAGGTGAAATAGTCAAATTCTAGGTCCACCCGACAGACCCTACAAAAACATCATCAATTGGGGCACAGCTGAACCCCACAATAGACACCGCACTACGAGAGTTCTTGCGCGAGAATTGGGACATTTTCGCCTGGCATCCTTCAGACATGCCAGGTATCCCACGCAGGCTGGCTGAACATAGCCTAAACATACTAAAGGGATACAAGCCGGTCAAACAGACTCTTCGGCGCTTTTCATAACCCAAGCGACAAGCCATGGGAGAGGAGCTAGCCAAGCTACTTGAAGCCAGATTCATTAGAGAGATAAAACATCCGGACTAGCTAGCAAACCTGGTGGTGGTACCAAAGAAGGACAAATCCTGCGACCTATGCGTCGATTTCAAAGACCTTAATAAGGCTTGCCCTAAGGATCCCTTCCCACTCCCTCGCATCAATCAAATTATCAACGCTACCGCGGGACACGACTCATTGTGTTTCCTCGACGCATACTCCGGATACCACCAAATCAAGATGGCGGAGTCCGATCAAGCCGCAGCAGCATTTATCACTCCATACGGTCCCTTCTGATTTAACACCATGCCTTTTGGGCTCAAAAATGCCGGTGCAACCTATCAACGCATGATTCAGACATGCCTAGAAACACAAATCGGCAAAACAGTGGAGGATTACGTAGACGATGTGGTCATTAAAACTAGACACATCGAATCATTAATAAACGACTTGAGGCTTACGTTCGACAATCTCCGAACATACGATATCAAGCTCAACCCGGAAAAATGCGTTTTCGACGTACCAGCCAGAAAACTCTTGGGCTTTATTGTCTCCAACAGAGGAATCGAGGAAAATCCGGCTAAAATCTGAGCTCTGTCAGAGTTGGCTACCCCAACAGACCTCAAGAAAATCCAAAAATTAACTGGATGCGTGGCCGCCCTAAGCCGCTTTATCTCCCGATTAGGAGAAGATGCACTACCTCTTTGTCACCTTCTTCGACGCACCGAACACTTCGAGTGGACGGATGCGGCTACGGCGGGGATGGAGGAAATAAAAGCCCTCTTGGCCACCAATCCAATTCTGGCAGTGCCAAATGTCGGTGAACCCATGTTGCTATACATAGCTGCAACACACCAGGTTGTAAGCGCAGTGCTCCTCGTCGAATGAGAAACAGATGGACATAAGTTCCCATTACAAAAGACGGTATACTACATATCCACTGTCCTCACTCCATGCAAGTCACGGTACCCACATTATAAAAAGATAGCATACGCGCTCTTCATGGCATCCCGAAAACTACGACACTACTTTCAAGAGTGTTCAATCATGGTGGCCTCCGAAGTACCACTCAATGAAATAATAAATAACCACGATGCCACGGGCCGGATTGCAAAATGGGCTATCGAGCTCCTCCCGTTCGACATAACATACAAACCACGGTGGGCCATTAAGTCGCAAGTACTGGCTGACTTCGTCGCCGAATGGACAGAAGCCGAACTCCCTAAAGAGTACGACGCGTACTCCAATTAGATCATGCACTTTGACGGCTCCAAGATGCTAGCTTGTCTAGGGGCTGGCATCGTCCCGACGTTCCCCACCAGAGATACAGTCCAGTACATACTCCAAATACTTTACACAGACTCCAACAATGTAGAAAAGTATGAGGCTCTGTTGCACGGCCTTCGGATGGCAGTCTCCAGGAGCATTCAACGTCTCGAAGTACGCGGGGATTCAAATCTTGCAATATCTCAAATAAATGGAGACTTTGACACCAAGGATCCGAAAATGGCGGCTTACCGTAATGCCGTCCTCAAAATGTCAGCTCGATTCAAGGGGCTCGAATTCCACCATGTGGTTCGAGAAAACAATCACGCGGTGGATATCCTTCCCCGGATCGGCGCTAAACGTGACCCCATCCCACCAAATATTTTTTTGGAAAGGTTGTTCAAGCCATCTATGGTATGGGAAGGGGAATCCGGCAATACTAATCCGGATCTACATACAACCCCAGATCCTGAACAATCTGACGTAACCGGAGGCTCCGCCACCGAAATCATACCTTCGACCCACATGATCATGGCAATCATCGCCCCGTGGACGGAACCCTTCCTAGCTTACTTAAATAGGCAGGAACTCCTGGAGGACCAAAATGAGGCACGCTGCACTGTGCGGCGCTCTAAAGCCTAAAAGTCCACGAGGAAGAGCTTTATAAGAAAAGCGCAACTAGAGTGCTCCAAAGGTGTATCTCCGAAGAGGAAGGGCGACAGCTCTTGGCTGAAATTCATGCCGGACTCGGCGGCCACCATGCCGCAACTCGGGCGCTCGTAAGCAAGTCCTTCCGTACAGGTTTCTACTAGCCGCCACCCTGGGAAGATGCACAAGACCTTGTCCAACACTGTGTTGGTTGCCAGCTTTTTGCAAATCAAAGCCATATGCTGCCCACCGCCCCCCAAACAATCCCCATAACTTGGCCCTTTGCGGTCTGGGGGCTCGATATGGTTGGACCCCTTAAAGCAGGAAGCCATAAGAAGAAATACTTGTTGGTCATGGTCGATAAATTCACCAAATGGATAGAAGCCAAACCAGTTAAAACGGCCGAATTCGGACCAGTGATAGACGTCATATCCGGGGTTGTGCACCGCTATGGTGTCCCCCTCAGCATCATCACCAATAACGGCTCAAACTTTACAGCTGATGAGGTGAAAACCTGGTGCAGCAAAATGGGCATAAAACTTGATTACGCCTCTGTCTATCACCCCCAAACAAATGGTCAAGTCGAACGAGCCAACGGTCTTATTATGAGCGGCATCAAACCCAGACTAGTGCGATTCTTGAAGGAACCAGATACGCACTAGGTCGAGGAGCTTGACTCCGTATTATGGGGGCTGCGGACCACGCCAAATTGCACAACCGGATACACACCATTTTTTATGGTGTACGACGCAGAGGCAGTGCTACCCTGCGATATCATCCATGATTCACCTAGAGTGCACATGTACGAAGAGAGAGAAGCCGAGCTGGATCGACAGGACAACTTAGATGCCCTGGAGGAGGAGCGTGACGTCACGAGGGCCCTTCTGCATTCTATCAACAGCAGGCTCGAAGGTATCAAAGCAGAGAAGTGCGCGCCAAAACTTATAAGATTGGCGAACTCGTTCTATGCTTACCAGAGAAGAAAAAGCACAAGCTCAAGCCCAAGTGGGAGGGCCCCTTCATCATTGACAAAGTTCTCACTGGAGGTGCGTACCGTCTACATGATGCATCAGACAATCGACTCGAGCCGAACCCATGGAACGCGGCCAGAATCCGAAGATTCTATGCCTAGTGCCGAACTCCGTGTTTGCCTCCTTACCCCCGTCTTCCTTTTTAAATTATATCCTCTCTCTCTCTCCCTTTTATGTTTATAGCCTTAAAAGCTTTAAGTATGCTTTGACCGCACACTCTGGCCGTGCTATGCACGCTCATCATACCTGGGGGCTTCTTACACAGAAGCTTATTTGTCTTCTGGGCTTTATGCCCACCACATATGTGTCACTTCTACGTATGTGCCTTTTTTCACCACTATATGCATCGATATGACTTAAGTTTTGGCCAAGCTGGGTTGCCTGGCTCTTGTGTTTATGCCCTACATTCCCGTTAATTTGGCTAGGGCATAAGGGGAGCACCTCTGTGATTGTTACTGCCAGGTCAGCCGGATGTGTACCTCAGACTGGGTGAAGCCGAAAGCTAGCATTCTTAAGGGAATATTCGGTCGGTGAACAAAAGATGTATTTTACCTATTACAAAACATGCCCCAGGTGCTTATATCATGTGTAAATTTTTGCAGTTCGGACATGCATTTCAATGCATGCACACCCGAGAAAGGAACCCTTAACGGAACTATTCTCCCTGGAAGCTGTTTCTTACTACCCATGTAATATAACATAACTAGTTGGGTACTTGTCTGTTCAAGCACTTATGACCCCTACGCCTGGTTTCCACACGGGCCCCGGTTTTTACGTAACCGAGCGGGTATTCGGATACACTCTGGACAGTCGGGTCCAGAGGTTGAAGCAAAAAGGTCGGCCAAGACAAATGAATTAAAATACGGTTAGGGACAAAATATGTCCTTTGAAGTACAATGTCACTTAGACTGACTAAACTCTTCTTCTATACCATCCAACAGGCTATCTAGCCTATAGTCCTGTTGGGAATACTTAGCGGCTAATGCTACTTGGTCATACAACAGATGTACAAGGATCTCCTTCCCATCTGACCCTACAGGTCTGACATCGGCCATGTGGTTCGGGTCAGCCTTGGTGTACCGCATCTTCACCATGGCCCAGGCTTCCCTTGCGCCTTGTCGACAGGCTGATATCTTCCATAATCGGAAGCGCTGCCGTGCTCCCTTGAGCATCTCCACAAGCTCCCCCATGCCTCCTGACAGGGAGGCAGATGGCCACAAGGCCTGAGCAATGCTCCGCATCACCTGCCGAACTTGTTAGTGCAGTTGGGAGAGCTCCGGCAGAAGATCGCCCGTAGATCTGGGCATTTCCTCCTCGGGAAGGCCTGTTAGCATGCCTACAGACATAATTCTGTTAGCACGCTTCTCGGCCGAACTTTATAGTGGTTCGTCAGGGCACTTACTGAATATGCCGCGCCGTAGCCTCTTATTCTCCTTTACAGAGTCAGCAAGCTGGGCCCGAACATCCTTCAATTTGACATCCAGTCGGACGTTCGCGTCCTGGAGAGTATTTTTCTCCTTTATAACCTTTGTAAGAACACGCTGGCCAGCCTCAGCTGCCGCCGAACATGTTGCTCGTCCTCTGGTACGATCTCCGGATTGCCTCCGGGATTGTCTGCAGATTCTATTGTTAGAATTGCATTCGTGCCGAATACTTAACTGGTACATGCCATGACATTATTTCAGTTTAAAGCAAATATTACCAGATGGAGCCTTTGTAGACTCCTCCATCACGGCAATTGCGGCCCGCAGTTGGGCCTTGCACTCCTCCAGCTCTTTGGACAGCTGGGTATTCTTCTCTGTCAGAATCTATGCACGCGAGGATCCTTAAATCAGTTGTGCCAACTGTTTCAAGTCTTAGGGGCTACTGATATACATACTTATCAAATTTTCTTACCCGCATATCCTTTACGTACTGGTCCGTGGCCCTAGCGAGGCCACCTTGAGCAGCCCGGATGTACGCGTCCCCTGAGTTGACGGCATCGAACGCCTCTTCAGAGAAATTAGGGTCGCGTAGTGCGGCCCGTAGGCGCCTATGATTTATGGCGCTCTCCACTCCGGAGTTTGTAGCGGAAAATCTATCCGCATCCTCTGTAGGAGGATCATCCGTGTTGACCTCTGCCCTTGAGTCCGGCCTCGGAGTCCGGCTAGTGGAAGCATGACCGGTAGGCTCTCCGCATACAGTCCGGCGAGCGCTCTTTCTGTCAGAAGGAAGAAGACATCGTTATATTTTAACAATGATAACTTCGTGGTAGGTTTCCAAACATACCTTTGCAATGGCATCTCGATCCTGACCGCCTTTCTTTTAAGCCTACCCGACTTCGGTACCCCTTGTTGGCGAGTCGCCGCGGGTTCAGCTTGGCTCCCCAATGGCCTTCCCTGTAAGACGCAATACATGTGTGGTGGGTGAAGTGTAAAGGGGGAATCCTTTTCGGAAGTTGGGACTGTGGCTTTGCTTACCTGGGATACAGGGAGTAAGCCAGGATAATCGGCTATAATGGCCACCATCACACCATCGCAGCTCAACTAGTAAAATGTCCCATTGACAAGCTCCACAAACATGTCCGGATCATCTTTGAGTCCGGGGTCGAGAGCCCGGTTAGGGTCCTCGGGCTGTGGAGATAGGCTGTGAACATCCTTCATAGCCCTTTGCAGTTCCTGCTATGAATTGATGAATTAAAACATTTGTGCTAAAATGTGGGAAAGATTGGAATAAAAGATAGCGACTCCCCCAGCTCGGGGGGTTGTACATGGAGAATCCATCCCGTGGCTTGATATGGATGAACTCCTCCTCTTATCCTTTGAACAAATCGGACAGTATCTTTGCCGGAGTAGCGCGAGAGTCCGGTCCTTTATGGCCGCAGCGAGTGGCATCGTCTTCTCCATTGAAGTGCCACATGGGTTTTCCCCGATATTGAAGTGGCTGCACTCCCTGCATTATGCATATGGACATAACTTCAATTATTGTTAGCCCTGATTTGGCCAGTGTACTTATCCTGTCCATCAGGAAAAGGATCTCTCTGTTATCTTCCTCCTGGGGGCTCCTGGGGCGCCAACTGTGATGTTTCTTCAATGGGGCATCTACAAACTCAGGAAGGCCCTTCCAAACAGGGTCCGGAAGAGGGACGTCCTCCACGTAGAACCATTCCAAGGGCCAGTCCTCAGATGTCTTCTTTGGGGTGCCGGATAGATATCCGGTCCCGGTGATGTGCCATATTTCGGCTCCGCCCTCTTGAAATACCGACCCCTTATGGGTACGGGGTACTAGATAGAATAGCCTCTTCCACAGCTCGAAAAATGAGCTTCGCAGCCCAGAAAAAGCTCGCAGAAGGCAACGTAGCCTGCGATATGCAGTATGGAGGCTGCGGTAAAGCTATGCAGCTAGAGGTTGTAAAACTCCAAGAGCCCGCGGAGGAAAGAATGGATTGGAAATCCGAGCCCCCTTAGCAAGTAGGGGACGAAGCACACCCGCTCTCCCTTGGATGGGTTTGGAATGCTCTCCGCTTGCTCCCCGCCATTATAAGTGGCTAGTCCAGCTTGGACGGGGACCATGTATGCAGGTGGGAGAAACCCTTTGGTCTGCAACTCTACTAGTCAGCTGTGGGGAACAGAACACCTCTCCCAATCACCTGGCCTAGTGCTACGGGAGCGAGAGGAGGAACCGCGACGACCGGCCATGGTGGTATGGATTTGTCCGAGCGCGCTCTGATGAATACTCGCTGGGAGGAGATGGTGTGATTTGGATCTGAGAATCCTCGTCTCTTTTATAGATGATTTACCCGCATGGTTGGGGTGGAAAATGTAAAAATGCCTCGACTTCTCGCATTCGCTCCACACGTGGGAACAACCATTATTAAAGCGCAGAAGCCGAGGAGCGCAACATTGATGAGGAGCCGGACACTGCTCGTTACAACAATGCTCTGGAGGATTTGGAGAAGAAACCGCCTTGCAATGCAAAATATAATCTGCGCGCCGGACTCATCGTCATTGAAGCCTGGTTCGGGGGCTACTAAGGGAGTCCTAGTTAAGGGGTTCTCGGACAGCCGGACTATATACTTTGGCCGAACTATTGGACTATGAAGATACAAGATTGAAGACTTCGTCCCGTGTCCGGATGGGACTCTCCTTTGCGTGGAAGGCAAGCTTGGATATTCGGATATGTAGATTTCCTTCTCTGTAACTGACTCTGTGTAACCATAGCCCCCTCTGGTGTCTATATAAACCGGAGGGTTTAGTCCATAGGACAGGATCAATCATAATCATAGGCTAGCTTCTAGGGTTTAGACTCTACGATCTCGTGGTAGATCAACTCTTGTAATACTCATATCATCAAGATCAATCAAGCAGGAAGTAGGGTATTACCTCCATCGTGAGGGCCCGAACCTGGGTAAAACATCGTGTCCCCTGCCTCCTGTTACCATTAGCCTTAGACGCACAGTTCAGGACCCCCTACCCGAGATCCACAGGTTTTGACACCGACATCCGTCTCAGAGGATCATCATACTTTGATGGGTACGGTGGTTGAGAGGGTTCGGTCCGTGAAAAGCGGATTGAATGAAGCCTGTATGAGCCTGCTAAGAGGCTTCGAGGTACGTAATGTAATATTTTTAATTGTGTTATAAATGCAAAATGCGTCTGTGTATAGATAGTAGCCCCTGAGACTCTGGTTGGCGTCCAAAGGGAGGCGATCAGAGGATCAAGAAATATATGCCCAGGAAATGAGCTGACTAATTGAAACACAGGTTGTTACATCCTTGGCAACTACCCGAGCTACAGAGATTGAATATCTGAAGCAGAAAGTTGATGTGGCGGATGATGACATCACGCTTATGAACAGGCGGCATGACGAGGCACAAGGTATGTCTTTGAGGCACTCGGTATATGCAATTATTATGATATGAGCATGACGCTGAGAAATTGTATACCGAATATGCATAACCGCAGATAGTACCGCCACGGTTGATACCCTTCGGGCTGAGCTTGCCCAGGCCAAAGAGCGGGCCAGGATGAGCAATGCGGCTGCGGAAAAGGCAGCTACTGAATTAAAGGCCGAACAGGCTGCTCGGCGCCAGTGCGAGGAGAGAATAACTACTATGGTACTTGAGCTAAAGGATGCTGCTAGCCGATGTGACTTCCTCGAGAGAGATAACAAACCAAAACGGTTGATCTTGACAAGGCCTTACAAGAGGCGCGGGAAGCACAGTGCGAGTCTAGAGCAGCTCAGGAGGAGATCCGACAAGCTGGGGAGATCGCGGCTGGTAAGCCCTTCTTATTGCAAACTAAATTTGGCGATCCGAAGTATGCTCCGCTTAATCAGATGTGGAGTTCTCCAGACGCATTATTGGACTTGCCGAAGAGTGTCTCCGATGCGATGCAGTTTTTTCAAGTGCAAGAAGGACATGCGACGGAAAAGCTTTTCTGGTTGCAATTCAGCATGCCAAAGCATGCATTGTTGCTAAACGAACAAATGGCCCTGTGGGCCGAGCTCCACAAGCTATCCGGATCTGCCATGAAGGACATCATAGCCCGGCTGTGGCCGACTGAGCCAATTCCGAATAGTTATTTTGGTTTGGTGCTGCGACTTGTTGATGTGATGTCGTGTATCGATGCTGTGAAGCGGTCAACGTGCATACAAGGTGCATGTATGGCCTTTGCCCGCATCAAGACATATTGGACAAAGATGAAGGCCACCGATATTGTAGCAAAAAGTCCACCCAAGGGCAAGGACCATTACCCGCCAGAGCATTATTTTGAGGATGTCCTAGGGGGTGCCCGCTTGATAGAGGGTAAGTGCTCGAAAGATATAATGTTCGTGTGAGGTGGTTCAAAATTGTAAAAACAATATTATGATATATTTAAGGCTATGTTTTTATACTTGTTCCTGAAAAGTTTTTGCTCCCTCCTGTGCGGCCGGGATTTTTTATATAATCTGAAAGTTTGCTAGTCGTCGGCTTCTGCCCCCTCACGTATAACGCGGGGGTGTTGGGAAAAGCACTTATCACTCTTGACCCAATGTCTTTCTCCATTAAGGAGGTGTCAATCGGCGAACCAGGCAATCGGACGATAGGAGTTTGACACTTTCACTTAGCCATAGGAGTTTGACGGTGGGTCTACGATATAGCCCCTAGTATGTACGCGGTTATCCGAATACGGTGTGTTTGACATACGTGATCAGAAGAATGGTCCTTCATGTAATACGAAAGGAATCGCGAGGATCCCGATGAGTCATCGAGTGGTTGACCAGCTCTCGCCACATCATGACAGTCAGTTTTCGGCTTTCTCTACTGAGGTGCTCATCCGGACGAACCAGGACACAATCGCAGTAGTTCTCCCTTTACTACCTAAGCCGATAGAGCGGAACGTAAGGTAGAATGGATAGGAGTCGAGCAACCCAACTATTGACCAAAGACATGATTCGGAGCTGATGCATATAAGGCCAAACTTGTGACGCCGAACACTCCCTATAGGTGTTCGGACTTTTCAAAGTGTACCGGGCCGAATACACCCCCTGGTAATGGACACTGGTATCAAGGCACGTTTGGCGATCTTTAGTAAGGCGGGCCGTGTACTTACAGATAATGCCGATAGCTTCTTTGGACAATTTCCATGTCAAAAAGGTATAAAACAAAAGGAGATAAAAAGGTTTACACGGGGTCTTAATCTAAAAAGAAACCTTAGTGCGGGGCCCTGCTGCACGTCTGCGTCGTTTTCTCCTTTGCGTTGTGTCCTTGAGGGGGGGAGTGTGATGGCCATGTGTAAAAAAAGAAAAACCTAGAAAAAGAAAGCCAGTGTGGCCGTGAATAAAGCTAGTTCGTTTAATGAACCTTGAAAGATAACCATAGAGTCCGAATAGGGTCAAGCCGAACTATGGACTATTTGTGTGTAGTGTGCCCCCACGGCCGCTCAAGGAATTTTAAGGGTGTACTTGTGTACACGAGGCACGTATGCTATCACCTTATGAGGCAGTCGGTGGAGGCGCAACTGCTAATCAAGCTCAGCTTTGTCTGAGCTACCGCGCTGAGGCGTAATCCGGACACGTTTAGCTGTGTCTGCGGTCTTAACAACCGATGATCTGTTCAGCTTGAATAGGCCGTTATGGGCTTCGGCTGCTAAGGTTGTAGTGTCTTTCTCCGTACGAAGAGAGCGCTCCATATTTCCATTGACCGTAATGACGCCACGTGGTCTAGGCATTTTGAACTTTAAATAGCCATAATGCGGGACTGTATTAAAGTGGGCAAAGGTCGTTCTTCTGAGTAATGCATGATAGCCACTTCGGAATGGAGCTATATCGAAGATTAGCTCTTTGCGTCGAAAGTTATCAGGAGAGTTGAATACGAGCTCCAATGTTAAAGAGCCCGTGCATCGGGCTTCTACGCCTGGTATAACTCCTTTAAAGGTCATGTTGCTTGGCTTGATTCTTGACGGGTCAATCCCCATTTTGCGGACAGTGTCCTGATATATCAGACTGAGACTGCTGCCGCCGTCCATAAGGACTCGAGTAAGATGGTATCCATCGATTATTGGGTCGAGCACTAGGGCAGCCGAACCCCCATGACGGATACTAGTCGGATGATCCCTGTGATCAAAGGTGATCTGGCAGGCCGACCAAGGATTGAATTTGGGGGTGACAGGCTCAATGACATAGACATCTCAGAGTGCGCATTTGCACTCCCTCTTTGGGATATGAGTGGCATAGATCATGTTCACTGTTTTGATCTCTGGTGGAATTTTTTTCTGTACCCCTTATTTCGGATAGCGAGATTCCTCCTCGTCTTCTCTTTGAGGTCCCTTCCCCTTGTGTTTGACGGTGAGCTTGTCGGCCTGCTTGAAGACCCAACAACTTCTGTTGGTATGGTTCGCAGATTTAGCGTGGGTGCCATGAATCTAGCAGGGCCTGTCTAATATTTTGTCCAGGCTGGATGGACCGTCCTTGTTGCCTTTAAATGGCTTCTTCCATTGACCAGGTCTGAGGCCACTGAATCCGGCATTTACCGCTATATCATCTGGGCTTCCCTCATTGTTTCGATGTTTGTTTTTGTTACGTCGTGGCTTTCCATTGCCATCCCTGACTTCGGATGTGCCAGGCTCGCTGGTGCTGCTACGGGCTAACCAGTTGTCCTCGCCCATGCAAAAATGGGTCATGAGTGTAGTTAGGGCTGTCATCGCCCTTGGGTTTTCCTGGCCGAGGTTTTCCTGGCCACTGTGCTTGAAGGCCGCTAAGGCTTCGGCGTCCGGGCAATCAACGATTTGGTTCTTCTTAGTGAGAAACCGATTCCAAAGCTTACGGGCTGATTCCCCGGGTTGTTGGATTATGTCACTTAGATCGTCAGCGTCCGGGGGCCGGACATAGGTCCCTTGAAAATTGGCCCGAAAAGCATCCTTAAGTTCTTCCCAACTTCCAATGGAATTTTTTGGGAGGCTTTTCAGCTAGTGCCAAGCTGGTCCTTTCAGCTTGAGGGGTAAATATTTAATGGCATGGAGATCATCTCCGCAAGCCATGTGGATGTGAAGAATAAAGTCTTCTATCTAGACCACAGGATCCATCGTTCCATCGTATGCCTCGATGTTTACGGGTTTAAACCCTTATGGAAATTCGTGATCCAGCACCTCATCGGTGAAGCACAGGGGGTGTGTGGCACCCCTATATTTGACTATGTTATGGCGTGGGTTCGATGGTTGTGATGTTCAGTATCGACTCTGAACTGGTATATGACCGGCATATTTGGCTTGATAGCTACAATCCCGTATGGGGGCATGGTCCCTAGATCCATAGATGGATATGGCCTTACCAGCCTTTTTGTCCAGGTCCTCACGTTTATCGTGTTTCTGGTCCTGAGCCGCAACCTCTCTTCCTTTACGAGGACGGGGTGTGGGCTTGTGTACGGCATTGCTAGCCACTCTTTCTCGTCCACGAGGTGGTGGGTCCGGCCTGTCGGCCGTATTGTTTTTCGGTGATATAGGCACAATAGCCTCGTCGTCGAATTCGGGCAGAAGTTTACGCTTAGGATAGCCCCTTGTTTGGCGATTATAGCCATATTTTTCCTCAGCGTCTAGCACTTCGTTCCCTCTGTCATTGAGCGTATCCTGTGCGGCTTTAAGCTGCTGCTTCTGCTTCTTCAGGCTCCTTGCTGTGGCGATAAGCCTTAGATGGAGGCGTTCTTGTTCTAAGGGTTCTTCTGGGACGACGAATTCGTCATCACCCAGGCTGACCTCCTCTTGGTTGATAATTGCTATCTTTGGCCTCGTTGTGGTCAGACAACATCCCCGGACTGTATTTGATGTCCTCTCGCTTGTCTTGCTCCAACGTGGGTCCGCAGGGTCCTCAGCTTGGTCCGGATTATAACCGTCGTCAATGCAATGTCACTGTTTTCCCTTTGCCGGATCGAGATCGGCGCTTGTGACACTGACGCTTGGGAGGTTCATCGACAGGCATATCATTATCACCATCGGCCTCCTTCTCTTTAAGTGTGTCCACCATGTATATATCTTATGAGGAGGTGGCTGTCCAGCGCCCTGTAGGCGGTGTGTTTTGTTCCTGCTCCTCTCCGGCATCGTCGGCCATATTGTCGATGTCTTCGAAGTCGTAATCGAGCATGTCGGTTAAGTCTTCGCTAGTGGCTGTGCAGTGGGTGGTGGGTGGGAAATGGAATTCTCCGTCATCAGCCTCCAATTCAAACTAGATATAATTCGGCTGAGAGTCTCCTAACAAGGAGAGGGCTTTTAATGAGTTTAGCACGTTGCCTAAGGGCGAGTGCCGGAAGATGTCTGCGGAGCTGAACTCAACGATCAGTGCCCGATCAGATTGGATGCGTGCAGATGTATGTAGTTTGGAACCCATGGCCATATACGAGTCCGAGGTTCCGGAGACACGGGACCCACTCAAGATTGAGTCTGTGTGCAGCTCTAACCCTACTGAGTCTGCGGCTTCCGTACCGTGGTTGAGCTTCCCATCCTCGGATGGCGCAATCTACTCCGGATCTAGGGCCAGAGCAGTTATAGGTGCTATCTCCTGAGCACGTTCCAATGACAAATCTAGGTCATGTTCATTGTGGTGGCAGGGAGCAGCCGTCATGGGCTCGAATTCATCGAAGATCAAGTCTCCGTGGATATCGGCCACGTAATTCAAGCTTCCAAATCTGACCCGATGTGCAGGGGCGTAGCTATCAATCTGCTCTAGATGGCCAAGCGAGTTGGCCCGTAGTGCGAAGCCGCCGAACACGAAGATCTGTCGGGGGAGGAAAACCTCCTCCTGGACTGCATTGTTGTAGATGATTGACGGAGCCATCAAACCTTTTGGTGACGATGCTGCGGAACTCTCGATGAAAGCACCAATGTCGGTGTAAAACCGGCGGATCTCGGGTAGGGGGTCCCGAACTGTGCGTCTAAGGTCGATGCTAACAGGAGACAGGGGACACGATGTTTATCCAGGTTCGGGCCCTCTGTATGGAGTTAATACGCTACTTCCTGTTTGATTGATCTTGATGAATATGAGTATTACAAGAGTTGATCTACCACGAGATCGTAATGATTATGATATGCCCTATGGACTAAACCCTCCGGTTTATATAGACACCGGAGGGGACTAGGGTTATACAAAGTCAGTTAGAGAGAAAGGAATCTACATATCCAAACCATGAAGCTTGCCATCCATGCAAAGGAGAGTCCCATCCGGACACAGGAAGAAGTCTTTTGTCTTGTATCTTCATAGCCCAACAGTCCGGCCCATGTTAATAGTTCGTCCGTCTGAGGACCCCTTAATCCAGGACTCCCTCAAGGACCCCTTTGGATGACATGTGGGTCTTGTTCCACGTGTGATGCACCAAATTACAGTTCGAAGCTACGGTTGGACTTGGAGGCATCCTGGTCGTAGCACCATAGTAGTAGTAAATGCGAAATGAGGGTTCAAATCACAAAGCCCCCCCTTTCCCGCATTAAGCTGGACAGACGAAGCAACCATCATTTCACTCTAGGGCGCAAGAGCATACAGAAAAGAGAAAACCAATGATGCGTGCGGCAGCTACCTAGAGCACCCTAGGGTAGGAGCCTCCACTACAAATCCGCTTCTCCCTCGTTCTCTTGAAGAAAACCGATGATTCATGTGGCGGGTAGGGTTTGTAGGAGTAATACGGCGTGCGGGGCCACGGCGTAGTAAACAGGAGAGGGATTGAGTTCGAGTCGATGCCTTAATACGGACGGGACGCTTGGTTTTACGGGAAGGAGGCAACATTTTGGGTTTGGGGACCAGTGGAGATATACATAGTACAAAAAATTGTGGACGTAGGTTCGACCAAAAGGCAATGACGCATGGGGCTCGCATTATGATATACCCGCGGCCGCGTGAAATTTGCTACTCAAAATAATGCATAAAGGTTCCTCCAAAAACAACAATAACCAATGGGAGTGAATGTATGCTTAAAATGAATATGTAATACAAAGAGAAAAAATGAATTGTAGTTAAAAGAATGACATTTCTAACAAAAATGTGAATGTGAACTACATATGTGTGCACGTGACCAACACATACATTCTCAATACAAAATCTAATGCAAGAAATAACTTATGAGTAACATGCACGAATTGATGATGTGGTGCTTGCATGCATAGAGTACAAAAACAATGTGATTTATGACTTGCATGCATGTCCATGAAAAAAGCTACTAGTGGGTTGTACTAGCTATTTAGGAATAGACAAGATGTATACATGGAAGTTGTAGGGGAAAAGATGACATGTCTCTCGATTCCTATGAGTAGGGATTGGAAAAGATATGTCATTTGGTTCACATCATAGGAACTTTTCTAATGAATCTAAAGATGACATGTATCTCAATTCCTATGAGGAGGGATTAGATAAGAGATGTCATTTGGTTCACATCATAGGAACTTTTGTATTGAATATACGTTAATGTTTATTTTCCTTTGAAATTGCGGGAGTATAGGAATCCATTCATATGAACCAAGTGGTTCTAAAGCTATAAAAATGATATCATGTTTATTTTCCTTTGAAATGTGGAGTATATGAATCTATTCCTATGAACCAACTGGCTCTAAAGGAAAATATCCTATAAAAATCATATCATATAGAGCTCCTATGATATTCCTCCATGTCGGTGTCAAAACCGGCGGATCTCGGGTAGGGGGTCCCGAACTGTGCGTCTAGGCGGATGGTAACAGGAGACGAGGGACACGATGTTTTTACCCAGGTTCGGGCCCTCTCTATGGAGGTAAAACCCTACGTCCTGCTTGATTAATATTGATGATATGGGTAGTACAAGAGTAGATCTACCACGAGATCAAGGAGGCTAACCCCTAGAAGCTAGCCTATGGTATGATTGTTGTAATGTATGTTGTCCTACGGACTAAAGCCCCCCGGTTTATATAAACACCGGAGAGGGCTAGGGTTACACAGAGTCGGTTACAATGGTAGGAGATCTACATATCCGTATCGCCAAGCTTGCCTTCCACGCCAAGGAAAGTACCATCCGGACACGAGCCGGAGTCTTCAATCTTGTATCTTCGTAGTCTTGGAGTCCGGCGGATAATGATAGTCCGGCTGTCCGAACACCCCCTAGTCCAGGACTCCCTCAGTAGCCCCTGAACCAGTCTTCAATGACGATAAGTCCGGCGTGCATAATGTTCGGCATTGCAAGGCGGGTTCCTCTCTTGAATAATCCAGAGAAGATCATGAACACCAGGATAGTGTCCGGCTCTGCAAAATAAATTCCACATTCCACCGTAGAGAGAATAAAATGTACACTTAGTTCAATCTGTTGAGGTATTATGCGGCGTGACATCACACCGCCACCAGGCCTTTGTTTGAATTACTATACCACCTCAGCACGTTTAGCGAAGCGGTTTCCTTGGCACGTCTTGTCAAAGCAGAGATCGTGTTCCCCTTATTCCGGGATTCTCATCAATACGTGCGTGGGTAACTCAACCGCTCCCGTCGCCATGCCTCCTCTATCGAAGGGGAATCCCAAATGGTCACGGAGACGGCCCTTGGTATTTCTTACCCTTTATAAGAGGACCAAGGCTCGCCATTGTTCTTCAATCTCGCATTGAATCTCTTTCCCGCTCCCAGTTCCAACACCCAGAGCCTCAGATTCGAGCGCTTCGGATCCTCAATCATGTCCGGCTCTGACCTCCAGGGCCGGCGGATGTGACGGAGGAGGACATATTGAAGTTGCGTGAGGCCAAGTACCTGGCCTACGAGGTTTCGCACAGGTTGCCTGCCCAAGGGCAGGCTGTGCCAGCCCCCGAGCCCGGTGAATACGTCGTTTTTGTATCCCACCTCCGTCGGGGTTTAGGCTTACCGACGGATCCCTTCGTGAGGGGGCTCCTGTTCTACTATGGGCTGGACTTTCACGACTTGGCTCTGGAGTCCATCCTCCATATCTCCGCATTCATTATCGTCTGCGAAGCCTTCCTCCGCATCATTCCCCACTTTGGCCTATGGCTGAAGACCTTCAAGGTGGAGCCGAAGATGATCGGGGGGCGTCAAGCGGAGTGCGGCGGGGCGACCATAAGCAAAAAGGTCGATGCCCCGTGGCCCAAGGGTTCCTTCCCAGAGGAACTTGGACTGTGGCAGCAGGAGTGGTTCTATATCACCGCTCCAAGGGGCAGCAGGAAAAAGCCGCCGCCCTTATTCCGCCCGGGACCTCCACGCCAACTGATGTCGTGGGTCAACCAAGGTCTCAATTGGGGGCCGTCCGAAGACGTGCCTTCACTGCAGGGCCGGATTCGAGATCTCCAAGCGAGGGAGATCGACCTGATCCAGGTGATGCAGGTTATGCTAATCAGGCATCTTCTGCCCTGCAAACGCCGTCCTCTCCATCTATGGGAGTTCAACCCGGAGGGACCTCGGATTCTCCAACACTTCATGGGTGCGACACCCGTGGAGATGTACAAGTTGTTCTTCGGACCGCAGGTGGCGTGTCCGGATTTAGCCGAGGATGCAGGCCTAAGCCGCGATCACCCAGATACTCAGGTAAGTAGCTCAGAGTCCGGACATTCTGTTTATGTGCCTTTCCAGAGTTCGCCTCCTGACCCTATGTTCTTTACAGGAATGGGTGGCGCGATCAAGGCTGATAAGGTGTCCGGCCCCCCTCCCAGAGACCGCACTGGAACCCGTGCTGGTCAGAATGTTGGAGGTTGCGCCCACAGAAGGGGGCGACGGGGAAAATAGAGGAGCTAATATTTCGCCCAAAGGGGCGACTGAAGAGGGGGGAACCAAGAACCCCTCCCTTCAGGGGGAGAAGAGGACCGCCTCAAAAGATCCGGAGGCCAAATCCCCTAAGCGTGGGAAGAGATCTTCCCCGGGGGGTCCGGCGCCTGGAAAGAATCCGGACGCACAATCATCATCAAAGGATCGGCCCTCCAGCGAGCCATGAGTATGAAAGAGGGAGTTAATTAGTAAGGAAATACCTTCATTTGTGCTTCTGTAGATAACCGAAATATTTATATTGCAGTTCGGATCTGCAGCCTTCTCAGATGAGTTCATCTTCGGGGGACCTTCTTCCAGAGATGATGGAGAGCGATACGCCTCCGTCCGCAGCGCCGCCAGATGAGGCAGGCGAACCCGAAGTGTCATCACGGAGGGTATCCCTGAGTCCGGAGGGGCCAGAGAGTTCTGCACCTACTAGTGTCCGGCCGGGAGAACTGAAGAATCTGCTTGAGAGGGCATCCATTTCAGAAGATCACCGTGCGTTAATGCGTATGGTGATTGGAAGGATTTCGTCCGCTGAGAGCGAATTGCGTAATGCCGCCATGAGTTTGCTGGCAGGATTTGAGGTATGCGAGAATGACGCACCCCTTTGTCTTTTAACAGTTTTGCATATAAAAATGTGCCCTATATAGATAGTAGCCCCTGAGACTCGGTAGGTTGTCGGAAACGACAGCGTACCGAGGATCGAAATCTAAAGGAATGAATTCCGTCGGTCCTATGCAGGTGGCGGATAGTCCGGGAGCTAGCCGGACTAGTGAGTTTGCCGAGTTAAATCGGCAATTTGACTTGGCAGATGCGGACATCGCACTTGTCAACAGGCGACTTGACGAGTCACAAGGTAAAAGAGTTCTCCGCAGTCGCTTTATTAAGGGGGTCGAAGCCCTCCTCTGATAAATTATATGCTGTTTGTACAGACGATGCTGCTGCTGTGGAGGGCCTTCGGGCCGAACTTGCTCGAGCTAAGGAGCAAGCCCGAAGGAGTGAAGCGACTGCCTCGAGGGCGGCCGAGGAGTTGAAAGCCGAAAAGGCTGCGCACTGCCTAAGCAGGGCCGAGGTGGCCGAATTGGCCATGAAAGTAAAGGATGCTGCCGACCGCAATGAGGCTCTTGAAAAGGAGCGCTTATCGGAGCGAGAAGACCTGAAGAAGGCCACCGCCGAAGCCAAGGACGCCCGCTCTGCAATGCAGGCTATGAAGGAGGAACTGCGCCAGGCCAGAGAGATCGTGGCTGGCAAGCCTTTTCTGCTGTGTCGCCGGTTTATGGATGGAAAGTATGCTCAATTTGAGCGGCTGTGGAGTCCGGAGGATCCGTATATGGACTTAGCTGCAAGTGCGGCCGATGCCATTAAGCACTTCCGGAGCCAGAAGGATCACGAGATGGAAGAGCTATATTGGTCTCAATTCCACAGTCCGGATCGCCCACTTCCATTGACAGACCGGATGGCCGAATGGGCCGAGCTAAATAGATTGTCCGGACTTGCCATGACTGACATCGTGGCCCATGTCTGGCCAGAGAGGTCCAAGGCGATGAGCTACTTTGGTTTACTACAGCAATTCCTTGGAGCGGTGCCGCATACAAAGGAGACGAAGCGGTCAGCCCGCATAGAGGGCGCGCGGATGGCTCTTGCCCGTTTGAAGGCGCATTGTCCAGAGATGGACGCCACCGCTATTGCTGCCCAGGGTTCGGATGAAGACCGGCTCCCTGCCGAGCACTATTTCGGGGAAGTTATGCGTGGCGCTCGTGTAATAGAGTCGCAGTGCTCGAAGAATGTATCGTTCAAATGAACGCATTAGCTTGTAAATCGATGATTATATTATAACTGCTTTTTATACTTGTGCGTCCAAGTAGTAAAACTTCTCCTGTGCGGCCGTTTACGTATACTTGTGTATAACTTGAAAGATGGCAGTCTTCGGCTTCAGCCCCCACGCACAAGGTGCTGGGGCGTTCGCAAAAATAGCGCGTTTTCACACTTAATCCGACGTCTCGGTCCTGTTATAAGGAGGTGGTAGCGTAGCGAACGAGGCAATCCGGACTATAATGCTTTATCACTTTCACTTAGCCAGTGGAGCTCGAGGGTGGGGCTACGATATAGCCCCTGGTGGCATCGCCCTTCTCTGAAGTCGGAGCGCGTGTGCCTGACCGGTAAACGGCCCTTCGTCAAAGCGAGGAATTCTAAACATTCCGATAGTCGATCGAGTGGCTGACCAGTCTCTCGCTGTATCATGACAGTCAGTTTTCGGCTTTCTCTACTGAGGTGCTCACCCAGCCGAACTGGGGCACAATCGCAGTAGTTTTCCTGGTGCCGCGTTAGCCGATGATACGGAACGTAAGGCAACAAAACACAGGAGCCGAGCAAACCCAACATTTGACCAAAGACATGATTCGGAGCTGATGCATATAATGCCTAACTCGAGACGCCGAACACTCCCTAAGGTGTTCGGTCTTTATAATAATGGGCAGAACGATGCCCTAAGCCCCTAGTGTCCAGGTACGGGCATGGTCTTCTGACGCGGCCGATGCCAAAATGTCAGGCTCCGCTTTGGCTATAGGAAGAAACCAGGGGAGAATAACAACAAGAGATAGTAAAAAAGGTTTACGCAGGGTTTTAATCTGAAAAGAATCCTCACAACGGGTCCCTACTGCACGTCTGCACCTGTGTCTCCGTTGCGCCGTTATCCTGGATGGGTATGCACGTTGTTCATCTATAAAAAGAGAAGAACGTTTAGTTTTAAAAATAGTTTGTGCGAAAAATATTAGAAATAAATAATTAAAGCGGGGTTTGTATGAACCCGCGGTTATTTGTGCGCGCAGCCCCCTGTGAAGGGATATGCGGCTAGGGAGCCCCTAGCCCACTGACGCCGGATTCGTCTATCCAAGTCCGGGGTCTTTAAGTGACCCTCGCACTAAAATTACGCCACGCGGTCTGGGCATCTTGAGTGTAAGAGATGCGTAATGCGGTATGGCGTTGAAGCGGACAAAAGCCTTTCGTCCCAAGAGTGCTTGATATTCACTTTCGAATGGGACGATGTGAAAAATTAATTTTTCGCGTCGAGAATTGTTCGGCAATCCGAACACGACTTCTAGTAATATGGAGCCTGTGCACTTGGCGTAATGGCCTGGCGTCACTCCTTTGAAGGAAGTGCGGCTGTGTCGAATTTTGGTAGGGTCTATCCCCATCCTACGGATTGTGTTTGAATATAGCAGGTTTAAGTCACTGCCTCCGTCCATTAGTACGTTAGTAAATTGCAATCCGTCTGTTATGGGATTCAATATCAGGGGAGTCCGTCCCGCATTTCGAACGCTTCTGGAATAGTCCAGGTGGTCGAAAGTGATTGGTTTTGATATCCAATCTCTACGGTCTGCTGGGTTGGACCGCGCGAAGCTCTTTTTAGAAAGTGCCGCACTATTTTTCCGTATTATCACATGAAGTGAGTTTACTGCTTTGACCCCTTGTGGGAAAGTCTTTTGTTTTTCGGTGCTCTGCTAGTGGGGTTTATCTTCTTCGCTTGACGCGTCGAGCCCCTTGTGTTCGGCATTTAGTCGGCCGGACTGTTTAAAAACCCAACAATCCCTGCGGGTGTGATTTGCAGGCCTTCCGGGGGTACTGTGGATTTGGCATATCCGACCCAAAATTTTGTTTAAGTTGGACAATTCGTCACTGTCATCCTTAAGAGGCTGTGTTTTATTATTGGGCCGCGAGCTTTTGAATCCGGCGTTAACTGTCGCGCTCTTTGGGCTTTTCTCTTTATTCCGGCGCTGCTCTTTTCTGCGCCGTGATTTTCCGTTTCCATCTCTTATCTCTGATGTACTTGGGTCGCTGGTGCTGCATCGTGCTAACCAGCTATCCTCGCCTGCACAGAAGCGGGTCATGAGGCTTGTTAGTGCGAACAATGTCCTCGGTTTCTCTTGACCGAGGTGCCTGGCGAGCCATTCGTCTCGGACATTGTGCTTGAAAGCTGCTAAGGCTTCGGCGTCCGGACAGTCGACTATTTGGTTCTTTTTTGTAAGGAACTTGTTCCAGAATTTCCGCGCTGACTCTCCGGGCTGTTGAGTTATATGACTTAGATCATCTGCATCCAGAGGACGGGCATAAGTCCCTTGAAAATTTGCTCTAAACGCGTCCTCGAGCTCTTCCCAACTTCCAAAAGTATTTTCTGGGAGGCTTTTAAGCCAATGACGGGCTGGCCCTTTGAGCTTGAGGGGTAGGTATTTTATGGCGTGGAGATCATCTCCTCTGGCCATATGTATATGTAGTATATAATCTTCTATCCAGACACCAGCGTCCGTTGTTCCATCGGAGGCCTCTATGTTTATGGGTTTAAATCCTGCTGGGAATTCATGGTCCAGCACCTCGTCAGTGAAACATAGTGGGTGTGCAGCGCCCCTGTATTGGGCGATATCGCGACGCAGCTCAAGAGAGCGCTGTCTGCTGTGTTCGGCCCGGCCGGGGTTATTGTATCCGGCACGACGGTATTCGTCGT
Organism: Triticum timopheevii; assembly: GCA_963921465.1. Taxonomy (NCBI): domain Eukaryota; kingdom Viridiplantae; phylum Streptophyta; class Magnoliopsida; order Poales; family Poaceae; genus Triticum; species Triticum timopheevii. The sequence continues at coordinate 245,205,224 of OY997266.1, forward strand.
GGGTCGTAGGGCGCCCACGTGATCCATAGATGGATCTGGATTGCCTTGCTTTGTCCTCCAATATGTCTCGCAAGTCCGGCGCGTTCCCTCTTGGCTTCGTACTTTTGGAGCGATGCCGGGGTATGGTCTTGGCTGGGGGCCTGGATGCCTCTCTGTCACGACCACGGGGTGGCCGGTCAGCCATATCGTGCGCTGGTGATGGAGGTACGTATGCTTCCTCCTCTAATCGGGGGAGCAGCTTGCGTTTTGGGTAACTTTTGGAGGGACGTTCGAGTTTATACTCTTCGGCCGCGAGGACCTCGGTCCATCGATCAGCCAGTAGGTCCTGATCAGCTTGAAGCTGCTGCTGCTTTTTCTTTAGGCTGTTTGTTGTGGTGATAAGCCTGCGCTTGAAGCGCTCTTGTTCTACGGGATCCTCGGGTACGACGAATTCGTCATCGTTGAGGCTTGCTTCGTCTTCGGAGGGAGGCATATAATTATGATCCTCAACCTCTTCGTCTGCCGCCCCCTCATGAGGGCTTGCTTCTGCATCCTCCTGCGCTGAGTCTTGCTGGAGGGGATTGTCTTCGGCACTCTCTGGAGTATTATTATCTCCTGTGCCGGAATCTCCATTCTTGCTGTGGCGAGATTTAGAGCGGCGCCGCTGACGTCGGCGCTTGGGCTGTTTCTTTAAGGGATCTGCCTCCGCTGTTTCTTCGCCGTCCCCATCTTTTGGGGTATCCACCATGTATACGTCATATGACGAGGTGGCCTTCCAGTACCCTGTGGGCGCTGGTTCCTGTTCGTCTCCGGCATCGTCGTCCATAGCGTCGATGTCTTCGGAGTCGTAGTCTAGCATGTCGTTAGATCGTCGATAGTGGCTACTAAGTGGGTGGTGGGTGGGCTCTGAATTTCTTCATCGTCCATATCCCAACCATCCTGGCCATAATCCGGCCAGGACTCTCCTGATAACGAGAGATGCTTTAGTGAATTCAAGATATCGCCGAAAGGCGAGCATTGGAAGATGTCCGCGGCGGTGAATTCCATAACCGGCGCCCAATCCGGACCGATTGGTAGGGGCGCGGGAGGTTCGGAGTCCGGCGAGGAGTCCGGCGCCTCGGAATCACCAGTTTCGTAGGGGACAAGATTAGTGTTCGGCTCCATCGCCGTGGATGTTGGAGCCCCCAGGGCGGCGTCTATCCACCGGCCCTCGATCTGGGCGATCAGCTCCGGGCCAATGGCCGGAGCGGACCCATGTGCGGCCACCAAGGCACTGTTCGGTGGCAGAGCTAAATCATGCCCGTCGTCATAGTGCGGCGCGCTTGGCTGTGGCTCGAGTCCGTCAAAGATCAAGTCTCCGCGGACGTCGGCCGTGAAGTTTAAGCTTCCAAATCTGACCTGACGGCCAGGGGCGTAGCTTTCGATCTGCTGCAGATGGCCAAGTGAATTGGCCCGCAGGGCGAAGCCGCCGAATACGAAGATCTGTCCGGGGAGAAAAGTCCCACCCTGGACAGCGTTGCTGGTTGAAGACGCCATCAAGCCTATCGGTGATGACACAGAGGAACTCTCAATGAAAGCACCAATGTCGGTGTCAAAACCGGCGGATCTTGGGTAGGGGGTCCCGAACTGTGCGTCTAGGCGGATGGTAACAGGAGACGAGGGACACGATGTTTTTACCCAGGTTCGGGCCCTCTCGATGGAGGTAAAACCCTACGTCCTGCTTGATTAATATTGATGATATGGGTAGCACAAGAGTAGATCTACCACGAGATCAAGGAGGCTAAACCCTAGAAGCTAGCCTATGGTATGATTGTTGTAATGTATGTTGTCCTACGGACTAAAGCCCCCCGGTTTATATAAACACCGGAGAGGGCTAGGGTTACACAGAGTCGGTTACAATGGTAGGAGATCTACATATCCGTATCGCCAAGCTTGCCTTCCACCCCAAGGAAAGTACCATCCGGACACGAGCCGGAGTCTTCAATCTTGTATCTTCGTAGTCTTGGAGTCCGGCGGATAATGATAGTTCGGCTGTCCGGACACCCCCTAGTCCAGGACTCCCTCACTCCACATCAAAGGATGGTTGAAATTGCTGCAGGTCATACGACGGTCTTTCTTTGTAAACCCCCCCCCCCCCCCCCATCTTTATAGTTACCTCTCGAAGATGAATGAAATGATATATACTGGGTATTCTATATGTGCATTTGGTATACGAAAACTCGGCAAAAGTTTGCGAGGCTTGAATTTTCAATAAAGCTATATGCACTACATTTTGGAACAGAGTGCGGAGCATACGACAGCTGCTTACACTCATGTGGAAGATTTGTGTGTCGGATGAGTCGTTGTTCTGTTAAATGACATGGCAAAACTGACATTATCAGATGCCGATCTAACGGTTCTTACGCCGTTCGTTAGGAAACGGCTTTTGGGGAACGTTTGTCAGATATGATTTACGGACACATGCATTGCATTGATACATGCCCCTCTCTCTCACGCACACACACATCTTCACAAGTCACGACTCTCCCGAGTCCTCTTGCACCCACCGTCTATAGGTAGACGTCACACACATATGTGTTATTCACACCCTACCCTCAAAACTTCTAAAAAATAAAAGACGTCGGGCACCTTTTATTTTAACACACACATCACACACTTATAATATTACTCTTGTGGTGAACGTTATTTGGGCGTAGTATATTGTACTCTCACAGAGAGAAGCGGTGCACGCACGCACTAGTTCTCTCACACTCACTCGCGGGTACACGTAGGAGCGCATTTTTTTGAAGCTACGAGCGCATTTGTTTACAAAGAGGCATCCCAATTGACATTTTGACTAGTCTAGTTTTCAACTTGATGGAGGGTCGGGGACCGCACGTGAATGATACAGTATGGTGCTTCCTGGACGCGGTGGCACATTATTGATCGAGTTTTATTTTTACTTGAACTTTATATGAAAGTAGTGGTTCACGCGCATTAAACTTAATAACGGCTGGTACAACAAAATCACTCCACTATATATATGCAGGAGCCTCGGCGCTTGCTTTACTAGGGTTCCTCTCTTCACTCTCTCATCCTCGACATAGGTGGCCATACTCTCTCTGCTCATGGCTCGTCACAAATCCAGCTGGACCACCTCGACTGGGGCAGGGGTGTAGGTGTATCATTCACCCGGTCGTCCGCGGCGAGGGAGGAGACCAACAACTGCTGGCGCGTCCCGATCGGCGGCCGTGCCATTCTCTTTGAGACAACGTTGGCTCGGGAGGGCCTTCGACCCCTTCTTCCTCCCTGCGGTATTGTGGCCAAGGTGCAGCCTCCGACGTTGTCTTTGCCACATGCCGACGACCCTCAGGTATATATTCCTTCGAAACCTGCCTTGCTCTACTGCCCCAACTCCCCACGTGACTCCGTGTGGATCTTTTTCTACTTGCGTCGGCTGCTCCAAAGCCACTAGACTTTTACTATTATTAGATGTAAAGCTAGTTCATACAGTCGAATCTAAGAGTTGGTTCAAACAGGTAAGAAAGTGGGAAAGCTGTAGCATGAATCTAGGACTTGGTTCTAAGAGGAAATGGGGGAAAGTAATGGATATTGGCTTCCCAGCCGGTCTCTTGGCTGAAATGGCAAAGAAAGCATGGTGGATGGCGAACGATGGAGGGAAGTGGACCTGTCTCTTGGTCGAAAATGGAAAGAAAGTGAGGGGTGTTGGGGCACAACGCAAATGAGAATGAGCAATTCTAGATTTCCTGTGCTCACATAGGAAAATGTCGTCGAGGAGATAAAAAATGGGACAAAATGCAGACATGCTGACTGAGTGTTTGCCGCTCTTGACAACCACATCTGCCTTACAACTTTATGCCCCTGCTGTCCCTGCACCCATATCACTACCGTTAATGTCAAATCACATGAAGCATTAAGCAATGCCACCTAATGTCACTATTAAGTAATGGTCTAATGCCGTCGATAAATTGAAGCAATGCCATCACCATTTTATGAACTGCATCCGTCTTGTTTTATTTCCCATGAATTGTGTTTTTGCAGTTACACTTAAATCTCACACCGCTAACATTGCTTCATCCCAATGGAACTGCACAAATTTGACTGCACATTTACTGACCATGTGCTACTCTCATGACAGTAATACTAATGCTATTGTTATGCATGTTAATCTAGTGGATGTATTGATGTGATGTGATGCTACTTAAGGGCACTTTCATATTGTCAATGTAGTGCCAATTATAATGCAATATACGTTGTTGTTAGTCATACGCCACTGCAAATAACTGTCATAGTTTAAATAATCGTATTTCATATTTGCGAAAACAGGGATGTCTATCTCCGTATCATTTCTATCTGCGCAATCAAAAGTACACACCTGAGTTTTAGTAGAAGTACGCAAAATGAGATAGCTATCCCCGCTGCCTTCGTCTAACCACCCGTCTTTCAGGTATTCCTGCATTGGTAGTAACTAGGTAGAATGACCAATGCAATCTAAAAGAAGTTGATTCGTATGTTTTACTTCCTGATTGCAGTGTAGGGACGAGCAAAAACAACTGCATCCTAGTAGGGAATGCACTTTCTCCCTGTTTATCCACGGACGAGGACTAGCTGGCACACCTACACAGAGGTTTTTGGGATAGGTGCACGGACAAGAGTCATTGTGGTCTGCTTATTTTTGCAAATAGCGGTGCTTAAATTTAGTGGAACTGCACAAGAAGTTCAGATGGTCAGTACACTACAAGGTTCAGTTCAGCATTCCAACTGAGAACACAACTATAATTGGTTATTCTGGAATGAGAGAACCTAACCCTGGATGGTGGCAACAAGAAAAACCAGAGTGAACTCTAGGAAATTAAAGCCTGCCTAGGGAGGCCCTTTGCTCGGAGAAGCCTTGCTTGATTTTTCCTGATTTGTAAACCTTCTCACAACTTTGTCTTTTGCAGTGAACTAGTATATGTTTGTTATGTTCTACGAATCATTGATATATACAAAATTTCTTAACTTATGCTTTTCAAGTATTTTATGAAGTAGAGTTTAATGTGAATGTTCCACATGAACGCTAGACTAGCATGTGAACATTTGGAATTTACATTGTGGCCTCAGTTAACTGGATGAACCACTATAACAAGATACGTAGTTGCTTATATGTCAGACAGCAGATTATTGATTGTTAGCTGGTCTATACCTGACTTTTCTAGTGTTGAAGCAAGCTGAGCCAATGTGCCGTGTTTTGCACAATTGCTTACAAGTGGGGTAGCACCAATAGTGTTTCCAAGTACTTAACCAGCCTACGTACCCTATGTATACATTGGTGCACAGTTCTCTAACGAGTACTCTATTTCATCAAGCACACACTGCTCATATGATAAACTGTGACAACTTATGTCTTACGATGCCATATTCATGAAAAAACTAGTGAGGACGCATCCGTTTTGGCAACAATTAGGATGGTTCTCACATGAGTCACGGGCACACAAAAGTAGCAGCAGTTCCTATAGACGGATTCGAACAGAGTACTATCCCCATAGGGCTCGATAACTGGAAAGTTTCAGATAATTAGAAATAATCCAAACTACTATTAAACACTAGCTGGGGCAACTATTTCATGCCTCGGTCTAATTTGGGATGAACACAAGATGGGCCTTACCATGAACATCATCGAGGACGTCCGGCAGCAGCTCAATCCTGTGAACCTTCCTGAAGATAAATTTGTGGCCTTGCCACTCATAAACTTGTTTGTGGAGGCATGCCACATCATCTTCCGGTGTAAGCTTGACAAGAAAAATATGCCTCACAAACTAAGGAGTAGCTTGGAACTTGTCGTGGAATTAACACGTCAGATGTCCTTAGTGTGAGGACTTAGTCGTGAGGCCAACGCATCTATGTCATAGCTTGAGAGGGGTTGAGCAGAATCGAGAGACGCAACACAAGACAAGGGTTTAGACAGCTTCGGGCCCCGGGAAACATCATCCGGTAAAAACCCTACATGCTGTTTGAGGCTAGATCTCATTATCATCACGAGGGAGTCGCCGTAAACCGGCTCTATTCTAGTTGTGTCTAGCCCTAGAGATTGTTTCTTGCTTCCTTGTCCCTCTATGGGGAGCCCTGCCCCTCCTTATATATGTTTAAGGGGTGGGTTACATGACTAGTCCTAGTAGGATTATTATTACTCTATTACAAGTGGAGTCCTAGTCTTGCTTCCTTTGTAGAAAAATATTCCTTGTGCTTTCCTCATAAACCGGCCCACCATAGCGTGATCCGGCCTTCCATAAACCGCCCATTGGGCCACCGGGTCTTGTCGCTCCTCTGACCCGCCTGCCGGATTACCATTGAATCTTAAACCGCCATGTCCAAGTGGGCCGCTGGTGAATCGCCAAACTCTAGCCGGGTCATACATCCGGCAGTGGTGGGGTATATCCCCGACATTAGCCCCCAATTTAATTTGGATTCATCCATGTTAAACTGATGTGCAACATAAACACAAGAACAAATTTGTTGGGTTGTGCTCCAGTTTAAATATTCTTGTAAACCAGCACTTGATCATCCTTAAATCCTTGTCATTTCTTCCTTCTAAAAAATCCGAGTCAATAGACCAGTTTCATAATCGATTTGCTTGCAGAAGATATTTTGTAAATAAAGAATCCATTTGAATTGACCTTCAATACTCTGACTTGACAAAAATATTAGTCTCTGAAATATTCAACTGATATCCAACCAGCTTGAAGATGTAAAACTTGTCGGTTTATGATTACCACCATTGTCGGGTTATAAAAACTGATAATTCCGGGTCATGATTGTTGCCAACGCCGGTTCATGATTATTGATGACGCCGGGTTGCAGACACAGGGTCGTAATGATTGGTGATGCCGGGTCAATCCAGTTTGCTCAAAACAGAGAATTTGAAAATAGTTCTTCGATAATATTATAATACCTGTAGCCCCCAAGTCTTGAGCAGAACAAAGTGATGGCTTAAGACTTGCTTCAATATAAATACGGCCACTTAAGAAGAAATCCATGTTGTTCATCCCAGTCACTTAGAAAAACTGAATACTCCATATTATGTAGCTCCCAAGTGCCGGGTTGTCATGCTTGTAGCAACCTGGGACTTGTAATTGTCTTATACTCATAAAAACTTCAACCAGTGTAGCCCCCAAGGGCCGGGTCATTATGCAATAATGAGCAGGGACTTTGTAGGTATAATCATGTAGATTTGAGCAATGATGTGTAGCCCCCAAGGGTCGGCTCAGTAAGATAATATTGAGCTGGGACTTGATATATACTTCAATGAAAATAACATCATATGATGTAACCCCCATCATGGGACTTGAATCCACGTCCGCAAGGTTAGGAGCCTTGTGCTTTACCAACTGAGCAGTGGACCCTTCAATATAATGAATAAAAAGCTTTGTACCTTGAATTGTTGATAGGATTAATTGGTAGCCCCCAAGGGCCGGCCCATTACGATGTGATGAGTCGGGTCTTCAATAAGGTGAGCAAACAATGACTTCGCATTAGCCCCCAAGTGTCATGGTGCATGCTTGTAGCGACATGAGACTTGTGTATTTGATGTAATCTCAACTTAAATAATGTAGCGCCCAAGTGCCGGGTCGTAAGCCTGCAGCGACTCGGGACTATTCCCTCCATTGTAGAAAAAATCATATCCATTGATAAAATAATAGCCATTGCGCTGAAGCGACTTTGAAAACCTCAATAATAATATTGGTTATTGATAACCATAATAAAAATCCAGCCATGTTGGCTATTAAATGTTTTAATAATATACCCAATGATTTATAAGCGCATGATTCCAATGGCACAATCCAAATATATACTGGCGACTTATAGTCCAAAGCCAGGCCGGGTTAATAAACATCGGTGATTTGTATTTATGCTTTATTCAACCTGTTTCTGCATACAACAAGTTTAAAGTGTCCTGGCGGTTTACCGCCGGACGGGTCATAATGCCCAACATATAACCCGGGTTTATAACCAAGGCTGCACTTAAGAATAATCAAATATGAAGTATATCATACCTGTGACATTGAATCACATCGTTGGTTTACCAACTTTTTGTAGTAAGGGTGATAACCCAAATCTTGAGTATGATACTCCCCTCATATTTTGCCGGTTTGTAATAAAACCGTGCCGGGTTGTAATAAACACCGGATGATCATCCTGGCGACTTATAATCAATGCCAGACCGGATTAAGAGATGCTGCTTCATAATGGATTATGTGCTAACAGCTCATAACTGTAAGCCATGCCGGGTTAAGAAACACCGGGTTGATGTAATGACATACAGTCTGGCCGGGTCAGTAGACACCGGTTTAACTTAGAACTTTATTAACAGAGATTAAATTTGCAAAAAAAATCAAATAAAACTTGTAGTCGAGGCTTTTCGAGGGCTGCCAGGCCCAAATTCGAGGCTTTTCGTGGGCTGCGAGGCCGCTGAGTTAAACCATTTGACAAAGCCTTTTAAGATGGGCCTCCAACTAACCAATCCTGGCATGACCCGCCGAACGTTTGACAAGTTACTCTCATTGAGACCCTGAACTTGTCAAAGTTAAAATGACGATGCATACACCAGGCTTCCATCAAGGCCGCTGAGTTAAACCATTTGACAAAGCCTTTTAATATGGCTTACTTGATGAAGGCAGGTTAACCCGGGGTTTTAGGTGAATACACCATGCTTCCAAGCCGTGGCTCGATACCCAATTACAAGGGTCCTTTCAAACTCTTTGTTACTTTACACAAAGAGCCCCCAAGTAACTTTGTGAGTTGTGCTCAATGGGTGCCTATGTTTGAGTTGTGCTTTTAGCAGCAATACTCTCTTTGGCCCCTTGGGTGTGAAGCTCCCAAGCTGTATTGTGGCATGATAGCCGGTTTAATGGACAAAACAGGACGTCGCTTTGTAAGCAGAAGCCCCCACATGATAAATAATACGATAAGCCAATAAGGCAGGATACCCATGTTTGAACCGCGCATCATGGCAGCAGGTCCTCTTCGACAACCTTTAACTTTTTGCAAGAGATAAATTCTTCTTGAACCGGGATTTTGAACCGGATATTGAGAGCTTCAAAGCTTTGTGCCAGACATCTTTCCCTTGAACCGGATTTTAAACCGGAATCTTCATTTTCAGCCGGAAATTTTCTGACAGCCTTTAAACTCGAACTTGCGAGAAGTTAATTCCTTTTTGAAACGGACATTTTTAAACCGGATTTGAGAGCTTCAGAGCTTTATGGGAGAATAGATTTCTATTGAACCGGATTGTAAACCGGATATTTGAGAGCTTTAGTGAGACTGACTTCCCTTGAGCCGGATTGTAAACCGGAATCCTTTCTGATGACCCGGAACTTCTTCATTGAGTAGGGATTTTGTAACCGCCATATACTTTCTAAGCCGGAAATTTACTGACGGCCTTTAAATTTTCATGAATATAACAGTAGCCTCCGGGACCGGGTTATCCTTCCCTCCATCGTCCTGGGGTTCTTAAATTTTCTAAAACTGGCAAGATTTGCTGAGTCATGTCATCGTAGCCCCCGAGTCTCAAAGGTGACTCGAGGAGTTGGCTTGAAACTCTCATATTTGACAGTGATATAAACCGGCATAACTTGTATGTCATTGGTGTTGATAGCACGATGTGAATCCACAGAAGGTTGAGGTGACTGCGGCGGGTTATAAATGATCCCGTATGAGCCGTGTCAGCAACTCGGTCAATGGTTCCTTCCAACTGGCCATTTGAAGTTAACCAAACTATAGTGGCGGCGACTTGTGCGCCTGCCCATTGAGCCACCCAGTGTAGACGGCGGCTGATAGTATATGATAATTTGCCTCCATTTCGTTGAAAGAAAAAACGGGCTACCCAAGTTGTGACTTGCTCAAACAGCTCATGTAGACAGGTGCGGCCTGGTGTGTTGATGTAGACCAGGCCGCGAGAGACGGACGGTAAAAACGACCGCAGCATCAGAGGCAACATAGACGAGTCAGCTAGGGCGCTGTACGCCGGTGCAGACAAGCAAGTTGTCCTCCTCGTTTGTAAGCCGACGCAGACACGTGAACCGGCCGCGAGAGCGGACAAGCGAGTCATCCGTGCCGTTGTAAACCGGTGCGGACGCGCGAGTCAATCACATGCGCAGTCCCAGCTAGTTGATGTAGACCGGGCCGTACGGGCGGCGGCTTGTGCGCGTCCATTCATCGGGTAATATGTTACGGACTATCGCCGGGCGGAATATTGTCATCCCGTGCTCCATACCCATGGTATAAACCATATTTGTAGTGAATGATTGTCCTATAAAAATACATAGATCAAAGTAATTGTTCTTTGACAAAAAATAATACGTGCTAATAAAATAGACTTTAGATGGATAGCACCTGATTTGTTTAGGCCGGAAATAACCCGCCATGAAGTTAATGGTCACTAGGTGAAACTGAAATCACTCACGGATGAGTCGGCCGCAGGAGCAGACAGATGCGTCGGCCCGGTGTTGTAAGCCGGTGCGGACGAGCAAGTTGTTCTCCGCGTTGTAAGCCGGCGCGGACGCGTGAACCGGCCGCGAGGGCGGACGGCGAGTCATCCGTGGCGTTATAAGTCGGTGCGGTCGCGAGAGACGTCCACAGCATTGGAAACGTCCCGGACACAGGCGATACAAATGCAGACGTGGACGATGAGTTAGTCACGCGTATGGATGTAGCGGGGGCGACGACTTGCACAAATAATGCTGGCTCGTACCCTTTATGCGACACCTTTGTAAGGAATAATAGTCTTGTGAAAAAAAATTATCAGACCAAGTAATTGTTCTTTGATGAAAACAATATGTGTTAATAAAATAAACTTGGATGGATATTACCTGATTTGTTCGGATGACCAATGATCCGTTCAACGTGCCAGAAACAACTCAGATGGACTGGCCACTCAATATAGCCTCAATGGCTCAACACAGCAGAGGCGGCTCAACGTGGCTCCGGCGGTTTAATACAGCAGAGGCGGCTGAATACGGCCCCGACGGTTTATTCAGCAAAGGTGATCCGGCGACTCAACGCAAGAGCGCTCGCGGCGGTTCGGCAGCGGAACGAGGCACCGCAAATGTTGGATGTGGCCGGACAGAAAATACCCTGCCTATATGTACGTTTTAGCTGAGCAGCAGTAGCATCCCATGTGTCTTCATGACTGCCACGATGATTTATTGTCTTTTTTTATTCCATCCATGGAAAACTAATTTGTCTTGATGAGATGAAGAAACGGCGGTAGCTTTTAATCTCCATGTAATACAGGCAGTACTCCGCTATGTATCAGCAAAACCAGTGTTTTGTAGTCTGTTTTTAGTACACTTTTTGCCACAATATGCATGTTCTTCTGTCTCCTCAATGAACGCAGATCAGAAAATACGAGGTCGCCGCTGTTCCCTGCCACCACAGGAGTCCTTTGGGATTTGGCCCGTATGTGTAACTAGATTGGAGTTCTTGGATTGATGGAAAGTGACAGCAATATGGTCACGTGGCAGCAATAGTCCTCACAACAGCTGTAGTGTTGATTAGAAAAACGAGTAGTAAAAACACCAGCAGCGCCTGAGCTCCTCGGGACTTGAAGCTCCCCTGACGTATGGCTGCTATGGACAGGAAACATGTGTCGTACTTCCGAATCCTTGGCAGCGTGTTATGGAAGTCTAACCAGTCTTAGCGACGCGCGGCAGCATCCCAAGAAACTGGTCTGGTTTTGGATTAGACTGCTTGTTGGTCTCGTCAACTCAACGGTTTTGCTGGTTTCTTCATCAGAACGGTCCTCCTTGGTCTTAGTGCTTTGCGTGTCCAACCAATACTAGGTGCTGCAGAAAACGGTCATCCTCGCCTTCTCTCGGATTTGACGCCTGTCAGTTTTGGCGGATCATCGGACGGCGGCAGCAGACGTGAATATCTCAACCCTAATCTCTTCTTTGACTTCAATGTCATGGATTGTAAAAATCTTCATCCAAAAAATTGCAAAAATCCTCGATCCCTGGGGATCCCTCCAAGAACTCATCACCACCGTGCGCAGGCCCCACGGTGGGTGCCAACCGTCATGGAATTAACATGTCAGATGTCTTTAGTGTGAGGACTTAGTCGCGAGGCCAACGCATCTATGTGGTAGCTTGAGAGGGGTTGAGCAGAATCGAGAGACGCAACACAAGACAAGGGTTTAGACAGCTTCGGGCCCCGGAAAACATCATCCGGTAAAAACCCTACATGCTATTTGTGGCTAGATCTCATTATCATCACGAGGGAGTCGCCGTAAACCGGCTCTCCTCTAGTTGTGTCTAGCCCTAGAGATTGTTTCTTGCTTCCTTGTCCCTCTTTGGGGAGCCCTGCCCCTCCTTATATATGTTGGAGAGGCGGGTTACATGACTAGTCCTAGTAGGATTAGGATTACTCTATTACAAGTGGAGTCCTAGTCTTGCTTCCTTTGTAGAAAAATATTCCTTGTGCTTTCCTCATAAACCAGCCCACCATAGCGTGATCCGGCCTTCCATAAACCGCCTGTTGGGCCACCGGGTCTTGTCGCTCCTCTGACCCGCCTGCCGGATTACCAATGAATCTTAAACCGCCAGGTCCAAGTGGGTCGCCGGTGAATCGCCAAACTCTACCCAGGTCATACATCCGGCGGTTTAAACCGCGGGGTATATCCCCGACAGAACTTCTTGTGCTTCGGTACCCTAGACAACACGCTTGACAACAGTGAGGCTGGAATACATCTCGACATTTGTATAAGTGCAAATGGCTTCCAGGATCCAACAGCCTAAGAACTCTGTTTTCCCAGTGCATGTATTCAGGTCATCCGCCTCATAGCGAGTGACATGTACAACCACACAATCCTTGTCTGCATCAAGGCTCTAACTGAAACAGAAAAAAATTCGGAATTACTTTCCAATATAAGAAACACAAGTTATTTAAACTACTATGTAGAGCCAAAAGTATGCAAGGCATTGAACCTAATAAATTATTGCATTATTTATCACCACATACTTAGATGAAAAACCACAATTGAGATCGGCAAAGAAGAAAATCACCTTGGGCAGCTCAGTGGGGGGGACACATCCTCGAAGGGGGAAACTGCTCCTGTAGGGACACGGGGGTTGTAACCTCAAACGGGGCGTTGACCATCTCAGTAGTGGTCGTGAGCGTATCTGGGGTCGGCTCGGTGGCTGCCTCCATCTTCTTGGAGCTCTCTATCTCGTGGGGATCAGTCTCCCGCGTCTGGTCCAACATCGGCAGATATTTGCCTGGCTCTCCTTGGTCCATCATGAAACTGACGAATACTAGGAGACCACTGAAAGGAAAACACAATCGGAATGACAATGAAACAAACAAGAGAGTGAGGATCGGTTACTACTTTGCAAAAGTTTTTTTTTCTGAACGAAAATATACCAACATCATGGATCCGCTTACCTTACCTTCATTGGGAGAGAAGAACAGTGGCAGATGCGAGTGTTGGCTTTCTCGAAGACGGTGAGGGAGAAGGGGATTCAGCAAAGAGTGAAATGATGGTTGCTTCGTCCGTCAAACTTAGACTGCGGGGAGGTGGGGTTTTGTGATACGACGGCTCGTTACTGCTGCACTATGACTGGGGTGACTCTCCGCCTACATACTGCCTTCTAATTTTTTGGATGGCTTTCGGCCCGAGCACTGCATGGCCCGCATGTCGGTGAACAAAAGTAAAACGGCATTCAGTAGAAGGAGACATTTCGATGACCTCAGAGGAGCCAGAAGCGTTAGTGTATCCACTGTACTAGTAGTAATTGTTTCGCTGGGTAGCTGTAGAGTGTCTCCACTGTACTAGTAGTAATTGTTTCTCTGGGCCCAACACAAAACAACCCATCCACCCTAGTAAATAATAAAATCAATTCAAAAGCCCATATATTTACTTAATGAGAGACGCTACCCAGCACACCGCCCCCTAAGAAAATTGGGTGTTCTTCTTCCTCCTCACTCCCACCCACCTGACATCAAGCTCGCTCCACTCGTACCCCCAAATTCCTCACCTCACTCATACAGAAAACCCCAGCTCCCCTTCTTCCTCACTACTACAGAAAACCCCCAGCTCCCCTTCTTCTTCCCTCGCACTACAACTAGGCTCGTCATTCATTACTCTGCTCAAATCCGTGAGCATGACGTGACGCCCTCGAGGAAAATGTAGTCGGCTAACCCCAGCACCAAGAAGATGAGGCTTTTGCCAGTGGCGACGCCTGTTGTAGATCTCACACCCGGTAGCGTGGGGAGAAGCGGCGAGCCCGCTAACGGTGTCCTGGACTAGGGGGTACTCACCACGTCGTCTCCCGATCAGTTAGATTGGGCCGAGGACCCCCATGGTCGTATACTCATGGGCCAGTTCGGACAGCTGATGCATACACGAGGAAGATCCCACAAGACTTGGTTATCAAGACAAGGACTCCTCCCCACCGACATATTCGGCTAGGACTCTTGTTATCCTAGGCCTTGGTACATTATATAAACCGAGGCTAGGCTAGTCGATAGACATGCTAGATCATTATGACATTACACATCATACCTCAAGGGTTTAGACCACAACATATGATCTCGAGGTAGATCAACTCTTGTAACCCTATATTCATCAAGATCAATCAAGCAGGAAGTAGGGTATTACCTCGATAGAGAGGGCCCGAACCTGGGTAACATCGTGTCCCTGTCTCCTGCTACCCATTGATCCGTGACACACAGCTTGGGACCCCCTACCCGAGATCCGCCGGTTTTGACACCGACACCCTCCCCCACCGGATCCCAGGAACCCGTAGAATATCTTGTGGACCGCATCAGCGATCTCCCAGACGCCATCCTTGGGGAGATCATCTCGCTTCTCCTCACCAAGGATTGCTGCTGCACCCACGTCTTCTCAATTGGGCGGCGCCCTCTATGTTGCGTTGGGCCCCTTAATCTCGATTGTCATCAGCTATCTGTATTTAATGATTTTGAACTCCCCAGAGCCATCATCTCGTCCCACCAGGGCTACGTTCAAAGCCTCTACATCCTGTCATGCTACCTGAGCAAGCATACCATTCCCTGCACGGTGGACGCATGGCTGAAATCCCTTGAATTCACAGAACTACAGCTGCTTGAGTTCTACTATTCCCCAAGAAATCACCTACCTGGTACCGAACGCCATGTACTTGTGCCCTCGGCACCGATGTCCATCTCGTAGTTTTCCTCCTCTCTCCACACCTCAACCTTTGTGTTGCGGTTACTACTAGACAATCTGGTACTAAACCTTCGACTCACATTTCTCAAAAAACATTCACTTGTGCGGGTTCGTATATCGGAGGCCTCATTGCACAACATCATCCACTCCAGTTGCCTTGCCCTAGAGTGCTTGGTTCTTGTTTTCGAAGTTACAATCGGTTGTCTCCAGAGAAAGTCGCCTAATCTTATAAGAATTGGAATTTCTTTTGACGGAAGGCAGCTCATCATCCAAGATGCCCCTTCACTACAAAGATTGATCCTCGATTCTAGTTATTCACCGTCGCAAATAACCATCGTCTCTGCACCTAAACTGGATACCTTGGGTGTAATACATGATCTTTGTGCTCATTCAAGATGGTGTTTGGCTCCACAATTATTCAGGTACTGTATATTATCATTTACACTAGTAACCATAAGCTACATTTTAAATTTCTAGGCATAAGTTTTATATCATCCTGGAGTACACATTTTGTACAGCGGGGAACCATCGGACGGGCCACAGTATTTTGTGAAAAAATGTCCCCCCCCCCGACTGCTGGGACCCACCAGCTACATCTTCGCACGCAAGGAAGTGCCTGACAGTCGGGACCCACCTGGTCAAAGCCTATGTAGCGTTGTCATTCTGGTCGCGAACATGTACGTACATACTGGTCGATCGATCTGTCTGCAGGCCGCAACGATGAACCATGGCCGAGTAAGGAAGGGCACGTGTCGTAGTAGAGGCGCGCACGTAGCATGTATGCCTGCATACAACCAGCGTGTAAGAAAGTAAATACGGCCACATAGGTACATACGGGTAGGGTCTCAAACGCATACGTACACCCAGGGCTCGTGTACATGGAGAGGCAGCAATGGTGTCCTGTTCATCGGCAGCCAACCGGCTGGGTCGGAACGGAGAAACTGCATTGTCGTGTTCGTCGGGAGGCAATCGTCTTGGACGGAACAGCCAATCGAAATGAGGCCTGGCGTACCGAATGGAGGAAACGTCCTTGTGTTCGACCGCATACAGTCGAAACAGGATCATGTTCATCGGGAGGGGTCTGGCGTACCACAAAATGGAGGAAACAGACTTGTGTTCGAGTGCCTACGGTTAAAACGGGGTCCTGTTGATCGGGAGAGGTGTGTCGTATCGCAAAACGGAGGAAACGGACTTACGTTGGAGCGCTACGGTCGAAACGGGGGTCATGTTCATCGGGAGGGGTGTGGCATACCGCAAAACGGGACTCCACGGGCTACTGTTCATCTCCACTGTCGACCTCCTCCATCCTCCATGGGCTACTGTTCATCCATCGTCGACCTCCTCCAGTCTTCACCTACGACTATACATCCACGGGCCCCTGTTCATCCAGCGTCCACCGCTCCTCCACCGGCTACTATTCAACCAACCCTCTCCATAGGGTCCTGTTCAACCACCCCTCCACGGGCTACTGTTCATCCATCCCTGCACCGGCTACTGTTCAACTAGCCCTCCACAAGGTCGTCCTCTTCATCCAGCCCTCCACGGGGTCCTTTTCATCCACCCCCAACCGGCTCGATCGATCAGGGTCCTGTTCATCCAGCGGCAACTGCCTCTACTACCATGGAGTCCTGTACATCCAACCCCCACCGGGAACTGTTCATCAACCCCCCCCCCCAACAACACTCAATGTACATCAAGGGAAGGAGCCATCAGGTTCGATCGACTTCAGTTAGCAGCAGTAGCGAAGGAATTGCTCGATCGGGTTCAGTTAACAGACAGATCGATCGATCGCTCGGGTTCAGTAACGCGTAGCCTGCAGTGAAATCGCTCGAGTTCAGTAGGCGAAGGCCTCGCTCGGATTTAGTTAGAGCCCAACGCCTCGCACCCACGCGTACGTGTACAAGAGAAACGCGCATCGCTCAGCCCCAAACCACCCATCGTAACCGGGAACTCCCCAATATTTTCCTCGCCCTCGCTTCTACCACGGTTTTTCCCGTCATGTACTGTCAGGACCCCGATCCTACGCCACACCGATCTAGCATGTAACACCTCATATCACTTTATAGCCTCACGCATGGTATTCCCACGGGTGTCGCCTTACCAGGCCGGAGACCGTTTGCACCTTTTGGCTCACGTATATGATAGTGTCGCTAGCATCCATATGACAAAGAACCCGGGCTGACATGGCTAGTCGTGAAGCCAAAGTGGCGCTGACTTACAAGGACAGGCATACATGACCCAACAACGAACGTGTCGGTCATCAACGAGTGAATCCAGGCTATAGCAGCTGGGCTAGCAGGACTCCAGAGAATCCGGGCTGTAGCAGGCTAACAGGACTCCGATAGACACCGCGTGACATTTCCCTGAAGGGACAGACACGGGAACGAAGAAGGACACATGCCGACCAGCCTAAGTGTTCCAGAGCAGTAGCAAGCTACCAGGGCTCAGTGGAAGCACTAGCAGACATTTCCCGGTAAGAGAGGCTACCAAGGATAAACAACTATATAGTCAGATCCCACACATACCAAGCATTTCAATAACATACACACAATATGCTCGATATGTGCAAATACAACATGACTCTACAACTCAAGTATTTTATTGAATAGGCTCCGAGAAGGGAGATATTGCAAATATGGGTCTCATGACACAACATTCAGAGCATACAAGTCAAAGCACATGCGGAAGCTTAACATGTCTGAGTACAGACATCTATAAATGAAAAAGGCTGAGAAGCCTGACTATCTACCAGATCCTGCCGAGGGCACAAGATCGTAGCTGAGGTAACAAGCTAAACGTCGAAGTCCACGTGGAACTACTAGTGAGACGGAAGTCTCTCTACAAAAATATAAAATAGGCAAACGTGGGTACAAATGTACCCAGCAAGACTTACATCAGAACTAACTACATATGCGTCATTATCAACAAAGGGATGGTGGGGTTTAACTGTAGCAAGCCAGCTTTGACTCGGTGGCTATCCTGACACTACTAGGAAAAGGGCTATAGATGGGATGGACACTAATGGCGCACTGTACAAGTGGTGCGCCATTACTAAATACTAATGGCGCACCATGTGTTGGTGCGCCATTAGTGTGCAAATAGTAATGGCGCACCACATCCCACGGTGCGCCATTAGTAAAAATATTTTTTTAATTTTTTCAAAACTACTAATGGCGCACCGTGGGAGTGGTGCACCATTACTACTTAAAACTAGTAATGGCGCACCACACCCACCGTGCGCCATTAGTAGTTTTGAAAAAAAAAATTGTTAGTAATGGCGCACCTGTTGACAGTGCGCCATTACTAGTTTTAACTAGTAATGGCGCACTTTCCACTCGTGCGCCATTACTAAGTTTTTTCAAAAAAATCATTTTTTTTCTTTTTTTCTTTTCAAAACTAGTAATGGCGCACCGTGGGTGTGGTGCGCCATTACTAGTTTAACTAGTAATGGCGCACAACCCAAGGTGCGCCATTACTAACTTGGCCCAAAAGTTCCCGAATGCACCCCCCCCCCTTGGACCACCTTTTCAGTTTTAAAAAACATAAAAGAAAATGATAAAAATGTCAAAAAAATAAAAGAAAATAAGTTTCCCATGTGATATGTGGTCTAGTTGTTGGGAAAATTTACAAATATGAATTTCGACTTTATTTGCAAAATCTCTCTGGAAATTTGTAAAATGGCCATAACTTTTGCATACGAACTCGTATTTAAAAGTTTTTTATATGAAAAATCATCTACTCGAAAAGTTACATCCGAATTTAACCGGGGGAACCCCGTTAAACATTTTCAAAATCCCCAAAAACCTAACAGAAAAAAGTTACGGGGCTTTCAAGATCTAGAGGCAAAAAAATTCAAAAAAAAATCAAACTTACTAGTGGCGCACCATGGATGTGGTGCGCCACTAGTAATAGAAAGAAAATTGGTTTTGAATTTTTTTTGAATTGTTTTTCAAAAAATGATACGTAATATGACCGGGAAGTTTGAAATATTTTTCAAAATTTCATCATAGTCATGAACATGAACAAAGTCCTAGACATCAACAAGGTATAATAGGATTGATATGCTAGATATATCAGCAAGTGCCTGTGAAGTGAGTTGTTGCTGGGGTTGGATAGAACTCTAAAGTTAAGCGTGCTTGGGCTGGAGTAGTGTGAGGATGGGTGACCTTTCGGGAAGTTTGACCATGGAGTGCGATTTGACCTGAGTTTAAGCATATTGACCCGAGATTAAGCCATAGTGACCTGAGATTAAGAAAAAAACGAAAAAAAATTGAAAAAATTTTAAAAAAATCTGAAAAAAAATTTGAAAAAAAATGTTACTAATGGCACACTTCTATGTGGTGCGCCATTAGTATACCAGATACTAATGGCGCACCGTGAGCTATACTAATGGCGCACCAGTGGTGCGCCATTAGTAGGCAAAACTGGTGCGCCATTAGTAGGCCTTTTCCTAGTAGTGTGAACTACGACTGCAAGTAAATCTTTTGAGGTGGCGCACACGAGTCCACATATTTACCATATCAATACACCACTATGGATCCGCTCCCGTCTCACTATGAGAATGCCATCCATAGCACTCACGCTTATCTTGCATATTTTAGAGTATCCACTTTCACTTGTCTATGAACTGTATAGGCAACACAGAGGTCCTTTACGGCGGACGCGACTACTCGAATAGATTATGTTAACCCTGCAAGGCTGTACTTCTTCGCACACGCTCTCGCCACTTATCACCGTTTACACAACATGTACTCAGCAACCTTCAAGCGGAAGCCCAACGAGGGTGTCGGCCAAGGCCTACCTAAACACTCAAGTCTCTAGTCCAGGTTTATCGCCTATTTAGGTTCCATCCGCAGGGAGTCCGGTCGAGGATTCCACATACGACCATGAACGATGTGTGAAGGGTTCCCGAGACACCAAACGGGCGCCCGGTACACCGTGCCATGTGCCTACCGCGTCACAGCCCACCCCTCGGGTCAGCGCTGCGCATGTCTCCAGCATACTACAAACACCAAAAACTACTTGCAACTCCTGAACAGAGGACAAGGGTGGTTAAGAAGCCGAGAGGGTCAATTAAGGATCCCAATGAGTGGTAGTAGTTGTTCATGGATCAAAAACACAGAACTCAGTTCTTGAGGACGGCTTCAATGAGACAACCCACCATGTACTCCTACATGGCCTCTCACCGCTACCTTACCAAATCGTGTTCACAGACAATAGGACATGTTCATCACTGTTCTAATTCATTCCCAATGAATCAGACCTGACTCAACTCTAAGCAGTAGTAGGCATGACAACAAGCATGAATGAGAAGGCACATCAGGGCTCAAACTACTCCTACTCATGCTAGTGGGTTTCATCTATTTACTATGGCAATGATAGGTCATGCAGAGGAAAAGGGGGTTCAACTACCGCAGCAACTAACACATGAGTCGTTGTTATCCCAATGCAGTAAAAGAGAGTAGGAGCGATAGAGTGGGATTGTATCGGAATGAACAAGGGGGTTTTGCTTGCCTGGCACTTCTGAAGATAGTATAGCTCTTCAACGGTGTCATCGAACTCATCGTCGAAACCACGTCTATCGAGAGGGGACAAATATCGACAACACAGAAGGAAACACAATCAATGCAATGCACAATATGATGCATGATCATGACATGGCAATATGCTGTGATTGGAGCTAATGCAACTAGCAACAAGTTAAATGGAGTTGGTTTGAACCTAAGATTCAAATTTCAAATGCCATTAATCCAAATTGTTGTATAGAGCAGCTTTAAGTTGTTCAAACATGCATAATAATGCCGTAAACAGATTCTTTGGATTTTTTTGATCGTTTGTCATATATAATTTATTTCATTTGGAGTCACGGTTTAATTTCTATGAATTTTAGAAGTTTTGGATATTTTCTGAAATAAATAAATCATTTCTGATTTATTTAAAACTCCAGAAAACATTTACTACGTCAGCATGATGATAGCAAGATGTCAGAAGGTCCACAGCGCCAGCCAGATCAAACCTGACGGCTGGGACCCGCACGTCAGTGTAACAGCGTCAACAGCAGAGGCTGACCAGTGGGGTCGGGTCAACGCTGAGGTGGCATGGTCAAACTGACCCGTGGGGCCACGGGCATTAGCTTAATTTAAACAGGGAATAACCTTGTGGTTAATTAAGGGGTGGGTCCCGTCTGTCAGTGGCACACGGGTTAAACTAATAGCGGGGTTAGTGGCTAAACTAACTTGCCACGTCACCTAACCGGCGTTTAGCCGCCGGTACTAAGCAGAATGCGGTGGTGCTCCTCGCCCGGCCATCTCCGGCGACGAGAGCTCGCACGGCTGGGCTCTACGGATGCAGCGCATCGAGGCGCATCGTTTGGTAGCAGCGGGAGGTGCTGGGGTGGTCGGAATCAGCAACGGCGGTGAGCGAGGCGGCGGCCGGAGCTTGGCTCCATGCAAGCGTGGATCTAGAGCTAGCAGGCGAGCGTGTAGAGGGCTAGGCGGCCTCCTGGAGGCACCAGGAGCGCGATGCGGTGCAAGGGCACGGGTGGTTCGAGCTCAGGCCACGGCGACAACAAAGCTGGGCAGCGGTGAGCTCCAGTCACGGTGGAAACGGCGCTACGGCATGCAAACAAGAATGGGAGCAAAGGAAGAAGGGAGAGTGGCTCAAGGCGCTTGCAACGGAAGGCTCGGCATGGTCAGGACAGCTCTGGAGATGGCGCATCGACGACGGGGATCTCTAGCAATCTGAGGACTAAGACGACGATGTGCGGGCGAAGCAGAGCTTCCGGCGAAACGTGGCTCAATGAGGATGAAAAGGAGGTCATAGCGAAGCTGTAGGGCACAGAGAGGGAACCAGGGGAGACGGTGGCTGCGGTGGTACACGACGGCGCTCTCGGGCGCGCTTGGGTGCGGGGAGAAGAGCGAGACAGAGGAGGGAAGAGCGCTTGAGGGAGAGGGAGGGAGAGCTGGACGGCTGTGGGGCTCGCGTGGCGCCCTCAGGGGAGGCCGGGGCTAGCTCGCAGGGAGGAGCTGGCCAGGACGCGTGCCCGCGCACGGCAACCACGTGCCCCTGTCCTTCTGTCCAGGGAGAAAGACGATAGGGGGCTGCGGTGGTGGGTTGGGCCAGAACAGGAGCTGGGCCGGCTGCGCTGCACGTAAGCACTAGGTAACGTCTCTCTCTCTGTGTGTGTGTTCTAATTCTTTTTGTTTTCTATTTTCTGTGTTCTTTAGGGCTTTATTAAAAATACTAGGACTAGCTCAAAAATCATGAAATTTGCTCAAGCCCACTGCTTGGAATATATCCAACAGCAAACATTCAAGTTTATGATTATTTGGGCATTTAAAATATTTTATAGCATTTAAATGCCCAAATGCAAATATTATATGATTTAATTCAGTGACCCTCTATTGTCCTAGAAAAGTGTGCACCATTTTTGTCAGAGGTTCTAGACTAAGGCAAAGATGATGAACATTATAGAAGGGCATTTTGGGTTCAGTGAAAATGATTTCAGTAAACCCTAGTTAGTTTAGGGGGGTGCTGGGGCTTTCTGTCATCCCCATTTCAAGTTTCTGAGAAAATTAAACATGATGCAACACCAGATGCTAGCACTAGGCAGACCAGAACTAGGGATGTGACAACTCACCCCCACTAAACAAGAATCTCGTCCCGAGTTTCAAGCGTAGGGTAAGATGGAAGGGGGAACGCAAACTAACACAATCTTCACGATCCAGGTTGCACTTCATAAGAACGTTGATTCGATCACCAACATGTTCTCGATGTCTTGCTCTGAGGACTCCAACTAACATGACAACGAGAGAGAAAGAAAGACTCTAGAAGGATCGATCTTATCGAAGGTCGAACAACTTAGGATCAACTCACGGAATGAGACATAGCAACATCTCTCGAGCTAAGACACGAAGCACACATCTAGAGGGATGGAGTGGAACAGACGACGAGGGTTCACTAGGTAGACAACAACCCCACACTTAAGAAGGTGTTGAACGGTTGTCAACGTAGCGAGGAATTAGGTTTCCATGACACCATATCGAGACACCTCAGGGAAGGTGACTCGTAGGATCAATACCTTAAGTGGAAGAAAGAATTACCTTTGATATAGAGATCACTGAGACTCTCTATACCAGCCTAGAGCAAATCTCGAGCGATTGTTTGGACGAGTTCGGTAGAATGGCATACTCAGACTAGTATGGATGATGTAGATTACCTTGTTGAAGACAACGCAATGGATGATTTTGCTTATCATCGGGGATGGATGGAGCCCATGGTAGGACCACTTGGAAATGATCCTGATCAGTAATTACTAGGAAAGGTAGTCCATGGTCGGATGGCACAATGGTGGTGCAAGCTGGGAACACAATACAAATGCTGGGAATGATTCTAGTAACTGGGGAGAAGCTCAGCAGTAGAGAGTGAGTCCACCGCTTGAAGAGTTATAGCATAACCGAGGAAAACTGAGAGCAATCCTAGTTAGTGCCAGTGATAAAACCTAGATCTTGCGCATGCTCTCAAGAACTTGAGCATTTCCATATTCATCAGGGTTTTACCAATATCCGTGTCAAGGATCCTGGCAACACAACATACTACCATGATGAATAGTGATGGATGATGCAGATGCAAAGGAAGATAACACGTTCTCCGATTTCACCTTAGCGAGGCCAAGGGGACGACATCTGGATGATCGACCAAGAGACATTTAGCACTCCACTTCTAATGTTCTCCTTAATGTGCTAGTGCAACCCATTTATTTAAATGGTTTGGTACGTAGAACATCAAGTAAAAGGTCGGACTTCAGGAGCACAAGAATCCATAAGGGACAACTGAAGTAAACCCTATGAAATCCTTATGGGGAGGTGGTCAACCTCTCCAACCAAGATACTACAATAATAGGCCTTCTGGCTAGGTGTGTTAGCCACGACATCCACGTTACCGGGTTACAGACAGACCAATATTATAATTCTTGGGACACGTTCCAACCATCCTATCTGCCCGAGATTCAGATCTGGTTGGTGTCAGGCTATTCCAGACTCTTCAAGTCTAGGAAGAAAAATGAAGGTTTGCAACACAGATCGACGAGACGGCGTTGCGAGATTCTCGGGAAATGAACTGCGATAGCAAGCTCCAAAACATGAGCTGGTTCTGATACACACATATGAACATGTTATCCCAGACAAACATGACGACATAGTAGTCTTACAACGAAACACTACCGAGTTCAGGTGGGGAACCCTCGTCGAGGATATCAAAGTCTTTATGCAAGTCCATAGATTAGATCCCAAGCATATACTTCTCTTCCTTGAACAAGTCAATCAGTGGCTTGGTGGGCTAGGAACACATATAGAATGGTGGCGGCCAACCTACCAAACCATAGAGTACTTCCCACATGTGCATGACCAACTTGGGACGATTCCAGAGGAAGCAAAACAATCCTTCTCGGATCCACGGCGGCAACTTACATCAAGTGCTCGTGAATTAGAGAAAGTCACTCCCTTCATCCAAGCATATGCTTCATGAAAGGAACATGAAGATAATGCTTATAAAGTTTCCAATACTAGTTGGATGTTCAACACAAATCATGGAGAAGGTAACTATGTTGCTGATGGGCTCAACAACAATTCATCCAGGTTTTCATATAAGTGTAATTCCACAATTATGTGAACAAGGTGATAGCATCTGTCAGACCCGAAAGATATAATGGTGTATGCTCGAGGAAAACAACCACGAGTAAGACAACATTATGAATATCATTGGTTTTGATTTGATTCTAGAATAGCCCACACTCAAATCAAAGTTTTGATAAGATAATAGGTCCTACAGTTGGTCACAGGGACCAATCGATGAAGATATCATCTTTCTTCAACATATATACAAGATATCCCTTAACATGAACTAAGTCGGACAAGCTTCTATCTTCCAGCTCTCCAAGTTGTTGTTTAGCTTAACTAACTAGCTCAGGGGTATCCAACACGGATTCTTGGATAAAGGGTGGTTTATAGGAATAAACCAACTTGATCACGAACTCAACATAAGGGTCAAGGGACAACCTGGTAATACTTCCGAGAAGATATTCAGAAAATCACGAACCACCAATATGCTACTAAGCTCAAGAATAATCTTGCTTTTCAGGGCAAGACGATATGATCAAAAGAGGGAGGGATTGACACAATCCTAACTCATTGATCGAATAGTGCACTGGAAATAAGGACTAGGTAAGACAATCTATCTTAGAATGATGGTTCAAGAACCAACACGCTAAGAATGAAGTTATTGTCCTCTAACTACCCAACAACAAAGTTGCTAGGGGTATTGATTTCACAACAACATAGTTCACATGTCGGCATTCTGATTATAATAACACGCAGACCGAGGAATGAAAATGATGGAGAGAGTATCACTGTATCAAGAGTTCATAGGATGGTGTGCAATTCCCATGACATTCTTGACGTACGACGGTAATACTTTAGGGTAGAACAGAAGCAAAAGCTGGATTGGCATTTTGATCTGCGGAATACAACTACTTTGACCCAATCCTGGATATGGAAGAGGTACTGGAGTTTGTTTCTCCTAGTAATTCCGAATAGAATGGCTTGACGGACCACAGGGGTAATAGGCATCGATGAACGAATGGACGCATACTCTTGACTATCAATTGATAGATGAGGTCATAAGACAACTAAACGGGGACAACCCAAAAGAACATATGATTTTCTAAGTTGTGGATGCATGGACTAGCATGTCGAACGAGTTCAACATATTTCTTCCAGATAACCCATGCAGAAAGGTTGAACTGGCAGAGTCACAAATTGGAATGGAGAACTTGTCAAGGGCACTCTGGTTGTTCTCTTTCGATCCGGGAGGAACTTCTACCATCAGTAGTTCATGGTATTTGGAAGAAAGAAATACCACAGACCTCAAGGACTATCACAAAGGTTAATAATAACCTAAGGGAACTAGCAAACATTATCAACACGAAGTAGGGTGAATCTTGGGCTCAGAAACCCAGGAGTAGAATGCCTGCTAACTAAATGGCATCATGGGATGCTTTCGAGAATAATGGCCAGAATCATCACACTGGGAACGCAAAACATGGTTAGATTACTAGGTGGCACTCTAAGACCTAGGGTCATAATAATAACTCCAAGATATATGTCAAGGCAACAGAGTACCTCAACTCACCGATTAGTGTGGTTAATCTGGCCCAAAGGGACATCGAAACGGGAGGAAGGGATTTTGCAAACGCATCAGACTGTTTAGAAACCTGGGATGACTCGGATAGCATAACAGCTGTAAATGCCTAAGAAGATTTGAGACATGCTACAAAAGGTGGCATAACTACTTAACATCGTAATATCAAGGTTCCTAGACCAACTGTCAACATACTGAAGTAGTAGAAACTGAACAGAGGCTTGAATCCATCAATCTTATAAGTCTACAGATTAGTAACATGTGATCCTGATGAAAGGAAGAGAAGCCTAGTTCCTTAACCCCGTAGGAAAGATAAGATGACTCAGATCAGAAGGGCATAAGGTATAAGGAGTAAAAAGAGCCTTACGTTCCATCCCACAAACAATTCCCTTATATAACTAAAGAATTTCTAGACTCAACTTCGACCAGTTTGGCTTGGTAATCCTACAGGCAGTTAGGCTCTGATACCAAAGCTGTCAGGACCCCGATCCTATGTCACACTTATCTAGCATGTAACACCTCATATCACTTTGCAGCCTCATGCACGGTATTCCCATGGGTGTCGCCTTACCAGGCCCGAGATCGTTTGCGCCTTTTGGCTCATGTATATGATAGTGTCGCTAGCATCCATATGACAGAGAACCTGGGCTGACATGGCTAGTCGTGAAGCCAAAGTGGCGCTAACTTACAGGGACAGGCATACATGACCCAACAACGAACGTGTCGGTCATCAACGAGTGAATCCGGGCTGTACAGCTGGGCTAGCAGGACTCCGCAGAATCCAGGCTGTAGCAGGCTAACAGGACTCTGGTAGACACCGCGTGACTTTTCCCCAAAGGGACAGACATGGGAATGAAGAAGGATACATGCCGGCCAGCCTAAGTGTTCCGGAGCAGTAGCAAGCTACCAGGGCTCAGTGGAAGCACTAGGAGACATTTCCCGGTAAGAGAGGCTACCAAGGATAAACAACTAGATAGTCAGATCCCACACATACCAAGCATTTCAATAACATACACACAATATGCTCGTTATGTGCAAATACAACATGGCATCACAACATGACTCTACAACTCAAGTATTTTATTCAATAGGCTCCAAGGAGCGAGATATTGCAAATATGGGTATCATGACCCAACATTCAGAGCATACAAGTCAAAGCACATGCGGAAGCTTAACATGTCTGAGTACAGACATCTATAAATGAAAAAGGCTAAGAAGCCTGACTATCTACCAGATCCTGCCGAGGGCACAAGATCGTAGCTGAGGTAACAAGCTAAAGGTCGAAGTCCACGCGGAACTACTAGTGATACAGAAGTCTCTCTGCAAAAACATAAAATAGGAAAACGTGAGTACAATGTACCCAGCAAGACTTACATCAGAACTAACTACATATGCATAATTATCAACAAAGGGATGGTGGGGTTTAACTGGAGCAAGCCAGCTTTGACTCGGTGGCTATCCTAAACTACGACTGCAAGTAACTCTTTTGAGGTGGCGCACACGAGTCCGCATATTCACCGTATCAATACACCACTATGGATCCGCTCCCGTCTTCCTACAAGAATGCCATCCATAGCACTCACGCTTATCTTGCATATTTTAGAGTATCCACTTTCACTTGTCTATGAACTGTATAGGCAACCCAGAGGTCCTTTACCACGGATGCGACTATTCAAATAAATTATGTTAACCCTGCAGGGGTGTACTTCTTCACACATGCTCTCACCACTTACCACCGTTTACACGACATGTACTCGGCAACCTTGAAGTGGAAGCCCAACGAGGGTGTCGGCCACGGCCTACCTAAACACTCAAGTCTCTAGTCCAGGTTTATCGCCTATTCAGGTTCCATTCGTAGGGAGTCCGCCCGAGGTTTCCACATACGGCCCCGAACGATGTGTGCAGAGTTCCCGAGACACCAAGCGGGCGCCCGGTACACCGTGCCACGTGCCTACCGCATCACAGCCCACCCCTCGGGTCAGCGCTGCGCACGGCCTCCAGCATACTACAAACACTAGAAACTACTTGGAACTCCTGGACAGAGGACAAGGGTGGTTAAGAAGCCGAGAGGGTCAATTAAGGATCCCAATGAGTGGTAGTAGCTGTTCATGGATCACAAACACATAACTCAGTTCCTGAGGACGGCTTCAATGAGACAACCCACCATGTACTCCTACATGGCCTCTCACCGCTACCTTTACCAAATCGTGTTCACACACTTAGCTCACACACAGAAGGACATGTTCATCAGTGTTCTAATTCATTCCCGATGAATCAGACCTGACCCAACTCTAAGCAGTAGCAGGCATGACAACAAGCATGAATGAGTAGGCACATCAGGGCTCAAACAACTCCTACTCATGCTCGTGGGTTTCATCTATTTACTATGGCAATGACAGGTCATGCAGAGGAAAAGGGGGTTCAACTACCGCAGCAAGTAACACATGAGTCGTTGTTATCCTAATGCAGTAAAAGAGAGCAGGAGCAAGAGAGTGGGATTGTGTCAGAATGAAAAAGGGGGTTTTGCTTGCCTGGCACTTCTGAAGATAGTATAGCTCTTCATCGGTGTCATCGAGCTCATCGTCGAAACCACGTCTATCGAGAGGGGACAAATACCAGCAACACAGAAGGAAACACAATAAATGCAATGCACAATATGATGCAAGATCATGACATGGAAATATGCTGTGATTTGAGCTAATGCAACTAGCAACATGTTAAATGGAGTTGGTTTGAACCTAAAATTCAAATTCAAACTCCATATATGACATTTCAAAGGCCATTAATCCAAATTGTTGTATACAGCAGCTTTAAGTTGATCAAACATGCATAATAACGCCATAAACAGATTCTTTGGATTTTTTTGATCATTTTTCATATATAATTTATTTCATTTGGAGTTACGGTTTAATTTCTATGAATTTTAGAAGTTTTGGATATTTTCTGAAATAAATAAATCATTTATGATTTATTAAAACTCCAGAAAACATTTACTGCGTCAGCATGATGACAGCAAGACGTCAGCAGGTCAACAACGCCAGCCAGGTCAAACCTGACGGCTGGGACCCGCGCGTCAGTGTAACAGCGTCAAAAACAGAGGATGACCAGTGGGGCTAGGTCAACGCTGAGGTGCATGGTCAAACTGACCCATGGGGCCATGGGCATTAGCTTAATTTAAACAAGGAATAACCCTATGGTTAACTAAGGGATGGGGCCCGTCTGTCAGTGGCACACGGGTTAAACTAATAGCGGGGTTAGTGGCTAAACTAACCTGCCACGTCACCTAACTGGCGTTTAGCCGCCGTTACTAAGCAGAACGCGGCGGCGCTCCTCGCCCGGCCATCTCCGGTGACGAGAGCTCGCGCGGCTGGGCTCTACGGATGCAGAGCGTCGAGGCGCGTCGTTTGGTAGCAGCGGGAGGTGCTGGGGTGGTCGGAATTTGCAACGGTGGCGAGCGAGGCGGCGGCCGGAGCTCGGCTCCATGCGAGCGTGGCTCTAGAGCTAGCAGGCGAGCGCGTAGAGGGCTAGGCGGCCTCCTCGAGGCAC
Source organism: Triticum timopheevii (assembly GCA_963921465.1). Classification (NCBI taxonomy): domain Eukaryota; kingdom Viridiplantae; phylum Streptophyta; class Magnoliopsida; order Poales; family Poaceae; genus Triticum; species Triticum timopheevii. The sequence goes on from OY997266.1 coordinate 245,235,129, forward strand.
CAGGAGCGCGGTCTGGTGCAAGGGCACGGGTGGTTCGAGCTCAGGCCACAGCAACGACAAAGTCGGGCGGCAGTGAGCTCCGGTCATGGTGGAAACGATGCTACGGCATGCAAACGAGAATGGGAGCAAGGGTAGAAGGGAGAGTGGCTCAAGACGCTTGCAATGGAAGGCTCGGCATGGTCAGGGCTGCTCTGGAGATGGCGCATCGACAACGGAGATCTCTGGCGATTTGAGGACAAAGACGACAACGTGCGGGCGAAGCAGAGCTTCCGGCGAAACGTGGCTCGTTGAGGATAAATAGGAGGTCGTAGCGGAGCTCTAGGGCACAGAGAGGGATCCAGGGGGAGACGGTGGGTGCGGTGGTACTCGACGGCGCTCTCGGGCGCATTCAGGTGCGGGGAGAAGAGCGAGAGAGAGGAGGGAAGAGCGCTTCAGGGAGAGAGAGGGAGAGCTGGACGGCTCTATGGGTCGCGTGGCGCCCTCAGGGGAGGTCGGGGCTAGCAGGCAGGGAGGAGCTGGCCAGGACACGTGCCCGCGTGCGGCAACCACGCGCCCCTGTCCTTCTGTCCAGGGAGGAAGACGACATGGGGCTGCGGTGGTGGGTTGGGCCAGAACAGGAGCTGGGCCGGCTGCGCTGTAGGTAAGCGCTAGGTAATGTCTCTTTCTCTCTCTGTTCAAATTCTTTCTGTTTTCTATTTTCTGTGATCTTTAGGGCTTTATTAAAAATACTAGGACTAGCTCAAAAATCATGAAACTTGCTCAAGCCCACTGCTTTGAATATATCCAACAGCAAACATTCAAGTTTATGATTATTTGGGCATTTAAAATATTTTAAAGCATTTAAATGCCCAAATGCAAATATTATATGATTTAATTGAGTGACCCTCTATTGTCTTAGAAAAGTGTGCACCATTTTTGTCAGAGGTTCTAGACCAAGGCAAAGATGATGAACATTTTAGAAGGGCATCTGGGTTCAGTGAAAATGATTTTAGTAAACCCTAGTTGGTTTAGGGGGGTGTTGGGGCTTTCTGTCATCCCCATTTCAAGTTTTTGAGAAAATTAAACATGATGCAACACCAGATGCTAGCACTAGGCAGACCAGAACTAGGGATGTGACATGGATGGCCCAAAGAATGTCATGCAGCTGCGTCTCCAGCCCGCCCATGATGAAAAACACATTTTATGTCATGATTTTTTGTCATGGAAGTAGGATCCCACCACATCTATGATGATACCGGGTTTTGTCACAATTATCGTCATAGAAGTGTCATAAGCATGACAGAATTTTTTTTCGTTCGGCCCGAAATATCATGGATGTATCTTTTTTTGTAGTGCAAGGAGGTCTTGGACAAACTCTCTATCCTGCCCGCAAGAATTGAAGAGATAAAGCGATCATCTGCCACAGCTGGCGCTATTACTTCCTTGTGCCGGGAGAAAGCGTGGCAGGCAGAACTAGACCCGGCGGAGCTGGCCACTGGCTGCCCAAGTCTTAAAGAAGATAGGTCTCCCTTTGATCAAGATGACTTTTCTGCTTGTGTGAAGGAGATGCACCAACTGGCAAGCAAGCTCGCCGAAGAAACTGATCTATCCAGATATCGGGTGGCTTATACAGCAGAAAATTCAAAAGTGAGGGCACCGGCTTATGAAGTTGTGGATCTCATCCCTCCAATACGTAAGCACACCTTTGCTCCTGAAATTGATCCATCTGAACTTATATATGATGAGGCTAAATTTCAAGCCTTAACTGGCATCAACTGGTCATCGCCTAACTACCAGACGACGGAAGAAGAAGAAGAACTGGTGCAGGTTAACCTGGAGTCTTTGACTCATTAGGAGCAGAACAATTGATCCAAGGGGCGGCTCTCAAAACACTGCGTAGAGTTTCTTGTAAAAAACTTTGAATCATTTGGGCTTTGTGAAGGCCTTGTAATAGGCTAGTATGAAACAATGATCTCACATGCCATCGTGCATGTTTACTTGCTGAATATTTTAAATCGCCGATCTGATGTTGAAGATCCACTGTTTGCTGAATATTATCAATCATGTGGGTCATATTATCATATTCCCTGCACACAAGTAAATAACATGTGCCCTGGCGGCTTCAGCCAGGGCAGGTCACAAATATCTTCTGAACAACCTTGATTAAATAGCCTTCGATAAGAGGTAAAGGGCTATTTAAGTTGGAAATATGCTAATGACTCAAAGTCGAAAACCAGGGTAGTTTACCAAAACCCTGAACATTTATAACAACATATAAAACATATATGTAGATCAGAATAACTCTTTTTGAGAATAAGAAGTCGTAGACATTGAATGTCATGATGTTGGTTGCTCGAGGTAAACTTCCTGGCAGCTTATAAGACATTGTCAGGGCCGGTTAATAACCCGATATACTCAATTATGAGTCATATGGTTAAGGCTTCATAGCCTGAATTGTGAAAACCATATGATAACATGAAAGAAAGGATATGAATCCAAAAACTTTCAGAAAAAGCCAAAATTCAAAAAACAAGGCTTTCATAGGCCGCCAGGCCAAAACACAGCTTTTGGTGTTTACACCTAGCATGTAAGCCAATCGACAGGGTAAGCATGGCGCTCATTGAGCAGAAAGCCCCCAAACGACAAATAAGATGACATGTAAGCTAGACCAAGAGGGTAGCCTGTGCTCAATGAGCAGGAAGCCTCCAAGTGACCATAAGACGTCATGTAAGCCGGACCAAGAGGGTAGGCTATGCTCAATGAGCAGGGAGCCCCTGAGTGACCATAAGACAGCATGTAAGCCAGACCAAGAGGGTAGGCTATGCTCAATGAGCATGGAGCCCCCAAGTGGCCATAGGTCGGCATGTAAGCCGGACCAAGAGGGTCGGCAATGGTCAATGAGCAGGGAGCCCCCAAGTGGCCATAGGATGGCATGTAAGCCGGACCAAGAGGGTTAGCTATGCTCAATGAGTAGGGAGCCCCCAAGTGGCCATAAGTCAGCATGTAAGCCGGACCAAGAGGGTCGTCTATGATCAATTAGCAGGGAGCCCCCAAGTGGCTATAGGACGGCATGTAAGCCAGACCAAGAGGGTCGGCTATGCTCAATGAGCGAGGAGCCCCCAAGTGGCCTTATGAACAAACAATAAAGGCTCAAATACTTAGAAATTAAACGATAAAGCCCTGAATTAACAGGTGGCTTTCTTTTAATGATCATCATATATACATTTGAAGAAAATATGTACAACACAAGAGTCGGTGGCTCAAGTGTAATATGGCCGAAGATGAGCAATGTTCCACAGCCGGCGGGTCTCTTCCTCCGATGTGCGTGAATCCCTGTGTTCTCGAACATCAATAAGGTAATATGACCCGTTGTTCAGGTTTTTGTTGACCACAAAAGGCCCTTCCCAAGGTGGGGATAACTTATGCATGCCTGTTTGGTCTTGAATGAGCCAGAGCACCAAATCACCTTCTTTAAAGGTTCGAGTTTTAACCCGGCAGCTATGATAACGACGCAGGTCTTTCTGGTATTTCGCCGAACGAGCCGCCACAAGGTCACGCTCTTCATCCAACAAATCAAGAGCATCCTGACATGCTTTTTCATTATCAGCTTCAAAATAAGCCGCCACACGAGGCGAGTCATGACGGATATCACTGGGAAGAACCGCCTCGGCCCCGTAAACCATGAAGAAACGTGCGTAACCCGACGACCTATTGGGGTGGTGTTTATACTCCACAGCACTGAGGGTAACTCCTCAACCAAACAACATGGCGTCCTTTGCAAAGGGACCATAAGCCGGGGTTTAATTCCTCTCAAGATTTCTTGGTTAGCTCGTTCAGCTTGACCATTGGACTAGGGGTTAGCTATAGATAAGACGTCAAGATGAATGTGCTCTTGTTGACAGAACTCTTTCATAGCACCTTTGGATAGATTAGTGCCATTATCAGTTATGATGCTGTGAGGATAACCAAAATTCCATATTACCTTTTTCATGAATTGAACCGCCGTGGCTGCATCACATTTGCTGACTGGTTCTGCCTCAACCCACTTAGTGAATTTATCAACCTCCACCAAGAGGTGGGTCTTCTTATCCTTAGACCTTTTGAAAGGCCCAACCATGTCAAGCCCCCAGACCAAAAACGGCCAAGTAATTGGAATCGTCCTCAATTCTTGAGCCAGCACATGAGTCCGCCGAGAAAACTTCTGACAACCATGACATTTGCTAACCAGATCTTCTGCATCAACATGAGCCGTCAACCAATAAAACCCATGACGAAAAGCTTTGGCCACAAGGAATTTAGAGCCGGCATGATGGCCACAGTCTCCTTCATGGATCTCCCTTAGAATTTCACGGCCCTCTTCAGGAGAAACACAGCACTGGAACACCCTTGTGACACTGCATCAGTGTAACTCGCCATTGATAATAGTCATGGACTTAGACCGCCGGGTTATTTGCTTGGCCAAAGCTTCATCCTCAGGTAACTCTCTCCAGGTCATATAAGCATATAAGGAACTATCCAATCAGGGGTGGTATGAAGAGCCGCCACCAACTGTGCCTCCTAATTAGGGACTGCAAGATCTTCTTTGGATGGAAACTTAACTGAAGAATTATGCAATATGTCAAGAAAAACATTGGGGGGCACCGGCTTATGCTACAATCCTATCTGGCTCAAAGCATCAACTACCTCATTCTTCCTACGATCAATAAGTTCCACTTGGTAACCCTTGAAGTGATCGACGATGGTATCAACCGCCCGGCGATAAGCCGCCATGAGCGGGTCTTTAGAGTCCCAAGTGCCTAAAACTTGCTGAGCCACCAAATCTGAGTCGCCAAAGCACCTAACCCAGCTTAAATTCATCTCCTTGGCCACTCGTAGGCCATGGACAGGGCCTCATACTCATCTGCATTATTAGTACGAGGAAACATTAACCTTAGAGCATAACAAAACTTGTCACCTCGTGGGGAGGTCAAAATAACTCCAGCCCCAGAGCCCTCAAGCTGCCTAGACCCATCAAAGTGAATTATCCAATAAGTATTGTCCGGCTTGTCCTCAGGCATCCGCAACTCTATCTAGTCATTGATGAAATCCACAAGAGCTTGACATTTGATAGCTGTCCTTGGCGTATATTTTAAACCATGGGGTCCAAGCTCAATGGCACACTTGGCTACTCGACATGTGGCTTCCCTGTTCTGAATATCACCTAAGGGAATGGGGTGACCAAGAAAATACTGCTTCAACTTGCGACTGGCCATGAACACCCCATATACTAGTTTTTGCCAATGCGGGTATCTCTACTTTGGCTCAATTAAAACCTCACTGACGTAATAAACCGGCCTTTGACTAGATACTCCTTGCCCGGCTCTTTCCTTTCCACCACAACTACTACGCTGATGGCTCTGCTATTTTCTGCCTCATACAAGAGCAAAAGTTCCTTCTCAATAGGAGCTACAAGAACCGACAGCTCAGCCAGCTGCTTCTCAAGTGCTTCAAATGCCTCATTAGCCTTCTCTCCCAGGCAGCTTATAAACCGGCTTAAAGCTGCAATACAACTCGCCAGATGTTGAACATCATTGACACACACCGGCTTAGCTAGTGAGGTGATAGCCTTGATTTTCTCCGGATTAGTTTCGATGCCTCTCTCAGAAACCAAAAAAACCCAAGAGCTTGCATGTACGCACACCAAAAATGCACTTGGCCGGGTTAAGCACCATCTTGTAGACCTGGAGATTATCAAAGGTCTCTTTCAGATCCTCCAACAGAGTCTCCTCCTTTCTAGATTTTACAACAATATCATCCACATAGGCTTGAACATCCGCCCAGTCTGACTGTGAAAACAGTTCTGCACACAACGATGATAAGTCGCCTAGGCACTCTTAAGCCCAAAAGGCATAGACACGTAGCAGAAAGCTCCAAAAGGTTTGATTGAAGCTGTGTTCTCTTGGTCTTCGACATCCATCTTGATCTGATGGTATCCATAGAACACAAACGCTCACAACCCGTCGTAGCATCTATGATCTGATCAATATGGGCAAGAGCAAAGGGATCGACTGGACAAGCCTTATTAAGGTCTGTGTAATCCACACACATGCGCCAAGTGCCATTTTTCTTAAGTACCAGCACCGGGTTAGCCAACCACTCACGGTAGAAAACTTCAACGATGAACCCAGCAGCTAAGAGCCGGGCCACCTCTTCTCCAATGGCCTTACATCTCTCCTCATTAAAACGCGGAGGAATTGCTTGACCGGTTTAAACTTAGGATCGATATTGAGAGTGTGCTTAGCGAGTTCCCTCGGTACACCTGGCATGTTTGAAGGCTTCCATGCAAAGATGTCCCGGTTCTCATGGATGAACTCGATGAGTGCGCTTTCCTATTTTGGATCCATATTAGCACCAATAGTGAACTATTTGGATGAATCGCCAGGGACAAAGTCAACCTATTTGGTGTCGTCTGCCGACTTAAACTTCAACAAAGGATCATGCTTTGTTGTTGGCTTCTTCAAAGGGGTCATATCTACCGGGTCAACATTTTGTTTATAAAATTTCAGCTCCTCCGTTGCACAGATAGACGCAGCATAAGCAGCATCGCCTTCTTCACATCCCAAAGCTATTTTCCTGTCACCATGCACTGTGATGGTACCCTTGCGACCTGGCATTTTATGTTGCAGATACACATAACAAGGTCGTGCCATAAACTCGGCGTAAGCCGGCCGTCCAAACACAGCGTGATAGGGGCCTTTGATCTTGACCACTTCAAAAGTTAATGTCTTTGCCCTATAATTATGTTCATTGCCAAAAGCTACTTCAAAAGCAATCTTACCAACTAGGTAGGCCGACTTACTAGGCACTGCTCTATAAAAGATAGTGGAGGACTGCTTAAGATCTTTGTCAGTCAAATTCATCCGGCAAAAAGTACCATAATAAAGGATGTTGATACTGCTGCCTCCGTCCATAAACACCTTAGTGAACTTGTAACCTCCCACCTGAGGAGCCACCACCAAAGCCAGCTGACTCGGATTGTCAACCCGGGGCGGGTGATCCTCACAGCTCCATACAACCGGCTACTCTAACCACCGAAAGTATCGACATACGGCCGGCTCAACCGCACTCACTACTCGCTAATGAACCTTCTGATCTCGCTTGCATAAGCTAGTAGCAAAAACATGATATTGGACGCTACTTAGCTGCTTTGGATTACTCTGATACCCTGATTGCTATTGCTGATTACCCCGATTTGGTTGCTGGTTAAAGCCGCCTTGATTACTCTGACCTTGAAAACTGGAATTTGAGCCGCCACCTCCAAAGTCGGACCTGTGTGAACTTGATCCTGACCCGCCATGAGGGCCATCATTTTTATTATTGCTCTGAGGAAAACCGGAGCTCATAAATTCCTTCATGATAAAACAATCCTTCCATAGGTGAGTCGGTGGTCTATCCGGATGACTGTGCTTCGGGCAAGGCCGGTTCAATTCTGTCTCAAGGTTAACCTTTGACCCTCCAGTACGAGGAGGTGGTTTCCCTCTTTGACACTGACCTTCATTTTGGGCATTGGTGTTGGCCACAAAATCTAACCCACCATCAAGGTGCTTGCACATACTGTTACCACCCTGGCCATGACCTATCATATTCGGCTGCTGCCCTTTTCCATTGCCATTCTTCTTCCCCTTGTTAGACTTCTCCTCATCAGACCGTGGATCTTTAGTATTGTCAGAGTCGGCGTATTTCATGAGAGCTGCCATGAGCTCTCCCATGTCATTGAAGTGACGTTTAAGACGCCCTAGTTTCTGTTTTAGGGGGACAAACCGGCAATTCTTCTCCAAAATTAGGACAATAGAACCAACGTTGATGCTGTCCGACGAGTGAATAATGGCTGAGACCCGGCGGACCCAGTGGCTGGTTGACTCATCCTCATGTTGGATACACGTGTCTAGGTCAATAATCAATAGATGTTGCTTACATGTGTCTTCGAGATTCTGAATAAAACCCGCCTTTAACTCCGCCCATGAATTGAGAGAATTAGGAGGTAAACCTTTCAGCCATGTCTGAGCTAGCCCGTCCAACATCATGGTGAAGTACTTGGCGCACATAACATCATTAACATCTAGCATTTCCATGGCCAGTCATAACTCTCAATCCAAGCCTCGAGTGGTTGATCAGTTGTATAGTTAGGAACCTTGCAAGGACCCTTATAATCTTTAGGCAGAAGTTTGTTTCGCAGGGCCGGCACTAGATAGGGTACTCCAACTAACCTAGTGGTTACCCGGGCTTCTACAGACGCGGAAGGGTTCATTTGAGGTTGTCAAAGAGCCACCGGCTAAGCCATCAGCTCTGCTTCTTGACGTGCATGCGCCTGATCCGCTTGGTTCTGGACATCTTGATTACCACGGGGTGGGCCTCAGTGCCATTCACTGCTAGAAACCACCGACGATTCAATGCGCCAGCTGTAACTTCGACTCTGACGTGGTGTTGAGTGGATTCAATGTCGGCTGTAGGAGTAAGCCGTCTACTGAGCAATAGCCATCTGAAGAAGCACCACAGCCATCTAGGCCTCGACCGCCGCAGGAGACTCACCTTCCACCGGGAGAGCCGCCAGCCATGAGGCCGTAGCAATCATGTTGTCTAACGGGTTAGAAAAATGACCCGGAGGTGTTGAGACTCGCAGAGGTGGGGTTAAATCTACACGGGATGGGTCTGCTGTGCTGGGCTGATCCGCTGCTCCAGTCGCAGGTGCGTTAGGGGCCCGGGTCACGTCGGGCGGGTTACTTGACCCAGCGCCAGGCGTGATGAAGAGGTTCCTTCCTTCAAATTGCTGAGGCAAACGACTCCGGTGCCTCCTCTATAAGACGGCGTTAGATGCATTCTGATCTATACTCAAATGAAAAGCCTTAGAATGAACTCGCTGAGACTCGGTTTCCAAAGCGACTCGCTCCGTTGCCATCCTGGCGTTCTCAGCATTGAGCTCCTCCTCAGCTTGAGATATCTCATCCCGCAATTTTGCAACGTCCACCTTATGTTGTGCCTGAGTCGCTAGGGTTACTTCCACAGTTAACAAAGTAGCCAAAGCCTCCAAGAGCTCGGATAAAACCTGAGCCGGCGAGCGCACAGGGCCACTTGCCTCGGCCGTTGCAGCGACCGTTGAACTAGAGGTCATAGATGTAGCGGTTGATGAATTCAGAACCTATTGCATACTAGCCTTGAAGATAGCTGCTCTGCTCGGCGGCTCATAGGAGTCCTGAATATTGTCACCATCGGAACAGCCCCCAAGCCCGTCATCTTGCAGTTGATAGATTGAATCAGTCTCGCCGGTTGAGGACTCATCACCTGAATAGATGGCCGCCTATCACAGAGTCTTCCTCAAGATCCGCCCCTTGGATGAAACCAATGAAGGCACGCTTCCAGGCGGGTTGGACCTTGGCAGGTATCGCACACCGAGCCGTCTCAACGGCGTTGGAGCAGGATCTAATTCGCCGATCTTGCCGATGAAGACTTGAATTCCGCCCAAGGGGACACGATATCCATACTTGTATGAACCGACCTTGGGACCGCGGCCAGAGTCATCGATGTAGATCTTGCCGCGGCGGCACTTGGTCATCCGGCCCACGGCGTATCCCTTGATCCCTGAGAAGCTGCCCTTCAAGAACTCGAAACCACCGTGCTCTGGCCCCATGGTGGGCGCCAACTGTTGTGGTTTTGTCACGGCAGATGTCCTAGTTAAAGGACTTAGGTGTGGAGCCATTGCAATTAGGTTAGCTTGAAGGGGTTGAATGGGACAAAGGACATAAAGAGTTTACCCAGGTTCGGCCCCTCGCAGTGGAAGTAAAAGGCTACTCCTGCGTTTGGTTGTATTGCTTGAGTTTCGATTAGCTGGGAGCGAATACGCTTGACCTAGTTTTCGATTGCTTGTTTCTTGAGTTAACCCGCTTGCGGGTCTCAACTTATATACACAGGCTGAGACCAGCCGGCTTACAGAGTCCCAGCCGGCTCACACATCGTGACCAGCTCAGTTTGTAACTAATCATTGCCTTACAATACAAGTTAACATCTAGCGGTTCATAGGCCCTGGTTCTGGGCCCTATCCAGGCCTGCCTCCATGAGCCACCATCTTCATGCCTTGGGCTTCCTTAGAGTTCTTCATAATGAACCACCAACGGTATAACCCGGCCCCTCCTGGGCGGGTCATACCTCGTAGTTATATCCCCAACAATACTCCTTAATATGTGAAGTCATCACTCTCCATAAGATTATTATATAATCTTTTACTTCCTTTATTTTTTTCTTTTCCAAGACCAAAACAAGAAAGTAAAGCCCTCAACTCGAAACTAGTCTTTATAATATAACCCTCACACTCGATTACATAGATAGATCTTAAAAGCAAAAACTAAAAGACTAGATCATACTAAAAACTTTTATTCTACTAGATCAGGATTTAACCAAAATGATCGAACTAAGAAAAACGATAACGATAAGGATGTGATGGTGATACGATACCAGGACACCTCCCCCAAGCTTGGCATAAGCCAAGGGTGTGCCCATACCCATATACTCAAGTCTCCTTCTTCAGAGGTGGTGATGATGAAGTTGATGATGCGGCGGCAAGCTTCTCTAGCTTACATTTGAGGATGAACCTTTCCTCCCTCAAGTCATCATTTTCTTGCTCAAACTTCAATATCTTTTTGCATAATGTCGCCTTGCTTTCCGGCAAGAAATGGAGCAGGATAAATTGAACCTTAGATTTGCTTGATCCATTTGGCAGGCTTGACTTTTTGAACTCCACATGCATATCCCCTGGTTGAGGTAGGGGGACATCATCTTCTTCTGAGCTCGCATATTTTCCTCATCCGTGGGCCATAGGTAGGGATAAATCTTCCCAAAGATCTTTGGATTCACAGTATAATGGGAAACATAGCTCTCTTCATCTGGTTCTTGCGACGACATGGTTTTAGATCTGTTAGAAAAATTGCTCAAAACAAGAACAGAGGATATTGTCATAATGCAGTGGTCAAAACCTTTGGGAGATTATATAATGAATTTTTACCATGCAAAACAAGTAGGCTAGGAGAAAATGGAGTCTGGAAGGAACACGAGGTGGTCACAAGCTTGGGAGGCATGCCCAAGGGGTAGGGGGCGCCCCCAGGCTTGTCGCCTGCTCGTGCGCTATTCAGACTATTTCTTATTTTTTCTATTCTTAATATTCCAAAACTGAGTAAAATTGACTTTGGAAAACTTTTGGAGTCGTTTTACTTACGGTATCACATACATATTCCTTTTGAGGGTTCTTGAGCGTTCTGGAAGGTTTCCTTTATGTACTCCTCTAGTGTTATGGAATGAATAATGTTGGTATCAACATTTATAGACGTACCTTACATATAATGTTTGATTCTTTATCCATTTACCACCTTCGGGTTATTGCCTTCGGTGTTGTTGATCTTGATGGCACCAGAACGACAAACTTCTTCGATAATGTAAGGACGTTCCTATTTGGCGAGAAGTTTTCCTACAAAAAATCTTAAATGAGAATTGTATAGCAAGACATTGTCACATACATTAAATTCCCGCTTTTGTATTTTTTGTCATGCCATCTTTTGAATTTCTCTTTAAATAATTTGGCATTTTCATAGGCTTGCGTTCTCCATTCATCAAGTGAGCTAATGTCAAATAACCTCTTTTCACCGGCAAGTTAGAAATCATAATTCAGCTCTTTTATTGTCCAATAAGCTTTGCGTCCTAATTCGAGAGGTAAGTGACATGATTTTTCATAAACCATTTTATATGGAGACATACCCATAGGATTTTTATAAGCAGTTATATAAGCCCGTAACGCATCATCAAGTTTCTTAGACCAATTCTTCCTAGATCTATTGACAGTATTTTGTAAGATCGGTTTTATTTCCCTATTACTTAATTCTAGTTGACCACTAGACTGAGGGTGATAATGATATGCAATTATATGGTTAACATCATACTTAGAAAGCAATTTATAGAAAGCACCATCAATAAAATGTGAACCACCATCAGTCATTAAATATCTAGGGACTCCAAACCTCAAAAAAATAACTTCTTTAAGCATTTTAATGGATGTGTTATGATCAGCACTACTAGTTGGAATAGCTTCTACCCACTTAGTAACATAATGAAGAACAGCCAAAATATGTGTATACCCATTAGAGGAAGGAAAGGGTCCCATATAATCAAATACCCAAACATCAAATGGTTCAATAACAAGTGAATAATTCATAGGCATTTCCTGGCGTCTACTATATTACCAATTCTTTGTCATTCATCAGAAGAAAAGACAAAATTACGAGCATCTTTGAAAAGAGTAGGGCAATAAAAACCAGAATGTAATACCTTCACTGGTACAACGAGGAGCTATACAAACAATTTTTAACCCCTTTTCATGACGGTGTTTCAAACCGTCGCCAAGTGAGTGACTGTGATAGGGGGGTCCTTCCCACATGACCCAAAAACCGGGAGGGATAGGCGCTCCAGGCACACACGCTCAACAAAATGAGGTCGTGTGTGGTGGGCGAGCGATCAAATATGGTTATACGTATAGTTGTGCTTAAAAAATACAATTATACAGGCCAAATCATTTTTGGTCGTAAGTACATCCCACACAATCAGTCCCGGCTAAATGTTTCCATTTGTATGTACATTCCACACAATCAATCCAAGGAATATGTTTCCGTTAGTATGTACATCCCACATAGTTAATCCAAGAAGTTCGCTTTCTGGTCATATATACATCCCACACAATCACTCAGAGGAAAATGTTTCCCCATTAAATCGTATGTGAGAGTTTTTCCATTGCAAATGATATTAACAATTTTATCGTTTGCGTTATTGAATGCATCACACACGGTGCATAGAAGAAACTGTATGGCAAAGGCTGTCCATCACACACACTTTTTATGTGGTAAACGTTTGCGCAAGGTGGCCTAACACAAATTGTTTTCAAGAGGATGTCGTGTGTGATTGTTCAACATGGTTTATTCTGGGAAACTATGTGCGTTGCCTGAGGTCATCGCCCATGGTGTTTTCTCAATAACCCTTTGCAATAGAAGAACCCAATTAGCAGGCTAATTGGCCATTAGCAGGCTAATTGTCCTATTATTAATCATCCATCTATTAATCTAATTAACATTTCATATTAAGCACACAATATATTTCATTTCCATATTAAGGAAGTAGGGTTTCATAATTGAAATACATCAGAGTACAAGATCATATAGCTTGAGCACTCAGCTACCCCATTACACAACTGCACCAGCACCAAATTTCACGTGCAACATCTATAACCTTTCAAAATTAGCATCATGTATGGTACATAGACAAATGAATCTCATCTGGAAAACTACTGAAGCGGAAGGCGAATATTGAGCCTTCATTGATGTTGAAGGTCTTTGCAACTTTAGGCCAGTGCATGTGCATGATTGACCATCCATCCTTCATCCTCTTTAGGAACACTACAATATAGAACCGTGGGTGCTGTATGAATACCTTCCTTGCCTCCTGACCATGTAGGTGGTTTGAGAGGTAATCATTAGTGAACTAATTTGGAAAGGCCTGAAAATAAGGATGTGCATAAATATATTCTCTATATTGGAAATGGGGCAAAGGAATAAAAAAGGCAAGGTATAATAGTTAGTACCATCCTGTAGTGACTGATGTCTTCTTCATTTTGCAGACAAAAATATCGTTGTTTTTTGTCGTGAATTTCCTTATCCTAACAATCTTTCTGAGTTTCTTGACTTGACTCATATTCATGGACAAATCATTTCCCCATATGTAAAATGGGTCGAACAGTGGGTCAAAACCTCTGACAGCAGGACCTACATGTCCAAGACCAAATGTTAAAACCTATATATTAGAATGGTCCCTGCAATTGCACAATAATGTGCTATTAGACAAAGGACCATGCATGTGCAAACCTCGATTGTAAACCTTAGTGATTCCCATTGTTTCCCTGCAGCACATATAAGGTAGTTAGTGATCAGGTTAAGTCAGGGTCCGCATGCTATCAGTAAAATATGTTGATGAAAAATAAGAACATTGCAGATTCACCAGATTAATTCGGGCCACATGGAAAACCCATTTATTCAAACCAAGCAAGATTAAAACTAAGAAATATAGCAATTGTATACGTTTCTCATGTATTAAGTGCAACCAAATTCGATTTATTCCTCACATGCAAAACAATGCAAAATTCTACCTATGACAATTGAAACTCGCATTGCAGAATTGAAGCAAGCAGTCAACTAAACACCACAACAAATGAACCAAAGATTAACTGAGCACCACATTGCACAATATAACATACTCCTAATAGAAGATCAAATAGTTAACCAAACCAAGCATGCTTAACAACTTGGAGATATAGCAATTGTATTTGTTTCTCATGTATTTAGTACATCCAAATTCGATTTATTTCTCACATGGTATACAATAACAGAATGCACCCACAACAACTAAACATCGCATTGCAGAATTGAACCAAACAGTTAAATAGAAGACCACAACAAATGAACCAAAGATTAACTAAGCACCACATTGCACAATATAACATACTCCTAATAGAAGATCAAATAGTTAACCAAACCAAGCATGCTTAACAACTTGGAGATATAGCAATTGTATTTGTTTCTCATGTATTTAGTACATCCAAATTCAATTTATTTCTCACATGGTATACAATAACAGAATGCACCCACAACAACTAAACATCGCATTGCAGAATTGAACCAAACAGTTAAATAGAAGACCACAACAAATGAACCAAACGTTAACTGAGCACCGCATTGCAGAATGTATAACATACTAGAAGATCAGACAGTTAACCAAAGCAAGCATGCTTGACAACTTGGAAATATAGCAATCGTATTTGTTTCTCATGTATTTTGTAAAGATAAATTCGATTTATTTCTCACATGGAAGACAATACAAAATTGCACCCTAAAGAATTGAACATCACATTTTCAAAATTAAACCAAACATTTAACTGAAGATGACAACTAAATAACTAAACAGTTAATAAGTGAGCATCACATTGCACGACATATAGAAGATATAGACTAGAGAAACAGATTGCATGGTAAAAGTAGATAGCATAATTCACTAGAATTTGTTATGGAAAGGCAAGAGCAGCACATGCAACGGGTAAACCGAGCATGCTTAACTGGCGTAGCTAGAAACTGAACATAGTTCCTTATAGTGAGCTAATAAGACAAGCTACTACTCATCATCGGAGAAATCGATGATGATTGGCTCCTTGGACATGGAAGAGGGCGAGGCCTCCACATTGTCAATCGCTGCATCAACGCGCGAGGTGTCGATGGTGGACTTGATGGCGAGGTGCTCTTCCAATATCTTGGGGTCGGCACGAATGGCAGCCATCACGACCTCATCCACGCGTGCGGCCGCGAGTTGCTTCTCCGCTCCCAAGTGCTCCTTGAGCTCCTGGTTATACTGCATGCACCATGGCTTAGGGCGGCGCTTACTTGGGGAAGGGATCGGTGATTTGGGGGGAAGGTCTTATGCCGTCGGTCAGGGCTTGTGGGATGTTGAAGGAGGAGGAGGATGGGGGTCGGGTATGGGTTACCTGGCTGGATCGACGAGGCCGAGCAGCATGAAGGAGGGTCACCGGCGAGGAGGCGGCGCTGCAAGCAAGGAGTGAAGGTTTCAACTTGTAAAGAAGGCGAAAACAGGGGAAATGTGGCTTTTGGTAAGGGGGAGGGTGCGGGGAGGTAGATATTTCTGCGGAAGCCGAAAATTTTGGATCGGTGCAGCGAAAAAACTAGCGCACAAAGTGCCATCAGACACAGTCACTTATTCAGAACTGTGGACGATATGTGAACATCACAAATGATTCAGATAGCTTAACCTGTGTGTGATGAGTTTGAACGTCAAAAAATTTGGTTTGAATTTCCCTGGTTACAGTGGTCATCCA
The DNA here is from genome assembly GCA_963921465.1 of Triticum timopheevii. NCBI lineage: Eukaryota > Viridiplantae > Streptophyta > Magnoliopsida > Poales > Poaceae > Triticum > Triticum timopheevii. The sequence goes on from OY997266.1 coordinate 245,251,051, forward strand.
CGTCATTGCATAATTTTGGTACACAAAGGAGTCTAAGCACACCCACACTTCTTAGTCAAGCAAGTTCATCAATTAAACAAACCTAGCTGACCTAAAATTACTCTAGCAAATTAAAGACCGGCACTCTTAATTAAACAAAAGAAAGAGTACTACTACATACAGTGCTATCGATCACCGCCGCCTCCTCCATGTCCAGCTCGCACCCGATGATCTCCTGGAGAAGGGGCTCCATGGCATCCATCACACCATACTTCACAACCATCTCACCATCCGCGTCCGCCATCTCTTTGGAAAAGGCCGCCACAAGCTGGGCGTGGGCAGCCGCGATCTAGGCTTGGACGGGCTCTGTCATGGCAAGGTATGCCACAGAGGAACGGATGGCTGCTCAAACACTCTCGGCGATTGCCAACTCTTTGGCAATGGGTTGCCGACCGTTGTGGAGAAGCTTCATTTGATTTGTGTGGTGACTGCCACGAGCTGGGCATGGGTGGCCTCCACATGGTCGCGGGCGGCATCCATCAGGGCCAAGGCCACCACTGTAGAATGGACAGCTTTTATGCCGCTCTCGTCAATTGCTATCCCCGAGCAGATGTTGTTGCCGCCACCTGAGAAGCAATATCGGTCGTTTGGGCTGTCGAGGCCACCCGGTCGCAGATTGCGGCCACGCGCACGAACCTTGTTAGCATGCGCCAGGCAGCTGCGTCCGTGCTCTCGCCGGAGTGGGCTGCTGAAGTTGCCCTGAAGAAGCGGGTCCACGTCCCCATCTTTCACCGGCGACGATTGCACAGTGAAATGATATTTGGGGAGCGATCTAGTATGCTTGGCACACCGTCTGTGGACTGTAGCCGACGCACCTTCTCGCGTAAGCCATATGCATACAATACTCCGACAGAGCTCCAAGATATTTTGTGCTGCATCTCACACGGTTGGTGATAATTAAATGTGTGCGATCTACTTGATTTTTCATCTCTATTTGAATTACATAATAGGGTCACAGCGGCAAAGGAGGGTGTTTGAATTGCTAGAACTTTAATCTGCAGTGAACATGCAACTATAGGTGTGTCGTCAAAAATTTTGGATTTATTCAGGGTTCCTTTGGACATTTTAATACATTAACTTGGTTTTCTAGGCATTTCCGATGCACAATCCCAAATTAAACTACATCCACATGCTCGGGTGCACCAAAATGGGTTGTTAAATCATATATGTGTCCATGTGTTGATGCTTATGTCCCATTCAGGAAATGGGGATGAAATTCAAACACCACGGCAACATGGCTCTCTGGAAATGTTGAGGTACCTGCTTTTGTAATTCTTGTAAATCCAAAACTTGTCTGAAATTCATTAACCTTGGCATGCTATCATGGAATGGCATCAACATGTTGGGGTAACAACTATTGTCCCATTTGGGGTAGGTTATGGTATAAGCTTCTCACAACTAGAGCTTCTCACAAGAAGCCTCATGGTTCCCTTAGGGAAACGTGTCACCTTTGTGGATGAAACGACACCTGTTGCCTCTTCTTAATCTCAAATTTTTTCTAGTGTCAACGTAGAACAACAGGAGTGTTGTGTCATTTTTTGGGATTTTTCGTGGTTCGCTAGGACATTTTTATACATTAACTAAGTTTTCTATGGATTTGTGTGCATAATTCAAATTTGAACTACATGCACATGCTCCAGTGCATATAAAACGGGTTGAAAAATCAAATGTGTGTCCTTGGTTGCAAGCTTAGGTCCCATGCAAGAAATGGGAATGAATTGCAAACACCTTTGCCACCGTCGCTCGGCCGCTAACCTTGAGATGCATGGTTTTAAAATTCTAGTAAATTGAAAACTCGTCTGAAATTCATGAAACTTGACATGATAATGGAACGGCATCAACATGCCGTGGTAAAAATATTGTCCCATTTGGGGCAGGTTTGGGTATAAGCTTCTCACAACAAGCCTCATGGTTGCGTTAGGGAATGTTTCACCTTTTTAGATGAAACGATATCTGTTGCCTCTTCTTGATTTCAAAAAAAACTACTGTCAAATAGAACAACAAGAGTGGTGTGTTAAATTTTGGAATTTTTTAGGGTTCGTTTGGACATTTTTATACATTAGTTGAGTTTTCTATGCATTTACGTGCATAATTCAAATTTTAACTACAGGCACATGCTTTGGTGCATATAAATTGGCTAAAAATCAAATATGTGTCGTTGGTTGCATGCTGAGGTCCCATGCAAGAAATGGGAATGAATGTCAAACACCTTGCCACCGTCGCTCGGCTGCAAACAATGAGATATATTGTTTTTAAATTCTAGTAAATCCAAAACTCGTCTGGAATTCATGAAACTTGGCATGTTATCATGGAGCGGCACCAACAAGCCGTGGTAAATTTTTTGTCCCATTTGGGGCAGGTTTGGGCATAAGCTTCTCACCAACCAGAGCTTTTCACAACAAAGCCTGGTGGTTTCGGTAGGGAACGTGCCACCTTTGGGGACGAAACAATATCCGTTGCCTCTTCTTGCTTTCAAATTTTTTCTAGTGTCGACCTAGAACAACAGGAGTGTTGTGTTAAATTTTGGAATTTGTCGGGGTTTGATTGGACATCTTTATACATTAGCTAGGTTTTCCAGGCATTTTAAGTGCATAATTCAAATTTGAACTACATGCACATGCTCGAGTGCATATAAATCTGTTGAAAATCAAATCTCTGTCCTTGGGTGCATGCTTAGGTCCCATGCATGAAATAGGAATGAATGTCAAGCACCTTGCCACCATCGCTCGGCCGCAAACGTTGAGATACTTTGTTTTTAAATTCTAGTAAATCCAAACATTGTTTGAAAGTCATGAAACTTGGCATGCTATCATGTAGCGGCATCAACATGTTGTGGTAAAAAATTATCCCATTTGGGACAGGTTTTGGTATAAGCTTCTCGCAAACCAGATCTTATAACAACAATCATGATGGTCTCAGTAGGGAATGTGCCACCTTTGGGGACGAAACGATATCCGTTGCCTCTTCTTGCTTTCAAAATTTTTATATTGTCAACATAGAACAACAGGAGTGTTGTGTCATTTTTGGGATTTTTCGGGGTTCGCTACGACATTTTTATACACTAACTAGGGTTTCTAGGCATTTTATGTGCATAATTCAAATTTGAAGTACATGCACATGCTCTAGTGCAGAAAAATGGGTTGAAAAATCAAATGTGTGTCCTTGACTGCATTCCTAGGTCCCATGCAAGAAATGAGAAGGAATTTCAAACATCAGGGCACCATTGATTGCCGGCAAAATGTTGAGATACTTTGTTTTTAAATTCTAGTAATCCAAAACTCGTCTGAAATACATGAAACTTGGCATGCTATCATGGAATGGCACCCGACATGCTGTGGTATTTTTGTGTCCATTTTGAGAGAAGGCGCACTCGAATAACAGCCAACAAAGGCATTTTGGAACAAATAGCTGCCACTTTAACATCTCAAATGTTTTGTATAATTTAAATCGTGTTTGTTCTGTTAACCATTCACGTGACGCCATGCCTCACTCTTTTAATGGCTAGGAGGTGCCGTGCGGACAGGTGCTTGACTAAACGGGAGGCGTGCGGGCTTTACTCCAATGTGCTGGCTCACTGGGAAGCGTGGAAGCGGTACGCCACGCAGGCTCCAGGGGAAGCAAGCCCTTTGACTTCCATGGCCGACTGTCTTGTTTGCATCCTTTCCATTAATGGCACCCAAGCCATAGTTTAATACGGGCGGCCTTACTGGTCGCCTCCCATTACCCTCCCGCAGACCTCCACCAACACCATGGCGCAGAAATATCATCTACCACTAGTCTTCCAGTTGGTTTAATACTGTATCGCGATCATATAAATATAAATTCGAAGTGTGACTGAATGAAAGATATGTTTGAACGAACTTGCGTCTTTCTCTCTGAATGTACAGACTTATCAAACAGTTTTATTTTTAAAAAATGTCAATTGTTTTAAAATATAAAACACTCATAACGAACATTTTATGTAGAACACCCGTGTGCAAACCAACATCTTCCCCAGGAAGCCAAGGGAAAGTTTGCCGAGCAGGATTTGTGCAGCTCTTGCTCGCAAATGTTTTAGATAGAACACCAGTATGTAAACCGACAGCTTCCCCAGTAAGCCAAGGGAAAATGTGCCGAGCAGGATTTGTGCACCTCTTGATTGGAAACGTTTTAAGATAGAACGCATGTATGCAAAGTGAGAGCTATGGTCTTCCCAGTAAGCCAAGGGAAAATTCGCCGTGCAGGATTTGTGCATCTCTTCAATGCAAATGGTTCAGATTGAATACGGTATGTAAAGCGAGACTTCGGCGCTAAGCCAAGAGAAAATCTGGCAAGCAGGATTGTTACCTCCCTTCAACGCAAACTTTTTTTGGATGACCCGTGTGCAACCACACGTATAGACAATTTGGTAATATATGCATCTCTCATATTGGGTATATTGCCATTTGTCAAACTCAAAAGATTGACATTTGTTGATCTAGTAACATTGCCATTTGTCAACCTCGTAACACTGCCGTTTGTCAAATATGTAGCTAAAAATCACTAGCACTATCTAATTTTTGCAACTAAAATTCAGTAATTAAGCATATATTTCATTCATAGATTAAGCAGTCATTCTTTTATACAAACAGTTCAACTGGACAGCTGAACCGACCAAACTTTTCCCCATTTGTTGCCAACCACGTACTGAAATAGCTAGTTCAACTATATATACTAGCTAATTTTAAGTACGTTGTACAGTTCCACCACATCTATAGTCAGATGAACTGAACAAAATAGTCCCTAAATACTACTATGGAGGGGCTTTGTACTACTTCTGGCAGCCTCTCCTCTGCCGAGTGCGATCATTAAGAGGCAAAGGAGGACGAGCCTACCGACGAGCTGAACAACTACAATACGGTGCCTGCCGCTGCTGCACCTTCAGCGACGCTCACCTCGAACACCCTTTGCTGCTCCAGATGACCCCTCTAGAAGCGGCAGGACTCCTTGTAGATCTCCTGATTCTTCGCCTCTGCGCCGACGTGTGCTGCAGCCACGGTGGTGGTAAGGCTCTTTGCATGCTCGATGAGGCGCTCCTCCTCCTCCCACAGGAACTCGATGTAGCGTGCAAGGACGCTAACGCACATGCAGGCCTCCACCTCCGCCTCCTGCCTTTGGGCGGCGGTGGCGGAGATGGTGATGACCCCGGCGGTCGATGGTGGGCTGGCGGCCACGGTGGCCGATGATGGGGTGGCAGCCACGACCACCACCTCCCTCCTTCGGGGCATGATGGCGGAGCGGGTGATGGCCACGGTGGCCGGTAGTGGAGTGGCGGCCACAATGGCCACCTCCCGCCTTTGGGCCGCTGCGGCGGAGGGGGCGATGGCCCTGGCTTTTGACGATGGTGTGGCGGCCTCAGCGGCAGACGATTGGGTGGCGACAACGATGGCTGGCAACAAATGCCAACGAGCAGCGGTGGCAGAGCGTGTGGTGAGTGTTCCGCGCACAACCAACAGGAGGGACTCCCCGTGCACTACACTACACCTAGGACTGAGCCACCGCCACAGTGTAGCCTCCCAGCTGGAGCTGTTCTCTGATGACGGCGGAGTGGCTGAGCGACGACGGTGGATCTGTGCCATTGGCGATTGTGTGAGAAGCAGACGAGATAAGCTATAGGGAGGGAGGGGAGAATGCGACGCAGGACTCCCCGTCCATGAGGGTTTATATAGCAGGCTGGTAAGCATTGGGATTTGGGGGGATTTCACTGAGTCAGGCAGGAAGCTTGCGTGACAACCTGCGCAGTTGCACAGGAATGGTCTCACCACCATTTGGCCAAAAGAACGCCCCACGCGCTGCTCAAGCTTGTGCTTGAAGTCGCCTGTGGCAACGGGGTGACAAGATGTGCGAGAGGAGGACGAAAGGACACGTACACATATGGTTAATAACAAAACATTTGCGATTTTATTACCTACTACCCCCGTCCTGGTTTATAAGTAGTATTTAACTAATAAAATACGAATGCATGTCGCCAAAGATAATATCGTTGGATTCGTATTTGAACATAGTTTCCAATTATATAATTTTATAACATGCATTAACATTTTGTTGGTTAAATTTACGGTCAAAATATGGCACGGAATATAAAGGGGACTAATAGACCAAGACGGAGGTAGTAGCACACGACCGCTTTCTACGCAGCGACGCAACTGCCGACCGGCATGTAGACGTCATTCCCTGTGTGTTCAACTACTCTATGCGTGTGGTTGCTCACGGTTGAGGCGGTCGCGGCGCGCTCTTCTCGCGTCCCACCCTACTCGGTGTTAGCAGCCATCGTAGACAGAGCAAATCACACGGCTCATTGCAGCAATCATCTGTGTTATTATTGGTCTTCGCACACATTTCGGATTACGGACATGTTTGCCGCGTAACACACACATCTTGTTCAGTTGAACTGTTTCTGTTCTCTTGGCTCATCGCAAATAGTTCATCTGAGTGAACTGTATGCCCTCCATCGCCCACACCTTGATCGGGCTGATCGATTCTATTGTGTTTCCTAATCGCACACAGTTCATCCTTGTGAAATGTGTGTCGTATATCGCACACACCCTCATCTAGCTGCCCATTTCTGTTGTTCTGCCTCATCACAAACAGTTCTGTTGGATTAACCATTTTCCACGCATAGCACACGCAACTCTAATCTAAACCGTGTTTGATGTCGCCGCCATCGCAAACGTTTTGTATCTTTTTTGACGTTTTATTACATCATCGTTTGTAATTAACGCATCGCAGACAGTTTCGGCGAAGGGTCTCTGATTGGACTGTCGCGTTTGGACCAACCTGCAGTAGTGCTTGTGTGTAATTCTGTCTCCCTCATGGTGTCCTCCGTAAGCCTCGAAGTGAAACTTGCATAGGATCTATTCATGTTCATGCTTGGGTACAAAACATCTAATAACACCATCAACTCCTTTATAAAAGTGTGGGTCATCCTAGAAGTAATATCTTAAATCATAGAAAACTTTTTGTTTTGTTGGTATATGAAACTAGGTGCTAGAAATTTAGCAACAACATAATTAGCATAGTCTGCATACCATGGAGTACTGCAAGAAGCATTTATGACAGCTAGTTGTTCATCAAGAAAGCTATCATCAATAGGTAGTGGGTCATCAATAGATAGTGTAGCAAGAGAACCCACCTAATGAGTCTAGGTTTAGCATCCTTCTTTTCCATAAGGTACTTAATAGAAGCATGATCAGTGTGAATAATTACTTTAGAATCAACAATGTAAGATCAAAATTTATCACAAGCAAAGACAACTACTAAAAATTCTTTTTCAGTGGTAACATAATTTCTTTAAGCACTATCTAGAGTTTTGCTAGTATAATGGATAACATTTAGTTTCGTATCAACTCTTTGTCCTAGAACATCACCAACAGCATAATCACTTGCATCACACATAATTTCAAAGGGTAGGTTCCAATTAGGTGGTTGAACAATAGGTGCAGAGATTAAGGCTTTCTTAAGTATCTCAAATGCTTCTACACAATCATCATCAAAAATAAATGGAACATCTTTTTGCAAAAGATTAGTAAGAGGCCTAGAGATTTTAGAGAAGTCTTTAATAAATCTCCTATAAAAACCACCATGACCAAGGAAACTTCTTATACCTTTGCTATCTTTAGGACATGGCATTTTCTCAATTGCATCAACTTTAGCTTTATCAACTTCAATACCTCTTTCGGAGATTTTATGCCCCAAGACAATACCTTCATTAACCATAAAGTGACACTTCTCTCAATTCAAGACAAGATAATTTATTCACATCTCTGTAAAACTCGATCAAGGTTGCTAAAGCAAGCATCAAAAGAAGTTCCGTATACGGAAAAATCATTCATTAAAACTTCAATAATCTTTTCACAAAAGTCAGAGAATATAGCATCCATACATCTTTGAAATGTAGCAAGTGCATTACATAAACCAAAAGGCATACGTCTATAAGCAAAGGTACCAAAAAGGCATGTCAAAGTAGTTTTTTCTTGATCTTCTTGTGACACGGGTATTTGGGGAAAACAAGAGTATCCATCTAGAAAATAGAAATGTGTATGTTTTGATAGTCTTTCTAGCATTTGATCAATAAAAGGTAAAGGATAATGATCTTTCCTAGTAGCTTTATTTAGTTTTATAAAATCAATTACCATTCTATAACCTGTTATAATTCTTGATGGGATAACATCATTTTTATCATTAGGAACAACAGTAATACCACCCTTTTTAGGGATACAATGAACAAGACTTACCCATCTACTATCAGCAATAGGATAGATTATACCTTCTTCTATTAGCTTTAATCTTTCATTTCTTACCACATCCTTCATCTTAGAATTTAACCTTCTTTGGTGATCCACAACTGATTTAGCATTAGGTTCCATATTAATTTTGTGCTTACAAAGAGTGGGACTAATGCCCTTAAGATCATCAAGAGTATATCCAAAAGTGGCACGGTGCTTCCTTAGAGTTCTCAATAATCTCTTTTCCTCGTGTTCTGAAAGGTTAGCACTAATAATATCAGGAAATATGTTCTTTCCATCAAGATAAGCATATTTCAAAGTATCAGGTAATTGTTTGAGCTTAGACACGGGATCGCTCTTGGGTGGAAGACGATCCCCAAGAGTCTCAACAGGCAAATTGTGTTTCAAAATAGGCATTTGTTTAAAGAGTATCTCATCTATTTCGTTTCTTTCATTCATAAACATATCATTCTCATGGTCTAGCAAATATTATTCCAACGGATTAGTAGGAGGCATGGCAATAGAAGCAAGGCCAATAACTTCATCTTTACTAGGTGATTCTTTATCATGAGGTTGTCTACGGAATTTGGAGAAATTAAACTCTGGAGACACATGACCAAAACTTAAACTAACAGTTTCTTTCTCACAGTCTATCTTAGCACTAACAGTGTTCAGGAAAGGTCTACCAAAAAAATACACATCCGTGACATTTTGGGCCGAACGAAATTGCCATGCTTGTGACACTTCTATGACGATAATTGTGACAAAACCACGTATCGTCATAGATGCGATGGGATCCTAATTCTATGACAAAAAATGGGCTTTTCTTCCTGGGCGAGCTGGGGACACACCTGCATGACATTCTTTGGGCCATCCATGATGGGAAAAATCGTGGTAGATGCGAGGGCAAGGAAAATTTTGGGAAGCTCCCAGTTATGGTGGGCAGTCGGGGCCGAGCGATGCACAGGCGTTCGCGCGTTTTTCTCATACACATATGCGCGCGTATGCGAGGCGTTGGGCTCTAACTGAACATGAGCGAGGCATTCGCTTACTGAACCCAAGCGATTGGACTAGCTACATTACTGAAACCGAGCAATCGATCCCTTGGCTGATAACTGAACCCGAGCGATTTCTTCGCTACTGCTGCTAACTGAAGCCGATCAAACCTGTGTCCTCTTGATGAACAGTGACTATTGTTGGGGGTTGGATGAACAGGACCCTGTGGTAGTAGAGGCTATTGTGGCTGGCTGAACAGGACCCCGATCAAGGAGGCCACCCCTGAGCCGGTTGGGGGTGGATGAACAGGACCCCGTGGAGGGCTGGTTGAACAATAGCTGGTGGAGGCTGGTTCAACAGTAGTTGGTGGAGGCTAGAGGAAGTTGACGGTGGATGAACAGTAGTAGGTGGAGGCTAGAGGAAGTCGACGGCAGACGAACAATAGCCCGTGGAGGCTAGAGCGAGGTTGTAGACGATGGATCAACAGTAGCCCATGGAGTCCCATTTTTCGGTATGAAATACCCCCCCCCACACACACACACAAGAATAGGACCCCTTTTCGACCATAGGCGCTCCAACACAAGTCTATTTCCTCTATTTTGAGATACGACACACCCCTCCTGATCAACAGGATCCCATTTCGACCGTAGCCGGTCGAACAGAAGGCCGTTTCCTCCATACTACGGTATGCCAGACCCTGTTTCAGTTGTTCCGTCCAAGCCGTTGGCTCTCGAGGAACACAAAGCATTCCGTTGCCTCCTGATGAACATGATGCAGTTTCTCCGTTCCGACCCAACAGGTTGGCTTCCGATGAACAGGACGCCGTCGCTGCCGTCATTGCCTCTCCATGTACACGAGCCCTTGTTGTATGTATGTGCAAGTACGTGTTCGAGACCCTGCTCGTATGTATGTATGTGGCCATATTTTTTGGCATCTGGTTGTACGTACGTGTACACAGTTTTGACTGGACTGCCTGAACTGCTACGTCGGGGGCTCTAGTACTACACATGTCGCTGCTTGCTCGGCCACGGTTCATCGTTGCAAAGAGATAGATCGACCAGTATGTACGTACACGTTCACGACAAGACAGACCACCTTACGTACGGATCAACCAGGTGGGTCCCAGCTATTACAGAGGATAAGGAGGCACTTCCTTACGTGCAAAGATATAACTGGTGGGTCCCAGCTGTTAGGGGGAGAATCATTTTTTGCCCATAATATGGACGCACTTCCTTGTGTGCGAAGATGTAGGTGGTGGGTCCCAGTTATCTGGGGGAAACGTTTTTCTCGCAAAATACAGAGTCCCTTCCGGTGGGTCCCTGCTATCAGGTGGAGGAATAATTATTTTATGCGTAATAAGGAGGCACTTCCTTGCTACGGCCGTGGACCCAGCTATCAGCCTCTCCCAGTACAGTCCACTTTTGATGGAAGTCGTTCCTTGACCATGTTGACCACGTCGTGCTACAAGCACCAAGGCAGTGGACGACGGTGAGGCCTTGGAAGGGTACGATGCAGAGACGGGGAAGACGTGGAAGTGGATGCCCAGGTGGAGAGGAGTACAAGGGTTGACTGGTTCGGCTATGGTGTGAGGCTACCGTCCCCGCAAAATAACAGGGGTTGTGGGTGAGTAGAGGGATGGCCTCACCAGCAGTTGGAGTAGGATGGGGCGGTGAGGCCTACGGGGCAGCACAGCCGACCATGGGAGACAGGAGCAGGCGGCACGACTCGCGATGGTTTGGGCAGCTGGAGGAAGAAGACCAGAGGTTCAAGAAGCACGACGCCTGTTGGATGGACATCGTACGGTCACCGCAGCTAGAATCGTTTATATTGACTAAGTTGACAAAGCCCTACATCCGTGTCAACTTAGTAGGCCCACAAGTCAGCCTCCAAATATGGTGGGTCCCACCTAGTAGTGGGGGTATTCATTTTTTTTGTGCGTAATAAGGAGGCACTTCCTTGCTTGCGAAGATATAGCTGATGGGTCTGAGCTGTTAGCAGGGGGAATGTTTTTTTCATGAAATACAGATGCCCTTTCGGTGGGTCCCCACTGTCAGGTGAAGGAATCATTATTTCGCGCGTAATAAGGAGGCACTTTCTACTCGCAAAAAAGGAGGCACTTCCTTGCGTGCGGCCATGGACCCAACTGTCAGCCTCTCCACATATAGTCCTCTCCCGATTGATGTCATTCATTAACCACGCCGTGTCGATAGCACCAAGGTTGTGGATGACGGCGAGGCCAAATAAGGGAATGACCCGGAGCCGAGGAAGACTCGGCAGTTGTTTCCCACGGGGAGTGGGTAAGAGGGTTTCCTGGTTCGGCCGCGGTGTGAGGCTGCCATCGGCGGAGAATAAAAGGAGGTGTGGGTGAGTAGAGGGATGGCCAGGCCACGGACGTGAGTAGGGTGGGGCCGTGCGGCCTGCCCGGTAGCACAGCCGGCCACGGGAGGTGGGAGTAGGCGGTACCGTCGGCTCTGGTTTTAGGGAAAACCAGTGGTAAAAAATCATCGTTGGGAAGGAAAACAACAACAAAAAATAAGGATGTAAATATGAAAAGGGAACTTCATGCATTTTCAGTATAATAATACATGTATATGAACTAGTAACACTATTGGTAGAGATTAGAAAATGCAAGTAGGACATGGCGTTTCAATAGGAAAATAGAACTGGGCTATGTGTTTTCTGCCTGAGGATGTTCTAAGAGAAAATATAATTAAGGCTAGCAAGCAAGAGGCCAGTTGATACCTGCTGGAACTTTGTGCCCCATTGTCGTCATGGGCTGGGCCTGTGAAAAACAAAACGAAGCCTGGGCAGTCTACAACCCAGTTGAAACTTGCTCGACCTGAAAAAACAATATTTCCGCTGGATCCCACTTACTAGTTTGTACTTGTACAATTCTCTCGTTTATTGACTCCATTGAAAATTTCATGGGTGTTTCAGACATCAGCATTATTTTTTCATCGTGATAAGTGCATGCACTTGCTTGCGTACGACCATGGATCTGCTGGTTCCCTACGTTCAGGCTTTGTATGGACAGCCGTCTTGTGGTTCCACTTACGAATTTCATGCAAATCGATTGGTTTTCAGTGAAATCGGACTAAATTCATTGCATTTTACATATTTATTTTTATTATGGAATATTTTACATATTTCAACTAATAATAACTGACTAGGCCTTTTTTAGTCCATGGGATGTGCTTCACGCGATCGAGGTCGCAACACTTAACTATTCTGGAAGGCCCAAATCCATCGCTCCTCTCTTTTAATAATTTGCAGCTGGGCTTGGCATGCCACAACCCAGTTCTGACGTGTTGCGTCCATCTATTAGCCCATGAAACCGGATAGATCCCATCCGTACTTTGAAGATGTAAAAAGTTTGGAGAACTGGGAATTCGAACGGCAGGTGCTTATGCTACACATCAAATAAAAATCAGGTGCCTCAAAATTCGTTTGAAACAAATGATTCAACTTTATATCCACATCGACCCTCGGCATGATGGTTGGAAGCAAATGCAAGTTCATACTGAAAGATCCTTAACAACAATACCAACTTGCAGACGACTAGGTAGTACAAGTATACCAATACTAAACTAACTTATAATCCTTTTAGTCCTAGCCCTAGTGTTGGTCAGGTAGAAAACGTTGCAAACGACCAGCTCCCGCTCCTTCTCTTGCTCGAGGTCCCCGAGGTGGTACTGGTGCATCACCGAGTTGGTCCTCTGCTGGTCGAAGTTCTTGTTGGTGTACAACACCAAAACCTTTTTGTTGCCCGTCTGCCGGCCGTTGCCCATCACCAGAAAGGTATTGTCGGTCTTGTGCCACATCGCGTGCATTCCGCACTCCGACTGTATCTTGCAACGCGTTCGTGTGCCCCTTTCGAATGCCCTAGAGTTGCGCTGGAAGAAATGCTTGCTTAGGCCACTCAGTGTGATACCTGTAGTACTGGCGAGTACAAGCTTTACGGTACGTAGTTGGCATTTTCATAACATCTTTGGCATGTTGCAGTCACTTGCTTCACTTTTTATTAACTATCAAATTGTAATTGCTTCACTAGGTCCGTGTTTAAAAATAAAAATAGAGGTATAAACAAAGAAATATGGTTGTGCAAATAGACGGCCGATTGGTGTCTCACCTGGAAGTTTCTCGAGATGGGTGTAGCATATGCCGTGCTCGCTGTCGATGGTTGGTATGAACAAATCGATGAGAGGGTGAGATCTCGCGCTGTCAGCACTCACTTTGGCCTCAAGGTGCTCGATCAGCTCCTGATCCGTGGGATCGAACTTGACGCCAGCCGGTAGCATCGGCCACTCCTTCTTGGACTTGCATCGATTAGTTCCAGTTAAATGGTACTCAATGTATGATCAATCAACTATTTTAAGTAGATTACGAAAGATTTCGACAGATAAGTGGTACTCCAAATCTGAAGTCCACAATACCCGAACAAATTGGGGTATCAGCTTCATTACTACGTGTAGACTCTAAAGACTTGAAAAAACCCATAAAGATCGAAATCATCATACAGGGCGACGGGACAAATACTCACAGGAGCAGCCTCGCTAGTTCCTTCCTTCATCTGGCTAGCTTGAAGAGCATCCTTGTTGAGATCAATTTTTTCAGCGTCTTCCTTTTGACTACTTGCAATGAAGTAAAGCAACTCCAGTAGCTCATCACTCATCGTACCAATGGATCGGAACAAGGCAGCGGATGGGAGGCGGGAAGAGTGGGAGAGAATGGGAGAGTGATTTTGTAGAGAATTGGAGAGTGATTTTGTAGAGAATGGGAGAGTGTTGTTGTACTACGAGAGGGGTGAGGCTCACTTTGGTGAACCGAACACGCCACCAGGACTCTTGTGTCACTTCACACCCAGCGTGTTGTCATGTCAATTCAATGTGAGGACATGATGAATAATTTGAACGATGTATACTAGTACTATTGTAGTACTTGCTAGTCATATTTAGTGTCACATTTTAAACATAGGTTTAACTAACAAAATGTCAATGCATGTCACCGAAAATTATACCATTGGAAACTATGTTGAAATATGAATCCAATGATATAAATTTTTTGTGACATGCATTATCATTTAGTTAGTTAAATTTATGGTCAAAATGTGACACAAATTATGAAGGGGGCCAAAAAACAGGAGGGAGGTAGTAGTACGAGTAGCACAATATACGGAATAGAGGACTACTAGTACTAGTATAAATTTAGAAATGGAGTACGAAGTTACAAGGCTGTGCGAGCGACTTTGTAGGCTACATGAGTAATACAAAATATAACACCCATTGGACAACACGTTCACCAACAAGTACGCACTTGAAGCCTAATTGATATATATGGCTTCTGCACAACATCTCCATCATCATTATCAGTGCATGCTACGCAGGAGAGTTAGGATGCACTTGATCCCCGAAAGGTACCTATCCTTCAAACTAACTACAATACATAATATCGAACAAAAGAGGGTCATGCTACAACAGCTGGATACATGGCTCAGTCTAGATATCTGTACGAATCAAGTTGTGCATATTTGTTGTTGGCGTGAACCACATCGCAGCATGTTGGGTTTGCAAAAGCCTTTCACACACTGAAGATCATCTGGCAACAAGCTGTGTCGACGAACCTCTGGATATGGTGATTCATGAAACCCATGGTACAATGCGTAAACATAGTCACCCCTAGCGAATGGAAGTTTCATTGCACGGTAATCATCTGTAGGGACCCCGACTCATAAGTCGTGATCACCGAATGCACATGTACAGTGATCCTAGAGATCAATGCTCACTGAACACACAAAAGCTAAATAACAAGAGTCTTACATCCATACATACCATCTTACACAAATTATGACCATTATGGTCAAGTCTTACATAGATAAAGCCTTAAGGGCTGAACATCAAATAAAACATAAGAAGCGGAAATCTTCATTGATAAGTAGAACCCATGACATCTGCCTATACCCTACAGGTATTCTGACTGGGAAGCGTCCTAGTTCGCATGTTCATCACCAAAGAATTCTTCCTTGAACTCCTGTTCTTCCATGCCTGGCCAATTAAATAACCAGTGGCAAGCCAATGAGTACTTTGGATGTACTCGCAAGCAACCCATGTTTTTGGATCAAGGTAACAGTGTGTGATGTAACAACAAGTAGGCAGCCTATCATCAAGCTAGTTGGAAATTTAACGACATGTCCTTTCAACTTGTGAAACATGCATCAATGGACTCTGGTAACCAAGTGAACAGGTTACAGATATCAACATAAATAGAGTTTAGAACAACTCTACCTTAATCAACATGTCATGTCTTTACTTGACCCATGCAACTAACATATACCAAGTTTGTAAAGTTCTGGACGTAGTTTAAGTAGCACCACCCAACTGTCCTTGACCGCAGACACGGCTATTCGAATAGTCTGACGCTCTGCAGAGGTTGTGCACTTTACCAACAAGAATCGGGAAGCTTTCGTGTCATTCACGATCCCGCAGTACCTCAAGTACTGTAACGCCCGGATAATTATGCTACAGTGAAACTCCGCTAATGATGCCACGTCACCTCCATTACTGTTGTTAATCTTTCGTTAGACCAAAACCGATTCAAAAATCTATTCAAAATATGTCAAATAGCAAAAGTTTTCAAACCTTGAAAACTAAAATGTTTGATGGGTGCCAAATATTGCACTGGTAATTACTGTGGAGAAAACTATTTTTTAGAAAGTGCCTAAATATTTTAAAATGAAATAAAACAGAAAAGAAAATAAATAAAAAGAAAAGGTGAAAATAAAACGAAAGGAGAAAAGAAACCCCCCCAAACCCCCCTCGGCCAACTGGCCCAGCTAGCCAACAGTCTAACCGGCCTAGCCGGGTCAGCCCACTCCCCCCCTGTTCCCCTGGTCGCCTCCTTCCCCGCACCATGTTCCCCCTACCGCACCATGAACAGGAGGAAGAGGGGCGCGTCCCCGTCGCACCACTTCGCCGACCCCGCCGAGGTGATAAGATCGCCAGCGCTGCGCCTCCTCGGTTCTCCTCCCCACTCCACACCGTGCTCTCCTCCTAGATCTCCGCCTCTCCATCTCCCCCTCGTTCCCCACCACATCCGAACGCTTCCATGGACCCGCCGCCGTGAAACGCACGGCCACAGCCATCGCCTCGCCTTGCCAGCGTGTCCGTCATCTCCGCCATTGTCTTCCTCGTCCACCGGTGGCTGCAGCTGGAGCTCGGAGGCGCTGCTGCAATGGTCCCCTTCTTCCACATCTCCAGTCGCCGCCGTTCTTCACCAACTCCGGCGATGCCCCCTGCAGCTACTAAACCCCCAAGGGCCTTTCGTGTGTGCTTCTCGGTGAGCTCCACCCCTCCTGCTCTCCGTTTGCTCTCTCGCATGCCCTAGCTAGCTACCGCCGAAGCGCCCGAATGCCTCACCGCGGAGCTCGTCGCCGACGAGTCTCCGGTGACCAAATGGTCACGGGCGTGTTTCCGTTGAACTCGCCGCGTCGAGTAGGGCCCGACTAGCCCTCCCGTTTGCCCAATAGCGCGCGACATCAATGTTCCCTCTCACGGCCGAACTCCGGCGTCTGCCTCCCTGCTCGCTGTCGCCGCTCTGGTGCACCTCCGGCCACGCCACCGCCACCACTAGATGCGGCTCGCCGCACTCGTTCAAACACCACCTCCCGCGCTCGAAATGGACCACCACATCGGATTTCCGGCCACCCCCCGAACCGTGCCGCTGCGATTTGCCTTGCCGGCGTCATTTCGGCGCCATCCACCGACGTGGCTAGGCAGGCCCCACCACTGGGTCACTGCCTCGTGGCCCCAGGGGCCTGGCTGGCCCAGTTGACCATGGTCAACTTGCTGACTGGGTTGGTCCCAGCAGCTGACCAGTGGCCCCCGCCCTATAAGCTAATTAAATTAGTTAAATTAATTAATCTAGGCTAATTAGTCACTGACTAATGGGGCCCACACTTAGTTAAACATTATTAGTTAAAACAAATACTATTCCAACTCTGACTCAATGACAGGTGGGTCCCACTGGACCCAAGTCAGTTTTGACTCTAGTCAACCGCACTGTTGACTGCTGACATCACACATACGTCATGCTGACATCATCCCATACTATTATGGATAATGTTGATTTAAATTAATTAAATAAATTCCAGAAAATGATGAAAACTTTAGAAAACCATAGAAAATAAACCGTAGCTCGGATGAAAATACTTTCTACATGAAAGTTGCTCAGAACAACGAGGCGAATCCGGATACGCAGCCCATTCGTTCACCACACACACCTAACATATCGAACACGCAACTTTCCCCCTCCGGTTCGTCTGTACGAAAATGCGAAACACCAGGAATACTTTCCCGGATGTTTTCCCCCTTCGCCGGTATCACCTACTACTGCGATTGGGCACCCCTAGCAAGGATCATTGTCATGGCATGCATCGTCATGCTTATGTTTGCACTATATTTACTGTTTCTTCCCCTTCTTCTCTCCGGTAGACTACGATACTGACGTCGCTGCTACCCAGTACGACTACAGTGTTGATGACCCCTCCTCGGCTGAGCTTCCAAGCAAGCCCCCCCCCCCCCCCTTGATCACCAGATATCGCCTATTCTTCTCTCTACTGCTTGCATTAGAGTAGTGTAGCATGTTACTGTTCGGTTACTCCTATTCTGTTGCATAGCCTATCATTGTTGCTACAGTCATCGATACCTTACCCGCAATCCTAAATGCTTAGTATAGGATGCTAGCTTATCATCATTGGCCCAACATTCTTCTCAGTCTGCTTTGCTATACTATCGGGACGTGATCACTCGGGAGGTGATCACGGGAATATACTATACATATACTATATAGATGGTGACAAAAGTTGGGTCGGCTCGTTGAGTACCCACGAGTGATTCACGGATTGGGGGCTGAAAGGACATTTGTTCTGACGTCCCTTGATGACCCACAAGTATAGGGGATCTATCATAGTCCTTTCGATAAGTAAGAGTGTCGAACCCAACGAGGAGCAGAAGGAAATGATAAGCGGTTTTCAGCAAGGTATTCTCTGCAAGTACTGAAATAAGTGGTAACACATAGTTTTGTGATAAGATAAATTGTAACGAGCAACAAGTAAAAAGAGTAAATAAAGTGCAGCTAGGTGGCCCAATCCTTTTTGTAGCAAAGGACAAGCCTGGACAAACTCTTATAATAGGAAAAGCACTCCCGAGGACACATGGGAATATCGTCAACCTAGTTTTCATCACGCTCATATGATTCGCGTTCGGTACTTTGATAATTTGATATGTGGGTGGACAGGTGCTTGGGTGTTGTTCTTACTTGAACAAGCATCCCACTTATGATTAACCTCTATTGCAAGCATCCGCAACTATAACAAAAGTATTAAGGTAAACCTAACCATAACATGAAACATATGGATCCAAATCAGCCCCTTACGAAGCAACGCATAAACTAGGGTTTAAGCTTCTGTCACTCTAGCAACCCATCATCTACTTATTACTTCCCAATGCCTTCCTCTAGGCCCAAATAATGGTGAAGTGTTATGTAGTCGACGTTCACATAACACCACTAGAGGCTAGACAACATACATCTTATCAAAATATCGAACGAATACCAGATCCACATGACTACTAATAGCAAGCCTTCTCCCTTGTCCTCAGGAACAAACGTAATTACTCACAAAGCATATTCATGTTCATAATCAGAGGGGTAATAATATGCATAAAGGATCTGAACATATGATCTTCCACCAAATAAACCAACTAGCATCAACTACAAGGAGTAATCAACACTACTAGCAACCTACTTGCACCAATCCCGGACATGGAGACAAGAATTGGATACAAGAGATGAACTTGGGTTTGGAGATGAGATGGTGCTGGTGAAGATGTTGATGGAGATTGCCCTCTCCCGATGAGAGGAGCGTTGGTGATGACGATGGTGATGATTTCCCCCTCCCTGAGGGAAGTGTCCCCCGCAGAACAGGTCTGCCGGAGCCCTAGATTGGTTCCGCCAAGGTTCCGCCTCGTGGCGGCGGAGTCTCGTCCCGAAAGGTTGCCTTCTATTTTTTTCTCATCGAAAGACTTCATATAGGAGAAGATGGGCGTCGGAGAGCCACCAGGGGGCCCACGAGGTAGGGGGGCGTGCCCCAGGGGGGCGCCCCCCACCCTCGTGAGCAGGGTGTGGGGCCCTTGGCCTTCATCTTTGGCGATGATTTTTCTTTATTTATTTTAAGATATTCCGTCGAGTTTCAGGACTTTTGGAGTTGCACAGAATAGGTCTCCAATATTTGCTCCTTTTCCAACCCAGAATTCCAGCTGCCGGCATTCTCCCTCTTCATGTAAACCTTGTAAAATAAGAGAGAATAGCCATAAGTATTGTAACATAATGTGAAAAAACAGCCCATAATGCAATAAATATTGATATAAAAGCATGATGCAAAATGGACGTATCAACTCCCCCAAGCTTAGACCTCGCTTGTCCTCAAGCGAAAAGCCGATAACAATAAATATGTCCTCATGTTTAGAGGTAGAGGCGTCGATAAAAATAAAATACGGGCTTGAAGGCATCATGATTATTTCCATAACAGCAACAAATACAGATTTTGTCATATGATTACTTATGTTCAAGTGATGATCTTTTCACAATGCGAAAGTATGAATAAGACACTTATTGAGCACCAACAAAGTATAACCTCAGTCATTGAAGCAAATGCAATTTATCATAACATCGGAAAGAGTCTATGTCAGAGCTTAAAAGCAAGTCCACATACTCAACTATCACTTAGTCCTTCATAATTGCTAACACTCACGCAATACTTGTGGTTACGGAGTTTTAATCGGACACAGAGGAAGATAGGGCTTATAGTTTTGCCCCACAACCTTTCACCTCAAGGGTAATGTCAACAATAATAATTCATGCTCACCTACATCCAATTAGATATATATATCATGTTCTTTCCAACATGCTGAGCTTGTCAAAGGATAAAATGAAAAAAAGGAAAGGTGAAGATCACCGTGACTCATGCATAAGGTAGAGGATAATAATAAAAGATAGGCCCTTCGCAGAGGGAAGCAGAGGTTGTCATGCGCGTTTAGGGTTGATGCACAAAATCTTAATGCAAAAGAACGTCACTTTATATTGCCCCTTGTATGTGGACCTTTATTATGCAGTCTGTCGCTTTTATTACGTCCACAACAAGTTCGTACAAAGCTTATTTTCTCTGCACTAATAAGTCATGCATATTTAGAGAGCTATTTTTAATTCTTGCACCAATGACAACTTAATTGAAGAATCTTACTCAATCCATAGGTAGATATGGTGGACTCTCATGGCTGAACTGGTTTAAGGGTATTTGGAAGCACAAGTATTATTTCTACTTGGTGCTGAGAATTTGGCTAGCATGAGGGGGAAAGGGAAACTCAACATGTTAGAGGATCCATGACAACATACTTTATCTCAGAGGTAAGAAAACATAACTCATTATGTTGTCTTCCTTGTCCAACCTCAACCCTTTAGCATGCCATATTTTAACGAGTGCTCCCAATCATAAAAGTTGTCAACGATAATATAGCTATATGTGAAACCTCTCTTTCCCTATTACTTCCTATTAATTGCAACGATGAAGAAAGCTATATTTGCCAACTCCCATCAACTTTTAATCATCATACTCTTTCTATGTGAAGTCATTACTTTCAATAAGATCAATATGAACTCTTTGATTCTTTTTATTCTTTTTCTTCTTTTCTTTTATTCACCCAAGATCATGGCAAAATAATCAAGCCCTTGACTCAACACTAATCTTTATTATATAGCTCAAGGACTCAATTACAAAGAAGGATCATAAAGCAAAACTCAAAACTAGATCATGCCATGACTTTATTCTACTAAATCAATATACTACTAATAGGATCGAACTAAGAAAAACGGTAAAGATAGGAGTTATGATGGTGATACGATACCAGGGCACCTCCCCCAAGCTTGGCAGTTGCCAAGGGGAGTGCCCATGCCCATGTGATTATATCTTCGGGGGTGGTGAAGTAGGAGTTGTTGATGATGGAGTTGTTGCATTTTTCTTCTCTAGCTTGCGTCTGAGGCTAAAATTTTCCTCCCTCAGATCCTCACTCTCGAGCTCAAGTTTCATTATCTTTTTGCATAGTGCTGCCTCATGGTTTAATCAAGTTTCATTATCCTCCAGGCTCGCGGAGATGTCCTCGAGGTGGGATAGATTGGACCTTGGGGAGGCTTGACTTCTTGAACTCCACATGCATATCACCAGGTTGAGGCAGTGGATCGTCCTCTTCATCGGAGGTTGTTTCCTCCTTCCTCTTTGGATCATAGTCTTCTTCTTCCTCCGTGGTCCAGCCATAATGTTCCACATCCCCATATACTTTTGGGTTTTCTATATAATCAGCCATGTATCTCTCTCCCTCCGAATCTTGGGACGACATCCTGTTCCAAACCTGCAACAGGAACAGCTCGAAACGAGAACAGAGGATATTTGCGTGATATGGTGGTCAAAACCTTCGGGAGTAGATTAATGAATTTTTACCAACCAAAATACGTATCGTGCAAGAAAACGGAGTCCGGAGGGCACACAAGGTGCTCACGACTGCCACCCTCGTGGGGCCCTCGTGTCCTTCCCGGACTGCCACTTATTTTTCTATTTTTCTAAATATTCCAAAACGGAGAAATATTGCCTTAAAAATTGTTTTGGAGTCGATTTACTTACCATACCATATACCTAATCCTTTCTGGAGTCTAAAAAGGTCTGGAAAGTGTCCCTTATGTATTCCTCCGGGGTTACAGTTTCAATAATAATTATTTCAACATTTATGGTATTACCTGAGATATAGTGTTTGATCCTTTGACCGTTTACCACCTTCGGATTTGTGCCTTCGAAGTTGTTGATTTTTATGGCACCGGAACGATAGACCTCCTCGATAACGTAGGGACCTTCCCATTTACAGAGAAGTTTTCCTGCAAAAAATCTTAAACGAGAGTTGTATAGCAGTACATAATCACCTACATTAAACTCACACTTTTGTATCCTTTTGTCATGCCATCTTTTAACTTTTTCTTTAAACAACTTGGCATTTTCATAAGCTTGGGTTCTCCATTCATCAAGTGAGCTAATATCAAATAACATTTTCTCACCGGCAAGTTTGAAATCATAGTTGAGCTCTTTAATAGCCCAATATGCCTTATGTTCTAGTTCGAGAGGTAAGTGACATGCTTTTCCATAAACCATTTTATACGGAGACATACCCATAGGATTCTTATATGCAGTTCTATAGGCCCATAATGCATCATCAAGTTTCTTGGAACAATTCTTTCTAGACCTATTGACAGTCTTTTGCAAAATTAATTTGAGCTCTCTATTGCTCAATTCTACTTGACCACTAGACTGCGGGTGATATGGAGATGCAATTCTATGATTAACGTCATATTTAGCAAGCATTTTACGGAAAGCACCATGAATAAAGTGTGAACTAGCATCAGTCATTAAATATCTAGGGACTCCAAACCTCGGAAAAATAACTTCATTAAGCATTTTAATAGAGGTGTTATGATAAGCACTACTAGTTGGAATAGCTTCTACCCACTTAGTAACATAATCAACAGCAACTAAAATATGTGTATATCCATTAGAGGCAGGAAAAGGTCCCATATAATCAAAGCCCCAAACATCAAATGGTTCAATAACAAGTGAATAATTCATAGGCATTTCTTGACGCCTACTAATATTACCAATTCTTTGACATTCATCGCAAGACAAAACAAACTTACAGGCATCCTTGAAGAGAGTGGGCCAATAAAAACCGGATTGCAATACCTTATGTGCAGTTCTATCTCCAGCGTGGTGTCCTCCATAAGCTTCGGAGTGACACTTGCGTAGGATATGTTCCTGTTCATGCTCAGGTACACAACGTCTAATAACACCATCTACTCCTTCTTTATAAAGATGTGGGTCATCCCAAAAGTAATGTCGCAAATCATAGAAAAACTTTTTCTTTTGTTGGTATGTGAAGCTAGGTGGTATAAATTTAGCAACAATATAGTTAGCATAATCAGCATACCATGGAGTGCTACGAGAAGTGCTTATGACATTTAATTGTTCATCAGGAAAGCTATCATCAATAGGTAGTGGGTCATCAAGAACATTCTCTAACCTAGATAAGTTATCTGCAACGGGGTTCTCAGCTCCTTTTCTATCAACAATATGCAAATCAAATTCTTGCAGCAAGAGAACCCATCTAATAAGTCTAGGTTTTGCATCTTTCTTTTCCATAAGATATTTAATAGCAGCATGATCAGTGTGAATAGTTACTTTAGAATCAACAATATAGGGTCTGAATTTATCACAAGCAAATACAACTGCTAAAAGTTCCTTTTCGGTAGTAGCATAATTTCTTTGAGCATTGTCTAGAGTTTTACTAGCATAATGGATAACATTTAACTTATTATCAACTCTTTTCCCTAGAACAGCACCTACAGCATAATCACTAGCATCACACATAATTTCAAAGGGTAAATTCCAATCAGGTGGCTGAACAACAGGTGCAGAGACTAATGCTTTCTTAAGTATTTCAAATGCTTCTACACAATCATCATCAAAGACAAATGGTACATCTTTTTGTAGTAAATTAGTCAGAGGCAGAGAAATCTTTGAGAAGTCCTTAATGAACGTCCTATAGAATCCGGCATGACCAAGGAAACTTCTTATACCTTTGATGTCCTTGGGACATGGCATCTTTTCAATAGCATCAACCTTGACTTTATCAACTTCAATACCTCTTTCAGAAACTTTGTGCCCCAAGACAATAACTTCATTAACCATAAAGTGGCACTTTTCCCAATTCAAGACAAGATTAGTTTCTTCACATCTCTGCAAAACTCGATCAAGATTGCTCAAGCAATCATCAAAAGAGGAACCATAGACGGAAAAGTCGTCCATGAAAACCTCACAATTTTTTTCAGAAAAATCAGAGAATATAGCCATCATGTATCTTTGAAAGGTAGCAGGTGCATTACATAAACCGAAAGGCACACGTCTATAAGCAAAAGTACCAAAAGGGCATGTAAAAGTAGTCTTTGATTGATCTCTAGCCGACATAGGTATTTGAGAGAAACCAGAATAACCATCTAGAAAGCAATAATGTGTATGTTTGCATAATATTTCTAGCATTTGATCAATAAAAGGTAAGGGGTAATGAACTTTCTTAGTAGCCTTATTTAATTTGCGGAAATCAATTACCATCCTATAACTTGTGATAATTCTCTGCGGAATCAATTCATCTTTATCATTAGGGATAACAGTAATACCTCCCTTCTTAGGGACACAATGGACAGGACTTACCCACTGACTATCAGCAACGGGATAAATTATACCTGCCTCCAGAAGCTTGAGTATTTCTTTTCTTACCACTTCTTTCATTTTAGGATTCAAACGTCGTTAAGGATCATGAATTGGATTGGCATCCGCTTCCAAATTTATTTTATGTTGACATAGAGTGGGACTGATGCCCTTAAGATCATCAAGAGTATATCCAATAGCGGCATGGTGCTTCTTCAGAGTTTTCAATAATCTTTCTTCTTCATGCTCTCAAAGGTTAGCACTAATAATGACAGGATATATTTTCTTTTCATCAAGATAAGCATATTTAAGATTATCAGGCAACGGTTTAAGCTCAAACATGGGATCACCCTTGGGTGGAGGAGGATCCCCTAGGATTTCAACAGGCAAATTGTGTTGCAGAATAGGTTCCTGTTTAAAGAATACTTCATCTATTTCCCTTCTTTCGTTCATGAACATATCATTTTCATGGTCTAGCAAATAGTGTTCTAAAGGATCACTAGGAGGTACGACAATAGAAGCAAGACCAATAATTTCATCTTTACTAGGCAATTCTTCCTCACGATGTTGTTTACTAAATTTAGAGAAATTAAACTCATGAATCATATCATCCAAGCCAATAGTAACAACATTCTTTTCGCAGTCTATCTTAGCATTAACAGTATTCAAGAAGGGTCTACCAAATATAATGGGACAAAAGCTATCTTGTGGAGAACCAAGAACAAGAAAATCAGCGGGATATTTAGTTTTCCCACACAAGACTTCAACATCTCTAACAATTCCCATTGCAGATATAGTATCTCTATTGGCAAGTTTAATTGTAACATCAATATCTTCTAACTCAGCAGGTGCAATATCATGCATAATTTCTTTATATAAGTCAATAGGTATTACACTAGCACTAGCACCCATATCACATAAGCCATGATAACAATGATCTCCTATTTTAACAGAAATAATAGGCACGCCTACCACAGGTCTATGTTTATCTCTAGCACAAGGTTTAGCAATTCTAGCAGTTTCACCACAGAATTGAATAACATTCCCATCAATATTATCAGACAAGAGATCTTTAACAATAGAAATATTAGGTTCTACTTTGACTTGCTCAGGAGGTGTATAAGTTCTAATATTGCTTTTACGAACAATAGTTGAAGCTTTAGCATGATCCTTCATTCTAACAGGGAAAGGTGGTTTCTCAACATCAGAAGTGGGAACAATAGGATCATTATAAGTGACAGTCTTTTCTTCAACTTTAATAGGTGCAGCTACTTTTACTTCTATGGGAGGATGATATTTAAACCACTTCTCCTTGGGGAGATCAACATAGGTAGCAAAAGATTCACAAAAAGAAGCTACTATCTCAGAGTCAAGTCCATATTTATTGCTAAACTTACGAAAAATATCGGTATCCGTAAAAGATTTAACACAATCAAACTTAGGTGTCATACCTGACTCCTTACCTTCGTCGAGGTCCCAATCTTCAGAGTTGCATTTAATTCTATCCAATAAATTCCATTTAAATTCAATAGTCTTCGTCATAAAAGAGCCAGCACAAGAAGTATCGAGCATGGTGCGATTGTCATCAGAAAGCCGAGCATAAAAACTTTGAATAATTACTTCTCTTGGGAGCTCATGATTGGGGCATGAATATAACATTGATTTAAGCCTCCCCAAGCTTGAGCGATGCTTTCTCCTTCGCGAGGCCAAAAATTAAATATATAATTGCGATCACGATGAACAAGATGCATAGGGTAATACTTTTGACGAAATTCCAATTTCAATCTTTTATAGTTCCATGATCTCATATCATCACATAGCCTGTACCATGTCAATGCATCTCCCTTCAAAGATAAAGGGAACGCCTTCTTCTTAACAACATCATCGGGTATACCTGCAAGCTTAAATAGTCCACAAACTTCATCCACATAGAGTAGATGTTCATCAGGATGCTTTGTTCCATCTCCTGTAAAAGTGTTAGCTAGCAGTTTTTCCATCGTACCCGAAGGAATTTCAAAAAGAGTTTCATTTTCAATAGGTTTAGTAGGTTGAGGAGCAACTCTTTGCTCTATTGGACAGGGTGAAGATACCCCGAACAAGCCCCTCAGAGAATTACTTTCCATAGTAACAAGTGACAGAAAATTTCACCACACTATATAAATTTTTCCTTACCAAATTCCACCTACCAACGGCGCTACACTCCCCAGCAATAGCGCCAGAAAAGAGTCTTGATGACCCACAAGTATAGGGGATCTATCGTAGTCCTTTTGATAAGTAAGAGTGTCAAACCCAACGAGGAGCAGAAGGAAATGATAAGCGGTTTTCAGCAAAGTATTCTCTGCAAGTACTGAAATAAGTGGTAACAGATAGTTTTGTGATAAGATAAATTGTAACGAGCAACAAGTAAAAAGAGTAAATAAAGTGCAGCAAGGTTGCCCAATCCTTTTTGTAGCAAAGGACAAGCCTGGACAAACTCTTATAATAGGAAAAGCGCTCCCGAGGACACATGGGAATATCGTCAAGCTAGTTTTCATCACGCTCATATGATTCGCATTTGGTACTTTGATAATTTGATATGTGGGTGGACCGGTGCTTGGGTGCTGTTCTTACTTGAACAAGCATCCCACTTATGATTAACCTCTATTGCAAGCATCCGCAACTACAACAAAAGTATTAAGGTAAACCTAAGCATAGCCTGAAACATATGGATCCAAATCAGCCCCTTACGAAGCAACGCATAAACTAGGGTTTAAGCTTCTATCACTCTAGAAACCCATCATCTACTTATTACTTCCCAATGCCTTCCTCTAGGACCAAATAATGGTGAAGTGTTATGTAGTCGACGTTCACATAACATCACTATAGGCTAGACAACATACATCTTATCAAAATATCGAACGAATACCAAATTCACACGACTACTAATAGCAAGACTTATCCCTTGTCCTCAGGAACAAACATAATTACTCACAAAGCATATTCATGTTCATAATCCGAGGGGTAATAATATGCATAAAGGATCTGAACATATGATCTTCCACCAAATAAACCAACTAGCATCAACTACAAGGAGTAATCAACACTACTAGCAACCTACTTGCACCAATCCCGGACATGGAGACAAGAATTGGATACAAGAGATGAACTAGGGTTTGGAGATGAGATGGTGCTGGTGAACATGTTGATGGAGATTGCCCTCTCCCGATGAGAGGAGCGTTGGTGATGACGATGGTGATGATTTCCCCCTCCCGGAGGGAAGTGTCCCCGGCAAAATAGCTCTACCGGAGCCCTAGATTGGTTCCGCCAAGGTTCCTCCTCGTGGCGGAGGAGTCTCATCCCGAAAGGTTACCTTCTATTTTTTTCTCATCGAAAGACTTCATATAGGAGAACATGGGCGTCGGAGAGCCAAGAGGGGGCCCACGAGGTAGGGGGGCGCGCCCTAGGGGGGGCGCCCCCCACCCTCGTGAGCAGGGTGTGGGCCCCCTGGCCTTCATCTTTGGCGACGATTTTTCTTTATTTATTTACGATATTCCATGAAGTTTCAGTACTTTTGGAGTTGCGCAGAATAGGTCTCCAATATTTGTTCCTTTTCCAGCCCAGAATTCCAGCTGCCGGCATTATCCCTCTTCATGTAAACCTTGTAAAATAAGAGAGAATAGCCATAAGTATTGTAACATAACGTGAAATAACATCCCATAATGCAATAAATATTGATATAAAAACATGATGCAAAATGGACGTATCAGCCCTCTGTGTGGATCTTTGTGGCGGAGCGACAGGGCAGGTTGAGACCACCTAGGCGAGAGGTGGGCGTGGCCCTGGTCCGCGTTCGCGGTTTCTTTATAATAACACGCTTAACGAGATCTTGGTATTTGATCTGAGTCCGGCCACTGGCCTATACGCACATTCCAACTACGCGGGAACGGTTATGGGCACTCAACGTCGTGGTATCAGCCGAAGACTTCATGACGTCAGCGACTGAGCGGCGGGCGCCAGAATGGTCTGGAACGCCTGCTCTTGTATTAAGGAGGCTAGGTCTGCTACCGGACGCGTTCGCAACGTGCAGGTGTGCAAAGGGCAATTGGCCCAGACCCCTGCGCCACAGGATTTAGACCGGCGTGCTGATCTCTCTGTTGTGACTAGGTGGGGCTGCGACGTGTTGATCTCCCGAGGCCGGGCATGACCCAGGAAAGTGTGTTTGGCCAAATGGGATCGAGCGTGTTGGGTTATGTGGTGCACCCCTGCGGGGAAGTATATCTATTCGAATAGCCGTGTCCCTCGATAAAAGGACGACCCGGAGTTGTACCTTGACCTTATGACAACTAGAACCGGATACTTAATAAAACACACCTAGACAAGTTCCATAGATAACCCGGTGATTGCTTTTCCACAGGGCGACGAGGGGAGGATCGCCTGGTAGGATTATGCTATGCGATGCTACTTGGAGTACTTCAATCTACTCTCTTCTACATGCTGTAAGACGGAGGATGCCAGAAGTGTAGGCTTCGATAGGACTAGCTATGCCCCTCTTATTCTGGCATTCTGCAGTTCAGTCCATCGATATTACCTCTTAACACATATACCCATGCATATGTAGTGTAGATCCTTGCTTGCGAGTACTTTGGATGAGTACTCACGGTTGCTTTGCTCCCTCTTTCCCCCTCTTTCCTTTTCTTCTCGGATGCCGCAACCAGACGTTGGAGACAGGATCCAGATGCCACCATCGACGATGACTCCTACTACACTGGAGGTGCCTACTACTACGTGCAAGTCGCTGACGACGACCAGGAGTAGCTAGGAGGATCCCAGGCAGGAGGCCTGCGCCTCTTTCGATCTGTATCCCAGTTTGTGCTAGCCATCTTATGGCAACTTGTTTAACCTATGTCTGTACTCAGATATTGTTGCTTCTGCTGACTCATCTATGTCGAGCACTTGTATTCGAGCCCTCGAGGCCCCTGGCTTGTAATATGATGCTTGTATGACTTATTTTTTTACTTTTAGAGTTGTGTTGTGATATCTTCCCGTGAGTCCCTGATCTTGATCGTACACGTTTGTGTGCATGATTAGTGTACGATTTAATCGGGGGTGTCACAAGTTGGTATCAGAGCCAACTGCCTGTAGGAATCCCCCTTCCACACTCCTTGGCCGAAGTCGAGTCTAGTCACTACAAAACTTTTACTAACATGGCTGTGTGTCTTACGGTCGCACGTCGCCATTGGGTGGTACTAGGATCTTTTACTCCTCGATCTTTACTCTAGGACTCTGAACTCTCTCCTACTTGGGTTAAATGAATTTACTAACTCTAACATTAGGATCCCGTTATCACGTTCACCCCAAAGTTGGATAAGCCATAGTTATTCTGTAGGATAGTATTTTGAATAGTACCCACATTGTCATTTGACTCCACTGAAACATCTTTGTTTTCAAATGGAACCCACGAGGCAGGTCATGCCGCCACATGGCGGCCATTGGTGCCTCAGGATCACCTGTTGTGCTAGCTGAGATGATGACCTATCTGGGTTATCGCTGGCACCCTGAGTACACCGTGTACGAGGAGTTCCAGAACTTCAACCAGGAGCAGTACCGTGCCATCGTCCACATCTACTCTCGGGAGTATGACTCCACTACTGTGCTGCACACCGCTCATGGTGTTGGAGTGACCATCGAGATGGCAGTCCACGATGCTTCTTATGCTGCTCTGACATGTCTTCATGGAGAGTATCGGGCATTGGACATTTCCCCTTTCAGGCACATTCCTATCGCATCTGACGTTGGTTCGGAGGGATTCTACACTGCTGCCTACTCCACCGTCACCCGAGAGCCCTTCCACCATCAAAACCTGGTTCTGCATGCTGATGGGCTGGACCGAGCTAACCAAGCTCTTCGCCATGATTTGTACACCACTCGTCAGCACCTTTACAGGGCTCCGATGCTGTTGCACCCCTTTGTCCGATCTAGACAGCTACCGCATTCTGCGATCTACCCAGCCAGGACTGTGATGCTCCACGGTGTCGGTTGGCTAGAGGTGGAGGCTACTCTCCCGCACTTGGTCCTCTTCTGCCTCCTGAGCGTGGGTTTCTACACCAGAGTATCCGCGGCCCCCAGGCCGCTGACATGGACTATCCATTGCCTCACTACCAGTTGTTAGGCTACGACTACCTCCACAGTACCTCCTGGGACTGATGTAGTCTTGCGCATTAGTATTAGATGCATTCGCCACGAGCCTGCGTGCCGCCTATGATGACTTAGTCTATGTACTGAACTCCGTGTACTGAACTCTATGTCCGACCCCTTTTGTAAGTTATGCTGACTACTATGTAGTATCTGTCGTGCTCCTTTCATTATGCATGTTTCATCGTGAATGATTCTTGTCTATGCAAATTTCTCAATGTTGAACTACCCCTGTTGTATATTAGCAGGATGGTTAGACCAGGTGGTCGTGGTCATGTCGGCAACGCCCCACCACCGCCTGAGTACATGGCTGGTATGGTCCAACAACTCGAGATGAATCGCCAGTTCATGGAGAATATGATGGCTCAGTTCCCTCGCCCCAATATGAACCAGCAGCCAGCCCAAGTGACTCTGCAGGATTTCATGCGACCGAACCCAACCATGTACCGCAGCTCAACTCAGCTGCTGGATACTGATGACTGGCTCCGTGACATCACCTATGAGATGGAGTCTGCTGATGTAGCCCCTGCCCGCTATGTCACCTTTGCTTCCTCTTTCTGAAGGGACCCGCAGCTCAATGGTGGGACAGCCACAAGCATACTCTGCCAGTAGGAACAATCATCACCTAGCCAGACTTCCAAGCTTCTTTCCGTGCCCGTTTCATTGCTCAGGGAATCATGGACCAGAAGAAGCGTGAGTTCCGCAACCTCATCCAGGGCAACAAAACTATGGAAGCTTATCAGCGGGAGTTTCTAGACTTATCCCGCTATGCTGAAGAAGACATTGCAACTGATGCTCGCAGATAGGAGAAGTTCCGTGATGGACTTCAAGCTGACATCAAGCTCACACTTCTAGTGCATGACTTTGCCGATTTCGCCACCTTGGTGAACAAGGCCATCAATGTCGAGACTGGTCTGCAGGAACACCAGAGCTCTCACAGGCGCAACCGTGACACGGGCTCATCTTCGGGGCCGCCCTCGTAGAAGCGAAGGATATGGATTCCCAACAGCATGTACCAGCCAACTGCACCTGCTCCAAGACAGTCCTATGCCGCACCTCGTCTGCCTCCTCCACCACCTAGGTAGCCAAGGCTCCTAGCACCACCACACCGAGCTCCTGCTCCCACTCCCAATAATGGTCTGTGCTTCAGGTGTGGTCAACCAGGACACCGTGCTAAGGTATGCAACCAGAACCAGAACCAGAATCAACTGGCCCTTCCAGCAATTGGACGTGGAAGCAACCAGCCCCGCAACAACAATGCCAAGTCTTATGGTCGTATTCATGCCAACCATGTTGATCCGAAAGAAGCTCAAGACCAGCCTGCCACTGTGATGGGTACACTCCTCGTAAATTCAGTACCAGCATCCGTTTTATTTGATACAGGAGCATTGCATTCATTCATATCAGCTGAGTTTGCATTCATGCATGGCATTAAATACGAGGAGATGAACACTCCGCTAAGACCGTCCATCTGCTACACCCTTCCGATGAAATAATAAGCTACAATGCTCGTCTGGTTTAGAATGCCGAGGCAAGGCTTTATGCATTGAACGCATTGCACGCCGCACCCCTCGAGGGCATTGAAAACATTCCCATCATTCGTGAATTCCAAGACATCTTTCCTGAAGAAGTTCCAGGGATTCCCCCTGCTAGAGGTGTCGAATTCATCATCGACTTAAAACCAGGCACGACTCCTATAGCCAAACGACCTTACAAGATGCCGCAGCATGAACTCATTAAGCTTAAGGAGGAAATCGATAAATCTCTACGAAGTGGTTTCATTTGCCCAAGTTGCTCTCCTTGGGGAGCACCTTCTCTCTTTGTCAAGAAGAAGGATGGGACAAACCGATTGGTCCAAGACTACCATCCTATTAACCAAGCTACCATTCAGAACAAATATCCTCTTCCTCGGATCAATGACCTATATGATCAAATGGCTGGTTCGTTAGTGTTCTCTAAACTCGACTTGAGGTTGGGTTACTGTCGGTGTCAAAACCGGCAGATCTCGGGTAGGGGGTCCCGATCTGTGCGTCTAGGCTGATGGTAACAGGAAGCAAGGGACACAATGTTTACCCAGGTTCGGGCCCTCTCGATGGAGGTAAAACCCTACTTCCTGCTTGATTAATATTGAAGATATGGGTAGCACAAGAGTAGATCTACCACGAGATCGTAGAGGCTAAACCCTAAGAGCTAGCCTATGATGGTATGATTGTAATTGTGATCGGCCTTCTAATGACCAACCTCTCTGGTTTATATAGACACCGGAGAGGGCTAGGGTTTACATGGAGTCAGTTACAGGGAAGGAAACACAATATCCGGATCGCCAAGCTTGTCTTCCACGCAAAGGAGAGTCCCATCCGGACACGGGCCGAAGTCTTGAGTCTTGTATCTTCATGCTTTAATAGTCCGGACGATGTATACAGTCCGACTGTCCGGATACCCCCTAATCCAGGACTCCCTCAGTAGCCCCTGAACCAGGCTTCAATGACGATGAGTCTGGCGTGCAGTCTTGTCTTCGGCATTGCAAGGCGGGTTCCTTCTCCGAATACTCCAAAGTACCTGTTACGACGAATAGTGTCAGGCATCCCATCAATGTGGTACTCCTGGGCTTCAGTGTCTCAATAATGACCATCTCCACGTGTCGAGCGAATGCGAAGAGCCGAGGCATTTTTGCATTTGCCACCCTCAATCCTTCTGGCTGACCGTCTATTTGAAGAGAAGGGGATCCTCAGATCCAAACCTCACTCTCCCCCCTCGAGCAAGCATCCAACAGAGCGCTCCAGAAAAACCATTCCAACATGGCCAGTCGTTGCAGCTCTTCTGCTCGCTCCCCTCGCTCCAAGTCGGGGGATTGGGAAGAGTGTTCAGTTCCTAATAGCCGTTTGATAAAGTTACAAACCCAAGGGTTTCTCCCACCGGCGTTTACGGTCCCCGTTCGAGCCGGAATAGCCACCTATAACGGAGGGGAACAAGCGGAGGGATCTCCTAATCCATCTCCAGAGGAGCAAATATGCTTCATCCCACATCTGCTAAGGGGCGTCGGATTTCCTATCCACCCGTTTCTTCACGGGCTCCTAGAGTTCTACAGCCTCCGGTTGCACAACCTCACCCCTGCCTCCATTCTACATATAGCGGGGTACGTCGCCCTTTGCGAGCTGTTTTTAGGCTACAAACCTCACTTCGGATTATGGAGGAAGCTGTTCTGCCTTGTCCCCCGCACCCAGGGAGAATCCCTATGTCAAGTGGGCGGGGCTGAAGTATGGCGCATTGCCGAGACCAGATACCTATCCGGCACTCCTAAGAAGGCACCAGAAAACTGGCCTTCAGAGTGGTTTTACATTGATGACGTTCCCCTTCCGGATCCAGTCTGGATAGGTCTCCCCAAGTTCAGTAATGCCCCGCTGAGGGCACGTCTAAGCTAGCGCCCCCGGGGCCCTCAAGGAGAGGATACAAGGGAAATACACTTCCTGATGAGCAGGATAAAGTTACTGGCCAAATCCAGACTGACGATATGCATAATGCGGGGAGTGCAACCGCTTCAATATCGGGGGAAACCCATGTGGCACTTCAACGGGGAAGACGACGCCACCCGCTGCGGTCGTAAGGGTCCGGACTCCGCCACTGCTTTGGCAAGGATATTGTCCGATTTTGTAACGCCCCGGATTTGATGCGCCAGGTGTCCGCCAGTTATTCGCCGTCGTTGCCATGTCATTTGCTTGCATGTTGCACTTTGCCATGTCATCATCTGCATTTCATATCATGTCATCATGTGCATCTCATTTTGCATTCGTGTTCATCTCATGCATCCGAGCATTTTCCCCGTTGTCCGTTTTGCAATCCGGCACTCCTATGTCATCCGGCGTCCCCCTCTTCTCTCTTTTCATGTGTGGGTATTAAACTTTCTCGGAATGGCCCGAGGTTTGCCAAGCGGCCTTGGTATAGCACCGGTAGACCGCCTGTCAAGTTTCGTGCCATTTGGAGGTCGTTTGATACTCCAACGGTTAACCGGGTAACCGTAAAGCCCTCTTTGGTTGCAGCCCAACACCCCTTCCAAAGTGGCCCAAATCCCATCTAACTCCCCTCCATGCTCTCGGTCGTTCGATCACGATCGCGTGGCCGAAAACCGCTCCTCATTTGGACTCTCCTAGCTCCCTCTACTTATATATACACCTTCCCCTCCGAAATTCGCGGTGCAACCCTAGCCTCCATCCTCCTTGCGCCGCCGGACACGTCCGTGCCATGCCGGACATGTCCGCCGGCCACCTCGCTCCGCCCAATCAGGACGTGCCACGTCAGCCTCGCCGCCGGTCGCCCAGACCGCCGCCTCCAGCGCCGGCCCGCGCGCCTCCCGCGCCCGCCGCCGGCCGGATCCGGCCGGATCCGGTCCGGGGCCACCTCCCCGTGCCTCCCCGGCCACCTCCGGCCACTTCTCCGACGGAATCTCTGGCGCCTCGAAGTCCGTGCCCGATCTGGGTCACGAGGTTGACTTTCCCCCCCTCTGAAAATCCGTCTAAGTCCCGACTATTTTTGCATAATCATGCCATGTTCATCATACTATATCTCTGCATCCGTAGCTCCGTTTCGTGCGTGTAATATGTCAAATTGTTCGCCTCGACGAGTACTTCATTTCATTCCATTGTATCATTTTCATTTGAGCTCATCTTGATTCCCGAAATGCTGTTGGAAGAGTGCATGTTGATGTTAACCTGCTGAAACTGTTATAACTTGCTCATTTGTCATTTTTGCCATGATTGATGTGTGCATCCTATGAGGTTGATGTCTACATGTGTTTTGATCTATGCCATGCCATCTTTCCGGGGGTGTATGCCATGTATTTTTGTGATCAATGTGGTGACTAGCACAAGCATGCAAACTAGGCTTCGTGATATTGCTGATTTTAGTCCCTGTTCTGCTGTTATTTTGATGCCATGTAAACTTGATGCTACAGAGAGATCCAGTAAGGGTGTTTTGAACATATGGTTATTTTCTATCCATTCATGCCCTTGTTTGCAACTATGGAGTAGTGTAGCATGTTATTTGAGTGCTCTACTTTTGCTTCAAAATGTTTCCTGGCAGATTGTTTACTTGTTATTCAATTTAGCCAAGGTTGCTATAGTTGATCCTTGCATGCTATGAACTTGTTCTTGCCTTGGTTGGTTACATAAACATGTCTTCTTGATGATGCTATGCTTATCTTGTCATGCAATGACTTGTGATGAGTGAATCGAGCTTGTTAAGGAGGGTAGTTGCTGTTGCTGTTTTCCTGACAGATTCTGTTATATTTTGTTGCTATGTTAACATGCTTCTACTAATCATTCTATGCATAATCTGGAGATGTCATATAAACATGTTTTGATATACATGTTATGCCCTATCCATCCATGCCCCTGGTTGCAATTATAGCTTGCTGTAGATTGTTCATATCTTGCTCCAAAGTTGCTTGATAATGTTGCTATCAGCATGTTAACATTAAGTTCACTAGTTCCCATGTGTTTTGCTAGTGATCCATGCATCCTATGAACTTGCTCTTGCCATGTATAGCTCTGTGGTGAGTGGTTCAAGCTCACCAACATGCCTACTTATTGTTGTTCCTGTCATGTTTGAATCTGTAATATAACTTGCCATGTTTACATGGGTGCCATCATATTTTCTGTGCCTTTTTGGCTCATGGTCAGTAAGGGACTTCTGATCTACGCAATTAGTAGATTCATGCCATGCCTTGGTTTGCCATGTTAAGTTCCTGTAACATGTTGTTTGATAGCCCTAAACATTGCAACCTGATGTTATTTCCTGATAAGTCTGAAACTGTTATTATTTGCAATCTTCCCATGTCCTTTTGAGCATGTTCTAGTAGTTTCTCGAGATAGCTCAGTGTTCATGTTTTGTTTTCCTTTACCAGTACTTCATGCCCATGCCTTTTGTTATTATGTTGGGGTGCTATAGCATATTGTTTTGATGCTTGTAAGATGCCTAGTTGCTGTTATGGACAGATTGTTGCTATAACTTGTATAGTGTGCATGTGTTGAACCGTTGCTCCGTTTTGAGTGTGCTCTATATGAAACTTGCTTGTTTTTGCATGTAGCTTCATATTATTATGTTGCATCCTTGTTTTGAGGTGTTTGCTTGATGTTTGAGTGCATTTTGCATCAATGTCATGTTTAACTTGTTTTGCTCATATCTTCTAGGCCGTAGCTCCGAATCTAATGAACTTTATATGTAACTTGACTAGAATTTCGTGTAGATCATCTTGGTGCATCTTAACTTACTGTTTAACAACTTGAACATAATGTTTATTCAGTTCTGGACCAATTTCGAAATTTGCATATGAGGACTTACCGGAATTGTTATATGTTGTTCCCGGCCTCATTTAAACTTGCCTTGATGTGTTGTTCTTGTTTGCATCATCTCTTGCCATGAGTAGCTTCATGTAGCTTTGTCATGAATCATGCTTGTTGTGCATCATGTCTTGTTCATGTGTGGTGTGTTTACCATGTTGTGTGCTTCTTCTCGATAGTTCCCGTTTCGTTGCGATCGTGAGGATGCGTTCGTCTACGCTTGGTTCGTCTTCGTGGCTTCATCTTCTTCATGGACTCGTTCTTCTTCCTTGCGGGATTTCAGGCAAGATGACCGCTACCCTGGATCTCACTACTATCATTACTATGCTAGTTTCTTCGTTCTATCGCTATGCTGCGTTACCTATCTTTTGGTCTTCAAGCCTCCCAAGTTGCCATGAACCTCTAACCTTTGACACCCTTCCCAGCAAACCGTTGTTTGGCTATGTTACCGCTTTGCTCAGCCCTCTTATAGCGTTGCTAGTTGCAGGTGAAGTTGAAGATTTCTCCATGGTGGACAGGGTTATGTTGGGATATCACAATATCTCTTATATTATTAATGCATCTATATACTTGGTAAAGGGTGGAAGGCTCGGCCTTATGCCTGGTGTTTTGTTCCACTCTTGCCGCCCTAGTTTCCTTCATACCGGTGTTATGTTCCCGGATTTTGCATTCCTAACGCGGTCGGGTGATTTATGGGACCCCCCTGACAGTTCGCTTTGAATAAAACTTGTCCAGCAAGGCCCAACCTTGGTTTTACCATTTGCCTCACCTAGCCCTTTTTCCCTTGGGTTTCCGGAGCCCGAGGGTCATCTTTATTTAACCCCCCCCCCCCCCCCCCCGGGCCAGTGCTCGTTGTGAGTGTTGGTCCAAACCGTCAGCTGCCGGTGGCCACCAGGGGCAACTCTGGGCTCGCCTACCGGAAGTTTGGACAATCCGGTGTGCCCTGAGAACGAGATATGTGCAGCTCCTATCAGGATTTGTCGGCACATCCGGGCGGCTTTGCTGGTCTTGTTTTACCATTGTCGAAATGTCTTGTAAACCGGGATTCTTAGACTGATCGGGTCTTCCTGGGAGAAGGCCTATTCCTTCATTGATCGCGAGAGCTTGTCATGGGCTAAGTTGGGACACCCCTACAGGGTATAAACTTTCGAGAGCCGTGCCCGCGGTTATGTGGCAGATGGGAATTTGTTAATGTCCGGTTGTAGATAACTTGACACCAGATCCGAATTAAAATGCATCAACCGCGTGTGTAGCCGTGATGGTCTCTTCTCGGCGGAGTCCGGGAAGTGAAGACGGTTTCTGTGTTATGTTTGACGTAAGTAGGAGTTCAGGATCACCTCTTGATCATTGCTAGCTTCACGACCGTTCCTTTGTTTCTCTTCTCGCTCTCCTTTGCGTATGTTAGCCACCATACTTGCTTAGCCGCTGCTGCAACCTCACCACTTTACCCCTTCCTTACCCATTAAGCTTTGCTAGTCTTGATACCCATGGTAATGGGATTGCTGAGTCCTCGTGGCTCACAGATTACTACAACAACAGTTGCAGGTACAGGTTATGCGCTGATCTTGACGCGAGAGCGATGTTTGCTTGTTTTGAGCTCTTCTTCTGCTTCTTCTTCGATCAGGGGATAGGTTCCAGGTCGGCAGCCTGGGCTAGCAGGGTGGATATTGTTTGAGTTTCTGTTTATGATTCGTCCGTAGTCGGATGTTGTTCTTGTATGTTGTATTGTTGTATTCATGTGACATTGTATGTATTGGATGTATCCCCACTATTATGTAATGTTGATGTAATGATATCCACCTTGCAAAAGCGTCTTCAAGATGCGCTTCTATCCTTAGTGGGACCTTCGAGTTCCTTTAGGATAGGGTCGCATCTTGGGCGTGACAGATTTATATAAAGGGGAAGAGAAGGAATTCCTTCGCATTAAACCGCGGGGCGGATTATCCATGTACAACCCCCCAGAGTGGATAAGTCGTCATTTCTTTCCCCGTTTTACTTACTTTAGCGTCCTCTGCTAAGATTACCCGCATCGATGTTTCCGAGCAGGAACTGAGGAGGGCCGTAGAAGGAATCTTCAGCCCCTCCCCGCAGCCAGAGGACCCTGGAAGGGCCCTAGATCCAGGACTCAAAGAAGATCCGGATATTACTGTGGAGCTTGTTGACGGGGTATTTTATCAAGCAAGCTGTGATGATGCCTCAGTGGCCATTATGGCCGACTATCCCGGACTGCTCCCTGTGTCGCGTGTAAGCCAAACTAAAAAACCCTATCCTCCGAAGAGGACTCCCCTCAGGTATTATGATTTACCCTTGAGGCGTCGTGCTGTTTGTAGAGACGACGGTCGGAGCGCGGGGCCAAGCCCCTCGGGACTCGTCGTCCACGGGCGTCCGGGTCGGGCAGGCTCAAGAGGAAGGCGGTGAGGGTCGACACACCGCTGCTGAGGTAAAGTAATAACCTGTCCTCCGATTATAATATTTGAAATATAACAGGACCCTTTGTGTCTGGCAGGAAGAGGAGCAGACGGACTATATCCGGGGATGCCGCCAATCACGCCTCCACCAGCCGGGTTCCAGAACCGGCTTCGAGGGTGGAGGCGGACACGGGGCCAGTTCCGCATAGTTCTTCGACAGAGGATGCGGATATGTTTTCGGCCATGAACTCCGAAGTGGAGAGCGCCATGAATCATCGGTGCCGGAGGCGTTTAATGCCTTCAATTCGGCAGACGCATACATCCGAGCTGCTCAAAGCGGGCTTGCCCGAGCAACGAACCAGTATATCAAAGATATATGGGTAAGAAATTTTGATAAGTATGTATAACAGTGGCCCCTAAGACTTGAAATAGTTGGAATAACTGTTTGAAGGGTCAATATATGCATAGGTCCTAGTAGAGAAGAATGAACAATTGGCTCGGGAGCTAGAGGAATGCAAGGCCCAGCTGAGGGACACTGTTGCCAAGTTAGAGGAATCCCAGAAGGACTCATCTGGTAACATTTATCTCCATTGTACGAAGATGCACCAGTTAGCAAATGGTTGATATAACAAGTCTAACAGAGAACTCTGCAGACAATCCCGTACTGAATCCGGAGGGCGTAAGAGATGACGATTCACATCTCAAAAGGCAGCTAAAGGCTGGCGAGTGCATTCTTACGCAAGTTAGGGAGGAGAAGAACAATCTTCAAGATGCCAAAGTCCAGCTGGATGTGGAGTTAAAAGACGTCCGGGCTCAGCTGGCGGACTCCGTGAAGGAGAACAAAAGGCTTCGACACGGCATTTATGGTAAGTGCATAGACGAACTGTATTATAGTTCGGCGAGGAAGTATATTGAAAGAATTTTGCTTTCAGGAATGTTAATGGGTCACCCTGAGGAGGATATGCCCTCATCTGCAAGTGATTTACTGCAAGACCTCTCGCGACTGCACGAGCGAGCTCGGCAAGTGATGCAGGGTGTTGGTCAGGCTTTGTGGCCATCAAGCTTACTGCCGAATGGCATGGGGGAGCTTGTGGATATGCTTCAAGGAGCACGGCGGTGCTTCCGACTATGGAAGATGTCCGCTTGCCGGCAAGGCGCAAGAGAAGCCTGGGCTATGGTGAAGACACGCTACACCAAGCTGGACCCGAACCATATGGCCGAAGTAGGACCGGCGGGGCCCGACGGGCAAGAAATTCCCGTGAGTCTGGTATATGACCAGGTAGCGTTAGCCGCTAAGTATTCTCAACAGGATTGTAAGCTAGATAGCCTGTTGGATGGTATAGAGGAGGAATATAGTCAGTCCAAGTGACTGTGTAATTCAGTGGACATAATTAGTCCCTAGCTGGATTAAAATCATTTGTCATGGCAGACCTTTTCGCTTCAGCCCCTGGATCCTACAGTCCGGGGTGTGTCCGAATACCCACTCAGTTATACAAAACCGGGGTATGCGTGGAGACAAGGCTTAG
Source organism: Triticum timopheevii (assembly GCA_963921465.1). NCBI lineage: Eukaryota > Viridiplantae > Streptophyta > Magnoliopsida > Poales > Poaceae > Triticum > Triticum timopheevii. Next base: position 245,292,118 of record OY997266.1, read on the forward strand.
GGGTCATAAGTGCTTGAACAGACAAGTACCCAACTAGTTATGTTATATTACATGGATAGTAAGAAACATCTTCCAGGGAGAATAGTTCCGTTAGGGGTTCCTTTCCCTGGGTACGCATGCGACAATGCACATGTCCGGACTGCGAACGATGGCACAAGATACAAGACTTCTGGGGATTAACATTGTAATAAACGAATACATCTTTTGTTCACCGACCAAATATTCTCTTAAGGAAACTAGCTTTCGGCTTCACCCAGTCTGAGGTACACATCCGGCTGAACCGGCAGTAACAATCGCGGAGGTGCTCCCCTTATGCCCTAGCCAAATTAATGGGAACATAGGGCATAAACACAAGAGCTAGGAAACCTAGCTTGGCCACATCTTAAGTCATATCGATGCATATAATGGTGAATAAAAGGCACATATGGAAAGAAACGCATATGTGATGGGAAAGAAGCCATTTTAAAGTAATTATGTTTGGCTTCCGAACAGGACGCCCCCAGGTATTGCTTACACACATAGTGCAGCCGGGTTAATCCGGGAGTACGCACTGTATTAAATACTTTGTGTGAAGAGAAAAAAGGTCGAGAAAGGAAAAAGTGGTGGAGCATAATTAAAAAGGATGGGTAAGGAGACGAACACTGAGTTCGGCGTTAGGCGTAGAATCTCCGGAGTCTGGCCGCGTTCCATGGGTTCGCCTCGAGTCTATTATCGGATGCGTTACGTAAGCGGTACGCTCCTCGGTGAGAACTTTGTCAATGACGAAGGGACCTTCCCAGTTGGGTTTGAGCTCGACCTTCTTCTTCTCCGGTAGGCGTAGAATGAGCTCGCCAATATTGTAAGTTTTGGCCCGCACTTCTCAGCTTTGATATCGTCGAGCCTGCTGCTGATAGAATGCGGAGCGGGATTTTGCGACATCGTGCTCCTCCTCCAGGGCATACAAGTTATCCTGCCAATCCAACTCGGCTTCCTTCTCTTCATACATGCGTACGCGTGGCGAATCATGTATTATGTCGCAGGGTAGTACTGCTTCTGCGCCGTATACCATAAAAAATAGTGTATATCCGGTAGTGCGATTTGGCGTGATCCGCAGCCCCCGGAGTATGGAGTCAAGCTCCTCGACCCAGTGCGTATCCGACTGTCAAGGATCGCACTAGTCTAGGTTTGATGCCTCTCATGATGAGACCATTTGCCCGCTCTACCTGGCCGTTTGTTTGGGGATGGTAGACGGAAGCGTAATCAAGCTTAATGCCCATTTTTCCGCACCAAGTTTTCACTTCATCAGCTGTGAAATTTGAGCCATTATCAGTGATGATGCTGTGGGGGACATCGTAGCGGTGTACGACCCCGGATATGAAGTCAATTACTGGTCCAGATTCGGCCGTTTTGACTGGTTTGGCTTCTATCCATTTGGTGAACTTGTCCACCATGACCAATAAGTATTTTTTTTCTTATGGCTTCCCCCTTTAAGAGGTCCGGCCATATCCAGCCCCTAGACCGCGAAGGGCCAAGTTATGGGGATTGTTTGGAGAGCGGTAGGGGGCATATGACTCTGATTGGCAAAGAGCTGGCAACCGACACAATGTTGGACAAGGTCCTATGCGTCTGCTCGGGTCGTCGGCCAATAGAAGCCTGTACGGAAGGCGTTGCTGACTAATGCTCGAGCTGTGGCGTGGTGTCCGCCCAGTCCGGCATGGATTTCAGCCAAGAGTTGCCGCCCTTCCTCTTCGGAGATGCATCTTTGGAGCACTCCGGTAGCACTTTTCTTGTAGAGTTCCCCTTCGTGGACTTTGTATGCTTTAGAATACCGGACGATGCAGCGTGCTTCATTTTGGTCTTCGAGGAGCTCCTGCCTCTTTAGGTAGGCCAAGAAAGGCTCAGTCCACGGGGTGATTACGGCCATGATTTCGTGGGCCGAAGATGTTATTTCGGTGGCAGAGCCTCCAATTGTGTCTGATGGTTCGGAATCTGGGGGTGTGTTCGAATCCGTGCTAGTATTGCCGGACTCCCCTTCCCAGACCACGGACGGCTTGAACAACCTTTCCAGGAATATGTTAGGTGGGACAGGGTCGCGTTTGGCGCCGATGCGGGCGAGGACGTCCGCCGCTTGATTGTTTTCTCGAGCCACATGGTGGAATTCGAGCCCCTCGAACCGAGCTGATATTTTGAGGACGGCATTACGGTAGGCCACCATTTTCGGATCCTTGGCATCAAAATCTCCGTTTATTTGTGAGATTACAAGGTTCGAATCCCCGCGCACTTCCAGGCATTGGATGCCCATAGAGACAGCCATCCGAAGAACGTGCAACAGCGCCTCGTATTCGGCTGCATTGTTGGAGTCTGTGTATAATATTTGGAGGACGTACTGGACCATGTCTCCGGTGGGAGACGTCAGGACTACACCTGCTCCCAATCCGGCCAGCATTTTGGAGCCGTCAAAGTGCATGATCCAGTTGGAGTACGCGTCGTACTCTTTAGGGAGTTCGGCTTCTGTCCATTCGGCGACAAAGTCAGCCAGTACTTGCGACTTAATGGCTTGCCGTGGTTTGTATATTATGTCGAACGGAAGAAGGTCGATAGCCCATTTAGCAATCCGTCCTGTAGCGTCGCGTTTATTTATTATGTCATTGAGTGGTACTTCGGAGGCCACAGTAATCGAACACTCTTGAAAGTAGTGTCGCAGCTTCCGGGATGTACGTAATAAACCGGCTTTTGAAGCGGGAATTTGTATCCTTCCACCTTGTTCGACGACGAGCACTACGCTTACCACTTGATGTGTTGCAGCTATGTACAATAGCATAGGTTCGCCGATATTTGGCGCTGTTAGGACTGTATTACTGGCTAGGAAGGTCTTTATTTCATCGAGTCCGGCCGCGGCTGCATCCGTCCATATGAAGTTTTCGGTGCGCCGAAGGAGGCGGTAAAGAGGTAATGCCTTTTCTCCTAACCTGGAGATAAAGTGGCTCAAAGCGGCTACGCATCCAGCTAGTTTCTGGATGTGCTTGAGGTCTGTTGGTATAGCCAACTACGATAGAGCTCGGATTTTTGCCGGATTCGCTTCAATACCTCTATTGGAAACAATGAAGCCAGCAGTTTCCCCGAGGGGACGCCGAAGACGCATTTTTCCGGATTCAACTTGATGTCGTATGTCCCGAGGTTGTTGAATGTAAGCCTCAAGTGATTTATTAGGGTTTCGATGTGTCTTTTTTTATGACCACATCATCCACATATGCTTCCACTGTTTTGCCGATTTGTTTTTCTAGGCATGTTTGAATCATGCGTTGATAGGTTGCACCGGCATTCTTAAGCCCGAAAGGCATATTGTTGCAGCAAAAATGGCCATCTGGCGTTATAAAAGCTGTTGCAGCCTGGTCAGACTCTGCCATCTTTATTTGATGGTATCCAGAGTATGCGTCGAGAAAGCATAGCGAGTCGTGTCCAGCTGTGGCATCGATAATCTGATCGATGCAAGGGAGGGGAAAGGGATCCTTGGGGCAAGCCTTGTTGAGGTCTTTGAAGTCGACGCATAGGCGCCAGGATTTGTCCTTCTTTGGTACCATTACCAAGTTTGCCAGCCAATCCGGATGTTTAATATCTCTGATGAATCCGGCCTCGAGTAGTTTGGCTAGCTCTTCCCCCATGGCTTGCCTTTTGGGCTCTGAAAACCGTCTTAGAGTCTGCTTGACCGGTTAGTATCCTTTTAGTATATTGAGGTTGTCCGATGGGTGCCAGGCGAAAATGTCCCAATTCTCGCGTAAGAAGTCTCGCAGTGTGGCGTCCATCGCGGGGCTCAACTGTGTCCCGATGGAAGCTGTCTTCATGGGGTCTGTTGGATGGACTTGGAATCTGACTATCTGGTCTGCAGGTTTAAATGAGGCGGACTTGGATCGCTTGCCGAGTATCACGTCGTCCCTGTCCACGGTGGCCCGAAGTGTTGTTAACTCTTAGGCTGCTAGGGCTTCGGATAATGCTTCCAGGGCTAGTGTTGCGGTTTTGTTTTCGGCGCGAAGTGCGACATCCGGATCACTAGCTAGAGCGATGATTCCATTGGGTCCGGGCATTTTAAGCTTCATGTACCCGTAATGGGGTACGGCTTGAAAGCTTGTAAACGCGTCCCACCCTAGAAGGGCGTGGTATCCGCTGATAAAAGGAGCCACTTGGAATGTGATTTCTTTGGACCTGTAATTTTCCGGGGTGCCGAATACCACATCGAGTGTGATTTTTCCCGCACACCACGCTTCCTGACTAGGAATGATTCCCCTGAAGGTCGTGCCACTTTGTTCAATGCAGCCTTTGTCAATTTCCATCTTGTTGAGTATTTCTTCGTAGATCAAGTTTAACCCGCTTCCACCGTCCATGAGTACTTTAGTGAGCCAAAAGCCGTCCATGATTGGGCTAAGGACCAGAGCGGCCGGTTCCCGATAGTCTGGAATCGAGGTTCATCACAGGCATTGAAAGTTATAGCAGTGTCGTTCCAGGGGTTTATTTTTGCCACATGGCAAATTTCAGCGGAGCTTCGATGAGCCCGCTTGCGCCTATTGTTTGAGGCAAAAGTCTCGAAGACTGTTAGTACCGTATTGTGTTCGTTGGCGAGATGTTGTTCTGCTTTATGGCTTGCAAGAAGATCCTCGCCACTTTTTGCAACCTGCCGGAGTATCCAACATGCCCTAAGGCTATGAGTTGGTGTTATGTCCGGAGTGCTGTGGAGTTTACATGGCCCATTGAGCCATCCTTCCAATACGGTTCCCCGCCCCGGGGCGGGCTTTGGTCTTCTTGGGAATTGGATCGGCCGACTTACAAGAGTTCGCCCGTTTAGTTCGGACAAAGGTTTTTGTCATGCCCAATATGCGACCCTATCCAAAAGGAACTCGAAGGTCCCACCAAGGATAGGCCCGCATATTGAGACGCTCTTGCAAGGTGGATATCATTACATCAACATTACATAATAGTGGGGATACATCCAAGACATACAATGTCACATGAATACAACATACAAGAACAACATCCGACTACGGATGAATCATAAACAGAAACTCAAACAATATCCACCCTGCTAGCCCAGGCTGCCGACCTGGAACCTATCCCCTGATCGAAGAAGAAGCAAAAGAAGAACTCAACGCAAAGCAAGCATCGCTCTCGCGTCATGATCATCGTAAAACCTGTACCTGCAACTGTTGTTGTAGTAATCTGTGAGCCACGAGGACTCAGCAATCCCATTACCATGGATATCAAGACTAGCAAAGCTTAATGGGAAAGGAAGGGGTAAAGTGGTGAGGTTGCAGCAGCGACTAAGCAAGTATGGTGGCTAACCAACACAAAAGAGAGCGAGAAGAGAAACAAAGGAACGGTCGTGAAGCTAGCAATGATCAAGAGGTGATCCTGAACACCTACTTACGTCAAACATAACCCAGAAACCGTGTTCACTTCCCGGACTCCGCCGAGAAGAGACCATCACGGCTACACACGCGGTTGATGCGTTTTAATTCAGATCTGGTGTCAAGTTATCTACAACCGGACATTAACAAATTCCCATCTGCCACATAACCGCGGGCACGGCTCTCGAAAGTTTATACCCTGCAGGGGTGTCCCAACTTAGCCCATGACAAGCTCTCGCGATCAACGAAGGAATAGACCTTCTCCCAGGAAGACCCGATCAGTCTCGGAATCCCGGTTTACAAGACATTTCGACAATGGTAAAACAAGACCAGCAAAGCCTCCCGGCGTGCCGACATCCTGATAGTAGCCGCGTGTATCTCGTCTCAGGCCACGACCGGATGAGCAGTACGTACAACTAGAACCAGCCCTCAAGTTTCCCCGAGGTGGCGCTGCAAGTGGCTCTAGTTTGGACCAACACTTAGACAAGCATTGGCCCGGGGGCTGAATAAAGATGACCCTCGAGAGAGCGACTCCCAAGGGAAAAGTAGGTGGTGGTGAGGCAAATGGTAAAACCAATGTTGGGCCTTGCTGGAGGAGTTCTATTCAAAGCGAACTGTCAGGGGGGGTCCCATAAATCACCCGACCGTGTAAGGAACGCAAAATCCGGGAACATAACACCGGTATGACGGAAACTAGGGTGGCAAGAGTGGAACAAAACACCAGGCATAAGGCCAAGCCTTCCACCCTTTACCAAATATATAGATGCATTAATAATATAAGAGATATTGTGATATCCCAACCAAAATCCTGTCCACCATGGAGAACTCTTCAACTTCACCTGCAACTAGCAACGCTATAAGAGGGGATGAGCAAAAGCGGTAACATAGCCAAACAACGGTTTGCATAGGAAAGGTGTCAAAGGTTAGAGGTTCATGGCAATTTGGGATGGCTTGATAAACAGGTAATAGGTCGCGCAGCATAGCGATAGAACGAAGCAACTAGCATAGCAATGATAGTAGTGAGATCCAGGGTAGCGGTCATCTTGCCTGAAATCCCGCAAGGAAGAAAAACGAGTCCATGAAGAAGACGAACGGATGAAGCCGAACCAACCGTAGACGAACGAATCCTCACGATCGCAACGAAACAGGAACTAACAAGAAGAAGCACACAACATAGGTAAACACACCACACATGAACAAGGCATGATGCACAACAAGCATGATGCATGACCAAGCTACATGAAGCTACTCATGGCAAGAGATGATGCAAACAAGAACAACACATCAAGGCAAGTTTAAATGAGGCCGGGAACAACATATAACAATTCCGGTAAGTCCTCATATGCAAATTTCGAAATTGGTCCAGAACTGAATAAACATTATGTTAAAGTTGTTAAACAGCAAGTTAAAATGCACCATGATGATCTACACGAAATTCTAGTCAAGTTACATATAAAGTTTATTTAATTCGGAGCTACGGCCTAGAAGATATGAGCAAAACAAGTTAAGCATGGCATTGATGCAAAATGCACCCAAACATCAAGCAAACACACCAAAACAAGTTTGCAACATGATAATATGTAACTACATGCAAAATCAAGCAAGTTTCATATAGAGCACACTCAAACGGAGCAACGGTGCAACACACACACACTATACAAGTCATAACAACAATCTGTCCATAACAGCAACTATGCATCTTACAAGCATCAAAACAATAAGCTACAGCACCCCAACATAATAACAAAAGGCATGGGCATGAAGTACAGGTAAAGCATAACAAAACATGAACACTGAGCTATCTCCAGAAACAACTAGAACATGCTCAAAAAGACATGGAGATATTGCAAATAATAACAGTTTCAGACTTTAGCAGAAATAACATCAGGTTGCAATGTTTAGAGCTATCAAACAACATGTTACAGGAACTTAACATGGCAAACAAAGGCATGGTATGAATCTACTAATGGCATAGATCAAAAGTCCCTTACTGGCCATGAGCCAAAAAGGATCAGAAGATATGAAGGCACCCATATAAACATGGCAAGTTATATTACAGATTCATACATGGCAGGAACAACAATAAGTAGGCATGTTGGTGAGCTTGAAACAGTCACCACAGAGCAATACATGGCATGGCAAGGCAACCAACAGTAATAAGACATGTTTATGAAGCTAAGCATGGTAATAGCAAGTTCATAGGGTACATGGATCACTAGGAAAACACTTGGGAACAAGTGAACTTAATGTTAACAGGCTGACAGCAACATTATGAAGCAACTTTAGAGCAAGATTACAACATGTTACAGCAAGATATAAGTGCAACCAAGGGCATGAATGGATAGAGCATGACATGTATATCAAAACATGTTTATAGAACATCTCCAGATTATGCATAGAATGGTTAGTAGAAGCATGTTAACATAGCAACAAAATATAACAGAATCTGTCAGGAAAACAGCAACAGCAAGTACACCACTTAACAAGCTCAATTCACTCACCACAAGTCATTGCATGACAAGATAAGCATAGCTTCATCAAGAAGACATGTTTATGTAACCAACCAAGGCAAGAACAAGTCCATAGCATACAAGGATCAAATATAGCAAGCTTGGCCATATTGAATAACAAGTAAACAATCTGCCAGGAAACATTTTGAAGCAAAAGTAGAGCACCAAAATGACATGATAGACTACTCCATAATTGCAAACAAGGGCATGAATGGATAGAAAATAACCATATGTTCAAAACACCCTTACTGAAGTATCTCAAAATATGCATGGATCTCTCTGTAGCATCAAGTTTACATGGCATCAAAATAACAGCAGAACAGGGACTAAAATCAGCAATATCACGAAGCCTAGTTTGCATGCTTGTGCTAGTCACCACATTGATCACAAAAATACATGGCATACATCCCTGGAAAGATGGCATGGCATAGATCAAAACACATGTAGACATCAATCTCATAGGATGCACACATCAATCATGGCAAAAATGTTAAATGAGCAAGTTATAACAGTTTCAGCAGATTAACATCAACATGCACTCTTCCAACAGCATTTCAGGCACCAAGATGAGCTCAAATGAAAATGATGCAATGGAATGAAATGAAGTACTCGTCGAGATGAACAATTTGACATATTATACGCACGAAACGGAGCAGCATGCATGGAGATACAGCAGGTCAAAGTATGCAACATTTTATGAGTTTTTGGGGACTTGGCAGTTTTTCTGAAAAAAAACCGGACGAGCGCAATATAACTAAGACGTGACCAGGCGGGTTCTAGGCGGGCTTCTCACCAGAGTGGGCTGAGACCAAGTTGGCAGGGAGGCTTGGCAGGCCGAGGAGGGGGAGTCGGGCTGGGCCGGCTTGGGAGGCCCATGTGGCCGGCTCGCTCCTTGCGCCACGAAGAAGACGGCGGCGGCGGCGCTACCGTACCTCCGGCGAGGCAGAGGAAGGCGAGGGGAGGCCGGAGAGGGAGCTGATCCGGACGGGAACGGCGGGGATCGACGGATCCGGCCGCGGCGGATCCATTCCGGCCGGATCCGGCGGGAGGAGGGGCCGGCGACGAGAAAAGCGGGCGGCGGGGCGACCTGCGAAGGAAGAAGCTGCAGGGGTGGTTAGCGATGGGGAGAGAGAGGAAGGCGAGGGCGGACTGGCCTAGGGGGGTCGGAGACAGCGACTGACGCCGGCGGGCGGGGCGGCGAGGCTGCGGGCGTACGGAGCGGCGGCGGAGCGCTGTAGGTCGGGAAGGAGGCGAGTGCCAGGGCGGGCGGCGGCGCGGCGCAGGCGCCTCGGGCCCAGATCGGCCTGGGGCGGGCCGCGGATGGGCTTCACAGGGCCCGCGGCGGCGGGGAGGAGGCTGAGGGCGACGTGGAGGCCTAGGAGTGGCCAGGGGCGCCGGATGGTGGTGGCTGGACCAATCGGGGTGCGCCAAGTGTCGCGATGGAGGTGGAGGGCGCCGGAAAATGAGGAGGAGGTGGATGGATCTGGCTGGTGGCGCGGTTTTCGAGGAGGGGGAAGGCTAGAGGTAGGTGGAGGGGCTAAGCTGCCCAAAATGGACAAGGGGTGTCCATATATAGCAGGAGGGGCTAGGGTTGGGGGGTTTTGAGGCCGTTTCGGAGCCTCCGATCATGATCCGACGGATCTGAATGCGAGGGGGGTTAGGCAGGCCTAGGTGGGCTGTGAAGAGAGGGCTTGGGCTGAGGGGAGAGAAGAGAAATGCAACCCGGCGGCAGTTTCGGAGACCGAAACATCCGACGGAGGTACCGGCAGCGGTACCGCTATGTTTAATAGTTGGGCAGTCAAACGAACTCCGAATGCGACGAAACTTGGCAGGCGGCCTGTCTACACTATAATAAGACCGCACGACAAGTTGCATCCCATTCCGAGAACATTTTTATGCCACTAATAAAATATATTTCGGAGGTGCCGCGGGTGCGTGCGAGTGTGTCTGGACTCCGAACGGACAACGAAGAGAACCGGGAGAACCCGAACGGATGCAAGTTTTGAAAAACATGCAGATGAAATGCAGATGATGACATGGCAAGATGCAACACACAAGCAAATGACATGGCAATGACGGCGAATAACTGGCAGACACCTGGCGCAACGAATCCGGGGCGTTACAGTTTTGGTGCGAACCGTACTGTCCCAAAATTCTGTTCGGGTTTTCCAGGCACTCTCCATCGCACAGTACTTCTGTACTATGGTTGCCAAGTCCGCAAAGTGTACTATGTCACGGCGACTTATAGCAATAAGGATTCCTTTGTCCGTGCAGTTTTTGCAGAAGAGTGAGACCACGTCCTCCTCGCGGCAATCCTTGACGTTGTTTAACACAAGGAGGAATCTGGCCCAATAGCGTTGTACTGTCTCCTGGGGCTCTTGCCTAATGCGAGAGAGACAGTTTAAGTCCGGGTGGGTGTTGTTAGCTAAATCTGGATTATGATTTGATCCAGCGCCCAGGGGCATGGGAGGTTCCGAGCCTGACAGCTCGGGTTTGGAGCGCTACCCAATTTCTTCAGCCCAATGCCCGATTCTAAGTCCGGGACCCGGGCCATGTCTTCCTTTGAGTAGGTGTTTGGCTCAAGGAGTCGGTGATCCGGACATAATTCGTCCTCAAAGTTGAGGGCCAATCCGTGTGTGGTTTTTCCACTACCGCTATCTCATGGGTGGCCGGCGGGGATCTGATGTCCCTTTGGTCGGGTTTAAGCCCGATCCTGTCATAGTCTGTAGCGACTACCAGAGCGGCGATGAGATCCAAGAGCTCATTAAGGGAGGAGAGCTTCGTCGGATCCATCTGTTCGGCGAGTTCCGAACTGACGCGAAGGTTATGCTTGATGACCCGAGAGGCCATCGTCGGTGCAACCGCCGATGGGGCAGCCATGATAAAGCCGCCAAGTCGGAGAGTTTGGCCTACAGCGAGAGCTCCCCCCGAGGTAATGTTGTCCTTGATGACGAGACGATCCATCGAGCCTTGCTGCGATGACACAGAGGAACTCTCAATGAAAGCACCAATGTCGGTGTCAAAACCGGCGGATCTCGGGTAGGGGTTCTCGATCTGTGCGTCTAGGCTGATGGTAACAGGAAGCAAGGGACACAATGTTTACCCAGGTTCGGGCCCTCTCGATGGAGGTAAAACCCTACTTCCTGCTTGATTAATATTGAAGATATGAGTAGTTCAAGGGTAGATCTACCACGAGATCGTAGAGGCTAAACCCTAAGAGCTAGCCTATGATGGTATGATTGTAATTGTGATCGGCCTTCTAAGGACCAACCTCTCCGGTTTATATAGACACCGGAGAGGGCTAGGGTTTACATGGAGTCGGTTACAGGGAAGGAAACACAATATCCTGATCGCCAAGCTTGTCTTCCACGCAAAGGAGAGTCCCATCCGGACACGAGCCAAAGTCTTGAGTCTTGTATCTTCACGCTTTAATAGTCCGGATGATGTATACCATCCGGCTGTCGGGATACCCCCTAATCCAGGACTCCCTCAGTTACCACCAGATTCGTGTTCGCGAAGAGGAAATCCCAAAGAACGCATTTGTGACTCGCTATGGTTCATACGAGTACACCATCATGTCTTTTGGATTAATCAATGCTCCAGCCACATTCTCTCGTCTGATGAACTTTATCTTTATGGAATACCTCAACAAGTTTGTCGTGGTTTATCTGGATGATATCCTGGTATATTGCAAGAATGAAGAAGAACATGCTGAACATCTTCGTCTTGTTCTGGAAAAGCTTAGAGAGCATCAACTTTATGCCAAGTTCTCCAAGTGCGAATTCTGGCTTCCCGAAGTAACCTATCTTGTGCATGACATCTCCAAGGATGGTATTGCTGTCAACCTTGAGCGAGTTCAGGCTATTCTCGATTGGACTCCTCCGAAGAATGTCAAGCAAGTCAGAAGTTTTCTCGGACTCGCCAGCTATTGCCGTCGATTCGTCGAGAACTTCTCCAAGATTGCTAGACCTCTGAGTAACCTGCTTCATAAGGGCGGCAAGTTCGAGTGGACAGAAAAGTGTCAGGAAAGTTTCCAGGCGCTCAATGACAAGTTGACTTCTGCCCCAGTGCTTGCTCCTCCAAATACTAAGAAGGACTTCGTCATTTATTATGATGCTTCACATCAAGGCCTAGGAGCTGCCCTAATGCAGGAGCGTAAAGTGATTGCTTATGCCTCTCGACAATTGCACCCTCACGAAGAGAACTATCCAGTTCATGTCCTCGAGCTTGCTGCTATTATACATGCACTGAAACAGTGGCGACATTACCTACTCGGTAATCATTGCGAGATCTTCACCGACCACCAAATTTTGAAGTATCCGTTTACTCAACCAGACCTAAACCTCCGTCAGCAGAGATGGATGGAGACTGTAGCAGATTTTAACTTGGGTATCTCCTATACTCCAGGCAAGTGTAAAGTAATGGCTGATGCCTTGAGCCGCAAGTCATACTGCAACCACCTCCAGGTTCGCAAAGTTCATCCCTCGCTTGTTGAAGAATTCAGAAAGCTGAACCTCCATATTGTTCCTCCTGGTGCTCTCACTCCCCCTCCTCTTGAAAGCCGTAAAATGAACCTCCATGTTGTTTCCCAGGGTTCTCTCAATACCCTGGTTACTATACCAGATCTCGTGGAAAGCATCAAGACGCTGCAAAAGTATGACTCTCAAGCCCACAAGATTAAGCGCTACCTTGAAGAAGGAAAGCCCTCGTTCTTCACTATTGATGATACTGGCACTTTGTTCTTTAAAGTTCGCCTAGTGGTCCCTTCAAAAGATAACCTGGATAAGACTCGGGCGGTTATGAAAGAAGCTCATGATGCACCTTTGTCTATTCATCCTGGTAGTACCAAGATGTACCAAGACATTCGTCAGAGATTCTGGTGGTCTAATATGAAGCAAGATATTGCTCGTTATGTTGCTGAGTGTGACGTTTGTCGTCGTATCAAAGGAGAGCATCAAAGGCCTGCTGGAACTCTGCAACCTATATCTATTCCTGAATGGAAATGGGACCATGTCGAGATGGACTTCGTCACTGGATTTCCCAAATTGCAGAAAGGTAATGATGCTATTCTTGTCGTCATTGACTGGCTTTCTAAGGTTGCACATTTTCTGGCGGTCAAAGAAACGATCACTGCTAGTCATCTTGCAACCCTGTATATCTCCAGAATTATTTCACTTCACGGTATTCCACTGGTTATCAGTTCGGACCATGGCAGCTTATTCACTTCAAGATTCTGGGGAAGTTTTCAAGAAGCTATGGGGACTCACTTATCTTTTAGTACTGCATTTCATCCTCAGTCGCAAGGGCAAGTTGAACGTGTCAACTAAGTTCTCGAAGACATGCTTCAAGCTTGTGTTATTTCCTTCGGCAAGAAATGGAAGGAATCTCTCCCGTATGCTGAGTTCTCTAATAACAATAGCTATCAAGCTAGTCTGAAGATGGCCCCCTTCGAAGTATTATATGGACGAAAGTGCCATACCCCTTTGAACTGGTTAGAAACTGGGGAACGCCCAATCTTCGGTCCAGACATTATCCAACATGCCGAAGAACAAGTCTGCATTACTCGCGAGAATCTTAAGACTGCTCAGTCACGTCAGAAGAGTCAGTATGACCGTAAACATAAAGACATGGTCTATCAACCTAGCGAAAAGGCTTATCTTCGAGTTACACCAATGAAGGGTGCTCACCGCTTCGGGATCAAGGGCAAGCTAGCTCCTCGCTATATTGGCCCATTCACTATGCTAGAAAGGCGTGGAAAAGTACCATATCAACTGGAGCTTCCGCCGAACCTTTCTCAGGTTCACGATGTGTTCCACGTGTCACAGCTCCGCCGTTGCTTCAAGGATCCAATCCGAGCAGTGGATCATGAAGTGCTCGAATTGCAATAGGACCTCTCCTATAAAGAGCATTCGGTCCACATTCTCGACCAAGCTGAATGCCACACACGTCAAAAGGCGATCAAGTTCCTCAAGGTCCAGTGGTCGCACCATTCTGAAGATGAAGCCACTTGGGAACGCGAGGATCGCCTGCGTGATGAATACCACGCACTGTTTCCTTCTTCCTCCTAAATCTCGGGACGGGATTTCTTGTAGTGGGGGAGATATCTAACGCCCGGATAATTATGCTATAGTGAAACTCCGCTAATGATGCCACGTCACCTCCGTTACTGTTGTTAATATTTCGTTAGATCAAAACCGATTCAAAAATCAATTCAAAATATGTCAAACAGCAAAAGTTTTCAAACCTTGAAAACTAAAATGTTCAGTGGGTGGCAAATATTGCACTCGTAATTATTATGGAGAAAACTATTTTTTAGAAAGTGCCTAAATATTTTAAAATGAAATAAAACAGAAAATAAAATAAATAAAAAGAAAAGGTGAAAATAAAACCAAAGGAGAAAAGAAACCCCCCCCCCAAACCCCCCGGGCCAACTGGCCCAGCTAGCCAACAGTCAAACCGGCCCAGCCGGGTCGGCCCACTCCCCCCCCTGTTCCCCTGGTCGCCTCCTTCCCCGCGCCCTGTTCCCCCGACCGCACCATGAATAGGAGGAACATGAGCGCGTCCCCGTCGCACCACCTCGCCGACCCCGCCGAGGGGATAAGATCGCCAGCACCGCGCCTCCTCGGTTCTCCTCCCCACTCCACACCGCGCTCTCCTCCAAGATCTCCGCCTCTCCATCTCCCCCTCATTCCCCACCACATCCGAATGTCGCCATGGACCCGGCACCGTGAAACGCACGGCCACAGCCATCCCTCGCCCCGCCAGCGTGTCCGTCGTCTCCGCCATCGTCTTCCTCATCCATCGGTGGCTGCAGCTGGAGCTCGGAGGCGCTGCTGCAACGGTCCCCTTCTTCCACATCTCCGGTCGCCGCCATTCTTCACCAACTCCGGCGATGCCCCCTGCAGCTACTAAACCCCAAGGGCCTTTCGTGTGTGTCGCTCGGTGAGCTCCACACCTCCTGCTCTCCGTTTGCTCTCTCGCATGCCCTAGCTAGCTACCGCCGAAGCGCCCGAACACAGCGCCGCGGAGCTCGTCGCCGACGAGTCTACGGTGACCAAATGGTCACGGGCGTGTTTCTGTTGAACTCGCCGCGTCTAGTAGGGCCCGACTAGCCCTCCCGTTTGCCAAATAGCACTCGGCATCGTCGTTCCCTCTCGCGGCCGAACTCCGGCGTCCGCCTCTCTGCTCGCTGTCGCCGCTCCGGTGCACCTCCGGCCATGCCACCGCCACCACTAGATGCGGCTCACTGCACTCGTTCGAACGCCACCTCCCGCGCTCGAAACGGACCACCACGGTGGATTTCCGGCCACCCCCCGAACCACGCCGGCGCGATTTGCCTCACCGGCATCGTTCCAGCGCCATCCGGCGACGTGGCTAGGAGGGCCCCACTACTGGGTCACTGCTTGGTGGCCCCAGGGGCCCGGCTGGCCTAGTTGACCATGGTCAACTTGCTGACTGGGTTGGTCCCAGCAGCTAACCAGTTACCCCTCCCTATAAGCTAATTAAATTAGTTAAATAAATTAATCTAAGCTAATTAGTCACTGACTAATGGGGCCCACACTTAGTTAATCATTATTAGTTTAAAACACATCCTATTCCAACTCTGACTCAATGACAGGTGGGTCCCACTCGACCCACAAGTCAGTTTTGACTCTAGTCAACTGCACTGTTGACTAATGACATCACACATACGTCATGCTGATGTCATCCAATACTATTCTGGATAATGTTGATTTAAATTAATTAAATAAATTCAAGAAAATGATTAAAACTTTAGAAAACCATAGAAAAAACCGTAGCTCGGATGAAAATACTTTCTACATGAAAGTTGCTCAGAACGACGAGACGAATCCGGATACGCAGCCCATTCGTTCACCACACACACCTAACATATCGAACACGCAACTTTCCCCCTCCGGTTCATTTGTATGAAAACGCGAAACACCGGGAATACTTTCCCGGATGTTTTCCCCCTTTGCCGGTATCACCTTCTACCGCGATTGGGCACCCCTAGCAACACTAATTGTCATGTCATGCATCGTCATGCTTATGTTTGCATTGTATTTACTGTTTCTTCCCCTCTTCTCTCCGGTAGACTACGATACCGACGCCGCTGCTACCCAGTACGACTACGGTGTTGACGACCCCTCCTCGGCTGAGCTTCCAGGCAAGCCCCCCCTGATCACCAGATATCGCCTATTCTTCTCTCTACTGCTTGCATTAGAGTAGTGTAGCATGTTGATGTTCGGTTACTCCTATTCTGTTGCATAGCCTGTCATTGTTGCTACAGTCATTGATACCTTACCCGCAATCCTAAATGCTTAGTATAGGATGCTAGTTTATCATCATTGGCCCTACATTCTTGTCAGTCTGCCTTGCTATATTATCGGGCCGTGATCACTCGGGAGGTGATCACGGGTATATACTATACATATACTATACAAATGGTGACTAAAGTCGTGTCGGCTCATTGAGTACCCGCGAGTGATTCACGGATTGGGGGCTGAAAGGACATTTGTCCCGACAGCCCTCTGTGTGGATCTTTGTGGCGGAGCGACAGTGTAGGTTGAGACCACCTAGGCGAGAGGTGGGCCTGACCCTGGTCGGCATTCACAGTTTCTTCATAATAACACGCTTAACGAGATCTTGGTATTTGATCTGAGTCTGGCCACTGGCCTATATGCACTAACCAACTACCTGGGAACAGTTATGGGCACTCGACGTCGTGGTATCAACCGAAGCCTTCGTGACGTCAGCAACTTAGTTGGGCGCGCCGGATTGGACTGGAACGCCTGCTCTTGTATTAGGGAGGCTAGGTATGCTTCCGGCTATGTTCGCAACGTGCAGGTGTGCAAAGGGCGATGGGCCCAGACCCCTGCACCATAGGATTTAGACCGGCGTGCTGATCTCTCTGTTGTGCCTAGGTGGGGTTGCGACGTGTTGATCTTCCGAGGCAGGGCATGACCCAGGAAAGTGTGTCTGGCCAAATGAGATCGAGCGTGTTGGGTTATGTGGTGCACCCGTGCAGGGAAATTTATCTATTCGAATAGCCGTTTCCCTCGGTAAAAGGACGACCCGGAGTTGTACCTAGACCCTATGACAACTAGAACCGGATACTTAATAAAACACACCCAGACAAGTTCCACAGACAACCCGGTGATCATTTTTCCACAGGGCGACGAGGGGAGGATCGCCGGGTAGGATTATGCTATGCGATGCTACTTGGAGGACTTCAATCTACTCTCTTCTACATGCTGCTAGACGGAGGCTGTCAGAAGCGTAGTCTTCGATAGGACTAGCTATCCCCATCCTATTCTGGCATTCTGCAGTTCGGTCCATCGATATTGCCTCTTAACACATATACCCATGCATATGTAGTGTAGATCCTTGCTTGCGAGTACTTTGGATGAGTACTCACGGTTGCTTTGCTCCCTCTTTTCCCCCTCTTTCCTTTTCTTCTCAGATGCCGCAACCAGACGTTGGAGCCCAGGATCCAGAAGCCACCGTCGACAACGACTCCTACTACACTGGAGGTGCCTACTACTACGTGCAGGCCGTTGACGACGACCAGGAGTAGCTAGGAGGATCCCAGGCAGGAGGCCTGCGCCTCTTTCGATCTGTATCCCAGTTTGTGCTAGCCATCTTATGGCAACTTGTTTAACCTATGTCTGTACTCAGACATTGTTGCGTCCGCTGACTCGTTTATGTCGAGCACTTGTATTTGAGCCCTCGAGGCCCCTGGCTTGTAATATGATGCTTGTATGACTTAGTTTTTTAACTTTTAGAGTTGTGCTATGATATCTTCCCGTGAGTCCCTGATCTTGATCGTACACGTTTGCGTGCATGATTAGTGTACGATTGAATCGGGGGCGTCACAAGTACCCAGGGGAAGCACCCGATCACTATCTTTCCCTAGGCGATACTAACATAGAGTCCACTAGTTGGTACATGGCCCTCATGTATAATCATAAGATTTTGGGACGTTGCCCTTCTCATTATCACCCATACACGAAGGGACCATCGTTGTGTCCGGTGCCCTGTGAAAACAGTCATGGCCGCCTATCCAAGCACGACCCCATCCCAAGAGTGACCTCATGTCACCCCCGTCACTAGTAATGTAGGAACCATGCTAGTATCAGACTAGGTAATTAACAATGCCCCGTCCCACAAGGGGTAGAGTGGTTGCACATGTTTGGTTGGGACGGTAATCATACCTTAAATCTAATTCGTCATTTTACACACACAAATGCTTGCTCCAGTACACCACTTCTTCCTCAAGTGGTGACCTAGTTCAACATCAACCACGGGCATTAAGGGCACCCGGTGGGTGTTTTGAGAGAATGCAACCCCGAGGGGATCATTGCATACTTGCAACATCGTGCGTCAGTGCCAAGTGTTTTTCATCGCATCTCTAGCACATGGTAGAGATATGAACATGCAAGTACCAATGGGCATGCATCAATGCAACGATTATATAAAGCTCATAATAAACAACATTACCATGCATACAGAAAACTTATCAATGAACAAGAGAGGTGTATCATGGTCAAAGGGCTGCTTGCCTTGGTTGGCTTGGTCTTTGAAGTCTTCAAGTCCTTCTCCTTCTTCTTCTCCAACTACTTCGTCAAATACGGGATCTATTCGTCGCAAAAGAAACAACGGGAAAATAAGGCAATAGCAAAACAGAAAAACCAAAGTGCTTAGAAAAATGTCAACTTAGTTTTGTTAAATACTAGGGTGAAAACTAAGAATGGGAAAATTCCTAGTTTTGGTTTTGGGGCTAAAGGAATAGAGCAATGGATTTTCAAAGAAGGATTTAAATGCCCAAATTTGAATTTAAATTTGAACAGTGCAGAAAAGTTTGATGGATTTTTATGAAAGTTACATCATTAAATAAGTGGGATTTTTAGGGAAATATAGGAGTTGGAATTATTGCATTTGGATAAATATTTTATCCTGTGGAATTTTTAGAAGACAGACAGAAAAAGAAAAAGAAAAATGGCACTGTGCCACTGGGCCAGAAAGGCCACAGTGCAGCAGGCCCAGAGGGGATCCAGCCACGTGAGGCTGCCACTCGAAGGCGTTAAGGCAAAATACACCTTCAGCCGATGCAGCGAACCGGTACATGCGTGTGCGTTTTAAACCTGACGGGTGGGACCCTGCCGTCCGGCTGTGTGGCTGACAGACGGGCCCAACGGCCGTCATCGTCAACCTCGGGCCAGAGAGGGAGGCGAGCTCACCGGCGTCGCTGCAGGGCACGACGAGGCAAGTGGATGGCACCGGCGTGCTCAGCGTCGAGTCACCGATCTGGTGGTGGTGGTCGCCGTCACCGGAGTGGCCTGGTTCACCGGCGACGAGGTCACGCGGCGGAGACACGTCGGGCATCGATGGCTCCAGCCGTTTCTGGCTACAAAAAACCGGGAAGGAGATGACAAATGGTCAGTGGGCTGTGGTGGTTCCAGGTCGAGGCCAAACAGGGGTAGGGGAGGCCTGTACCTCACGAACTCTAGCGAGCCGAAGTGGCGGAGCTCGAGCTTGATCTCGGGATCGGGCCCCTCTGGAGATGAACTAGTGGTGCAGGGTGTGGATTGGGTGGTGCATAGAGCGAGCGGTGAGGAGAGAATGGCACGGGGAGGCCTATAAATAGCCTACTCGTGGCTCACCGTGGACTACTGCACCGGCGAGGCTGTTGCCGTCGCTGTGGGTCATGGGGGCTCAAGTGGGCGTATCCGGGGTGTTTGTGGAGGAGGTCTACGACCTGGGGAAGGAAGAGAGAGAGCGGGGGAGTGTCAGGGCATCGCTCGTGTGAGCGTGCTCATTGGAGCTCTCGGACGGCCATGGCGCGTGTTGAGGGAGGCAGTAGGAGGGAGAAGGAAGAGGGGAATGAAGGTGTAGCGTGTTGCGGACGCCGAGGCGCATCATCGGGCGTGCTGGGGAGGCCCGAGGTGGCCGGAGGTGGTTGGCAGGGAGCGGCTACAGTGCTAGAGCGCACTGTAGCACGCTCCAAAGCGTGCAAATGGCTTGGCATGCCATTTTATATGGATGGTGAGCATGGCCATTGGTGTCTGGCAGCTCTAGGGGATAGTAAAGAATGGGGAGGGAGCCTTGGATTCTTGGGAGGAGCTCTGGTGAGAGAAGAGGGGTGAGAGAGAGAGGTGATGTAGCTGTCCAGAGAGATAAATGGGGTGTTTTACCCCTCAATCATTGAGCAATGGACAGGGGGAATTACTGGAGGTAGAAGAATACTAGGAGGTGTTGTGGTAATATTTTGAGCCCATGGAGATTAGTGGAAGAGGTCAAAATAGGGGTTTTGGTAAAATGGCAAAAGGTGTTTGATGTTGGTTTGGAAAAGTAATTGAATTCCTCTTAGCATGAGACTTGACAAGGTCAAATGGCATGAGGAAATAAAGTGTTCCACCAAGTTTGAGTCCATTTGGGTAAAGTTGCCAATGCAACTTTTGTAAACCCTAGAAATCAACAGAAATGAGTTTTCCAAGATCTAGTCATGCAAAATTATTCCCCTTGATGCACCACTTGGTGTAGTGTCATCATTTAGGGTTTAGAGCATGTCCACAAAGTTTGAGAGCAAAATAATAATGTTGACAATGTAAAGTTGTTCAAACTTGGATCTGGACAGAGAGGGTGTTGGGGCACTTTTGTGAACCAAAACTATTTTGATTGGGATGAAGCTTTGCAAGATCATAACATTAGGCATGTGTGACTTTCTAGAATTTTCTTAGAATTTTTAGAGAATATTACCTTTGTAAATATTTCAAAAGCTTGAAATATCCAGGAAGGGTTTTTGAGGGATTGACCAATATTTTGAACATGACCATGTGTTGAAACTCTTATATATGGACAATATATGTCCACAGAGCTTTGCTAAATTTTCACAAATATTTTTAAAGCATTAAAATAATGTTAACCTATTAAAGACCATCTCTGGCCTAAAGAAAAAGCCTTTAAATAAAATGACAAAATAACTTTTAAAATTATTTTTTTATGGTTTATGGGAGTCCTATACCTAATAGGAGTCAAACATACTCTTTGAATGATTTTTCATACCCCAAATCTAGTACTTGTAGTGCAAACCTCAATTCAGGGGGTTTTGGAAAACTAAATTAAAAATACCTTTTGGCCAAATTATTTTTGTAAGAAAATTATATACTGTACTATACACATGGCATGATCATTGGGGCAAAACTTTGGAGCAAGGAGATGAAGTATAGGAGGTGCAACTGTGTTGACTTTAAGGAGCACTTGAAATCGTAGAGAGAAATCCAACTGAAATTAAAAAGCCAAATAAAGTGAAAGTTTTTGTTGGTCCAAGTTTTCATGCTTTATTGATGCAAATGACATGTTACGAAATGTTGGCATCATTGCCGGTAATATGATCGATGATTGGTTGTATGAACGGATAATTGAGCCTGAGGAACATGGAGTGGTCGCCTCCAATTGAATATGCCTGGCCCAATGGAGCTGGGATCTTTCTCGAATACAAATCACCCATAGCCATGACAGTCCCGAACGCCCCAGGCATTGTACAACATATGGTTTTATGAAATGGTTTGATCAATCTTGTATGTGCGAGTGAGCATCAAATGGCCACCGCCAGTTGAACGAGCGATAAACCACCACCTATTGACTTGTATATTTCCAGGTCCTGGAATCATGAAGGCTAGCACATTTGTGTTTGCTGCAACAAATCAAATTGGAGACCAAAAGGACAAAAAGATAAAACCATGTTCAGAGTATGTGTGGAATTAAGATTGTAATAACAGTGACACAGATCATAGCCAGAGAATTGCAATGCAGTGGTCATAATTATATCCCCAAGTTAAAAAAATAAGCCAATGGCTTTCATATCCTAGCAATATGTCATGGTTCAAACATCATGTAAAAATTAGAGGGAAACAAATATGCCAGGGCCTACACATATTCTACCATAGAAGTTACTACTGTTCTCATATCAACTCTAACAATAACATGTGTGGTTATAAAAATATTGGAAATGAGAGTAACATATAGCAATCATGAGGTTATTGATACGTCTCCAGCGTATCTATAATTTTTCATTGTTCCATGCTATTATATTATCTGTTTGGGATGTTTAATAGGCATTTATATGCTATTTTACATTATTTTTGGGACTAACCTATTAACCGAGGGCCCAGTGCCAGTTTCTATTTTTGTGTGCCTATTTTAGAGTTTTGCAGAAAAGGAATACCAAACGGAGTCCAAACGGAATGAAACATTCACGATGATCTTTCTTGGACCGAAAGCAAACTAGAAGATTTGGAGATGAAGTGGGAGACGTAACAAGGAAGCCATGGGAGGATGCGCCCAGTGGGGTAGGGCGCGCCCCCACCCTCGTGGGCCCCTTGTGGATCCCTTGACCTACTTCCTTCGCTTATATATACTCTTATACCCTGAAAATATCCAGGGGAGCCACGAAATCACTTTTCCTCCGCCGCAACCTTTTGTACCCCTGAGATCCCATCTAGGGACCTTTTTCCGGCATCCTGCTGGAGGGGGATTCGATCGCAGAGGGCTTCTACATCAACACCATTACCTCTCCGATGAAGCATGAGTAGTTTACCACAGACCTTTCGGTCCATAGTTATTAGCTAGATGGCTTCTTCTCTCTCTTTGATTCTTAATACCATGTTCTCCTCGATGTTTTTGGAGATCTATTCGATGTAATATTGTTTTGCAGTGTGTTTGCTGAGATCTGGTGAACTGTGGATTTATGATCAAGATTATCTATGAATATTATTTGGTTCTTCTCCAAATTCTTATATGCATGATTTGATACCTTTGCAAGTCTCTACGAATTATCGGTTTAGTTTGGCCTACTAGATTGATCTTTCTTGCAATGGGAGAAGTGCTCAGCTTTGGGTTCAATCTTGCGGTGTCCTTTCCCAGTGATAGTAGGGGCAGCAAGACACGTATTGTATTGCTGTCATCGAGGACAAAAAGATGGGGTTTTCATCATATTGCTTGAGTTAATTCCTCTACATCATGTCATCTTGCTTAATGCGTTACTCCGTTCTTTATGAACAAATACTCTAGATGCATGCTGGATAGCGGTCGATGTGTGGAGTAACAGTAGTAGATGCATGCAAGAGTCGGTCTACCTGACACGGATGTGATGCCTATATTCATGATCATTGCCTTAGATATTGTCATAACTATGCGCTTTTCTATCAATTGCTCGACAGTAATTTGTTCACCCACCGTAATATTTGCTATCTTGAGAGAAATCATTAGTGAAACCTATGGCCCCGGGTCTCTTTTCCTTTATATTGAATTTCTTTTACATCTTATTGGTTTCCGATATACTATTTTGCAATATTTACTTTCCAATTTATAAACCAAAAATATTTACTTTATCATTTATCTATCTCTATCAGATCTCACTTTTGCAAGTGACCGTGAAGGGATTGACAACCCCTTTATCACGTCAGGTGCAAGTTGTTAATTGTTTGTGCAGGTATTCGATGACTTGTGCGTCGTCTCCTATTGGATTGATATCTTGGTTCTCAAAACTAAGGGAAATACTTACGCTACTTTGATGCATCACCCTGTCCTCTTCAAGGGAAAACCAACGCAAGATCAAGAGGTAGCAAGAAGGATTTCTGGCGCCGTTGCTGGGGAGATCTACGTCAAGTCAAGCCATACCAAGTAACCATCATAAACTCTTCTCCCTTGCATTACATTATTCGACATTCGCCCCTCGTTTTCCTCTCCCCCACTTCCAAAACGATTTTCGAAAACCTTTGCCTTTTCTTCTCCCCTCTTCCGTCCGTCTCTTTTCTCTTGCTTCTTGTGTGTTGGATTGATTGCTCTGTCACGATGGATCAGGATAATACTAAATTGTGTGACTTTTCCAACACCAACAACAATAATTTTATTAGCACTCTGATCGCTCCTACTACTAGTGCTGAATCTTGTGAGATTAATGCCGCTTTATTGAATCTTGTTATGAAAGATCAGTTTTCCAGCCTTCCTAGTGAAGATGCCACATCCCATCTAAACAATTTAGTTAATTTGTGCGACGTGCAATAAAATAAAGATGTGGGTAATGATATTGTTAAATTGAAGCTATTTCCGTTTTCGCTCAGAGATCGTGCTAAAACTTGGTTCTCATCTTTGCCTAAAAACAGTATTGATTCATGGAATAAGTGTAAAGATGCTTTCATCTCTAAGTATTTTCCGCCCACTAAGATCATCTCCCTTAGGAAAGATATTATGAATTTTAAGCAACTTGATCATGAGCATGTTGCACAATCTTGGGAGAGGATGAAATTGATGATACATAATCGCCCGACACATGGTTTGAATTTGTGGATGATTATACAAAAAATTTATGCCGGATTGAATTTTTCTCCTAGAAATCTTTTAGATTCGGCCACGGGAGGAACTTTTATGGAAATCACTTTAGGAGAGGCTACTAAGCACCTATATAATACTAGTAGAATGCCCGTGCGTTGCCACGAGCTACTAAAATATTTTGCTGAAGTTATATATAAAGATAATGCATGTTAAATTTCATGGGTAGAGATAATATAACACGGTCACAATTACATAATAATTGAAGTCCACTTCACTTGTAATTTAAACTGATAACAAAATGACAAATTGATAATGTATACATATAAAATGATGACCCAGCTAAAATCTGTTATAAATTATTAAGATCTACTTGACGCGCTTAAGAAATTCCCACACGATATCATAAAAGTGCTCTTTAACTTCATTCACATGATGTTTGAGCAAGTATAATAAAAACTACTTCCTCAACTCATACCTATCGTGCAAAAAAATATATGTAGTTAACACGAATACTTCACGTGAAAGGTCTAAAAACGTCTGTAACAGACACCACGCAAACCAGCTTCACCAATTTTTTACCGTTCCACGAGAGCATAAAATGAAAAACAAAATAGCAAGACAAATCCCTACAATTTCAATGTCATTGTGTTGTAAAAAACTTTGAAACCTTTCGTCCCCTTCCAACGACATCGTCTCAGAACCCTTGTCGATGGATTCTATTTCAACGTCGCTAGAATACATCTTTATCTCTCCCATGTCCTGAAAAATTAATCATATAAAAATGTATCCTTTGGATAACATAATCGGAATGCGCCCCAAAAGGGGAGGGGCATCGCCGAATCTACCTTTTTTCTTTTAGCACAAAAGAATGAAGAGGAATTCATTTCATTTCATACATATAAAGAAGAATTAGTGGTATGCACCTTTTCTTGTTGTGTTTCAGTTCGACACATCCTCGTTACGTCAGTGCTAACGTGAGATGATATTTCTAAAACATCATTGAAATCCATCACTTTTTATCTCTGATGAACATAAGTGGAACATATAAAAATACAAAGAATATTTTATGCTGCATTAAATAAATATATATAATATCTTAAAACAAAAGTCAGACTAACACATTTTTTATTTGCAATAAAAAACTGGATACTGCTAATTTCATATAAATATATGAACATACACTCCCTCCGTAAAGTTTTTATAAGAGCGTTTAGAATCCGCATTCATTTCTCGTCACATATAGGAGTACTTATATTTCGGAACAAAGGTAATAGAAACTTCGTCCGTTTTTAATTTTGCCCCTCGCTGGCTCACTCGCTTCACTCACTATTCCCCACTCTCTCGTCCAAATCCCTAGCTCGCCTCGCTCCTCTGCTCGCGTTGTTGCCGCTCGCCTCTCTTTTGCCCGCGTCGCCGCCGCTGTTTCGCCAGCGTCGACATCGACGCTCGCCTCCACCCCACATGCGTCGCCGCCGCCACCTTCCTGTGACGTCTTCGCCGCTCCTTCTCACCCGCGTCGCCTGCACCAGCGAGGTCGCCACAAGATTTTTTTTGTTACCAAAGCGGAGGTGAGGAGCAGCTGGAGAGTGGTACCCGTGGCTGGATCTGAAGTGTCTGGACGTTCCCGCGATGAGGATGAGTGGGAGGAGCCAGAGCACATCTGAAGATGGTGAGGAGTGGAGGTGGCAGTTCTGAATTTGAAGATGGTGCCGTGAGTAGTAGCAGGAGGAGCAGTCGCCGACGGCCTGGCTGCATGGGGTACGCCCTCCCATTCGTCTCCTATGGCATCATGGACATCCTGCTCGACGACGTACATCTTCTCGACGATGCTCCTCTTCGCCAGCATCTCTAGCGCGTGGTGAGCTTCCCCTACCCCCTCCCTTTACTCATGGTTGCCCGTGCGTTTTGGTTCGGATTTGGAGTATTGCGTGGGTACATATTAGGAATAGGGTACAGTTTATTTGTATGCGTATGGGTACAGATTAGGAGTAGGAGATGTAGTTGTGGGCATAGTTTTAGTAAAATTTCAGTAAACATAGTGTGAGTGTTTTACTCCAGTAATCTTGCTTGAAGTAAATTTCAATAACTTCAGTAATCTTGCTTTAAGTACTCTGAAAATATGAAAATATACTCAGAAAATGTATTTCTTGTACTGCTGATCTTGCAGATAGGAGGAGAGTTCTTGTACTCACAGCAGCTGTTGATCTGCAACATCTCTAGGAGTAGGATTGACATTGTGATTGTGGTTTCAGTAGAAATGACCTTTCTTCCTAATTAGTAATAAAGATCAAAGTTAATATATTTGTGATATTTTCGTGTAATATTATTGTGCGGTTTCAGTACTACTAGGTGTGAGGAGGAGGAGGTTAGCCTTGATGGTCAGGTGGTACCTCGGAAGGACACCTTTCGGTATTTGGGGTCAATGCTGCAGGAGGATGGGGGTATTGATGAAGATGTGAACCATCGGATCAAAGCCGGATGGATGAAGTGGCGCCAAGCTTCTGGCATTCTCTGTGACAAGAGAGTGCCACAAAAGCTAAAAGGCAAGTTCTACAGGACGGCGGTTCGACCCGCAATGTTGTATGGCGCTGAGTGTTGGCCGACTAAAAGGCGACATGTTCAACAGTTAGGTGTGGCGGAGATGCGTATGTTGAGATGGATGTGTGGCCACACGAGGAAGGATCGAGTCCGGAATGATGATATACGAGATAGAGTTGGGGTAGCACCAATTGAAGAGAAGCTTGTCCAACATCGTCTGAGATGGTTTGGGCATATCCAGCGCAGGCCTCCAGAAGCTCCAGTGCATAGCGGATGGCTAAAGCGTGCGGAGAATGTCAAGAGAGGGCGGGGTAGACCGAATTTGACATGGGAGGAGTCCGTTAAGAGAGACCTGAAGGATTGGGGTATCACCGAAGAGCTAGCTATGGACAGGGGTGCATGGAAGCTTGCTATCCATGTGCCAGAGCCATGAGTTGGTTGCGAGATCTTATGGGTTTCACCTCTAGCCTACCCCAACTTGCTTGGGACTAAAGGCTTTGTTGTTGTTGTTGTTGTTGTTATTATTGTTTGTAATGAGACTACTCGGGAATATAGAGTACTGTATTTTTTTATAATTGAAGAGGGAGTATAAATCGTCCAGTGAGTACAGTATAGATTGAGTATAAACATGATAACCTACTGTGATATTTTAGCAGGCATCATATTCGTGATGGTCTGCAAGCTATCATTATTGTCATATGTGATATTTGATTTTAGTGGTGCCATTTTTATTCCCCTTATAAAAGTTGTGCTGCGCCGATTGACAGTTTAATAGTTGTTTCACTTGGCAGGGCAGAAGGTGGTTTACAATATTTTTGTTATATTCTAGTAATAAAGAAAAATGCCCACAACACAGCTTATGCAGAGAGCAAGTGATCATTGTTCTTTCTCCCGTCTGTCCTAATCGCTAATTCACTGGAATCTTAATGTGCAGACTGATACAGAAGCAAAGTGTTTCAAGGCACATAAATCCAGTGATGAGAGTGGTAGTTTTAGAAAAGATACTGAAGCTGATTAAAGAAATGTTACTAAGGTTGTTGATCAAAATCCTCCACCACCAAAGCAAGCTTTCACCATGTGAGGGCAATAAGGGGTCAAGCAACTGATAACCATAGCCTTGCAGAAAGGGTCAGTTCAATGCACAATTTTTCAGTTTTGACTATTCTGAATATATTCTTTTTGATTTTGGTATTCTTATACACCCCATGGATACACATTCACACTCCCCATTACAGAAGCTACAAATCTGGTCACTGAAAGTCTACTTTTTTGACGGTCACGGCGTGAGAAAATAACCAAGCGGATGAAAAATCTCCAAGACCCTGTCCCTGGATGTAATAAAGGTGCATATTAATCTCAACAAGAATTCTATATTTTTTATGTTTACATTCTGTCCCACCAATGTCTAGATATGTATTGAAAAGTAAGGATTATAAAATTCAAATAAGGGGGAAATAAGAGACTATACAGAGACCTCCACATATGATAAATAATATAAAGATGTAGTTTCGATATTATGTGGTGGTCCAGTATCGCACCCTTTGGAAAAAAAATCAGGGAGGTATTTGGGTCCAATCTGTAACATCAATCCAGTGTGGTATATTATTCCTGCTTTCACCACTTGTACCATTAATCCAGTGTGGTATATAGTTGCTGCTTTGCCCATCTGTACCATCAATTATCGAAGAACCAACAACCACATTTCATTGTTGATTAATAGTGACTAATTTAACTTGAGATGTAAATAAGCCATTGGTGTAACTGTAGTTCTAATACCAGATTACGAGCAAGTGGTCGCTGAGGTGGATTAAATTTTTGTTTGGATGTTTGTAGAAAATCAAAGGAGGTGTGAGTTCGGAAGTAATACCTGGACTACCTATGGGGAGTTCTATGGTTGACGCAGAGGGGATTGTTGCTTCATGTATAATCAGGCCGCTCAATGGTTGTGGGTCAGATGCAATGGCTTGCGAAAGGGATTGTTCAAATTAGTAAAAAAAATCAATATGAAAGGCATTTAAAGATTGTCAAGGAGTTATACCTAGACTCCCTTTGGGTAGTTAAATGGTTGAGGGCGATGGGGTTGGTGCTTCACGAATAAACAGTCTGCTTGATGGTTGTGGGCCAGATCGGATGTCTTGCGAAAGGGACTTTGCTAATTAGCAAGAAATAACATTGAAGGTGAATTACTAAAAACATTACACAAATTCGATATACCTGGAACCTCTTTGGGGAGTATATTAACATTGGTGTCTTCACCAAGAGCGTGTCGAAGGCCATTTGTCGCATCCATCTGTCGCTGTCGGTCTTCCTGCTGTTTCTTCTCCTGATAAGATTCTCGCCTCTTTGTGTTCAACTTATCCTTTTGTTCTTGGTACCCTTGCTCTTCTTTTTTCTTCTTATAAGTTGCTCTTCTCCGTGCGTTTATGACATCCCTTTCTTCCTTTGATCACGCCCCTTTATGTTGGCCAGCACGGCCCCTCGTAGCTCCATCTGTTGTTGTATAGGTATACACACATTAGCATCCGAACCAGAACAGTAATAGTATTTATGGATAAAATCATGCACCATCAGGGGTGCAATATATTTATTAAATACCAAACCAGATTACTCGCAACAATCCCTCTGATGGATTAAATTTGCCACTTCATTATATTTAGAAATTCAAAGGAGGTGTGAGTTTGGAAGTTATACCTGGACTACCTTTGTGGTGTTCTATGGTTGACGCATAGGGGATTGGTGCTTCATGTATAATCAGGCTGCTCGATGGTCGTGGGTCAGATGCAACGGCTTGCGAAAGGGATTGTTCAAATTAGTAATCACCAATATCGAAGGCATTTAAATATTGCTGATGAGTTATACCTGGACTCCCTTTCAGGAGTTCTATGGTCGAGGGAGACAGGACAACTGCTCCACGAATAAACAAGCCGCTCGATGGTTGTGGGCCAGCTCCAATGGCTTGCGAAAGGGATTGTTCAGATTAGTAATTTAACAATCACCAAATACCAATCAATTATCAATTCCATATACCTGGACTCTCTTTGGGGAGTCTATCAACATTGGTGATATCACCAAGAGGTTGTCGGAGCCCAGTTGTCGCCTCCATTTATCAATGTCGGTGTTGCTTAGCAAGATTCACCCTTTCCCATCGAGAACCAAACGAGGACAAGTTGTTTGAGGACATCACTGATACGGAGCATCCCTCGACTACCCGCACCGACACTCCATCACCATCGCAAGCACCAAGTGGACCAATGACAAGAGCACGTGCACGCGCCATCGAGAACGAGCTTGACTCTCTCCTCTTCGAGTTTTGTTCGGATTCGCATGAGAATTGGTTTCTACCTCATAAAGATATGTTATGCATTCTAGGGTACCAAGAAGATGATCGTGAGAAGGAGAAGGTGAAGCTGCGAGCATCCATGGAGCAAGAGAATGAAGGAGAGGCCAAGGAGAAGGAAGGGAAGAAGCTCCTGGACACCCCGGGTGCCCGGACGGAAGGACCCCGGGTGCCCGGACTCGAAGACAAGGGGAGGGCCGAACCCCCCTGGACACCCCGGGTGCCTGGCCATCTCAGCCTTGGGTGCCCGGCCTCTGCCCGGGCAGCGCCCCAGCTGGCCCCGGGTGCCCGGCCCAACACGCCTAGCCGGCCGCGGGTGCCCGGCCCTCCACTTGGCCCGCGCCCAGCCGGCCCCGGGCGCCCGGCCAACCAGCCCCGGGTGCCCGGGCCACACCGCCCCGGCCTCCCTCTGCCACCCCGGGTGCCCGGGCCTTGGACCCCGGGTGCCCGGTCCTCCATCCTCCGGTGCCCCTGACCGGTCCGGGTGCCCGGCCGGTATCACCCCGGGCGCCCGGACCCTTCCACCGTGGCTATGCATTTTAGGGACATTTTAGTCCTTTGTACACCCCTTTCCCTAAGTTTCGTCCCTAGCCTTTATATACTCATCTCCTAGACCATTTGGAGGGTTAGCAAAGTATTAGATTAAACATTGTGAGCTTTGCTCCTTGTATCCCCTCCTCTTTGGAGATCAAGCCCCCACCTAGGGAAGAATCCTTTGGACTGCCAAGGCCTCCTCTTGGAGAAGATCATCATCAAGACCTCACCTAGTGGGAAGAACTTACCTAGTGCTATTCTCCTTGAATTGTTCATGTAATTTTGTGGATATCATGTATGCTACTCTAGTGGATGTGATATTTGGGTTTGTTTGAGTGTTTTGTTCCTTGTGTTCTTGAGTGTTCTTTCTCCTTTTCCCCCTCCAAGTGTGAAAATATCCCCTCTAGGGTTTGACCCTACAACATCTTGGTATCATGAGCAAGGTTTATTCTCATCTTGGAGTCCCATCCCCCCATTTGCTAGCTTGATTGTGTGTTATTTTCGTCCAAATTCGAAAATCCCCACAAAAATAACCCCAAAAAAGTTTCTTGCAATTAGATGGATCTTGTGAGATTTGGTTGTTTTGGTCCATGGATTTGATGTTTGGCAAGTGGATCTAGACCCTACCCAACAATCCCCACCCTTCCCACCACGGAATCCACGGAATTTTGCATTTCCCCCAAAATTTCCGCCCAACCCGAAGAACACCGGGTGCTCGCACCTCAAACCCCCGGGCACCCGCACCCCCACGCCATTTCGCCCAGCCACCCCTGGGCACCCGCACCTCACAGCCCCGGGTGCCCGCAACCCCCCCCCCCCCCCCCCCCAAATCAGCCCACTACCAACACTGTTTTGGCCATAATTTCCACCTCCCAAGTCCGTTTTTCGTGTTCTTTAGCTCGTATGGAAGCTCTTGACATCCCCCATCCACTCATCCCACTACCACCACCATTAGCCCCCATCCAAAAAATCATCACAAAAAAACCCACCTTCCGCATTTGACCGATTTCGTGTTGCCATTTCCATTTCCTAAGGTGTTTCGGCTACTTAGGAGCGTGTGACATCGTCATCACCATCATCGAATCGGAGCCATCTTCACCGCTAACTGTGAGAAAGGACGGTAACCTCGACGACACTTACTTCTTACCTTGCCTTTTTGCATTTATAGCCCGCCACTTTGCGTTGCTTACCCATTGAGACTAGCAAGTTGAGAATTGCCGGGCCACGCTATTGTGCACCGTAGTGATCGTGTTATCATCCTTGTGCCATAAGTCTCTCCCGCGCATATCATATATACTTATCTCATATCATACTCGGCTCGAGCATCAAGCATAGAGAAAAAAAAAGAGAAGAAAAGCTTTTAAGCAAAAGAGGAGCAACAAAGAGCTGTAAGCAATAGAGTTGAGCCATTTGCATAGTTATATCGTCTTGGTCATCGCATATATACCATAGTTGGGATTGAAGACGGCACGGTTCTCTCATAGGTAGGTGCTTGAAATTTTTGCCACCATCCTAACCGAGCTACCCCATAAGCCTGTTATTTGTAGGTGTGAGAAACAAACCCGGGTCCAATTCTCCTATTGTGGCATTACATTGAGTGACACTTGTTACATCCTCAATCCTCGCAGAAGGTAACTTTGGTATTGTTCTCTCATTTTTCCTACTCACCACACTTGGTTACGATGGATAGGCCAAATTCGTCGTCGAACCCACTTTTCGAGGAGCAAGGTGATGATTCTGGCTTCGTCTCCAAGAACCACTTCTTCATCGCGCAACGAGCGCTTCATCAAGAAAATGTAGCATTGGGTGAACGCTTGGAGCAACTCGCCTCCGACCTTCGTCAAAACATCGACGACAAATTCAACACACAAATGGAAGAGATCCGCAACATGATCGTGTGACGCCCGTCTTCCTCATCCGCTTCTTCAAGACGGCTCCACTCAAGTCACCGTACAAGTCGGCAATCTTCGGACTACTCCTCTTATGATGCAAGTCCGCCACGAGTTTGCCTTCCTCGACGTGATCATCCTCAAGATCACCAAGCTCAAGAAAATCCATTCCATGGCAATGGCTTACAAGACCGAGTTCGAGCACGTGAACGGATGCGGCACCAAGTCCCTCAAGGAGCAATGGAGCAAGAGCAAATACCTCCACAAGTACCACGTCAAGTCCCTCAAGACGGTAATGCACTTCGACAAGCACAAGAGCACCATAAAGCACAAGCCCTCGAACGTGAAGCTCCAGCACTTGAAGCACAACAAGCTCTACGCGAGGCAACTAGAGCCGTTGAAGACCGCAATCGCCAAGTGCGAGAACAAGAGGAAGCTCTTCGTCGCGAGATTCAAGAAGAAGCAGCCCGACGCGAAGAGCAACAAGAAAGGCGCAATCAAGCGCGCATTCCTCGCCCTCCTCCAAGACAAGAGCGACAGCAAGTGGAACAAGTGCTTCAAGACCCTCCTCCACGCCAAGAGCGACATCACGAGGAACGAGCATTTGAGGACTTTCCAAGGCAGGAGCGATATCAAAACCGCTATCAAGATGAAGAACTCCGCTACGGCAAGCTCAAGTTCACCATGCCAAAGTTCTCCAGAAGCAATGATCCTGAAGAATACCTCTCTTGGGCATTGAAGGTGGACAAGATTTTTCGCCTCCACAACTACGATGAAGAAAAGAAGATCGCCATGGCCTCCCTCGAGTTCCAAGACTATGTCCTCATTTGGTGGGAACAAGTGATCGAGCGACGACATACAAGAGGCGAACCACCAATCACAACTTGGGAAGCAATGAAGTCATGAGAGCCCGCTTTGTGCCTACTCACTACACTCGAGATCTTTTCAAGAAGTTGCAACTCCTCAAGCAAGGCACAAAGACGGTGGAAGAATACTACCAAGAAATGGATATTGCCATGATACGAGCCAATGCCAAGGAAGATCACGAGCAAACAATGGCACGCTTCTTGAACGGCCTCAACCACCAAATCAAGCGGATCGCCGACTTCCAACCATACTCCAATCTTCTTGAGCTAGTTCATCAAGCGACCAAGGCCGAGCGACAAGTGCAAGATGACTTCAAATACGCCAAGTGCTCATCCAAGACCTACGGCTCCTACTCTCAAGCTCCCGCGACTTCGGCACCTCCTACATCAACTCGAGCATCACCAAGTACCGGCGACAAGTCAAGTTCCAAGAAAGTGGCACCTTCCTCGACTCATCCTCTGGCAAGCACCTACAAATCCAAGACTCCTTCATCTCCGGCGCCTCCCGATGATCCCGTCAAGAAAAGTTCATTCAAGTGCTTCACATGTAGCGGCCGAGGACACAAGTCCTTCCAATGCACCAACAAGTGAACAATGATCTTCAACAATGACGGCACATACGACTCGATGAGTGAAGAAGAAATGGAAGCCATTGAGCACGTGGCCATGCACCGGCGCGTGAACGAAGATGAAGATGATCAAGTCTTTTGTGACAATGATTCAAGTCCCTCTCTCGTGGTCTCCAAGGTCTTGACGCTCCAACACCACCAAGACGAAGACCAATGGTGCCACATCTTCCACACCAAGGCCGGCATCAATGGGCGCTCCGTCAAGGTCATCATTGACGGAGGTAGTTGTCACAACTTGGCAAGTGAAGAGCTATGTTCCAAGCTGCAATTGGTCAAGAAGAAGCACCCCCGTCCCTACAAGGTGCAATGGCTAAGCGGCTCCGGCACTATTCAAGTGGAGCACATGGTGCAAGTGTCTTTCAAGATCGGCGCATACGAGGACACCCTAGAGTGTGATGTGGTTCCTATGTCCGTGTGCCACCTTCTTTTGGGAAGACCTTGGCAATTCGACCGCGGTGTCATCCACAACGGACGAACCAACAACTATAGCTTCAAGATGAAAGGCAAGGTGTATGTGCTCAGACCAATGTCACCAAGCCAAGTGATCGCCGACAAGCAAGCTTCCACCCATCGTGGAGAAACTAGTGAGCGAGTGCACCAACAAAAAGAAAGTGAGAGCCACAAGCAAAAATTGAGCGCCTCTTCGCCAAGAGAGAAAAACTTAGTCCTCCTAGCCACAAAAAGAGAGATGAGAGAAGTGTGTGAGAACCCATCAAGTGTCGTCCACTTTGTCCTCCTATGCAAAGATGAGGTTACCAAAACTAACAATCCTAATCCTCGTCCTCTAGTGTTTTCCAACTTGTTGCAGGAATTCGAGGATGTGTTTCCCGATGAGCTACCTCCCGGTCTCCCTCCTCTACGTGGCATTGAACATCGGATCGACCTCATCCCGGGCGCACCTCTTCCAAACAAGGCTCCCTACCTCGTCAACCCCGAAGAAACAAATGAGATCCAACGGCAAGTACAACAACTAATTGACAATGGTCATGTACGTGAAAGCTTAAGCCCTTGTGCCGTTCCCGTTATACTTGTGCCCAAGCAAGACGGTAGTTTTCGCATGTGCTCGGATTGTAGACCTATCAATGCTATTACCGTATGTTATAGGCATCACATTCCTCTCTTAGATGATATGCTTGATGAACTTAGCTGTGCCACCATTTGCTCAAAAATTGATCTTAAAAGTGGTTATTATCAAATCCGCATACAAGAAGGTGATGAATGGAAAACCGCTTTCAAAACTAAATTTGGCTTATACAAGTGGTTGGTTATGCCTATGGGTTTATTGGAAGCTCCCAGTACTTTCATGCGTCTTATGCATTTTGTGCTTCGACCTTATATTGGAGTGTTCGTTGTGGTTTACTTTAATGACATTCTTGTGTTTAGCAAATCCATGAAAGAGCATCTAAGTCATGTTAGGGCTGTTTTACAAACTCTTCGCAAGGAACGTCTTTATGCCAACATGAAAAAGTGCACGTTTTGTGTTGACAAGCTTGTTTTCTTGGGATTCGTTGTTTCTTCCAAGGGTGTACATGTTGATGAATCTAAAATTGAAGCAATTAAAACTTGGCCCCAACCCACAAATTTGCAACAAGTGCGTAGCTTTCTTGGCCTTGCGGGTTTTTATTGTTGCTTTGTGAAAGATTTTAGCACTATTGCCGCTCCTTTGCATGCCTTGAGTAAGAAGAATGCTTCTTTTGTTTGGGGACCTTTGCAATCAACCGCTTTTGATGAGCTCAAATCTTTGCTTACACATGCTCCGATTCTTGCTTTGCCAAACTTCGACAAAACTTTTGAGGTTCATTGCGATGCAAGTGGTACCGGAATTGGTGGAGTTTTGATGCAAGAAAAACGAGCTATTGCATATTTTAGTGAAAAACTTTCCGGTGCTCAACTTAACTATCCCATCTATGACAAAGAATTGTTTGCCTTAGTGCGTGTGTTAGATGTGTGGGAGCATTACCTTAGACCGCATGAGTTTGTCATACACAACGATCATGAAACACATAAATACCTTAAAGGTCAAACCAAGTTGAATAAACGGCATGCTAAATGGAGTGAATTCATTGAATCTTTTC
The DNA here is from genome assembly GCA_963921465.1 of Triticum timopheevii. Taxonomy (NCBI): domain Eukaryota; kingdom Viridiplantae; phylum Streptophyta; class Magnoliopsida; order Poales; family Poaceae; genus Triticum; species Triticum timopheevii. The sequence continues at coordinate 245,328,206 of OY997266.1, forward strand.
CCTATGTGATAAAGTACATTAAGGGCAAAGAAAACATGGTGGCGGATGCCCTTTCCCGCAAATGCATGTTACTTACTCAACTTGAATTGAATGTAGTTGGATTTGATCATATCAAAGATTTGTATGAGGGTGATGTGACTTTTGCTACTCCTTATGCTAAGTGTGTGACGCATACTTCTTGGGATAGATATTATATCAAAGATGGTTATCTTATGAGAGCTAACAAACTATGCATTCCCGAGTCTTCTCTTCGTTTGCTCCTTTTGCAAGAGGCTCATGGAGGCGGACTCATGGGACACTTTGGACGCGACAAGACTTTCGCCACGCTCTCCAAGAACTATTATTGGCCCAAGATGTTTCGCGATGTCGCCCGCTTCACCAACCGGTGCTCTACATGTTGCAAAGCTAAGTCACACTCTCAATCCCATGGTTTACATATGCCTTTACCTATTCCACATCAACGTTGGGAAGACATTAGCATGGATTTTGTGCTTGGATTACCTAGGACTCAAAATGGCAAGGACTCCGTTTTTGTTGTTGTGGACCGATTCTCTAAAATGGCTCATTTTATCCCATGCAATAAGATAGACGACGCTTCACATGTCGCCAATCTCTTTTGTAGGGAAATCTTGCGGTTGCATGGTGTACCAAAGACAATTGTGTCGGATCGAGATGTCAAGTTCTTAAGCTACTTTTGGAAGATGCTATGCGCCAAGCTCGGGATCAAGCTACTATTTGCCACGGCGTATCATCCTCAAACCGACGGCCAAACGGAAGTCACCAACCGGACGCTTGCAACTCTCCTACGTGTGTTGATCAAGAAGAACATCAAGGAGTGGGAGGAGTGCCTACCCATCGTCGAGTACGCCTACAATCGTGCAAGACACTCTACCACCGGCAAGTCCCCCTTCGAGGTCGTCTATGGTTTCAACCCTTTGTCGCCATTGGACATCCTACCTCTACCGCTTCAAGAACGAGCAAACATGGACGCAAGTGCAAGAGCCGCCTACATCAAGAAGATGCATGAAGAAACACGATCGAGCGCCAAGTACAATGACTCGCTTCCAAGCTCAACCTCAACAAGTCTCCTATGGTGTTCCAACCGGGTGATCAGGTATGGATACATCTCCGCAAAGACCGCTTCCCCAAGGAACACAAGTCCAAGCTACTCCCGAGAGCCGACGGACCATTCAAGGTGCTTGCATGCTACAACGACAATGCCTACAAGGTCGACATCCCACGCGACAAGTACAACGTTAGCGACATCTTCAACGTCAAAGACTTGGCCAAGTACCATGGTGATGAAGAGCACGATCCGTGGACGGATCTCTCCCAAGGGGGGGAGATGATACGGAGCATCCCTCGACTGCCCGGACGGAAGGACCCCGGGTGCCCGGACTCGAAGACAAGCGGAGGGCAGAACCCCCCTGGACACCCCGGGTGCCCGGCCATCTCAGCCCCGGGTGCCCGGGCTCTGCCCGGGCAGCGTCCCAGCCGGCCTCGGGTGCCCGGCTTCAAAGCCTCGGGTGCTCGGCCCAACACGCCCAGCCGGCCCCGGGTGCCCGGCCCTCCACATGGCCCGCGCCCAGCCGGCCCCGGGTGCCCGGCCCTGCACATGGCCCGCGCCCAGCCGGCCCCGGGCGCCCGGCCAACTAGCCCCGGGTGCCCGGCCGCCCTCTGCCACCCCGGGTGCCTGGGCCTTGGACCCCGGGTGCCCGGTCCGCCATCCTCTGGTGCCCCTGACTGGTCCGGGTGCCCGGCCGGTTCCACTCCAGGCGCCCGGACCCTTCCATCGTGGCTACGCATTTTAGGGACATTTTAGTCCTTTGTACCCCCCATTTCCCTAAGTTTCGTCCCTAGCCTTTATATACTCATCTCCTAGACCATTTGGAGGGTTAGCAAAGTATTAGATTAAACATTGTGAGCTTTGCTCCTTGTATCCCCTCCTCTTTGGAGATCAAGCCCCCACCTAGGGAAGAATCCTTTGGATTGTCAAGGCCTCCTCTTGGAGAAGATCATCATCAAGACCTCACCTAGTGGGAAGAACTTATCTAGTGCTATTCTCCTTGAATTGTTCATGTAATCTTGTGGATCTCATGTATGCTACTCTAGTTGATGTGATATTTGGGTTTGGTTGAGTGTTTTGTTTCTTGTGTTCTTCAGTGTTCTTTCTCCTTTTCCCCCTCCAAGTGTGAAAAGATCCCCTCTAGGGTTTGACCCTACAACAATCACTATCATAGACAATTGTCATTGGCAAAGCAGATGAATAAGTACCGTCTACTATATTTAACACACATTAATCTACATTGAACAGAAGTAAAGTAAGTTCTTGGCATGTTTGGTACAATAATGGTTCTCTTCAGTTTTTCTGTCCAATAACCAGCATTGTCATCTAATGCATTGCTTGCTACAGGTTCCGTCAAATGGCAGCGGGTAGAGTTCTTGTCCTGCACAAAGGAAGGTAACTAACCTTCTTGTATTATCTTTATATCTGCATGATTTTGGTGGAGGCAACAGAACAATTTGAAAGGCATTGAGTTGTGCAATGGATTAACTACTTTGATTCAAGTTTTCTTCTTCCTAGGCTGGTCGAGATTAAGAAAAGCAAAAAAAGGAGAGTAGAAGAAATCACACAGAAAAGCATAGAGTCAGGGGACAACATGAAAATGTTGCTTTGGCCTGGCAGCATCATCTCGTCCTCCATTTGTAGTAATTTTTCTCGGACACAAATCTTATTTCTCATATGCCACCGACGAGACAAACTTGCTTGGAGTTTTGGCTCCAGGGAGCATATACTCCCTAGTGACCAGTAAATAGAAAACAAAATCCTGAAGATGGATCTTTTTTTGTAAACACAATAAATTTTCAAAATCCTGAAGTTTTTCTGTAGATCTTCATGTTAGTGTAACAAGCGTGCTTGCCAATTATTTCGGTCTACTCCTTGCTCTTGCTTTGGTGTCATCACTCTACTTCTCTCCATACAGTTTCACCCTGACATGAAAAGCTAGTTCTTATTATACATGTCATTTATCTTTGTATGCATTGGTAACCCTCATATGTATATATGTGCTCCTCAAATATTTGGATTTTGAACTACCAGACCATTCAAATAAATGCATGGACTCTTACCAAAATATAAATACATGGCAGGGATAGTTCCATCAGTACATGCTTGAGGACACTATGGTTGACCACCAAGATAGGTTTGTGACAAGTACTGATTTGTGATTTGTGACAAGTATATATACAAACTGAAGATAGTTCCATCAGTATATATAGAAACTGAAGATAGTCAAGTAAGTGCATATAAGTGCATACTGGATTCCATATCAATTATCTACCACAGTTATTTTAACAAGCTCTTGATAATTAAAAAAAGGAACACTATGGAGCTAATCTGAAACCGCACAATCATATTCGTGCTGCTATTATTATGATAGCGTTGCTTGTTGAATAGAAATCATTTATATAGCAAATTATCCTCTCTAAACCATGTTCTTGGTACAGGTTACTTCGGTAGAACGTCAGAAAAATTATAGCTGGGGTTAGGATACCTCTCGAGAAGAAGCGACATGGCTTGACGCAGTAAGTTTTCAAAAGGGTTGAATGTATATACATATGTCAAGCCTTGCTATGCACTGGTTGTATACTTTAAGCAGTTGACTACTTACTTTGAATAGGTATATGCCTCGCTAGCACACAAGAACAGTCAGGACCATGTACGAATCGGACGAACAGTTGGGGCTATGTCACACCACCAATCGAACAGTTGTATGTTAACCCAGTCTCTTCCCGCATAGTTCTTCCAGAAGTAAACTGTGTACAGGTTACTAAGGTGATTCTGTTTTAACATAAAGTTTTCTACTTGTTGCGTTATTTCCAGACTTTGCTATCGGGGATCACAGTTTTGCATCCACTGACATATTTTGAGTTTGACAATGTTTGTCCCTTTTGCAGATGATCTACCGACCTGACACGGGAGAAATTCTTGGTGTTCACATCTTGGGTTTGCATGCTGCTGACCTCATCCACGAGGCATCAAATGCCATTGCCCTAGGAACTCGTTTGCAAGTGAGTAGATATTTTTTCTTTACTCCTCTCCATTGCTTAGCAGTTTAGTTTATAGTAACACAACGGCCTCCGCCGTTGCAGGAACTTAGGGTACAACACATGCACACTCAAAAGTGTTATCTTGACCCTGGGTAGAAATAATCAAAGTGTGCATGTGTCGATATATTTGTTTAAGATGAAGCAAGCAATATGTTTAAGATGTCTTGACCCTGGGTGACAAGGCTTACGCAATCGAAATAGCAAAGCTTCTTGACCCTGGCAATGACTATTTTGATTCAAAAGTGTTATCTAACTGTCACTGCACTCAGCAGCACAAGAAAGGTCTTGATGTGGATCTTGGAGCTGACAGTCTTGCAGTGATTCTTGATGACAAAAAGAAGTTAAGGGATTTTATTTGGATAAACTGGTTGGCTACAGAAGATTTCTCACTGATTTAATTACATGACTGGAACTAACCTCAATGGTACCAATTTGTTTAGGTATGGCAGAAGCACACGATTTTGGATGTCCTGAAGCGCATAAACCTCTGTAAGCGTTTTACCTTTAGCGTCTGCACCATCTCTTCTGTAGGGTGTTGAAACTACCCTTTGAGAGAAATTGGTACAGTATGATGCCTATGGGAAGAAGTGGTTCTTTGAGAGAAATCAGTTTTACACAGAAGAATTGGTACAGTATTTGGATCTCCTGGTTATATACTGTTACAAGTTAGAAATCAGTTACTGGTACAGTATGATGTGCATTATGAGTAAACTGTTCATGCGATGGCTGTATGAGATGCGATGGCTGTATCAAATAATACCTATATCTCGCTCGAGGGCAGGAGACCTCGCTCGATCCTGGACGTATCAGCGCATGTATGAGATGCGATGGATGTATCAGCGCCGGATCCTAGACGTGTTCGGCGGCGGATCCTGGACGCGTTCAGCATCGGATCCTAGACGTGACCAATGGAGGGCGGCGAGGGAAGAGCCTTTGGTGTGCGAGGCCGGCGGCGAAGGGATGGAGCAGCGGCGGCGAAGGGATGAAGGGCGGCGGCGAAAGGATGAAGGGCGAAGGGATGAGAGATTCTTGCTCGAGGGCAGGAGACCTCGCTCTACGTGCAGGCGATTGGTTTAGGGTTTCTTTTGCTGGTTAATTTTCAGAGGTTTTTTTTTGCTGGTTAATTTTCGTAGATTTTATTTGCTTTGCTTGTCTTGGGTGCGATCGGAAGTTAGGCCCTAGAGGGCATGGGGCGGGTGGGGGCCTCGGTATGAGGTTTTTTCGGTTCGTGGCGGCTTAGTGTGAGGTGGGAGGAGATACCAAAAAAACCATGGGAGGTGGGACGAAAAAAAACCTAGAAGCGAGACTACCAACTGCTCCATTAGGAGTAGAGATTATGGTTAATTATTCTCAATGGTACACCGAAAGATCCACTAGTAAAAAGGATCATGCAATTTAAGAAATTAATGTTTTGAGTGGAAAGATGGATGAATTTATGAAATTATTTTCTAATAAAAGTGTTTCTTCTGATCCTAATGATATGCCTTTGTCCACTTTGATAGAGAATAATAATGAATCTATGGATGTGAATTTTGTTGGTAGGAACAATTTTGGTAACAACGTGTATAGAGGCAATTTTAACCCTAGGCCGTTTCTTAGTAATTCCTCTAATAATTATGGTAATTCCTACAACAACTCTTATGTAAATTTTAATAAGATGCCTTCTGATTTTGAGAATAGTGTTAAAGAATTTATGAATTCACAAAAGAATTGCAATGCTTTGATTGAAGAAAAATTGCTTAAGATTGATGAATTGGCTAGGAACGTGGATAGAATTTCTCTTGATATTGATTCTTTGAAACTTAGATCTATCCCACCTAAGAATGATATCAATGAGTCTCTCAAGGCCATGAGAATTTCCATTGATGAGTGCAAAAAAAGAGCCGCTAAGATGCGTGCTAAAAAAGATTGGTTTGTAAAAGCGTGTTCTTCTAGTCTTCATGATAATAATGATGAAGATCTAAAAGTGATTGATGTGACTCATATTTAATGTTTGTTTTCCAATATGAATCTTGATAAATATGGGACTCGAGAGGAGTCAACTTTATTTAAAATGTGTCCCAATGATTTGGAGTTTTTAGATCTAGATGCAAAAAATGATAAAAGTGGGATTGGAGAGGTCAAGACTTTAAGTAGCAATGAACCCACTATTTTGGATTTCAAGGAATTTAATTATGATAATTTTTCTTTAATGGATTGTATTTCCTTGCTGCAATCTGTGTTAAATTCCCCTCATGCTTACTATCAAAACAAAGCTTTTACTAAACATATCGTTGATGCTATGTTGCAATCTTTTGAAGAAAAGCTTGAACTAGGAGTTTCTATCCCTAGAAAACTTTATGATGAGTGGGAACCTACTATTAAGATTAAGATTAAAAATTATGAATGCTATGCTTTGTGTGATTTGGTTGCTAGTGTTTTCACGATTTCAAAAACTTTGTGTGATGTCCTAGGTTTCCATGAATTTGATGATTGTTCTTTAAATTTGCATCTTGCGGATTCCACCATTAAGAAACTTATGGGAAGGATTAATGATGTTATTATTGTTGAAAATAGGAATTATGTGCATGTAGATTTCATTGTTCTTGATATATAGATTGCAACCCTACTTGTCCTATTATTCTTGGTGACCTTTTCTTAGAACGATTGGTGCAATTATTGATACGAAAGAAGGAAACATTAGATTCCAATTTTCGTTAAGGGAAGGCATGGAATACTTTCTTAGTAAGAAAATTAAATTGCCTTATGAATCTATTATGAGAGCCACTGATGGATTGTGTACCAAAGATGACAATACCTAGATCTATTCGTGTTTTTATGCATAGCTAGGGGCGTTAAACCATAGCGCTTGTTGGGAGGCAACCCAATTTTATTTTTGTTCGTTGCTTTTTGCTCCTTTTTAGTAATAAATAATTCATCTAGCCTATGGTTAGATGTGTTTTATGTTTTAATTAGTGTTTGTGCCAAGTAGAACCTTTGGGAAGACTTGGGTGAAACTTGATTTGATCTTGCTGAAAAACAGAAACTTTAGCTGTAACGCCCCGGATTCGATGCGCCATGTGTCTTCCAGTTATTCGCCGTCGTTGCCATGTCATTTGCTTGCATGTTGCACTTTGCCATGTCATCATATGCATTTCATATCATGTCATCATGTGCATTGCATTCGCATACGTGTTTGTTTCATGCATCCGAGCATTTTCCCCGTTGTCCGTTTTACAATCCGGCACTCCTATGTCTTCCGGCGTTCCCCTTTTGCCTCTTTTCGTGTGCGGGTGTTAAACTTTCTCGGAATGGCCCGAGGTTTGTCAAGCGGCCTTGGTATAGCACCGGTAGACCGCCTGTCAAGTTTCGTGCCATTTGGAGGTCGTTTGATACTCCAACGGTTAACCGGGTAACCGTAAATGTCTCTTTTGTTTCCAGCCCAAAACCCCTTCCAAAGTGGCCCAAAGCCCAGCAAACTCCCCTCCATGCTCTCGGTCGTTCGACCACGATCGCGTGGCCGAAAACCGCTCCTCATTTGGACTCTCCTAGCTCCCTCTACCTATAAATATGTGCCTCCCCCTGAAATTCGCGGATGAAACCCTCCAAACCCTAGCAGTTTTTCCTCCTCGCGCCACCGGACACGTCCGCCCGCGCCGGACACGTCCGCCGGCCACGTCGCCCGGACCAACCGCAGGCCGCCACGTCGCCTCGCCGCCGCTCTCCTCCAACCCCCGCACGCCACGTGTCCAGCCGCCGACCAGCGCGCCGCCGAGGCCCGCGGGCCCAGATCCGGCCCGCTAGGCCCGGATCCCGCGCCGCCGCCCCCGCCCGTCGTCTCCGCCGCCGCGCCCTCGCCGGCGTGCAACGCCGCAGCCCCGCCGGCGCGCCTCCCGCTGCCTCGCCGTCACCGGAGTCCCCCGCCGCCGCCGCGCCCGGATCCGGCGAGATCCGGGCGGAAGTCAAGCCGCGCCGCCCCCGCGTCGAGCTCTCCGCTCGCCGGCGCCGCGCCCCGCCGCCCGGCCTCCTCCCCGGCGCCGTTCGGCGCCTCCGCGCCGCGCCCGAGCCGCTCCGCTCCGCCCCGCTCCATCGCCCGGAGCTGCCGCGCCTCCCCGCTCCCCGCGCGGCTCCGCCCCGCGCGTCGCCCGAGGTCGCCGCGCCCGCCGCCCAGCTCGCCGTCCCCGGCGCCGGCGGCCTTCCCCGACCCTGATCCGCCGTCCACGTCGTCTCGGGCGAAGCTCCGGCCCCGCCTCGGTTTGCGTGCCCGAACCCTAGATCCAGATCCGGAGGGTATATTTCCACTAAGTCCCGAAATGTTTGCATAATCATGCCATGTTCATCGTGCTGTATCTCTGCATCCGTAGATCCGTTTTGTGCGTGTAATATGTCAAATTGTTCGCCTCGACGAGTACTTCATTTTATTCCATTGCATCATTTTCATTTGAGCTCATCTTGATGCCCGAAATGCTGTTGGAAGAGTGCATGTTGATGTTAATCTGCTGAAACTGTTATAACTTGCTCATTTATCATTTTTGCCATGATTGATGTGTGCATCCTATGAGGTTGATGTCTTCATGTATGTTGATCTATGCCATGCCATCTTTTCAGGGGTGCCAACCATGTATTTTTGTGAGTTGTGTGCTGAGTGCATCGAGCTTGTTAAGTAGGGTAGTTGCTGTTGCTGTTTTTCCTGGCAGATTCTGTTATATTTTGTTGCTATGTTAACATGTTGCTACTAATCATTCTATGCATAATCTTGAGATGTCCTATAAACATGTTTTGATCTACATGTCATGCTCTATCCATTCATGCCCTTGGTTGCAATTATAGCTTGCTGGAACATGTTGTAATCTTGCTCCAAAGTTGCTTGAAAATGTTGCTGTCAGCCTGTTAACATTAAGTTCACTAGTTCCCATGTGTTTTGCTAGTGTTCCATGCATCCTATAACCTTGATCTTGCCATGCTTAGCTTCATAAACATGCCTTATTACTGTTGGTTGCCTTTCCATGCCATGTATTGCTCTGTAGTGAGTGGTTCAAGCTCACAAACTTGCCTACTTATTGTTGTTCCTGCCATGTTTGAATCTGTAATATAACTTGCCATGTTTACATGGGTGCAATCATATTTTCTGATCCTTTTTGGCTCATGGTCAGTAAGGGACTTTTGATCTATGCATTTAGTAGATTCATGCCATGCCTTTTTTTTGCCATGATAAGTTCCTGTAACATGTTGTTTGCTTGCTCTAAACATTGCAACCTGATGTTATTTCTGCTAAAGTTTGAAACTGTTATTATTTGCAATCTTTCCATGTCTTTTTGAGCATGTTCTAGTTGTTTCTGGAGATAGCTCAGTGTTCATGTTTTGTTATGCTTTACGTGTACTTCGTGCCCATGCCTTTTGTTCTTATGTTGGGTTGCTGTAGCATGTTGTTTTGATGCTTGTAAGATGCCTAGTTGCTGTTATGGACAGATTGTTCTTATGACTTGTATAGTGTATGTGTTGCGCCGTTGCTCCGTTTTGAGTGTGCTCTATATGAAACTTGATTGATTTTGCATGTAGTGCCATATTATCATGTTGCATCCTTGTTTTGGTGGGTTTGCTTGATGTTTGAGTGCATTTTGCATCAATGCCATGTTTAACTTGTTTTGCTCATATCTTCTAGGCCGTAGCTCCGAACTAAATGAACTTTATATGTAACTTGACTAGATTTTCGTGTAGATCATCTTGGTTCATCTTAACTTGCTGTTTAACAACTTGAACATAATGTTTATTCAGTTCTGGACCAATTTCGAAATATGCATATGAGGACTTACCGGAATTGTTATATGTTGTTTCCGGCCTCATTTAAACTTGCCTTGATGTGTTGTTCTTGTTTGCATCATCTCTTGTCATGAGTAGCCTCATATAGCTTTCTCATGCATCATGCTTGTTGTGCATCATGTCTTGTTCATGTGTGGTGTGTCTACTATGTTGTGTGCTTCTTCTCGATAGTTCCCGTTTCGTTGCGATCGTGAGGATTCGTTCGTCTTCGTGTGGTTCGTCTTCGTGGCTTCATATTCTTCATGGACTCGTTCTTCTTCCTTGCGGGATTTCAGGCAAGATGACCGCTACCCTGGATCTCATTACTATCATTGCCATGCTAGTTGCTTCGTTCTATCGCTATGCTGCGCTACCTATTACCTGTTTATCAAGCCATCCCATATTGCCATGAACCTCTAACCTTTGACACCTTTCCTATGCAAACCGTTGTTTGGCTATGTTACCGCTTTGCTCAGCCCCTCTTATAACGTTGCTAGTTGCAGGTGAAGTTGAAGATTTCTCCATGGTGAACAGGATTTTGGTTGGGATATCACAATATCTCTTATTTAATTAATGCATCTATATACTTGGTAAAGGGTGGAAGGCTCGGCCTTATGCCTGGTGTTTTGTTCCACTCTTGCCGCCCTAGTTTCCGTCATACCGGTATTATGTTCCCGGATTGTGCGTTCCTAACGCGGTCGGGTGATTTATGGGACCCCCCCTGACAGTTTGCTTTGAATAAAACTTGTCCAGCAAGGCCCAACCTTGGTTTTACCATTTGCCTCACCACCACCTACCTTTCCCTTGGGAGTAATTAACCCATGGGTCATCTTTATTATAGTCCCCCCGGGCCAATGCTTGTCTAAGTGTTGGTCCAAACCAGAGCCACTTGCGGTGCCGCCCCTAGGCAACTTGGGGTATCGTCGGTTGCCGTACGTAGTGTTCATCCGGTCGTGGCCTGAGACGAGATACGCGCGGCTACTATCAGGATGTCGGCACGCCGGGAGGTCTTGCTGGTCTTGTTTTACCATTGTCGAAATGTCTTGTAAACCGGGATTCCGAGACTGATCGGGTCTTCCTGGGAGAAGGTCTATTCCTTCGTTGATCGCGAGAGCTTGTCATGGGCTAAGTTGGGACACCCCTGCAGGGTATAAACTTTCGAGAGCCGTGCCCGCGGTTATGTGGCAGATGGGAATTTGTTAATGTCCGGTCGTAGATAACTTGACACCAGATCCGAATTAAAACGCATCAACCGTGTGTGTAGCCATGATGGTCTCTTCTCGGCGGAGTCCGGGAAGTGAACACGGTCTTTGGGTTATGTTTGACGTAAGTAGGTGTTCAAGATCACCTCTTGATCATTGCTAGCTTCATGACCGTTCTGCTTGCTCTCTTCTCGCTCTTATTTGCGTTGGTTAGCCACCATACTTGCTTAGTCGCTGCTGCAACCTCACCACTTATCCATTTTCCTACCCATTAAGCTTTGCTAGTCTTGATACCCATGGTAATGGGATTGCTGAGTCCTCGTGGCTCACAGATTACTACAACAATAGTTGCAGGTACAGGTTATGTGATGATCTTGACGCGAGAGTGATGTTGCTTGTTTTGGAGTTTCTTCTTCTGCTTCTTCGATCAGGGGATAGGTTCCAGGTCGGCAGCCTGGGCTAGCAGGGTGGATATTGTTTGAGTTTCTGTTTATGATTCATCCATAGACGGATGTTGTTCTTGTATGTTGTATTGCTGTATTCAGGTGACACTGTATGTCTTGGATGTATCCCCACTATTATGTAATGTTGATGTAATGATATCCACCTTGCAAAAGCGTTCCAATATGTGGGTCTATCCTTGCTGGGACCTTCGAGTTCCTTTTGGATAGGGTCGCATATTGGGCCTGACATTAGCACTCACGAGATTAGTTGTCATTTTTTACAGAAGAGTGCTTTTAAGTTTATTCTTTTTGCAGAAGATTAATAGACAAATTCCTCACGTCCACCAATTTATTTCAGAATTTTTGGAGTTACATAAGTATTCGAGAGTTACATATTACTACAAACTGTTCTGTTTTTGACAGATTCTGTTTTTCGCGTGTTGTTTGATTTTTTGATGAATCTATTAGTAGTATAGGGGGGGTTTGAAGTTGGAATAAAGTAGATACTGTAGATACAGAGCCTAAGCTTGGGGATGCCCAAGGCACCCCAAGGTAAAATCCAAGGACAACCAAAAGCCTAAGCTTTGGGATGCCCTGGAAGGCATCCCCTCTTTCGTCTTCGTCTATCGGTAACTTTACTTGAGGCTATATTTTTATTCACCACATGATATGTGTTTTGCTTGGAGCATCTTGTATGATTTGAGTCTTTGCTATTTATTTTACCACAATCATACTTGATGTACACACCTTTTGGGAGAGACACGCATGAATCATGATTTATTAGAATACTCTATGTGCTTCACTTATATCTTTTGAGCTAGACAATATTGTTGTAGTGCTTCACTTATATCCTCTCAGAGCACAACAGTGGTTTTATTTTATAGAAATTGTTGAACTCTCATGCTTCACTTATATTATTTTGAGAGTATCCTAGAACAACATGGTAATTTTGCTTTAATTATAAAATTAGTCCTAATATGATGGGCATCCAAGATGGATATAATAAAAACGTTCATATAAAGTGCATTGAATACTATGAGAAGTTTGATTCTTTATGATTGTTTTGAGATATGAAGATGGTGATATTAGATTCATGCTAGTGGAGTAAGTATGAATTTGAGAGATACTTGTGTTAAAGTTTGTTATTCCCGTAGCATGCACGTATGGTGAACCGTTATGTGATGAATTTGGAGCATGATTTATTTATTGATTGTCTTCCTTATGAGTGGAGGTCGGGATCGCGTGATGGTTAACTCCTACCAACCCTTCCCCTAGGAGTACTTTGTTTTGATGACTTGTAGATTTTTGCAACAAGTACGTGAGTTCTTTATGACTAATGTTGAGTCCATGGATTATACACACTCTCACCCTTCCACCATTGCTAGCCTCTCTTGTGTCGCGCAACATTCGCCGGTACCATAACACCCACCATTACCTTCCTCAAAACAGCCACAATACCTACCTATTATGGCATTTCCATAGCCATTCCGAGATATATTGCCATGCAACTTTCCACCGTTCCGTTTATTATGACACGCTTCATCATTGTCATATTGCTTTGCATGATCATGTAGTTGACATTGTATTTGTGGCAAAGCCACCGTTCATAAAATTTTTCATACATGTCACTCTTGAATCATTGCACATCCTGGTACACTGCCGGAGGCATTCACATAGAGTCAACTTTTGTTCTAAGTATTGAGTTGTAATTCTTGAGTTGTAAGTAAATAAAAGTGTGATGGTCTTCATTATTAGACTATTGTCCCATGTGAGGAAAGGATGATGGAGACTATGATTCCCCCACAAGTCGGGATGAGACCCCAGACGAAAAAAAAGAGGCCATAAAAAAGAGAAGGCCCAAATAAAAAAAAACTGAGAGAAAAAGAGAGAAGGAGCAATGTTACTATCATTTTTCAACATTTGTGCTTCAAAGTAGCACCATGATCTTCATGATAGAGAGTCTCCTATGTTTTCACTTTCATATACTAGTGGGAATTTTCATTATAGAACTTGGCTTGTATATTCCAATGATGGGCTTCCTCAAAGCGCCCTAGGTCTTCGTGAGCAAGCAAGTTGGATGCACACCCACTTAGTTTCTTTTTGAGCTTTCATACACTTATAGCTCTAGTGCATTCGTTACATGGCAATCCCTTCTCACTCACATTGATATCTATTGATGGGCATCTGCATAGCCCATTGATACGCCTAGTTTATGTGAGACTATCTTCTTCCTTTTTGTCTTCTCTGCAACCACCATTCTATTCCACTTATAGTGCTATATCCATGGCTCGCGCTCATGTATTGCGTGAAGATTGAAAAATTTTGAGAACATCAAAAGTATGAAACAATTGCTTGGCTTGTCATCGGGGTTGTGCATGATTTAAATATTTTGTGTGATGAAGATAGAGCATAGCCAGACTATATGATTTTGTAGGGATAACTTTCTTTGGCCATGTTATTTTGAGAAGACATGATTGTTTTTTTAGTATGCTTGAAGTATTATTATTTTTATGTCAATATTAAACTTTTGTCTTGAATCTTTCGAATCTGAACATTCATGCCACAATAAAGAAAATTACATGGATAAATATGTTAGGTAGCATTCCACATCAAAAATTATGTTTTTATCATTTACCTACTCGAGGACGAGCAGGAATTAAGCTTGGGGATGCTTGATATGTCTCCAACGTATCTATAATTTTTGATTGTTCCATGCTATTATATTATCTGTTTTGGATGTTTAATAGGCATTTATATGCTATTTTATATTATATTTAGTACTAACCTATTAACCGAGGGCCCAGTGCCAGTTTCTGTTTTTTTGCCTATTTTAGAGTTTTGCAGAAAAGGAATACTAAACGGAGTCCAAACGGAATGAAACCTTCGCGGTTATCTTTCTTGAATTGAAAGCAAACCAGAAGACATGGAGATGAAGTCGGAGACGCTACGAGGAAGCCACGAGGCAGGAGGGCGTGCCCAGGGGGTAGGGCGCGCCCCCACCCTTGTGGGCCCCTCGTGGCACCCCGGACCTAGTTCCTTCGCCTATATATACTCTTATACCCTAAAAACATCCAGGGGAGCCACGAAACCACTTTTCCACCACCACAACCTTCTGTACCCGTGAGATCCCATCTAGGGACCTTTTCCGGTGTCCTGCCAAAGGGGGATTCGATCATGGAGGGCTTCTACATCAACACCATTACCTCTCCGATGAAGCGTGAGTAGTTACCATAGACCTTCGGGTCCATAGTTATTAGCTAGTTGGCTTCTTCTCTCTCTTTGATTCTCAATACCATGTTCTCCTCGATGTTCTCGGAGATCTATTCGATGTAATATTCTTTTGCGGTGTGTTTGCCGAGATCCGATGAATTGTGGATTTATGATCAAGATTATCTATGAATATTATTTGGTTCTTCTCTGAATTCTTATATGCATGAATTGATTTCTGTGCAAGTCTCTTCGAATTATCGGTTTAGTTTGGCCTACTAGATTGATCTTTCTTGCAATGGGGAGAAGTGCTTAGCTTTGGGTTCAATCTTGCGGTGTCCTTTCCTAGAGACAGTAGGGGCGGCAAGGCACGTATTGTATTGGTGCCATCGAGGATAAAAAGATGGGGTTTTGATCATATTGCTTGAGTTAATTCCTCTACATCATGTCATCTTGCTTAATGCGTTACTCCGTTCTTTATGAACTTAATAATCTATATGCATGCTGGATAGCGGTCGATGTGTGGAGCATGCAGGCAGGAGTCGGTCTACTTGACACGGACGTGATGCCTATGTTCATGATCATTGCCTTAGATATGGTCATAACTATGCGCTTTTCTATCAATTGCTCCGCAGTAATTTGTTCACCCACCATAATATTTGCTATCTTGAGAGAAGCCACTAGTGAAACCTATGGGCCACGGGTCTCTTTTCCATTATATTGAATTTCGCTTACATCTTATTGGTTTCCGATCTATTACTTTTCAATCTTTACTTACAAATCTATGAACCAAAAATACCAAAAATATTTACTTCATTGTTTATCTATCTCTTTCAGATCTCACTTTTGCAAGTGACCATGAAGGGATTGACAACCCCTTTATCGCGTTGGATGCAAGTTGTTCATTGTTTGTGCAGGTATTAGGTGACTTGTGTGTCGTCTCCTACTGGATTGGTAGCTTGGTTCTCAAAACCGAGGGAAATACTTACTCTACACTACTAAAAAATACACTTCTGTGATGATACGTGTTTGTTAAAGTAGATCGCGTTTTTTGTCATGCATGTACATCCATGACGATTTTATGACAGAATCAGATAGTCATACCTGTGCTGTCGTAGAAGTGTTCCATGACATTACCAAAATTATCATCACGAAAGTGTCCACTTCCATGACGATAAATCACGCGTCACAGAAGTGCTTTCGTCAAGGGTGGCTGACACGTGGCATCCGCCGTAACGGAACGTCGTTAAGCTATCAAGTCCGATTTTGGATCCAATAACCCGCTAACAGCCCCGACCAATGGGGATTTTCCACGTGTAAATTCAGCATTGGTTGGAGGAAACACGTGTCGGCTCACCGTTGGGATAGATGTCATCCACTCATTGGACCGAAGGCACCTATGATATGTCGACACGTGGCACGACCCAATAGAGGCCCATTCCTGTGAAAAGGCCGGCCCATTTGACTTGGTCAAAGGTGGCGTGCCGGCCCAAAGAAAGCATGTTAACGGCTTGTTCGCATATAGCCCATTTACAGCCCGCTAACCCAGGGCCCGTTACGACCTATCCGAATTAGGCCCAGTAGCTCATCTGGGCCCTCCAATATGATTCCAGCCCAATTTAAGTTCCGGCCCATGTAGGGCCCATTACGTCTTTCGGCTCATATGAGGCCCTTTGTAACTCTTGGCCCGTTACGGCCCGTGGTGAAACTGGCCCGTAATGAACAGTGTATCAATTTATACCCATTAACGGCCCGTTAATCCATTGGGCCATTTGCAGCCCATGTTATCTTTTGGCAGTCTCAGGGCCCATTTATTCTTGGGCTCATTTCCAGCAATCGGTTACTTACGGCCCGTTACTGCCATTTTATGCTTGTGGGCCAAATTCAGCCCGTGATTACAGTCGGCCCGTTTGTGGCCCGTTAATACATTGGGCCGTTTTCATAGCATCATCAAATACGACCTATTAACAATGGCCCATTATGGTCGACCCATGAATGGACGATTCCAACTCTAGCCCGCTTACGGCCATAATGCGGTCTGTTATTGGCCCATATTTGGCCAATCGGTCATATGGCCCGTATAAGGCCCACTGATGATACAACCCATAGAAGGCCCATTGTTTCTATGGCCCGTAGAAGGCCCATTGTTTCTACGGCCCGTAGGAGGCCCAGTGTCTCTACAGTAAATATGTAGCCCATGGTTATTGTGGCCTAGTTATAAAAAATAGGTTATTGTGGCCACTAGCAAACCGCGGAAAAAGAATTGCACTGACTACAAGCAAACAAATAAACAAGACAACAAGGAAATAGGAAAGCAACTTACGCTATGCTATCACGGCTATTACACATATTGAAGGAAATATGCCCTAGAGGCAATAATAAAGTTGTTATTTATATTTCCTTATATCATGATAAATGTTTATTATTCATGCTAGAATTGTATTAACCAGAAACTTAGTACATGTGTGAATACATAGACAAACATAATGTCACTAGTATGCCTCTATTTGACTAGCTCGTTGAATCAAAGATGATTAAGTTTCCTAGCCATAGACACGAGTTGTCATTTGATTAACGGGATTACATCATTAGAGAATGATGTACTTGACCCATTCCGTTAGCTTAGCACTTGATCGTTTAGTATGTTGCTATTGCTTTCTTCATGACTTATACATGTTCCTATGACTATGAGATTATGCAACTCCCGAATACCGGAGGAACACTTTGTGTGCTACCAAACATCACAACGTAACTGGGAGATTATAAAGGTGCTCTACAGGTGTCTCCAATGGTACTTGTTGAGTTGGCATAGATCAAGATTGGGATTTGTCACTCCGATTGTCGGAGAGGTATCTTTGGTCCCTGTCGGTAATGCACATCACTATAAACCTTGCAAGCAATGTGACTAATGAGTTAGTTACGGGATGATGCATTACGGAACGAGTAAAGAGACTTGCCGGTAACGAGATTGAACTAGGTATTGAGATACCGACGATCGAATCTCGGGCAAGTAACATACCGATGACAAAGGGAACAACGTATGTTGTTATGCGGTTTGACAGATAAAGATCTTCGTAGAATATGTAGGAGCCAATATGAGCATCTAGGTTCCGCTATTGGTTATTGACTGGAGACGTTTCTCGGTCATGTCTACATAGTTCTCGAACCCGTAGGGTCCGCACGCTTAACGTTCGGTGACGATTTATATTATGAGTTATGTGTTTTGATGTACCGAAGGTAGTTTGGCGTACTAGATGAGATCGGGGACATGACGAGGAGTCTCGAAATGGTCGATATGTAAAGATCGATATATTGGACAACTATATTCGGATATCGGAAAGGTTCCGAGTGATTCGGGTATTTATCGGAGTACCGGAGAGTTATGGGAATACACCAGGGAGTATATGGGCCTTATTAGGATTAAAGGGAGAGAGAGAGAGAGTCAGGCCGCACCCCTGCCCCCCCCCAAGGCCTTGTCCGAATTGGACTAGGGGGAGGGGCGACAACCCCTCCTTCCTTCTCTTCTTTCTTCCCTTTCCTTCTCTCCTACTCCTACTACTTGGAAGGGGGGAATCCTACACCCGGTGGGAGTAGGACTCCTCCAGGGCGCGCCATAGGAGGGCCGGCCCTCCCCCCTCCTCCACTCCTTTATATACGGGGAGGGGGGCACCCCATGGACACACAAGTTGATCATTGATATTTTGGCCGTGTGCGGTGCCCCCCTCCACCATAATCTACCTCGGTCATATCGTAGTGGTGCTTAGGCAAAGCCTTGCGTCGGTAGCTTCATCAACACCGTCATCACGCCGTCGTGCTGACGGAAATCTCCCTCGAAGCTCTACTGGATCGTGAGTTCGTGGGACGTCACTAAGCTGAACGTGTGCAGATCGTGAAGGTGCCGTACGTTTCGTACATGGATTGGTCGATCATGAAGACGTACGACTACATCAACTGCGTTGTCATAACGCTTCCGCTTATGGTCTACGAGGGTACATGGACGACACTCTCCCCTCTCGTTGCTATGCATCACCATGATCTTGCGTGTGTGTAGGAATTTTTTTGAAATTACTACATTCCCCAACAATGGCATCTGAGCCAGGTTTATGCATAGATGTTATATGCATGAGTAGAACACAAGTGAGTTGTGGGCGATACAAGTCATACTGCTTACCAGCATGTCATACTTTTGTTCGGCAGTATTGTTGGATGAAGCGGCCCGGACCGACATTACGCGTACGCTTATGCGAGACTGGTTCTACTTTGCACACAGGTGGCTGGCGGGTGTCAGTTTCCCTAACTTTAGTTGAACTGAGTGTGGCTATGCCCGGTCCTTGAGAAGGTTAAAACAGCACCAACTTGACGAAATATCGTGGCGGTTTTTATGCGTAGGTAAGAACGGTTCTTGCTGAGCCCGTAGCAGCCACGTAAAATTTGCAACAACAAAGTAGAGGACGTCTAACTTGTTTTTGCAGGGCATGTTGTGATGTGATATGGTCAAGACGTGATGAGATATAAATTGCCTTATGGTTGTCTCTTTATTGCATAAGATGTAAGCGCCAAATAATTGCTTTACTTTATTGCTATGCGATAGCAATAGTTGCAAGAGCAATAGTTGTTGAGACGACCATGTGACGACACATTGATATAGATCAATATGATGGCGATCATGGTGTCATGCTGATGACGATGGAGATCATGACGATACTTTGGAGATGGAGATCAAAGGCACCAGATGATGATGGCCATATCATGTCACATATTTTGATTGCATGTGATGTTTATCTTTTATACATCTTATTTTGCTTAGTTCAGCGGTAGCTTTATAAGACAATCTCTCACTAAGTTTTAAGGTAAGAGTGTTCTCCCTGAGTATACACCATTGCCAAAGTTTGTCGTGCCGAGACACCACGTGATGATTAGGTGTGATAAGCTCAAAGTTCACCTACAACGGGTGCAAGCCAGTTTTGCACACGAGAAATACTCAGGTTAAACTTGACGAGCCTAGCATATGCAGATATGGCCTCGGAACACTGAGACCGAAAGGGCGAGCGTGAATCATATAGTAGATATGATCAACATAGTGATGTTCACCATTGAAAACTACTCCATTTCACGTAATGATCGGTTTCGGTTTCGTTGATATGGATCACGTGATAACTTAGATGACTAGAGGGATGTCTATCTAAGTGAGAGTTCTTAAGTAATATGATTAGGTTGAACTTTAATTTATCATGAACTTAGTCCTGACGGTATTTGCATAACTATGTTGTAGATTAATAGCTCGCGTTATTGCTCCCCATTTATTTTTGATATGTTCCTAGAGAAAACTAAGTTGAAGGATGATAGTAGCAATGATGCGGACTGGGTCCGTGATCTGAGGTTTATCCTCATTGCTGCATAGAATAATTATGTCCTTGATGCATCGCTAGGTGACAGACCTATTGCAGGAGCAGATGCAGACGTTATGAACGTTTGGCTAGCTCAAAATGATGACTACTTGATAGTTTAGTGCACCATGCTTAACGGCTTAGAATCGGGACTTCAAAGACGTTTTGAACGTCATGGACCATATGAGATGTTCCAGGAGTTGAAGTTAATATTTCAAGCAAATACCCGAGTTGAGAGATATGAAGTCTCCAACAAGTTCTATAGCTAAAAGATGGAGGAGAATAGCTCAAGCAGTGAGCATGTGCTCAGATTTTCTGGGTACTACAATCGCTTGAATCAAGTGGGAGTTAATCTTCCAGATAAGATAGTGATTGACAAAGTTCTCTAGTCACCATCACCAAGTTAGTAGAACTTCATGATGAACTATAATATGCAAGGGATGACGAAAGTGATTCCCGAGCTTTCCATGATGATGAAATCGATGAAGGTAGAAATCAAGAAAAAGCATCAAGTGTTGATGATTAACAAGACCACTAGTTTCAAGAAAGGGCAAAGGGAAAGAAAGGGAGCTTCATGTAGAATGGCGAGCAAGTTGTCACTTACGTGAAGAAACCCAAAGCTAGACTAAAGCCTGAAACTGAGTGTTTCTACTACAAAGGAAATGGTCACTGGAAGCGGAAATTCCCTAAATATTTGGTGGATAAGAAGGATGGCAGAGTGAACAAGGGTATATTTGATATACAGGTAATTGATGTGTACCTTACTAGTGTTTATAGTAGCCCCTGGGTATTTGATACTTGTTCGGTTGCTAAAAATTAGTAACTCGAAACAGGAGTTACAAAATAAACAGAGACTAGTTAAGGGTGAAGTGACGATGTCTGTTGGAAGTGGTTCCAAGATTGATGTAATCATCATCGCACACTCCCTATACTTTCGAGATTAGTGTTGTACCTAAATAAGTGTTATTTGGTGTTTGCATTGAGCATGAATATGATTTGATCATGTTTATTGCAACACGGTTATTCATTTAAAGTCAGAGAATAATTGTTGTTCTGTTTACATGAATAAAACCTTCGATGGTCAATACACCCAATGAAAATAGTTTGTTGGATCTCAATCATAGTGACACATATATTCATAATATTGAAGCCAAAAGATGCAAAGTTAATAATGATAGTGCAACTTATTTGTGGCACTGCTGTTTAGATCATATTGGTGTAAAGCGCATGAAAAAACTCCATAAAGATGGATTTTTGGAATCACTTGGTTATGAATCATTTGATGCTTGCAAACCGTGCCTTTTGGGCAAGATGACTAAAACTCCGTTCTCCGGAACAATGGAACGAGCTACTGACTTGTTGGAAATAAGACATAACGATGTATGCGGTCCAATGAGTATTGATGCTCGTGGCGGGTATCGTTATTTTCTGACCTTCACAGATGATTTGAGCAGATATGAATATATCTACTTAATGAAGCAAAAGTCTGAAACATTTGAAAAGTTCAAAGAATTTCAGAGTGAAGTGGAGAATCATCGTAACAAGAAAATAAAGTTTCTACAATCTGATCGTGGAGGAAAATATTTTGTTACGAGTTTGGCCTTCATTCAAAAACAATGTGCAATAGTTTCACAGCTCACGCCACATGGAACACCACAACGTAATGGTGTGTCCGAACGTCGTAACCGCACTTTATTGGATATGGTGCGATCTATGATGTATCTTACCGATTTACCACTATCGTTTTTGGGTTAAGCATTAGAGACAGCTACATTCACTTTAAATAGGCCACCATCAAAATCCGTTGAGCCGTCTGTCGGTGTCAAAACTGGCGAATCTCGGGTAGGGGGTCCCAAACTGTGCGTCTAAGGCTAATGGTAACAGGAGGCGGGGGACACAATGTTTACCCAGGTTCAGGCCCTCTCTATTGGGGTAATACACTACTTTCTGCTTGATTAATCTTGATGATATGAGTATTACAAGAGTTGATCTACCACAAGATCGTAGAGGCTAAACCCTAGAAGCTAGCCTATGATTATGATTGTTCTTGTCCTACGAACTAAACCCTCCGATTTATATAGACACCGGAGGGGGCTAGGGTTAGAACAGAGTCGGTTACAGAGAAGGAAATCTACATATCCGAATTGCCAAGCTTGCCTTCCACGCAAAGGAGAGTTCCACCCGGACACGGGACGAAGTCTTCAATCTTGTATCTTCATAGTCCAACAGTCCGGCACAAGTACATAGTCCATCTGTCCAATGACCCCCTAATCCAGGACTCCCTTAGTAGCCCCTGAACTAGGCTTCAATGATGATGAGTACGGAGCGTAGATTGTCTACGACATTGCAAGGCGGATTCCTCCTCCGAATACCCCAAGGTATATTTTGAACACATGAACTGTGTCCGGCTCTGCAAAACAAATTCCACATACCACCGTAGAGAGCACAATATTCCACAAATCTAATCTGCTGGCAACTTTTTGCAGCATGACATCACACTGTAGCCTGTTCATTGTTCGAACTATTTTTCTCAACCTGCAACTGCGCATCTTGCGAGGCTGTTTTACTGGCACGTCTTCTCGAAGCAGAGATCGTGTCCCCTTATCGCGGGATTCTCATCAATACGGGTGTGGGTAACCCAACCACGCCATCAACACGGCGCTTGGGGAATAAGCGAGTTTACCGGGCATGTGGGGAGGCGCAGGATCCCTGCTGCCTTTATAAGGAGATAAGGACTCCTCCTTTTTCACCCATGCCTTCTCCTTCCTCTGCTCATCCATTCTCTCCCACTCGAGCTCCAGCGCCCAAGCATTCGTCTTCTCCGCCCATAAAGGCCCTCCGAAAATGTCCGGATCTGGAGCAGGAGGCAAGTGGATGGCCTCTACCATCCGGGAGAAGGATATCAAAAAGCTTCGGGAGGCCGGGTATCTGGGCAAGAAAATCAGTCATCATCTCACGACGGCGGGACAGATCGTCCCAACCTCGAAACTCCATGAGAGGGTCATATTCTTCCCGCATTTTGTCCGCGGGCTAGGGTTTTGCCTCCACCCATGCGTTCGCGGCATCATGTATTACTACGGGATCGATTTTCACGATCTATCCCCCAATTTCTTCCTCAACATCTTGACATTCATCGTCGTGTGCGATGCCTTTCTCCACATCTCGCCACACTTCGGCTTATGGCTGAAGATTTTTAATGTGAAGCCCAAGGTAGTGAGCGGCGAGCACGCCGAATACGGAGGCGCCATGGTGAGCAAGATGCCCAACGTCACATGGCCATCAGGTACTTTCAATGATTCCGTCAAAGAGTGGCGGCAGCAGTGGTTTTACGTCACTGAGCTGCACCGCACGGAATGGGCCGCCGCTCCCAAAGTCAGATCCGGAGCTCCCCTGCGGCTTACGTCCTGGCCCAAGAAGGGCCTGACTGGTCTTCGCCCGATGTGTTATCGGTGCTCCAGACACGCATCGAGGATATGGAAGACAAGAATATCAAACTTTTCAATGTAGTCCAGGTGACGTTAGTTCGGTGGATTCTCTCTTGCCAACACAGGGCCTGTAATTTGTGGGAATTCGACCCGGCCAAGCACCAGAACCTACTGGAGTTCTTCGGCTCCTCGCAAAAGGATATATGGAAGGTGCTCTTTAAGTTCGGCAAATCATGGCCGGACTCAGTCGAAGACTGCGGGCACCAACTGTCCCGTCCTGCAAGTTCGGTAAGCCATTATGTGTTGACAAGTCACACATTTTATTTGCATAACCCAAGAGAAATGCTTAATGTGCTTTCCATATTTTTCCTAGTGCTGGACGAAGAAGGCGGGGCAGATCTACTATCCGGCCCCACTGCCAGAAGAACCGGCTGGCCCACTTCTGATGAAGATGCTGGTCCCGGCGGCTTACAAGGCGCCGAAGAAGAAGGCCAAGAAGGAGGCCAGAGAGAACAGGGGCGGCCTTCATCGTCGCGCCACTTCGGACGCAATATCCGAAGACTCTGATGCCTGCTCTTCCTCCGGAGAGGACGAGGAAGAGGAGGAAAACCAATCCCCAGCGAGGGGAAGAAAGAAAAGAACGGCCTCCACATCCTTGGAGGCCGAGTCGCCTAAGAAGGGAAAAACTCCCCTTCCGAAGGAGTCCACTGCCGCTGCCGACAGCAGCCCAGAGTGGGATCCCAGGGCCCATCCCCTGGTGAACTCGTGAGTATAAAATCCAAACACGCTTTTGCATCCAGAATCACTGTGGCATGATGCTTTAATCATTGAGTCATACGTTTTGCAGTCCGGCGAGGTCCCGCACCGAACAATCCTCATCGAAAGTCTTGCCGGACTGAGCTCGGATGCTATGGACAGCGGGACACCCCCGAAGGCCCCCTCCCCAAAACACGTGAGTGATACCGAGGCATCGTCCCTAGGCCAAGGAGGGGGCGACAAGAACGTCAAGGGAGCGCCAGGGGGTCAAACCTTGGTGACCGGACACACGGGAGAAGAGGCTCCCGTGGACATCGACAGCGGGGGCTATCTCAAATTCAGCCCCCCGCCGGACACAATTTCAAAGACCAATACGGCTCTGGAATCAGGTAAGCAGCCTCCCTCGGCTGGAGGGGGTGCACATGTTCTATCGGCAACCTCTATCCAACCAGAGGTGCCGAATACTTTATCGGCGATGCTAAAGAGCGCCTCCATCATTGAAGAACACCGCGCCCTTATGGGTGCGGTGATTGAGAAGATTCAGTCCGCTGAGAGTGGACTGAATGAAGCCTGTGTCAGGCTTATAACAGGCTTTGTGGTATGTTTTGTGAGGTTTCGAAGAGCGTCATAATATAAGTAGTAGCCCCTGATACACTGTTCAGTGGAAGAACCGGACAGAGGATCAAATATATGTTCGCATGAGACTTACTTTATGGCATCTCGCCCTCTCTCTCTTTTTTATTAGCAGGCGTCTGTAGAGACTGCCGCCTCTCATACTACGGAAGTCTCCGGACTGAAGCAGAGTCTGGAGCGGGCCAAAAAAGAACTTGGCCGATTGAAGCAGCAGGTGGAGGATAACCAAGGTATGCAAGAACCTTGCTCGCGTTCAGCGCGAATAAATAATTTAGTTGATGAAAATATGTTCTTAATGTGCTCTAGTGGCGATGACCGAAGTCGAGGCTCTGAAGAAGGATGTGGCCGAGGCCGAGAAAAAGGCGGCCACAGAGCAGGCTCTTCGTGAGAAGCACGAGGCCAGGGTTATTGAAGCAGAGCAGGAGCTCCAGGAGGCTGTGAAGAAATGCGAGACCTTGGAGCAGAGTTTGACGGAGAAAGATTCCGAACTCACCAAGGCTCATCAAGCTGCACGTGCTGCCCGAGCGGAAACCCAAGGCGCCCTACAGCAAATTCAGGGGGCAAGGAAGATCGCGGCGGGTAAGGCTTTTTCTATACAAAGCAGGTATTTTGAAGGGAGAACATCACGTTTTACTAATTTGAGTTCGGATTTCTCCAGGGGTATTTGCGGAGCTGCCATGCAGCATATCTGATGCCACATAATTCTATCGATCCAAAGAAAGGAGTACTGCGGAGAAGCTCTTCTGGTTGCAGTATTTGGCGCTGGTGTATTCAATGCCTTTTGCCGATCAGCTGAAACAGCTGATGGAACTGCATAAGGCGGCCGAACTAGCCATGGAGGATTTGATTATCCGACTATGGCCTGTCAAGTCGATTCCAAGCAGCTACTTCGGGCTTGTGAAGCGGCTTGTGAGTGCCTGCCCTCGACTTGAAGTCATCAAGCGGTCGGTCTGTATTGAGTGTGCGCGAATGGCCTTCGCCCGCGCGAAGGTGCACTGGACGAAGATGGATGCTGAAATGCTGATGACCGAAGGACCGCCGGAGGGGAAGGAGAACTGCAAGACCGAGTTTTACTATGATGGTGTCCTGAAAGGATCCCGCCTTGTGGCGGAGCAATGCACCAAGGACATTATATTCCCATGAGTATGGTCATGTTGTCCTATGTAATGCTGAACAAGGTCATTTCTATTATTTATTGCCTGTTTTTTTGAAAGTTTTTCCCCCTGTGTGGCCGTTTTGTATATATTAATCCTGAGAGTTGGCCAGTCGTCAGCTTCTGCCCCCACGTAGGAAGTACGGGGGTGTTCGGGAAACCTGAGCACTCTTTACTCCAGTTTTGGGTCCTTGAAGGAGGTGTCCAGCACAACGAACCAGGAAATCAGACTATAAGGCTTTATCCCTCTCACTTAGCCATAGGAGTTTGACAAAAGGAAGGTAGGCGCAGCCCCTGGTGTTTGGAAGACCGCACGAGGGGCTCTATAAGCACCTGATTGGAAGAGAAGCTGATCTATCGCACGCTGCAATAGTTATCGCATAATGCGGAAGAAATCCTTAAAGATTTTGCAACCTCTCGAACAGCTGACCAGCTCTCGCCGTATCATGATAGTCAGTTTTCAGCTTTCTCTACTAAGGCGCTCGTCCGAAAGAACCGGGACACAATCGCAGTAGTTCTCCCGGTGCCACCTTAGCCGATAGAGCGGAACGTAAGGTAGCAAAACACGGGAGCCGGGCAAACCCAACTATGGACCCAAGACATGATTCGGAACCGATGCATATAATGCTATAAGTTCGGGGTACCGAACAACCGTGAGGGTGTTTGGACTTTATTGCCATATTATGCGTACAACGAGGCCCCTGACATATTAAGGCATATTGTAGTGTACGAATGCCATTTGACAATTGATATCAATAAAAAAGAGCAGCAAGTAAGCGTCATATAAAGGCACATATTGTAATTTGAATAATATGTCGATGCGTATGAGTACAAAATAGTGTGATAAAAGGAAATATGACTTCAGAACCTGCTGTGACCGGGGGAGGGAAGTCGTGTGCGGATCCGTATAATAATCAGATGATCATCAAGGGGAATATCTAAGGATTCCCTTACGTGTTTGAGATGTTTTCCTTCTTGGTATATTCGTCCGTTCATGGGTCTGGTCTCCATGTCACCGGTCCTGGCCTACACAAAAGTGGACCTGCAAGGAAAAATGCGAAAAACGTTTGTGTGCCATGGAGTGGTTAAGCCGCATTGTGTGGCCTATCTAGTTTTACCTCCATCTAATGCCGGAGTATTTTAATTGAGCTCCTGATGAGCCGGGCTGTCCTGTCGCGAAGTAGTTTGGACTCCCTTGACGATGTCTAGGAGCTTGGCCGCCGACTCAAGGTTTGATTGAAAGATGCCACTCATTGCTTCTATTGTTAAGGCGACGGTGAATTTTTTGGCGTGGAGGGAGCGTTCGGCCTTGCCATGTTATGACGCCGCGCGGACCGGGCATCTTGAGTTTAAGGTAGGCATAATGTGGCACCGCGTTCAATCGAGAAAACACGGTTCGTCCGAGCAGTGCATGATAGTTACTGCGAAAAGGGACGATGTCGAAGATTAACTCTTCGGTACGGTAATTGTCCGGTGATCCGAAGACTACCTCCAGAGTGATGGAGCCTGTGCAATGGGCCTCCACGCCTGGTATAACAACTTGAAAGGTGGTTTTAATGGGCTTGATCATTGATGGATTGATACCCATCTTGTGCACTGTGTCCTGATATAGCAGGTTTAGACTGATGCCTCCGTCCATAAGGACTCGTGTGAGGTGGAATCCGTAGATTATTGGGTCAAGGACTAGTGCGGCTGAATTGCCCTGGCTAGTATTGGCCGGGTGATCTGTACGGTCAAAGGTGATCGGCCGTAGGTTATATTTTGGGGCGACTGGCTTGGTTGCGTCCACATCCCTAAGAGTGCACCTCCGTTCCAGCTTGGGAATGTGGGTGGCGTTTATCATGTTCACCGTTTTGATTTGTGAGGGAAATTTCTTTTGCCTTACTGTGTTTGTTCACCGGGGCTCCTCCTTGTCGTCCTCGCTTTGAGACCCTTTCTCCTTGTTTTTGGCACCTGGCCTGCCGGCTTGTTTGAAGACCCAGCATTCTCTGTTGGTATGATTGGCTGGTGTTCCTGGGGTGCCATGAATTTGGCATGGACGGTCGAGTATATGGTCCAGACTTGACGGGCCCGGATTGTTCCTTTTGAATGGCTTTTTCCGCTGACCGGATTTAGGGCCACTGAATCTGGCATTGACGGCCGTGTCTTCGATGTTATCACCATTATTGCGACGCTTGTGTTTATTGCGTCGGGGCTTGCCGTTGCTATATCTGGCGTCTGCAGTGCCAGGATTGCTTACTTTGCTGTTGCTATGAGCCAACTAGCTATCCTCGCCCACACAAAAGCGGGTCATGAGTGTCATGAGGGCTGCCATAGTCTTCGGCTTCTCTTGGCCAAGGTCTCCGGCAAGCCACTCGTCACGGATGTTATGCTTAAAGGCCGCTAGGGCTTCGGCATCCGGACAGTCGACTATTTGGTTCTTTTTAGTTAGGAACCGAGTCCAGAATTTCCTGGCTGACTCTCCGGGTTGTTGTGTTATGTGGCTTAAATCATCAGCGTCTGGTGGTCACACATAAGTGCCCTAGAAGTTATCCAAGAATGCATCTTCCAGGTTCTCCCAGCTTCCAATGGAGTTTGCTGGCAAACTATTCAACCAATGCTGAGCCGGTCCCTTGAGTTTTAGTGGGAGGTACTTGATGTCATGTAGATCATCGCCGCGGGCCATGTGAATGTGGAGAAGGAAGTCTTCAATCCATACCGCGGGGTCTGTTGTCCCATCGTATGATTCGATGTTCACGGGTTTAAACCCTTCTGGGAACTCATGATCCATTACTTCGTCAGTGAAGCATAGGGGGTGTGCGGCGCCTCTATGCCGGGCTACATCACAACGCAGTTCAAATGAGTCTGGTCGGTTGTATTTGGCCCGGCTGGATTTGTATTTAGTGTATCCAGTGTGGTGATCATTGTCACGCGTTGGGACGTGATAACCCGCAAGTGTACGGGATAGTTGTAGCCTCTTTCGATAAGTAAGAGTGTCGAACCCAACGAGGAGCTGAAGGTAGAAAAAATACTCTCTCAAGTCCTATCGGCCACTGGTACGAATCTACGCACGCTTGACGTTCGCTTTACCTAGAACAAGTATGAAACTAGAAGTACTTTGTAGGTGTGATAGGATAGGTTTGCAAGATAATAAAGAACACGTAAATATAAACTAGGGGCTGTTTAGATAAAGATGCAATAAAGTAAATATAGCGAGTGTGGAAAAGTGGTGGTAGGAGTTGTGAAATTGCCCCTAAGCAACTGACTATGTTACTAGACCGGTAATCACTATTGAAATTCTATTTGAGGAGAGGCATAAGCTAACATACTTTCTCTACTTGGATCATATGCACTTATGATTGGAACTCTAGCAAGCATCCGCAACTACTAAAGATTCATTAAGGTAAAACCCAACCATAGCATTAAAGTATCAAGTCCCCTTTATCCCATATGCAAACAACCTACTTACTCGGGTCTGTGCTTCTATCACTCACGCCACCCACCATAAGCAAATCATAAACATATTGCAAACCCTATAGCGGGAATCCCTCACGCTTGCGCGAGGGCACAATTGGACAACACCAATAATAAAATATGCAATTCAAACCAATCATAGCAATTCATCAATCACCGATAGGACAACGAAAATCTACTCAGACATCATTGGATGGCAACACATCATCGGAAAATAACATGAAGCATAAAGCACCATGTTCAAGTAGAGGGTACAGCGGGTTGCGGGAGAGTGGACCGCTGAATATAGATGGGGGAAGGTGATGGAGATGTTGGTGAAGATGATGGAGGTCTTGGTGAAGATCGCGATGATGATGATGGCCCCCGGCAGCGCTCCGGCGCCACCGGAAGCAAGGGGGAGAGAGGCCCCCTTCTTCTTCTTCTTCTTCCTTGACCTCCTCCCTAGATGGGAGAAGGGTTTCCCCTCTGGTCCTTGGCTCCCATGGCTTGGGAGAGGCGAGAGCCCCTCCCAGATTGGATCTATTTCTCTGTTTCTGCGTTCTGTTCTAGCTCTGTTTCACCGTTTCGTGTATATATGGAGATCCGTAACTCCGATTGGCCTGAAACCTTCTCCGTGATTTTTTTCCAAATATTATCTTTCTTGCAGTAAAAGAAGAGCATCAACCTCCTTACGGTGGGCTCACGGGGGTAGGGGGCGCGCCCAGGGGGGTCAGGCACGCCCCCCTACCTCGTGACCACCTCGGGCACCGTCTCGCCTGGATTTTTCTTCCGGAATTTTCCATATTTTCCAAAAATAAGCTTCGTCCGTTTTTATCCCGTTTGGTCTCCATTTGATATGGATATTCTGCGAAAGATAAAACATGCAACAGATAGAAACTGGCACTGGGCACTGGATCAATAAGTTAGTCCCAAAAATAATATAAAAAGTTGCCAAAAAGTATATGAAAGTGAATAATATTGGCATGGAACAATAAAAAATTATAGATACGACGGAGACGTATCAGCATCCCCAAGCTTAATTCCTGCTCGTCCTCGAGTAGGTAAATGATAAAAAAGATAATTTTTGATGTGGAATGCTACCTAGCATAATCTTGATCATATGTCTAATCATGGCATGAATATTAAGACACGAGTGATTCAAAGCAATAGTCTATCATTTGACATAAAAAACAATAATACTTCAAGCATACCAATAAAGCAATCATGTCTTTTCAAAACAACATGGCCAAAGAAAGTTATCCCTACAAAATCATATAGTCTAGATGTTGCTCTATCTTCATCACACAAAGTATTTAATCATGCACAACCTCGATGACAAGCCAAGCAATTGTTTCATATTTTAATAATCTCAAACTTTTTCAACTTTCACGCAATACATGAGCGTGAGCCATGGACATATCACTATAGGTGGAATAGAATATGATGGTGGGGGTTATGTGGAGAAGACAAAAAAAAGAGAAAGTCTCACATCGACTAGGCGTATCAACAGGCTATGGAGATGCCCATCAATAGATATCAATGTGAGTGAGTAGGGATTGCCATGCAACGGATGCACTAGAGCTATAAATGTATGAAAGCTCAAACTGAAACTAAGTGGGTGTGCATCCAACTTGCTTGCTCATGAAGACCTCGGGCATTTGAGGAAGCCCATTATCGGAATATAGAAGCCAAGTTCTATAATGAAAATTCCCACTAGTATATGAAAGTGAAAGCATAGGAGACTCTCTCTATGAAGAACATGGTGCTACTCTGAAGCACAAGTGTAGTAAAAGGATAGTAACATTGCCCCTTCTCTCTTTTTCTCTCATTTTTTTGTTTTCTCATTTTTTCTTTTTTTTTTCTTGTGGGCTTCTTTGGCCTCCTTTTTTTATTTGGGCTTCTTTGGCCTCTTTTATTTTTCATAAAGTCCGGAGTCTCATCCCGACTTGTGGGGGAATCATAGTCTCCATCATCCTTTCCTCACTAGGGCAATGCTCTAATAATGATGATCATCACACTTTTATTTACTTACAACTCAATATCTAGAACAAAGATATGACTCTATATGAATGTCTCCGGCGGTGTACCGGGATGTGCAATGATCTAGCGTAGCAATGACATCAAAAAATGGACAAGCCATGAAAACATCATGCTAGCTATCTTACGATCATGCAAAGCAGTATGACAATGAATGCTCAAGTCATGTATATGATGATGATGGAAGTTGCATGGCAATATATCTCGGAATGGTTATGGAAATGTCATGATAGGTAGGTATGGTGGCTGTTTTGAGGAAGATATAAGGAGGCTTATGTGTGACAGAGCGTATCATATCACGGGGTGTGGATGCACCGGCGAAGTTTGCACCAACTCTCGAGGTGAGAAAGGGCAATGCACAGTACCGAAGAGGCTAGTAATGATGGAAGGGTGAGAGTGCGTATAATCCATGGACTCAACATTAGTCATAAAGAACTCATATACTTATTGCAAAAATCTACAAGCCATTGAAAACAAAGTACTACGCGCATGCTCCTAGGGGGATAGATTGGTAGGGAAAAACCATCGCTCGTCCCCGACCGCCACTCGTAAGGAAGACAATCAATAAATAAAATTGTGCTCCAACTTCATCACAAAGTGGTTCACCATACGTGCATGCTATGGGAATCACAAACCTCAACACAAGTTTCTCTACAATCCACAACCACCCATTAGCATGACTCTAATATCACCATCTTTATATCGCAAAACTATTGCAAGGAATCAAACATATCATATTCAGCGATCTACAAGTTTATGTAGGATTTTATGACTAACCATGTGAATGACCAATTCCTATCATCTCTCTAAATAGATATAAGTGAAGCAAGTGAGTTTAATTCTCTCTACAAAAGATATGCCCACACTCTAACAAATATAAGTGAAGAAAAAGAGCATTCTATGAATGGCGGTTGTCTATATGAAGAGAAACAGGCCATCCAAACTTCAAATGATATAAGTGAAGCACATGAAGCATTCTATAAAGCCATACTCAAAAGATTTAAGTGAAGTGCAATGAGCATTCTATAAATCAACCAAGGACTATCTCATACCAGCATGGTGCATAAAAGAAAAATAAAAACCTAATTGCAAAAGACGCTCCAAGACTTGCACATAATGCATGAACCAAACGAATCCGAAACATACCGATACTTGTTGAAGAAAGAGGGGATGCCTCCCCAGCATCCCAAGCTTAGACGCTTGAGTCTCCTTGAATATTTACTTGGGGTGCCTCGGGAGTCCCCAAGCTTGAGCTCTTGCCTCTCTTCCTTCTTCTCACATTGAAACATCTTCGATTAGACACTACATCCACACAAAACTTCAATAGAAAACTCGGTAAGATCCGTTAGTATAATAAAGCAAATCACCACTCTAAGTACTATTGCAAACCAATTCATATTTTCCTTTTGCATTGTGTCTACTGTAATATAACTTTTTCATGGCTTAATCCACTGATATAAATTGATAGTTTCATTAAAACAAGCAAACTATGCATCAAAAACAGAATCTGTCTAAAACAGAACAGTCTGTAGCAATCTGAACATTCGCCATACTTCTGATACTTGAAAATTCTGCCAAAATTAGGACAAATAAAAAGTTGTATAGAAAGACAGTGCAAAAGGAATCAGAACCATTTGACGTTCCATTTAATCGCGCACTACAGCCAAAGTTTCTGTCCTGCACCGTACAAACCAACAAGCATTGTAAACATCCTAAAGGTAAACCTTGGCACATTATTTTTATAATACAATGGAATTATACAAGGGGATAATTATTTTTGATGAAAAGTTTCTGTAATCAAGATTCACAAAGTTTCCGTGAGCATGAACAAAGTTCAAGGAGCTCTCCCACTTCAACAATGCTTGTCTTTCTCACTTTCACTTTCCTTTTTGAAAAGTTTTAGGTTTCCCCTCTTTATTTTTTTGATTTTAAACTATATAAAAGCACGCAACAGAAATAAATGACTCTCTAAAACTTCCGGGTTGTCTCCCTGGCAGCGCTTTCTTTAAAGCCATTAAGCTAGGCATTTAGTGCTCAAGTAATGAATCCACCCGGATCCCAAGGTATATCAAAGCCAATTTTAATTAACAATGATTTGTATTTTAGTAGTGAGCACAAAGTAACATATATCATGCAACAACAAAGTCTAACTCTCTTCCTATGCATCGGCGTGTCATAAAAGAACAATTCATGCACACATAGTAAAGGCCAATGCATAGTATAAACAGTTTCTTGCAATTCTATCGTGTTGGAAACATAAAGAGGCGGAGATAGAGTTCCTCTCTCATAATAATTGCAAGTAGGAGCAGCAAGCACATGCATATTACATTCATAAAAATCATCATGTGCAATGGTAAAAGGCAACCCATCAATATAATCCTTACTAAGCGCAAACTTCTCCGATATAGTGTAGTCAGGAGAATTCAAAAAGATAATAGGACTATCATGCATGGGTGCAATAGCAACAATTTCATGTTTAACATAAGGAACTATAGCAAGTTCATCTCCATAAGAATAATTCATATTGGCATCTTGGCCACAAGCATAGCAAACATCATCAAAAAGGGATATTTCAAGAGAATTAATGGGATCATAATAGTCATCATAGCAATCATCCTTCTGTAAGCACGAAGGGGAATTAAATAGTGTATGATTTGAAGAGTTACTCTCATTGGAAGGTGGGCACGGGTGATCAATCCGCTCTTCCTCCTTTTTTTCTTCGCTCTTCTCATCATCTTTTTCATCCAATGAGCTCACAGTTTCATCAATTTCTTCTTCCATAGATTCCTGCAAAATATTAGTCTCTTCTTGGACAGCGGAGAATTTCTCAATATATGGTTTAACATAGGCATTAAAGGCATAATTATCATAACAATATTCAAGTATGGCAAAACTTTCAGAATTGTAAAGAGTAGCATCATACTTTTCAATCAAAGAAGCAATTTCTAAAGCACCCTTAAAAGCAACAAATTCTTCAATTTGTTGAACATCATAGTAACTATAAACACCCTTAGCATACGAAGATACAATTCCATTATCACTAAACTCACATTGGTAGGGAAGGTGTTTCTTAGGGTTTTCAGAACAACAAGTAAAATCATATAGATAACATAAATTCCAAGCATAGCATTGCATACGTTGAATTTGATCCCATAATAGTTTACCCTTTTCAGATATACGGTGTCCCACATAACAAGCATGCTCATCTAAAGATTTGCCCTCAACTAAGCTAGTTGGGGTTTCAGCACGAGCACATAGGGATCGAAGATGATCCAAGTAAAAAGCTTCAGTAGTGTCATAGATTTTGAGTGGTACTTCAACCATTGGAGCAGTAGGTACAACTAATTTTTTTGGTATTTTGCATTTCCTACCCATGACTAAAGATAGAAAACAACTAAGGACAGCAAATAAAAATTACTTAGTGATAAAGCAAACAAGCACACACGAGAATATTCACCCCACGCTATGACTCCTCGGCAACGGCGCCAGAAAAAGGTCTTGATAACCCGCAAGTATACGGGATAGTTGTAGCCTCTTTCGATAAGTAAGTGTGTCAAACCCAAAGAGGAGCTAAAGGTAGAACAAATACTCTCTCAAGTCCTATCGGCCACTGATACGACTCTACGCACGCTTGGCGTTCGCTTTACCTAGAACAAGTATGAAACTAGAAGTACTTTGTAGGTGTGATAGGATAGGTTTGCAAGATAATAAAGAACACGTAAATATAAACTAGGGGCTGTTTAGATAAAGATGCAATGAAGTAAATATAGTGAGTGTGGAAAAGTGGTGGTAGGAGTTGTGAAATTGCCCCTAAGCAACTGAATATGTTACTAGACCAGTAATCACTATTGTAATTCTATTTGAGGGAGAGGCATAAGCTAACATACTTTCTCTACTTGGATCATATGCACTTATGATTGGAACTCTAGCAAGCATCCGCAACTACTAAAGATTCATTAAGGTAAAACCCAACCATAACATTAAAGTATGAAGTCCCCTTTATCCCATACGCAAACAACCTACTTACTCAGGTCTGTGCTTCTGTCACTCACGCCACCCACCAAAAGCAAATCATAAACATATTGCAAACCCTATAGCAGGAATCCCTCACGCTTGCGCGACACGGAGGGCACAATAGGATAGCACCAATAATAAAATATGCAATTCAAACCAATCATAGCAATTCATCAATCACCGATAGGACAACGAAAAATCTACTCGACATCATAGGATGGCAACACATCATCGGAAAATAATATGAAGCATAAAGCACCATGTTCAAGTAGAGGGTACAGCGGGTTGCGGGAGAGTGGACCGCTGAATATAGATGGGGGAAGGTGATGGAGATGTTGGTGAAGATGATGGAGGTGTTGGTGAAGATCGCGGTGATGATGATGGCCCCCGGCAGCGCTCCGGCGCCACCGGAAGCAAGGGGGAGAGAGGCCCCCTTCTTCTTCTTCTTCCTTGACCACCTCCCTAGATGGGAGAAGGGTTTCCCCTCTGGTCCTTGGCTCCCATGGCTTGGGAGGGGCGAGAGCCCCTCCGAGATTGGATCTATTTCTCTGTTTCTGCGTTCTAGTCTGGCTCTATTTCACCGTTTCGTGTATATATGGAGATTCGTAACTCCGATTGGTTTGAAACCTTCGCCGTGATTTTTTTCCGAATATTAGCTTTCTTGCGGCAAAAGAAGAGCGTCAACCGCCTTATGGCGGGCTCACGAGGGTAGGGGGCGCGCCCAGGGGTGGCAGGCGCGCCCCCCTACCTCGTGACCACTTCGGGCACTGTCTCGCGTGGATTTTTCTTCCGGAATTTTCCATATTTTCCAAAAATAAGCTCCGTCCTTTTTTATCCCGTTTGGACTCTGTTTGATATGGATATTCTGTGAAACATAAAACAAGCAACAGACAGGAACTGGCACTGGGCACTGGATCAATAAGTTAGTCCCAAAAATAATATAAAAAGTTGCCAAAAAGTATATGAAAGTGAATAATATTGACATGGAACAATCAAAAATTATAGATACGACGGAGACGTATCAGGGCGCGCCCCCATGATCCGTAGATCGATCTTGACTGTCCTGTTTTGTTTTCCAACACGTCTCGCAGGTCCTGAGTGTAGCCCCGTCCTTTGTGTTTTTATTTGTTTTGCGACGGGGTGCGAGCTCGTGTTCGGGCCGATACGCCGCTTTGTCTCGGCCACGGGGTGGCCGGTCAGCCGCATTCTGCGCTGGTAGTGTAGGCTCTGGTGCCTCCTCCTCGAATTGAGGTAATGACCTGCGCTTTGGGTAAATTTCTGTTGGGCGCTCGAGTCTGTATTCCTCGGCTGCCAGGACCTCAGTCCATCTATCAGTTAGCAGATCTTGATCAGCTTGAAGCTGCTGCTGCTTTTTCTTTAGGCTTTTTGCAGTGGCTACAAGCCGGCGCTTGAAGCGCTCCTGCTCGACGGGATCCTCAGGCATGATGAATTCGTCGTCGCCAAGGCTCACCTCGTCTTCGGAGAGAGGCATGTAATTATCATCCTCTGAGTCTCCGTCCAGTGCCCGTTTATCAGGGCTAGCTTGCCCGTCCTCCCGTCCGGCTTGCTCAAAGCTTGGCTGGGCGGGATTGTTTTTGTCTTCGGCACCATCCAGAGTGCTATTGTCTCTTATGCCGGTATCGCTATTTTTGCCATGGTGGGGCTTGGAAAGGCGCCGCTGACGCCAGTGCTTAGATTGCTTCCCAAAGGGATTATCCTCTGTTGCCTCATCGCCATTGCTTTCTTTGGGTGTGTCCACCATATATATATATCATATGATGAGGTGGCTGTCCAGCGCCCTGTGGGCAGTGGTTCCTGTTCTTCCCCGACATTGTCGTCCATGCCGTCGATGTCTTCAGAGCCGAAGTCAAGCATGTCAGTTAAGTCGTCGACAGTGGCTATCAAGTGGGTGGTGGGTGGGTAACGAATTTCTTCGTCATCCGCTTCCCACTCAAGCCGGACATAGTTCAGCCAAGAGTCTCCTGTTAGGGAGAGAGATTTTAATGAATTTAGCACATCGCCCAGAAAGATATCCGCGGAGGTAAACTCCATGATCGGTGCCCAATCAAGTTTGATAGGCATGGATGCGTGCGGTTCGGAGGCTATGGCCGGAGACGAGTCCGAGGTTCCGATGACATAGACCTTATTGGAGGCGAAGTCCGTGTTTGGCACTATCGCCGATGAGTGTGCGACCTCCGTGGCGGGGTCTATCCACCCGTCCGTGGAGGGCACGATCTGCTCCGAATCTAAGGCCGGGGCAGCTACAGGTGTGATCTTCCGAACACCGTCCGGTAGCAGATCTAAGTCATGCTCGTCGTGACTGTTCGGCACACCTGTCATGGGCTCGAATCCGTCGAAGATCAAGCCTCCGCGGATGTCGGTGCTGTAGTTCAGGCTTCCAAACCTGACCTGATGACCAGGGGCATAGCTATCGATCTGCTCCAGATGGCCAAGCGAGTTGGCCTGCAGTTGGAAGCCTCTGAATATGAAAATCTGTCCGGGGAGGAAAACCTCGCCCTGGATTGCATCGTTGTAGATGATTGAAGGAGCCATCAAGCCTTACCGCGACGACACAGTGGAACTCTCAATGAAAGCACCAATGTCGGTGTCAAAACCGGCGGATCTCGGGTAGGGGGTCCCGAACTGTGCATCTAAGGCTAATGGTAACAGGAGGCGGGGGACACAATCTTTACCCAGGTTCGGGCCCTCTCTATGGAGGTAATACCCTACTTCCTGCTTGATTGATCTTGATGATATGAGTATTACAAGAGTTGATCTACCATGAGATCGTAGAGGCTAAACCCTAGAAGCTAGCCTATGATTATGATTGTTCTTGTCCTACAGACTAAACCCTCCGGTTTATATAGACACCGGAGGGGGCTAGGGTTACAATAGAGTCGGTTACAGAGAAGGAAATCTACATATCCAAACTGCCAAGCTTGCTTTCCACGCAAAGGAGAGTCCCACCCGAACACGGGATGAAGTCTTCAAACTTGTATCTTCATAGTCCAATAGTCCTGCACAAGTACATAGTCCGGCTGTCCGAGGACCCCCTAACCCAGGACTCCCTCAACGACGCCTTATGAACTGTGGTTTGGCAAGAAACCGAAGTTGTCGTCTCTTAAAGTTTGGGGATGCGATGCTTATGTGAAAAAGTTTCAATCAGATAAGCTCGAACCCAAATCGGAGAAGTGCGTCTTCATGGAATACACAAAGGAAAATGTTGGGTACACCTTCTATCACATATCCAAAGGCAAAATCTTTGTTGCTAAAATGGATCCTTTCTAGAGAAGGAGTTTCTCTCGAAAGAAGTGAGTGGGAGGAAAGTAGAGCTTGATAAGGTAATTGTACCTTCTCCCGAATTGGAAAGTAGTTCATCACGGAAATCAGTTCCAGTGATTCCTACACCAATTAGTGAGGAAGCTAATGATGATGATCATGAAGCTTCAGATCAAGTTACTATCGAACTTCATAGATCTCCCAGAATAAAGTCCGCACCAGAGTGGGACGGTAATTATATTCTGAAAGTCATGTTACTAGATCATGATGAACCTATGAACTACGAGGAAGCGATGATGAGCCTAGATTCCGCGAAATGGCTTGAGGCCATGAAATCTGAGATGGGATCCATGTATGAGAACAAAGTGTGGACTTTGGTTGACTTGCCCGATGATCGGCAAGCCATAGAAAATAAATGGATCTTCAAGAGGAAGACGGACGCTTATAGTAGTGTTACTATCTACAAAGCTAGACTTGTCGAAAAAGGTTTTTGACAAAGTTCAATGTGTTGACTACGATGAGAGTTTCTCACTCGTATCTATGCTTAAGTCTGTCCAAATCATGTTAGAAATTGCCACATTTTATGAAATCTGGCAAATGGATGTCAAAACTGCATTCCTTAATGGATTTATTAAAGAAGAGTTGTATATGATGCAACCAGAAGGTTTTGTCAATCCTAAAGGTGCTAACAAAAGTGTGCAAGCTCCAGTGATCCATCTATGGACTGGTGCAAGCATCTCGGAGTTGGAATATACGCTTTGATGAGTTGATCAAAGCATATAGTTTTATACGGACTTGCGGTGAAGACTGTATTTACAAGAAAGTGAGTGGGAGCACTACAGCCTTTCTGATAAATATATGTGAGTGACATATTGTTGACCGGAAATGATGTAGAATTTTCTAGAAAGCATAAAGGAGTGTTTGAAAGGAGTTCTTCAAAAAAATACCTCAGTAAAGCTACTTAATTATCAAGATCTATTGAGATAGATCAAGACTCTTGATAAGATTTTCAATAAGTCCATACCTTGAGTTTGGCAAGGGAGTACAATAGTGATCTAGGAGTAGATCACTGAACAGCGGTCAAAATTATCCTTACTGGAATAAGGATATGTTTCTCGATTATGGAGGTGACAAAAGGTTCATCGTATAAGGGTTACATCGATGCAAGTTTTGACACTGATCCAAATGACTCTAAGTCTCAATCTGGATACATATTGAAAGTGGGAGAAATCAGCTAGAGTAGCTCCATGCAGAGCATTGTTGACATAGAAATTTGCAAAATACATACGGATCTGAATTTGGCAGACCCATTGACTAAACTTCTGTCACGAGCAAAACATGATCATACATTAGTACTCTTTGGGCGTTAATCACATAGTGATGTGAACTAGATTATTGACTCTAGTAAACCCTTCGGGTGTTGGTCACATGACAATGTGAACTATGGGTGTTAATCACATACAGATGTGAATATTGGTGTTAAATCACATGGTGATGTGAACTAGATTATTGACTCTAGTGCAAGTGGGAGACTGAAGGAAATATGCCCTAGAGGCAATAACAAAGTTGTTATTTATATTTCCTTATATCATGATAAATGTTTATTATTCATGCTAGAATTGTATTAACCGGAAACTTAGTACATGTGTGAATACATAGACAAACATAATGTCACTAGTATGCCTCTACTTGACTAGCACGTTGAATAAAAGATGGTTAAGTTTCCTAGCCATAGACATGAGTTGTTATTTGATTAACGGGATCACATCATTAGAGAATGATGTGATTGACTTGACCCATTCTGTTAGCTTAGCACTTGATCGTTTAGTATGTTGCTATTGCTTTCTTCAAGACTTATACATGTTCCTATGACTATGAGATTATGCAACTCCCGAATACCGGAGGAACACTTTGTGTGCTACCAGACATCACAACGTAACTGGGTGATTATAAAGGTGCTCTACAGGTGTCTCTGATGGTACTTGTTGAGTTGACATAGACCAAGATTGGGATTTGTCACTCCGATTGTCGGAGAGGTATCTCTGGGCCCTCTCGGTAATGCACATCACTATAAGCCTTGCAAGCAATGTGACTAATGAGTTAGTTACGGGATGATGCATTATGGAACGAGTAAAGAGACTTGCCGGTAACAAGATTGAACTAGGTATTGAGATACCGACGATCGAATCTCAGGCAAGTAACATACCGATGACAAAGGGAACAATGTATGTTGTTATGCGGTTTGACCGATAAAGATCTTCGTAGAATATGTAGGAGCCAATATGAGTATCCATGTTCCGCTATTGTTTATTGACCGGAGACGTGTCTCGGTCATGTCTACATAGTTCTCGAACTCATAGGGTCCGCACGCTTAACGTTCGGTGACGATTTATATTATGAGTTATGTGTTTTGATGTACTGAAGGTAGTTCGGAGACCCCGATGAGATCGGGGACATGACGATGAGTCTCGAAATGGTCGAGACGTAAAGATCGATATATTGGACGACTATATTCGGACATCAGAAAGGTTCCGAGTGATTCGGGTATTTATCGGAGTACCGGAGAGTTACGGGAATTCGCCGGGGAGTATATGGGCCTTATTGGCTTTAAGGAGACTAAGAGAGAGAGGCAGGCCGCCCCCCCAAGGCCTAGTCCGAATTGGACTAGGGGGAGGGGCGGCACCCCCTCCTTCCTTCTCTTCTCCCTTCCCTTTCCTTCTCTCCTACTCCTACTACTTGGAAGGGGGGAATCCTACTCCTGGTGGGAGTAGGACTCCTCCAGGGCGCGCCATAGGAGTGTCGGCCCTCCCCCCTCCTCCACTCCTTTATATACGGGGGAGGGGGGCACCCCATGGACACACAAGTTGATTATTGATCTTTTGGCCGTGTGCGGTGCCCCCCTCGACCATAATCCACCTCTATCATATCGTAGCGGTGCTTAGGCAAAGCCCTGCGTCGGTAGCTTCATCAACACCGTCATCACGCTGTCGTGCTGACGGAACTCTCCCACGTAGCTCTACTGGATCATGAGTTCGTGGGACGTTACCGAACGGAACGTGTGCAGATCGCGGAGGTGTCGTACATTCGGTACATGGATCGGTTGATCGTGAAGATGTACGACTACATCAACCGCGTTGTCATAACGCTTCCGCTTACGGTCTACGAGGGTACGTGAACGACCCTCTCCCCTCTCGTTGTTATGCATCACCATGATCTTGCGTGTGCGTAGGAATTTTTTTGAAATTACTACGTTCCCAAACACATATTACATCCACTGGGCATCAAAGTTTGCCACCAGCGCAAATAAACATGCCGACAAAAGAATATACAAAACTGAGAGCACTTCAGAAGGCAA
Source organism: Triticum timopheevii (assembly GCA_963921465.1). Classification (NCBI taxonomy): domain Eukaryota; kingdom Viridiplantae; phylum Streptophyta; class Magnoliopsida; order Poales; family Poaceae; genus Triticum; species Triticum timopheevii. Next base: position 245,370,417 of record OY997266.1, read on the forward strand.
TAGGCCTGGCCAGGTCGGGCCCCCCAAACAGCCGAATAAGCTGAATAGACCTCAATTATGTCAACGATAGATGCATCACCCGTAGCTGTATGGCATGATGGTGCGCAAGGCAGTCCTTTGACATCATCATTACATCTTTGACTTCAAGTCAAAGCTGAGCTGAAGCAAGCCTTTCCGCTTTAAGTTGAGACTGAAGAAGTCGAGCTGATTGAGGCAGCGACTGCACAGAGGTTGTCTCACACCTGCTAGTGAGTAGCTTCAACTCACTGTCTTCATCAAGACAGGAGCTTGGGGTCATCTCGCTGTCCTCAAGATGGTTTGGCTCACTACCTTCCCTAAAGTTCTGCCTGGCATAAGAGATACGACTCTGAAAGAGAAACAAGGAGCCATGTAACAGGTTTCACAATTATATAAGTAAAAAAATGGATCTGTTCTGCTTAAAGAACATATTTTTACAACAACAATTTGAAACTGGTAGTTGTTGCAACTTGCAAACATCCAATCAAACGTAAACAGCAAAGCAAATAGAAGTGGAGGAAATGCCTATCCAAATCTATACTAGAACAAAGGTTGAAGGCTTGAGAAGGATGAACTTACATTACATGTTAACACGGGCTGGACAAAGCCCTTCTCCATGTTGATGGAAGGATAATTCAATAAATTCCCCAAAGAAAATTCTTTATAAGCGTTGCCATTATTCTACATTTTGCAAAGAGTAAATATAGATGAAATAATATTGGGAGGAACAGAGGATAATGAAGCTCAGGTGCAGACTGATGATACATAATCAAATAGCAATTAATTAAGTACAGTGTTACAAGGCAAAAGGGAGAGAGGTACTGACAAGAGCAATGCAGAGCCCAGTATTGTTGTGAGATCGTATGATCCTTTGAGCAAGGAGAATCATCTGAAATTAGTTTTCATACAAGAGAGAAGGTAAGGCAGATGCAGAAATTTAGGACTTCAAATTTTGAATTGATATCAGAGACAATACCTGACGCTGGGCTCTCAGCAGTTCTAGTAGGGGTCTGGCCACTGGAGTAGGGGTAAAGTGTGGTACAGTTGGGCCTGTGTTTTCTGTGGCTGCTGATCTATCTGATTTAACAGGTATCACTACCTTTTCCAAATACGTAGTTTGTACTCCTTGAGGATCTGCACTCACCCTCTTCCTTTTGGACATCTATTACGAAAGAACAACATTTGACTGGAAAAACATAGTGTGATGACACATGGAATAGGTGCATAAAATGGATAGGTACGGCATATACTCATATACTCCCTCCATCCTTGAAAGAGTGTACTTCCAACTTTGTTGGAGGGTCAAACTATCTCAATGTTTGACCAAGTCTGTGCAAAAATATGTCAATGCTTGTGAAACCAAATAGGTATATGATGAAAATATATTTTATCATGAATCTAATTCTACTAATTTGATGGCACAAATGTTGGTCTATTATTGTATAAATACGGTCAGACCTAAAAAAGTTTGACTTTCCAACAAAGTTGGAAGTACACTCTTTCAAGGATGGAGGGAGTATGATGCTTAAACTAAGCAGATGGTGTAACAAACTAGAAGCAATGCAAGAGGTCAGATGCAAAATATGTGCGACCAATACAACCTTGCCAAGTTAGAGCAAGCACCTTGATGGGTGAATAAGATAGGCCATCCTCCACCATGCCAAGTTTGTTTTGATAGTATTCCTCTCGTGCGCCCATTCTCATATTCATTTTGATAATATTCAATATCTGACATGCATGAAAACATAAAAATAAGTGAGATTTTCTTTGTAATGCAGAAGTGATTCTAATCCAATACTGCCTCTCTATAAACCCCTTTGTGCTATCTTTGCAATTCTTTTAAGAGAAGCCATGCATGCTTTTGGTGTGTTCATTAATATAATGTGGCCTACTACTCAAAATATGAGAGCTCCAGAAGTGATGACACTTCGCAGATGACGGCTTCAACATATAGTAAAGAAGAACAAGTTGACCTGACCTGACAGATTCAAAATATACTAAGGGAGAACAACTCGACCTGACCAGTTAACCGCAAGAGAAGAGGATCATCTTAAAGAAGAGCAGAAGAGAAAGCAGATTGAAGATATTACAAGTCTTTCAATACAATGTCGGTTGGCCACCCATGATGAACCAGAGCGCACAGAGAAATACTATTCTTGCCGGTCTCTCCATATGTGGCTCACATGCATTTCGAAACTAAAGTAGGAACATTTAGCTAACCAATTAAACATCTCTCAGTTTTACTAATATCAGCATAATATCAGATATGAATTTGTACAACTAAGCTTGTTTAGCTCGATGGTTGGATTAGTGCTATTACGACGTGAACCACGTAGGCTGATTGTGGTCATCATAAAATGGGGAAACCATAAGCATGATGAGTACATTGTTGACCGTGGCAGTGGGATGGCAGATCTGAAGCTGCAAACCATGCAAAGGGTAGTTAGCAACCAATGTTTGCCTTGAAATAACAACTAAGATTTGGTATGGAAAAGAAAGTACAGTCAACAAGTGACAAAGAAATGCAATTCTGATGTCTCTCTATATGTCGCGACATGCATTTGGAAACTCAAGTGGGACCTTTAGCTAACCAATTAAATGTGTCTGTTAACTAATATCAGTATCATATCATAGTCATATTTGAACAACTAAGCTTTTGAATTCTGAGTGTTGTGTTGTTTAGCTTGAAGGGTGGAGTAATGCTAGTATGACAGAAAGCACCTACGCAAATCATAGTAGAGTAGATAAAAGGGGAAAACCCTAAGCATCAAGAGAAAAATAAAGAAAGTGGAACTAGCAGGACCAGTGGGTGGCACACATGCTTTTCGAAACAAATATAGGAACATTAGGTGACCAATTAAACGTTATTTGTTTTAGTGATATGAGCATCATATCAGATTCATATTTCAACACGTAAGCTTTGGGTTGAGGTCTTGAGGAGAAGTGCTAGCACGACGCGAAGCACCTACGATGATGGTAGTGAATGTAAGGGGGAAACCATAAGCTTTACGAGTATAGTGCCCGTGCCATGGCTGAAGGTGCAAACCAGAAAAAGCTAGTTCACAACCAATGTTTGCTTTCAACTAGCCACTACGATTTGGTACGGACAAGAAAAGTACAGTAAACAAATTACGATCTATTTTCCGGGTGAGATCAATAACTTAAGCACATATGGAAGAGTACCACCTCTCTTGTGACGCCGTGTAGGCCTCTGCTGATACATTGAGGGTAATGCGGGTGTGATGGTTGTCAACGGCGGGGAAGAAGACTTTAGACGGCAGACGACCGGGTCGGGGGATAAATCCTCTTGCCGTGGACAAGGCGGTCGTAGGAGCGGCAACGTCAACGTGGATGGCGCCGCCGATGAAGCGAGAGGACATGATGAAAGGATCCTGGTCCAGCACCGTGGATGAGAGACGTCCATCTCTTGCATTGGACGACGGGGTAGGGGTAGCGGCTCCGGCAAGGTGGAGGATGGGGTGGCGGGCAGAGGAGGCTGGCCGCAGTGGGGAGGTTGTCGTGGCGCCAATGGTGTATGAATGGGGAAATGAAGGGGAGGGAGATCTCAAACTTTGGGACGCGCTTCTCTGAAATGTGGGAAAGTTACGAACTTATCTCCCGTTTAAAATTTTGGACATCACGTCGGTTGGGGATAGGACGGTAATCTCGCATCTCCCAAATATTTGCCGGTAACTATTTCGTGCGAGGAGAGGGTGTTTTGCCGCCCACGGTTGGCGCCCACGGTGTATGAACGGGGCTGACAGGTAGGGCAGTTGTGTCACGTCTGAGGAAAGTTACACATCTGCCCCTATTTAAAATATTATCCTACATCGATTTCGGACGAGGAGAGTTTGTTTTGCCGCCCACCGTGTATGAATGCAGAAATGGAGGAAGAGACACATGTCTTTCGGACGAGCTTGAATCAAATGTGTTTTGCTGCCCATGTTTGGCGCCCACCGTGTCTGAATGGGCTCAGAGGCCGTCGTGTCACGTCTGATTGAAGTTACTAGTCTACCCCTATCGACATCAGTGTAAATCCGGTCGATAAGGATGTCAAGTGTGAAGGGTAGACAGTAATTTCCATCTTGCAAACACTTGCTTCAGGCATCCCACAAATTATAGTGGGTGTTTAGCCGCTTCATTCAAAACTTGGGAGAATTAGCATTCATGTTTGCCATGGGCCCTGGCAAACTAAATCCAAATCCAATTTGTATTTGATTATGAATATCCATAGATAATTCTATGTTTTTTATTTATTTCTTTAAAACCACAACAAGGATTTATTCCACCTTTATATATGATTATGATTTAGAAATTCCGTGATCTTCGAATTCAGTAGGTTGGATACACTCTAAGTCAAACAGTTATTTCATCCAATACAATATGCTCACATGAAAAATAGTTCACCTTATGTCAATCATACAAGTACTGAGGATTACCTTGCCTAAAAAATTCAGATCATTACAACACATGGACAACATAGGGGTCTTGCAACATAATCCATTCAGAGACATGACACAACATGCAAGTACAATAATCTAATGACAATTTCAACTGGTATCTAAAGAAGAACCGGGATTACCATGGGCTTCAGATAGTAGAAACAGCAGGACCTCCTCCGTCTTCAAATGCAACATTCTTACTTCCTCCAATTCTTGGGTTGCTTGCATAATGCATGCCGCTATTTCCATAATTTCCAGCCTCAAGATGAAGATTACCTCAATCATGGCAGGCACACCATCTCTTTCTGCCTCTAGTAGGGCCTCAAGCGCTATAATATATGTGCTCAGACTGCTCTCCGACGGTATTGCCTCTGAGCTGCTACCATTTGGTAACATGGATGGCGCACTGCTTCCACAAATAGATTCTAGGGTTGTACATTGTGTCCTAGTGTGAACGGCATCCTGAAAGGTTTCCGCTGGACATAAGTAAGAGATAGTTATCGTATGATCCAGGTGTCGGTGTCAAAACCGGCGGATCTCGGGTAGGGGGTCCCGAACTGTGCGTCTAAGGCTAATGGTAACAGGAGGCGGGGGACACAATGCTTACCTAGGTTCGGGCCCTCTCTATGGAGGTAATACCCTACTTCCTGCTTGATTGATCTTTATGATATGAGTATTACAAGAGTTGATCTACCACGAGATCATAGAGGCTAAACCCTAGAAGCTAGCCTATGGTTATGATTGTTCTCGCCCTACGGACTAAGCCCTCCGGTTTATATAAACACCGAAGGGGGCTAGGGTTACACAGAGTCGGTTACAGAGAAGGAAATCTACATATCCGAATTGCCAAGCTTGACTTCCACGCAAAGGAGAGTCCCACCCGAACACGGGACGAAGTCTTCAATCTTGTATCTTGATAGTTCAACTGTCCGGCATAAGCATATAGTCCGGCTGTCCGAGGACCCCCTAATCCAGGACTCCCTCAGTAGCCCTTGAACCAGGCTTCAATGACGATGAGTCCAGCGTGCAGATTGTCTTCGGCATTGCAAGGCGGGTTCCTTCTCCGAATACTCCAAGGTAGATTCTGAACACATGAATCGAGTGTGACTCTGCAAAACAAATTCCACGTACCACCGTAGAGAGCACAATATTCCACAAATCTAATCTGCTGACAACTTTTATTTGGCGTGACATCATGCCGCGGCCCGGTTATTATCAAAACCATTTTCCCACCCTGGCACTAAACGTCTTGCGAGGCGGTTTTATTGGCACGTCTTGTCGAAGCAGAGATCGTGTTCCCCTTATCATGGGATTCTCATCAATACGGGCGTGCGTAACCCAACCGCTCCATTAGTACGAATCCTTGGTTTAGGCAAGTTCCAAACGGCCGCGTGGAGGACGCTTGATATTCTTCCTCTATATATAGAGGTCAAGACCTGTCCTTTTCTTTCCATGCCCGATCCTACCCTTCCCCTGCCTCGAGTTCCAACACCCAAGGTTCAGTCTAAGCGCTCTGGACCTTCAATCATGTCTGGATCCAACCTTCAGGGCCGGTGGATGGCCTCTTCCATCACAGAGGAGGACATCAAGAAGCTTAGGTAGGCTAGGTATCTGACCGCTGAAATCCTTCATAGGCTACCTTCTCAAGGGCAGGTTGTCCCCACTCCTGAACCCAACGAGAGTGTCGTATTCATCTCCCACTTCCTCCGAGGGCTAGGCTTTAGTCTTGATCCCTTCGTTAGAGGGCTCATGTTTTATTATGGGCTAGATTTTCATGATCTAGCTCTAGATTCGTTCCTTCACATCTTGTCGTTTATCGTCGTGTGTGAGGCCTTGCTCCACATTACTCCACACTTCGGCTTATGGCTCAAGACCTTCAATGTGAAGCCGAAGATGATCGATGGGTGGCACACGGAGTGCGGAGGCGCTATAATAAGCAAAGGTGCCGACGCCTTATGGCCAAAGGGTTCCTTCCCGGAGGTGCCGGATCTATGGCAACGGGAGTGGTTTTACATCACAGCACCCCGAGGTACAAAGTGGGCAGCCGCCCCGGCCTTCCGCTCCGCCCCTCCGCCACAGCTTGCATCATGGGTCAACAAGGGGCTGGACTGGGGACCCGTTAATGACGTGCTGACATTGCAAAGCCGCATCTGAGATCTCCTCAAGAGGGATATCAGTCTCGTCAGAGTGATTCAAGTAATATTAGTTCGTCGGGTCCTGCCATGCCAACATCGATCTCTCCGTATGTGGGAGTTCAACCCGGAAGGACCGTGAACCATTCAACACTTCTTCGGCGTGAAGCTCGAAGGGATGTATCGATTATTCTTCGGATCACGAATAAAGTGTCCGGACACAACAGAGGATGTGGGTCTCAACTGCAACCGCCCAGATACCCAAGTAAGTAACTTTGCGACCGAACATGCTGTCATTATATTTGTCACAACATTATCCTAAAAGACCACCCTTGGCCAGGAATGGATAAGAAAGGCGGAGGGGATCAGGTGTTCGGCCCCTCTTCCTGAAGGCTCGCCGGATCTTGTACTAACCAGGATGCTGGCTCGCACACCTTATCAAGTGCCATCAGGGGAGGACGAGGGGAGGAATAGGGAAGCCAAAAGCGGGCTTCATACTGGAGGTCCATTGCGCATCCTAACCGAGGGAATCAATGCCCCCGTGTTGGAGGATGATCGGGGAGGAGAACCTAGAATCCTCTCTCCCCACGGGAAGAAAAGGACCGCCCCTGAAGACTTGGAAACAGAGGTTTCCAAGTGAGAGAAGAAACCTTCACTAGGGGGCCCTGCCCCGAAGGGCATCCTTACCGCACAGCGCCTGTTGTGGAATTGTCACGTCAGATGTCCTCGTGGAAGGACTTAGTTGTGGAGCCATCGCAACTAGGAAGCTTGAAGGGGTTAATCGGGACAAGGGACACGAGAGGTTTTTATACTAGTTCGGCCCCTTACGGTGAAGGTAAGGCCTACATCTAGTTGGGTTGGTATTGATGTTTCGATGACCAGGGAGCGAGATACGCTATGCCCAGCTCTCGATGAGTTGTTTCTTGCCCTAAGCCGCCAGCAGGTCGTCCCCTTATATACACGGGTTGACGCCCTGTGGCTTACAGAGTCCCGGCTGGCTTATAAACAGTGTCTAGCTCAGTGACTAGTTAAATCTACCTTATGATACAAGTCAAGCCATTATGGCGGTTTACTACAATGGGCCTTAAGTCGCCTATGGGCCTTAAGCCCTTTATTGAACCGCCATCTTCATGCTTGGTCTTGGGCTTCTTTCTGGTGAGTCTTCTTTGCGTAACCCGGCCCCACCTAGGCGGCTTACACAAATAGTTATATCCCCAACATTAGGCCCCAGATTGATTTGAACCTGTTCATGTCAATCTTAAAATACCTTAAGACATAAATCTTCAGTCTTCTGACTGTGCAAAGGTTTTCTTTAACCCGCCATGACGTCATCTTTTGGATCCATGTTAACCCGCCGTGACGTCATCTTTTCTTAAATTCCTTTTTTATTCCACCGTATCCTCCAACGGATCTCTGCCTTTATTGACTGTTCCGAAAACCGAGGCGTCGGGGCCGCTAGATAATAACTTTTATCTCCTCGTTTCCCGCGCCGTCTCAGCTATCCTCTCCTTATAAATAGGCGCGACCTAGGTCCTCCCATTCTCCTCCTTCCAGTCATGTTCTTCCTCTCGCTGCTCCTTTGTCGCTCGAGCTCTGTCGCCACCGCCATCGCAGATCTCGTCTTCACCAACTCTGGCCGCTGCATCAACCTGGTCTGACCAGAGAAACGCGACGACTCTCCGCTGCAAACCAACATCCGTAAGTCTCCTCTTTCCTGCTTCGTAGATCCACATTAGGACCTTCGAGTTCTTTGTGTTCTTCGCTGTTTAATAGTTCCTTTTCATAGATTCCATCACCCCCGCTTTTCTTGATCTTGAAGATGGTAAAAACCGATGCGGTAGAATTTCCGCACCTACCTTGAACGTAGATAGATCCCTTTCTATTACACAGTGGCCCCATTCGAGCTCTTGAGCTTCATCTGCGTCAATTTTAGGTCTAGAAAATTTTCTTGTCAAAACAACTTTTTGATCTCAAATAACAGTAACAGATTATGAAACCTGTTTGTATCACCCAGAAAACTGTCCATGTAGCCGGCTTAAATAAATGACACTGAACTGTGAACCTTGCTTGCTTCTCATGACCTTAAGAAGTTTGAACTGCTTTTGATACATGTAGCGGCTTAAATTCGGTTGCGTAGTTATGCTTATATCATTAGGCCCCTTGTTAAGCCGCTTCCTTGAATAATTAAGATATTTCCTCCCGGGTTAAAATTGAACCGAAAACTCTTATTTTGTTGTAGGCCAACCGTTGTCATGGCACCTAAGGCAACCAAGGCCCCTGTGACCTGCAATTAGGTCCCATCCATAGTTACTGAGAGTAAACTATCTGAATTCGTGAAGTCTGGCCATTTGCCAAAAAAGGAGGTTATGTCTTATCGTGCCCCTGGCCCATCTAAAGAGAGGCCTCAACCCAAAGAAGGGGAGGTAATAATTTTCACAGATCACATGAACCGGGGATTTGCCCCTCCTGGCTCAAAATTCTTCAGGGAGGTTTTGAACTTCTTTGATCTTAGACCTCAAGACATCGGACCCAATTCCGTGTCAAATATTTGCAATTTCCAAGTCTTCTGCGAGGTGTACCTGGGAGAGGAGCCAAGTCTGCTTTTATTCAGAGAGCTTTTCTACTTGAACCGACAGAATGAACGTGCCAACAAGCCTAGTCTTGAGCTTTGCGGCATCTCGATTCAGCGGCGGAGAGACTGCCCTTTTCCTTACGCTGAACTGCCGAGTCATCCAAAAGATTGGAATCAGACGTGGTTCTATTGTCAGGATACTTCACCGGCTGATGAGAGCCCTCTACCCGGCTTCCGCGCCCTGCGCCTTGAGTCCAACCATCCATTGGCAGATAAGTTGACTGCTGTCGAGCGTCTGCCTCTCAATCCCACCATCAAAAAGATCAAAGATCTTTTGGGAAACAGTTTAAACGGCATCTATCTGGTCCGAGTCTGGGTCACTTGGCGAGTGCTTCCATTAAGTCGCCGTTCCGGCTTAATGTGTACTTACACAGGCGAGAAGGATGATCCACTGCGTCATAGTCTTGACGACTTACCAGATGATGTGGTAGATGCTACAACCCAGTCACTGCTGAAGGAGGGCACTGTAACTAGTAATGCCTTCGGCTTACTCCCCTTCTGCAAGAAGAACCCGGCTCCTGCAGTGAGTTAGCAATCTTAATAAATACTCTTTATCATGTTATACCTTATTTATACTCATGATTCCTTATCTGTTTCCACAGGCCGGTGACAACTTCTGGAAGGTCAAGTATGACCATGAGGCTGCCAAACAAGCCAGGACAGCCCAGAAAACTGAAAGGAAAGCCGCAAAGACTGGAACATCAAAGAAGAAGAAACCCAGCGCCTCCGACTTATTCAAATTGGATGATACTTCTTCGGATGATGAAGAGGTAATCCTTTTAATTTTCTTAACTCCTTCGTTGTTATTTTACTGACAATCTATCCTTTCAGGAGGATACGGGGAACAGTCAAGAAATTGACGAAGAGGTAACTATAATCTCCTCCGACTCAGAGCCTTTGCCAAAGCAAAAAATCTAAAGGGTGACCCAGAAAGTAAGATTTTCACATCCTCTAGCTTATCAAGATCCTCAATTTCTTTTGAAGCAACAATAGCTTGAAAGCCGGAGGTAGACCCGGACCAACAAGGATGCAGAACTCTCTTCCGGCTTACCCGATGTAACTAGGAAGTGTCGAACCGAGGTTATCTCCGATTTACATTCTGTTTTACCTTTGGCGGGTTTAATTCGCCAACCTCTCAATTCATCTGACTCTAATTATCAGGATACCTCTCCTTCCTCTGGCGAGTCTATGCAATCAAACATGCCGGCTTTCGAAACTGCCCCCGAGTAATGTAACCTTATTTGTTTTAGGCTTTACCTTACTTATGCTTTAGTATTCAGCCTTTCACCTTTATTGACAGCATGCAAGTGAAGCCCAGCAAGAGGGCAAGAAAGAATAAGCTGTCCCAAGACCAGGTTGTTACTGAACCGGCGCTTGACATGTCTGCTCCTGATAGCTCCACCCATCAGCCGCCGCCTGAACCGGCTTCTGACATTCTGGTGCCAACTTCTGACCCGCCTGCCGAAGATGCTATCAACAGCTTTGATAACTCGGAAGCTCCTAGCCCGGTCAAGACGACTGACCCAGAAGTTGAATTTCTGAAAAGCCAATATGTTGAACCGGGGCGGCCTACTGTCCTTGCCAAATGTACTGCCAAGGAAGAACTTGCCGAACGCCGAAAGGCAAAGCAGGACATTACTGATTATACTCACTTAAGCATTGGTGATATAGTCTCGGGCTATCTGAATCAAGTGCATAATAGTCGTGACCTGGAAATTGACATGGTGAAACAAATACATCACAAATCTGAGGTATAACTTATGTTATTTTCCTGAATCTTACTTACTGTACCAGCCCCCAAGTCTATTGCTTATGAATGAATATGATGTAGACTTAAAAATCTGCTTACTGTTAGCTTGTTCGGTTGAAAGAGAATATATTTAACCCGGTGATAGCATGATACTTTGAACTTGCAATACACATTAGCCCCCAAGTGCCAAGTATCTTTTCTTGTAAAATGCTTGGGACTTAATATGCATGACCCGGATTTGTAGGTTAAAAAATTCTTTAACATACATTAGCCCCCAAGTGCCAAGTATCTTTACTTGTAAAATGCTTGGGACTTCAATGTTACCTCACCATGATCCTTACCATAACCTGGTATCAATGCAGGCCACCATAAGTCAATTTGAGTCGGAGCTTGCTGACCTGAAGAACCGGCTGAAAGCTCAAGAGCTTGAAACTCAAAAGGCCAACTCCAAATTTGAATTCAGCGTCTCTGAACAAGAGAAGTTGAAGAAAAATTTTTAGTCGGAGAAGAAAATATGGGCTGATGAGAAAGCTTCACTGGTGACTCGGGCCGAGACGGCAGAAGCAGCTCTTGCAGAGGCAACAACTGAATTGTCTGACTTGAAACGGTAGATATCCCAAATGGTCTCAGCCATCTTCGGTAAGTTACTGTACAAAACCTCAAACATTGTAATCTTCCAATGACCATTGTAATGGTTACCTCCGGCTCACTGCTGTATTTGTGAACACACAGGCCCCAGGAGAACCAACCTCAAGCAGAGCATGCTGATCAAACTTAAGGCGGTTTACACTCTAGTAGAACAACTGTACTCCGGGTCACAACGTGCCTTGGCCGTTGTAGCCTTATCAAATACCACTCCCCGTCTCCTACAAGACGTGCTGAGGCATCTCGTAGTACTACCTCAACGAATTCAGGATTTAAGGCGGGCATCTTCAAGAGCCGGAGCCGTGGCTGCATTGAGCCGGGCAAAGGCATGGATGCCGGAGCTAGACCCGGCTGACCTCGCCCTTGGATACTCGAGCCTGAAGGAGGAGGTACTATATTTGATGATCATGATTTCACCGCCTGTGTCAAAGTCATACGTCCCGTGGCTACCCTTATTGGGAATGATACTGATCTTACTAAGTATTCACCGAGCTATGATAGTGAGAACCGGAGAATCCCAAACACTCCATATGATCAAGTCAGCCTGATCCCTCCAACGTGTAAGCATACTTTTGCCCCTGAAGTGGATCCGGCCGGTTTAATAGATGATGAGGCTGAGTTTGAAGCCTTGAGTGGCATTGACTGGGCCTCGTCAACCTTCCAGGACAAAGCAACCGACGGAGAGGCGGAGAAGGATAACCCGGAGTCATCGAGCCCACCGAAGGAATGGACCGTCATGCGTTTTATAACTTTGCAAAAAACAATGCTTCATTTATTTAGACTCGGGAAGTCTTGTAATAGGGTAGTAAAAACTTCTCAATGTTTGTCATGCCCTTTTGCATGTTCTTGGTGCTTAATACCTTCATAAGCCGCCATCATTATATGTTTCTGGCTTATGTTGACCGTTTATTTCCTTGACGTTTTAACTTTGCTTTGCCTTATCTTGCACAGAAACAAGCAAAATTTCCTTGGCGGTTTATCGCATCGGGGGTTATATAAAGTATTGATAACCCAGAACACGATCCGACAACATCATATACAGGCCAGTTTATGATTATATTTGTTAAATATAATCACAATAGCATACCTGCGATCCCTTTGATAATCTTCCCTGCTCATATGATGTTTACCTGGCACTTAAGAACCTGGGGTAATCAATGTTAAACCAGAAGAAAAAACCATCTCATGATATTTTCAGGAAGGTCTCAGGATAGTCAAAATAATTCATCCTTCTGTTGGATGATAAACAATATTTACAGGCTTCTGATTCGACTACGATCAGTAAACCGTTCCAAAGGGGTTAAACTAAGATTCGGATACGATCATATAGCCCCAGTGGCTTGGCGATGCCGATCAAGTGGGTATCGACAGCTATGTTCTCTTTGGTTAGAATATGACCTATGTTTGAACAGGAAGCCCCCAAATGACCATAAGAGTTGTTTAATGACCCTGATTCGAATACGACCCACGTCAGACCCAAAGGGGTTAAGCTGTGATTCAAATATGATCAAGAAACCCCCAAGTGGGTTTTGGCAATATGCCGATCAAGTGGGTATCGACAGCTATGTTCTCTTTGGTTCGAATATGACCTATGTTTGATCAGGAAGCCCCCAAGTGACCATGACTAGATTCAGATATGATCATAAGCCAGTCCAAAGGGAAAGCCGGATTCGGATGTGATCCGCTCCCTGTTGGTTGTCTCCACTACCTGATAAAGAAGACACATAGATTTTTTAGGGTAAAAAGGACGGAGGTCCTGCTTTATTTCTTTATATAATATATATACATTGTCAAAAAATATATACATCTTGAAAGCCGGTGGCTTAAGTATAGTAAGGCTGGAGATGAGCAATATTCCACGGCCGGCGGGTCTCCTCCTCCGACTTACGTGAGTCTTTGTGCTCTCGAACATCGATGAGGTAGTATGACCCGTTGTGCAAATTCTTGCTGACCACAAAGGGCCCTTCCCAAGGTGGGGATAGCTTGTGCATATCAGACTGATCCTGGATGAGCCGGAGCACCAAGTCACCTTCCTGAAAGGTTCTGCTTCTAACTCGGCGGCTGTGATAGCGGCGCAGGTCTTGTTGATAAATCGCTGAGCGGGCTATTGCCAAGTCTCGCTCCTCATCCAACAAATCAAGTGCATCTTGACGAGCTTCTTCGTTGTCAGCCTCAACGTAAGCCGCCACGTGGGGTGAATCATGCCGGATGTCACTTGGCAGGACCGCCTCTGCACCATACACCATAAATAAAGGCATGTAGCCTGTAGATCTGTTAGGCGTAGTGTTGATGCTCCATAACACAGAAGGTAACTCCTCCACCCAACAACCCGGAGTCCACTGTAAGGGGACCAAGAGCCGAGGCTTGATACCCTTCAGGATCTCTTGATTAGCTCTTTCTGCTTGACCATTGGATTGAGGATGAGCAACAGCCGAAACATCAAGCCGGATATGCTCTCGTTGACAGAACTCTTCCATGGCACCCTTGGAGAGATTAGTGCCATTATTAGTTATAATGCTGTGTGGGAAACCAAAACGAAAGATCACCTTTTTCATGAATTGAACCGCCGTGGCTGCATCACACTTACTAACTGGCTCTACCTCAACCCACTTTGTAAATTTATCCACTGCCACCAGGAGATGTGTCTTTTTATCCTTAGACCTCTTGAAAGGCCCCACCATGTCAAGCCCCCCGACTGCAAATGGCCAAGTGATTGAGATCATCCTCAACTCTTGAGCCGGCACATGAGCTCGTCATGAGAACTTTTGACAACCGTCACATTTACTGACCAGATCCTCCGCATCAGCATGAGCCGTCAGCTAGTAGAAATCATGATGGAAAGCTTTGGCTACCAGAGATTTTGACCCGGCATGATGGCCACAATCCCCTTCATGGATCTCACGAAGTATTTCTTGGCCTTCTACAGGTGACACACAACATTGAAACACCCCAGTGACACTTAGGTGATGTAACTCGCCGTTAACAATTGTCATAGATTTTGGAGCGCCTGACAATTTGTCTTGCCAAGGTCTCATCCTCAGGTAATTCTCCCCAGGTCATATAAGCCAAATATGGCACTGTCCAGTCCAGGATAACATGAAGAGCTACCACCAGCTATGCCTCCGGGTCTGGCACCGCTAGTTCTTCCTCGGTAGGCACCTTGACAGAAGGGTTATGTAAAATATCAAGAAAGGTGTTAGGCGGCACCGACTTACATTGAGATCCCAACCGGCTTAAAGCATCAGCCGCCTCATTCTTCCTTCGATCAATGTGCTCCCTTGATAACCCCTGAAGTGACTAGCCACAGTATCTACTTCACGACGATAAGCCGCCATAAGGGGATCCTTGGAATCCCACTTGCCTGACACCTGTTGAGCCACGAGATCTGAGTTGCCCAAGCATCTTACCCACCTTAAGTTCATCTCTTTGGCCATCCGGAGACCATGGAGTAAGGCCTCGTACTCAGCTGCATTGTTAGTACATGGAAACATAAGCCGGAGTACATAACAAAATTTGTCACCTCAAGGGCAAGTTAAAACAACTCCAGCCCCCGAGCCTTCAAGCTGCCTGGACCCGTCAAAGTGAATAGTCCAATATGTGTTATCTGGCTTCTCCTCAGGTGGCTGTAACTCTGTCCAATCATTGATAAAGTCCACCAAGGCCTGAGACTTAACAGTAGTACGTGGCATGTACTTCAAATCACGAGGCCCAAGCTCGATGGCCCACTTGGCGACTCATCCTGTGGCCTCCCTATTCTGGATGATATCTCCCAAAGGGGCAGAACTTACCACAGTTATAGGATGGCTTTGAAAGTACTGCTTCAACTTCCGTTTGGCCATAAACACTCCGTAACGAGTTTCTGCCAATGCGGATACCTTTTTTTAGATTCAATGAGCACCTCACTGATGTAGTAAACCGGTCGTTGAACCGGATGCTCCTTGATAGCTTCCTTACGCTCCACCACGATGGCAACGCTAACGGCTCGTGAATTGGCAGCCACGTATAACAGCAACGGCTCTTTATCAATGGGAGCTGCAAGAACCGGTGGTTCAGACAACTATCTCTTCAAGTCTTCAAAGGCAGCATCAGCAGCATCACTCCAGACAAAAGTGTCTGTCTTCTTCATCATCTGATATAGCGGTAGGGCCTTCTCGCCTAACCGGCTTATGAACCGGCTTAAAGCGGCAACACGAGCCGCCAGTCGCTGAACATCATTGATGCACGCCGGTTTAGCCAGAGAGGTAATTGCCTTAATCTTCTCTGAATTAGCTTCAATGCCTTTGTTTGATACCAGAAAACCCAAAAGCTTGCCTGCAGGTACACCAAATACACACTTGGCTGCGTTAAGCATCATTTTATAAACTCGAAGATTATCAAAGGATTCTTTCAAGTCGGATATTAAGGTTTCCTTCTCTCTGGACTTCACCATGATGTCATCTAGATAAGCATGAACATTACGCCCGATTTGATCGTGTAGACAGTTCTGCACACATCGCTAATAAGTCGCCTGAGCACTCTTGAGTCCAAACGGCATAGATACATAACAGAAGGCCCCAAACGGAGTAATGAAAGTTGTCTTCTCCGGGTCCTTAACTGCCACTTTGATCTGATGATAACCAGAGTAAGCATCCAAAAAGCTCAAACGTTCACAACCCGCCGTAGCATCAATGATTTGATCAATACGGGGGAGAGCAAAGGGATCAGCCGGACAAGCCTCGTTTAAGTCCGTTTAGTCCACACACATCCGCTAGGTGCCATTCTTCTTGAGGACAAGCACCGGGTTAGCCAACCACTATGGGTGAAAAACTTCAATAATAAACCCGGCCGCTAAGAGCCGGGCGACTTCTTCTCCAATAGCTTTCCGTCTCTCTTTGTTAAAACGTCAAAGAAACTGCCTGACCGGCTTATACTTTGGATCAATATTGAGAGTGTGCTCAGCGAGTTCCCTCGGTACACCCGGCATGTCAGAAGGTTTCCATGCAAAGATGTCCCGGTTCTCACGGATGAACTCGATGAGCGCGCTTTCCTATTTGGGATCCAAATTGCTGCTGATGCTGAACTGCTTGCAAGAGTCACCTGGGGTAAAGTCAACAAGCTTCGTCCCGGCGGCCGATTTAAACTTCAACACCGGGTCATGCTCTGTAGTTGGTTTCTTCAGGGAGGTCATGTCCGCTGGGTCAACATTATCTTGATAAAATTTGAGCTCTTCTGCTGCATAGGCAGACTCAGCATAAGCTGCGTCGCCTTCTTCACACTCCAATGCTACCTTCCGACTTCCATGCACCGTGATGGTGCCCTTGTGACCCGGCATTTTGAGCTGTAAATAAACGTAACACGGCCGTGCCATGAACTTAGCATAAGCCGGCCGCCCAAACAGAGCATGATATGGGCTCCTGATTTTGACCACCTCAAACGTCAATTTCTCAGCCCTGGAGTCATATTCATCTCCAAAGGCCACCTCCAGCTCAATCTTGCCAACTGGGTAAGCCGACTTACCAGGAACCACTCCATGGAAAACTGTGTTGGATGTCCTCAGATTCTTATCAGTTAACCCCATGCGTCGAAAGGTCTCGTAATAGAGGATATTGATACTACTACCTCCGTCCATGAGTACTTTAGTGAACTTATATCCACCAACCTGAGGCGCTACCACCAAGGCCAACTGGCCCGGATTATCGACCCGTGGAGGGTGATCTTCTCTGCTCCATACAATGGGCTGTTCTGACCACCTCAAGTAACGAGGAACTGCCGGCTCCACAGAATTCACGGCCCTCTTATGAACCTTCTGGTCGCGGTTGCATAAGCTAGTGGTGAACACATGATACTGCCCACTATTCAACTGCTTCGGATTGCTCTGATAACCCGATTGTTGTTGCTGCTGCTGCTCTCCTTGACCAGACTGCTATTGATTATAGCCGCCTTAACGCCCCTAAAAGCCGGAACCTGAGCCACCACCCGGGCCATAAAAACCGCCAGCCCCTGAGCCGCCACCAGACCCGTCAAAGGTGTTGGAATTCTTAAATGCTTTCATGATCGTGCAATCTTTCCACAGGTGTGTGGCGGGCCGCTCCCTGGTGCCGTGTCTCGGGCAGGGCTCATTGAGTAGCTGCTCAAGAGATGGGCCTGACCCGCCGGATCGAGGCGGCTTACCCTTACATCTCTGATTGTTACCTTGCGCATTGGCATTGGCCACAAACTCCGGGTTGCCATCCGCCTTACGCTTATTGCCTCCTTGATTCATCGGGTTATGCTGCTGAGCCTTTCCATTGCCGTTCTTCTTTCCCTTCCCGGTCTTTTCCTCATCAGACACGGGATCCTTGGTACTATCAGAATCGGCACATTTGACTAAAGCCGCCATCAGCGTACCCATATCATTGCAATCACGCTTAAGGCGTCCCAGTTTCTTCCGCAGCGGCTCAACACGGCAATTCTTCTCCAACATGAGGACTGCAGAGCCGGCATCCATCTTGTTAGATGAATGTATTATCTCCTTGACCCGGCGTACCCAATGAGTCATAGATTCACCTTCCTCCTGTTTACAATTTTGTCAAGTCCACAATCGACATAGACTGCTTGCAAGTGTCTTTGAAGTTCTAGATAAAGTGGGCTTTTAGTTCTGCCCATGAACCAATGGAATTGGGTGGCAAACCCTTTAACCAGGATCGGGCTGTTCCATCTAACATCATGGTGAAGTACTTAGCCATCGCCGCGTCGCTAACTTCCAATAACTCCATAGCCATCTCATAACTTTCGATCCAAGCTCCGGGCTGCAAATCGGCCGTGTAATTCGGCACCTTTCGAGGTCCCTTGAAGTCCTTGGGTAAACGCACATTACGCAAAGCCGGTATCAGACAAGGAACACCGCCAGTTCTAGTGGCTACTCCCGCCTCAACGAAAGTCATTGGATACTCTGGAAAATCTTGACGTGCCGTCTGTTGAGCCACTAGCTGAGCCGCTAACTGAGCCGCCCGCTCGTTCTCCTGATGTACTTGGTCTTGCACCGGATTATAGCCACCAGGCTAGGTTAGGGCGTTGGGCGTTGCTTGACAAAGCTTCAGACTCCATGTGCCTGCTATATGGCGAGGCGGTGCTAACCAAGGCGGAGGAGTTGAATGAATTCTGTCCTGGCTGTAAGAATAGGTCTCTTGCTGAGCTAAAGCCGTCTGGAGAAGTTCTCTGACCCTCCGGGTTTCCACTGCTGTCGGGTCATCACCGTCCATGGGAAGAGCCGCCAAACGCGCCGAAGCCGCGATTAAGTTCTCCATGGGGTTGGGAAAGTGACCAGGCGGTATCGGCACATAACGCGGCGGCGCCATGATCACATGAGGAGGTGCCATCTCCCGAGGATGAGTCGGCCCTCCTGTTCCGGCTATCATAAACTGATTGGTCTCTGGCGGGTTACTTGGGCCGGCTCCGGGTGTAGCAAAAAGAACCCGAGGGTCGTAATTCGGAGGTAAACGGGACTGGGTTTTCTGATGTCTCCTCCTCATCACCTCATTGGATGCGTTTAAGCTCATCGTGAGCTGGTAAGCTTCTGACTGTAGCTGCTGCGCCCGGGCATCTAGAGTCGCCCGCTCTGTGGCTAATCTAGTGTCCTCAGCTGCCAAGGCCTCCTTGGCTTGAGCTATTTCCTCACACACCCATGCTACCTCCGCGTCATGCTCATCTTTATTCACGGGAATAACCGTTGCAGTTAATAGGGTCGTAAGCTTGTCCATGAGATCTGTCAGCACCTGAGCTGGCGGGCGCACGGGGCCACCTGCCCCGGCTGCTTCTATCCCGGACGTTATTGCTGCAGCAGCTGTAGAGTTTGAACCGGGCCGAGTCCCAGCCATAAAGACTCCTGCCCATCTTGGCGGCTCATAGGGGTCCGGAATACTAGTGCCATCAGAACAGTCCCCAAGCACGCCGTCTTGCACTTGGTACAATGAATCTGTTGAGCCGACGGACGAATCACCGTCTGAGAGGACGGCCGTCTCATCACCATCTCTAGATCCTTCAGAGAGTTCCTCTCCGTGGATGCAGCCCACGAAGGCACGCTTCATAACAGGTTGAATTTAGGTCTCCCTCGCACGCTGAGCCGTCTCGACGAGGTCGGTGCAGTTGTCCGGCTCAGGGCCTGGCTCACCGATTCGGCCGATGAAGACGTGGATTCTGCCGAAGGGGACGCGGTATCCGTACTCAATTGAGCCGGTGTCGGGACCCCAGCCTTCGTCGTCGAGGTAGATCTTGCCGCGACGACTCTTGGTCATCCGGCCCACTACGTATCCCTTGAGCCCTTAGAAGTTGCCCTTCAAGAACTCAAATCCACCGTGTGCTGGCCCCACGGTGGGCGCCAACTGTCGTGGAATTGTCACGTTAGATGTCCTCGTGGAAGGACTTAGTTGTGGAGCCATCGCAACTAGGAAGCTTGAAGGGGTTAATCGGGACAAGGGACACGAGAGGTTTTTATACTAGTTTGGCCCCTTACGGTGAAGGTAAGGCCTCCGTCTAGTTGGGTTGGTATTGATGTTTCGATGACCAGGGAGCGAGATACGCTATGCCCGGCTTTCGATGAGTTGTTTCTTGCCCTAAGCCACCATCAGGTCGTCCCCTTATATACACGGGTTGATGCCCTGTGGCTTACAGAGTCCCGACCGGCTTATAAACAGTGTCCGGCTCGGTGACTAGTTAAATCTACCTTATGATACAAGTCAAGCCATTATGGCGGTTTACTACAACGGGCCTTAAGTTGCCTGTGGGCCTTAAGCCCTTTATTGAACTGCCATCTTCATGCTTGGTCTTGGGCTTCTTTCTGGTGAGTCTTCTTTGCATAACCCGGCCCCTCCTGGGCGGCTACACAAATAGTTATATCCCCAACAGCGCCCACAAGGGGGCCAGCCGTCGACCGAGCCGTAAGTGAACAAAGGCACTTTAGTAAGCATGCCCTGCTCTTGTTCTGAGAATAACAACCGAGACATATGTTTTGCAGTCCAGCTCATAGCCCTTCTCCACAATGTTCGTCTTCAGGGGATCTTCTTCCGGGGATGATGGAAAGCAAAACGCCTCCTGCTACTTCCCCGCCTCACGAGGCGGACGACCCTGAGGTGTCGTCCGAGCGGATCTCTCCTGATCCGCAAAGGCCAGAAGGTAACTCTTCGACCGCCCGAAGTCTGGAGTTCTCGGCTCCTAAGGAGACCAACAGAAAAAGACCGGGATTGTCCGGTGTACAACTGGACACATTGATGGGTCTTCTGGAGCAAGCGGCTATCTCAGTGGCACATCGTACCTTAATGAGTACGGTGGTTGAGAGGATTTCATCCGTAAAAAGCGGTTTGAATGAAGCTTTTACGAGCCTGCTAAGAGGCTTTGAGGTACGCAAAGTGATATGTATTTTTTTGACTGTACCACACACGCAAGGTGCACTTTCTATAGGTAGTAGCCCCTGAGACTCTGGTTGCCATCCAGACGAGGCGAGCAGAGGATCATAGGCGGCTGCAGATCCAGCGGCTGACCGGACTACTCAATTTGCCAAATTGAGGCGACAACTTGACATGGCAGATGCGGACATCACGCTTGTGAACAAGCGGCTCGATGAGGCACAGGGTATGTATATTTGGGTAGTCAGCAAATATTAATAACAGCATGATGCTAGTATTTATAATATGCTTTAACTGCAGATGGAGCTGCTGCCGTGGAGACCCTTCGGGCAGAACTTGCCCGGTTCAAGGAGCAAGCCCGGAGAAGTGATGCGGCCGCCCTGAAGGCAGCCAGAGAATTAAGAGCCGAACAGGCTGCTCATCGCCAGAGCGAAGATAAAATAGCCAAAATGGCTCTTAAGCTGCAAAATGCCGCCAGGCGATATGAGCTCTTCGAAAGGGAAAGCCAAACGAAAGTGGCTTACCTAAAGAAGGCCTTGGAAGCAGCAAAGGAAACTCGCTCTGAAATCAGAGCGGCATGGGAGGAGCTTTGTCAAGCTGGTGATATCGCGGCTGGGAAGCCCTTTTTATCGCGAACGAAGTTCGGCGATCTGAAGTATGCCCCTCTTGATCAACTGTGGAGTTCTGCAGATGCATACTTTGATTTAGCAAAGAGTGCTGCTGATGCGACCGAATATTTCAAAGATCAAAAAGATCATGAGGTGGAAAGATTGTTCTGGTCGCAGTTCAGTAAAAGGCATCCGCTATTGTTGAATGAGCAAATTGCCGAGTGGGCCGAGCTCCATAGGTTGTCCGGGCTTGCCATGAAGGCTGTTGTGGATCATCTATGGCCAAAGGAACCAAGTCCGAATAGTTATTTTGGTTTAGTGCAACGATTTATTTGTGTTGTGCCGCATATCGATGCTGTCAAGAGGTCGGCGTGCATAGAGGGTGCGCGGATGGCCCTTGCCCGTGTTAAGACGTATTGGGAGAAGATGGAGGCCACCAATATTGCAACCGGGGGTCTGCCCGGGGGCCAGGACTCGCCCGAGCATTATTTTGAAGAAGTCTTAGAAGGTGCCCGTTTAATAGAGGCTCAGTGCTCAAAGAATACCATGTTCCAGTGACATGTATCTTGCTTGTAAAAACAATGCTTTTGATAATAAAGGCTATATTTATACTTTTGCCCGTAAAGTATTGTAGTGCCTCCTGTGCGACCGTTTATGTATATATGTATATAACCTGAAAGTTTGCAGTCGCCGGCTTCAGCCCCCTCGCATATAATGCGGGGGTGTTCAGCAAAGCGTGTAATCACACTTGATCCAACGTCTTGGTCCATTAAGGAGGTGGTGGCATGGTGAACGAGGCAATCGAACTATATAGCTTTAACACTTTCACTTAGCCATAGAAGTTTGACGGTGGGGCTACTATATAGCCCCTGGTATATCTGTGTTCATCCGAAAACGGTGCACGAACAACCTCAGGTTTATCTGGGCTGCTACAACTAGTGGTGCGCCAGACATGTCTAGCCGTGTCCATTGTCTCGAAGACCGATCATTTATTCGGGTTGGAGAGGCCGTTCAGTGGTTCGGCTGCTAGAGTCACCACATATTCTTCCGCATGCAATGAACGCTCTGTATTTCCGTTGATTGTGATGACGCCACGTGGACCGGGCATCTTAAGTTTAAGATAAGCATAATGCAGTACTCCATTGAAACGAGTGAAGGCCGTTCTTCCGAGCAGTGCATGATAGCCGCTTCGGAATGGAGCGATGTCGAAGATTAGTTCTTTGCTTCAAAAGTTGTCGGGAGAACCGAATACAACCTCTAATGTTAGAGAGCCCGTACAGCGGGCCTCTACACCTGGTATAACTCCTTTAAAGGTGGTACTGCTTTGGCTGATTCTTGACGGGTCTATCCCCATCTTGCAGACAGTGTCCTGATATATCAGATTAAGACTACTGCCGCCGTCCATGAGGACTCAGGTGAGATGGTATCCGTTGATTATTGGGTCAAGCACCAAGGCAGCCGCACCTCCATGCCGGATACTAGTCGGATGATCCCTGCGATCGAAAGTGATCGGGCAGGTCGACCATGGGTTGAATTTGGGGGCGACGGGCTCTACAGCGTATACATCTCGGAGTGCGCGTTTGCGCTTCCTCTTTTGTACGTGGGTGACGTAGATCATGTTCACTGTTTTGACCTCCGGTGGAAAAAAATTCTGTCCCCAAGTGTTCGGCTGGCGAGGTTCATTCTCGTCTTCACTTGGCGTCTCCCTCCCCTTGTGTTCGGCATTTAGCTTGCGGCCTTCTTAAAGACCCAGCACTCTCTAGGTTTCTCGGGGGTGCCATGAATCTGACAGGATCTGTCTAGAATTTTATTTAGGCTGGATGGTCCATCTCTGCTGCCTTTAAATGGCTTTTTCCATTGACTGGGTCGAGAGCCCCTGAATCTGGCATTTACCATTGTGTTGTCTAGGCTATCTTCATTATTTCGACGCATGTTTTTATTGCGTCGCGGCTTCCCATTGCCATCCCTGATTTCGGATGTGCCTGGGTCGCTGCCGCTACGGGCCAACCAACTGTCCTCGCCCATGCAAAAGCCGGTCATGAGAGTTGTTAGGGCTTCCATTGTCCTTGGCTTTTCCTGGCCAAGGTGTCTGGCGAGCCATTCGTCCCGAACACTGTGTTTGAAAGCTGCTAAGGCTTCGGCATCCGGGCAGTCGATGATTTGGTTCTTCTTGGTGAGGAATCTGCTCCAAAGCTTACGAGATGACTCTCCGGGCTGTTGAATTATATGACTTATATCATCTGCATTCGGAGGTCGGACATAGGTCCCTTGAAAGCTAGCCCTGAAAGCGTCCTCGAGTTCCTCCCAACTTCCAATTGAGTTTTTGGGGAGGCTTTTCAACCAGTGCTGAGCTGGTCCTTTCAGTTTCAGGGGCAGGTATTTGATGGCGTGGAGATCGTCTCCGCGAGCCATATGGATGTGAAGAATAAAGTCCTCAATCCAGACTGCAGGGTCTGCGGTTCTGTCATATGCCTCGATGTTTACGAGTTTAAACCCCTCTGGAAATTCATGATCCAGCACCTCATCGGTGAAGCAGAGGGGGTGTGCGGCACCCCTGTATTTGGATGTGTCGTGGCATGCGTCCGACGGTTGCAGTGTTCGATGTTGATTCCGAGCTTGTATTCGTTAATTCGTTAAGTATAGTCGACTTGGTGGCCGTGATCCTGCGTAAGAGCACTCTTCCTAGATCCATAGATGGACCTGGCCATACTGGCTTTTTTGTCCAGGTGCTCACGTAGATCGCGTGCTGACTTGTGTGCGGCGTCATTAGCCGCTCTGTCTCGGCCACTGGGTGGTCGATCTAGCAGATCGGCCGTATTGTTCTTCAGCGGAATGGGCGTGACGGCCTCATCGTCAAATTTGGGCAGCAACTTGCATTTTTGGTAGCTCTTTGTGTGGCGATCACCGTCGTATATTTCGTCAGTGTCGAGCACTTTGTTCCATCTGTGGTTGAGCGTATCCTACGCGGCTTTAAGCCGTTGCTTCTGCTTCTTCAAGCTCCTCGCAGTGGCAATTAGCCTTCTGTGGAGGTGCTCTTGTTCCAAATGCTTTTCCGGGATGATGTGTGCATCGCCGTCTGGGCTGTTCTCCTCTCCGGAGACAGGTTTGTAAGTTTTGTCTTCGACATCGTTGTGATCGGACAGCGGCCCCGGACTGTGTTTGCCGTCCCCTGGCTCATCCTGCTCCATCGCTGGGTCTACGGGGTCGTCGTCATCTTTAGCGTCGTCTGGGGTATTCTCTTTCTTGTGACGGTATCGTTGTTTTTGCTATGGTAGGCTTTAGAGCGGCGCCGCTGACGTTGGCGCTTTGTTTGCTTCTTGAGGGGATTATCCTCCGTTGCCTCATGGCCATTGCTTTCTTTGGGTGTGTCGACCATATATATATCATATGATGAGGTGGCTGTCCAGCGCCCTGTGGGCGGTGGTTCTTGTTCTTCTCCGGCATCGTCGTCCATACCGTTGATGTCTTCGGAGTTGAAATCGAGCGTGTCGGTTAAGTCGTCGACAGTGGCTATCAAGTGGGTGGTGGGTGGGTAAAGAATTTCTTCGTCATCCGCTTCCCACTCAAGCCGGACATAGTTCGGCCAAGAGTCTTCTGACAGGGAAAGAGATTTTAATGAGTTTAGCATGTCGCCCAAGGGCGAGTGCTGAAAGATATCCGCGGAGCTAAACTCCATGATCGGTGCCCAGTCAGGTTCGGCGGGAATAGATGCACGCGGTTTGGATCCCCTGGTCGGAGACGAGTCCAAGGGTCCAAAGATGCAGACCTCCTTGGAAGTGAGATCTGTATTCGGCTCTATCGCCGCCAAGTGTGCACCCTCCATGGCGGGGTCCATCCACCCGTTCTCAGATGGCATGATCTGCTCCAGATTTAAGGCCAGGGCAGCTGCGGGTGCGATCTCCTGAACACCGTCCGATGACAGATCTAAGTCGTGCTCATCGCGGCTGTAGGACGCACCTGTCATCGGCTCGAATCCATCGAAGATCAAGTCTCCACGGATGTCGGCAGTGTAGTTCAAGCTTCCAAACCTGACCTAATGGCGAGGGCCGTAGCTATCGGTCTGCTCCAGATGGCCAAGTGAGTTGGCCCGTAGTGCGAAGCCGCCGACTACGAAGATCTGTCCGGGGAGGTAAACCTCACCCTGGATCGCATCCTTGTAGATGATTGAAGGAGCCATCTAGCCTTACCATGATGAAACAGTGGAACTCTCAATGAAAGCACCATTGTCGGTGTCAAAACCGGCGGATCTCGGGTAGGGGGTCCCGAACTATGCATCTAAGGCTAATGGTAACAGGAGGCGGTGGACACAATGTTTACCCAGGTTCGGGCCCTCTCTATGGAGGTAATACCCTACTTCCTGCTTGATTGAGCTTGATGATATGCATATTACAAGAGTTGATCTACCACGACATCATAGAGGCTAAACCCTAGAAGCTAGCCTATGGTTATGATTGTTATTTCCCTACGGACTAAGCCCTCCGGTTTATATAGACACCGGAGGGGGCTAGGGTTACACATAGTCAGTTATAGAGAAGGAAATCTACATACCCGAATTGCCAAGCTTGCCTTCCACGCAAAGGAGAGTCACACCCGAACACTGGACGAAGTCTTCAATCTTGTATCTTGATAGTCCAACAGTCCGGCATAAGCATATAGTCCGGCTGTCCGAGGACCCCCTAATCCAGAACTCCCTCACCAGGCAGTAATCTTACATGGTAAACAACATACGAATTATTGCCGAGCATGGGAAGCTATATTTATATGGTGCGAAGCAGCATCAGCCGAAAAGAAATTAAAGTGGTAAGATGAAACTAGGGATGTAAGTGGCAAATAAATGACATCCGCCAGTCCCATCTAGTTAGTTTTTGCTAGCTCCCTAGTTCATTTTCCTCAAAAAACAAAACTCTTTTGAACTATCATACCACTAGTGGACTTTAATCGGGATTAAACGGGACCCAGTTGACATCCCTAGATGAAAGGGAGTGTACCACAGCTATATTTAAGTTGCCAAGGCATCTAAGCAGTTGAAATAATCTGAGAAAGCACTTAACAGTGTGGCCTCATATAAACTATGAAGGCAGTCTTGTGATGAAGTTGAGAGTAAGAGTTAAGGACTCAAATGAACTAGGAATGCATTTCTTTACGATAGTACAGCAGGCAGTGCTGACATATTGGCCAACTCAGGTATAGCGTAACAACAAAAAAGCATTTGAATCAAGTAATACAACAAAGCAGACAACTGAACTATTTGTAATTCGATAGGATTACAGGTTGAGGTCACAAGCCAAGAAAGCAGCCCACTCGCATTACATTTCACATGTACTAAAACACACTGGCTTACCATATGTTGCTGTGAAGCCTTGCTGCTGTTGCAAGGTTCTTTGAAGATATCGTCAGCATCCCGTGGTTGCAAATCTAGTTGTTGTAGTTTATTCTGCACCCTCTATTTAGGTAAAATTAATTTTAATCGCATGCACTGGTCCGAATTGATCATCAATGGTTCATCTAAACTAATGAAAGAAGGGTGTGTGCATACACGACAATATATCTGCTTCCCTCTATTTTTATGCTTGTTTGAGATGCCAGCCCCAAAAGAACAAATATTTTGCTTGATGGGGTTGGAAGCTCCATAATTAATAGAAGCATCAATTTAGTCATGCAACTTGGGAAGATCAAGAACACACAAACAAGTAATGAACAGAGGCTCGGAGAAGTGATGTAATAGCTAGCATCAGAAAATGTAGGTAAAACAAACAAAAAGCAGCAGAACCACATGCTAGTTTGCTGATGTGTAATTAAGCATAGAGAACATTAAGCAGTCTGATGGAACCAACAGGTGGCATCAGAACAACACCATTATAATAAATATAGCATTCAACAAGTAAAATAGTAGGCACTGATATCTAGGAAGTACAGTAACACTTAGGACAAAACTAAAGCATATTAACTATATGTGCACTGGTATGTAATTTAGCACATGTAACATGTTCAGTGCCAGAAGTATGGCCCTACAGGTGCAAGCAGAATAACGTGTCTCATGAAAAAGTGAATGATGCCCTGAAGAAATTCAAAGGTGCGGTGCTTATGCTAGGAAAGTGAACGTAGGCGCCGACCGTTGGATAATAGTACCTGATTCTCGGTGGCATATGGGTATCGTTGTCATACTTGATAGCTAAGGATAGTCGATGGTGCTCGTGTTGCGGTTGAGTTTGGGCCGAATGTCGCCCTCGCTGAAGCGGCTCCGGTGCTATGATTGTGGCGCCTGTCGACATACAAGGAACCTCATCTGTGGTGAGTGAACAGTTGCACGATAAAGAGAAAAACCGAAGGAGTACAAATCGAAATAACCTGATGAGGCTGCGGCGTCGGTAAAGCAGGGCCGGTGGAGTTGAATATGGCATCCGTGGAGCGGGTCCGGTGCAGTGGACGAAGGCTTCAGCTGGCGCGTTGTACAGTGCCTTTGGTGAGGCGGATCTGTTGCGGCGGACGAGGGCTTCTATGAAGGGCCAGCAAAGGGGCGGACGAAGGAGTCAGTGAAGGGCCTACACTATGGTGGACGAGGGCATCGGTTAAGCAGATCTGGTGCGGTGGACCATGATGGCGGTCAAGGAGATTTGGAGCGGTGGACAAGCCAGTCATTGAAGCGGCTCCGGTGAAGTGGTGAGTTGGCAGTTGGGGGTTCCAAGGTGCGGAAGGTAGATCCGGCGGGGTGTGAGGTCCACCGCTGCAGCGGAGGACTAGATTTGGCGGCTTGGCGTGGTTGGGGGGGCTCGGGGAGGGGAAGGGGAGGGGCTCTGGGGAAGAATGTTGGGGACAAAGAGGGGAAACAATGGAGTTGCCAAAGAAGCCCTTTCCCGTAAATGTGGCAGGGGTAAAACAGGAATATCGCAGGACTAAACTTTCAGGCGCGAGATATTTCGATGTGAGCGGGAAGTTTGAAAGCTTTTGGCGCGTGAAATTATATTCTGCTCTTGTACGGCCGACTATGATATCATGGCCGAGAATTTGTTTGTTTTGCACACAAAAAAAGTGCAAGTTTTGAAAATCAATGTCTTCAACTCGAAACTTAGATTGTCCATTCAATTCAAATATGGATCATTGAGCTACTACAAGCAAATACCATCATACGGTCCAATTCAAATGAAATTCCAAATGTGTTTATCCTAAATATGATGACAAAAGCAAAAATGTGTATGTGTATGAATAAAGTGGATGATTATAAAGTTTGAACATGCCCATATGTGTATATCTCTAGGTTTGATATATGAATTTGAAATCACGAAATCCCAGCTCAGAAAATGTACCTCCATTTAAATGAATTACGAAAGCTAATGATGGAGTCGAATTCCAAAATTCCAATCTTAGGTTTGTAATTGTGGTACATCAAGGTATATCACGCATGTTCAAAAGTATCGTTATCTCATAGTCCAAACTGTGAAACAAATTGATCAACCATGAGTGCACAATATCTCAGTTACGCTAAAGTCCCTCAAATACAGACACCTCACTCTTTATCTGAAGCCAACCCCCCCCCCCCCCCCACACACACACACATAGAGAGAGAAGTCGTTCTCTCCCCCAAACACCAACACACGAGCACATTAACATACCTCTCTATTCTAAAGTCCGGACCCCAATATAGGTCTCTATCACTTTGTCTCTCGGGCATGCACACACCTCTTCTCCCACTCTCTAGGTCTCCCGGCATCTCTCTTTCCCAAGCACATGCACTATGTAGAGTGTATATTTACCATACACACAAAATGTCGCCCCCAAACGTCTGTCTCCCTAGTTATGTGGTTGTCGCGCACTCACCTCACACACCACCCCCACTGCAAACAAGCGCACTTTGTCTCCCTGTGCACCACTCTGCTCTTTCTATCTCCCACATGCGGACCTGCCCCAGCTCCTTCCCTGTATACATATATGTCGTGACTCTTTCCGTAGCTCCCTAATGTATCATTGTTCTCGATCTCGCACATTTTTCTCTACACCATCTATTCTAGATCTCTCATGAAGTCCCTATCACACACACGATGACTCGCTTCCCTTGCGTCTCCGTACACAGGCCAATTTCGAACAACATCAACATTGTCTCCCTATCTATACGCTATTTACGGACACAAACAACCCCTCTCGCCCCCTCTCTTCCTCTCTCTCTCTCTCTCCATCGCTAGCTCTCTCTCTCTCTCTCTCTCGCTCTCGCTCTCACACCCCTCTCCCACACACACACTCGATGTCTCTTCCAAATAGTCTTCTCCCCCCACCCGCACCCATGCTATCCTGCTACTACACATGTCACACCATTCCCCCTTCCCTTATACTAGGTTTACATCATTAGTGGTCTCTGTACTCCACATACACACACTCCCTCTCACACACAAACGCGTGCACAAACACACACAGACACGCACAAACACCCATTTATCTGGATCCTCATCTCTCCCCTTGTCCGCATGTGTATCTCACACACTCACTCTCTAGTTATGTATATGTGTCTCCATGTCACACAGCACAAAGCCCCATGTACATATCTCTCTCTATCCTCCACACACATAGACACAAAGAATCTGTTCTCATTGTCTCAGTCTCAAGACATATCACACACGCACACTATCTCTCTCTCTCGCAAACACGCTCAACAAGGGTTTCCCCATGAATAACTTACCATCTATTCATCAACAGTCGTGGCAGTATCGGCGAACACGAGACATGAAAAAGAATAAATCTACACATGCTTAGACCACCTAGTATGACTACTAGGACTAGAGCAAGCCAAAAAGCGCGCCGCCGTTACCCCCTCCTTATCAGCGATGGGAAAACCTTTGTTTTACATATTCGAGAAGCCATTGTGCAAAGGACCACATGCTGAGGCGTTGAATAGAATGTAGATGCTAGTTTACGGAAACAAGTATCGATAATACGTTTGTATCTCCATACTTATATTTCTTCTCTTATAAAAAACTGAGCTGGTGATGATGGTATGCATGCCATCTTGCAATATAGACCGTCCGATCTATATCTGACGGATGGAAATTAAAATAAAAGATACCCGCACCCCTGTCCACATTTGCAGACAAGGACTTCCCTCGTTCATCCTTATCTCCAACAGCCTCATTGTTGAGCAATTAAGAAAGGAAGCCTCTGGAACAAACTGCCCCGGTGGCCGCTGCCGGCGTCGTCAAACCCATGCCTCCGCTCAGTCCGACCACCAACCACCACCACGCCCCACTCCTCTTCACCTTATCTCATATTTCTTGAGCTATCATTAGTTTTTACACATGGCATTACTCCCGCATGGGTCAATCACAACAAGTGTTTTTATAAAAAAATGCATCTTGATGTTCCGTGCAATGCACGGATCTTGCTAGTACTCCTACAGAAGACTAAGTTGGTGATGGTGGTGTGTCTGCCATCCGTCGTTTCTGACCATTAGATCTACATCTAACGACTGTGGGGTAAGTTGTTTCCTTTTCTCACCAATATCCCACTTGTCTACCAATTTGCAGAAAAACCCATAATAAGTATCTTAAAACCAACCACATCCCTCCCTGACCTCACCAAAACAGCACAAGGACTATATTCTAATTGAAACATAATATATCTCTAGTGATATATGTATATCAAAATTAGAGTGCTTTGTATCAAGTTTGTGAATACGTATTATTCTAATTATGATTCTTTGCAATGCACATGAACATTGCTAGTATTTCCAACCATGCATTTTTTCCTAGTATTCCATACTTTCGAGTTTTCCATTAAGACATTAGTCACTCATGGTTGATATTTACTTTCAATCATGTACACATATGCACGATGTAACTATCCTTGCTTATTGGCTTCCAAAGCTTAACTTTCACTCCTACTTACAATATGTAGAGTATTTAACAAAAAACTACCACTTTCAACCAGCCCTAGGAAGAATCTATTGTACAAAAAATAGCAAAAACATACCCAAAATTTCTTAATCCACGCCAAAAACTACTACCTAGTACTCCTACCGATTAGGTTCATTTAAAGCCATTTATGACAGGGTTGGCCCACACGTCCGTGCTGACGAGGCATCTTAAACCAACACATTTTTTTGACCGTTGACACGAGGGACCCACATCTGACCTTCTATCCTGTTATTTCCCCTCAAATCATTATTTTTCCTGAACATTACTTCAAACAGTACTGATGCATGTTCGTCGGTGGCACCGGTGATGAGCAAGTTGGCCGCGCTCCGTCGGACATGCCGGATGCCGCGCTGGCCTCCTCACGGGTTGGCAAGCTGGCCCAAGCATGACTCACGAGCGAGCAAGCCGCCGCGCTGTCCTTCGCTCGAGCCAGATGGCTGGCCTTAACACGGCGCGCGCGAGCAAGCCGCCGCACTACCATGCCAATCTTGCTAGCAAACCTTGCAGACAAGCACTTGGACGGAGCTATCTTGGCTAGCTAGCGACCGCGAGCACCGGACGGAGCTGGCATCTGGACTGACTCAACATGGGCTCCGCACCGTCGGCGGTTTTGACCCCACCTTCTGCCGGCGGTGGTAGCTGCGTCCCATGGCCGAGGATGACTAGGTGGACGGGCCGGAGGTAGGAGGTCACTCGGGGATTTTTGTGCAGACTGACATGTAGGTCCCACAAGTCATAATGCCCGGTCGAATAGAAGGCGTTGACTTAATGGGCGACATGGGCCGTGTCAGAGGTTAGAGTTAGATTCTAACCCTGAACTAACTATAACCAAAGTGGTGTTTGGATGGCAGGGTTAGATTGACAACAAATATATCCGAACAGGGCCATGGGTTGAAACGTACCTATAACGACACTTTGTAGAGTAGTCGTTTCTTGGTAGGGCTGGTTAGTAAGAGCATGTACAATGGTTGATAATGTAGTCTTATCTTAAGTCTGCCATGTATGCAAGTGGTAGTAGTTTCTTGGCATTATTAGTGGTTTCTTGCATTATTAGGGGTTTCTTGTAAGGAACAATGTACGTACTACTAGCAACAAAAGGCGATTCTAGGTTGCGTTGTACTCCAACAACTACTACTAGTGGTCGTGGTAGTGTATACCTTGTTTTGTGGGTTTGATCTCGGCCTTTTTTTTTTAAAATAGTAACTTCGTTGCGAGCCAATATTTTACATGGGTAGTTTGAGTTTTGAAGTCAAACGGACGTGCGGCACCACAATCTGGGTGCACTGGATAGCCTAGCCACGTGAACGGGTTTTCCTTCCCAGCATCCCGTGGCTCGTGTGCTCGCCCTAGCCGCACCTCGCCTGCAGCTTCCTCATCAGCTAGTAGCATATTTACACTAGCACCTCCCAATTAAGCCCGAGGAGCCGGAAAAGCCTGGCGGGGCATTGGGAACTGTGCAATATGGCTCTGTACGTAAAGTGCTCTACTACTACTCTGTAGCTTGTGGCGTTGCATGCATGGACTTCACTCCATTATCGGCTCTACTATAAAATAAATTTATCTTGACATGTTTTTTTAAACGTAGGCAAAAGCTTTGCTTCATCTCATTCATAAAGAAGGAACTACTAACAAAGTTCAACGAGATCCATTACACGTCCACAAATGGAAGCGAAAAGCCTAGTCTCGCTGTATGAAATAACTCAAATGTTCTGCCCCCGCAGT
This sequence comes from Triticum timopheevii, assembly GCA_963921465.1. NCBI lineage: Eukaryota > Viridiplantae > Streptophyta > Magnoliopsida > Poales > Poaceae > Triticum > Triticum timopheevii. Next base: position 245,403,624 of record OY997266.1, read on the forward strand.
AACCGTCACTGATAAATAGGCTTCTAGTGTGTGCATGAGAGGAGCAGCTGAGTAGGCCAGCTACGTGAGAGGAGCGGCTGAATAGAGCACCGAGAGTACCCACTAGGACACTATGCAGGTGTACTTTCCCTGCATTGATAGTACAACGATGGTTCTAGAGAACAGTAGTACCCTCCACTTCCAACTGTAGCTCCTTGGCCCTGAGATTCAAGAGTTCAAAACTGGTGCACTATACTAGACTAGACTAGAAGTACAGTACATCGCACTACTAGTTGAGAAAAAGTAGTACTAGTACTGCTAAAGTATGAGTACGTACTCCTTCGTCACATAATGTAAGACGTTTTTTGACACTAGTTGGCGTGTACAAAAAATAGCAAAAACATACCCAAAATTTCTTAATCGACGCCAAAAACTACTACCTAGTGCCAAAAATTTCTTACTAGTGCTATTATTTACAGTATAATGCAATCCCATAACATCCCGTAATGCTAGTACTAGTAGTAACTAATAGCCTCACCCCTTCACCAAGGAATGATCTACAGTTGGAAGGGACGAGGCCATGCGGTTACTATGCTCTTATCTCCTCCTCGCCAGTTCCCCTCCCCCCGAAGAGAAGGCAGTTCGTCGTTGCTCCCATGGATTCACCAGGAGGTTCTCCTCCTCGTCGGGGCTGGGAGACCTTGGACGACAATCCTCTGGGAGAAATCGCACGCCGCTCCGACGTCCTCACCGCTGCAAGACTCGGTGCTTCCTGCACCAACTTTTTCAAGATGGTGCTTAAACAGGGTTGGGAAAAGGCTATGCTTGTTGGTCTTCCATGTGTCCTCAAGGAGAAGGTTCTTCTATAGGACAATCCTTCGAACATTCCACCGCTCCCTGGCCATGGTTGCACGTTGACTCCGCTAGAGTTGCCGACGTTGAGAGGTAGTCGGATTTTGTCCGATGAGCAGGTCAGTAATGGAGTTTGATCATGTAGTACTTAGTTATTCCATTTCCATTGCGTAATTTCTCCGCTGCCCACCGTCTTATATATAGGTTTGGGTCGGTGCCAACAAAGATTGGATTGCATACCTCCGGCCGGATACCACCATCATTTTGCACAACATCCACAATAGTGTGGCCGTTCCGGTAGACCCCTTCTCCACCATTGGGATTGGCCTTCCGGACTGGCTGGGCTTGAATATGTATGATGATTCCTACATGAGGTTGAAGAAGATAGCAATTGCGGACCCGCCGATAAAGCAACACGGCTACGATGATTACTATCTCATTGTGGTGTTCGACATAAGGATTGCCATCAATGCAAGAGGCAGTAACGGCAGAGGCTGGTGCATGTTGGCAGCGGCAGATTTGTACCCCTACACGTTCGAAGACGTCGTGTGCCATCTAGGCCGCATCTTCGTGGTGACAAGCTAGGGGACTTGTTTCATCTGGTTGCCATCCTACGGTACGGGAGATTACAAATGGAATGCATAAACCATCATTTGCATCCCTAACGGTACTCCATTATTTTGCAGGGACCAGTCATCTCCCGATCAAAATAAGATCGCCGATCCTGGATGTGCACTTGCATCCGCGATTCGGTGTAACCTAGAACCTTGTAGCTAACTTTGGCATATTGGGATCAACTATCTTAGCAGTCGTTACCCATGATACCACTGATGTGCAACATGGTCACACAATCTACCATGATCGGACCGTCACCATCGACCCAGGTATTCCATTTTTTAACCCTCTCGCCTTCTCTTTCATTGTTGTACTAGTACTTACCAGTACTAGTAGGAGCACTTATTACCTTGGAGGACGCGTATAGCTAGGTAGGCCTTTCAAGACTTGAACCGACTAGCTGCCACCATTTTTGTTTTTCCATGTCTTACTATATCATCCATTTAGCCAAGAGTGCCTATATATAATAAGCCGGTTATTTTACTTCCTCTATACCGGAGTAGTACTATTTGCTGCACAGTATTACTGACTGCCATATTTGAGCAGAACATTATTATGCATGGACCTTGACTATGTACGTCACCATGTGTCTAGATCTGAGATGCCGCGTGTATCAGATGAACGGCGCCGAGTTCGACCCCCGTGATGCTACGTGGGTGCTGAGGAACATTCTTGGAGAGTACTTGCTTTTCATTGGGGACAACTACCCCGGTGTGAAGCGGATGCCACCTTCCGTGCACGACACGGAAGGCCTGCCGTTCATGAAGCATGGTTCTGTCTTCAGTGCGCACCGCCGGATGAACGACATGCTGGGACACGCTATCCCTGATTTATGCCGCTTCAGCTTGGATGAGTCTCCATCGTGTGGAACCGGACTAGAAAGCTGCGACAATAATTCCCATTGCCCACCGCTATGGATCGTGTCATCCATGAAGAACACCTGGGACTGGAACCTGGAGGAGGACATGTAGCCCATCTATAGCGTGTAAGTGGAGTACGGTAAATTGTGAACGGTAGCACTGTGAATATATGTAGACTAGTCGTGCACAAATTTATCACATGAACTGGAGATGAACTTGTGTGGCATACTGGCATTTGTCCTTTAGAATTTATTACTAGTAAATGTGTTATGTGTATGTGCAACTTGTGCGGTTGTTGCACGGGCTCCAACATGCTCTTTGAGAAAAAAGGGTGGCACAGCTTTGGATATACATGACGTGGCGGCATCATACAGTAGGATTGTTCGCTATAGTTGTAGTACACTCCTACTAGGACGACAACTCCTATAAAACCTTGCGCTTGGCTCTTTGCCCCTTCGGGAGGTTCAACAGTTCGTACTCGTGTGAACCTTGCACTTGGCTCTTCGCCTCTTCGGAAGGTCCAACAATGATGATACTACAGTACAATATGCTTCTGGCAATCTGACACCGATTGAACTGTTGCACGTCCACCGCGAGGGCGAGGGTGAGGGAGAGGGAGAGGGAGAGGGCGCTGTAGTCAAAACCCTCTCATCGTCCTGCAAACCACCGCGCGCGTGGGCGAGGAAGAGGCGTAGTAAGCAAGATTCTCCTCGTTCGGTGAGTTGACGGGACACATCAAAGCAGTACTAGTACTAGTCCATACTGCGTCCTTTCTGGTTAATATGGCTTAATTTGAAATGAGAAAAATACATTGGCGGTCAACGTATGTAACAATACGCTCTTTACGGTTACTATATATAGTTTTGTGGTGATTATAAGATCACTAGCTCATCGTAGAGCACCGTATTGCACCCTACTGACCGGCCACATAGTCGACATGGCACTTGTTGACTGGTTAAATTGTCACCTGGTTTCTGGGTCCCACCCGTCAGTTGGTAGAGCAAAGAAATCAGTTAAACAAAACTTTACGCAGGCGCGACAGGAGTCTTAACCTTGCGCGCGAACCACCCTGGCTGTGTATGTGAGTGCATGCACGTGTACTCCCTTGGTCTTCCAACAAAGAGTGTACATCGGATAAAAAACAAAGAGTGTAGTACATGATGTACATCTACACTTCCAATGCATTTAGCCTTTAATCTAAATCGATATTGATTGACTAATGCACCAACTTGTGCTCTAGGTATAGGCTACATGTCTATCCTTAATTATAGCATGCAACGGCCTTCATTTAATCTTCTTCTCTCAATGGTCGCATGCACACATAAGTCTGCTACTTTTGGGTGTTAATTATGCCCTGGTCAATGCATAAATCTCTAAATGTACAGTCTTCCACGGACGTAGGGAGTAGGTTGAGCACTTGGGCGTGAGCGTGTGTGTTGCGTCATGTGCTGTGTGTTGCATGGGTGCATGAGTGTTGCATGCGTCCATGTGTATGTGTGAGTGTTGCATGTTGCATGCATGCATGCATGCATGGGGCTTACTCCCTCCTATTGACATGTTCATATTTCAAGCTTCCTCTATTCCCTCCATATGGTGATACTCCCTCTGTTCCCAAATACGGAGGAAAAGCCTCCCTCTGTTCCCAAATACGGAGTATTTGTCTTTCTACAGATTTCAACAAGTGACTAGGTACGGAGCAAAATGAGTGAAGTGAGCATAGAGGCATAGGGATACTGTAGAAAGGAAGTCTTCACGATCCATTATTCCCCATCTCGGTCAGGTAGAACTATTCAACTAGTCTTCGCAGTGAAGTGAAAATACACGCTGCAGCAGATGGGACACGTAATTAATAAGCCAAACTAGCGTGTTGGTGTTCCTAACTCAGCCTTACCAGTACTGCCATCATGTTTGCCAGTAGAGCACGCTTCCGCAAATACGCCTACGCACCTCTGTCCTCCATTAAATGACATATGGGCCCTCTTGTGGTAGACCCACATGTCATTGGTGTAACTATTTACACTCCGAAGGACGGTATATCCTGGTAGTAGTACTAGTAGGATTGAGATTTAATGCACTTTCTTCCCCGTCTTCCACTCTTCTTCCTCCTCTCTCCTTCTTCCACCTCTCTTCCCCATCATCGGCCGCACACCATTTACCCCCGCTCACTGCTCGCCCGCCCGCACCATCTTCCTGGGTAGCTCGTGCATACCATATCCCCCCGCTCACTACTCGCCCACACGAGGAGAAGCTTCTTCACTCGCCCACCCGAATCTACTTCCCCGTAGGCTCACAGGCACCGAAAACCCTAATGGCAGAATCGACTGACACGCAGAGCCGCGATGGAATTCCCTCCCCGATGTTCTCTTGGAGCAGATCTGTAATTGTATGGACCTACTCAGCACCGTCCGTCTGGCCGCATGCTCGGTGTCTTTGTACCGTCTACTCGTCTGCAACTGGTCGGCTCTTTTCAAGACATCCTGCTTGCTGATGCCCGGTCCTCGCAGGAGGCCCAGACACCGACTTGGCGATCCTACGGAGGTTGCCGTGGTGCCCCTTGACATGCTACCACTACCCGTCCACTTGTCCTTCATATGCGGCCACTACTGGGCGGGCATGAAGGCCAACTGGATCATCCTCATCCACCAATCCAGTAGTCCGTGGCGTCTCGTGGATATCTACACCCAGCGAGAGATCACCCTTCCATCGTTGGATACGGCCACCATCGAGCCTCGTGGCCCGCCGGACACTCCTGCCTACTACGCACGAGACGCGTAAAGCTTTTCGCTTGACCTCTGTTTACTGAAAGTTGTAATCTGTGAAGTGCCCACACCATCAGAAGACTACATGGATTACAAGCTCATTGCCTTGTTCAACATGGGATTAGTCTATCTGGAATCCGGTCGCAATACATGGTTATGGCTCATCGTCAATCCTATTGAGGCAACATTTCTTTCTGATGCTATAGTGCACGATGGCATCGTTTACGTAGTCGACGCGCAGATTGGCTGCCTATACTGGTGGAATCTATCATCGTGTAATTGTTCTATCTCATCTCATCTTTACCTTATGAATACGACTGCCTATTCATTGTTACAAATTTAGAATAGATAGTATGTGTATAACCACATCATTGCTATATATTCCTCTCATTTCCTAGATTTTTTGACCACACATGTTATTGTTAGAGTTGATATGAGAACAATTGGCATCTAATGATTGTTAGAATACATATTATGAGCATAACATCATGATTGCTATATGTTACTCTCATTTCCAAGATTTTTATAACAAAGCATGTTATTGCTTAGAGTTGATATAAGAACAGTAGTAGTAAGTGCTATGGTAGAATATGAGTAGGCTCTGTCATAGCTGTTTTCCTCTCATTGTTACATGATGTTTGAACCATGACGTATTGCTAGGATATGAAAGCCATTGGCTTATTTTTTTAACTTGGGGTATGATTATGACCACGGCATTGCAATTCTCTGTCTATGATATGTGTCACTATTATAATAATCTTAATTCCACACATACTCTGAACATGATTGTTTATTTTTGTCCTTTTGGTCTCCAATTTGAGTTGTTGCAGTAGAGGCAAATGCGCCTGCCTTCATTATTCCAGGATCTAGAATCATACCAGCCGATGGGTGGTGGTTTATCGCTCGTTCAGCTGATGGCGGTCATTTGGTGCTCATTCGCACGTACCAAATTGACCAAACCATTACATCAAACCACATGCAGTACAATGCATGGGGTGTTTGTGACATTGATGGCTATGGCTGCTTCGTGTTCGAGAAAGATCCCAGCTCCATTGGGTTGGGCGTATTCAACTGGAGGCGGGTTTACAGCCTTGGCAACCACTCCTTGTTCCTCGGGCTTAATTATCCGATCATCCAACCAATCATCGATCATATCACCGGTGATGATTACCATGCTATGCAACTTCCATTCGCCAGGGGGGCTGTGTTTACACATCATACCATGGGTTTCATGAATCACCATATCCAGAGATTCGTCGACACAGCTTGTTGCCAGATAATCTTCAGTGTGTGAAAGGCATCAAGCTTCCATGCGATGGATGGCTTTTGCAAACCCAACATGTGGCGATGTGGTTCATGCTAACAGCAAATACACACAACTTGATTCATACTGATATCTAGACCGAGCCATGTATTCTGCTGCTGTAGCACGACCCTCTTTTGTTGGATATTATGTACAGTTGTTAGTTTGAAGCACTCCTCCGGTTTGAAGGATAGATACCTTCCTGGGATCAAGTGCATCCTAACTCACCTTCATAGGATGTACTGATAATGATGATGGAGATGTTGTGCAGAAGCCATATATATATACATCAATTAGGCTTCAAGTGTGTACTTGTTAGTTAAACCTATTGTTAAAATGTGACACTAAATACGACTAGTAAGTAGTACAGTAGCAGTACTAGTATACGTCGATCAAATTATTCATCATGTCCACACATTAAATTGACGTGACAACATGCTGCGCGTGAGGTGACACAACAATCCCGGCGGCGTGTTCGGGTATTCTGGACTTCAGATTTGGACTACCACTAATCTGTCAAAATCTTTCATCATTCACTTAAAATAGTCGATTGATCATACATTTAGTACCATATAACTAGAATTACCGATGCAAGTCCAAGAAGGATTGGCCGGTGCTGCCGGCTGGCGTCAAGTTTGATCCCACGGATCAGGAGCTGATCGAGCACCTTGAGGCCAAAGTGAGTGCTGACAGCACGAGATCTCACCCTCTCATCGATTTGTTCATACCAACCATCGATAGCGATCACGGCATATGCTACACCCAACCTGAGAAACTTCCAGGTAAGACACCGATCGGCTGTCTACTTGCACAGACATATTCCTTTGTTTATAGCTCTATTTTTCTTTTTAGACGCAGACCTGGTGAAGCAATTACAATTTGACAGTTAATAACAAGTGAAACAAGTGACTATAACATGCCAAAGATGTTATGAAAATGCCAACTACGTACACTAAAACTTGTATTCGACAATATTGCAGGTATCACACTAAGTGGCCTAAGGAAGAATTTCTTCCAGCGCAATTCCAGGGCGTTCAAAAGGGGCACGTGGACGCCTCGCAAGATACAGTCGGAGTGCGACATGCACGCGATGTGGCACAAGACCGGCAATACCTTGCGGGTGATGGTCAACGGCCGGCAGATACACAGCAAAAAGGTTCTGGTGCCGCACACCAACAAGAACTTCGACCAACAAAGGACCAACTGGGTGATGCACCAGTACCACCTTGGGGACCTGGAGCAAGACAAGGAGTGGGAGCTGGTCCTCTGCAAGATTTTCTACCAGACGAAAACTATGGCCAGGAGTAAAAAGATTATAAGTTAGTTTGGTATTGGTACTTGTACTACCTTGTCGTCCGCAAGTTGGTATTGGTGTTAACGATCTTTTGGTATGAACTTGCATTTGCTTCCAACCATCATGCCTAGGGTTGACGTGGATATAAAGCTGAATCATTTGTTTCGAATCGAATTTTTAGGCACCTGATTTTTATTTGATGGGTAGCATAAGCACCTGCCGTTCGAATTCCCAGTTCTCCAAATTTTTCGAAACAAGTGCATGCACTTATTATCACGATGAAAAAACAATATCCCTACTGCATCCCAGTTATCAGTCTGTACTTGTACAATTCTCTCGTTTATTAAGCACGTATTTTGTTTTTTCAGGTCGAGCAAGTTTCAACTGGGCTGTAGACTGCCTAGGCTTGGTTTTGTTTCTAATAGGCCCAGCCCATGACGACAATGGGGCACAAAGATCCAGCAGATCTACTGGCCTCTAGCCCGCCAACATTAGTTATATTTTGTCTTACAACATCTTAAGGAAGTTTTTTTACTGAATCAAACACACATCCCAGTTCTATTTTCCTCTTGAAATGCATGTCCTACATCCGTTTTCTAATCTCTACCTATAGTTTTACTAGTTCATATACACGTATCATTATATTGAAAATACATAAAATTCCCTGTTCATATTTCATCCTTAAACCGACTCAATTGTCCCACATCTCATTTGCTTACAAAAACAAAACGATTTTTTTGGAAAATCAATAAGTTCTTAAAAAATGTTTATCATTTCGGGATTACAGCAGTTCGGACTCCACCGAAATATGCAAAATAAGGTTGAACTTTTTGACCATGGTCATGGGCAGAAAATGGGCTGTAATAAATTACTTAAGAATTAGCAAATGGGCTGTAAATTATTAAAAAAATAGCAAATGGGCTCTATGTTGTCTGCCACAGATTTGGAGGCTGACTTGTGGGCCTACTAAGTTCATGCGTACACAAGGTTTCTCAAGAAAGAAACTTAGTCAACAATCGACTCTATGAGTGTCAGACCGTTAGATGTCAATCTAATGGCAATCGTGCTTCTTCAGTCTCTGATCTTCCTGCCCCAGCCGCCCAAACCAGTGCCGTCGGAACCGCCTGCTCCCGCCTCCCGTGGCCGGCTATGCTGTCGGGCAAGCCTCACGGCCCCATCATACTCGCATCCCTGGCCTGTCTATCCCTCTACTCACCCACACCTCCTCTTATTTTTTCGGTGACGGCAGCCGAACCAGTCAACCCTCGTACTCTCCACCACATGGGAAGCCACTGCCGTGTCTTCCCCGGCTCCGTATCGTTCCCTTTGTAGGCCTCACCGTTGTCCATCGCCCTGGTGCTCTCGGCGCGGCGTGGTCAACATGGTCAACGAACGACATACATCGAAAGTCGACTGTACGTGGAGAGGCTGACAGCTAGGTCCACGGCCGCACACAAGGAAATGCCTCCTTGTTACATGCAAAATAACGATTCCTCCACCTGACACTTGGGACCCGCCGGAAGAGCCTCTGTATTTCGCGAAAAAAAGTTCCCTCCGCTGACAGGTCGGACCCACCAACTATATCTTCGCACGCAAGGAAGTGCCTTCTTATTGCGCACAAAAAAATGAATACCCCCCTGCCAGCTAGGACCCACCATAGTGGGAGGCTGACTTATGGGCCTACTAAGTTGACGGGGACGGAGGGCCTTGTCAACTTAGTCAATATATGAATGATTCTAGCTCCAGTGACCGTACGATGTCCATCCAACGGCCGTAGTGCTTCTTCAACCTCTGGTCTTCTTGCTCCAGCCGCCTAAAGCAGCGCCGGTCGTGCCGCCTGCTCCTGCCTGTCGTGGCTGGCTGTGCTGCCGTGGAGGCCTCACCACCCCCTACTACTCCGACCGCTAGCCAGGACATCCCTCCACTCACCCACACCCCCTATTATTCTGCGGCGACGACAGCCTCACAACGCAGCCGAATCAGTGAACCCTCATACTCCTCTCCGCGTGGGCATCCACTGCCACGTCTTCCCCGGCTCCGTGTCGTCCCCTTCCTAGGCCTCGCCGAAGTCCACTGCCGTGGTGCTCTCAACACGGCATGGTCAATGTGGTCAACGACCGACTTCCATCGGAAAAGTACTGTACGTGGAGAGGCTGACAGTTGGGTCCACGGCAGCCGCAAGGAAGTGCCTCCTTATTACACGCAAAATAATTATTCCTCCACCTGACAGCAGGGACCCACCGGACAGGCCACCATATTTCGTGAAAAAATTATTTCCCCCCTGACTGCTGGGACCCACCGGATAGGCCACCGTATTTTGCGAAAAAAATGTTCCCCCCGCTGTCGGCTCGGACCCACCGGAAGTGCCTCCTTATTACGCACAAAAAAATGAATACTCCCCCTGCTAGCTAGGACCCACCTTGGTGGGAGGCTGACTTGTGGGCCTACTAAGTTGACGGGGACGGAGGGCTTTGTTAACTTAGTCAATATTAATGATTCTAGCTCCAGTGACCGTACGATGTCCATCCAACGGCCGTAGTGCTTCTTCAACCTCTGGTCTTCTTGCTCCAGCCACCCAAACCAGCATTGGTCATGCTGCATGCTCCTTCCTCCCGTGGCCGGTTGTGCTGCCGCGGAGGCCTCACCGCCCCCTACTATTCCCACCGCTGGCCAAGCCCTGCGACGATGGCGGCCTCACACCGTAGCAGAACCAGTGAACCCTCGTACTCCTCTCCGCGCGGGTTTCCACTACCGCGTCTTCTCCGGCTCTGCGTCATCCCCTTCCTAGGCCTCGCCGACGTCCACCGCCCTGGTGCTCTCAGTGCGGCGTGGTCAACATGGTCAAGGAACAACTTCCATCGTACGTGGACTGTACGGGGAGAGGCTGACAGCTGGGTCCACGGCCGCAGCAAGGAAGTGCCTCCTTATTACGTGGAAAATAATGATTGCTCCACCTAACAGCAAGGACCCACCAGACGGGCCACCGTATTTCGCGAAAAAACATTTCCCCCCTGACTGCTGGGAACCACCAGCTACATCTTCGCATGCAAGGAAGTGCGTCCGGGTAAAAAAAAGATTCGCCCCCATGATTGCTGGGACCCACCAGCTACATCTTCGCACGCAAGGAAGTGTCTGACAATCGGGACCCACTTGGTCAAAGCGTACGTAGCATTGTCATTCTGGTCGCGAATGTGTACGTACATACTGGTCGATCTAGAGGCACGCATGTGTCGTAGTAGAGGCACACACATAGCATGTACACGTACGTACAACGGCCAAGGTGCAAGAAAGTAAATACGACCACGTACGTACATATGGGCGGGGTCTCGAACGCCTACTCGTGCATACGTACAGCCAGGGCTCGTGTACATGGCTGGGTCGGAACAGAGAAACTACGTCGTCGTGATGTTCGTGGGGAGCCAACCGTCTGGGTCGGAACGTAATGCGTCATCGTGTTCATCGGGAGGGCTTGGACGGAACAGCCGATGGAAACGAGGCCTGGCATACCGCAGAACGGAGGAAACGGCCTTGTGTTCGACCGGCCCCGTTCGAAACAGGATCCTGTTCATCGGGAGGGGTCTGGCGTACCCTAAAACGGAGGAAACGGACTTGTGTTGGACCTCCTACGGTTGAAACGGGGTCCTGTTGATCGAGAGGGGCGTGGCGTACCGCAAAACGGAGGAAACAGACTTGTGTTGGAGCGCTACGGTCGAAACGGGTGTCCTGTTCATCGGGAGGTGTCGTGGATTTGTCACGGCAGATGTCCTAGCAAAAGGACTTAGTCGTGGAGCCATCGCTACGGGTTTACTTGAAGGGGTTAAAGCGGACACAAAGACACGAGGGTTTATACTAGTTCGGCCCCTTCGATGAAGGTAAAAGCTACGTCTAGTTGTGATGGAATTGATGTGGTCTCGATGGCTAGGGAGCAAACAAGCTTCGCCTAGGCTCGAGTTGTTGGTTGTCTGTCTTGAACCGCCGCCGGGTCGTCCCCTTATATACACGGGTGACGCCCGTCGGTCCATAGAGTCCCAACCGGTTCATACTCGTATTCCGGTTGGTATCTCTCTATTCCTAACTTACAATACAAGTTATACATCAGGCCGGTTTACGGTTACATGTTCTAAACCGACTTCAGGCCTTGGGCCTTCATCTGCTTATACCACTAATGAAGTTAACCCGGCCCAAGTAGGCCGGTTTACGCCTAGTGGTAATATCCCCAACATTAGGCCCCAGATTGATTTGAACTGGTTCATGTCAATCCTTCACATAATCTTGCGTCTTGAATATCTTCTGGTAATTGGTAAACCTCCATGTCGTCATCATTTTTGGTTGCTGTAAACCGGCATGACGTCATCAGTTTTGGTTACTGTAAACCGGCATGACGTCATCATGAAATTTATAACGCCCTCTTAATGACAGCTCCTGGATCCGCGCGCTTGACCTAGCTCAGTTGCCTTATAAATAAGACCGAAGGGTCATTTCTTTTCTTCCCCTTCGTCCCTTCTTCTTATTCTTCCTCACGTCACCGGCTTTGGAGCTCCGCCACCGCCGTCGACCTCTGCCTCGTCTCGGGCCGCTGCATCAACCTGAACGTACCAGAGTGTTGCGGTACCTTCCCGCATCTTCTCCGTTCCCGGTAAGCTTTCTCTCCTTCTTAACCTAGATCTGTTCTTAGGGTTCCATGTTCATACTGTGTTCATCGCGCTCATATCTGTTCTCTGATCTTGAATGAATCCGTGAACTCTTGCTGTGTTTAGTAACGATCCCTAAGCCTCCGCTTGCCATTTTTCATCTAAGCCCATAGATCTCCCGCACATATCCGCTCAATGGTTTACTTCCGTTTCTGCCTTACTCTTCGAAATATTTTCTGTTTTTGCGAGCTTGCTGTAGATCCGCGGCTGTAACAAGGTTTTGTAAAACTTGTTTCTGCATATCTAGTTATCCATAGCTTCAACTGCTTCCGATGCTTAGGTCAGGCGGTTTAACTTTACCATAGAAAGAATTGCTAAACCCGTATATACCATTAGTCCCCTGGTTGAACCGCCAGAATCCATACGATGCCGTGTTGTAGAAAACCGGTTTATAGGTAATGCCTCTGGTTTATCGTAGTTAGATCAACACCTTCTTTTATCCAGCGTGTCTTTGAACCGGATCGCCTATTTCTTGTAGATCTTGTCATGGCCAAACAAGTGTATGTGTGCAATTGGGTTCCCTCTCGTGTCACGGAATCGCAGTTGGACGACCTAGTCCTGATCGACGCTTTGGATGATAAAGATACGATCCACTGGAGGGTTCCCGGAGATGAATGTCCACCCACACCCCAGGAAGGAGAGGTCGTGGTCTTCGCAGATCACATGGCCCGGGGCTTCAAACCGCCTGGTTCTAAATTTTATCGGGACGTGTTAGCCAATTTTCAGCTCCGTCCACAGGATATCGGCCCCAACTCTGTCACCAATCTATGTCACTTTCAAGTACTTTCTGAGGCATACCTTCAAGAGGAACCTTCAGTCGAGCTGTTTAGAGATCTCTTTCATCTGAACCGCCGCACTGAATTCACCGATGGTCCTAATACCGAACTGGGCGGTATGGCCATTCAGAAGAGGAAGGAAATCACCTATCCCCACGTCAAACTCCATACTCACCCCAAGGAGTGGAATGCAACTTGGCTTTACTGCAAGGATACATCTCCTGACAATGAAAATCCCTTGCCTGGCTTCCGTCTGGAACGGCTCAGCAACACTCACCCTTTTCCATAGAGGCTAAGCGCCAAGGAGAGAATCAAATATGCTCCTGAACTGTCCAAGCTCCGGGCCTTCATGGCCAACGGTTTAACAGGAATAGACCTTGCACGCTGCTGGATATCATGGAGCATTCTGCCTCTGAGCCGGCGCCCCGGTTTTATGTGCGAATACACTGGTAGTGTCGATGACCCACTCCGACATATCAAAATCCAGGTCTCCGACGACGAAGTCACAAAATCTGTAAAGAAGATGTTGAATGAATCGGAGCACCTCTGTGCTCAAACCGGTCTGCTTCCTTACTGCACCACCAACGAACCACCAGCGGTAAGATTTTACTTGCTCTATTATTGAACCTGTTACTTCTTTATCTGTCTGACCTTTAATTCTTGTTGATCCAGAGTGATAATCCGTTTTGGAGCAAGAAGCTTTCACAAGATAAAACGGAGAAGGCAGGGCGGCCAACCCGGCCCAAGACCAAGGTTATCAAGAAACCAGCTCATAAGAGAAAAAACCACCGCTTCATCTGACCCGGCTATTGATGATGATGTGGGTAATCCGGATCTTGAGGTAGAACTTGATTCACTTGGCTTGCTTTTTACACGCCTTATTGATGATGATGCTTGTCAGGATGACGCTGAAGCCAGCAATGCGGGATTCGTTGAGGTAACTATTCTCTCTTCTGATTCAGAAATCTTGCCTTTGCCAAAATCTCGCCGGGCAAACCGGAAAATTAAATTTTCTCATCCTCTTGCTTATTTGGATCCCAACTTTCTTATGAAGACCCAGCAACACGAAGCTCGCCGCACAACCCGGCACAGCGGCCAGGTAGTTACTTCTGCCGGTTTACCGAACAGTCCGGTTCGAAAACGCCGCTCCGAGGTCTCCGACCTTTTTATTGATTTAAATCCTAAAGCGGGTTTCTTCCGTTAACCTCTTAATCCATCCGACTCCAATTACCAGGTCACTTCTCATTCATCTTCTGGTGAATCGTCGGCCACTCAGCTGCCACCTTTGAAAATAGTTGCTAGGTAAGTTAAACTGAACATATGCTTCCAGTATACTGCGTAATGGCTTATGCCTTTCCTTGACTTTTTTGTTTTTCTTTCAGGGCCAAACCGAAACCAAGCAAGAAAGCCCGCCTGGATAAAGCGGCTGAAGAAGATGTGGCCCCAGAACACGACCAAGCGCCGGATCGTGAAATGTTTACTGCTGAAGATATCCCCAATGATCCTCCTTTGCAAGACGACGTTATTCCCGAAGAAGGGCTTATTAATACCCCAGCCTCTGCTGATCCGCCTGCCGGCTCCGTCCAGATTGAGAAATCCTACACTCCTGCTGACAAACCGGCCGCGCCAACACAAACCGGCGAGTCCAAAGATGACGATGTTGTGATTACCGGTGTGGGCCGCTCTGAACCCGGGAATCCTGTCACCCTTACCAAGCATACCATCAGAGAGGATTTTTCCGCTTTGAACAAAGGAAAATGGGATGTTGAACTAGAGACATATGCTGCTCTAAGTGCCCAAGATCTTCACTCCGGCTATTTAAACCGGCTTTACACTAGCCGTGACTGCGAAGCTGGCCTGGTCAAAATGATCAGGGATAAATTTGAGGTAAATTTCTTCTTTCCTTGCTGCCATTGCATTTATCCTTGTAGCCCCCAAGGGCCGGTTTGTAACTTTGGTCAAACCGGGACTTGATCCTGAACATTTTTGAAACCCATCGGTATAGCCCTCAAGGGCCGGTCTAACTTAGCATAAGTAAACCATGGCTCCAATAGACAACTGTCCTTAGAACATAACTTGATCAAATAGCCATTAGCCCCCAAGTGCCAAGTTGAATACTTGTATTGAGCTTGGGACTTTGCAATAGAGTAATATATAAAAATTGAAGGTGCATTAGCCCCCAAGTATCAGGCATATAACTTTGTTATGTGGTTGATACTTCAATTTCTTGGATCGCCTGTGCAAAGCTTAAACGCTGTCTGTATGCAGGCTGAGGTGAAAATCAAGGAGGACCAGATTGCCGATTTGCAGGAGGCCTTGAAAACCCAGCAAGCTGAAACAGATAAGTCAAAGCAAGAATTAACCAGCGCCTTGAACACTGCTGAACGGCTGAAAGAAGGCTTCAAGAAAGAGCGGGCTGGCTGGGCCACTGAGAAGGCCGGTTTAACCAAAAGAGCGGAAAATGCTGAAGCTGCCCTTAAACCGGTGGTGGATGAACTGACGGCCGTACAGCGGCAAATACACTCCATGACTGCTGCAATCTTTGGTAAGCTCCTTGTAACTTCTGTGATAATTTGAACCTGCTGTAGCACAAATCCAGTTTGAGACCATTCCAATCTTGTTGTAGGCACACGTATTGGGCACTTAGGAAATGATGTGCGGAAGAAACTGAAAGCTGCCTACACCTTGGTGGAACAATTGTATACCGAAGCCCAACGGATCATCACCACAGCTTCTCATAACAACCCGGCGCCCTCTTTAATCCAGGACACTCTTAGCAGGTTGTCAATGCTTCCAGCCCGGATTGAGGAGCTAAAAAAATTCGCTGCCCGAACCGGAGCCATCAATGCCTTAATCCGGGCAAAGGCATGGGTGCCAGATTTTGATCCTGTTGAAGCAGCTCAAGGCTATCCTAGCCTGAAAGAAGATGGCTCGGAATTCAACAAAGAGGACTTAAGGGCAATAAACCGTGCAGTGCGCCCTCTGGCTTGCCAGCTAGCTGAAGAGACAGATTTGACGCATTATCAAGCGCAATATAATGAGCAAAACAAGCGAGTGCCTGCCCCAACTGTTGAAGCGGAGAATCTGATCCCTCCAATCCGTAAGCACACTTATGCTCCTGATATTGAACCGTCTTCCCTGATCCATGAAGAGGCTGTTTTCCAAGCTTTAATGGGAATCAACTGGACCACTGTTGATTTCCAGCCAATGGGTAGAGACGAGGAAGCTGAAGCGACGGAGGATGAGGAGCAGGCTTGAACCGGAAGCCGGTTTGGAGAGCTGTTTGTGATATCTTCTGAAAAGAACAATGATCGTGTTTGGGCACCGTGCTGCCTTGTAATAGGATAGTTAATACTTCTGCCTGGAATATGCCTTTGTGCATAAGTACTGAAGCTTTTGTTTGAAAAACTCCAATTCACATTTCCTGCAATCAGAAAAATTTGAACTTCGGTGGCGGTTATACCGCCAGCCGGTTTATGATAGTGATATGTGTATCAGTAATATAACAAATAGATGATACATAAGTACCTGCCATGTTTGGGCATGAAGCTGGCTTAGCCAAGCCTGAAGTGGCGGTTTTATAAACCATTACCGTCAAAAAAGGGGGGAGAAAATAGCTCCCGGATAAACCGTACTGAATCAATACGAGCCCCCTTGTTACTCTATGATGTTAACAGGGAAAAGGTAAACCGGGCATACTCCTCCGGATAAAAAGGGGGATCAAAACCATCAGCTGAACCGGAAAAATATGTTTGTTGACATAAAAGAAATCCGACAAAAGCAAAAAACAAACAAACCATGAAAATAACATGGAAGCAAAGGCAATGATAAAAACTGTTTGCAAAAATATGCTATACTGAGCTGATCAGATGGTATTACCATGGTCGGACAGGATCAAGGTCCCCAATAGGAGTGACAATGATTCAAGTCAGCCAGGTCCCCAAATGATTCGTGGCATATATGCCAGATCAAGAGGCGTGGCAATGGTTCGGGTTCGACCATGCCCCCAAGTGATTTTTTGGCCTTAGGCTGACCAAGAGGCGTGACTAGTTCAGACTTGACCATGTCCGCAAATGATCTGGTGGCTGTCGCCTATCAAAGGGTGTTCGTTGGTTCAGACATGACCAAGGCCCCCAGTGATATATAAAAAGCAAATGTCAAGGGGTAAACCGGAGGCCGCTTTAAACAGAACTACTCCGTGTAACCTCGCATGATGAGAAAGACAGAGACCCCGCTTTAGCTGAGGCTCCGGTTTGATATATCAAAGATAATATATACATTGTCATGATATGTACATAGATAGAGCCGATGGCTCAAGTATAGTAAGGCCGAAGATGAGCTATGTTCCACGGTCTGTTGGTCTCCTCCTCTGATGTACGTGAGTCTTGATGCTCTCGAATATCAATCAGATAGTACGACCCGTTGTGCAGATTCTTGCTGACCATGAAAGGTCCTTCCCAAGGTGGGGATAACTTTTGCATATCTGTCTGGTCTTGGATTAGTCGTAGCACCAAATCTCCTTCTTGAAAAGTTCTGGTTCTAACCCGGCGACTGTGATAGCGATGAAGATCTTGTTGGTAAATCGCCGAATGGGCAGCCGCTAGATCACGCGCTTCATCCAATAGGTCCAAAGTGTCTTGCCGTGCTGTCTCATTGCCCGCTTCAACATAAGCTGCCACACGAGGCGAATCGTGCCGGATATCACTAGGGAGAACTGCCTCTGCTCCATAGACCATAAAAAATGGTGTGTATCCTGTGGACCGGTTTGGCGTAGTATTGATACTCCAGAGCACAGATGGTAGCTCTTCAACCCAACAGCCCAGTGTTCTTTGCAATGGGACCATAAGCCGGGGTTTGATGCCTCGAAAGATCTCTTGATTAGCTCGCTCTGCCTGTCCATTGGACTGGGGGTGCGCTACTGATGACACGTCAAGTCGGATGTGCTCACGTTCACAGAACTCCTTCATAGCCCCCTTGGATAAATTCGTACCATTGTCAATAATGCTACTGTGCGGAAAGCCAAACCGGAAAATCACCTTTTTGATGAACTGCACCGCTGTTGCTGCATCGCACTTGCTGACAGGCTCCGCTTCAACCCACTTGGTAAATTTATCAACTGCTACCAAAAGGTGGGTTTTCTTATCCTTGGATCTTTTAAAAGGTCCGACCATATCCAGCCCCCAAGTTGCAAACGGCCATGTTATTGGAATCATCCTCAATTCTTGAGCCGGCACATGCGCACGCCTTGAAAATTTCTGACATCCATCGCACCGTTTAACCAAGTCCTCTGCATCAGCATGTGCTGTCAACCAGTAAAAACCGTGACGAAACGCCTTTGCCACCAGAGACTTTGAACCGGCGTGGTGTCCACAATCCCCTTCATGGATTTCCCTTAAGATTTCACAGCCTTCCTCAGGAGAAACACAACGTTGAAACGCCCCTGATACACTGCAACGATGCAATTCACCATTGAGAATCGTCATGGACTTGGATCGCCGGACTATCTGCCTTGCTAGAATTTCATCCTCTGGCAACTCCCCCCGGGTCATGTATGCAATATAAGGAATCGTCCAATCTGGAATAGCATGTAACACTGCCACCAATTGAGCCTCCGGGTCAGGAATAGCCAAATCCGCTTCACCTGGGAGCTGGACTGATGGATTGTGCAACACGTCCAAAAAGACATTAGGCGGGACCGGTTTGCGCTGAGAACACAACCGGCTTAAAGCGTCCGCCACTTCATTCTTCCGACGGTCCACATGATCCACTTGATAACCCTTGAAGCAACCTGCAATATTATCCACTTCCCGATGATATGCAGCCATGAGCGGGTCCTTAGAATCCCATGTGCCAGACACCTATTGAGCCACAAGGTCCGAGTCACCGAAACACTTAACCCGGCTTAAGTTCATCTCTTTAGCCATCCGAAGACCATGGAGCAAGGCTTCGTACTCAGCTGCATTGTTAGTACAAGGGAACATTAGGCGGAGAACATAACAGAACTTATCACCTCGTGGGGAAGTTAATACGACTCCAGCCCCCGAGCCTTCCAATTGCCTGGATCCATCAAAATGAATAGTCCAATATGTGTGATCCGGCTTCTCCTCTGGCGCTTGTAACTCCGTCCAATCATTAATGAAATCAACAAGTGCTTGAGACTTCACCGCCGTCCGAGGTACATACTTCAGTCCGTGTGGCCCAAGCTCTATAGCCCACTTGGCAATCCGGCCAGTCGCCTCCCGGTTCTGTATGATATCACCCAAGGGAGCTGAACTGACCACCGTGATGGGGTGCCCTTGAAAATACTGCTTCAACTTCCGGCTGGCCATAAAGACACCATAGACCAACTTCTGCCAATGCGGATACCTTTCCTTGGATTCAATAAGCACCTCGCTGATAATAATAAACCGGCCGCTGAACTGGATATTCCTTGCCTGCCTCTTTGCGTTCCACCACAATAGCCACGCTAACTGCCCGAGCATTAGCTGCTACGTATAATAATAGTGGCTCCTTGTCAACCGGAGCTGCAAGAACCGGCGGATTGGCTAATTGCCGCTTCAAATCCTCGAATGCTTCATCAGCAGACGGACTCCAGACGAAGTAGTCCGTCTTCCTCAGCATTTGGTATAAAGGGATGGCCTTCTCTCCGAGGCGGCTGATAAACTGGCTCAGTGCAGCGATTCAGCCTGCCAAACGCTGAACATCGTTGATACACTTCGGTTTGGCTAGGGATGTAATAGCCGTAATCTTCTCCGGGTTAGCCTCAATTCCTCTGTTAGACACCAGGAAACCCAGTAACTTGCCTGCCGGAACACCAAAGACACACTTGGCCGGATTAAGCATCATCTTGTAAACTCGCAAGTTGTCAAAGGTCTCCTTCAAATCATCCACCAGTGTCTCCTTCTGTCTTGACTTCACCACAATATCATCCACATAAGCATGCACATTGCGGCCGATCTGTTTATGTAGGCAATTCTGTACACACCGTTGATAGGTGGCTTGGGCACTCTTGAGCCCGAAGGGCATAGATACATAGCAGAAGGCTCCAAAGGGAGTAATAAATGCTGTTTTCTCCTGGTCCTTAACTGCCATCTTGATCTGATGATATCCAGAGTATGCATCCAAAAAACTCAACCGCTCACAACCCGCCGTGGCATCAATGATCTGGTCAATGCGGGGGAGGGCAAAAGGATCTGCCGGACAGGCCTTGTTGAGATCTTGTAATCCACACACATACACCAAGTGGCGTTTTTCTTAAGAACCAGCACCGGATTAGCAAGCCACTCTGGATGGAACTCCTCAACAATAAAACCAGCTGCTAAAAGCCTGGCCACTTCCTCTCCAATGGCTTTGCGTCTTTCTTTGTTAAACCGGCGGAGGAACTGTTTCACCGGTTTGTACTTAGGATCCACATTAAGAGTGTGCTCAGCGAGTTCCCTCGGTACACCTGGCATGTTAGACGGTTTCCATGCAAAAATGTCCCGATTCTCACGGATGAACTCGATGAGCGCGCCTTCCTATTTGGGATCCAAGTTGGCACTGATAGTGAACTGCTTGGACGAATCGCCGGGCACGAAGTCAACAAGCTTGGTCTCTGCTGCCGATTTGAACTTCAGATCTGAATCGTGCTCTGTAGTTGGCTTCTTCAAAGAGGTCATATCCGCCGGATCAACATTGCCCTTATAATACTTCAACTCTTCCGTGGCACAGACCGACTTTGCATAAGCCGCGTCACCTTCCTCACATTCCAAAGCGACCCTACGGCTCCCATGAACTGTTATCGTCCCCTTGTAACCCGACATCTTGAGCTGTAAGTAGATATAACAAGGCCGCGCCATAAACTTGGCATAAGCCGGCCGTCCAAACAAGGCATGCTATGGGCTCCGGATCTTTACCACCTCAAAGGTTAACTTTTCCGACCGAGAATCATGCTCGTCCCCAAAAGCCACATCTAGGGCTATCTTACCAACGGGATATGCAGATTTGCCTGGCACTACACCATGGAACACCGTATTAGACGGTCTGAGATCCTTGTCTGTGAGACCCATGCGCCGGAATGTCTCATAGTATAGTATGTTAATACTGCTTCCTCCATCCATGAGCACCTTGGTGAACTTATAACCCCCCACTTGAGGGTCTACCACTAACGCTAGCTGGCCCGGATTGTCAACCCGGGGCGGGTGATCCTCCCTACTCCACACGATAGGCTGCTCTGACCAGCGTAAGTAACGTGGCAGGGCCGGTTCAACAGAATTCACCGCTCGCTTGTGGAGTTTCCGGTCACGCTTATCCAAGCTAGTTGTGAAAACATGGTATTGCCCATTGCTCAACTGCTTTGGCTGGCTCTGATAACCCGACTGTTGTTGCGGCTGCTACTGCTGGCCATTCTAATTATTCTGGTTGTTGTGACCGCCCTGATTGAAACCTGAACCGGAAGCTCCATCGTGACCCGGTCCATGGAAACCGGATCCTGAACCGCCACCTGACCCATGGTCATACCGGAAGGCATTAGAGTTTTTAAACTCCTGCATAATATAACAATCCTTCCAAAGGTGGTTAGCCGGCGACTCCTTTGTCCCGTGCTTTGGGCAAGGCTGATTCAACAAATAATTCAAACGGCTTGCGTTAGGATTGGGAGCCCCATTACGATTCGCCGCTTTACCTCTGCGCCGCTGCCCCCTGTCCTGTGCATTAGTGTTGGCCACAAAATCCATGCTACCATCCGCCTTGCGCTTGCCTCCGTTTCCATGACCCGCCGGTTTGTACTGCTGCTGTTTGGAGTTGCTATTCTTCTTTACTTTCCCTGCTTCATCATCATCAGGCTCGGGATCCTTGGTACTGTCCGAATCAGCATACTTCACTAAAGCGGCCATGAGGGTTCCCATGTCATTACAGAACCGCTTCATGCGCCCCAATTTCAATTTTAAAGGCTCAAACCGGCAGTTGCCTTCCAGGGTTAAGATCGCAGAGTCAGCATTAATCCTATCAGATGAGTGCAAAATTTCCGAAACGCGGCGCACCCAACGGGTCGTTGATTCTCCTTCCTCCTGGACACAAGCCGCCAGGTCTACTATGGACTTGGGCTGCTTACATGTATCCTTAAAATTTTGTATAAACCGGCCCTCAACTAGGCCCATGAGCTGATAGAATTGGGCGGTAGGCTCTTCAACCAAGTACGAGCCGTGCCCTCAAGCATCATGGTGAAGTATTTTGCACATGCGGCCTCATCCACGTCCAGCATCTCCATGGCCATCTCATAACTCTCTACCCACGCTTCAGGGGATAAATCCACGGTGTAATTCGGCACCTTGCGTGGACCCTTGAAATCTTTGGGCAGGCGCACATTGCGCAAAGCGGGGATTAAGCAAGGCACTCCTAAAGCGGAGGTGACTCCTTGTCCGGCGAAAGTGGTAGAGCGAACCGGGGTAAGTTGCCCCGCATTATCCTGTGCTGTTAACTTGGCCTCCTGTCGTGCCCGGGCCCGGTCCACCACATCCTGCGCATCACGGACACCACCTGCCGGGCTATTGCCACGGGCTGCTCCACGGCCTCGCGCATTGCTCGATATGGCCGGTTCATTCATGCGCCTGCTATAGCTCCGGCTTGGACGGGGCGTAGAGTGAATCCGTTCACGGCTGTACGAATATGCTTCCTGCTGAATCAGTGCAGTCCGGAGAAGCTCCTTAACCCGGCGCGTCTCTATCGCTTGTGGAGAGTCCCCTTCAACCGGGATAGCCTCTAATCACGCGGCGGCTGCAACAAGGTTGTCCATAGGATTCGAATAATGACCCGGGGGCGTCTGGACCGGCAGAGGGGCCACAACGTTCTGTTGAGGGGATTCCATCCGGCGGGGCTGGTTCGTCGCTCCCGGCCCTGGTGCTTCAATCCGGTTTGCCTCCAGGTACTACGGCGGATTACTGGGCCCTACTCCTGGAGTGTGAAAGAGATTTCAGGGGTCAAACCCTAACGGCAGGCGTGATCTGTGCTTCCGCTTCAAGACCTCCCGTGATGCATTCTGGTCGAGCATGAGCTTATAGGCCTGGGCGTCCAAAGCGGCCCGCTCCGCAGTCATCCTGTCCTTCTCTGCTGCCAAATCTGCTTTGGCTTGCACGATCTGCTCCTTCACCTTTGCAATTTCTGTATCATGGGCCTCCTGATCCGCCGGATTGGCTTCTACCATGAGCGTGGCTAGTGCATCAAATAGATCGGATAAGACTTGAACCGGCGGGCGCACAAGGCCTCCTGCCCCTGCTGCCGCTGCCGCTGCTGATCCGGAGAGCATTGCTGCGGCGGTCGAAGAATGATTCGCCGCCTGGGTGCCGACCATGAATATTCCAACCCGGTTGATCGGGCCAGGGGGGTCCGGAATACTGTCGCCATCGGAACTGCCCCTAACCCGGTCATCTAGCAACTGATATAGCGATTCGGTCTCTCCGTTCGAGGACTCGTCGCCGGAATAGACGACGGTCTCGCTATCGTGTTCTAACTCATCCTCACGCTCTCCTCCATGGATGACTCCAACGAAGGCACGCTTCATGGCCGGTTTAACCTGGGTAGATCTCGCACGCTGAGCTGTCTCGACGAGGTCGGCGCAGATGTCCGGCTCAGGCCCAGGCTCCCCGATCTTGCCAATGAAAACGTGTATGCCGCCGAAAGGGACCTGGTACCCGTACTCGATTGAATCGGCCTCGGGACCCCATCCCGCGTTGTCGATGTAGATCCTGCCATGACGACTCTTGGTCATCCGGCCCACAACATAGCCTTCGAGTCCCTTGAGCTTGCCCTCCAAGATCGTCAAACCATCGTGCGATAGCCCCACGGTGGGTGCCAACTGTCGTGGATTTGTCACGGCAGATGTCCTAGCAAAAGGACTTAGTCGTGGAGCCATCGCTACGGGTTTACTTGAAGGGGTTAAAGCGGACACAAAGACACGAGGGTTTATACTAGTTCGGCCCCTTCGATGAAGGTAAAAGCCTACGTCTAGTTGTGATGGAATTGATGTGGTCTCGATGGCTAGGGAGCAAACAAGCTTCGCCTAGGCTCGAGTTGTTGGTTGTCTGTCTTGAACCGCCGCCGGGTCGTCCCCTTATATACACGGGTGACGCCCGTCGGTCCATAGAGTCCCAACCGGTTCATACTCGTATTCCGGTTGGTATCTCTCTATTCCTAACTTACAATACAAGTTATACATCAGGCCGGTTTACGGTTACATGTTCTAAACCGACTACAGGCCTTGGGCCTTCATCTGCTTATACCACTAATGAAGTTAACCCGGCCCAAGTAGGCCGGTTTATGCCTAGTGGTAATATCCCCAACAGGAGGGTGTGGCGTACCGGAAAACGGGACTCCACGGGATACTGTTCATCTCCACCGTCGACCTCCTCCAGCCTCCATGGGCTACTATTCATCCACTGTCGACCTCTTCCAGCCTCCACCTATGACTGTTCATCCATGGGCTCCTGTTCATCTAGCCTCCACCGCGCGCTAGTCCACGGACTACTGTTCAACCAGCCCTCTCCACGGGCTCCTGTTCATCCACCCCTCTACCGTCTACTATTCATCCACCCCACCACCGTCTACTGTTCATCCAGCCCTCCATAGGGTCGTCCTGTTCATTCAGCCCTCCATGAGGTCCTGTTCATCCAGCCCCAACCGGCTCGATTGATCGGGGTCTTATTCATCCAGAGGTAACACCACGGGGTCCTGTTCATCCACCCCCACTGGGAACTGTTCACCCAAACCACCCCAGCAACACTCACTGTTCATCCAGAGGCAGCATCAATCGGCTTCAGTTAGCAGCAGTAGCAAAGGAATCGCTCGATCGGGTTCAGTTAACAGCCATCGATCGATCGCTCGGGTTCAGTAACGCGTAGCCTGCAGTGCAATCGCTCGGGTTCAGTTAGAGCCCAACACCCCTCTCGGGTTCAGTTAGAGCCCAACGCCTCGCACACACGCGCGTACGTGTACGAGAGAAACATGCATCTCTCGGCCCCCGACCACCCACTGTAACTGGGAACTCGCCGAAATTTTCCTCGCCCTCGCTTCTACCACGGTTTTTTCGTCATGGACGGCCCAAAGAATGTCATGCAGCTGCGTCTCCGGTCCCCTAGGACGAAAAGCCCATTTTCTGTCATGATTTTTTTTCATAGAAGTAGGAGCCCACCACATCTATGATGATACTGGGTTTTGTCACAATTATCGTCATAGAAGTGTCATAAGTATGACAGAAAAAAATTTGTTCGGCCCAAAATGTCACAGATGTGTCTTTTTTTGTAGTGCTACTTTGCTGCATTACCCTTTCCTCTTCAAGGGAAAACCAACACAAGCTCAAGAGGTAGCAGTTATACTCATAATATCTATTCTAACAATCATTAGATGCCAATTGTTCTCATATCAACTCTAACAATAACATGTGTGGTCATAAAAATCTAGGAAATGAGATGAACATATAACAATGATGTGGTTATAGACATACTATCTATTCTAAATTTCTAACAATCAATAGGCAGTCGTATTCATATGGTAAAGATGAGATGACATAGAAAAATTACACGACAATAGATTCCACCACTATATGCAGCCAATCAGTGCGCCGACCGCGTAAACGATGCCATCATGCACTATAGCATCAGACAGAAAATGGAGGGTCAACAGGATTGATGATGAGCGATAACCATGTATGCCGGCCGGATTCCAGATAGACTAGTCCCATGTCGAACGAGGCAATAAGCTTGTAATCCATGTAGCCTTCTCATGGTGTGGGCACTTTGCAGATTACATACTTCAGCAAATGGAGGTCGTACCAAGAGCTCGATGCGTCTCGTGCATAGGAGGCAGTAGTGTCCGACAGGCCGCGAGGCTCGATGCTGGTGGTATCCAATGCTGGAAGGGTGATTCTTGCTAGGTGTATATATCTGCGAGACGCCACGGACTAGCGGATGGGTGGATGAGGATGATGCAGTTGGCCTTCATGCCCGCCCAGTAATGGACAAGCATGAAGGACGGGCAGGCGAGTAGTGGTAGCATCTCGAGGGGCATGATAGCAACCTCAGTAGGATCGTCAAGTCGGTGTCTGGGCCACCTGCAAGGATCAGGCATCAGCAAGCAGGGTGTCTTGAAAAGGGTCGGCCGGTTGCAGATGAGTACATGGTACATACACATGGAGCATGCGACGAGATGCACGCTGCTGAGCAGGTCCATACGATTACATATCTGCTCCAAGAGAACATCAGGGAGGGAATTACAGTCGTGGCTCTGTGTGTCAGTCGGTTCTACCATAAGGTTTTTTACTGAATGACTGGGTTTTTAGTGCCTGCGAGCGAGAGGGGAAGTGGGTTCGGGCAGGCGACCGAAGAAGATGGCGTGTGTGGCCGAGCAGTGAGCGGGGGGCATATGGAACGCGCGAGCTACTGAGGAAGATGGCGCGAGCAGGCGAGCAATGAGCGGGGGGAAATGGTGTGCAGCCGACGATGGGGAAGAGAGGAGGAAGAAGAAGAGAGGAAGAAGAAGAAGAGAGGAGGAAGAAGAGGGAAAGACGGGTAAGAAAGTGCATAAATCTCAATGTACTAGTACTGCTACCAGGATACATTGTCCTTCGGAGTGTAAATAGTTAAGCCGATGACATGTGGGTCTACCTCAAGAGGGCCCATATGTCAGATAATGGAAGAGAGAGGTGCGTAGGCGTATTTGAGGAAGCATGCTCCACTGGCAAACATGATGGCAGTACATGGTAAGGCTGGTTTAGTAACACCAACACGCTGGCTCAGCTTATTAATTAAGTGTCCCATCTGCTCCAGCGTGTATTGTCACTTCATTGACTAGGTGAATAAGTAGTTCTCTCTGACCGAGATGGGGAATAATGGATTGCCACGACTTCTTATCTGCAGTATACCTATGCCTCTACTCTCATCCTGTCCAACAACAAGAAACATTGGCCAAGGCACCCGGCGCCAATAATGTAGGAGTACTACTAGTATTTTGTGTCAAACTTTGACCATCTATTTAACTAATGAAATGTTAATGCATGTCACCAAAAATCATATCAATGGATTCATATTTGAACATAGTTTCTAATGGTATAGTTTTTTAAGACATGCATTGATACTTTGTTAGTTAAATTTATAGTCAAGATTTTACACTAAACATGAAGGGGACTAATAAACCAGGATGGAGGTTTATATACAGGTCAAGAAAAAGAATCATCAACCAAGGTAGTAGTAAATGAGGAGTGCCCGAAGATTTTTTTCCAAAAGTACTCAATAATGGGCTCGTTTTCGTAAATAAAATTGTGTTTACGAACATATTAGTTGGAATGCATGCGTGAAGAACAAAAGACCAGAACTTTTACACGCATTGGTGAGTTTTCTCTTAACTCTTGCATGCAACGATTTAATGAAGCTTAAAATATGAACATGTCAATGGGAAGGAGTAGAAGCCTCATGCATGCAACACTCACACGTACACATGCACACACGCAACACTCACACATCCATGCGGCACACAGCACACGAGGCAACACACACGCTCCCTCTGTCCATGAAAGATTGTACATATAGAGATTTACACATTGACCAAGAGGAACCGGAACTCCATGGCATAATTAACGCCCGAAAGTAGCAGACTTATGTGTGCATCCGACCATTGAGAGAATAAGATTAAATGAAGGTCGTTGCATACTGTAACTAAGGATAGACATGCAGCCTATGGCCAGAGCACAAGTTGGTGCATTAGTCAATCAATACTGATTATATTAAAGGCTGAGTGCATTGGAAGTGTAGATGTACACTCTTTGTTGGAAAATTTTCTAATGCTAGATGTACAGTATTTCACAGACCGAGGGAGTACACGCGCATGCACTCACATAGTACACAACCAGCATGGTTCGCGCGCATGGGTTGGACTCCTGTCGCGCCTGCGTAAAGTTTTGTTTAACTGATTTCTTTGCTCTACCAACTGACATGTGGGACCCAGAAACCAGGTGTCAATTTAACTAGTCAATAAAGTGCCACGTCGACTATGTGGCCGGTCAACAGGGTGCAATATGGTGCTCTACAGTGAGCTAGTGATTGTATAATCATCACAAAACTATATAGTAACTTTAATGAGTGTATTGTTACATACATTGACCGCCAGTTTATTTTTCTCATTTGAAATCAAGCCATATTAGCCAGAAAGGACGCAGTATGGACTAGTAGTACTTTGATGTGTGGGGTCAACTGCCAGAACTAGGAGATTGCTTACTATGCCCCTCCCTCGCCCACGCGCGGTGGCTCACAGGACGAGGAGAAGCCTGCTTAGTACATACGCCTACGCCCTCTCCCTCACCCACACGCACAGTGGCTCGCCGAACGAGGTGAGGGTTTTGACAACATCGCCCTCTCCTTCTCCCTCGCCCTCGCCCTCGTGGTGGACGTGCAGCAGTTCATTTGGTGTCAGATTGCCAGAAGCATATTGTACTGTAGTATCGTCATTGTTGGACCTTCTGAGGAGGCGAAGATCCAAGTGCAAGGTTCACAGGAGTATGGACTGGTGAACCTTTCGAAGAGGAGAAGAGCCCAACGCAAGGTTTATAGGAGTTGTCATCCTACTACTACAACTATAGCGAACGATCGCTACTGTATGATGCCGCCACATCACCTATAGCCAAAGTTGTGTCACCTTTTTTTCTCATAGAGCGTGTTGGATCCTGTGCAACAGCCACACAAGTTGAATGTACACATAACACATTTACTAGTAATAAATTCTAAAGGGCAAATGCCAGTATGCCACACAAGTTCATCTCCACTTCATGTGATAAATTTGTGCACGACTAATCTACATTTATTTACAGCGCTACCATTCAGAATTTACCATACTCCACTTACATGTTATAGATGGGCTCCATGTCCTCCTCCAGGTTCCAGTCCCATGTGTTCTTCATTGATGGCATGATCCATAGCGGTGGGCAACGGGAATCATTTTTGCAACTTTCTTGTCCAGTTCCACATGATGGAGACTCATCCCAGCATGTCGTTCCTCCGGCGCGCACTAAAGACACAACCATGCTTCATGAATGGTAGGCCTTCGGTGTTGTGAACGGAAGGTGGCATCTGCTTCACAATGGGGTAGCTGTCCCCAATGAAAAGGGAGTACTCTCCAAGAGTGTTCCTCGGTACCCACATAGCATCATTGGGGTCGAACTCGGTGCCGTTCATCTGGTACACACGACATCTCAGTTCTGGACACATGGTGACTTACATGGTCAAGGTCCATGCATAATAATGTTGTGCTCAAATATGGCGGTCAGTAATATTGTGTAGCAAATAGTACTACTCCAGAGGAAGTAAAATAAATGGATGAGATAGTAAGACATGGAAAAACAAAAATGGTGGGAGCTAGTGGGTTCAAGTCTTCAAGAGCCTTACTAGATATATGCGTCCTCCAAGGTAAAAAATACTAGTACTAGTAAGTAGTAGTACTACTACTCCTTACTAATTAGTACAATGAAAGAGAAGGCGAGAGGGTTAAAAAAACCTAATACTAAATTGTAGTAGTAGTACAGTAAACATGTCCCAATCAAGAAAAAAAAGAACTAACAATTACTACTACTCTAACACACAACAATGAGAAAATGGAAAAAATTGGGTAGATGGTGACGGTCCGATCATGGTAGATCATGTGACCATGTTGCACATTGCTACGTCTTGAGCTTGCGTTGGTTTTCCTTGAAGAGGAAACGGTGATGCAACAATAGTAGCGTAAGTATTTCCCTCAGTTTTTGAGAACCAAGGTATCAATCCAGTAGGAGGCTCCTCAA
This sequence comes from Triticum timopheevii, assembly GCA_963921465.1. Taxonomy (NCBI): domain Eukaryota; kingdom Viridiplantae; phylum Streptophyta; class Magnoliopsida; order Poales; family Poaceae; genus Triticum; species Triticum timopheevii. The sequence goes on from OY997266.1 coordinate 245,433,548, forward strand.
AAGTCCCACGCACCTACACAAACAAACAAGAACTCGCAACCAACGCAATAAAGGGGTTGTTAGTCCTTCACGGCCACTTGCGAAAGTGAGATCTGATAGAGATAATATGATAAGATAAATATATTTTTTGTATTTTATGATATAGATTGGAAAAGTAAAGATGCAAATAAAAGTAGATTGAAAGCTTATATGATAGCTATAGACCCGGGGGCCATAGGTTTCACAAGTGGCTTCTCTCAATATAGCATAAGTATTACGGTGGGTGAACAAATTACTATCGAGCAATTGATAGAAAAGCGAATAATTATGAGATTATCTAGGCATGATCATGTATATAGGCATCACGTCTATGACAATTAGACCGACTCCTTCCTACATCTACTACTATTACTCCACACATCGACCACTATCCAGCATGCATCTAGAGTATTAAGTTCATAAAGAACAGAGTAACGCATTAAGTAAGATGACATGATGTAGAGGGATAAACTCATGCAATATGATATAAACCCCATCTTTTTATCCTCGATGGCAACAATAAAATATGTGCCTTGCTGCCCCTGTTGTCACTGGGAAAGGACACCGCAAGATTGAACCCAAAGCTAAGAACTTCTCCCATTGCAAGAAAGATCAATCTAGTAGGCCAAACCAAACTGATAATTCGAAGAGACTTGCAAAGATAACTTAATCACACATAAAAGAATTCAGAGGAGATTCTAATATTTCTCATCGATAAACTTGATCATAAACCCACAATTCATCGGATCTCGACAAACACACCGCAAAAAGAGTTACATCGAATAGATCTCCAAGTAGATCGAGGAGAACTTGGTATTGAGATTCAAAGAGAGAGAAGAAGCCATCTAGCTAATAATTATGGACCTGAAGGTCTGCGGTAAACTACTCACAACTCATCGAAGAGGCCTTGGAGATTATGGAGAGGCCCTCCGTGATTGATTCCCCCTCCGACGGAGCGCCGGCGAAGGCTCCAAGATGGGATCTCGCGGATACAGAAGGTTACGGCGGTGGAAATACTTTTTCGTGGTCGCTTCTGATGTTTTCGGGGTACATGGGTATATATAGGAGGAAGAAGTAGGTCGGTGGACGCTTGAGGGGCCCACGAGGGTGGGGGGGGGGGGGGGGGGGGGCGCCGGGCACCCTCGTGGCCGCCTTGCTTGTTTCTTGACTTCCACTCCAAGTCCTCTGGATCACGTTTGTTCCAAAAAGATCACTCCCGAAGGCTTCATTCCATTTGGACTCCATTTGATATTCCTTTTCTTCGAAACACTCAAATAGGCAAAAAACAAACAGCAATTCGGGCTGGGCCTCCGGTTAGTAGGTTAGTCCCAAAAATGATATAAAAGTGTAAAGTAAAGCCCATAAACATCCAAAACGGGTAATATAATAGCATGGAACAATCAAAAATTATAAACATGTTGGAGACGTTGTGGGAGTCCTGGATTAAGGGGTCCTCGGACAGCCGAACTATGTACTTATGTTGGACTATGAAGATACAAGATTGAAGACTTCGTCCCGTGTCTGGGTGGGACTCTCCTTTGCGTGGAAGGCAAGCTTGGCAATTCGGATATGTAGATTTCCTTCTCTGTAACCGCCTCTTTGTAACCCTAGCTCCCTCCGGTGTCTATATAAACCAGAGGGTTTAGTCCGTAGGACATATACAATCATAATCATAGGCAAGATTTTAGAGTTTAGCTTCTACGATCTTGTGGTAGATCAACTCTTGTAATACTCATATCATCAAGATCAATCAAGAAGGAAGTAGGGTATTACCTCCATAGAGAGGGCCCGAACCTGGGTAAACATTGTGTCCCCCGCCTCCTGTTACCATTAGCCTTAGACGCAGATTTCGGGACACCCTACCCGAGATCTGCCGGTTTTGACACCGACATCGATGCTTTCATTGAGAGTTCCATTGTGTCGTCGCGGTAAGGCTTGATGGCTCCTTAAATCATCTACAACGATGCGATTCAGGGTGAGGTTTTCCTCCCCGGACAGATTTTCGTATTCGGCGGCTTCGCACTATGGGCCAACTCGCTTGGCCATCTGGACCAGATCGATAGCTATGCCCCTGGTCATCAGGTCAGGTTTGGAAGCCTGAACTACACCGCCGACATCCATGGAGACTTGATCTTCGATGGATTTGAGCCCATGATAGGTGTGCCCAATAGTCACGACGAGCATGACTTAGATCTGCTACCGGACGGTGTTCGGAAGATCACACCTGTAGCTGCCCCGGCCTTAGATCCGGAGCAGATCATGCGCTCTAGGGACGGGTGGATAGGCCCCACTGTCGGTGTCAAAACCATGTCGGTGTCAAAACCGGCAAATCTCGGGTAGGGGGTCCCGAACTGTGCGTCTAAGGCTAGTGGTAACAGGAGGCGGGGGACATAATGTTTACCCAGGTTCGGGCCCTCTCGATGGAGGTAACACCCTACTTCCTGCTTGATTGATCTTGATGATATGAGTATTACAAGAGTTGATCTACCATGAGATCGTAGAGGCTAAACCCTAGAAGCTAGCCTATGATTATGATTGTTGTTGTCCTATGGACTAAACCCTCTGGTTTATATAGACACCAGAGGGGGCTAGGGTTACATAGAGTCGGTTACAGAGAAGGAGATCTACATTGCCAAGCTTGCCTTCCACGCAAAGGAGAGTCCCACCCCGACACGGGACGAAGTCTTCAATCTTGTATCTTCATGGTCCAACAGTCCGGCCAAAGTATATAGTCCGGCTGTCCGAGGACCCCCTAATCTAGGACTCCCACAGTAACTCCTGAACCAGGCTTCAATGACGATGAGTCCAGCGCGCAGATTGTCTTGAATACACCATAGAAGATCTTGAATATGAGGATCATGTTCGGCTCTGCAAAATAATTTCCACATACCACCATAGAGAGCATAATATTCCCCAAATCTAATCTGCTGACAACTTTTCATAGCGTCACATCACGCCGCGACCCAGTCATTACGTACCGTTTTTCCTAGCCTGCCACTGCACGTGTTGCGAGGCGGTTTTATTGGCACGTCTTGTCGAAGCAGAGATTGTGTTCCCCTTATCACGGGATTCTCATCAATATAGGTGAGGGTAACCCAACCGTGCTTGTTAGTATGACTCCTCGATTTTAGGCAAGCTCCAAACGACCACGCGGAGGACGCTTGATATTCACCCTCTTTATAAAGGGGCCAAGGCCTGTCCTTTTCTTCCCACACTCGATCCTTCCCTTTCCCCACCTCGAATTCCAACACCCAAGGCTCAGGCTAAGTGCTTCGAACCTTCAACCATGTCCGAATCCAACCTTCAAGGCCAGTGGATGGCCTCCTCTGTTACAGAGGAGGACATCAAGAAGCTTAGGGAGGAAAGGTATCTGACCACCGAAATCCCGCACAGGCTGCCGTCTCAAGGGCAGGTCATCCCCACTCCCGAACCCAGCGAGAGTGTCGTATTTGTTTCCCACTTCCTCCGAGGGCTGGGCTTTAGTATTGATCCCTTCGTTAGAGGGCTCATGTTCTATTACGGGCTAGATTTCCATGATCTAGCTCCAGATTCCATCCTTCACATCTCGTCGTTTATCTTCGTGTGTGAGGCCTTCTCCGCACAACCCCACACTTCGGCTTATGGCTCAAGAGCTACAATGTGAAGCCGAAGATGATCGACGGGCGACACGCGGAGTGCGGAGGCGCTATAATAAGCAAAGGCACCGACACCCTATGGCCAAAGGGTTCCTTCCCGGAGGTGTCCGACTTATGGCAATGGGAGTGGTTTTACATCACATCCCCCCGAGGTACAAAGCGGGCGGCCGCCCCTGCCTTCCGCTCGGGCCCTCCGCCTCAACTGGCGTCATGGGTCAACAAGGGGATGGACTAGGGGCCAATTAATGACGTGCTGACATTGCAAAGCTGCATCCGAGATCCCCTCAAGAGGGATGTCAGTCTTGTCAAGGTAATGCAAGTAATGCTAGTTCGTCGGGTCCTGTCATGCCAACGTCGATCTCTCCGTATGTGGGAGTTCAACTCGGAAGGACCGCGAACTATTCAACAATTCTTCGGCGTGATGCTCGAAGGGATGTATGGATTGTTCTTCGGATCACGAATAAAGTGTCCGGACACCACCAAGGATGCGGGTCTCAACTGCAACTGTCCAGATACCCAAGTAAGTAATTCCGCGACCGAACATGCCGTCTTTATATTTGTCATAACATCATTCTGAAAAATTGCTCTCGGCCATGATTAGATAAGAAAGGCGGAGAGGATCAAGTGTTCGGCCCCCCTTCCCGAAGGCTCGCCGGATCCTATACTAACTAGGATGCTTGAGCGCGCACCCTATCAAGTGCCATCAGGAGAAGATGAAGGGAGGAATAGAGAAGCCGAAAGCGGGCTTCATACATTACACATCCAAACCGGGGGAATTAGTGTCTCCATGAAGGAGGATAATCAGGGAGGTGAATATAGAATCCCATCTCCCCACGGGAAGAAAAGTGCCACCTCTGAAGACTTGGAAATGAAGGTTTCCAAACGAGGGAAGAAACCATCGCCAGGAGGCCCTGCCCCAGAGGGCGTCCTTACCGTGTAGCGCCCGCTGGGGGGCCAGCCCTCAACCGAGCTGTAAGTGAACAAAAGTACTTCAGTAAATATATCCTGCTTTATCTCTAAGAACGATAACCGAGACATATATCCTGCAGTCCGGCTCGTAGCCCTTCAACAAAGTTCGTCTTCGGGGGATCTTCTTCCAGAGATGATGGAGAGCGAAATGCCTCCTCCTGCCTCCCCGTCTAATAGGGCGGACGACCCCGAGGTGTCGTCACAGAGGATTTCCCCTAATCCGCAAAGGCCAGAAGGTAACTCTTCGGCCGCCTGAAGTCCGGAATATTTGACTCCCAAGGAGAGCAACAGAAAGAGTCCAGGATTGTCCGGTGCACAACCGGACACACTGATGGGTCTTCTGGAGCAAGCAGCTATCACAGAGGCGCATCATACCTTAATGGTTATGGTGATTGAGAGGATTTCATTCGCCAAAAGCGGGTTGAATGAAGCTTTTACGGGCCTGCTAAAAGGCTTTGAGGTACGCAAAGTAATATATTTGTATTTTTTGACGGTACCGCACACGCTAGGTGTGCTCTGTATAGATAGTAGCCCCTGAGACTCTGGTTGCCGTCCAGAGGCGGCAAACAGAGGATCGTAGTCCCAGGTAATGATCGCGCTGCTATCATGTGCAGGCGGCTGAGGGTCCGGCGGCTAGCCGGACCACTGATTTTGCCGAACTAAGGCGGCAACTTGACGTGGCGGATGCCGACATCGCACTTGTAAACAAGCGGCTTGACGAGGCGCAAGGTATGTATTTTCGGGTGGTCAGCAAATATTAAGACGAGCATGATGCTAGTATCTATAATATGCTGTGACTGCAGATGGAGCTGCCGCCATGGAGACCCTTCGGGCGGAACTTTCCCGAGCCAAGGAACAAGCCAGGAGAAGTGATGCGGCCGCCCTAAAGGCGGCCGAAGAGTTAAAAGCCGAACAGGCTGCTCATCGACAGAGCGAAGATAAGATAGCCAAGATGACTGTTGAGCTGAAAGATGCTGCCGAATGATATGAGATCCTCAAAAAGGAAAACCAAGCGAAAGCTGCTGACCTAAAGAAGGCCTTGGAAGCAGCCAAGGAAACTCGCTCGAAAATTAGAGCGGCAAGGGAGGAGCTTCGTCAAGCCGGAGATGTTACGGCTGGGAAGCCCTTTTTGTTGCGGACGAAGTTCGGAGATCCAAAGTATGCCCCTCTAGATCAATTATGGAGTGCTACAGACGCATACTTGGATTTGGCAAAGAGTGCTGCTAATGCGACTGAGTATTTCAAAGATCAGAAAGATCATGAGGTGGAATGGTTGTTCTAGTCGCAGTTCAGTGCTCCGAAGCGTCCGCTGCTGTTAAATGAACAAATGGCCGAATGGGTCGAGCTCCATAGGTTGTCCAGGCTTGCCATGAGGTCTGTCGTGGATCATCTCTGGCCAAAGGGACAAAGGCTGGACAATTATTTTGGCTTAGTGCAACGATTCCTTCATGTTGTGTCGCATATCAACACTGTAAAAAGGTCGGCATGCATAGAAGGTGCGCGGATGGCTCTTGCCCATGTTAAAACATATTGGGCAGGGATGGAGGCCACCACTATTGCAACCCAGGGTCCGGCCGGAGGCCAGGACCCGGCCGAGCGCTATTTTGAAGAAGTCCTAGAAGGCGCCAATTTAATAGAGGCTCAGTGCTCGAAGAATACCATGTTCGAGTGACATGTATCTGAATTGTAAAAATAATGCTATTTTGATTATAGAAGTTGTGTTTATACTTTTGCCCGAAAGTATTATAGTGCCTCCTGTGCGACCATTTATGTATGTATATAACCTAAAAGTTTGCAGTCGTCGGCTTCAGCCCCCACGCGTGTAATGCGGGGGTTTTCGGAAAAGCGCGTAATCACACTTGATCCAACGTCTTGGTCCATTAAGGAGGTGATAGCGCGCCGAACAAGGCAATCAGACTATTTAGCTTGAACACTTTCACTTAGCCATAGGAGTTTGACGGTGGGGCTACTATATAGCCCCTGGTACTTCCGCGTTCGTCCGAATACGGTGCGCGTACGTACATGACCAGGAAACCGGTGCTTCGTTAATGCGGAGGAATCACGAAGATTCCGCTGAGTCATCGAGTGGTTGACCAGTCTCGCGCTTTATCATGACAGTCAGTTTTCAGCTTTCTCTACTGAGGTGCTCATCCAGATGAACCAGGGCACAATCGTAGTAGTTCTCCCGGTGCCACCTTAGCCGATAGAGTGGAACGTAAGGTAGCAAAACATGGGAGCTGGGCAAACCCAACTATTGACCCAAGACATGATTCGGAGCTGATGCATATAAGGCCAAACTCGCGACACCGATCACTCCCTAAGGTATTCGGACTTTACAACATATACTGGGCTGAGTAACACCCTCGATAATGAGCCCTAATTTTCCAGGTACATGCATTAGTCTGGCATGACGAAATGCCAATAATGCCAGCATCCCTCTCGGTTGTGTTGAGTGCCCGGAGGGTGTGAAGCAACAAGAGACATTAAAAAAGGTTTACACAGGGTCTTATTCTAAAAAGAAACCTTTGAGCGGGGCCCTGCTGCACGTTTGTGCCTTTGTCTCTGTTGTGCCGTATCCTGGAAGGGTGTAGCACGATGATCATCTATAAAAAAGAAAAACCCAAGTGCAAGACTTCATGCGAAAAGTTGGTTATTCTTAGTGAACCATGAAAATGCAATTTATTATTGTATTAATAGGGTCAAGCCGAACTATGGGCCTTTTTACATGCGGGCAGCCCCTAGAACCACCTGTGGGGGTATATCCCTCGACCCGAGCTCAGGTTTATCTGGGCTGCTACAACTAGTGTTGCGCTGGACTTATCTAACCGTCCCCATGGCCTTGAAGCCCGATCATTTATTCTGGTTGGAGGGGCCGTTCAGTGTTCGGCTGCTAGAGCCGCCACACGTTCTTCCGCATGTAAGGAACGCTCTGTATTTCTGCTAATTGTGATGACGCCATGTGGACTGGGCATCTTAAGCTTAAGATAAGCGTAATGCGGTACTGCATTGAAACGGGCGAAGGCCGTTCTTTCAAGTAGTGCGTGATAGCCGCTTTGGAATGGAGCGATGTCAAAGATTAATTCTTCGCTGCGGAAGTTGTCGGGAGAACCGAATACAACCTATAGTACTAGAGAGCCCGTGCAGCGGGCCTCTACACCTGGTATTACTCCTTTAAATGTAGTACTGCTTTGGCTGATTCTTGACTGGTCTATCCCCATCTTGCGGACAGTGTCCTGATATATTAGATTAAGACTACTGCCGCCGTCCATGAGGACTAGGGTGAGATGGTATCCGTCAATTATTGGGTCGAGCACGAAGGCAGCCGATCCTCCATGGCGGATACTGGTCGGATGATCGCTGCGATCAAAAGTGATCGAGCAGGACGACCAAGGGTTGAACTTGGGGGAGACGGGCTCTACAGCATATACGTCTCGAAGTGCGCGTTTGCGCCTCCTCTTTGGTATGTGAGTTACGTAAATCATGTTCACTGTTTTGACCTCTGGTGGAATTTTTTTCTGTCAGTGTTCGGCTGGCGAGGCTCATCCTCGTCCTCGCTTGGCGTCTCCCTCCCCTTGTGTTCAGCGTTTAGTTTGCCGGCCTGCTTAAAGACCCAGCAATCTCTGTTGGTGTGATTTGCAGGTTTTTCGGGGGTGCCATGAATCTGACATAATCTGTCTAGAATCTTGTTTAGGCTGGATGGTCCATCTCGGCTGCCTTTAAATGGCTTTTTCCGTTGACCAGGTCGAGAGCCCCTGAATCCCGCATTGACCGTCGTGTTGTCTGGGGTGTCTTCATTATTTCGACACTTTTTTTTGCGTCGCGGCTTCCCGTGGCCATCCCTGACTTCGGATGTGCCTGGGTCGCTGATGCCGCTGCGGGCCAACCAGCTGTCCTCGCCCACGCAGAAGCGGGTCATGAGGCTTGTTAGGGCTGCCATTGTCCTCAGCTTTTCTTGGCCGAGGAGTCTGGCGAGCCATTCGTCTCGGATACTGTGCTTGAAAGCCGCTAAGGCTTCGGCATCCGGGCAGTCGACGATTTGATTCTTCTTAGTGAGAAATCTATTCCAAAGCTTACGGGCTGACTCTCCGGGTTGTTGGATTATGTGACTTAAATCGTCTGCATCCGGAGGTCGGACATAGGTCCCTTGAAAGTTGGCCCTGAAAGCATGCTCAAGTTCCTCCCAGCTTCCAATTGAGTTTTGGGGTGTCTTTTCAACCAATGCCGAGCTGGTCCTTTCAATTTGAGGGGCAGGTATTTAATGGCGTGGAGATCATCTCCGCGAGCCATGTGGATGTGAAGGATAAAGTCCTCAATCCAGACCCCGGGGTCTGTCGTTCCGTCGTATGCCTATATATTCACGGGTTTAAATCCCTCTGGAAATTCATGATCCAGCACCTCATCAGTGAAGCATAGGGGGTGCGCGGCACCCCTGTATTTGGATGTGTCATGGCATGCCGTTGACGGTTGTTGTGTTTGGTGTTGATTCCGAGCTGGTATTCGATCAATATGATCGTTTTGGTGGCTGTGATCCTGCACCGGAGCACGCTTCCTAGATCCATAGATGGACCTGGCCATATCTGCTTTTTTTTCCAGGAGCTCACGTAAATCGTGTGCTGACTTGTGTGCGGCATCATTAGCCGCCCTGTCGCAGCCACGGGGTCCTATTATTTTTGGCGGAATGGGCTCTATGGCCTCATCGTCGAATTCGGGCAGTAGCTTGCGCTTTGGGTAGCTCTTTGTGTGGTGATAGCCACCGTATTTTTCTTCAGTGTTGAGCACTTTGTTCCATCTGCAGTTGAGCATATCCTGCACGGCCTTAAGCCTTTGCTTCTGCTTCTTCAAGCTTCTCACTGTGGCGATAAGCCTTCTATGGAGGTTCTCTTGTTCCAAGTGTTTTTCCAGGATGATGAGTGCATTGTCGTCCGGACTGTTCTCCTCTCCGGAGAGAGGTGATGAGTTTTACCCTCAGTATCACCGTGATCGGACATCGGCTCCGGACTATGTTCACAGTCCCCTGGATCATCCTAATCCATCGTTGGGTCCATGGGGTCGTCGTTTCCTTTGAAGTCGACTGGGGTATTATTCTTTCTTGTGATGTTATCGATGTTTTTGCTGAGGCGGGATATGGAGCGGCGCCGACATCGTTGCTTTGGTTGCCTCTCAAGAGGGTTACCCTCCGTTGCATCCTTCTGTTCCTCGCCATTGTTTACTTTGGGAGTGTCCACCATATATATATATATATATATATATATATATATATATATATATATATATATATATATATATATATCATATGATGAGGTGGCTGTCCAGCGCACTGTGAGCGGTGTTTCCTGTTCTTCTCCTGCATTGTCGTCCATACCGTCGATGTCTTCGGAGTCGAACTCAAGCATGTCGGTTAAGTCATCGATAGTGGCTATTAAGTGGGTGGTGGGTGGGGAACGAATTTCTTCATTGTCCGCTTCCCACTCAAGCCGGACATAGTTCGGCAAAGGGTCCCCTGGCAGAGAGAGAGACCTTAATGAATTTAGCACATCGCCCAAGGGCGAGTGCTGAAAGATATCCGAGGAAGTAAACTCCATGATCGGTGCCCAATCATATTCGATGGGCACGAACACGCGTGGTTCGGAACCTATGGCCGAAGACGAGTCCGAGGGTCCGATGACACAGATCTCTTTGGAGGTGAAGTCTGTGTTCGGCTCTATTGCCGATGAGTGTGCGGCCTCCGTGGCGGGGTCCATCCACCCGTCCTCGGATGGCACGATCTGCTCCGGATTAAGAGCCAGGACAGCCAGAGGTGTGATCTCCCGAACACCGTCTGATGGCAGATCTAAGTCATGCTCGTCATGACTATTCGGCGCACCTAACATGGGCTCGAATCCGTCAAAGATCAAGTCTCCACGGATGTCGAAAGTGTAGTTCAAGCTTCCAAACCTGACCTGATGGCCAGGGGCGTAGCTATCGATCTGCTCCAGATGGTCAAATGAGTTGGCCTGAAGTACGAAGCCGCCGAATACAAAGATCTTTCCGGGGAGAAAAACCTCACCCTGGATCGCATTGTTGCAGATGATCGAAGGAGCCATCAAGCCTTATCGTGACGGCACAGTGGAACTCTCAAATAAAGCACCAACGTCGGTGTCAAAACCAGCGGATCTCAGGTAGGGGGTCCCAAACTGTGCGTCTAAGGCTAATGGGAACAGGAGGCGGGGGACACAATGTTTACCCAGGTTCGGGCCCTCTCGATGGAGGTAATACCCTACTTCCTGCTTGATTGATCTTGATGATACGAGTATTACAAGAGTTGATCTACCACGAGATCGTAGAGGCTAAACCCTAGAAGCTAGCCTACGATTATGATTGTTGTTGTCCTACGGACTAAACCCTCCGGTTTATATAGACCGGAGGGGGCTAGGTTTACACAGAGTCGGTTACAGAGAAGGATATCTACATATCTGGATTGCCAAGCTTGCCTTCCACGCAAAGGAGAGTCCCACCCGGACACGGGACGAAGTCTTCAATCTTGTATCTTCATGGTCCAACAGTCCGGCCAAAGTATATAGTACGGCAGTCCGAGGACCCCTTAATCTAGGACTCCCTCACCCGCCATGGAGGTCGCACACTCATCAGCGATAATGCCAAACATGGACTTCGCCTCCAATAAGGTCTGTGTCAGCGGAACCTCAGACTCGTCTCCGGCCATAGGCTCCGAACCATGTGCATCCGTGCCTATCAAACCTGAATGGGGACCGATCATGGAGTTTACGTCCGCCGATATCTTTCAGCACTCGCCCTTGGGCGATGTGCTAAATTCATTAAAATCTCTCTCCTTCTCAGGAGACTCTTGGCTGAACTATGTCTGGCTTGAGTGGGAAGTGGACAATGAAGAAATTCGTTACCCACCCACCACCCACTTGATAGCCACTTTCGACGACTTAACTGACATGTTTGAATTCGACTCCGAAGACATTGACGGTATGGACGACGACACCGGAGAAGAACAGGAACCACTGCCCACAGGGCGCTGGATAGCCACCTCATCTTATGATATATATTATATATGGTGGACACACCCAAAGAAAGCAATGGCGATGAGGCAACGGAGGATAATCCCCTTGGGAAGCAATCTAAGCACCGGCGTCAGCAGCGCCGCTCCAAGCCCCGCCATAGCAAAAGTAGTGATACTGGCACAAGAGACAATAGCACTCCGGATGGTGCCGAAGACGAAAACAATCCCGCCCAGCCAAGCTTCGAGCAAGCCAGACGGGAGCACGGGCAAGCTAGCCCCGATAAACAGGCACTAGACGGAGACTCAGAGGATGATAATTACATGCCTCTCCCTGAAGACGAGGTGAGCCTCAACGACCACGAATTCGTCGTGCCAGAGGATCCCGTTGAGCAGGAGCACTTCAAGCGCCAGCTTATAGCCACTGCAAAAAGCCTGAAGAAAAAGCAGCAGCAGCTTCAAGCTGATCAAGATATGCTAACTGATAGATGGACTGAGGCCCTGGTAGCCGAGGAATACAGAGTTGAGCGCCCAACCAAAAGTTACCCAAAGCGCAGGTTGTTACCTCAATTCGAGGAGGAGGCACTAGAGCCTACACTATTAGCGCAGGATGCGGCCGACCGGCCACCTCATGGCCGAGACAAAGCGGCATATCAGCCCGAACACGAGCCTACACCCCATCGCCAATTAAACAAAAACACAAAGTCACATAACCGAACAGCCTAGAGAGTCAGCCAGTAAATTCTGGACTCGGTTCCTAACTAAAAAGAACCAAATTGTCGACCGTCCGGATGCCAAAGTCCTAGCGGCCTTTAAGCACAACATCCGTGATGAGTGGCTTGCCCGACACCTCGGCCAAGAGAAGCCAAAGTCCAAGGCAGCCCTCACGACACTCATGACCCGCTTTTGTGCGGGCGAGGATAGCTGGTTGGCTCGTAGCAACAGCACATCAAGAAATCCTGGCACCTCAGATGCCAGAGACAGTAATGGCAAGCCCGGACGCAACAGACACAAGCGTCGCAATAATGGCGATAACGCCGAAGACACGACCATCAATGCCGGATTCAACAACTCTATATATGGTCAACGGAAAAATCCATTCAAAAGAAACAATCCGGGCCCGTCCAGTCTGGACCGCATACTCGATCGTTCATGTCAAATTCACGGTACCCACGATAAACCAGCCAACCACACCAACAGAGAATGCTGGGTGTTCAAACAGGCCGGCAAGTTGAACACTGAAAACAAGGAAATGGGGCTGCATAGTGATGACGACAAGGAACCCCGGCCTCTGAACATCGGAGGACAGAAGAAATTTCCTCCCCAAGTGAAAACGGTAAACATGATATACGCCACCCATATTCCCAAGAGGGAGCGGAAGCGTGCACTAAGGGAGGTCTATGTGATGGAGCCAGTCGCCCCAAAGTTCATACCATGGTCTTCTTGCACGATCACCTTTGATCGCAGGGTCATTTGACCAGCATCCGTCATGGCGGTTCGGCCGCACTGGTCCTTGACCCTATCATTGACAGATTCCACCTCACACGAGTCCTCATGGACGGTGGCAGTAGCCTGAACCTGCTCTATCAGGATACAGTGCGCAAAATGGGCATCGATCAAGGATCAAACCCACCAAAACCACCTTCAAAGGTGTTATACCAGGTGTGGAGGCCTGTTGCACGGGCTCAATTACATTGGAAGTAGTCTTCGGATCTCCGGACAACTTCTGAAGCAAGGAGTTAATCTTCGATATCGTCCCCTTCCGCAGTGTCTACCATGCACTGCTCGGACGAACCGCGTTTGCCAGATTCAATGTGGTGCCTCATTATGCTTACCTCAAGCTCAAGATGCCCGGACCTTGCGGGGTTATAACAGTCAATGGAAACACAGAGCGCTCCCTCCGCACGGAGGTACACACTACAACCCTCGCAGGTACAAAGCAGCCTTCTCAGGCAGACCTCCAATTTGGCAATAAAGCCCCCGGACATCGCCAAGCGAGTCCGAAATACTCTACAATAGGATTGTCTGGCACGTCCATACCTCGCCTAGCAATTCGGCCTCCATCCTCGTCCCAGTCAAGCGGTGAAATTTGTGTCGCGCGTACATAATTACGCACTTAAAGTTGATACGTCCATTTTGCATCATGCTTTTATATCGATATTTATTGCATTATGGGCTGTTATTACACGTTATGTCACAATACTTATGGCTATTCTCTCTTATTTTACAAGGTTTATCATGAAGAGGGAGAATGCCGGCAGGTGGGATTCTGGCTGGAAAAGGAGCAAATATTGGAAACCTATTCTGCACAGCTCCAAAAATCCTGAAACTCCACAAAAGTCACTTTTGGAATTAATAAGAATTATTTAGCGAAGAAAATACCAGAGGGTGCCCACACCCTGGCCAGGAGGGTGGGGAGCCCCCCCCTACTAGGCGCGCCCCTGTCTCCTGGGCCCCCTGTAGGCCCTCCGGTGCCCATCTTCTGCTATATGAAGCACCCTGAAAAAAATCATAAGCAAGCTTACGGGACAAAACTCCGCCGCCACGAGGCGGAACCTTGGCGGAACCAATCTAGGGCTCCGGCGGAGCTGTTCTGCCGGGGAAACTTCCCTCCGGGAGGGGGAAATCATCACCATCGTCATCACCAACAATCCTCTCATCGGGAGGGGGGTCAATCTCCATAAATATCTTCACCAGCACCATCTCCTCTCAAAACCCTAGTTCATCTCTTGTATCCAGTCTTGTATGAAAACCACAAATTGGTACTTGTGGGTTGCTAGTAGTGTTGATTACTCCTTGTAGTTGATGCTAATTGGTTTACTTGGTGGAAGATCATATGTTCAGATCGTTTATGCATATTAATACTCCTCTGATCATGAACATGAATATGCTCTGCGAGTAGTTACATTTGTTCCTGAGGACATGGGTGAAGTCTTGCTATTAGTAGTCATGTGCATTTGGTATTCGTTCGATATTTTGATGAGATGTATGTTATCTTTCCTCTAGTGGTGTTATGTGAACGTAGACTACATGACACTTCACCCTTATTTGGGCCTAGAGGAAGGCATTGAGAAGTAATAAGTAGATGATGGGTTGCTAGAGTGACAGAAGCTTAAACCCTAGTCTATGCGTTGCTTCGTAAGGGGCTGATTTGGATCCACTAGTTTCATGCTATGGTTAGGTTTACCTTAATTCTTCTTTTGTAGTTGCGGATGCTTGCCATAGGGGTTAATCATAACTAGGATGCTTGTCCAAGAAAGGGCAGTACCCAAGCACCGGTCCACCCACATATCAAATTATCAAAGTACCGAACACGAATCAGATGAGCGTGATGAAAACTAGCTTGATGATAATTCCCATGTGTTCTCGGGAGAGCTTTTCTCATTATAAGAAATTGTCCAAGCTTGTCCTTTGCTAAAAAGGATTGGACCACCTTGCTGCACTTTATTTACTTTCATTGCTTGTTACCCGTTACAAATTATCTTATCACAAAACTATCTGTTACCTACAATCTCAGTGCTTGCAAAGAATACCTTACTGAAAACCGCTTGTCATTTCCTTCTGCTCCTCGTTGGGTTCGACACTCTTATCAAAAGGACTACGATAGATCCCATATACTTGTGGGTCATCAAGACTCTTTTCTGGCGCCGTTGCTAGGGAGTGAAGCGCCTTTGGTGAGTGGAACTTGGTAAGGAAACATTTATATAGTGTGCTGAAATTCTCTGTCACTTGTTACTATGGAAACTAATCCTTTGAGGGGCTTGTTCGGGGTATCTTCGCCCCGACCAGTAGAGCAAAGTGTTGCTCCTCAACCTACTGAACGTACTGAAATTTTTTACTTTGAGATTCCTTCGGGTATGATAGAGAAACTGCTAGCTAATCCCTTTGCAGGAGATGGAACATTGCATCCCGATTACACCTTATCTTTGTGGATGAAGTTTGTGGGTTATTTAAGCTTGCAGGTATTCCCGATCATGTTGTTAAGAGGAAGGTCTTCCCTTTATCTTTGAAGGGAGACGCATTGACATGGTATAGGCTATGTGATGATACGGGATCTTGGAACTATAAACGGTTAAAGTTGGAATTTCACCAGAAGTTCTATCCTATGCATCTTGTTCATCATGATCGTAATTACATATATAATTTTTGGCCTCGCGAAGGAGAAAGCATCACTCAAGCTTGGGGGAGGCTTAAGTCAATGTTATATTCATGCCCCAATCATGAGCTCTCAAGAGATATGATTATTCAAAAAATTTATGCTGGGCTTCCTCTCAATGATCGCACCATTCAGTGCTAAAAATGATTATTCAAAAATCCCTATGAAGACTACTGAATTCAAGTGGGATTTACTAGAAATAATTAAACGCAACTCTGAAGATTGGGGTTCCGACGATGGTAAGGAGTCAGGTATGACACCTAAGTTCGATTGTGTTAAATCTTTTATGGATACCGATGCTTTTCGTGGATTTAGCGCTAAATATGGACTTGACTCTGAGATAGTAGCTGCTTTTGTGAATCTTTTGCTGCTCACATTGATCTCCCTAAGGAGAAGTGGTTTAAATATAATCCTCCCACTGAAGTAAAAGTAGTTGCACCTGTTACAGTTGAAGAAAAGACTATCACTTATAATGATCCTATTGTTCCTACTACTTATGTTGAGAAACCACCTTTTCCTGTTAGGATAAAGGATCATGCTAGAGCTTCAACTATGGTTTGTAAGAGTAATACTAGAACATATACACCTCCTGAGCAAATTAAAGTTGAACCTAGTATTGCTATGGTTAAAGATCTCTTGGATGATAATATAGATGGGCATGTCATTTATTTCTGTGGTGAAACTACTAATATCGTTAGACAAGATGCTAAGATACATAGACCTGTTGTAGGCATGCCTGTTATTTCTGTTAAAATAGGAGATCATTGTTATCATGGCTTATGTGATATGGGTGCTAGTGCTAGTGCAATACCTTTTTCCTTATATAATGAAATTATGCATGATATTGCACCCACTGAGTTAGAGGGTATTGATGTCACAATTAAGCTTGCCAATAGGGATACTATTAAGCCAGTTGGGATTGTTAGAGATGTCGAAGTCCTGTGTGGAAAAGTCAAATATCCTGCTAATTTTCTTGTTCTTGGTTCCCCATAAGATGACTTTTGTCCCATTATATTTGGTAGACCCTTCTTGAATACCGTTAATGCTAAGATTGATTGTGAGAAGAATGCTGTTACAATTGGCTTGGGGGATATGAAACATGAGTTTAATTTTGCTAAGTTTCGTAGACAACCTCGTGATAAAGAATTGCCTAGTAAGGATGAAATTATCGGTCTTGTTTCCATTGCGGTACCTCCTACTGATCCATTAGAACAATATTTGGTAGACCATGAAAATGATATGTTTATGAATGAAAGAAGGGAAATAGATGAAGTATTCCTTCAATAGGGTCCTATTCTGAAACACAACTTGCCTGTTGAAATCCCAGGGGATCCCCCTCCACCCAATGGTGATCCCGTGTTTGAGCTCAAACCTTTACCTGATAATCTTAAATATGCTTATCTTGATGAAAAGAAGATATATCCTGTTATTATTAGTGCTAACCTTTTAGAGCAAGAAGAGGAAAGATTATTGAAAACTCTGAAGAAGCACCGTGCTGCTATTGGATATACTCTAGATGATCTTAAGGGCATTAATCCCACTCTATGCCAACACAAGATAAAATTGGAGAAAGATGCCAAACCAGTTAGAGATCCTCAACGACGGTTAAATCCTAAGATGAAAGAAGTGGTAAGAAAGGAGATACTAAAGCTCCTTGTGGCATGTATAATTTATCCTGTTGCTGATAGTGATTGGGTAAGTCCTGTCCATTGCGTCCCTAAGAAGGGAGGTATTACTGTCGTTCCTAATGATAAAGATGAATTGATCCCGCAAAGAATTATTACATGTTATAGGATGGTAATTGATTTCTGTAAATTAAATAAAGCCACTTAGAAAGATCATTACCCTTTACCTTTTATTGATCAAATGCTAGAAAGACTATCCAAACTTACACATTTTTGCTTTCTAGATGGTTATTCTAGTTTCTCTCAAATACCTGTGTCAGCAGAGGATCAATCAAAAACTACTTTTACTTCCCATTTCGGTACCTTTTGTCACACCCTGCATTTTGTAACATTTCATTTGCATTATTAAAGCATGAAAATTTGGACCAACAAAAACTTTTGCATTATTTGGCTTTTATTTGGAGTTGGTTTTCTCTCTGTGATTCTTTTCAAGTGCTCTTCAAAGTCAACAACTCCACCCTATATACTTCATCTCCTTGCCCTAAACTTCTGCCCAATGACCATGCCATGTGTATAGTGCAATATAGTATTTTCTTACAAAAATAATTTGGCCAAAAAGTATTTTCTAAAATTAGTTTTTCAAAAACCCCTAAATTGAGGTTTGCACTGCAAGTACTTGATTTGGGGTATGAAAAATATTTCAAAAAGTATATTTGAATCCTATTAGATGTAGGACTCCCATAAACCACAAAAATATAATTAAAAATTCATTTTTCTATTTTATTTAAAAGCTTTTTCTTACGGCCAGAAATGGTCTTTAATAGGGAAAAAATATTTTATTGTTTCAAAAATATTTGACAAAAATCAGGGAAACTCAGTGGACATATATTTTCCATATATAAGAGTTTCAACACATGGTCATGTTCAAAATATTGGACAAAACCTCCCAAAACCAATTCTGCCCATTTCAAGGATTTGAAATATTTCTACAGGAAATATTTTCACAAAAATCCAAGAAGAATCACGCAAGTCACAAATGCATATTGTGATCACCTTGCAAAGCCTCATGTCAATTAAAGTCATTTTGGTTCACCAAAATGCCCGAAAACCCTCTCTGACCAGAATCAAATTTGAACAACTTTGTGCTACCAACTTTCTCTCGTTGACCCCAACTTTGGTGAGCATGTTCACATGACAAAATGAGGCCACTACAGCAAGTGGTGCATCAAGGAGAAGTGATTTGCTCAACTATATCTACACAAGTCTATTTCTGCTCATTTCTAGGGTTTACAAAAGTTGCATTGGCAACTTTGCCCAAATAAGCTCCAAATTGGTGGAAGGCCCTATTTGTATGTGTCATTTCACCCTGTGGAGTCACATGACTATTGGAAATCATTTGCTTGCCAAAACCTTTATCAAACACCTTCTGCCACTTTACCAAAATCCCATTTTTGGCCTCTCCCACTAATCTCCATGAGCCCTGCTTTTTACCACAGCTCCTCCTAGACCCCATTCACGTCCAGTAACAATGGCAAGTCCACAGCTCAATTATTGGATGGGTAAAACCCCACTTTCTCTCTCTGGACAGCCCATTTCTCCCTCTTCCCCACCTCTCTCCTCACCCCAGCGGCCATCCAGAGCATCCAATGCCTCCCCCCTACTTCTTTACTCCACCCATGAGCTACTGGACACGGTCGGCCGCGCCCACAAGGCATAGAAAATGCCATGCCGGCCATTTGGGTGCTCCAGAGCACGCTACAGTGCGCTCCCGTACTGTAGCCGGCCTCTGCCCGACGCCTCCGACCACCTCGGGCCTCCCCCGCGCGCCTGCCGATGCGCCTCGGTGTCCGCAACCTGCTACGCGGTCGGCCCCGTCCTCTCTCCTCCTCCCCGCACCTCCGCGATAGCAAACAGCGGCCGCCCGAGCGCACCAATGGCGCGGCTCACACGCGCGCACCTCTGACCTCTCCCCACTCCCTCTCTCTATCTCACCCGACGTAGTCGACGTCCAGGAACACCCCATACACCACGCCTACTTCCCCCGAGCCCTGCAGCGACGAGCGTGAGCTCGCCGGCGCACGGGTCTACGGGACCTCGTCGTTCGCCTATTTAAAGGCCTCCCCGAGCCCTCCTCTCCTCACCACTCACTCTCTGTACCACAAAGTCATCCCCCTGCACCCCCAGTTCGTCTCCAGAGCCGCCCGAGCTCGAGATCGAGCTCGAGCTCTGCCGCTTCGGCTCGCCGGAGTTCACGAGGTACAGGCCTCCTCCGCTCCTCCTCTGCCCCGATCTGGAACCGCCTCCTCCCATAGATCATTTCCCCTCTCTCCCCCGCCTCGTTTGCAGCCGGAGTCGACCAGAACGACCACCACCTGACGCTCCTCCGCCGCGCCTCCTCGTCGCCGGCAAACCAGGCCACCCCGGCGACCGCGCCCACCACCACCCGAACGGTGACACGACGCTGAGCCCTGCCGTACCCTCGCCCGACCTCGCCGTGCCCTGCATCATCGCCGGTGAGCACGCCGGCCGTCTGGACTCGGGGTTAGGGATGATAGGCGGGCCCCGCCTGTCGGCCTCTCCCCTCCATCTCCCCTCTCTCTCTCACTGACGCCTGGGCCCCACCCGTCAGGTTTAAACCTGGCGCGCGCGTGCACCAGTGCGCTGGGCCGCCTCTCTGGCTGGGCCTGCTGCTCTGCGGCTGTTCTGGCCCAGCAGGCACAGAGCCCCTTTTCTTTTTCTTTTTCTTTTTCTTTCAACTTCCCAAAAATCCCACAGGATAAAATATTTATCCAAATGAAATAATTCCAGTTCCTAAATTCTTGTAAAAATCCCACCTATTTAATGGTGCAACTTTCATTCAAATCCAACAACCTTTTCTTCACTGTAAATATTTAAATGTGATTTTAAGCATTTAAATATACCTTTGTAAATCCATTTCTCCTATTCTGCTACTCCAAATCCAAAACTAGAAATCTTCCCCTTCTTAGTTTTCACACTAGTATTTAACAAAAATGAGTTGACATTTTTCTGAGCACTTTGGTTTTTCTATTTTATTATAGCCTTATTTTTCTCGTTATTATTTTTGCGACAATAGATTGCGTTGCTGACGAAGGATTTGGACCAGAAGACTTTGAAGACCCAGAAGACTTTGTTGAGCCAGGCAAGCAGCCCTTTGACCATGTCTATGAAACCTTTTTATGCATGTCATATAGCACCATATTGTTGTTGCAACGGAATCATGATGAGGTGGTATCCACTTTGATGGTTGCCACCGTACTTCCTCGTTGATACTTGCATTGTGCATAACCCTACCTTCTTATGAGGGTTATGACGGTGGGAGTAGATAGGATGCTAAAGTAGTGCTACGCAAAAAGGGACGGGAATGTGCATGGTGATGGAGGCAAAGCATTTTCAAAAAAGACTTTCCGAAAACCCCACCGGGTGCCACTTATGCCCGGGGAGATGATGAGTTGGGTAGCCACTCGATGACGAAGTGGTGTACCGAGGCAAGTGTGTGTTGTTTTCAAAACGGATTGGTTTAAGTTGCGACCGTTATTCCAACCTTACATGTGCAACCACTCTACCCTTATATGGGAAAGGGCATTATTGATTAACTACGTCGATACTAGCTTGGAGCCCGCATTACTAGTGAAGGGGGAGAGTTGGTGCTCTCTCTCGGGACGGGGTCGTGCCAGGTAGGGCGACCAAGAACATTTTTATGGGGCACAGGACACACCGTTGGTACCCCGTGCTTGTGATGTGAGATGATTATGGAGCGTGGCTCCACGAAAATGTTATGTGATAATGTTGGGCACGGGGGTTACTACCAATCGAGTGGACTCCATGTTAGTGTCGTCTAGGGAAAGGTAGTGATCGGGTGCTTACCCCGGGTACTTGAGGTATCGCGGGTCGTGGATGACACGGAAGTTCCCTGGATCTTGTGGGTACAGTGTGCAACCTCTGCAGAGTGTAAAACTATTCGAATAGCCATGTCCACGGTCATGGACATTTGGGTAACCGCTCTTGGGCTACGTCCACTTGTTTACAAACCGTGTGTGTGTGTTGATAAAATGACTTGGGTCAAGTCAAGGGACTTGACATGATTGAGTTGGGTTGGTGCCCACTCTATTTATGTTGATATCTGTAACCTGTCCTCATGGTTACTTGAATTCTCTTGATGCATGTCTTACAAGTTGTTGAACATGTCATTGCACTCAAAACTAGCTTTCTGCAAAAATTTACCTATATCATGCATTGTTGTATCTTGAACCAAAAACATGGGTTGCTTGCGAGTACATTCAAAGTACTCATTGGCTTGCCACTGGTTATTTAATTGACCAGGCATGGAAGAACCGGAGTTCGAAGAAGTGTTCTTTGGAGACGAACATGCGAACTAGGACGTTTCCCAGTCAGAATGCCTGTAGGGTTAAGGCAGATGGCATGGGTTCTACTTATCGATGAAGATTTCCGCTGCTTGTGTTTCATTTGATGTTCAGCCCTTAAGGCTTTATCAATGTAAGACTTAATGGTCATAATTTGTGTAAGACGGTATGTATGGATGTAAGACTCTTGTTATTCAGCTTCTGTGTGTTCAGTGAGCATTGATCTCTGGGATCACTGTACACGTGCATTCGGTGATCTCGACTTATGAGTCGGGGTCCCCACAAAGCTGGTATCAGAGCCATCCTGACTGTAGGAAGCCTTAGTTAGCATGGACGTTAGTTAGCTTGAGACCATCTAAACTTCTCTTCTTTTATGAAGCATACCCAACCCAAAGATATATTCCCCTTATTGACCTCTCCCATTCAACCTTTGTAGATGGCTGCCATACCTGAAGACTTCCTGACCACCGGATTTCCCGTGCTTCTCGAGGATAGCCTCAAGAAGTGCCAGTACCACCGAGCCCCCATTTTCACCTACCATGAGCATTGGATCAATGACACCGAGACGGAGTATCATGTGGACATAATTGTGAAGGCTAATGACTCTCCAACAAGCTGGTTCTTCGAGGGACGCCAGATGGCAACACTAGTTCTTGCCGTCGAGATGGCAACCCTCAAGGCACTCACCCGCCTCCGAGACCTTCTTCCAGAGATGGCAGACGAGTTGGCAACCCGCTTCTTGCCTTATCAGAAGGAAGGTGAGGATGAGAGCAGTGCACCAGCTCCACCATTAGAATAAGGACTTCCACTCCGATTCCAGACCTACTTCAGCCTTTGTGCCGATAGTTTGGCACAACACTTGGCCTCGGAATCAACGGAGCTCCGGAAGGAACTTCATGAGACCAAGGCACTTCTTCTCCAAGCCCAAGTGAAGACGGATAGGATCAAGAAAGAAGGTGCCCCCCTGGACAGCCCACAATCGCATACAGAGGCGGAAGACCCCCAAAGGATGGAGAACCACCACAGCAACACCGCATGAGCGCAAAGGAATACCGCAAGCTCTTCGCACCACCAGCAAAGCAACGCCGTGTTGAACTCCTCCACTCCCCCACCCCTTCAAGTGAAGAAGAAAGTCAGGATGCTGATGATGAGGAGGAAGACCCAGAAGAGCCAGACTACGCGACCGAGCATTCCACCACTTAGGCATCATTCACAACTTGGATATGCCCATTAGTAACCCTACGGTAGGATAGGTCGTGTACCCCTATGCGAAGTCGAGTCCATGTAATGGTTCATATGAAACCATGTAGTGTTGTGTTTGCTTTTGATGTGTTTGATGGATGTCATGCTTTCCTTCGGGAACTTGTAAGCGACTACATCACCCATTTGGACTTTAATGAATGTGTTTGGCCCTTTTGGCCCTTGCATGAAAACAATTAGTGCCATACCAACCCCCTTACTAGGCGTCCCATCTATATTGCTTTTCCCATCTTTCCCAATCATGAGACCTTGACCACTCCAACAGGATGCCTGTTGTAACATGTACTGGTACCTCTACCCAGCAGCAAGAAGCCGAAGGTTCTGCTGAAGCAGGAGTCAGCCAGGACCAAGCCCGAGGACAGACGCCACCCCCACCACCTCCTCCAAACATGGACATGGCTCAGCTTCTCCAAGCCTTCTGGGAGGAATGCCAAGCCAACACTGCAGCCCTCCAGATGATTGCTCAAGCTGTCAATCGCCAGCCGGCGGGACACAGCAATGGACGTTTAACGTTGGTGGAGTTCAAGAAGCATGCACCACCCACCTTCATCGAGACTGCTGAACCCCTGGATGCAGACGACTGGGTCCGCACCATTGAGGATCTGCTGGCACTAGTCGGATGCATTGAGGACCGTGAGAAGGTGGCGTATGGTGCCACTGTCTCGGGGGAACTTCCAGAGCTTGGTGGGATGGATTCAAGGCGATGCATGCTGAGCAAAACATCACTTGGAATGACTTCAAGGCAGAATTCCGCAAGGCCCACATTCCTTCCGGAATCATGGCCATCAAGAAGCGGGAGTTTTGAGCCCTGAAGCAAGGAAGTAGCACTGTCAAGGAGTACATGCAGAAGTTCAGTGTTCTCTCAAGGTATGCTCCTGAGGATGTCAGCACTGATGCCGCCAAAAAGGAACGCTTCATGGAAGGCCTTAACCAGACTCTGCAGTACTCGCTTGTTGTGTGTGACTGCCCGACCTTTCCTGATCTAGTGAACAAGGCACTCATGCTTGAGGACAAGCGACGTGCTTTGGAAGATACCCATAAGTGCAAGATGATCAGCAAGGGTAGCTCCAGCAACCAGAAGCCTCACCCGTGGCAGCCAGCCCCGATCAAGCCAACCTATCAGCAGCCAAGAGCTCCTGCACCCCGCACCAACTATCCACCTCAGCAGTATGCCAACCCCAGGCCAGCCTACAACAACCCCAATAACAATGCTGGCAAAAGCAGAAACCCCAACTAAGTCACTTGCTTTGGATGTGGTCAGCCAGGACACTACTCCAAGAATTGCCCCAACAAGAAGCCTGACGCCCCGCGCCCCAATGCGCAGAACCCATGACAAGGCCGTGGAATGCCACCAAGGAACCAAGCTCCCCGCAACCCGCCCAACAACAGCAAGGGACGTGTGAATCATGTCACTGCAGAAGAAGCCCAGGAAGACCCGGACGTCGTGCTGGGTATGTTCCTTGTCAATTCAGCACCTGCAACTGTCTTGTTTGATTCTGGAGCCACACATTCATTTGTCACCCAAAAGTTTGCATTAAAAAGTGGCATGACCCCTACACCCCTGAAAAACCCTATGGTGGTACAAACCCCCGGAGCAGAGATGAGAGCCAAGATAGGATGTAAAGGAGTCGGGATTATCATTAATGGGGTAGAATTCCTAGCAGACCTTATCATCTTAAGATCACAAGGCTTGGATGTGATCTTAGGAATGAATTGGCTCATCAAGCACCAAGGCTTGTTAGATTGCGCCAACCGGACTGTCACTGTGACCAATGAGTAAGGAGTCGAAGTTAAGTTTGCCTCCAACCCCTCCTCTGCTCAAGCCAACCAAGTCAACTGTCTGACTGAAGTTGGATTGGAGCAAGTGCCGGTAGTATGCGAATACCCCAATGTCTTTCCCGATGAGCTACCGGGAATGCCTCCTGACCGAGACATTGAGTTCATCATCGAGCTCATACCCGGAGCAGGACCCATCTATAAGAAGCCTTATAGAATGGGATCGAAAGAGTTAGCAGAATTGAAGAAGCAACTAGAAGAGCAGTTGAGGAAGGGATTTATCCGCCCTAGTGCCTCCCCTTGGGGATCACCTGTTCTGTTTGTGGCAAAGAAAGACGGTACCATCCGCTTGTGCATTGACTACCGCTCCCTCAATGAAGTTACAATTAAGAACAAGTATCCACTTCCCAAGATTGAAGATCTGTTTGATCAACTCAATGGGGCCAAGGTGTTCTCCAAGATCAACCTCAGATCTGGGTACTACCAGCTGAAAATCAGACCCCAAGATATTTCGAAGATGGCATTTGTAACCAGATATGGCCTGTATGAGTGCATGGTCATGTCCTTTGGATTGACCAATGCCCCAGCTTACTTCATGTATCTCATGAATAAGGTCTTCATGGAATATTTGGACAAGTTTGTTGTTGTCTTCATTGATGACATTCTTGTCTTCTCGAAGACGGAAGAAGAGCACGAGCAACACCTGAGGATGGTCCTAGACAAGCTTTGAGAGCACCAACTGTATGCCAAGTTCAGCAAGTGCAAATTTTGGCTACGTGAAGTTGGATTCTTGGGTCATGTTTTGACCGAAGAAGGATTGTCGGTCGATCCGGCTAAGATTGAAGCCGTGACTGAGTGGCAATCCCCAAGCAATGTGAAGGAAGTCAGAAGCTTCCTCGGACTCGCAGGATATTACCGCAAGTTCGTTGAAGGACTCTCAAGCATTGCCCGACCCATGACTCAGCTCTTGAAGAAGGACAAGAAGTTTGAATGGACACCGAAGTGCGAAGAGAGCTTCCAGGAGATGAAGAAGAGACTGACCACCGCCCCAGTTCTGGCCACACCAGATATACACAAGGAGTTTGTGATATATTGTGATGCGTCAAGAACCGGACTGGGAGGTGTTCTGATGCAAGAAGGCAGAGTCGTAGCTTACCTTTCAAGGCAACTATGGCCTCATGAAGAGAACTATGCTACTCATGATCTTGAGTTAGCAGCAGTGGTTCATGCCCTGAAGGCATGGCGACATTATCTCCTAGGGAAGCAGTGTGAGATATACATGGATCACAACAGTCTGAAGTATATTTTCACTCAGGAGGAATTGAACATGAGGCAAAGAAGATGGCTAGAGTTGATCAAGGATTATGACCTTAGTGTTCAATACCACCCTGGAAAGGCTAATGTGGTAGCAGATGCATTAAGCAGAAAGGCTTGTTCCTTGAATGCTATGTGAGGGAGTCCTGGACTAGGGGGTGTCCGGATAGCCGGACTATCATCATCGGCCGGACTCCAAGACTATGAAGATACAAGATTGAAGACTTCGTCCCGTGTCCGGATGGGACTTTCCTTGGCGTGGAAGGCAAGCTTGGCAATACGGATATGTAGATCTCCCACCATTGTAACCGACTCTGTGTAACCCTAGCCCTCTCCGGTGTCTATATAAAACGGAGGGTTTTAGTCCATAGGACGAACAACAATCATACCATAGGCTAGCTTCTAGGGTTTAGCCTCCTTGATCTCGTGGTAGATCCACTCTTGTACTACCCATATCATCAATATTAATCAAGCAGGAGTAGGGTTTTACCTCCATCAAGAGGGCCCGAACCTGGGTAAAAACATCGTGTCCCTTGTCTCCTGTTACCATCCGCCTAGACGCACAGTTCGGGACCCCCTACCCGAGATCCACCGGTTTTGACACCGACATTGGTGCTTTCATTGAGAGTTTCTCTGTGTCGTCACCAATAGGCTTGATGGCTCCTTTGACCATCAACAACGACGCACTCCAGGGTGAGACTTTTCTCCCCAGACAGATCTTCGTATTCGGCGACTTTGCACTGCGGGCCAATTCGCTTGGCCATCTGGAGCAGATCGAAAGCTATGCCCCTGGCCATCAGGTCAGATTTGGAAGTCTAAACTTCACGGCTGACATCCGTGGAGACTTGATCTTTGATGGATTCGAGCCACAGCCGAGCGCGCCACACTGTCTCGATGGGCATGATTTAGCTCTGCTGCCGGACAGTGCCCTGGAGGCCGCACATGAGTCCGCTCCGACCCATAATTCGGAGCCGACCGCGCAGATCGAGGATGGGTGGCTAGACACCGCCTCGGGGGCTGCAACCTCTACGGTGATGGAGCCGAATACTGACCTTGTCCCTTGCGACGCTCGTGACTCCGAGGTGCCGGACTCCTCGCCGGACTCCGAACCTCCTGCGCCCCCTCCAATCGAATCCGATTGGGCGCTGATCATGGGGTTCACCGCTACGGACATCTTTCAACATTGACCTTTTGGCGACATCCTGAATTCACTAAGGTATCTCTCGCTATCAGGAGAGCCCTGGCCGAATTGCAGTCAGGAAGGTTGGGATGCGGACGACGAAGAAATTCAAAACCCACCCACCACCCTATTTGTAGCCACTGTCGACGATCTAACCGACATGCTAGACTACGACTCCGAAGACATCGACGGTATGGACGACGATGCCGGAGACGACCAAGAACCAGCGCCTACGGGGCACTGGAAGACCACCTCGTCATACGACATATATATGGTGGACATCCCAAAGGATGGGAATGGCGAGGAAAAAGCGGAGGAAGACTCCTCCAAGAAACAGCCCAAGCGCCGGCGTCAGCGGCGCCACTCTAAATCCCGCCACAGCAAGAATGGAGATTCCGGCACCGGAGATAAGAACACCCCAGAGAGTGTCGAAGAGAACCCCATCCAGCAAGATTCAGCACACGAGGACGGAGAAGCCATCCCTCATGAGAGAGCGGCAGACGAAGAGGTGGAGGATGATAATTACATGCCTCCCTCCGGAGACGAGGCCAGCCTCAACGACGACGAATTCGTCGTGCCCGAGGATCCCGTCGAATAAGAGCGTTTCAAACGCAGGCTAATGGCCATGACGAACAGCCTAAAGAAAAACCAGCAACATCTTAGAGCTGATCAAGACCTGCTAGCTGACAGATGGGCTGAAGTCCTTGCGGCCAAAGAGTATGAACTCGAATGCCCCTCCAAAAGCTACCCCAAACGCAAGTTGCTCCCCCGATTAGAGGAGGAAGCATATAAACCTGCATCACCAAAGCGCAATACGGCTGACCGACCACCTCGTGGCCATGACAGAGAGGCCTTTAGGCCCTCCATTAGAACCATACCCCGACACCACTCGAAAAGTACGAAGCCACGGGGGAATGCGCCGGACTTGCGAGACATATTGGAGGATAAGGCAAGACAATCAAGATCGAGGATCGCGTGGGCGCCCCACGATGCATGACGACGACTGTCGCGCCGGATACGGCAACTCCGGCCGGGCCGAACACAGTAGACAATGCTCGTTGGAGCTACGTCGTGATATAGCCCAATATAGAGGCTCCGCACACCCACTATGCTTCACAGATGAAGTAATGGATCATCAAATCCCCGAAGGGTTTAAACCCGTGAACATTGAATCCTACGATGGCACAACAGACCCCGCGGTTTGGATCGAAGACTATCTCCTTCATATCCACATGGCCCGCAGTGACGATCTTCACGCCATCAAATATCTCCCACTCAAGCTTAAAGGACCAGCTCGGCATTGGCTTAACAGCTTGCCAGCAGAATCAATTGGGTGTTTGGGAGACCTGGAAGCCGCATTCCTTGACAACTTCCAGGGCACATATGTGCGACCACCAGACGCCGATGACCTAAGCCACATAATGCAGCAGCCAGACGAATCGGCCAGACAGTTCTGGACACGGTTCTTAACAAAGAAAAATCAAATCGTCGACTGTCCGGATGCAGAGGCCCTCGCAGCCTTCAAACATAACATCCGCGACGAGTGGCTTTCCCGGCACCTAGGACAGGAAAAGCCGAAATCCATGGCAGCCCTCACATCACTTATGACCCGCTTCTACGCGGGAGAGGACAGCTAGCTAGCCCGCAGTAACAACCTCAGCAAAAATTCTGGCAGTCCGGATACCAAGGACCGTAATGGCAGGTCGTGTCGCAACAAAAACAAATGCCGCTTTAACGGCGACAACACTGAGGATACGGCAGTCAACGCCGGATTCAGAGGCTCTAAACCTGGTCAGCGAAAAAAGCCATTCAAAAGATCCACTCCAGGTCCGTCCAATTTGGACCGAATACTCGACCGCTCTTGCCAGATACATGGCACCCCCGAAAAACCAGCTAATCACACCAACAGGGATTGTTGGGTATTCAAGCAGGCAGGCAAGTTAATTGCCGAAAACAATGACAAGGGGCTGCATAGCAATGGCGAGGAAGAGACCCGTCCGCCGAACAATAGAGGACAGAAGGGTTTCCCCCCACAAGTGCGCACGGTAAACCTGATATACGCAACCCACATACCCAAGAGGGAGCGGAAGCGTGCACTCAGGGACGTATACGCGATGGAGCCAGTCGCCCCGAAGTTCAACCCATGGTCCTCCTGCCCGATCACTTTTGATCGAAGGGACCACCCCACTAGTATCCGCCACGGGGGATTCGCCGCATTGGTTTTATACCCAATCGTAGATGGATTTCACCTCACTAGAGTCCTGATGGACGGTGGCAGCAACATGAACTTGCTTTATCAGGATACAGTGTGCAAGATGGGCATATACCCCTCAAGAATTAAACCAACAAAGACGACCTTCAAAGGCGTCATAGCAGGTGTAGAGGCCAATTGTATAGGCTCAGTTACACTGGAAGTGGTCTTCGGATCCCCGGATAACTTCCGAAGCGAGGAGTTAATCTTCGATATAGTCCCGTTCCGCAGCGGCTATCATGCTCTGCTCGGACGAACCGCGTTTGCAAAGTTCAACGCAGTGCCGCACTATGCATACCTCAAGCTCAAGATGCCAGGCCCTCGAGGAGTCATCACGGTCAATGGAAATACTGAATGCTCCCTCCGAACGGAGGAACACACAGCGGCTCTCACGGCAGAAGTACAGAGCAGCCTCTTAAGGCAATTCTTGAGTCCGGCCGTTAAGCGACCGGACACCGGCCAAACACGCCCGGAGTAACCTACATCAAGACCACCTGGCACGTTCCGAGCACATGTAGCAATGCGGCCCCAACCCCAGCCCTTGCAAAATTGCAAGATTGGTCCTTCGCGTACATCATTACGCTCCGGAGATACCATGGGCACAGGGGGAGGGGCACGACCACCACAGGCCCAGAATGCGGCTTAACCGCACCAGGGGCTCCCAAGTGTGTCATCCTTCTTTTTTATTTTATTTTCTTATCCACAGGACTCCACTTACTAGAGGCCCTGTCCGGCAGTAGACCTGCCAAACTCACGATGCAATAGCCAGGGAAGGAGAAAGGCTACAACAAACACTCAGGTGGTCTCCATTACGAGCATTAAATCTGTTTAATACACCATTCCGCAGCCTACCCCTGGAGGGGGACATGTTTAATAGTCCAATCCCTTGCTTACCGCACTATTTGTATCGTTCTGCATTCATGGCAGTATTTCTGGAAGAAACAATGCATCGCTTTTTGCTTATAATTGCATTTCTTTCTTATACATATGTTCATTTATGACATGTTGCATCCGTACACTCTCGTACGGCTAAATACACTAGGGGCTTAAGTTCCCCGCATTATGGTGTGATAAGTCCGAACACTTTCACAAGTGTGGCACCACGAACTTATAGCATTATATGCATCGGCTCCGAATCATGTCTTGGGTCAATAGTTGGGTTTGCCCGGCTCCCATGTTTTGGTACCTTACGTTCCGTTGTATCGGCTAAGGTAGCACTTGGAGAACCACTGCGATTGCGCCCCGGTTGAGCTGGGCGAGCGCCTCAGTGGAGAAAGCTAAAACTGACCGTCATGATACAGCAAGAGCTGGTCGCTGTTCGAGAGGTTTTTTTGAGTCCCTAAAGACTTATGCCGCTTAGAGCGAGGAACCGGCTTTGTCCGGCCCAGGCGTGGATAGCGCCCCGAACTCGGTCTTCCGAACACTAGGGGCTTCGCCGAAATTTAAAATTATAGAATTCTATGGCTAAGTGAGAGTGTTCAAGCATTATAAATCCGGTTGCCTCGTTCGTTGTGTTGCGCGCCTCCCTTGATGGACCCAAACATGGGAACAAGAGCGCTCAAGTTTATCCTGAACACCCTAGCACTAGTGGCGTGGAGGCTGAAGCCAACGACTTTCCATCTCTCAAATTTGATAAACGGCCGCACAGAAGGTAATATTTTAAATTAACAAGCATTGCTTAGCGCATATGAACAAAAAATTTCAGCGCACAGGATAACAAAATGCGAGTTTACTCAAATATTACATCTTTGGAGCACTCACCTGCAATCATGCGGGCACCCTTCTGGACACTCTTATAATACATTTCGGGCGTGCGATACTCCTTGCCCGCTGGTGGCGCGTCCGTCACAAGCTTCTCAGCATCCATCCTGCCCCAGTGCACCTTTGCACGGGCAAGGGCCCGACGGGCACCTTCAATGCAGGCGGATTGCTTGACGACTTCAACCCAGGGACAGGCATCCACCAGCCGCCGCACTAGGCCGAAGTAGCTCCCAGGCATGGCCTCCCCAGGCCACAGCCGAACTATGAGGCCCTTCATGGCCTGGTCGCTAAGGGGCACCGGATGTCCGGCCTCAGCATACTGAGACCAGAAGACCTTCTCCATCGAGCTCCCCTCCTCGGCCCGGTAGAAAGCGACAGCGTCGGATACGCTGCAGGGCAGATCTGCGAACGCTCCTGGAAAGCTCCAAATTCGGGTAAGTAATAGGTAATTCACATTCACATGCTTGCTTTGCATGAAAAATGCCTTACCCGTTGCTATTTTCTTCAAATCCTCGATTTCCCGGAGGGCCTTGTGGGCTTCGGCCTTAGCGGCTTTGGCACTCTCAAGAGCCGACGCAAGCTCGGACTCTAGAGTCTTCGAGTCACGCTCCAAACTCTCGTGCTTTTCCACGAGAGCCTGGAGCTCTTGCTGTACCGCCGCCACCCGCGCCTCCTGCTTCTCTCGCTCGTCTCATTCCGCGGCCGCATTGCGTTCGGCCACGGACACTGCCTCCTTCAGGGTCGCCACCTCGTTTGTGGCCCCTGTAGTACCCACGTTATCCTTGTTATTTCTCTTGCAACCAAATCCTTTTCTGTAAGGTACAACTTTAATATGGTGTTACTCACCTTCCTTGTCCTCGAGCTGCTTCTTGGCACGACTGATCTCGCTCTTGGACCGCTCGAGGCTCTGCTTCAAGGTATTGACCTCCGCAGTCAGTGCGGCTGAGGTCAGCAGCGCAGCCTGCAAACCCATATTGACATATTTTTTAGAATCCTGCGTATATATTTTTTAGATCCTCAGTCCGGCTTTTGTTTCCGAACACCGAACCGAGCATAAGGGGCTACTTTCTATGCAGTATTATATTACACATCTTAAAATTCTTACCTCAAAGCCTGTTAGAAGGCTGCTACAGGCTTCGGTCAGCCCACTATTGGCGAGCTGAACCTTCTGAATCACCGCACTCATGACAGTGCGGTGTTCTTCTTCGATGGAAGCGCCGTTGAGCGCCTCCAACAAGATATTCGGCGCCTCCGGTTGGACGGAGGCCGCCGGCGTCACAGTCTTGCCCTTCTTACGAAGGGGCTGCTCGCCAGACTCCGAAACCACTGCAGGTTCCGGTGCGGAGTCCGGTGCGAAGTCCGGGAGGTCACCCTGCGGCACCTCCGGGGCCTCCTCCTCCTGGCGGGTCCCTTCCCGGGATCCCACCTCGACGTCGTCAGTGTCACGGGGGGTGGAGGCGGTCGGGATAGAATCCACATCCGACGTACCCAAGGACCCGCTCGACGAAGCGGGAAGATCGTCCTTGGCCGGACTATAGGTTGTATGCGGCGTTAGAAAGACACCGTGTGGCAAAAAGAAAAATTATAAATCATCTAGGAGTCCGGATACTTACGATCTCGCGAGGGGCTTGGCCCTTGAGGGCCACTCCTCGTTGTCGTCGTCAACATTGGCGGAGCAGTCCCGGGGAACGGTCCTTCCCTTCTTGGACCCTTCGGCCTCCCTCGTTGGGGAGGCCTTCCTCTTCTTCTCTCCCCCCGCTGGGGGAGAGGCCTCTTTCTTCTCCTCCTCGTCTTCGGGGGAGGAATCCGCCTCGGAGTCATCGGACAATGAGTCCGATATCACCTGACACCGGGAACTCCTTCGGGTTCCCGTGGCCTTCTTCTTGGCCTTCTTCTCCGGCACCACGTAAAGTGCCGGGACCAGCAGCCTCGTCAAACGGGTGTCCGCTGGGTCTTCTGGAAGGGGAGCCGGACAGTTTACCTGTCCGGACGTCTTCTGCCAGTCCTGTTAAAGGCATTGGGAGTTTAGATCCCACATAGAGTCAAACTATGGAAAAAAATGAGTGTCCCATAAAGGATGACGTAGCTTACCTCGCCGGCCGGGCGCTGGGTGCTGAATCCGCGATCTTCGGTCGCGGATGCGGGAGCTTCGGCGCCCTTGAATAGCACCCTCCAGGCAGCTTCGTACGTCGTGTCGAAGAGCCCGCTCAAGGTCCAGTGCTGTGCCGGATCGAACTCCCACAAATTGAAGGCCCGTTGCTGGCAGGGGAGAATCGGGCGGACGAGCATGACCTGGATCACGTTGACAAGCTTAAGCTTCTTGTTCACCAGGGTCTGAAGACAGGACTGGAGTCCGGTCAGCTCCTCCGAACTACCACATAGCAAGCCCTTCTCTTTCCAGGAGGTGAGCTGCATGGGGATGCCAGATCTGAACTCGGGGGCCGCTGCCCATTTAGGGTCACGCGGCTCGGTGATGTAGAACCACCCCGATTGCCACCCTTTGATGGATTCCACGAAGGCACCCTCAAGCCATGTGACATTGGGCATTTTGCCCACCATGGCGCCTCCGCACTCCGCTTGGCTGCCCTTCACAACCTTCGGCTTGACATTGAAGGTCTTTAGCCACAAGCCGAAGTGGGGCTAGATGCAGAGAAAGGCCTCGCACACGACGATAAACGCCGAGATGTTGAGGATGAAGTTTGGGGCCAGATCGTGGAAGTCCAGGCCGTAGTAGTACATGAGCCCCCGGACAAAGGGATGAAGTGGGAAGCCCAGTCCGCGGAGGAAGTGGGGAAGAAATACGACCCTCTCATGAGGCCTGGGGGTGGGGATGAGCTACCCCTTGTCGGGCAGCCGGTGCGCGATGTCGCTGGACAGATATCCGGCGATGCGCAGCTTCTTGATGTGCCCCTCCGTAACGGAGGAGGCCATCCACTTGCCTCCCGCTCCGGACATGGCTGGAAAGGGTCGAGGTGAGATGTGCGGACTTGGGCGCTGGAGCTCGAGTGCGCGGGGATGGATAAGCAAAGGAGGAAGAAGGCGTAGGTAAAGGAGGTGGATCCTTATCCCCTTATATATGGGCGGATGAAACTATGCGTCCCTACCGGCCTGGTAGAACTCGCTTATCTCCCAAGTGCTGCAATCAATGGCGCGCTTGGGTTACCCACGTCCGTATTGATGGGAATCCCGAAATAAGGGGAACATGATCTCTGCTTCGACAAGACGTGCCAAGGAAACCGCTTCGCTGAACGCGTTGAGGTGGTATAATAAAAACGATTCAAGTAAAGGCTTGGTAGTGGTGTGACGTCACGCCACAAAATACGTCAGCAGATTGAACTTGTGTAAATATTATTCTCTCTACGGTGGTACGTGGAATTTATTTTGCAGAGCCGGACACTATCCTGGTGTTCACAATCTTCTATGAATTATTCGGAGCAGGAACCTGCCTTGCAATGCCGAAGACAATATGCGCGCCGGACTCGTCGTCATTGAAGCCTGGTTCAGGGGCTACTGAGGGAGTCCTGGACTAGGGGGTGTCTGGATAGCTGGACTATCATCATCGGCCAGACTCCAAGACTATGAAGATACAAGATTGAAGACTTCGTCCCGTGTCCGGATGGGACTTTCCTTGGCGTGGAAGGTAAGCTTGGCAATACGGATATGTAGATCTCCTACCATTGTAACCGACTCTGTGTAACCCTAGCCCTCTCCGGTGTCTATATAAACCGAAGGGTTTTAGTCCATAGGACGAACAACAATCATACGATAGGCTAGCTTCTAGGGTTTATCCTCCTTGATCTCGTGGTAGATCCACTCTTGTACTACCCATATCATCAATATTAATCAAGCAGGATTAGGGTTTTACGTCCATCGAGAGGGCCTGAACCTGGGTACAAACATCGTGTCCCTTGTCTCCTGTTACCATCCGCCTAGACGCATAGTTCGGGACCCCCTACCCGAGATCCGCCGGTTTTGACACCGACACTATGCTTAAGGACAAGCTACCCGCCTTGTATGAAGAACTTGAAAGCTTCGGGTTGGAACTGGTTGCACCAGGATTCTTGGCCAACCTCGAAGTTAGGCCTACCTTGATGGATGATATTAAGGAAGCTCAGAAGGGGCATGAAAGTATTGAAGGCATCAAGAGGAAGATCAAGGCAGGCAAGGCCCCAGGATTCTCAGAGGATGAGAACGGAATTGTGTGGTTTGGGAATCACATTTGCGTGCCCAACAAGGTTGAGCTCAAGAATCTGATCTTGGAAGAAGCTCATGACACCCCGTATTCCATCCATCCTGGAGGGACCAAGATGTATCAAGACCTGAAGGAAAGATTTTGGTGGCACGGGATGAAAAGGGAGATTGCCACCTATGTTGCAAAGTGTGATGTATGCCAAAGAGTCAAGGCTGGATATCAGCGACCTGCTGGATTGCTCCAACCACTCAAGGTTTCCGAGTGGAAATTGGATAAAGTCAGAATGGACTTCATCACTAGATTACCTAGGTCAAATAAGGGACATGACTCCATATGGGTCATAGTCGACCATTTGACCAAAGTAGCCCATTTCATTCCGGTCAAAGCAACTTACAAGGGAAACCAGCTAGCCAGCCTCTACATCAACAGAATCGTAAGCCTTCATGGTGTTCCCAAGGAGATTGTGTCAGATCGAGGAACCCAGTTTACCTCAAGGTTCTGGAAGAAGTTCCAAGAGGCCATGGGGACGAAGTTGTCCTTCAGCACTGCTTTCCGCCCACAGACCGGAGGTCAGACAGAATGAGTGAACCAGATACTCGAAGACATGCTCCGAGCCTGTGTCTTAGCATATGGAGCTAGGTGGGAAGATTGCCTCCCTTTCGCCGA
This sequence comes from Triticum timopheevii, assembly GCA_963921465.1. NCBI lineage: Eukaryota > Viridiplantae > Streptophyta > Magnoliopsida > Poales > Poaceae > Triticum > Triticum timopheevii. Next base: position 245,469,736 of record OY997266.1, read on the forward strand.
GTTCTCTTACAACAACAGTTATCAGTCAAGCCTTCAGATGGCACCATTTGAGGTGTTATACAGACGGAAGTGCCGCACACCCCTCAATTGGTCAGAGACCGGAGAAGGACTTGTCTTTGGGCCGATATCCTCCGTGAAGCAGAAGAGCAAGTCCAGCTTGTCAGAGAGCGTTTGAAGACTGCCAAGTCAAGGCAGAAGAGTTACGTTGACTCACGTCGTAGAGACGTAAACTTCTGAGTTGGAGACCATGTCTATCTCCGGGTCACACCTCTCAAGGGAACCCAGCGCTTCCATGTCAAAGGAAAGCTCACCCCAAGATACATAGACCCCTTCAAGATCACTGAACGACGAGAAGTGGCTTACCAGTTGGAACTGCCACCTGAACTATCCGATGTGCACAACGTGTTCCACGTGTCACAACTCCGGATGTGTCTCCAAGTTCCAGACAAGCCTGATCTTTACAAGGACGTCAATCACCAAGCCATTGACCTTCAGCCTGATTTGACTTACCGTGAGAGGCCCATCTGCACTCTGGATGAGGCTGAGTGACACACTCGAAGCCGCACCATCAAGTACTTCAAGGTTCAGTGGAGCAACCACACTCAAGCAGAAGCCACCTGGGAACGTTAAGACTACCTTAGATCCGAGTTTCCGTATCTCTTTAAAGCCTAGTTTAGGAATCTCGAGGACGAGATTCTTGTAAGGGGGTAGTTCTATCACACCTTGCATTTTGTAACATTTCATTTGCATTATTAAAGCATGAAAATTTGGACCAACAAAAACTTTTGCATTATTTGGCTTTTATTTGGAGTTGGTTTTCTCTCTGTGATTCTTTTCAAGTGATCTTCAAAGTCAACAACTCCACCCTATATACTTCATCTCCTTGCCCCAAACTTCTGCCCAATGACCATGCCACATGTATAGTGCAATATAGTATTTTCTTACAAAAATAATTTGGCCAAAAAGTATTTTCTAAAATTAGTTTTTCAAAAACCCCTAAATTGAGGTTTGCATTGCAAGTACTTGATTTGGGGTATGAAAAATATTTCAAAAAGTATATTTGAATCCTATTAGATGTAGGACTCCCATAAACCACAAAAATATAATTTAAAACTCATTTTTCTATTTTATTTAAAAGCTTTTTCTTAAGGCTAGAAATGGCCTTTAATAGGGAAAAATTATTTTATTGTTTCAAAAATATTTGACAAAAATCAGGGAAACTCAGTGGACATATATTTTCCATGTCTAAGAGTTTCAACACATGGTCATGTTCAAAATATTGGACAAAACCTCCCAAAACCAATTCTGCCCATTTCAAGGATTTGAAATATTTCTATAGGAAATATTTTCAAAAAATCCAAGAAGAATCCAGCAAGTCACAAATGCATATTGTGATCACCTTGCAAAGCCTCATGTCAACTAAAGTCATTTTGGTTCACCAAGATGCCCCAAAAACCTCTCTGACCAGAATCAAATTTGAACAACTTTGTGCTACCAACTTTTTCTCCTTGACCCCAACTTTGGTGAGAATGTTCACATGACTAAATGAGGCCACTACAGCAAGTGGTGCATCAAGGAGAAGTGATTTGCTCAACTAGATCTACACAAGTCTATTTCTGCTCATTTCTAGGGTTTACAAAAGTTGCATTGGCAACTTTGCCCAAATAAGCTCCAAATTGGTGGAAGGCCCTATTTATATGTGTCATATCACCCTGTGGAGTCACATGACTATTGGAAATCATTTACTTGCCAAAACCTTTATCAAACACCTTCTGCCACTTTACCAAAATCCCATTTTGGCCTCTCCCACTAATCTCCATGAGCCCTGCTTTTTACCACAGCTCCTCCTAGACCCCTTTCACCTCCAGTAACAATGGCAGGTCCACAGCTCAATTATTGGATGGGTAAAACCCCACTTTCTCTCTCTGGACAGCCCATTTCTCCCTCTTCCCCACCTCTCTCCTCACCCCAGCGGCCATCCAGAGCATCCAATGCCTCCCCCTACTTCTTTACTCCACCCATGAGCTACTGGACACGGTCGGCCGCGCCCACAAGGCATAGAAAATGCCATGCCGGCCATTTGGGTGCTCTAGAGCACGCTACAGTGCGCTCCCGTACTGTAGCCTCCCTCTGCCAGACGCCTCCGACCACCTCGGGCCCGCGCGCCTGCCGATGCGCCTCGGCATCGGCAACACGCTACGCGGTCGGCCCCCTCCTCTCTCCTCCTCCCCGCGGCTCCGCGCTAGCAAACACCGGCCGCCCGAGCGTGCCAATGGCACGACTCACACGCGTGCGCCTCTGACCTCTCCCCACTCCCTCTCTCTATCTCACCCGACGTAGTCGACGTCCAGGAACACACCAGACACCACGCCTGCTTCCCTCGAGCCCTGCAGCGACGAGCGTGAGCTCGCCGGCGCACGGGTCTACGGGACCTCGCCGTTCGCCTATTTAAAGGCCTCCCCGAGCCCTCCTCTCCTCACCACTCGCTCTCTGCACCACCAAGTCATCCCCCTGTACCCCCAGTTCGTCTCCAGAGCCGCCCGAGATCGAGATCCGCCGCTTCGGCTCGCTGGAGTTCGCGAGGTACAGGCCTCCCCCGGTCCTCCTCTGCCCCGATCTGGAACCGCCTCCTCCCGCTGATCATTTCCCCTCTCTCCCCCGCCTCATTTGCAGCCGGAGTCGACCGGAATGACCACCACCCGATGCTCCTCCGCCGTGCCTCCTCCTCGCCGGCAAACCAGGCCACCCCGGCGACCGCGACCACCACCACCCGAACGGCGACATGACGCTGAGCCCTGCCGTACCATCGCCCGACCTCGCCGTGCCCTGCATCGTCGGCGGTGAGCACGCCGACCGTCTGGACTTGGGGTTAGGGATGACAGGCGGGCCCCGCCTGTCGGCCTCTCCCCTCCATTTCTCCTCTCTCTCTCACTGACTCTGGGCCCCACCTGTCAGGTTTAAACCTGGCGCGCGCGTGCACCAGTGCGCTGGGCCGCCTCTCTGGCTGGGCCTGCTGCGCTGCGGCTATTCTGGCCCAGCAGGCACAGAGCCCCTTTTCTTTTTCTTTTTCTTTTTCTTTCAACTTTCCAAAAATCCCACAGGATAAAATATTTATCCAAATGAAATAATCCCAGTTCCTAAATTCTTGTAAAATCCCACCTATTTAATGGTGCAACTTTCATTCAAATCCAACAACCTTTTCTTCACTGTAAATATTTAAATGTGATTTTAAGCATTTAAATATACCTTTGTAAATCCATTTCTCCTATTCTGCTACTCCAAATCCAAAACTAGAAATTTTCCCCTTCTTAGTTTTCACCCTAGTATTTAACAAAAATGAGTTGACACTTTTCTGAGCACTTTGGTTTTTCTGTTTTATTATTGCCTTATTTTTCTCGTTATTATTTTTGCGACGATAGACTGCGTTGCTGACGAAGGAGTTGGACCAGAAGACTTTGAAGACCCAGAAGACTTTGTTGAGCCTGGCAAGCAGCCCTTTGACCATGTCTATGAAACCTTTTTATGCATGTCATATAGCACCATATTGTTGTTGCAACGGAATCATGATGAGGTGGTATCCACTTTGATGGTTGCCACCGTACTTCCTCGTTGATACTTGCATTGTGCATAACCCTACCTTCTTATGAGGGTTATGACGGTGGGAGTAGATAGGATGCTAAAGTAGTGCTACGCAAAAAGGGACGGGAATATGCATAGTGATGGAGGCAAAGTATTTTCAAAAAATACTTTTCGAAACCCCCACCGGGTGCCACTTATGCCCGGGGGAGATGATGAGTTGGGTAGCCACTTGATGACGAAGTGGTGTACCGAGGCAAGTGTGTGTTGTTTTCAAAACGGATTGGTTTAAGTTGCGACTGTTATTCCAACCTTACATGTGCAACCAATCTACCCTTATATGGGAAAGGGCATTGTTGATTACCTAGGTCGATACTAGCTTGGAGCCCGCATTACTAGTGACGGGGGAGAGTTGGTGCTCTCTCTCGAGACGGGGTCGTGCCAGGTAGGGCGACCAAGAACATTTTTATGGGGCACCGGACACACCGTTGGTACCCAGTGCTTGTGATGTGAGATGATTATGGAGCGTGGCTCCACGAAAATGTTATGTGATAATGTTGGGCACGGGGGTTACTACCAATCGAGTGGACTCCATGTTAGTGTCGTCTAGGGAATGGTAGTGATCGGGTGCTTACCCTGGGTACTTGAGGTATCGCGGGTCATGGATGACACGGAAGTTCCCTGGTTCTTGTGGGTACAGTTTGCAACCTCTACAGAGTGTAAAACTATTCGAATAGCCGTGTCCACGGTCAAGGATAGTTGGGTACCGCTCTTGGGCTACGTCCACTTGTTTACAAACCGTGTGTGTGTGTTGATAAAATGACTTGGTCAAGTCAAGGGACTTGACATGATTGAGTTGGGTTGGTGCCCACTCTATTTATGTTGATATCTGTAACCTGTCCTCATGGTTACTTGAATTCTCTTGATGCATGTCTTACAAGTTGTTGAACATGTCATTGCACTCAAAACTAGCTTTCTGCAAAAATTTACCTATATCATGCATTGTTGTATCTTGAACCAAAAACATGGGTTGCTTGCGAGTACATTCAAAGTACTCATTGGCTTGCCACTGGTTATTTAATAGACCAGGCATGGAAGAACCAGAGTTCGAAGAAGAGTTCTTTGGAGATGAACATGCGAACTAGGACGTTTCCCAGTCAGAATGCCTGTAGGGTTAAGGCAGATGGCATGGGTTCTACTTATCGACGAAGATTTCCGCTGCTTGTGTTTCATTTGATGTTCAGCCCTTAAGGCTTTATCAATGTAAGACTTAATGGTCATAATTTGTGTAAGACAATATGTATGGATGTAAGACTCTTGTTATTCAGCTTCTGTGTGTTTTCTCTGGGATCACTGTACACGTGCATTCGGTGATCTCGACTTATGAGTCGGGGTCCCCACACCTTTGCTTATATACGTATGCCTTTTGGTTTATGTAATGCACCTGCTACCTTTCAAAGATGCACGGTGGCTATATTCTCTGACTTTTGTGAAAAGATTTGTGAGGTATTCATGGATGATTTCTCTGTTTATGAATCCTCTTTTGATGATTGCTTGAGCAACCTTGATCGAGTTTTGCAGAGATGTGAAGACACTAGTCTCGTCTTGAATTGGGAAAAATGCCACTTTATGGTTAATGAAGGCATTGTCTTGGGGCATAAGATTTCTGAAAAAGGTATTGAAGTTGATAAAGCTAAAGTTGATGCTATTGAAAAGATGCCATGTCCCAAGGACATAAAAGGTATAAGAAGTTTCCTTGGTCATGCCAGTTTTTCTAGGAGGTTCATTAAGGACTTTTCTAAAATCTCTTGGCCTCTGACTAATTGATTGCAAAAAGATATTCCTTTTGTCTTTGATGATGATTGTGTAGAAGCATTTGAAATACTTAAGAAAGCTTTGATCACTGCACCTATTGTTCAGCCACCTAATTGGAATTTACCTTTTGAAATTATGTGTGATGCTAGTGATTATGTTGTAGGTGCTGTTCTAGGGCAAAGAGTTGATAAGAAATTGAATGTTATCCAGTATGCTAGTAAAACTCTTGATACTGCCCAGACCTTACATTGTTGATTCTAAAGTTACTATTCACACTGATCATGTTGCTATTAAATATCTTATGGAAAAGACAGATGCTAAACCTAGACTTATTAGATGTGTTCTCTTGCTCCAAGAATTTGATTTGCATATTATTGATAGAAAGGGAGCTGAGAACCCCATTGCAGACAACTTATCTAGGTTAGAGAATGTTCTTGATGACCCACTACCTATTGATGATAGCTTTCCTGATGAACAATTAGTGGTCATTAATGCTTCTCGTACTGCTCCATGGTATGCTGATTAGGCTAATTACATTGTTGCTAAATTTATACCACCTAGTTTCACATACCAGCAAAAGAAAAGGTTCTTTTATGATTTAAGACATTACTTCTGGGATGACCCACACCTTCACAAAGAAGGAGTAGATGGTGTTATTAGACGTTGTGTACCTGAGCATGAACAGGAACAAATCCTACGCAAGTGTCACTCCAAACCATATGGAGGACACCATGCTGGAGATAGAACTGCACATAAGGTATTGCAATCCGGTTTTTATTGGCCTACTCTCTTCAAAGATGCCCGTAAGTTTGTCTTGTCTTGTGATGAATGTCAAAGAATTGGTAATATTAGTAGACGTCAAGAAATTCCTATGAATTATTCTCTTTTTATTGAACCATTTGATGTTTGGGGCTTTGATTATATGGGACCTTTTCCTGCGTCTAATGGCTACACACATATTTTAGTTGCTGTTGATTACGTTACTAAGTGGGTAGAAGCTATTCCAACTAGTAGTTATGATCATAACAGCTCTATTAAGATGCTTAAGGAAGTTATTTTTACAAGGTTTGGAGTCCCTAGATATCTCATGACTAATGGTGGTTCACATTTTATTCATGGTGATTTTCGTAAGATGCTTGCTAAGTATGACGTTAATCATAGAATTGCATCTCCTTATCACCCACAGTCTAGTGGTCAAGTAGAGTTGAGTAATAGAGAGCTCAAATTAATTTTTCAAAAGACTGTGAATAGATCTAGAAAGAATTGGTCCAAGAAACTTGACGATGCATTATGGGCCTATAGAACTGCATATAAAAATCCTATGGGTATGTCTCCGTATAAGATGGTTTATGGAAAAGCATGTCACTTACCTCTCGAACTTGAACATAAAGCATGTTGGGCCATTAAAGAGCTCAACTATGATTTCAAACTTGCCGGTGAGAAGAGGTTATTTGACATTAGCTCGCTTGATGATTGGAGAACCTAAGCCTATGAGAATGCCAAGCTGTTCAAAGAAAAAGATAAAAGATGGCATGACAAAAGAATACAAAAGCGTGAGTTTAACGTAGTTTATTATGTATTGCTATTCAACTCTCGTTTAAGATTTTTTGTAGGAAAACTTCTCTCTAAGTGGGAAGGTCCTGACGTTATCGAGGAGGTCTATCATTCCAGTGCCATAAAAATCAACAACTTCGAAGGCACAAGTCCGAGAGTGTTGAACGGTCAAAGAGTCAAACATTATATCTTAGGTAACCCTATCAATGTTGAAACTAATATTATTGAGACCATAACCCCGGAGGAATACATAAGGGACACTTTCCAGAACGTTTCAGACTCCGAAAAGGAATAGGTATGTGGTACGGTAAGTAAACCGACTCCAAAACAATTCTAATGGCAATTTTCCTTCGTTTTGGAATATTTAAGAATTTTGGGAAGCAAGAAGTAATCCGGGAAGGACACGAGGCCTCCACGAGGGTGGAGGGCCCGCCCACCCCTACTGGGCGCGCCCCCCTGTCCTGTGGGCACCTCGTGTGCCTCTCGGACTTCGTTTTCTTGCACGTTACTTCTTTTGGTAGGTAAAAATTCAGTATATAATCTCCCGAAGGTTTTGACCACCGTATCATGCAAAAAATCCTCTGATTTTGTTTCGAGCTGTTTTTCTGGCAGATCTAGAGCATCATGACATCACTCTGCTTCAACAATGAAGACAAGGATGCTTGGCTATTGAATAGAGCTGAAAAGAGAAGAATCGGAGGAGATCAACAAGGATGAAGGGATCAAGAAGGCCATGGAGGATCAAGCTCCGGCGGTGGAAGAAGAAGACATCCCTTAACCTCTACCTAACCTCTTTACTCCAACTGAGATTGAAGCTTTCAAGATGATTGAGTTAGCTCGCATACAAAACAAGTATCTCACACAGGAAAATATTTTGTTGAAGGATCATATCGTCGGACTCAAGGGCATTATCCGCAAGTTGGAGGAGCTTTTACGCTCGATGTGCGATTATCCACCATCATCATCACCACCTTCATCACCTCTGAGGACATAATTACATGGGTATGGGCACTCCCTTTGGCCATTGCCAAGCTTGGGGGAGATGCCCCGGTATCGTATCACCATCACACTCCTATCTTTACCATTTTACTTAGTTCGATCCTTTTAGTAATATCTTGATCTAGTAGATTGAAGTTTTGGTATGAATTAGTTTTGAGTTTTGCTTTGTGATCTCTTTATGTAATCGAGTCTGTGAGCTATTTATAATAAAGATTAGTGTTGAGTCAAGGGCTTTGCTTTCTTGCTATGATCTTGAGAACATAAAAAGAATAAAAAGAATAATAGAGTGCATATTGATCTTATGGATAGTAATGACTTCACATATAAAGAGTATGAGGCATAAAAGTTGTTGAGAGTTGACAAACATAGTTTTGGTCATCATTGCAATTAATAGGAAGTAATAAAGAAAGAGAGGTTTTCACATATAAATATACTATCTTGGACATCTTTTATGATTGTGAGCACTCATTAAGTATGACATGCTAAAGAGTTGATGTTGGACAAGGAAGACAACGTAATGGGTTATGTTTTCTCACATGTCAGTTAAATTATATTGTCATGGATCTTCCTAACATGTTGAGCTTGCCTTTCCCCCTCATGCTAGCCAAATTCCTTGCACCAAGTAGAGATACTACTTGTGCTTCCACATATCCTTAAACCCAGTTTTGCCATGAGAGTCCACCATACCTACCTTTGGATTGAGTAAGATCCTTCAAGTAGGTTGTCATGTTCCAAGCAATAAAAATTGCTCTCTAAATATGTATGACTTATTAGTGCAGAGAAAATAAGCTTTATACAATCATGTGATATGGAATAAAGTGACAGACTGCATAATAAAGGTTCATATCACAAGTGGCAATATAAAGTGACGTTCTTTTGCATTAAGATTTTGTGCATCCAACCCTAAAAGCACATGACAACCTCTGCTTCCCTCTGCGAAGGGCCTATCTTTTACTTTATGTCTTTTACTTTACGCAAGAGTCAAGGTGATCTTCACCTTTCCCCTTTTTTTCATTTTATCCTTTGGCAAGCACCTCGTGTTGGATGTAAGTTAGCATGAACTATTATTGTTGACATCACCCAAAGGTGAATACGTTGGGAGGCGAAACTATAAGCCCCTATCTTTCTCAGTGTACGGTTGAAACTCCATAACCATAAGTATTGCGTGAGTGTTAGCAATTGTAGAAGACTATATGATAGTTGAGTATGTGGACTTGCTGAAAAGCTCTATCTTTGACTCTTTCCGATGTTATGACAAATTTCAATTGCTTCAGTGACTGAGATTACAGTTTGTTGGTTCTCAATGAAGTTTATGTTCCATACTTGACATTGTGAATAGATAGTTACTTGAGCATAAGAAATCATACGACAAAATCCATATATGTTGCTGTTATAAGAATAATCATGATGCCATCATGTCTGTATCTTATTTTAATCGACACCTCTATCTCTAAACATGTGGACATATTTTTCAATTTCGGCTTCCGCTTGAGGACAAGCGAGGTATAAGCTTGGGGGAGTTGATACGTCCATTTTGCATCATGCTTTTATATCGATATTTATTGCATTATGGGCTGCTATTACACGTTATGTCACAATACTTATGGCTATTCTCTCTTATTTTACAAGGTTTATCATGAAGAGGGAGAATGCCGACAGCTAGGATTCTGGCTGGAAAAGGAGCAAATATTGGAAACCTATTCTGCACAGCTCCAAAAATCCTGAAACTCCACGGAAGTCACTTTTGGAATTAATAAGAATTATTGAGCTAAGAAAATACCAGAGGGGGCCCACACCCTGGCCATGAGGGTGGGGGCGCCCCCCCCCCTACTGGGCGCGCCCCCTGTCTCATGGGCCCCCTGTTGGCCCTCTGGTGCTCATCTTCTGCTATATGAAGCCTCTTACCCTGAAAAAAATCATAAGCAAGCTTACGGGACGAAACTCCGCAGCCACGAGGTGGAACCTTGGCGGAACCAATCTAGGGCTCCGGCGGAGCTGTTCTGCAGGGGAAACTTCCCTCCGGGAGGGGAAATGTAGCGATTAGACCTCAAACAGTCTGATCTCTGTGCTTCAGTGTCATCCCTGGATCGATAATGCCAACACGCGCAGTACTTGATGGATTTATAACAGAGTAGCAATCACACACTTATTACATCGAATGTCTCAAAAGAGAACTTATTACAATAAATATGGCTTAAGGCCATCTAATAACGATAACAGCGGAAGGCTTGGACGATAAGCGAGTCCATCAACTCCAACGGAATCACAGAGTATAAGATCACGACCTAAGGCACCTTACTCATTGTCTGAAAAGTCTGCAACATGAACGTTGCAGCCCGAAAACGGGTCAGCACATGGAATATGCTGGCAAAGTAACACATAGAGAGTAATAAAAGAATAATGCTATACTACATGCATATATGGCTAGTGGAAAGCTCTATGGTTACAGTTTTGCATAAAGCCAATTTTTCCCTACAAGAAAAGAATAAATTTTATTTAACTATCATGGTGGTTATTAAACATTGAGAAGTGTACTCCAACTCAATCCCAATTAAGCATCATCATTAAACCCAACAAATTTTAAGTAAAGTAACATGATGACATTCACATGATAATCCAACTACTAGATACTCAAAACACCCATAACCGGGGACACAGCTAACCATGATTAGTTTATACACTCTGCAGAGGTTTGCGCACTTTTCCCACAAGACTCGATCTCCTCCGCTCGATTTCTCGCACTACATGGTGTTGGAGAAACGGATGGCCGAGACATAGTCTTTTAGAAGCATTAACTCTCTACTCTGGGTAGACAGTACCAACCTACATCCCCTACATCTGCTAGTCTACCTCTTCAAGAGCTCACGCAACTTAATCAACTATGCTAGAGCCAATAGTAGCTTGCGGCTGCACATGGAAGTTTCTAGCATGAATAATCTTATGATCCCTTTCAGCCTGGGTGGCGGTCCATAGGAAAATCGCACGGTACCCCAGGATTTCCAAAAATACAGGCAACACTGGGTTCCCCAGGTGCCTCAATCCACCCAGATGTGAATTTAAGTTACCACCTTAAGTAAACCATTAATTATCAATCTCACATCTGTCATGGAAACACTCACCCAATCCACGTCTACTAGCATAGCATGGCAAAATAAGCAAACGTAGAAGTAACTCCCAAAGGTTTGATAATAAACTGGTAATAGGTTCTACCTCATCTACTTCCCAAAACCCACATATTAATCAGATCCTAATTATCCAATTGTTTGGGGGTTGATCTAATGCAATATAACTGGGTAGTAAAGAGGTATGATCAATGTGTTACTTGCCTTGATGATGATCCGTGAAACCTAGAGATTCGAAGTAGCAAGCGGCGCACTCTGGGTACTCTGTCGCAAACAAACAAGCATACAATAAGCACTCATCTAATGCACGGGTAAAACTCAAATAAGAAATCTAACCAGAAAGTTCAACTTAAGAACTCCAGTTTGCAAAAAGAATCAAATCAAACGAAGCAACGAAACTCAAACGGCGAAACAAACAAGCTTCATTTTACTAATCTGGACCTAAGCCAAATTTTACAATAGCAAAAACTTGTTTGAGTTGCTTAAACGGAAAGAGGGTTTCGAGACGAAACTCTAGGCGCTTGAATCGCCTGATTCCGATAAACGAGCAAAAGGTTATACTAAAACGAAAATCGGATCAGAAATCACGATCAAAAATAATCGCAGAAAATCCGAGAGAAAAAACGGACGAACAGGCTAACGAATAAACGTTCGCTGTCTCGGGATGCGGGTCTAATAAATCGGAAAAATAATAAATCGAACCGGATCTAATAAATAAACAGATCTATGGTTTCGAAAAAACCCGAACAGTTTTACAAGAAAAATCGGCGGCTACCTCGGGATGGGGGTCGGCGGGGCGGCGGCGGCTAATCCGGCGAGGGCGGCGGGGCGGCGGCGGGTACTTCGGCGAGGGCGGTGGGGTGGCGATGGTCGGCGGCAGCGGGGTCCGGCGGCGGCGGGCGGCGGCGGAGGCAGCAGCTCGCGGCGGCGGCGGCGGCAGTGGCGGCGGGGTCGGGCTGGGGCTAGGGTTTGGGTGGGCAGCGGGGACGGCTCCCCAGGCTTATAAGGCCGGCCGGGACTAGAGTCCCAGGCGGATACGGCCCGGCAGGTCGGTTAGTTTTTTTAAAACATTACGCGCAGAAAAACAAATAAAAGAAATACTAACAGACTCCAACAATCCCGAAATAAATTTTACCCGACTTCTAAAATCAAGCCGGACAAGATGAACATTTATTTGGGGCCTAAATGCAATTTTGAAAAACGCGCATTTTTCCTAAATTCAAATAAAATAGCAATAAACTCCAAAATAAAATCTTATTTGATTTTATTATTAAATCCTCAATATTTCTTTATTTTGGGAAAGTCATTTTATTCCCTCTCCCATATTTTTATAATAGAAATTATTGAAGATAAAATAAATAAAATCAAATGATCCTATTTTCAAAATTTGAGAAAACTCAAATATGAAAAATAACGAAATCCCCAACTCTCTCCGTGGGTCCTTGAGTTGCGTAGAATTTCTAGGATCGAGCCAAAATGCAATGAAATATGATATGTAATGATGATCTAATGTATAACATTCCAAATTGAATATTTGGGATGTTACAAACCTACCCCCCTTAAGATGAATCTCGCCCTCAAGATTCGGGTTGGCTAGAAAATAGGTGAGGGTGGTCCTTCAATAGATCTTCCTCTCGCTCCCAGGTGGCTTCATCCTCGGTATGGTGGCTCCATTGAACTTTGCAAAACTTGATAGCCTTGCTGCGGGTGACTTGGCTGGCATATTGGAGAATCTTGACTGGCTTCTCCTCATAGGTCAAATCACTATCCAACTGAATCGCTTCCAGCCGCACTGTATCTCTCAGCGGTATATCAGCCATCTCTACGTGGCAGTTCTTCAACTGGGAAACGTGGAACACATCGTGAACTCCTGACAATCCTTCGGGCAATTCCAATTTGTAGGCAACTTCTCCCATATGCTCCAAAACTTCGTAGGGTCCCACAAAACGTGGCGCTAACTTCCCCTTAACTCCAAAGCACTTAACTCCTCGAAGTGGAGATACACGTAGGTAAACTCTATCTCCGACTTCGTAAACTGGCTCCTTGCATTTAGAATCTGCGTAGCTCTTCTGCCTGGATTGGGCTACCTTGAGCCTATCGCGAACCAACTTCACCTTCTGCTCAGACTCTTTAATCAAATCTGGTCCAAACAACTGGCAGTCTCCAACTTCATCCCTCAACAATGGTGTCATGCACCTCCTCCCGTAGAGAGCTTCGAAAGGGGCCATCTTCAAACTGGACTGATAACTGTTGTTGTAAGAGAACTCCGCATATGGCAAATTGTCGTCCCAACTAGATCCATAATCTAGCGCATAAGCTCTCAGCATGTCCTCTAGAATCTGATTGACTCTCTTGGTCTGTCCATCTGTCTGCGGATGAAAGGCTGTACTGAACTCTACCCTGGTACCCAAAGTTTCGTGCAACTGATTCCAGAACTTTGAGGTAAACTAGGTTCCTTTGTCTGATACAATGCTCCTCGGAACTCCGTGCAGACATACGATCCTGGTCATGTATATCTTTACCAACTTAGCAACTGTGTAAGTGGTCTTCACTAGGATGAAATGAGCTACCTTCGTCAAACGATCGACTACAACCCATATCGAGTCATAGCCTGAATGAGTCATGGGCAATCCCGTGATAAAATCCATGCCTACCTTATCCCACTTCCATTCGGGTATCGGCAATGGCTGTAGCAATCCTACTGGCTTCTGATGCTCTGCTTTTACTCTATGACATACATCACAAACTGCTACATACTCAGCAATGTCCTTCTTCATTCCGGTCGACCAGAAAGTGTCCTTCAAATCCAGATACATCTTGGTGTTTCCTGGGTGAATCGAATACGGCGAATCATGGGCCTCTTGCAGAATCAACTTCCTGATCTTCGGGTCATTATGCACATAAACGCGGTCCTCAAACCATAAGGTATCGTGCTCATCATCACGAAATCCCTTAGCTTTACCTTTGCTCATCTTCTCCTTTATTACGGCAATCTCCTTGTCAGTCTTCTGAGTTTCTCTGATCTTATCCATCAGGGTAGACTGAATCTCCAATGCTGCTACATAGCCTCTTGGAACTATCTCCAAACATAGCTCACGAAGATCCTCGGCTAACTCCTTTGGTAACTCCCTGGTAATGAGAGTGTTGACATGGCTCTTGCGGCTCAACGCATCGGCTACTATGTTAGCCTTTCCGGGGTGATAATGCAATCTCATATCATAATCCTTGATGAGCTCCAACCATCTCCTTTGCCTGAGATTTAACTCCTATGTGAAGATGTACTTCAAAGTCTTGTGATCCGTGTACACCTCACAATGGTTTCCGATGACAAAATGCCTCCATGTCTTCAATGCATGTACTACGGCTGCTAACTCGAAATCATGCGTAGCATAATTCAACTCAAGAGGTTTAAGTTGTCATGAGGCATACGAAACAACTCTTCCCTCCTGCATAATCACTGCTCCAAGTCCTCGACGAGAAGCGTCACAATATACTTCATAATCCTTGCGCTGATCGGGCAGAATCAGTACTGGTGATGTAACCAAACATTTCTTTAACTCCTGAAAACTGGCCTCACATTCCTCAGTCCATTTAAACTTGGTGTCCTTCTTCAACAACTGCGTCATGGGCTTTGCAATCTTCGAGAAATTCTCAATGAACCTATGGTAGTATCCTGCGAGTCCAAGAAAACTCCGAATCTCTCCAACTGTTGTTGGGGCTTCCCAATTTGTCACGGTGACAACTTTGGTGGGGTCTACTGCTATTCCTTCTCCGGATATAACATGTCCGAGGAATCCAACTTCCTTCAACCAAAACTCACATTTGCTAAACTTGGCGTATAACTGATGTTCTTTGAGCTTCTCCAGTACCAAATGCAAATGCTCCTTATGGTCCTCTTCATTCTTTGAGTAGACCAAAATATCATCAATGAACACCACGACGAACTTATCCAGAAACTCCATAAACACATTGTTCATCATGTTCATGAAATAGGCAGGTGCGTTAGTCAGGCCAAATGACATAACGGTATACTCGTACAGCCCGTACCTAGTGGTAAAAGCCGTCTTAGGTATATCCTGCTCTCGAATCTTCAACTGATGGTATCCTGATCGCAAATCAATCTTTGAGAATACCTTAGCTCCTTGCAATCGGTCAAACAAGTCATTGATCATCGGCATTGGGTACTTGTTCTTGATTGTCACTTCATTCAATCCTCGATAATCAACACCATCCTTAACGATCCATCCTTCTTCTCCACTAGAAGCACTGGTGATCCCCAAGGTGAAGAACTTGGGCGAATATAGCCTTTATCCAGTAACTCCTTAATCTGCTTCTTAATTTCCTCCAAGTCTTTTGCGGGCATCCTGTATGGTCTCTTAGATATCGGCCATGTGCCTGGCAAAAGCTCAATCAAAAACTCAACGTCTCTATCCGGTGGCATGCCTGGCAACTCCTCCGAAAATACGTCAGGAAAATCCTTCACCACTGGTACTTCCTCTTGTACAACTCCTGATAAGGAATTTACTTGAGTCCTCTTTGGCACATGCCGGGATACATACTTGATCCTTCTTCCTTCTGGCATGGTAAGAAAAATCGACTTACTAGCGCATTCAATATTCCCTCCATACTTCGATAACCAATCCT
Organism: Triticum timopheevii; assembly: GCA_963921465.1. Taxonomy (NCBI): domain Eukaryota; kingdom Viridiplantae; phylum Streptophyta; class Magnoliopsida; order Poales; family Poaceae; genus Triticum; species Triticum timopheevii. The sequence continues at coordinate 245,485,446 of OY997266.1, forward strand.
TCTGGCATTTGTAACAGGTGATGTGGCTCAGATCCCTCTTGGCTGGTATTGATGGGTTGGTGCAGTTCTGTCCGTTGCTTCGTCCATTCCCGAGTTCGGGGCCACTATGGTTGTGCGAGCTATTTCCTCCATGGATATGTTGAAAATGTCCTCCCGAGTTTGGGGTAAAACGAGGCTTCTGTTGAGCTCCAGAATTGTACTTCTCTTGTCCATACTTCCTCTTGCGGCTGTCAATCTGCTGCTACTTCCCTTCAATCATAAGAGCTCTATCTACCAACTCCTAGTAGTTGTTGAAGGTTGCTACCATCAACTGCATGCTCAGCTCATCATTCAGTCCTTCCAGAAACTTCTCCTGCTTAGCTGCATCTGTAGCAACGTCATCTGGGGCATAACGTGCTAGCTTACTAAAGTCATCCACATACTGGCCAACTGTACGTCCTCCTTGGCGCAAGTTGCGAAACTCATGCTTCTTCATGGCCATTGCACCTGCTGAAACATGAGAAGTACAGAAAGCCTACTGAAACTGATCCCATGTGACAGTGTCGATGGGATAACTGGCTGTGAAATTCTCCCACCAAGATGTTGCGGGTCCATCAAGCTGATGTGCGGCAAAACGCACCTTCTCCACATCTGTGCATCCTGCAGTGGTCAACTCCCTTCCCATCTTGCGGAGCCAATCATCTGCAACTATCGGCTCGGTGCTACTGGAGAACACCGGCGGATCCAGCCTCAAGAATCGGGCTAAGTGATCAACAGGTGGTGGTGGTGGTGGGTTGTTGTTGTTATTGTTGTTGTTGTTCCCCTGATTCCGATTCTGATTCTGGACTAGTATCTGCATCAATGCATTCTGCTGCTGGATCAACTGGGTGAGCTCCGGTGGGAAAGCAAATCCATTTTCACGTCTCAGAGGCATATGAGGGTTTAGAAAAGATGAGAATGTAGAATAGATTGAGGTCTAGAGAGAAAACACTACCCATGTGCACATGAGACAAATTCAATCAATATCACTTCAATCAATGCAAACAAGGGCATACAACGGTCTAACTATCGTTATAAAAGTGCTCGGACTATACTATATACATGGGGGAATTCTACTACTGTCATGGTGGTCGACTAGAAAAACTGCTCGGTCGAAGACCCCATGATATCTGCTCTAGCTTCATCAACAAAGTCATCATCGCTATCGTCTAGGTCCTAGTCGGTGTCGTCAATGATGATGTAGTTCTTTGGCAGGTGAAATCGTCGTCTTCTCCTCCAGTCGCGGGAAATCCCATGAATAATTTTAGCTTCTTCTTTAGATCTATCATGCCTGCGCACATCTGGTTCTCTTGGCGATGAATGTGCTGGTTTAACTCCTGGATGAAAGATGCAATTGATCTATCCTTCCTGGTGCTGGTCATCTCTCATTGTTCATCTCGGTGCCCACAAATCTGGTAGATAGTATCCTTGAGATCCTTATGGTAAACTTCTCCAATGCGTCCCATGGTGATGTGGGCTGCCATGCTCTTTCCTAGACTCCAGGTTGGTGCATCAAAGGAAAACTCTATGGTCTCAGTGACGGGCATGAACGTTCTTCCTAGGACTTGAACTTGAATCATCAAGCGCTCCTCTTCAGTTAAAGTGGCGATGTAGGTCCCGGCGACGCTTGGTACTCCGATGTTCAGGTATCTAGTGACTTCCTTCGAGTGGCATCCAGAGGGTGTATCTTCATCCGGTTGCGTGAAATTGTTCCTTGCATCCGCCATCCTAAAAGAGTAGAAAAGATGAGGAGTCAGAAATGAGAAGAGAGAGTAGTGATCTAGGGCTTCAGCTTAGTGGTTGTGTCCTACAGACAGCGTGTGCTCTGATACCATCTTGTAGCGACCAGACCTCAAACAGTCTGATCTCTGTGCCATCCCTGGATCGATAATGCTGACACGCACGGTACTTGAAGGATTTATAACAAAGTAGCAATCACACACTTATTACATCGAATGTCTCAAAAGAGAAGTTACTATAATAAATATGGCTTAAGGCCATCTAATAACGATAACAGCGGAAGGCTTGAAAGATAAGCGAGTCCATCAACTCCAACGGCATCACTGAGTATAAGATAACGACCTAAGGCACCTTACTCGTCATCTGAAAAGTCTGCAACATGCATGTTGCAGCCCGAAAATAGGTCAGCACATGGAATATGCTGGCAAAGTAACACATAGAGAGTAATAAAAGAATAATGCTATACTACATGCATATATGGCTGGTGGAAAGTTCTATGGTTACAGTTTTGCATAAAGCCAATTTTTCCCTACAACAAAGGAATATATTTTATTTAACTATCATGGTGGTTGTTAAACATTGTGAAGGGTACTCCAACTCAATCCCAATTAAGCATCATCATTAAACCCAACAAAATTTAATCCAAGTAACATGATGAGATTCACATGATAATCCAAGTACTAAATACTCAAAACGTCCATAACCGGGGACACGGCTAACCATGATTAGTTTATACACTCTGCAGAGGTTTGCCTACTTTTCCTACAAGACTCGATCTCCTCTGCTTGATTTCTCGTAGTACATGGTGTTTGAGAAACGGATGACCGAGACACAGTCTTTCAGAAGCATTAACTCTCTACTCCGGGTAGATAGTACCAACCTACATCCCCTACATCTGCTAGTCTACCTCTTCAAGAGCTCACGCAATTTAATCAACTATGCTAGAGCCCATAGTAGCTTGCGTCTCCACACGGATGTTTCTAGCATGAATAATCCCTGGGTGGCGGTGAGGGAGTCCTGGGTTAGGGGGTATCCGGACAGCCAGACTCTATACTTCGTCCTGACTATTGGAGCGTGAAGCTACAATACTCAAGACTCTGTCTCGTGTCCGGATGCGACTCTCCTTTGCGTGGAAGGCAAGCTAGGCGATCCGGATATTATATTTCCTTCCCTGTAACCGACTCCATGTAAACCCTAGCCCTCTCCGGTGTCTATATAAACTGGAGAGTTTGGTCCTTAGAGGGACGATCACAATCATAATCATCATAGGCTAGCTTCTAGGGTTTAGCCTCTACGATCTCGTGGTAGATCAACTCTTGTGCTACTCATATCATCAATATCAATCAAGTAGGAAGTATGGTTTTACCTCCATCGAGAGGGCCCGAACCTGGGTAAACAATGTGTTCCTTGCCTCCTGTTACCATTAGCCTAAGACGCACATATCGGGACCCCCTACCCGAGATCCGCCGGTTTTGACACCGACATTGGTGCTTTCATTGAGAGTTCCTCTGTGTCGTCGCCGCAAGGCTCGATGGCCCGTCTCGTTGTCAAGGACAACATCACTTCTAGGGGAGCGCTGGTTGTAGGCCAAACTCTCCGACTAGGCAGCTTCATCATGGCTGCCCCATCGGCTGTCGCGCCGACGATGACCTCTCGGGTCATCACACATAGCTTCCACGTCGATTCAGAACTCGCCGAACAGATGGATCCGATGGAGCTCTCTTCTCTTAATGAGCTCTTGGATCGCATCGCCGCTTTGGGAGTCTCCACACACTATGACCGGATCGGGCTTAAACCCGACCAAAAGAATATTAAATCCCCGCCGGTCACCCACGAGATAGCGGTAGTGGAGGAACCACATATGGATTGCCCCTCTATCTTGAGGACGAGTTATGTCCGGATTACCAAGCTCCCTGAGCCGGACACCCATTCAAGGGAAGACATGACCCAGACCCCGGACTTAGAATCGGGTATTGGGCCGGAGAAATTGGGCAGCATTCCGGATCCCGAGCTGTCAAGCCCGGAAGCTTCCCTGCCCCAGGGCGTTAGATCAGATCAGAATCCAGATTCAGCTACACCCACCCACCCGTACTTAAACCCTCTCTCCCATATCAGACAAGAGCCCCAAGAGACAGTACACGCTACTGGGCCAGATTCCTCCTTGTGCTAAACAAGGTCAAGGACTGTCGTGAGGAGGATGCAGTCTCACTTTTCTGCAAAAACTGCACGAACAAAGGAATCCTTAATGCCATAAGTCACCATGACATAGCACACTTTGCTGACTTGGCAACCATAGTACAGAAGTACTGCGCGATGGAAAGCGCCTAGAAAACCTAAACAGAATTTTGGGATAGTCCGGCTCTCACCAAAACCTTTGTCCGAGCTAAACGGGCGAACTCTCGTAAGTCGGTCGATCCAACCCCCAAGAAACCAAAGCCCACCCCAGGGCGTGGAACCGTATTGGAAGAATGGCTCAATGGGCCATGTAAACTACACAGCACGCCGGACACTACACCAAACCATCGCCTTAGAGCATGTTGGATACTTCGGCAGGTGGCAAAAAGTGGCGAGGATCTTCTTGTAAGCCATTAAACAGAACAACATCCTGCCAAAGAAAACAATACAGTACTAACAGTCTTTGAGACTTTCGCCTCAAACAATAGGCACAAGCGAGCTCATCGAAGCTCCGCTAAAATCTGCCATGTGGCAAAAATAAATCCATGGAGCAACACTGCTATAACTTTCAATGCTAGTGATGAACCTCAATTCTAGACCATTCGGGCACCAGCCGCTCTGGTCCTTAGCCCAATCGTGGATGGCTTTCGGATCACTAAAGTACTCAATGACGGCGTAAGCGGATTAAACTTGATCTACGAAGAAACACTCAACAAGATGGAAATTGACAAAAGCCGCATTTAGCAAAGCGGCACTACCTTCAGGGGAATCATCACTAGTCGGGAAGCACGTTGTGTGAGAAAAATCACACTCGATGTGGTATTCAGCACCGCGGAGAATTACAAGTCCGAAGAAATCACATTCCAAGTGGCTCCTTTCAGCAGCGGATACCACGCCCTTTAAGGGCGGGACGCGTTTGCAAGCTGTCAAGCTATACCCCATTACGGGTACATGAAGCTTAAAATGCCCGGACCCAATGGAATCATCACTCTAGCCAGTGATCCGGATGTTGCACTTCGCACCGAAAACAAAACCGCAGCTCTAGCCCTGGAGGCATTATCCGAAGCCCTAGCAGCCGAAGAACTAACAACGCTGCGTGCCACCACAGATAGGGGCGACGTGATACTCGACAAGCGACCCAAGTCCACCTCGTTTAAACCCGCAGACGAGATAGCCAAATTCCAGGTCCATCCCATGGACCCCATGAAGACAGCTTCCATCGGGACACAACTGAACTCCACAATGGACGCCGCACTACGAAACTTCCTACGCGAGAATTGGGACATTTTCGTCGGGCACCCATCGGACATGCCGGGCATCCCACACAGACTGGCCGAACACAGACTCAATATACTAAAAGGATACAAGCCTATCAAGCAAACTCTAATGCGGTTTTCAGAGCCCAAACGGCAAGCCATGGGGGAAGAGCTAGCCAAACTACTCGAGGTCGGATTCATCAGAGATATCAAGCATCCGGATTGGCTGGCAAATCTGGTAATGGTACCAACGAAGGACAAATCCTGGCGCCTATACGTCGACTTCAAAGACCTCAATAAGGCTTGCCCCAAGGATCCGTTCCCCTCCCTCGCATCGACCAAATCATCGACGCCACAGCAGGACATGACTCGCTGTGTTTCCTCGACGCATACTCTGGATACCATCAAATAAAGATGGCAGAGTCCGACCAAGCTGCAACAGCTTTCATAACGCCATATGGTCCTTTCTGCTTCAACACTATGCCTTTCGGGCTTAAAAATGCCGGCGCAACCTATCAACGCATGATTCAAACATGCCTGGAAAAGCAAATCGGCAAAACAGTGGAGGCATTCATGGATGACGTGGTCATAAAAACAAGACACGTCGAAACCCTAATAGACAACTTGAGGCTTACGTTCGATAACCTCCGAACATACGACATCAAACTGAACCCAGAAAAATGTGTTTTCGGCGTCCCCTCTGGGAAACTGCTGGGCTTCATTGTTTCTAATAGAGGAATTGAAGCGAATCCGACAAAAATTCAAGCCCTGTCGCACTTGGCTATACCAACAGACCTCAAGCACATCCAGAAATTAGCTAGATGCGTGGCTGCCTTAAGCTGCTTTATCTCCAGGTTAGGAGAAAAGGCACTACCTCTTTACCGCCTTCTTCAGTGCACCGAACACTTTGTGTGGACGGATGCAGCAGCGGCCGGACTGGACGAAATAAAGGCCTTATTGGCCAGTGTTCCAGTCCTAACAGCACCAAATATTGGCAAACCTATGCTGCTATACATAGCTGCAACACATCAAGCTGTAAGCGCAGTGCTCGTCCTCGAACGAGAGGCTGACGGATACAAATTCCCGCTCCAAAAGCCAGTTTATTACGTATCCATGGTCCTCACCCCATGCAAATCCCGATACCCACACTATCAAAAATAGCATACACGGTCTTCATGTCATCGCGGAAGCTACGACACTACTTTCAAGAGTGTTCGATTACGGTGGCCTCCGAAGCACCACTCAACGATATAATAAATAACCGCGATGCTACGGGCCAGATTGCTAAATGGGCCATCGAGCTCCTTCCGTTTGACATAACATACAAGCCACGACGGGCCATCAAGTCTCAAGTACTGGCTGACTTAGTCGCCAAATGGACAGAAGCCGAACTCCCTAAAGAGTACGGCGCGTACTCTAACTGGATCATGCACTTTGATGGCTCTAAAATGCTGGCCGGATTAGGAGCAGGTGTAGTCCTAATGTCTCCCACTAGAGACACGGTCCAGTATGTACTCCAAATATTATACACAGACTCCAACAATGCAGCCGAATATGAGGCTCTGTTGCACGGTCTTCGGATGGCAGTCTCTATGGGCATTCAACGCCTGGAGGTGCGCGGGGATTCAAACCTCGCAATATCACAAATAAACGGAGACTTTGATGCCAAGGATCCGAAAATGGCGGCCTACTATAATACCGTCCTCAAAATGTCAGCTCGGTTTGAGGGGCTCAAATTCCACCATGTGGCCCAAGAAAAAAATCAGGCGGCGGATATCCTTGCCCGCATCGGCGCTAAACGCGACCCTGTCCCACCTAACATATTCCTATAAAGGCTGTTCAAGCCATCTGTAGTATGGGAAGGGGAGTCCGGCAGCACTAGCATGGATCTGAATACACCCCGAGATGCCAAACCATAAGACATAATCGGAGGTTCAACCACCAAAATAACATCTTCGGCCCATGAAATCATGGCTGTAATAGCCTCATGGACTGAACCTTTCTTGGCCTACCTAAATAGGCAGGAGCTACCCGAAGATCAGAATGAAGCACGTTGCATTGTGCAGCATTCTAAAGCCTACAAAGTCCATGAAGGGGAACTCTATAAGAAAAGTGCGACCGGAATGCTCCAAAGGTGCATCTCCGAAGAGGAAGGGCGGCAGCTCTTGGCTGAAATCCATGCCGGACTGGGCGGGCACCAGGCCGCGGCTCGAGCACTAGTCAGCAAGGCCTTCCGTACAGGCTTTTATTGGTCGACAGCTCGAGCAGACGCACAGGATCTTCTCCAACACTGTGTCGGTTGCCAGCTCTTTGCCAATCAGAGCCATATGCCCCTACCGCTCTCCAAACAATCCCCATCACTTGGCCCTTTGTGGTCTGGGGGCTGGATATGGTCGGACCCCTTAAAGGGGGAAGCCATAAGAAAAAAATACTTATTGGTCATGGTGGACAAGTTCACCAAATGGATAGAAGCTAAACCAGTCAAAACGGCCGAATCTAGACCAGTGATAGACTTCATATCCGGGGTTGTACACCGATACGGCGTCCCCCACAGCATCATCACTGATAATGGCTCAAACTTTATAGCCAATGAGGTGAAAACCTGGTGCGGCAACATGGGCATTATGCTCGATTACGCCTCCGTCTACCATCCCCAAAAAACGGCCAGGTCGAACATGCAAACGGTCTCATTATGAGCGGCATCAAACCCAGACTAGTGCGATCCTTGATAGAGTCGGACACGCACTGGGTCGAAGAGCTCGACTCCATATTCTGGGGGCTGCGAACCACGCCGAATCGTACCACCGGATATACACCATTTTTTATGGTGTACGGAGCGGAAGCAGTACTACCCTGTGACATAATACACGATTCGCCTCGCGTACGCATGTACGAAGAGAAGGAAGCCGAGTTAGATTGGCAGGACAACTTAGATGCCCTGGAGGAGGAGCGCGACGTCGCAAAAGCCTGTTCCGCATTCTATCAGCAGCAGGTTCGACGGTACCAAAGCAGAGAAGTGCGGGCCAAAACTTATAATATTGGCGAACTCGTTCTACGCCTACCGGAGAAGAAGAAGGACAAGCTCAAACCCAAGTGGGAAGGTCCCTTCGTCATTGATAAAGTTCTCACCGGAGGAGCGTACCACTTACGTAATGCATCCGATAACAGACTCGAGCCGAACCCATGGAACGCGGTCAGACTCCGGAGATTCTACGCCTAGCGCCGAACTCAGTGTTCGTCTCCTTACCCCCCTCCTTTTAAATTATGTCCCCTCCTTTTCCTTTCTCGACCTTTTTCCTCATCACACAAAGTACTTAATATAGTGCGGACGCCCGGATCACTCCGGCCGCACTTCATGTGTAAGCAATACCTAGGGGCTTCCTATACGGAAGCTAAATATAGTTACTTTAAAGGCTTTTTGCCCATCACATATGCGTTATTTTTCCATATGTGCCTTTTATTCACCATTATATGCATCGATATGACTTAAGATGTGGCCATGCTGGGTTGCTTGGCTCTTGTGTTTACGCCCTACGTTTCGTTAATTCGGCAAGGGCATAAGGGGAGCACCTCTGCGATTGTTACTGCCGGTTCAGCCGGATGTGTACCTCAGACTGGGTGAAGCCGAAAGCTAGCGTCCTTAAGAGAATATTCGGTCGGTGAACAAAAGATATTTGCGTTTATTACAACATAAATCCCCAGAAGTTTTGTATGCTGCGTCCTTGTTCGCAGTCCGGACATGTGCACCATCGCATGCGTACCCAGGGAAAGGAACTCCTAACAGAACTATTCTCCCTGGAAGATGTTTCTTACTATCCATGTAATATAACATAACTAGTTGGGTACTTGTCTGTTCAAGCACTTATGACCCCTGCGCCTGGTTTCCACGCATACCCCAGTTCTGTATAACTGAGCAGGTCTTCGGATACACCCTGGACTGTAGGATCCGGGGGCTGAAGCGAAAGGTCTGCCATGCCAAATGATTTTAATCCGGCTAGGGACTCCTTATGTCCATTGAATTACATAGTCACTTGGACTGACCATATTCCTCCTCTATACCATCCAACAGGCTATCTAGCTTACAATCCTATTGGGAATACTTTGCGGCTAACGCTACCTGGTCATACACCAGACTCACGGGAATTTCTTGCCCATCTGACCCCGCCGGTCCAACTTCGGCCATATGGTTCGGGTCTAGCTTCGTGTAGCGCGTCTTCACCATAGCCCAGGCTTCTCTTGCACCTTGTCGGCAGGCTGACATCTTCCACAATCGGAAGCGCTGCCGTGCTCCTTGAAGCATATCCACAAGCTCCCCCATGCCCTTCGGCAGGAAGCTTGATGGCCACAAGGCCTGAGCAAGGCCCGGCATCACCTACTGAGCTCGCTCATGTAGTTGCGAGAGGTCTTGCAGTAAATCTCCTGCAGACGCGGGCATCTCCTCCTCAGGGCGGCCCGTCAACATACCTACAAATAAATATTCTTTCAATATGCTTCCTCGCCGAGCTGTACTACAGTTCGTCTAGGCAATTACCATAAATGCCGCGACGAAGCATTTTGTTCTCCTTTACGGAGTCCGCCAGCTGAGCGTGAACATCTTTTAATTCGACGTCCAGCCAGACATTGGCATCTTGAAGATTATTCTTCTCCTGCCTAACTTGCGTAAGAATACGCTCGCCAGCTTTCAGCTGCCTTTGGAGATGCGACTCGTTATCTCCTACAAACTCTGGATTCACCCCGGGATTGGCTGCAGAATTTTCTGTTAGACTTATCATACGAGCCACTCACTAACTGGTACATCTTCGTACAATGGAGACAAATGTTACCTGATGAGGCCTTCTGGGATTCCTCTAACTTGGCAACCGTGGCCCTCAGCTGGGCCCTGCAATCCTCCAGTTCCCGAGACAATTGCTCATTCTTATCTACAAGGACATGTGCATTAATTGATCCTTAAAACATTTGTTCCAACCGTTTCAAGTCTCAGGGGCTGCTGCTATACATGCTTATTAAATTTTCTTACCCATGTATCTTTGGTATACTGGACCGTCGCTCGGGCAAGCCCGCCTTGAGCAGCTCGGATGTATGCGTCTCCCGAATTGAAAGCATTAAATGCCTCTTTGGAAAAGATGTTGTTGCGAAGTACGGCCCGTCGGCGCCGGTGATTCATGGCACTCTCTACTTTAGAATTCGTGGCAGAGAGCATATCCGCGTCCTCTGTCGGAGGATTATGCGGTTTTGGCCCCACGTCCGCCTCCTCTCTTGAAGCCGGTTCTGGAATTCGGCTAGTGGAGGCATGATTGGCAGGATCCCCGGATATAGTCCGGCTACTCCTTTTCCTGCCAGGACACGAAGGGCGTTGTTACATTTCAAATACAATAATCACAGAACAGGTTTTTACCTTACCTCTGTAGCGGCGTTTCGACCCTAACCGCCTTCCTCTTAAGCCTACCCGATCCAGATGCCTGTTGCCGACGGGTCCCTAGGGGCTCGGCCCCGCGCTCTGATCGTCGTCTCTGCAAAAACACAACACTTCAGGGGTAAGGCATGACATCAGAAAGGAGTCCTCTTTGAAGGATAGGGTTTTCGGCTTGGCTTACACGCGACGTGGGTAGCAGTCCGGGATAGTCGGCGATAATAGCCACTGAGGCGCCATCGCAGCTCGCCTGATATAATATCCCGTTGACGAGGTCCACAGTAATATCCGGATCTTCTTCAAGTCCGGGATCGAGGGCCCTTCCGGGGTCCTCTGGCTGCGGGGAAGGGCTGGAGATTCCTTCTACAGCCCTCCTTAGTTCTTGCTCGGGAATATCGAAGCAGATCATCTTAGCGAAGAACGCCACGATAAGTGAAGCGGGGAAAAGAATAACGACTTACCCAGCTTGGGGGGTTGTACATGGAGAATCCATCCCGTGATTTAATGTGAAGGAATTCTTCCTCTTCTCCTTTGTATAAATCGGACAATATCCTCGCCAGAGCCGTGGCAGAGTCCGGACCTTTACGGCCACAGCGGGTGGCATCATCTTCCCTGTTGAAATGCCACATGGGCTTCCCCCAGTATTGAAGCGGCTGCACTCCCCGCATTATGCATATTGCCATGACCTCGACTATCGTCAGCCCGGATTTGGCCAGTAACTTTACCCTGCTCATCAGAAAGTGTATTTCCCTAGTATCCTCCTCTTGGGAGCCTCGAGGGTGCCAGCTTCGACGTGCCTTCGGCGGAGCGTTATTGAACTTAGGGAGGCCTGTCCGGACTGGATCCGGAAGGGGAACGTCATCTACATAAAACCACTCCGAAGGCCAGTTCTCTGGTGCCTTCTTGGGAGTACCGGATAGGTATCCGGTCTCGGCGATGTGCCAAACTTTGGCTCCGCCCACTTGACATAGGGATTCTCCCTGGTTGCGAGGGACAAGGCAGAACAGCTTCTTCCATAACACAAAGTGAGCCTCACAGCCTAGAAATAGCTCACAAAGGGCGACGTATCCCGCTATATGCAGCACAGAGGCAGGGGTGAAGTTGTGCAACTAGAGGCAGTGGAACTCCAGGAGCCCGCGAAGAAATGGGTGGATAGGAAACCCGATGCCCCTTAGCAGATGTGGGATGAAGCATACTCGCTCCTCTGGGGAAGGATTAGGAGATCCCTCCGCTTGCTCCCCGCCATTATAGGTGGCTATTCCGGCTCGAACGGGGACCATGAACGCCGGTGGGAGAAACCCTGGGGTCTATAACTCTATCAAACGACTGTGAGGAACTGAACACTCTTCCCATTCACCCGGCTTGGAGCGAGGAGAGCGGGAAGAAGAGTCGCGGCGACCGGCCATGTTGGAATGGTTTTTTCGGAGCACTCTGTTGGATGCTTGCTCGAGGGAAGAGGATGAGGTTTGGATCAGAGAATCCCCGTCTCCTCAAATAGACGGTCAACCTGCCAGACCAGGGGGTGACAAATGCAAAAATGCCTCGGGTCCCCGCATTCGCTCGACACGTGGAGATGGTCATTATTGAGGCACAGAAGTCGTGGAGTATAACATTGATTGGAAGCCGGACACTATTCGTCGTAACAGGTATTTTGGAGTATTCGGAGATGGAACCCGCCTTGCAATGTCAAAGACAAGACTACGGTCCGGACTCATCATCACTGAAGCCTGGTTCAGGGGCTACTGAGGGAGTCCTGGGTTAGGGGGGATCCGAACAGCCGGACTCTATACTTCGTCTAGACTATTGGAGCGTGAAGATACAAGACTCAAGACTCCGTCCCGTGTCCGGATGGGACTCTCCTTTGCGTGGAAGGCAAGCTAGGCGATCCGGATATTATATTTCCTTCCCTATAACCGACTCCATGTAAACCCTAGCCCTCTCCGGTGTCTATATAAACCGGAGAGTTTGGTCCTTAGTGGGACGATCACAATCATAATCATCATAGGCTAGCTTCTAGGGTTTAGCCTCTACGATCTCGTGGTAGATCAACTCTTGTACTACTCATATCATCAATATCAATCAAGAAGGAAGTAGGGTTTTACCTCCATCGAGAGGGCCCGAACCTGGGTAAACATTGTGTTCCTTGCCTCCTGTTACCATTAGCCTAAGACGCACAGATCGGGACCCCCTACCTGAGATCTGCCGATTTTGACACCGACAGGCGGTCCATAGGAAAATCACACGGTACCCCGGGATTTCCAAAAATACAGGCAACATTGGGTTCCCCAGGTGCCTCAATCCACCCAGATGTGAATTTAAGTTACCACCTTAACTAAACCATTAATTATCAATCTCACATCTATCATGGAAACACTCACCCAATCCACGTCTACTAGCATAGCATGGCAAAATAAGCAAACGTAGAAGTAACTCCCAAAGGTTTGATAATGAATAGGTAATAGGTTCTACCTCATCTACTTCCGAAAACCCACATATTAATCAGATCCTAATCATGAAATTGTTTGAGGGTTGATCTAATGCAATAAAACCGGGTAGTAAAGAGGTACGATCAAAGTGTTACTTGCCTTGCTGATGATCCGTGAAACCTAGAGATTCGAAGTAGCAAGCGGCGCACTCCGGGTACTCTATCGCAAACAAACAAGCATACAATAAGCACTCATCTAATGCACGGGTAAAACTCAAATAAGAAATCTAACCAGAAAGTTCAACTTAAGAACTTCGGTTTGCAAAAAGAATCAAATTAAACGAAGCAACGAAACTCAAATGGCGAAAGAAACAAGCTTCGTTTTACTAATCTGGACCAAAGTCAAATTTTACAGTAGCAAAAACTTGTTTGAGTTGGTTAAACAGAAAGAGGGTTTCGAGACGAAACTCTAGGTTCTTGAATCGCCTGATTCCGATAAACGAGCGAAAAGTTATACTAAAACAAAAATAGGATCAGAAATCACGATCAGAAATAATCGCGGAAAATCCGAGAAAAAGAAAAACGGATGAACAGGCTAACGAACGAACTTTCGCTGTCTGCAGCTAAACGGCGAAAACCGTTCGTTAAAATGAACATACGGATGAACGTCCGCTAAATAGACTAAACCGGAAAAATAATAAACCGAACCGGATCTAATAAAAAACAGATCTAGGGTTTCAAAAAAACCCGAATGGTTTTACAAGAAAAATCAGCGGCTACCTCGGGAAGCGGGTCGGCTGGGCGGTGGCGGCTACTCCGGCGAGGGCGGCGGGGCGGTGGCGGTCGGCGGCGGTGGGGTCCGGCGGCGGCGGCCGCGCGGATTGGCGGCTGCGGCAGTAGCTCGCAGCGGCGGCGGCAGTGGCGGCAGTGGCGGCGGGGTCGGGCTGGGGCTAGGGTTTGGGTGGGCTGCGGGGTCGGCTCCCCCGGCTTATAAGGCCGGCCGGGCCTAGAGTCCAAGGCGGGCACGGCCCATTAGGTCGGTTAGTTTAAAAAAAACATTACGCGCAGAAAAACAAATAAAAGAAATACTAAACAGACTCCAAAAATCCCGAAATAAATTTTCCCCGACTTCTAAAATCAAGTCGGACAAGATGAACATTTATTTGGGGCCTAAATGCAATTTTGAAAAACACGCATTTTTCCTAAATTCAAATAAAATAGCAATAAACTCCAAAATAAAATCTTATTTGATTTTATTATTAAATTCTCAATATTTCTTTATTTTGGGAAAGTCATTTTATTCCCTCTCTCATATTTTTATAATATAAATTATTGAATGTAAAATAAATAAAATCAAATGATCCTATTTTCAAAATTTGAGAAAACTCAAATATGAAAATAACGAAATCCCCAACTCTCTCTGTGGGTCCTTGAGTTGTGTAGAATTTCTAGGATCGAGCCAAAATGCAATAAAATATGATTTGCAATGATGATCTAATGTATAACATTCCAAATTGAAAATTTGGGATGTTACAGGAAATCATCACCATCGTCATCACCAACGATCCTCTCATCGGGAGGGGGTCAATCTCCATCAACATCTTCACCAGCACCATCTCCTCTCAAAATCCTAGTTCATCTCTTGTATCCAATCTTGTATCAAAACCACAAATTGGTACCTATGGGTTGCTAGTAGTGTTGATTACTCCTTGTAGTTGATGCTAATTGGTTTACTTGGTGGAAGATCATATGTTCAGATCCTTAATGCATATTAATACTCCTCTGATCATGAACATGAATATGCTTTGCGAGTAGTTATGTTTGTTCCTGAGGACATGGGTGAAGTCTTGCTATTAGTAGTCATGTAAATTTGGTATTCGTTCGATATTTTGATGAGATGTATGTTGTCTTTCCTCTAGTGGTGTTATGTGAACGTCGACTACAGGACACTTCACCATTATTTGGGCCTAGAGGAAGGCACTGGGAAGTAATAAGTAGATGATGGGTTGCTAGAGTGATAGAAGCTTAAACCCTAGTTTATGCGTTGCTTTGTGAAGGGCTTATTTGGATCCACTAGTTTCATGCTATGGTTAGGTTTACCTTAATACTTCTTTTGTAGTTGCGGATGCTTGCAATAGGGGTTAATCATAAGTGGGATGCTTGTCCAAGAAAGGGCAGTAACCAAGCACCTGTCCACCCACATATAAAATTATCAAAGTACCGAACGCAAATCATATGAGCGTGATGAAAACTAGCTTGACGATAATTCCCATGTGTCCTCGGGAGCACTTTCCTCATTATAAGAAATTGTCCAGGCTTATCCTTTGCTACAAAAGGATTGGGCCACCTTGCTGCACTTTATTTACTTTCATTGCTTGTTATCCGTTACAAATTATCTTATCACAAAACTATCTGTTACCTACAATTTCAGTGCTTGCAAAGAATACCTTACTAAAAACCGCTTGTCATTTCCTTCTGCTCCTCGTTGGGTTTGACACTTTTACTTATCGAAAGGACTATGATAGATCCCCTATACTTGTGGGTCATCACGGAGGAAGGCCTCGCACACGATGATAAACGCCGAGATGTTGAGGATGAAATTGGGGGCCAGATCATGGAAGTCCAGCCCATAATAGAACATAAGTCCACAGACGAATGGGTGCAGGGGGAATCCCAGTCCACGGATGAAATGAGAGAGGAACACTACCCTCTCCTGGGGTTCCGGGGTGGGGACGATTTGCCCTTTGGCCGGAAACCGGTGCGCGATGTTCGCGGATAGGTATCCGACCTCCCGGAGCTTCGTGATGTCCTCCTCCTTGACGGAGGAGACCATCCACTTGCCTCCCGCTCCAGACATACTTGGAATGGCTTTGCGGAGAAAGTGAGAACTTGGGCGCTGGAGCTCGAGCGAGGTAGAATGGATGAGCAGAGAAAGAAGAAGGTGTGGGTGAAAAAAGGGGATCCTTATCGCTTTATAAAGACGGTAGAAACTATCCATCTCCCCACTTACCCTGTAAACTCGCTTATTCCCTAAGCACCGTATTGATGGCGCAGTTGGGTTACCCACACCCGTATTGATGAGAATCCCGTGATAAGGGGACACAATCTCTGCTTCGACAAGACGTGCCAATGAAACCGCCTCGCAATATGTGCAGTACCAGGTTAAGAAAAACAGTTCGAAGAATGACCGGGCCATGTCACGCTGGGAAAAGTTGTCAGCAGATTAGGTTTGTGGAATATTGTGCTCTCTACGGTGGTATGTGGAATTTGTTTTGCAGAGCCAGACACGATCCTTGTGTTCAAGATCTTCTATGGAGTGTTCGGAGAAGGAACCCGCCTTGCAATGTCGAAGACAATCTGCACGCCGGACTCATCGTCATTGAAGCCTGGTTCAGGGGATACTGAGGGAGTCCTGGATTAAGGGGTCCTCGGACAGCCGGACGATGTACTTATGTCGTACTATTGGACTGTGAAGATACAAGATTGAAGACTTCATCCCGTGTACGGGTGGGACTCTCCTTTGCGTGGAAGGCAAGCTTGGCAATTCGTATATGTAGATTTCCTTCACTATAACCGCCTCTGTGTAACCCTAGCTCCCTCCGGTATCTATATAAACCGGAGGGTTTAGTCTGTAGGACATATACAATCATAATCATAGGCAAGCTTCTAGGGTTTAGCCTCTCCGATCTCGTGGTAGATCAACTCTTGTAGTACTCATATCATCAAGATCAATCAAGCAGGAAGTAGGGTATTACCTCCATAGAGAGGGCCCGAACCTAGGTAAACATTGTGTCCCCCGCCTCCTGTTACCATTAGCCCTAGACGCACAGTTCGGGACCCCCTACCCGAGATCCGCCGGTTTTGACACCGACAGACGTATCAAGCATCCCCAAGCTTAATTCCTGCTCGCCCTCGAGTAGGTAAATGATAACAACAGAATTTTTGATGTGGAATGCTACCTAGAATAATTCTCAATGTAATTTTCTTTATTGTGGCATGAATGTTCAGATCCAAATGATTCAAAATAAAAGTTCATATTGACATAAGAAATAGTAATACTTCAAGCATACTAATCAAGCAATCATGTCTTCTCAAAATAACATGGCTAAAGAAAGTTATCCCTACAAAATCATATAGTCTGGTTGTTGCTCTATCTTCATCACACAAAGTATTTAATCATGCACAACCCCAATGACAAGCCAAGCAATTGTTTCATACTTTAGTAATCTCAAACTTTTTCAACTTTCACGCAATACATGAGCGTGAGCCATGGACATAGCACTATATGTGGAATAGAATGGTGGTTGTGGAGAAGACAAAAAGGAGAAGATAGTCTCGCATCAATTAGCTGTATCAATGGGCTATGGAGATGCCCATTAATAGATATCAATGTGAGTGAGTAGGGATTGCCATGCAATGGATGCACTAGAGCTATAAATGTATGAAAGCTCAACAAAAGAAACTAAGTGGGTGTGCATCCAACTCGCTTGCTCACGAAGACCTAGGGCATTTTGAGGAAGCCCATCATTGGAATATACAAGCCAAGTTCTATAATGAAAAATTCCCACTAGTATATGAAAGTGACAATATACGAGGCTCTCTATCATGAAGATTATGGTGCTACTTTGAAGCACAAGTGTGGTAAAAGGATAGTAGCATTGCCCCTTCTCTCTTCTTCTCTCATTTCATTTTTTTTCTTTTTTTTTCTTTTTGGGCCTTTCTCTTTTTTTGCCTTTCTTCTCTTTTTTTTTCTTTTTTTTTGGTGGGCTCTTTGGCCTCTTTTTTTTGTAAAGTCCGAAGTCTCATCCCGACTTGTGGGGGAATCATAGTCTCCATCATCCTTTCCTCACTAGGACAATTCTCTAATAATGAAGATCATCACACTTTTATTTACTTACAACTCAAGATTACCACTCAATACTTAAAACAAGATATGACTCTATATGAATGCCTCCGGCGGTGTACCAGGATATGCAATGAATCAAGACTGACATGTATGAAAATTATGAAGGTGGCCTTGCCACAAATACGATGTCAACTACATGATCATGCAAAGAGCAATATGACAATGATGATGTGTGTCATAATAAACAGAACGGTGGAAAGTTGCATGGCAATATATCTCGGAATGGCTATGGAAATGCCATAATAGGTAGGTATGGTGGCTGTTTTGAGGAAGGTATATGGTGGGTGTATGGTACCGGCGAAAGTTGCATGGCACAAGAGGGGCTAGCAATGGTGGAAGGGTGAGAGTGTGTATAATCCATGGACTCAACATTAATCATGAAGAACTCATATACTTATTGCAAAAATCTACAAGTCATCAAAAACAAAGTACTACGTGCATGCTCCTAGGGGGATAGATTGGTAGGAAAAGACCATCGCTCGTCCCCGACCGCCACTCATAAGGAAGACAATCAATAAAAAAAATTGTGCTCCAACTTCATCACAAAGCGGTTCACCATACGTGCATGCTATGGGAATCACAAACTTCAACACAAGTATTCTTTAAATTCATAATCACCCACTAGCATGACTCTAATATTACCACCTTTATATCTCAAAACAATTATCAAGTATCAAATTGATCATAGCATCCAATTCACTTTCTATGATAGTTTTTATTATACCCAACTTGGATGCCCATCATTCTAGGACCAATTTTATAACCATAGCAAATACCATGCTGTTCTAAGAGACTCTCAAAATGATATAAGTGAAGCATGAGAGATTAACAATTTCTACAAAATTAAGCCACCGCCGTGCTCTAAAAGATATAAGTGAAGCACTAGAGCAAAAACTATCAAGCTCAAAAGATATAAGTGAAGCACATAGAGTATTCTAATAAATTCTAATCAAGTGGGCTTCTCCCAAAAGGTGTGTACAGCAAGGATGATTGTGGTAAACTAAAAAGAAAAGACTAATATCATACAAGACGCTCCAAGCAAAACACATCTCATGTGGCGAATAAAAATATAGCTCCAAGTAAAGTTACCGATAGACGAAGACGAAAGAGGGGATGCCTTTCGGGGCATCCCCAAGCTTAGGCTTTTGGCTATTCTTGAATATCTTGGGGTGCCTTGGGCATCCCCAAGCTTAGGCTCTTGCCACTCCTTATCCCATAATCCATCAAATCTTTACCCAAAACTAGAAAACTTCACAACACAAAACTCAACAGGAAATCTTCATAAGCTCCGTTAGTGCAAGAAAGAAAAACCACCACATAAGGTAATGTAATGAACTCATTCTTCATTTGTATTGGTGATAAAACTACTGTATTCCAACTTCTCTATGGTTCATAACCCTACATACTAGCCATAGATGCATCAAAATAAGTAAACAACACATGAAAAACAGAATCTGTCCAAAACAGAACAGTCTATAGCAATCTGTAACTCTAGAATACTTGTGGAAATCTAAACATCCTACCAAAATAGGAAGTCCTGGGCAATTTGTCTATTAATCTACATCAAAAAGAATCAACGCAAAAGCACGTTCCTGTGAATTACCAAAATTATTTTCGTGCGTGCAAAGTTTCTGTTTTTCAGCAGAATTAAATTAACTATCACCGTAGGTTATCCTATAGGTTCTACTTGGCACAAACACTAATTAAAACATGAAAACACATCTAAACATAATGTAGATGAAAAAATTATTACTAAACAGAAGAAAAAACAAAAAAAACAAAGATAAAATTGGGTTGCCTCCCAACTAGCGCTATTGTTTAACGCCCCAAGCTAGGCATTGATATTTCAATGATGCTCACATGAAAGACAAGAATTGAAGCATAAAGAGAGCATCATCAAACACGTGACAAACACATCTAAGTCTAACATACTTCCTATGCATAGGCACTTTATAAGCAAACACGTTATCATAGCAAGCAAAAATTAGCATATGCAAGGAAGCGAAAAGAAACAATAGCAATCTCAACATGACAAGAGGTAATTTAGTAAGATAAAAATTTCTACAACCATATTTTGCTCTCTCATAATAATTACATGTAGGATCATAGGAAAATTCAAAAAAATAGCTATCACATAACATATTATCAACATGATCCATATGCATGCAAAGTTAACACTCTTCCAAAATAGTGAGATTAACATTAACTAAAGTCATGACCTCTCCAAACCCACTTTTATCAAAAAATTCATAAGATTGATCAAAATCCAAATATGTGGGATCTAAAGTTGACACTCTTCCAAACCCACTTTCAATATTATTGCAAACACTATTATCAATCTCATATTCATCATGGGGCTTAAATAAATTTTCAAGATCATAAGAAGAATCACCCCAATCATGATCATTGCAACAAGTAGTAGACATAGCAAAACTAGCATTCCCAAGCTTAGGGTTTTTCATATTATTAGCACAATTGATATCAAGAGAATTTATAATAACATCATTGCAATCATGCTTTTCATCGAAGGAACTATCAAGTATGGGTGCAATAGTAACGATCTCATGCTTAACATAAGGAACTACAGCAAATTCATCTTCATAAATATTGGCATCATGGCCACAAGAATAGCAAGCATCATGTTCATCAAGGGAAATTTCAACCAAATCATCGGAATCATCATTATCTATAGATTCATGCATATCATTATTCTCTTCCAGACCAATGGCCATTCTCTCAATAAATTCTTTGACATAGGCATTATGAGCATAGTTTTCATAGCAATATTTAAGTATGTCAAAATTTTCAGATTCGTAGAGAGTAATATCATACTTTCAATCAAAGAAGCAACTTCATAAGCTCCCCTAAAAGCAACAAATTCTTTAATTTGTTCGATATCATAGTAACTATAAACACCCTTTGCATAAGAAGATAAGATTTCATTATCATTAAACTCACACAGGTAGGGAAGGTGTTTTGAGCAACAAGTAAAATCACAAATTTCACAAAGATCCAAGCATAACACAACAAACGGTTTATTTGATCCCATAAGAGTACCCCTTTTTGAGACACACGATGACGCACAAAATGAGCATACTCATCTAAAGATTTCCCGTCAACTAGGCTAGTTGGGGTTTCAGCACGAGTGCATAAGGATCGAAGATAATCCAAGTAGAACACTTTAAGTGGATCAATATCAAAATATTTAGCAAGCAAAGATGCAAGCACATAGAAGGCACATGGAGACACAAGCAAACAAAAAGGCAAGCAAAATAGAGAGGAGATTGGGAAAGAGAGGGCGAATAAAACGGCAAGGGTGAAGTGGGGAAGAGGAAAATGAGAGGCAAATGGCAAATAATGTAAGTGTGAGGGAGATGAGTTTGTGATGGGTACTTGGTATGTCTTAACTTGAGCGAAGACCTCCCGGGCAATGGCGCCATAAATCCTTCTTGCTACGTCTTGAGCTTGCGTTGGTTTTCCTTGAAGAGGAAAGGGTGATGCATCAATAGTAGCGTAAGTATTTCCCTCAGTTTTTGAGAACCAAGGTATCAATCCAGTAGGAGGCTCCTCAAAAGTCCCATGCACCTACACAAACAAACAAGAACTCGCAACCAACGCAATAAAGGGGTTGTCAATCCCTTCACGGCCACTTGTGAAAGTGAGATCTGATAGAGATAATATGATAAGATAAATATATTTTTGGTATTTTATGATAAATATTGGAAAAGTAAAGATGCAAATAAAAGTAGATTGAAAGCTTATATGATAAGAGATAGACCCAGGGGCCATAGGTTTCACTAGTGGCTTCTCTCAAGATATCATAAGTATTACGGTGGGTGAACAAATTACTGTCGAGCAATTGATAGAAAAGCGCATAATTATGAGATTATTTAGGCATGATCATTTATATAGGCATCACGTCCGTGACAAGTAGACCGACTCCTGCTTGCATAACTACTATTACTCCACACATCGACCGCTATCTAGCATGCATCTAGAGTATTAAGTTCATAAAGAACAGAGTAATGCATTAAGAAAGATGACATGATGTAGAGGGATAAACTCATGCAATATGATATAAACCCCATCTTTTTATCCTCAATGGAAACAATACAATACGTGCCTTGCTGCGCCTGCTGTCACTGGGAAAGGATACTGCAAGATTGAACCCAAAGCTAAGCACTTCTCCCATTGCAAGAAAGATCAATCTAGTAGGCCAAACCAAACTGATTATTTGAAGAGACTTGCAAAGATAACTTAATCACACATAAAAGAATTCAGAGGAGATTCAAATATTCCTCATAGATAAACTTGATCATAAACCCACAATTCATCGAATCTCGACAAACACATCGCAAAAAGAGTTACATCTAATAGATCTCCAAGAACATCGAGGAGAACTTGGTATTGAGATTCAAAGAGAGAGAAGAAGCCGTCTAGCTAATAACTATGGACCCGAAGGTCTGTGGTAAACTACTCACAACTCATCGGAGAGGCCTTGGAGATGATGTAGAGGCCCTCCATGATCGATTCCCCCTCCGGCGGAGCGCCGGCGAAGGCTCCAAGATGGGATCTCGCGGATATAGAAGGTTACGGCAATGGAAATAGGTTTTTGTGGTCGCTTCTGATGTTTTCAGGGTACAAGGGTATATATAGGAGCAAGAAGTAGGTCGGTGGACACTCAAGGGGCCCACGAGGTTGGGGGGCGTGCCCAGCCCTATGGGGCGTGCCGGGCACCCTCGTGGCCGCCTCGCTTGTTTCTTGACTTCCACTCCAAGTCCTCTGGATCACGTTTGTTCCAAAAAGATCGCTCCCGAAGGTTTCATTCCGTTTGGACTCCGTTTGATATTCCTTTTCTTTGAAACACTGAAATAGGCAAAAAAACAACAATTCGGGCTGGGCCTCCAGTTAGTAGGTTAGTCCCAAAAATGATATAAAAGTGTAAAGTAAAGCCCACAAACATCCAAAATGGGTAATATAATAGCATGGAACAATAAAAAATTATAGATACATTGGAGACGTATCACACATCAGTGGTACCATGGGTGACGACTGCTAAGATAGTTGATCCCAGTATGCCAAAGTTAGCTACAAGGTTCCAGGTTAGACCAAATCGCGGATGCAAATGCACATCCGAGATCAGCGATCTTATTTTCATCACGGGATGACTGGTCCCTGCAAATTAATGGAGTACTGTTAGGGATGCAAATGATGGTTTGTGCATTCCATTTGTAATCTCCCGTACTGTAGGATGGAAACCAGATGAAACAAGTCCCCTGGCTTGTCACCGCGAAGATGCAACCTACATGGAACAGGCTTCTTCGAACATGTAGGGGTGCAATCTGCCACGGCCAACATGTGCCAGCCTCTGTCGTTACTACCTTTTGTATTTATGGCAATCCTTATGTCGAACACCGCGATGAGATAGTAATAGTCATAGCTACGTTGCTTTGTCGGCGGGTCCGCAATTGCTATCTTCTTCAAGCTCATCTAGGCATCATCAGACATATTCAAGCCCAACCAGTTCGGAAGGCTGATCCCAATGGTGGAGAAGGGTCTATGGGAACGGCCGCACTATTGTGGATGTTGTGCAAAATGATGGTGGTATCCAGCCAAAGGTATGCAAGCCAATCTCTGTTGGCACCAACTAAGACCTATATATAAGACGGTGGGCAGTAGAGAAATTACAGGATGGAATAACTAAGTACTATATTTAGAATATACACTACATGATCAAAGTCCATGACTGACCTGCTCATCGGACAAAATCCGACTACCTCTCAACGTCGGCAACTCTAGCGGAGTCAACATGCAACCACGGCCAGGTAGCGGCGGACTATTGATGGATTGTCCCATAGAATAACCTTCTGCTTGAGAACGCATGGAAGACAAACAAGCTTGGCCTTTTCCCAAGCCTATTTAAGCACCATCTTAAAATAGTTGGTGCAAGATGCACCGAGTCTTGCGGCGGTGAGGACGTCGGAGCGGCGTGCGATTTCTACAAAAGGATCATCGTCCAAGGTCTCCCAGCCCCGACGAGGAGGAGAACCTCCTAGCGAATCCATGGGAGAAGCGACGAACTGCCTTGGTCTCTTCGGGGGGAGGGGAACTAGCGAGGTGGAGATAAGTATTTAATCGCAGGGCCTTGTCCCTTCGTGAAGGAGGTTATGCGGGCATTGTAGCGACCAGACCTCAAACAGTGTGATCTCTGTGCATCAGTGTCATCCCTGGATCGGTAATGCTGACACGCACAGTACTTGAAGGATTTGTAACGGAGTAGCAAACACACACTTATTACATCGATTGTCTCAAAAGAGAACTTATTACAATAAATATGGCTTAAGGCCATCTAATAATAATAACAGCGGAAGGCTTGGAACATAAGCGAGTCCATCAACTCCAACGGCATCACTGAGTATAAGATCACGACCTAAGGCACCTTACTCGTCGTCTGAAAAGTCTGCAACATGAACGTTGCAGCCCGAAACGGGTCAGCACATGGAATACGCTGGCAATGTAACACATAGAGAGTAATGAAAGAATAATGCTATACTACATGCATATATGGCTGGTGGAAAGCTCTATGGTTACAGTTTTGCATAAAGCCAATTTTTCCCTACTGCAAAGGAATAAATTTTATTTAACTATCATGGTGGTTGTTAAACATTGAGAAGGGTACTACAACTCAATCCCAATTAAGCATCATCATTAACCCAACAAAATTAAATTAAGTAACATGATGAGATTCACATGATAATCCAGGTACTAGATACTCAAAACGTCTATAACCGGGGACACGGCTAACCATGACTAGTTTATACACTCTGCAGAGGTTTGCGCACTTTTCCCCGCAAGACTCGATCTCCTCCGCTTGATTTCTTGCACTATATGGTGTTTGAGAAATGGATGACCGAGATACAGTATTTCAGAAGCATTAACTCTCTACTCCGGGTAGACAGTACCAACCTACATCCCCTACATCTGCTAGTCTACCCCTTCAAGAGCTCACGCAACTTAATCAACTATGCTAGAGCCCATAGTAGCTTGTGGCTGCACACGGAAGTTTCTAGCATGAAAAATCTCATGATCCCTTTGAGCCTGGGTGGCGGTCCATAGGAGAATCACACGGTACCCCGGGATTTCCAAAAACACAGGCAACACTGGGTTCCCCAAGTGCCTCAGTCCACCCAGATGTGAATTTAGGTTGCCACATTAAGTAAACCATTAGTTAACAATTTGACATCTGTCATGGATACACTCAAACCCAATCCACGTCTACGAGCATAGCATAGCAATATAAGCATAATGTAGAAGTAATTCCCAAAGGTTTGATAATAAACAGGTAATAGGTTCTACCTCATCTACTTCCCAAAACCCACATATTAATCAGATCCTAGTCATGCAATTGTTTGAGGATTGATCTAATGCAATAAAACTGGGTAGTAAAGAGGTATGATCAAAGTGTTACTTGCCTTGCTGATGATCCATGAAACCTAGAGATTCAAAGTAGCAAGCGGCGCACTCCGGGTACTTTATCGCAAACTAACAACATACAATAAGCACTCATCTAATGAACAGGTAAAACTCAAATAAAAGATCTAACCAGAAAGTTCAACTTAAGAACTCCGGTTTGCAAAAAGAATCAAATCAAACAAAGCAACGAAAGTCAAATGGCGAAAGAAACAAACTTCGTTTTACTATTCTGGACCTAGGTCAAATTTTACAGTAGCAAAAACTTGTTTGAGTTGGTTAAATGGAAAGAGCGTTTCGAGACGAAACTCTAGACGAAACTCGAGACAAAACGAGCGAAAAGTTATACTAAAACGAAAATCAGATCAGAAATCACGATCAGAAATAATCATGGTAAATCCGAGAAAAAGAAAAACTGATGAACAGGCTAACGAACGAACGTTCGCTGTCTGTGGCTAAACGACGAAAACCGTTTGTTAAAACGAACGTACAGACGAACGTCCGTTAAATAGGTAAACCGAGAAAACCAGTGAACCGATCTAAGAAAACGAACTAGGGATTCTAAAAAAACCGAATCGGTTTTCTAGAACAAAAACCGGCGGCGACGAACGGCGGCTACCTCGTCGTGTCCGGCGGGGCTCGGGGCTCCGGCAGGGCGGCGTGGGTGGCGTGGGGCGGCGGCGACGGGCGTCGACGGCGGCGGGCTTGGGCGGCTGCGGGCTCCCGGCGGCGGCTGCTTTGGCGACGGGGCGGGACGGGGTGAGGCGGCGGGGTTGGGGGGGGTATTTAAGAGGGGGAGGGGGCAGCTTGGAGGAGGGGGCAAGGCGGTGGGGAGGTGGAGTCCGGCTTGGACTCTGGTCCGAGTCGTCGGCGGCGGCGCGCGGTCTCCAGGAGGGAGACGGCGACGCGAGGAGATGGGCCGGCTCGGCTGGGCCTCGGGCCAGTCGGGCGCGCGGGATTTGTTTTTTAAATAAATTCTACCGAAACTAAGAAAAATTCTAGATAATATTCTAAAATGCCAAAATAAATTTTCACCATCTAAATAAAATATTTAGAACAAGATGAACATTTTCGTGGCCCTAAAATGCAGTTTTTTGAAAAACATGCAATTTTCCTAAATTCAAATAAAAAGACAAAAAACTTGGAAATAAAATCTTATTTGATTTTATCATTAAATCCTGAATATTTCTTTATTTTGGGAAATTCATTTTATTCCCTCTATCTTACTAAAATAAATGAAGATAAAATAAATAAAATCAAATGATCCTATTTTCAAAATTTGAGAAAACCCAAATATGAAAATAACGAAATCCCCAACTCGCTCCGTTGGTCCGTGAGTTGCATAGAATTTCTAGGATCAAACCAAAAGCAAATAAAAAATTATATGCAATGATGATCTAATGTATAACATTACAAACCTACCCCCCTTAAGATGAATCTCGTGCTCGAGATTCGGGTTGGCTAGAAAATAGGTGAGGGTGGTCCTTCAGCAGATCTTCCTCTCGGTCCCAGGTGGCTTCATCCTCGGTGTGGTGGCTCCACTGAACTTTGCAAAACTTGATAACCTTGCTGCGGGTGACTCGCCTGGAATACTCGAGAACTTTGACTGGTTTCTCCTCGTAGGATAAATCACTATCCAACTGAATCGCTTCCAGCGGTACTATATCCCTCGGCGGTATATCAGCCATCTCTGCATGGCACTTCTTCAACTGGGAAACGTGGAACACGTCATGAACTCCTGACATTCCTTTGGGAAATTCCAACTTGTAAGCAACTTCTCCCTTACGCTCCATAACTTTGTATGGTCCCACAAAATGTGGTGCTAATTTTCCCTTAACTCCAAAGCGCTTAACTCCTTGAAGTGGAGATACACGAAGATAAACTCCGTCTCCAACTTCGTAAGCTGTCTCCTTGCGTTTTGAATCTGTGTAGCTCTTTTGCCTAGACTGGGATATCTTGAGCCTATCATGAATCAACTTCACCTTCTGTTCAGACTCCTTAATCAAATCTGGCCCAAACAACTTGCGATCTCCAACTTCATCCCACAACAGCGGGGTTCTGCACCTCCTTCCGTACAAGGCTTCGAAAGGGGCCATCTTGAAGCTGGATTGATAACTGTTGTTGTAAGAGAACTCCGCATATGGTAAATTGTTGTCCCAACTAGATCCATAATCTAGCGCACAAGCTCTCAGCATGTCCTCCAGAATCTGATTGACTCTCTCGGTCTGTCCATCGGTCTACAGATGAAAAGTTGTACTGAACTCTAACCTGGTACCCAAAGTTTCATGTAACTGATTCCAGAACTTTGAGGTAAGCTGGTTCCTCTATCTGATACAATGCTCCTCGGAACTCCGTGCAAACATACGATCCTGGTCATGTATATCTTTGCCAACTTAGCACTGGTGTAAGTGGTCTTCACTGGGATGAAATGAGCTACCTTCATCAAACGATCGACTACAACCCATATCGAGTCATAGCCGGAACGAGTCCTGGGCAATCCTGTGATAAAATCCATGCCTAGCTTATCCCACTTCCATTCGGGTATCAGCAATGGTTGTAGCAATCCTGCTGGCTTCTGATGCCCTACCTTTACTCTTTGACATACATCACATACTGCTACATACTCCGCAATATCCTTCTTTAATCCGGTCCACCAGAAAGTGTCCTTCAAATCCAGATACATCTTGGTATTTCCTAGGTGAATCTAATACGGCGAATCATGGGCCTCTTGCAGAATCAACTTCCTGATCTCGGGGTCATTGGGCACATAAACGCGGTCCTCAAACCATAAGGTATCATGCTCATCCTCACGAAATCCCTTAGCCTTTCCTTTGCTCATTTTCTCCTTTATTTCTGCAATCTCCTTGTCAGTCTTCTGAGCTTCTCTGATCTTATCCATCAAAGTAGACTGAATCTCCAACGCTGCTACATAGCCTCTCGGAACTATCTCCAACCATGGTTCGCGAAGATCCTCGGCTAACTCCTTTGGTATCTCTCTGGTCATGAGCGTGTTGACATGGCTCTTGCGGCTCAATGCATCGGCTACTACGTTAGCCTTTCCGGGGTGATAATGCAATCTCATATCATAATCCTTGATGAGCTCCAACCATCTCCTTTGCCTGAGATTCAACTCCTTCTGTGTGAAAATGTACTTCAAACTTTTGTGATCCGTGTACACCTCACAATGGTTTCCGATGAGAAAATGTCTCCATGTCTTCAATGCGTGCACTACGGCTGCTAACTCCAAATCATGTGTAGCATAATTCAACTCATGAGGTTTAAGCTGTCGTGAGGCATACAAAAAAACTCTTCCCTCCTGCATAAGCACTGCTCCAAGTCCTCGACGAGAAGCGTCGCAATATACTTCATAATCCTTGCGCTGATCAGGCAGAATCAACACTGGTGAGGTAACCAAATGTCTCTTCAACTCCTGGAAACTGGCCTCACATTCCTCAGTCCATTTAAACTCGGTGTCCTTCTTCAACAACTCCGTCATGGGCTTTGCAATCTTCGAGAAATTCTCAATGAACCTCCGGTAGTATCCTGCGAGTCCAAGAAAACTCCGGATCTCTCCAACTGTTGTTGGGGCTTCCCAGTTTGTCACAGTGACAACTTTGGTGGGGTCTACTGCTATTCCTTCTCCGGATATCACATGTCCGAGGAATCGAACTTCCTTCAACCAAAACTCACATTTGCTGAACTTGGCATATAACTGATGTTCTCTTAGCTTCTCCGGTACCAAATGCAAATGTTCCTTATGCTCCTCTTCATTCTTCGAGTAGACCAAAATATCATCAATGAACACCATGACAAACTAACCCAGAAACTCCATAAACAACTTGTTCATCATGTTCATGAAATAGGTAGGTGCGTTAGTCAGACCAAATGACATAACGGTATACTTGTATAGCCCGTACCTAGTGGTAAAAGCCGTCTTAGGTATATCCTGCTCTCGAATCTTCAACTGATGGTATCCCCATCGCAAATCGATCTTGGAAAATACCTTAGCTCCTTGCAATTGGTCAAACAAGTCATTGATCATCGGCAGTGAGTACTTGTTCTTGATTGTCACTTCATTCAATCCTCGATAATCAACAACCATCCTTAATGATCCATTCTTCTTCTCCACTAGAAGTACTGGCGATCCCCAAGGTGAAGAACTTGGGCGGATATAGCCTTTATCCAGTAACTCCTTAATCTGTTTCTTAATTTCCTCCAAATCTTTTGTGGGCATTTTGTATGGTCTCTTAGATATCGGCCATGTGCCTGGCAAAAGCTCAATCAAAAAATTCAATGTCTCAATCTGGTAGCATGCCTGGCAACTCCTTTGGAAATACGTCAGGAAAATCCTTCACCACTTGTACTTCCTCCTGTACAACTCCTGATAAGGAATTTACTTGAGTCCTCTTTGGCACATGCTGGGATACATACTTGATTCTTCTTCCTTCTGGCGTGGTAAGCAAAATCGACTTACTGGCACATTCAATGTTCCCTCCATACTTCGATAACCAATCCATGCCTAATATCACATACAGTCCTTACGATTCCAGTACTATTAGGTCTGAGGGAAACATGTAGTTACCAATTCTTAATGGTAACCGATCACACCATAGACTAGACATATACTCTGCTCCTGGTGAGGTTACTAACATGGGTGACCTAAGGGCTTGGGTTGGCAGTTTATACTTATCCACAAATCCCCTTGATATGTATGAATGCGGCGCATCAGTATCAAAAAGAACGATTGCAGTAAATGACTTAACCAAAAACTTACCTATTACTGCATCTGGCTGGGCTTCAACCTCCTCCACGCTAACATGGTTCACCTGTCCTTTGTTAAAAGGGTTGGGCTTCTTCCCAGAACTCCCATTGCAGTTTCCATTCTTTGCTTCAGGACATTCAGTGGCATAATGTCCAATCTTCTGGCATTTGTAATAGGTGATGTGGCTCAGATCCCTCTTGGCTGGTGTTGATGGGTTGGTGCGGCTCTGTCCGATGCTTCCTCCATTACCATTACCATTCTTGGGGCCACTATGGTTGTGCGAACTACCTCCTCCATGGATATGCTGAAAACGTCCTCCTAAGTTCAGGGTAAAACGAGGCTTCTGCTGAGCTCCAGAATTGTACTTCCCTTGTCCATACTTCCTCTTGCGGCTGTCAATCTGCTGCTGCTTCCCTTCAATCATAAGGGCTCTATCTACCAACTCCTGGTAGTTGTTGAAGGTTGCTACCATCAACTGCATGCTCAGCTCATCATTTAGTCCTTCCAGAAACTTCTCCTGCTTAGCTGCGTCTGTAGCAACGTCATCTGGGGCATAACGTGCTAAGTTACTAAAGTCATCCACATACTGGCCAACGGTACGTCCTCCTTGGCGCAAGTTGCGAAACTCACGCTTCTTCATGGCCATAGCTCCTGCTGAAACATGAGCAGTACGGAAAGCCTACTGAAACTGATCCCATGTGACAGTGTCGATAGGATAAGTGGCTGTGAAATTCTCGCACCATGATGCTGCGGGTCCATCAAGCTGATGTGCGGCAAAACGCACCTTCTCCTCATCTGTGCATCCTGCAGT
Source organism: Triticum timopheevii (assembly GCA_963921465.1). Classification (NCBI taxonomy): domain Eukaryota; kingdom Viridiplantae; phylum Streptophyta; class Magnoliopsida; order Poales; family Poaceae; genus Triticum; species Triticum timopheevii. Next base: position 245,516,419 of record OY997266.1, read on the forward strand.
GGTCAACTCCCTTCCCATCTTGTGGAGCCAATCATCTGCAACTATCGGCTCGGTGCTACTGGAGAACACCGGCGGATTCAACCTCAAGAAACGGGCTAAGTGATCAACAGGTGGTGGTGGTGGTTGGTTGGTTGGTTGTTGTTGTTGTTGTTGTTGTTATTGTTGTTGTTGTTGTTGTTGTTGTTGTTGTTGTTGTTGTTGTTGTTGTTATTGTTCCCCTGATTCTAATTCTGGACTAGCATCTGCATCAATGCATTCTGCTGTTGGATCAACAGAGTGAGCTCCGGTGGGAAAGCAAATTGCTCAGTCTAACTATCGTTACAAAAGTGCTCGGACTATACTATATACATGGGGGAATTCTACTACTGTCATGGTGGTCGACTAGAAAAATTGCTCGGTCGAAGACTCAATGATATCTGCTCCAGCTTCATCAACAAAGTCATCATCACTATCGTCTGGGTCCGAGTCGGTGTCGTCGATGATGATGTAGTTCTCCGGGCAAGTGCAATCATCGTCTTCTCCTTCAGTTGCGGGAAATCCCATGAATACTTTTAGCTTCTTCTTCAGATCATCATTTTTCTCCACGAGTGTCGCTATTTCCTCCCCATATCCATCGTGTGTAGACTTGAGTTCTTCCTCCAGTTCCGTGATCTTGGCCATGGCCTTCTTCAGATCTATCATGCCTGCGCACATCTGGTTCTCCTAGCGACGTATGTGCTGGTTTAACTCCTGGATGAAAGCTGCAATTGATCTATCCTTCCGGGTGCTGATCATCTCCCATTGCTCATCTCGGCGCCCACAAATCTGGTAGATAGTATCCTTGAGATCCTTGTGGTAAACTTCTCCAATGCGTCCCATGGTGATGTGGGCTGCCATGCTCTTTCCTAGACTCCAGGTTGGTGCATCAAAGGAAAACTCTATGGGCTCAGTGACGGGCATGAACGTCCTTCCTGGAACTTGAACTTGAATCATCCAGCGCTCCTCTTCAGGTAAAGTGGAGATGTAGGTCCCGGTGAAGCTTGGTACTCCGATGTTTAGGTATCTAGTGACTTCCTTCAAGTGGCGTCCAAAGGGTGTATCTTCATCCGGTTGCGTGAACTTGTTCCTTGCATCCGCCATCCTAAAAGAGTAGAAAAGATGAGGAGTCAGAAATGAGAAGAGGGAGTAGTGATCTAGGGCTTTAGCATAGTGGTCGTGTCCTACAGTCAGCATGTGCTCTGATACCATCTTGTAGCAACCAGACCTCAAACAGTCTAATCTCTATGCATCAGTGTCATCCCAGGATCGGTAATACTGACACGCACAGTACTTGAAGGATTTATAACAGAGTAGCAATCACACACTTATTACATCGGATGTCTCAAAAGAGAACTTATTACAATAAATATGGCTTGAGGCCATCTAATAACAATAACAGCGGAAGGCTTGGAAGATAAGCGAGTCCATCAACTCCAACGACATCACTGAGTATAAGATCACGACCTAAGGCACCTTACTCGTCGTCTAAAAAGTCTGCAACATGAATGTTGCAGCCCAAAACGGGTCAGCACATGGAATATGCTGGCAATGTAACACATAGAGAGTAATGAAAGAACAATGCTATACTACATGCATATATGGCTGGTGGAAAGCTCTATGGTTACAGTTTTGCATAAAGCCAATTTTTTCCTACTGCAAAGGAATAAATTTTATTTAACTATCATGGTGGTTGTTAAACATTGAGAAGAGTACTCCAACTCAATCCCAATTAAGCATCATCATTAACCCAGCAAAATTAAATTAAGTAACATGATGAGATTCACATGATAATCCAGGTACTAGATACTCAAAATGTCCATAACCGGGGACACGGCTAACCATGATTAGTTTATACACTCTGCAGAGGTTTGTGTACTTTTCCCCGCAAGACTCGATCTCCTTCGCTTGATTTCCCGCACTACATGGTGTTTGAGAAACGGATGACCAAGACACAGTCTTTCGTACTCATTAACTCTCTACTCCAGGTAAACAGTACCAACCTACATCCCCTACATCTGCTAGTCTACCTCTTCAAGAGCTCACGCAAATTAATCAACTATGCTAGAGCCCATAGTAGCTTGCGGCTGCACACGGAAGTTTCTAGCATGAAAAATCTCATGATCCCTTTGAGCCTGGGTGGTGGTCCATAGGAGAATCACACGGTACCCCGGGATTTCCAAAAATACATGCAACACTGGGTTCCCCAGGTGCCTCAATCCACCCAGATGTGAATTTTGGTTGCCACCTTAAGTAAACCATTAGTTAACAATCTCACATCTGTCATGGATACACTCAAACTCAATCCACGTCTACGAGCATAGCATAGCAATATAAGCATAACGTAGAAGTAATTCCCAAAGGTTTGATAATAAACAGGTAATAGGTTCTACCTCATCTACTTCCCAAAACCCACATATTAATCAGATCCTAGTCATGCAATTGTTTGAGGATTGATCTAATGCAATAAAACTGGGTAGTAAAGAGGTATGATCAAAGTGTTACTTGCCTTGCTGATGATCCGTGAAACCTAGAGATTCGAAGTAGCAAGCGGCGCACTCGGGGTACTCTATCGCAAACAAACAACATAAAATAAGCACTCATCAAATGCACAGGTAAAACTCAAATAAAAGATGTAACCAGAAAGTTCAACTTAAGAACTCCGGGTTGCAAAAAGAATCAAATCAAACGAAGCAACGAAAGTCAAATGGCGAAAGAAACAAACTTTGTTTTACTATTCTGGACGTAGGTCAAATTTTAAAGTAGCAAAAACTTGTTTGAGTTGGTTAAACGGAAAGAGGGTTTCGAGATGAAACTCTAGATGCTTGAATTGCCCGATTCCGATAAACGAGCGAAAAGTTATACTAAAACGAAAATCGGATCAGAAATCGTGATCAGAAATAATCGCGGAAAATCCGAGAAAAAGAAAACTGATGAACAGGCTAACAAACGAACGTTCGCTGTCTGCGGCTAAACGGTGAAAATCGTTCGTTAAAACGAACGTATGGATGAACATCCGTTAAATAGGTAAACCGAGAAAACCGGTGAACCGATCTAAAAAAATGAACTAGGGTTTCTAAAAAAACCGAATCGGTTTTCTAGAAAAAAACGGCGACGGCGAACGGCGGCTACCTCGTCGGGTCCGGCGGGGCTCGGGGCTCCGACGGGGCGGCGTGGGGCGGTGGCGACGGGCGTCGGCAGCGGCGGGCTTGGGCGGCTGCGGGCTCCCGGCGGCGGCGGCTTTGGCGACGGGGCAGGACGGGGTGAGGCGGCGGGGTTGGGGGGTATTTAAGTAGGGGAGGGGCAGCTTGGAGGAGGGGGCAAGGCGGCGGGGAGGTGGAGTCCGGCTCGGACTCCGGTCCGAGGCGGCGGCGGCGGCACGCGGTCTCAAGGAGGGAGACGGCGGCACGGGGAGATGGGCCGGCTCGGCTGGGCCTCGGCCCAGTCAGGCGCGCGGGATTTTTTTTAAATAAATTCCGCTGAAACTAAGAAAAATTCTAGAAAATAAAATAAAATTCTAAAATGCCAAAATAAATTTTCACGTCTAAATAAAATATTTAGAATAAGATGAACATTTTTCTGGCCTAAAATGTAGTTTTTGAAAAACGTGCAATTTTCCTAAATTCAAATAAAAAGGCGAAAAACTCCGAAATAAAACCTTATTTGATTTTATCATTAAATCCTCAATATTTCTTTATTTTGGGAAAGTCATTTTATTCCCTCTCTCTTATTGAAATAAATGAAAATAAAATAAATAAAATCAAATGATCCTATTTTCATAATTTGAGAAAACCCAAATATGAAAATAACGAAATCCCCAACTCTCTCTGTGGGTCCTTGAGTTGCGTAGAATTTCTAGGATCAAACCAAAAGCAAATAAAATATGATATGCAATGATAATCTAATCTATAACATTCCAAATTAGAAATTTGGGATGTTACAGGCACGCATAGTGGTAGTGCCTAGTGCTATCCTGCGGCTATTATTAACTACGTAGTTCCATAGCCGTAGTAGTACTACTTTCACAACTAGTAGTGTGATCTACTATCAATGCAGGGAAAGTACACCTGCGTAGTGCGTACTCTTCGTGCTCTATTCAAGCCCGTAGTTGGCCTACTCAGCTCCTCCCTTCACGCACGCACTAGTAGCCTGTTTATTAGCAACGGTTACTGCAGGGGAAAAACATTTGAGTTCTTTGATACAACGAGACTAGGCTTTTCGCTTCCATTTGTGGAGGTGTAATGGATCTCGTTGAAATTTTTTAGTTGGTCGTTCGTTCTTTATGAATGAGATGAGGCAAAGCTTTTGCCTCTGTTTCAAAACAAACAAGAATCATGTCGAGAGGAATTTTTTATAGAGTTTAGAGCTGATAATGGAGTGAAGTCCATGCGTGCAACGCCACAATCTGATCCATTGAAGTAGCACTTTACTTACGTAGCCATATTGCACAGTTTCCAACGCCGCACCAGGCTTTTCCGTCTCCTCAGGCATAATTGGAAGGCACTAGTTTAAATATGGTAGCTGATGCGGAAGCTGCAAGCAGGGTGCAGCTAGGGCGAGCACAGAGGCGAGAAACATTGCACGGTGTGGATTGATATATAGGAGTACTAGTACTACTTTACGCAGTAGTACTAGTAGGAGTACTACTCTAGTACGAGAGCCACGAGAGGATGGGAGGTAAAACCCGTTCACATGGCTGGGCTATCCAGTGCACCCAGATTGTGGTGCGACATGTCCGTTCGACATCGAAAGTAAAACTACCAGTGTACAATATTGGCTCACAGCGAGGTTAATATTTTAAAAAAAGGCTACCGTGTGTTCGACCGGGATCGAACCCACAAACGAGTTATACACTTCCGTGACCACTAGTAGTAGAATGCAACCTAGAATTGCCTTTTGTCGCTAGTACAATATTCCTTACAAGAAACCACTACCAAGAAACTACCGCTTTTCAAGTAGCCCTACAAAGAAACCACTACTCTTGAAAAAAAATAGCAAAACCCTACCGAATTTTTCTTAATCCGTCGCAGTTAACTACCAAGTTTTGTAATAGGCACGTTTAAACCCATGTTGCCCTTAAGTAAACGCCTTCTATTTGACTGGCATGTTAGGCGTTATGACTTGTGGGACCTACATGTCAGTCTGGACAAAAATCCCCGAGTGACCTCCTACCTACGGCCTGTCTACCTAGTCATCCTTGGCCATGGGATGCAGCTACCGCTGGTGGAAGAAGGCGAGGTCAAAAGCGCCAGTGGCACGGAGCCCATCTTGCGGTAGCCCGGATGCCAAGCTAGCCAAGCTAGCACACACCCTGCTGGATGCATCCAGCTGCTTGTCTGCAAGGTTTGCTAGCTAGGTTGGCACGGCGGTGCGGCGGCTTGCTCGTATGCGCTCTGCTAAGGCCAGCCATCTAGCTCGAGTGAAGGCCAGCGCGGCGGCTTGCTAGCGCGTGAACCACGCTCGGGCCAGCCAGGCAACCCGTGTGGAGTCCACCGCGGCGGCCAGCCCATCCGACGAAGCGACGGCCAGCTCGCTCATCACCGGCGCCACCGGCGAATACGCATAAGAACTGTTTCAAGTAATGTTCAGGAAAAATAATGATTGGACAAGGAAGAAGATTATAGAAGCTCAGATGTGGGTCCCTCATGTCTAAACGGTTAACACAATGGTCAAACGAACGGTGTTGGTTTAAGGTGCCTTGTCAGCACGGACGTGCGGGCCAACCCTGTCATAAATGGGTTTAAACGAGCCTACTCAGCACTAGGTACTAGTTTTTTGGCGTGGATAAAGAAATTTTGGGTATGTTTTTGCTATTTTTTGTACAGTAGTTTCTTCCTAGGGTTGGTTGAAAGTGGTAGTTTTTTGTTAAATACTCTACATACTGTAAGTAGGAGTGAAAGTTAAGCTTTGGAAGCCAATAAGCATGGCTTGTTACATAGTGCCTATGTGTACGTAATTCAAACCAAATATCGACCATGAGTGACTAATATCTTGATGGAAACCTCGAAAGTATGGAAATACTAGTAATTTTTTTTGCATGGTTGGAAAATACTAGCAATGTGCACGTGCGTTGCAACGGATCATAAGTAGAATAATACTTATTCACAAACTTGATAGAAAACACTCTAATTTTGATATACATATATCACTAAAAATATATTATGTTTCAATCAAAATATATTCCTTGGGTTATTTTGATGAGGTGAGGGAGGGATGTGGTTGGTTTTAAGATACTAATTAAGGGGACTTCTACAAATTGGGTAGACAAGTGGGATGTTGTTGAGAAAAGGCAACAACTTTTCTCATAGTCGTTAGATGTAGATCTAATGGTCAGAATTGACGGAATGCAGACACACCATCGTCACCCAGTAAGTCTTCTGTAGGAGTACTAGAAAGATGCTCGTGCATTGCACAGAACATCAAGATGCATTTTTTTATAAAACACCTGTTGTGATGACTCATGTGGGAGTAATCCCATGTGTAAAAACTAATGATATCTCGAGAAAGAGGAGAGATAAGGTGAGGAGGAGTGGGGCGTGGTGGTGATTGGTGGTCGGACTGGGTCGAGGCATGGGGATGGACGCCGCCGGCAGCGACCATCATGCCAGATTGTTCCGAAGGCTTCCTTCTTTAATTTCTCAACAATGAGGTTGTGGGAGATAAGGATGAACGAGGGAAGTCCTTGTCTGCAAATGTGGAGAGAGGTGCATGTATGTTTTTTTGCAAAATTGCCATAGTTTTCTTTCTATCCGTTAGATATAGATTGGATGGTCTATATTGCAAGATGGCAGGCATACCATCATCACCAATCTGGTTTTTTATAAGAAGAGATGTAAGTATGGATATACAAATGTATTATCGATACTTTTTTCCATAAACTTGGATCTACATTCTATTCAACGGCTGAGCATGCGGGGCCTTTGCACGATGACTTCCCGACTATGTAAAACAAAGGTTTTCCTGTTGCCGATAAGGAGGGGGTGACGGTAGCGCGCTTTCGGCTCACTCTAGTCCTAGTAGTCATACTAGGTGGTCTACAGACGTGTAGCTTTATTCTTTTTCAAGTCTCGTATTTGTTGTACTGCCACGACTGTTAATGAATAGACGGTAAGGTATTCACGAGAAAACCTTGGTTGAACATGTGTGCGAGAGAGAGAGAGAGAGAGAGAGAGATAGCGCATGTGTGTGATATGTAGAAAATGAGATAATGATAAGAGATTCTTTGTGTGTCTCTATGTGTGGAGGATAGAGAGAGACATGTGCATGAGGCTTTCTGTTGTGTAATGTGGAGACACATAGACATAATCAGAGAGTGAGTGTGTGAGATACACATGCAGACATGGGGAGAGATGTGTGAGTTAGAGAGACGGAGAATTTTGGTGTGCATGTGAGCTAGAGAGAGGGGGTGTGTGGGTGTGTGTGTGTGTGTATAGAGACAGAGCCGGAGTGATTATGCAAGGTGTGTGTCTTAAAAGAAGGATCCAGATAGATGGGTGTTTGTGCGTCTGTGTGTGTGTTTGCGCATGTACGTGTGCGTGTGAGGGAGTGTGTGTATGTGGAGAAGAGAGACCACTAATGATGTAAACCTAATAGGAAAGGGGGAATGGTGTGACATGTGTGTCCAAGAGAGAGAAAGGCATGTGTAGTAGCGGGATAGCATGGGTGCGGGCAGGGAGCAGACTATTTGGAAGAGACATCGAGTGTGTGTGGGAGAGGGGTGTGAGAGCGAGAGCAAAAGCAAGCGAGGGAGAGAGAGAGGAAGAGATGGGGAGAGAGGGGTCATTTGTGTGTGGAAGTGGCGTATAGATAGGGAGACAAGGTTGATGTTGTTCGAAAGTGGCCTATGTACAGAGACGCAAGGAAAGCGAGTCATCGTGTGTGTGATAGAGACTTCATGAAAGAACTAGGATAGATGGTTTAGAGAACAACGTGCGAGATTGAGAAGGATGATACGCTGGGGAGCTATGGAAAGAGTCATGACATATATGTATATAGGGAAGGAGCTCGGCCAGGTCCGCATGTGGGAGAGATAGAAAGAGGAGAGTGGTGCACAAGGAGACAAAAGGGTGCTTGTTTCTAGTGGGGGTGGTGAGTGAGGCGTGTATCAATTAATGCGAGTGATAGAGGTGGAGAGATGGGGAGAGTGTGCGAGAACCACATAACTAGGGAGATAGGCGTTTGGGGGCGACATTTTCTGTGTATGGGATAGATACACTGCTATATAGTGCATGTCCTTGGGAAAGAGAGATGCCGGAAGACCTAGAGAGTGGGGGAAGAGATGTGTGCATGCCCGAGAGACAAAGTGATAGAGAACTATATTGGGGTTCGGACTTAGAAGAGAGAGGTGGGTTAATGTGCTCCTGTGTTCGTGTCCGAGGAGAGAAAGGCTTGTGGGGGGGATGGGGTGGTGGGCTTGAGATAAAGAGTGAGGTGTCTATATTTAAGAGAATTAAGCGTAACTGAGATATATATGGTCAATAGTGTGTGCACTCATGGTTGATCAATCTGTTTCACAGTTTGGACTATGAGATAATGATACATTTGAACATGCGTGATATACTTTGAAGTACCAGAATTACAAACCTAAGATTGGATTTTTGGAATTTGACTCCATTATTAGCTTTTGTAATTCATTTAAACGGAGGTACATTTTTTAAGCCAGGATTTTGTGATTTCAAATTCATATATCAAACCGAGAGATGTACACATACGATCATGTTCAAACCTTATAATCATCCACTTTATTCATGCACATACACATTTTTGTTTTTGTCATCATATAGGATAAACACATCTGGAATTTCATTTGAATTGGACCATATGACGGTATTTGCTTCCACTAGCTCAATGGTCCATATTTGAATTGAATGGAAAATCTAAGTTTCAAGTTGGAGACACTGATTTTCGAAACTTGCACCTTTTTTGCGTGCACAACAAAAAAATTCTAGGCCATGATATCATAGTAGGCCGTACAAGAGCAAAACACTTAATTTCAGCTGCCAATAGCTTTCAAACTTCCCGCTCACATCGAAATATCTCGCGCCCAAAAGTTTAGCCCTGCGATATTCCTATTTTAATCCTACCACATGAACAGAAAAGGGCTGCTTTGGTAACTCCATTGTTTTCCCCTCTCTGCCCCCAACATTCTTCCCCAGAGACCCTCCCCTTCCCCTACCTCGCCTCCTCTCCCCAACCATGCCAAGCCGCCGAATCTAGTCCTCTGCCGCAGCGGTGGACCTTACACCCCGCCGGATCTACCTTCAGCATGTTGGAACCCCCAACTGGCAACTCACCACTTCACCGGAGCCGCTTCAGCGACTGGCTTGTCCACCACTCCAGATCTTCTTGACTGCCATCATGGTCCACCGCACCAAATCTGCTTCGCCGACGCCCATGTCCACCACAGTGTAGGCCCTTCACTGACTCCCTCGTCTGCCACATCGCTGGCCCTTCATACAAGCCATCGTCCTCCGCAATAGATCTGCCTCATCGAAAGCACTATACACCGTGTCGAATGTACGTCGCCAACGCCTTCATCCACCACACCGGACCCGCTACACGCACGCCATATTCAACTCCACCGGACTTGGTTTACTGACACTGCAGCCTCATCAGGTTATTCTGATTCGTACTCCTTTGGTTTTATCTTATTTATCGTGGAATTGTTGACTTACCATAGATGAGCTTTCTTTCATGTCGACAAGCGCCACAATCGAAGCACTGGAGCCGCTTCAGCAACGATGACAGCCGGCCCAAACTCAACCGCAACACGAGCACCATCGATGATCCTTAGCTTTCACGTATGACAACGATATCCATAGGCCACCGAGAATCAGGGACTATTATCCAACGGCCGTTGCCTACGTTCACTTTTTAGCATAAGCACTGCACCTTCGAATTTCTTCAGGGCATCATTCAATTTTTCATCAGACGCGTTCTTCTTCTTGCACCTATAGGGCCATACGTGTGGTAGTGAACAAGTTACATGTGCTAAATTACAAACCAATGCACATATAGTTACAATGCTTTTGTTTTGTCCGAAGTATTTTTGTACTTCCTAGATATCACTGCCTACTATTTTACTTCTTGCATGCTATATTTATGATAATGGTGTTGTTCTGATGCCACCTGTTGGTTACAATAGACTACTTCTATGGCCCTGTTTGGATACTCTAACTTAGCTAGAGGTTAGAGTTAGTTTCTAGCTTAGGACTAACCATGAACTAACTCTAGCCAAAGAGGTGTGTGGATGACAGGGTCAGATTGAGAATAAATGCACTAGGAGAACTAGCTCCAATTAGCACCTCTTGGGTGGGATAAGTTTTTTTGGGTGGGTTAGATGCAACAAGCTCAAACTAGCCCTCATGTTTGGATACTTTAGGGCTATTTGAGCCCAAACTAGCACTAACCCATGGATCCAAACAGGGCCATGTTCTCTATGCTTAATTACACATCAACAAACTAGCTTGTGGTTTGATAGAAGTCCAACGTATCTATAATTTTTTATTGTTCCATGCTATTATACTGTCATTCTTGGATGTTTTACAATCATTTTAAATCATTTTTTGGTACTAACCTATTGACATAGTGCCCAGTGCCGGTTGCTGTTTTTTGCTTGTTTTTTACATCGCAGGAAATCAATACCAAACGGAGTCCAAACGCAGTGAAACTTTTTGTGGACTTTTTCTGGACCAGAAGACACAAGTTGGGCCAAAGAAATACCAGAGGGGCGCCCTGGTGGGTTGTGGGGCCCACGGGGGTCTCCTGCACCGCCTCTTCACCCTGTAAATTCTCACATGTTCTAGAAACCCTAGGGGAGTCAACGAAAAACAATTCCAACCGCCACAAGTTCCAGAACCACGAGATCCAATATAACACCATCATGGAGGGGTTCATCATCCTCATTGGTGCCTCTCCGATGATGTGTGAGTAGTGCACCATAGACCTACGGGTCCATAGGCAGTATCTAGATGTCTTCTTCTCTCTTTTTGTTTCTCAATACAATGGTCTCTTGGAGATCTATTTGATGTAATGACTTTTTGCGGTGTGTTTATTGGGATCCATTGAAGTTCGGTTTATGATCATATCTCTATCCATGAATATAATTTGAGTCTTATTTGATCTCTTATATGCATGATTATTTATAGCCTCGTATTTCTTCTTCGAATCTTTGTTTAGTTAGGCCAACTAGATTGATTTTTCTTGCAATGGGAAGAGGTGCTTTGTGAGGGGTTCGATCTTGCGGTGTCCTATCCCAGTGAGAGAAGGGCAGCGAGGCACCCATGTATCATTGCTATCAAGGATAACAAGATGGGGTCTATTCCTACATGAATAGATCTTGTCTACATCATGTCGTCATTCTTATTGCATTACCCAGTTTCTCCATGATCTTAATACACTAGATGCATGCTGGATAGCGGTCGATGTGTGGAGTAATAGTAGTAGATGCAGGCAGGAGTTGGTTTACTAATCTTGGACCTGATGCCTATATATTGATCATTGCATGGATACCATAATAATTATTTGTTCTTCTATCAATTGCCAACAGTAATTTGTTTACCCATCGTGTGCTATTTTCTTGAGAGAAGCCACTAGTGAAATCTATGGCCCCCAGGTCTATCTTTTATCATATTTGCTTTCCGATCTATTTTTCCGCTTTTATTTTCAGATCTATTATTCCAAAAACCAAAAAATACCTTGCAGCACTTTTTCTTTACTTATTTTATTTTGTGTTTTTGCGAGATCTATTTACCCAAACTTGACAACCCCTCTTACGCGTCGGGTTGCAAGTACTTGTTCTTTGTGTGCAGGTACCATTTACATAGTGTTGCTTCGGTCTCCTACTACATTGATACCTTGGTTTCACAACTGAGGGAAATACTTATCGTCCTGCATCATCCCTTCCTCTTTAGGTAAATACCGACGCAGTCTAGCCACGCTAAAGGAATTTCTTGCATCGTTGTCAGGGAGACATCATCAACATCTATCATGTTCCTAATCACAAATCTCATCTCCTTTCAATTTACATTATTTTCCATTTGCCTCTCATTTTCATCTCCCCCACTTCTAAAGCGTTTTTGCAAAAAGCACAAAAAATTATTTGCCTTCTGTTCATTTCCCTTTTTCTCATTCAATCGTTTGTTTGCTTGTGTTGCCATGTGTCATCTATTTGCTTTCATCTTCACTTCCTAAAAATCTATTGATATGGATCCCCATCCACTTGCTAATGTTTTTAAAAGATCCAATCATGATGTGCCAATTGCTAGTGAGTTGAGTGCACTAGATTATCTTTACGAAATTTTGCTTGAGATTCGTGAATCTAGAAATTGTGATGAAGAAATGCATGAACTGATTCATGATAGCTCCTTCAATAAAAAGCATGATTGTAATGATTTTACTATAAATTCTATTAATGTCAATTGTGCTAATACTATGCAAAACCCCAAGCTTGGGGATGCTAATTTTGCTATGTCCACTACTTATTGCAATGATCATGATTGGGGTGATTCTTCTTATGATCTCGAAAATTTATTTAAGCCACGTGATGAATATCATATTGATAATAATGTTTCCAATAATATTGAAAGTGGGTTTGTAAGAGCGTCAACTTTAGGTAAAAATAATCCCACATATTTGGAAAGTGTTCAATCTTATGAAATTTTTGATAAGAGTGGGCATGGAGAGGTCATGACTTTATTTGATGATAATCCCACTATTTTGGAAGAGTGTCAGCTTTGCAAGCATGTGGATCATGTAGAGAATATGTTATGTGATAGCTATATTGTTGAATTTGAATATGATCCAACATGTAATTATTGTGAGTGAGGAAAATATTGTTGTAGAAATTTTCATGGTACTAAATCACCTCGCGTTATGTTGAGATTGCTATTGTTTCTTTCTTCTTCCTTGCATATGCTTGTTTTTGCTTGCCTTAGTAATTTGTTTTCTTATAAAATGCCTATGCATATGTTAGAATTAAATGTGTTGGTCACATTTTTATTGATGCTCTCTTTATGTTTCAATTATTATCTTTCATGTGACATCATTAAGATTATCAATGCCTAGCTAGAGGCGTAAAACGATAGCGCTTGTTGGGAGGCAACCCAATCAATAAAATTTGTTTTTGCCTTTTTCTTTCTGTTCTTGAGCGTCTCCACAATTATGCTACTATTATGATTGTATGTTTTATGTTTTCATTAGTGTTTGTGCCAACTAAAGCCTTTGGGATCATGTTGGGTGATAGTTTATTTAATCTTGTTGAAAAATAGAAACTTTTGCATCTAGTAACAGAATTGTTTAAATTTACAGAAGGCATGAAAAATTCCATATTTACACAAGATTGATATACAGATTGCCTATGTTGTCCTAATTCTTTCAGAATTTTTGCAGTTACAGAATTATGGACAAAGTCCATATTACTACAGACTGTTTTGTTTTTGACAAATTCTATTTTCTTTGCATTGTGTGCTTATTTTGATGAATCTATGGATTGTATCGGGGGTATAAGCCATGGAAAATTTAGAATACAGTAGATGTAATGCAAGAATAAAATATGAATGGCCTTGCAACAGTACTTAGAGTAGTGACTTGCTTTATTATACTAACGGGTCTCATGAAGGTTTTGTTAAGTTTTGTCTGATTGAAGTTTTCATGTTTTGGGTGAGATCGCGATGGATGAAGGAATAAGGAGTCAAAAGAGCCTAAGCTGGGGATGCCCAAATCACCCCAAGTTAATATTCAAGGAGAACCAAGCAACTAAGCTTGGAGATGCCTCGGATGGCATCCCCTCTTTCTTCTAACAACCATCGGTAATTTTACTTGGAGCTATATTTTTATTCGTCACATATCATGAGTTTTGCTTGGAGCGTCTTGTATTTATGAGTCTTTGCTTGTTTTGCTTTTTAGTTTGTCCCAATTATCCTTACTGGACACACTTATTCGTGAGAGCCAAATTATGCTCTGATTTGTTAGAATTGCTCTATATGCTTCACTTAAAATTTTGAGCTATGGAATTCTCTAGTGCTGCACTTATATCTTTTTTTGCACGGTGTGCTTTATTATTTTTGAAGAAATACTCTCATGCTTCACTTAGATTTATTTGAGAGTTAGTAAATTTTTGAAGAAAGTATCTCATGCTTCACTCAAATTATTTTGAGAGATGAAAATGTTTGTGCTCATGTTCTTCACTTAAATTTGTTTGAGCTTATCAAAAGAAATTACAATATATAAAATTAGTCCCAAAGTGATAGATATTCAAGAGGGATATAGTAAAAACTTTCATGAAGATCATATGACAAAATAAACTTGATCCTTTGTAATAGTTTTGAGATATGATGATAGTAATATGTGAGCCATGTTGGTGAGTAATTATGCTTTAGTAAGAATATTTGTGTTAAGGTTTGTGATTCCCTATGCAAGCACGAAGATCCGTTGTTATGCAATGAAATTATATCCTACTTGTGGTGCATTATTCGGTGTTAGTTATGCTCAAGGCTCGCTTATGTGAATTTTCATCTCTTGGTTGGATGCTTCTCAATCTATTTGCTAGCCTTTTCTTGTACTAAGTGGGAATACTATTTGTGCATCCAGAATCTTTAAACCCAGTTTTGCCATATCAGTCCACCATACCTACCTATATGTGCTATTTTTGTGTTGTTCTGAGTAAATTTGTATGTGCCGTCCCTAATTTTCAAAATGAATTTCCTTTTTGTGTGCCCGTACCTCTAATGAAGCGGCATAGGGTGGCCAATATTTTTCCATGCTAGATGTGCTATTCTCAAGATGAGTGTTTATTCACTTTTCATTGCACGAGAGTACGGCGGTAATAGGGATGCCCAGTCCCAAAATGGAAAACAAATTTACTTTATGTTGTCAAATAATAAATTCCTTGAAAAGTGTTGGTATGGACAGTACCCATGGATAAGACTGGCCGTGGAATGTGAAAGAATAGTGGAAAAAGGAAAGAACTTTATTTTATGTTTGGAGCCGCCTATGATGTATCTAGCATGGAAAGTATTGGGAAATACTCGGTCGTTTTTGTTGACGGGAAAAGTATGCCTCTCAAAAAATTGACCTCTCGATTTAAGCTTTGAGCTCTGGCACCTCTACAAATCACTGCTTCCCTCTGCGAAGGGCCTATCTATTTACTTTTATGCAATTTTTATTTTTATTTGAGTCTCCATCTTCTCTTATAAAGCACCAACTAGGGAGCACTATGATCATACTTGAGCATTGGATCTAGCTAATATGCGAGTGTATTTCGTGAATGGATCAATGATTGAGCATGATGGGCTAGGGATAACTTTCTTTAGTGTTGATATTTTGAAAGACATGGTTGCTTGTTGATATGCTTGAGTATTGATGTCTTCATGTCAAATAGACTATTGCTTTGAACCATCTAAAAGTCCAAATGTCCATGCTACAAAAGAAAAGAATATGTGATGAACATGTTAGGTAGCATTCCACATCAAAAATTCTATTTTTTATCATTACCTACTCAAAGATGAGTAGGAATTAAGCTTGGGGATGCTGATACGTCTCCAACGTATCTATAATTTTTGCTTGTTCCATGCTGTTATATTATCAATCTTGGATGTTTTATATTCATTTTATAGCAACTTTGTATCATTTTTTGGGACTAACCTATTGACATAGTGCCCAGTGCCAGTTGATTTTTTTGCTTGTTTTTTACTTCACAGAATATCCCTATCAAACGGAGTCCAAATGCAGCGAAAAATTTTGGAGAATTTTTTGGACCAGAAGACAACTTGGGGGCCAAGGAAGGACCAGAGGGGAGGCCCATTGGGACCACAAGGCTCCAGGGCACGCCCAGTAGCCCAGGCGCACCCCGGTGGGTTGTGGGGCCCACGAGGGTCTCCTGCACTGCCTCTTTGCCCTATAAATTCCCAAATATTCCAGAAACCCAAGGGGAGTCGACAAAAAGCAATTCCAACCGCGGAAAGTTCCAGAACCACGAGGTCCAATCTAACAACATCACGGAGGGGTTCATCATCCTCATTGGTACCTCGCTGATGATGCGTGAGCAGTTCACAATAGACCTACGGGTCTGTAGGCAATATCTAGATGGCTTCTTCTCTCTTTTTGATTCTCAATACAATGGTCTCTTGAAGATCTATTTGTTGTAATGAATTTTTGCGGTGTGTTTGTTGGGATCCGATGAAGTTCGAGTTTATGATCCTATTTCTATCCGTGAATATTATTTGAGTCTTCTTTGATCCCTTATATGCATGATTATTTACGGCCATGTATTTCTTCTCCGAATCTTTGTTTAGTTAGGCTAACTAGATTGATTTTTCTTGCAATGGGAAGAGGTGCTTTGTGATGGGTACGATCATGTGGTGTCCTCTCCCAGTGACAGAAGGGGCAGCGAGGCAAGCATGTATCATTGCTATTAAGGATAAAAAGATGGGGTCTATTCCTACATGAATAGATCTTGTCTACATCATGTCATCGTTCTTATTGCATTACTCCTTTTCTCCATGAACTTAATACACTAGATGCATGCTGGAAAGCGGTTGATGTGTGGAGTAATAGTAGTACATGCAAGCAGGAGTCGGTCTACTAATCTTGGGCGTGATGCCTATATATTTATCATTGCCTGGATCTTGTCATAATTATTTGTTCTTCTATCAATGGCCCAACAGTAATTTGTTTACCCACCGCGTGCTATTTTCTCGAGAGAAGCCACTAGTGAAATCTACGGCCCCCAGGTCTATCTTTTATCATATTTGCTTTTCGATCTATTTATTGCCGCTTTTATTTTCAGATCTATTAATCCAAAAACCAAAAAATAAATTGCTTCACTTTTTCTTTACTTATTTATTATGTGTTTTTGCAAGATCTGTTTACCCAAACTTATACAAACCAATCTATCTTTTTCCCAAGGAGGTATTGACAACCCCTCTTACGTGTCGGGCTACAAGTATTTGTTCTTTTTGTGCAGGTACCATTTACATAGTGTTGCTTGATTCTCCTACTGGATTGATACCTTGGTTTCAGAACTAAGGGAAATACTTACCGTTGTTGTGCTGCATCATTCCTTCCTCTTTGAGGAAATACCGACGGAGTCTAGCCACGTCACGGAATCGTGCAAAAAATTGATTTTCATCTTTGCCACAAAATAGTACTGATTCTTGGGATATTTTCCTCCCATGAAAAGTATTTCCCTCAGAAATCAAATTATGAATTTCAAGCAACTTGAGCATGAACATGTTGCACAATCTTGGGAAGGATGAAACTAATGATAAGAACTTGCCCTACTCATGGTTTAAATTTGTGGATGATCATACAAAAATTTATGCTGAATTGAATTTTGTTTCTAGAAATCTTTTAGATTCCGTTTTGGGTGGTACTGTTATGGAGATTACATTGGGTGAAGCTACTAATTTTTTTGATAATATTATGGCAATTTATTAACAATGGCATACTCAAAGAACTCCTACTATTAAAAAGGTTAATTCTGTTGAAGAGATTAGTACTTTGAGTGATAAAGTTGATGCACTTATGAAATTGGTTGTTAGTAAAAATGCTCCTATTGATCCTAATAATGTGCCTTTTACAACTTTGATTGAGAAAAATAATGATCTCGTAGATGTGAATTTTGTCTCGCAAAATAATTTCAATAGCAATGCTTATAGAGGTAATTTTAATCCTAGGTCGTTCCCTAGAAATTCCTCTCATAATTATGGTAATAATAATAATAATAATAATAATAATAATAATAATAACAATAATAATGATGATGATGATGATGATGATGATGATGATGATGATGATAGGAAGCCCACTAATCTTGAAAGTAATAGTAAAGTATTTATCAATGCTCAAAAAGTTTTCAACACCATGGTAGAAGAAAAATTGAGTAAACTTGATGATATGTCTAGGAGCATCGATGGAATTATTCATGATGTCGAAAATCTGAAGACTAAAATTTTTCCACCCATGGTTGATATTAATGAGTCAATTAAAGCTTTATATGTCTTATGGATGAAATTAAAGAAGGAACCGCTAAGTTGAGGGCTAAACGAGAATTCTTAGAAAAAGCGTTTCCGCCCAATTTCTTCCATAGTAATGATTAAGAGGTTAAAATAATTGGTGTTTCTTCTATTGATTACTTGTTTAGTGATGTTAAAACTGATGATAAGGGGACTAAAGAAGAGTCAACTTTAGTTAGAGGGCGTCCCCATGATTCGGAGGGTGAAAATCTTGATGAAAAAATTGCTAAAAGTGGGTTTGGAGAGGTAAAAACTTAACTAGTTATGTGACAACTCTCTTGGATTACAAAGATTTTAATGATGATAGTTGCTCTTTTTTGAGTGTATCTCTTTGTTGCAATCCATGCTAAATTGACCCAATTCCTACGAACAATATAAAGCTTTTACTAAACATATTGTAGAAGCGATGATGAAAGCCTTAGAAGAAAGTTAGAACTAGAGATTTCAATTCCTAGAAAATTATATGATGAATGGGAACCCACCATTAAAGTCAAGATTAGAAATTATGAATGCAATGCTTTACGTGATTTGGGTGCTAGTGTTTCCACAATTCCGAAATCTCTATGTGATATGCTAGGTTTTACCAATATGGATGAATGTTCTCTTAATTTGCACATGGTAGATTCTACTATTACAAAGCCTTTGAGTAGAATTAATGATGTTATTCTTGCAAATAGGAACTATGTACCCATTTATTTTATTGTATTTGATATTGATTGCAATCCGTATTGTCCCATAATACCTAGTAGACCGTTCTTACGCACTATAGGTGTCGTCATTGACATGAAAGAAGGGAATAATAACTTTTAGTTTTCGTTAAAGAAGGATATGGAACACTTCCCTAGAACTATAATTAAGGTACCATATGAGTCGATCATGAGGGCACTTGTGGAACTAAAACCAAAGATGACAACACTTGAAACTTTGCATTATGCCTAGGTAGGGGCGTAAAACAATAGCGCTAGTTGGGAGGCAACCCAATAGTTACCTTTTAATTTTTTGTTTTCCTTGTTGTTATTCAATAAATATACAATTATGCTATTGTTATGATTGTATTTTAGTGTTTTAATTAGTTTTCGTGCCAAGTAAAGCCTTTGGGATGATTTGGGTGATAGTTGCTTTGATTTTGTGCATTACCAGAAACTTTTGCGCCCAGTAGCAGAATTGATGTGCTCTGCTGAAACGTGATAAATTTCTGAATTTTTTACACATGATTTATATACAAATTTCCCACGTGATCCTAATTATTCAAAAAAATTGGAGTTACATAAGTATGGTCAATGTTTAGATTACTACACATTGTTCCGTTTTTGAGCGACTCTGTTTTTGTTGCATTGTGTGCTTATTTGGATGACTTTATGGATTGTATCAGGGGATATAGGACATGGTAAAGTTAGAATGCAGTATGTATAATGCAATAACAAAATATGAATGGGTTTGCAACATTACTTAAAGTGGTGATTTGCTTTATTATACTAATGGATCTCATGGAGGTTTTGTTAAGTTTTGTGTGATTGAAGTTTTAAAGTTTTGAGTGAGATCGCGATGGATGAAGGAATAAGGAGTGGCAAGAGCCTAAACTTGGGGATTCCCGAGGCACCCCAATGTAATATTCAAGGACTCCCAAGCAACTAAGTTTGGGGATGCCCCGGAAGGCATCCCCTCTTTCTTCTAACAACCATCGGTAATTTTTACTTGCAGCTATATTTTTATTCGTCACATATCATCAGTTTTGCTTGGAGCATCTTGTATTATGTGAGTCTTCGCTTGTTTTGCTTTTTGGTGTGTCATAATCATCCTTGTTGAACACACTTGTTTGAAAGATCCACACGCATATCAAGATTTGCTTGAACACTCTATGTGCTTCAGTCAAATTTTTCGAGCTAGGCAGTTGCTCTAGTACTTCACTTATATCTTTTTAGCTCGTCGGTGGTTAAATTTTTAAAGACATATACTCGCATACTTCACTTATATCTTTTTGAGAATTAATGAAATTTTGAAGAAATATTTGCTCTAATGCTTCACTTATATTATTTTGAGAGTTGATAATAGTAATGGTAATTTGCACAATATATGAATTTGGTCCCAATATGATGAATATCCGACAGGGATATAATAAAAACTTTCATAAAGATCATTGGATATCATAAACTTAATTCCTTGCAATAGTTTTGAGATATGGAGCTAGTGATATGTGAGTCATGTTGGTGAGTAATTATGCTTTATTAAGAATATCGGTGTTAAGGTTTGTATCCCCTATGCATGCACCTAAAGTGAATAGTTATGCACTGAAGTTATATCCTACTTGTGGTGCACTATTTAGTGTTAATTATGTTCAATGTGCATTTATGACCGTTTTCAATTTTTGGTTGGTCGCTTCTCAATCTATTTGCTAGCCTTCACTTGTACTAAGCGGGAATGCTACTCACGCATCGAACTCCTAAAACCCAAAGTTGTGCCATATGAGTCCACCATACCTACCTATATGCGGTATTTCCCTACCATTATAAGTAAATTTTCATGTGCCAACTCAAATTTCAAAATAAATTCCCGTTTTGTCTGCACATATCGCTCATGAAGCGGCAGGGGGTGGCCAATATTTTCCATGCAAGGTATTTTGTTCTCAGATGAGTGTTTGTTCACTTGTCATTGCACGAGAGTGTGGCAGGTAATAGGGATGCCCAGTCCCGAAATGAAAAAAATACTATGATAATAAATTCCTTGGAAAGTGTTGGTATGGAAGGCACCCATGGATACGGCTAGCCATGGGTTGTGAAAGAATGGTGGAAAGGAAATAAACTTTACTTTCTATTAGGGAATCGCCTATAATTTGTCTGCCATGGAAGATATTGGGAATTCTCGGTCGTTTTCGTTGACAGGAAAAGCATGCTCTCAAAATATTTTTATCTCCAACTTAAGCTTTGAGATCTGGCACCTCTGCAAATCTGCAAATCTCTACTTCCCTTTGCAAAGGACCTATCTATTTACTTTTATGCAAAAAAAATATTTAAGTCTCCATCTTATCTTATAAAGCACCAACTAGCGAACACTATTGTCATACTTTTGTATTGGATGTAGCTAATATTTGAGTGTGTTTCATGAATGGATCAATGATTGAGCATAATGGGCTAGGGATAGCTTTCTTTAGCATTGATATTTTGAAAAAAATGGTTGCTTGTTGATATGCTTGAGTATTGATGTCTTCATGTCAAATTATAGACTGCTTCTTTGAATCATTCAAGTCCAAATATCCATGCTACAAAGAAAAGAATATATGATGAATGTGATAGGTGGCATTCCACATCAAAAATTCTGTTTTATTTACCTACTCGAGGACGAGCAGCAATTAAGCTTGGGGATGCTTGATACGTATCCAATGTATCTATAATTTTTAATTGTTCAATGCTATTAAAGTATCAATTATGGATGTTTTATAAGTCATTAGATGCAATTATATATCATTTTTTGGGACTAACCTATTAACTTAGTGCTCAGTGCCAGTTGTTGTTTTTCACATGTTTTTGGCTTTTTAGAAAATCAACATCGAACGAAGTCCAAATAGAGAAAAACTTTGGATTAATTTTTCTTGGACCAGAAGAGACCCTAGAAGGTTTGGGAGGGGAACAGAGGAGCTACGAGGGAGCGACAAGCCCTAGGGGGCGCCCCCAGGCATGTGGGCCCCTTGTGGCACCTCCAACCCTAGTTCCACCTCTATAAATACTCAAATATTCCCCAGACATCAAAGAGACATCCTAAATACTTTTTTGCCAACCGCAAGTTCTAGAACCACAAGATCCCATCTGGAGGCCTTCTCCGGTACTCTGCCGGAGGGGGGTTCGATCATGGAGGGGGATCTACATCATCTTTGCTGCCCTTTGATGATATGTGAGTTGTTTACCACAAACCTACGGGTTCATAGTTAGTAGCTATATGGTTTCTTCTCTCTTTTTGATCTTCAATACATTGTTCTCCTTGGTGTTCTTGGAGATCTATTCGATATAATCCATTTTGCGGTGTGTTTGTCGGGATCCAATGAATTGTGAGTTTATGATCAGATCTATCCATGAATATTATTTGAGTTTTCTCTGAACTCTTTTATGCATGATTACTATAGCCTCATATTTATTGGTTTGGTTTGGCCAACTAGATTGATTTATCTTGCCATGGGAAGAGGTGCTTTGTAACAGGTTCGATCTTGCGGTGCTCAATCCCAGCGACAGAAAGGGACATGACATGTATGTATTGTTGCTATTAAGGGTAAAATGATGGGGTTTATTAATACTTGAGTTTATCTTGTCTACATCATGTCATCTTGCTTAAGTCGTTACTCCGTTTTTCCATGAATTTAATACACTAGATGCATGCTGATAGGGGTTGATGTGTGGAGTAATAGTAGTAGATGCTGATTTGTTTCGGTCAACTTATCTCGGACGTGATGCCTATATATGATCATTGCCTTGGATATTGTCATAATTATTTGCTTTTCTATCAGTTGCCCAGCAGTAATTTGTTTATCCACCGTATGCTATTTTCAAGAGAGAAGCCTCTAGTGAAAACTATGGCCCCCAGGTCTATTTTTATCATATATTAAAACCAAAAATACCTTGATGCAATTTTATTTTATTTAATTTATTTTGTATTTTTGTTCAATCTATCTATCAAAAACTATACAGTTTAATCTTTCTCATAACCGTTGAGGGATTGACAACCCCTCTATGCGTTGGGTTGCAACTTGCAAGTATTTCTTGTTTGTGTGCAGGTGTTGTTTACGTAGTGTTGCTTGGTTGTCCTACTGGATTGATAACCTTGGTTTCATAATTGAGGGAAATACTTATCTCTACCGTACCACATCATCCTCTCCTCTTCGAGGAAATCCCAACGCAGCTCGCAACTAGCAATATCCTAGATGAGATGCAAATATTTTTTTTATTTTGTTTTATTTGCACCTTAGGTTTCAAAGTAATGGGTTAGGATCAATCTTAGAAAGTATTACAACTCAATCCCCACGTGAGCTCACATTTTTATGTTGTTATTTTTGTTATCTATAGGAAATGACGAGGTCGGCGAGTGCCGCAGGGAAGAGGGCCATGGGGTCGTGTTCCAAGCATGCCCAGAATGAGGGGGGCGACCTCCCATTTGTTGTCAACAAGAACTTCTTGCAAGTGAACACTCGGGGAATGATGCCCACAAAGTGGAAGTTTGACATGTTCTGAGTCCCATGGGCTCCACAAGGACTTCACGTGGCTCACAGATAATGTCGGGACGGGAAATTTTGGTAACTTCCGTTACTTGACATATTGCGACATCACCGTAAAGGTCCTCTCCACCTTCGAGCACACTCTTGAGGATTCGAGGGTGCCGGCGAGCTACTCCTTCATGCTCGGGGGAGTCCCACGTACGATGATGCTTGAGGAGTGGTGCAATGTCTTTGGGTTCAAGAACCATGGAGTTCTCGACACCATGGGCATGCCCATCGCTGATGTGTTGGGAACATGGGACCTCATCTCCATCAAGGATGAGCATGACCTCTCTGGGAGAAAGGTCTCGAGCATACAAAACCCCGCCATTCGTTACTTCATGATTTTCCTTGCCAATACTATTTTTGGTAGGGAGCATATCAGGGGAATGTCGAGCTACGACATGTGTGTGCTCCACGCATGACTCCACCCCAACTACACTCCCAAGCAAAACATGGGAGATTTTTTGATGCTTCACCCCGGCTGGTAGCACAAGCAGCCGAGGGGTACTATTGTAGTGGGAGGCATAGTGACTTAGCTTGCTGAGCACTTTGGCCTCGATGTTGATGAGATGCCACACGTCCTAGGTCCTATGGTGATCAACCGTTGGATTATGACTAACACACATTTCATTGGGCCCATGCAAGGGGAGCATTGCTACAAATGCGCCCTACCTAACTCTGAGACTATCGATGTGCACTTGCCCTTGCCGCAAGCTTTTACTTTTTCTACGCGTGATATGTGGGTGCTCTCCATTGATGAAATCAATGAGTACATGCACGCATCCAAGTTCAAGAGTGATGCTCATCCCAAGCCCGCTCCTTAGTGGGATGCCGCAATAGCAGGGCATGCCCACGGTTGGGATGCATGGGTAATGCACACCATTATGCACCTCACTTTGCACCAAAGCCTGCACCTAGGTTAACTTTGGGCAACCAAATGACTATGTGCCTAGGATTGAGTTCTAGCAGCTGCAGCAGCACATAGGGGGGATGTAACGACCCGACCTCAGACGGTCAAGTCTCTCTGCTTAAGTGTCATTCCTGGATCGGTATGCTAACACACACGATACTCGAGGATTTATAACAGAGGTAAATCACATGTATAAAGTAACGTAAATACTATTACCTCAATCCATAAAGCGGAAGAAACAACAAGGTTGTGGATTCCCATCAACACCAACGGCAAAGTTGAGTGTAGAAATCATAACCCTAACGTATCACTTACTCGTTGTAAGATTCCTGCAACATGAGACGTTGCAGCCATTTAGGTCAATACATTGAATGTACTGGAAAATTCACACCATTGGATAATGATGAATAATAACTATCACTACATGCATATCTGGCTGGTGGAGGCTCTAAGTTTAATTTTGCATAAAGCCAGTTTTTCCCTACAACAAAGGAATATATTTTATTTAACTACAAAGTTTGTTGAAAACATTGATAAGGTTCCTCCAACTCAATCCCAAATTATCATCAATAACCCAACAAATTATTTAAGTAACGTGATGAGATCAACATGATAATCCAAGAACCAGATACTCAAGATGTCCATAACCGGGGACACGGCTATCCATGATTAGTTTGTACACTCTGCAGAGGTTTGCGCACTTTTCCCCATAAGACTCGATCTCCTCCGTTGGATTTCTCACACTACATGGTGTTTGAGAAACAGATGACCGAGACACAGTCTATCAGAAACATTTACTCTCTACTCTGGGCGGACCAGTACACCTACATTCCCCCTACATCTGCTAGTCCTGCTCTTCAAGAGCTCACGCAACTTATTCAACTAGGCCAGAGCCCATAATGGCTTCTGGCTGCACATGAAAGTTTCTAGCATGAATAATCTTATGATCCCTTTGAGCCTGGGTGGCATTCCATAGGGTAATCACACGGGTCCTCCAGGATTTCCTTGGGCAACCACTGGGTTCTCCAGGTTCCCGGGCAAACCACTGGGTGCTCCAGGGTGCCCCTACCATTCCACCCAGATGTGTATTAAAGTAGCCACCTTAAGTTAACCATTAATAATAACACTCACATCTGTCTTGATCACTCAAACCAAACCACGTCTACGAGCATGGCATAGCAGTATAAGCATAATGTAGTAACTCCCAATGGTTTAAT
This sequence comes from Triticum timopheevii, assembly GCA_963921465.1. Taxonomy (NCBI): domain Eukaryota; kingdom Viridiplantae; phylum Streptophyta; class Magnoliopsida; order Poales; family Poaceae; genus Triticum; species Triticum timopheevii. The sequence continues at coordinate 245,541,814 of OY997266.1, forward strand.
AATAAACAGGGCAATAGGTTCCTACCTCATCAACTACTTCCCAATACCCACATGTTATCAACTCCTAACCATGCAATGTTGGAGGGTTGAAACTAATGTATAAAAACGGGGTATGAAAGGGATATGATCAAAGTGTGAACTTGCCTGCACTGTTGATGAAGAACCTTCGCACTCAACTCCTGATAGTTCTATTCGTCATACTCCGTTCAATCTATCGTCAGCAAGCAATAGTAACCACACATAAGAAATCACTCAAAAGATCCGAAAGAACGAAGAATACAATTTGGAAAACATCAAAACCAAGCAATTAACTCTTGCAACATAAAACAATTTATAACAGTACCAAAATTAAGTGAATTTGGCCTTATCAGAAATTTTAGGCCAAGAGCTTCGATTTGCAAAAAGAATCAACTCAAATGGAGTTATAAAACTTGAGTTACGATCAAACGAAGTTCAAATACAAATCTGTTTGAATTCAAGTTTTAAACTTTTCAAAAATATGTTTAAGTTGTTTATATGGATAGATGAGATCATAACGAAGAAGTGGGCGTTGGTTTCATCTAATTCCGACTAACGTGCAAAAAGTAGTGATCGTTTTAAGACTAGGGACTAATCTCTAAAAACTTTAATCGCAGACGAGTCCTTGGCAGAAATAAAAGAAAACGAAAAAGCTATATAACGAACATTCGCTAACGAATGCTAACAAACGAAAAACCATTCGCTCCAGATCTAATCTGACGAGCGTTCACTAACTAGAGGATAATGAAAATAAAAAAACAAACCTAGACCTAATCCTAGCCGTAGAAGTGGAATCGGACAATCGAGAGGAGATGAAGCATTACCACGGCGACGGAGGTCGCCGGCAGTGAGGAACACAGCGGCGGTGGCTCGGCTGCAGAATGGGCGATGGCTCTGGGCGTCGACGGTGTCGGGCGGGGGCACAGGGAGGCGCGGCGCGATGCGACGGTGACGGCGGTGGTGGCGGCAGCGGTCGGGGGCGACGGAGTGGAGCGGGCGGCGGTGGCTGGATCTCGCCGGAGTGGCAACTTCCGCGAGTGCGGCGAGAAGTGCGACGGCAGCACAAAGTGCGAGGAGGAGAGGAGAGGCGGCGGGTGCGTGGAGGAGGAGCAGGGAGGAGGCCGGAGGCGGCACGGCCTCCCATGGCAACGCGGCGGCATGCCCGAGCGGGACTCCCACTCGGGAAGGAGAGGGGCGGCGCGCTGGGCTGGGCCGCAGCTACGGTGGGGCCTTGGGCCGGCCAAGTCGGTAGCAGGGAAAGTTTTTTTTTCTTTTTTTCACACAAACAAGTGAAATAATAAAACAAAAGAAAGTAAAAATATTATATAGGCATATAATTTATCAAAATTTTCATAAAAATATTTTCTACAACATGAACATTTTTCTAGCGTCAAAAAAATCCGCAAAAATTCAAATAAAGCAAAGAGTGCTACTATTGCACTAAAATCCAATAAAAATCATTTTAAAAGTACCAAAATGATTTCAAATTTATTTCTCTCCATTTTTCTACATTAGGAATCATTTTACCCTAATTTCCATATATTTTATTTTTGGGGAAAAATAATATGAATAAAACCCAACTCCCAATTGAAAATAATTTCAAAGGGACTCTAAATTGGATTGTTTTAAACTCCCAACTCATATTTCATATGTTTTGAAGAAGTCATTTTATCTTCTCTCTTGAAAATCATTGAGTTGCATAAATTTTCTAAATTTAAAATATTTCCAAATGAAATTCAAATCTGTTCAAAAACCCTTTTCATTTTTAAATGTAAGAAGTCATGTCATCTTCTCTCCAGGGTTTTGTATTTGAAAAGAATTTGAATTCAAGGAGATCAGAAAGCAAAGAGAAAGTTTGGGAAAGTCCTTTTATTTCCTCTTATTTAACTTTCAAAATTTTCAAATTTCACTCAACTTAACACAATCAATCAAACAATTAATCATAACTATCTATTTAATATAACATTCCAAAATTTGGAATTTTGGGATGTTACAAACCTACCACCCTTAAAAGGAACCTCGTCCTCGAGATTCGGAGAGGCTAGCAAGAAATAGATTAGGTTCGGGGTCTTCTCAAAATCCATCGATCTTCACAGGGGGTCTGGGGTGCTACCACCCTTAGAAACATTGTTACGGTTCTATCAAAACTCATATACTCCATCCTTATTGTTGACAGTGTCGATCTTCTCAGATCTTCAGGATTGATTCCTCCTCTGGGCTATTCCGATAGTGGCATAACATTTTTCCTCAATTATTCTGTCCTTTTATCTTGGTAAGGTTCTTCCGAGACTAGATCTTCTTAGCTGATGGGTCTAGCACCAATACTAAACATGTAACATCCCAAATTTTCAATTTGGAATGTTATACATTAGATCAGCATTGCGTATCATATTTTATTGCATTTTTGGCTTGATCCTAGAAATTCTACGCAACTCAAGGACCTACGGAGAGAGTCGGGGATTTTATTATTTTCATATTTGAGCTTTTCTCAAATTTTGAAAAGGGGATCAATTGGTTTTGATTATTTTTCTTCCTAATATTTCAAAAATAAAAATATATGAGAGGAAATAAAATGACTTCTCCAAAATAAATGAAATACTAGAGGAAAAATATTAAAATCAATTTAATTATTTTATTTGGTTTTATTGCAATTTTATTTGAATTAGAAAAATTGCACGTTTTCAAAATTGCATTTTAGGGCCCAGAAAATGTTCAGCATGTTCTAAATATTTTGTTTAGACGGTAAAAATTTGTTTTGGCATTTTTTGATTTTTATTTATTTTCTAGGATTTATTTAAGTTTCGGCGGAATTTTATTTAAAAAAATCTCCGCACGCCCGACTGGGCCGAAGGCCCAAACGAGCCGGCCCAGCGCCGCCGCTGTCTCCCGCGCCGGCTCGGGACCTGAGTCCCGAGCGAAGCCGCCGCCGCCGCCCAAGTCGGACAGCAGCACGCCTCCCGAGACGACCCCTCTCCTGAGCCAGCCGCCTCCTCCTCTTAAATACCGTCACCGCCGACCCCCACAACCACCCGAGCCACCCGCCAACCCCGCCACCAGCGCCGCCGCTCGCCGCCGCCGCCTACCACTGCCGCCCCGCCGTCGCCGGAGCCCCGCCGCCTCGTCAACCCCGCCGGAGCCGCCGGATCTCGCCGGAGCCCCGCCGAGGTAGCCGCACGCCACCGCCAGATTTCTAGAGAAAACCGATTCGGTTTTTTTAGAAAACCCTAGGTTTTATTTTTTTTAGATTGGTTTATTTTTTTTTCTTCTCGATTTATTTATTCGGCGAGCGCCCGCTCGTTCGTTCGTTTAAACGTAGCTGTTCACCATTTAGCCACAGACAGCGAACGTTCGTTCATTAGCCTGTTCGTCCGTTTTTTCTTTTTCTCGGGTTTTCGTGATTATTTTCGATCGCGATTCCTGATCCGATTTTTGTTCTCGTATAACTTTTCGCTCGTTTATCGGAATCAGGCGATTCAAGCGCCTGGAGTTTCATCTCGAAACCCTCTTTCCCTTTAACCAACTCAAATAAGTTTTGCTACTGTAAAACTTGACTTAGGTCTAGATTAGTAAACGAAGCTTGTTTCTTTCGCCGTTTGAGTTTCATTGCTTCGTTTGATTTGATTATTTTTGTAAACTGGAGTTCTTAAGTTGAACTTTCTGGTTGGATCTCTTATTTGAGTTTTACCCGTGCATTAGATGAGTACTTATTGTATGCTTGTTTATTTGCGATAGAGTACCCAGAGTGCGCAGCTTGCTACTATGAGTCTCTAGGTTTCACGGATCATCGGCAAGGCAAGTAACACTTTGATCATACCTCTTTACTACCCAGTTTTATTGCATTAGATCAACCCTTAAACAATTGCATGGTTAGGATCTGTTTAACATGTGGGTTCTGGGAAGTAGATGAGGTAGTACCTATTACCTGTTTATTATCAAACCTTTGGGAGTTACTTCTACATTTGCTTATATTGCTATGCTATGCTAGTAGACGTGGATTGGGTGAGTGTATCCATGATAGATGTGAGATTGTTAATTAATGGTTTACATAAGGTGGCAACTTTAATACACATCTGGGTGGATTGAGGCACCTGGGGAACCCAGTGTTGCCTGTATTTTGGAAATCCCGGGGTACCGTGTGATTCTCCTATGGACCGCCACCCAGGCTCAAAGGGATCATGAGATTATTCATGCTAGAAACTTCTGTGTGCAGCCACAAGCTACTATGGGCTCTAGCATAGTTGATTAAGTCGTGTGAACTCTTACAGAGGTAGACTAGCAGTTGTAGGGGAAAGTAGGTGTAACTGTCTACCCATCGTAAGGTGCAAACGCTTCTGAAAGACTATGTCTCGGTCATCCGTTTCTCAAACACCATGTAGTGCTCTCTTTATTTTGCTTAAAAGCTTTATTTTTTTTCTATGGACACTTTGCACAATGCACAAACCAAGATAGCAATTGTGTATATGCGGGAACAAACTTGAGGCACAATGGATGATATGATACCAAGATGATATGGTATGTATGCAATGGATGGTGTAGACCACTAATGTGCACAAGTCACGTTGCCGGCAATACTCAAATGGCTAGTCTCGATAGGCAAGTAACGCAAAATGGGCTAGGGGTTAACAATGCAATTGCAAGGGAATATACAAAGGTGTCGTCGAGGTTACCGTCCCTTGCGATGATGAGTGGCGGTGTTCTTGGTGTAGATATCAAGATGATGGAGACTCTTCCCTAAGTAGCCGAAACACCTTAGGAAACGGAAAAACCGCAAACTCAAAATCTCAAATGACAAATGTCAAATGGTGGTAGCGGAAAGCGGTGGTGGTGTTGCACTAGGCAATGCGGAAGTGGAATGATGGGCTATACATGAGTCGGAGTTGAATTTGCCGTCCCTAAGTAGCCGAAACACCTTAGGAGACACAAGCCACAACTCAAACAAAATTGGGTTAAGTTGGGGTGGAAATGTATGGTGCGCACGTCTATGCAGAAGTGATGGTGGTGGTTGACGAAGAAGCAATTGTCCCTAAGTAGCCGAAACACCTTAGGAGACTCTAGTCACAACTCAAACAACCACATATGCAATGGGGAACAAAATGGGTTAGGTTGCGGAAGTCGGTGGTGGTAATGCGGATGATATGGTGGAGGGCCTAGGCAAACTTGCCAAATTTCAGAAAATATGATGGAGTCAAATGATGTTGGTGGTATTTTTTTGGGATGGGGGATGTCAAGAGCTTCAAAACGAGCTAAAGAACGTCAAAGTCGGACTCCGGATGAATTAGTTATGACCGAAACAAGATTTCAGCCGTGTCAGTTTCAGGGTTAACCGGACATCCGGGAGGAGGTCCGGATGATCCGGGCTAGGTCCGGATGATCCGGGAGTACATCCGGATGATCCGGGTTCGTCAGCTCCAGTTTGGGAATTCGGGCGTGTGGGTTATCCGGACGTCCAGGAGAGGGTCCAGCTGATCCGGGAGGTGTCCGGGTGATCCGGGAGAAGGTCTGGATGATCCGGGCAGGTCAAACTGCTCGGGATTTCCTCTCGGGGACGAATTTTTGGGCGGAATTTGGGGATTTTGGGATCAAAATTGACGAGATTTCATGGATGGAAGGTGGGGAAACTTGGGGAAATGCTAGATCCACTTGAAACCAAGCAAATCCACGGATCAAAATCAACAAAACATCATGAAACCAACAAATCACAAAAAAATTTGGGGCTATTTTTGGTGGGGATTTTCGGATTTAGGACGAAATCAACAAAATCAAGCTAGAAAAAGAGGGGTAGGGGCTCCAAAAACGTGATCAACGTGGCTCTGATACCATATGATGTAGGGTGGAACCCTATAGCGACGATCTTTCACGTTTGGAGTGGGATCCCTCGAAGAACACGATGAACACGGGGAAGAACGGGGAGAAATCACAAGGGGAAACACTCAAGAACAAGTCCAAATCACACATCCACTAGACAATCAAACACACAAGATCACAAGGTACATGAACAACAAAAGGAAAGATACAAGGTAAGGTTCATCTCCAAGAGGAGGTCTTGATGATATCCTAGATGGATCTTCCCACAAGGGGGTCTTGATGATATCCCGCAGGATCTTCTCACATGGAGGTCTTGAACTCCATGGGAGTGGTAGTCTCTCTCTCTCAAGAGTAGAGGTAGGAGCAAAGCTCACCTAAGAATGAGCTATCATATTTGCTAACCCTAAAAATGGGGAGGAGGAGGTCTATTTATAGTCTAGTGGGCGAAGGGGTAAGTGAGGGGGTGAATGGGTACATGGGCCTCGGCCCGAAACGTTGCACGCAGGCAAGGCCCGGATGATCCGGATGGGGGTCCGGATGATCCGGCCATTGTCCGGATGATCCGGGAGGGGGCCCGGATGATCCGGCTTCACATGAGGCCTTCGGGTGTCTTCGGACGGAATTATCCGGATGATCCGGCTGAGCCCGGATGATCCGGACGGCGGTCCGGATGTCCGGCCTGGCTCCTGCAGCCTCTCCTTCTTCTTCTCCTTTCTTCCGTATTCTCTTCCACGTTTCCCTCGCGGATGGTGTAGTCGTTCCTTGGCGCTTGCACTCCTCCTTGACATCCGTGAAGCTCCGACAATACCGATGCATGCACACGGGAGAAGTGTCAAGTAGTACACCATCCTCAAAGGGGTCAAGTGAGCACGTGTAAAGGAGATGATTCACCTTTGTGTGTGTGAAGTAGATGTCACACGTGTCACTTGCCAAATGGGCTCTTGACATGGTGATGTCCGTAGGATGCTCCGCATCATCCCCTCCCCCTTGGGAAAGATCCGACCTCGGATCGAAAACCAAATCACCATGGGAAAGAGATGGCGTTGCCGTGTAGAAGTGGTCGATCACCAAGTTCTTGTCATCTTGAAGTTCCAAATGGGCACTCTCCAATGTCGCACCGTCTTGTAATTCCTTCAAAAGTAGCAAAGATAACAAGCACTTGGAAAAACAAATGTGGTTGTCGTAAGAGCAAAACCAAGCATTCAAGAGGTGATTCACCCAACAAGTGCTGTCATCAAGCATAGCATATGGTTTGACAAAGAAGTGTGTCTTGACATTTGGACATATAAATTGAGCACAATCAAGGTCATCATGGGAACAAGCATGTAAATGGGAGGTCAAGATGCAAATATATGTGATAAGTGAACAAGCATCTACCTCAAGGTCATAGCAAGCATGCATAAAGATCTCAATGAATGGTCTATGGTAGGCATAAGAGTCATTCACAACACCAAATATAGTGAAATGTCTAAACACATGGGGCAAGTGCAAGACAATCCAAGCATAACGTGCATAGGGTGTAGTGAAGATATCATGGCACTCAACACAATGGAAAGAGCAATTGTTCATCATGTGTGAGGCAATCAAGTCAAGCATGTGATAAGCAAAGGGACATGGCATATGTGAAGAAATGATATTGGTGCAACCAACCATATGATAGTAGCAAGTAGACCAAGAATTGGATGCAACAGACAAGGTATATATATCATGAAGCATGGAAATGTGGCAATCATGGTAGAAAGCAATATCTCGAACATGCGTGCAAATGGTGCAAGCAACACATGAAGTATGATCCACAATATCCAAGCTCAAGAAGGATGTCACCTTGAAAGTGTGTCCTTGTGCATTCTTCACAATGCCGAAGCGCAAGCAAATACGGTGTAGAAGCGAGTCGTGGTAGAATGTATGAGGCTCGCTCTCAAGAGCTCGAATGGTCAACTCACGTGAAGTGGAAGTCGACACGAAGTCCAAGTATCCTACACATGCACACAACAAAACAAAGAACGTATGCACATGGTAGACAAACACATCATCCATCATGATGGTTCTCTTCTCTTGCACATAACCATTAGAAGCACAAGTGCATGAGTAATATGATGCAACAATGGCGATATTCACGGCACTAGGTATATGGTGCAAAGAGATAATACAAGCATGCTTCACAAGGAATATGTCAAAATCTCCAAACATGTGTGAGAATGCTATGGGGGCAATCTCATGAGCAAGACTATAAGCATTGTTGCACTCAATACATGGCAAATCATCTAGCATGAGAGAGGCAACACATGGAGATATATGACACGAAGCAATATGAATCATGTGGAAAGCATATACATGGTTGTCATCAACCGCATGAGATGATCACTTATAACACAAGAGACAATGATCAAGATATATCATGTGAGAGGCCTGAGCATGTATGTCATCAACCCAAGAAAGCAAGTAGTGGAACATGGGTGGTGCAACATATCGAGCATTCATAGCTATCAAATCAAGCAAGCTAGTAGTGCGAAGATGCAACATACTAGGAGGAATCATGGCAAACATGTCATTGGTGCAAATAGTGGGCATGAATAATTCACAAGTCATAGCACAAGCATGAAAGCAAGATATGAGTACAATATCATGAATGTATTGGCGAGAGGCCATATGTGAATAGCAATGGGTCATCATGACTCTCCCAACACAACAAGAATCAATAGAATGGGGCACATGATAAACATGGCAAAAGCAACAAGGATCTCCACCAAGCATGCAAATACACATAGGAATATCATAATGGAGAATCATGGGTAGATGCAAACAAGGGTCACAATTGCATGGCAAAGGCATAGAAGCAAGCATAGCATGCAAAGTGAATACGGTAAAATGAGCATAATGTGAGAAGTGGTAAATGGCCCATAGCCGTGTGAGAGCCAAGTAGAGGAGTTGCGCGTAGTCCTTGCGTGAAGGGAACGATGGTAAGGATAGTCCACGGGATCCCAAATCGTCATTGCTCTCAAGAGCTCGTTTTGTCAACTCGTGGGATTGCGAGGTTGACAAGTATTCCTGGGTACCTACACAAAAGATACACAAACGAAAGAAATTGTGTGTGTGGTAAATGTACACATCATCCATCATGATGTGTATGTGCACATGTGAGTTAGCACAAGATAGGCATCGCTCAAAGAAATTTGATGCATGGTATAGGAACATGTCATCCATCATGAAAGAATAGTTGTTATGTATGACACGATGGGGACACAAATTGAGCAAACAAGTATATGGCACATCAAAAGCATGTTTATTCATGGGGAGCATATGGTGCACACACGTATTGGGATCATGCAATGGATGGGATGGATCAAAATCTCCTAAAATGCATGAGGAAACTATGGGGGTCTCCTCATGAGCAATATCGGAAACATCACATGGAGAAAATGGACAACATCCAAAACAATGCATATCCGAAGCTAGGTGGTCATGGCATGGCATATGAGATAAATGATGCAAAGGGAGCATATCAATATCATCACAAGAAAAACAAATGCCAATAACCATGGGCTTGTCATCTATGCCATATGTGCAAATTGGGTTTACTTTAATGGCATATGCATAATCACTATGAAGAGATTGCAAATAAGACATATGGTTGATCTCATGCATAGCATATGACAAGTCAAGTGGATTATCAAACATGATGTGACCTAAAGAATTGTCACAAGAAATCCTATGTAACATGGCATCACAACTAATAGACTCCACAAGAGAATCATCATACTCATCATAAATGGGAAAATCATCGCATGGGGAAATCATACTAGCATGAAGCATGGCAATAGGTGGATCAACATTATGCAAGCAATCAATGTCAAGAATGTCCACTAGTGGGACTAGAGCATCACCTTCACCTATGTTACCTTTGTCATTCCACTCAAGTGGTGTAGGTGAGGTGGGAAAGACCAAATGGTGGTCATCATCATCATCTTGATGGAACCATGTGGGTGGTGCATCATAATCCACCATGGCCATCGTCTTGTCCAAAGGGAGGACGAAGTCGTCGAGGATCGGCGCGTCATCATAAATGGGACCTAGTACCAAACGAGAGGACACAATAGAGGTAGAGGTCAAGTTGTTAGAAATGCAAATGGCCTCACGAGACCTATCAACTATCTCACTCTCTCTATGTGGTGGTTCACTCACTCCCTCAAAATAGGTGCACTCAAAGTCACGTATGGTGGAGTCACTCATCTCACTCAAGTGGTGGGGGTTGTGGCTCTCCTCACATGGGAATTGTGGCAACTCATCATATATGGGGCTAGTGGTGAAGTCACTCTCACTCTCAATATGGTGGCACAAGTCACTCAAGTCATCATACATCGCCGTGGTCGAAGGGAAGATCCCATGCTCAACCATCTCGTCGTCGTCGCCGTGGATGAAGGCCGAAGATGGCACATCATCACTCTCCTCCATGACCGTAGGGAAAATCCCATGCTCGATCATCTCGTCACCGTCGCCGTAGATGAAGGCCGAAGATGGCACATCATCACTCTCGCCTCCAAAGATGGAAGCATCATCCTTTCTCGCCACCTTGTCGCTCGCCTCCAAAGCTTGGTCCTTGAGGGTCTCCGTAGTCGTACGCGTCGCTGCACCGTCTTGAAAAAGAGTCAAAGTAGACTCGGCACCATCAATGCTACAAAGAGGGATGGCGGTGAAGTCAAACTTGGGAGCATCATCTTGGGGCTCGTCAGGCTTGGACATCTTGGTGGTACTAGCCTCATGCTTGTCGTAGAGCTTGGTCGCCGCGAAGTTTGCTTGGGGTGGAGAAGCCTTGGCCTTCATGAGTTCTTGTTCCGCCTTGAGAGCACCAATGTAGTAGTCGTCGATGGACTTGTAGTTCTCGAGGAAGATGGTCTTGGAGATGTCGTTGTGCAATCCCATCATGAAGTGGAACTTCATCGAAATGGGGTCGTCCATGCCAGCTCGTCGCAAGGCAATCATCATCTCCTTGAAGTACTTGTCGATGGACTTGGATCCTTGGGTGGTGTTCTCCAATTGGCGTCAAAGTTGTTCCGTGTAGGTTGGAGGCACAAACTCTCGCCGTAAAGCTCTCTTCGTCTTGGGCCAACTCATCTCGTAGCTCTCCGAAGGTGTGTGAAGCCACCATATCGAGGCGTAGTCGTGGAAGTTTCTTGTGGCGCACTTCACTTGATCTTCGGGATGAACTTGATGTCGCTTGAGGTAGTCGTCCATCAAACGCTCCCACTCGAGGTACTCCTCGGGTTCTTGAGTCCCATAGAAAGGAATCGCGTGGTCGATGTCGAGGTCGTAGTAGCTCGTGGAAGTCGCGGACTTGAGCTTGGGGAGCTTCTCTTGAGCGTAGTCTTGGGGTTCTTGTTGGCGAAGATGCCGTATGTCCGTAGGCGAAGATGCCTTGAAGTCGCTTGGCGAAGATGCCAAGGGAGATGGTGAAGTCATTGAGCGGTTGTTGATGTAGAGCTCTTGACCTTCACGTTCTTGTTGGTGATGGTGTCGATGCCGATGTGATCTTGCCGGAGATGGTAGCTCGGAAGCATGTGCTCTTGAGCGTCTTCTCGAAGATGAGGAAGATCGCTTGTAGGACTTGATGAGAGCTTTGATCTCCTCCATTTTAGCTTGCATCTTGGCGTCAGAGTTGTTGTTCATGGCATCGAAATCGTTGTTGTTGTTGTAGACCGAAGATGAAATGCCTTGCCTATCCATCACAAGACTCGAGCAGAGGTGAGTAGGAAATGAGATAAACAATACCAAGTTACCTTTTCCCAAAGTTGAGGATGTATCCCGTGTCACTCAATGTGAGATGAAAGAATAGTGGAATTGGTACCGGACTTGTTCACTCACACCTATCAAGTAAAGCTTATGGTAGAGCTCGGTGAGGATAGTGGCACAAAAATTTGATGCAAAATGTTAGCAAGAGTCAATAATGTTGAAAGAGATTCACAAATTCGCAAGCGAAACAAGTAGACCAACAGCAATATGTGGCTCACGGAAACACACACATGGATAGATAAATGGGGTCGTGCAACCAAGGAATGAGCACAAAATGTGGAATCCACAGAAAACGCTCGTGTTGCACAACTCAAGAGAGACGCTAGCACGATTGCTCAATAGGCGGATACGACACTTGTGCACAACCTATAAGATGCAAAATGGATAAACTTCTATCCCAAGTATGCTATGTATGTATGGTTCCCGGTGTTTCTCTCAAGATGATCCAAGATGATCGTATATGACAATCTTATGTGCAATGTGGTATGATGCTATGGCACTTGCTTACAAGCTCTTTGCTCTCTTTATTTTGCTTAAAAGCTTTATTTTTTTTCTATGGCCACTTTTGCACAATGCACAAACCAAGATAGCAATTGTGTATATGCGGGAACAAACTTGAGGCACAATGGATGATATGATACCAAGATGATATGGTATGTATGCAATGGATGGTGTAGACCACTAATGTGCACAAGTCACGTTGCCGGCAATACTCAAATGGCTAGTCTCGATAGGCAAGTAACGCAAAATGGGCTAGGGGTTAACAATGCAATTGCAAGGGAATATACAAAGGTGTCGTCGAGATTACCGTCCTTTGTGATGATGAGTGGCGGTGTTCTTGGTGTAGATACCAAGATGATGGAGACTCGTCCCTAAGTAGCCGAAACACCTTAGGAAACGGAAAAACCGCAAACTCAAAATCTCAAATGACAAATGTCAAATGGTGGTAGCGGAAAGCGGTGGTGGTGTTGCACTAGGCAATGCGGAAGTGGAATGATGGGCTATACACGAGTCGGAGTTGAATTTGCCGTCCCTAAGTAGCCGAAACACCTTAGGAGACACAAGCCACAACTCAAACAAAATTGGGTTAAGTTGGGGTGGAAATGTATGGTGGGCACGTCTATGCGGAAGTGGTGGTGGTGGTTGATGAAGAAGCAATTGTCCCTAAGTAGCCGAAACACCTTAGGAGACTCTAGTCACAACTCAAACAACCACATATGCAATGGGGAACAAAATGGTTTAGGTTGCGGAAGTCGGTGGTGGTAATGCGGATGATATGGTGGAGGGCCTAGGCAAACTTGCCAAATTTCAGAAAATATGATGGAGTCAAATGATGTTGGTGGTATTTTTGTGGGATGGGGGATGTCAAGAGCTTCAAAACGAGCTAAAGAACGTCAAAGTCGGACTCCGGATGAATTAGTTATGGCCGAAACAAGATTTCAGCCGTGTTAATTTCAGGGTTAACCGGACATCCGGGAGGAGGTCCGGATGATCCGGGCTAGGTCCGGATGATCCGGGAGTACATCCGGATGATCCGGGTTCGTCAGCTCCAGTTTGGGAATTCGGGCGCGTGGGTTATCCGGACGTCCGGGAGAGGGTCCAGCTGATCCGGGAGGTGTCCGGATGATCCAGGAGAAGGTCCGGATGATCCGGGCAGGTCAAACTGCTCGGGATTTCCTCTCGGGGACGAATTTTTAGGCGGAATTTGGGAATTTTGGGGTCAAAATTGACGAGATTTCGTGCATGGAAGGTGGGGAAACTTGGGGAAATGCTAGATCCACTTGAAACCAAGCAAATACACGGATCAAAATCAACAAAACATCATCAAACCAACAAATCACAAAAAAAATTGGGGCTATTTTTGGTGGGGATTTTCGGATTTAGGACGAAATCAACAAAATCAAGCTAGAAAAAGAGGGGTAGGGGCTCCAAAAACGTGATCAACGTGGCTCTGATACCATATGATGTAGGGTGGAACCCTATAGCGACGATCTTTCACGTTTGGAGTGGGATCCCTCGAAGAACACGATGAACACGGGGAAGAACGGGGAGAAATCACAAGGGGAAACACTCAAGAACAAGTCCAAATCACACATCCACTAGACAATCAAACACACAAGATCACAAGGTACATGAACAACAAAAGGAAAGATACAAGGTAAGGTTCATCTCCAAGAGGAGGTCTTGATGATATCCTAGACGGATCTTCCCACAAGGGGGTCTTGATGATATCCCGCAGGATCTTCTCACATGGAGGTCTTGAACTCCATGGGAGTGGTAGTCTCTCTCTCTCTCAAGAGTAGAGGTAGGAGCAAAGCTCACCTAAGAATGAGCTATCATATTTGCTAACCCTAAAAATGGGGAGGAGGAGGTCTATTTATAGTCTAGTGGGCGAAGGGGTAAGTGAGGGGGCGAATGGGTACATGGGCCTCGGCCCGAAACGTTGCACGCAGGCAAGGCCCGGATGATCCGGATGGGGGTCCGGATGATCCGGCCATTGTCCGGATGATCCGGGAGGGGGCCCAGATGATCCGGCTTCACATGAGGCCTTCGGGTGTCTTCGGACGCAATTATCCGGATGATCCGGCTGAGCCCAGATGATCCGGACGGCGGTCCGGATGTCCGGCCTGGCTCCTGCAGCCGCTCCATCTTCTTCTCCTTTCTTCCGTCTTCTCTTCCACGCTTCCCTCGCAGATGGTGTAGTCGTTCCTTGGCGCTTGCACTCCTCCTTGACATCCGTGAAGCTCCGACAATACCTATGCATGCACACGGGAGAAGTGTCAAGTAGTACACCATCCTCAAAGGGGTCAAGTGAGCACGTGTAAAGGAGATGATTCACCTTTGTGTGTGTGAAGTAGATGTCGCACGTGTCACTTGCCAAATGGGCTCTTGGCATGGTGATATCCGTAGGATGCTCCGCATCACTTAGGTCATGATCTTATACTCAGTGATGTCGTTGGAGTTGATGGACTCGCTTTATCTTCCAAGCCTTTCGCTGTTATCGTTACTAGAGGGCCTTAAGACATATTTATTGTAATAAGTTCTCTTTTGAGACATTCGATGTAATAAGTGTGTGATTGCTACTCTGTGATAAATCATTCAAGTACCGTGCATGTCAGTATTACCGATCCAGGGATGACACTGACGCATAGAGATCAGACTGTTTGAGGTCTGGTCGCTACAGGATGGTATCAGAGCACACGCTGACTGTAGGACACGACCACTAAGGTAAAGCCCTAGATCACTACTCTCTTCTCATTTCTGACTCCTCACCTTTTCTACTCTTTAGGATGGCGGATGCAAGGAACAAGTTCACACAACCGGATGAAGATACACCCTTCGGACGTCACTTGAAGGAAGTCACTAGATACCTGAACATCGGAGTACCAAGCTTCACCGGGACCTACATCACCACTCTACCAGAAGAGGAGCGTTGGATGATCGAAGTTCAAGTTCCAGGAAGTACGTTCATGCTAGTCACTGAGCCCATAGAGTTTTCCTTTGATGCACCAACTTGGAGTCTAGGAAAGAGCATGGCAGCCCACATCACCATGGGACGCATTGGAGAAGTTTACCACAAGGATCTCAAGGATACTATCTACCAGATTTGTGGGCGCTGAGATGAGTAATGGGAGATGATCAGCACCATGAAAGATAGATCCATTGCAGCATTCATCCAGGAGTTAAACTAGCACATTCGTCGCCATGAGAACCAGATGTGCGCAGGCATGATAGATCTGAAGAAGGCTATGACCAATATCACGGAGCTGGAGGAAGAACTCAAGTCTACACGCGATGGATATGAGGAGGAAATGACGACACTCGTGGAGAAGAATGAAGATCTAAATAAGAAGCTAAAAGTATTCATGGGATTCCCCGCGACTGGAGGAGAAGACGATGATTGCACTTGCCCGGAGAACTACATCATCATCAACGACACCGACTCGGACCCGGACAATAGCGATGATAACTTTGTTGATGAAGCTGGAGCAGATATCATGGAGTCTTCGACCGATCAATTTTTCTAGTCGACCACCATAACAGTAGTAGTATTCCCCCATGTATATAGTATAGTCTGAGCGCTTTTGTAACGATAGTTAGACCGTTGTAAGCCCTTGTTTGAATTGATTGAAGTGATATGATTGTGCTTGTCTCATGTGCATATGGGTAGTGTTTTTCTCTATAGACCTCATTCTATTCTGTATTCTCATCTTTTCTAAACCCTCAGATGCCTTTGAGACCTGACAATGGATTTGCTTTCCCACCGGAGCTCACTTAGTTGATCCAGCAGCAGAATGCATTGATGCATATACTAGTCCAGAATCAGAATCAGGGGAATAACAACAACAACAACAACAACAACAACAACAACAACAACAACAACAACAACAACAACAACAACAACAACAACAACAACAACAACAACAACAACAACAACAACAATCCACCACCACCACCACATGTTGATCATTTAGCCCAATTCTTGAGGCTGAATCCGCCGGTGTACTCCAGTAGCACTGAGCCGATAGTTGCAGATGATTGGCTCCGCAAGATGGGAAGGGAGTTGACCACTGCAGGATGCACAGATGCAAATAAAGTGCGTTTTGCCGCACATCAGCTTGATGGACCCGCAGCATCATGGTGGGAGAATTTCACAACCAGTTACCCCATTGACACTGTCACATGGGACCAGTTTCAACAGGCTTTCCATACTGCCCATGTTTCAGCAGGAGCTATGGCCATGAAGAAGCGTGAGTTTCACAACTTGCACCAAGGAGGACGTACTATTGGCCAGTATGTCGATGATTTTAGTAAGCTAGCACGTTATGCTCCAGACGACGTTGCTACAGATGCAGCTAAGCAGGAGAAGTTTCTGGAAGGACTAAATGATGAGCTAAGCATGCAGTTGATGGTGGCAACCTTCAACAACTACCAGGAGTTAGTAGATAGAGCTCTCATGATTGAAGGGAAGCAGCAGTAGATTGACAACCACAAGAGGAAGTATGGACAAGGGAAGTACAACTCTGGAGCTCGGCAGAAGCCTCGTTTTACCCCGAACTCAGCAGGACCTTTTCAGCATCCCATGGAGGAGGGAGTACGCACAACCATTGTGGCCCCAAGAATGGTAATGGAAATGGAGGAAGCAACGGCCAGAACCATACCAACCCATCAACCCCAGCCAAGAAGGACCTGAGCCACATCACTTGCTACAAGTGCCAGAAGACTAGACATTATGCCAATGAATGTCCTGAAGCTAAGAATGGAAATGGCAATGGAAGCTCTGGGAAGAAGCCGAACCCTTTCAACAGGGGACAGGTGAACCACGTTAACGTGGAGGAGGTTGAAGCTCAACCAGATGCAGTAATAGGTAAGTTTTTGGTTAAGTCATTTACTGCAATCGTTCTTTTTATACTGGTGCATCGCACTCATACATATCAAGGGGATTTGTGGATAAGTATAAAGTGCCCACCTAGGTTCTTAGAACACCTATGTTAGTAAGCTCACTAGGAGCGAAGTATATGGCCAGTCAAGGATGTTTTTAGATGCCATTGACCATAGGTAGTCATGTTTTCCCCGCGGATTTAATCATTTTGGAGTCGCAAGGTTTGGATGTGATTCTGGGTAAGGATTGGCTATCGGTGTATGGAGGAAACATCGATTGCGCCAGTAAGTCAATTTTGCTTACCACCCCAGAAGGAAGAAGGATCAAGTATGTATCCCGGCATGTGCCGAAGAGGACTCAAGTGAATTCCTTATCAGGAGTTGTACAGGAGGAAGTACCAGTGGTGAAGGATTTCCCTGACGTATTTCCATAAGAGTTGCCAGGCATGCCACCGGATAGAGACATTGAGTTTTTGATTGAGCTTTTGCCAGGCACAGGGCCAATATCTAAGAGACTGTATAGGATGCCCGCAAAGGATTTGGAGGAAATTAAGAAGCAGATTAAGGAGTTACTGGATAAAGGCTATATTCGCCCAAGTTCGTCACCTTGGGGATCACCGGTGCTTCTAGTGGAGAAGAAGGACGGATCATTGAGGATGGTTGTTGATTATCGAGGATTGAATGAAGTGACAATCAAGAATAAGTACCCACTTACGATGATCAATGATCTGTTTGACCAGTTGCAAGGAGCCAAGGTATTTTCCAAGATCGATCTGCGATCAGGATACCACCACTTGAAGATTCGAGAGCAGGATATACCTAAGACAGCTTGTACCACCAGGTACGGGCTGTATGAGTATATCGTTATGTCATTTGGTCTGACTAACGCACCTGCCTATTTCATGAACATGATGAACAAGGTGTTTATCGAGTTTCTGGATAAGTTCGTCGTGGTGTTCATTGATGATATTTTGGTCTACTCGAAGAATGAAGAGGAGCATAAGGAGCATTTGTGTTTGGTACTTGGGAATCTCAGAGAACATCAGCTATATGCCAAATTCAGCAAGTGTGAGTTTTGGTTGAAGGAAGTTGGATTCCTCGGACATGTTATATCCGGAGAAGGAATAGCAGTAGACCGCACCAAAGTTGTCACTGTGACAAATTGGGAAGCACCCACGTCAGTTGGAGAGATCCGAAGTTTTCTTGGACTCGTAGGATACTATCGGAGGTTCATTGAGAATTTCTCGAAGATTGCGAAGCCCATGACAGAGTTGTTGAAGAAGGACACCAAGTTCAATTGGACTGAGGAATGTGAGGCCAGTTTCCAGGAGTTGAAGAAATGTCTGGTTACATCACCATTATTGATCCTGCGAGATCAGCGAGGATTATGAAGTTCATTGTGACACTTCTCGTTGAGGACTTGGAGCAGTGCTTATGCAAGAGGGAAGAGTTGTTTCGTATGCCTCACAACAACTAAAACCCCATGAGTTGAATTATGCTACACATGATTTGGAGTTAGCAGTCGTAGTGCATGCCTTGACGACATGGAGACATTTTCTCATCGGAAACCATTGTGAGGTGTACACGGATCACAAGAGTTCGAAGTACATCTTCACACAAAAGGAGTTGAATCTCAGGCAAAGGAGATGGTTGGAGCTCATAAAAGATTATGATATGAGATTTCATTACCACCCCGGAAAGGCTAACGTAGTAGCCGATGCGTTGAGCCGCAAGAGCCATG
The DNA here is from genome assembly GCA_963921465.1 of Triticum timopheevii. Classification (NCBI taxonomy): domain Eukaryota; kingdom Viridiplantae; phylum Streptophyta; class Magnoliopsida; order Poales; family Poaceae; genus Triticum; species Triticum timopheevii. The sequence continues at coordinate 245,560,547 of OY997266.1, forward strand.
TCAACACACTCTTGACCGGAGAGTTACCAAAGGAGCTAGCTGAAGATCTTCATGAGCTAGGTTTGGAGATAGTTCCGAGAGGCTATGTAGCAGCATTGGAAATTCAGTCAACTTTGATGGATAAGATCGGAAAAGCTCATAAGACAGACAAGGAGATTGCCGAGATAAAGGAGAAGATGAGCAAAGGAAAAGCTAAGGGATTTCGTGAGGATGAGCACGATACCTTATGGTTTGAGGGCCGCGTTTATGTGCCTAATGACATGGAGATCAGGAAGTTGATTCTAAAAGAGGCCCATGATTCACCTTATTCAATTCACCCAGGAAATACCAAGATGTATCTGTATTTGAAGGACACTTTCTGGTGGACCGGAATGAAGAAGGATATTGAGCAGTATGTAGTAGTTTCTGATGTATGTCAAAGAGTGAAGGCAGAACATCATAAGCCAGCATGATTGCTACAGCCATTGCCGATACCCGAATGGAAGTGGGATAAGCTAGGCATAGATTTTATTATGGGATTGCCTAGGACTCGTTCAGGCTATCACTCAATATGGGTTGTAGTCGATCGTTTGATGAAGGTAGCTCATTTCATCCCAGTGAAGACCACTTATACAAGAGCTAAGTTGGCCAAGATATACATGACCAAGATCGTATGTTTGCATGGAGTTCCGAGGACCATTGTATCAGATAGAGGAACCCAATTTACCTCAAAGTTCTGGAATCAGTTGCATGGAACTTTGGGTACCAGGCTACAGTTCAGTATAGCCTTTCATCCACAGACAGATGGACAGACCGAGAGAGTCAATTAGATTCAGGAGGACATGCTGAGAGCTTGTGCGCTAGATTATGGATCTAGTTGGGACGACAATTTGCCATATGCAGAGTTCTCTTACAACAACAGTTATCAATCCAGTTTGAAGATGGCCCCTTTCGAAGCTTTGTACGGAAGGAGGTGTAGGACACCATTGTTGTGGGATGAAGTTGGAGACCGTTAGTTGTTTGGACCAGATTTGATTAAAGAGTCTGAAAGGAAGGTTAAGCTGATTCGCGATAGGCTCAAGGTAGCCCAGTCCAGGCAGAAGAGCTATGCGGATTCTAAACACAAGGAAACAGTTTACGAAGTCGGAGACAGAGTTTATCTTCGTGTGTCCCCACTTCGAGGAGTTAAGCGTTCTGGAGTTAAGGGAAAGTTAGCACCATGTTTTGTGGGACCATACAAAGTTTTGGAGCGTATGGGAGAAGTTGCTTACAAGTTGGAATTACCCGAGGATTGTCAGGAGTTCATGATGTGTTCCACGTTTCCCAGTTGAAGAAGAGTCACGCAGAGATGGCTGATATACCGCTGAGAGATACAGTGCCACTGGAGACGATTCAGTTGGACAGCGATTTGACCTATGAGGAGAAACTAGTCAAGATTCTCAAGTTTGCCAGCCGAGTCACACGCAGCAAGGTTATCAAGTTTTGCAAAGTTTAGTGGAGCCATCATACTAAAGACGAAGCCACCTGGGAGCGAGAGGAAGACCTGCTGAAGGACCACCCTCACCTATTCTCAAGCCAACCCGAATCTCGAGGGCGAGATTCATCTTAAGGAGGTAAGTTTGTAACATCCCAAATTTTTAATTTGGAATGTTATACATTAGATCATCATTGCGTATCATATTTTATTGCATTTTTGGCTTGATCCTAGAAATTCTATGCAACTTGAGGACCTACGGAGAGAGTTGGCGATTTTGTTATTTTCATATTTGAGCTTTTCTCAAATTTTGAAAAGGGGATCAATTGGTTTTGATTATTTTTCTTCCTAATATTTCAAAAATAAAAATATATGAGAGGACATAAAATGACTTCTCCAAAATATGAAATATTAGAGAAAAATATTAAAATCAATTTAATTATTTTATTGGGTTTTATTGCAATTTTATTTGAATTAGAAAAATTGCACGTTTTCAAAATTGCATTTTAGGGCCAAGAAAATGTTCATCATGTTGTAAATATTTTATTTAGACGGTGAAAATTTGTTTTGGCATTTTCAGATTTTTATTTATTTTTCTAGGATTTATTTAAGTTTTGGTGGAATTTTATTTAAAAAAAATCTCCGCGCGACTGACTGGGCCGAAGGCCCAGCCGAGCCGGCCCAGCATAGCCGCCGTCTCCCGCACCGGCTCGGGACTGGAGTCCCGAGCGAAGCCGCCGCCGCCCGAGTCCGGGAGGAGCATGCCTCCCGAGACGGCCCCTCCCCCAAGCCAGCCGCCCTCCCCTCTTAAATACCACCGCCGCCGACCCCCACCACCACCCGAGCCGCCCGCCATCCCCGCCGCCAACGCCGCCGCTCGCCGATGACCGTCTGCCGCTGCCGCCTCGCTAACCCCGCCGGAGCCCCGCCGAGGTAGCCGCTCGCCGCCGCCGATTTTCTAGAGAAAACCGATTCTGGTTTTTTTAGAAAACCCTAGATTTATTTTTTAGATCGGTTAATTTTTTTCTTCTTGGTTTATTTATTCAGCGAGCGCCCGCTCGTTCGTTCATTTAAACAAACGCTGTTCACCTTTTAGCCACACACAGCGAACGTTCGTTTGTTAGCCTGTTCGTTCGTTTTTTCTTTTTCTCGGGTTTTCGCAATTATTTTCGATCGCGATTCCTGATCCGATTTTTGTTCTAGTATATCTTTTTGCTCGTTTATCGGAATCAAGTGATTCAAGCGGCTGGAGTTTCGTCTCGAAACCCTGTTTCCGTTTAATCAACTCAAACAAGTTTTTGCTACTATAAAACTTGACTTAGGTCCAGATTAGTAAACAAAGCTTGTTTCTTTCACCGTTTGAGTTTCGTTGCTTCGTTTGATTTGATTCTCTTTGCAAACCGGAGTTCTTATTTGAACTTTCTAGTTGGATCTCTTATTTGAGTTTTACCCATGAATTAGATGAGTACTTATTGTATGCTTGTTTGTTTGCGATAGAGTACCCGGAGTGCGCAGCTTGCTACTACGAGTCTCTAGGTTTCACGGATCATCAGCAAGGCAAGTAACACTTTGATCATACCTCTTTACTACCCAGTTTTATTGCATTAGATCAACCCTTAAACAATTGCATGGTTAGGATATGTTTAACATGTGGGTTCTGGGAAGTAGATGAGGTAGTACCTATTACCTGTTTATTATCAAACCTTTGGGAGTTACTTCTATGTTTGCTTATATTGTTATGCTATGCTAGTAGACGTGGATTGGGTGAGTGTATCCATGATAGATGTGAGATTGTTAATTAATGGTATACATAAGGTGGCAACTTTAATACACATCTGGGTGGATTGAGGCACCTGGGGAATCCAGTGTTGCCTGTATTTTGGAAATCTCGGGGTACCGTGTGATTCTCCTAAGGACCGCCACCCAGGCTCAAAGGGATCATGAGATTATTCATGCTAGAAACTTCCATGTGCAGCCACAAGCTACTATGGGCTCTAGCATAGTTGATTAATTCATGTGAACTCTTACAGAGGTAGACTAGCAGATGTAGGGGAAAGTAGGTGTAACTGTCTACCCATCATAAGGTGCAAACGCTTCTGAAAGACTATGTCTCGGTCATCCGTTTCTCAAACACCATGTACTGCGAGAAATCCAATGGAGGAGATCGAGTCTTGTGGGGAAAAGTGTGCAAACCTCTGCAGAGTGTACAAACTAATCATGGTTAGCCGTGTCCCCGGTTATGGACATTTTGAGTATCTAGTACCTGGATTATCATGTGAATCTCATCATGTTACTTAATTGATTCTGTTTGGGTTTAATGATGATGCTTAATTGGGATTGAGTTGGGTGAACCTTCTCAATGTTTAACAACCACCATGATAGTTAAATAAAATTTGTTCCTTTGTTGTAGGGAAAAATTGGCATTATGCAAAATTGTAACCGTAGAGCTTTCCACCAGCCATATATGCATGTAGTGATAGCATTATTTTGTTCATTACTCTCTATGTGTTACATTGCCAGCATATTCCATGTGCTTACCCATTTTCGGCCTGCAACGTTCATGTTGCAGACTTTTTAGACGACGAGTAAGGTGCCTTAGGTCGTGATCTTATAGTCAATGATGCCGTTGGAGTTGATTGATACGTCTCCAACGTATCCATAATTTTTTATTGTTCCATGCTATTATGTTACCCCTTTTGGATGTTTATGGGCTTTATTTTACACATTCATATCATTTTTGGGACTAACCTACTAATCGGAGGCCCAGCCCATATTGCTGCTTTTTTGCCTATTTTAGTATTTCGAAGAAAAGGAATATCAAACGGAGTCCAAACGGAATGAAACCTTCGGGAGCATGATTTTTGGAACGAATATGATCCAGAGAACTTGGAGTGCAAGTCAAGAAGCAATCGAGGCGGCCAGGAGATAGGAGGGCGCGCCCACCCCCTCTGGACGCGCCCCCTATCTCCTGGGCCCCTCGGGTGGCCACCGACATACTTCTTCCTCCTATATATACCCACCTACCCCGAAAACATTGAGGGAGCCAACGAAAAACAATTTCCACCGCCATAATCTTCTGTATCCGCGAGATCCCACCTTGGAGCCTTCGCCGACACCCCACCCGAGGGGGAATCGACCATGGAGGGCTTCTACATCAACACCATAGCCCCTCCGATGAGTTGTGAGTAGTTTACCACAGACCTTCGGGTCCATAGTTATTAGCTAGATGGCTTTTTCTCTCTTTTTGGATCTCAATACCATGTTCTCCCCCTCTCTTGTGGAGATCTATTTGATGTAACTCTTTTTGCGGTGTCTTTGTCGAGATCCGATGAATTGTGGGTTTATGAACAAGTTTATTTATGAGAAATATTTGAATCTCCTATGGATTCTTTTATGTATGATTGAGTTATCTTTGCAAGTCTCTTCGAATTATCAGTTTGGTTTGGCCTACTAGATTGATCTTTCTTGCCATGGGAGAAGTGCTTAGCTTTGGGTTCAATCTTGCGGTGTCCTTACCCAATGACAGAAAGGATTAAAAGGCATGTATTGTATTGTTGCCATCGAGGATAAAAATATGGGGTTTACATCATATTGCTTGAGTTTATCCCTCTACATCATGTCATCTTTCTTAATGTGTTACTATGTTCCTATGAACTTAATACTCTAGATGCATGCTGGACAACGGTCGATGTGTGGAGTAATAGTAGTAGATGAAGGCAGGAGTCGGTCTACTTGTCACGGACGTGATTCTTATATACATGATCATGCCTAGATAATCTCATAATTATTCGCTTTTCTATCAATTGCTCGACAGTAATCTGTTCACCCACCGTAATACTTATGCTATCTTGAGAGAAGCCACTAGTGAAACCTATGGCCCCCGGGTCTATCTTTTATCATATAAGCTTTCAATATACTTTTATTTGCATCTTTACTTTTCCTATCTATATTATAAAATACCAAAAATATATTTATCTTATCATACTATCTCTATCAGATCTCACTTTTGCAAGTGGCCGTGAAGGGATTGACAACCCCTTTATTGCGTTGGTTGCGAGTTCTTTGTTTGTTTGTGTAGGTGCGTGGGACTTTTGAGGAGCCTCCTACTGGATTGATACCTTGGTTCTCAAAAACTGAGGGAAATACTTATGCTACTTTGCTGCATCACCTTTTCCTCTTCAAGGAAAACCAATGCAAGCTCAGGACGTAGCAAGAAGGATTTCTGGCGCCGTTGCCCGGGAGGTCTTCGCTCAAGTCAAGACATACCAAGTACCCATCACAAACTCATCTCCCTCGCATTTACATTATTTGCCATTTGCCTCTCGTTTTCCTCTCCCCCACTTCACCCTTGCCGTTTTATTTGCCCTCTCTTTCCCAATCTTCTCCTCTCCTTTTCGCTTACCTTTTCCATTTGCTCGTGTGTTAGATCATTTGCTTTGTCGTTACGTCTAGTTCCTTATCCGCTCCTATGTCTCCCGAGTTTGAAGTTCTTCACTTCAAGAAAAGGCAAGGAGAAAACTTAAAAGATGCTTGGTATAGGATGATGGAATCTTATCTCAAGTGCACCCTAGAGGTGAACTTTAGAATTCTTCTTTGCAATTTTTATGTTGGGTTAAATAGAACGCATAGACAACTCTTGGATTGCATTGCCAAGGGAAATTTTATTTTAATTGATCCTAGTATTGCACATGAAATTATAGAGGGAATATTGGGAACACTACCTCAAAAGGGAGGACCACATCCTACCCAAGAAGAAACACAAGTGTTTGGAAAGATTTGCGAAGTAACAAAAATATTACAAAAGTCTCTTGAGCCTCTTAAAAGTGTTAGCGGAAATCTTCACCGCATGAATATGTTGATTACTATTTGCAATAAGCGGTTGGATTCTTTAGATCTAAAAATTTCCGAGTATGAAGGGAAACATAAAGAACCTCCCGGATTCGAGCATGACTCCGCTAAAAAACTGAAAGTTAAAGATGGCACTACTTAGATCTATCTTCGCTTTTATGCCTAGCTAGGGGCGTTAAACGATAGCGCTAGTTGGGAGGCAACCCAATTTTATTTATGTTTTTTTTGTTTCTGTTTAGTTATAAATTTTGCATCTACCTTCTGGTTAGATGTGTTTTTATGTTTTAGTTAGTGTTTGTGCCAAGTAGAACCTATAGGATAACCTATGGTGATAGTTAATTTGATTCTGCTGAAAAATAGAAACTTTTCGTGCACAAAATTAGTTTTGTTAAATCACAGAAACGTGATTTTGCGTTGATTCTTTTTTCTGCTGATAAATAGAAAAATTTCCCAGGACGTCCTATTTTGGTAGGACTTTTAAAGTTCCATAAGTATGCGTTAGTTACAGATTGCTACAGACTGTTCTGTTTTTGACAGATTCTGTTTTTCGCGTGTTGTTTGCTTATTTTGATGCATCTATGGCTAGTATTAAGTGGTATGAACCATACAGAACTTGGAATACAGTAGGTTTAACACCAATATAAATAAATCATGATTTGATTACAGTGCCTTATGTGGTGGTTTTGTTTTCTTTCACTAACGGAGCTTATGAGATTTCCTGTTGAGTTTTGTGTTGTGAAGTTTTCAAGTTTTGGGTAAAGATTTGATAGACTATGGAATAAGGAGTGGCAAAAGCCTAATCTTGGGGATGCCCAAGGCACCCCAAGATATTCAAGAGTAGCCAAAAGCCTGATCTTGGGGATGCCCCGGGAAGGCATCCCCTCTTTCGTCTTCGTTCATTGGTAACTTTACTTGGAGCTATATTTTTATTTGCCACATGATATGTGTTTTTCTTGGAGCGTCGTGTATTATATTAGTCTTTGATTTTTAGTGTACCACAATCATACTTTCTTTACACACCTTTTGGGAGAAGCCCACTTGATTGAAATTCGTTAGAATACTCTATGTGCTTCACTTATATCTTTTGAGCTTGATAGTTTTTGCTCTAGTGCTTCACTTCTATCTTTTAGAGCACGGCGGTGGCTCAATTTTGTAGAAATTGCTAGTCTCTCATGCTTCACTTACATTATTTTGAGAGTCTCTTAGAACAGCATGGTATTTGCTATGGTTATAAAATTGGTCCTAGAATGGTAGGCATCCAAGTTGGGTATAATAAAAACTATCATAGGAAGTGAATTGGATGCTATGATCAATTTGATACTTGATAATTGTTTTGAGATATGGAGGTAGTGATATTAAAGTCATGCTAGTTGGGTGATTATGAATTTAAAGAATGCTTGTGTTGAAGTTAGCAAGTCCCGTAGCATGCACGTATGGTTAAAGTTGTGTAACTAATTTGAAACATGAAGTGTACTTGGATTGTGCATCCTTATGAGTGGCGGTCGGGGACGAGCGATGGTCTTTTCCTAACAATCTATCCCTCTAGGAGCATGCGCGTAGTGATTGGTTTTTGATGACTTCTAAATTTTTGCAATAAGTATATGAGTTCTTTTGACTAATGTTGAGTCCATGGATTATACGCACTTTTACCTTTCCACTATTGCTAGCCTCTTCGGTATCGTGCATTGCCCTTTCTCACCTTGAGAGTTGGTGCAAACTTCACCGGTGCATCCAAACCCCGTGATACGATACGCCCTATCACACATAAACCTCCTTATATCTTCCTCAAAACAGCCACCATACCTACCTATTGTGGCATTTCCATAACCATTCCGAGATATATTATCATGCAACTTTCCACCGTTCCGTTTATCATCATGACATACAATACTTTTGTCATATTTCCATTGCATGATCATGTAGTTGACATCGTATTTGTGGCAAAGCCACCATGCATAATTTTTCATACATGCCACTCTTGATTCATTGCACCATCCCGGTACACCGCCGGAGCCATTCATATAGAGTCATATCTTGTTCTAGTTTTGAGTTGTAATTCATATGTTGTAATCAATAAAAGTGTGATGATCATCATTATTAGAGCATTGTCCCAAAGAAAAAAAAGAAAAGGAAAAAAAGAAAGGCCAAAAGAAAAAAAGAAAGGCCCAAAAAAATAAAAAGAAAAAAAGAAAAAGAAAAAATAAAAAAGGGCAATGTTACTATCTCTTTTTCCACACTTGTGCTACAAAGTAGCACCATGTCTTTCATATAGTGAGTCTCATATGTTGTCACTTCCATATACTAGTGGGAATTTTTGATTATAGAACTTGGCTTGTATATTTCTACGATGGGCTTCCTCAAATGCCCTAGGTCTTCGTGAGCAAGAAAGTTGGATGCACACCCACTAGTTTTCTTTTGTTGAGCATTCATTTATAGCTCTAGTGCATCCGTTGCATGGCAATCCCTACTCCTCATATTTACATCAATTGATGGGCATCTCCATAGCCCATTGATTATCCTCGTCATGTGAGACTTTCTCCTTTTTTTGTCTTCTCCGCACAATCCCCATCATCATATTCTATTCCACCCATAGTGCTATATCCATGGCTCACGCGCATGTATTGCGTGAAGGTTGAAAAAGTTTGAGATTATTTAAGTACGAAACAATTGCTTGGCTTGTCATCGGGGGTGTAGAATTTGGGAACATCTTTGTGTGACGAAAATGAAGCATAGCCTAACTATATGATTTCGTAGGGATGAACTTTCTTTAGCCATGTTATTTTGAGAAGACATGATTGCTTTGATTAGTATGCTTGAAGTATTAAAACTTCTTTTGTCAATATGAACTTCTATTTTGAATCATTTGGATCTGAACATTCATGCCACAATAAAGAAAATTACATGGAGAATTATGCTAGGTAGCATTCCACATCAAAAATTCTGTTTTTAGCATTTACCTACTCGAGGACGAGCAGGAATTAAGCTTGGGGATGCTTGATACATCTCCAATGTATCTATAATTTTTGATTGTTCCATGCTATTATATTACCCCTTTTGGATGTTTATGGGCTTTATTTTACACATTTATAACATTTTTGGGACTAACCTACTAACCGGAGGCCCAGCACATATTGCTGTTTTTTTTTTGCCTATTTTAGTATTTCGAAGAAAAGGAATATCAAACGGAGTCCAAATGGAATGAAACCTTCGGGAGCGTGATTTTTGGAACGAACGTGATCCAAAGAACTTGGAGTGCAAGTCAAGAAGCAATCGAGGCGGCCAGGAGATAGGAGAGCGCGCCCACCCCCTCTGGGCGCGCCCCCTGTCTCCTGGGCCCATCGGGTGGCCACCGACGTACTTATTCCTCCTATATATACCCACGTACCCCGAAAACATCGAGGGAGCCAACGAAAAACAATTTCCACCGCCATAACCTTCTGTATCTGCGAGATCCCACCTTGGAGCCTTCGCCGGCGCTCCACCGGGGGGGGGGGGGAATCGACCACGGAGGGCTACTACATCAACACCATAGCCCCTTCGATGAGTTGTGAGTAGTTTACCACAGACCTTCGGGTCCATAGTTATTAGCTAGATGGCTTCTTCTCTCTTTTCGGATCTCAATACCATGTTCTCCCCCTCTCTTGTGGAGATCTATTTGATGTAACACTTTTTGCGGTGTGTTTGTCGAGATCCGATGAATTGTGGGTTTATGATCAAGTTTATCTATGAGAAATATTTGGATCTCCTCTGAATTCTTTTATGTATGATTGATTTATGTTTGCAAGTCTCTTCGAATTATCAGTTTGGTTTGGCCTACTAGATTGATCTTTCTTGCCATGGGAGAAGTGCTTAGCTTTGGGTTCAATCTTGCGGTGTCCTTACCCAGTGACAGAAAGGGTTGCAAGGCACGTATTGTATTGTTGCCATCGAGGATAAAAAGATTGGGTTTACATCATATTGCTTGAGTTTATCCCTTTACATCATGTCATCTTTCTTAATGCGTTACTCTATTCTTATGAACTTAATACTCTAGATGCATGCTGGATAGCGGTCGATGTGTGGAGTAATAGTAGTAGATGCAGGCAAGAGTCGGTCTACTTGTCACGGACGTGATGCCTATATACATGATCATGCCTAGATAATCTCATAATTATTCGCTTTTCTATCAATTGCTCGACAGTAATTTGTTTACCCACCGTAATACTTATGCTATCTTGAGAGAAGCCATTAGTGAAACCTATGGCCCCCGGGTCTATCTTTTATCATATAAGCTTTCAATATACTTTTATTTGCATCTTTACTTTTCCTATCGATATTATAAAATACCAAAAATATATTATCTTATCAGACTATCTCTATCAGATCTCACTTTCGCAAGTGGACGTTAAGGGATTGACAACCCCTTTATTGCGTTGGTTGCGAGTTCTTTGTTTGTTTGTGTAGGTGTGTGGGACTTTTGAGGAGCCTCCTACTAGATTGATACATTGGTTCTCAAAAACTGAGGGAAATACTTATGCTACTTTGCTGCATCACCCTTTCCTCTTCAAGGAAAACCAACGCAAGCTCAAGACATAGCATTGATGGACTCGCTTTATCTTCCAAGCCTTTCGCTGTTATCGTTACTAGATGGCCTTAAGCCATATTTATTGTAATAAGTTCTCTTTTGAGACATTCGATGTAATAAGTGTGTGATTGCTACTCTCTTATAAATCCTTCAAGTACTGTGCGTGTCAGCATTACCGATCCAGGGATGACACTGGTGCACAGAGATCAGACTGTATGAGGTCTGGTCACTACAAAACAACTATCGATATCTCATGGTGGTCAACCATTTATGGTTTCTCCTGCAGGAAATTGGGTATGGGCTTCATTCTCACCGTATACTCTACGATTGGCAACAGCTGCCTTGTACAAAGAAAAAATACTTATACCATTCTAAGGTTTTAAGCAAGGTTTTGATCGTCGTCTCTCTACTATAGGTAACTCACTCAGATTTACCATCCCACATAGCAAGGCGAATAATAAGAGTAAGTCGGTATGGTGATCAATCCATCCCGCACCTAGATAATTACCTTTTATATGGTTTAGCGAATCTCGCATTCTAACTCTCGGTCATCCTCACAAGCATTGCAGAATTTCTCTTGTCAACGAACCAAGTTCGTATAATCCATTGATTTTGCAAGCCAGACAAACAACTACCGTTCTTTCACAACTCTCAGGTTTTGCGTAATCCTATAAAATCTTCGGTTGATAAAGTCGTATCCTCTTCCAGGCTTTTTCCTTCAGCAAGGGTGTGCTTGCTTCCTGGCAGGTCCTCGGGCCTGTGGGTTATAGCCCATCTCATCACTTGTAAACCTTGAACTCATCATCAAGGCAACTGATCATTATTCCAACATACAGCTTCCTAGCATTCTCAAATCCATCCAATTGTATTGTCTCCCTTCCTTCTATTGGTACCAAACTAAGACATGATTACTCAGATTCATCATGGATTTACAATTGCTCCATATTACCAACATTCTACCTCCTTTACATCCAATAATACTTCATCCCTTCATATTCTTGGGATATCCCACATATCGCGACAAAACTCGTACTTATTTTGTCCGAAGTCCACTTCGTGGAATATCATTTTCTTTACCAGGGGTCAAGGGGTCTCACAATTACTACCACCCTTGAAATGCACAAACTTATCCATAGACCATATTTCTCATATCCTCGAAATTGGTCAAAATCCTTCTTCATAGAGTAACAACTCATAAGATCCCAATAAGTACCAATGATGCTAACTTTATTGATTCTCAAAGTATTACAATCTCCTGCATTTCCATTACATGCCTCACCTCAACACCTCGATGTAAAAGGATTGTTCCCACTACTACTACTACATTTCTTTTGTTGCTAACTTAACTATTTAGCACAAGCCTCCTTCCTCTTGGGACAATCTCTTACAAAGTGCCCTGCTTCATTACAGAAGAAGCATATTACTTCTGACAAGTCTCGAGGTTTCCTTTTTGGGCAACCGCTGAAGTAGTGCCCTGACTCCTTGCACCAGAAACAGGTGATATGACTCAGGTGCTTCCTGGTATCCAATCTACTTCTCTTCCTGGATTTTTCCATTCCAATCAGGGCTTCTATTTCCTGTGGGTCATACTCTACTTCCTTTGTCGGGAATTCTACTAGATCCCCATTCACACCATCCTGGGAGACGTGTCCTTCTTCTCCACATGAATAGCATGACTTGGTGCAGGCTTTAATTTTGTTTCCTTTGTGTGTGTCCTCCACCTCTTCCTTCATCATAGGTTCTTCTAAAGTTTCCTTGTGGGCTCCTTTCATTGTTTCTTTCTTATGCTGGATGGTTCTTTGTACCATGGGGTAAATGTGACACTGAGCAGGGTAGTGGGTAGTTCCTTCACACAAGAAACAAGTAATCTACCTAGTTGGGCATTCTTCAGCTAGGTGACTTCCTTCACAATTAGGGCATTCATCCTTGTGCTCCTTATGGTTGTGTCCTTTTTCTCCACAGAGCTTGCATGCACAAGATTTCTTCATACCATTTCCATAAGGCTTCATCTTCTGGAACACAAGCCGAGATTTTAGCAGAGTCAACTTAAATTCTTCCCAAGTGGTTACTCCTTGCCATCCATTGATGGTTTGGTACATTCTCCACCAAGTAGCAGCACCTCTTTCAAAGCATTGAAGAGCATGCTGGGCCATATCCTTTCCGGCTATAGGGTTATTCTTCATGTGATCCTCCATGTTCTGAATCCATCGGTCCGTCTCCAATTGACTTATCGGTCCAGATAATATGAGCTCATATCCATTCATCCTCTATTGGGTCCAGGGGTTTTGGGGTGAGATAAGAAAGATAGAGAGGGATACACACAATACAAACAATATTTTTTTAAAGACTTTTTGGGTGTCGGAAAAAAACATCAAACAAATGACAGCTCACAATCATCGCATCTAATGTAAGTATATAACAGGGGTTTGGTCTTCTAAAGGTCAATAAATCTTCCAAGTCATAAACTCTTCAAGTCTTGTTCATGTCTTCGATGACATCTTCCGATAATGCTTGTCCTTCTCAAGTTCCTCTGCCAGATCTCTGTTGATGTGAAGTCTCTGGGGACATCCTTTAATATTTTTGGAGTTGCATTCCAAACTTCTGGGTTTCAACATCCTTGGCATGCGCCATGGTTCTACTGTCCTTTAGTTCCTGACAAATCTCCGGTATCTCGAGGTTTTAGCTCCTCCTACTTGGCTACTTTCAGCTTCTGGTTCCTGAGTTCTTCATGAATTGCCTCCTTATCAAATATGACTTCCTAAAGGTCCCTCTAAAATTCTTCATGTAATACTCCAGATCCTGGCGATGCACCAGCTAAGGTTAAAATTGCATCCTTTGCTAACAGATGCTCCATCAGCCTTCTACCATCCAATCCTTCCATGCATCTACATGCTTAACTCCGCACGGTGACGATAGCATAAGCGTGCAATAACACCATGGTTAGCCGAGTCTATGCCCATGTTACTGTCATGAGTTTTCATTCCATAATTGATATCTCCTGTCTTAGGGTTTTCTTGACAAAAACTTTGAGTTCTAATGATCCATGTTCCGGTCTTTTTCCGATACACCTTGATCACGGGTATTGACAGCTTCCTTAGTCTGCCAAGTTCCATAAGGGGTGCCTTCCTAGGTCATACAAATCTGGAAATATTCTACAGGGCCTTCAAATTCTCCTAGTCTTCGGAGTCTTCAACCGTTGTAGTTTCCTTCATACTAATGCATGATAAAAATCCTCTTTATTCCAAAGTAGTGTTAGCAGCTTGATATGTTGTACTTCTTAGAGTGGTCTCATCAGCCGAATCTTCATGTGGTCAAAAGGGGAAAGGGTATAATCTAACTAAAAGGGAATATTTGAATAAGCTCAGAAGAGAAGAGAGGTAAGAGATCTTTTTTTGAAAATAAAGTAGTAGAGAAAAATCTTCCTATGGACTTGCCATTTTCTAGGGTCACGTCCTACAGTCAACATGTGCTCTAATACCATCTTGTAGCGACCCGACCTTAGACGGTCAAGTGTCTGTGCTTAAGTGTCATCCCTGGATCGGTACGTTGACACACACAGTACTCGAGGATTTATAACAGAGGCAAATCACATGTATAAAGTAACGTAAATACTATTATCTCAATCCATAAAGCGGAAGAAACAACATGGTTGTGGATTCCCATCAACACCAACGGCAAAGTTGAGTGTAGAAATCATAACCCTAACGTATCACTTACTCGTCGTAAGATTCCTGCAACATGAGATGTTGCAGCCATGTAGGTCAGTACATTGAATGTACTGGCAAATTCACACCATAGGATAATGATGAATAATAGCTATCACTACATGCATATTTGGCTGGAGGAGTGTCTAAGTTTAATTTTGCATAAAGCCAGTTTTTCCCTACAACAAAGAATATATTTTATTTAACTACAAAGTTTGTTGAAAACATTGAGAAGGTTCCTCCAACTCAATCCCAAATTATCATCAATAACCCAACAAATTATTTATGTAACGTGATGAGATCAACATGATAATTCAAGAACCAGATACTCAAGATGTCCATAACTGGGGACACGGCTGTTGGGGAACGTAGCAGAAATTCAAAATTTTCCTACGTGTCACCAAGATCTATCTATGGAGAAACCAGCAACGAGGGGAAGGAGAGTGCATCTACATACCCTTGTAGATCACTAAGCGGAAGCGTTCAAGTGAACGGGGTTGATGGAGTCGTACTCGTCGTGATTTAAATCACCGATGATCAAGTGCCGAACGCACGGCACCTCCGCGTTCAACACACGTACAGCCCGGTGACGTCTCCCACACCTTGATCCAGCAAGGAGAGAGGGAGAGGTTGAGGAAGACTCCATCCAGCAGCAGCACAACAGCGTGGTGGTGGTGGAGGAGCGTGGTAGTCCAGCAGGGCTTCGCCAAGCACCGCGAGATATGAGGAGAAGGGAGAGAGGTAGGGCTGCGCCAAGAGGGAGAAGTTCTCGTGTGTTCTGGGCAGCCCAATGCCTCAATATATATAGGGGGAGAGGGGGCTGCGCCCCCCTCTAGGGTTTCCCACCCCAACGGGTGCGGCCAGCCCTAGATGGGACTTGGGGAGGCGGCCAAGAGGGGGAGGAGAGGGAGGCGCAGGGAGCATGGGCCTTAGGGCCCATCTGCCCTAGGGTTTGCCCCCTCCCACTCTCCCCTGCGCCTTGGGCCCCTTGTGGGGGGCGCACCAGCCCACCTGGGGCTGGTTCCCTCCCACACATGGCCCATGCAGCCCTCCGGGGTTGGTGGCCCCACTTGGTGGACCCCCGGGACCCTCCTGGTGGTCCCGGTACGTTACCGATAAACCCCGAAACTTTTCCGGTGACCAAAACAGGACTTCCCATATATAAATCTTTACCTCCGGACCATTCCGGAACTCCTCGTGACGTCCGGGATCTCATCCGGGACTCCGAACAACATTCGGTAACCACATACAAGCTTCCTTTATAACCATTGCATCATCGAACCTTAAGTGTGTAGACCCTACGGGTTCGGGAGACATGCAGACATGATGGAGATGACTCTCCGGTCAATAACCAACAGCGGGATCTGGATACCCATGTTGGCTCCCACATGTTCCACGATGGTCTCATCGGATGAACCACGATGTCAAGGACTCAATCGATCCCGTATACAATTCCCTTTGTCTATCGGTACGATACTTGCCCGAGATTCGATCGTCGGTATCCCGATACCTTGTTCAATCTCGTTACCGGCAAGTCTCTTTACTCGTTCCGTAACACATCATCCCATGATCGACTCCTTGATCACATTGTGCACATTATGATGATGTCCTACCGAGTGGGCCCAGAGATACCTCTCCGTTTACACGGAGTGACAAATCCCAGTCTCGATTCGTGCCAACCCAACAGACACTTTCAGAGATACCTGTAATGCACCTTTATAGCCACCCAGTTACGTTGTGACGTTTGGTACACCCAAAGCATTCCTACGGTATCCGGGAGTTGCACAATCTCATGGTCTAAGGAAAAGATACTTGACATTAGAAAATCTTTAGCATACGAACTACACGATCTTTGTGCTAGGCTTAGGATTGGGTCTTGTCCATCACATCATTCTCCTAATGATGTGATCCCGTTATCAACGACATCCAATGTCCATAGCCAGGAAACCATGACTATCTGTTGATCACAACGAGCTAGTCAACTAGAGGCTCACCAAGGACAGATTGTGGTCTATGTATTCACACGTGTATTACGATTTCCGGATAATACAGTTATAGCATGAATAAAAGACAATTATTATGAACAAGGAAATATAATAATAACACTTTTATTATTGCCTCTAGGGCATATTTCCAACAGTCTCCCACTTGCACTAGAGTCAATAATCTAGTTCACATCGATATGTGATTAACACTCAAGGTCACATCCCCATGTGACTAACACCCAAAGAGTTTACTAGAGTCAATAATCTAGTTCACATTACCATGTGATTAACACTCGATGAGTTCTGGGTTTGATCATGTTATGCTTGTGAGAGATGTTATAGTCAACGGGTCTGAACCTTTCAGATCCGTGTGTGCTTTACAAATCTCTATGTCATCTCCTAGATGTAGCTACCACATTCTATTTGGAGCTATTCCAAATAACTGTTCTACTTGGAGCTATTCTAAATTGTTGCTCCATTATACGTATCCGGTATCTCTACTCAGAGCTATCCGGATAGGTGTTAAGCTTGCATCGACGTAACCCTTTACGACGAACTCTTTTACCACCTCCATAATCGAGAAAATTCCTTAGTCCACTAGTTACTAAGGATAACTTTGACCGTTGTCCCGTGATCCATTCTTGGATCACTCTTGTACCCCTTGACTGACTCATGGCAAGGCACACTTCAGGTGCGGTACACAGCATAGCATACTGTAGAGCCTACGTCTTAAGCATAGGGGACGACCTTCGTCCTTTCTCTCTATTCTACCGTGGTCGAGCTTTAAGTCTTAACTTCATACCTTACAACTCAGGCAAGAACTCCTTCTTTGACTGATCCATCTTGAACACCTTCAAGATCATGTCAAGGAATGTGCTCATTTGAAAGTACCATTAAGCGTTTTGATCTATCCTTATAGATCTTGATGCTCAATGCTCAAGTAGCTTAATCCAGGCTTTCCATTGAAAAACACTTTCCAAATAACCCTATATGCTTTCCAGAAATTCTACATCATTTCTGATCAACAATATGTCAACAACATATACTCATCAGAAATTCTATAGTGCTCCCACTCACTTCTTTGGAAATACAAGTTTCTCATAAACTTTGTATAAACCCAAAATCTTTGATCATCATCAAAGCATACATTCCAACTCCAAGATGCTTACTCCAGTCCTTAGAAGGATTGCTAGAGCTTTGCATACTTATTAGCATCTTTCAGGATTGACAAAACCTTCCGGTTTGTATCACATACAACCTTTCCTCAAAAAAAACATCGAGGAAACAATGTTTTGACGTCCTATCTGCAAGATTTCATAAATAATGCAGTAATCGCTAATATAATTCCAACAGACTCTTAGCATCGCTACGAATGAGAAAGTCTCATCGCAGTCAACTCCTTGAACTTGTCGGAAAACATCTTAACGACAAGTCGAGCTTTCTTAATGGTGATACTTACCATCATTGTCCGTCTTCCTTTTAAAATCCATATGTACCTAACAGCCTTACGACCATCAAGTAGTTCTTCCAAAGTCTACACTTTGTTTTCATATATGGATCCTCTCTCGGATTATATGGCCTCGAGCCATTTATCGGAATCCGGACCCACCATCGCTTCTCCATAGCTCGTAGGTTCATTGTTGTCTAGCAACATGACTTCCAAGACAGGATTACCGTACCATTCTGAAGCAGTACGCATCCTTGTCACCCTACGAGGTACGGTAGTGACTTGATCCAAAACTCTATGATCACTATCATAAGCTTCTACTTCAATTGGTGTAGGTGCCACAGGAACAACTTGTTGTGCCCTGCTACACACTTGTTGAAGTGACGGTTCAATAACCTCATCAAGTCTCCACCATCCTCCCACTCAATTCTTTCGAGAGAAACTTTTCCTCGAGAAAGGACCCGATTCTAGAAACAATCCCTTATTGCTTCCAGATCTGAGACAGGAGGTATACCCAACTGTTTTGGGTGTCCTATGAAGATGCATTTATCCGCTTTGGGTTCGAGCTTATCAGCCTGAAACTTTTCCACGTAAGCGTCGCAGCCCCAAACTTTTAAGAAATGACATCTTAGGTTTCTCTAAACCATAGTTCATACGGTGTCATCTCATCGGAATTACATGGTGCCCTATTAAAGTGAGTGCGGTTGTCTCTAATGCCTAACCCATGAACAATAGTGGTAATTTGATAAGAGACATCAAGGTACGCACCATATCCAATAGGGTGCAACTATGATGTTCGGACACACCATCCCACTATGGTGTTCCAGGCTGTATTAGTTGTGAAACAATTTCCACAATGTCTTAATTCTGTGCCAAACTCGTAATTCAGATATTCATCTCTATGATCATATCATAGATCTTTTATCCTCTTGTCACGACAATCTTTCAACTTCACCCTGAAATTACTTGAACCTTTCAATAATTCAGACTCGTGATTTATCAAGTAAATGTACTCAACATCTACTCAAATCATCTGTGAAGTAAGAACATAATGATATCCACTACATGCCTCAGCACTCATTGGACTGCACACATCAAAATGTATTACTTCCAACAAGTTGCTTTCTGGTTCCATTTTACTGAAACCGAGGCTTTCAGTCATCTTGCCCATGTGGTATGATTTGCATGTCTCAAGTGATTCAAAATCAAGTGAGTTCAAACGGTCCATCTGCATGGAGTTTCTTCATGCATATACACCAATAGACATGGTTCGCATGTCTCAAACCTTTCAAAAATGAGTGAGTCCAAAGATCCATCAACATGGAGCTTCTTCATGCGTTTTATACCATTATGACTTACATGGCAGTTCCACAAGTAGGCGGTACTATCATTACTATCTTTTGGCATGAAAATGTGTATCACTACGATCGAGATTCAATAAACCATTCAATTTAGGTGCAAGACCATTGAAGGTATTATTCAAATAAACAGAGTAACCGTTATTCTCCTTAAATGAATAACCGTATTGCGATAGACATAATCCAATCATGTCTATGTTCAACGCAAACACCAAATAACAATTATTTAGGTTTAACACCAATCTCTTTGGTAGAGGGAGCGTGCGATGCTTGATCATATCAAGCTTGGAAAAACTTCCAACACATATCGTCATCTCACCTTTAGCTAGTCTCCGTTTATTCCGTAGCCTTTTGTTTCGAGTTACTAACACTTAGCAACCGAACCGGTATCTAATACCCTGGTGCTACTAGGAGTACTAGTAAAGTACACATTAACACAATGTATATCCAATATACTTCTATCGACCTTGCCAGCCTTCTCATCTACCAAGTATCTAGGGTAATTCTGCTCCAATGGTTGTTCCCCTTATTACAGAAGCACTTAGTCTCGGGTTTGGGTTTAACCTTGGGTTTCTTCACTAGAGCAGCAGCTGATTTGCCGTTTCATGAAGTATCCCTTCTTGCCCTTGCCCTTCTTGAAACTAGTGGTTTCACCAACCATCAACAATTGATGCTCCTTCTTGATTTCTACTTTTGTGGTGTCAAACATCGCGAATATCTCAAGGATCATCATATATGTCCCTAATATATTATAGTTCATCACGAAGTTCTAGCAGCTTGGTGGCAATGACTTTCGGAGAAACATCGCTATCTCATCTGGAAGATCAACTCCCACTCGATTCAAATGATTGTTGTACTCAGACAATCTGAGCACAGGCTCAACAATTGAGCTTTTCTCCCTTAGTTTGTAGGTTAAGAAAATCGTCGGAGGTCTTATACCTCTTGACGTGGGCACGGGCCAGAAATCCCAATTTCAGCCCTCAAAACATCTCATATGTTTCGCGACGTTTCAAAAACGTCTTTGGTGCCTCAATTCCAAACCGTTTAACTGAACTATCACGTAGTTATCAAAATGTGTATGTCAGATGTTCGCAACATCCACATACAACGTTCGAGGTTCAGCACACTGAGCGGTGCATTAAGGACATAAGCCTTCTATGAAGCAATGAGGACAATCCTCAGTTTACGGACCTAGTCCGCATAATTGCTACTATCAACTTTCAACTAATTTTTTTCCTAGGAACATATCTAAACAGTAGAACTATAGCGTGAGCTACGACATAATTTGCAAAATCCTTTTGACTATGTTCAGGATAATTAAGTTCATCTTATGAACTCCCACTCAGATAGACATCCCTCTGGTCATCTAAGTGATCACATGATCCGAGTCAAACTAGGCCGTGTCCGATCATCACGTGAGACGGACTAGTCATCATCGGTGAACATCTTCATGTTGATCGTATCTTCTATACGACTCATGCTCGTCCTTTCGGTCTCCGTGTTCCGAAGCCATGTCTGTACATGCTAGGCTCGTCAAGTTAACCCTAAGTGTATTGCATGTGTAAATCTGTCTTACACCCGTTGTATGTGAACGTAAGGATCTATCACACCCGATCATCACGTGGTGCTTCGAAGCGACGAACTGTAGCAACGGTGCACAGTTAGGGGAGAACACTTCTTGAAATTGTTGTAAGGGATCATCTTATTTACTATCGTCGTTCTAAGTAAACAAGATGCATAAACATGATAAACATCACATGCAATCAAATAGTGACATGATATGGCCAATATCATTTTGCTCCTTTTGATTTCCATCTTCGGGGCTCCATGATCATCATCGTCACCGGCATGACACCATGATCTCCATCATCGTGTCTTCATGAAGTTGTCTCGCCAACTATTACTTCTACTACTACAGCTAACGGTTAGCAATAAAGTAAAGTAATTACATGACGTTTATGTTGACACGCAGGTCATAAATAAATTAAGACAACTCCTATGGCTCCTGCCGGTTGTCATACTCATCGACATGCAAGTCGTGATTCCTATTACAAGAACATGATCAATCTCATACATCACATATATCATTCATCACATCCTTTTGGCCATATCACATCACATAGCATACCCTGCAAAAACAAGTTAGACGTCCTCTAATTGTTGTTTGCATGTTTTACGTGGCTGCTATGGGTTTCTAGCAAGAACGTTTCTTACCTACGCAAAGACCACAACGTGATATGCCAATTGCTATTTACCCTTCATAAGGACCCTGTTGATCGAATCCAATCCGACTAAAGTGGGAGAGACAGACACCCGCCAGCCACCTTATGCAACTAGTGCATGTTTGTCGGTGGAACCGGTCTCACGTAAGCGTACGTGTAAGGTTGGTCCGGGCCGCTTCATCCCACGATGCCGCCGAATCAAGATAAGACTAGTAACGGCAAGCATATTGAACAAAATCAATGCCCACAACTACTTTGTGTTCTACTTGTGCAAAGAATCTACGCAATAGACCTAGCTCATGATGACACTGTTGGGGAACGTAGTAGAAATTCAAAATTTTCCTACGTGTCACCAAGATCTATCTATGGAGAAACCAGCAACGAGGGGAAGGAGAGTGCATCTACATACCCTTGTAGATCGCTAAGCGGAAGCGTTCAAGTGAACGGGGTTGATGGAGTCGTACTCGTCGTGATTCAAATCACCGATGATCAAGTGCCGAACGCACGGCACCTCCGCGTTCAACACACGTACAGCCCGGTGACGTCTCCCACACCTTGATCCAGCAAGGAGAGAGGGAGAGGTTGAGGAAGACTCCATCCAGCAGCAGCACAACGGCATGGTGGTGGTGGAGGAGCGTGGTAGTCCAGCAGGGCTTCGCCAAGCACCGCGAGATATGAGGAGAAGGGAGAGAGGTAGGGCTGCGCCAAGAGGGAGAAGTTCTCGTGTGTTCTGGGCAGCCCAATGCCTCAATATATATAGGGGGAGAGGGGGCTGCGCCCCCCTCTAGGGTTTCCCACCCCAAGGGGTGCGGCCAGCCCTAGATGGGACTTGGGGAGGCAGCCAAGAGGGGGAGCAGAGGGAGGCGCAGGGAGCATGGGCCTTAGGGCCCATCTGCCCTAGGGTTTGCCCCCTCCCACTCTCCCCTGCGCCTTGGGCCCCTTGTGGGGGGCGCACCAGCCCACCTGGGGCTGGTTCCCTCCCACACATGGCCCATGCAGCCCTCCGGGGTTGGTGGCCCCACTTGGTGGACCCCCGGGACCCTCCCGGTGGTCCCGGTACGTTACCGATAAACCCCGAAACTTTTCCGGTGACCAAAACAGGACTTCCCATATATAAATCTTTACCTCCGGACCATTCCGGAACTCCTCGTGACGTCTGGGATCTCATCCGGGACTCCGAACAACATTCGGTAACCACATACAAGCTTCCTTTATAACCCTAGCGTCATCGAACCTTAAGTGTGTAGACCCTACGGGTTCGGGAGACATGCAGACATGACGGAGATGACTCTCCGATCAATAACCAACAACGGGATCTGGATACCCATGTTGGCTCCCACATGTTCCACGATGATCTCATCGGATGAACCATGATGTCAAGGACTCAATCGATCCCGTATACAATTCCCTTTGTCTATCGGTACGATACTTGCCCGAGATTCGATCGTCGGTATCCCGATACCTTGTTCAATCACGTTACCGGCAAGTCTCTTTACTCGTTCCGTAACACATCATCCCGTGATCAACTCCTTGATCACATTGTGCACATTATGATGATGTCCTACCGAGTGGGCCCAGAGATACCTCTCCGTTTACACGGAGTGACAAATCCCAGTCTCGATTCGTGCCAACCCAACAGACACTTTCGGAGATACCTGTAATGCACCTTTATAGCCACCCAGTTACGTTGTGACGTTTGGTTCACCCAAAGCATTCCTACGGTATCCGGGAGTTGCACAATCTCATGGTCTAAGGAAAAGATACTTGACATTAGAAAAGCTTTAGCATACGAACTACACGATCTTTGTGCTAGGCTTAGGATTTGGTCTTGTCCATCACATCATTCTCCTAATGATGTGATCCCGTTATCAACGACATCCAATGTCCATAGCCAGGAAACCATGACTATCTGTTGATCACAACGAGCTAGTCAACTAGAGGCTCACCAGGGACAGATTGTGGTCTATGTATTCACACGTGTTTTACGATTTCCGGATAATACAGTTATAGCATGAATAAAAGACAATTATTATGAACAAGGAAATATAATAATAACACTTTTATTATTGCCTCTAGGGCATATTTCCAACAACGGCTAACCATGATTAGTTTGTACACTCTGCAGAGGTTTGCGCACTTTTCCCCACAAGACTCGATCTCCTCCATTGGATTTCTCGCACTACATGGTGTTTGAGAAACGGATGACCGAGACACAGTCTTTCAGAAACATTTACTCTCTACTCTGGGCGGACCGGTACACCTACATTCCCCCTACATCTGCTAGTCTTCCTCTTCAAGAGCTCACGCAACTTATTCAACTATGCCAGAGCCCATAATGGCTTCTGGCTGCACACGAAAGTTTCTAGCATGAATAATCTTATGATCCCTTTGAGCCTGGGTGGCATTCCATAGGGTAATCACACAGGTCCTCCGGGATTCCTTTGGGAAAGCACTGGGTTCTCCAGGTGCCCAGGAAAACCACTGGGTGCTCCATGATGCCCCTACCATTCCACCCAGATGTGTATTAAAGTAGCCACCTTAAGTTAACCATTTATAATAACACTCACATCTGTCATGATTCACTCAAACCAAACCACGTCTACGAGCATAACATAGCAGTATAAGCATAACATAATAACTCCCAATGGTCTGATAATAAACAGGGCAATAGGTTCCTACCTCGTCAACTACTTCCCAATACCCACATGTTATCAACTACTAACCATACAATGTTTGAGGGTTGAAACTAATGCATAAAAATTGGGTATGAAAGGGACAAGATTAAAGTGTGAACTTGCTTGTACTGTTGATGAAGAACCTTCACACTCAACTCCTGATAGTTCTATTCATCATACTCAGTTCAATCTATCATAAGCAAGCAATAGTAACCACACAGAAGAAATCACTCAAAAGATCAGAAAGAACGAAGAATACAATTCGAAAAAAATCAAAACCAAGAAATTAACTCTTGCAACATAAAACAATTTCTAACAGTACCAAAATTAAGTGAGTTTGGCCTTATCAGAAAGTTTAGGTCAAGAGCTTCGATTTGCAAAAAGAATCAACTCAAACGGAGTTATAAAACTCGAGTTATGATCAAACGAAGTTCAAATACAAATCTATTTGAATTCAATTTTTGAAATTTTCAAAAATATTTTTAAGTTATTTATCTGGATAGAGGAGATCATAACGAAGAAGTGGGCGTTGGTTTCATCTAATTCCGACTAACGTGCAAAAAGTAGTGATCGTTTTAAGACTAGGGACTAATCTATAAAAACTTTAATCAAAAACGGGTCCTTGGCAGAAATAAAATAAAATGAAAAGGCTATATAACGAACGTTCGCTAACGAATGCTAACAACGAAAACCATTTGCTCCAGATATAATCTGACGAGCGTTCACTAATTAGAGGATAACGAAAAAAACTAGACCTAATCCTAGCTATATAAGGGGAATTGGACGGTCGAGAGGAGATGAAGCATTACCACGGCGATGGAGGTCGCCGGCGGCGAGGAACACGGCGGCGGTGGCTCGGCTGCGGACGGGGCGACGGCTCCGGGCGTCGGCGGCGTCGGGCGGGGGCACGGGGATGCGCGGCGCGATGTGACGGTGACGGCGGTGGTGGCGGCAGCGGTCTGGGGCAACGGAGTGGAGCGGGCGGCGGTGGCTGGATCTCACCGGAGCGGCGGCTTCCGTGAGCGCGACGTGCGGCGGCGGTGCGAAGTGCGAGGAGGAGAGGAGAGGCGGCGGGAGTGGCTTTTAAGGAGGGGAGGGCCTCGGGTGTAAGATCCCAAAATTTAAATTTTGGAATGTTATAACTAAATAGATAGTTTTGATTGATTGTTTGATTGATTGACTGAAAGTGAGTGAATTTGAAACTTTTTGAAAGCTAAATGAGAGGGAATAAAATGACTTTCCCAAACTTTCATTTTGCATTTGTGATCTCCGTGAATTCAAATTCTTTTCACCACAAAACCCTGGAGAGAAGATGACATGACTTCTTCCATTTATTTAAATGACAAGGGGTGTTGAAAATCTTTGAATTTCATTTGGGAAATATTTCCAACCCAGGAACTTTATGCAACTCAATGATTTTCACGAGCGAACATAAAATGACTTCTTCAAAACATATGAAATATGAGTTGGGAGTTTCAAAGAATTAAATTCAAAGTTCTTTTGAATTTATTTTTCAATTTGGAGTTATTTGAGTTTTATTCAAATTATTTTTCTCCAAAAATAAAATATATGGAAAATAGGGTAACATGATTCCCTACAATAGAAAATGGGACAATTGCATTTTTACCCCTAGTTGGTTCCTACCCACGGGTTTTGCCCTTACTTTTCGAGCTTGCTCAGTTTTGCCCTTACTTTTTCCATCGAGGTCCCTCGAATGCCCTTTGACCATTTGACCAAAACTTTGAAAATTCATAACTAATTCATTTGAACTCAGAAAAATGCAAATAAGATATCAAAATGTTCATATAAACATTACCTTTATGGGCATATCATTTGCATTCAGGACAAAAGCATCGTTTAAACTACCCGAGGTAATTAATGTTATTAACATGATTAAAAATAAATAGGTATAAACAATATATTTTTCATGAATAAATATTATATGCAAATGTAGGTGATGTTTTCTGAACATCTTGATACCTTATTTGCATTTTCCTGAGTTTGTATCAACTAGTTATGAAGTTTCCAAATAATGGTCAAAGTCGTTAGAACATTCATAACAAGTTGATACAAACTCAGAAAAATGCAAATAAGTTATGAGGATGTTCAGAAAACATCACCTACATTTGCATGTAATTTTTATTCATGAAAAAAATATTGTTTATACCTATTTATTTTTAATAATGTTAATAACATTAATTACCTTGGGTAATTTAAACGATGCTTTTTTCCTGAATGCAAATGATATGCCCATAAAGGTAATGTTTATCTGAACATTTTGATATCTTATTTGCATTTTTCTGAGTTCGTATGAATTAGTTATGAATTTTCAAAGTTTTTGTCAAACGGTCAAAGGGCATTCGAGGGACCTCAATGGAAAAAGTACGGGTAAAACTGAGCAAGCTCGAAAAAGTAAGGGCAAAACCCGTGGGTAGGAACCAACTAGGGGTAAAAATGCAATTGTCCCATAGAAAATTGGAGAGAAATAAATTTGAACTCATTTTGGTATTTTTTTAAAATGATTTTTGCTGGATTATACTAGGGCAGAAGCACTCTTTGCTTTATTTGAATTTGTGTGTATTTTATTTGACTCTAGAAAAATGTTCATGCTATAGAAAATATTTTTCTGAAAATTTGGATATATAATATGCCTATATTATATTTCTGTTTTTATTTATTTTTTTATTTCTTTGACTGTATGTTTAAAAAAAACTTCCCTCCGCCGAACTGGGCCGGCCCAGCTCCTGCCAGGCCAAGGTCCAGCCCAGACGTGCGAGCGCCCGTCCCCGAGCTCCAGCGGGAGTCCGCCGCCCGCACGCCGCCGCGCCGCCGTGACCGACCCGGCCACCCCGCCGCCTTGGCCCCTCCTCCACGCCACCGTCGCCCCCCCTCCTATAAATCCCTCCGCCCCGACCCCCTCTCTCTCTTTTTCGCGCCGCCGCCCTCCCGCATCTCGCCGAGCCACCGCCGCCGCACTCACCGGGATTCGCCGCCGCCGGCGAGATCCGCTCGCCGCTGCCGCTCCGTCCCTTCGCCGCGGACCGCCGCCGACGCCACCACCGCAACCGCCGCTCCACGCCGCCCGTCCCCGTGCTCTTCGCCGCCTCCCGCGACACCGGAGCTCGCTGTCGCCACTGCCCCCGCCCCGCCGGAGAAAGCCGCCGTCGCCGCCGGTTCATCTCACCCGAAACGGTATAACCCGAGAAAACCGATCCAATTTTTCTTTTAAATCAGTTTTTTTTAAAACCCTAGACTAGATCTGTTTTCTTCTGGTTTTATTAAACAGCGAACGTCCACTCTTTAGATCTTATAAACGAAAGTTCGTTATTTAGTTCTTTTCTTTTTCTGTTATTTCGGCCAGGGACCCATCCGTAAATATTTTATTCACAGATTAGTCCCTAATTTTCAAACGCTCACAACTTTTTGTCCGTTTATCCAAATCCAACGAAACCAACGCCCACTTCTTCATTGTGATCTCCTCTATCCAGTAATACAACTCAAACATGTTTTTGAAAGTTTAAAATTTGAATTAGATCAGATTTGAATTTGAACTTTGTTTGATCATAACTTGAGTTTCGTAACTCCGAATTGAGTGATTCTTTTTGCAAATCGAAGCTCTTGACCTAAACTTTCTGATAAGGCCAAATTCACATAATTTTGGTACTGTTAGGAATTGTTTTATGTTGCAAGAGTTATTCGCTTGGTTTTGATGTTTTCTGAATCATACTCTTCGTTCTTTCTGATCTTTTGAGTGATTGCTTATGTGTGGTTACTATTGCTTGCTCACGATAGATTGACCGGAGTGTGATGAGTAGAACTATCAAGAGTTTTGAGTGTGAATCATCTTCATCAACATTGCAGGCAAGTTCACACTTTGATCATATCCCTTATTACCCAGTTTTATTGCATTAGTTCAATCCTCCAAACAATTGCATGATTAGGATCTGAGTTAAATTGTGGGATTTGGGAAGTAGATTGAGGTAGCACCTATTACCTGTTTTATTATCAAACCTTTGGGAGTTACTTCTACGTTTGCTTATTATGCCATGCTATGCTAGTAGACGTGGATTGGGTGAGTGTATGCATGACAGATGTGAGTTTGTTAAATTAATGGTTTATTTAAGGTGGCAACTTAAACACACATCTGGGTGGATTGAGGCACCTGGTTTCCAGGACTTGCCTGTTTTTCTTCGGACCGCCACCCAGGCTAGGGATCATAAGATAATTCATGCTAGAAACTTCCGTGTGCAGCCACATGCTACTATGGGCTCTAGCATAGTTGACTAAGTCGTGCGAACTCTTACAGGGTAGACTAGCTGATGTAGGGGATGTAGGTTGGTACGGTCTACCCTTTACATAAGGTGCAAGCGCTTCTGAAAGACTATGTCTCGGTCATCCGTTTCTCAAACACCATGTAGTGCGAGAAACCAAATGGAGGAGATCGAGTCATGTGGGGAAAAGTGCGCAAACCTCTGCAGAGTGTAACAAACTAATCATGGTTAGCCGTGTCCCCGGTTATGGACATCTTGAGTATCTAGTACTTGGATATCATGTGGATCTCATCATGTTACTTTAAATTAATATTGTTGGGTTGTTAATGAGTACTTTTAATTGGGATTGAGAATGCTGTCAACCATTCTCAATGTTTAACAACCACGAAGATAGTTAACAAAAATTATTCCTTTGCAGTAGGGAAAAATTGGCTTTATGCAAATATGTAACCATAGAGCTTTTCCACCAGCCAAATATGCATGTAGTGATAGCCTTTATTCATCATTGCTCTATGGTGTGAATTTGCCAGTACATTCAATGTACTGACCCTTTGTGGCTGCAACGTCTCATGTTGCAGGATCTTACGACGAGTAAGTGATACGTTAGGGTTACGATTCCTATACTCCACTTTGCCGTTGGTGTTGATGGGAATCCACAACCTTGTTACTTCCGCTATTTTGGATTGAGGTAATAGTATTTACGTTACTTTATACATGTGATTTACCTCTATTATAAATCCTCGAGTACTGCGTGTGTCAGCATACCGATCCAGGGATGACACTTAAGCACAGAGACTTGATCCATTCGGGTCGGGTCGCTACAAGATGGTATCAGAGCACATGTTGACTGTAGGACGTGACCCTAGAAACTGGCAAGCCCATAGGAAAGATTTTTCTCTACAACTTTCTTTTCGAAAGAATCTTTTACCTCTCTTCTCTTCTAAGATTATTCAAATATTCCCTTTTAGTGAGACTATACCCCTTTTCCCTTTTTGACCACGAGGCAATTCGTGAAGCACTCAGGAACTAGAAGCCGAAAGTAGCCAAGCAGGAGGAGCTAAACCTCGAGATACCGGAGTTTTGTCAGGAACTGAAGGACATTAGGACCATGGCTCATGCCAAGGATGTTGAAACCCAGAAGTTGGAATGCAACCCCAGAAATATTAAAGGATGTCATGAGAGACTTCGCGTCAACAGAGATGATTTGGCAAAAGAACTTGAGAAGGACAAGCATGATCAGAAGGAGCCATCGGAGACATGAACAAGACTAGAGGAGTTTGATGACTTCGAAGATTTATTGACCATTAGAAGACCAAACCCCTATTATACACTTACGTCAGATGCGATGTTTGTGAGCTGTCATTTGTTTGTTGTTTTTTCCGACAGCCACAATAAAACCTGTCTTTTCAAAACTATTGTTTGTACTGTGTGCATCCCTCTTGATCTCTGTTATCCCACCCCAAACCCATGGACCCAACAGAGGATGAATGGAGATGAGCTTATATTTTCTGGACTGATGAGTCAAATTGGAGACGGACCGATGGATTTAGAACATGGAGGATCACATGAAGAATAACCCTGTAGTCGGAAAGAATATGACCCAGCATGCTCTTCGGTGCCTTGTAAGAGTTGCTGCTGCTTGGTGGAGGATGTACCAAACCATCAATGGATGGCAAAGAGTAACCACTTGAGAAGAATTTAAGTTGACTTTGCTAAAGTCTAAGTTTGTGTCCCAGAAGTTGAAGCCTTATGGAAGTGATATGAAGAAACCTTTTGCATACAAGCTTTGTGGAGAAATAGGACAAAACCATAAATAGAACAAGGACGAATACCCTCATAAGCGGGGAATTACCAAAGGAAGTTAGCCGTGGATCTCAGGGAACTTCGATTGGAGATTGTTCCCGAAGGTTTTGTTGCAGCAATGGAAGTTCAGTCTACATTGTTCGGAAAGATTCGTGAAGCTCAGAAGTATGACAAAGATATTGCTGAGATAAAAGAGAGGATGATCAAAGGAAAGGCCAAAGGTTTTTGTAAGGATGAGCACGACACCTTATGGTTCGAGGACCGTGTATATGTTCCCAATAATGCAAGGATCAGGAAGTAAATACTTCAAGAGGCTCATGACTCACCGTACTCGATTCGCCCTGGAAAGACCAAGATGTATTTGGATTTGAAGGAGTGTTTCTGGTGGACTGGTATGAAGAAGGATATTGCGGAATATGTAGTCGTAGATGATGTATGCCAGAGAGAGTAAAAGCAGAGCATCAAGCCAGCAGGATTACTACAGCCTATGCCGATACCCGAATGGAAGTGGGATAAGCTTGGCATGGATTTCATTACTAGATTTCTCAGAACCCGAACGGGACATGATTCTATCTGGTTAGTAGTTGATTCGCTTGACCAAAGTGGCTCACTTTATCCCAGTGAAAACCACCTATACAAGTGCGAAGTTGGCCAAGATATATTTGACCAGGATCGTATGTCTGCATGGAGTTCCGAGGACCATCGTATCAGATAGAGGAACACAGTTTACCTCAAAGTTTTGGAATCAGCTGCACTAGACTTTGGGTACTAGGCTAGAGTTCAGTACAGCCTTTCATCCGCAGACAGATGGATAAATCGAGAGAGTCAATCAGATTCTGGAGGACATGTTGAGAGCGTGTGCGCTAGATTATGGATCTAGTAGTGATGATAATCTACCTTACGCGGAGTTCCCATACAACAATAGTTACCAAGCCAGTTTGAAGATGGCCCCTTTTAAAGCTTTGTATGGGAGAAGGAGCCAGACACCGTTGATGTGGGATGAAGTTGGAGACCGTCGGTTGTTTGGACCAAATGTGATCAAGGATTAAGAAGAGAATGTTAAGTTGCTTCAAGATAGACTGAAGGTAGCTCAGTCCAGGCAGAAGAGTTATGCAGACTCAAACACGCAAGGAGGTAGTCTATGAAATTGGAGATAGAGCATGTCTTCGTGTGTCCCCTCTGCGAGGAGTTAAACGATTTGGACCATACCGAGTTTTGGAGCGTATGGGAGAAATGGCCAACAAGTTGGAGTCACCCAAAGGACTGTCAGGAGTTCATGATGTGTTTAAAGTTTCCCAGTTGAAGAAGTGCCATGCAGGGATGGCCAATATTCCCCTGTAAGGATGCTTGACCCTGGAAAGGATAATGATGTTCCACGAAGTGGAGTATGGACTTCATAAGTATAAGTTTTTTTATCTCAGTATGTGGGATATCCCACGAGGATGAAGAGATGAATTACTATTGGATATAAAGGAGGTATGATGTTGGAAATATGGATCAAGGTAAATTCCATGATGAGTCTGAGTAATCATATCCTAGTTTGGTGCCAATAGAAGGAAGGAAGACAGTACAATTGGATGGATTTAAGAATACTAGGAAGTTGGAAGTTGGAATAATGATCAGTTGCCCGATGATAAGTTCAAGGACTACAAGTGACGAAATGGGCCATAACCCACAGGCCCCAGGACCTGCCAAGAAACAAGCACACTCTTGTTGAAGGAAAAACTCTTGAAGGAGTTACGACTTTGTTTGATAGACGACCTTATAGGAGTAACGCAAAATCTGAGAGTTGTGAAGAACTGATAGTTGTTTGTTTGGCTTGCAGAATCAATGGTATCCGAATTTGGTTCGTCAACAAGAGAAATTCTGCAATGCTTGTGAGGATGACCGAGTGTTAGAATGCGAGATTTGCTAAACCATATACAAGATAATGATTTGCGTGCGGGATGGATTGATCACCATACCGACTTACTCTTATTATTTGCCTTGTTATGTGGGATGGTAAATCTGAGTGACTTACCTATAGTAGAGAGACGACGATCAAAACCTTGTTTAAACCTTAGAATGGTATAAGTATTTATCCCTTGTACAAGGAAGTTGTTGCCAATCGTAGGTCATACGGTGAGGTTCAACCCAGACTGATTTTCTGCAGGAGAAACCATAAATGGTTGACCACCATGAGATATCGATAGCTGTTTAGTATTGGCGCCAGACCTGTCAGCTAAGAAGACCCAGACATGGAATAACCTTACCAGATGAAATGGATACAAGAATTGAGAAAAAGGTTATGCCACTACCGAAAGAGCCTAGAGAAGGAATTTTCCCGAGATCTGAAGAGACCGACACTGTCAGGAATAAGGATGGAGTATATGAGTTTTGATGGAACCGTAACCATGTTTCTAAGGGTGGTAGCACCCCAGACCTCCGGAGATGATCGATGAATTTTGAGAAGACCCCTACCCTAACCTATTTCTTGCTAGCCTCTCCGAATCTCGAGGACGCGATTCATTTTAAGGGTGGTAGGTTTGTAACATCCCAAAATTCTAAATTTTGGAATGTTATAAATAAATAGATAGTTTTGATTGATTGTTTGATTGATTGACTGAAAGTGAGTGAATTTGAAACTTTTTGAAAGTTAAATGAGAGGGAATAAAAGGACTTTCCCAAACTTTCATTTTGCATTTGTGATCTCCATGAATTCAAATTATTTTCACGACAAAACCCTGGAGAGAAGATGACATGACTTCTTCCATTTATTTAAATGACAAGGGGTGTTGAAAATATTAGAATTTCATTTGGGAAATATTTCCAACCCAGGAACTTTATGCAACTCAATGATTTTCACGAGCGAAGATAAAATGACTTCTTCAAAACATATGAAATATGAGTTGGGAGTTTCAAAGAATTAAATTCAAAGTTCTTTTGAATTTTTTTTCAATTTGGAGTTATTTGAGTTTTATTCAAATTATTTTTCTCCAAAAATAAAATATGTGGAAAATAGGGTAACATGATCCCCTACAATAGAAAATTGGAGAGAAATAAATTTGAATTCATTTTGGTATTTTTTTAAATGATTTTCGCTGGATTTTACTAGGGCAGGAGCACTCTTTGCTTTATTTGAACTTGTATGTATTTTATTTGACTCTAGAAAAATGTTCATGCTGTAGAAAATCTTTTTCTGAAAATTTGGATATATAATATGCCTATATTATATTTCTGTTTTTATTTATTTTGTTTATTTCTTTGACTGTATGTTTTAAAAAAAACTTCCCTCCGCCGAACTGGGCCGGCCCAGCTCCTGCCAGGCCAAGGCCCAGCCCAGCCGCACGAGCGCCCGTCCCTGAGCTCCAGTGGGAGTCCGCCGCCCGCACGCCGCCGCGCTGCCGTGACCGACTCGGCCACCCCGCCGCCTTGGCCCCTCCTCCACGCCACCGTCGCCCCCCTCCTATAAATCCCTCCGCCCCGACCCCCTCTCTCTCTTTTTCGCGCCGCCGGCCTCCCGCATCTCGCCGAGCCATCGCCGCCGCACTCGCTGGGATTCGCCGCCGTCGGCGAGATCCGCTCGCCGCTGCCGCTCCGTCCCTT
Source organism: Triticum timopheevii (assembly GCA_963921465.1). Taxonomy (NCBI): domain Eukaryota; kingdom Viridiplantae; phylum Streptophyta; class Magnoliopsida; order Poales; family Poaceae; genus Triticum; species Triticum timopheevii. The sequence goes on from OY997266.1 coordinate 245,594,462, forward strand.
CGCCGCGGACCGCCGCCGACGCCACCACCGCAACTGCCGCTCCACGCCGCCCCTCCCCGTGCTCTTCGCCGCCTCCTGCGACACCGGAGCTCGCCGTCGCCACTGCCCCGCCTCACCGGACAAAGTCGCCGTCGCCGCCGGTTCATCTCACCCGAACTGGTATAACCCGAGAAAACCGATCCGGTTTTATTTTAAAATCGGTTTTTTTAAAAAACCCTAGACTAGATCTGTTTTCTTCTGGTTTTATTAAACAGCGAACGTCCACTGTTTAGATCTTACAAACGAACGTTCGTTATTTAGTTCTTTTCTTTTTCTGTTATTTCGGCCAGGGCCCATCCGTAAATATTTTATTCACGGATTAGTCCCTAATTTTCAAACGCTCACAACTTTTTGTCCGTTTATCCAAATCCAACGAAACCAACGCCCACTTCTTCGTTATGATCTCCTCTATCCAGTAATACAACTCAAACATGTTTTTGAAAGTTTAAAATTTGAATTAGATCAGATTTGAATTTGAACTTTGTTTGATCATAACTTGAGTTTCGTAACTCCGAATTGAGTCATTCTTTTTGCAAATCGAAGCTCTTGACCTAAACTTTCTGATAAGGCCAAATTCACATAATTTTGGTACTGTTAGGAATTGTTTTATGTTGCAAGAGTTATTCGCTTGGTTTTGATGTTTTCCGAATCGTACTCTTCGTTCTTTCCGATCTTTTGAGTGATTGCTTATGTGTGGTTACTATTGCTTGCTCACGATAGATTGACCGGAGTGTGACGAGTAGAACTATCAAGAGTTTTGAGTGTGAATCATCTTCATCAACATTGCAGGCAAGTTCACACTTTGATCATATCCCTTATTACCCAGTTTTATTGCATTAGTTCAATCCTCCAAACAATTGCATGATTAGGATCTTAATTAAATTGTGGGATTTGGGAAGTAGATTGAGGTAGCACCTATTACCTGTTTTATTATCAAACCTTTGGGAGTTACTTCTACGTTTGCTTATTATGCCATGCTATGCTAGTAGACGTGGATTGGGTGAGTGTATCCATGACAGCTGTGAGTTTGTTAAATTAATGGTTTATTTAAGGTGGCAACTTAAACACACATCTGGGTGGACTGAGGCACCTGGTTTCCAGGACTTGCCTGTTTTTCTTCGGACCACCACCTAGGCTCAAAGGGATCATAAGATAATTCATGCTAGAAACTTCTGTGTGCAGCCGCATGCTACTATGGGCTCTAGCATAGTTGACTAAGTCGTGCAAACTCTTACAGGGTAGACTAGCTGATGTAGGGGATGTAGGTTGGTACGGTCTACCCTTTACGTAAGGTGCAAGCGCTTCTGAAAGACTATGTCTCGGTCATCCGTTTCTCAAACACCATGTAGTGCGAGAAACCAAACGGAGGAGATCGAGTCATGTGCGGAAAAGTGCGCAAACCTCTGCAGAGTGTAACAAACTAATCATGGTTAGCCGTGTCCCCGGTTATGGACATCTTGAGTATCTAGTACTTGGATATCATGTGAATCTCATCATGTTACTTTAAATTAATATTGTTGGGTTGTTAATGAGTACTTTTAATTGGGATTGAGAATGCTGTCAACCATTCTCAATGTTTAACAACCACCATGATAGTTAAATAAATTTATTCCTTTGCAGTAGGGAAAAATTGGCTTTACGCAAAACTGTAACCATAGAGCTTTTCCACCAGCCAAATATGCATGTAGTGATAGCCTTTATTCATCATTGCTCTATGGTGTGAATTTGCCAGTACATTCAATGTACTGACCCTTTGTGGCTGCAACGTCTCATGTTGCAGGATCTTACGACGAGTAAGTGATACGTTAGGGTTACGATTCCTATACTCAACTTTGCCGTTGGTGTTGATGGGAATCCACAACCTTGTTACTTCCGCTATTTTGGATTGAGGTAATAGTATTTAAGTTACTTTATAGATGTGATTTACCTCTATTATAAATCCTCGAGTACTGTGTGTGTCAGCATACCAATCCAGGGATGACACTTAAGCACAGAGACTTGATCCATTCGGGTCGGGTCGCTACATCGGGTGCGTGGAGGAGGGGGCACGGAGGAGGCTGGAGGCGGCACGGCCTCCCATGGCGGTGCGATGGCATGCCCGAGTGGGACTCCCGCTCGGAAGGAGAGGTTCAGCGCGCTGGGCTGGGCCGCGGCTGCGGTCGTGCCTTGGGCCGGCCAAGTCAGCGGCGGGGAAAGTTTTTTCCTTTTTTTACATAGACAAGCAAAATAATAAAACAAAAGAAAATAAAAATATTATATAGGTGTATAATATATCAAAATTTTCAGAAAAATATTTTCTACAACATGAACATTTTTCTAGCGTCAAAACAAATCCACAAAAATTCAAATAAAGCAAAGAGTGCTACTGTTGCACTAAAATCCAATAAAAATCATTTTAAAAATATCAAAATGATTTCAAGTTTATTTCTCTCCATTTTTCTACAGTAGGGAATCATTTTACCTTAATTTCCATATATTTTATTTTTGGAGAAAAATAATTTGAATAAAACACAAATAACTCCCAATTGGAAATAATTTCAAAGGGACTCTAAGTTGGATTCTTTTAAACTCCCAACTCATATTTCATATGTTTTGAATAAGTCATTTTATCTTCTCTCATGAAAATCATTGAGTTGTATAAAGTTTCTGAATTTAAAATATTTCCAAATGAAATTCAAATTTGTTCAAAAACCCTTTTCATTTTTAAATGGAAGAAGTCATGTCATCTTCTCTCCAGGGTTTTGTATTTGAAAAGAATTTGAGTTCAAGGAGATCAGAAAGCAAAGATGAAAGTTTGGGAAAGTCCTTTTATTCCCTCTCATTTAACTTTCAAAAGTTTTAAATTTCTCTAAACTTCACACAATCAATCAAACAATCAATCATAACTATCTGTTCAATATAACATTCCAAAATTTAGAATTTTGGGATGTTACAAGGGATCGGGGAGAACCTCCGTGAGGCCAACAACAACATCAACTTGCTTAGTTGGAACATACGGCCCATCTTTTCTTTTTGGCAGCCACACCCTGGCACGGGGGGTCAGTCCTCTAGTGCCCCATCTCAGATGCAGTGACCACACATTGGCTAGAGGGGCAACGATGACGAGGACGTGGACTAGAGAGTAGGCCAAGAGCCTAAGCTTGGGCGAGCTCATCCCCTAGTTATCCATGCATGCATATTTACTTTTCTTCTTTTTCTTTTTCTTTTTCTTTTTGTTCTTAGCATGTTTACTTTCAGTTTGCCCACTTTCGTTATGATCTCCTCTATCCAGTAATACAACTCAAACATGTTTTTGAAAGTTTAAAATTTGAATTAGATCAGATTTGAATTTGAACTTTGTTTGATCATAACTTGAGTTTCGTAACTCCGAATTGAGTGATTCTTTTTGCAAATCGAAGCTCTTGACCTAAACTTTCTGATAAGGCCAAATTCACATAATTTTGGTACTGTTAGGAATTGTTTTATGTTGCAAGAGTTATTCGCTTGGTTTTGATGTTTTCCGAATCGTACTCTTCGTTCTTTTTGATCTTTTGAGTGATTGCTTATGTGTGATTACTATTGCTTGCTCACGATAGATTGGCCGGAGTGTGACGAGTAGAACTATCAAGAGTTTTGAGTGCGAATCATCTTCGTCAACATTGCAGGCAAGTTCACACTTTGATCATATCCCTTATTACCCAATTTTATTGCATTAGTTCAATCCTCCAAACAATTGCATGATTAGGATCTGAATTAAATTGTGGGATTTGGGAAGTAGATTGAGGTAGCACCTATTACCTGTTTTATTATCAAACCTTTGGGAGTTACTTCTATGTTTGCTTATTATGCCATGCTATGCTAGTAGACGTGGATTGGGTGAGTGTATCCATGACAGATGTGAGTTTGTTAAATTAATGGTTTATTTAAGGTGGCAACTTAAACACACATCTGGGTGGATTGAGGCACCTGGTTTCCAGGACTTGCTTGTTTTTCTTCGGACCACCACCCAGGCTCAAAGGGATCATAAGATAATTCATGCTAGAAACTTCTGTGTGCAGCCGCATGCTACTATGGGCTCTAGCATAGTTGACTAAGTCGTGCAAACTCTTACAGGGTAGACTAGCTGATGTAGGGGATGTAGGTTGGTACGGTCTACCCTTTACGTAAGGTGCAAGCGCTTCTGAAAGACTATGTCTCGGTCGTCCGTTTCTCAAACACCATGTAGTGCGACAAACCAAATGGAGGAGATCGAGTCATGTGCGGAAAAGTGTGCAAACCTCTGCAGAGTGTAACAAACTAATCATGGTTAGCCGTGTCCCCGGTTATGGACATCTTGAGTATCTAGTACTTGGATATCAAGTGAATCTCATCATGTTACTTTAAATTAATATTGTTGGGTTCTTAATGAGTACTTTTAATTGGGATTGACAATCCTGTCAACCATTCTCAATGTTTAACAACCACCATGATAGTTAAATAAATTTATTCCTTTGCAGTAGGGAAAAATTGGCTTTACGCAAAACTGTAACCATAGAGCTTTTCCACCAGCCAAATATGCATGTAGTGATAGCCTTTATTCATCATTGCTCTATGGTGTGAATTTGCCAATACATTCAATGTACTGACCCTTTGTGGCTGCAACGTCTCATGTTGCAGGATCTTACGACGAGTAAGTGATACGTTAGGGTTACAATTCCTATACTCAACTTTGCCGTTGGTGTTGATGGGAATCCACAACCTTGTTACTTCCGCTATTTTGGATTGAGGTAATAGTATTTACGTTACTTTATAGATGTGATTTACCTCTATTATAAATCCTCGAGTACTGTGTGTGTCAGCATACCGATCCAGGGATGACACTTAAGCACAGAGACTTGATCCATTCGGGTCGGGTCGCTACATCGGGTGCGTGGAGGAGGGGGCACGGAGGAGGCTGGAGGCGGCACGGCCTCCCATGGCGGTGCGATGGCGTGCCCGAGTGGGACTCCCGCTCGGAAGGAGAGGTTCAGCGCGCTGGGCTGGGCCGCGACTGCGGTCGGGCCTTGGGCCGGCCCAGTCGGCGGCGGGGAAAGTTTTTTCCTTTTTTTACACAGACAAGCAAAATAATAAAACAAAAGAAAATAAAAATATTATATAGGTGTATAATATATCAAAATTTTCAGAAAAATATTTTCTACAACATGAACATTTTTCTAGCGTCAAAAGAAATCCACAAAAATTCAAATAAAGCAAAGAGTGCTACTGTTGCACTAAAATCCAATACAAATCATTTTAAAAATATCAAAATGATTTCAAATTTATTTCTATCCATTTTTCTACAGTAGGGAATCATTTTACTCTAATTTCCATATATTTTATTTTTGGAGAAAAATAATTTGAATAAAACACAAATAACTCCCAATTGGAAATAATTTCAAAGGGACTCTAAGTTGGATTCTTTTAAACTCCCAACTCATATTTCATATGTTTTGAATAAGTCATTTTATCTTCTCTCATGAAAATCATTGAGTTGTATAAAGTTTCTGAATTTAAAATATTTCCAAATGAAATTCAAATCTGTTCAAAAACCCTTTTCATTTTTAAATGGAAGAAGTCATGTCATCTTCTCTCCAAGGTTTTGTATTTGAAAAGAATTTGAGTTCAAGGAGATCAGAAAGCAAAGATGAAAGTTTGGGAAAGTCCTTTTATTCCCTCTCATTTAACTTTCAAAAGTTTCAAATTTCACTCAACTTCACACAATCAATCAAACAATCAATCATAGCTATCTGTTTAATATAACATTCCAAAATTTAGAATTTTGGGATGTTACAAGGGATCGGGGAGGACCTCCGTGAGGCCAACAACAGCATCAACTTGCTTAGTTGGAACATACGGCCCATCTTTTCTTTTTGGCAGCCACACCCTGGCATGGGGGGTCAGTCCTCTAGTGCCCCATCTCAGATGCAGTGACCACACATTGGCTAGAGGGGCAACGATGACGAGGACGTGGACTAGAGAGTAGGCCAAGAGCCTAAGCTTGGGCGAGCTCATCCCCTAGTTATCCATGCATGCATATTTACTTTTCTTCTTTTTCTTTTTCTTTTTCTTTTTGTTCTTAGCATGTTTACTTTCAGTTTGCATAATAAAAATGAGGAGCAGGCTTTGCTCCTGCCTTGTTGTAATCCTATTCATTTGTTTTTTGTCTTTTAAGCCCACAGGTTTGTTCTCTGCTAGCAAGTTGGAAATGATGAGAATGAAGTGGAGATTTCACTAAGGAAAGAAGTGAGCCAGCACAAGAAGGTATAACATATGCATAATCCCTTGTCTCACAATATTATTTGAGCAATAATTTTCAGTTGACTGGTTGCACTTAAATGAGTTCCTCGCGATAGTTAAATATCATTTAGTCATAACTCCCAACGTCATATTTTGCTAGCAGAACCTCATGGGAAAGCATGTTTTTGTTCCGATAAATATTCCAAAGAAAACTTAGGGGTTTGAATTTTCAAAGAGAACGAGAATTCAAGTAGTTCAACTCCACATGCTGAATTTGATGATGGCACCTATTGATAGAGTTATTTGGAGGAATGAATATTTGAAGTGATTGAGGTTATGCCAAAATTTATTCGTGATACTAAAATCATGGAGGTTCAACCCTAGGCTGGTTTCACGTCCCATTGCTATATGTTGAAATAATTCGCGTAACTGTGACGCCTTCACAAACTTTGAGATTGAGTGGTAAATGATCGACCTTCTCCAAGAGAGTGTGTATGCGGTAAATAAGAGCACTGGTCGCTGAGCTTGAAAGAGACAATCATCTTTTATCCATAGTGCACAAAATTAAGCACAATGGAACCTAATTGCATATAGTAAATTTTGTCATAACCCCGTCACCAAGAATTGAAATTTCTAAGAATAATGATAGAAAGAAGTGTTTGAAAGCCATGACTAGGAGGCACTAGTAGGTGTTAATAAAATACTTGAATTCCTTGCTCTCTTTGGTTCCCGAACTCCCTAATGCATTTGAATATTGAGCCTAAGTTTAATATCCATCTAATAAAGAAGTGTTCTTACTTGCCTAAACACTTGGTTAGCAAAGAAAATTTGGTTTGAGAAATTATAACTAGTGTTAAGAGACTATACGTGCTTAGGCAACGAGATTAGGTGCAGCTATTCAATTGCGAATACTTTCTTGGATGACATTGCATGATAAGATAAGATGGATATGATACTCTCGAGCCAGTAAAACTTCTTTCTACTCAAGCAAGCTCCCTTTCATTCCCTTGATTTCTTGTTTGCTCAGGGGCGAGCAATTTCTAAGCTTGGAGGAGTTGAAGGCTCGAGAATTTGTGAGGTCTTCTTTGTGATTCTTGTTTGGTTTCATTGGGATTATTATTACTCTTCGAATACTTCTAGCGCTAATGCCTCAAAAGAGAAGAAAATCCATTGTTCTAATGTTTGGCAGGAAATATCAATTATGGAAGGAAACCAAGAAGGATTGCTACAAATCAAGCCAAATGGAGCAACTTCCATGAAGAGACCCAAGTCATTAGGCAAAGGAAAGCAAAAGACGGCGTTCCATACGACCGCAAGAGCCTGTATGAGCAGTCGTATGGATTGGCATCAGCTCCACCACGTCTATACCAGCCACTTTCATGAAGGGCCCAGGAGGATAAAGGAACCCTAGACGTCGTCGCACCACCCAGAACAGGATAAGAGAATATCTGAGGAACCATCGAAGATCTTCTTAGTTTTGGTCCTTTCATCTCCACCATCATCATCAGCCCTTTCACTATTTTAAGAGGAATTCCAATTTGGGAGAACAATTTTAACTCTACTCAATTTCACCCAGAGATCAAGACTATTTGAATTACCCATTTCATCTTATTATGGATCTTCCCCGTATTATCGATATGGTTTTCATGGGTTTTATCTCTGTTGTGATTGATTCCCCTCTTATGATGTAGGTAAGTGGTAAGATTAATTTGTGCCTATCCTATATACCATCATTTGCATTCGTAGTAGTGTGATCTATCCAGTATGTTGTTATGCTATGGTGAACTCTATGCATGTTGTCCAATTTAAGGGCCCAGGCAACATGATCTCAAGACCTACACAGTTAACATGTATTGTTTAGGAAATATGTGACCACTGACATGATAGGTGGAGATATCTGGGAGGACCGAAGACAATATGAGATAATGATGATCCGCTGAACATAATGCTTGGTTCTGGTCTTAGCACCTTAATTGTGGAAATGACCACTCGGTGGCAACGGTGAAGCAGGACCATAGAATGAAATGTAATTCCACGTGCAGGAGTTTTATAACTTTAGAAGAACCCCCCACAGAATACATATATCAAATGCTATGAGCAGAATACAAGGTAACCAGTATTACCATCGCACTAGCACACTTCATACATTCTTACCATGAACTGAAAACTCTCTGCACCTAATTTCTTCATTGCAGGAAACACAACCTATAGCCATACTCATGTTATTTGCTTTTAATAGTTCTTATAGTTGTTACCTCGATTCCCTTCATATTTGTCAAACTGGTTTATCCGTGATCCAGGACAGTAACGATACTTGGAAGCCCAAGCAGGTACTTCACGCAATAACTGTGACACCTTGTGTGCGATAAAGATGCTACCTATAAATACTCTCCTCCACTCTTCATTGGTACGATTACTCACTGGAATACTTCTGTAAAGGTGCTACACTACCCCGTTTGGCTTGTAAGCATCAAAGCATTTTCTGGCGCCGTTGCTAGGGAGCTAAGTGCAGGGTATTTGTTTCCTAATTGTTTTTGCAGGTATTGTTATTGTAGATGCTTCCTGTAAATCACAGGGGATCTACTTGTGAGCTGCATTGGGATTTCCTCAAAGAGGAGAGGATGATCCAGTATAGTAGAGATAAGTATTTTCCTCAGTTAAGAACCAAGGTTATCAATCCAGTAGGATAACCACGCAACACCTCATTAGCAGTACCTACACATAAAATAACAAATACTTGCACCCAATGCAAACAAGGAGTTGTCAATCCCTTGGCGGTTAATTGCAAGGATCAAATCTTGTAGTAACAGATACATAAAAAAACACAAAACAAAATAAAAGTAAATAAATTGCAGCAAGGTATTCTTGGATTTTAATATATGAATAAAATAAACCCGGGGCCATAGTTTTCACTAGAGGCTTCTCTCTTGAACATAGCATACGGTGGGTAAACAAATTATTGTTGGGCAATTGATAGAAAAGCGAATAATTATGATGATATTCAAGGCAATGATCGTGTATACAGGCGTCACGTCCGAGACAAGTAGACCGACTCCTTCCTGCATCTACTACTATTACACCATACATTGACCGTTATCTAGCATGCATCTAGGGTATTAAGTTCATAAAGAATGGAGTAACTCCTTAAGCAAGATGACATGATGTAGACAAAGTAAGCCCAGTTAATATGAATAAACCCCAACTTTTTATCCTTAATAGCAACAATATAAGTATGTATCATGTCGCCTTATGTCAGAAAAAAATCATCAAAAAGTTTTGTGGCATTTGGACTTTGTTTGGTACTCATTTCCTCAAAAACCAAAAACAGGCAAAAAACAGCAACTGGCACTTGGCACTAAGCTAATAGGTTAGTCCCAAAATGATATAATATTGCATATAAACATCCAAGATTGATACTATAATAGCATGGAACAATCAAAAAATTATAGATACATTGGAGACGTATCAAGCATCCCCATGCTTAATTCCTGCTTGTCCTCGAGTAGGTAAATGATAAAAACAGAATTTTTATGTGGAATGCTGCCTAACATGTTCATCATGTAATCTCTCTTTTGTGGCATGAATATTAAGATCTAAATGATTCAAAGCAATAGTCTGTAATTTGACATAAAAACGTCAATACTCAGGCATACCAACAAACAATCACGCCTTCCAAAATATCAATGCTAAAGAACGTTATCCCTGCAAAATCATATAGCCTTGTCATGCTCCATCTTCTGAACACAAAATATAAATCATGCACTACCCCGGTGTTAGCCAAGGAATTGGTTCATATTTTTTAACGCGCTTCAGCTTTTTCAGCCCTCACGCAATACATGAGCGCAAGCCATGGATATAGCACTGTGGGTGGAATAGAATACGGTGGTAGAGATTGATATGGAGAAGAGAAAAGGGGGAAAACTCTCACATTGACAAGGCTAATCAATAGGCTATGGATATGCCCGTCAATTGATGTCAATACAAGGAGTAGGGATTGCCATGCAACGGATGCACTAAGAGTTATAAGTGTATGAAAGCTCAAAAAGAAAACTAAGTGGGTGTGCATCCAACCTGCTTGCTCATGAAGACCTCGGGCATTTGAGGAAGCCCATCACTAACAGGCCAAGTTCTATAATGAAAAATTCCCACTAGTTATATGAAAATGAAAGCATAGGAGACTCTCTATATGAAAACATGGTGCTACTTTGAGGCACAAGTGCGGGAAGGATAGTAACATTGATCCATTCTCTTTTTCTCTCATTTTTTCCTTTTTTTTGTTTCTCCTTTTCTGTTGGGATCTTTTGGCCTCTATTTTCTTTTTTGTTCGGATCCTGATCCCGCCTTGTGGGGGAATCGTAGTCTCCATCATCCTTTCCTCACTTGGTATAATGCTCTAATAATGAACAATGATGATCATCACACTTCTATTTACTTACAACTCAAAACTACAACTCGATACTAGAACAAATATGACTCTGTATGGATGCATCTGGCGGTGTATCAGGATGTGCAATGATCTAGCTAACATATACAACAATGATGAACGATGGCTGAGCCACAAATACTATGTTAGCTATATAATCATGCAAAGCAATATGACAATGATGATGTGTGTCATAAGATCGGAATGGTGGAAGTTGCATGGCAATATATCTCGGAATGGCTATGGAAATGCCATAATAGCTAGGTATGGTGGCTGTTTTGAGGAAGATATAAGACGGCTTAGATATGTGTGATAGAGTGTATCACATCATGGGGTTTGGATGCACCTGCAAATTTTGCACCACATCTCAAGGTGATAAAGGGCAATGCACGGTATCGAAGAGGCTAGCAAATTGCGGAAAGGTGAGAGTGCGTATAATCCATGGACTCACATTAGTAATAAAGAACTCACATACTTATTCAAAAGTTTATTAGCCCTCGAAGCAAAGTACTACTACGCATTCTCCTAGGGGGAGGTTGGTAGGAGTTAACCATCGCGCACCCCCGACCTTCACGCAAAGGAAGACACTCAATAATAAATTGTGCTCCAACTTCTTAACATAACAAGAGACCATACGTGCAAGCTTCAGGAATCACAAACCTTAACACCAATATTCTTACTAAACCACGGTCATTCACTAGTACCTCCTACATATTACAATCTTTATATCGCAAAACTATTGCAAGGAATCAAACTTATCATATTCAGTGATCTACATGAAAGTTTTTATTATATCCCTCTTGAATACCTATCATATTAGGAGCAAATTCATAACTTGTGCATATTTCCATTACTATTGTCAACTCTAAAAATAATATAAGTGAAGCATGAGAGTGCAACTATTTCTTTAAAATATAACCACCGTCGTGCTCTAGAAGATATAAGTGAAGTACTAGAGCAACTACCTAGCTCAAAAGATATAAGTGAAGCACATAGAGTATTCTAACAATCGCGAATAATGTCTATCCCTCTCAAATAGATGTGTTCGGCGAAGATGATTTTGGCAAAGAAAAAAGCAAACAAAGCAAAGACTCATATAATACACGACGCTCCAAGCAAAACTCATATCATGTGATGAATAAAAATATAGCTCCAAGTATTAGATGCTTGGGAGTCATTGAATATTACCTCGGGGTGCCTTGGGCATCCCCAAGCTTAGGCTCTTGCCACTCCTTATTCCTTCATCCATCATGGTCTCACTCAAAACTTGAAACTTCAGCACACAAAACTCAATAGAAAACTCCTGAGATCCGTTAGTATAACAAGCAAATCACCACTTTAGATACTGTTTTAAACCCATTCATATTTTATTATTGCATTATACCTATTGTATTCTAACTTAACCATGGCTTATACCCCCTGATACAATCCATAGATTCATCAAAACAAGAAAACAATGCAACAGAAATAGAATCTGTCAAAAACAGAATAGTCTGTAATGATTCAAACAATGGCCATACTTCTGTAACTCCAAAACTCTAAAGAAATCAGGACAACATGGGAAATTTGTATATAAATCATTTGTAAAAAATCAGAATTTTATCACGTACCAGTGAATTTAGACAATTTTGTCACTGGGTGCAAAAGTTTCTGTTTTCTCACAAAATCAAAGCAACTATCATCTGAATCATCCCAAAGGCTTTACTTGGCACAAACACTAATTTAAACACAAAAACACAACCATAATAGTAGCATAATTGTGTGCGCACCAAAATACAGAAAAAGAACTAGAAAAACTAAGATAGCTATTGGGTTTGCCTCCCAACAAGCACTATTGTTTTACGCCCCTAGCTAGGAATAATGCATAGTTTCAAGTGTTGTCGTCTTTCAAATTAATTCCATAGGTGACCTAATAATAGATTCATATGGTGGCTTAATTCTCTTTCTAGGTAAGTGTTCCATACCCTTATTTAATAGAAATTGAAATTTTATATACCCTTACCTATGGTTCGTAGGAAAGACATGCCAAGTATTATGGGACAAGACAGGTTGCAATCAATATCAAGCACAATAAAATCAACGGTCACATAATTCCTATTTGCAAGAATAAGGACATCATTTATTCTACCCAAATGTTTCTTAATAGAGGAATCCACTAAGTGCAAATTAAGAGAACATTCATCCAAATCATGAAGACCTAGCACATCACATAAAGATTTTGGTATTGCAGAAACACTAGCACCCGAATCACATAAAGCATTGCACTCATAATTTTTTATCTTTGTTTTAATAGTAGGTTCCCATTCATCATATAATTTCCTAGGTTTGAAACCTCCAATTCTAGCTTTTCTTCTAAAGCTTTCATCATAGCTTCTACAATATGTTTAGTAAAAGCTTTATTTTGTTCATAAGCATTGGGTGAATTTATCATGGATTGCAACAAGGAAATACACTCAGTTAAATAAAAACTATCATAATTGAAATCCAAAGTAGTGGGCAGATCACTATTTAATGTTTTGACCACTCCAAACCCACATCAATTTTTTCATTAAGGTTTTCACCCTCCGAACAATGGGGACGCCCTCTAGCTAAAGTTGAATCATCTTCAGTACCCTTTTCATCAAGTTTTATATTGCTAAATAAAGATTCAATGGTTTAGACACCAATAATTTTAATATCTTAATCATTACAATGATAAAAAACGGGCGGAATCACTTTTTCTAAGAATTCTCGCTTAGCCCTCAACCAAGCGGTTCTTTATTCACTTTAATCAATGGAGACATAGAGAGCTTTAATGGACTCATTAATATCAAGCTTAGGTGGCAAAATTTTAGATTTGAGATTTTCCACATCATGAACAATTCTATCCATGCTCCTAGACATATCGTCAACTTTACTCAATTTGTCTTCTATCATAGTATTGAAAACCTTTTGAGAATAAATAACTCTTTAACATTACTTTCAAGATCAGAGGTCATCCTATTATTATTATTATAAGAATTACCATACGAATTTCCATAATCATTAGAGGAATTTCCAGGAAACGGCCTAGGATTAAAATTACCTCTATAAGCATTACTATTGAAATTGTTTCGTGACACAAAATTCACATCTATGGGGTCATTATTTTGCTCAATCAAAGTAGACAATGTAACATAATTAGGATCAATATGACCACTCTTACTAGCAACCATTTTCGTATGTGCATCTACTTTTTCACTCAAAGTATTAATTTCTTCAACATAATTCACTTTTTTACTAGTAGGATTTCTTTCAGTATGCCATTGTGAATAATTTGCCATAATATTATCAAGCAATTTTTTGGTTTCTCCTAGTGTGATATCCATAAAGGTATCACCTGCGGTGGAATCCAAAAGATTTCTAGAAACGAAGTCCAATCCCGCATAAAATTTTTGTTTGATCATCCATTAACTTAAACCATGAATAGGGCAATTTCTTATCATTAATTGCATCCTCTCCCAAGATTGGGCAACATGTTCATGCTCAATTTGCTTAAAATTCATAATTTAATTTCTAAGAGAAATAATTTTCAGTGGAGGAAAATACTTGGCAACAAAAGCATCCTTACACTTACCCCAAGAATCAATACTATTTCGTGGCAAGGATGAAAACCAAGTTTTAACACGATCTCATAGTGAGAACAGAAATAATTTTAATTTGACAATATCATTATCCACATCTTTTTTTCGCATATCACACAATTCAACAAAAGTATTAAGATGCACTACAAAAAAATACACTTCCGTGATGATACGTGTTTGTCACAGTAGGTCGCGTTTTTTGTCATGCATGTACATCCATGACAAATTTATGACAGAATCAAGATAGTCATACCTGTGCTGTCGTAGAAGTGTTCCATGACATTACCAAAATTATCATCACGGAAGTGTCCACTTCCATGATGATAAATCGCGCCTCACAGAACTGCTTTCGTCAAGGGTGACCGACATGTGGCATCCACCGTAACGGAACGCCGTTAAGCTATCGGGTCGGGTTTTGGATCCGATAACCCGTTAACAGCCCCGACCAATGGGGATTTTCCACGTGTAAAATCATCATTGGCTAGAGGAAACACGTGTCGGCTCACCGTTGGGACAGATGTCATCCACTCATTGGACAGAAGGCGCCTATGATACGTCGACACATGGCACGGACCAATAGAGGCCCATTCCTGTGAATAGGCCGGCCCGTTTGACTTGGTCAAAAGGTGGCGGGCCGGCCCATGGAAAGCCTGTTAACGGCCTGTCCGCATATAGCCCATTTATAGCCCGCTAACCCAAGGCCCGTTACGCCCTATCTGAATTAGGTCCAGTAGCGTCATCTGGGCCATCCAATATGATTCCAGCCCGTTTTCACGTTTGGCCCATGTATGGCCCATGACGTCTTTCGGCCCATATGAGGCCCTATGTAACTCTTGGCCTATTAACGGCAAGTGGTGAAACTGGCCTGCAATCAACAGTGTATCACTTTACACCCACTAACGGCCCGTGGTGAAACTGGCCCGTAATGAATAGTATATCACTTTATGCCCATTAAGGGCCCGTTATTCAGTTGGGCCATTTCTAGAAAATGTTATCTTTCGGCCTTCTCAGAGCCCATTTATTCTTGGGCTCATTTCCAGCATTCGTTTACTTACGGCCCATTACTGTCATTTTATGCTTGTGGGCCAAATTCAGCCCGTGGTTACATCAGCCCGTTTGTGGTCCGTTAATACGTTGGGCCGTTTTCATAGTGTCATCAAATACGGCCTATTAACGATGGCCCGTTATGGTCATACGGCCCGTATAAGGCTCATTGATGATACGGCCCGTAGAAGGCCCATTGTTTCTACGGCCCGTGGAAGGCCCATTGTTTCTACGGCCCGTAGAAGGCCTACTGTTTCTACGGCCCGTAGAAGGCCCAATGTTTCTATGGCCCGTAGGAGGCCCAGTGTCACTACGGTAAATATTAGCCCATGGTTATTGTGGCCTAGTTTTAAAAAGAACTGAACTGACTACAAGCAAACAAATAAACAAGACAACAAGGAAATAAATAAGCAAGCAACTTATGCTAGGCTATCACGGCTGTTACACATATTACATCCACTAGGCATCAAAGTTCGCCACCAGTGCAAATATAAGGAACAAAGCAGCATATCATATACACTGGTGGTCGAAGTTGGCGACCAGCGCAAATAAACGCCGCAGCAAAACAAATCCAGAACTGAAACCACTTCAGAAGATCTCAAGAAACAACATCCTCGGTACCCATAATGCTGGCAAGATGCTTAGCAAGCTTATTAACTTTCTCTTGTTTGGCGCTTAAATCCTCCAGCGCTTGCTGTTGCACCAGAAAATATGCATCTGAATTCTGCAGGGACTTCCTCGGTCCTTCAACTTACTGTCGTGGCACATCTGATCGATGTCTTTCAACTTGAAGTTGAGACTCAAGAAGACGAACTGATTCAGGCAGCGAGTTCGAAGAGCTTGTGCCAGCAGTAGTGGCCAGTAACTCGAACACTACATCAAGATAGGACTTTTGGGTTCCCTCACTGTTGTCAAGATAGTTTTTATCAGCTTTCTTGGAGACCAACAGGGATGTCTCACTATCTTGAACCTTATCTGCATTACTTCCTTTACCATTGGATAACGTGGTACTGTTCTCCAATATTTTGTCCGCATTCTAAAAGAGAAACAAGCAGACACATCACATGTTTACCATGTTGTATATGAAACTCATTTTGGTAAATGAGTCAGTAGTAAAGTGGACAGGATAACAGCATGAAACAAACATATATCTATGTGCCATGGTCACTTTATGGTCCATATCATTCTAGTTTTTGTTGCCAAATAAAGATAGAGACACAGTTCAAATAATATTTGTTCAAGACAAAGCAGAATAGATAGAATATAAGTGTGGGTAACTATAGAGCAATAACAACACTTGTAATGTTCATGACATGAGAACATAACTGTTTATTCAATTGAAACTGAAATCAACATAGAGCAGGTTACAACAGCAAAACATACCTGTTGCGCCATTGGAGTTTCAATTCCATCCTTCAAATTTGAAAATAGTTGGTATCAGTAAATACAGTAATGCAAGAGCAAAGGAGTATGAACCATAGCTACAGAACCTGACCTGAGAACAAATCTTCTTCTCCTTTAAGCATTGAGTTGGGATTTGGAGTGGTGGTCCTCGTGCTTTGGGCACTGCAGTTCCCTTACTAACCGCTCGTATTTGGGTGCTCTGTGGTGGAGATGGTGCTGTGTCAACTGGAACTGGGTTACTATCTGCCGGGGTTGGGGTTAGAAGGGGTGTAGCTGGTTCTCTGTCCAACTAGGTAGGGGTACAATCTACGAGAGTCTGGGTTATGTGTGGTGGATCTGGTCCTTGGGCAAGTACAACCGTGGTTCTATCTGCATCAACTGGTAGCACTATCTTTTCTGAAGACCGTGTTGTTACTCCCTTAGATACTGCCATCACGCTCTCCAATTCAAATGGCTGATAAACAAGAAAAGTAATTGAAAGTATAGACATTGTATGATAGACAGGTGCAATGGATAGTGGGGAATAAAAGAGGGCATGAAATAATTCATATTTATGTTGTCTAACCAAACAGGATAGCATGACACAATTTCACATATATGATGGCTAACTAAACATGATAGCATGACACAATTTCACATTATGATGGCTAACTAAAAAAGATGGAAAGACATAGTTCAAAATATGAGACTATGTAAACAGGATGACATGACATAACTATATAATGTGTTTATTAAATAGGTTGGCATGCCATAATTCACATACATTCATGGATAGAATGCCATAATTCTAAATATGATGACTGTAAACACTAAATAGGATGAGATGATATAACTATATGATGTCTTTATTAAATGGGTTGCCATGCCATAATTCAGATAGATGATGTGTATGTACTATGTAAACATGATGGCATGATATAATTCAAATATATGATTTATATAGTAAGCAAGTAAGCAGATGGCAATCTATATATGATGTAAAAACTAAGCAATGCAAGACAACATGCATGACATGGGTAATATAACCCTGCCAAGTTTGAGCATAGACCTCAGGGGGGAAATAGTACTGGTCATCAGTCTCTGAATCCTCCTCTGAGGAGCTCTCTATAGCCAGCAAGATGTCTGCTTCAGCAGGTAGCATTGTCTGCTCTGAATACCTTGTTTTTACTCCAGATACTTCCATCACCGCTTCAAATGGCTGATGCACAGGAAGAGTAGTTGAATATACAAACGTTGTCGACAAATGGAACACGTAATACAAACAAATGATAGCATGATATAATTCACATACATGATGATTGGCTAAACAGCATGGCATTGCATAATTCACATATATAATGCCTTTGCAACAAGATAGCATTGTATAATTCACATATGTAATATCTTGCAACAAGATGGCAATGCATAATTCACATATATGGTAATTAGACACTGAAAAGGTGGCATTCACACAAAGCATGTCTAAACTAATCAAATGGCATAGCAATGCGAGACACCATACGCACGATATGAACAACATAACCCTGCCAAGTTAGTGCATACACCTCGGGGGGGAATAGGACTGGTCAACTGTCTCTGAATCCTCCTCTGAGGAGCTATCCGTAACCAGCGAGATATGCGCTTCGTCAGATAGCATAGTCTGCTCAGAAGACCTTGTTTTCACTCCAGAATTTGCCATCACCGTGTCAAATGGTGATGCACACGAAGAGCAGTTGAATGTACTAACATTGTTGACGAATGTAATATGTAACGGAAAAAAAGGATGGTCTGATATAATTTACATATAAGATGACTGGCTAAGCAGGATGGCATTGCAAAATTCACATATATGATGCCTGGCGAAACAAGGTGGCATTGCATAATTCACATAAATGATGAATAAACTAAACATATGTCATTCGCACAAAGGATGTCTAAACTAAGCAGATGACATATTTGATGTATAAAGTAAGCAATGCAAGACACCATATGCATGATATAACCAACATCAGCATGCCAAGTTAGAGCGAAGACCTCAGGGGGTAAATAGGAGTTATCTTCTCCTTCTGAATCCCCCTCAGAACAGATATCTTCCTCTCGATTACAATCCGAAATGCGTGGAGGGGGGCTTCCTTTGCGCCTACCATGGAGCGACGTCTGCATGAAATTATATTGCCACGCAAGGCTCGTCTCTTTTGCTCTACATGTTTAGTTCCATTGTTTACAATAACTGTCATGCATAGGAATAAAACATAGTGAGATTATGTAAGGAGTGCATGCAGAAATCCAGAGTGATGGTAGCAACATGTGGATAGACCCAAAACCAATAATAGCAGGCAGATAATGGCTTCAATTAATAAATACAGATAATGGCTTCTTTACTGTTTGTTTCCCACCCAACATGAAACTCATAGTATACACCGGAGATTAACCAGATAGTAGATAGATACTATTGATAGCGGCCCCAATATGTACCCCACAACCATTTAAAAACTCAAGTTTGACCATTAGTTTGGAGCTGACTCAGAGTCTAATCAGTGAACAGGATGATAAAGTAGCATGTAATATTAAGCGATGCATAACATAAGCAGACACAAAAGAATGCGACCTCTCTTGCGGACCCATGTAGTCCTCGAGGTCATCTGCTCGGTTGATGATGGTAATGCAGTTTTCATGGCTGCCAGCGGCGGGGAAGAAGATCTGAGGGGGTGAAAGATAGTCTGGAGGCCGGATCCCTGCTGTGCTGGACCCTTCTGTCATTGGAGCAGCTGAGCTGGGGTGGACGACTGCGCAGCAGGAGCGGGACAAACCACTCAAGGTTTTCTTTGACAACTATCTGTAAGAGAAGTAATTCTGTAAGGGCACGTTTGAATTGGAGGATTCCAACAATGCAGGGATAGGAAATAGACAGGAATAGGATAGGAATGCACGTGCAAAACAGAGAATTTGAAAACACAGGATTTCTGCTAATCTGGGTGTTTGATTCACAACAATTGGAAGATCACAGGATGCAAAGAAGCATGGTGAGATTAAGTCAAACCACAAGAAAATGTATGGTTATAATGCTATGATGCTACTATCTCTTAGTCTTGTGCTTCATGAATATGAATTTGAAAAGGAGGACAAGTGAAAATTAAAATTCCTACGTTTTTTCTTTCAAGGAGACACTAAAGGAACAAATCCGTGTGCTCAGTGGACAATATATATAACATGTAGAGTAAAAAAGAGATGCAACAAGTGTACAACCTCTTTGGCGAAGCCATGTCGATCTCAGCGTGATTGGGTTGGCCGGTGAGGATGCTCCGGCTGACTTTGCTGTCGGAGGAGGGGAAGAAGATCTTAGGCGTCTACAGATGGAGCCCGAGGTACTGCTCCGCTGTGATGGAGGGTTTCATCGTTGGAGTAGCTCTGGTGAGTTGTACGACGCCGAGGCTGAAGCAGGACAAGAGAGACAACGAACAACGTTAACCTGAGTGGAATTCTAATAGCATCTCCAATACATGACGTAAAATACATAACCACAAAGTGCTAGATGTAAAATATATCAGCCGCTCATCTCTGAACTTAACTGTCGAAACTGAACTTAACTGTCGAAACTGAACTTAACTGTCGAAACTGAACCTAACTGTCGAAACTGAATTTTGCTATGAAAACTGAATTTTGCTGTCGAAACTGAACGCACTAGCAAGGTGAGGCTACACGTCGGTCGACTGACTTTTTCATCTCTGGTCAGTCAATTTTGTAGCCGTTGGATACGAAATCAAGGGCCTGCGGTTCATCTTCAACCTCCACCCCCCCTGAGCCGCCAGCCACCACCGGCCAAACAGCAGCCCCCCGCCGCCTGCGGCCGGCGGTGCGCCGCCCCGCCCGCCCCGAAAACACTCCCCACCGCCGGTCTGCCGCCGACCCGGCCATCCCTCTAGCCCCCCCCCCCTCCCCCCCGTGCCGAGCTTTTTCTTCGGCGATCCCCACGCCACCGCCCCGCCAACGCCCCGCCACCGTCGGCGACCACCGCCCCCATCCTGAACCCTAAGATAGATAGTGGGGTACCTCTCCGGCGAGCTCCCCTCCCCGCTGCGGCTGGTTCTTCCTTCACCCCGGCGAACCCACCCCTTGGAAATCGACTGACCCAAAAGTCGATTCAATTGATTGAAGTGTAGCCAAATCGGAGCAGCATCGCAAGCAAGAGCAAGAGCGAGAGCAGCAGCGCGAGCAAGAGCAATAGCAAGAGCAGACCAGGAAGGGGACCAAGAGCAAGAGCAGAGCAGCAGCGCGAGCGAGAGCTAAAGCAGCAGCAGCTCCTACTGATGTGGACGTCGCCGCCGGGGGAGCGACGCCATGGAGGAAGTGGCCGGCGACGCCGTCGTGGATGGAGCCGCGCTGTGTCGGCTCGGGACCGAGCGCCGGCAGCACCATGAGATCGAATCAAGAAGAAAATGCGGCGATTAGTGTACAACCTCTTTGGTGGCGCCGATTAGGCCGCAGCTTCATCCGAGGAAACGGTGATGATGATGCTCTTCCGGTGGTGCAGGTGAAGACGGCGGTGTGGGAATGGAGGTGGCGCGAAAGACGAGGGGAACGTCGGGGCAGCTCCTTGGAGGTGGAGGACGGGGTGGCTGAACCGGCGGGACAATGAGATCGATGACGGATCCTCATCCGGTATGGTGGATGAGGGACGTCGAGGTGTTGCTGTGGACGACGTCGTCGGGGAAGAGGCTCTGGCTGGGTGGCGGACGGAGCAGGGTGTGGGGTTTCATCGCGGGTTTTCGCGGCCTCGGTGTACGAATGGGTGGGCGGATGGGATGGCAGTGGGGAACCATGTCTTAGAGACGCGCTTGTCCGAAATGTGGGGTAAGTTACGAAAGTACCCCCCACCGATTTGAGGCGGTTCTTTCGGTTCAAGGGTACCACGGGCATTTCGCATGTCGGGATTTCACAGGAGGTGGGAGTTTTCGCGCGTGTTGTAATTTCGGAATAGCAAGGCGCGGGTTGAGATGGAGGGAATTGTCGGAGCACAACGAGACAAAGATATATCTTAAATATTTCGGGCTAACAAGGCGCGGGTTGAAATTTCCGGACAAGCCTGACGTGTACTGTACCAAATCAATGCGCACTACAAATGTCATTCAAAACTTTGAATTCATGTTATGTTCAATTAAAATATTTTGCTACGAGTATAATGCATACAACCTACTACTCAAATGAATGTTTTAGTGCATTCCAAATGTATATACTACCGCTTCAATATGAACTAAATTTGAATAAGATCTACAGTAATGGTTGTTGTGAAGTCAAAGCATTTGAATTCGTTTCTCTGTTTTAATAAGATCTACAATCATCATTATTGTCAAGTTAAACCATCGTTTGTATATTATCTTCACAGCACACCACATGATCAGTATCGAGTTACATATGAACTATGTGTACTATATAAACTCGAACTAGATTTTTTGAATCCACTTTATTTTGATTTCAAATCACATTACATTTCTAGCTCTAGCTAGATCTTCATAATCTAAACCATGTCTCATATGTATAATGTGTATATCACATTATGTATGGTGCCCCGCCCCCTACGCCTACAAGTATTTAGATGTGAGTTGCAAACACCACACATTACCACAAATAAAATGTGAGAATGTTCGATATATAGTATTGTTTAGATTGCTCGATATTTAGTTGTAAGCTACAAACGCTGCACATTATCACAAATTCAAATAAAATGTGAGATTGTTTGATGTATAGTATGGTTTAGATTGTTCGGCATTTAGCTGTGAGTTGCAAACGCCATGCATTATCACATTATGGTATAACATGTGCACAGCACGTGTATCACCGCTATATTCATGCATGCAATGTTTAAAACACTATGATCTCCTATTCAAATATATGAACCGCTTTCATATCAAATTATGATCTTTGTTAGTCTCTTACACCCACACAATCCTCTAACCTTTGTAGCTACCACTAACTTTCTCTCGTGCATGCACACGCCCTCCACGCCCTCCCCCTCCCTCGGCATTCTATCCACTGGGCACATTCATTTTTTTATTTAGGTCGCTCTCCCAGAGTCTCCACAACTCCTTTCCGACACACACCGATCGATAAACCTCTCCAGTGATGCCTGCCTACAGAATACACACACAGCTTCAATCTCCTCCTTTATGTCTCCTTGCCTCGTGTCTCTCATATGGTCAGACACACGTGTAAACTCTCACCCCTCTTTTAATCGATCTCACAGCCGCACACTCCTCCCCCAATCTAGCTAGTAGTTGGGCCTCTTGCACCACCTCCTAGCTCATTCTCTCTGTCTATCCGTCTCGCTGGGCCTTATTTGCCTCTAACAAATGGACGTACACCGACCGATCTCTCGCTATACATATAGCCAGCTAGGTCCTTATAACTCGTTTTTACCCACACATCGATCGATCTACCTCATTAGCTATGTCTCTCCCTTCCTCTGACAAACAACAATTGATCTACCGATCTAGTTAGGTTTGCTTACCAAACACATGGTTCCCCTTCATCATCCATGGATGCGTCCTGACAGATCTATCACACACAGGCACACACAGAAACACATCCCCACTCTTATCGACAACATTGCAGTTCCACCCTCAGTTTGTCTAGTAGGCCTCTCCCAACATCTCCGAGAAGCAACTCCATCACCCATCCAGCACTCTAGCCCTCTCCCTCCCTCTCCCTCCCTATCTATCTCCTCTCTCTCTCTCTGTCCCATCATATTTCCCGTCCTTCAGTTATGTATGGATGTCGACCGATCTCCCTCAAGACACTCCTTCTCAACACATATACGAGTCGTTCTACCTCTATAGTCAGGCCTCTGCCAACCCCTCCCCCCACCCCCTCCCCCCCACACACACCGATACATCAAGCGCTCTAGTCATTGATAACCAACAAGTATAGGGGATCGCAACAGTTTTCGAGGGTAGAGTATTCAACCCAAATTTATTGATTCGACACAAGGGGAGCCAAAGAATATTCTCAAGTATTAGCAGCTGAGTTGTCAATTCAACCACACATGGAAACTTAGTATCTGCAGCAAAGTGTTTAGTAGCAAAGTAATATGATAGTGGTGGTAACAGTAACAAAAGTAAAGATAGCAAAAGTAATGTTTTTGGTATTTTGTAGTGATTGTAACAGTAGCAACGAAAAAGTAAATAAGCGAGAACCAGTATATGGAAAACTCGTAGGCACCAGATTAGCGATGGATAATTATGCCAGATGCGTTTCATCATGTAACAGTCATAACATAGGGTGACACAGAACTATCTCCAGTTCATCAATGTAATGTAGGCATGTATTTCGTATATAGTCATACGTGCTTATGGAAAAGAACTTGCATGACATCTTTTGTCCTACCCTCCCATGACAGCGGGGTCCTATTGGAAACTAAGGGATATTAAGGCCTCCTTTTAATAGAGAACTGGAACAAAGCATTAGCACATAGTGAATACATGAACTCCTCAAACTATGGTCATCACCGGGAGTTGTCCCGATTATTGTCACTTCGGGGTTGCCGGATCATAACACATAGTAGGTGACTATAGACTTGCAAGATAGGATCAAGAACACACATATATTCCTGAAAACATAATAGGTTCGGATCTGAAATCATGGAACTCGGGCCCTAGTGACAAGCATTAAGCATAGCAAAGTCATAGCAACATCAATCTCAGAACATAGTGGATACTAGGGATCAAACCCTAACAAAACTAACTTGATTACATGATAAATATCATCCAACCCATCACCGTCCAGCAAGCCTACGATGGAATTACTCACGCAGGGTGGTGAGCATCATGAAATTGGTGATGGAGGATGGTTGATGATGACGACGCCGACGAATCCCCCTCTCCGGAGCCCCGAACGGACTCCAGATCAGCCCTCCCAAGAGAGATTAGGGCTTGGCGGCGGCTCCATATCGTAAAACGCGATGATTTCTTCTCTCTGATTTTTTTTCTCCCCGAAAGCCAATATATGGAGTTGGAGTTGGCGTCGGAGGGCCACCAGGGAGCCCACGAGGTAGGGGGCGCGCCAGGGGGCGCGCCCCCCACCCTCGTGAGCAGGGTGTGGGGCCCCTGGTCTTCATCTTTGGCGAGGATTTTTTATTGTTTTTTCTAAGGTGTTCCGTGGAGTTTCAGGTCATTCCGAGAACTTTTGTTTTCTGCACATAAAACAACACCATGACAATTCTGCTGAAAACAGCGTTAGTCCGGGTTAGTTCCATTCAAATCATACAAGTTAGAGTCCAAAACAAGGGCAAAAGTGTTTGGAAAAGTAGATACGATGGAGACGTATCAACTCCCCCAAGCTTAAACCCTTGCTTGTCCTCAAGCAATTCAGTTGACAAACTGAAAGAGAAAAAGAAAAACTTTTACAAACTTTGTTTGCTCTTGTTGTCGTAAACATGAAAATCCAGCATTCAAGTTTCAGAAATTATTATGAACTAACCATACTCACAATAACATGTAGGTCTCACAATTACTCATATCAATAGCATAATCAGCTAGCGAGCCATAATAATAAAACTCGGATGACAACACTTTCTCAAAATAATCATAACATGATATAACAAAATGGTATCTCGCTAGCCCTTTCTGAGACCGCAAAACATAAATGCAGAGCACCTTTAAAGATCAAGGACTGACTAAACATTGTAATTCATGGTAAAAGAGATCCAGTCAAGTCATACCCAATATAAACCAATTATAATGAATGCAAACGACAGTGTGCTCTCCAGCGGGTGCTTTTAATAAGAAGGGTGATGACTCAACATAAAATTAAATAGATAGGCCCTTCGCAGAGGGAAGCAGGGATTTGTAGAGGTGCCAGAGCTTGGTTTTGAAATAGAGATAAATTATATTTTGAGCGGCATACTTTCATTGTCAACATAACAACTAAGAGATGATGATATCTTCCATGCTAAACAGATTATAGGCGGTTCCCAAACAGAATGGTAAAGTTTATACTCCCCCTCCTCCACAAGCATCAATCCATGGCTTGCTCGAAACAATGAGTGCCTCCAACATTCAACGGGTCCCAAGGGGAGTTTTGTTTGCAGTTATTTTGATTTAGTTTGCATAAAGCATGGGACTGGGCATCCCGGTTACCAGCCATTTTCTCGTGAATGAGGAGCGGAGTCCACTCCTCTTGAGAATAACCCGCCTAACATGGAAGATAAGGGCAGCTCTAGTTGAGATATGAGCTAATCGAGCATGCAAAACAGAATGTTTATTTGAAGGTTTAGAAGTTGGCACATACAAATTTACTTGGAACGGCAGGTAAATACCGCATATAGGTAGGTATAGTGGACTCATATGGAACAACCTTGGGGTTTAAGGAGTTTGGATGCACAAGCAGTATTCCCGCTTAGTACAGGTGAAGGCTAGCAAAAGACTGGGAAGCGACTAACTGAGAGAGCGACAACAGTCGTAAACATGCATTAAAATTAATTTACACCGAATACAAGCATGAGTAGGATATAATCTACCATGAACATAAATATCATGAAGGCTATGTTGATTTGATTCAACTACATGCATGAACATGTGCCAAGTCTAGTCACTCAATTCATTTAAAGGAGGATACCATCCCATCATATCACATCATAATCATTCTAATAGCATGTTGGCACGCAAGGTAAACCATTATAACTCATAGATAATCAAGCATGGCACAAGCAACTATAATCTCTAAATGTTATTGGAAATATGTTTACTTTATAATAGCTGACTCAGGAACGATGAATCATCATATTTACAAAAACAAGAGAGGTCGAGTTCATACCAGCTTTTCTCATCCCAATAAGTCCATCATATATCATCATTATTGCCTTTCACTTGCATGACCGAACGGTGTGTATAATAATAAGAGTGCACGTGCATTGGACTAAGCTGGAATCTGCAAGCATTCAACTCAAGAGAGAATACAAGTAATATGGGCTCTAAGTTAAATAAACAATCATGCATATAAGAGCCACTAAGCATTTTCAATATAGTCTTCTCGACCCCCAAAAGAAAAGAAAAGGAATAAAACCTATTTACACGGGAAAGCTCCCAACAAGTAAAAGAAGAACGGTAAATCTTTTTGGGTTTTCTTTTTAATTACTACAGCAAAGATATAAACTACTACTATTTTTTTTGGTTTTTTCTTAAGGTTTATTAAACACACAAGAAGAAAGCAGGAAAAAGAAAATAAACTAGCATGGATATTATAGTGAAAAAGTATGAGCACCGACATATAGCAATGAGTGTGTGTGAACATGAATGTAATGTCGGTGGGAAATACGTACTCCCCCAAGCTTAGGCTTTTGGCCTAAGTTGGTCTATTGCCAGGGATAGCCTGGCGGATACCCGTAGGTGAAGCTGGGGTCATACTGCGATGCAGCGGCTATCGCCGCCTGAGCTGTAGCGTGGCGTCGAGCAGCCTCCGCTCTCCTCTCGTACTCATCTGCCTCCTCTCTGGTAATAATATATCTTCCTTTTGTCTGAGAATCAAAGAAGGCAGGAGCAAGAAGAGCAATATGGACTACATGATGTTTGTTAAAGATTAGTCGATACTGGAGAGGTGGTTCAGTCCTCTCAACAAACTGGTGGGAAACCATAGAATCAAAATCTAAATAAGAAGGGGGTAACTCCATATCACCCTCACGAATGTCTATCTCAAGAAAATTAGCTAAGCGGGTTGCATAAATTCCTCCAAAGAAATCTCCGTTATGTCTATTCTGATGCAACCTGCGAGCTACAATGGCTCCCATATGATAAGATTGGTCTCCTAACACAGCACTCCTGAGAATGCTGAGATCAGGGACACACATGTGACATGCTTCATCCTTAGCATTTATGCGTCTACCTATGAAGAGAGCAAAATAATGTATAGCAGGAAAGTGAACGCTCCCTATAGTGGCTTGTGTTATATCTCTAGATTCCCCCACAGTTATTCTAGCAAGAAAGTCTCTATATTCAGATTTAGGGGGATCCCTGACATTACCCCAAGATGGAAGTTTGCAAGCAGAAGTGAAATCCTCTAAGTCCATGGTATAAGATTTGTCATAAAGGTCAAACATGACTGAAGGAGAATTACGCGAAGATGAAAACTCAAACCTCCTCACAAATGAACTTGTGAGATCATGATACTGGGGGGCATTTGTCAGCTTCAAAGTCCTCAAGACCGGCATTACGCAAATATGCACTAAATTCTTCTTGGATTCCTGCTTGATTCATAAAATTTTCCGATGGCCATTCACAAGGCCTCACAGAAGCGTCTCTTGGTGGTTCCTCATCAGCATCACGTATTGCACGTCTGGGGCCTTGCTTCCTTGAAGAACCACCTTGGAATATCCTCCTAAACATATTGTTTCCTCTAAAAAATTTCTGAAATTTTTAGTAACTTCAAATAAAAGTGAACCAACTTCAATAAAATTGATAGCAACAACTCCCATAAGTGACTAGAGCCTAAATAAAGCATTAGAGCTACTTGGAACCATATAAATTTGACATGCAAGCTCAAGAACATGGTCACCTATGCAGCACAAATTTGCAATGAATAAAGCACTAGAAAAAAAATAATTGGACCAATGGAGGAGTCACATACAAAGGAACAATCTCCCCAAGTAGTTTTCCGAGAGGTGCTTTGAGCAAGGAGATCGAAAATCACAGCAACGGGGGCTGGAACTCGTGCTTGAGTTGGTTTTTCATGTTTGTGTGAGGCAGAGGAAGAAGATGGGTGCAGGGATAAGTGGAGGAGGGCCACCGTGGGCCCACGAGGCAGGGGGCGCGCCCAGGGGGTAGGGAGCGCCCTCCACCCTCGTGGCCAGGTGGCAGCTCCCCCCGCGGTTATTTTTTGCACAGTAAATCCTCAAATATTCCCAAAAAAATCATATTAAATTGGCATGGCATTCTGAGGACTTTTATTTCGGGATAATTTTATATTGCACGGATAAGTCAGGAAACAGACAGAAAAATACTATTTTACTTTATTTCTACTAAATAACAGAAAATATAAATAGGGTATAGAAGGTTGTGCTTCTAGTTTCATCCATCTCGTGATCATCAAAATGAACCCACTAACAAGGTTGATCAAGTCTTGTTAACAAACTCATTCCGAATAATCACGGAACCGGAGAAGTTCGAATAACACTAAGTTACCTCAACGGGGATATGAAAATACCCAACAATAAGAATATCATACTTTTTCTTGACAGTAGGGAGAGGAAATTCAAAACCTCCAAATATAATCGATGGAATTTTTCCAATAGAGTTGATACTATAAACTTGAGGTTGTTTCCTCGAAAAATGTACCGTGTGCTCATTGCCATTAACATGAAAAGTAACATTGCCTTTGTTGCAATCAATAATGGCCCCTGCAGTATTAAGGAAATGTCTTCCAAGAATAATAGACATACTATCATACTCGGGAATATCAAGAATAACAAAGTCCGTTAAAATAGTAACGTTCGCAACTACAACAGGCACATCCTCACAAAT
The DNA here is from genome assembly GCA_963921465.1 of Triticum timopheevii. Classification (NCBI taxonomy): domain Eukaryota; kingdom Viridiplantae; phylum Streptophyta; class Magnoliopsida; order Poales; family Poaceae; genus Triticum; species Triticum timopheevii. Next base: position 245,623,693 of record OY997266.1, read on the forward strand.
ACCGACAGGTATAGCAGTTGATTTATCAGCCATTTGCAAAGATATTTCAGTAGGTGTCAACTTATTCAAATCAAGTCTATGATATAAAGAGAGAGGCATAACGCTAACACCGGCTCCAAGATCACATAAAGCAGTTTTAATATAATTTCTCTTGATGGAGCATGGTATAGTAGGTACTCTTGGATCTCCAAGTTTCTTTGGTATTCCACCCTTAAAAGTATAATTAGCAAGCATGGTGGAAATTTCAGCTTCCAGTATCTTTCTTTTATTAGTAATGATATCCTTCATATACTTAGCATAAGGATTTGTTTTGAGCACATCAGTTAATCGCATACGCAAAAAGATGGGTCTAATCATTTCAGCAAAGCACTCAATATCCTCATCATCCTTTTTCTTGGATGGTTTCGGAGGAAAAGGCATGGGTTTCTGAACCCATGGTTCCCTTTCTTTACCATGTTTCCTAGCAACGAAGTCTCTTTTATCATAACGTTGATTCTTTGATTGTGGGTAATCAAGATCAACAGCAGGTTCAACTTCTACATCATTATCATTACTAGGTTGAGCATCAACATGAACATTATCATTAACATTATCACTAGGTTCATGTTCATCACCTGATTGTGTTTCAGCATCAAAAATAGAGATATCATTCGGATTCTCAGGTGGTTCAGCAATAGGTTCACTAGAAGTTTGCAAAGTCCTATCATTTTTCTTTTTCTTCCTCTTAGAAGAACTAGGTACGTCAATATTATTTCTCTAAGAATCTTGCTCGACTCTCTTAGGGTGGCCTTCAGGATACAAAGGTTCCTGAGTCATTCTACCAGTTCTAGTAGCCACTCTAACAGCATAATCATTTTTCTTACTATTCATTTCATCAAGCACTTCTTTCTGAGCTTTAAGTACTTGCTCATAGAAGCATGTTTGCTAACAAGTTTAAGTTCACCTCTAATATCAGCCATATAATCACCCAAGCGTTTAATCATAAAGGTATTCTGTTTTAATTGTCTACCAAAATAAGCATTAAAGTCATCTTGCTTAAACATAAAGTCATCAAACTCATCCAAGCACCGACTAGCAATTTTAGTAGGAGGGACTTCAGCTTTATCATATCTATAGAGAGAATTTACCTTTACTACCTGTGTTGGGACATCAGGAGGTTCTTCAGTAAATAAGTAATTGAGATCATATACTTCTTCAACAGGCGGTAAATTAAGACCATGTATTTCTTAAATAGCAGGTAAATTCTTAACATCTTCAGCTTTAATACCTTTTTCTTTCATAGATTTCTTTGCCTCTTGCATATCTTCGGGAATGAGAAATAGAACACCTCTCTTCTTCGGAGTTGGTTTAGGAATAGGCTCAGTAATTGGCTCTGGAGCTGGCTCAGGAGGTGGCTAGGGAGGTGCCCAATTATTTTCATTTGTCAACATATTATTCAATAGAATTTCAGCTTCATCCGGTGTTCTTTCCCTGAAAAGAGAACCAGCACAACTATCTAGGTAACCTCTAGAAGCATCAGTTAGTCCATTATAAAAGATATCAAGTATTTCAGGTTTCTTAAGAGGATGATCAGGCAAAGCATTAAGTAACTTGAGAAGCCTCCCCCAAGCTTGTGGGAGACTCTCTTCTTCAATTTGCACAAAGTTGTATATTTCCCTCAAAGCAGCTTGTTTCTTATGAGCAGGGAAATACTTAGGAGAGAATTAATAAATCATATCCTAGGGACTTTGCACACAACCAGGATCAAGAGAATTAAACCATATCTTAGCATCACCCTTTAATGAGAACGGAAATATTTTGAGTAAATAAAGGTAGCGCGATCTCTCATTATTAGTAAACAGGGCAGCTATATCATTTAACTTAGTAAGATGTGCCATAACAGTTTCAGATTCATAGCCATAAAAAGGATCAGATTCGACCAAAGTAATTATATCTAGATCAACAGAAAAATTATAATAATCCTTATCGGGAACACAGATAGGTGAAGTAGCGAAAGCAGGGTCGGGTCTCATTCTATCTCTAAGAGATTCTTTACTCCATTTAACTAGCAACCTCTTAAGTTCATATCTATCCTGGCAAGCAAATATAGCTGCAGAAGATTCTGCATCAAAAAGATAACCTTCAGGAATAGAAGGCATATTCTCATCATCACTATCATCATCGTATTCATGTTCAATAATTTCTCTTTCTCTAGACCTAGCAATTTGCTCATCAAGAAATTCACCAAGGGGCACAGTAGTATCAAGCATAGAAGTAGTTTCATCATAAGTATCGTGCATAGCAGAAGTGGCGTCATCAATAACATGCGACATATCAGAATTCATAGCAGCAGCAAGTTTAGGTGTCGCTAGCTTACTCATAACAGAAGGAGAATCTAGTGCAAGGCTAGATGGCAGTTCCTTACCTCCCCTCGTAGTTGAGGGCAAAATAGTAGTTCGATCATCTTTCAAGTTCTTCATAGTGTCCAGCAGAAATAAATCCCAAGTGACTCAAAGAATAGAGCTATGCTCCCCAGCAACGGCGCCAGAAAAAGGTCTTGATAACCCACAAGTATAGGGGATCGCAACAGTTTTCGAGGGTAGAGTATTCAACCCAAATTTATTGATTCGACACAAGGGGAGCCAAAGACTATTCTCAAGTATTAGCAGCTGAGTTGTCAATTCAACCACACCTGGAAACTGAGTATCTGCAGCAAAGTGTTTAGTAGCAAATTAATATGATAGTGGTGGTAACAGTAACAAAAGTAAAGACAACAAAAGTAATGTTTTTGGTATTTTGTAGTGATTGTAACAGTAGCAACGGAAAAGTAAATAAGCGAGAACCAGTATATGGAAAACTCGTAGGCACCGGATTAGCGATGGATAATTATGCCAGATGCGGTTCATCATGTAACAGTCATAACATAGGGTGACACAGAACTAGCTCTAGTTCATCAATGTAATGTAGGCATGTATTCCGTATATAGTCATACGTGCTTATGGAAAAGAACTTGCATGACATCTTTTGTCCTACCCTCCCGTGGCAGCGGGGTCCTATTGGAAACTAAGGGATATTAAGGCCTCCTTTTAATAGAGAACCGGAACAAAGCATTAGTAAATAGTGAATACATGAACTCCTCAAACTATGGTCATCACCGAGAGTGGTCCCGATTATTGTCACTTCGGGGTTGCCGGATCATAACACATAGTAGGTGAATATAGACTTGCAAGATAGGATCAAGAACACACATATATTCCTGAAAACATAATAGGTTCAGATCTGAAATCATGGCACTTGGGCCCTAGTGACAAGCATTAAGCATAGCAAAGTCATAGCAACATCAATCTCAGAACATAGTGGATACTAGGGATCAAACCCTAACAAAACAAACTTGATTACATGATAAATCTCATCCAACTCATCACCGTCCAGCAAGCCTACGATGGAATTGCTCATGCACGACGGTGAGCATCATGAAATTGGTGATGGAGGATGGTTGATGATGACGACGACGACGAATCCCCCTCTCCGGAGCCCCGAACGGACACCAGATCAGCCCTCCCAAGAGAGATTAGGGCTTGGCGGCGGCTCCATATCGTAAAACACGATGATTTCTTCTCTCTGATTTTTTTCTCCCCGAAATCCAATATATGGAGTTGGAGTTGGCGTCGGAGGGCCACCAGGGGGCTCACGTGGTAGGGGGGCCGCCCAGGGGGGCGCCCCCCCCCCCCCCCCCACCCTCATGAGCAAGGTGTGGGCCCCCTGGTCTTCATCTTTGGCGAGGATTTTTTATTGTTTTTTCTAAGGTGTTCCATGGAGTTTCAGGTCATTCTGAGAACTTTTGTTTTCTGCACATAAAACAACACCATGGCAATTCTACTGAAAACAGCGTCAGTCCGGGTTAGTTCCATTCAAATCATACAAGTTAGAGTCCAAAAGAAGGGCAAAAGTGTTTGGAAAAGTAGATACGACGGAGACATATCAGTCATGTCTCCCTGCCACACACAAACTTGACATGTTCCCTCTAACGTTCCGGTAGGCATGTCGCCCTATATCTTTGACTTGCACACACACACACACACACAATTTCGATGGCTCTCTTCATCGATCTCGCACCCACCCTTACTTGATCCTCTCTTCGACTCTATCGATAGCTATGACCCCTCCCTCTCTTCTCGTGGATTGCCTGACCCTCTATGTATCATATGGATAGGCCTCCATTTCACACACATTGCATGCAAATTTTGTTTGAGATGTCATCGACACATATTCCCACAAATAATTCACGAAATCAACCCCCGACCCCACCCCCACCCCCCACCACAAAACAAAAAACACTCACGAACGCGGTTTGTATCTCTCACACACACCCACGTAGGTGGGGGACATGCACGAAGAGAAGAGGTGCATGCACGGTGCACGTACTCCCATCTCTTTCCCAACCACCCGCGCGGGTACATGGTGGAGCTCATTTCTATACGAAAAAGGCAGCCCATGTGGTAATTTGGCACGTGTACTGGTTGTCCACTTGGTGGAGGGAGGATCGTCTACCACGGGTGAACAAACAAATTGCGACTTGACGCGTTATGTTAAATTAAAAAAAGAGGCAAACCATGTGGGGCCTACCTTAGAGGCAAGGCTCTATACACTGGAGTACTTTTGATGTGTCCCGTCGACTCGCAGAATGAGGAGAAGCTTGCTTAGTACGCCGTCTCCCCCGCCAACGGGCGCGGTGGCTCGCAGGATGAGGTGAAGCTTGCTCCTCCCTCGCCCATGCGCGCGGTGGTTCACAGGACGAGGAGAAAAATTTACTACTCCCTCCGTTTACTCCTCATCCCTACTACCTTGGTTATAGAGATTATATCATATTGTTTGGAATATATATGACCTTTAGTAGATTTCAATATGAACTACTAGTACATACTCCAAACACTGATGTATATAGACGTATTTTAGAGTGTACATTCACTCATTTTGCTCCGTATGTAGTAGCACTCTCCCTCGCCCCTCGACCCTCGCCCGCGTGGTGGACGTGCAGCAATTAATTCGGTCTCATATAGCCAGAACGATATATACTACACTACCATTATTGCTCGACTTCCCGAAGAGGCGAAGAGCCAATCGCAAGGTTAATATTTTGGAGATGCCAAGCGCAAGGTTATAGGAGAATGAGTAGTAGGTGCCGCGTCATTTATAAATATATTTTTTCTTCAGTAGCACGTACGCAATATGATAGGTTCATATGGAGAGAAAAGGAAACCGCTCCACTATATACATAGTCAGGACGGGCCAGCCTACACGGTTGCTTGCTGGGGTTGCTCTCTTCACACTCTCTCGCACAAAACGACTGTGGCCACATCTCTAACATCCCGGCAGATCACATCCGCTTGGGGAAGGGGTGGATGCTTAATGTAGATGCGGTGGCCGTCGCCGACGGCGAAAACCCACTGTCGGCACGTCCCGATCAGGGGTCCCCGTCGCTCTCTCTCACAAAGCCGGTGAGGTTGCCTTCGTCCCTTGCTCACTGCCGTGACATGGGCACTTGCCGCCTCCCGCCGCCCTCCTCAAGGTTGAGCTACGTCCCTCGGGTACAACTCCCTTTATAGTCGGCTTGCACCACTGCTCCAGCTGCCCACATCACTCCCTGTGGATATTTCTCTACTTCTTTACCCCGCACATACCTGATACCTCTACTGGCTTCTACGTACTGTATTTGTGATGAGTTTATGTCTCATCAACTAGTCCTAGTAATCTTATTCTAATCACGCTTCTTCAATTTCTTTGCCACAGGGATGCTCATCTCGATTTTGGTGAAACTGCACAAAATGATCCGATGGTCAAAAGGTTGTAAACTTCATTTATTAGGAAGCTCGAACGTTGCCAGCAAATTGAAGCCTGGTCAGGGTTCACGGTTCAAGGGCTAGGGACTGCATGGATCATTTTTTTCTTTAGCTGCCTCCGTTCCAAAATAAGTGTCAACTTTAGTAGTAGTACAACTTTGAACTAAAGTTTGCACAAAGTTGAGACATTTATTTTGGAACGGAGGGAGTACATATTTGCTATGATCTGTCAATCATTGAGATGCAATAGCATGCATGTTAGTCTCCTTTGTATTTGATGAAATGTTGCAACGGGCAACCTTGGACGCAAGATACATGTAACAGGAGCTGGAAGCTTCGTATCATTGTACAAATTTATCTCGCTGATAAATTACAGTACGTACTAGTACTATACTAGTACTTCCTCCATTCCTAAATATAAGTCTTTGTAGAGATTTCACCATTAACCACATGCGGATGTATATAGATGCATTTTAAGTGTAGATTCCTTCATTTTGTTCCGTATGTAGTTCACCTAGTGGAATCTCTACAAAGACTTATCTACTAGTAATAGCTAGCCCCCACTACTAGGAATTCTCTATCCTCTCCTTGAGCCACATTATCAAAATTGACGTAGCCGTTAGATGAAGTAAATCAGTCATAAATAGTCATCTGATCTAAACGTTGAGAGGCTCCGCACTAAGCCACATGCAAGCATGCAGAAATACCATGGCACATACATGTGAGTGGGTTTTAAATCACATCAACATGTCTGCATGCAAGCATGCACCGGTAGCATGCATGTAAGTGAGCTTTTAAGTCCCATTAACATGTCAAAAAGAAAAATATAATCTCATTATGTAGTAGGAGTTGGCTGATCTTTTTTCCTTATGTGGGATGATCTAAATGATGATGGGAGTTTATTTAGTTTGGCTACCACTTTTGTCATGCGGTTATAGATTTTTTTTAGTTCTATGAAGCGCAGAGAGATATACCGCTGTTCCGCGGCAACGAGCGGGGACTCATTTAGTAATATTTAGGAACGGAGGGAGTACTATGTAAAGAGTTAGGTGTCGCACGGTGATAATGTGAGGTGGGCCATGTAATCACTGAGCTGCGTGTTTTCACTACTCTTGCACTCCTCCGTTGTAAGAATGGAGAAAATTGTAATCTACTACCTCCTTTCGCCGAAAGCGTGGGACATCTAGCAGTCCTACCACCTCAGTAATGAAGACCAATGAGCCGTTAAATCACATAGACCCAGCAGTAAGTTGGACGGACGAAGCAACCATCACTCTTGCGCCAGTGAGAGGTCGCGTCCTCTCTGCCCGGGCATGAATGCGGCACCGATTCTTTGGAGCGGCGCTGACCATTTCGGGCGGGAAGCGCGCGCGGGCGGTGGAGGGGCTTTGGGTGGGCCAGGCTGGTCAGGAGCGGGCGAGGCAGCTGTCCGCATGTCCCTACCAGACACGCCCGGAAACGAGAGGATGCACCAACTCTCGCGGCTAAAATCGTACACTACACACCATATCTCTGTAGGAGTAGGTCGATCTGTCGCACTCTCTAACACACACATGCTGTTAAACACACACATGCACACGCACGCACCTTGGTCCCGTTGCACCTTCTAACGTGACTTATTACACCTAGACGGAGGGAGTAGTAAGTATACGAGATACGGTGGCACACTGACTTAAGTCGAATACAAGTGCCCAAAATTTGTGTGCATGTTATAATAAGGATTCACTTAAAATAGTACGTGAGCGAACAGAGGGATCAATTGGACAGTGTTCCCGAGCAGTAGCGAGATGTGTGAGGTAGTAAGATACACCGCTGGCGCTTTTAATTTTTCTTATTAATTTGTTTGTTTCACCCTCTGACTGGTGGGACCCAACGTACTACGTGGAGAGAGGTAAGGTGACTAAGGCTGCATTATTTCTGGACCACTGTGGATAGTCTTACCACCAAAGCCACATGACACGATTATGATTGAAATCCTAATGACTTCCACACACACACACACAAAAAACATGGCATGCCTGTCACACGAATGCAGGAATGTATAAAAGGTTATTTTCCTCTCGTTGAACATAACGGGAGGGTTGTGTAGCTGGTTAGCCTGTTCGCTCATCAAACTTGAGGTCTCGGGTTCGATAACTACACTTGAGCATAATTTTTGCCAGGAGGATTCTTTGACTGGTCAAAATGTATTCTAGGGTTTGCACACTTCACACTCTCTCTCTCCAGTATATATATACACGCTGGAGCCTCAGCGCTTGTAGTTGCTCTCTTCACACTCTCTCGCCCTCTCCTGCTGGAGCCTCAGCGCTTGTAGTTACTCTCTTCACACTCTCTCGCCCTCTCCAGATCTAAACAAGACTTCGTTGGCCTCTCTCTCCCCTCACTGCTGCTCAAAGAGCCGGCAGGATCCGTCCGCCGGGAAGGGAAGGAGGCTTAACGCTTTCGCCATCAGCGAGGGAGGGAATCCACTACCAACGCTGTTGTTCACTTTCCACCCAGCGGTGGCGCGGGAGGGCCTCCGACCCCTTCTTCTTCGCCGCCGTCCCGTCGCCCACCAAACCACGCCCCAAGAACCTTAAGGTATATTTTACTTACTCCACATGCATTGCTCTAGCTGCATATATACCATGAATCTAGGACGTGGTTCAAAGAGGAAAGGAGTGGGGGAAAGTAGTGGGAAAAAGTTGTATATAGCATGAATCTAGGACGTGGTTCAAAGAGAAATGAAGGGGAAAGTTGTATAGAATGAATCTAGGACGTGGTTCAAAGAGGAAAGGAATGGGGGAAAGTAGTGGGGAAAGTTGTATTGCATAAATCTAGGACGTGGTTCAAAGAGGAAAGGAAGGGGCGAAAGTACTAGTTCAAAAAGGAAAGGAATGGACAAGGCTGTAGAGTTTGAGCAGGACTAGATTTGCTGCGCTCACATAGGGAAAGGTGTCTAAAGATAACAAAACTAGGACCAACACAAATATGCTCCTTGGTTGTTTGTTCCTTGTTGCAACACAGACTGTGCATGACCACAGTACATCGGTAGATGCACATGGTGCTGGTGCGTCCACTGTCCTATGCAACTCATTAGCTGTTGTTAATCTATGGCCCTGTTTGGTTAAAAACTCCCTAGTCCCTACCAGCTTGGTTCCAGGGACTAAACATGGACTAGAGGTTATTAAATGACATGATAAAAGACCATGTTACCCCTAGTAATGAACTAATAGAAACAAGGTGCGATGCGTGGCAGGGGCAACTGTTGGAAAAAGTCCCAAAAAGACTCCCTCGGGGTCTTCTTTTTTTAGTCCCAAATGCCCACTTTTAGTCCCGAAAAGTCCCTCCTATTTGGTTTAGATGTGACTGACTCGGAGTTTTTTTAGTCCCTACACCATGATGTCCCTGTAAACAAACACCCTCTAATAATGCCGCTGGAAAATTGATGCAATGCCACAGTTAAAAGCAAATTACATGTTTAACAAATTTTATTGTTAATATAATCTCTATGTTAATATTAATCAATGCCACCGTTTGAGAAATGCTACTGTCTTGCTTTCTTTCCCATTTAGATAAGGTAGATGCTTCTTTTTGTTGGCTTCTGTGTCATCCACCGTTATTGACCACTAATTGTTTCCTTTGCACCTCTGTGTAAACAGGGTTATCTACTTCACCTCATTGCCATTGTGACCTTTTGTTGCACTGCACAAAACACTTTTATTTTGAGAGTGTTTTGTGCAGTTCAACCAAAATGTCACACCGATAACGTTGCTTGATTGCTTGATCTTAGTGGAACTGCACAAGAGGAGATCTTACTTCCTATCCGTTAAGGCGAATTTGGTTTAGATCTTCTTGTGAGTTGTTTGAATTCCGCATCATGAGAGGTCAGTACTAGTCTTCTTTCACATGATTCTGCATTGTGCTTTCATATGTTGTGCTACTTGTACGATAATGTTGCTTGACTCTGTATGTGCACTGTAATATCCCATTGAGGTAAGATAAGGATATTTCACAACTGCTGGCCTGTATTTTGCCACTTTCATCAGAAAATTAAGTTTAGTACTATACTTGTGCTCCCTAATTGATATGCCAAATCTTACATTGAAGGTGAAGCTTGTCTGTTATTGAACCAAGTGATGAAGGGGAAGAACAAGCGGAAGAAAAACAAAAATCAACTCCCGGTGCTGTAATGAAGCGCTGGAACTGTGATGACACAAGTAATGATATAGTTTTGCATCTTAATTTATTGCTATGGCTGGAACGAGCAATTGTTTTGCCACTGATTTGATGCCATACGTAATTATATCTACTTGTGCAAACAGGGATCTTCTTTGAAGATACCATATATTTTAGTGGAACTGCACAAGAAGATGTTGGAAACATTAAACTAATCGAGGAGTATATAGTAAGCATGGCCACCCCCGTAGATAGCAACAGATGGTTCCCGAGAAGTGCTTCATCTATATGCTCTACACAATCAGCCTCCTGACAAATGTTGGTACTCATCCACTGATTTCATCCATATGATTGAGCTTTGTCATATCTATTGGTGTTGTGCTACTGTTTAGATACTGTCATGAAAAAGTGGTATTGTCCTTGAGAAGTGCTTTATCTGTGCTATTTTAAATATTTCCTTTCCTTTTTTTCGAGCAAACAAGGATCATCTTCCTCTGAAGAAGAATATGGAGTACGTGAAGTGACTAGTTCCGATTATGCCAGGATGAAGAAGCCCTGTCTATCTTCTCATTAGAAGGATCAGTTGAAGGATGGTTACATTACTCCCCACAAGACCAAACTAACTTCAGCTCAGAAGGACTGACAAATCTCCATTTTTTTGTTGTGATGCGCGAGTACAATGTTGTTCTAGGATTCTTTCTGGTGAGTTCCATTTTTCTAAAAGTGTGCTCTACATGGACCATGTATGTGCCTATTGAAACTGTCAATTCATAGTACAGTTTGCTTTATACTAATCACTTTTTTGTATTTGTGCAAACAGGGGTGCTCAGCTTGATTTCAACGGGAACTGCACAAAATGTTCATGAATACATCGAATCATTCATTTCCACCACAAGAAAGGAGGTGCCCATAAGTTCAAGGCGTTGCAACATATAAGGGCGAAATCATACAAGCTACACGCGAATTTGGTTGATTTTGGTGGAACTGCACAAAAAGAACAGTTGGTTTATTTAGCACGAGGTGCCATGTCAATGTCCGAACTGATGGCAAACCCTGCCCATTCCACAACCGTAGGCATTTGATATTTTGGAATGGGACAACCTTGTCAAATTTTGCTCATTGATTTTAGCAAGATATGCGTTTGATATTTTCGAATGGGACGCCCTTTGCTGTCAGCAGCGGCGATCAATTTTTTCTTTATTCTTTAGTTGTGAAGTAAATATTGCCTCTGACATGTGAGTCACTGAGATGCATAATCATCGACTATTTTGAATGTTCTCTATGAATTGCCAGGCCTGTGTGTTTGATTGCAATGTACAGAAACGCTAAAAAGCTGCTCAAACTCTTTGTACTCCTTCTGTTCCTTTTTACTTCGCACATTGTGAAAGTGCATACTTTTTTGTATAAGATTGGTCAAAGTAGAGATACTTTGACTACAGACAAAACTTGTATGCAGACTAGAAAGGACCGGAGGGAGTACATGTGAAACTGCTGCAAACGTGGTGATCACCCTGGGAATAATGCTAGTACGTATTGTTTTGCATGTTCATCCAATGCCAGTGATACAGGAATTCGAACTAATCGAAATAAATTCATTCATACACGGTCGGATTTCATATAAACATGCCGGATTTCATTACATTTCATACATTCTTCAACTAAAAAGGGGTGTTTGTGGCTGCATGCATCTCCCAGATGCAAAGGCCGGGGGTCATCCTCCTTTTCGAAAAAAACTAAAAAGGGGTGTGCTGGAGGTATAATTAATTAACCGAAGCTACCCACCTGTGTCCAGCTGAGCCGAACAGAAGCTTTAGTGACTTAACTGCAGGTGTAGTTGCATAACTGACATGTGGCCTGTTGGGCCCACGTGTCAGTCAGCCAACTGCACCAGCAGTTAAGTAGAAGCAGCGTTCTTCTCCAGCGCAGCTCTCCGACTCCACGTCGCCGCCAAGAAGCTAACCGGCCGTCAATGGTCAACCCGCCTATCTTGGCTTCAACCAGAGGGTAGCAGTGGTGGCCTTACTTGGACCCGAGCGGCGGCGACCTACCGTGTTCTACTCTTCTTCGTTTTCTGTGTGGCGCGGCCTCGTTGGCAGCGGGGCGGGGCCTCGGCGGAGCCAGTGATGCCTCTGTCTTGTTGCCAGCGGGCGGCGCCTCAGCGGAGCAGTGGAAATCCTCCCCCACGTTGCCGGCATGGTGGGGCCTCGGCTGAGCCGGCGATGTACTCTGCCTCATTGTTGGCGGGGCGGGGCCTCGGCAGAGCCGGCGGTGTCCTCTGCCTTGTTGCTGGCGCCGTGGGGCCTCGGCGGAGCCGGCGGTGTCCTCTGCCTCGTTGTTGGCGCCGCGGGGCGTCGGCGGACCAGGGCGTCGTCGACGCCAGCGGAGCGGGGACTCGTCGGAGCCAGCATTGTCCTCTGCCTCGTCCTCGGTCTCGCCAAACAGTGCCTCGCCCGCTTCATCGCCCTCTTTGCTAGCCTCTTTGTAGCAGTCGCAGCCTCCGCCACCCGCATGCGGTACCGCCAGCGCTCGAGGCGGCCCTTGCGGGCGGAGCGGTACGAGTCGAGCAGCGCCTCCTGCTCCGCGGCGATCTGCTCCTCCGCCTGCAGGTGCTCCTAGAGGAGATGGTGGTTGTAGGCGGCGTCGGCCTGCGCCTCCCGGAACTGCTCCTCACGCATCTGCCTCACCCTGTCCATATATTGGGCACGGGCCACGTCGATGGTCATGGTGCAATGCACCAGCGAGGATGGCGCGGAGGAGGGGGTTGGCGCCGGATCTTCGACTACCATGTTCTCCATTGGGATGTCGTCGTCCTCCGGCTGCCTGTCGGCCAGCCGGTCGGTAGCAATGGCTACTATCTCCTTGTGGTCCATCGTCTGCCCGTCCCGAAGAGCGCTGGAGCGCGAGGAAGCCATGGTGGGCAGTAGTGGTGTGGACAGGAGAAAGGGAACGGATGCGGATGACTGCGGCTATGGCCGGCGCAGCAGTTTATATAGCAATAGTGGGCGGGGGGAGGGACGGACATGTGGCGCCGGAGTAGCCGCCTCGGCAACCGCGTATCATTAATGTGTGCGGCAGATGGATGGACGGACGGCACTTGTGTCATTTGAAGGCGGAGCAATCGCCTGCACCGGGAAGCGGGGCGGCCCGCGCTGACTATTTCGGGCAGAAAGCGCACGCGGGCGAGGAGATCACTTTACTTGGATAGGATGACAATGGGGACCCACCAGGTCCATAGCCTCATGTACGCAAGTGCCTCCTTATTATATATATATGTGTGTGTGTGTGTGTGTGTGTGTGTGTGTATATATAACTATAATTTATTTTGCTTCCTCCTGGTTTCCTGACATCACGGTCCCACACCATTGTCAACCTATGTAATCCCTCCTTTCCGGTTTATAGGGCTTATCTCAAAATTTTAGTTTTTCCATTTTATAAGGCTCAATTTGGTTGTTTTCCATCACATGTTCAGATTCCAAGGTGCATTAAATCATTGCATGCAAGTATTAAGAGAAAATTGACCAATGCATGTACTTTATGCATGCATGCATTGCAATTAATGCATTGATAAACATAATTTTTTGAGGATAACAAGAGCATTAATTAGGTTCTTTTGCAAAACTAGAAAAAGTATTCCACCACTCGCCATCTACCTTGATTGGTGAGATTTTTGAATTGAGCATTATAAACCGGAAAGGAGGGAGTAGTCAATAAACGAGAGAATTGCACAAGAAGCGGCCGACAGCTAGGACCAAGCAGATCGAGTAGTATTTGTGTTTTTGAGGTGTGAGCACTGCAGAGTTTTTTGATGTTTACCCCAGATATTAATTTTTCTCCTCTGAACAAAACGAAAACATCGCTGCAGGTATTAACTGGGCGGGCTGTGGCCCGTCTAGCTCAGGCCAGATATCCAGCCCAGATATTAATTTTTTTCAAGCTGAAAATGGCTAGCCCAGCTATACTTTTTTTTAGGAATACCCAGGCAAGGTCAAGTTGTTATTCTCCGCCCCGCTGGGCTGCAAGTCTTTCCTAGGAGGGATGCATTAGGCTTAACAAGAAAATGGGCTTTAAGAAATAATAAATGGGATGTAATTATAAAAACTGGGTAGTAACTATAAAAAAAATGCACCAAACAGTGATTACTTTATAAAATATTATTTTTGGAATACTGAAAATTTTAATTTCATTAATTGTTGCAAGCAGAATGTTTCGTTGGATTTTTACGCAATATAAATTTATATTGAAATTGTATTTAATCTGACTAGAAATTTCGGGATAAAAATATTCGGATCCCATCAAAATGTGGGAAATTTTATTGAATTCTGTTTTGAACGGTTGGTTGAAATGGGCTATACTTTTAACAAACTGTAAATGGATTGTAGTAAATTTCATTAGAATTCAAAAATGGGCTACACATTCTTACAAATCTCAAATGGGCTATAAGTTCTCTGCTACACACTTCTGGCCTCACTAAGTTGACGCGTCCCCTAAAAAACAGAGTTGACGGGTATGCAAGGCTTTGTTAACTTATAGTCAACACACGGTTCTAGCAGCAGTGGCCGTTGGATGTCCATCCAACGGATGCCGTGCTTCTTCTTCAATCTCGGATATTCTAGCTTCACCCGCCCAAAAAATGATTCATCCCCCTGACATCTAGGGCGCACTGTTTCGAAAGCTGACCTGTGGGCCTACTAAGTTGACGTACCAAGGGCTTTGTCAACTTAGTCAATATAAACGATTCTAGCTGCAGTGACTGTACGATGTCCATCCAACGGCCGTCGTGCTTCTTCAACCTCTGGTCTTCTTGCTCCAGCCGCCCAAAGCAGCGTCGGTCGTGCCGCCTGCTCCTGCCTCCCGTGGCCTGCTGTGCTGCCGCGGAGGCCTCACCGCCCCCTACTACTCCCACCGCTGGACAGGACATCCCTCCACTCACCCACACCCCCTGTTATTCTGCAGCAACGGCAGCGCAATCGAACCAGTGAACCCTCGTACTCCTCTCCGCGTGTGCATCCACTGTCGCGTCTTCCCCGGCTCCGCACCGTCCCCTTCCTAGGCCTCGCCGTCATCCACCGCCGTGGTGCTCTCGGCGCGGCGTGGTCAACGTGGTCAAGGAACGATTTCCATCGGACGTGGACTGTACGTG
Source organism: Triticum timopheevii (assembly GCA_963921465.1). Classification (NCBI taxonomy): domain Eukaryota; kingdom Viridiplantae; phylum Streptophyta; class Magnoliopsida; order Poales; family Poaceae; genus Triticum; species Triticum timopheevii. The sequence continues at coordinate 245,638,810 of OY997266.1, forward strand.
GAGAGGCTGACAGCTGGGTCCACGGCAGCCGCAAGGAAGTGCCTCCTTATTACGCACAAAATAATTATTCCTCCACCTGACAGCGGGGACCCACCGGACGGGCCACCGTATTTTGCGAAAAAAATGATTCGCCCCCTGACTGATGGGACCCATGAGCTACATCTTCGCATGCAAGGAAGTGCGTCCGGGAAAAAACGATTCGCCCCCCTGACTGCTGGGACCTACCAGCTACATCTTCGCACGCAAGGAAGTGCTTCCGAAAAAAAATGATTCGCCCCCCGACTACTGGGACCCACCAGCTACACCTTCGCACGCAAGGAAGTGCATCCGGGCAAAAAAATGATTCGTCCCCCTGACTGCTGGGACCCAGCAGCTACACCTTCGCACGCAAGGAAGTGCGTCCGGGCAAAAAAAATGATTCAGCCCCCCCCCCCTCACTGCTGGGACCCAGCAGCTACACCTTCGCACGCAAGGAAGTGCGTCTGGGCAAAAAAAACGATTCGGCCCCCTGACTGCTGGGACCCACCAGCTACATCTTCGCAGGCAAGGAAGTGTCTGACAGTCGGGACCCACCTAGTCGAAGCGTACGTAGCGTTGTCATCCTGGTCACGAACATGTACGTACATACTGGTCGATGTAGAGGCGCGCACGTGTCGTAGTAGTGGCGCGCACGTGTCGTAGTAGAGGCGCGCACGTAGCATGCACACGTACGTACAGCGGCCAGGGTGCAAGAAAGAAAATACGGCCACGTATGTGTACATACGGGCGGGGTCTGAACGCCTAGTCGCGCATACGTACAGCGAGGGCTCGTGTTCATGGGGAGGCAACGGAATGCGTCGTGTTCATGGGGAGGCAACGGAATGCGTCGTGTTCATGGGGAGGTAACGGAATGCGTCATGTTCATGGGGAGGCAACGGAATGCATCGTGTTCATCGAGAGGCAACGGAACGCGTGGGAGCCAACTGGCTAGGTCGGAACAGAATGCGTGGTCGTGTTCATCGGGAGGGCTTGGACGGAACAGGCGATGGAAACGAGGCCTGGCGTACCGCAAAACGGAGGAAACGGCCTTGTGTTCGACCGGCCACGTTCGAAACGGCGTCCTGTTGATCGGGAGGGGCCTGGCGTACCGCAAAACGGAGGAAACGGACCTCCTACGGACGAAACGGGGGTCCTGTTGATCGGGAGGGGTGTGGCATACCGCAAAACGGAGGAAACGGACCTCCTACGGTCGAAACGGGGGTCCTGTTGATCGGGAGGTGTGTGGCGTACCACAAAACGGACGAATCGGACTTGTGTTGGAGTGCTACGGTCGAAACGGGGGGAGGGGTGTGGCGTACCGCAAAACAGGACTCCACGGGATACTGTTCATCTCCACCGTCGACCTCCTCCAGCCTCCACGGGCTACCGTCGACCTCCTCCAGCCTCCACGGGCTCCTGTTCATCCAGCCTCCACCGCGCGCTAATCCACCGGCTACTGTTCAACCACCCCTCCATCGTCTACTGTTCATCCAGCCCTCCACCGTTTACTGTTCATCCAGCCCTCCACACCACGGGGTCCTGTTCAACCACCCATCCACGGCCACCCCTCCACCGTCTTCTATTCATCCAGCCCTCCACACCACAGGGTCCTGTTCATCCAGAGGCAACGCCACCGCTCACTGTTCATCCAAACCCCGCCCCCCAACGCTCACTGTTCATCCAATCGATCGGCTTCAGTTAGCAGCAGTAGCGAAGGAATCGCTCCATCGGGTTCAGTTAACAGCCATCGATCGATCACTCGGGTTCAGTAACGCGTAGCCTATAGTGCAATCGCTCGGGTTCAGTTAGAGCCCAATGCCTCGCTCGGGTTCAGTTAGAGCCAACGCCTCGCACACACGCGCGTACCTACACGAGAGAAACACGCATCGCTCTCCCACCATAACTGGCAACTCCCCGAAATTTTCCTCCCCCTCGCTTCTACCACGGTTTTTTCCATCATGGACGGCCCAAAGAATGTCATGCAGCTGCGTCTCCGGCCCGCCCAGGACGAAAAGCCCATTTTCTGTCATGATTTTTTGTCATAGAAGTAGGAGCCCACCACATCTATGATGATACCGGGTTTTGTCACAATTATCGTCATAGAAGTGTCATATGTATGACAGAAAAAAAATCGTTCGGTCCAAAATGTCACGGATGTGTCTTTTTTTTGTAGTGATGGGATCCAGCATCTTCATTAGGACTACTAGGAAATTGTTCTTTCGTAACAAGATTTAGCAAGGCAGCATCAATATCACATGACTCCGCGCTAGTGGAGGGAGGAGCAATTGTTGTACTAATAAGATCATTATTAGTATTGGAAAAGTCACACAACTTTGTAATTTCTTGAGACATCGTGATAAAGCAAGCAAACAAGCAAAAAGATAAACGGAAAATGTTTTTGTGTTTTTGTGGAACGTTTTAGAAGTGGGGGAGATGAAAACAAGAGGAAAATGGCAAATGGAAGTTAATGCAAGGAGATGATAGTTTATGCGATGGGCTTGATAGGTGTTGGTGATGTGTCCCGGCAATGGCGCCAGAAATTCTTCATGCTACTTGTGAGTTGTGGTGTGATTTCCCCGAAGATGAGAGGATGATGCAGTATAGTAGAGATAAGTATTTCCCTCAGTTAAGAACCAAGATATCAATCCATTAAGAGAACCACGCAATACTTCATGAATAGCACCTACAAACAAAATAACAAATACTTGCACCCAACGCAAACAAGGGGTTGTCAATCCCTTGGCGGTTAATTGCAAGGATCAAATATTGTAGTGATAGATAGATAAAAAAGCACAAAATAAAATAAAGGTAAATAAATTGCAGCAAGATATTTTTGGATTTTAATATATGATAAAGATAGACCCGGGGGCCATAGTTTTCACTAGAGGTTTCTCTCTTGAAACATAGCATACGGTGGGTGAACAAATTAATGTTGGGCAATTGACAGAAAAGCGCATAGTTATGATGATATCCACGGCAATGATCATGTATATAAGTATCATGTTCGAGACAAGTAGGCCAACTCCTGCCTGCATCAACTACTATTACTCCACACATCAACCGCTATCTAGCATGCATCTAGAGTATTAAGTTCATAAAGAACGGAGTAACTCCTTAATAAATATGACATGATGTAGACAAAGTAAATCCTATCAATATGAATAAACCCCATCATTTTATCCTTAATCACAATGATAGAAATATGTGTCATGTCCCTTTCTGTCACTTGGATTGAGCACCACAAGATTGAACCCATCACAAAGCACCTCTCCCATTGCAAGATAAATCAATCTAGTTGGCGAAACCAACGGATGGATCGGAGAGAAATACAAAGCTATATTAATCATGCACAAAAGAGTTCAGAGAAGACTCAAATAATATTCATAGTCATAAATCCAGAATTCACCAGATCTCAACAAACACATCACAAAAAAGGATTACATCGAATAGGTCTCCAAGAATATCAAGGAGAACATTGTATTGAAGATCAAAGAGAGAGAAGAAGCCATCTAGCTACTATCTATGTACTTGTAGGTCTGTGATAAACTACCCACAAATCATCGGAAGGGCAGCAAGGTTGATGTAGAGGCCCTTTGTGATTAATTCCCCCTCCGGCAGAGTACCGGAAAAGGCCTCCAGATGGGATCTCGCAAGAACAGAAGCTTGCAGCGACAGAAATAGTATTTTTTGGGTGGCTCTGTATTGGTTTCTCGATTTTAAAGAATTTATAGAGTTGGAGTTAGGTTAAATGGAGGAACAAGGGGCCGAAAAGTCACTTGTGAGAACACCTACTACGCCGCACGTCCGTCCGCTGCGTGACGGTTCTAGGTCCCTCCAGCGACTGAGGAGCAGGTTCCGGCTAGTCCGGCCACGTTTTTCAATCTCTCCAGCTCAGATCTTCCTCACACACTCACACATCTCCACTTCTAATCTAAATCTTTCTCCCACCAGATCTGGATGTGAATCAAACCAGTTAGCTGTTGTTTCCAGCGAACCTGTTTTTTTCTTCTACAAATCGAAGAATCGAGCGCTCTAGTTTTCCTCCATTAACAGATCTCTCGAGAATCCTTTTCCCAGATCCCACTTCTGAACCACAAACTAAATCCTTTGCGGTTCCGGTGAGGTCCGGCCGCAACTCTCAATCCCACCAGAGCATCTGATTTCCAAATACTTCTGAGTTGTTCCTCTCTTTCAGCTCTCCGCTTGATACTCTCTTGCCATCCACCCACCACGAGCTGCAGCAAGAGGGGGATTCTCGAATCAGTACTTCAATACAGCCAGTTCCTAGCCAAATCCACCCAGATTTTCCATCTTCTTCAGTCCATTCCCACTTCTTTCTCGTGTAGATAGGACAAACCCTTGTTTTCCCCCCAAATCTGGTCAGACTAGGAGGTGTTGGACGGCAGGAGAAGGTGCTAGGTACGAGCGGCACCCTGGTGGCGGTGAGGGCTGCCGGCTGCGCTCATCCCAGACTGGAGTATTGGGAGAAAAGGCAATGGAGGGAGTCCAGAAGAAATTACAATCCTTGAAGCTTTCATAAGCAGAGAAAAAAAGTATCAAGATTGGCCGCAGGAATGGGAATATCTCAGGACCGGTGAAACCACAAGCTATTGGTAAAGTAATGTCCGACAGACCTGCACGGACAGAGGCCCTGGAAAGTACCTTGGGCAGGATCTGGTGCCCGTTCAAAGGTATGGAATGTAAGAACTTAGGAATGAACCGTTTCTTGTTTTCGTTTTGTGAAGAATCGGGGAAATGGAAGGCACTAAATGAAGGACCCTGGACTTTTAACAAGAAGCTTCTTGTAGTAGAAGACTTCGACCCGACAAAAACGCTGGATGAATATGAGTTCAAACAAGTGCCCATTTGGGTACACGTCCAGGGCATTCCTATGGGCTCAATGTACAAAGAGGCCGGTGAAGCCATAGGAAGGGAGATAGGAGAAGTATTGGATGTCGATGTTGATGAATGCGGCATGGCAACAGGAAGTTTTTTGCGGGTGAAGGTCCAATTAGACATCAACAAACCCCTTATGAGGGGTATTAACATTTTCCTGGAAGATGAGGAGGAGGAGAAGGAGAGAAGGCAAGACAAAACAATGGTGGATGAAGAAAAGGAAGAGGAGGAAGGGCGTAGGGAGATTACCTTCACATATGAACATCTTCCAGACTTTTGCTATATTTGTGGCATCATTGGCCATGGTGATAGGACCTGCCCAAGTAAACAAAAACTGGGAGCTGAACATGAATTCGGACCTTGGCTCAAAGCCGAGGGGTGGTTAAAAAGTCCCAACGAGGAGGATAGGAGCAAGAACCCCCGAGAGAAATGGGGTTTCAGGAAGAGCAACAGTGGAGATGGCAGGGGGAGTGATGCAATCTCCTGGAAAAAGAACTCATCTGGGGGTGATGGTACAGGGGCTTCAAGAAAGGGAGAAGAAAAAGAAGTAATGAGCCCACTAAAGGAGCAAACAAATGCGGAAGAGGTAGGAGCCAGAGGAAAGAAACTCTTTGTGGAAGAGGGTTTGAGGGAAAAGAGTGCGCAAGATCCGAAGAATAATAATGGTTGGCCAGCTCCAATGGTGGTGGACCCTAAAACATCACGAGAGCAGAAGGGAAGCGAGAAAAAAGAAGTTCCAAACGGAGAAGAAGGGGTTGGAAAGAAGGCCACATCTGATGTGAAGGTGAACCAAAATGAAAAGGAGGCAAAGGGGGAGAAAGAAAATGAATCGGTCATATATGAAGAAGAGAAAAGGAAGCCAAGTGAGACCCTAAGTTATAAAAAGGATAAACGGGGGACCTTTAAACGCCAAGAAAGAATAAAACAAATATCGATGAAGGATGCTAGTGTAACAGAACTAAAGAAGAGAGGGCACTCAGATATGGATTTGGATGAGGAGCCGGAGATACTGAAAAAGTGCAAGATGGAGGTTGACTCGGAAGCTGGGACAGAGGTACGTGCGGATAGAATGGATATGAACACAATGAGGTGGGCTGTGGAGAAGTGATCACACCTGAAAATCAAAAAACCAAGTTGAAAGTGGGGCTGTCAGAACAGTCCCGCGGGCTAAAATGAGGATCACGGTGTGGAACTGCCGGGGTCTGGGGAATGGCCCGGCAGTGCGAGGGCTTCTGGATCTCCAGAAGCAGGTGGACCCCGATGTCCTCTTTCTATCCGAAACAAAAATGGATAAAAGAAGGATGGAAAGAATCAAGTGGTTGTTAGGAATGAAGAACATGGTGGTGAGAGATTGTGAAGGACAGAGTGGAGGCTTGGCTTTACTTTGGAAGAAAGAAGTAATGCTAATTCTGCATAACTACTCAAAATATCATATTGATGCGGAGGTGGTGGAGCAGGATGGTTTTAGATGGCGCTTCACGGGCATATATGGCGAACCATCCAGTGGTAAAAGGGAAGTTACATGGAAGCTTCTGCGCATCCTAAACCAGCAGCTAAACCTTCCATGGTTATGTGCAGGTGACTTTAATGAAATCCTATACAATCATGAGAAGAAAGGAGGGCCGGCTAGAACTCACAATCAAATGGAAGGTTTCAGAACAGCTCTTACAGATTATGGCCTTAGGGATCTAGGCTACTTTGGAGACAAATACACTTGGCGCAATCATAGTTGGGATGCTAGTCGGTACATAAAAGAAAGACTGGACAGAGCTATAGCTTCAAGGGGGTGGTGTGCAAGATTCCCACACGTCAAGGTTCTGAATGGAGATCCATACCATTCAGATCACAGGTCGGTGACAATCCATATGAATGAAGCCAGAATGACGCAGAACAGTAAAAGAAGGGCGCATGGTTTCAAATTCGAAGCGAGATGGCTTCAGGAGGATGGGTGTGAGGAGATTGTTAACAATGCATGGGCAATGGCTAGGCTCCATGGCAGCTACAATACTCAGGACATGTTGCGCAAGTTTGCGGGAGATTTAAAAGACTGGGATGCGAATGTTTTGGGTGAGCTTGGGAAGAGAATCAAGGTTTTGAAGCACGAACTGGAAGAAGTAAGGAGGGGAGATATAAACCAAGATGGGGTATCTAGGGAACACTTCTTAAGGGAGAAACTCGACCGTCTAGAGCAGCAACAAGACATGCACTGGAGGCAACGAGCTCATGTAAAATGGCTCCAGGCAGGGGATAAGAACACTGCTTTCTTTCACGCCTTTGCCTCTGAAAGGAAAAGGAGGAACACAATTAAGCGAATAAAAAAAGATAATGGAAATTGGGTGGAAGGGGAAGAATCTTTGAAAGAGCACATCGCTGATTACTTCTATAATATATTCTCCTCTGAGGCAAGGAATGATAATGATGAAATCATTCACACAGTACAGCCAAAGGTAACCGAAGAAATGAACAACCTCTTATGTGCAGATTACACTGAAGAGGAGGTCAAGAAAGCCTTGTACAATATAGGTGACCTAAAAGCCCCGGGTCTGGATGGAATGCCGGCGGTTTTCTTCAAAAGGTTCTGGCAAACCATTGGAGACCAGGTCACCAAAGAGGTAATGCATGTGTTGAGGGGAGGAGACATGCCTGATGGCTGGAATGATACACTCATAGTACTAATCCCAAAAAATGCCACCCCGGTGAGTATGAAAGACTTGAGACCGATTAGTCTATGCAATGTTGTTTATAAGCTGGTGGCCAAGGTAATCACAAATAGAATTAAGTTAATTCTTCCTGATATTATCTCCCCAAATCAGAGTGCCTTCATGCCAGGGCGGCTCATTTTAGATAATATACTAGTGGCATATGAGTTAACTCACTTCTTGCAGAGGAAAAGGAGCGGTCCAGTGGGATATGCTGCAATTAAACTTGACATGAGCAAGGCATATGATCGGGTTGAATGGTCTTTCTTGAGAGACATGATGGAAAGACTGGGTTTTGACAGAGAGTGGATTAAACTGATCATGAAATGCATCTCTACTGTTAAGTACCAGATTAAAGTAAACAAGGATATCACAGACATAATCTATCCCCAAAGGGGTCTACGCCAAGGGGATCCACTCTCTCCATATCTTTTCCTTATATGTGCCGAGGGGTTTTCAGCCATGATCCATGAAGCAGAATTAAATGGCTCACTCAAAGGAATTAAGATCTGCAGAGAAGCGCCTTGTATTAGTCATCTGCTCTTTGCGGATGACTCGTTGTTACTAATGGAAGCGAATGCTAATAGCGCCCAAGCAGTCAACCGCATCTTGAACACATATGAAGCCTTCTCGGGCCAGATGATAAATAAAGACAAATCGTCAATTCTTTTCAGCAAAAACACAAGGCCCAAGCAGAAAGAGGAAATGAAGAATATATTGCATATTACATCTGAAGGTCTAACATCAAAGTACCTGGGAGTTCCATCATATGTGGGGAAATCCAAATCAAGGACCTTCGAATATGTGAAAGATAGGATGTGGAAGAAGATTCAAGGTTGGAAGGAAAAACTTCTCTCTAAACCGGGGAAGGAAATACCGATAAAGGCGGTCGCACAAGCTATCCCGGTGTACTCGATGGCATGCTTTGACCTTAGTAAAGCGGTGTGTGAGGAACTGAGCACTATGATCAATAGGTACTGGTGGAGTCAAATGGATAAAAAGAACAAAATACATTGGGTAAGCTGGGAGAAATTGACGAAAACAAAGAGAAATGGAGGACTAGGATTTAGAGACCTTCACCTTTTCAATCTAGCCATGCTCGCAAGACAAGCATGGAGGTTGCTTCAAAATCCCTCTTCACTTTGTGCACAAGTTCTCTCGGCAAAGTATTACCCAAACAGTTCAATCTTGGAAGCGGAAAGGAAAAATGGCATCTCGTACACTTGGCGAAGTATCCTAAAAGGGGTGCAGCTTTTGAAGAAAGGAATAATATGGAGGGTTGGCACTGGCAGTAATATCAACATCTGGTCAGACCCCTGGATCCCAAGAGGAAGCACTAGAAAGGTCATTACTCAGAGAGGCGGAAATTTAATAAATAAGGTCAATGACCTGATTGATCCTGCTACAAACTCCTGGGATGAAGGTATAGTGAAGGAAATCTTTTTACCAGAAGATGCTGAGATTATATTAAAAATCCCCATTCAGGAAAACATGCAAGATTTCATAGCATGGCATTTCGATAAGAAAGGTATTTTCTTAGTAAAATCGGCCTATAGAGTAGCAGCGGATAGCACAGCCCGTGAATCTCCTGCAGGGCTAACTTCCTCCTCAAGTGCAGATGTAGATGTAGGTGGCTTCAATTGGCATAAGCTGTGGACGCTGCCCCTCCCGAGCAAAGTGCTCCATTTCTTGTGGCGCTTGTCTACTCATAGCCTACCGCTGCGAAAGAAACTCCATAACAGAGGTATGAAAGTAGATACTCGATGCCCTCTCTGTTTTAGGCTGGATGAGGATGGTGGGCACTGTTTTATTAAATGCAAGAATGTAAAGGAGGTGTGGAGGAAAGCGTTACTGGAACATGTTAGACTGCAACTAATCAATTGCGATGATGCCGAGAACTTCATGGATACAATTTTTAGCTTAAATGAGGAGGATAAAATTAAAACATGTATCCTTCTTTGGTGTTGGTGGCATCAGAGAAACAGGGCAAATGTGGGTGATACTATTAAAACTTCTGGTGAGATATGCTCCTCAATTAATTATCATGTTATGCATGTTTTGAAGGAGAAGAAAGGAGAGGGAAAATTGAAGCCACAAACTGCAGAGAAATGGTCTCCACCTCCACCCGGAATCTTGAAGGTTAACACCGACGGTTCGTTCAAAAAGGATTCCAGTGATGGGGGATGGGGCTTTGTAATTAGAGATGAGCATGGAGAGGTCAAGGCTGCTGGTGCGGGCAAGCTGGAGAGGGTCATGGATGCACTACAGGCTGAAGCTTTGGCAATGTTGCATGCCATCCACACTGCAAGTCAAATGGGATGCCACAAGATATTATTGGAAACTGACTCTGCACAACTGAAGACTGCTGTGACAACTGAAGATTATGATTTGGCGGTCCTAGGAGCTATATTCAGAGATATAAAATTTCAGTTGTATGTAGATTTCACGGATGTATGTGTTGTCTATTGCCCTCGGGCCTGTAATTCTGTAGCTCACTGTTTAGCTAAATATGGTGCCAATTTGGGAGCTGGAACCTATGAGACTTGGCTGGGACAACTACCAAACTTTGTACTAAGTGTTGCTGCTGGCGATTTGCCTAGTGGCACCATAAAATGGAATGCACTGTGTTCCTTTCAAAAAAAAAGGGGCCCAAAAGTCACATGGGCACGCCCATGTGCCTTATGGCCTCCTCCCAAAGCTTCTAGGGTCTCTTATGTCCATGAAAAAAATCGTCAAAAAGTTTCATGGCATTTGGACTTTGTTTGGTACTGATTTCCTTGAAAACCAAAAACAGGAAAAAACAACAAGTGGCACTTAGCACTAAGTTAATAGGTTAGTCCCAAAAGGTGATATATAATTGCATATAAAACATCCAAGATTGATACTATAATAGTATGGAACAATAAAGAAGTGTAGAATGTGTTCGAGGCATATCACATACTTTTCTGAAAAAATGAGTGGGCCTAGTTTGAACTATTCTACATATGATAAAGAATTATATGCTCTTGTTTGGACTTTGGAAACATGGCAACATTATTTATGGCCCAAAGAATTAGTTATACATTCTGATCATGAATCTTTGAAGCATATTAGAAGTCAAGCAAAACTGAATTGTAGACATGCTAAATGGGTTGAATTCATTAAGACTTTTCCTTATGTCAATAAACACACGAGGGGTAAAGAAAATGTTATTGCTGATGCATTGTCTCGTCGCTATACTATGCTTTCACAACTTGACTTTAAAATATTTGGTTTGTAGACCATCAAAGATTATGTGCATGATTCTGAATTTAAAGATGTAATGCAAAATTGCAAAGAAGGAAGAACATGGAACAAGTTCACCATTATTGATGGATTTGTGTTCCATGCTAACAAGCTATGCATTCCAGGTAGCTCCATTCATCTTTTGTTGTTGCATGAGGCGCAGGGAGGAGGATTGATGGGACACTTTGCCATTAAGAAGATGGAGGATGTGTTTGCTCCACATTTCTTTTGGTCAAAGATGAGATGGGATGTTGAGAATTTTGTTGCTCGATGTACTACATGTCAAAAAGGTCGGTTAGAACTCAATCCTCGTGGTTTATATATGCCTTTGCATGTACCTAGTGTTCCATGGGAGGACATATCTATGGACTTTGTTTAGGTTTACCTCAAATAAAGAAGAGGAGGGATAGCATATTTGTTGTCGTGGATAGATTTTTTAAAATGGCACACTTCATACCATGTCATAAAAGCGATGCTACTGCTAATGTTGCTGATTTGTTCTTCCGTGAAATTATTCGCTTACATGGTGTGCCAAATACAGTTATTTCAGATCATGATATTAAATTCTAAGCCACTTTTGGATCTGTTTGTGGGCCAAGTTGGGGACTAAACTTCTTTTTAGTAATACATGTCACCCCCAAATTGATGGTCAAACTGAAGTAGTCAATAGAATATTGTCTAGTATGCTTAGGGTTGTTTTCAAGAATAACCTTAAAATGTGGGAAGAATGCTTGCGTCATATTGAATTTTCTTATAATCATTTGCTGCATTCTACTAATAAGATGTGCCCTTTTGAAATTGTGTATGGTTTCCTACCTCATGGACCCATTGATTTGTTGCCTCTTCCATCTTCGGAGAAGGTTAATTTTGATGCTAAACAACATGTTGAATTGGTCTTAAAAATGCATGAGTTAACCAAGGAAAACATAGAGCGTATGAATGCTAAGTACAAACTTGCCGGAGATAAGGGTAGAAAACATGTTGTCTTTGCACATGGAGGTCTTATTTGGTTACTGAAAGGATCGATATAGTTGACTAGAGGGGTGTGAATAGGCAACTAACAATTTTTATCTTTCCTTTACCAAATTAAACTTTGCATCAAAGTAGGTTATCTAAATATGCAACTAGGTGAACAACCTATATGATGCAACAACAACAAGTGCACAAGCAAGCAAGGGATACAACACAAATAGCTTGCACAAGTAAAGGCATGAGATAACCAAGAGTGGAGCCGATGGAGACAAGGATGTGTTACCGAAGTTCCTCCCTTTTGAGGGGAAGTACGTCTCCGTTAGAGCGGTGTGGAGGCACAATGCTCCCCAAGAAGCCACTAGGGCCACCATATTCTCCTCATGCCCTCACACAATGCGAGATGCCGTGATTCCACTATTGGTGCCCTTGAAGGCGGTGACCGACTTTACAAACAAGGTTGGGGCTATCTCCACAACTTAATTGGAAGCTCCCAACGACACCACGAAGCTTCACCACAATGGACTATCGCTCCGAGGTGACCTCAACCATCTAGGGTGCTCAAACACCCAAGAGTAACAAGATCCGCTAGGGATTAGTGGGGGAATCAAATTTCTCTTGGTGGAAGTGTAGATCGGGGCCTTCTCAACCTATCCCGAGCAAATCAACAAGTTTGATTGGCTAGGAAGAGAGATCGGGTGAAAATGGAGCTTGGAGCAACAATGGAGCTTTTTGGGGGAAGAGGTGAGTGAACTTTGGGGAAGAAGACCCCTTTATATAGTGGGGGGAACAATCCAACCGTTACCCCCCAAGCAGCCCCGCATAGAGCGGTACTACCGCTTGGGCGGGCGGTACTACCGCTGAACCAGCGGTACTGTCGTCCCCTCCCAGCGGTACTGCTGCGCACATGAGGGCAGCAAGGACCTGGGCCCAGAGCGGTACTACCATGGAGGTAAGGGCGGTACTACCACTTGGGGCGGTACTACCGCCACTACTGCCGCAGCTAGTACCGCACAACCCGACACGAGAAAAAGAGGCCTCGAGTCGAGGCGGTAGTAGCCCGGAGCCTCAGCGGTACTACGCCCGAAGACAGCAAGCGGTACTGCCGCTGAGGAGTGGTACTACCGCTTGATGTTCTTCGGCGGTACTACCGCTGAGGACCGCGATACTACCGCTGGGACCAGTCAGGGCAAGCTAGGAGAGGAACGGGAACTCCATTGAAGCGGAAAGGAACATCGGGTGCGATAAGGATGTGTACGTGTTGATTCCACCCTAGCCTTACCAAAGCAGATCCCCTCTTCATAGTACGGTGACTCCTAGAAAACTAGTCCACCAACATAGAAACGAAGGAGCTACACCGTCTTGAGGAAAACACCGAGGGGAGGGAATCATCTCGTGCCAAAGGATGAATCTGTGAGAAACTCAACGCACACGATTAGTCCGCAAAAGCATTGTCATCAATCACCAAAACACCTTGGGGATAAATATGCCCTTACAATCTCCTTTTTGGTGGATTGATGACAATAAGGGATTTGCACAAACGGGAAAAGACATAGGACATGCGCAAACCCCACAACCCTAAAATGTAGATGGGCTCCCCCTAGATGTGTGCTATCTAGATAAGTGCTTTGGACTGCCCGGCACACATACTAGGATCAATGCTCCCCCTAAATTTTAGAGACCAACAACCTAAGCAGGATATATGAGAGCAAAGTATATAACAAGATAAGCATGCAACTCATAAGCTACCGAGGGACTAGATAGACATAGATAATGATAATCTAAAGATAAGGTAGCATATGTCTCACACCATATGTCTGGAACTTAGGTCTCACTGACACAAAACCACGCAAAGCAAACGGCGAGAAAACACAAACACACCACAAAGAAGACACACTCGCGAAACAGACAACAACAACGACACAAATCCCTAAACTCTCTCCTCCTTTGGCATCGAGACACCAAAAAGAGAGGGAGTGTTGCTACGGCTCCAAGTGATAGCAAGCGAGGGTCTCGAACATCAGATCTCAGCGGGATTGTCTTCGCCACCGTCGTCGGTCAGGAACTGCTCGGCATCAGAATATGTCCACGGGCAATGCTACTGAATCCACTCCTCCTCCTCAGTAAGCTGGTCCTCAGATCCACTGTGAACGGTGGCACCCAACTGACGCATGAGCTCCTTGTGACGTCCCCTGGACTTCTTCTCAGCCACATGAGTCATGTACTCGCCATGAGACTCCATGCAGAACAGCTTCTTCACCTTGAGCTTGAGCTTCTTTGCCCAAGAGGGCTGTGCCCCAGAAGGCTCATAGTCATCATCATCCTCAGCCTCAGCCTCCTCCTCGGTCTCCATGGCAGCAGTAGACGATGTACCCCCAGATTTAGGGACCTGAGTGCCCCAGTTGTCCTTCTTCCTCAGACGCTTGATCTCATGAGACACCAACTCTCCAGTCTCTAGCATAACCTTGGGATAGACCTGACCCCAAGCCTTCTCAATAAGCAGCATGATGAACGGACCATAAATCGGGCACTTGCGCTCAGAGATAGCAGATAAGAGCTCAGACCACATAACATGAGAGATATCCAGGGACTCGCCAGTGTTTTCTTCCTTCTCATGCTGGCAGAAGAGAAGCATGTCCACGAGATAAGAGTGAACCATATCCAGATTCCCGATGCGAGGGAAAAGAGTCTCACGGAAGACACAGTGAAGAATGTCCAGAAGCAGGCAGCTCATATGTTTCCTTCTTAGTCTCAGAGTTGATCTTCAGCGTGCAATAAGGCCAAAGAGCTTGCTTGTGAGTGGAGGTTGCGTTGCGGTGAGGGCGAAAGCCGACAGGAGACGCAAGCCCGTGATCTTCCACCCCAAGTAACTCCATGAATGCCTTCCACTTGACATAAAGCAACTTGCCATTGGACATCCAAGTCAGAGTCCTGTCCTCATCAGTCCCTAGATGGACAGTCGCATAGAATTGAGCCACAATATCTGCATCATAGTCCTTATTGAATTGCATGATTCTGAGAATGTTCAGCTGAGTGCACATCTGAAGAGCTTCACCAAAGTACTCAGGATCCTTCTCCATATAGTCTGTGTCGATGGAGCGCACATTAACATAGAGATTCTTCTTGGCCTTGAGCACATCAAAGAAGATGGCAAACTGAAAGCGGTTCCAGAACGGACGGTTGACCAAAGTGGGTTCTTGGTCTACCTCATAAGGGTTGTGGCGATGCCTTGCCCAGAACTCCTTGGCATTCATTTGAGCCACGGTTTTTCCCGTTGGCTTCGGCTTGACAGCGGACTTCTTCTTGAGTTGAGGTGGAGGTGGAGCACTTGAGGAACCTCCTACTGACTCAGATGTGCGGTAACGCTTTGACGTCGCATGACCGGGGTTGACACGGCGAGCTTGATGCTCAGGATGTTCATCACCTGGAACCAAACACAAGAACACGCAAAACAACCAGAAAGAACGAGCATAAGCCACCAAACACAACAAAAAGGATCAATGAATGGTAGAGACATGATGGAATTTGGCAGGAAGTAGTAGTACCATGACCTGGAGGCGGCAGTACCGCTCCAAGCGGTAGTACCGCTCCGATGAGAGCGGTAGTACCGCTCAAAGCGGGGAAACAGTGGTTTCTTACTGCCGTGGTCAGATCCGGCACTACCGGCCTACCAAATTCAAAAATATTCCTACCAAACGCTAATCCAAGACGCCTAGTTGCCTTCTCCATCCTACTCAAGCCTAGATTTAGCCAAAAATCTAGAGATGTAACCACTATTGCCCCTAAGACGCTAGATCTGAAATCTAGACAAAAAGAGAGAGGGAACAGGGGCAATACCGGCATCCATGGCAAGAGGACGGGGTGGGGATCGATTCCACCGAAGGAAATGGAGAGGGACGCCCCGGAGAAGAAGATCCGCCGGAGCCCTCCCGCGGCGAGATGGTGCTTGAGAGACGAAGAGGAGCAAGGGGGCGAAGCGAATGGGTATGGGGGAGAGAAACCTCCCCCTGCCCCGATATAACCCCCTGATCCCGCCCCGCAGCGGTAGTACCGCGCACCACCAGCGGTAGTACCACCCAGCAGCCACGGCAACTAGACAAAAACGACTAAGCTCAAAAAGAGAGAAACCAACAGCAAAAACGACTAGGCAACAAACACACTAGCAAGGGGCCAAGACACACCTCTTCAAGAGAGGGCAGTGGCCGAGGCCACCTATGTTTGAGTCAAGAGGTATGGCACCGTGAAGATTTTAACCTTGGGACCATGACCAAAACTCGTCCTTGAAGCACAAGTACCATTGAAGATGGTTAAAGTGAAAGACTTGATCAATTTATGCATAATGGGGGAGGGAGAGTTCATTGAGAGAACAACACTCCCCCTATGTCCATGCCTACACCTAAACTAGACAACACATTGACTGTGGTGGGATGTGCATGGGTTCAAGATACATTGCTTGAGTCAATGATATATAGCTCATGCCTTAACTCGCGAAATCTTGCTTCATCCAAGGGCTTGGTGAAAATATCTGCAAGGTTATCATTAGTGTTGACATACTTGAGCTTGATCTCCCCTCGCCTAATGTGATCCCGGATGAAGTGATACCGAATCTCAATATGCTTCGTCTTGAAATGTTGCACCGGGTTGATAGAAATCTTGATGGCACTTTCGTTGTCACACCAAAGAGGCACTTTGTCACAAATGACACCGTACTCCTTTAAAGTTTGCCTCATCCATAAGAGTTGTGCACAAAAACTACCGGCCGCCACATATTCCGCTTCGGTGGAGGAGAGAGACACACAACTTTGCTTCTTGGAAGACCAACTCACCAAAGAGAAACCAAGAAATTGGCACCCTCCGGAAGTGGACTTCCTATCCACTTTGTCTCCCGCCCAATCGGAATCCGTATATCCTTCAAGCTTGAAGTTTGCTCCTCTTGGGTACCATAAGCCAAATTTTGGGGTATGAGCCAAATATCGAAAGATTCGCTTGACCGCCACATAGTGGCTTTCCTTCGGTGCGGCTTGAAACCGTGCACATATTCCCACACTCAACATGATATCCGGTCTAGATGCACAAAGGTAAAGCAAGGAGCCAATCATTGAGCGATATACCTTTTGATCCACCACTTTACCATTGGAACCAATGTCAAGTTGGCACTTGGTGGGCATTGGAGTGGAAGCTGACTTGACATCACTTAGGTTGAATCTTTTAAGCATGTCTTGAGTGTATTTGGCTTGATTGATGAAAGTACCTTCTCTTCTTTGCTTGATGTCGAAACCGAGGAAGAACTTCAATTTTCCCATCGATGACATCTTGAACTTAGAGGTCATGAGAGCGACAAATTCCTCATTGAAAGCTTTGTTAGGGGAACCAAAGATAATATCATCAACATATAGTTGGCATACAACAACTCCCCTTTGACCTTCTTAGTAAAAGGAGTGGGATCGATTTGCCCAACCTCAGATCCACGATCTTGTAACAACTCGGTAAGGTGGTCATACCACGCACGTGGGGCTTGTTTAAGGCCATAGAGTGCCTTATCGAGTTGATACACATGATCTAGGAAGTAGGGATCCTCGAACCCGGGGGGTTGCTTGACATAAACCAACTCATTAATAGGACCATTAAGAAAAGCACTTTTCACATCCATTTGTTGTAACTTAAAGTTGTGATGGGAAGCATAAGCAATCAACAAACAAATGGATTCAAGGCGAGCAACAGGAGCAAAGGTTTCACCGTAGTCGATACCCTCGACTTGGGAGTAGCCTTGTGCTACCAATCTTGCCTTGTTGCGAATGATGTTCCCATGAGCATCTTGCTTGTTCTTGAATATCCACTTGGTTCCAATGACGTTGTGGTTCCCCAATGGCCTTGGCACCAATCTCCACACCTTGTTGTACTCGAAGTTGTTGAGTTCTTCATGCATGGCATTGAGCCAATCCGGATCTTCGAGCGCCTCATAGACCTTTTGGGGTTCAACACAAGAGACTAACGCGTGATGTTCACAATAGTTTGCTAATTGTCTACGAGTGCTTACCCCCTTTCTTAGGCTTCCAACCACATTCTCCATGAGATGACCTTTGGTGGTGAGCTTGGAAGCAATCTTCGCGGCACGACGCTCTAATTCCTCCTTGGATGTGGAAGGAGGAGGGTTAACTTGATTATCTTGAGTGCCGTCTTGAGCTTGTTCTAGATCTTGAGCTTGCTCTTGATCTTGAACTTGCTCGAGGGGGAGAAATTGACCTTGGGCATCATTCGGTGGTTCACCACCATCTTGCGATTGATCTTGCCCTTGGTCTTGTTCACGAGGTTGAGGGCCTTCACTTTGTTCTTCGGAAGCGTGTGGGTCTTGGGGAGGTGATGGCTACACTTGAGTGCAGCATTGTCCTTCTCCTTCGGCCACAAGGGGTTCCTCTATGGGTAGGATATGACCCACACCCATTCTTCTTATGGCTTGGGGAGGAATTTCATCACCTACATCACAAGTACCACTTTGCTCCACTTGGGAGCCGTTATTTTCGTCAAACTCTACATTACACGTCTCCTCAATGAGTCCGGTGGACTTGTTGAGGACACGGTAAGCATGAGAGTTTGTAGCATAACCTACAAATATGCCCTCATAAGCTCTAGCCTCAAATTTAGACAAACGAACACCTTTCTTGAGAATGAAACACTTACACCCGAATACCTGGAAATACTTGAGGTTGGGCTTGTTACCGGTAAGTATTTCATAAGGAGTCTTGTTCAAGCCTTTGCGGAGACAGAGTCGATTTGATGCATGACATGCTGTGTTAATGGCTTCAGCCCAAAAGTTGTATGGAGACTTGAACTCCGCCATCATGGTCCTTGCCGCATCCATCAACGTCCGATTCTTCCTTTCCGCAACACCATTTTGTTGAGGGGTATAGGGTGCAGCATACTGATGCTTGATCCCCTCATCACTAAGAAACTCATCCAAGGTATAGTTCTTGAATTCGGTGCCATTGTCACTTCTTATTGTCAAGATCTTTGCATCATGTTGACGTTGAGCTTCATTTGCAAAGTCGGTGATGGTTTGCTGAGTTTCACTCTTCCTCTTGAAGAAATATACCCAAGTGTATCTTGAATAATCATCCACAGTCACCAAGCAATACTTTCTACCCCCAAGACTATCAAAGGATGGAGGCCCAAAGAGATCCATGTGAAGGAGCTCCAAGGGTCTCTTCGAGTAGATGATAGTCGTGGGAGGGTGAGGCTTTTCATGAAGCTTTCCTTCGATACAAGCACTCCAAGCACGATCTTTGGCAAAACTAACATTTGTTAGTCCAAGGACATGGTCCCCCTTGAGAAGACTTTGCAAAGATCTCATATTGACGTCGGCTAAACGGCGATGCCAAAGCCATCCCACGTCAACTTTAGCCATTAGGCATGTCGCGGTCTTAGTGGGTCGCTCCGAAAAGTTAATCACATAGAGACTGTTCTCGACATGCCCAACAAAGGCTACTTTAAGAGTCTTGCTCCACAAGAGGGCCACAGTATCAGTATTAAAGAAAGTGGCAAAACCCATGAGTGCAAGTTGACGAACGGAAAGTAAATTGTATGCAAGGGACTCAACAAGCATGACTTTCTCGATCGTTAGATCATGAGAAATGACAACCTTGCCAAGACCCAATACCTTAGAATGTGAGGCATCACCCCACTCGACATTGGTGGGCATAGATGGGATCTTTTGCACGTCCACCACCAAGTCCTTGCTCCCGGTCATATGATTTGTTGCTCCACTATCGAGCAACCATGATCCCCCACCGGAAGCAAACACCTACAAGAGATCAATGCTTGGTTTTAGGTACCCATTTAGTAATGGGTCCTTTGATGTTAGTAACAAGGGTCTTAGGAACCCAAATAGACCATTCAATGTACTCATAAGGAGAGCCAACAAATTTAGCATAAACATGCCCATCACTAGCACGGCACAACACATAAGAAGGGTTAAAGTCGCCGGCTATGTTGGAGGGGGTGGTTTTGCCCTTTTTTACATCAACACCCTTCACACTGTTCTTCTTCTCCTTAGGAGCACCCTCTCCCTCTTTCACAAAGTTTTGCTTGAGAGGAGGAGGTCGTTTGGTCTTGTCGTTCTTCTTCTTGTTCTTGGACTTGGGTGCGAACCCAATTCCCTTCTTGGCCACAACTTCCTTTTGATTGCTCAAAAGGTCGTTGAGGTTCTTCTCACCTTGAATGCATGTCACAAGGCCTTTCTCAAGTTGATCCTTCAATTTGGCATTCTCCTCCACAAGATGCATATGCTCACAACACGGGTTAGTGGTATATGCATTATCAATTAATACCATATGAGGAAAGGTGGCCTTTTCCTTGGTTAGCTTAACTTGGAGTTGAGCATGATACTCCTTGAGATTTGCATGAGCACCCTTCAAGACCTTGTGGGCCTTGTCAAGTACATCAAACTCCTCCTTGAGTCTAGCATGATCAACCCCAAATTTAGCCTTCTCGGAAGTTAGCACACGAGACACAACAAGAGCATGATCAAGATCTTTCTTTAACTTGGCATGGTCATTGTTGTGTGACTCCTCAAGAGCCAAACGATGCCCACGCTCTTCCTTGAGAGCATTAGAGAGATCCTATATCTCATCGGCATAGTCACGACTATGACCTTCCATCTTAGAGATGGTTTCTTCGTGAGCCTCGATCATGTCATTGGCTTCACCAAGTTGTTCCAAGAGAGCAACAAAGTGCTTCTTGGATTTGCCCTTGAGCTTACTCATAAAAGACTCAAATTCATTGACTTCCTCATTAGATCCCTCAATTTCATCAATGCCATCCGTCAAAGAGGGATTAGTAATGATGGTGGTTTTGATGTTGGGGGTTACCTTGTTGGTGGCTTTAGCCATGAGGCACTTGGCGGTGATGTTCTCGTTGGGTGAATCGAAGAGAGACATCTAGGGAGTTGTGGCAATGGCAACGGATGCCATGGCCATTGCTTCACTATATTCATCATCATCGTCATCCTCACGGTATTCTTCTTGAACCACCAACCCTCGAGTAGGAGTCTTCTTGGTGAAGTTGTTCTTGTTGGGGAAGGAATTGGCTTTGGCTTTTTGGATGAGCTTGCCACCATTGTCTTCCCACTTCTCGTAAGGACAATCCGCAACAAAATGGCTCACATTGCCACAGTTGTAACAAGTTCTTACTCGTTGCTCCAAAATTGCCTTGAAGCAAGAGCCATGTGCTCATGATAATCATATTTTGTATCTTCGGGGTTGCTCTCCTCATCTTCCTCTTCTTCCTCTTCTTCCACAATAACCTTGGCCTTCAATGCAAGGTTGGGCTTCTTTGCCCTTTGAGAGCGGAGCACCGCGTTATCGGCGGTCTTGTCCAAGATGCTCATTGCAACAAACTCATCCAACACTTCACTGAGGTCATGGAGTGGAAGTCCGGTCTTTGACGAATGACGGAGGACATGGCCTTGTTGTAAGGCATCATGGCCTTGAGGAACTTGCGCTTGATCCAATTGTTATCCGTGTCCTTGATCCCATGATCTCGGAGTGAGACCGCAAGTTTGGTTACTCTCTGAAAGAGCTCACGAGGTTCTTCGTCTTCTTTCATTGCAAACTCATAGGCTTCATCTTGCACCACTTCATAGTTGGAGCGTTGAATGCTTGCGCTTCCCCGATAAAGAGACACAACGCATTGTCATGCGTCTTTGGCCATGGCATGGGGTCGGAGATGAGGGAGATCTTCAGGGAGGATAGCATCTTGGATGATGAAGAGAGCATTCTCATTGAATTGATTATCCACTGCTTCTCTAGGGGTGAAGTTGCTTCGGTCATGTGGATAGAAACCTTCTTCAATGATTCTCCAAAGATTAGTATTCACATGATTTAAATGACGCTTGAGGCGATACACCCAAGAATCAAAATCCTCATTTTTCACAATCTTAGGAGGAGGGCCGGCATGATTTAAATGAGTAGAGGGAATCGGTCCTCCATAAGTTGGGGGTTCCACATGGGCAAAGATGTCGGTGCCATTTCTACCACTAGTAGAAGGACCCTTCTCACTATTAGCTTCCCCCTTGTCGGAGTTAGCATCCGTCACCTTGTTAGTGGGATCACCCACTTTCAACGGCGAGGTAGGTAGCTTAAGTCCTTCTAAGAATTTATTAAACATGCTTTCAACCGTGGTTGTCATGGAGGTTTTCAATGTGTCCAAGGCCACATTGAATTCCTCACGGGACACCGCGGTTTCCCCATCACCCGTAGACGAGATCGGATTCACACTGGAGTTCTCCTCCTCCCCACCATCTACGGTGTCAACCATACTCTTCGGACGGCAAAGTACTTAATAAAGAGACGAGGCTCTGATACCAATTGAAAGGATTGATATAGTTGACTAGAGGGGGGGTGAATAGGCAACTAACAATTTTTAGCTTTCCTTTACCAAATTAAACTTTGCATCAAAGTAGGTTGTCTAAATATGCAACTAGGTAAACAACCTATATGATGCAACAACAACAAGTGCACAAGCAAGGAAGGGATACAACACAAATAGCTTGCACAGGTAAAGGCACGAGATAACCAAGAGTGGAGCCGATGGAGACGAGGATGTGTTACCAAAGTTCCTTCCTTTTGAGGGGAGTACGTCTCCGTTAGAGCGGTGTGGAGGCACAATGCTCCCCAAGAAGCCACTAGGGCCACCGTATTCTCCTCACGCCCTCACACAATGCGAGATGTCGTGATTCCACTATTGGTGCCCTTGGAGGCGGCGACCGAACCTTTACAAACAAGGTTGGGGCTATCTCCACAACTTAATTGGAGGCTCCCAACGACACCATGAAGCTTCACCACAATGGACTATGGCTCCGAGGTGACCTCAACCGTCTAGGGTGCTCAAACACCCAAGAGTAACAAGATCCGCTAGGGATTAGTGGGGGAATCAAATTTCTCTTGGTGGAAGTGTAGATCGGGGCCTTCTCAACCTATCCCGAGCAAATCAACAAGTTTGATTGGCTAGGGAGAGAGATCGGGCGAAAATGGATCTTGGAGCAACAATGGAGCTTTTTGGGAGAAGAGGTGAGTGAACTTTGGGGAAGAAGACCCCTTTATATAGTGGGAGGAACAATCCAACCGTTACCCCCCAAGCAGCCCCGCATAGAGCGGTACTACCGCTTGGGCGGGCGGTACTACCGCTGAACCAGCGGTACTACCATCCCCTCCCAGTGGTACTGCCGCGCACACGAGGGGAGCAAGGACCTGGGCCCAGAGCGGTACTACCGCGGAGGTAAGGGCGGTACTACCGCTTGGGGCTGTACTACCGCCACTACTACAGCAGCTAGTACCGCTCAACCCGACACAAGAAAAAGAGGCCTCGAGTCGAGGCGGTAGTAGCCCGGAGCCTCAGCGGTACTACGCCTGAGCAAGCGGTACTACAGCTGAGGAGCGGTACTACCGCTTGATGTGCTTCGGCGGTACTAAAGCTGAGGACCGCGGTACTCCACTGGGACCAGTCAGGGCAAGCTTGGAGAGGAACGGGAACTCCATTGAAGCGGAAAGGAACATCGGGTGCGATAAGGATGTGTACGTGTTGATTCCACCCTAGCCTTACCAAAGAGAATCCCCTCTTGATAGTACGGTGACTCCTACGAAACTAGTCCACCAACATAGAAACGAAGGAGCTACACCGTCTTGAGTAAAACACTGAGGGGAGGGAATTGTCTCGTGCCAAAGGATGAATCTCTGAAAAAATCAACGCACACGGTTAGTCCGCAAAAGCATTGTCATAAATCACCAAAACACCTTTGGGATAAATATGCCCTTACAGTTACATTTGCGCAAGGATAGGTTTCCTGATTTGTGCAAGTCAAAGCTAATGCCACGTGCTGATGGTCCTTTTAAGGTGTTAGAGAAAATAAATGGTAATGCCTATAAACTTGAGTTGCCTGCAGATTTTGGGGTTAGTCCCACTTATAACATTGCAGATTTGAAGCCTTATTTGGGTGAGGAAGATGAGCTTCCATCGAGGACGATTTCAATTCAAGAAGGGGAGGATTCTAATGTTCATGAGAATATGATGCTGCCTAAATTGGATACATTTGTTTTGCTTATAAATGAATGGCCCAGCATGGACAAGAACCATGAACATCGGAGCAAGATTAAGCATGGAGAGGATGGTGCACGCAAGGGGAACAAAAATGGAGTTTCTGGTGGAGTTTTCAGCACTTTGGAGCCACCATGATGAAATACAAGGACATAGAGGAAATATAAAATATGGCCTTTCATAAATTTTGTCCATAGCTTAATATAGGTGTTGCGCCACCTTATTTTTGGGCCAGGCCCATGTAATTTTGAAATAATACTTCATAGGTTGGTTTTAGAGTCCGTATTGTATGGGAGACGACTCAGGAGGTGTTTTAGTCCCACCTCGCCAAGGGTGGACGAAATCCCCTCCCTTTTACCCTATAAATACAGCCCTTAAGGCACTGTTCGACTTAGGTTTTGTTTAGATTAAAAGTTCATCATAGCTGCAACTTTGCATCCTTAGTTTGTGTTCTACGACCAGACCAAGACGTCACAGAACCCCAATTTCATTAATAAAGCTTTCCTCTTAATTCGCAATATTCAGACTGCAATTTCAACTTTTGCTTGTTCTTCATTTGCGTGTTGGAAATAGACCTTCATGGTAAGGTTGATCGTGCTCCGACATGGTCAACTACCTCTCGGAGTTGGTTTAGTGATTGCAAAGGTGCGACATCATCGCACGTTTGTAGTCAGACCGTCAAAGTCTACTCCATCAAAAATGATAGCCACCATCTCATCGAAAGACATGACACCTTAGCCTCTATCACTAATAAAGGCAAAATAAAGCCAAATAAAAGGTATAACAAGTAAATGATAGATGTGTATGAAAAGACCTTCAATTGTTTGATGAAGTCTCCTCGGTAACGGCTCCAGCAATTCTTCTACTAGCTGATAGGTATTTGGATTTCCCTGAAGAGGAAGATGAAGTAGTATAGTAGTAGAAAGTATTTCCCTCAGTAAATAACCATGGTTTATCGAACCAATAGGAGATTCACACAAATGACTGTCAACAGTACATGCGCGCACACAAGCAAATACTTGCACCCAACGCAGGCAAGAGGATTGTCAATCCCCTAGTACCCGTTAATTGCAATGATTAATTCTTATAGCAGTAGATAGATAAATTGTAAAACTAAATAAAATTAAATAAATTGCAGCAAGGTTTTAGGTAGGGATGGCAATGGGGCCCCATACCCGCCAAACCCATGGGGATTTCATCTATTAGGGGGTGGGGATGGGCGAAAAACATCCCCATGGGGATATTTACCAAACTAGTTTATTCCCATAGGGTACAATGGGGATGGGGACGATATCCTATTCCCCAGACTCAATACCATCGGGGACCCAGTTAGTAACCGTGACACTGCGGTCAACCTTATAATATTCACAAACAAACTTGCGAAAACAAAAAAAGCTCTAAAAAACCATAAACATGTCTCACATCGTCACCTCAGCTGCCACCATGACCAAGAAGTCAATACGACCTAGATAGGCATTAGCAGGACAAGGACAACACCATGTATGTATGTTTATTATAGGGTGTCATATTATGTATATGAGTATTTGTTTATGGGGATGGGGACCCTAATGGGGCCCCGTTCCCAGTGGGGCATGGGTATGGGGAAATTTCATCCCTAGTCATGTAAACGGGGATGGGGATGGGATGATAGGGAATAGATGGGGATGGGGATGATGTAGGTATCCCCATCGGGGATTGTCCCCATTGCCATCCCTAGTTTTAGGGTTTTATTCATGTGAGGTGAATGGACCCCGGGGCCATAGCTTTCACTAGAGGCATCTCTCAAGAACGTAGCAAAGGTAGATACACAAATTACTATTGGGCAATTGATAGAAAAGCGCATAGTAATGATGTTATTCATGGCATGATCGATATGTCAGTGTTCTGGGAACCAGGGTACCCAGACTTTCCTGCCTGCGGCCCATGGTGTGGCTCCTTCGACGGCCTGGTACAGCCCATCTGCAAGGCCGCCAAGACAAGACCCTCGTGAGGGCCTCCAGGCTCGCGAGGCGAAGACACCAAGACCTCTGGTGTTAGGTTGAAAGTGTAGGGCCTGGACCTGGTAGTGGTCGAGGACGGCAGTGAAGAACTTGGAGAAAGGTGAGATAAGCCCCACATAGACGTTGTGGAGGAAGAAGGGATAAACCGTCTGCACAAGGGTCCTTTGCCCGGCAAAGCCTGCCAGGAGCTGTTGGGGAACGTAGTAATTTCAAAAATTTCCTATGCACACGCAAGATCATGGTGATGCATAGCAATGAGAGGGGAGAGTGTGTCCATGTACCCTCGTAGACCGAAAGCGGAAGCGTTAGAACAACGCGGTTGATGTAGTCGTACGTCTTCACGGCCCGACCGATCAAGCACCAAAACTATGGCACCTCCGAGTTCTAGCACACGTTCAGCTCGATGATGATCCCCGGACTCCGATCCAGCAGAATGTCGGGGAAGAGTTCCATCAGCACGACGGCGTGGTGACGATCTTGATGTTCTACCGTCGCAGGGCTTCGCCTAAGCATCGCTACAATATTATCGAGGACTATGGTGGAGGGGGGCACCGCACACGGTTAAGAGATCAAGAGATGAATTGTTGTGTCTATGGGGTGCCCCCCTGCCCCCGTATATAAAGGAGCAAGGGGGGAGGCGGCCGGCCAAGGAGGAGGGCGCGCCAAGGGGGAGTCCTACTCCCACCGGGAGTAGGACTCCTCCTTTCCTTGTTGGAGTAGGAGAGAAGGAAAGAGGGGGAGAGGAAGAAGGAAAAGGGGGCTGCACCCCTTGTCCAATTCGGACCAGAGGGGGGGCGTAGGCCTCCTTCCTTTTGGCCTCTCTCCTCTATTCCCGTATGGCCCAATAAGGCCCATATACTCCCCGGCGAATTCCCGTAACTCTTCGGTACTCCGATAAATACCCGAATCACTCAGAACCTTTCCGAAGTCCGAATATAGTCATCCAATATATCGATCTTTATGTCTCGACCATTTCGAGACTCCTCGTCATGTCCCCGATCTCATCCGGGACTCCGAACTCCTTCGGTACATCAAAACTCATAAACTCATAATATAACTGTCATCGAAACCTTAAGAGTGCGGACCCTACGGGTTCGAGAACTATGTAGACATGACCGAGAAATGTTTCCGGTCAATAACCAATAGCGGAACCTGGATGCTCATATTGGCTCCTACATATTCTACGAAGATCTTTATCGGTCAAACCGCATAACAACATATGTTGTTCCTTTTGTCATCGGTATGTTACTTGCCCGAGATTCGATCGTCGGTATCGAAATACCTAGTTCAATCTCGTTACTGGCAAGTCTCTTTACTCGTTACTTAATGCATCATCCCGCAACTAAATCATTAGTCACATTGCTTGCAAGGCTTATAGTGATGTGCATTACCGAGAGGGCCCAGAGATACCTCTCCGACAATCGGAGTGACAAATCTTAATTTCAAAATACGCCAACCCAACATGTACCTTCGGAGACACCTGTAGAGCTCCTTTATAATCACCCAGTTATGTTGTGATGTTTGGTAGCACACAAAGTGTTCCTCCGGTAAACGGGAGTTTCATCATCTCATAGTTGTAGGAACATGTATAAGTCATGAAGAAAGCAATAGCAACATACTAAATGATCAAGTGCTAAGCTAACAAGATGGGTCAAGTCAATCACATCGTTCTCCTAATGATGTGATCCCATTAATCAAATGACAACTCATGTCTATGGTTAGGAAACTTAACCATCTTTGATTAACGAGCTAGTCAAGTAGAGGCATACTAGTGACACTATGTTTCTCTATGTATTCACACATGTATTATGTTTCCGGTTAATACAATTCTAGCATGAATAATAAACATTTATCATGAAATAAGGAAATAAATAATAACTTTATTATTGCCTCTAGGGCATATTTCCTTCAGTCTCCCACTTGCACTAGAGTCAATAATCTAGTTCACGTCGCCATGTGATTTAACACCAATATTCATATCTGTATATGATTAACACCCATAGTTCACATCGTCATGTGACCAACACCCAAAGGGTTTACTAGAGTCAATAATCTAGTTCACATCGCTATGTGATTAACACCCAAACAGTACTAAGGTGTGATCATGTTTTGCTCATGAGAGAAGCTTAGTCAACGGGTCTGTCACATTCAGAGCCGTATGTATTTTGCAAATATTCTATGTCTACAATGCTCTGCACCGAGCTACTCTAGTTAATTGCTCCCACTTTCAATATGTATCCAGATCGAGACTTAGAGTCATCTGGATTGGTGTAAAAGCTTGCACCGATGTAACTCTTTACGACGGGTTCTTTTATCACCTCCATAATCAAGAAATATTTCCTTAGTTCTCACTAAGGATATTCTTGACCAATGTCCAGTGATCTACTCCTAGATCACTATTGTATTCCCTTACCAAATTCAGAACAAGGTATACAATAGGTCTGGTACATAGCATAGCATACTTTATGAAACCTATGACTGAGGCATAGGGAATGACTTTCATTCTCTTTTCTATTTTCTGCCGTGGTTGGGATTTGAGTCTTACTCAATTTCACACCTTTGCAACACAGGCAAGAACTCTTTCTTTGACTGTTCCATTTTGAACTACTTCAAAATCTTGACAAGGTATGTACTTATTGAAAAACTTATCAAGCGTCTTGATCTATCTCAATAGATTTTGATGCTCAATATGTAAGTAGCTTTACTGAGGTCTTTCTTTTAAAAAACTCCTTTCAAATACTCCTTTATGCTTTCTAGAAAAATTCTACATCATTTCTGATCAACAATATGTTATTCACATATACTTATCAGAAATGTTGTAGTGCTCCCACTCACTTTCTTGTAAATACAGGCTTCTCCAAAAGTCTGTATAAAACCATATGCTTTGATCAACTCATCAAAGCGTATATTCCAACTCCGAGATGCTTGCACCAGTCCATAGATGGATCGTTGGAGCTTGCACATTTTTGTTAGCACCTTTAGGATTGACAAAACCTTCTGGTTGCATCATATACAACTCTTCTTTAAAAAAACCATTAAGGAATGCAGTTTTGACATCCATTTGCCAGATTTCATAAAATGTGGCAATTGCTAACATGATTCAGACAGACTTAAGCATCGCTACAGTTGAAAAAATCTCATTGTAGTCAACACCTTGAACTTGTCAAAAACCTTTTTGCGACAAGTCGAGCTTTGTAAATAGTAAAGCTACTATCAGCATCTGTCTTCCTCTTGAAGATCCATTTATACAATATGGCTTGCCGATCATCGGGTAACTCCACCAAAGTCCACACTTTGTTCTTCATACATGGATCCCATCTCAGATTTCATGGCCTCAAGCCATTTCGCGGAATCTGGGCTCATCATCGCTTCTTCATAGTTCGTAGGTTCATCATGGTCTAGTAACATGACTTCTAGAAAAGGATTACCATACCACTCTGGTGCGGGCTATACTTTGGAAGACCTACGAGGTTTTGTAGTAACTTGATCTGAAGTTTCATGATCATCATCATTAGCTTCCTCACTAATTGGTGTAGGAATCACTGGAACTGATTTCTGTGATGAACTACTTTCCAATTCGGGAGAAGGTACAATTACCTCATCAAGTTCTACTTTCCTCCCACTCACTTCTTTCAAGAGAAACTCCTTCTCTAGAAAGGATCCATTCTTAGCAACGAATACTTTTCCTTTCGGATCTGTGATTAGAAGGTGTACCCAACAGTCTCCTTTGGGTATTCTATGAAGACGCATTTCTCCGATTTGGGTTCGGGCTTATCAGGTTGAAACTTTTTCACATAAGCATCGCAACTCCAAACTTTAAGAAACGACAGCTTAGGTTTACTGCTAAACCATAGTTCATACGGTGTCGTCTCAACGGATTTAGATGGTGCCCTATTAAACATGAATGCAGCTGTCTCTAATGCATAACCCCAAAACGATAGTGGTAAACCGATAAGAGACATCATAGATCGCACCATATCTAGTAAAGTACGATTACGACGTTCGGACACACCACTACATTTTGGTGTTCCAAGTGGCGTGAGTTGCGAAACTATTTCACATTGTTTCAAATGAAGACCAAACTCGTAACTCAAATATTCGTCTCCATGATCAGATCGTAGAAACTTTATTTTTCTTGTTACGATGATTTTCCACTTCACTATGAAATTCTTTGAACTTTTCAAATGTTTCAGACTTATGTTTCATCAAGTAGATATACCCATATCTGCTCAAATCATCTGTGAAGGTCAGAAGATAACGATACACTCCTTGAGCCTTAACACTCATAGGATCGCATACATCGGTATGTATTATTTCCAATAAGTCAGTAGCTCGTTCCATTGTTCCGGAGAATGGAGTTTTAGTCAACTTGCCCAAAAGGCACGGTTTGCAAGCATCAAATGATTCATAACCAAGTGATTCCGAAAATCCATCTTTATGGAGTTTCTTCATGCGCTTTACACCGATATGACCCAAACGGCAGTGCCACAAATAAGTTGCACTATCATTATTAACTTTGCATCTTTTGGCATCAATATTATGAATATGTGTATCACTACGATCGAGATCCAACAAACTATTTTCATTGGGTGTATGACCATTTGAAGGTTTTATTCATGTAAACAGAACAACAATTATTCTCTGACTTTAAATGAATAACTGTATTGCAAAAAACATGATCAAATCATATTCATGCTCAACGCAAACGCCAAATAACATTTATTTAGGTTTAGCACTAATCCCGAAAGTATAGGGAGTGTGCGATGATGATCATATCAATCTTGGAACTACTTCCAACACTCATCGTCACTTCCCCTTCAACTAGTCTCTGTTTATTCTGTAACTCCTATTTCGAGTTACTAATCTTAGCAACCGAACAAGTATCAAATACTCAGGGGCTACTATAAACACTAGTAAGGCACACATCAATAACCTGTATATCAAATATACCATTGTTCACTTTGCCATCCTTCTTATCCACCAAATATTCAGGGCATTTCCGCTTCCAGTGACCATTTCCTTTGCAGTGTAAGCACTCAGTTTCAGGCTTTGGTCCAGCTTTGGGCTTCTTCACGGGAGTGACAACTTGTTTGCCATTCTACTTGAAGTTTCCCTTTCTTTCCCTTTGCCCTTTTCTTGAAACTAGTGGTCTTGTCAATCATCAACACTTGATGCTCTTTCTTGATTTCTACCTTCGTCGATTTCAACATCACGAAGAGCTCGGGAATCGTTTTCGTCATCCCTTGCATACTATAGTTCATCACGAAGTTCTAGTAACTTAGTGATGGTGACTAGAGAATTCTGTCAATCACTATCTTATCTGAAAGATTAACTCCCACTTGATTCAAGCGATTGAAGTACCCAGACAATATGAGCACATGCTCACTAGTTGAGCGATTCTCCTCCATCTTTTAGCTATAGAACTTGTTGGAGACTTCATATCTCTCAACTCGGGTATTTTCTTGAAATATTAACTTCAACTCCTAGAACATCTCATATGGTCCATGACGTTCAAAACGTCTTTGAAGTCCCGATTCTAAGCCGTTAAGCATGGTGCACTAAACTATCAAGTAGTCATCATATTGAGCTATCCAAACGTTCATAACGTCCGCATCTGCTCCTGCAATAGGTCTGTCACCTAGCGGTGCATCAAGGACATAATTCTTCTGTGCAGCAATGAGGATAAACCTCAGATCACGGATCTAATCTGCGTCATTGCTACTAATATCATTCAACATAGTTTTTCTCTAGGAACATATCAAAAATAAACATAGGGAAGCAACAACGCAAGCTATTGATCTAAGTGATTTGCAAAATACTACCAGGACTAAGTTCATGATAAATTCAAGTTCAATTAATCATATTACTTAAGAACTCCCACTTAGACAGACATCTCTCTAGTCATCTAAGTGATCACGTGATCCAAATCAACTAAACCATGTCCGATCATCACGTGAGATGGAGTAGTTTCAATGGTGAACATCACTATGTTGATCATATCTACTATATGATTCACGTTCGACCTTTCGGTCTCCATGTTCCGAGGCCATATCTGTATATGCTAGGCTCGTCAAGTTTAACCTGAGTATTCCGCGTGTGCAACTATTTTGCACCCGTTGTATTTGAACGTAGAGCCTATCACACCCGATCATCACGTGGTGTCTCAGCAAGAAGAACTTTCGCAACGGTGCATACTCAGGGAGAACACTTCTTGATAATTAGTGAGAGATCATCTTAAAATGCTACCGTCAATCAAAGCAAGATAAGATGCATAAAGGATAAACATCACATGCAATCAATATAAGTGATATGATATGGCCATCATCATCTTGTGCTTGTGATCTCCATCTCCGAAGCACCGTCGTGATCACCATCATCACCGACGCGACACCTTGATCTCCATCGTAGCATCGTTGTCGTTACGCCATCTATTGCTTCTACGACTATCGCTACCGCTTAGTGATAAAGTAAAGAAATTAAGGGCGTTTGCATTTCATACAATAAAGCGACAACCATATGGCTCCTGCCAGTTGCCGATAACTCGGTTACAAAACATGATCATCTCATACAATAAAATATAGCATCACGTCTTGACCATATCACATCACAACATGCCCTGCAAAAACAAGTTAGACGTCCTCTACTTTGTTGTTGCAAATTTTACGTGGTTGCTACGGGCTGAGCAAGAATCGTTCTTACCTACGCATCAAAACCACACCGATAGTTCGTCAAGTTAGTGTTGTTTTAACCTTCGCAAGGACCGGGCTTAGCCACACTCGGTTCAACTAAAGTTAGAGAAATAGACACCTGCCAGCCACCTGTGTGCAAAGCACGTCGGTAGAACCAGTCTTGCGTAAGCGTACGCGTAATGTCGGTCTGGGCCGCTTCATCCAACAATACCGCCGAACCAAAGTATGACATGCTAGTAAGCAGTATGACTTGTATCGCCCACAACTCACTTGTGTTCTACTCGTGCATATAACATCTACACATAAAACCTGGCTCGGATGCCACTGTTGGGGAACGTAGTAATTTCAAAAATTTCCTAAGCACACGCAAGATCATGGTGATGCATAGCAACGAGAGGGGAGAGTGTGTCCACGTACCCTCGTAGACCGAAAGCGGAAGCGTTAGAACAATGCGGTTGATGTAGTCGTATGTCTTCACGGCCTGACCGATCAAGCACCGAAACTACGGCACCTCCGAGTTCTAGCACACGTTCAGCTTGATGATGATCCCCAGACTCCGATCCAGTAGAATGTCGGGGAAGAGTTCTGTCAGCACGACGGCGTGGTGACGATCTTGATGTTCTACCGTCGCAGGGCTTTGCCTAAGCACCGCTACAATATTATCGAGGACTATGGTGGAGGGGGCACCGCACACGGTTAACAGATCAAGAGATCAATTGTTGTGTCTATGGGGTGCCCCCTGCCCTCGTATATAAAGGAGCAAGGGGGGAGGCGGCCGGCCAAGGAGGAGGGCGCGCCAAGGAGGGAGTCCTACTCCCACCGGGAGTAGGACTCCTCCTTTCCTTGTTGGAGTAGGAGAGAAGGAAAGAGGGGGAGAGGAAGAAGAAAAAGGGAGTTGCACCCCTTGTCCAATTCGGACCAGAGGGGGGGCGCAGGCCTCCTTCCTTTTGGCCTCTCTCCTCTATTCCCGTATGGCCCAATAAGGCCCATATACTCCCCGGTGAATTCCCGTAACTCTGGCATTTCCTATTTGGCGCCACATGCGCCAGTTAACATGCATTTTGTTAACTGGCGCATGTGGCATCCGTAAATGGGCCGGCCCATCTAGGCGCCAGTTGACGATTTCTTTGTTTGAAAATTCTGTGAACTTTTTTGAGATTGATGAACTTTTTTGAATATTGATGATTTTTTCGAATTTAATGAACATTTTTCTTGAAAATGGATGAACTTTTTTTCAGTACTATGAACTTTTTTTCAATTGCTATGAAGTTTTTTCAAATTTAATGAACTTTTTTTCAATTTGAATGAACTTTTTTGAGATTGATGAACTTTTTTGAATATTGATGAATTTTTTTGAAATTTAATGAACATTTTTCTTCAAAATGGATGAACTTTTTTTAATTTGTGAACTTTTTTCCAGTTCCATGAACTTTTTCTAAAAATACATGAACTTTTATTCAATTTCGATTAACTTTTTTCAAATTTGATGAACTTTTTTTCAATTTAATGAACTTTTTTCAAATTGATGAACCTTTTTTAAATATATGAACTTATTTCTTCAAATGGATGGACTTTTTTCCTTTCAATCTGTAAACCTTTCATGATTATATATTTCTTATTTTTGTAACAAAAAACATTTAAAAAAACTGGGGGCAGCACACTAGTGGGCCGGCCCATGCTAGCAGCACTGCAGCAGGCGCCGGATCGTTAACGGGCGCCTGCAGCGCTGTATAGGAGCTCCCCATAACTCTCCGGTACTCCGATAAATACCCAAATCACTCAGAACATTTCCGAAGTCCGAATATAGTCGTCCAATATATCGATCTTTACGTCTCGACCATTTCGAGACTCCTCGTCATGTCCCCGATCTCATCCGGGACTCCGAACTCCTTTGGTACATCAAAACTCATAAACTCATAATATAACTGCATCGAAACCTTAAGCGTGCGGACCCTACGGGTTCGAGAACTATGTAGACATGACCGGGACACGTTTCCGGTCAATAACCAATAGCGGAACCTGGATGCTCATATTGGCTCCTACATATTCTACGAATATCTTTATCGGTCAAACCGCATAACAACATACGTTGTTCCTTTTGTCATCGGTATGTTACTTGCCCGAGATTCGATCGTCGGTATCTCAATACCTAGTTCAATCTCGTTACTGGCAAGTCTCTTTACTCGTTACGTAATGCATCATCCCGCAACTAACTCATTAGTCACATTGCTTGCAAGGCTTATAGTGATGTGCATTACCGAGAGGGCCCAGAGATACCTCTCCGACAATCGGAGTGACAAATCCTAATCTCGAAATACGCCAACCCAACATGTACCTTCGGAGACACCTGTAGAGCTCCTTTATAATCACCCAGTTATGTTGTGATGTTTGGTAGCACACAAAGTGTTCCTCCGGTAAACGGGAGTTGCATAATCTCATAGTTGTAGGAACATTGTAAAGTCATGAAGAAAGCAATAGCAACATACTAAACGATCAAGTGCTAAGCTAACAGAATGGGTCAAGTCAATCACATCATTCTCCTAATGATCTGATCCCGTTAATCAAATGACAACTCATGTCTATGGTTAGGAAACTTAACCATCTTTGATTAACGAGCTAGTCAAGTAGAGGCATACTAGTGACACTATGTTTGTCTATGTATTCACACATGTATTATGTTTCCGGTTAAT
Source organism: Triticum timopheevii (assembly GCA_963921465.1). NCBI lineage: Eukaryota > Viridiplantae > Streptophyta > Magnoliopsida > Poales > Poaceae > Triticum > Triticum timopheevii. Next base: position 245,674,122 of record OY997266.1, read on the forward strand.
ACAATTCTAGCATGAATAATAAACATTTATCATGAAATAAGGAAATAAATAATAACTTTATTATTGCCTCTAGGGCATATTTCCTTCAGGAGCATGGTCTCATTCCATTCATTATCGTTGCTCGCCGTCTGCGGGACCACGGCGACAAGGTGCTTCTCCTCCACGATGGAGGACGCTTCAAGGGTTGGCACAGGAAAGGAGGAGGAGCTTGCGGCACGCATTGCAGTTTTCGCCTTCGTGGACGCCATTCGCGAAATCTTGAAGTAGTAGGTGTAGGAAGAGGGAGGAACGTGGCCAGATATAGAGATGTTCTTGACTGGGAGAAAGGGGGTCTGGAGCAAGGCAAAGGGGAAGCAATGATGGTGCGGTAGTGGGCGCCGGTCTTTTGTCAGGCTGGGCAATTGTCGAGGCAACGTGGGGAGGCGAAAAGCGCCCGCACCCCATCAAAGCCTCACATCAGCCTGGCCCGGTGGCGATTGGGGCCCGTGGTGCTTCACCTCGAAGCCAAGCCCAAGCGCGCCTTGGGCCTTGGGTACCCAGACTTTCCTGCATGCGGCATTGCGTGGCTCCTTCGATGGCCTTGTATGGCCCATCTACAAAACTGCCAACCCTCGCGAAGGCCCACCGGCCTCACGAGGCGGACGACACCAAGACCTCTGGAGGGGGCGGCCTCCCCAGGCTGCCTCTCGAGGAGTGGAGATTCCTATGCATGTACCAGCCTCATGAGGCTGCCATGATGCAAGCCATGACGACCAAGGCAAGCGGGCGCCAGCGGGTGTAGAGGAGGCAGTTTCCTCTTTGGTGTGGAGTAATAGTAGTAGATGCAGAATCGTTTTGGTCTACTTGACACGGGCGTGATGCTTATGCTCATGATCATTGCCTTAAATATCATCATAACTTTGCGCTCTTCTATCAATTGCTCGGCAGTAATTTGTTCACCAACCATAATATTTGCTATCTTGAGAGAAGCCACTAGTGAAACCTATGGCCCCCGGGTCTCTTTTCCATTATATTGAATCTCTTTTACATCATACTAGTTTCTGATCTACTATTTTGCAATCTTTTACTTTGCTATCTATAAACCAAAAATACCAAAAATATTTACTTTACCGTTTATCTATCTCTATCAGATCTCACTTTTGCAAGTGACTGTGAAGGGATTGACAACCCCCTTATCGCGTTGGGTGCAAGTTGTTGATTGTTTGTGCAGGTATTCGGTGACTTGTGCGTTGTCTCCTACTGGATTGATACCTTGGTTTCTCAAACTGAGGGAAATACTTACGCTACTTTGCCGCATCACCCTTTCCTATTCAAGGGAAAAACCAACACAAGCTCAAGAGGTAGCAGTCCTGACCTTGCTGCTCACAAGCAGCAGGATTCATTGCTGTCATCCTCTGTGCGGCGTGATGGCCGCACCGCAACTCCATCGCCCACTCCGGCCACGGCATCGTCCTCCCATGCTCCTTGTGGGCCGGCGAACGCGCAGGCTGCGTTGCTCATGACGCGTGATATCCTGCGTTATCGCCCCGCCAACGACCTCTACGACGACTGGCTCGGCCGCACATCACTTAGCTCATCAACGCCGCCGGTGAGGCTCCTGCACCATCCTGCTCACTGCCTCCCTCGCCATCCCAGGCGGGCGACGTAGCTCACGGTGCACCTCCTCCTCCTCCTCCTCCTCGGTGCGACGTGGACCCGGAGCCCAGGCGTGACACGCCCCCGCGCGACCCATGGTGCGGGGCGCTTGCAAGGGATGAAGCAAGCTGCCAGGTGGTGCAGTGGCCGCAGGCGGATGCGCGCATGCTCTCAGCGCCTCAGCGCTAGCTCCAAGACCTCGCACTGCTGGAGCCCTTGGCGCGTGGGTGACAGGACCGAGCTCCCCCTGTACGCGTTGCGCCTGTGAGCGCGGCGGGTTGCCGCGCTTTCACCCCAGAGTTGTGCCGCCTCGTTTGGCCTAGCAAGTTCAAGCCAGATCAGCCTCCACGCTACAACGGCACCCCTAACCCCATAGACTTCCTACAACTCCGCGCTGAGCATCGAAGCGGCGAGCGGTGATGAGAAGGTTATCGCCAACTGGTTCCTCATGACCCTTAAGGACGGAGCGCGCTCTTGGCTCCTGAACCTCCCGGAGGGGTCGATTTCCTTCGGATACAAGTTTCACGAGCACTTCATCGCCAACTTCCAAGGAACCCGTGATCGCGCTCCAGTGGTGGGTGACCTGTGGTGCATAAAGCCGCAGTCGGGCAAAACTTTGCACAAATACATCCAGCGCTTCACAAGCGTTCGCCTCAAGATCCCGAAGGCATCGGACGAGGCCATCATCTCGGCGTTCGCTGATGGCGTTCGGGATATCAAGATGAAGGAGGAGCTCACCATCCATGAGGACCTTTGTGAAGGAAATATGCCCTAGAGGCAATAATAAAGTTATTATTTATTTCCTCATATCATGATAAATGTTTATTATTCATGCTAGAATTGTATTAGCCGGAAACATGATACATATGTGAATACATAGACAAACTTAACGTCACTAGTATGCCTCTACTTGACTAGCTCATTAATCAAAGATGGTTATGTTTCCTAACCATAGACATGTGTTGTCATTTGATTAACGGGATCACATCGTTAGGAGAAGGACGTGATTGACTTGACCCATTCCGTTAGCTTAGCACTTGATCATTTTAGTATGTTGCTATTGCTTTCTTCATGACTTATACAAAGTTCCTACAACTATGAGATTATGCAACTCCAGTTCACTGGAGGAACACTTTGTGTGCTACCAAATGTCACAACGTAACTGGGTGATTATAAAGGAGCTCTACAGGTGTCTCCTAAGGTACATGTTGAGTTGGCGTATTTCGAGATTAGGTTTTGTCACTCTGATTGTCGAAGAGGTATCTCTGGGCCCTCTCGGTAATGCACATCACTATAAGCCTTGCAATCAATGTAGCTAATGAGTTAGTTACAGAATGATGCATTACGTAACGAGTAAAGAGACTTGTCGGTAACGATATTGAACTAGGTATTGGATACCGACGATCGAATCTCGGGCAAGTAACATACCGATGACAAAGGGAACAACGTATGTTGTTATGCGGTTTGACCGATAAAGATCTTCGTAGAATATGTAGTAGCCAATATGAGCATCCAGGTTCCGCTATTGGTTATTGACCGAAAACAGTTCTAGGTCATGTCTACATAGTTCTCGAACCCGTAGGGTCCGCACGCTTAAGGTTTCGATGACAGTTATATTATGAGTTTATGAGTTTTGATGTACCGAAGTTTGTTCAGAGTCTCGAATGAGATTACGGACATGACGAGGAGTCACTAAATGGTCGAGACATGAATATTGATATATTTGAAGCCTATATTTGGATATCGGAAGTGTTCCGGGTGAAATCAGGATTTTACCAGAGTACCGGGAGGTTACCGGAACCCCCCGGGGGGCTTAATGGGCCTACATGGGCCCTAGTGGAGAGGAAGAGAGGAGGCATGGGCTAGCCGCGCCCCCTCCCCCCTCCCTAGTCCGAATAGGACAAGGAGAGGGGGGGCGGCGCCCCCCCTTTCCTTCCCCTCTTCCTCCCCCTTCCCCCCTTCTCCTTCTCCAACTAGGAAAGAAGGGAGTCCTACTCCCGGTGGGAGTAGGACTCCCCCTTGGCACGCCCTCCTTGGCCGGTCGCCCCCTCCCCCTTGGCTCCTTTATATACGGGGGCAGGGGGGCACCTCTAAGACACAACAATTGATCTCTTGATCTCTTAGCCGTGTGCGGTGCCCCCCTCCACAAAAGTCCTCGATAATATTGTAGCGGTGCTTAGGCGAAGCCCTGCGATGGTAGAACATCAAGATCGTCACCACGCCGTCGTGCTGGCGGAACTCTTCCCCGACACCCTGCTGGATCGGAGTCCGGGGATCGTCATCGAGCTGAACGTGTGCTAGAACTCGGAGGTGTCGTAGTTTCGGTGCTTGATCGGTCGGGCCGTGAAGACATACGACTACATCAATCGCGTTGTTCTAACGCTTCCGCTTTCGGTCTACGAGGGTACATGGACAACACTCTCCCCTCTCATTTCTATGCATCACTGTCGGGGATATACCCCGCGGTATGACCCGGCTGGAGTTGTAAACCGGCTGGGACTCGGTAAACCGGCGGATAGTAAACCGGCGGAGAGTTAACACAGAGTCAACACATATGGCTAAGACAGACGGTAAACCGGCTGGTGGTAAACCGGCAGACAATGTTAAATCGGTAGACAATGTTAAACCGGCAGACAATGTTAAACCGGCAAACGTTAAGAAGCCCAGGAAAGGAAGTCAAAATAGTTTAAGTCTTAGTCCGAGATGGACTCTACATGTAACCCGCCCCTTCAACTTATATAAGGAGGGGCAGGGCTCCCCAAAGAGGGACAAGCAAGAAACAATCTCTAGGGCTAGACACAACTAGAAGAGAGCCGGTTTACAGCGACTCCCTCGTGATGATAATGAGATCTAGCCTCAAACAGCATGTAGGGTTATTACCGGATGATGTTTCCCGGTGCCCGAAGCTGTCTAAACCCTTGTCTCGTGTTGCGTCTCTCGATTCCACTCAACCCCTCTCAAGCTACCACATAGATGCGTTGGCCTCGCGACTAAGTCCTCATACTAAGGACATCTGACATGTTAATTCCATGAGAGTTGGCGCCCACCATGGGGCCTGCGCACAGTGGTGTTGAGTTTTTGGAGGGATCTCTTCCAAGGATCGAGAAGTTTGCAATTTTCCGGATAAGAAAGACTTAGCTCGGAAGGATCGGCATCAACTTCGAGTTCATTGGTTCAGATTTTGCAATCCGTGAGATTTAAGTCAATGAAGAGAAAGTAGGGATACGGTCTGTTTTGCCGCCGCCACAAAAAAGTCGCCGAGACCATCGGTAGGATTTCCAACATCTATGCAACGCTGAGTCCGAGACTGGGACAGCTGCACGGGTGTTTCATCTGTTGTATTACTACGTGACCGACACAAGGGATGTTTTTACATGCACACGCAAATCGCCCAGGCTGTAGTCAAACCGCTGAGTTCCCGTTGTTAATTGAGAGTCGCCTCCATGTAAAACCGAAGACAGAGATGTACATATGTCCATCAAACCGCAGCTGTTTACTTCAAGTCCTGAGGCGAATCCGTAAAGGATTCGCATTGTGATTTTTGTCAAGCCGCCTCGAAAGCTGCCAAAGGCTGACGGGGTAAGATCCAACCAAACCGGCTGGCCGTGGGTGGCGCTGAAATCAACAACGGTTTTTGTTGACACTAAGTTGGAGCAGTTCTCATAGACCGATATGATTTTTTCATTGTGCTCCAGTCGGATCAACCGAAGACAGTCAACGGGTTGATTTGAATCATACAAAAGTGAAACTTGCAGAGGCTACGTGATAAGCATCAGTTGATTCCGCTGGGTTGTCCGAGTCAATTAGCTATCGAAGAGAAAAAGAAACCGAACCAAGTCGACGTCATTGAGGGCAAGAGACCAAAAACTGGTGCAGGTACATGCAAGGAAAGGTATATGCACGGCTTGCGACAATTTCGGGGAGGGGATTAAGCCAGGACTCGTTTTTTTCCGCCTCCGTTTCCTAAATTGCCGTCGACCATCTCTACTGTGGTCGTTTTGACATGTCCGCGCATTAAGCCGGCCTGGCCTCTGCCGCGAGTCGCCGCCCTGGCTGCGCTGCCTCTCCACCCGCCGCCGGCTCGCAGGTACCTCTCAGCCCCCCTCCGTCTCAGCCGAGGCTCGGTGCCGTGGCTCCGCATTACTCGCGTCATCGTCTCCAAGCGGTGCGCCGTGGCCGTTTCATCTTCAAGTCGACCAGGTACCGCGGCGCCGGATTACCACTCCGGTGTGGTTTTGTCATGCTCCGCTGACTTGCTGCTTTACTACGCCGCTACTCCGACGAGCCGCCCGTCGTGCCAAAGTCACCTCCGCAGTACCACCTTATGTCAAGCCGCCAGGATTGCGCCCGCGAACCGCCAGCCTGAGTTGTTGTTTCTGTCGGCCCAGCCCCAAGTCGCCTCCATTGACCCGCTCTCAATCCGAGTCACCGTCGAGTCACCAAGTATCAAAGGGTCATCAGCCTCGAAGTGCAAAATCAGTATCTGCCAATGATTTCGATTTGGTTGAGGGCCGCCGGACAGATTTCTTGGCGCTCGAACCGCCCTGACTTCGGTGACCCACCGCGGTGATCCGTTGCGCGCGGTAACCCGCCGCGGTCAAGACTCCGCCAACAATTCACGGGGACGACCCCCAGGCCTCAGTTAAATCGCCGTGGTCTGCCTCCATTGCGACCTGCCGCGTCGAGCTCTCCGAATGCTGTCATCCTTATGCATTGGGTCATCGATGCATCTCCATGCCGGGTCTGGCCATGTTCGAGACGCCCCGGGCTGCCTCCTTCGCCAATCGGCCTGGGACCGATGAAGTTAAGCTGGTTTGCATCCCCGCCTTCATCGATCCGCCCGCGGCCGCCTGCCGCTGCGCCTACGCACACGCAGCCGCCCACTCATGGGTTTCGACTGACCCCGCGTGCTGTGCCACCCCATCCGCGCTGACTGTGAACCGTGCTGCCGTGCCTTGGCTCGTCGCCTCGCCAGAACTAATTGTGCTGCGCCGGTTCGCCGGTCCTCTGCGCGCCCCCGCCCCCGAGTCATAGCGGCTGCGCGCCCCCGCGGGCCGCCTCGCTACGGGCCACATCCTCAACCGCAAGCCGCCTCCACAGCCTTGAACCGCCGGCTTCTGCCGCAACACGACGTCGCACTGGCCATGTCTTCATTGTCCGAGTCGCCTCCGGTGCGGACCGTCGTGAGCTGCCGCCGTCACCTCTGAAATCCAAACCGGGCCGCCCCAGTGCAAGTAGCCTCAAGCCAATTGATCCACCCCTGCGGTCAGCTGCGGCCTCACTGTCGAGCCGTCAGGCCTTTTTTCCCTTCGCCGTGGCCTTCCGCTGCCTTGTGGCCGAGCGCCTTGATGATTTTACTCGAGCGCATGGCTTTCCATCCGAATATGGTTCAAGGGATGACCGTCTCCATACAGCTCAAGCTAGTTTAATTATCAACCTGAAGACTGGGTTAGGTGGTCTTGCCGTGATTTTTTCGCGTGAAGGAGGGCCGGTCAGAAGGGGCTATGTCACCTCCAAGATCCATCAGTCAAGACCAAGAAAAAGAAATTGCAGCATACAGACGAAACGCAGTGTTTGCAAATTAAATTCAATCGACCTTGGCAAACTATGGCTATTCTTCAATTGCTTTACAAGCCGCCGTCAGATCGCGTGTGATTAAACCTCAGATGATTGCGGGTCCTGACACGCGAGAGCTGATCAGTTGATAATAAAGTCTAGCCATCCGCAAATATCCTTCAAGATCTCAAATCGCCGCCTCGCGTAACGGGCCCTCTGCCGCGGCCGCGGACTCCCTTCACCTGCGGTCCAAATTGCCCCCAACACTAAACCGCCGTCGCAGTGACCTCGTCTCTGCCGTATGAACCGACTCCGCTGGACCGGTTCTGTGACCCGCCTTAATGACCGTGAGCCGCTGCTGCTGTTTCCATTGTTCAAGGATGATACTCCTTTTGGCCTTTTGGTTGCTACTACCACTACTGTAGCTACAGAAGTACTAGTACTAGTTGGTTGAAAAAAAAGAAGGGATGGCTCAGTAATATAACCCGGAGGATCTTTCCGGAGCCGCCGGTGCTGTGCTTAAACCGCCGCTTTGTTGCTGCAGTATTACGGCTAAAGGTTTTCGACAAAAATACCATTTGCTATCCGCTTTATTTATTTCATTGTTATACTTTAATTCCTCCTAGAAACATTATTCTGCCTTTAATGATTTTATGCACGGGACAAATTGTTCCATTTTCATGGCAAACATGGTGAGATCATCTGCCACCCAAATACATCAAGACAATTATTCACCACCGAAGTGGAGTTATATCACGGATACGGAGTGCATCACATCGTCATTTTGCACAACATTTATCCGTGTTGTTGTGCTCAATGGAAGTGCTTATGCTACCGCCCTTGCGGTCTGGTCTACATTAACACACTGGGCCGCACCTGTTTGCATGAGCTGTTTATTGAGTATGAGCAAGTCACTGCTTGGGTAGCCCGGTTTTTCTTCCAATACCTTGGAGGCAAATTATCATTCAGCTGTCGTCTGCACTGGATGGATCAATGGACATGCGCACAAGTCGCCGCCACTACAGTTTGGTTAACTTCAATTAGCCAGTTGGAAGGAACCATTGGCCGAGTTGCTGACACGGCTCATACGGGATCATTTATAACCGGCCGCAGTCACCTCAACCTTCTGTGGATTTACATCGTGTTATCAACACCAATGATATATACCTTCTTCTATGGTCAAGTACGGAGAATCTCAAGACAACTCCTTGAGTCATCTTAAGACTTGGGGGCTATGATGATATGACTCAGCAAGTCTTGCCAGTTTCAGCAAATTCAAGTGCCCCGGGATGTTGAAGGGAAAGATAACCCGGTCCCGGAGGCTACTATTATATTGATGAAAATTTAAATGCCGTCAGAGAATTTCTGGCTCAAAAAGTATATGACAAAATCCTGGCTCAATGAAGAAGTTTCGGGTCATCAGCAAGGATTCCAGTTCAAAATCCGATACAGAGGAAGTCAGTCTCACTGAAGCTCTCAAATATCTGGGTTAACATCCGGTTCAAGAAGAAATATCTCTCGCAAAGTTTGAGTTCTCAGAAAAGTCATAAGGGGCCAAAGAGAGTTTGTTGCACGGCACAACTCAAACATAGGCACCCGGCGAGCACAGCTCAGAAATATATCACATGGGGGCTTCTGCTTGCAAAGCGGAGTCCTGTCCATTAATCTGGCTATTACGCCACAACAAAGCTTGGGAGCTTCACACCCAAGGGGCCAAAGAGAGTCTTGTTGCTATGCACAGCTCAAACATAGGCACCCATTGAGCACAGCTCACAAAGTTACTTGGGGGCTCTTTGTGTAAAGTAACAAAGAGTTTGAAAGGACCCTTGTAATTGGGTATCAACCCACGGCTTGGAAGCCTGGTGTATTCACCTAAAACCCCGGGTTAACCTACCTTCATCAAGTAAGCCACTCCTATCCAAGTAATCCTGGCATGACCCGCCGAACGTTTGACAAGTTACTCTCATAGAGACCCTGAACTTATCAAAGTTAAAACGACGATTGGTTAGTTGGAGGCCCATCTTAAAAGGCTTTGCAAAATGGTTTAACTCAGCGGCCTGGCAGCCCATGAAAAGACTCGAATTTGGGCCTGGCAGCCCTTGAAAAGCCTCGACTACACGGTTTTATTTGTCTTTGTCAAGATTTTTCTCTTTGATAAATTTTATGTTGAACCGGCGTCTCTCGACCCGGCATGACTATCAGTCATCAAATTAACCCAGTGTTCTTTAACCCGGCTCGACTTTCAACTACAAGTTGTCAGTGCATAATCACTTATAATCCGGCGTTTATTAACCCGGCCTGGCTTTGGACTATAAGTCGCCAATATATATTTGGATTGCGCCATTGGAATCATGCGCTTATAAATCATTGGGTATATTATTCAAATCTTTAATAGCCAACATGGCTGGATTTTTATTATGGTTATCAATAACCTGTATTATGATTAAGGTTTTCAAAGTCGCTTTAGCGCAATGGCTATCATATTATCAATGGATATGATTGAAGGAATAGTCCCGAGTCGCTGCAGGCTTACGACCTGGCACTTGGGGGCTACATTATTTAAGTTGAGATTACATCAAATACACAAGTCTCATGTCGCTGCAAGCATGCACCTTGACACTTGGGGGCTAATGCAAAGTCATTTTTTGCTCACCTTATTGAAGATCCGACTCATCACATCGTAATGAGCTGGCCCTTGGGGGCTACCAATTGCTCATGTCAACAATTCAAGGTACAAAGCTTTTTATCAATTACATTGTCCACTGCTCAGTTGGTAAAGCACAAGGCTCTTAACCTTGTGGACATGAATTCAAGCCCCATGATGGGGGTTACATCATATGATGTTATTTTCATTGAAGTATATATCAAGTCCCAGCTCAATATTATCTTACTGAGTCAGCCCTTGGGGGCTACACGTTGCTGTTAAAGTCTACATGATCATATTTTCAAAGTCCCTGCTCATTATTTGCATAATGACCCGGCCCTTGGGGGCTACACTGGTTGAAGTTTTTATGAGCATTAGGAAATTACAAGTCCCAGGTTGCTGCAAGCATGACAACCCAGCACTTGGGGGCTACATATGTGGAATACTCAGTTTATGACTAAGGATTGAGATGAACAAATCGGATTTCTTCAAGGTTGTGACATTCATATTGAAGCAAGTCTTAAGCTGTTACTATGTTACCTTCTTAAGACTTGGGGGCTACAAGTGATAGGCATATAAGAGGTATATTTTCAAGCTGTATGTTAACTACAAGTATGACCCGGTGCTATCAATATTTATAAACCGACAAGTTTTACATTCTTAAACCGGCTAAAGATCAGATGAGGATTTCAAGGACCAATATTTTTGTTAAGTCACTGGGAGCTGAGTCAAAGAAGTTATTCTTCACAATATTTTTCTGTGACAAACCAATGTCAGCAAATTGATTATGAAGCTGGCCTATTGACCCAGATTTTCTAGAAGGAAATGACAAGGATTTAAGGATGCTCGAGATCAGTTTAACATGGATAAATCCAAATTAAACCGGGGGCTAATGTCGGGGATATACCCCGCGATATGACCCGGCTGGAGTTGTAAACCGGCTAGGACTCGGTAAACCGGCGGATGGTAAACCGGCGGAGAGTTAAGACAGAGTCAAGACAGATGGCTAAGACAGACAGTAAACCGGCTGGTGGTAAACCGGCAGACAATGTTAAACCGGCAGACAGTGTTAAACCGGCAGACAATGTTAAACCAGCAGACAATGTTAAACCGGCAGACAATGTTAAACCGGCAGACATTAAGAAGCCCAGGAAAGGAAGTCAAAATAGTTTAAGTCTTAGTCCAAGATGGACTCTACATGTAACCCGCCCCTTCAACTTATATAAGGAGGGGCAGGGCTCCCCAAAGAGGGACAAGCAAGAAACAATCTCTAGGGCTAGACACAACTAGAGGAGAGCCGATTTACGGTGACTCCCTCATGATGATAATGAGATCTAGCCTCAAACAGCATGTAGGGTTATTACCGGATGATGTTTCCCGAGGCCCGAAGCTGTTTAAACCCTTGTATCGTGTTGCTTCTCTCGATTCCGCTCAACCCCTCTCAAGCTACCACATAGATGCGTTGGCCTCGCGACTAAGTCCTCACACTAAGGACATCTGACGTGTTAATTCCGCGACAATCACCATGATCTTGCGTGTGCGTAGGAAAATTTTTGGAATACTACGTTCCCCAACAGTGGCATCCGAGCCAGGTTTTATGCGTAGATGTCATATGCACGAGTAGAACACAAGTGAGTTGTGGGCGATACAAGTCATACTACTTACCAGCATGTCATACTTTGGTTCAGCGGTATTGTGAGATGAAGCGGCCCGGACCGATATTATGCGTACGGTTACGCGAGACTGGTTTCACCGTTACGAGCACTCGTGCTTAAAGGTGACTGGCGGGTGTCTGTCTCTCTCACTTTAGTTGAACCGAGTGTGGCTATGCCCGGTCGTTGCGAAGGTTAAAACAGCACTAACTTGACGAACTATCGTTGTGGTTTTGATGTGTAGGTAAGAACGGTTCTTGCTCAGCCCGTAGCAGCCACGTAAAATTTTCAACAACAAAGTAGAGGACGTCTAACTTGTTTTTGCAGGGCATGTTGTGATGTGATATGGTCAAGACGTGATGCTATATTTTATTGTATGAGATGATCATGTTTTGTAACTGAAGTTATCGGCAACTGGCAGGAGCCATATAGTTGTTGCTTTATTGTATGAAATGCAAACGCCATGTAATTGCTTTACTTTATCACTATGCGGTAGCGATAGTCACAGAAGCAATAGATGGCGTAAACGACAATGATGCTACGATGGAGATCAAGGTGTCGCGCCGGTGACGATGGTGATCACGACGGTGCTTCGGAGATGGAGATCACAAGCACATGATGATGATGGCCATATCATATCACTTATATTGATTGCATGTGATGTTTATCCTTTATGCATCTTATCTTGCTTTGATTGACGGTAGCATTTTAAGATGATCTCTCACTAATTATCAAGAAGTGTTCTCCCTGAGTATGCACCGTTGCGAAAGTTCTTCGTGCTGAGACACCACGTGATGATCGGGTGTGATAGGCTCTACGTTCAAATACAACGGGTGCAAAACAGTTGCAAACGCAAAATACTCAGGTTAACCTTGACGAGCCTAGCATATACAGATATGGCCTTGGAACACGGAGACCGAAAGGTCGAACGTGAATCATATAGTAGATATGATCAACATAGTGATGTTCACCATTGAAACTACTCCATCTCACATGATGATCGGACATGGTTTAGTTGATATGGATCACGTGATCACTTAGATGACTAGAGAGATGTCTGTCTAAGTGGGAGTTCTTAAGTAATATGATTAATTGAACTTAAATTTATCATGAACTTAGTACCTGATAGTATTTTGCTTGTCTATGTTTGTTGTAGATAGATGGCTCGTGTTGTTGTTTCGTTGAATTTTAATGCGTTCCTTGAGAAAGCTAAGTTGTAAGATGATGGTAGCAACTACACGGACTGGGTCCGTAACTTGAGGATTATCCTCATTGCTGCACAGAAGAACTACATCCTGGAAGCACCGCTGGGTGCCAGGCCTGCTGCAGATGCAACTGACGACGTTAAGAACATCTGGCAGAGCAAAGCTGATGACTACTCGATAGTTCAGTGTGCCATGCTTTACGGCTTGGAACAGGGTCTTCAACGATGTTTTGAATGTCATGGAGCATATGAGATGTTTCAGGAGTTGAAGTTAATATTTCAAGCAAATGCCCGGATTGAGAGATATGAAGTCTCCAATAAGTTCTATAGCTGTAAGATGGAGGAGAATAGTTTTGTCAGTGAACACATACTCAAAATGTCTGAGTATAATAATCACTTGATTCAACTAGGAGTTAATCTTCCTGATGATAGTGTCATTGACAGAACTCTTCAATCACTGCCACCAAGCTACAAGAACTTCGTGATGAACTATATTATGCAAGGGATGGACAAGACTATTCCCGAGCTCTTCGCAATGCTAAAGGCTGCGGAGGTAGAAATCAAGAAGGAGCATCAAGTGTTGATGGTCAATAAGACCACCAGTTTCAAGAAAAAGGGCAAAGGGAAGAAGAAGGGGAACTTCAAGAAGAACAGCAAACAAGTTGCTGCTCAAGAGAAGAAACCCAAGTCTGGACCTAAGCCTGAGACTGAGTGCTTCTACTGCAAGTAGACTGGACACTGGAAGCGGAACTGCCCCAAGTATTTGGCGGATAAGAAGGATGGCAAAGTGAACAAAAGTATATGGGATATACATGTTATTGATGTGTACCTTGCTAATGCTCGCAGTAGCACCTGGGTATTTGATACTGGTTCTGTTGCTAATATTTGCAACTCGAAACAGGGACTACGGATTAAGCGAAGATTGGCTAAGGACGAGGTGACGATGCGCGTGGGAAATGGTTCCAAAGTCGATGTGATCGCAGTCGGCACGCTACCTCTACATGTACCATCGGGATTAGTATTAGACCTAAATAATTGTTATTTGGTGCCAGCGTTGAGCATGAACATTACATCTGGATCTTGTTTGATGCGAGACGGTTATTCATTTAAATCAGAGAATAATGGTTGTTCTATTTATATGAGTAATATCTTTTATGGTCATGCACCCTTGAAGAGTGGTCTATTTTTATTAAAATCTCGATAGTAGTGATACACATATTCATAATGTTGAAGCCAAAAGATGCAGAGTTGATAATGATAGTGCAACTTATTTGTGGCACTGCCGTTTGGGTCATATTGGTGTAAAGCGCATGAAGAAACTGCATACTGATGGACTTCTGGAATCACTTGATTATGAATCACTTGGTACTTGCGAACCGTGCCTCATGGGCAAGATGACTAAAACGCCGTTCTCCGGAACTATGGAGCGAGCAACTGATTTGTTGGAAATCATACATACTGATGTATGTGGTCCAATGAATATTGAGTCTCGTGGCGGGTATCGTTATTTTCTCACCTTCACAGATGATTTGAGCAGATATGGGTATATCTACTTGATGAAGCACAAGTCTGAAACATTTGAAAAGTTCAAAGAATTTCAGAGTGAAGTGGAAAATCATCGTAACAAGAAAATAAAATTTCTACGATCTGATCGTGGAGGAGAATATTTGAGTTACGAGTTTGGTTTACATTTGAAACAATGCGGAATAGTTTCGCAACTCACGCCACCCGGAACACCACAATGAAATGGTGTGTCCGAACGTCGTAATCGTACTTTACTAGATATGGTGTGATCTATGATGTCTCTTACTGATTTACCGCTATCGTTTTGGGGTTATGCTTTAGAGAGGCCGCATTCACGTTAAATAGGGCACCATCAAAATCCGTTGAGACGACGCCTTATGAACTATGGTTTGGCAAGAAACCAAAGTTGTCATTTCTTAAAGTTTGGGGCTACGATGCTTATGTGAAGAAACTTCAACCAGATAAGCTTGAACCCAAATCGGAGAAATGTGTCTTCATAGGATACCCAAAAGAGACTATTGGGTACACCTTCTATCACAGATCTGAGGGCAAGATTTTTGTTGCTAAATTCGGATTCTTTCTAGAGAAGGAGTTTCTCTCGAAAGAAGTGAGTGGGAGGAAAGTAGAAATTGATGAGGTAACTGTACCTGCTCCCTTATTGGAAAGTAGTTCATCACAAGAACCGGTTCCTGTGACAACTACACGAATCAGTGAGGAAGCTAATGATTTTGATCATGAAACTTCAGATCAAGTTACTACCGAACATCGTAGGTCTACCAGAGTAAGATCCGCACCAGAGTGGTATGGTAATCCTATTCTGGAAGTCATGTTACTTGACCATGGCAAACCTACGAACTATGAGGAAGCGATGATGAGCCCAGATTCCGTAAAATGGCTTGAGCCCATGAAATCTGAGATGGGATCCATGTATGAGAACAAAGTATGGACTTTGGTTGACTTGCCCGATGATCGGCAAGCCATCGAAAATAAATGGATCTTCAAGAAGAAGACTGGCGCTGATGGTAACGTAACTGTTTACAAATCTCGACTTGTTGCAAAAGGTTTTCGATAAGTTCAAGGGGTTGACTACGATGAGACTTTCTCACCCGTAGCGATGCTTAAGTCTGTCCGAATCATGTTAGCAATTGCTACATTTTATGATTATGAAATTTGGCAAATGGATGTCAAAACTGCATTCCTGAATGGATTTCTGGAAGAAGAGTTGTATATGATGCAACCGGAAGGTTTTGTCGATCCAAAAGGTGCTAACAAAGTGTGCAAGCTCCAGCGATCCATTTATGGACTGGTGCAAGCATCTCGGAGTTGGAATAAACGCTTTGATAGTGTGATCAAAGCATATGGTTTTATACAGACTTTTGGAGAAGCCTGTATTTACAAGAAAGTGAGTGGGAGCTCTGTAGCATTTTTGATATTATATGTAGATGACATATTGTTAATTGGAAATGATATAGAATTTCTAGATAGCATAAAGGGATACTTGAATAAAAGTTTTTCAATGAAAGACCTCGGTAAAGCTGTTTACATATTGGGCATCAAGATCTATAGAGATAGATCAAGACGCTTAATTGGACTTTCACAAAGCACATACCTTGATAAAGTTTTGAAAAAGTTCAAAATGGATCAGGCAAAGAAAGGGTTCTTTCCTGTATTACAAGGTGTGAAGTTGAGTCAGACTCAATGCCCGACCACAGCAGAAGATAGAGAGAAAATGAAAGATGTTCCCTGTGCTTCAGCCATAGGCTCTATCATGTATGCAATGTTGTGTACCAGACCTGACGTATGCTTAGCAATAAGCTTGGCAGGTAGGTACCAAAGTAATCCAGGAGTGGATCACTGGACAGCGGTCAAGAATATCCTGAAATACCTGAAAAGGACTAAGGATATGTTTCTCGTTTATGGAGGTGACAAAGAGCTAGTCGTAAATGGTTACGTTGATGCAAGCTTTGACACTGATCCGGACGATTCTAAATCGCAAACCATATACGTGTTTTTATTAAACGGTGGAGCTGTAAGTTCGTGCAGTTCTAAACAAAGCATCATGGCGGGATCTACATGCGAAGTGGAGTACATAGCTGCTTCGGAAGCAGCAAATGAAGGAGTCTGGATGAAGAAGTTCATTTCCGATCTTGGTGTCATACCTAGTGCATCGAGACCAATGAAGATCTTCTATGACAATACTGGTGCAATTGCCTTGGCAAAGGAATCCAGATTTCACAAGAGGACCAAGCACATCAAAAGACGCTTCAATTCCATCCGGGACCAAGTCCAGGTGGGAGACATAGATATTTGCAAGATACATACGGATCTGAATGTTGCAGACCCGTTGACTAAGCCTCTTCCACGAGCAAAACATGATCAGCACCAAGACTCCATGGGTGTTAGAATCATTACTGTGTAATCTAGATTATTGACTCTAGTGCAAGTGGGAGACTGAAGGAAATATGCCCTAGAGGCAATAATAAAGTTATTATTTATTTCCTCATATCATGATAAATGTTTATTATTCATGCTAGAATTGTATTAGCCGGAAACATGATATATGTGTGAATACATAGACAAACTTAACGTCACTAGTATGCCTCTACTTCACTAGCTCATTAATCAAAGATGGTTATGTTTCCTAACCATAGACATGTGTTGTCATTTGATTAACGGGATCACATCATTAGGAGAATGACGTGATTGACTTGACCCATTCCGTTAGCTTAGCACTTGATCGTTTTAGTATGTTGCTATTGCTTTCTTCATGACTTATACAAAGTTCCTACAACTATGAGATTATGCAACTCCCGTTTACTGGAGGAACACTTTGTGTGCTACCAAACGTCACAACGTAACTGGGTGATTATAAAGGAGCTCTACAGGTGTCTCCAAAGGTACATGTTGAGTTGGCGTATTTCGAGATTAGGTTTTGTCACTCCGATTGTCGGAGAGGTATCTCTGGGCCCTCTCGGTAATGCACATCACTATAAGCCTTGCAAGCAATGTAGCTAATGAGTTAGTTACGGAATGATGCATTACGTAACGAGTAAAGAGACTTGCCGGTAACGAGATTGAACTAGGTATTGGATACCGAGGATCGAATCTCGGGCAAGTAACATACCGATGACAAAGGGAACAACATATGTTGTTATGCGGTTTGACCGATAAAGATCTTCGTAGAATATGTAGGAGCCAATATGAGCATCCAGGTTCCGCTATTGGTTATTGACCGGAAACAGTTCTAGGTCATGTCTACATAGTTCTCGAACCCGTAGTGTCCGCACGCTTAAGGTTTTGATGACAGTTATATTATGTGTTTATGAGTTTTGATGTACCGAAGTTCGTTCGAAGTCCCGAATGAGGTTACGGACATGACAAGGAGTCTCAAAATGGTCGAGACATGAAGATTGATATATTGGAAGCCTATATTTGGATATCAGAAGTGTTCCGGGTGAAATCGGGATTTTACCGGAGTACCGGGAGGTTACCGGAACCCCCGGGGGGGCTTAATGGGCCTACATGGGCCCTAGTGGAGAGGAAGAGAGGAGGCAAGGGCTGGCCGCGCCCCCTCTCCCCCCCCCTAGTCCTAATAGGATAAGGAGAGGGGCGGCGCCCCCCCCCCCCCCCCTTTCCTTCCCCTCTTCCTCCTCCTTCCCCCCTTCTCCTTCTCCAACTAGGAAAGAAGGGAGTCCTACTCCCAGTGGGAGTAGGACTCCCCCTTGGCGCGCCCTCCTTGGCCGGCCTCCCCCTCCCCCTTGGCTCCTTTATATACGGGGGCAGGGGGCACCTCTAAGACACAACAATTGATCTCTTGATCTCTTAGCCGTGTGCGGTGCCCCCCTCCACCAAAGTCCTCGATAATATTGTAGCGGTGCTTAGGCGAAGCCCTGCGACGGTAGAACATCAAGATCGTCACCACGCCGTCGTGCTGACGGAACTCTTCCCCGACACCCTGCTGGATCGGAGTCCGTGGATCGTCATCGAGCTGAACATGTGCTAGAACTTGGAGGTGCCATAGTTTCGGTGCTTGATCGGTCGGGCCGTGAAGACGTACGACTACATCAACCGCGTTGTTCTAACGCTTCCGCTTTTGGTCTACGAGGGTACGTGGACAACACTCTCCCCTCTCGTTGTTATGCATCACCATGATCTTGCGTGTGCGTAGGAAATTTTTTCAAATTACTACGTTCCCCAACACTTTGTTCGTCCCTGGAGTTGTTCAACCTGGCGACCAAGTGCACAAGGGCTGAAGAAGGCCGCCGCTCCCTCCTTGGGCTTCCGGAGACCAATCCTGAAGACAGGAGGGCCAAGCCAAGGAAGCAAAGCGTAAGGGCCCTGCCGTGATGGCCGCGGAGCCCGAGATGAAGCGTGGCCATGACCACGATGAGCCTCCCAGGGGCAACCGCCCATTCTGTGTCTTACACAACGTCCAAAGCCACAACACCAATGACTGCCAGGAGCTCAGGGCAATCTGAGACAGGCGCCTTGGCCGTCGCCCCGAGCGTAGCGACCACGGATATGACCATGGAGCAGGCCGCGGTGGAGGCCGTTGGGACAACCGTGACCCCCATCAGGACTGGCGCGATCAGCCTCGTGAGGACCGCTGGCATGGTTAGCCTCGTGATGGCCCTGGCGTGATCAACCTCGTGAGGACCGTCCTCAGGGCAACGCCGGCCTCCCTCCGCTGCCGCCGCCGCCAAGGAGAAATGACGACAACCGGCAAGATGATGGGGTTGGGGGTTTCCAAGAGCCTCGCGCGATCGCCTGCATCCTGGGTGGTGCTCAGGCTCCTGCTTCCCATCGTATCTTCAAGAAGTTCTCTCGCGAGGTGAACGCGGCCCTCCCCAAGCTTGAGGCGTCGCGTCCCCTCACGTGGTCCAAGCATGCCATCGCCTTTGAGTCCATGGACCAACTCAAGTGCTCAGCCGCCACTGGCGCGCTCCCGATGCTCTGCACGCCAACCATCAGCAATGTCCTCGTCACCAAAACCCTCAACGATGGTGGCGCGGGGCTCAACATACTCTCCGTCAAGACGCTCCAAGTGCCCTATGACTAGCTCCTGCCCACAAAGCCTTTCACAGGAATGATAGATGGCTCCACCGTTCCCTTGGGGCAGGTGCGCCTCCCAGTCACCTTCGGCAAGTGCGACAACTACCACGCCAAGCTCAGTGACTTCGACGTCGCCCACATCAACCTCCCATACAATGCCATCCTCGGGTATCCAGCCCTCGCCAAGTTCAAGGCAGCAACTCACCATGGTTACAACATCCTCAAGATGCCAGGGTGCGGTGTGTTCCCTCGAGCATGCCTACCAGGCTACAGCGGTCGAGAACTCTGACGACAAGGGCTCCATCTTGCCTCCTAAGGTCGTCCCCAAGAAGAAGAAGCAGCTCCTCCACAAGGGCCGTCGGGAGGCTGGGGCGCCTGCCGATGGTGCCTCAGGCCGCGCACCCATGGCCGGGGCGCCTTTCCCTCTCGCAGAGGAAGGCACGCCTGGCGCCCCCCTCAGGACGGGCTTGGGGGCTCTTGTCTGGAAGGCCTCTGACCTGACCAGCATGACGAGGGAGGAATTCGGGCACCACTTGGAGGCGTGCTTCGACGCGCGCCTCTGTGAGCAAGGTGCGAGGCGCCAGACGCGTAGGAGTTCATCACCAAGGCGATCGAAGAGCTTCGGGAGGCGAGAGCCATGCGTGGCGAGTGTTTCCCCGCACCACCGGTTGCAGCTGTGTCCCCTAACATGGGTGGCGAACTACGTGTCTGTGTCAACATCCCATGCCTCAACAGGGCTGCTTCGTGGGACCTCTTCTGGTCGTCCCACTTCGGCCGGAGCGGGAGCTACCCCTGCAGCTACGTCTGCATGCCATTTGGCCTGCTGAACATGGTCGCCTCGTACCAGTGCTTCGTGCAGGGTGCCATGGCAGCCCACGAGGCCAGGCGCCAGGCGGTCCTGACTCAGGAGGTGTCGGACCCTCGCGAGCTCCCCCGACCTCCTGAGCCTCCCGGGCCTCGGGAATTGGTCGGCTCGTGAGGAGCAATCTCTGAAGTGCACATCTTCAGCTACCCCAACGATCCTACAATGATGGTGTCAGGTGACTTTTGGTTTGTTCAACTGAGGGCGCCCCTCGGCTGCATCATCCTCAGGCTGCTAGGGCCCGGCCCCGCAGCTGTATAGTTTTTACGCATGTATCAGAACTGGCCTTGCCTTTATGAATTTCCTAAGTATTCAACTGCATGTCCGGTGCTTCATCACTATGATGTCATTGCACCCTCGCAAACCCGCCCGCAACCGCCTCATGACTAAGGACTGGCACGGCATCTGTGCTCGGGTCCATCCCAGCAGCGTTGTCAAATCCAAGCAACCGAGCTCTGTCTCGCGGGCTAGCTCCCATGCGCGTCACCTCCTGGGGTCCTTGGTGCCTTGTTCTTGCATGAGCTAATCGTGTGTGGGCGAGTAAGAGTGCGCGGCCCGGTTCGGACAACCGCAGTTCGGCGCTTCGCCATAGCGGGAGCCGTGCGCCGGGTTTTTTTCCGTGGGATCGTTGCATGAAAAGACTTGGCACGGTGTCTGTGCTCGGGTCCGTCCATGCAGTGTCAATAAAACCAATGGTTGAGCTCTGTCTGGCGTGTCGGCCCCGTTCACGTCACCTCATGGGGTCATTGGTGTCCGACCTTCTCATGCGATAAGCTTCGGAGGGGCATTCGGTGCAGGACCCCCCATCGCCCCACAGGTGTCTTAAGCACGCCCCGCGCCACAAAAATCAGGCGCAACCCGCCTTCAGGTAGGGCCTCATGAGTCCCGCGCTTGCTCACGAGTGCCTAGATACACCTCCTCCAGTTCTGTCGTGCTAGCCACGCATACGAACGGGGCTGTACACGCCCCGGAGTCTCTCCCAGAGGGAACTCCCACCCACTCACCAGTGGAAGCCCCATGCTCTGTGCTGGCGGACGACACGGTTGAGGAGCGGCTATGCCCACGCCAAAGTGGAAGCACCATGCTTCGCACTGGTGAATAAACAACTGAGGGCGCTTTAGTGGCTGCACTAACCTCAGTATAGCCTGTCGGCTCTTCGTACGATCTTATCTCGCAGCTTCCCCCATGGGAGGTACGCGCGAGGGGGCTGGACACGGGGGTTGTGCTTAGGCCAGGCCTAGCACACGTCACCCTACCAGGTCCGGGTACCTGGTCTTCTCGTGTACCCCCCGGGCGAAAGCTAGTGAGGAAAGGTATGGAGGACTCCGGATTAGCTTAGACGCTATGCGTGTTTCCTTCATGAGGGTTGTTCGCACGTCAAGGGGGACTGTGGAGCATCGTGACTCAGGGACCTCACTAGTCACGTAGCCCCTCGCCCCTTGGTATCGTCCTGGTGATCCGTACGCCCCAACGGTGGTCGAGGTATGTGTGGTGTTGGGCCCTGCCGACGCAGAACACTAAGGCAAACACGAAGGAAATCAAGCACGGAAAGGAAATCGTGGAGTTCTAGCAATTATTACAAAACACGCAGTGTTCGACAAATTCAAGTAGAAATCTTTATGCCTCCACGAGGCAAGGTAAATGTTGCAGGTCAAAACTAGGAAGAAGCGCCACCGCCGCCTTGGCCATCACCGCCGCTTGTCCTGGTCACTGGGAACCCGTCGTCGACATTGCTGCCGCCATCCTCGCCGCCGCCAGTCCCCGTCGCCGGGGCCCTGGGATTCGGGATGCAAAGGAACTTCTTTAGCAGGGCATCTACATGATCCTTCACGGCCTCTGCAGCAGCGGCGCGGGACTCAGGAGCCACTGAGTGGATCGGCGCATCAAGGTTGAAGATTGGTCCTGGAGGTAGAGATGGCTGAAGACACGCGTCGTAGCCGCGATGAAGAGCGAGCGACGCTCCGCCTTCAAGAAGGAGTCCACTTTAGCGGTGGCACCATTAAGCGCTTCGGAAAGCTTGGGGAAGAGCCCTGCAAGGCCATCTTCGGGGGTCACCAGTGGCTCTTCGTACCTTCCCCCATGGATGGAGCGCTGCGCCTCGCGAAATCCGAGCTCAAGGGAGAGCTCAAGGGAGAGGAAGGCCTCACGTCCTACAGCCGCTTTCTTCTCGACAGCGGCAAGGGCCTTCTCCCTGGCCTCCAGTTGGGCTGCCGACTCAAAGGCATGCTGGGCTTGGGACGCTTGAGCATCAGCCACCTCCTTCTTCACCGCGGCTAGGTGGCCACGCTCTGCGGCTTGGTCGGCAGCCACCTGTTTCAGCTTGGCATCGCGGCCAGTGGACTCGGCTTCACGGGCCTTCAGGTCCTCTTCCCGTTGTTGGACATTGGGCGTGCGCGGCTTGCTCCTCCTGGAGGACCTTCAGCTTGTCCTACGCCTCGGCACGGTGCTCCTCGGGGAACACGGTGTTGGACAACACTGCGTCACGAGCCTCCTTGGCTTCAGTGGCCCCCCGCTTGCTTTTTGCGATGGCGGCCTCGGCCCGACCCCAGGCCGTCTTGGCAGACGTGTCGGCCTAGAGCCACCCTAAGATAAGCCCCAGGCGCTCCCTCACAAGGCACCTGTTCGCATCTTGGAGGTCGGCTCAGAGCTGACCGAGCGCGGTGTAGGCCTCGTCTAGGGTGCCTGTCCAGATGAAAGGGCCACAGTCCGCCAGCACAAGGGCCTGGGGAGGAAGCGGTGCCAGCGCACCGGCTGGCGCCATCACCAGGGAAGTAGTAGCGAGGACAGCTTGGGGCCCCAGACGCCCCGAGCCCCCCTTGGGCACAACAGGGGCGGACGGTTCCGCGCCCTGCTGGCCCACGGGGCTGGCTCCTCCTGAGGTGGCACCACCATGTCCAGAGGGACCTGCTCCGTAGCAAGAGGACAAGAGGCGGCCTCTTCTTCCTATGGCGGAGTCGCTAAGGCTGGGGCAAGAGGTGGCGCTTCCAAAGTCCCGGACCCTTCCTTCCTCTTCTTCACTGCGACGCCTGCCCTGGTCATCAGGAGTGGGTGATGTGGGCATGATGCTAATGAGCACCAAACAAAAAGCAAGGTAAGGTACTTACATCTCAGGGTCAATGTACGCCCTCTTCATGGCAGGGGCTAGGGCACCTCCGCTCTTCCTGGGCGCGGCCTTTGTTGCGCTTGGGGGGTTGGCGGGGCGCTCTTCGGCCGGCCTCGGTGCGACGGCCATGCTTGGCGAGGCGGAGGCGTCGCCCGGAGGGAGGGGTGCCGCCCCGTTCTTCTTTGGGGTCACCTGGCCTGACCTCCGCAGGGTCCGGGGAGTGGCTCCGGACCTCATGGGGACCCCGGTGGAGCATGGGGATTCCATGGCCGGGGGCTCGTCGGTGTCGGCAAGGCTGCCGAGGAGCTCGCTCTGAGACGGGGGAGTGATCTCTGCCATGTCATCCTTGGTCGCCTCCGAATCCTCCTCACCTTCTTCGCCGATTCTGGTGCCGAAGGATATCGGTACGGGGAGTTGGGGCGCTCAGGCGACACGAGCCCCGACTCGTTTAAGACAGGCATGGTGGCGACCAACGCCTCCCTGTCGACACGGCGGTACAGTGGGTCATAAGCCTCCGGGAGGTCACCTGGCTCACCCTCGAGCAGGGTGTTCAGGGCCCTGTCCAGCTCCTCTCTCGTCAAGCTCGCTGAGCACAACCGAATGTCATCCTCCGCGCTCTGGAACTCCCACATGGGGTGCGTGTGTGACTGGAGCGGAGCCAGGCGCTGCATCAGGAATTCCTTCACTGGCATGCCCCCCGTCAACGCCCGAGCATCCATGTCCGAGGTCATCTTCCTCAGGACAGACGCCGCCCGGAGACCGAAGAACTTCTCGTGACCCCACCTGTCGAGCTTCTCTGGCAACTTGGTTGGCAGTTCTAGTCACGCGTTGAGTCCCTTGGCGTCCATGAAAACCCACCGGCGCCGGAAGCTCTCCACCTTCTTTTCGACCCTCATGAGCACGTTGTTCTTATGGACCACGACGAAGGCACGCAGCCGGAGCGCTGGGTCGGATGTGCAGCCGTAGGGTGAAGAAGTGTTGGAGGAGTGCCATAGAGGGCCTCACGCACACGAATGCCTCGCAGTAGAAGGAAAAGATGGACAGGAGGAGGATGGAGTTGGGTTGAAAGTGTAGGGCCTGGACCTGGTAGTCGTCGAGGACGGCGGTGAAGAACTCGGAGAAAGGCGGGACGAGCCCCGCATAGACCTTGTGGTGGAAGAAGGGATAAACTGTCTGCGCCAGGGTCCTTTACTCGGCGGAGCCGGCCAGGAGAATGGTCTCGTTCCATTCATTATAGTCGCTCGCCGTCTGCGGGAGCACGGCAGCAAGGTGCTTCTCCTCCATGATGGAGGATGCACCGAGGGATGGCGCAGGAAAGGAGGAGGAGCTTGCGGCAGGCGCTGCAGTTTTTGCCTTCCCAGACGCCATTCGTGAAATCTTGAAGGAGCGGGTGTAGGAAGAGGGAGGAACACTACTAGATCTAAAGATGCTCTCGGCTGGGAGAAAGGGGATCTGGAGCAAGACGAAGGGGAAGCAATGATGGCGCGATAGCGGGCGCCAGTCTTTTATCAGCCTGGGCAGTTGCCAAGGCGGCATGGGAAGGCGAAAAGCGCCCGCGCCCTGTCAAGCGCCACGCGTCAGCCTGGCCCGCAGGCAATTGGGGCCCGCGGCGCTTCGCCTCGAAGCCAAGCCCGAGCGCGCCTTGGGACCGAGGGCTACTGTCGGTGTTCTGCGAACCAGGGTACCCACACTTTCCTGCCTGCGGCCCATGGCGTGGCTCCTTCGACGGCCTGGTATGGCCCATCTACAAAAACGCCAACCCACGTGAAGGCCCCTCGGCCTCGCGAGGTGGGCGACACCAAGACCTCTGGAGGGGGCGGCCTCCCCAGGCTGCCTCCCGAGGAATGGAGATTCCTATGCAGGTACCAGCCTCACGAGGCTGCCATGACGCAAGCCATGACAACCAAGACAGGCGGGCGCCACCGGGCGTAGAGGAGGCAGTTTCCTCTTTGGTGCAAAGGAGGCGAGGACACGCGTAGGTTCCCGACGAATCTGGCAAAGATTTCCATTCTGGTGCAATGAGAGTAAGACCACCAGCACGGCAGGACGGATGTCATCGCCGAGCCCACCGATGCATCAAATTGGCCACTATGGGATCCCTTCCTGCCTACATTTTGGAGGAAGAGGACCGAGGCCACTATAAATATAGGTTAGCCACCACTGTAGAAGGGGTCGACACATTCTCACCCCGAGCTCTCGCGAGGTTGTTCATCCTCTGTACTAGTTCATCCTCGGCCCCTCGTGAGGACAATCCACCACAAAGCATGAGTAGGGTTTTACACCGCAAGGTGGCCCAAACCTGGGTAAACTGTCGTGTTCATCTTCTTCCTTGCTCGCAAGAATTGGGCTAGGCTGTGGGGGGACAAGGTTGTAGGCTTGAGAGGTTGAGTTCTTCACACACGCCTCAGAGTTCGAACCTTCTTGGGTCTGCGGAGCACTGAATCCGACACATGATATGTGGTCCCGTCGCCCCGTCTCACGAACTTACGGCAAGGGCTAAGAATGCCCGGTTGTGTGCCGCGTAGTTATCTCGCGAGTACCCTCCGGGTCAACCCGACTCCACATCACTCGCGGGTACCTCACGGTCAACCCGACTCACAAGAGACTGCCGAGAACTCAGGTCCACCTTTACCAGGGTGGTACCGCCTGTCCCTCCAGTCCCGCAGAAATAGTAACTCTCGTGGGTACCCCTCGGGGCCGACCCGTCTTTAACATGGTTCTGGGGGTAAAGTCAAAGTAACCGTGTGTCCATAACACTAAGGGGGTATCCAAGGAATCACCCTTGATGGATTCCACTTGATGTAACCGTCAAGGTGAACTTGGAGGAATCACCCTCGAGGGTTCACACTTGAGGTATTGCACGACAGAGTCATTATCTGGAGTGGTGAAGGAGGAATCACCCTCCATAGACCACGACCGATTAACTACACTACAGAGATCTCATCATATGTGCTATACGAGGTATCACCCTCGGCACTCGATAGTAGCTCTACAGAGTCGTACAACTAAGGGTGGTGTCAGAGATTTGTCGGGCTCTGGACATCGATCACATTGATCGAGTCATCGATCATAAAGCGGGGGCAACATGGTCAAGGTGAGGGGTCACTAATGGATCACTAACCAACCTATACTAAGCATATAGGATAAGCATGTAAGGTACAGAAGCAGGTTACAAAAGCAGACTATGCATCAAAATAGGAGCAATCAATTATAGTAGCAAAATCTAATGCAAGCATGAGAGAGAATGGAATGGGTGATATAGGAATGGTCAAGGGGGTTTGCTTGCCTAGAAGCTCTGCTGAGAGTGGCTGAACGTCAGGGGTGTAGTCGATCTCGGGAGCAGTGTCAATCTCGGTGTCTACCAGAGAGAGGGGGGGAAATAATAAATATAAAGCAAATAGAAGCATCACGATGCATGACATGATAATAAGCAGTGCTAGGGGTGACCTAACACAGTGCTACACGATACAAACGAAGCGGGAAAACATCTGGGAATATTTTCCCATCATTTGGCATCAGATGAATCGGAGAGGAAGGATTCATGTTCATCATGCTAGAGGCATGTGCAGATGAACAGATTGCATAATCGGATTCGTCATATTTTTTTGAGCAACTTTCATATATAAATTATTTTCATCTGAGTTAATTATTTTATATGAATTTCCAAAGATTTAAACATTTTCTAAAATTCTTAGAATTAATATTAATTTCGAAATTAAATAGCAAAAAGCTATATGTACACAGAAGTGTACCTAGCCAGGCCACACAGGGGCTAACTGGTGGGGCGAGTTGCCCGGTCAGCAGGCTGACTGGGTCAACCTTATCCACTGGAACGGTGGACAGGGCCCACATGTTAGTGTCTAGGGCTAATCCCTCAGTCTAAATATAAACTTTGATTAATTAGGGGGGTAGGGCCCACCTGTCGGTGTGATATTAAATTGGACTAATTAAATTAATTAACATTTTAGTTAATTAGGCGGTAGGGACCGCATGTCAATGATTGGACCAAGCCCAGTTAGCACAGTTGATCGGGTCAACATGGTATACTGGGGCCCTGGGACCCACTAGCAGTGACCCAGGGACGTTAGTGGCGGCCAGCGGTTCGACGTAGGCGACCACAAACACGGCGGCGATGCACGGGAGGCCTCGAGATCTGGCTACAGGCCACCAAATCGAGCGCGAGGGGTCGCGTTCAAACGGCCGTGGAGTGCCGTGTCGAGCTGGGCTACTAGGCAGAGTTGGGGCTGCCGGAATAGGCTCCGACGATGAGCAAGGCCAGCGGTCAAAGCACGTTATGAACAGGGACGGTGTCATGGGGCACGGGAGGAGGAGCTGGGGGTCTCGTCGAGCTCCTGGGGGTTCGAGGAACTCGACCGCGTCACTAGTTCGAGCGGAGGAGCCCTGCAGCGTGAGGCTCGCCGGCCATGGCGGTGGTCGGAGCTTGGCCATGGTGGGACAGCTAGCTAGGGCACGCGCGTGAGCAGGCGGGGCTAGGGGAAAGGTTCAGCGGCTCACAGTGATCTTGACGGGCAGC
Source organism: Triticum timopheevii (assembly GCA_963921465.1). Taxonomy (NCBI): domain Eukaryota; kingdom Viridiplantae; phylum Streptophyta; class Magnoliopsida; order Poales; family Poaceae; genus Triticum; species Triticum timopheevii. The sequence continues at coordinate 245,701,888 of OY997266.1, forward strand.
TTGGCTTTCTCGGGGAAGCTCTTGACGGTGCAAATCGACTGGAGGCGGTAGTCGGTGCCGAAGACGAAGAAGAGCTCGAAGGCGCTGGCTTGGTGAAGCTCCTGCTCATCTGAGTTGGCATGGATGTCGAGGATGTCGAGGCGCAGCTCCGGGACAGCAAGCCGTGACGAGGGATGGCTGGTGGCCACACCTACAACGGGGGCGCAGCCATGTACGCGCGCGAGCGAGCTCGGGAGAGAGAGCATGGGGGCACGAGGAGGAGGACTGCGGGGCGGAGCAAGTGCGGGGAAACCCTAGAGGCCAAGGGGGGCATCCTTATCCGCTCCCGCGGCGTGGCAATGGTGAGAGGGGATCGACGGCCATGGCGCGCGGCCTTTCCCTGGCGGCTGGCGCTGTGGGAGGTAGGGGAAAGGCCGGGCAGGTTGGGCCGGGCCAGCCTATAGCATGGGCTGTGGCTAGTGCCCAGTAGTTTTAGGTTTTTGTTTTCTTTTCTACATTATTTTATATTCTATTTTTTTATTTCTTTTAGTCACCAAGTATATTTCTGTAAAATGTACCACTAGTCAAATCAAATACTAGGCCTTATACAGCACTGCCAAAAAAAGTTTGGGGGCAAGATGATTTCACTTGAATTTTTACTTAAATACAAATGGATTAAATAGGCTATTTGGGCACTGTTTTAGATATGTTAGGGGCAATTTAATATTCCAAATAATATTGGCTTCTCTAAGATAATTACTTAGGGATTATTTGCAAAATTATGAACACTTTAGTTTTGAAGTTTGAAGAAATAATAATTTGAGTTGTATTTGAATTTGAATTATTTTTTTATTTTTGTTAAGTGGAAAATTGGTTTAGTTACCCTTGAATACATGGCACCAATAGTGTGGGGTCACTATAGCATGACACTGGGGTGTTACAATACGTCTCTAATGTATCTACTTTTCCAAACACTTTTGCTCTTGTTTTGGACTCTAATTTGCATGATTTGAATGAAACTAACCCGAACAGACGATGTTTTCAGCATAACTACCTTGGTTTTATTTTTGTGCAGAAATAAAAAGTTCTCGGAATTGGTTGAAAATTTATGGAGAATTGTTTTGGAATTAATAAAAAATGCTAGAGAAAAGATCTGCTGAAGGGGGGTCACCACAGAGCCACAAGCTCAGGTGGCGTCCCCCTAGGGCGCGCCACCAAGCTTGTACGCCCCCCGAGCCTCTATTTGCCCTACCTCCAAGTCCATAAGTACCGTCTTCCAGAGAGAAAAAATCAGGAAGGAAGTTTCCTCATGTTTTACGATACGGGGCCGCAACCACCTCCTGTTCTTCATTGGGAGGGCTGATTTGGAGTCCGTTCGGGGCTCCGAAGAGGGGGTCTGTCGCCATCGTCATCAACAACCCTTCTCCATCAACAATTCCATGATGCTCACCACCGGGAGTGAGTAGTTCCTTCGTAGGCTTGTTGGACGGTGATAGAGATGGATGAGATTTGTCATGTAATTGAGTCAATTTGTTAGGGCTTGGTTCCTAATATCCACTATGTTGTGAGACTGATATTGCTATGACTTTGCTATTCTTAATGCTTGTCACTAGGGTCCGAATGCCATGATTTGAGATCTGAACCCTTTATGTTTTCATCAATATATTTGAGCTCTTGATTCTATCTCCTAGTTATATGCACTTGTTGTTGTTATGAGATGTACACCCCAAGGTGACAATAATTGGGATACTCTCCGAGGATGATTGTAATTCGAGGAGTTCATGTATTCACCATATGTTAATGCTTTGATCTAGTTCTCTTAAAAGGAGACCTTAATTACCCTTATATTTCCTTATGAACCCCGCTACCGCAGGAGGGTAGGACAAAAGGTTTCATGCAAGTTCTTATTAATTATAAGCATGTATGACTATATACGGAATACATGCCTACATTGAATTGATGAATTGGAGCTACTGTATATCGCTTTAGGTTGTGATTGTTGCATGATGAATGTCATCCATCCAAATACCAATCGCTCATCTAATGTCTACGCTTTGCTCATATTGTCTTTGCTAAGTTACTACTATTGATGTTGCTACTATTCCAATTACTATAAAACTACTAAGGTCATTGTTACTATTATTATTGCTACTGCTACCGCTACTATCAAAACTATCATACTACTGTGCTACTGATACTTTGCTGCAGAGAAATAACTTCTTAGGTGTTGTTGAATTGACAACTCAGCTGCCAAGTCTTATAAATATTTTTTGTCTCCCCTTGTGTCAAATTAATAAATTTGGGTGAAATACTACCCTCGAAGACTGTTGCAATCCCCTATACTTGTGTGTCATCACTACGCCCCCCAAGGCAAATGACCTCAACTACCAGAATTGGTCATGCAGCACACATGCACACATCCATCTAACAAAACAACACATGGCAGATTCCACCAACCAGCTAGTCCCGGCAACATGCAACGGTCGTGGACTATCTTGGCTTTATCGTGTGGTCAATATGACTTTTTTACCAAAGTATCCGACTCCCGGCAATCCTCCCACAATCCCACGTGGCATGGCTATGGGTCGGGGCATTCGAGTAGGCTGCATTGAAAAAGGTTGGATGTACATTCATCGGGCACTCGCTTGCACATGTCATGCTTGAATCTTGCGCCAGTTAGAAGGTGATGTAGGGCACCGCCGAACAAATAGACATCCGAAAAGAAGACCGGCCAGGGCAAACCAATAGTCGGGTTGATAGCAAAACTGACCAAACCCCCATGGAAAATGACCTCAACCATGAGAACCGGCCACGCAAGACACACGCACACATCCGTCTAACAAAACAACACAAAGGCATACTCCACCAACCAGCTAGCCTCGATAGTGTACAGCGACCGGGTGGACTGTCTTGGCTTTACCGTGGGGATCAATTTTGACTTCTTCCCTAGAGTATCCGACTCCTAGCAATCCTCCCACCCTCCCATGTGACACGGTTGAGGGTCGAGGCATACGATCACACTGCATTGAAAAAATCCAGATGGACATATGTCGGGCGCTCATTCGCGCAGGTCATGCCCAGATCGTGCGTCGGCTAGAATACGAAGTAGGGCACCACCGAATAAACAGACAGGGGCAAAGAGGACCGGTCAGGGAAACCCAATAGTTGAGTTGATAGAAAACCCAGCCACACCCCCACGGTAAATGGCATCAACCAACAGGACCGGTCATGCAACACACATGCATGCATCCATCTAACAAACAACACACATGAAGACTCCACTAATGATCTGGCCCCGGCAGCATACAATGGTCAGATGGACTGCCTTGGATTTTCTGTGGGGGTCCCTTTGACTTCTTCACCAGAGCATCCGACTCCTAGCAATCGTCTCAACCCCACCCCCTCACCCTGGCGCGCCTGTAGGCGGGGGCATCCCAGCACGCCGCATTGAAAAGGCTCGACGGCCATACATCAGGTGCTAATCGCATAGGTAGTACCCTAATCATGCGCCACTTAGAAGGTAATGTGCATAGAAAGCATCTCGTGATTGCTAGATCCGGATGAATATTATTCCATGGCTCTACCATTCGCATAAAATACATGGATGACCCCCATAATGTCAAGAATGTGGGTGGATGGTCGTAGAAATGATTGAAGTTTAGCACATTAATAAGTTGAAGTTCATCGAGAGTGTTTAGCGCATCCTAGAAGTAGGGCATAGTTTGCATCATCAAGACATTCAATGTTTCATGCTGAAAGATTTTGTCTCGGTAGCGTAGCATCCTTGCATAAAAAAACTTTCTGATCTTCTGTACAGAAGTTATCATCATCAGAAGTTTGCACTTCTTCAGACGGATTTTTTTGCCAAAGAAGGCGAGATTTCCTGTGTCTTGACACATTGAAGGACGAGCCTTCATCATTTTTTATATTGAAATTTGGATCTCTCTTGGTTGGGTTCTGATAAAAATATCCTCAGTTCCTTTAGCAGTTAATTATTTCTCTTCATGAATTGGAGCCAATCAAGATGACTGATTTGCCTCAGATTCAGGAGCAACTTCTTTATCAATATTCACCTTGTTGGCTTGAGGCTCAAGGTTGAGAACTTGGCTGAACATCTCTCTCAACTTCCTTCTCAACATCCTCTTCGACATGTTCAGAGGACTTTATTGTATCTTATCAACTCAATGAGCATTGCGCTTAGAGTGTCAATCAACTCTTGTTCGTCTTTCTCCGAGGGTTCTTGCTTCGGTGGAATATTTTTATCTAGAGCACTTTGCTAGGTGCAAAGACCTTGTAGCCAAGAAGCCAATCAATCTATGAACAACATGTTTTATGAATGATCCGCAAACGATGAGCATGGGTCTCAGCCCAGTCCTCACCCATATCCATTCCTTTTCACTTATCTTGTATGTTAAGCACACATATCCTATATATCTAAGTAAGTGATCCCATTTAAATGCACATGCAAGCCATGCATATCATCAAGCCCATGCAACCAATTAACTTATCACTTTTCACCACATGCAAGCACTCCTAATCATCAAGTGCATATGCAACCATTACACTTTCAGCCACAAGCAAGCCATCCACATCATTTTTTTTCAACAATAAATAATTGAACTTAAATGTCATGAGGCAATATAATATGCACCTATCCTCTATATACCTTTAGGTTGAGTGTGGTGCAGATTATTCGTATATATTATAAATTAATTTTCGATTATTTCATTGTTATAAATTTCTGCAGCAACGCATAGGGCATTATCCAATTTACATAAAGCATCGCAAATCTTTGTTTACACATATAGATACCCATTGCACCATGGGCACAAAGGCCAATAGCAGCCAAGAAGCCAGGTAACATACAAACATGTTTTATGAATGTTCTGCAAAGGGTGTCTCGTCCCTTGGGTGACTATGAATAAGCTTACCCGTTAGCACCAAACAAACATGCATCCATAGGGAGTACCAGGTAGGGCAGCCAAATAGTCGGGCCATTACTAAGCCCAAGCAAGTGCCCTTCAAACATACGAGGCAAAACACACAGAGTGAGGGGGTCAACGGGCGACACACGGGGAGGCACTGTAAAGCAAAGGAATTCAACCCCGCTTGGATTTTCAGTGCAAGGCAACCATAATATCATGTGGCAATCGGTCGAGCATGTGCATTGACGAATGACTGTCATAGGCTCATGCCTCATGATAGTTCAGCCAAGGTATGAAAACCTATGCGATGTTTGTGGCATTGACACTGAAACCAGCTCAAAGAAAGGCGACCCCCCATTATATGATTCATTATCGTTGGTGAAGGAATCTACCATGCTTAACCAGGTGGCAACAAATGACATGCTTTTCGAGCAGAGAAAGACAGAACGGCCGCAACTCCACTCGGGCACAAGCCAGATAGGAAGGAAGCAAGCAAATCAACCTCCGACAACAGAACGCGAACCCACCTAAAGAATGTGGCGTGCCTTGGTGGCCGAGTCTGAACATTTAAGTACCCGGCAATGCCGAAACAAGAGGAACGTGCCGGAGAAGCAGATGACTTCCAACAATAGCATGTGGACCCACATACGAAAGGAGGCGCACCCAGGCAGTTGGCCCAAACAAAGTCCTACCTTGCGGCATCGAACAAACATGTAGACACATAGGATACTGGGCAGGGCGCAACAGACGGGTTGTTACTGAGCTTTGGCAAGTGCCCTTCAAACAGGCGAGTAAAAACATGCAGAGCAAGGGGTAAACAAGCGAGAAACGGGTGGGGTTGGAAGGCCAAAGAATTCAACCCCGCCCGCATTTTCAATGCATAGCAACTACAATATCATGTGGCAGGCGAACGACCATATGCATGGACAAATGTCTGCCATGTTTAGTGATGTAGGGTGGAAACCCTAAGGCCGATCTTTCACGATTTGGAGGGGATCCCACGAATAACACGAGGGGAAACACGAGGGAAATCACGAGAGAGGCACTCAAATCAACGAGAACAATCACACATGTGCTAGATCCATTAACACAATGAGATCACAAGGTCTAAAGACAACAAAGGAAAGATACAAGTAGCTAGTTCTTCTCCAAGAGGAGGTCTTGAATCCACTAGGGGATCTTCTCCTAGGTGGAGGACTTGAGTCCACTTGGGGGATCTTATCCTAGATGGAGGACTTGGCCTCCAATGGAGTAGGTATCAAGTGGATGAGCAATGCTCTATCTCTCAAATGAGCTAAACTATTGCTAACCCTAAAAAGAGGGAGGAGGAGGAGTATATATAGTCTAGGGTCACGAAAGGGTACATGGGCCTCGGCCCAACACGTTGTGCACAGACAGGTGTCGGACGTCCGACAGTTACCGGTAAAGCAAAAATGATGGAAATATATTGGAAATGATGGGCGAAAGCTAGATCTACCTGCAACACATCAAATCCGTGGATTAAATCCAACAAAACTTCATCACACCAACAAATCACAAAAAACAATTGGGGCTATTTTTGTGGGGATTTTCGAAATTGGGGATGAAATCAACAAAATTAGGCTAGAAAACAAGGGGTATGGGCTCGTGATCAACCAAGGCTCATGATACCAAGATGACGTTGGGTGGAAACCCTAAGGCCGATCTTTCACGATTTGGAGGGGATCCCACGAAGAACACGAGGGAAATCACGAGAGAGGCACTCAAATCAACAAGAACAATCACACATGTGTTAGATCCATGACCACAAAGAGATCACAAGGTCCAAAGACAACAAAGGAAAGATACAAGTAGCTAGTTCTTCTCCAAGAGGAGGTCTTGAATCCACTAGGGGATCTTCTCCTAGGTGGAGGACTTGAGTCCACTTGGGGGATCTTATCCTAGATGGAGGACTTGGCCTCCAATGGAGTAGGTATCAAGTGGATGAGCAATGCTCTATCTCTCAAATGAGCTAAACTATTGCTAACCCTAAAAAGAGGGAGGAGGAGGAGTATATATAGTCTAGGGTCACGAAAGGGTACATGGGCCTCGGCCCAACACGTTGTGCACAGACAGGTGTCGGACGTCCGACAGTTACCGGTAAAGCAAAAATGATGGAAATATATTGGAAATGATGGGCGAAAGCTAGATCTACCTGCAACACATCAAATCCGTGGATTAAATCCAACAAAACTTCATCACACCAACAAATCACAAAAAACAATTGGGGCTATTTTTGTGGGGATTTTCGAAATTGGGGATGAAATCAACAAAATTAGGCTAGAAAACAAGGGGTATGGGCTCGTGATCAACCAAGGCTCATGATACCAAGATGACGTTGGGTGGAAACCCTAAGGCCGATCTTTCACGATTTGGAGGGGATCCCACGAAGAACACGAGGGAAATCACGAGAGAGGCACTCAAATCAACAAGAACAATCACACATGTGTTAGATCCATGACCACAAAGAGATCACAAGGTCCAAAGACAACAAAGGAAAGATACAAGTAGCTAGTTCTTCTCCAAGAGGAGGTCTTGAATCCACTAGGGATCTTCTCCTAGGTGGAGGGCTTGAATCCACTTGGGGGATCTTACCCTAGATGGTGGACTTGGCCTCCAATGGAGTAGGTATCAAGTGGATGAGCAATGCTCTATCTCTCAAATGAGCTAAACTATTGCTAACCCTAAAAAGAGGGAGGAGGAGGAGTATATATAGTCTAGGGTCACGAAAGGGTACATGGGCCTCGGCCCAACACGTTGTGCACAGACAGGTATCGGACCTCCAGCAGTTACCTGACGTCCGACAGTTACCGGTCGTCCGGTGTCTTGCGGGGGTTCGGTAAAAGTGTCGGATTTCCGACGTTTTGGCTCTGATGGGCGTCTGTCGGATTTCTGGTCGAGGTCGGACATCCGGTGCGTCGGTCGTCTGGTGGCCTTCGGATTTCTGATGTTTTCGTACTGGACTGGTGGCAACGGTCGTCCAGAGTGGCTCGGTTGTCCGGGCGCTGGGAGGTATCGGTCGTCCGGTCCGCGTCGGACGTCCGACCGATGTAGCGTTCGCTGGTTGGGACTTGTCTGGCTGGCTAATTCTCCCAGGCGTCGGGCGTCCGACAAGTACCGATCGTCCGGTGGTTGTAGCTTCCTGCTAGCTCTTCCTCTTGGTCCTTGTACTTGGTGTCCTCGTCGTCTTGTTCGTTGGGTGTAGCTGCTCCGTGGCTTTCCTCCAAGCACCTGATCACACATAGGGTCTCCGCTTGAGGAAGTAGCCATGGCTCATATGTAGAAAGTGGTAGTTTGGAGAGGAGCGAGTTCACCTTAGTTTCGATAGCCTTTGCTCGAGCTCTTGTCATTGGTTCAAGTGGTATCGTGGGATACGTAGGTAGGTCCATGGTGATGACCGTGGGATGCTCTACATCATTTAGTCTCGGTATGAAAATCTATGCACCATTTGCAAAGTTGACATTGAAAATTGACTGGCGAAAGGCGGCCCCTTGCTATACGATTCATTGTCGTTGGTCAAGGACCCGTTCATGCTTAACCAAGTGGCATTGAATGTCGTGCTTGCCGGGCTGAGGAAAAAGGGACGACCACAACTCCACTCAGGCATGAGCCAGATATAGGTAATAAGGAAGCAAAGCGACCTCAAGGAACAGTCGGGCACGGACAAAAGAAATAGACCCACCTACAAAAGGGGGCGTGCCCGGGCGGCCAGCTCAGAACAAAGCCAACCAACCACAACAGTCCTCCCTTGCTGAGGATGAGGGTAGAGGGATGGATCTCGTTGACATGTTCTGCTAATCAAACAACTTAATCTTGCATTTACTAAACAACTAACTTGCAATTACTAAAACAACATAAAACTGAGTTGTTGAAACAACTGAAAGTGAGTTAAAAGTCACTCACATCCCAGTAATTTTCTCTCGATGTCAACTGATTGAAAAAGCCAGAGAGGCGTCGTGTAGGGAAATCTTTTGCACGGCCTCTTTTGCACGGCATGTCCCATCTTTGATGGAAATCGTGTATAACATTTAAAGCATCAATCGAATCGATTCAATACACCTCTAATATGATATCTCCAAATTGGTCAAACCTTAACCCGAGCCGTTAGGACGCACCTTGCTAGTCATCGAATCATTGGAGTCGGGAGCGAAGGACATTTCTCCATCATTTCATAACACCATAGTTGCTGCGGCAGCAGATCTTCCCTACAAGCGAGATCGGCAACACATCACTGCGATTCGCCAAAGGCTTATTTGCCACAGCTGACCAAGTTTTTTTTTTTTTGAGGAAAGCCATCACGGCAATTTTTATTGATCTAGAATCACAGTTACATCATCGGCTAGAACAACACGAATAAAATCTAGCTCCCAAGAATGGTTCCCCGGGCTGCTCTACTTACCACACCCGACCAAGTTTGTTAACAACAGAGTGACATCTTTAGTTTGCGGACCACGGTAGCCAAATTTCTGAACCCTAGATGTTTTCTTTTTCTTTTTGAACGCAAGGAAGGAGTCGTCAAGCGCCACTTTTTCATTCAACTCATAGACAATGTAGAATATGAATTACATAGCCCCGAACCTGAAAGTTGAGAAGGGAGGGCAAGGTACATTTGGCATGAGAAGAACGTGAACAACTAAAGACAGGTTCTACTCCCGAGTTGAGAACTTGATGAGCACAATTGTGAGCAATTCCTGGATATGTGATAAACATCATTAAGAGAATGAGAGACTTGAAAGAACTCGCTAATTGGCTGTCTGCATCTCCAGCTGATGTTGGTGTTATTGATATCTCTTGAAGCAGCCATCTTTCGTAATGAAAGATTGTCAGTGAGAAAAGAACCTTGTTGAAGCTGAAGCCAGCAAGAGATTTTAGCAGCAAATAGAAGTGCATAAACTTCAGCAATAAGAGGTGAACAAACATCATGAGTAGAGGTTTGAATCATTATTCTTGAATCAGAATCGTCTTTGGGGAAGAGGATGTGAACACCAATACCAATAGCCGGATTGCCACCATACCCACGCACATTCTTCTTATGCCAAGAAGCATCTGAATATATTTTGGTAACTGAAATAGCCAAGTCAGATTTGAGGGTGAAGCCTTGCTGTACTTGTTCTTGCCATTGAGAGAGCATGGTTGTAGATTGCTGTACTTGTTCTTGTCCAGATGCTATTACCACTTTTTCTTTTACTTTACAAAATTCCAAATCACCGCTTTGGTCGGTGCAGCTAGTGGTGTCAGCCGGACGGCCACCTATGTGCCGATTCATCTGTTGATTCTCTTCTGCCGACTCCTGATGCAAATCGTGTGCATGAGGCAAAGGCCTAAGGGACAATGCAGCAATGCGTTATGAGGCTTTTGCCCAGAAGTTTGCAAGCACGATTTTAGTCTTGTTAATAGGAAAAACCATGACCATGAGAAGAAGAAAAGGATGCAAATGGTGTTGATGTAAAAAAAAAAATAATGGCAAAGCACATATGAAACGGTACATCTATTATTTGTCATCCTGGGTACACAAAGCACATGCAATCGATCTCGACAAAACTGAATCTGGTATAAGCATTCTACCATTTGAATCAACTGGGAGGTGCCAGTAGTAATCAGCGGCTGTTACACGCACGCATGCGGCAGTAAACCAATGTTGTTACAATCTTACACACACGCAGCAACGAATCAGTTAGCTACCGATTTCTGTATACCTTCTTCCGTGATGAAGAATCACCGCACCAACAACCAGATTTGTTGGCTGATGGTGAGATGGTAACAAACATCTACCAATTTGGCTCTTAACTTAAATGTGCTGTGCACTACGATCTCAATGCACCCCGTGAGTATCTCCACAAACTGGCTGCTACGACCAGTGCACCAGCCATGCCAGCCAAAATCTGCAGAGTGGGCGAGAATTATCAAAATGGTCGCATTTTGGGTGAAAATTTTAACTGAGAGAATTGCATGCCATGGTAAATACAATATCTAACCTTTGCATCTCTGCTAAATCCACCAGAACTCCAACTAACCACCGATATCAACGAATTCCAACAAGATGACTTAGGCATAAGAATTACTACCGTGTACTGTTTTTTACATGGGAAAGATATCACCCTTCGCAAGGCCATTTGCATGGCCTGTGGTGTTAAAGCTTCTCTAACTTTTACACGTCCCTCATCTTGAACCTGCGCAAAAAAGAAAGTAAGCACTCAACAACACGTCATTTCAAATATACAATTTAAACTAGAAGAAAGTAAGGCTGAAAAATATATGTTCTGGTGATGATCGGTAATGTCTGTAAAACATGAAGCCATGTTCCTCTGCTGATAATATGTTTTGTAAGCCAGCAAATAACAGGAGAAACATGAACTCAATAACAGATAGAAAGCTTCACACTACCATGAAGGTGGATCCAACATCTCCTGAATAAATCCTTGATTGATAGCTCCGCAGAATTCGATCCAACCAGTAATAATTTTCCTGCAGTTTCACAAGAAAAAAAACTGTAATATAAAGTGCCAAACCATATCAGCATTAATATTTACATAAAGATAACTCCCACTAAACCTGCAATCCGTTTTCATGCACTCTTTGTTCAATTCCTAGGATGGTCGTAAATATTAAAATGCCAAACCATATCAGGATTACAAGTACATAAAGAAAACATCAACTAAACCTGCAATCCGTTTTCATGTGCTCTTTGTTCAATTTCTAGGATGGTCCATACATCTTCTTCAGAAGGGCCTTCTGTCTGTAGATATGATATCTCTTCCAGAACAAAATCAACCTGAAAAAATTCTGAGTGTCAACTCCGAACTGAAGCCTCTTATAACAAGACTACATAATTTTAACCAGAAAGTCAATAAATCATACAAGCCTAGATGACATGTCTGGATCGCATGAGAAATTCACACTTATGTCTCCACGAACATCTCCACTTCTAGAAGGTTTGTTGCCACCTAAGAAGACACCTACATTAACTGAGTAGACCTGCAAAACGAAAAATACATTATACGTACTAAACTCTAAATGCTGCAGTCCATGTTGGAAGGGAACAATCAATCCAGATGGTCTTTGCTTGCCCAGGATATTTTACCTGTCCATATTTGAAGCGGAGTACTTGCATGATTTTTGTTTCGAGAAGTTTACTTAAAAATCCGACATAGTGAATATCCTCCGTCTTCGCATAGAGCAGAATATAGTGTAAGATCAAGGTTAGGTTTTGAAATAAACTATTATAGTACTCCCTCCGTCCCAAAATTCTTGTCTTAGATTTGTGTAGATAGGAATGTATCTAATACTAAAACATGACTTGATACATCTGTATCTAGACAAATCTAAGGCAAGAATTTTGGGACGGAGGGAGTATTATATTATTTCAAGGGCTGCATACCATCATTGTGCTCTTTAGAACCACTGGAAACCCTAGTTGGACGAAGCACTGAGCTTCAACCATAGGGCTGCGGACAACTTCTCTGCAACAACACAACAACAACAACAAAGCCTTTAGTCCCAAACAAGTTGGGGTAGGCTAGAGGTGAAACCCATAAGATCTCGCAACCAACTCATGGCTCTGGCACATGGATAGCAAGCTTCCACGCACCCCTGTCCATAGCTAGTTCTTTGGTGATACTCCAATCCTTCAGGTCTACTTGCCACCGTATCCGGATCAGGGTAAGATTACTAGTGTTTGGCAGGATAATTTCAGGAAAAGGAAAAAAGAAACTGTGTGGTTGCTACACCCTGCACGTGTGCAACTGATATAATTAGTGCAAGAAAAAAACAGCAGCAAACCTAATTATGGTTTCCGGAAACTTGAAGGGCAATCCCTTTAGATCCTCACGACTAAGTGGCTGAACTGTATCCTGTACCTTCGGTATCCCACCCTACAAAAAAAGAAGAGTCCATCAGCATTACAAGGGTTTGGCATCTACTTTGTAACAATCAGAAGAGGAACAGAACATACCAGGTACTCCAAAATCAGTGGGATTGAGATGGCTGGGTCTATGTTTCCAACTACTACAACGGTAAAAGCTGATGGATCCTTGAAGCACATGTTGAAATATTCACATGCTCTGATTGGATTCACTTTCTTCAAATCACTTATTCTAATTGGCTGCATAATGGAGCTTGTAAATTTAAATTTAAATAAAGAAATAATAGGAAGAAAGCATTGGGAACTTATCAGTGTTCAGCTTATTAAGGTGTACCTTAAAGAAGTAGGAGTTCCCATAATTTATTTCCCGTGAACGATTTGCAAATGCAGTGTAAGGATCTCTTTCCTGAGCATAGATAGCTTCCTCCGCCATTTGCATGACTATTTGTACTTCTTCCTCCCTTGGCTCCACCTTTGTTGTAAATAGTTGGTAGACAAGCTGTATTTCAGAAGGCAGTCAAGGATAAGCATAGACCCACTTTTCACAGATACAAGTGATATGATTGCTATGTGTATAGTGCCGTCAGCATGTTCCTGTAAATTAGAACACACTTTATGCTCAATTAAGAATGCTTGAAGATAGGCAAACCTGTAAACCAGTCTCAAGATCTGAAGGTGAACAATCGCCAGAAAATGATCTCATGTACGCCCCAACTTTTGTACCAACTTCAGCTCTCTTGCCAGCAAGCATGTCCATCAAGACAGAAGGTCTGTAGCCAAAAATACCAATTTCTCCTGCTATTGTCGAGCCCATTGTGCATGAAGTATATTCATCTTCAGATAATTCGGACAGGCCACCATAGGCAAACCCAGTAAAAACAACCTTCATATAGTTCAACATATAAAAAGAATGAAACACGTCCTTATCACAAAGTAACCAAAGGTAAATGATAACTGCAACAACAACAACAAAGCCTATAGTCCCAGACAAGTTGGGGTAGGCTAGAGCTGAAACCCATACGGTCTCGAAACCAACTCATGGTTCTTGCATGTAGATAGCTAACTTCCACACACCCCTGTCCATGGCTAGTTCTTTGGTGATATTTCAGTCCTTCAGATCTCTGTTTACGGACTCCTCCCATGTCAAGTTTGGTCCACCCCAACCTCTCTTGACATTATCAGCACGCTTTAGCCGTCCGCTATGCACTTCTGGAGGCCTGCGCTGGATATGCCCAAACCATCTCAGATGATGTTGAACCAGCTTCTCTTTAATCAGTGCTGCCCCAACTCTATCCTGTATATCATCATTCCGGGCCCGATCCTTTCTTGTGTGGCCACACATCCATCTCAACATGCGCATCTCCGCTACACCCAACTGTTGAACATGTCGCCTTTAGTCGGCCAACACTCAACGCCATATAACATTGCGGGTCGAATCGCCATCCTATAGAACCTGTCTTTTAGCTTTTGTGGCACTCTCTTGTCACAAAGACTGCAAGAAGCTTGGCGCCACTTCATCCATCCGGCTTGCTCACATCTTCATTGATATCACTATCCTTCTACAACATTGAACCCAAATATCGAAAGGCGTCATTCGAGGTACCACCTGCCCAACAAGGCTAACCTCCTCCCCATGCCTAGTAGTACTGAAACCGCACCTCATGTAATCAGTTTGACTTTAGTTCTACTAAGCCTAAAACCTTTTGATTCCAAGGTTTGTCTCCTAACTTTCTATTAACCCCCGTCTGACTATCATCGACTAGCATCACATCATCCGCAAAGAGCATACACCATGTATGATAATGTTGTGACAAGTGTTCAAACAAGGGATGGCGACACTAATGACTTCTCATTTAAAATAGGACTGCACCAAGGGTCAGCCTTGAGCACTTATCTTTTTTGCTTTGGTGATGGATGAGGTCACAAGGGATGTATAAGGAGATGTCCTCCTTGATGAAGGTAATGTACTTCGTTGGGACTGTGTGTTTCTCCAAGGCCCACCAGATAACATTCTGCGGTATCTTATCGTAGGCCTTCTCTAAGTCAATGAACACCATATGCAGGTCCTTCTTTTGCTCCCTATATCTCTCCATAAGTTGTCGTACCAAGAAAATGGCCTCCATGGTCAACCTCCCAGGCATGAAACCAAACTGATTTTTGGTCACGCTTGTCATTCTTCTTAAGCGGTGCTCAAATACTCTCTCCCATAGCTTAATTGTATGGCTCATCAGCTTAATTCCAAGGTGATTAGTACAACTTTGAACATCCCCCTTGTTCTTGAAGATTGGTACTAATATACTCCGCCTCCATTCTTCTGGCGTCTTGTTTGCCTGAAAAATGAGGTTGAAAAGCTTAGTTAGCCATACTATCATTATGTCTCCGAGGCCTCTCCACACCTCAATGGGGATACAACCAGGGCCCAACGCCTTGCCACCTTTCATCCTTTTTAAAGCCTCACTGACCTCGGACTCCTAGATTCGCCACACAAAACGTCTATTGGTATCATCAAAGGAGTCATCCAGTTCAATGGTAGAGCTCTCATTCTCACCATCGAACAGCTTGTCAAAGTACTCCCGTCATTTATGCTTAATCTCCTCGTCCTTCCCCAGAAGCTAATTTGCTTCGTCCTTGATGCATTTGACTTGGTCGACATCTCTTGTCTTCCTCACTTGGATCTTGGCCATCTTATAGATGTTCCTTTCGCCTTCCTTCGTGTCTAAGCGCCAGTAGAGGTCCTCATACGCTCGACCCCTTGCTTCACTCAAAGCTCGCTTTGCGGCCTTGCCACCATTCATCCCTTTTAAAGCCTCCCTAACCTCAGACTCCTAGATTCGCCGCCCAAAACGTCTCTGGTATCATCAAAAGGAGTCGTCCAGTTCAATGGTAGAGCTCTCATTCTCACCATTGAACAGCTTGTCGAAGTACTCCCGTCATCTATGCTTAATCTCCTCGTCCTTCCCCAGAAGCTAATTTGCTTCGTCCTTGATGCATTTGACTTGGTCGACATCTCTTGTCTTCCTCGCTTGGATCTTGGCCATCTCATAGATGTTCCTTTCGCCTTCCTTCGTGTCCAAGCGCCAGTAGAGGTCCTCATATGCCCGGCCCCTTGCTTCACTCAAAGCTCGCTTTGCGGCCTTCTTTGCCACCTTGTACTTCTCTATGTTGACTGCACTCCTACCCAGATGCAGGTGTCTAAAACAATCTTTCTTCTCCTTAATAACCTTCTGGACATCATCGTTCCACCAGGTATCTTTAGCTTCAGTTCTACTTTCCCTGGACATTCCAAACTCCTCTGAAGCCACCTTATGAATGCAAGTCGCCATCTTCATCCACATATTGTCTGCATCACCTCCTTCGTCCCAAGGGCCCTCCTTAATGACCCTCTCCTTGGAAGTATGAGTTGCCTCCCTCGTGAGCTTCCACCACTTCGTTCTAGCGACTTTGGCGCGCTTCACCCGCTAGACACGAATCCGAATGCGGAAGTCAGCCACCACAAGCTTATATTGAGAGGGACGACACTCTCTCCAGGTATCACCTAACAATCTAGGCAAGCACGGTTGTCTTCTTTTCTCGAGAGGACGAAACCAATCTGGCTAGAGTATTGACCACTACTAAAAGTCACTAGATGTGATTCTCTCTTTTTAAAGAGGGTGTTAGCTATGATGATGTCCTGGGCTAGAGTGAAGCTCGAGACATCTTCTCCTTGATTCCTGATGCCATATAGCCATAGCCAAAGCCCCTATGTCGCCATTGAGGTCTCCTCCTATGAAGAGCTTCTCGCCAACAGGTACACTCTTAACCATGTCCTCCAGACATTCCCAGCTCGCCATTGAGGTCTCAATAGGAGGAGACCTCAATAGGTACCCAGCTGGGTGTCTCGCCAAAGCCCCTATGTCGCCATTGAGGTCTCCTCCTATGAAGAGCTTCTCGCCAATAGTACCCAGCTCCTCACATGTGGTTTAACCTAATAAACTTGCAATAAAACCTGATATGGAGAGGTATGCAAATCTGTGGTATATGTGCCCAAGTATTGCTGGCCCATAAAGGCCCAGGCCCATGTGTGTGTTGACCTATAGGAGGAGCACGACGCTGTCTTGGACAACAGCACCGCAACAACACATATCGACCAGGTTAGGCATCCCTCCTCTGCTCCACATGGTATCAGAGAGAGGGGCATAGGCGGCGGCGGCGATGGCGGGGTACAGCGGGGCGACGTGGCTGCGTGCGAGCTGGATACGGGGCGCATCTCCGGCAGGCGAGGCGCGGCGGCTTTGGCTGCACGTGGTGTGCGTTCGCCGGGATGGAGATTGAAAGAGAATGCTGCTGCTGTGTGGTACTTGCTGTTGCGTACGTGCTGATTTTAGAGTAGGGGGGCAGAAATAGTGGAGAAGAAGAGATTGGGTATGACTGGAGCTGCTGCTGCTGCTGCGAGCTGCTTCTGCTGATTGGAGAGGAAGGAGGTGGAAGAAGAGGTGGTGCTGGAGGCCGCCGACTAGCTGCTGCTGTCTTGGAGTGTAAAGTAGGAGCTGGTGGTGCCTGTGTTGTGCTGCTTCTGCTGGAGGTGTTGCTGCTGCGTGTGGCTATTCAAGGAGGAAGGCTAACTGCTGCGTGTGGCTGCCTGGGAAGATCGTAGGTAGTGAGGTTGTGGATATGTTCAACGACTTGGCAGAGACCATGACCGGAAGAGGACGCATGTGTTGGGCAGGTGTGAGCTGCGCGAGGCAGAGAAGGCGAAGGCGAATGGCGTTGGTTTGCTGTGGACATGTGCAGCAAGTATGTGGCAGCAGGCGTGTGCATTGCTGCTTTCCCCCGGCGAAGTGATGCATGAAGTAGAGAATACGGGTGAGACCGAACAGCATGATAGCCACGAGGATACAAGTCTTCCAAGTTTGGCTCATTTTATCTATTCTAATGAGGGCAACACTGAAAAGGCCACAATTGCTGCTCACATAACTGATCCGGAGTGGGTATTAGACTCTGGTGCATCTCAACATGTTGCAGGTGACTTCAGGGAATTTGAGTCATATGATCAGCACATTCCCTCTCCAAGTAACAGTATATGTACTGCTGACGGGAAATTGCGGCATATTAAGGGCATTGGGACAGTTCAATGTACCCCTACTATTAAGCTATCTTCGGTCCTACATGTGCCAGCTTTCCTGGTCAATCTGGTGTCTCTGAGTGCTCTAATCAACCATGTGGACTGTAGGATAACACCGACAGAGGAATGTGCTTGGTTCAGGACAGAGCCGACTGGAATGAGAATTGGGACTGGAATATGGCATAGGGGACTGTGGAGGTACATGGACCGTGGGCAGCTCAGTGTTTGCGGCGATTGTGGAAGAAAGAGTCATCGATGATGAAACATCACTGCAGAATGGGGCATGTATCCTTTGCTAAATGTACAAGTTGTTTCCTGCTGTAATGAATGTAGTAGATAAGAACAAGCTAAAACCTAAAATGTGAGTGTGTGAGTTTGCAGAACACACGAGGACATCTTATGTGAGCAAGGGACTTAAAGGTATATCTCCATTCATGCTTGTTCACTCGAATGGATGGACAAGCCATGTGGTGTCGGTTAGTGGTGCAAGGTATTTTGTGACCTTTATTGTCATGGGTCTATCTGATGCATCACAAAGATGAAACTTTCCATGCTTCAAGAATTTCTATGCCTATGTGAAAAATCACTACAATGTTCAGGTACAAATGACAAGAACTGATAATGGCACTGAGTATGTGAACAAAGCGTTTGGGACTTTCTTATCAGAGCAAGAGATTTTGTGTCAAACCTCATGTCTGGACACTTCTCAGAATGGAGAATGGAGTGGCTGAAAGGAAGAACTGATACATTCTGGGGGTTGCTCGATCACTGATGCTTACTATGAATGTGCTGAAAGTCTAGTGATTGGATCCCTGACAAACCAACATATTCTTGTGGAGTGAAGTTGTGATGGCTGCAACATACCTGATCAATCGCACATCATCGAGAATACTAGGTATAAAGTCACCTTCTGAGTTGCTTCTGGGAAACAATGATTTTGTGGTTCCTACCAAACTGTTCGGTTGTGTCTGCTTTGTCGGGGATCACAGGCCATCTGTGGGCAAATTAGATCCACGGGCCATCAAGTGAATCTTCATTGGGTATTCTTATGGGCAGTGAGGCTACAAGTGTTGGGAGTCCTTTTGAACAGAGAACCTTTGTGAGCATGGATGTCACCTTCATGGAATCCGAACCATTTTATGGTGAGAAAATTGATCTTAGTGGATTATTTGAAAGTCTTGATCATACCCAGTCTACTGTGATAGGTCAAGAGGGGGAGAGTGGTAGTTGCGATGGTGCCAATTTAGTGTTACGGCACACAGTTGAGGATGTTATTCCGGTATAGCGAAGCGTGCAGCAGCCTCAGAAACAGATAATACCACCGAGTGAAGGACCGATTGTGGCTGATGGGGTGCCGAGCCAGGCAGACGGTGCTCCTACCAGACTGGTAGTGTACCGAGGTGGACGGCAGAGCAAGAGCAACAACTAAAGGTGTATTCACGGAAGCGAGGTGCACATCAGGAGGAGCAACTAGATCAGCCACTGACTGAACAACAGGTTAGTACTTACATGATTTCCATCTCTGATGGGGATCAGGCTGAAGGGTCGATTGATTGGCCAATTGCTCCGAGGAGAACTACTCGAGCAAAAGCAGGCATACCAGAAAAACGATCTGGGTTCGATGTCAATGATTTCGGGAATTATGTCTCCTATGAAGCATTATCTCCAGCCTACAAAGTGTTTGTTGCTTCTCTTAGTCTATGTCAATTCCGACCGACTTGAAGGCAATGGAGGCCTCAAAATGGCGTATGGCCATGGTGGAGTTGGAGGCTTTGTGTAAGAACAAGACATGGGTACTGGCACCTCTTCCATCAGGAAAGAAGACAGTCAACTGCAATTGGGTATACATTGTGAAACAAAATGCAGAAGGGAAGATTGAAAGGTCTTTTAGATCCTTTAGATCACTACTCCCTCTGTAAACTTTTATAAGATCTTTTCGATCACTACTCCCTAACTTTTATAAGATCTTTTAGATCACTACTTTAGTGATCTAAATGATCTTATAAAGGCTTACAGAGGGAGTACAAAGCAAGGCTTGTGGTGAGGGGGTACAACCAGACCTACGGCATTGACTATGATGAGACCTTTGCTCCAGTAGCGAATACTGTATGGATTCTGATCTCCTGTGCAGCAAATTTCAGGTGGTCTTTACATCAACTTGATGTGAAGAATGCTTTCTTGCGTGGGGACTTGCAAGAGGAGGTCTACATGGAGATCCCACCAGGTTTCTTGACTTCTGAGACTGCTGGCAAGGTATGCAGGTTAAAGAACGCCCTTTACGGACTGAAGCAGTCTCCAAGAGCTTGGTTTGACAAGTTCAGACAGGCGGTGTGTGACATGTGGTATGAACAATGCAATGGTGACCATACACTGTTTTATACAGTCTGAAGGGGAAAATACCATTCTTGCAGTTTATGCAGATGGTATCATTATAATCTGAGATGATGGCGTAGAGATAGCAAGGTTAAAGAGGTGCTTGAGTAAGGCCTTTGAAGTTAAGGATCTTGGTCGACTCAAGTACTTCGTTGGTATAGAAGTGGCCAGCTCTTTCTCAAAGAAAGTATACCTTGGACCTTCTCTGTGATGTTGGCAACTTCGGATGTTGGGTTGTCAAGCAGCTTCAACCCCAATTGAACAAAACCATAAAGGTGATCTGGTGGATAAAGAAAAATATCAACAATTGGTGCGAACATTGTTGTACTTGTGTCATTTGCAGTAAGTGTTGTGAGCAGATACATGCATGAGCCTGGAAGTGAACATCTTGAGGACTGTTGAGATACTTGAAAGGTACTCCTGGGAAAGGACTGTTGTTCAAGAGTCATGGACACCTTGTTGTAGATGGTTATTGTGATGTTGATTGGGCTAGCTACCTGGATGGCAGGAGATCAACTTCAGGCCATTGTGTTTTTGTAGGAGGAAATCTAGTGCCTTGGAGAAGCAAGAAACAACCTCTTATTTCCAAATCAACTGCAGAGGCTGAATAGAGCCATGTCTCAGGGACTGAGTGAGTTGTTATGGACAAGGAATCTATTAGAAGAGCAGAAGATATTGAAGACTAGTTGCATGAATGTATGGTGTGACAACAAGTCGGCAATTAATATAGCAAACAACCCAGTTCAACATGACAGAACCAAACATGTGGGGATAGACAGATTCTTTATCAAAGAACAGCTGGACGTTGGGATTATCAAGATAGAGTATGTGAGTTCAAGGCAACAAATTGCAGATTGCTTGCTTGACTAAAGGACTGGAACCAGAGAATGCAACTTAGTGTGTGACAAGATAGGAATGGTAGATAGATATCACCCCTCTTGAGGGGGAGTGTTGTATAAGAGCCCAAGTACTGCTGGACCATAAGGCCCAGGCCCATGTGGGTGCTGACCCATAGGAGGAGGAGCACGACGCTATCTGGACAACAGCGCCGCCACAACACACATTGACCAGGTTTGGGATCCTTCGTCTGCTCCACAAGAACTTCATAGTAAATGCAAGAGAGTTTTCTTTCAAAGATATGTTCTAAAAAGATGGAGGAAAGGTTACAACATAAATTGCAGATGTGTCACTTTCATCAAGAATAATAAGGTAAAAAGGCCTGGATGTTGCCGAATGGTATTAGCACCGTAATAGTACTAACCTGATCATCAAGAAAGTCAGTACACTTGTAGCAAACTCGCATCCCATTAGATAGTATCATCTCAGTGGCACCTATGCCTGGGTGCTCCACTTTATCAACAATAATTCTGTGATGAAATTTGGCAAGTACAACAGTAAGAATGTGTGGAATACTAAGATGCTTCTGTGGGCAGATAAATGCACACAAATTATTCAAATAATCACTTAAAAAGACGGTTCATCATGAGCAAAAGATCAATTCCATTTGTATAATAAGAAAATGATAATGCCATAATACCCTGGCACTGGACTTTGGCTAACAATTTCTTCAGGGATTTGCTCTTCCTCCCAGGGAGGAATACTCCTCTTTTCTTCTAGAGTGTTAACTTTCAATACAACAGCTTTCAGATCCTCCAGAGAAGCATGGGCCCGGGGCTCAACTATCTTGATAACACAGCTACTGGTTGTTGAAAAAATTTCCGCAAACTTCACCACTTCAGCAGAAGAAATGTCTGGTTGAAGTAAAGATAGAGACAGAGACAATTTTGAAGAAAAAAATGTCAGAATAACACTGTAAACTGAAAAGCAATGAATTCATTGAAAAGAAAATTGAATAGCATAACAAAGCCTAAAAATGAACTCTTACACTAGGTAGCACGCGAGTGTACTTACATGGAAGAAGAGTCTTCTGCAACCGTGCTTCATATTCAATCCCGACAACAGGCTCCTCGCGAAGAAAATGCTGCAATGGGTGAAGGAAATGCCACTAGTATGCTTAGCAAATTGATGATGGAGATTATGTGACTCAACTGATATATTAAGCAAACCTGTAGTTTGTAATCATATTACTAGAACAATTGATCGCAGAAGTACCAGGGAAAGAATACAGGAGCTGAGATAATATTAACTACATTAAGGTCTGAAGAATAAATTCATAAAACACATGGCACTTGACCGAACCTAGTTAATAGTTCGGTTCCTAAACATGCAATGAAGTAAATTCTACAAAACCTAAACTGGAGAAATGTTAAGAGACAGAATTATGAGAACCTGCAGATACTCATCACGTAAGCTGGTTGATTGCATTTGATCACGCTCCAGGTATGCAGACTCGATCTCTGACATCATTAAAGCACGCACAATGGATATCTCACGTTCAGAAAATCCATAGAGCGTGCCCTAGCAACCTTCAGAAAAGATATTGTAAAAGGGATCACTTTGATGTCAAACATCTCAAGATTAGATAAACCACATTCTTTCAAGAAACCACATTCATTGGCTCACTGGAACTTCCCATGATATTTTGTTATTCTAACCAGTTGGTTGACCATTAGATTTTTGTTAATGCAGGGTGCCATGGCAAGAAATCTATCTCCGTTTAATACCTCCACTAGCATAGACTCAAGAGCCTCAACCGTGCCTTTTTCGCGACAACTGGATGTCATAATATATGCCTTCACCGGACGGACAAGAGCATCTGCAGCTGAAGAGCAAGAGAAGTATGGAGGATCCCTCCTACGAGATAGTTTGAAGAGCCTCTGGTTCAGAGCACAATGGAAAATTGATTCTGCCAATGAGTCCCTATAATCCTTGACTGTTTTAATTTCACCGGCAGGCATCTTGCAGCTAATAACAACAGCTGACTGTTTTTGGTACAAGAAAACAGATAAAAGGTGTCTCATTAGAAACATCACAGTTAGACACAAAATATATCCCAGATTATAAAGTACTGACCCCTGCAGCTTCGGATTCCACAAAGCATGAAAATCGAGGTTCAATATGCGATGGAACTGGAAACTCCGGTATAACCAGTGGAGGGCAGGAAATTGAGGCTTTCTGGCCAAAATGCTCCTTTATTAACTCAACAACAGCCTGCAGTTAGTCAAGAGTTACACACAAAAATGGCAGTAATATTATGGATAAATGGATTTCAAATATGCCAACGGGAGCAAATACAGACCTGTGTATCTGGGAAGTCTCCCACTGCAAAGACAGCCATATTGCTTAGATTGTACCACTTACGATAAAAATTTCTAACTGTCTCATGTGTAACAGTCCGTATCACCTTCTCTGTACCTATCGGCAAACATTCTGCATACTGAACAGAAGGACATTAACAAATCATACCATTTACAAAGGTCTATAGTTGTAAATACAACACCATTGAATCCCATTAGGAAAACACAATGCGCCACAGAGCACAGACCCTACCCTTCATAGAAGAGGTTCGCTACTTAAACTGAAACCCACAAACGGCTCTTGCACATCGATGTGATGGAACAAGTGATTATTGTAGATTTCCCGTTTATAGCAGGACAGAGAGCAATACCTTAGAACCCTCAAACAACAATGTCCAGTGGGAGTCCTGCATCCGCCCAGTGGCGTTGCGCCCGCCCCTGTATTCCTCCAGCACAGCACCCCTTTCTTTCTCCAGATCCTCCGCTGAAACCCGAACCTTCTCCACAACATTTACGAGCATCAGCCAACTACACACTAGTTAATGGCAGTGGATGGAAGGCCGAAACCCCATTATTACCTCGGAGCTGAACTCTGCGAGGACGGAGATTGCCTGGGAGAGCAGTCCGGGCTTGTCCACAGGCACGAGCAGCTCATAGATGGTTTCGTCAGAGGAAGTGAGAGCGTTCTGGCAGGCGCCAAACTCTGCGCCAATGCTCTCGAGGAACCTAACGATGTCGTGATTGGTGTAGCGTGACGTTGCGCTGAAGGCGAGGTGCTCGACGATATGCGCCACCCCGCGCTCGTCCTCCTCCTCCACCACCGACCTGCGCGCGCGAATCAAATCCAGACACATACAGATATACCCCCAAAACAAACGAACTAAGGGAACGGAGGAGCAGGTCGAGCGAAAGGGAGGCACGCTAGAGAGTGAGTACTGACCCGACCTTGACGGCGAGGGAGAGGGCTGCGCGCATGCGGGGCTTGGGGTTGGAGCGGACGTAGTAGGTGAGTCCGTTGGTGAGGCGGCCGTAGGCGACGCCGACGGGCTCGGCTGGGAGGGCCTCTTCCATGGACACGTTCACCAGCTTGAGCGACCGGAACCCGACCCCGCGTCGCAGCCCTCGGCCCCCAACTGCGCCGCCACCGGCCGGCGCCTCTGACGCCGGCGGTAGTAGATCCATGGCAGCTGCTGGTACTGCGCGGCGAGAGCGAGAGAGGGAGCAGGGATCGGATGGGACGGGTACGTCGGGGTCGGGCTAGGGATGTGCGTGCAATGAGATACGTGGCAGACCGGCCGTACACCTTGCGGTGACGTCGGATCACTTTTTTACTAGGACAGTTCGGTCACCGCATGACCGAAAACGCTTCCTCCGTAGCCAGTAGTACTCAGGGCATCTCCAGCCGTGCCCCTAAGAAGGCCTCCCCAGGCGATTTTTTCGCGCCGGCGCCGAAAAAACGGTCCAGTCGCGCCCTCAGGACGCCGAAAATCGCCGGTTCGGATCTTTTTTTCGCCCGGCGGTCACAGGCCGAACCCGGCGCGCTGGGGAGCCGTTGGGGGCTCCAGCGCTAGTGAAAAGCACGCCTGGCCCACACCGACAGGGGAAAAGTCAAGTTTTTCTTCCCCGACTCGCCTCGTACCCCCCGCGCCCCTCGGCCATCACTAGCTGTATCCCGGCGACGGGCGCCGGCCTACTCCGCTAGATAGCCATTCCCCGCCGGAAAATAGCAGCGCTTCGCCGCGGCAGCCCCTCCCGCAGCGCTAGGCGCTGCCGGCCGCCGTTTCCGGCCGCGGAGGCGCGGTTTAACGACGGGTACACGCCCACCGAGCGCAAGGTGTTCGGCGTTTTGACTGACTCGGTGATGGACTCCGATGAGGAGGAAGAGCTTGCCGCGCTGCTGGAGGAGGAAGCCGCGGCCGACGTCCAGGAAGAAGAGCATCTGATGGTGCTCGCCGCCCTTGCCCAGCTGCTGGCGAGCAGTGAAAAGCCGCGTCGAGGTGGCTCGGCGCCGGGGCGGGTGAAAGCAAAGAACCGGCATCGTCTGCAAGGCTACTGCATGCTCTACTCCGACTACTTCGCCGATGCTCCACTTCATGGCGAGAGAACATTTCGGCGCCGTTATCGGATGAGCCGAAAGCTCTTCCTCAGGATTGTGAATTCCATCCGGGAGTTCGACAACTACTTCAAGTGCAAGATGGATTGCACTGGCGCTCTTGGATTCACCTCCATCCAGAAGTGCACGACAGCGATGAGGATGCTTGCATATGGAGCTCCCAGTGATTCACTCGACGACTATGGGCGCATGGCCGAGTCCACCAGCATAGAGTGTTTCTACAAGTTCTGTCGGGCAGTGGTGGCAGTGTTTGGGCCACAATACTTGAGAGCACCCAATGCGGAAGACACTGCTCGGATCCTAGCCCAGAATGCAGCAAGAGGATTTCCTGGGATGCTTGGAAGCATCGACTGCATGCATTGGAAATGGAAGAACTGCCCATTTGGTTGGCAGGGGATGTACAAAGGCGCCAAAGGCGGTTGCAGTGTGGTGCTTGAGGCGGTAGCCACACAGGACCTCTGGATTTGGCACTCCTTCTTTGGTATGCCAGGAACTCACAATGACATCAACGTGTTGCAGTGCTCTCCTGTTTTTGCCAAGCTCGTTGAGGGCCATTCTCCTCCGGTGAACTTCGAGATCAATGGGCACCAATACAACAAGGGGTACTATCTAGCTGACGGCATCTATACGAGATGGTCGACATTTGTGAAGACGATCTCAAACCCTGTGCCAGGAGGCAAGAACGCCTGGTTTGCGAAGGTTCAGGAGGCTTGCAGGAAGGATGTCGAGCGGGCATTTGGTGTGCTCCAATCTCGATCCACTGTTGTTCGGTACCCCGCTCAGATCTGGTCGAAAGATCAAATGTGGGAGATCATGACTTGCTGTGTCATCTTGCACAACATGATCATCGAGAGCGAGCAAGAAGACCCAGTGTTTGACACTGAACCATACTACAGGCAGGGTCCTCTAGCCGAAGTTGATCACCAGCTACCGGCAACTTGGACTGCCTATCTCAGTATGCGTCAAGTGATCCGAGACCCACAGGTGCATCATCAACTGCAGAAAGATCTGATTGAGCACCTATGGAGGCTCAAGGGGGACGCCGCGTGATGAAATACGAGTTTTTATTTGTTGAACTATATAATTTGTATTCAACTATTTGTTGTTGTACTATTTTGTTGAAGTATTTGATTTTTCTACGATGAAATATGTGATAAGGAACAATTATGTTGATAATTGAATGCCGAGACAGGGCGAAACCACGCCAAATATGGGCCTATTCTCGCCCATATGGGCCATTTATTCGCCGAAATTGGGCTGCAAAGTGGGCCAATTTCGGCACCTGGGGGCGAGCTGGGGGCGGCGACTGGGCGAAAAACCGCCCCCAGCGCCGAGTGTCTCACCGGCTCGCCCCCAGGGGGCGATTTTTGTGCGTCCAAGGGGGCCAACGGCTGGAGATGCCCTTAGGGCATCTCAGGGCATCTCCAGCCGTTCGGCCCCCCAGGGCGACTAAATTGGGCATCCTGGGGGCGTGCCGGCGCTAGTTCGGCCCCTGGGGGCGAGCTAGCTCCCAGTCACGCACCCACGCGCCGGCCCCAGGACGCGGTAAATTCAAACTTGGTCGTTCCCGCTCTCAAAAGACGCCGCAAATCCGGCGATCGGGCGTAGTCTGGCGTTACAAAAAAACAGAGCGCCGCCGCCTCGGCGGGTTGGTCCCAGGTGTTGGCGGAGTCGGCGTGCGCGAGCTCGGCGGTGTCGGAGCTGCTTCGGTGTTGGGCTGCGTCGGCGCGGCTTCGACACTGCTGGGTGGCGATGTAGAGGCTTCGCTCGGGCTTGGCGTCCGTGTGGCCGTGGGCGTCGTCGGCGTCGTCGGCGTTGCCGTCGGCAGCTCGTTCAGGATGAGGCCGCGCTGCACCAGGTACCACGCCTTGAGCTTCTCGTCGTTGCTCTGGAGCATGTCCGCCCCGCCCATCTGGAAAGCCATGTCAGTGTTCCTCTTCTTCGCGGCGACGTTCGTCCGGAGCAGGTCGAGCTTGATGGCGTTGTTCTTCATTAGCGCCGACCACCGCGCCTCGGTCTTCTCTTCGCGTAGGACGGCCCGGGCCTGGGCGTCGGCGAGGCAATGCTCGATGGACTCCTGCACTCGCGCGGTTGCCGCATCGGCGGTTTTCCCCTTCTTGGCCAATTTGTGGCCGTCCGACCGCCCTTCCGACGCGCCAGGAGTCGGCGCGTCCGGCTTGTACGTCTCCTTGGCCTTGTCGAGGGCACGCCGGACTTCTTTTTCTGGCGCCCCTTCGTCGGAACAGGAGCCGGCTCCTCCTCCTCCTCCTCCTCGTCCTCCTCCTCCTCCTCGGGTTCCTGCGCGTTGTCGCCATAGACGTAGCCGAGCTCGGCCTCCATGTCGCCGCTAAGGTCCACTACCTCGTCCTGGGTGGCGAACCTGGGAGACGAGGCGGCCGCGGCCGATCCTGTCGCGATGATGTCGTCCATGTTGGCTCCCGTGTCGTCGGCGTCGCTGAGGTGCGAGAAGGGTAGCGG
The DNA here is from genome assembly GCA_963921465.1 of Triticum timopheevii. NCBI lineage: Eukaryota > Viridiplantae > Streptophyta > Magnoliopsida > Poales > Poaceae > Triticum > Triticum timopheevii. The sequence goes on from OY997266.1 coordinate 245,729,933, forward strand.
ACCACGGTAGAGATGGGGTGTCGGTGTGGTCGCGTAGGCGGCGGGCAGCGAGTAGTTGTATGGAGGGCACTGCACACCGACGAAGGCGGGCGAGGGCGTGCGCGTAGCGGGGTGACCATGGGGGAAGGTCACGTTTGGGTTGAACCCGCCGTGCGCGTCGCCGTCGGCGTAGCTGGGCGACGATGAACCCCATGGAGATCCGGCGCCTTGCTGTCCCCAGGGCGCGTACTGGGCATGGCTGACGACGGGCGGATTCATCCCCGCCTCGACCGACGAGGAAGACGCTGCCGCGCGCGCCGCGTTGTCGCGGGCCTTCTTGGCTATCGCCCTGTTCCGCCTGTCGGCGGTGACTGCTTCTCGCCGCTGAACTTCCACCCTCCACTCGGCGTTCGACAGGCCCGGTGGCTTCGATGGCGGCGCCCTCGGCTTCCTCTGCTTCAGTTGGGTCACGGCGCCAGTCGCGGTCGCCGCCGCGCGCGGCATGGAGTACTTCTTCGGCGGCATGGCGGCAGAAGGCGAGCGGGGGTTGGCGGGAGAAAGGAGGAGAATGGCGGGAGGAAGGCGAGCAAGCGGGAGAGAAGTGAGAAAAGCGTCAACAAAATGGCGGGAAAAGGCCCTCGGGTCGCCTCCAGTGCGGGCCCACGCGCCTTTTTCGCTTGCGTCGGCTCCCCAAGCGCCCCCCAGGGCGCCGGGTTCGGCCTGGGTCCGCCGGCACCAGTTTTGGCCCGAGCCGGCGAAAAACGGGCTTCTAGGAGCGCGACTGGGGCCTTTTTTCGGCGCCGGCGCGGCAAAATCGCCTGGGGAGGGCCTGTTGGGGGCGCGGCTGGAGATGCCCTTAGGGCCAGTTCTTTTGGCAGCTTAAAAAATAAGCCGCGTCCTCCGCAGCTTTTTGCATAAGCCACCTTTCTTATTCATCGGGGCTTCTGAACGAGTTATGGAATAACTAATTTAGAAGTCTCAACAAATTTTGGGTACGGCTTATTTTTTAAGCTGGGGAGAGGCAGCTTATTTTTTAAGCCGCCCAAAAGAACTGGCCCTTATTAGATACTAGAATAACACCCGTGCGTTGCAACGGGGCCACATTAACTTTAAGAGTTCAATATCAGTTATGTTAATATTACATTTAATATTCTCATACATATCAAGTGACATTGGCGACCTTTTTACCATCAAATTCTCACACACACTCTCTCCCTCCCTCCTCCTCACTCTCTCTCCCCCTCTCCCTCTCTCTCTCTCTCTCTCTAACACACACATATCCATCTTATTGGGTACGGGACCATAATCCATCTATTTCACACGCACACGCGCTAGTGCATAACAATATGGATTATAAAACAGGTTCAAGGTAGTAACAAGGATTCTTCTCATGCATTAATAAACAAATGTTCTGCACTGAAGACAAGATAAAATATTCCCAAAGTGCATTAGAGCATCACAGAACATTACTGGCAAGACAAATGCACGATGTACCAGAACTGCTTGGATGAACCGGAACAGAGCCAACATCAACCATTTACCTTGGTACTTTAGGGACCGATAGGAGGATGCATGTAGAAGCGCTTCTTGCCTGCGAATCCACAGTCAGAGAGAGAAATCAGAACCCATTCCCATCACCAACTGATAAAGAAAGCACGTAAGAAAATCGATATCGGGCCAACTTGGATCTTCGGTGATTGTCCGCCGGTATGGAGAATTTAGGAGGGTGGGTGCAGGGAGTGGCCTTGTGGATGATGGATGGAGGCGCGAAGGGATGTGGTCGCCGGAAGGTCGAAAGCGGAGAGGGTCGGGCACGTTAGGTGGAGCCGGTGGTGCGCGACAACCGGAGGCGGCCCAATCGTGGGCGGCGAACCGACGATAGCCTCGGCCCATCTCTCGACATAGCGAAGATAGAGAGGGCGGCACTGCCGGTGCTCGAGGCCGCCGCTCGGCACCATCTACATCGAGGGAAAAGAGAGGCGAGAAAGTGATAGGGTGATGCGGGGCTAGGGATTGCGGAGGAGGGTGGGGGTGTGCGATTTGAATGGATGGTTCTGCCCACTGTTTTCTTGTACGTGGCGGTGGAGACGGCAGCGTCCAGCAATGCAGGCGAGGCATGGGTCGAGCCGGGCACACGGCGAGGCGCAGTAGCAGAGGCTGGGGCGATTTTTTGCTACTGAGATGCAGGGTGTGGGATTGATCATTCATGTTCTCTTTTCCTTTTTAAAGGGAGATGGATGCGATTTTTCACGAGGGGAGAGATGCGACCACGTACAGATTCCATAATAAATTAATTAGGTCCATAACGGGATTTCTTTACAAGGCGTTAAGGTTTACATGTTAGTTTTCTTAATAAAGAAATGCACTGATGTAGGGATTGATTGATTCGGGTAAGGAAAGATAGATTCATGATCTTTTGTATGTTAGGAAATTAGTGGTTTGCAAGGAAAGAGTGGAGAGAAAAAGAACCAATGCGACCACGTATAGATTCCATAATAAATTAATTAGGTCCAATGCATGGAAACGAATCATCAAGAAGAAGAATACTTCCTATTACTACACTCATAGGAAGCTTCCTAATCTCTGCTACCAAACAGTTTCTGCCCAAACAAGGAAGGAAAGTTATGGACGTGATTCGAAAGAAAACAAACGTTATGAAGATTAATTAATTTAGATTTGATCTTTAGAGATTGATTGTGATTGATTCTTTTACATAAAGACATTGCTAAATAATTGGCGTCAGTATGGAAAGTTCTGATCCGTTCAGTTTTTTTCGTTGTGTGAGGGGGTGAAGTGAAAATAAACCGATGAAGTGGGGGAGGCGACGAAAAAAATCTATGACGGTTAACCTACGAAAAAACCCGGACGAAAGTGGTGGGACGGAAATTGACCGGCGAAGACTACCAACTGCTCCATTAGGAGTAGAGACTTAGGGTGCGTTTGGTTCAGGAACCAACTGTGATGGAATGGAATGGTTCCATTCCAGAGGAACGGGTCGGTTCCGGCCCTATGTTCGGTATGAGCAAAAAGTAGAATGGAACGATTCCGTTCATGTGTTCGGTTCGGAAGCATGGAATCAAGAACAGAATAACAAAAATACAAAATTTCAGCAGCATTTTTGTTTATATTTGCAAGGAAAACAACATCCTTTTAAAAAACAATGGCTCCACTAATTATTACAAAGATGTAGGAGTAGCAGACAATAGCAATTTGAGTGTGCCTATTTTGTTTCAGAGAAACTAACAATCCTTGCAAAGGATATGGCACTAATTTGAACAGCATAGAACACCAAACTTTAATCAAAAAGCAACCACGAGTGTCATCTCAATATCCTCTCCATCTCTCTCGTAGCTACATGTAGTAAAATCTGTAGAGCCAAAGCATATTCAAGGAGGAAGATCGCAATCGCTGCTGTAGCCCAGCTGCAACAGCAGCCACGCATCTGCTCGCCGTCCGCATGTGCTCCTCTTCTTCCTAGCACCCCATTTTCTTCCCTTTTTGTGCCGCAGATCGACAGAGAGAGATGGTGAGTCGACGGCAGTGCAGATCGAGTGGTGGTGCAGATCTAAGGGAGGAAGAGAGATGAGGGACAGGCAGCGCACCGGAGAGGGAGGGGGGACGAGGGAGTGGCGGCGCACCGAAGAGGGAGGGGCTAAGAGGGAGCGGCGGCACACCTGAGAGTGAGGGGCGAGACGAGAAAGCGGCAGCGCACCTGAGAGCGAGGGGATAGGGCCGGATTACGGGAGAGGAGATGATGTAGGGTAGAACCCTAGGAAGGACCTTTTCACACTTGGAGGGGGAGAATGGAGGGAAATCACAAGAATAACAAGAACACAAGGATGAACACAAAGAGGCAATCACTCCAACAATTCCCGATTACACATCCACTAGAGTAACAACACAAGATCCACAAGTCTCAAACACAATCAAAGGAAAGATACAATGGCAAAGTTCATCCCAAATCCAAAGGAAGAGGGGTCTTGGTGGTAGTCTTCTCCCAATGGAGGTCTTGAAATCCTCAAGGATTCTTCCCTATGGGGTCTTGATCCTCAAAGAGGGAAGGTAATGGAGCAAAGCTCACCAAGATCTCATCTAATACTTTGCAAACCCTAAACATGGCCCTAGGTACGGAATATATAGGCTTGGGGTCGAAGGAGGAGAAGTGGAGCCGAAGGAGTCATCTCAGCCGCCCATCCTGGGAGGCCCGTGCGCACGGGGTAAGTTGGGTCCGTGCGCACGGGGGTCCCGTGGGCACGGTACAGGCCCGTGCGCACGGGGTTGTAAGTGCATCTAGTGCCCCTTAGTGATTTTGGTGTATTGAAGACTTATAGGTTAAGGGACTGATGCGTTTGTGAGTGTACACAGGTCTATAAGTCTATGAGGAGTTTGATATTTACAGAGAAAGTCGACCCCTGAAAATGAAGTTCTTCGACTGAAGACTTTGATATTCTGAAGACTTTCTGAAGACTTTGAAAGTGAAGAAATTGGTGTGACCTTGAAGACTTGATATTCATTTGAGGAACATGAAGCGTGAAGACTTTTGTTTTCGTAGTTTCATTTTCCCTTTCTTGAGAAATAGGAAGCACCATACTGTTAAAGGGGGTCGAGGAAATACTAAGGAAAAATTTCCATGTGATGCTCAACTCAAAATCCTACACCTACCAATCTCTTCGAGTGAAGCCATTGGAAATCTCATACAGTTCAGTCAATTTCTTCAGTGACAGAGACGCAGTTCTTCTGGTCACTAAGGACTTTGCTCTGACTGAGGAGTTAGGAATTCGCCAGTGCGAATTGCCTACACAATGAGGAACATGATAGCCCTGAGGAATTTGAGAGTCAAATTTCTGACCGTTGCTGTGCTGCGCGCCGGCTGTCCCAAAATATCTTATCCACCTAACGGTCATATCATTGAAGGGCATTTATGTCTTATCATGTCGGGCTGCTCCCTAGGCTATAAACAGCCGCCCCCTACAACCACTAGTTGGTTGGCTGCTCCGAGAGAACTTGACACTTGTCATTTGAGAGCAACCCATCCTCCGAGGACTTTGAGCAAAAATCATCAAGTGAGGAAATCCCAAAACCAAACCCCCACAAACCCAAAGTGATTGAGCATCACTGAAGAAATTGATCCTACGTGGATCCGACGCTTGTTACCTTTGAAGACTGTGCTTCTTCCAGACGGTTAGGCGTCAAGGTCTAGAGCATCCAAGAGGAATTGTGGATCGCTGAGTGACCAAGTCTGTGAAGGTTTGGAAGTCACCTGAAGACTTACCACGAGTGATTGGATGAGGCCTGCGTGGTCTTAGTTCAAGGAGAATACGGTGAGGACTGGGTGTCCTGAGTTGCGGCTCAGTGACTGGGTGTTCGGGACTGCGTGTCCTCGAGTTTAAATACTCAGCCGCTCCAACCAGACGTACAACTGAGACAGCAGTTGGAACTGGTTTACCAAATCATTGTTTTCACCAACTAACTGGTTCAATCTCCTCAACCCTTTCATTTCCTCATTACTGTGCTGAATGTTTGTTCATATCTGTGCTTGAAGACTTTGACTGAAGACTTTCTCAATTTCCTCAGTTTAATTTCTTCAGTTTGTTTGTCATCATCTTGTGTTATCCTGTGATTACGCTTTCTGTACTCTGTGCTTGTCTTCATTTCATCATGATGACCATGCTTGTATTCTGTTATGCTTACTTCTGAGTAATTATTCCGTTGCAAGTAGTTCTTCGCTAAGGAATTTCCTCACCAGCAAATTCCTCAGTGAAGAATTCATAAAAATCGCCTATTCACCCCCTCTCTAGTCGATATAACGCACTTTCAATTGGTATCAGAGCAAGGTACTCCCTTGTTCTGTGTGATTTTGGTTTAACCGCCTGGAGTTTTAGTTATGTCGACCGCAGGTATGATCAAGGTCTCGGCTGGGTGTCCTACCTTTGATGGGACGGACTACCCCTACTGGAAGAACAAGATGTGAATGCATCTTGAGGCAATTGATAACGATCTCTGGTATGTTGTGGAAAATGGTGTTCCCTCTGTCTCACCCTCACTGAACGCTACCGATGTGAAGAGATTCAAGCAACTCGATTCTCAAGCAAAGAATATCATATGTGGCCATCTGAGCAAAGGACAGTATGGAAGAGTGAGTGCTTTGGAAACTGCTAAGCTTATCTGGGATAGGCTGTCTAAAGTAAATGAAGGAGTCTCAACTCAGCGTGACTCTCGAGTTGATGTTCTTCGGAATCTCTTCAACCGCTTCGAAAGACTCGACAATGAAAATGTCCAACAAACCTTTGATCGCCTCACTGACATCTCAAATGAGCTTCAAGCCCTCGGTGCCACTGACATCACTGATCATGAAGTGGTGAAGAAACTGTTGAGATCACTTGATTCCTCATTTGATACTCTTGGACTGATGATACAAGAACGTGCTGACTACAAGTCTCTTGATCCTGCCGATATCCTCGAAAGGCTAAATACTCACGAGTTCCAGCTTGCTGAAAAGAGAGATCTCTATGGTTCAAACTATGGCAAACCACGTGCCCTGAAGGCCAAGGCTGTGTCTGACTCTGAATATGAGGATTCTGGTAGTAGCCTTGGTGATCCTGAAGAATTGAGCCAGGAGCTAGCACTGCTCGTGAAGAAATTCCAGAAGTTCTCAAGACGTGGTCGCTTTGGAAAATCCTCAAGAAGCAGTGATTCCTCATCCAGTGACTATAAGAGAAGGCTGTGCCACAAATGCAAGAAACCTGGTCACTATATTCAAGATTGTCCTCTGTGGGAAAAGGAAATGAAGAAGAAGAAATACAAGGATTACAGTTCTGATGATGCGAAGAAGAAGAAGAAGAAATCGTCAAAATCTTCGTCATCAAAATCCTCGAAGTCTTCATCTCACAAGAAGAGCAGCTCCAAGAAGGCTCGGGCATTCATTGGCAAGGAAATGGACTCTGAAGCTGAATTTGAGGAAAATGAGGAAGAGGAGGTGTCTGAAGAATCCGAATATGGTGTGGCGAGTCTGGCCTTCGCTACTGCTTTCGTCAGCAAGTCCATCTTCAACACTGAAGAAACTGACTCAACTGACAAGCCTGATGAAGATAATGATGATTACGCTCCCACCTATTGCTTCATGGCAAAAGGTGCAAAGGTACTCAAATACAACTCCTCTAAATCTAGTGAAAATGAATCTGATGAGGATCTCAAGCCCAGCTACTCTAAACTTGCTAAGATTGCTGTGAAACAACAAAGGGCTTTTGAGAAGGTTCAAAACTGCTAGACAAAAGTGATGATATGTTGCGTAAAGAAATGGACCAGTCAAAAGTATTGGGTGAATGTCTTCAGAGAATTCACTCCAAGTTTGACGCCATTCAAGATCAACATAATACCCTCTTGACTGATCATGAGAAGCTTTCCTCTGAATCTCTTCAAAGAAAGGAAGATCTTGAAAAGCTAAGAGTGTGTTATGAAGATCTTCAGAGGGAGCGCGATTCATTACTAGCTCAACAAATCAGCGCTTCTCAGGAAGAATTTGTTCCTCCATGCTTAAAATGCATTGAACGTGAATCTGCTAATTCTTCACCTGAATGTTCAAATGCTTCAACTGTTACAAATTCTTCATTTGCCTCTGCTATCACTAATTCCTCATCTGAGGACATTGCTAGTATCACTGACAATGCAGGGCTGAAGGAATTGTACATGACAGGCATGTATAAAAGCCTCAAAGGGCATCAGACTCTTTGTGATGTGCTTAAAAAGCAGATCCTCAACAGAAACCCTAGGAAAGAGGGTATTGCCTTTAAGAGGAAACTCAATGCTGATGGAACATATTGGAAGCCTGAGCAGTACCCCAAAACCTCATGGGTTGCTGCAAAGGGACCTCCAGTTGATCCATCTAACTTATCTGGCTTTACATGTGAATCTCCTCATTCTTCTGATGAGTCATTTGACTCCAACTATAAACTGTTCAAAAATCAGAATGGTGAAGTATTTGCTAGATATGTTGGCACTAATTGCAGGAACGGTTCCCCTATGAAGAAAATCTGGGTTCCCAAAAGTTATGTTGAAAGTCTTCAGGTGAATGTCCTCATGACACCACCAGTGAAGAACAGGAACCCCAGATCAAATTCTTCATATGGACCAAACTCTTCATATGGATCCAAGTCCTCATACGGATCAAATTCCTCAAAAGGATCAAAGTCCTCATATGATTATCATCATGCTAACAACTCTGTCTCGCAGGGTAGAGCAAAGGGCTATGAATATGTGCATTATTCTTCAAACCATTATGTTCATAAGTCCTCGAAGAATTACTCTGCTTATTCATATGCTTACCCTAACCCCTCTTATGTGAAACGAAACGGTTTGGCATCTTTGCCACCTTTCTCATATGGTGCTCGCAGAGTGATGAATTCTTTGCCACCCCTCCAGATGTGGGTGGTGAAGAAAAGGAACTAATCTCTTCTGCAGGGTCAGGTCTCCAGACGTGCTTTAACGTCTGAAGAATTTGCTGGGGACCTGACAAAATGCCTGAAAGGACGCAGGCGAATCATGATGAAATGAACTTTCATTTCACACGTCCTAATACTGCTATATCTGTTTACTGCTTGATGAAATTCATCTGATGAACTTGATATCATATTCTTCACTGATGAAGCATATGAGATTGTAAGCTACACTAATTCATCTGCAGGATGATCAAACCAAAACTACTGAATGGGTCCTCGATAGTGGATGTACAAATCACATGACTGGTGACAAGAATCTATTGATGGATGCTCCCTTATCACCGTCACCTCTGAAGCATATCATCTTTGCTGACAAAGGCAAAAGTCAGGTATTGGGTCTTGGTAAGGTTGCAATCTCTAAGGATAAACACATGGACAAAGTCATGCTTGTTGAGTCCTTAGGATACAATCTCATGTCAGTCTCAATGCTTTGTGATCTTGATATGGTTGTTGTCTTTGGAAAGTGTCGCTGTGTTGTGATTATGGAAGCTGACAATTCCGAAGTCTTCGAAGGCTTTAGGAGAGGAGATCTGTATATTGTTGATTTCTCTACAGGACCACAACCAGCCGTGTGTCTACTTGCAAAAGCTTCAGAAGGCTGGCTATGGCATCGACGACTTGGTCACGCAGGCATGAGGAATTTGCACACGCTTGCGAAGAACAAGCATGCCATTGGCATTGAGAATGTCAAATTCCTCAAGGATCACTTATGCGGAGCCTGTGAAGCTGGAAAAATGACCAAGGCCAAGCATCCAGCGAAGACTATCATGACCACTACTCGTCCATTCAAATTGCTTCACATGGACCTCTTCGAACCTAATCATTACTCAGCAGTCACTAATGATGCATCTCTATATGGTTTTGTCATTGTTGATGATTATTCTCGATATACATGGGTACACATTGTTACCTACAAACATGAAGTGCAGGAAGTCTTCAAACGATTTTCCTCGAGGGATTCAACCAACTTTGGTGTGAAGATCAAGCACATCAGAAGTGACAATGGAACTGAGTTCAAGAATTCCGGTCTTGATGCCTATCTTGATGAACTTGGTATTACTCATGAGTTATCTGCTCCTTATACTCCTCAGCAAAATGGCGTCGTGGAGCGCAAGAACAGAACTCTTGTTGAGATGGCTCGCACTATGCTTGATGAATACAAAACGCCTCAGCGTTTTTGGATTGATGCAATTGATACTGCGTGCCACATCATCAACAGAGTATATCTTCACAAATTCTTCAAGAAGACGGCCTATGAACTCCTCACTGACAAGAAACCCAATGTGAGTTATTTCAAAGTCTTCGGTGCTAAATGTTGGATTAGAGATCCTCACCACAACTCTATATTTGCACCGAAAGCACATGAAGGTTTTATGCTTGGTTACAGAAAGGACTCGCACACCTACATAGTCTGCAACATTGTTCTTCACAAGATTGTTGACACTATAGATGTGCGGTTCGATGAAACTAATGGCTCGCAAAGAGAGCACCTACCTTCTGTGTTAGATGAACCAGCACCTGAGGATTCTATCAAGTTCAAGGCAACTGAGGATGTCATTCCTACTGAAGAATCTGCTGAAGAATTCATTCCTGTTCATGAAGAACGTCGAGATGATGCACCTGAAGAAAATGCTGAAGAAAATGGTGCTGAAGAAAATGCTGATCAAATTCCTCAGCGACAACTAGCTCATCCTCGCGTTGCTAAAGAAGTACAAGTGGAGAAGATCATCGATGACATTAGCGCACCAGGTCCTCTCACACGCTCAAAAGTTTCACTTTTATCTAACTTTTGTGGGCACTATGCTTTTGTCTCTATCACAGAGCCCACTAAGGTAGATGAAGCATTTCTGGAGCCGGAGTGGATTCAGGCTATGCAAGAAGAATTACATCAATTCGAGCTTAACAATGTCTGGGAATTGGTCAATCGCCCAGATTCTCGCAAGCATAATATCATTGGCACAAAGTGGATCTACCGCAACAAGCAAGATGAAAATGGCCTTGTGGTGAGGAATAAAGCACGACTAGTAGCTCAAGGCTACACACAGGTTGAAGGAATTGATTTCGATGAAACTTTTGCACCTGTTGCTAGACTTGAGGCTATTCGCATATTACTTACTTACACTAACCATCATGATATCATCTTATGTCAAATGGATGTGAAAAGTGCATTCCTCAATGGTAAGCTTGAGGAAGAAGTATATGTTGCTCAACCCCCAGGTTTTGAAGATCCAAAGAATCCTGACAAAGTCTTCAGACTTAATAAGGCCCTCTATGGCCTCAAGCAAGCCCCTCGGGCGTGGTATGATACATTGAAGGAATTCTTCATGAAGAATGGCTTCACACCCGGTTCACTCGACCCTACTCTCTTTACTAAATCTTATGATGGTGAACTGTTTGTGTGCCAAATATATGTTGATGATATTATCTTTGGCTGTACTGACCAACGTTATAGTGATGAATTTGCCTATATGATGAGTGAAGAATATCAAATGTCTATGATGGGAGAGTTGAAATTCTTCTTAGGTCTTCAAATTCGCCAGCAGCGCAATGACATATTCATATCTCAGGAGAAATACCTCAAAGATGTACTGAGGAAATTCGACATGCAAGATTGCAAAGGCGTCAAAATTCCTATGCCCACAAATGGCCATCTATGCACTGATGAAAATGGTATTGACTTCGATCACAAGGTATACCGCTCCATGATTGGTTCTTTATTGTACTTATGTGCATCTAGGCGAGATATAATGCTTAGTGTTTGCATGTGTGCCCGATTTCAAGCTGCACCGAAGGAATCACACCATAAGGCTATGAAGCATATTCTTCGATATCTAGCTCACACACCAACACTAGGATTATGGTACCCCAAGGGCTCTGCTTTTGATCTCATTGGATATTCTGACTCTGACTATGCTGGTGATCGTGTGGACCGCAAGTCAACACCTGGTACTTGTCATTTCCTCGGACGATCTTTGGTCTGTTGGTCCTGGAAGAAACAGAACTGCGTATCACTGTCTACTGCTGAAGCTGAATACATTGCTGCTGGCTCATGATGTGCTCAACTGCTTTGGATGAAGCAAACCCTCAAGGACTATGGCGTCAACGTGAAGAATGTGCCTCTCCTCTGCGACAATGAGAGTGCCATCAAGATTGCTCACAACCCAGTTCGGCACTCGAAGACAAAGCACATTCAGATTCGTCATCATTTTCTTCGTGATCATGTGTTAAAGGGCGACATCTCCATCGAGCATGTGAAGACTGAAGAACAGCTAGCTGATATCTTCACTAAGCCCTTGGATGAGAAGAGATTTAGCAAGTTGCGGTGTGAGCTAAATATCTTAGAGTCTTCGAATGTTCTTTGAAAAGGACACACACCCTAACACTTATGCAAAATTGATGACTTAGATGTGCAACACATGAAGAAACGTTTTTCTTCAATCAATGAAGAATAACACTCTAAGTGTGAAGAAATTAATGAAGAATTTGATTCTCAGAACCCTACGACAATTGTACGCGGTGTCTGAAATCATCATTCTTATACAGTGGGTTACGCCGCCACAAAAAGTTGAAAATCTTCAATTTGAGTTTTTTTCTTCAGTTTTTGAAATTCTTCAGTTTTTCAAATTCTTCAACTTTGCAAAATCTTCACTGGTTCCGTCGTTTTTCTTCATTGGCTATATATATATATGAGTTTATGTCCTCTACAGCATTCACTTATAGCTATTTCTTCAAGATGTTCTTTCTGCTAAGTGAATGTGATCGGACCCTTCCCCCTCTATGCTATACTCAACCCAATCTATTCACAATTTCTTCATGTGCGTTCTAATTGAAACTCGTTCAAAGTCTTCACTGTGTCCTTGTCAGCTGAAGAAATTGCGAACGAAACTTTAAAACAAATCTTATCCAGATTTTCGGTTTTGCCGCTCAAACCGTTCTGCATCCCACGATGCATTATTATATTCACCCACGATCTTACACGATCTCATCTGCATAGTACGTGGGTGACACATGTCGCGTGAAGGAGAAAGGGCAGGGGCATGTTCGTCCCAAAATCTTCGGGCGAACAGTTTTTCACCGTGGCTATAAATACCCCTCTCCCCTTCCTCACTTCATTTACTCCGCTCGACCGCGCTCTCTCTCGCTCGAGCTCCTCAAACCCTAGCGCCGCCGCTACTCCATCATCACCGGTGAGGAAGAGCTTCGCTGCCTCGACCTCGTTGCCGTCGTACTCGCGCCGCTTGCGGAAATCTTCACTCCGCCGCCGCCGTAGCTGTCTCCCTCTGCCAAGTTAGGGCGTGGGAGATCTAACTTGACGAACTTCACCTCTGTTCATCACAGTTCATCGTGTTCTTCAGTTCGGGTAATTAAAAGTTACTTTTATTACTCACTTTGATTCTCGAGCTTTCCTGAAAATCTTCAAAGGTGTTTTATTCTTCAAATCTTCACACATATGAACACCTCACACACTATATGCTCTTGATCCATTTCTCTAAGCACTCATTTTCTTCAAGATTCCTCAATTGTGTGGATCTTCGATCTGTACAACTCTGGAACCTAAGACAAGAACGCTTAGTGAAATTCCTCAAGGCTCAACTGGTCAAATTCCTCAAAACTTGTCTTTTTTGAAAAACCTTCTGAGAATGCATATGACCTCTCCAAATTCCTCGCACCTACACTCTGTTCACAGGTACTCATGTCCGCTGCTGAATCACTAGGTTCTCATCAACTTAACTCATTTGCAGCGTTCCTCGAAGAAAAACTGCATACTTCTTCAGAGTGTTCAATTGTTCAAATTCCTCATCTGAAGAATATGGCTGAAGGAAAGAGACCGCAGAAAGGAGGAAAGAAACCTGAGGTCATGACTGCTTTCGAGATCCCTGATGACATATACAAGGATTATTGCACACCTGATGAAGCCAAATTTGGCAAAGAGAACAAAAATCAGCGCAAGGTGCGCATTCAGAGGATTGAACGAAGATGGACAAGAGAATGGAGGGAGTACAGATATGTAACTCCGAAGTACATGAAGAAATTCGCTTTAAATCCTCCATGCCCAAGAGCTCCATTGGCACCTGGCCAGGTAGCTGATCCCACCAGCATCAAGCGTGGTGAGGACTTTCCTGAAGAATGGGCTAGGCGCCAAGCAAAATTGGCAAGACAAGCCAAGGAGGCAGTGAGGAAATTCAATGAGGATTCTGCCACTGCTGCTGCTGCTGAGACCTCGGTCAAGCCAAGGAAAGCAATGCCAAAGAAGCATGCTCGTAAGCCAAGTGCTTCACCAACAGCGCCCTCACGGCCAAGTTCCTCAGCTATGCCCTCACGGCAAATTCCTCAGACCGCTACTGCTCCACCAAAGTCCTCAACTCCTGTGCATCTGGCTACATGTCAAAGGACTATGGGTTTTTCTATTACTTCTGGTGTCTCAGCGAGTTCCTTAGCTGCACCAATGTCCTCATCAGGCCCCACACTGTTGAAGACTAAAGCAACAGTTGGACGCGGTACTCAGCCAAGTCCAAGGAAGAAACATGTTGCATTCCAAGTGCCCTCTGATGATGAAGCTACTGATGAAGAACTTGCAGAAATCATCAAAGACAGGCAAATGAAGGCCGCTAGAGCCAAAGGCACATCTGTGCCACTGCTTTTGGATCCGAGGAAAATCCTCGACTACATTGACCTCTGGCATAAGGATCCAAACACCCCCATGCCTGACTTTCAACTGACTCCCGGTCAAAGTCACATGCTGACCCATTTCATCACTCAAGAGAAATGGAAGTTTGAAAAGGCACGTGAGATCAAGAAGGCTCAATACAGGAAGGAGAAGCTCCTGAAGAAAAATGTTGTCAGAATGACACCTGAGGAACTTCTCCAGGCCCAGTCTGAAATCCAAGCCCTCGGCAAGGACTTCGATGCATACTATGCTGATTGGCAAGGAGCCAAAGTGAGATTCGTCAACCTGACGAAGAAAATGACAACTGTTGCAGCCCCATCACAACAAGAAAATCCTCAGGCTGCAGACTCTGCTCAGCCTGCTGAAGAACATGCCAGCACCGCTGATGACTTTCAGCCTGCTGAAGAAAATGTAAGTTCCAGGGCTGATGACTCCATTCCAGCCGTTGAAGAAATTGCCAGGGCATCCACTAGTGGTGCGCCTGAAGAAACTGAAGAGATCAGGGCAACTGCATCAGTTGCACCTGAAGAAAATCAACCAGATTCCTCAGCTCCTCTCGCGCCTACACCAACTCCAATTCTTCCTTCTGCCTATGAAGTGAAGAAGACCAAGGCTGCAGAGCGAGCTGCAGTGAAGAAAAGGAAGGCATCAGCTGCGTCAAAGTCCTCGGCTGCGAAGAAAATGAAGCCTATGACCAGCTCTCTTGAACATCCAATTGATGCCGTTCCGATTTCCTCCATGTCATCAAAGGAAATTGTTCCTTTTGGAGAAGACTACAAGATCCCAAGCGGATCTGATGATGAAAATCATTCTGCTGCTTCGTCAGAGCAGATTGATGAAGAAATTTAAGTGGATACAATCCCTTCAACGACTGTCAATTCCTCACCTATGCCTCGGTTCACAGCTGAAGAGACTGGTGTTGAGGAAATTGAATATGAAGATGTGGATATTGGATGCACCACACCTGTGATGAACGATGATTTCTGGGAAAGTCAGCATCCCAATACTCCTCTCTTCACTCCTATTCTCCAGATTCCTCAGTCCCCGGCAACCACTGTTCAAATGGGCTCTGAAGAAACTCATCCCACTTCCTCTGTTCATGAAGAAATTCCAGCCACTAGTGCTGAAGAACCTGCTGCTGCTGATCCACTGATTGCACAAGAAGAGGAACCAGAAATTCCTCAGCCTGAAGCACCTGAGCTCGCGATTCCTGAGGTGGTACTGCAAATCACTGACACCCCTCTGCCAAAGCCGAAGAATCCGTTCTCAAGCAAACAAAAGTTCAAGGCTGATGACTTCTTTTCCGAGCATGTGTTCTTCACTGATTACAACCCCTATGACTCTGCTCGCATAAGGAAGCGGCGTTTCTGGACAGCTAGTCAAGCCAACTTCTATTCCTCAGTGCTGTTCGACAAGGACAAAATCTTCGATCATGAACATATTCCTCATGTGGATATGGAATCTCTGCCATGCTTCGAGCCAGTCCTCAGTGTTCTTCACGATGCAGGATTGCTCAATTTCTGCAATGACATCTGTGATTGGAACGAAGAACTCATTCTTCAGTTCTACGCCACACTGCATATCACTGGAGACGCTGAAGATGTCAATTCATGGGTGTTGGATTGGATGACCGAAAACACTCACTACAAGGCACCGGCAACTGAATTGCTTCGTGTCCTTCCTCTTGATCCTCCCCATGACAGTGCACGTTGCATCTACAATGACCCTGAACTAACAAATCATTATATGCAAGTGCTCATGAAGCCTTTGAAGCCAGGGCAGGCCCCATGAACCAAATTCCTCGTCAAGGAATTGCTTTATGTGCCTCGGACTGTCTATCGCATCCTGACGAAGACAATGAGTCCTATCAAAGGCCACGACTCAAATGATGAAGATGTCGTTGGCATCATGAAGAATATGCTTTTCAACATCATTCATGGTGTTCCTGTCAACTTCCATGATTTCTTCATGAGGACTCTAGCTAATGTTGCTCTGTCACCTTTTGAGCTGAAGCCCTATGCGCCTTGGATTATGAGATTCATAAGGGCTAGATCTTCACTGAATTATAAAGCTGACACTCTGAACCACGGTAGCTACTTGCCTCCCATTGAAGTCCTCAAACGGCCAGTTTCATCATCTGATGATAAAGGCAAGGCAGCTGCTGTGATCGATGAAGGCATTCGTCCATTGGATGGTCAATTTCGCCTGGCTACCTCTTACTCTACCAATGACGATTCTGCCACACATGACTCTGCCGCAAATACCTCAGCTAAGAAAAATCCTCAAGCCACAGCACCCAGGGTGATGACTGACCGTGAGTTACTCCTCAGTCTTCATCAGAAGGTTGATCGCCATCACAAATGGGTAAAGCGTCAGTTTGCTGCCGTTCTTCACAATATGACCTCAACACATAATGCAATGAAGAAAAACCATTATCACCTTCATGAAACCCTCAACCGCACCTGGGCTGTCCTCACTCATGTCTATAGCGCTGAAGAACTGAAGACTATGGGTCTCAAGGAAGCATTTGACTGGTCTGCACCTCCTCCGAAGAAATTCAAGAGGGTCAAAGTTCATGATCTGGTGGCCAGCTCTTATTCTTCATCACGTGACACTGATGAATATGAAGATTTGGACGACACTGCGGCAGGCCCTGCTACAACAAACAACCCCGACAACGCTGGCGCTCCTCCATCAACTTGAAATTCTTCAGGGGCGTTAGTCCTCAGTTTCAATCCTTTTGGTCACTTGATGACAAAGGGGGAGAAATCTGAGTTAGTCTTCAAGCGGGTTAATATTATGGGCGTTTTGTTAAGTTACAACTCTCGTTCTTCCAAAACTTTTTATTGGATCGAGTTGTAATCTTAAACCCGATGGTGCTCTGATACTTTTGGATGGTGCTTTTGTTGCACTATGCTCCGATACTTTTGATGCTTTCGGCATGCTTATTCCTCGTTAATACTATTGCACGCATGCTGAATTTCATCAGGCACCATATTTCATCATGCATTTCAAATTCTTCATATTATATATCAAATGCGTGTATGAATTACAAGATATAGGGGGAGTTCTCCATGATTAAACTCTTCAAATGTGCATTGCCTCAAAAGCAAATTCCTCACTATGCACATCTTCAGGGGGAGTTCTTCTATATCTTGCAATCAAATTCCTCAATATCAGTATTTACACTTCATATGTTTATCCCCGTTGAAAACTTAACCTATGTTGTCATCAATCACCAAAAAGGGGGAGATTGTAAGTGCATCTAGTGCCCCTTGGTGATTTTGGTGTATTGAAGACTTATAGGTTAAGGGACTGATGCGTTTGTGAGTGTACACATGTCTATAAGTCTATGAGGAGTTTGATATTTACAGAGAAAGTCGACCCCTAAAAATGAAGTTCTTCGACTGAAGACTTTGATATTCTGAAGACTTTCTGAAGACTTTGAAAGTGAAGAAATTGGTGTGACCTTGAAGACTTGATATTCATTTGAGGAACATGAAGCGTGAAGACTTTTGTTTTCGTAGTTTCATTTGCCCTTTCTTGAGTCATAGGAAACACCGTACTGTTAAAGGGGGTCAAGGAAATACTAAGGAAAAATTTCCATGTGATGCTCAACTCAAAATCCTACACCTACCAATCTCTTCGAGTGAAGCCATTGGAAATCTCATACAGTTCAGTCAATTTCTTCAGTGACAGAGACGCAGTTCTTCTGGTCACTGAGGACTTTGCTTTGACTGAGGAGTTAGGAATTCGCCAGTGCGAATTGCCTACACAGTGAGGAACATGATAGCCCTGAGGAATTTGAGAGTCAAATTTCCGACCGTTGCTGTGCTGCGCGCCGGCTGTCCCAAAATATCTTATCCACCTAATGGTCATATCATTGAAGGGCATTTATGTCTTATCATGTCGGGCTGCTCCCTAAGCTATAAATAGCCCCCCCTACAACCACTAGTTGGTTGGCTGCTCCGAGAGAACTTGACACTTGTCATTGAGAGCAACCCATCCTCCGAGGACTTTGAGCGAAAATCATCAAGTGAGGAAATCCCAAAACCAAACCCCCACAAACCCAAAGTGATTGAGCATCACTGAAGAAATTGATCCTGCGTGGATCCGACGCTTGTTACCTTTGAAGACTGTGCTTCTTCCAGACGGTTAGGCGTCAAGGTCTAGAGCATCCAAGAGGAATTGTGGATCACCGAGTGACCAAGTCTGTGAAGGTTTGGAAGTCACCTGAAGACTTACCACGAGTGATTGGACGAGGCCTGCGTGGTCTTAGTTCAAGGAGAATATGGTGAGGACTGGGTGTCCTGAGTTGCGGCTCAGTGACTGGGTGTCCGGGACTGCGTGTCCTCGAGTTTAAATACTCAGCCGCTCCAACCAGACGTACAACTGAGACAGCAGTTGGAACTGGTTTACCAAATCACTGTCTTCACCAACTAACTGGTTCAATCTCCTCAACCCTTTCA
The DNA here is from genome assembly GCA_963921465.1 of Triticum timopheevii. NCBI lineage: Eukaryota > Viridiplantae > Streptophyta > Magnoliopsida > Poales > Poaceae > Triticum > Triticum timopheevii. The sequence goes on from OY997266.1 coordinate 245,748,544, forward strand.
TTTCCTCATTACTGTGCTGAATGTTTGTTCATATCTGTGCTTGAAGACTTTGACTGAAGACTTTCTCAATTTCCTCAGTTCAATTTCTTCAGTCTGCTTGTCTTCATCTTGTGTTATGCTGTGATTACGCTTTCTGTACTCTGTGCTTGTCTTCATTTCATCATGATGACCATGCTTGTATTCTGTTATGCTTACTTCTGAGTACTTATTCCGCTGCAAGTAGTTCTTCGCTAAGGAATTTCCTCACCAGCAAATTCCTCAGTGAAGAATTCATAAAAATCGCCTATTCACCCCCCCTCTAGTCGATATAACGCACTTTCAGGGGTGCTCCATCGCCGGGTTCCTGTGTAGTTCGTGGGCACGGGGTCTTGGGGGCCCGTGCGCCCGGGGTCACCTGGGACTTGCTGTCTTGCTGCTGTTGCACTCCGTCTTGATCCTTGTGGCCTTGGGGTGGTTCTCCTTCTTCTTGGGGATGCTCCTGAGCTTCTTGGTGATGTTCCACTTCATACCTAAGGAGGCATAACATATTTTGGTGAGGTAGTAGACATGTTCCATTTGTGTCCATATGCAAGTCTAGTAGGAAGGAGTTCACCTCGGTTTCCAAAGCACGTGCTCTAGCTCTTGTCATGGGTCCTTGTGGGGTTGGATGTGTTGATGTAGAGTCCATGGGGATGATGGAAGGATGCTCCGCATCATCTCCCCTCCCTTCGAAAGGATCCGACCTCGGATCAAGATCTTCATCACCATGGAAAGGCGAGAGGTCTTTGACGTTGAAGATGTCGCTCACGTTGTACTTGTCTCGTGGGAGTTCAATCTTGTAGGCGTTGTCGTTGTAGCGTGCTAGCACCTTGAATGGTCCGTCGGCTCGAGGTAGTAGGTTGGACTTGCATTCGTTGGGGAAGCGGTCCTTGCGAAGGTGTAGCCACACGAGATCACCTATGTTGAAGATCATGGGTTGCTTGTTGACGTTGAGCTTGGTCGCTAGTTGATGTACTTGGCGCTTGATGATGTTTCTTGTATCTTCATGCATCTTCTTGATGTAGCTTGCTCGTGCACTCGCATCCATGTTGGTGCGCTCTTGTAGAGGTAGAGGTATTATTAAAGGATGTCCAATGGGGACAATGGGTTGAAGCCATAGACGACCTCGAAGGGGGACATGCCGGTAGTTGAATGTCTTGTGCGGTTGTAGGCATACTCGACGATGGGTAGACATGCCTCCCACTCCTTGATGTTCTTCTTGATCAACACACGAAGTAGAGTGGATAGTGTCCGGTTCGTCACCTCCGTTTGGCCGTCGGTTTGAGGATGGTATGCGGATGAGAACAAGAGCTTGATTCCGAGCTTGGCGCATAGAGTCTTCCAAAAGTAACTCAAGAACTTGACATCGCGGTCGGAGATGATTGTCTTTGGTACTCCATGGAGGCGCAAGATTTCCCTACAAAAGAGATTTGCAATATGTGAAGCATCGTCTACCTTGTTGCAAGGATTGAAATGTGCCATCTTAGAAAATCGGTCCACAACAACAAACACGGAATCCTTTCCATTTTGAGTTTTAGGCAAACCAAGTACAAAATCCATGCTAATGTCTTCCCAAGGTTGATAAGGAATAGGAAGAGGCATGTAAAGACCATGAGATTGAGCTTTTGACTTAGCTTTGCGGCATGTAGAGCATCTTGTGGTGAAGCGTGAGACGTCACGGAACATCTTGGGCCAAAAGTAGTTCTTGGAGAGCGTGGCAAAAGTCTTGTCACGTCCAAAGTGTCCTATGAGTCCGCCTCCATGAGCCTCTTGCAAAAGGAGCAAACGAAGAGAAGACTCGGGAATGCATAGTTTGTTAGCTCTCATAAGATAACCATCCTTAATGTAGTATTGTTCCCAAGATGTATGTATCAAACATTTAGCATAATGAGGTGCAAAAGATGGATCACTAGCATACAAGTCTTTTATGTGCTCAAAGCCAATAACATTCAACTCAAGTTGGGTGACAAGCGTGCATATGCGTGAAAGTGCATCAGCAACTACGTTTTCCTTACCCTTAATGTACTTGATCACATATGGGAAAGATTCAATAAATTCACTCCATTTGGCATGACGCTTGTTCAATTTAGTTTGACCTTTTAAGTACTTTAGCGTTTCATGATCGGTATGTATGACAAACTCATGAGGTCTAAGATAATGTTCCCAAAAATGTAGGACACGCACTAAAGCATACAATTCTTTGTCATATATGGGATAGTTAAGTTGAGCACCGGAGAGTTTTTCACTAAAATATGCAATTGCTCGTTTTTCTTGCATCAAAACTCTGCCAATTCCGGTACCACTTGCATCACAATGAACCTCAAAAGTTTTGTCAAAGTTGGGCAAAGCAAGAATCGTAGCATGAGCAAGCAAAGACTTGAGCTCATCAAAAGCGGTCGATTGCAAAGTTCCCCCCAAAAAAGGAGCATTCTTCTTGCTCAAAGCATGCAAGGGGGCGGCAATAGTGCTAAAGTTTTTCACAAAGCGACGATAAAAACCTGCAAGACCAAGAAAACTTCGCACTTGTTGCAAATTGGTGGGTTGGGGCCAAGTTTTAATTGCTTCAATTTTAGTTTCATCAACATGGACACCCTTGGAAGAGACAACGAAACCCAAGAAAACCACTTTGTCAACACCAAATGTGCACTTTTTCATGTTGGCATAAAGACTTTCCTTGCGAAGTGTTTGCAAAACAAGCTTAACATGATCAAGATGCTCTTTCATGGTTTTGCTAAACACAAGAATATCATCGAAGTAAACCACAACAAATACTCCAATGTAAGGTGAAAGTACATGATGCATGAGACGCACAAAAGTACCGGGAGCCTCCGATAAACCCATAGGCATGACTAACCATTTATATAAGCCAAATTTTGTTTTGAAAGCAGTTTTCCATTCATCACCTTCTTGTATGCGGATTTGATAATAGCCACTTTTAAGATCAATTTTTGAGAAAAAGTTGGCTCCACTAAGTTCATCAAGCATATCATCTAAGCGAGGAATGGGATGCCTATAGCGAACAGTGATAGCATTTATAGGTCTACAATCAGAACACAAGTGGAAACTTCCATCGGGCTTAGGCACAAGTATGACGGGAACGGCACAAGGGCTTAAGCTTTCACGTACATGACCGTTGTCGATTAGTTGTTGTACTTGCCATTGAATCTCCTTGGTTTCTTCGGGATTGACACGGTATGGAGCTTTGTTTGGAAGTGGCGCTCCGGGGATGAGGTCGATTCGATGCTCAATGCCTCGTAGAGGAGGTAGACCCGGAGGTAGCTCATCGGGGAAAACATCTTGAAATTCCTGCAAAAGAGATTGAAACACCAAAGGTAGTTCGTGAGTGGTGTTAGTTTTTGGTTCGCCATCCTTGCACACAAGGACAAAGTGCATCACACTCGATGGGTTCTCACACACTTCTCTCATCTCACTTTTGGTGGCAAATATAATGAGGTTTTTCTCTCTAGGCGAAGAGGCACTCAAGTGTGGCTTGTTGCTCTCACTCATGTTTTGGTGGCTCACTTTCTCACTCTTCTCTCTATGGTGGGTGGCTTGCTTGTCGGCTATCACTTGACTAGGAGACATGGGTCGTAGCACATATTTTTTCCTTTCATCTTGAAGCTATAGTGATTGGTACGCCCATTGTGGACGACGCCACGGTCGAATTGCCATGGTCGACCAAGAAGGAGGTGGCAAACGGTCATTGGGACCACATCACACTCCAAAGTGTCTTCATATGCACCGATTTTGAAGGATACTTGGACCGTATGCTCAACTTGTATAGTGCCGGAGTCACTTAGCCATTGAACCTTGTAGGGGTGCGGCTGCTTCCTCTTGACCAATTGAAGCTTGGAGCATAGTTCTTCACTTGCCAAATTGTGGCAACTACCTCCATCGATGATGACCTTGACGGATCTCCCATTGATGCCGGCCTTGGTGTGGAAGATATGGCATCGTTGGTCTTCTTCTTGTTGATGTTGAAGTGTCAAGACCTTGGAGACAACGAGAGCGGGGCTCGTATCTTCATCACAAAAGACTTGTCGGTGTACTAAAGTAGGGGGGTACCTTAGTACCCCGAACTTGTGCACGGGCAGTCGCAGCGACCCGCGGTGGGGCTTGCCGGGCGTCCGCCAAGATCCTCCGCGGCTACTTTGATGCCATCCAAGAACAGAATACTCAAGCTAAAGCCCCGGCAAGAGGAGCTTGCCGGGAAGGCCAGCCAAGGCCCCGAGGAGCTTGCCGGGAAGAAAGGCACCTCCAGAAGACTTGCCGCGGCGCCCCGCGCGTCCCGGCAAGGCCCGACGGCCGGCAAGCTTGCCGGCCCGACAAGAGGAGGACCGCGGCAAGGCACTTGCCGCGGCAAGATTGCCAACCAAACTCCAGCACATCCGGCGACGTGTCATCACAAGGCCGTCCCAAAGGCACGTGGCGAGGCACTACACAGCCATGCGGAGCAAGGTGGCAAACGGAGCTGACAGAAACGCCATCGTGGCAACCGGTGGCTCACTTGACGATCGCCTCCTTGCACTGTTGGGGTGACCGGACGGGCATTAAATGCCCCTGTCCCCTACCGCCAGAGTTAGGTAGGGGACACTGTTGGTCACTGTTACACCAACCTGCGTTTTTACCTTTCTACCCCCTCTTCTTACGCTGCCACCTGTTGGTGCCCCCTTTAGACTATAAAAGGGAGGCCCATGCGCACGTAGAAGGGGTTCGGCGGGTTTTGGGTTCGGTTCGGTTCGGTTCGGTTCGGTCGTTCAACACACACACACACCGCTCCACCGTGCGCTCGTATTCGAGCAAGGTCAAATAACAACACAAAGCAGCAGTAGGGGTTTTATCTCTCCGGAGAGCTCCGAAGCTGGGTAAAAATCTTCGTCTCCCTCACCCCATCGCGCGCCCGGGACCTCGATCCGCTCTGCGCGCGGCCTCCGCCCCCTTGCCGAACCAGAAAGGGGCCCCCCGTGCCCCATAGGTGCTCGGCGGCCACAGAGAGCCCCGACATCTTTGGCGCGCCAGGTAGGAGGGCGCGTCGAGGTTGTGAGCATCCGATTCGGTCTCCGCGCGTGCTGCATCAACGCCTTCATCGACATGCCACCGAAGAAGAAGCCTTCGGAGGTAGCCGCTCCGTCTGCATCGATTCCGCCACCACCGCCGGAGCAAACGGGCGGTGGAGTGGGTGCCGGCGAAGTAGCGGGCGCCGACGGTGGGACTCACGTCGTCACCAGATCCAAAAACAAGGCCCCGCAAGCGTCGGCGACCATGCATACACCACACCCTTCCCAGGAGGTGCAAGGTCGACAACGCCCCGGTGCTCCTGGCACCGTGCTCGCGTTGGAGCAAGGCCAAGCTGGCGGGTCGCGAGACGCTCGAGGTCAGCATGCACGCCCGCATGCTGGCGCGAGCGAGGTACGGTCGCCAGGGCGGGGTGATGCACCTCCCAATCCAGTTGGGAGTCCGAGCACATCCCGCTCCTCGCGCCGCTCGTCGCCGCCACCACCCAAGACGACAAAGGAAGCGCTGGCCCGAGCCCAGCTGCTCCTAGACTACCCTCCGGCGCCGCACAAGATCGACGACTGGAGGATGACCATATACAGCCTCATCGCCTTCGCCAACGGCGACAAGCCCCGGCAACCGAGCACATCGAGGCCCCGGCAAGGCGTCCAAGCGCAAGCCAACGCCGACAAGACCGCTGGGGGAGCCACCTCCGTGCACTCCCAGCCCCGAAGGACAAGGTCGCCGGCTCGTCGGACCAACCCCGACGGCGACTCCACGGCGTCGTCGGACCCGCAGACTCGACGCGACCAGCGCCACGTTCTCCAAGAACGACGGCATGAAGACGCTCGCACTCGCATCGAGCGCAGAAGGGAAACGCGACGTCAATCTGACCAGCGTGCTGGGCCCACCGTCGACATGCATGCACTGGGGGAGCCAGGCGACTTGCCGTACGCGGCGGGTTGCCCTGCGTTCACCCGCGAGCTGCGGCAAGTCCAGTGGCCCAAAACCAAGAACTTCAAGCCAGACGTGCCCGAGAAGTACGATGGCAGGATACATCCCTCGGAGTTCCTCAGCATCTACACCATCGCGGTGCAGGCTGCCGGAGGGCGCGATGAGAAGATCCTCGCCAACTACTTCCCACTGGTACTCAAGCCCAATGTCAGATCTTGGCTCATGCACTTGCCGGACGGTTCCATCTCTTCATGGGCTGACCTGTGTCATCAGTTTGTCGGCGCCTTCACGGGCGGCCACAAGCCTCACGGCCAGGAGAGTGACCTCCACTTGCTCGTCCAGAAGGAGGGGGAGCCCCTGCGCAAGTACATACAGAGATTCAGCCAGGTGCAACGCAACATCCCAGACGTCCACCCTGCCGCGGTTATCAGCGCCTTTCATCAGAACGTGCGTAACCGCAGGATGAGGGAGGAGATGGCGATGTGCAAGATCAGAGACGTTAGCGAGCTCTATGCTATGGCCGACAAGTGTGCACGGGCTGAGGAGGGGAGGAAAATCCCCGGAGAGGTTGCGGGAGCAGAAGGATCTGACAGTGAGGATACCGCCCCGGCAAGGAAGAACCGGAGACGGAGCAACAGGAATAGAAAGACTAAGGATGTGTTAGCTGTTGAGCACTCCGGCAACGGAGGCGGCTCCGACAAGGCCAAGGCCGGTGACTCCGGCGAGGCTGTGGTAGCCGCCGACAAGCAGGATGGCTCCGGCAAGCGGTATTGCAAGATCCACCGCACCAAAGTCCACGATCTCCAAACCTGCAAAAAAGTCGAAGAGATGACGGAGCTACAGAAAGCAGAGTACGAGCGCCGCGATAAGGAGAGAGCCCAGGGAGGTGGCGGAGGATCCGGCAAGGAACTTCCCGCCCGGGGAGGACACCGCGGCAAGCCCAAGCCATGACAAGGAGATAGGCCTCCCCGCGGCCGCGACAAGGACGAAGATGAAGATGAGATGGAGGAAGATGAGACCGATGACCAAGAGTTTCAGAAGGCGACAGAGGTGCTGTGCATCGACGGCGGCGCCTCTCTGCACGCCTCGCACCGCCAACTCAAGCAGTGGGTGCGAGAGGTGAACGCAACGGAGCCATCCGTCGAGGCGCGCAGGCCTCTGAAATGGTCCAGCACGCCCATCATTTTCGATGTAGAAGACCACCCTGATCGCATCACTGCGGTCGGGTGCTTGCCGATGTTGGTCTCACCAACGATCCGCAACCTCAAGGTCACGAAGATGTTGGTTGACGGCGGGGCCGGCCTGAACCTGATTTCCTCCACAGTGCTCAAGAAGCTCCAGATCCCCGACAGCGAGCTCGAAGAGACTGGTACCTTTCAAGGGATAAATCCGGGAAGGAGCAAGCCCAAGGGGAAGATCACATTACCAGTGACATTTGGCAGTGAGCTGAATTTCAGAACAGAAAGGGTCACCTTCGATGTTGCTGATATCCCATTACCCTACAATGGGATACTCGGCCGACCAGCGCTTGCCAAGTTCATGGCAGCCTCTCACTACGCATACAACGTGCTCAAGATGCCTGGCCCGATGAGTATCATTTCTGTCCAAGGCGACAAGAGGGATGCACTCATCTGCGCCGACAAGATTTACCGGGAAGCAGCAGCCGCAGCAGAGCGCGAGCCACTTGCCGCTGAAGCTCCCCGGGGGAAGGAGAAGCTCAAGTCCGGCAAGTGCAGCCCTGATGCCCACTCCGGCAAGCGCACCTCCTCGGAGTGCTGCATTGCCGTCGAGAGCGCACCATCGAGCTCCACCGGCAAGTGCAAGAAAACAAGGACAAATCCGCCAAAGACCAAGCCCGGCAAGAACAGCTCTGGTATCTGCTCCGGCAAGCACGCCTCCCCGGAGTGCCGCGCTGCCGTCGAGGATGCGCCATCGAGCTCCGCTAGCCAGTAGGGCGAAGAAAGCGTCCGACTTTAAGCTTTTGGATTGTACTCCCTGAGAATCCATACCTTGTACGAAGAACCTGCGCGCAGAAGGGTCGAATCGTGGCTAAGTTGCGCCCTTGATCCGTTTCGAGTCCGCTCAACGACGAAAGCGCGCCGCAACTAGCCCGACGAGTTCTTCTTGCCGGAAGCAACACCGCCAACGGGCTGCTGATGTCCCGCACTCAGCAAGTGTGTTTACACCGGCTGGTTCCCTGAAAGCGCGGGGGGGGGGGGGGGGAGGGGGGGTGAAAACGTACAAGGGAGGGAGTCAAGGGAGGAGCGTGGCTTCGCCGGACCACGAAAGACAGGAAAGCTAAGTCACCCGAGCTCGAGCGCATAGCTCTTTTCTTTAGTTTTGAGCGCTTATGTTATTTTCCTCGTACGTTCGTCCCTTGTACGTAAAACCCGTGCGCTGAGGAGCCAACTCATGGTTAAGTTGCGCCCTTGCTTTGTTTCCGAGTCCGCTCAACAATACAAGCGCGCTGCAACTGGCCCGAGGAGGTTTCTTGCCGGGTACAACACCGCCAGCAGGCTGCTGACGTCCCGCACTCAGCAAGTGTGTTAGCACCGGCAAGTTCCCTAGAAGCGTAGGGCAAAAACGTACAAGGGGTATAATGAAATCGAGGACGTAACATAGCAAGCCTTGCCATGGGACGTCCTTTGTATGAGAAACTTGGGCGCAGAGGAGCTAACTCGTGGTTAAGTTGCGCCCTTGCTTTGTTTCCGAGTCTGCTCAACAATGGAAGTGCACTGCAACTGGCCCGAGGAGGTTTCTTGCCGGGTACAACACCGCCAGCAGGCTGCTGACGTTCCGCACTCAGCAAGTGTGTTAGCACCGGCAAGTTCCCTGGAAGCGTAGAGTGTAAACATGCAAAGGGTGAATCATGGCATCGCATTGCCCAACTTGAGATTACGTTGCAAAGAATAACTTATTTCAGCGCTGTCTTAGTTATTTTTGTGACTGTAATAATAGCGGCAAGGAGAAACCAGAAGGGCGCACTGGCGAAGAGGCCCCGGCAGGCCGATTTCACTGGGGGCTGCGGCCGCCAAGATCCCTCACGGCAAGTCAGGGTCCCCGGGGGCTACAACGCTGGCGGCAAGGACAGAGCAAGGCGCACCAGCACCTTGGTCCCGACGGAGCCAAAGTTGCCGGGGGCTGCAAATATCGAGATTCACCCCCGGCAAGCCAGAGTCGCCGGGGGCTGCAATACCAGATAAGTTTTCCATCCCTCGTCATGCATCCTCTCGTGGGCTGGGGAAAGCGAGGCCGTACCTCTGAATGATCGTGCCTTGTACGAAAAGAACCTGTGCGTGGAGGAACCGACTCGTAGCTAGTCGCGCACCGACTGTTGTTTCGAGTCCGCTCGACAATTTAGGTGAACTGCGGCTAGCCCAACGACAAGGTTTCTTGTCGGCCGCGGCACCGCCGGCAGGTAACCAACTCGTAGCTAGTTGCCTTACTGTCGTTTCGAGTCCGCTCAACGACTTAAGTAAGCCGCAACTAGCTCCGCGACAAGGTTCCCTGTCGGTTGCAGTTCCGTTGCCGACGTTCCGCACTCGGCGCTCACGGCAAGGTGCCCGCGCCGGCAAGTTCGCTAAAAGCGTAGGGTGAAAACGTACAAGGCACGCAATCAAGTAAAAGACTCAATCCGGCAAGCTTTCCCCTCTTTTCATTAAAAAACATCCCAATTTAGTGTGAGTCCATGGAGGATGAAAAACATGATAGAGAGGATTACAAGCTTTAAGTACAGCTAAGGCCCGAAGGCTTACAAATTAAAAGATAAGGTGCCCGTAATCCCTCTCCTGTTTTCTCTTCAGGAGGTAGGTCAAGGAGGCCCCGACAAGAGAAGCTTGCCGGGGAGGGCGAAAGAAACGCCTAGGCGAGCTACGGGTGCCAGAAGACACCAAGAGAACTTCCCGGGGGCCGGCCAGGAGCTTGGCGGAGACGGAGGCGCCGGAGGCAGAGCTCGAAGACGGGGCGGCAGGACGTCAGCACGCTGTCGAGGGCACCTCGCCCTCATACTCCGGTTTGACGGCCTTGCCGCCACCCCTCTTCCTCTTCCGCCGCCTCCCTACGCCAGCCGCCCAAGGAGACGGCCCCGGGGAGTTCAGAAGGCCGGCGACCCGGATGATGGGGTCGCCGGTGGCGCGCGTGAGGCAGCGTCCGACGCCTAGTCGGACCCGCCGTCCTCGTCGTCGCTGTCGCTCCCCTCCTCGTCACTCTCGCTCGAGGAGGGACCTTCGCTATCGGAGGAGCTGTCCACGCAGCATCTCACGCGGATGCCGGAGTCCCCGAAGACCTTGACGGCGAGAAGGTTGCCCTCCATTAACTTAAAATGGAGGGTAAACCCCGCCGTCAAGCTATGGATGCGGGCGAATGTCTTCCACCCTCGGTCGAAGTACATCACGCCGGGGGCTGGGGATACGACACTAACTCGAGTGCCGCTAATCCCGCAGCCCCTCATGCGTAACTCCAGCATCTCAGGCGGGTCCGGCTCCATCGCGCTCGCAAACGGAGCCGGAAGCCGGAGGCGCCGACGAGGTGCCCGGCGCAGCTTGACGAAGAACTCCCAGGGGTCGTCCCCAATATGGAGCGCCTCGAGGAGAGGAGCCGCCGGCGGAGACGGGGGTGGCGCACCGCCCCGGCCGCCTCTTCCCCGAGCACCTTGGCCACGCCCTCGACCTCGTCCTCGGCCTCGCCCCCTCCCTCTTCCCCTCGCGGCCGGCTCCGCCACCGCAGGGGCGAGAGGGGGAAGGATGCGCTGTCTGGCGGCAACCCTCGCCGCCACCGACGAAGGGCCAGGGTTCCCTTTCTCCATGGCGAGTGGGAGAAAGGGGAGCAGAAGTTAAAAAGAAAAGAAGGAGGTGAAGGAGTGTGGGCTTCTGTGCCCCCCTCCCTGCCCTTTATAAAGGAGCAGGGTGGGAGCCCGGCCGCCCCGCTCGGCGAATCAAGGCACGGGAGAGCGGGGAATCGGTCCGTGACCCCAAGCGCATGGGAGCCGCGTGGCAGGGATGCAGCGCCGAGTGGACGGGTGAGGCGGCCTCGCCCCACCCCGTGAGCTTGGGAGCAGACGCCTCAAAAGCCGCACACTGGCCCCGTCCAGTAAATGCACCACGCCCCCACGCCTACCCCCGTTTAAGTAGGAGGGCGTGGGCCGTCCCCTTCATCATGGCTTGATGCATGCTAGCGAGGCTCAGCCCCGCATGCGCCGCCCACGTCGCCCATGATGCCGCGTCCGATGCGTGCTGTTGCGGGAGGACGCGGTGGAAGCGGAGTCCGATTTTGTGCGGACCCAGGCCACGCGTGCCCGTGCACTGTTTTGGGCCTGGCCCAACAACGCTCGGCACCGTGTATGGCCCAGGCCCGGGGGCTACTATCGGTGTACTAAAGTAGGGGGGGTACCTTAGTACCCCGAACTTGTGCACGGGCAGTCGCAGCGACCCGCGGCGGGGCTTGCCGGGTGTCCGCCAAGATCCTCCGCGGCTACTTTGATGCCATCCAAGAACAGAATACTCAAGCTAAAGCCCCGGCAAGAGGAGCTTGCCGGGAAGGCCAGCCAAGGTCCCGAGGAGCTTGCCGGGAAGAAAGGCACCTCCAGAAGACTTGCCGCGGCGCCCCGCGCATCCCGGTAAGGCCCAACGGCCGGCAAGCTTGCCGGCCCGACAAGAGGAGGACCGCGGCAAGGCACTTGCCGCGGCAAGATTGCCAACCAAACTCCAGCACATCCGGCGACGTGTCATCACAAGGCCGTCCCAAAGGCACGTGGCGAGGCACTACACAGCCATGCAGAGCAAGGTGGCAAACGGAGCTGACAGAAACGCCATCGTGGCAACCGGTGGCTCACTTGACGATCGCCTCCTTGCACTGTTGGGGCGACCGGACGGGCATTAAATGCCCCTGTCCCCTGCCGCCAGAGTTAGGTAGGGGACACTGTTGGTCACTGTTACACCAACCTGCGTTTTTACCTTTCTACCCCCTCTTCTTACGCTGCCACCTGTTGGTGCCCCCTTTAGACTATAAAAGGGAGGCCCATGCGCACGTAGAAGGGGTTCAGCGGGTTTTGGGTTCGGTTAGGTTCGGTTCGGTTCGGTCGTTCAACACACACACACACCGCTCCACCGTGCGCTCGTATTCGAGCAAGGTCAAATAACAACACAAAGCAGCAGTAGGGGTTTTATCTCTCCGGAGAGCTCCGAAGCTGGGTAAAAATCTTCGTCTCCCTCACCCCATCGCGCGCCCGGGACCTCGATCCGCTCTGCGCGCGGCCTCCGCCCCCTCGCCGAACCAGAAAGGGCCCCCCCGTGCCCCATAGGTGCTCGGCGGCCACAGAGAGCCCCGACAAGACTTGATCATCTTCATCCTTGTTCACGCGCCGGTGCATGGCCACTTGCTCAATAGCTTCCATTTCATCTTCACTCATTGAGTCGTAGGTGCCATCGTCGTTGAGGATCATGGTGCGCTTGTTGGTGCATTGGAAGGACTTGTGGCCTCGTCCGCCACATGTGAAGCACTTGATTGAACTTGTCTTGATGGTCTCATCGGTCGGAGTATAGGAAGAAGCACGCGGCTTGTAGTTGCTTGTAGTAGGAGGAAGACGACTTGAACTTGATGAAGGTTTCTTGTATGTTGTCTTGTCATCGTTGCTTGGAGAAGGCTTGGTTGAAGTAGATGTTGGAGGAGTTGTTGAAGCTTGATTTTTGGAGAAGACGTATGTCTTGGATGAGTACTTGGCGTACTTGAAGTCGTATTGCACTTGACGTTCCGCCTTGGTCGCTTGATGCACTAGCTCGATGAGGTTGGAGTAGGCTTGGAAGTCGGCGATCTTCTTGATGGGATGATTGAGTCCATTCAAGAATCGTGCCATTGTTTGCTCATCATCTTCCTTGACATTGGCTCGAATCATGGCTATCTCCATTTCCTTGTAGTATTCTTCAACACTCTTTGTTCCTTGCTTGAGGAGTTGTAGCTTCTTGAAGAGATCACGGTTGTAGTAGGTGGGCACAAATCATGCTCGCATGACATCCTTCATTTGAGCCCAAGTGGTGATTGGAGGGTCACCTCTTGCTTCTCGGCGCTCAAGGACTTGTTCCCACCATATGAGCACATAGTCTTGGAACTCAAGTGATGCCATTGCGATCTTCTTCTCTTCCTCATAGTTGTGCAAATGAAAGATTTTGTCGACCTTCAATGCCCATGAGAGGTACTCTTCCGGATCATTGCTTCCATTGAACTTGGGCATTGTGAATTTGAGTTTCCCATAGTGTTGCTCTTCATTTTGATAGTGGTTGCGGTATCGCTCTTGCCTTGGAAAATCCTCGATTGCTTGTTCCTCATGATGTCGTTCTTGGCATGGAGGAGGGTCTTGAAGCACGTGTTCCACTTGATGTCGCTCTTGTTGCGCTTGAGGTTGAGGTGGAGCTTGACGAGCTTGTGGAGGAGCTTGAGAAACTTGATGGTGCACACGTGGTTGATAGTTCCTCTCTTGTATTTCTTCTTGAAGGGCTTCCTCTTGATTGCGCCGTTCGCGATTGCGGTTGGCGATGGCTCGACTTGATTCTTGAAGGGCACGTTCCGCCTCAAGAGCTTGTGCTTCACGTTGTTGTTGTTGAAGACGTTGGGCCTCGGCGTCTTGTTCCTCTTGGTGTAGACGCGCTCGTTCTTCTTCTTCTTGACGACGCAAACGTTGTCGTTCTTGAGCTTGAGCAAAAGCGACTTGATTTGCTTGATGACGAGGGACTTGCTCGTCGACTTGCTCTTGTGAATGCTTGTCGTGTAGTGTATCTCGAGATGCATGACGGTCTTGACGCGCGGCTCGTCGAAGAATGGTCGATGACGGTGTACTTGAGCCGGAGAAGGTGTCGTCGGAGTGGCGACTTGAGTGGCTCCGTCTTGAGTAGGAAGAAGTTGAAGGAGGCCGGTTGACCAACAAAGCTCGTATCTCGTCCATTCTTGCATCGTTCTCTTGCTTGTGCGCGTCGAGCTTGTTGTCGAAGTAGTCACGTGTACGTTGCTCGGAGAGTCGTAAGTCGGTGGCGAGGTTGTCGATGCGGTCGTTCATTGCTTGTTGCTCTTGATGGAGAGCTCGTTGTGCACCAAAGAGGTGGCTCTTGGTGACAAAGGATGACATGTCGTCGTCTTGCTCGATGAAGAGTGGGTTGGTAGAAGAACTTGGCCTATCCATCATAAGAGAGTGGTGGTGAGTAGGAAAATGAGAGAGCAAAACCAAAGTTACCTTTTCCAAAGATTGTGTATGTAACAAGTACGATCCCACGCGATGTTACAATAGGGGAATTGGTACCAGGAATTGTTTCTCACACCTACAATTAAATGGTCTATGGAGGAGCTTGGTTAGGAAAGGCACAAATAATTCAAGCAAATGTTAGTCAGGATGTTGATAAAGTTGAGAAGATTCACAAATGGCAAATAAGACAAATAGATCAACCTCCCAAGATAACACGAGGAACACACACACGGAAGATAAATGGGATCCGCACAACCAAGGGATGAGCTCGATGATATCGATACATGGGAAAAGCTCTTGTCGTACGGATACTAGAGAGACGCTAGCTCGATTGCACTAATGGGCTAGATACGCTAGTGCACCAACCTAATAGAGAATCTACTCGTCTCACTATCCCAAGTATGCTTATGTATGTGGTGACCAAGATGATGCACGAATGCGAAGGCTCAATGCTATTGCTTACAAGCTCTTTGCTTTTCTTCTCTTTTGCTTAAAAGCTTTTCTCACTTTTTTTTCAACTATGCCATGATGCTTGATATGCGAGCCACACAACAAGGTAACAAGTAGTAGATACACGGGATGGACGAAACACTAAATGGTGCACTAAGACGTGGCCCGGCAATACTCAACAAGCTAGTCTCGATGGGTAAGCTACGCAAAATGGCTCGAAGCTATCAAGTTAATGGCAAGGGGTACAAAGTGTCGTCGAGGTTACCGTCCTTGCTTACGGTCGAAGATGATCTTGTCGAAGCCGAAGTGTTGTTCGAGTCGATGATTGGTGGCGATGATGATACCAAGTTGCGCCTAAGTAGCCGAAACACCTTAGGACACAAGAGAAATCGCAACCGAACACTCAACAAACACGTGGAATGGTGTGGAAGAACTCAAGAGGTGGTGGTGAAACAAAAGAAGAAAAACAGAAAAATGGCCAAAAGTTTCTGGATAGCCCATGTGCACGGGGTCCCAATGGCCCGTGTGCACGGGGTCTCCCGAGAGCGGATGAACTTCTGTGATTTCGTGGTAATTGCAAGTTTTTGGCCAAATTTCAGTTGGGGATGGGTGGGGATGATGGTGGAGGTGTAGATGCACTTGCCAAACACCAAATTCGTGGATCAAATCAACCAAATCTCACAAGATCAACAAATTGCAAGAAAATTTTTTTTGGGGCTATTTTTGGTGGGGATTTTCGGATTAGGACGAAAAACAACAAAATCAAGCTGGAAAGTGGAAGGTAGGGACTCCAAGTTGTGAATCAACGTGGCTCATGATACCATATGATGTAGGGTAGAACCCTAGGAAGGACCTTTTCACACTTGGAGGGGGAGAATGGAGGGAAATCACAAGAACAACAAGAACACAAAGATGAACACAAAGAGGCAATCACTCCAACAATTCCCGATTACACATCCACTAGAGTAACAACACAAGATCCACAAGTCTCAAACACAATCAAAGGAAAGATACAATGGCAAAGTTCATCCCAAATCCAAAGGAAGAGGGGTCTTGGTGGTAGTCTTCTCCCAATGGAGGTCCTGAAATCCTCAAGGATTCTTCCCTATGGGGTCTTGATCCTCAAAGAGGGAAGGTAATGGAGCAAAGCTCACCAAGATCTCATCTAATACTTTGCAAACCCTAAACATGGCCCTAGGTACGGAATATATAGGCTTGGGGTCGAAGGAGGAGAAGTGGAGCCGAAGGAGTCATCTCAGCCGCCCATCCTGGGAGGCCCGTGCGCACGGGGTAAGTTGGGCCCGTGCGCATGGGGGTCCCATGGGCACGGTACAGGCCCGTGCGCACGGGGTGCTCCAGCGCCGGGTTCCTGTGTAGTCCGTGGGCACGGGGTCTTGGGGGCCCGTGCACACGGGGTCACCTGGGACTTGTTGTCTTGCTGCTGTTGCACTCCGTCTTGATCCTTGTGGCCTTGGGGTGGTTCTCCTTCTTCTTGGGGATGCTCCTGAGCTTCTTGGTGATGTTCCACTTCATACCTAAGGAGGCATAGCATATTTTGGTGAGGTAGTAGACATGTTCCATTTGTGTCCATATGCAAGTCTAGTAGGAAGGAGTTCACCTTGGTTTCCAAAGCACGTGCTCTAGCTCTTGTCATGGGTCCTTGTGGGGTTGGATGTGTTGATGTAGAGTCCATGGGGATGATGGAAGGATGCTCCGCATCAGGAAAGGGAGAGAACGACCGGTTCCTTGTAATTCCTTCGATTCGTAGGTATCGCTCGGTTCCGAATCTCAGCGGAATATTCGGCCGCAGGGAACGAGTGGGTTCCATCCCAGTTAAGAACTAAATGCTGGAACGAGGCCCAGGAGCGGGTCCATCCCATGACATTCCGGTTGGTGACAGGAAGCAAACACACCCTTAGAGCATGAGCAATGGTAGCACTAGAATGGTGTGGTCTCAAGTTGTCCACATAGTTAAAGTTAAATGAAGCTATTGGTTTGTGCCACACTCATCCAATGCAAGCTACTCCCTGTGATATCATCATATTTTGCTCCTTTTGTCTTTACGCTCTCTTCCAGCACCTGCCACCTCCCCTCCCTGTGAGAAATCCTTCTCTATCTTACCTTTTTTAGCCGGGGATGCAGCCTCCTCTGCAGGATCCCACTTTGGTTTTGAGGCTATAGCTTTTATGCCAACGCATCATCCGAGCCGAGTTGGCACATGGGGCATCACCCTTGAGGCAGCGCATTGACCATGCCCTTATAAAACTGAGCACCTTTCCGACCCTCTCACATCATTAGCCTCGGGCTAGCCTCCTCGTGCATCGTTGTGGTAGCCATCGTCCAACTGCCTCGTGCTCTCAACGTCCTCGCCGCACAACAGCCTTCCTCGGTGGCTTGGGCCTGAGGCCAGCGGGGAGGACCTAACTTTGATCTGTGCGGACAACCCCTGTCAGTGCCGCACTAGTCCCGATGCACGGCAGCGATGCGGTAGGGCTGTGTGGGAAGGGGGGCTGGGGGCGCCGAGATCCAACGCTGCGCTCCCCCTCTCACTCTTTGGCAATCAAGGGTTAGCCGCGGATGTGGGGCGGCGGCGGCACGTGGTCAGGCGGGGCGGGCTGTGGCACGAGGCGGAGATGGGATTGGGAGGCAACCAGGCAGGGCCATGCGGGTGCCAGTTTTTTTATTTCACCTTTACTGGTTCGCATTGACATTGACTTATAATGTAGACTGTGGGTTGAATAAATAAAACATCAGGGATCTTTGTGTAAAAAGGACGCGACGGTGAACCCGGAGACTCAATCTGTGCTTTATTATTATAGGGAGAGATTTCGGCCGTCCCTAAACACCCTTGGCGGCAATTAGGGTTAGGTGGATACGAAGGCGTCCACCGATCTCCTTGGCGGGGCGCACTGGTAAGCACGGGGACGATGGCAACATCAGCCACCGGCAAGGGATGGCAACACAGTGGCACTCTCTCGGCGCGCTCAGCACGGGCGCAGATGGAGCAGACGCTTGGGAAACTCGACATCTCTGAAGAGGAGGCAACGCCGCTGGTGATCGACGACTCCGACGAGGGTGTACTGGAGAAGTGGCTGCTGGCGGAGAAGGTTCTATACCGCAACCTATTCCACATCAACACCATCAGTAATGCCCTTCGACCAGCTTGGGTAACCCTAGGGGGCTGGTTTTCAGGCCACTTGGGGAGAACATGTTTGCTGCTGAGTTTGAGTCCAAGCGGGATCGCGTCCGCGTGTGGGAGGCTCGCCCTGGCACATCAGTAAGCACGCTGTGATCCTAGAGGATTTCGAAGCACATATGCAGCCGTCGGAGCTCAAGTTTGATAGGTTGCCAATCTAGATTAGGGTAGTTAACCTGCCCTACAATTTGAGAAACAATAACTAGGGTTTGGCAATTGCCAAACAAGTAGATAAACAAAGCATCCATTGTCAAGATCGATCCGGTGGACTAGAGGGGGGGGGGGGGGGTGAATAGGCGGTTTTTACAAATTTGTTCCTGAGGAATTTCTAGGTGAAGAAATTCCTAAGTAACGACACACTAGCAACGGAATAAGTACTCATGTATAAGCATAACATAGCAATAGCATAGTCATCATGATGAAATGAAAACAAACACAGAGTACAGAAAGCATGATAACAGGATAAGCAGGCTGAAGACTATGTGACTGAAGAAATAGGATTGAGGAAATAGAGAAAGTCTTCAGTCAAAGTCTTCAAACAGTAATGATCAGATTCATCAACACATGAATGAGGAAATGAAAGGGTTGAGGAAATGGAACCAGTTGACTTGGTGAAGACAATGATTTGGTAGACTAGTTTCAACTGCTGTGACAGTTGTACGTCTGGTTGGAGCGGCTGAGTATTTAAACTCGAGGACACACAGTCCCGGACACACAATCCTCACCGTATTCTCTTTGAGCTAAAGTCACACAGACCTTGCCCAACACTCATGGTAAGTCTTCACAGGTGACTTCCAAACCTTCACAAACTTGGTCACTCGGCGATCCAATTCCTCTTGGATGCTCAGACCATGACACCTAACTGTCTAGAGGATACACAGTCCTCAAAGGTAACAAGCGTCGGTTCCACACAGGAACAATCTCTTTAGTGATGCTCAATCACTTTGGGTTTGTGGGTGTTTGGGCTTGGCTTCCTCACTTGATGATTTTCGCTCAAAGTCCTCGGAGGATGGGATGCTCTCAATGACAAGTGTCAGTTTCTCTCGGAGCAGCCAACCAGCTAGTGGTTGTAGGGGGCAGCTATTTATAGCCTAGGGAGCAGCCCGACATGATAAGACATAAATTCCCTTCAACGATATGACCGTTAGGTGGTAGGATATTTTGGACAGCTAGCGCGTAGCACAGCAACGGTCGGATTTGAGGTATCAAATTCCTCAGGGCTATCATGTTCCTCACTGTGTAGGCAATCCGCAATGGCAAATTCCTAACTCCTTAGTCAGAACAAATTCCTCAGAGACCAGAATATCTTCGTCTCTGTCACTGAAGAAATTGACTGAACTGATATGAGATTTCCAATGGCTTCACTCGAAAGGATTGGGTAGGTGTAGGATTTTGAGATGAGCATCACTTGGAAATCAGTTCCCTTAGTATTACCTCGGCCCCCTTTAACAGTACGGTGTTTCCTATGACGCAAGAAAGAGAAAATGAAACTACGAAAACAAAAGTCTTCACGCTTCATAATCCTCGCATGAATATCCAAGTCTTGAAGGTCACACCAATTTCTTCACTTTCAAAATCTTCAGGAGAACCAAAGTCTTCAGCTGAAGACATACATTTTTAGGGGTCGACATTCATTGTAAATATCAAACTCCTCATCGACTTATAGAGCCTGTGTACACTCACAAACATATTAGTCCTTTAACCTATAAGTCTTCAATACACCAAAATCACTAAGGGGCACTAGATGCACTTACAATTCAGCAAAGAGGGCCAAAGTGGATTGCTATGACATCGAATATGAACAGATACCCCATTTTTGCTTCTCTTGCGGCAGACTGGGACATTCAGATCTATTTTGTCATACGCCTGGGAAACGGGATGCGAACGGGGAGCTTCCATTCAGTGCTAGACTATGGGCATCTAATGAGCGGAAGAAAAATGTTTCTGAGGAGAACTTGTCGAAGGAGAAGCAAGATACACAACATAGCACAAGGGAGTCACTATCGGCGAGCTCAAATCAGAAGAATGGGGCCGAGGTAACATCTCCAATTAAGCAGCAAACTCGGCATAAGCAGAAGGGAGGACCACATAATACTCAAGTTTATCGCAAGGTGGTGTAGACCCCGCTAGCCATCAAGGAGCATGGAGAACCTGTGGCGGATACTGAACTCATGATGGAGAAGGCTGCGTTGGGAGAGAACGACACTGAAAAGCTAGGTGATGTCTTTGTTGAAAGAGACCCTAAGAAGAAGAAAGCAACACCACCATCATCTGAAACCTCGGCAGCGGCTGCTAGTCAGCCCTGCCCGAGTCAATGAGTGCTCTTAGTTGGAACTGTCGAGGGCTTGGGAACCCTGGGTCAGTTCGGGAGCTTCGTAAGATTGTGAAGTAGGAAGGCCCCGCCCTTCTGTTTGTCATGGAAACTAAAATAAAGGGTAAGCATGTGGAAGATCTCAAGTTTACTTTAGGCTTTTCCGGTTGTTTTGCCGTCAATAGCGACGGGCTTAGTGGAGGTATTGGCCTTTTCTGGTCAAAGGATGTTGATGTTACTTTGGAAAACTATAGTAAGTCTCATATTGATGTGAAAGTCGATCATAATAATAAAAGTTGGCATTTCACGGGGTTCTACGGGGAGCCAAGGGTGGAAAATAGACACCACAATTGGCGTTTTTCCGTACTTTGTTTGCTATTCAGCATGAAGCATGGATGTGCATGGGAGATTTCAATGAAACATTGCATACCGAAGAGCATTTTTGAGAGAGGCAAAGGTGTCCCGTCTTACGATGAGATGGTGATTATCGTTTCGGAGGAGTAGACTTTGACGATCCGACTACGTACGTCCGAGGACGTCGCGCCTTAGCAATCGCTAAACCAAGTCCGAGAGGTTATTGACCACGCCGGAGCACGATCAACCTGATCACGAGGGTCTATTTCCTGCGAGCAAACGAAGAACAAGCAAGAAACTGAGATTGCAATATGGATATTGCGAATATAAGATGAAAGCTTTATTGATCAAGATGGGGTTCTGTGACATCTTGGTCTGGTCGTTGAACACAAACGAAGTACACTAAGTTGCAGCTATGGCAAACTTTTAATCTAAACAAAACCCAAAGTCTAAACGGTGCCCTAAGGGCTGTATATATGGAGGAAGAGGGGGGGGGGGAGGGAATTTCGTGTCCCTTGGTGGAGGGGTCCTAAACCAACCCTATCTCTTGTTTCCCCACACATACGGACTCTAAAAATAGCCTATACTTATGTATTTCGAAATTACATGGGCCTGGCCCAATAAAAAGGTGACGCAACACCTAGAATAGCCTCTGGACGAAATTAATGAAGTGTCATCTTGTATATTTCGTCCAAGGCTTCATGAACTCATTATGGTGGCTTCAAAGTCCTGAAATCATCATTTGTAACTCTGTTCTTGTTCCCTTTGCGCATGCCATCATCTCCATGCTTGGTCTTGCTCCAGTGTTCATCCCTCTTATCCATGCCAGGTCCTTCATTTGTAAGCAACACAAATGTATCCAATTTAGGCAGCATCATATTCTCATGAACATTAGAATCATCACCAAGAAACGAAAGTACCTGATAATTTAATTGGCGTGTGCGAGCTCTAGTAATTGGTCCAGTATATGTAGCAGTAGGGGTTGTGGGTGTAATAATGGTATTGATGTCCTCATCATCCTCCCCTTCTTGAAATGAAGTCGTCCTCGACGGAAGCTCATCTTCCTCACCCAAATAAGGCTTCAAATCTGCAATGTTAAAAGTGGGACTAACCCCAAAATATGCAGGCAGCTCAAGTTTATATGCATTATCATTTATTTTCTCTAACACCTTAAAAGGTCCGTCAGCACGTGGCATTAGCTTTGATTTGCGCAAATCAGGAAATCTACCCTTACGCAAATGTAACCAAACAAGATCTCCAGGTGCAAACACAACATGTTTTCTACCCTTATCTCCAGCAAGTTTATATTTAGCATTCATACGCTCAATGTTTTCCTTAGTTAACACATGCATTTTTAAAAACAATTCAGCACATTGTTTAGCATCAAAATTAACCTTCTCCGAAGATGGAAGAGGCAACAAATCAATAGGTGCACGAGGTAGGAAACCATACACAACTTCAAAAGGGCACATCTTAGTAGTAGAATACAATGAACGATTATAAGCAAATTCAATATGAGGCAAGCATTCCTTCCACATTTTCTTATTATTCTTCAAAACATCCCTAAGCATAGACAATGTTCTATTGACTACTTCAGTTTGTCCATCAGTTTGGGGGTGACAAGTAGTACTAAAAAGCAGTTTAGTCCCCAACTTAGCCCATAAACATCTTCAAAAGTGGCTAAGAAATTTAGTATCACGATCTGAAACAATAGTATTTGGCACACCATGTAAGCGAATAATTTCACGAAAAAACAAATCGGCAACATTAACAGCATCATCGCTTTTATGACATGGTATAAAGTGTGCCATGTTCGAGAATCTATCCATGACAACAAATATGCTATCCCTCCCCTTCTTTGTTTGAGGTAAACCTAAAACAAAGTCCATAGATATATCCTCCCAAGGAAAACTAGGTACATGCAAAGGCATATATAAACCATGAGGATTGAGTCGTGACTTAGCTTTTTGACATGTAGTGCAGCGAGCAATAAAACGCTCAACATCCCGTCTCATCTTTGGCCAAAAGAAATGTGTAGCAAGTATATCCTCCGTCTTCTTCATGCCAAAGTGTCCCATTAATCCTCCTCCATGCACCTCCTACAACAACAAAAGACGAACGGAGCTAGATGGAATGCATAACTTGTTAGCACGAAACACAAATCCATCATTAACGACAAACTTGTTCCACATTCTTCCTTCTTTACAATTATGCATTACATCTTTAAAATCAGCATCATGCACATATCTTCGATGGTCTTCAAACCAAAATTTTTGAAGTCAAGTTGTGAAAGCATAGTATAGCGACGAGACAATGTATCAACAATAACATTTTCTTTACCCTTCTTGTGTTTAATGACATAAGGGAAAGTCTCAATGAATTCAACCCATTTAGCATGTCGAGGATTCAGTTTAGCTTGACTTTTAATATGTTTCAAAGATTCATGATCAGAATGTATAACAAATCTTTGGGCCATAAATAATGTTGCCATGTTTCTAAAGTCCGAACAAGAGCATATAATTCTTTATCATAAGTAGAATAATTTAGACTAGGCCCACTCAATTTTTTAGAAAAGTATGCAACAGGTTTGCCATCGTGTAATAACACACCTCCTAATCTAATTCCACTAGCATCACATTCAATCTCAAAAGTCTTATTAAAATCAGGAAGTTGGAGTAAAGGAGCATGTGTCAACTTATCTTCCAATACCGTGAATGCTTCTTCCTGTGCGGTACCCCAAACAAAAGGCACATCTTTCTTTGTAAGCTCATTGAGAGGTGCAGCAATGGTGCTGAAATCTCTCACAAAACGCATATAGATTACAGCGAGGCCAAGAAAACTCCTCACTTGTGTGACCGTTTTGGGCTGCGGCCAACTCTCAATAGCTTCAATCTTGGCTTTATCAACTTCAATTCCCTGTGGAGTAACAACATAGCCAAGAAAAGATACTCGGTCAGTGCAAAAGGTGCACTTCCCAAGGTTACCAAACAAACATGCATCACGTAGAGCAATAAAAACAACACATAAATGTTCCAAATGTTCCTCCAAAGATCTGTTATAAATCAATATGTCATCAAAGTAAACTACCACAAATCGTCCAATGAAAGCACGTAAAACTTTGTTCATTAATCTCATGAAAGTACTAGGTGCATTAGTTAACCCAAAAGGCATGACTAACCACTCATATAATCCAAACTTGGTTTTAAATGCTATTTTCCATTCATCTCCCAATTTCATACGAATTTGATGGTATCCACTATGCAAATCAACTTTGGAGAATATTGTAGAGCCACTCAATTCATCAAGCATATCATCTAGCCTAGGAATAGGATGACGATAACGAATTGTAATATTATTAATGCCTCTACAATCAACGCACATACACGAAGTACCATCCTTTTTCGGCACTAAAATGATAGGAACAACACAAGGACTAAGGGATTCGCGCATATAACCTTTGTCGAGCAGCTCCTATACTTGACACATAATCTCCTTCGTCTCCTCTGGATTGATACGGTATGGTGCACGGTTGGGTAATGGTGCATCGGAAATTAAGTCAATCTGATGCTCAATCCCTCGAATGGGAGTTAATCCCAGTGGCACGTCTTGTGGAAAGACATCGGCAAACTCCTGCAAAATGTTAGTGACAGCAGGAGGCAAAGAGGAAGGCACGTCGTCGAATGAAAATAATGCCTCTTTGCACAAAAAAGCATAACAAATAGATTTGCTTAAATCTAGCTCATCAATATCAGATTTGGTGGCAAGTAAACATGCACTTTTCAATTTAATTTCAGAAATAACACTAGATGGTTTATTATTAGGCTTCATTTGTTGCTCAAATTCTTTTGCCACAATCTGATTTTCACTCTTATGTTTCTCCTGTTTTGCTTTACTAGCTCTATTAATATCATCTTTCAAAATGGAATCAGGAGTCATAGGAAGCAAAGTAATATTTTTATCCTTATGAACAAGAGTATACTGATTGTTTCTACCATGGTGTACAGAATCTGTATCAAATTGCCGTGGTCTACGAAGTAATAAGGAACATGCTTGCATAGGTACCACATCACAATCAACATAATCAGCATATGTAGAGATACTAAAATGCACACGAACAGTACGTGTTACCTTAACCTTGCCGTTGTTGTTGAACCATTGGATGTAGTAAGGATGTGGATGTGGTCTTGTGGTGGGAGATAGCTTCTCCATCATCTCCATGCTAGCCAAGTTGTTGCAGCTCCCTCCATCTATGATGACGTGAACAGAACGTTCCTTCACAACTCCCTTTGTATGGAATAAATTATGCCTCTGATTTTGCTTAGCTTGTGTAACCTCCACACTCAAAACATGTTGATCAACTAAACATTCATACCTGTCAGCGTCTTCAGGAGCCATGTATTGCGTCTCATGATCAGAATCATCTCAACCATGTTCTTCACGTGTAATAAGAGCCAAAGTCTCCTCATCATAGTCACTAGTGGACTCATACCCACCATCCTCAGTAGCAATCATCACAGGCTGAGATGTCACATCCCTAGTTCTGGTATGACCTAGACTAGCTAGTCATGTGTGCATCATGTTTAAATTCCATTTAAATTTGAAATGGGGAATTGTGAAACCC
This sequence comes from Triticum timopheevii, assembly GCA_963921465.1. Lineage (NCBI taxonomy): Eukaryota > Viridiplantae > Streptophyta > Magnoliopsida > Poales > Poaceae > Triticum > Triticum timopheevii. The sequence goes on from OY997266.1 coordinate 245,773,670, forward strand.
TCAGAATCATCTCTAAAATGGCCCAAACAAAAAGTGCTCCAAAAAGGTCCAAGAAAATGCTCATGTTGCTCTCTGAAAATACTGGACAAAGATAAAAATCAAACCAATATTTTTGGGAGCTCATAAGTATTTATTTTGGGCATTTGGAATTAATGCATAATTATTTGCATTGGATATATAAATGTTATATATATATTATATGTCCAAAAATTATGCCATTTGTTGAGGAGCTCTGGAATAATGCCACTGGTTCCTACAAAAATGGGCATAAGGAAATAAAATGATTTAGTATTTTTCTTAAATCAAAACAAATGTCAGAAAATAGAAAAGAAAAAGAAAGGGAGAAACCCACCTGCACTTACCTCCCTGTGCAGCCGGGCACTGTGCAGCCCAACGACCTAACAGGCTGGCCCAGCCAACTGGCACTGCCAGTCGTCGTCTCCACCGCGCCAGGAGGACGCCGAGCACGCGCTCACCGCACGCGGCCACACGCCCGGCCACCTCCTGCCTCCCTGCTTGCTCCGCGACTTCCCGCAGCGTCGCCACGTAGCCCCCGACCTCTCTCGCACTCTCCCTCGCCCTCGTCCCCTTCTCTGTCTCTCTCTCACGCGCACGGCCGAATGCCACCGCCGCCACCGGCCACCGTTGCCACGCCCACAGCCACGGCCGCGCCTTCCCGACGCGCTCCACAGCTCCTCCGAGACCCCCTCTCCCTCCTCGTCGAGCCACGCACCTCCGGACGGCCTCCATCGTCGCCACCGTCGTCTTCTTCATCGCCGGCCACCGTAGATCTCCACCGCCCGCACGTCGCCGTCCGGCCGTCCCCGAGCCCGCTTCGACGCCCGCTGCAACCGCTGTGAGCTTCTGCTCCTCCTCCCCCTCTCCGTTCTCGCCCCCGCACACCGCAGCTGCATCCCGGCTCGCGCCCGAACACCGGCCGCCGCCACGAGCTCTGCTCCGGCGAGCTCCGGCCACCCTGCGCCCTCCCGTCGCCTCCGCTGGATGCGGACGAGCCCGGGCTACGCCCCGGTGCTCTCAGCCTCCGCCCCCATGCATCGCAGCGCTGCGCCCGCCCTCGGCCGAACTCCGACCGCCGCCCCGAGCTCCGCTCCGGCGAGCTCCGGCCGTCCCCGCCTCTCCTACTTACTCCAGATGACGCGGACGAGAGCTGGCTCCTCGCCAGTGGTCTCCGCCGTCCAAATGGTCGCCGTAGGGCGAAATCTGAGGCCCTCCGCCGCGCCTGGCCTCGCCGGCGTCGAGTCGCCGGCAGGTTTGACCTGTTCGACCCGGGGTTTGACCTCCCTGGGGTTAACACACGTGGGCCCCGCCCCTGACTAGATTAGTTTAGGACTAATTACCCCTGCTGACACTGACCAGTGGGCCCAGTGCCACTAATCCTCTAATTAAGATAAAACTAACCCCCTGTTTAACCGTGAAAAATGCAAGCTTTCCATCTGTACTAGTTTCATGCATGTCAAACCAACTTATACCTACTGTATAAGTGAAACACTAAAATGGCTTATATAAAGAACTTATCTTAGAGTTGCATTTGAACCTTTGGTTCAAATGGACTTCAACCTAATGAATGCTAGTTGCATTAGCTCACACAACATCACATCTTCATGCCATGTTCATGCATCATATTGTTGCATATGCTTGTGTATTAATTGTTGGCACCGTTCCTTCTCGATAGGTCTTGCTCCGGAGACCGTTCCAGAGTGCCTGTCTGAGGAGCAGTGCCTTCCTTGTTGATCTGCCAGGCAAGCAAACCCCCCCTTGTTCATTTCGATACAATCCTACTCTCTCGCTCCTGCTCTCAGTTATTGCATTAGGAAAACAACGATTCATCTGCTACTTTGTGCTGCGGTAGTTGAACCCATTCCTCTGCATGACTTGTCATTACCACAGTAAATAGTTGAAACCCACTAGCATGTGTAGGAGTTGATTGAGCCATGTTGTGTTCCTACCATGCTATGCCTGCTATTGCCTAGAGTTGTGTCAGGTCTGATTCATTGGGAATGAATTGGAGTGTTACGATGTGTTCTGATGCTGAGAGTGAAGTGTGTGAACACGATTTGGTAAAGGTAGTGGTGAGAGGCCATGTAGGAGTACATGGTGGGTTGTCTCACTGGAACCGTCCTTAAGCACTGAGTTCTATGTATGTTGTCCAATGACTCGATACTACCACACATTGGGATCCTTAATTGACTCTCTCGACTTATTAACCAACTTGATCTCTGTCCAGGAGTCGCAACTAGTTTCTGGTGTTTGTAGATAGTGTTAGTAGTCTACCAAGTGGCACCCGACCAGGTGGGCTTGGGACAGACTAGGCACAAGTGGCACGGTGTACCAAGCGTAGATCCATCCGGCGAGGTGGGCTTGGGAACCCTGCACACATCATTTGGGGCCGTGAGCGACACCCCGGCCGGATCTCCTTGCGGATGGAACCCGAATAGGCGATAAACCTAGGCTAGAGTCTTATGTGGTTAGTCAGGTCGTGGCCGACACCCTCGCCAGGCTTCCGCTTGAAGGTTGCCGAGATACATGACGTGTACATGGCGGTAAGCAGCGAGAGCGTGTGTGAAGAAGTACACCCCTGCAGGGTTAACATGATCTATTCGAATAGCCGGGTCCGCGGTTATGGACTTCTTGGATGCTTACATGGTACATAGAAAACTTGAAGTGGATACTCTAAAATGCTCAAGACAAGTGTGAGTGCTATGGATGGCCTTCTCGTAGGGAGATGGGGATGAATCCATAGTAGTGTATTGTGTGGTGATTAGTGGACTCGTGTGCGCCATATCACCTCAAAGAAGTTCTGGTAGTCATAGAACAGGATAGCCACAGAGTCAAAGCTGGCTTGCTGCAACTAAACCCCACATTACTCTCTTGATACAAATGCATGTATGATAGGATCTGATGTAAGTCTTGCTGAGTACCTTTGTACTCATGTTGCTTTATTTATGTTTTTGCAGCGGAGACTTCGGTCTTACTAGTGTTCTCGTGGACTTCGACAAGTAGCTTGTACCTCAGCTACGATCTTGATCGGATGTTGTAGATAGTCAGGCTCTTTAGCCTTTTTCATTTGTAGATGTCTGTACCCAGACATGTAATGCTTCCGCTTGTTGCTTGTTTGCTCTGATTGTTGGGTCATGTGACCCCTGTTTGTAATAATGCTATGATGGCTCTTTGAGCCTTATCTATATGAGTTGTTGAGTTATGCTGTGATGCCATGTTGTACAGCACATACTTGCATGTTATGCGTACGTGTAATGTGTATTGCTATGTGTGGGATCTGACTATCTAGTTGTTTATCCTTAGTAGCCTCTCTTACCGGGAAATGTCTCCTAGTGCTTCCACTGAGCCCTGGTAGCTTGCTACTGCTCCGGAACACTTAGGCTGGCCGGCATGTGTCCTTCTTCGTTCCTGTGTCTGTCCCTTCGGGGAAATGTCACGCGATGAATACCGGAGTCCTATTGGCCCGCTACAGCCCGGTTCACCGGAGTCCTGTTAGCCCAGTGCTACAGCCTGGATTCACTCGCTGATGACCGACACGTTCGATGCTGGGTCATGGATGCCTGTCCCTGTAAGTTTGTGCCACTTTGGGTTTACGACTAGCCATGTCAGCCCGGGCTCCTTATCATATGGATGCTAGCGACACTATCATATACAGAATCATCTCATGATCAGAATCATCTCAACCATGTTCTTCACGTGTAATAAGAGCCAAAGTCTCCTCATCATAGTCACTAGTGGACTCATACCCACCATCCTCAGTAGCAATCATCACAGGCTGAGATGTCACATCCCTAGTTCTGGTATGACCTAGACTAGCTAGTCATGTGTGCATCATGTTTAAATTCCATTTAAATTTGAAATGGGGAATTGTGAAACCCTCAGAATCATCTCTAAAATGGCCCAAACAAAAAGTGCTCCAAAAAGGTCCAAGAAAATGCTCATGTTGCTCTCTGAAAATACTGGACAAAGATAAAAATCAAACCAATATTTTTGGGAGCTCATAAGTATTTATTTTGGGCATTTGGAATTAATGCATAATTATTTGCATTGGATATATAAATGTTATATATATATTATATGTCCAAAAATTATGCCATTTGTTGAGGAGCTCTGGAATAATGCCACTGGTTCCTACAAAAATGGGCATAAGGAAATAAAATGATTTAGTATTTTTCTTAAATCAAAACAAATGTCAGAAAATAGAAAAGAAAAAGAAAGGGAGAAACCCACCTGCACTTACCTCCCTGTGCAGCCGGGCACTGTGCAGCCCAACGACCTAACAGGCTGGCCCAGCCAACTGGCACTGCCAGTCGTCGTCTCCACCGCGCCAGGAGGACGCCGAGCACGCGCTCACCGCACGCGGCCACACGCCCGGCCACCTCCTGCCTCCCTGCTTGCTCCGCGACTTCCCGCAGCGTCGCCACGTAGCCCCCGACCTCTCTCGCACTCTCCCTCGCCCTCGTCCCCTTCTCTGTCTCTCTCTCACGCGCACGGCCGAATGCCACCGCCGCCACCGGCCACCGTTGCCACGCCCACAGCCACGGCCGCGCCTTCCCGACGCGCTCCACAGCTCCTCCGAGACCCCCTCTCCCTCCTCGTCGAGCCACGCACCTCCGGACGGCCTCCATCGTCGCCACCGTCGTCTTCTTCATCGCCGGCCACCGTAGATCTCCACCGCCCGCACGTCGCCGTCCGGCCGTCCCCGAGCCCGCTTCGACGCCCGCTGCAACCGTTGTGAGCTTCTGCTCCTCCTCCCCCTCTCCGTTCTCGCCCCCGCACACCGCAGCTGCATCCCGGCTCGCGCCCGAACACCGGCCGCCGCCACGAGCTCTGCTCCGGCGAGCTCCGGCCACCCTGCGCCCTCCCGTCGCCTCCGCTGGATGCGGACGAGCCCGGGCTACGCCCCGGTGCTCTCAGCCTCCGCCCCCATGCATCGCAGCGCTGCGCCCGCCCTCGGCCGAACTCCGACCGCCGCCCCGAGCTCCGCTCCGGCGAGCTCCGGCCGTCCCCGCCTCTCCTACTTACTCCAGATGACGCGGACGAGAGCTGGCTCCTCGCCAGTGGTCTCCGCCGTCCAAATGGTCGCCGTAGGGCGAAATCTGAGGCCCTCCGCCGCGCCTGGCCTCGCCGGCGTCGAGTCGCCGGCAGGTTTGACCTGTTCGACCCGGGGTTTGACCTCCCTGGGGTTAACACACGTGGGCCCCGCCCCTGACTAGATTAGTTTAGGACTAATTACCCCTGCTGACACTGACCAGTGGGCCCAGTGCCACTAATCCTCTAATTAAGATAAAACTAACCCCCTGTTTAACCGTGAAAAATGCAAGCTTTCCATCTGTACTAGTTTCATGCATGTCAAACCAACTTATACCTACTGTATAAGTGAAACACTAAAATGGCTTATATAAAGAACTTATCTTAGAGTTGCATTTGAACCTTTGGTTCAAATGGACTTCAACCTAATGAATGCTAGTTGCATTAGCTCACACAACATCACATCTTCATGCCATGTTCATGCATCATATTGTTGCATATGCTTGTGTATTAATTGTTGGCACCGTTCCTTCTCGATAGGTCTTGCTCCGGAGACCGTTCCAGAGTGCCTGTCTGAGGAGCAGTGCCTTCCTTGTTGATCTGCCAGGCAAGCAAACCCCCCCTTGTTCATTTCGATACAATCCTACTCTCTCGCTCCTGCTCTCAGTTATTGCATTAGGAAAACAACGATTCATCTGCTACTTTGTGCTGCGGTAGTTGAACCCATTCCTCTGCATGACTTGTCATTACCACAGTAAATAGTTGAAACCCACTAGCATGTGTAGGAGTTGATTGAGCCATGTTGTGTTCCTACCATGCTATGCCTGCTATTGCCTAGAGTTGTGTCAGGTCTGATTCATTGGGAATGAATTGGAGTGTTACGATGTGTTCTGATGCTGAGAGTGAAGTGTGTGAACACGATTTGGTAAAGGTAGTGGTGAGAGGCCATGTAGGAGTACATGGTGGGTTGTCTCACTGGAACCGTCCTTAAGCACTGAGTTCTATGTATGTTGTCCAATGACTCGATACTACCACACATTGGGATCCTTAATTGACTCTCTCGACTTATTAACCAACTTGATCTCTGTCCAGGAGTCGCAACTAGTTTCTGGTGTTTGTAGATAGTGTTAGTAGTCTACCAAGTGGCACCCGACCAGGTGGGCTTGGGACAGACTAGGCACAAGTGGCACGGTGTACCAAGCGTAGATCCATCCGGCGAGGTGGGCTTGGGAACCCTGCACACATCATTTGGGGCCGTGAGCGACACCCCGGCCGGATCTCCTTGCGGATGGAACCCGAATAGGCGATAAACCTAGGCTAGAGTCTTATGTGGTTAGTCAGGTCGTGGCCGACACCCTCGCCAGGCTTCCGCTTGAAGGTTGCCGAGATACATGACGTGTACATGGCGGTAAGCAGCGAGAGCGTGTGTGAAGAAGTACACCCCTGCAGGGTTAACATGATCTATTCGAATAGCCGGGTCCGCGGTTATGGACTTCTTGGATGCTTACATGGTACATAGAAAACTTGAAGTGGATACTCTAAAATGCTCAAGACAAGTGTGAGTGCTATGGATGGCCTTCTCGTAGGGAGACGGGGATGAATCCATAGTAGTGTATTGTGTGGTGATTAGTGGACTCGTGTGCGCCATATCACCTCAAAGAAGTTCTGGTAGTCATAGAACAGGATAGCCACAGAGTCAAAGCTGGCTTGCTGCAACTAAACCCCACATTACTCTCTTGATACAAATGCATGTATGATAGGATCTGATGTAAGTCTTGCTGAGTACCTTTGTACTCATGTTGCTTTATTTATGTTTTTGCAGCGGAGACTTCGGTCTTACTAGTGTTCTCGTGGACTTCGACAAGTAGCTTGTACCTCAGCTACGATCTTGATCGGATGTTGTAGATAGTCAGGCTCTTTAGCCTTTTTCATTTGTAGATGTCTGTACCCAGACATGTAATGCTTCCGCTTGTTGCTTGTTTGCTCTGATTGTTGGGTCATGTGACCCCTGTTTGTAATAATGCTATGATGGCTCTTTGAGCCTTATCTATATGAGTTGTTGAGTTATGCTGTGATGCCATGTTGTACAGCACATACTTGCATGTTATGCGTACGTGTAATGTGTATTGCTATGTGTGGGATCTGACTATCTAGTTGTTTATCCTTAGTAGCCTCTCTTACCGGGAAATGTCTCCTAGTGCTTCCACTGAGCCCTGGTAGCTTGCTACTGCTCCGGAACACTTAGGCTGGCCGGCATGTGTCCTTCTTCGTTCCTGTGTCTGTCCCTTCGGGGAAATGTCACGCGATGAATACCGGAGTCCTATTGGCCCGCTACAGCCCGGTTCACCGGAGTCCTGTTAGCCCAGTGCTACAGCCTGGATTCACTCGCTGATGACCGACACGTTCGATGCTGGGTCATGGATGCCTGTCCCTGTAAGTTTGTGCCACTTTGGGTTTACGACTAGCCATGTCAGCCCGGGCTCCTTATCATATGGATGCTAGCGACACTATCATATACGTGTGCCAAAAGGCGCAAACGGTCCCGGGCAAAGGTAAGGCGACACCCGTGGGGATACCGTGCGTGAGGCCGCAAAGTGATATGAGGTGTTACATGCTAGATCGATGTGGCATTGAGTCGGGGTCCTGACACTGAGATTTGCATTCTCTCGCATAATGATCCTTCCCTTACAACAACGACAAATAATATCACTTGTGTGCCCTGTTGATGCCATGGAAGAAGAAGAGCTCTGTGCAGGCCCGACAGGTGCGCTCTTGGCAGATAGTGGTGGTTGTGCGTGCTTTCTTGTATCAAGGCTGGAGATGGCACCTAATGGAGGTGCTGGTGCAGTGGAAGTAGAAGATGAACGCGGTGTCCATGATGAAGGTCGACCTGCAGAAAAGTTAGTTCGCGCCAATGCTTGTCGATCCTGCACTTCACGTTCATCTTTACAAGCAAGATGCAATAAACGAGTGATATTAGTATACTCCTTATACTCTAGAATGGTCTGAATCTCTCTATTTAATCCACCCATAAAACATGCAAGCATAGCTTCATTCTCCTCAACAATGCCACATCTAATCATGCCAGTTTGTAATTCCTGATAATATTCTTCTACAGAATTTCTCCCTTGTCTCAAACACTGCAGTTTTTGAAGTAATTCACGTTGATAATATGGTGGAACCCAACGAGTACGCATAGCAGTTTTCAAAGCAGCCCAAGTACCTGGAATAGGATATAATCCACAATGTTCAGACCACCATACACATGCAAAACTAGTGAAAACACAAACAGCAGCAGGAACACGTCTCTCCTCAGGATATTGTAAACATGTAAAACGTTGTTCAGTTTCTAACTCCCAAGTAAGATATATATTAGGAACATATCTACCTTCAAATGGTGGATATTCAATTTTAGTTTAGGAAAATGTTCATGATCTCGTACCTCAGGTGGTGGTGCAGCCCTACCGTTGCGATGATATGCATGAGGACGACCTGGTGGTGGTGGTGCTGGTGGTTGCAGTAGCAGCATCCTCGTACTGGTCCTCCACCTCTGCAGTAGCAGCAGGAGCTACAGAAGCATCAACAATAGGTACAACGGCACCAGAATTTTGACCAGGCTCAAGGGGAACACGCACTGCTCGTCCCACTTGATTTGGAAGGTGATGATGATGTTGTTGTTGTTGCTGCTGTAGAGATGCGACAGGTGCAGCGGGCGGTGGTTGTGGAAGACGCGCGAGCAATTCATTAAACTTGTTATCGAGCTTTTTTCGAACGCCTTTTCCATGCCGTCTATCTTCTCCATGGCCTCTTCAAATCTGTTTAGCACATCTTCCACCTGTCCACTCATCATTTGCTGAAACTTATCATGAAGCTCCTTGTTCATCAAGTTCTCCGAGTCAATCTCATTGGCTTGTGATCCTGCCATGGTTAGCAGCAATAGAAACACACAAGAATATGATCCTACAGACTACTAACAAGTGGTGGTGGTGGGTGTCACAAATCCGTCAAGCAAATCTCAAATTCTTACTAGTTTTTACCCAGCAGCAGGCGGTGATCGGAAACCGTTGTAGTCGAAACTCTCAAAGCTTGGATAGAGCGATTACCAGGGAGAGTCGAACGCACGACGTAGATGTATGTGGAGCTGGGAAGGCTTATAATATGGTAGCAAAAATGGTCAACAATAATCAATTCAGAGATGCAAAGTTGAATAAACGCTCAACGGCGGTACTGTGCTAGAGACACGAGCCTAGAACACAAACAAAATCACGGCGCGACACGTAAACAAGGGAAAAGCACACTCTAAAAAAATTGCTCTTTTTTTGCGCTCTTTTTTTGGCGCTCCTCTTTTTTCTTTCTTTTTTTTTGCAAAAATTCATTGTAATGGCGAGTGTCTCAAAACTCTTCCCAAGTCAAAGTAACAGGATAGGCACGAAATTTTTTGACTATTTTTTCGGAAATCAGGGCAGCGACGACGAAAAAATGCGACAAAAATTCACTATGATGGCGAGTGTCTCAAAACGCTCTAGGATAGGGAAAAAAATATTTTCAATCGCCGAAATTTTGGCCTAAAAACTGCCCGGGGGTCTCCAGACTCTTTTTTTTCCCGAAACCTACTCAGGCAAACAAACACGAATCGGAAAATAGATGGATCTCAAAAACAAAACAGAGTAACAAAGTACTGGACTCGGACTAGGACTGGTGGCGGAGATGAATCTGGTGGAACTCGGACAAGTGGCGGATATATGTTGCAGGTGGACTCGAATTGGCGTGATCGTGGCGGATATGTGGTGGCGGTATATGGCAGCGGCGATGAAGTTGGTGCGGTGGTGGTATATGGCAGCAACAATGATGATGATGCCATGGTGATATATGGCAGCGGCGACGTGACAACCTGTGAACATATCTCGAAACTCTAAAGGACAAGACGCTAAGACCAGCAACTTGACACGATGATGCAACCACAAATTCAACAAAGCAAATACAGAAAAGATGATGCACAAGCTTAGATTGGTTCGGATAGGATTGTAGCGACCAGACCTCAAATAGTCTGATCTCTGTGCATCAGTGTCATCCCTGGATCAGTAATGCTGACACGCATAGTACTTGAAGGATTTATAACAGAGTAGCAATCACACACTTATTACATCAAATGTCTCAGAAGAGAGCTTATTACAATAAATATGGCTTAATGCCATCTAATAACGATAACAGCGGAAGGCTTGGAAGATAAGCGAGTTCATCAACTCCAACGGCATCACTGAGTATAAGACCACGACCTAAGGCACCTTACTTGTCGTCTGAAAAGTCTGCAACATGAACGTTGCAGCCCGAAAACGGGTCAGCACATGGAATATGCTGGCATGTAACACATAGAGAGTAATGAACAGAATAATGCTACACTACATGCATATATGGCTGGTGGAAAGCTCTATGGTTACAGTTTTGCATAAAGCCAATTTTCCCCTACTCCAAAGGAATAAATTTTATTTAACTATCATGGTGGTTGTTAAACATTGAGAAGGTTCACCCAACTCAATCCCAATTATGCATCATCATTAAACCCACCAAAATTAATTAAAGTAACATGATGAGATTCACATGATAATCAAGTACTAGATACTCAAAACGTCCATAACTGGGGACACGACTAACCATGATTAGTTTGTACACTCTGCAGAGGTTTGCGCACTTTTCCCCGCAAGACTCGATCTCCTCCGTTGGGATTCTCGCACTACATGTTGTTTGAGAGACGGATGACCGAGACATAGTCTTTCAGAAGCGTTTGCACCTTACGATGGGTAGATAGTTACACCTACTTTCCCCTACATCTGCTATTCTACCACTGTAAGAGTTCACAGGACTTAATCAACTATGCTAGAGCCCATAATAGCTTGCGGCTGCACACGAAAGTTTCTAGCATGAATAATCTCATGATCCCTTTGAGCCTGGGTGGCGGTCCATAAAGAAAAACAACATGCAATCACTGGAATTCCAGGTGCCTCAGTCCACCTAGATGTGTATTAAAGTTGCCACCTTAAATAAACTGTTAAATTAACAATCTCACATCTGTCATGGATACACTCACCCAATCCACGTCTACTAGCATAGCATAGCAATATAAGCAAACATAGAAGTAACTCCCAAAGGTTTGATAATAAAACAGGTAATAGGTTCTACCTCAACTACTTCCCAAAACCCACATGTTAAGGATTGATCTAATGCAATAAAACTGGGTAGTAAAGAGGTATGATCAAAGTGTTACTTGCCTTGCTGATGATCCGTGAAACCTAGAGATTCGAAGTAGCAAGCGGCGCACTCCGGGTACTCTATCGCAAACAAACAAGCATACAATAAGCACTCATCTAATGCATAGGTAAAACTCAAATAAGAGATCTAACCAGAAAGTTCAACTTAAGAACTCCGGTTTGCAAAAAGAATCAAATCAAATGAAGCAACGAAACTCAAACGGCAAAAGAAACAAGCTTCATTTTACTAATCTGGACCTAAGTCAAATTTTACAGTAGCAAAAACTTGTTTGATTTGGTTAAACGAAAAGAGGGTTTCGAGACAAAACTCTAGGTGCTTGAATCTCCTGATTCCGATAAACGAGCGAAAAGTTATACTAAAATGAAAATCAGATCAGAAATCACGATCAGAAATAATCGCGGAAAATCCGAGAAAAAGAAAAACGGGCGAACAGGCTAACGAACGAACGTTCGCTATCTGCAGCTAAATGACGAAATCCGTTCGTTAAAATGAACATACGGACGAACGTCCGCTAAATAGACTAAATCGTAAAAAACCCGAACCGGATCTAATAAAAAACGCATCTAGGGTTTTAAAAAAAATCGGTTTTCTCACAAAAACCGAGGCGGTGTCGGCTACCTCCGGCGGCGGCGGATTCCAGCAAAGGCGGCGGCGGTCGGCGGCGAGACGGTCGGCGATGGCGGCGGGGCGGTCGGCGGCAAGGGGTGGCGGCGGCGGGGTCGGCGACGGCGGCGAACTCCGCGGCGGCGGCGACGGATCGAGGCGGCGGCGGCTAGGGTTTTGGGTGGGCTCGGGGTGGCCTCCCGGCGCTTATAAAGGCCAGCCGGGCCAAGTTTCCTAGTCGGACACGGCCCGGTTAGGTCGGTTCGCGTTTTTTTAAATAATCACGCGTAGAAAAACAAATGAAAGAAATACTAAATGGACTCCAAAAATCCCGAAATAAATTTTCCCCGACTTCTAAAAGCAAGCCAGACAAGATGAACATTTATTTGGGGCCTAAATGCAATTTTGAAAAACGCGCATTTTTCTAATTTAAATAAAATAGCGATAAAACTCCGAAATAAAATCTTATTTGATTTTAATATTAAATCCTCAATATTTCCTTATTTTGGGAAAGTCATTTTATTCCCTCTCTCGTATTTTTTTATAGAAATAATTGAAGATAAAATAATTAAAATCAAATGATCCCATTTTCAAAATTTGAGAAAACTCAAATATGAAAATAACGAAATCCCCAACTCTCTCTGTGGGTCCTTGAGTTGCGTAGAATTTCTAGGATCAAGCCAAAATGCAATAAAATATGATAGGCAATGATGATCTATGTATAACATTCCAAATTGAAAATTTGGGATGTTACAAACCTACCCCCCTTAAGATGAATCTCGCCCTCAAGATTCGGGTTGGCTAGAAAATAGGTGAGGGTGGTCCTTTAGTAGATCTTCCTCTCGCTCCCAGGTGGCTTCATCCTCGGTACAGTGGCTCCACTGAACTTTGCAAAATTTGATAACCTTGCTGCGCGTGACTCGGCTGGCATAATCGAGAATCTTGACGGGTTTCTCCTCGTAGGTCAAATCACTATCCAACTGAATCGCTTCCAGCGGCACTGTATCTCTCAGCGGTATATCAGCCATCTCTGCGTGGCACTTCTTCAACTGGGAAACGTGGAACACATCATGAACTCCTGACAAACCTTCGGGCAATTCCAACTTGTAAGCAACCTCTCCCATACACTCCAAATCTTTGTATGGTCCCACAAAACTTGGTGCTAACTTTCCCTTAACTCCAAAACGCTTAACTCCTCGAAGTGGGGATACACGAAGATAAACTCTATCTCCGACTTCGTAGACTGTCTCCTTGCGTTTTGAATCTGCATAACACTTCTGCCTGGACTGGGCTACCTTGAGCCTATCGCGAATCAACTTCACCTTCTGTTCAGACTCCTTAATCAGATCTGGTCCAAACAACTGACGGTCTCCTACTTCATCCCACAACAATGGTGTCCTGCACCTCCTTCCGTACAGAGCTTCGAAAGGGGCCATCTTCAAACTAGATTGATAACTGTTATTGTAAGAGAATTCCACATATGGCAAATTGTCGTCCCAACTACATCCATAATCTAGCGCACAAGCTCTTAGCATGTCCTCCAGAATCTGGTTGACTCTCTCGGTCTGTCCATCTATCTGCGGATGGAAGGCTGTAATGAACTCTAGCCTGGTACCCAAAGTTTCGTGCAACTGATTCCAGAACTTTGAGGTAAACTGGGTTCCTCTATCTAATACAATGGTCCTCGGAACTCCATGCAGACATACGATCCTGGTCATGTATATCTTTGCCAACTTAGCACTGGTGTAAATGGTCTTCACTGGGATGAAATGGGCTACCTTCGTCAAACGATCGACTACAACCCATAACAAGTCATAGCCTGAATGAGTCCTAGGCAATCCCGTGATAAAATCCATGCCTAGTTTATCCCACTTCCATTCAGGTATCGGCAATGGCTGTAACGATCCTGCTGGCTTCTGATGCTCAGCCTTCACTCTCTGACATACAACACATACTGCTACATACTCTGCAATATCCTTCTTCATTCTGGTCCACCAAGAAGTATCTTTCAAATCCAAATACATCTTGGTATTTCCTGGGTGAATCGAATACGGCGAATCATGGGCCTCTTGGAGAATCAACTTCCTGATCTCAGGGTCATTAGGCACATAAACGTGGTCCTCAAACCATAGGGTATCGTGCTCATCCTCACAAAATCCCTTCGCTTTTCCTTTGCTCATCTTCTCCTTTATCTCGACAATCTCCTTGTCAGTCTTTTGAGCTTCTCTGATCTTATCCATCAAAGTAGACTGGATCTCCAATGCTGCTACATAGCCTCTCGGAACTATCTCCAAACATAGCTCACGTTGATCCTCGGCTAACTCCTGTGGTAACTCTCCGGTCATGAGTGTGTTGACATGGCTCTTGCGGCTCAACGCATCGGCTACTACGTTAGCCTTTCCGGGGTGATAATGCAATCTCATATCATAATCCTTGATGAGCTCCAACCATCTCCTTTGCCCGTGACTCAACTCCTTCTGTGTGAAGATGTACTTCAAACTCTTGTGATCCGTGTACACCTCACAATGGTTTCCAATGAGAAAATGTCTCCATGTCTTCAATGCATGAACTACGGCTGCTAACTCCAAATCATGTGTAGCATAATTCAACTCATGAGGTTTAAGTTTTCGTGAGGCATACGAAACAACTCTTCCCTCCTGCATAAGCACTGCTCCAAGTCCTCGACGAGAAGCGTCGCAATATACTTCATAATCCTTGCGCTGATCGGGCAGAATCAAAACTGGTGATGTTACCAAATGTTTCTTCAACTCCTTGAAACTGGCCTCACATTCCTCAGTCCATATGAACTTGGTGTCCTTCTTCAACAACTCCGTCATGGGCTTTGCAATCTTCGAAAAATTCTCAATGAACCTCCGGTAGTATCCTGCGAGTCCAAGAAAACTCCGGATCTCTCCAACTGTTGTTGGGGCTTCCCAGTTTGTCACAGTGACAACTTTGGTGGGGTCTACTGCTATCCCTTCTCCGGATATAACATGTCCGAGAAATCCAACTTCCTTCAACCAAAACCCACATTTGCTGAACTTGGCATATAAGTGATGTTCTTTGAGTTTCTCCGGTACCAAACGCAAATGCTCCTTATGATCCTCTTCATTCTTTGAGTAGACCAAAATATCATCAATGAACACCACGACGAACTTATCCCGAAACACCATAAACACCTTGTTCATCATGTTCATGAAATAGGCAGGTGCGTTAGTCAGACCAAATGACATAACGGCATACTCGTACAGCCCGAACCTGGTGGTAAAAGCCGTCTTAGGTATATCATGCTCTCGAATCTTCAACTGATGGTATCCTGATCGTAAATCGATCTTGGAAAATACCTTATCTCCTTGCAATCGGTCAAACAAGTCATTGATCATCGACAGTGGGTACTTGTTCTTGATTGTCACTTCATTCAATCCTCGATAATCAACAACCATCCTTAACGATCCATCCCTCTTCTCCAGTAAGAGCACTGGCGATCCCCAAGGTGAAGAACCTGGGCGAATATAGCCTTTTTCCAATAGCTCCTTAATCTTCTTCTTAATTTCCTCCAAATCTTTTGCGGGCATCCTATACGGTCTCTTAGATATCGGCCCTGTGCCTAGCAAAAGCTCAATCAAAAACTCAATGTCTCTATCCGGTGGCATGCCTGGCAACTCCTCTGGAAATACGTCAGGGAAATCCTTCACCACTGGTACTTCCTCCTGTACAACTCCTGATAAGGAATTTACTTGAGTCCTCTTCGGCTCATGCCGTGATACATACTTAATCCTTCTTCCTTCTGGCGTGGTAAGCAAAATCGACTTACTGGCGCAATCGATGTTTCCTCCATATATCGATAGGCAATCCATACCCAGAATCACATTCAAACCTTGCGATTCCAAAATGATTAAATCCAAGGGGAAAACATGCCTACCTATACTCAATGGCACCTGAAAACAACTGGCCATATACTCCGCTCCTGGTGAGCTTACTAACATAGGTGTTCTAAGAACCTTGGTGGGCAGTTTATACTTATCCACAAATCCCCTTGATATGTATGAATGCGATGCACCAGTATCAAAAAGAACGATTGCAGTAAATGACTTAACCAAAAACTTACCTATTACTGCATTTGGCTGGGCTTCAACCTCCTCCACGTTAACATGGTTCACCTGTCCCCTGTTGAATGGGTTCGGATTCTTCCCAGAGCTTCCATTGCCATTTCCATTCTTAGCTTCAGGACATTCATTGGCATAATGTCCAGTCTTCTGACACTTGTAGCAAGTGACTTGGCTCAGATCCCTCTTGGCTGGGGTCGATGGGTTGGTACGGTTCTGTCCGTTGCTTCCTCCATTCCCATTACCATTCTTGGGGCCACTATGGTTGTGCAAGCTCCCTCCTCCATGGGTATGCTGAAAAGGTCCTCCCGTATTCGGGTAAAACGGGGCTTCTGCTGAGCTCCAGAATTGTACTTCCCTTATCCATACTTCCTCTTGCGGTTGTCAATATGCTGCTGCTTCCCTTCAATCATAAGAGCTCTATCTACCAACTCCTGGTAGCTGTTGAAGGTTGCTACCATCAACTGCATGCTCAGCTCATCATTCAGTCCTTCCAGAAACTTCTCCTGCTTAGCTGCATCTGTAGCAACGTCATCTGGGGCATAACATGCTAGCTTACTAAAGTCATCCACATACTGGCCAACTGTACGTCCTCCTTGGCGCAAGTTGCGAAACTCACGCTTCTTCATGGCCATTGCACCTGCTGAAACATGAGAAGTACAGAAAGCCTGCTGAAACTGATCCCATGTGACAGTGTCGATGGGATAAGTGGCTGTGAAATTCTCCCACCAAGATGTTGCGGGTCCATCAAGCTGATGTGCGGCAAAACGCACCTTCTCCACATCTGTGCATCCTGCAGTGGTCAACTCCCTTCCCATCTTGCGGAGCCAATCATCTGCAACTATCGTCTCGGTGCTACTGGAGAACACCGGCGGATCCAGCCTCAAGAATCGGGCTAAGTGATCAACAGGTGGTGGTGCAGTTCTGTCCGTTGCTTCGTCCATTCCCGAGTTCGGGGCCACTATGGTTGTGCGAGCTATTTCCTCCATGGATATGTTGAAAATGTCCTCCCGAGTTTGGGGTAAAACGAGGCTTCTGTTGAGCTCCAGAATTGTACTTCCCTTGTCCATACTTCCTCTTGCGGCTGTCAATCTGCTGCTGCTTCCCTTCAATCATAAGAGCTCTATCTACCAACTCCTAGTAGTTGTTGAAGGTTGCTACCATCAACTGCATGCTCAGCTCATCATTCAGTCCTTCCAGAAACTTCTCCTGCTTAGCTGCATCTGTAGCAACGTCATCTGGGGCATAACGTACTAGCTTACTAAAGTCATCCACATACTGGCCAACTGTACGTCCTCCTTGGTGCAAGTTGCAAAACTCACGCTTCTTCATGGCCATAGCTCCTGCTGAAACATGGGCACTACGGAAAGCCTGCTGGAACTGATCCCATGTGACAGTGTCGATAGGATACGTGGCTGTGAAATTCTCCCACCATGATGCTGCGGGTCCGTCAAGCTGATGTGCGGCAAAATGCATCTTCTCCGCATCTGTGGATCCTGCAGTGGTCAACTCCCTTTCCATCTTACGGAGCCAATCACCTGCAACTATCGGCTCAGTGCTACTGGAGAACACCGGTGGATTCAGCCTCAAGAAACGGGCTAAGTGATCAACAGGTGGTGGTAGTGGGTTGTTGTTGTTGTTGTTGTTGTTGTTGTTGTTGTTCCCCTGGTTCTGATTCTGGACTAGCATCTGCATCAATGCATTCTGCTGCTGGATCAACTGAGTGAGCTCCGGTGGGAAAGCAAATCCATTGTCATGTCTCGGAGGCATCTGAGGGTTTAGAAAAGATGAGAATATAGGATAGAATGAGGTTTTAGAGAGAAAAACACTACCCATATGCACATGAGACAAACACAATCATATCACTTCAATCAATTCAAACAAGGGCATACAACGGTCTAGCTATCGTTACAAAAGTGCTCAGACTATACTATATACATGGGAGAATACTACTACTGTTATGGTGGTCGACTAGAAAAATTGATCGGTCGAAGACTCCATGATATCTGCTCCAGCTTCATCAACAAAATCATCATCGCTATCGTCTGGATCCGAGTCGGTGTCATCGATGATGATGTAGTTCTCCGGGCAAGTGCAATCATCGTCTTCTCCTCCAGTCGCGGGAAATCCCATGAATACTTTTAGCTTCTTCTTAAGATCATCATTCGTCTCCACGAGTGTCGTCATTTCCTCCTCATATCCATCGCATGTAGACTTGAGTTCTTCCTCCAGCTCCATGATCTTGGTCAATGCCTTCTTCAGATCTATCATGCCTGCGCACATCTGGTTCTCCTGACGATGAATGTGCTGGTTTAGCTCCTGGATGAAAGCTGCAATTGATCTATCCTTCCTGGTGCTGATCATCTCCCATTGCTCATCTTGGCGCCCACAAATCTGGTAGATAGTATCCTTAAGATTCTTGTGGTAAACTTCTCCAATGTGTCCCATGGTGATGTGGGCTACCATGCTCTTTCCTAGACTCCAGGTTGGTGCATCAAAGGAAAACTCTATGGGCTCAGTGACGGGCATGAACGTCCTTCCTGGAACTTGAACTTGAATCATCCATCACTCCTCTACGGGTAAAGTGGCAATGTAGGTCCCGGTGAAGCTTGGTACTCCGATGTTCATGTATCTAGTGACTTCCTTCAAGTGGCGTCCAAAGGGTGTATCTTCATCCGGTTGCATGAACTTGTTCCTTGCATCCACCATCCTAAAAGAGTAGAAAAGATGAGGAGTCAGAAATGAGAAGAGAGTAGTGATCTAGGACTTTTAGCTTAGTGGTCCTGTCCTACAGTCAGCGTGTGCTTTGATACCATCTTGTAGCGACCAGACCTCTAACAGTCTGATCTCTGTGCATCAGTATCATCCCTGGATCAGTAATGCTGACACGCACAATACTCGAAGGATTTATAATAGAGTAGCAATCACACACTTATTACATCGAATGTCTCAAAAGAGAGCTTATTACAATAAATATGGCTTTAGGCCATCTAATAACGAAAACAACGGAAGGCTTGGAAGATAAGCGAGTCCATCAACTCCAATGGCATCACTGAGTATAAGACCACGACCTAAGGCACCTTACTCATCGTCTGAAAAGTCTGCAACATGAATGTTGCAGCCCAAAAACGGGTCAGCACATGGAATATGCTGGCATGTAACACATAGAGAGTAATGAACAGAATAATGCTACACTACATGCATATATGGCTGGTGGAAAGCTCCATGGTTACAGTTTTGCATAAAGCCAGTTTTTCCCTACTGCAAAGGAATAAATTTTATTTAACAATCATGGTGGTTGTTAAACATTGAGGAGGTTCACCCAACTCAATCCCAATTATGCATCATCATTAAACCCAATAAAATTAATTAAAGTAACATGATGAGATTCACATGATAATCCAAGTACTAGATACTCAAAACGTCCATAATCGGGGACACGGCTAACCATGATTAGTTTATACACTCTGCAAAGGTTTGCGCACTTTTTCCCGCAAGACTCGATCTCCTCCGTTGGGATTCTCGCACTACATGGTGTTTGAGAGATGGATGACCAAGGCATAGTCTTTCAGAAGCGTTTGCACCTTACGATGGGTAGACAGTTACACCTACTTTCCCCTACATCTGCTAGTCTACCACTGTAAGGGTTCACACGACTTAATCAACTACGCTAGAGCCCATAGTAGCTTGTGGCTGCACACAGAAGTTTCTAGCATGAATAATCTCATGATCCCTTTGAGCCTGGGTGGCGGTCCATGAAAAAGAACAACATGCAATCACTGGAATCCCAGGTGCCTCAATCCACCCAGATGTGTATTAAAGTTGCCACCTTAAATAAAATGTTAAATTAACAATCTCACATCTGTCATGGATACACTCACCCAATCCACGTCTACTAGCATAGCATAGCAATGTAAGCAAACGTAGAAGTAACTCCCAAAGGTTTGATAATAAAACAGGTAATATGTTCTACCTCAACTACTTCCCAAAACCCACATGTTAATCAGATCCTAATCATGCAATTGTTTGAGGATTGATCTAATGCAATAAAACTGGGTAGTAAAGAGGTATGATCAAAGTGTTACTTGCCTTGCTGATGATCCGTGAAACCTAGAGATTCGAAGTAGCAAGCGGCGCACTCCGGGTACTCAATCGCAAACAAACAAGCATACAATAAGCACTCATCTAATGCATAGGTAAAACTGAAATAAGAGATCTAACCAGAAAGTTCAACTTAAGAACTCCGGTTTGCAAAAAGTATCAAATCAAACGAAGCAACGAAACTCAAACGGCGAAAGAAACAAGCTTCGTTTTACTAATCTGGACCTAAGTCAAATTTTACAGTAGCAAAAACTTGTTTGAGTTGGTTAAACGGAAAGAGGGTTTCGAGACGAAACTCTAGGCGCTTGAATCGCCTGATTCCGATAAACAAGCGAAAAGTTATACTAAAACAAAAATCGGATGAGAAATCGCGATCAGAAATAATCGCGGAAAATCCGAGAAAAAGAAAAACGGGCGAACAGGCTAACGGAACGTTCGCTATCTGCGGCTAAACAACGAAAACCGTTCATTAAAACGAACATACGGACGAACGTCCGCTAAATAGACTAAACCATAAAAAAATAAACCGAACCAGATCTAATAAAAAAATGCATCCAGTTTTTTTAAAAAAAACCAATCAGTTTTCTCGCGAAAACCGAGGCGGCGGCTACCTCTGGCGGCGGCGGATTCCGGCGAGGGCGGCGGCGGTCGACGGCGAGACGGTCGGCGACGGCGGCGGGGCGGTCGGCGGCGAGGGGTGGCGGCGGTGGGGTCGGCGAAGGCGGCGGGGCAGTCGGCGGCAAGAGGTGGCGACGGCGGCGGCGGACTCCGCGGCGGCCGCGGCGGATTGAGGCGGCAACGGCTAGGGTTTTGGGTGGGCTCGGGGTGGCCTCCCGGTGCTTATAAAGGCCGGCCGGGCCAAGTGTCCTAGTCGGACACGGCCCGGTTAGGTCGGTTCGCGTTTTTTTAAATAATTACTCGCAGAAAAACAAATAAAAGAAATACTAAATGGACTTCAAAAATCTCGAAATAAATTTTCCCTGACTTCTAAAATCAAGCCGGACAAGATGAACATTTATTTGGGGCCTAAATAAAATTTTGAAAAACGCGCATTTTTCATAATTCAAATAAAATAGCGATAAAACTCCGAAATAAAATCTTATTTGATTTTAATATTAAATCCTCCATATTTCTTTATTTCGGTAAAGTCATTTTATTCCCTCTCTCGTATTTTTTTATAGAAATAATTAAAGGTAAAATAATTAAAATCAAATGATCCCATTTTCAAAATTTGAGAAAACTCAAATATGAAAAAAACGAAATCTCCAACTCTCTACGTGGGTCCTTGAGATGCGTAGAATTTCTAGGATCAAGCCAAAATGCAATAAAATATGATATGCAATGATGATCTATGTATGACATTCCAAATTGAAAATTTGGGATGTTACAAGGATGAACTAACGCTAATTTTTTTGGCTTTTTTCGTGGACTATAGGTATGAAGAAACAGACTCGATCTAAACTACAAAAAACTATGAAATCTCACCGAGCAACCTGAAAATCTGATATCACTTGATAGAGGCAAAGGTGTCCCATCTTTGATGAGATGGTGATTATCGTTTCGGAGGAGTAGACTTTGGCGGTCCGACTAGTCGTGCCTTAGTAATCACTAAACCAACTCTGAGAGGTTATTGACCACGCCGGAGCATGATCAATCTGACCACGAGGGTCTATTTCCTACGAGCAAATGAAGAACAAGTAAGAAACTGATATTGCAATCTGGATATTGCGAATATAAGATGAAAGCTTTATTGATCAAGATGGGGTTCTGTGACGTCTTGGTCTGGTCGTTGAACACAAACAAAGTACGCCAAGTTGCAGCTATGGCGAACTTTTAATCTAAAGAAAACCCAAAGTCTAAACGGTGCCCTAAGGGCTGTATATATGGAGGAAGAGGGGGGAATTTCGTGGCCTTTGGTGGAGGGGTCCAAAACCAACCCTATCTCTTGTTTCCCCACACATACGGACTCTGAAAATAGCCTATACTTATGTATTTCGAAATTACAAGGGCCTGGCCCAATAAAAAGGTGATGCAGCACCTACAATAGCCTCTGGACGAAATTTATGAAGTGACATTTTGTATATTTTGTCCAAGGCTTCATGCACTCATTATGGTGGCTTCAAAGTCCTGAAATCATCACTTGTAACTCCGTTCTTGTTTCCCTTGCGCATGCCATCATCTCCATGCTTGGTCTTGCTCCAGTGTTCATCCCTCTTATCCATGCTAGGTCCTTGATTTGTAAGCAAAACAAATGTATCCAATTTAGGCAGCATCATATTCTCATGAACATTAGAATCATTACCAAGAAATGAAAGTACCTGATAATTTAATTGGCGTGCGCGAGCTCTAGTAGTTGGTCCAATATAGGTAGCGGTAGGGGCTGTGGGTGTAACAATGGTATTGATGTCCTCATCAATTTTTGAGCTAATGCAAGGCCGAAAGTCAGATGTGTGCATTCCGGGAAGCAGTGTCAGACTGTGCACTCCAGGACTTGGGGTGGCGCAGAGTTCCCTTCACATGGGACAATAAGAAGCAAGGAAATATGAATGTTAAAGCAAGGTTGGATCGGGCAATAGTCAATCCGAGTTTCCTTAGTCTGTTCGAGTACATAAACATAAAGCACATAAGCAGTGTGGAATCTGACCACTCTTTTGTACTAGCGGAGGTGAGAGCTACAATGATGGCTGGCTGGGCACGTGCGCAACGTTTGTTCTGCTATGAGAACATATGGCAAACCCATGCGGATTATGACGAGAAGGTCCGACAGATATGGCTTGCAGGTGCTGGGCGCAAAGGTCTATAAGGAGTTGTGGTTGCACTCAGTGAGGTGCAGACTCAGCTCGGATCTTGGGGAGAAAGGGAATTTGGCAATATGGCAAAGAAAGTTAGAAAACTCCAGAACCGATTGGAGAAGCTGAGATGTGCCTCGCTGTGCCGTGGCCCGACGGAGGAGGAGAAAGTTGTAGCGACACAGCTGCGAGAGGCCGTGCGCCAAGAAGAAATATGGCTCAAGCAGCGTTCGCAAGTGTCATGGCTACGAGAAGGGGACCGGAATACCAGGTATTTCCAAGATCAGGTTGCCCAACGAAAGAGAATTAACCGGATTACCTCGCTGGAGAAAACCGACAGACAAATTTGCACCGATCCAGTGGAAGTAAAAACAGAAATTCAGAGTTTCTATGAGGCGTTATACCAGTCACAAGGTTATGCACCGATGGATGAACTCCTAGCATGTGTCCAACCTCGAGTTTCAGATGCTATGAACAATGACTTAGAAAAAGATTATGTGGCAGCCGAGGTTAAGGAAGTACTCTTTGAGATGGCACCATCCAAGGCCCGTGGGGTGGATGGCTTCACAACTAGTTTCTACCAAAGGCATTGGGATGTTTTGGGAGAGGACATCACTACAGCTGTGTTGGGTTTTCTGAATGGAGGTGAGCTACCTCCAGGGCTGAATGACACCGCAATCACTCTAATAACAAAGGTCCGCAACCCGCAAGAAATTACACAGTATAGGCCAATTGCTCTCTGTTCGGTCCTCTACAAAATTGCAGTTAAGACGGCGGCTAACAGAGGCCGTCTAATACTCGATGAGGTCAGAGAGGAGTAAAGTGCCTTTGTACTTTGCCACTTAATAACAGATAATGTGCTAGTAGCCTATGAAAGTATTCATGCTATCAGAAGGAGGAAGGGCAAAAATTCGTGTTGTGCAGTTAAGCTTGACATGCTCAAGGCCTATGATAGAGTTGAATGGCACTATTTGGAAGCAATGCTGATCAAGCTAGGCTTTGGTGACCGTTTTATTCGCCTGGTTATGAAATGTGTGACCTCTGTGAGGTTCACAATCAAGGTAAACGGGGAATTGCTTCCATATTTTAGTCCCACGAGGGGGCTACGACGGGGTGATCCCTATTCACCATACGTCTTCCTCATTTGTGCGCAAGGCCTTACCTCTTTTTTCAACAACTATGGAGGAGCATACATTGATAGAGGTATCCGGTTGAGTGTTCATGCACCATGGGTTAATCATTTGTTATTTGCTGATGATATCCTCATCTTTCTCAGTGCAAAAACCAAAGTGCAGATTGACTCAATGATATTCTTCGGATCTATGCCGAGTCTTCTGGGTAGTTAGTGAACCGAGAGAAAAGTTCTATCTTTTTCAGTGCAAATATAGGTCAGCCCCTACGAGAGACTTTGAAAACTTCTCTAGGTATTCAAGTGGAAGCGTTCTCTGAACATTATTTGGGACTGCCTACTGCTATTGGACGAATCACTAGCGGCACCTTCACTCATATTGGTGTGAGTGTGCGTAGCAAAATCAATGGATGGTCAAAAAGAAACCTTGCTTGTGCAGGAAGAGAGGTCTTACTCAAATCTGTCGCCCAGGCAATACCGACATATAACATGAGTTGCTTTCTTTTAACAGGAAAGGTTAATAAGAGCGTTACTTCCCCCATGGCAAAATATTGGTAGGGTTGTTCTCTTGATAAGAGATCCTTACATTGGCTGTCTTGGGATAAGTTAACCGAGCCTAAGATCAAAGGAGGGATGGGTGTCGGTGTCAAAACCGGCGGATCTCGGGTAGGGGGTCCCGAACTGTGCGTCTAGGCGGATGGTAACAGGAGACGTGGGACACGATGTTTTTACCCAGGTTCGGGCCCTCTCGATGGAGGTAAAACCCTACGTCCTGCTTGATTAATATTGATGATATGGGTAGTACAAGAGTAGATCTACCACGAGGTCAAGGAGGCTAAACCCTAGAAGCTAGCCTATGGTATGATTGTTGTAATGTATGTTGTCCTACGGACTAAAGCCCTCCGGTTTATATAGACACCGGAGAGGGCTAGGGTTACACAGAGTCGGTTACAACGGTAGGAGATCTACATATCCGTATCGCCAAGCTTGCCTTCCACGCCAAGGAAAGTACCTTCCGGACACGAGCCGGAGTCTTCAATCTTGTATCTTCGTAGTCTTGGAGTCCGGCGGACATTGATAGTCCGGCTGTCCGGACACCCCCTAGTCCAGGACTCCCTCAGTAGCCCCTGAACCAGTCTTCAATGACGATAAGTCTGGCATGCATAATGTTCGGCATTGCAAGGCGGGTTCCTCCCTTGAATAATCCAGAGAAGATCATGAACACCAGGATAGTGTCCAGCTCTGCAAAATAAATTCCACATTCCACCGTAGAGAGAATAAAATGTACACTTAGTTCAATCTGCTGACATATTATGCGGCGTGACATCACACTGCCACCAGGCCTTTGTTTGAATTACTATACCACCTCAGCATGTTTAGCGAAGCGGTTTCCTTGGCACGTCTTGTCGAAGCAGAGATCGTGTTCCCCTTATTCCGGGATTCTCATCAATACGTGCGTGGGTAACCCAACCGCGCCATCGATGGTGGCGCTTGGGAGATAAGCGAGTTTTACCAGGCTGGCGGGGGACGCATAATTTTGTCCGCCTATATATAAGGGATAAGGATTCACCTTCTCACCTACGCCTTCTTCCTCCTTTGCTTATCCATCCCCGCGAACTCAAGCTCCAACGCCCGAACTCGCGCATCTCTCCTTGACCTTCTCCGAATATGTCCGGAGCGGGAGGTAAATGGTTAGCCTCCACCGTCAAGGAGGAGGACATCACCAAGCTGCGCAGCGCCGGATACCTTTCCGACGATATCGCGCATCGGCTGCCCGACGAGGGGCAGCTCATCCCTACCCCCAGGCCTCATGAGAGGGTCGTCTTTCTCCCCCACTTCCTCCGCGGACTGGGCTTTCCGCTCCATCCATTTGTCCCGGGGCTCATGTTTTACTACGGCCTGGATTTCCACGATCTGGCGCCGAACTTTATCCTCAACATCTCGGCGTTTATCATCGTGTGCGAGGCTTTCCTCTGCATCCGGTCCCACTTCGGCCTGTGGCTCAAGACCTTCAACGTCAAGCCGAAGGTTGTAAAGGGTACGCAAGCGGAATGCAGAGGCGCCATGTTGGGCAAATTGCCTAACGTCCCTTGGCTAGAAGGGACCTTCGTGGACTCCGTCAAGGGGTGGCAATCGGGGTGGTTCTACATCACCGAGCCGCGCAAATCCACATGGGCGGCGGCCCCCGAATTTAGATCTGGCATCCCCACGCAGCTCACCTCCTGGAAAGAGAAGGGCTTGCAGTGGGGGAATCCGGTGGAGGTGACGGGACTCCGAGCATGTATCAAGAAGATGGTGAGCAATAGGCTCAGGCTCGTCGACGTGGTCCAAGTCATGCTCATCCGGCGGATCCTCCCATGCCAAGAACGGGCATTTAATTTGTGGGAGTTCAATCCGGAACAGCACCAGGCGCTAAGCGGGCTCTTCGATACAACATACGAAGGCGCCTGGAGGGTGCTGTTCAAGGGCGCCGAAGCCCCCGCGTCCGCGACCGAAGACCGCGGATTTAGCTCGCAGCATCCAACTGACGAGGTAAGTGATTCAACCCCATTACGGGACACTTGTGATAATTAGATTGACTCTAGCGAGGTTTCATTCTGCCTCTTCCTTTGACAGGAATGGATGGAGAAGGCCAAGCTACTCATCAGCCCGGCTCCCATGCCAAAAGACCCAGTGAACGCCCGCTTAACAGGGCTGCTGGTTCCGGCACCGCACGTGGTGCCAGAGAAGAAGGCCAAGAAGGTGGCCGCGGGGACTCGAAAGAGTTCCCGCAATCAGGCGTCTGACGACGACGAGGACTCCTCCCCCGAAGACGAGGAGGAGGAATACTCTCTCCCAGAGGAGGGAGAGAAGAAAAGGAAGGCTTCCCCCATCAGGGAGGCCGAAGGGTCCAAGAGGGGGAGAACTATCCCCCCGGACAGTTCCGCCAACATCAGCATTGGTGAGGATGAGTGGCCTCCAAGGGCCAGGCGTCCGGCAAGATCATAAGTATCCGGATCCTTGATGTGTAATTTCTTTATGTCGCGTATTATCCTTCTAACATCGCATTCTGCCCGTAGTCCGGCCAATGATGATCTCCCCGACTCATCGAGCGGGTCATTGGCCTCGTCAGATGTGAATTCCATCCCGACTGCCTCCACCCCACGCGCCAACGAGGACGTCGAGGTGGGATCCCAGAGAGGGACCCATCAGGAGGAGGCTCCGGAGGCGCTGTCAGGCAGCCCCCCGGACTTCGTGCCGGACTCTACATCGGAACCCGCAGTGGTTCCAGAGTCCGGCAAGCGGCCCCTTCGAAAGAAGGGCAGGACCGTGACGCCGGCGGCCTCCGTCCAACCGGAGGCGCTGGATAACCTGCTGGAGGCGCTTAAAGGCGCTTCCATCAAGGAAGAACACCGCACTATCATGAGTGCGGTGATTGAGAAGGTTCAGCTCGCTAAGAGCGGGCTGACCGAAGCCTGCAGCAGCCTTTTAACAGGCTTTGAGGTAAAAAAGTTAAAATTATGTAATGTAATACCGCATAGACAGTAGCCTCTGATGCTTGGTTCGGTGTTCGGAAAGAAAAGCCGGACTAAGGATCTATAACAAGATATACGCAGGGTTGCCTAAAATATGTCAATATGGGTTTGCAGGCTGCACTGCTGACCTCTGCCGCAC
Source organism: Triticum timopheevii (assembly GCA_963921465.1). Taxonomy (NCBI): domain Eukaryota; kingdom Viridiplantae; phylum Streptophyta; class Magnoliopsida; order Poales; family Poaceae; genus Triticum; species Triticum timopheevii. The sequence continues at coordinate 245,801,368 of OY997266.1, forward strand.
TAACGGCGGAGGTTGACATGCTAAAGAAGTATCTCGAGCGGTCCGAGCAAGAGCTCGGCCATGCAAAGAAGCAGCTCGAGGAAAAATAAGGTGAGTAACACCTCTTTGAATAAGTACCTTACAGAAAAGGATTTTGGTTGCAAATAAAATTAACAAGGATAATATGTGTATTGCAGGGGCCACTAACGAGGTGGCAACCCTGAAGGATGCTGTGTCCGCGGCCGAACGCAATGCGGCCGCGGAACGTGCTGAGCGAGAAAAGCAAGAGGCACGTGTGGCGGAAGTTCGGCAAGAGCTCTAGTTTCTCATGGAAAAACATGAGAGTTTGGAGCGTGACTCCAAGACTCGAGAGTCCGAGCTTGCCTCGGCTCTCGAAAGTGCCAAATCCGCCAAGGCCGAGGCCCATAAGGCCCTTCAGGAGGTTGAGGACATAAAGAAGATAGCGGCGGGTAAGGCGTTTTTCATGCAAAGCAGGCATGTTAATGTGAACTACCTGACACTTACCCGAATTCGGAGCTCTCCAGGGGCGTTTGCAGATCTGCCGCGTAGTGCGTCTGATGCCGCCGCATTCTATCGTGGCGAGGAGGGGAGCTCGATGGAGAAGGTCTTCTGGTCTCAGTATGCTGAGGCCGGCCATTCGGTGCCCCCAAGCGACCAGCTGAAGCAGCTGGTCGAACTCCACAAGGTAGCTGAGGAGGCCATGAAGGGCCTCATAGTCCGGCTGTGGCCTGGATAGGCCATGCCTGGTAGCTACTTTGGCCTCGTGCGGTGACTGATGGATGCATGCCCCAGGCTGGATGTAGTCAAGCGCTCCGCCTGTATCGAAGGTGCTCGTCGGGCCCTTGCCCGCATAAAGGTGCAATGGGGAAAATTGGATGCGGAGAAGCTTCTCACGGACCCACCGCCACCGGGCAAGGAGTATCGCACGCCGGAGAAGTATTATAAAATTTCCCTGAAGGGAGCCTGCAATATTGTAGATGAGTGCTCCCGAAATGTAATCTTTGAGTGAACTCGCTGTTTATTTATCCTGTGCGCTGAAAACTTCGTTCATATGCGCCATGAGCAACGCTTGTTTAATTTAAAATATTACCTTCTGTGCGGCCGTTTATAAAATCTGAGAGATGGCAAGTCGTTAGCTTCAGCCCCCGAGCCACAAGTGCTGGGGTGTTTGGGATAAACTTGAGCACTCTTGTTCCCATTTTTGGGTCCATCTAGGGAGGCGCTCAACACGACGAACAAGGCACCGGACTTATAATGCTTGAACACTCTCACTTAGCCATAGAATTCTGTAATTTTAAATTTCGGCGAAGCCCCTGGTATTCGGAAGACCGAATCCGGGGCGCTATCCACGCCTTCATCGGACATCATCCGGAACTTCGCTCGAAGCGGCGTGAGTCTTTAAGGACCCGAAAAAACCTCTCGAACAGCGACCAGTCTCTCGCCTTATCATGCCAGTGAGTTTTAGCTTTCTCCACTGAGGCGTTAACCTGGCTCAACCGGGGCGCAATCGCAGTGGTTCTCCCAGTGCCACCTTAGCCGACAGAACGGAACGTAAGGCACCAAAACGTGGGAGCCGGGCAAACCCAACTATTGACCCAAGACATGATTCGGAGCCGATTCATATAATGCTATAAGTTCGGGGTGCCGCACTTGTGAAAGTGTTCGGACTTTATCACACCTTAGAGTGGGGAACATAAGCCCCTGGTGTATTATGCCGTACCAAAATATACGGGTGCCAGATGTCATATAATGAGCATATATATATATAATGTAATGCAATTGCGATCATAAAGGTGCTGCATTATTACTGAAAGGAAAGTCTGCTAGTAGAGCGGACTGATACAAATAGTGCGGTAAGCAAGGGATTTGGACTAAATAAACATGTCCCCCTCCAGGGATGAGCTGCGGATTTGGTGTATATAATCGAATTTAATGCTCGTAATTGAGACCACCTGAGTGTTCGACGCGGCCTTCTATAGTCCCTGACTGTTGCATCATGAGTTCGGCAGGTTCACCGCCGGACAGGGCTTCTGGTTAACAGAGTCCTGTGTACAAAAAAGAAGAAAAAAAAGGAGAGGCACATTTGCGAGCCCCTGGTGTGGTTGAACCGCACTCTGGGTCCATTGTGATCGTGCCCCCTCCCCTGTGCCCATGGTATCTCCAGAGCGTAATGATGTACGCGAAGTGTTATTCTTGCGATCATACGCGGGCAAGGGTTGGGGCCGCATTGCTACGCGTGCTCTGATTGCGCCAGGTGGTCTTGGTTGATATTGCTCCGGGCGCGCTTTGCTGTATCCGGCCGTTTAACGGCCGGACTCGAGAATTGCCTTAGAAGGCTACTTTGTACTTCTGCCGCGAGAGCCGCTGTATGTTCCTCCGTTCGGAGGGAGCGTTCCGTATTCCCATTGACCGTGATGACTCCACGAGGGCCTGGCATCTTGAGCTTTAGGTATGCATAGTGCGGCACCGCGTTGAATTTGGCAAACGCGGTTCGCCCGAGCAGGGCGTGATAGCCGCTGCGAAACGGGACTATGTCGAAGATTAACTCTTCGCTTCGGAAATTATCCGGGGATCCGAAGACCACTTCCAGTGTGACTGAGCCTGTACAATTGGCTTCCACTCCTGGTATGACACCTTTAAAGGTTGTCTTTGTAGGTTTAATCCTTGATGGGTCTATGCCCATTTTGCGCACTGTATCCTGATAAAGCAGGTTCAGGCTACTGCCGCCGTCCATCAGGACTCTCGTGAGGTGGAACCCATCGATGATTGGGTCTAAGACCAATGCGGCGAATCCGCCATGGCGTATGCTGGTCGGATGGTCTCTTCGATCGAAAGTGATCGGACAAGAGGACCATGGGTTGAACTTTGGGGCGACTGGCTCCATCGCATAGACGTCCCTTAGTGCGCGTTTCCTCTCCCTCTTGGGTATGTGGGTCGCGTATATCATATTCACCGTCCGTACTTGTGGGGGAAAACCCTTCTGTCCTTTGTTGTTCGGTGGCCGGGTCTCTTCCTCGTCGTCGCTATTCAGCCCCTTGTCATTGTTTTCGGCAATTAACTTGCCGGCCTGCTTGAACACCGAGCAATCTCTATTGGTGTGGTTAGCTGGCTTTTCAGAGGTGCCATGTATCTGGCATGAGCGGTCGAGTATTCGGTCCAGATTGGACGGACCCAGAGTGGTTCTTTTAAATGGCTTCTTCTGTTGACCGGGTTTAGAGCCTCGGAATCCGGCATTGACCGCCGTATCCTCCTTATCGTCGCCGTTAATTCGGCGCTTGTTTTTGTTTCGATGTGACCTGCCGTTGTTGTCCTTAGTATCCGGACTGCCAGAATTTTTATAGAGATTGTTGCTGCGGGCTAGCCAGCTGTCCTCTCCCGCACAAAAGCGGGTCATTAACGATGTGAGGGCTGCCATGGATTTCGGCTTTTCCTGCCCCAGGTGCCGGGCTAGCCATTCGTCCCGGATGTTATGTTTGAAGGCTGCAAGGGCCTCTGCGTCCGGACAATCGACGATTTGATTTTTCTTCGTCAAGAACCGTGTCCAGAATTGTCTGGCCGATTCGTCTGGCTGCTAAATGATGTGGCTTAGGTCATCGGCGTCTGGTGGTCGCACATATGTGCCTTGGAAGTTATCAAGGAATGCGGCCTCCAGGTCTTCCCAACACCCAATTGACTCTGCGGGCAAGCTGTTAAGCCAATGCCGAGCTGGTCCTTTAAGCTTGAGTGGGAGGTACTTTATGGCGTGGAGATCGTCGCCGCGGGCCATATGGATGTGGAGAAGATAGTCTTTGATCCACACCGCGGGGTCTGTGTTTCCATCGTAAGATTCGATGTTTACGGGTTTAAACCCTTCGGGGATCTGATGATCCATTACTTTGTCAGTGAAGCATGACGGGTGTGCGGCGCCCCTGTATTGAGCGATATCGCGACGCAGCTCGAGAGAGCGCTGTCTGCTGTGTTCGGCCCGTCCGGGGTTATTATATCCGGCACGACGGTATTCGTCGTGGGTCGTAGGGCGCCCCCGTGATCCATAGATGGATCTGGATTGTCTTGCTTTGTCCTCCAATATGTCTCGCAAGTCCGGTGCGTTCCCTCTTGGCTTCGTACTTTTGGAGCGATGCCGGGGTATGGTCTTGGCTAGGGGCCTGGATGCCTCTCTGTCACGACCACGGGGTGGTCGGTCAGCCATATCGTGCGCTGGTGATGGATGTACGTATGCTTCCTCCTCTAATTGGGGGAGCAGCTTGCGTTTTGGGTAACTTTTGGAGGGACGTTCGAGTTTATACTCTTCGGCCGCGAGGACCTCGGTCCATCAATCGGCCAGCAGGTCCTGATCAGCTTGAAGCTGCTGCTGCTTTTTCTTTAGGCTATTTGCTGTGGCGATAAGCCTGCGCTTGAAGCGCTCTTGTTCGACGGGATCCTCGGGTACGACGAATTCATCATCGTTGAGGCTTGCTTCGTCTTCGTAGGGAGGCATATAATTACGATCCTCAACCTCTTCGTCTGCCGCCCCCTCATGAGGGCTTGCTTCTGCATCCTCCTGCGCTGAGTCTTGCTGGAGGGGATTGTCTTCGGCACTCTCTGGAGTATTATTATCTCCTGTGCCGGAATCTCCGTTTTTGCTGTGGCGAGATTTAGAGCGGCGCCGCTGACGCCGGCGCTTGGGCTGTTTCTTTAAGGGATCTGCCTCCGCTGTTTCTTCGCCGTCCCCATCTTCTGGGGTATCCACCATGTATACGTCATATGACGAGGTGGCCTTCTAGTGCCCTGTGGGCGCTGGTTCCTGTTCGTCTCCGGCATCGTCGTCCATAGCATCGATGTCTTCGGAGTCGTAGTCTAGCATGTCGGTTAGATCGTCGACAGTGGCTATAAAGTGGGTGGTGTGTGGGCTCTGAATTTCTTCGTTGTCCGCATCCCAACCATCCTGGCCATAATCCGGCCAGGACTCTCCTGATAACGAGCGATGCTTTAGTGAATTCAAGATATCGCCAAAAGGCGAGCATTGGAAGATGTCCGCGGCGGTGAATTCCATAACCGGCGCCCAATCCGGATCGATTGGTAGGGGCGCGGGAGGTTCTGAGTCCGGCGAGGAGTCCGGTGCCTCGGAATCACGAGTTTCGCAGGGGACAAGATTAGTGTTCGGCTCCATCGCCGTGGATGTTGGAGCCCCCAGGGCGGCGTCTATCCACCGACCCTCGATCTGGGCGATCGGCTCCGGGCTAATGGTCGAAGCGGATCAATGTGCGGCCACCAAGGCACTGTTCGGCGGCAGAGCTAGATCATGCCCATCGTCACAGTGCGGCACGCTTGGCTATGGCTCGAGTCCGTCAAGGATCAAGTCTCCTCGGACATCGGCCGTGAAGTTTAAGCTTCCAAATCTGACCTGACGGCCAGGGGCGTAGCTTTCGATCTGCTCCAGATGGCCAAGTGAATTGGCCCGCAGGGCGAAGCCGCCGAATACAAAGATCTGTCCGGGGAGAAAAGTCTCACCCTGGACAGCGTTGCAGGTTGAAGATGCCATCAAGCCTATCGGTGACGACACAGAGGAACTCTCAATGAAATCACCAATGTCGGTGTCAAAACCGGCGGATCTCGGGTAGGGGGTCCCGAACTGTGCGTCTAGGCGGATGGTAACAGGAGACGTGGGACACGATGTTTTTACCCAGGTTCGGGCCCTCTCGATGGAGGTAAAACCCTACGTCCTGTTTGATTAATATTGATGATATGGGTAGTACAAGAGTAGATCTACCACGAGATCAAGGAGGCTAAACCCTAGAAGCTAGCCTATGGTATGATTGTTGTAATGTATGTTGTCCTACGGACTAAAGCCCTCCGGTTTATATAGACACCGGAGAGGGCTAGGGTTACACAGAGTCGATTACAATGGTAGGAGATCTACATATCCGTATCGCCAAGCTTGCCTTCCACGCCAAGGAAAGTACCTTCCGGACACGAGCCGGAGTCTTCAATCTTGTATCTTCGTAGTCTTGGAGTCCGGCGGACATTGATAGTCCGGCTGTCCGGACACCCCCTAGTCCAGGACTCCCTCAATGGGTTTCCGAGATCCTCACCTATTCAACTTGGCCATGTTGGGCAAACAGGGATGGTGCCTGTTAACACATCCCGATTCTTTGTGTGCCCGAGTTCTGAAGGGCAAGTACTACCCACATACTGATTTCTTGCAAGCAACAACGCTTGCTCGTGCTTCATCGACGTGGAAGCGATCGTGGCTGGCAGGAAAGCCTTGGACATTGGTCTGATGTTAGAGTTGGTGACGGTTCGTCGATTTCCACATGGAATGATCAATGGTTTCCAAATACAGGGACCCTGAAACCTGCTGGCCAATTAGGTACTGCAGCTCTCCCATGGGTTTCTGACTTGATTGATGAATACACAGGTAATTGGAACATGGATAGTCCGTCCAAATTTTCTTCACCATGATGTCGAAGCTATTTTGAATACTCCGCTGAATCGCCGGTGGTGAAGATGTTTTGGCATGGGCATTTGAAAATTCAGGACAATATACTGTTAAATCAACATATCGCTCTCTCGTGACTCGCAACAAGCCTTAGGTCTCTAGAAGAAGGGACCATTACAGAAACATCATCGTCTAACAAACAGTTATGGACTGCACTATGGAAACTACATGTGGTACCGAAGGTTCGAGTGTTCTGGTGGCGAGTGCTGCGTTCCCGGACTGCATGACCTCGAAGTATCGACATATAAAACCTATTGGCCATTGCGACGTTTGCAAGGCCATGGATGAGACACTTATGCATGCTCTGATCGCTTGTACACATGCAAAAAAATTCTGGATTGTAGCCAAGGATCGTTTTGATATTCATCTGCCGAGGCTACATCTAGACACGTGGGCGTGCGACATTTTGTTGGATCCGATGTTTTCTGACGCCGCCAAATGTAAGATCATAACCATCATGCATTCTATTTGGTCTTCTCGCAATAGATGGACTCATGATTAGGAGGGTTATGAAACAATGATGGCAATCAAACGGGTTCATGAGAATCTTTCTCTCTTGGAGCTTCTAGGGCACCAGACAACATCAACTCCAGGCCAGCTTTGGAGACCTCCAGATGCAGGATGGATCAAGATAAACACTGATGGCTCGGTGTTGGATGATGCACCTGCGGGTGGAGCAGGAGGAGTAGCACGATCTCACCTAGCTTCCTTGGGAGCTTGGTGTAAGCCATTGCTGGGTGTCTCGGATCCTTTCATTTCAGAGCTGTTGGCTCGACGGGAGGGGGTAATCTTTTCCCATCTTCGAGGATACTCACATGTGGTGATGGAGATTGACTGTTTGGAGGTAGTCAATCAATGGAACTTGTGCGACAATTCTTTGTCAATTGTAGCGCCTATCTTTAGGGAAATAGAGGGCATTGTGCCTAATTTTGTTTCGTTCTTGGTTCATCATGTTGGTAGGGAACTTAATGTATCGGCCCATCTACGTGCACGACGTGCTTGTATGCTTGATGGTACGGATAGCTGGCTAGATACTAGCCCGAATTTTCTTCTTAGTTGCCTATGGGCAGATTGTAACCGTCTACTCTTGAATTAATAAAGTCCTGATCTCGATGCAAAAAAAGTGATTTTGGCCGTTAGATTCACGTTCAAACCATTTCCGGTCGTTCGATCTTCGTTTCATTGGAGTTTACCGCGACTTGGGCCATCTGTCCTAATGGGCTGCTACTCTGGTGACTTTTTTGAAGGCTTGTGGTTAATTGGGCTACTATGGAAGCCCAGTCCGCTAGATGGCTGGATGTCTCGAGGACCGCACGCACATTTGGCGTCTTGCCCATACTTCACTACCAACAGGAACTACAAGGTATGAGCGGAACATGACCCCATCACCAATATGCTCTATCTGTAATGCGCATGTAGATACATGGCGGCACTCCCTGTTCGAATGTACCATGGCCTGGTGTGTTTGGGCATTGGGCGATGAAGAAATTTTGGAGCATGTGATCCCAAACCAAGCTGAGGATGCGCGTGTGCAGCTTTTCTGGTTGTTCGATACCATGAAGGAGCATGATCTAGCTTGAGTTCTGGTCACGATGTGGGCCATATGGTGGGTGAGGCGATGAGCTATTCACGATGATGAATTTCAAAGCCCATTATCAATTATGTGTTTTATTACTAGGTTCTTGCAGGACCTTGATATTGCGGCAACTCGGCCCACTCATGCTATCGATATTCCAAGGCAGCCCCAGAGGACACGAAAATGGTTGCCACCAGAGGGGGACTCAGCGAAGATAAACGTAGATGGTGGGATTTCTCGCAATGGTAAGGTGGGAGCAACAATAGCAGTTTGTAGGGACAAACAAGCGCGCTATCTGGGAGCATCGGTGGTCATCTTCGACGGGTTGGTTGACCCAGCGTGCTTGGAGACGCATGGATGTAATGAAGCTCTTTCGTTGGCCCAAGATCTTCACATGCGACAGGTTGTGGTGGGTTCAGACTGCCTTGAAGTGGTTACTAATATAAACAGAGGAGCAGCTACTATCTACGCCCAGTTCTGAACGTAATTGAACACCGAAGGAAGGAGTTTCAGTACTTATGTTTGCGTTTTGAGCATAGGGAAGCAAACTTTGAAGCTCATGCTTTAGCTAAGGTTGCATCCACTCTCACGGCTGGGCGCTATTTGTGGCTAGGGAATTTGCCAGACATTATTTGTATTCCGAATATTTTGAACTTCGAATAAAATCCCTAGTAAATAGTAGGGTTGTCCAGCACCCCTCAAACCTACCCCATATGTAGGACGAACAATAGACGTCTAGACACTCCCGTCACGTTGGATCCGATAGGGCGAACCCATCCCAAATCTCCCCATCACCAACCTATCTCGGCCTGCATTCTTCCTCTCCTCTCTTCAGCATTGTCCGCGCCGCCACCACTCTATCTCCGCCTTCACCCGAACTCTGTTGTCGTCCAAACCCACGCCGCCGCCACCAAAGGGCCAAACCCACAACACCATTATCTGTGCTGCCACCGGGCGCGGCCCCCGTATGTCGAACTTCTCTATACATACACCTCGCCCTCTTGTGTTGGATGAAATGTTTGAGCAGTTTTTCAATTCTTTGCTCATTTGTAGGCAAACAATGGATTCGGCGGATGAGGACTATGGGATCATGGACCTTGACAAATTCATATACAAAGATTTCAACAATTAGTCGGGTTCAGACGACGAAGACGCTAGAATGATGATGATGAGTATCCAGGAAGAAATAGAGAAGTGAGAGGAGCATATTCTAAACTTCAAGGGTTCAATAAAAAGGGCATTAGAGTCTGAAAGCACAAGTGCTCCCTGGGTGATTTTGGTAATTAATATCAACATATCTCTTGTTGGACTAATAGTTTTATCCAGTATATTTCAAATAAGTTCAACAGTAGAATGGCAAGGACAAGAGGATGTGGAACCCCATAAAAATGCTAAGGACAAGGAAGATCAAGACTCTATATTTTTGTTTAAGTGATCTAGGATCACATTGGGTCCATAGGAAAGACAATAATATTGAAGAGGATGAGGTGTTGCGTAATGATCTATTTGCCCCAAGTGCTTGGTGATATTGTTCCAAAATTGTGACGCCCCCGATTCAATCGTACACTAATCATACACGCAAACGTGTACGATCAAGATCAGGGAGTCACGAGAAGATATCACAACACAACTCTAAACACAAAAAAAAGACATACAAGCTTCATATTACAAGCCAGGGGCCTCGAGGGCTCGAATACAAAAGCTCGATACACAAGCGAGTCAGCGGAAACAACAATATCTGAGTACAGACATAAGTTAACCAAGTTTTGCCTTAAGAAGGCTAACACAAACATCAACGATCGAAGAGGCAAGGCCTCCTGCCTGGGACCTCCTAACTACTCCTGGTCGTCGGCGGGCTCCACGTAGTAGTAGGCACCCTCTGGGTAGTAGTAGTAGTCTGCGGGGGTGGTATCATCTGGCTCCTGGGATCCACCATCTGGTTGCAACAACCAGAAAGAAAGAAGGAGGGGGAAAAGGGGAGCAAAGCAACCGTGAGTACTCGTCCAAAGTACCCGCAAGCATCAGATCTATACTAAGTATGCATTGGTATCAAATGGAAGGGTTGTATCTATGGACTGAACTGCAACATGCCAGAATAGAGGGGGAAGGCCTAGCCTATCAAAGACTAGCATCTTCAAGCAGCTCCAAGCATCTTGCAGCATGTAGAAGAGTAAAGAATAGCAGTTTATATTTAACAAACATGTTGTAGTATCAACGCCCAGAGATCCTTCCTCGACTCCCTACGAGAAAGCAATCCCGGAGCCACATATCCATCACATATCAAGTATCCATTTCTAGTTGTATAAGATCAGGATACAAGTTTGAATGTCCAATACCGTGGACACGGTATTCGTGTCAGGACCCCGACTCAATGCCACATCGATCTAGCATGTAACACCTCAAACCACTTTGCGGCCTCACGCACGGTATTCCCACGGGTGTCGCCTTACCTTTGCCCGGGACCGTTTGCGCCTTTTGGCACACGTATATGATAGTGTCGCTAGCATCCATATGATAAGGAGCCCGGGCTGACATGGCTAGTCGTAAACCCAAAGTGGCACAAACTTACAGGGACAGGCATCCATGACCCAGCATCGAACGTGTCGGTCATCAGCGAGTGAATCTAGGCTGTAGCACTGGGCTAGCAGGACTCCGGTGAACCGGGCTGTAGCGGCTAACAGGACTCTGGTATTCATCGCGTGACATTTCCCCGAAGGGACAGACACAGGAACGAAGAAGGACACATGCCGGCCAGCCTAAGTGTTCCGGAGCAGTAGCAAGCTACCATGGCTCAGTGGAAACACTAGGAGACATTTCCCGGTAAGAGAGGCTACTAAGGATAAACAACTAGATAGTCAGATCCCACACATACCAAGCATTTCAATAACATACACACAATATGCTCGATATGTGCAAATACAACATGGCATCACAACATGACTCTACAACTCAAGTATTTTATTCAATAGGCTCCGAGGAGCGAGATATTACAAACATGGGTCTCATGACCCAACACTCAGAGCATACAAGTCAAAGTACAAGCGGAAGCTTAACATGTCTGAGTACAGACATCTACAAATGAAAAAGGCTGAGAAGCCTGACTAACTACCAGATCCTGCTGAGGGCACAAGATCGTAGCTGAGGTAACAAGCTAAACGTCGAAGTCCACGCGGAACTACTAGCGAGACTAAAGTCTCTCTGCAAAAACATAAAATAGGCAAACGTGAGTACAAATGTACCCAGCAAGACTTACATCAGAACTATCTACATATGCATCATTATCAACAAAGGGGTGGTGGAGTTTAACTGCAGCAAGCCAGCTTTGACTCAGTGGCTAACCTGAACTACAACTGCAAGTAACTCTTTTGAGGTGGCGCACACGAGTCCACATATTCACCATATCAATACACCACTATGGATCCGCTCCCGTCTCCCTACGAGAACGCCATCCATAGCACTCACGCTTATCTTGCGTATTTTAGAGTATCCACTTTCACTTGTCTATGAACTGTACAGGCAACCCAGAAGTCCTTTACCGCGGACACGGCTATTCGAATAGATCATATTAACCCTGCAGGGGTGTACTTCTTCACACACGCTCTCGCCACTTACCGCCATGCACACCTCGTGTATCTCGGCAACCTTCAAGCGGAAGCCTGGCGAGGGAGTCGGCCACGACCTGACTAACCACACAAGTCTCTCGTCCAGGTTTATCGCCTATTCGGGTTCCATCCGCAAGGAGATCCGGCCGGGGTGTCGCTCACGGCCCAAAATGATGTGTGCAGGGTTCCCAAGTCCACCATCCGGGTGCCACTTGGTACACCGGGCCACTGTGCCTAGTCTGTCCCAAGCCCACCTGTACCGGGTGCCACTTGGTAGACTACTAACACTACCTACAAACACCAGAAACTAGTTGCAACTCCTGGACAGAGATCAGGTTGATTAATAAGTCGAGAGGGGCACTTAAGCATTCCAATGCGTGGTAGTAGCTGTTCATGGATCACAAACACAGAACGTAGTTCCTGAGGACGGCTGCAATGAGACAACCCACCATGTACTCCTACATGGCCTCTCACAGCTACCTTTACCAAATCGTGTTCACACACTTAGCTCATACACAGTAGGACATGTTTACACACCTCCGATTCATCCCCGATGAATCAGACCTGACTCAACTCTAAGCAGTAGCAGGCATGACAAACAAGCATGAATGAGTAGGCACAACAGGGCTCAAACAACTCCTACTCATGCTAGTGGGTTTCATCTATTTACTGTGGCAATGACAGGTCATGCAGAGGATAAAGGGGTTCAGCTACCGCAGCAAGTAACAGTTGAATCGTTGTTGTCCTAATGTACTAAAAGAGAGCAGGAGCGAGAGAGTGGGATTGTATCGGAATGAACAAGGGGGTTTTGCTTGCCTGGCACTTCTGAAGATAGTATAGTTCTTCATCGGTGTCATCGATCACGTCGTCGGAACCACGTCTATCGAGAGGGGACAAACACCGGCAAACAAGGAAGAACACAATCAATGCAATGCGACAATATGATGCATGAATGTGACATGGCAATATGATGTGATTTGAGCTAATGCAACTAGCAACCAGAGTAAATGAAGTTGGTTTGAACCAAAGATTCAAATTCAACTCCATATGTGATTATTCAAAAGCCATTTATATGATTTGTCCTAAACAGCAGCTATAAGTGGTTCTAACATGCATGAAAATGGTACAGATGGATAGATTGGATTTTTCTGATCATTTTTCATATATAAATTAATTAATTTGGAGTTATGGTTGAATTTCTATGAATTTTAGAAGTTCAAATCATTTTCTGAAATTTATAAATCATTTCTGATTTATTTTAATTCCGGAAAGGCTTTACTGCGTCAGCACTGCATCACTGTGATGTCAGCGAGTCAACTGCGTTGACACAGGTCAAACCTGACCAGTGGGGACCACTGGTCAGTGACACAGTGCTGTCTGGGTCACAGACTTGTGGGGTCAGGTCAACACTGAGGTGGCAAGGTCAAACTGACCGGTGGGGCCACGGGCATTAGCTTAAATTAAACAGGGAATAACCATGTGGTTAGTTAAGGAGGGGCCTGCCTGTCAGCGAATGAGCTTTGACTAAACACAGTAATTAGACTAATTTAATCCGGCCACGTCAGCACACCGGAGAATGGCCGACGGCGACCTCAAAACACGGCGGAGGGTTGCCGGAGTGGCGCTACAGGTGGTGTTGGGCCAAGCCAAGGGCATCAGAAGGTTTCCCTTGCTCGCGCGCATCCAGGGGAGGCACGCGGGAGGGCGCGGGGTGGCCGGAGCTCACCGGAGCAAGCTCGCGGCGGCGGCCGGAGCTCGGAGGTGCTTCGAGACGGCGCTACGAGGCGCAGAAGGACGAATGGGTGGATGCGCCCGGCTCCTGGAAGCGTGCTGAGCACGGGGCGATGCTCAGGCGCAAGCTTCAGTGGCTACAGCGGCTGTGGCGACAGGGCCGGCGGCGAGCAAGCTTTCGGCCAGGGTCGCGCTAGAGCTAGCGAACGAGCGGGGCAACAGAACTTGGGGCGAAACGACGAGGAGCTCACCTAGAGTGGAAGAGGATGCTCAGAGGGCTCGAGGACGGGCGGGATAGAACGAATCAGCGACAGCATCCGGCGGCCATGGACGGGGAAGAAACGCCGCGGCATCATCTTGGGGGCATCCGGGCTTCAATGGGTCGACGTAGAGGGGCTTGGGGTCCTGGCGGAGCTCGGGGTCATGGCCACGGTGCAAGGGAACGGCGGTGGGCGCAGCGGCAGTGAGTGGCGGCAATGGCGTGCTCGGGCAGAGAGGGAGAGAGCAGAGGAGGGGGGAAGGAGCGAGGGAGAGTGAGGGAGCCTGGAGGGGGTGCGTGGCGTCTCTGTGGCGTCGTCTAGGAGCACCGGGGAGGAGCCAGGCAGGCAGGGAGGGAGGAGGTGGCCGGCGCGGGGCGGCCACGCGCCTCCGTCCTTCTGGCGAGGGAGGAAGACGACAGGGAGGAGGCGGTGGTGGGCTGGGCCAGCTCCTGGGCCGGCCAGCTGCAGTGCTGGGCCGCACAGGTAAGCCAGGTGAGTTTGCTCTCTCTCCCTTTTATTTCTGTTTTCTATTTTTCTGCAGATGTTTGGCTTTATTAAAAATACCAGAACCTATTCAAAAATCATGTAACTGCTTGAGAGCACTGTTTGGAATATTTCCAACAGCCATCATTTCAGTTCATGATTATTTGGACATTTAAAATAATTTATAGCATTTAAATGTCCAAGTACAAATACTGTATGATTTAATTCAATAACCCATAGTGTCCTAGAAAAGTGTGCACCATTTTTGGCAGAGGTTCTGGACCAAAACAAAAATGATGAACATTTATGAAGGGCATTCCAGGTTCATTGAAAATATTTTTAGGTTGAACCTATTTGAATTCCATTTGGTGCTAGGGTTTTGGACATCCCCATTTCAGGTTTGAGAGTAATTTAAACATGATGCAACACAAGACTAGCTAACCCAGAGCCGACCAGAACTAGGGATGTGACAACTCACCTCTACTAAACAAGAATCTCGTCCCGAGATTCAGGCGTAGGGTAAGATGAAGGGGAAACGCAACTAACGCAATCTTCACGATCCAGGTTGCACTTCAAATGAACGTTGATTCAATCACCATCTTTGTCTTGTCGTCTTGCTCTGAGAACTCCAGCCAACATGACAACGAGAGGAGAAGGAGACTCTAGAAGGATCGATCTTCTCGAAGATCGAACAACTTAGGATCAACTCATGAAATGAGACATAGCAACATCACTCGAGCTGAGACACGAAACACACATCTAGAGGGATGGAGTGGAACAAATGACGAGGGTCCACTAGGTATACAACAATTCCACACCTAGAAAGGTGGTGAACGGTTGTCAACGTAGTGAGGAATTGAGTTGCCATGTTACCATAACGACGCACCTTAGGGAAGGTGACTCGTAGATATATTCTCTTAAGTGGCAAAAAGGATTACCTTTGATTCAGAGATCATTGGAACTCTTTATACCAGCCTAAGGCAAATCATAATGGACCGTTTGAGGGATCTCGGAAGAATGGCATACTCAAACTAGGATGGATGATGTGGATTACCTTGTTGAAGACAACACAAGGGATGATTTTAGTAACTGGGGAGAAGCTCAACAGTAGAGAGTGAGTCCACTGTTTGAAAAGTTATAGCATAACCGAGGAAATTGAGAGCAATTCCAGTTAGTGCCGATGATAACACCTAGCGCTTGTGCGTTCTCTCAAGAATTGAGCATTTCCATATTCATCAAGGTTTTACCAATATCCGTGTCAAGGGTCCTGGCAACACAACGTACTACCATGATGAACAGCGATGGACGATGCAGAGGCAAAGGAAGATAACCTTCTCAGATTCCACCTTAGCGGGGCCAAGGGAACAAAATCTGGATGATCGACCGAGAGACATTTAGCACTCCGCTTCTAATGTTCTCCTTGATGTGCTAGCGTAACCCATTCATAGATATGGTTTGATATCTAGAACATCAGGTAAAAGGTCGGACTTCGGGAGCACAAAAATCCATAAGGAACAACTACTGGAATAAGTTCTACGGGATCCTTATGGGGAGGTGGCCAACTTCCTCAAACAAGATACTACAATAATAGGTCTTCCGGTTGGGTGTGTTGGCCACGGTATCCACTTTACCGGGTTACAGAGAGACTGATATTATAGTTCTTGGAAAAATTCTCCAACCATCATATCTGCCTGAGATTCAGATCTGGTTGGTGTCAGAACAATCCAGACTTATCGAGTCTAGAAAGAAAAATGAAAGTTTGCAACACAAATCGATGAGATGACGTTGCGAGATTCTCGGGAAATGAACTACGATAGCAAGCTCCAAAACATGAGCTGGTTCTGCTACACATATGTGAACACGTTGTCACAGACAAACATGACCACATGGTAGTCTTATAATAAAACACTACCGGGTTCAGGTTGGGAACCATCATCGAGGATATCGGAGTCTTGTGCACTTAAATTAGACTTCTTTACCTAGAACAGGTCAATCAGTGGCTTGGTGTGTTAGGGACACATATAGAATGGAGGTAGCGGGCCTGTCAAACCATAGCATACTTCGCACATGCATGAATGACTTGAGATGGTTCCAGAGGAGGCAACATTGACTTTCTCAAATTCACGGTGGCAAATTACATCAAATGCACATGAATTAGAGGATGTCAGTTCTTCCATCCGGACATATGCTCCATGAGCGGGTCATGAAGATAATGCTTATAAAAGTTTCCAATACTAGCTGGATGTTCAACACAATCACGGAGAAGATAAAAATGTTGCTGATGGGCTCAACAACAATTCATCCAGGTTTCCATGAAGATGGAATCCCATAATTGTGTGAACAAGTGATAGCATTGGTCAGACCCAAAAGATATAATGGTGTATGCTCGAAGAAACAACCACGAGTAAGACAACATTACGAATATCGTTGGTTCTGATTTGATTTGAGGATAGCCCATACTCAAATCAAAGTTTTGGCAAGACAATAGGTCCAACAACTGGTCACGAGGATCAATCGATGAAGATATCATCTTTCTTCAACACACATACAAGATATCCCTTAAGATGAACTAAATCGTACAAGCTTCCATCTTTCAACTCTCCAAGTTGTTGTTTAGCTTGACCAACCAGCTCAGGGGTATGCAACACAGATTCTTGGAGAATGGCTGGTTTACAAGAAACCAACTTGATCACGAACTCAACATAGCGGTCAGGCGACATCCTGGTGATACTTCCGTGAAGATATCTGGAAAATCACGAGCCACCAATATGCTACTAAGCTCGAGAATAATCTTGCTTTTCAAGGCAAGACGATATGATCAAATAAGCAAGGATTGGCATTATCCTAACTCATTGATCGGAGAGTGCACCAGAAATAGGGACTAGGTAGCACAATCTATCTTAGGATGATGATTCAATAACCAACACGCTAAGAATGAGAATATTGACCATTTACTACCAAGCAACTAGTTGCCAGGAGTATTGATTTCACACATCACGGATCACTTGTCAGCATTCTGGTTGCGACAACACGGAACCGAGGAATGAATAATGATGGCGAGAAGTATCACTGTATCAAGAATTCATGAGAGATGGTGCAATTCTCATGACAATCCTGACGTAAAGAGGGTAACACTCCAAGGTGGAACAGAACAAAAGCTGGATTAGCATTTAATCTGCGGAGTACAACTATTTGACCCAATCCTGGATATGGATGAGGTACTGGAGTTTGTTTCTCCTAGTCATCCTGAATAGAATGGCTTGACGGACCACAAGAATAATAAGCATCGATAACACGAATGCACAATTACTCCTGACTATCAATTGATAGACAAAGATCGGAATACGACTGAAGAGGGACAACTCAAAGGAACATATATCTTTCTGAGTTGTGGATGCATAGATTAGTATGTCGAGCAAAGCTCAACATTTCTTCCGGGTAACCCATGCAGAAGGTAGAACTGGCAGATTCACAATATAGAATGGAGAACTCATCAAGAGCACTCTGGTTGTGATCTTTTGGTTCAAAAGAACTCCTGCCAAGAATAGTTCATGGTATTTGGAAGAACGATATACCACGGACCTCGAGGACTATCACAAAGGTTACTAATATCCTAAAGGAACTAGCAACACTATCAACACGAGGTAAGTAGGGTGAATCTCGGGCTCAAAAACCCAGGAATAGAAAGCCTACTAACTAAATGGCATCACGGGATGCTTTCGAGAATAAAGGCCAGAATCATCACACTAGGAACACAAATCATGGCTAGCTTACTAGGTGATACTCTAGACATCTAGGGTCATAATAATAGCTCCAACATATATGTCAAGGCAATGGAGTACCTCAACAAAGCAATTAGTGTGATTAACCTGGCCCAAAGGAACATCAAAACCAGAGGGAAAGGATTTGCAAGTGCATCAGATTGTTTAGAAACCTGGGATGACTCGGACAGCATAACGGCTGTAAATGCTCGAAAGGATTTAAGACATGCTACAAAAATGGTTGCATCGCCACTCAGAAGCACAATATCAAGGTTTCGAGATCAACAATTAACATACGGAAGTAGTAGGAATTGAACTGAGGCTTGAATTCAACAATCTTATAGGTCTACAGATTAGTAACACGTGATCCTGATAGAAAGAAGAGAAGGCCTAGTTCCTTAACCCGGAGGAAACATAAGATGACTCGGATCAGAGGGCATGAGGTATAAGGAGTAAAAAGAGCCTTACGTTCCATCCCACAATCAATTCCCCTACATATAACTAAAGCATTTCTAGACTCAACTTCGACCAGTTTGGCTTGGTAATCCTACAGGCAGTCAAGCTCTGATACCAAAAGCTGTTAGGACCCCGACTCAATGCCACATCGATCTAGCATGTAACACCTCATATCACTTTGCGGCCTCACGCACGGTATTCCCACGGGTGTCGCCTTACCTTTGCCCGGGACCGTTTGCGCCTTTTGGCACACGTATATGATAGTGTCGCTAGCATCCATATGATAAGGAGCCCGGGATGACATGGCTAGTCGTAAACCCAAAGTGGCACAAACTTACAGGGACAGGCATCCATGACCCAGCATCGAACGTGTCGGTCATCAGCGAGTGAATCCAGGCTGTAGCACTGGGCTAGCAGGACTCCGGTGAACCGGGCTGTAGCGGCTAACAGGACTCTGGTATTCATCGCGTGACATTTTCCCGAAGGGACAGACACAGGAACAAAGAAGGACACATGCCGGCCAGCCTAAGTGTTCCGGAGCAGTAGCAAGCTACCATGGCTCAGTGGGAACACTAGGAGACATTTCCCAGTAAAAGAGGCTAATAAGGATAAACAACTAGATAGTCAGATCCCACACATACCAAGCATTTCAATAACATACACACAATATGCTCGATATGTGCAAATACAACATGGCATCACAACATGACTCTACAACTCAAGTATTTTATTCAATAGGCTCCGAGGAGCGAGATATTACAAACATGGGTCTCATGACCCAACACTCAGAGCATACAAGTCAAAGCACAAGCGGAAGCTTAACATGTCTGAGCACAGACATCTACAAATGAAAAAGGCTGAGAAGCCTGACTAACTACCAGATCCTGCCGAGGGCACAAGATCGTAGCTGAGGTAACAAGCTAAACGTCGAAGTCCACGCGGAACTACTAGCAAGACTAAAGTCTCTCTGCAAAAACATAAAATAGGCAAACGTGAGTACAAATGTACACAGCAAGACTTACATCAGAACTATCTACATATGCATCATTATCAACAAAGGGGTGGTGGAGTTTAACTGCAGCAAGCCAGCTTTGACTCAGTGGCTAACCTGAACTACAACTGCAAGTAACTCTTTTGAGGTGGCGCACACGAGTCCACATATTCACCATATCAATACACCACTATGGATCCGCTCCCGTCTCCCTACGAGAACGCCATCCATAGCACTCACACTTATCTTGCGTATTTTAGAGTATCCACTTTCACTTGTCTATGAACTGTACAGGCAACCCAGAAGTCCTTTACCGCGAACACGGTTATTCGAATAGATCATATTAACCCTGCAGGGGTGTACTTCTTCACACACGCTCTCGCCACTAACCGCCATGTACACCTCGTGTATCTCGGCAACCTTCAAGCGGAAGCCTGGCGAGGGAGTCGGCCACGACCTGACTAACCACACAAGTCTCTCGTCCAGGTTTATCGCCTATTCGGGTTCCATCCGCAAGGAGATCCGGCCGGGGTGTCGCTCACGGCCCCAAACGATGTGTGCAGGGTTCCCAAGTCCACCATCCGGGTGCCACTTGGTACACCGGGCCACTGTGCCTAGTCTGTCCCAAGCCCACCTGTACCGGGTGCCACTTGGTAGACTACTAACACTACCTACAAACACCAGAAACTAGTTGCAACTCCTGGATAGAGATCAAGTTGATTAATAAGTCGAGAGGGGCACTTAAGCATTCCAATGCGTGGTAGTAGCTGTTCATGGATCACAAACACAGAACTCAGTTCCTGAGGACGGCTGCAATGAGACAACCCACCATGTACTCCTACATGGCCTCTCACAGCTACCTTTACCAAATCGTGTTCACACACTTAGCTCATACACAGTAGGACATGTTTACACACCTCCGATTCATTCCAGATGAATTAGACCTAACTCAACTCTAAGCAGTAGCAGGCATGACAAACAAGCATGAATGAGTAAGCACAACAGGGCTCAAACAACTCCTACTCATGCTAGTGGGTTTCATCTATTTACTGTGGCAATGACAGGTCATGCAAAGGATAAAGGGGTTCAGCTACCGCAGCAAGTAACAGTTGAATCGTTGTTGTCCTAATGCAGTAAAAGAGAGCAGGAGCGAGAGAGTGGGATTGTATCGGAATGAACAAGGGGGTTTTGCTTGCCTGGCACTTCTGAAGATAGTATAGTTCTTCATCGGTGTCATCGATCATGTCGTCGGAACCACGTCTATCGAGAGGGGACAAACACCGGCAAACAAGGAAGAACACAATCAATGCAATGCAACAATATGATGCATGAATGTGACATGGCAATATGATGTGATTTGAGCTAATGCAACTAGCAACCAGATTAAATGAAGTTGGTTTGAACCAAAGATTCAAATTCAACTCCATATGTGATTATTCAAATGCCATTTATATGATTTGTCCCAAACAGCAGCTATAAGTTGTTCTAACATGCATGAAAATGGTACAGATGGATAGATTGGATTTTTCTGATTATTTTTCATATATAAATTAATTAATTTGGAGTTACGGTTGAATTTCTATGAATTTTAGAAGTTCAAATCATTTTCTGAAATTTATAAATCATTTCTGATTTATTTTAATTCCGGAAAGGCTTTACTGCGTCAGCACTGCGTCACTGTGACGCCAGCGAGTCAACTGCGTTGACCCAGGTCAAACCTGACCAGTGGGGACCACTAGTCAGTGACACAGTGTTGTCTGGGTCACAGACTTGTGGGGTCCGGTCAACACTGAGGTGGCAAGGTCAAACTGACCGGTGGGGCCACGGGCATTAGCTTAAATTAAACAGGGAATAACCATGTGGTTAGTTAAGGAGGGGCCCGCCTGTCAGCGAATGAGCTTTGACTAAACACAGTAATTAGACTAATTTAATCCGGCCACGTCAGCACACCGGAGAATGGCCGACGGCGACCTCAAAACACGGCGGAGGGTTGCCGGAGTGGCGCTACAGGTGGTGTTGGGCCAAGCCAAGGGCATCAGAAGGTTTCCCTTGCTCGCGCGCATCCAGGGGAGGCACGCGGGAGGGCGCGGGGTGGCCGGAGCTCGCCGGAGCAAGCTCGCGGCGGCGGCCGGAGCTTGGAGGTGCTTCGAGACGGTGCTACCAGGCGCAGCAGGACGAACGGGTGGACGCGCCCGGCTCCTGGAAGCGTGCTGAGCACGGGGCGATGCTCAGGCGCAAGCTTCAGTGGCTACAGCGGCTGTGGCGACAGGGCCGGCGGCGAGCAAGCTTTCGGCCAGGGTGGCGCTAGAGCTAGCGAACGAGCGGGGCAACAGAACTTGGGGCGAAACGACGAGGAGCTCACCTAGAGTGGAAGGGGATGCTCAGAGGGCTCGAGGACGGGCGGGATCGAACGAATCGGCGACGGCATCCGGCGGCCATGGACGGGGAAGAAACGCCGCGGCATCGTCTTGGGGGCATCCGGGCTTCAGTGGGTCGACGTAGAGGGGCTTGGGGTCCTGGCGGAGCTCGGGGTCACGGCCACGGTGCAAGGGAACGGCGGTGGGCGCAGCGGCAGTGAGCGGCGGCAACGGCGTGCTCGGGCAGAGAGGGAGAGAGCAGAGGAGGGGGGAAGGAGCGAGGGAGAATGAGGGAGCCTGGAGGGGGTGCGTGGCGTCTCCGTGGCGTCGTCTAGGAGCACCGGGGAGGAGCCAGGCAGGCAGGGAGGGAGGAGGTGGCCGGCGCGGGGCGGCCACGCGCCTCCGTCCTTCTAGCGAGGGAGGAAGACGACAGGGAGGAGGCGGTGGTGGGCTGGGCCAGCTCCTGGGCCGGCCAGCTGCAGTGCTGGCCGCACAGGTAAGCCAGGTGAGTTTGCTCTCTCTCCCTTTTATTTCTGTTTTCTATTTTTCTGCAGATGTTTGGCTTTATTAAAAATGCCAGAACCTATTCAAAAATCATGTAACTGCTTGAGAGCACTGTTTGGAATATTTCCAACAGCCATCATTTCAGTTCATGTTTATTTGGACATTTAAAATAAAAATGTCCAAGTACAAATACTGTATGATTTAATTCAATAACCCATAGTGTCCTAGAAAAGTGTGCACCATTTTTGGCAGAGGTTCTGGACCAAAACAAAAATGATGAACATTTATGAAGGGCATTTCAGGTTCATTGAAAATATTTTTAGGTTGAACCTATTTGAATTCCATTTGGTGCTAGGGTTTTGGACATCCCCATTTCAGGTTTAAGAGAAATTTAAACATGATGCAACACAAGACTAGCTAACCCAAAGCCGACCAGAACTAGGGATGTGACAATTCGAATATATAACTTCCCTGAAGGGGTGCACCACGTTACCCAACACGCTCGATCACTCTGGCCAGACACACCTTTCTGGGGTCAATGCCCGCTCTCGGAAGATCAACATGTCGCAGCCCTACCTAGGATCAGCAGAGAGGTCCCCGTCAGTCTACATCCTAAGCACTTCGGGGTCTTGGTCCCATCGCCCGCAGCACTCCGGATCGTTGTGTGCAGGGTGGATACCAACACCGCCTCCGATGGGCAGCACGATCTGACCGTGCCACGATGATGAACTGGACGTCTGACAAAGCTTCGGCTGATACTGCGATGTCAAGGCCCATATCTATTCTCGCGTGGTGGTTAGTCCGTAAAGGCCAAAGGCCAACTCAGAACAAATACCCAAACCTGTTAATGCATTGGGGGCTCACGAAAACGAGCAGAGACTCACGATAAGGTGACACCGTCGCCCCGTCTCATGGACTTACGGCAAGGGCCCAGACTGCCCGGCCGTGCCACATGGAAAACTCACGGGGTGCTCAACGGGCCCGCCCGACTTTCACATCAACTCACGGGTACCCCTCAGGGCCGACTCGACTTCAACAATGGTCTCAAGTAAAGTCAAGGTAACCGTGTGTCCAAACATCAAGGGGAAAACCCGAGGAATCACCCCCGGTGGATTCCACTCAATGTAATCATCAAGGTGAACGTAAGAGAGACCACCCTCGAGGTTCACACTTGAGGTGTTGAACGACAGAGCCTTTTCGGGAATGGTGAAAGAGGAAATCACCCTCGATGACCATGACCGAATAGCTACACTACAGAATTATCATCAGGAGTGCTTTATGAGGGATCACCCTTGGCACTCGATAGTAGCTCTGCAGAGTCGAGCAACAAAAGGGGCGTGATGTGATGTGAGGTGTCAGGCTCTGGTCATCGATCACGTTGATTGAGTCATCGGAGATGAAGCAGGGGCAACAAGGACAATGTGGGGGTCACTGATGGATCACTAACCAAGCTATACTAAGCAGTTTAGGATAAGCAGGTAAGGTACAACAGCAGGTTACAAAAGCAGGCTATGCATCAGAATAGGAGCAATCAATAACAGTAGCAAAATCTAATGCAAGCATGAGAGTATAGAATGGGCGATATTGGGATGATCAAAGGGGGGGGGGGGGCTTGCCTGGTTGCTCAGACAAGAAGGAGGGTCGTCGGTGACGTAGTCGATCACAGCGGCATCGGCAGCCGTCTCGGGGTCTACCGGAAAAAAGAGGGGGAAGAAACAGTAAATACATAGCAAGCAAGAGCATAATAGGACAGCGGGCAGAGCTAGACATGTTCAAACGCGGAGCTAGGCGATACTGGCGAAGGGGGAAAACTTCCGGGAAAATTCTCCCGGTTCCGGAAGTCTGTGAGACAAATGAACCGGAGCGGAAAAGTTGCATGTTTGCTATGCTAGGGGCATGTGACAGATGAACAGACCGCGCATTCGGATTCGCCTCGTCGTTTTGAGCAACTTTCATGTATAAAACTTTTTCATCCGAGTTACGGATTATTTCATATGATTTTTCAAAGTTTTAATAATATTCTGGAATTATTAATAAATCGAAAATAAAGATTAATTGCTAGATGCACCCAACACATGGTACACAAAAGTGCACCCAGTGGCTAATAGGTGGACCAGGGGTTCCCGGTTGACCAGTCAACGTTCGACTGGTCAACAGGGGGTGGGGCCCCTTGTCATTGACTCACCTAACTAATTACTTGATTAGTTAGGCTAACTAATTAGTTAGTTTAACTAAGCCATTTCAATTAAGTTAATTAACTAATTAATTAACTAATTAATTAGTTTATTATTAATATTTTTCAAAATTCTCCTTTTTAACAAAACAAGGGATGGGCCCCAGCTGTCAAAGGCCCTATGGCCTTAGCGGGCGACGGGCTACGGGCGCTGGGGCGGGGCGCACCCAGGCGCCCAACACGCGGGGGGCGAGGCCGGCTGGTGCCCCGAACGGCGCCGGCAGCGGCGGCAGCCATTGGCAGCCGGAGGCGGCCGGGGACAGGAAGCAGGGCCGCGGTGGTGCTAGGCAGCGGGAGCGGGGAGGGGTGCAAGGCACGGGGACGCAGTAGCAGGCGAGCGAGGCCGCACGGTGCGAGCGCTCGCGCGTGGGAGTACCGGGCGCCGACTCGGGAAGGCACGGGCGGCGGTCTAAACGGCGGCAACCAGAGGGGGGAGGAAGGAGGCTTCGACGGAGTGGCTCACGGGCGTTGACGAGAATGCTTGGGGACGCCAGAGGAGCCCGAGGTGACGCGGATCGACGCGGTGGAGCTCGACGTCTAGAGGAAGAAGAAGACGGTGATCCGGCGATGGGCTTGAGGTCTTCGGTGTAGGTGAAGCAGTGGACCCCGACGGTTCTACTGGACGAGGACGCAGCTGGTGGGGAGCTTGGTGGGCACGGGATCGAGCGTGGCCATGGAGACGGAGTCTTTGAGCATCGCCGAAACCGAGACTCAGAGAGGGGAACGAGGGGGAATGGGCATTCGGGTTCGAAGCGGAGGTTCGGGGGGCATTGTAGGGATCAGGGGAGGCGTGGATGGCCGCCCTGTGTTCATCGGCGCCGTGTACGGTCGCCCTGCGTCCACGAGTGCACGATGAACAGAGAGGAAGGAGATGACCTGGCGGTGGGCTGGGCCTGTCTAGCTGGGTGGGCCGGTTGGCTGAGGCCATGGTGGGCAGGGGGGTTGTGGCCCTTTTTCTTTCTTAAAAAAAAAACTGCTAGTGTTTCTTATTTAGAATAGATAGTAATTGATTTTTGTCGAAGCTCCAACCTTGCACAAAAATGATATGCAATATCCTAGGGCTGTAGAAAAGTTTTTGAGGCAATTGCTAAGGTTGAGAAGATTCGCTTAAATGAAAAGGCCAATATAGATGCCTTTGGACCACTTATTGAATCCCTAGGAATTTATTTGTGAGTCAATTTGAGTTGGTCTCAACTTGACAAAGGTCAGGGGAATCTATAGAATTATCCGAACATTTTAGTTTTACCGCTCGAGAATTTTGAATTTGACTTTAATTTGAAAAATGAAATTTGAACCGGTTTGAAACAAAGTGGGATTTAGCAACAGTAAAGGTGATGACATGGCACCATTAACAGGGGATTACTGTAGCTTAATTACCCGGGCGTCACAATTCTCCTCCACTAAAAGAAATCTCGTCCCGAGATTTAAGGGTGTAGTATGGGGGGAAGACTCGGGAAGGACGGAACTCAACACAAGATAGGTACCTGTGGGCTATCTCATTGAGCGTGGCAAAGAGGCATCTCTCCAGTTGAAATTCAAGAAAGTCCTCGAGGGCAAGGTAAGAAGGTGCAATAAGAAGCTTCAATCGGGTAGACAATCGTTCGTTGCCTGACACAGAGGGTGAAAGGGGTTCAAAGCATTGAGAACAGGTATTGCATCTGATACCAGAATAGATCACAAGAAGGTGGCTCGTGAATTACATACGAAACCAAGCGTGAGGAACCATTTTGGAAGACAGAGATGTACAAGAGAGTCAGGTTTCAATCTTGTGGAACTGTGGGTTATGGGCCCACCATGTGGGTTAATACCAGGAAGGCGCTAATCATTTCGCACGATCATGATAGCAAGGCAGGTCAGAGGATAGCGTGTAAATTATGTTGGCAACAATGTTGGTACCAAGGGCGAGGGACGAAGAGAACCATTTTCCTGCTCGTTAAGACGAGGCGGACCAATAGGCAAAGTTCTCGTCCATCGGTGGCTACTGTAATGTCATCAATAATAGTAACAAGGTCTTACTGACAGAGTTGTACATCGAGGCATTTACATAAGCAGCGAATTATCACTGCTCATATATGTTACGTTACAAGAAAGTTTAAACAAAGCAATGGAGACTTGAATCAGTTATCGGTGTTCTCGAGCGTCTAACAACTCAGAACCCATGGAAAATTTGAATCAACGAGAATAATAGTTGATGAAAAACTCATAAGAGGTTATGTAGTTCCGTGATAATCTCGAGATACTAGAGGGTAATAATCGAGGGTATAGCAGAGCAAAGGTTGGATGGGTGAAATGATCTACAGAAGACAAGTACTTCCATTTGTCCGAGAAATGGGATCAAAGAAGAACAATATGGTCGAAAACACGGTTGCGAAGGACCAAACATAGATAGAAGATGAAATTACCACAAGGGGATTATTATTATTACAAGAAGCTCCCATGATAAGATCAACATCGTTTCCATGGGCATGAACACAAAGTTCAAGGTCGACTCGCACTTCTTCAATGCATAACCTTTCATTCACTTCTCGCTTGCGATGAAGTTGTAGTGTTGATATTTTATCTGGCAAAACACCAGAAGAGTAAGACTCATGAAGACTCTCGGGTTCAAACGGATTAGGGGAGGCATAGGTTCAACCCATAAGGGCATCTTAGGAACATATACCACAAACCTCACGAGTACTCAAGCTCGAAAGTAGAGTATGGTTGACAAGAGCGGGGATACAATTTACCAAAGGCATTATGTATCAGAGGAAAGGCTCACGAGGTTTACTGAATATGAAGGACGATGTCGGATAAACCCAACAAAGGATCTGGTGGTCCACAAGGGATATGATGTGAGCATCGATACTCAACCAGAAGAAGAAAGAATGCAAGGAGATCAGATTATAGAAACAACTGACTAATTCAAGGCTCAAATGCAACGGAATTACGATTCACAAAATCAAGGGATCAAAAGCAAACACTCTGACCAAGGATGGATAAGTGGAATAGACTTAGGGCACAATCGATGGCAATCTGATTGGCCGAGAACCAGCTCATGTTTGGGAAGACGTCTGAGCCAGAAAGGTAATCTATAAGGATTAACTGATGATTGCGACACAAACATATCAAATCGAAAGACTGACGATGATAATGACAAAGGATGTCAATGGATACTCCTAGGCATATGGAATTAACCAGAGTGTAGGCAGGTAAGATCTTCTAGAGCAATAGGCGACAGAGGTCATCGAAAGCTCGGATTGTATTACAAAGTATCTTATGAAGCATAAGAATAACTAGGGATGAACGGATACTCAATAAGAACGAGTAATTATCCGTAGCGGTATTCATGCGGCAAGGACTGCAGGGCAGTAAGCATAAAGGATTCTCGGAACATCGAAGAATATTTCAGGACATCTTGTAATAACAAGACCAACCGGGGATGAAGGTATGAACGACAACATAGGTAGTTACGCATAAGGATTTATCGGTGGTAGGGATTGTAACGGCGAAGGGCCAAAGGGTCTCGGTAAAACATCGGAGAGCATCTTCAGAATCTTCTGGTGCACTAAGCAATCATCTGGAGTGAGGGGCTCTCCGGGAGAAAGTATTTACGAGAACCTAGAGTTAGAGTTAATAAAACCATTTAACCCGAATAGAAGAGAGATCAGAGTCCCCAAGTATAGTCGAGGAGTAAAAGATCCTAATACCACCCAATGGCGACGTGGGCCCGTAAGACGCACAGCCCTGTTAGTAAATCAATTTTTTTTCTTAAAAACAAGACTCAACTTCGGCCAAGGAGTTAGAAAGGGGGATCCTACAGGCAGTCGGCTCTGATACCAACTTGTGACGCCCCCGATTCAATCGTACACTAATCATACACGTAAACATGTATGATCAAGATCAAGGACTCACGGGAAGATATCACAAGACAACTCTAAACACAAAAGAAAGACATACAAGCTTCATATTACAAGCCAGAGGCCTCGAGGGCTCGAATACAAAAGCTCGATACACAAGCGAGTCAGCGGAAGCAACAATATCTGAGTACAGACATAAGTTAACCAAGTTTTGCCTTAAGAAGGCTAGCACAAACATCAACGATCGAAGAGGCAAGGCCTCCTGCCTGGGACCTCCTAACTATTACTGGTCGTCGGCGGGCTCCACGTAGTAGTAGGCACCCTCTGGGTAGTAGTAGTAGTCTGCGGGGGTGGCATCATCTGGCTCCTGGGATCCACCATCTGGTTGCAACAACCAGAAAGAAGGAAGAAGGGGGAAAGGGGGAGCAAAGCAACCGTGAGTACTCATCCAAAGTACTCGCAAGCATCAGATCTATACTAAGTATGCATTGGTATCAAATGGAAGGGTTGTATCTGTGGACTGAACTGCAGCATGCCAGAATAGAGGGGGAAGGCCTAGCCTATCAAAGACTAGCATCTTCAAGAAGCTCCAAGCATCTTGCAGCATGTAGAAGAGTAAAGAATAGCAGTTTATATTTAACAAACATGTTGTAGTATCAACGCCCAAAGATCCTTCCTCGACTCCCTACGAGAAAGCAATCCCGGAGCCACATATCCATCACATATCAAGTATCCATTTCTAGTTGTATAAGACCAGGATACAAGTCTGAATGTCCATTACCGTGGACACGGTATTCGAATATATAACTTCCCTGCAGGGGTGCACCACGTTACCCAACACGCTCAATCACTCTGGCTAGACACACCTTTCTGGGGTCAATGCCCGCCCTCAGAAGATCAACACGTCGCAGCCCTACCTAGGCTCAGCAGAGAAGTCCCCGCCGGTCTACATCCTAAGCACTCCGGGGCCTTGGGCCCATCGCCTGCACCACTCCGGGTCATTGTGTGCAGGGTGGATACCAGCACCGCCTCCGATGGCCAGCACGATCTGACCGTGCCACGATGCTGAACTAGACGTTTGACAAAGCTTTGGCTGATACTGCGACATCAAGGCCCATATCTATTCTCGCGTGGTGGTTAGTGCGTAAAGGCCAAAGGCCAACTCAGAACAAATAACCAAACATGTTAGTGCATTGGGGGCTCGCGGAAACGAGCAGAGACTCACGATAAGGTGACCCCGTCGCCCCGTCTCATGGACTTACGGCAAGGGCCCAGACTGCCCGGCCGTGCCACGTGGAAAACTCGCGGGTGCTCAACGGGCCCGCCCGACTTTCACATCAACTCGCGGGTACCCCTCAGGGCCGACCCGACTTCAACAATGGTCTCAAGTAAAGTCAAGGTAACCGTGTGTCCAAACATCAAGGGGAAAACCCGAGGAATCACCCCTGGTGGATTCCACTCAATGTAATCATCAAGGTGAACGTAAGAGAGACCACCCTCGAGGTTCACACTTGAGGTGTTGAACGACAGAGCCATTTCGGGAATGGTGAAAGAGGAAATCACCCTCGATGACCACGACCGAATAGCTACACTACAAAATTATCATCAGGAGTGCGTTATGAGGGATCACCCTCGGCACTCGATAGTAGCTCTGCAGAGTCGAGCAACAAAAGGGGCGTGATGTGACTTTAGGTGTCAGGCTATGGTCATCGATCACGTGATCGAGTCATCGGAGATGAAGTAGGGGCAACAAGGACAATGTGGGGGTCACTGATGGATCACTAACCAACCTATACTAAGCAGTTTAGGATAAGCAGGTAAGGTACAACAGCAGGTTACAAAAGCAGGTTAAGCATCAGAATAGGAGCAATCAATAACATTAGCAAAATCTAATGCAAGCATGAGAGTATAGAATGGGCGATATCGGGATGATCAAAGGGGGGCTTGCCTGGTTGCTCAGACAAGAAGGAGGGTCGTCGGTGACGTAGTCGATCACAGCGGCATCGCCAGCCGTCTCGAGGTCTACCAGGAAGAAGAGGGGGAAGAAACAGTAAATACATAGTAAGCAAGAGCATAACAGGACAACAAGCAGAGCTAGACGTGTTCGAACGCGGAGCTAGGCAATAGTGGCGAAGGGGGAAAACA
Organism: Triticum timopheevii; assembly: GCA_963921465.1. NCBI lineage: Eukaryota > Viridiplantae > Streptophyta > Magnoliopsida > Poales > Poaceae > Triticum > Triticum timopheevii. The sequence continues at coordinate 245,831,784 of OY997266.1, forward strand.
TCCGGGAAAGTTTTCCCGGTTCCGAACGTCTGTTAGACAAATGAATTGGAGGGGAAAAGTTGCATGTTTGCTATGCTAGGGGCATGTGACAGATGAACGGACCGCGCATTCGGATTCGCCTCGTCGTTCTGAGCAACTTTCATGTATAAAAATTTTTCATCTAAGTTATAGATTATTTTATATGATTTTTCAAAGTTTTAATAATATTCTGGAATTATTAATAAATCGAAAACAAAGATTAATTGCTAGGTGCACCCAACACAGGGTACACAAAAGTGCACCCAGTGGCTGACAGGTGGACCAGGGGGCCCCGGTTGACCAGTCAATGTTTGACTGGTCAACAGGGGGTGGGCCCCCTGTCATTGACTCACCTAACTAATTACTTGATTAATTAGGCTAACTAATTAGTTACTTTAACTAAGCCATTTTAATTTAGTTAATCAACTAATTAACTAACTAATTAATTAAGTAATTAATTAGTTTATTATTAATATTTTTTAAATCTCCTTTTTTTTTTAACAAAACAAGGGAGGGGCCCGGGCTGTCAAAGGCCCTATGGCCTTAGCGGGCGACGGGATACGGGTGCTGGGGCGGGGCGCACCCAGGCGCCCAGCACGCGGGGGGGAGGACGGCTGGTGCCCCGCACGGCGCCGGCAGCAGCGGCAGCCGGAGGCGGCCGGGGACAGGAAGCAGGGGCCGCGGTGGTGCTAGGCAGCGGGAGCGGGGAGGGGTGCGAGGCGCGGGGACGCGGTAGCAGGCGAGCTAGGCCGCACGGTGCGCGTGCTCGCGCGTGGGAGTACCGGGCGCCGGCTTAGGAAGGCACGGGCGACGGTCTAAACGGCGACAACCAGAGGGGGGAGGAAGGAGGCTTTGACGGAGTGGCTCACAGGCGTTGACGGGAAGGCTTGGGGACGCCAGAGGAGCCCGAGGTGACGCGGATCGACGCGGTGGAGCTCGACGTCTAGAGGAAGAAGAAGACGGTGATCCAGCGATGGAGAGGCGATGGGCTTGAGGTCTCCGGTGTAGGCGAAGCAGTGGACCCCGACGGTTCTACTGGATGAGGATGCAGCAGGTGGGAGCTCGGTGGGCACGGGATCGAGCGTGGCCATGGCGACGGAGTCTTTGAGCGTCGCCGAAACTGAGAGTCAAAGAGGGGAACAAGGGGGAATGGGCGTTAGGGTTCGAGGGGGAGGTTCGGGGGGCCTTGTAGGGATCAGGGGAGGCGGCTGCCCCGTGTTCATCGGCGCCGTGTATGGTCGCCCTGCGTCCACGAGCGCACGATGAACAGAGAGGAAGGAGATGACCTGGCGGTGGGCTACGCCTGTCTAGCTGTGTGGGCCGGTTGGCTGAGGCCATGGTGGGCGGGGGGGGGGGGGGGGGGGGGGGGGGGGGGGGGGGGGGGACGGCTGGTGCCCCGAACGGCGCCAGCAGCAGCGGCAGCCACTGGCAGCCGGGGACAGGAAGCAGGGGCCGCGGTGGTGCTAGGCAGCGGGAGCGGGGAGGGGTGCGAGGCGCGGGGACGCGGTAGCAGGCGAGCTAGGCCGCACGGTGCGCGTGCTCGCGCGTGGGAGTACCGGGCGCCGGCTCAGGAAGGCACGGGCGACGGTCTAAACGGCGACAACCAGAGGGGGGAGGAAGGAGGCTTTGACGGAGTGGCTCACAGGCGTTGACGGGAAGGCTTGGGGACGCCAGAGGAGCCCGAGGTGACGCGGATCGACGCGGTGGAGCTCGACGTCTAGAGGAAGAAGAAGACGGTGATCCAGCGATGGAGAGGCGATGGGCTTGAGGTCTCCGGTGTAGGCGAAGCAGTGGACCCCGACGGTTCTACTGGATGAGGATGCAGCAGGTGGGAGCTCGGTGGGCACGGGATCGAGCGTGGCCATGGCGACGGAGTCTTTGAGCGTCGCCGAAACTGAGAGTCAAAGAGGGGAACAAGGGGGAATGGGCGTTAGGGTTCGAGGGGGAGGTTCGGGGGGCCTTGTAGGGATCAGGGGAGGCGGCTGCCCCCAGGGCCGGTCCTGAGATTTCCGGGGCCCGAGGCGAGACAACACGAAGGGGCCCTAAAGCCACAAAAACATGTGCATCTTTTATGTCTATTTCAATTGCAAATAAATATTTGACAGATTATAATTTATGGTGCCTTGTCTTCTTGAGTATTAAGAAACTGAGGTCATAAACATTCACAGTAAAAGTGGATCTTGTCAATCCACCCTTATAATGTATATATTTGTATTATTAGGTGAATTATAATAGCACTATCATGCCTACTAATTTTTTTTTATCTTCCTATAGTTTTCACTAGTTGTTCTTGAACAACAACTAAAGCTAACTCCTTGAGTTCCTAGCAGTAGAAATATAGTTTATTTTTGCAGGGAATCCGTAGAGCACTTGTATCTTAAAATACCAACAACTCATGTGGGACTCAATTAACTCATATGCATATTTTCCTCAATTATCAGATGGATTTTTTCTGGAGAGCATCTTGCTAAATGAATGGCAATCTTGCTAATCAGCACACAACATATGATACAAGAAATTAAGAATACTGCTAATTAAATAAAAGTGCTAAGAAAGGCATGGAACAAGGTACCTGGATGGCTAGAAAAATTGAAATCGCAAAATTTTGCTGTTGCGTCACGAACAGAAGTCCAAGTTTCTGTTTTCTAATCCCAATCAGTACAAGAAACTGGAGTATAACAAAGAGAGTCGTACGAGGATAATCTTCAGGAAACGAATGATCCAACAAGAATAGAAAGAAAAAAATTGCATTGAAGAGAAGATTGATGGGAATCTCGAAACCGCATTACCTTCTTCCACTAATGGCGCCTAGCAGCCAAAAATTACAATTAGACGAGTGGGAGCGGCGCAAGTCATTCATGGCATGGCTGATTTGTTGCCAATTGGGGAGGAAGAATATTAAGACGAGAAGACTGCACGGCGTGCTAATCCATCAATTATTTTTTGTTTCCTTTTGGAGAATCAATCAACCGGCAAAACAATCACACGTATACAGGGAAACCAAATCAATCGGGGGCCCCTTCCTACTTGGGGGCCCGGGGCGGCCGCCCCCCCTGCCCCCCCTCAGGGCCGGCCCTGGCCGCCCCGTGTTCATCGGCGCCGTGTATGGTCGCCCTGCGTCCACGAGCGCACGATGAACAGAGAGGAAGGAGATGACCTGGCGGTGGGCTAGGCCTGTCTAGCTGTGTGGGCCGGTTGGCTGAGGCCATGGTGGGCAGGGGGTTGTGGCCCTTTTTCTTTCTTTAAAAAAACTACTAGTGTTTCTTATTTAGAATATATAGTAATTGATTTTTTTGTCGAAGCTCCAACCTTGCACAAAAATGATATGCAATATCCTAGGGCTGTAGAAAAGTTTTTGAGGCAATTGCTAAGGTTGATAAGATTTGCTTAAATGAAAAGGCCAATATAGATGCCTTTGGACCACTTATTGAATCCCTAGGAATTTATTTGTGAGTCAATTTGAGTTGGTCTCAACTTGACAAAGGTCAGGGGAATCTATAGAATTATCCGAACATTTTAGTTTTACCGCTCGAGAATTTTGAATCTTGACTTTAATTTGAAAAATGAAATTTGAACTGGTTTGAAACGACGTGGGATTTAGCAACAGTAAAGGTGATGACATGGCACCATTAACAGGGGATTACTGTAGCTTAATTACCCGGGCGTCACAAGAATCCCCAACCACTTTCTCTACCCAAATATGTCCAAACCATGCATTCCAAATTGGCACCACCGAAATTTCCCATCCGGAGCCACCGAGTTCATCTTGACATAGCCAGTCCAAAACCCCAAGAATTCGGTTCCATCGATATGGATCTCGGCCCCATCAAGATGGCCTTGCTAGCTCTTTGTGACTTGTTGCAATCACTTCAGTTGCAATTGGTCCCACCAAGATGGCTTGACTGATTCTCTGTTGTCTTGTTGCTTCACTTTGTTCCCACCGAGATGATGTAATCGGTCCCACTAAGATGAGGTTTTACCTAAGCCCTAGCACATCGGTCCCACCAGGATTCCAAACGTTCATATTTTTGCACAGATCGGTGCCACCGAGTTTTCTAATCGGTGACACTGACATGGGTCAAAAGTGTGTAACAGTTTGATTTTGTGTGGAGGCTATATATACCTCTTGATGCGGAGCATCCCACGATCATCCCCATGGACGCATCTACATCCCCTACAACACCACTTGGACCTATGACTCGAGCACGCGCAAGAGCTCTTGAAACCGAGGTGACGTCACTGCTCTCACAACTCCCTTTCGATTCACATGAGACATGGTTACTACCTCAAACGGAGACGCTATGCATACTCAGGTACCAAGGAGTTAACCATGGAGAAGCTAGGAAGCAAGGAGAACCGGAAGCGGAAGACGTGCGTGAAGACAGAGAGGAAAAGAGCCAAGTGCCAGACTGGCCGAACGATCCGGACGGCGGCCCAGACGATCCGGACAGAGCCCGGACGATCCGGACCCGGTCCGGATGATCCGGCTAATGCGCACCGAAGACACCTGAAGCTCCCACCTGAAGCCGGATCATCCGGACGACATCCCGAATCATCCGGACCCTGCCCGGACGTCTGGACCCCCAGCCGGACATCCGGACCTGCACCGCCACCAGCCGCGTCTCCTGCTCATCCGGGCCTCCACCCGGATCATCCGGACCAGCCCGGATCATCCGGCTCCACCCCCGGATAATCCGGCCAGCGCGTGCGCACGCGTGTTGGGCTAAGACCATGTACCCGTTCGCCCCCTAGCCTATATATAGGACTCCTCCTCCTCACTTCAAAACATAGCACTGTGATAGCTCATTTTGAGATAGAGCACTGCTCATCCATACCGGATCTACTCCACGTGAGGGATCGTGCCTCTTCGGAGAAGATCCATTCGGATTCAAGGCCTCCATCCAGAGAAGACAATCAAGACCTCCTCACGGAGAAGAACAGTTACTTGTATATCGTCCGTTGTCGACTTTGGATCTCGTGTTACTCGTGCCTCGATGATCTAGACCTTGTGTGATTGATCTCTTGTTGGTTGAGTGTTTCTCTTGTTCTTCCCCAAGATTTCCCTCATGTTCTTCCACGCGTTCTTCGTGTTTCCCCGTAGGATCCACTCCAAACGTGAAAGATCGGCCCCTAGGGTTCCGCCCTACATCCTCTTGGTATCATGAGCCACGTTGATCACATTTTGGAGCCCCTACCCCGTGTTTTCTAGCTTGATTTTGTTGATTTCGTCCTAAATCTAAAAATCCCCACCTAAAATAGCCCCCAATTTTTTTTGTGATTTGTTGGTTTTGATGATGTTTTGTTGATTTTGATCCGTGGATTCGGTGTGTAACTCGTGGATCTTGCCTTTCCCCACCTTCTCCCCCTCGAAATCCATCCAAAATCCACGGAATCGTCGAAATTCTCGCCGTTTTTGAGTTCATCCCGAGCAGTTCCCGATCGCGTTTAACCTGCCCGGATCATCCGGACCCTGACGCGCCCGGATCATCCGGCTTCCCCTGCCGAAACTGCATTTTCTGCAGTTCCCCACCACCACCACCTACGCCTATGCACTCCCCCACTTAGACCACCACCACCTTCACCTGCCAAAACCCCACGACACACCCTCCGTACCACCGTTCGACTTTGGGTTCGAGAATTTGAGTTGTGATTACCCGTGTCCTATTGTGTTTCGGCTATTTAGGTACGGTGAGACATGAACATCACCACCGCTCATCTTCGTCGACTACTCATCTTCGCTACGGACGGTAACTTCGGCGACATCTTTGTCATACCTTGCATTTGCATTGATAACCATCATATCCCATCTTTTGCGTAGCTTACCCATCGAGACTAGCCATTGAGTATTGCCGGCAACGTAACTTGTGCACATTAGTGATCATACATCATACCATACATACCATATCATCTCTTGTGTCACATAGTTGTAATCGCATACACAATTGCTATCTTTGTTCGTGGACTATTGCATAAGAAAAGAGCTCAAAAGTGAATGAGCCAACCAAGCTTTTAAGCAAAAGAGAAAGATAAGCAAAGAGCTTATAAGCAAGAACCATAGCATCATACTACATTAAGATTGTCATACCCGATCATATTGGATCATATCACCGAAATACCATACATATAGCATACTTGGGATAGAGATTGTTGCATTTTTGCCTAGTAGGCTGTGCACAAGCTCCGTATCCGCCTATTGTGCAATTGTGCTAGCGTCTCTCGAGTATTGTGCAACAAGAGCATTTTCGTGGATTCCACATTTTGGCTCATTTTTGGTTTGCACAATCCCATTATTCTATTTGCGTGTGTGTTTCCGTGTTCCACTACTTGCTTGGTCTACTTGTTGCATTTGCGAATTTGCGAATCTTTTTCAACATCTTTGAGTCAAACTAACGATTGCAATCAATTTTGTGCCACCATCCTAACCAAGCTCTACCTTAAGCTTTTACTTGTGTAGGTGTGAGAACCGACAAGGATTGGTATCAATAGTGCTATTTCATTGTCCGCATTTGAGTGAACTTGATTCATCGTCAACATCGGTCAAGGTACATTGGTATAAGTTCTTCTCTTTCTACCACTCACATTTTTCTTGGAATGATGGATAGGCCGAGTACTTCTACCAACCCACTCTTCATCGAGCAAGACGACGAAATGTCATCATACGTCACCAAGAGCCACCTCTTTGGTGCACAACGAGCGTTGCATCAAGAGCAACAAGCTATGAACAAGCGCATCGATAACCTCACCACCGACTTGCGACTTTCCGAGCAACGTACCAAGGACTACTTTGACAACAAGCTCGACGCGCACAAGCAAGAGAATGATGCAAGAATGGACGAGATCCGCGCCTTGTTGGTGAACTGGCCTCCTTCAACTTCTTCATACTCAAGACGAAGCCACTCAAGCCGACACTCCGACGACTCCTTCTCCGGCTCAAGTACACCGCCATCGAACACTCTTCGACGAGCCGCACGTCAAGACCGTCATGCATCTTGCAACCCGCTACACGACAAGCATTCACAAGAGCAAGTCGATGAGCAAGTCCCTCGTCCTCACTCAAACCAAGTTGCTTTTGCTCAAGCTCAAGAACAACAACGTCTTCGTCACCAAGAGGAAGAACGAGCGCGTCTACATCAAGAGGAACAGGACGCCGAGGCTCAACGTCTTCAACAACAACAACGTGATGCGCAACGTGCCCTTCAAGAATCAAGTCGAGCCATCGCCAACCGCAATCGCGAACGGCGCAATCAAGAGGAAGCCATTCGGGAAGAAATCCAAGAGAGGAACTATCAACCACGTGTGCAACGTCAAGTTCCTCAAGCTCCTCCACAAGCTCGTCAAGCTCCACCTCAACCTCAAGTTCAACAAGAGCAAGTTGATCATGGACTTCCTCCACGCCAAGAGCAACATGACGATGATTACCCTCCACGTCAAGGGCGTCATCATCACCATCACCAACAACACAATGAAGAGCAACGCTATGGAAAGCTAAAATTCACCATGCCCAAGTTCAATGGAAGCAATGACCCCGAAGAGTACCTTTCATGGGCATTGAAGGTCGACAAAATCTTTCATTTGCACAACCATGAGGAAGAGAAGAAGATCGCTATGGCATCACTTGAGTTCCAAGACTATGTGCCCATACGGTGGGAACAAATCCTTGAGCGCCGACAAGCAAGGGGTGAACCTCCAATCACCACTTGGGCTCAAATGAAGGATGTCATGCAAGCACGTTTTGTGCCCACCTACTACAACTGCGACCTCTTCAAGAAACTCCAACTCCTCAAGCAAGGAACAAAGAGTGTTGAAGAATACTACAAGGAAATTGAGATAGCCATGATTCGAGCCAATGTCAAGGAAGATGATGAGCAAACAATGGCACGTTTCTTGAATGGACTCAATCATCCCATCAAGAAGATCGCCGACTTCGAACCCTACTCCAACCTCATTGAGCTTGTGCATCAAGCGACCAAGGCGGAACGTCAAGTGCAAGATGACTTCAAGTACGCCAAGTACTCGTCCAAGACCTACGGCTTCTCCAACAACCAAGCTTCAACAACTCCTCCAACATCTACATCAACCAAGCCTTCTCCAAGCAATGACGACAAGTCAAGTTACAAGAAAACTTCGGCAAGTTCAAGTCGTCTTCCTCCTACTACAAGCAACTTCAAGCTGCATGCTTCATCATCTACTCCGACCGATGAGACCGTCAAGACAAGCTCCTTCAAGTGTTTCACTTGCGGCGGCCGGGGCCACAAGTCCTATGAATGCACAAACAAGCACACCATGATCCTCAACGATGATGGCACCTACGACTCAATGAGTGAAGATGAAATGGAAGCCCTTGAGCAAGTGGCCATGCACCGATGCATGAACGAGGATGAAGATGATCAAGTCTTTTGCGATGAGGATTCGAGCCCCGCTCTCGTTGTTTCCAAAGTATTGACTCTTCAACATCAACAAGAAGAAGACCAATGATGCCACATCTTCCACACAAAGGCCGGCATCAATGGAAGGTCCATCAAGGTCATCATTGATGGAGGCAGTTGCCACAACTTGGCAAGTGAAGAAATATGCTCCAAGCTTCAAGTAGTCAAAATGAAGCATCCGCGCCCCTACAAGGTCCAATGGCTAAGTGACTCCGGCACTATCCGAGTTGAGCATACGGTCTAAGTATCCTTCAAAATTGGTGCATATGAAGACACTTTGGAGTGTGATGTCGTCCCAATGTCCGTTTGCCACCTCCTTCTTAGTAGGCCATGGCAATTTGACAGTGGTGTCTTCCACAACGGGCGTACCAATCACTATAGCTTCAAGATTAAAGGGAAGGAGTATGTGCTACGACCTATGTCTCCTAGTCAAGTGATAGCCGACAAGCAAGCCATCCATTATGGAGAGAAGTGTGAGAAAGTGATCCACCAAAAAGTGAGTGAGAGCCACAAGCCAAACTTGAGCTCCCCTTCGCATAGAGAGAAAAACCTAGTTCTATTTGCCACAAAAAGTGAGATGAGAGAAGTGTGTGAGAACCCATCGAGTGTGATGCACTTTGTCCTTGTGTGCAAGGATGGGGAACCAAAAGCTAACACCTCTCATGAGCTACCTTTAGTGTTTCAATCTCTTTTGCAGGAATTCAAAGATGTTTTTCCCGATGAGCTACCTCCGGGTCTACCTCCTCTACGATGCATTGAACATCGAATTGACCTCATCCCCGGAGCGCCACTTCCAAACAAAGCTCCATACCGTGTCAACCCCGAAGAAACTAAGGAGATCCAACGGCAAGTACAACAACTAATTGATAATGGTCATGTACGTGAAAGCCTAAGCCCTTGTGTTGTTCCCGTTATACTTGTGCCTAAGCAAGATGGAAGTTTCCGCATGTGTTCCGATTGTAGACCTATAAATGCCATTACAGTTCGCTATAGGCATCCCATACCTCGCCTAGATGATATGCTTGATGTACTTAGCGGAGCCGCCTTTTTCTCAAAAATTGATCTTAAAAGTGGCTATTATCAAATCCATACAAGAGGGTGATGAATGGAAAACTACTTTCAAAACCAAATTTGGCTTGTGTGAGTGGTTAGTTATGCCTATGGGTTTATCGGAATCTCCCGGTACTTTCATGCGCCTTATGCATTTTGTGCTTCATCCTTATATTGGAGTCTTTGTTGTGGTTTACTTTGATGACATTCTTGTTTCTAGCAAATCCATGAAAGAGCATCTTAATCATGTTAGGGCTGTTTTGCAAACCCTTCGCAAGGAACGTCTTTATGCAAACTTGAAAAAATGTACGTTTGATGTTGACAAACTGGTTTTCTTGGGTTTTGTTGTCTCTTCCAAGGGTGTCCATGTTGATAAATCTAAAACTGAAGCAATTAAAACTTGGCCCCCACCCACCAATTTGCAACAAGTGCGTAGTTTTCTTGGCCTTGTGGGTTTTTATCGTCGCTTCGTGAAAGACTTTAGCACAATTGCCGCTCCTTTGCATGCTTTGAGTAAGAAGAATGCTCCTTTTGTTTGGGGATCTTTGCAATCCATCGCTTTTGATGAGCTCAAGTCTTTGCTTACTCATTCACTGATTCTTGCTTTGCCCAACTTTGAGAAAACTTTTGAACCTCAAACGAGCCATTGCTTATTTTAGTGAAAAACTCTCTGGTGCTCAACTTAACTATCCCATCTATGACAAGGAATTGTATGCTTTAGTGCGTGTACTACATGTTTGGGAACATTATCTTAGACCTCATGAGTTTTTCATCCATACCGATCATGAAACGCTTAAGTACTTAAAAGGTCAAACTAAGTTGAACAAGCGTCATGCCAAATGGAGTGAATTTATTGAATCTTTCCCCTATGTGATCAAGTACATTAAGGGTAAGGAAAATGTAGTTGCGGATGCACTTTCATGCATATTCACGCTTGTCACTAAACTTGAATTGAATGTTATTGGCTTTGAGCACATAAAAGACTTGTATGCTAATGATCCATCTTTTGCTAATCCTTATGCTAAATGTTTGACGCATACATCTTGGGAACGATATTACATCAAGGATGGTTATCTTATGAGAGCTAACAAACTATGCATTCTCGAGTCTTCTCTTCGTTTGCTCCTTTTGCAAGAGGCTCATGGAGGCGGACTCATGGGACATTTTGGATGCGACAAGAAATTCGCCACACTCTCCAAGAACTACTTTGGGCCCAAGATGTTTTGTGATGTCTCACGCTTCACCAACCAATGCTCTACATGTCGCAAAGCTAAGTCTAAAGCTCAATCCCATGGTCTTTACATGCCTCTTCCTATTCCTTATCAACCTTGGGAAGACATTAGCATGGAGTTTGTACTTGGTTTGCCTAGAACTCAAAATGGAAAAGATTCCATGTTTGTTGTTGTGGACCGATTTTCTAAGATGGCACATTTCATTCCTTGCAACAAGATAGACGATGCTTCACACGTTGCAAATCTATTTTGTAGGGAAATCTCGCGCCTCCAAGGAGTACCAAAGACAATCGTCTCCGACCGTGACGTCAAGTTCTTAAGTTACTTTTGGAAGACGCTATGCGCCAAGCTCGGAGTCAAGCTCTTGTTCTCATCCGCATACCATCCTCAAACCGACGGCCAAACGGAAGTGACGAACCGGACGCTCTCTACTCTACTTCGCGTGTTGATCAAGAAGAACATCAAGGAGTGGGAGGCATGTCTACCCATCGCCGAGTACGCCTACAATCGTGCAAGACATTCGACTACCGGCAAGTCCCCCTTCGAGGTCGTCTACGGCTTCAACCCGTTGTCCCCATTGGACATTCTACCTCTTCCTCTACAAGAACGCACCAACATGGATGTGAGTGCTCGAGCAAGCTACATCAAGAAGATGCATGAGGATACAAGGAACACCATCAAGCGCCAAGTACAAAGACTAGCGACCAAGCTCAATGTCAACAAGCAATCCATGATCTTCAACATAGGCGATCTCGTGTGGCTACACCTTCGCAAAGACCGCATCCCCAACAAACGCAAGTCCAACTTCTCCCTCGAGCCGATGGACCCTTCAAGGTGCTAGCACCCTACAACAACAACGCTTACAAGATCGACCTACCAAGCGACAAGTACAACGTGAGCGACATCTTCAACGTCAAAGACCTCTCGCCTTACCATGGTGATGAAAATTTCGATCTGAGGTCGGATCTTTACCAAGGGGGGGGGGGGAGATGATGCGGAGCATCCCACGATCATCCCCATGGATGCATCTACATTCCCTACAACAGCACTGGGACCTATGACTCGAGCACGCGCAAGAGCTCTTGAAACCGAGGTGACCTCACTCCTCTCACAACTCCCTTTTAATTCACATGAGACATGGTTACTACCTCAAATGGAGACGCTATGCATACTCGGGTACCAAGGAGTTAACCATGGAGAAGCTAGGAAGCAAGGAGAACCGGAAGCGGAAGACATGCGTGAAGACGGAGAGGAAAAGCGCCAAGTGCCAGACTGGCCGGACAATCTGGATGGCGGCCCAGACGATCCGGACAGAGCCCGGACGATCCAGACCCCGGTTCGGACGATCCGGCTAATGCGCACCGAAGACACCCAAAGCTCCCACCTGAAGCCGGATCATCCGGACGAAGTCCCGGATCATCTGGACCCTGCGCGGACGTCCGGACCCCCAGCTGGACATCCGGACCTGCACCGCCACCAGCCGCGTCTCCAGCTCATCCGGGCCTCCACCCGGATCATCTGGACCAGCCCGGATCAGCCGGCTCCACCCCCGGATAATCCAGCCAGCACGTGCGCGCGTGTGTTGGGCTGAGCCCATGTACCCCTTCGCCACCCTAGCCTATATATAGGACTCCTCTTCCTCACTTTGAAACTTAGCACTGTGATAGCTCATTTTGAGATAGAGCACTGCTCATCCATACCGGATCTACTCCACGTGAGGGACCGTGCCTCTTCGGAGAAGATCCATTCGGATTCAAGGCCTCCATCCGGAGAAGACAATCAAGACCTCCTCACGGAGAAGAACGGTTACTCGTGTATTATCCGTTGTTGACTTTGGATCTCGTGTTACTTGTGCCTCGATGATCTAGACCTTGTGTGATCGATCTCTTGTCGGTTGAGTGTTTCTCTTGTTCTTCCCCGAGCTTTCCCTCGTGTTGTTCCACGCGTTCTTTGTGTTTCCCCGTAGGATCCACTCCAAACGTGAAAGATCGGCCCCTAGGGTTCCACCCTACATCACCCCTCCACCCCCTCTTACTGATAGGAAAGAGCCATCAGAACGTGGCTACACTTTCACCATTCATTTTCTGAGAGAGAACCACCTACTCACGTGTTGGGATAAAGAGACTCCATTCCTACCATTTGAACCTTGATTTCTAGTCTTCACCAAGTTGCTTTCCACTCAAATCCTTATTTCACCATAGCCAAATTTGTGAGAGAGAGTTGAGTGTTGGGGAGACTATCATTTGAAGCACAAGAGCAAGGAGTTCATCATCAACACACCGTATATTACCTTTTTGGAGAGTGGTGTCTCCTAGATTGGTTAGGTGTCGCTTGGGAGCCTCCGACAAGATGTGGAGTTGAACCAAGGAGTTTGTAAGGGCAAGGAGATTGCCTACTTCGTGAAGATCTACCCGAGTGAGGCAAGTCCTTCGTGCACGATGGCCATGGTGGGATAGACAAGGTTGCTTCTTTGTGGACCCTTCATGGGTGGAGCCCTCCGTGGACTCGCGCAGTCGTTACCCTCCGTGGCTTGAAGTCTCCATCAATGTGTATGTATGATAGCACCACCTATCGGAACCACGCCAAAATTCTCTATGTCTTCATTGCGTTTGCACACTCCAATACCATCCATTTACATTCTTGCACTTGCATGCTTTACTCTTTCCGTTGCTCATACTCTTGCCATGCATGTGTAAAATGTATTGTGTGCCTATTAACATGGGCTAAACTCAACCTTAACTTGAAGAAATTAAAAACTGCCACTTTTACTTGTTAAGGGTCTAATCACCCCCCATTTAGACCCCTCCTCTCATTCCTTTCAATTGGTATCAGAGCTTTGGTCTCCATTGCTTCGGTTTAACCACCGTTAGAGGAAGAAGGATGAGTCTATGTTCGGGAGTATTAGACATAGAGTGCTTATTCTTGATGGGGAGTTTTATGGTTTTCGGAAAAATGAGATGCTCGAGATTTTCAATGAATATAATTTGAGCAAGTATATTCTTAGCCATTATGTGCCTCCCAATGATCCTTTACATCCTACCCCCGGTGAGTATCTTGACATGGTTCTTAGTCTTAGGACTGTCAATCTTATCATTAGATGGTTGCCTAGAAATGTGCTTGTTTGCTTGCAAAACTTTGAATGCGCATATACTATATGGAATTATCTTGAGGAACACTTTTCAAATTATTCTTTGGAAAATCTAGATTAAATTCTTCATAAGTCCATTGATTTCCATAAAATTAAGCCTAGTGATCCAAGTTTGATGAATGTCTATTTGAGCTTCGTGATCTTATGTGTGCTAAGGGTGATGTTGGAACTATTAGCATCATCATCATGGAAACCATTAGATTTCATAAATTTGCACATTGTCATGTCCATAAACCTAATGAATCACTTGAACTAGGTGATGACTACACACATGACGATGACGATGATATTGAGCGTGGCTATTATGATGAGGATGAGAATTTGACATCAAATGTGAGAGGACTATGAGGAATCTTATTCTCATGGTGAATCTTAGAAATTACATATCCAGAGGAAAAGAGTGGATTCTTGATAGTGGATGTGCTGATCACATGACCAGAGATAAAGACATGTTCCGTGAGCTTGCCAAAATGATGGAACACACAAGTATGTGACTTTTGGAGACAACTCCAAGGGTAAGGTACTTGGCCTTGGTAAGGTGGCCATATCCTATGATAGCTCTATTAAAAATGTTATGCTCGTTAAATCGCTTGGTTACAATCTTCTTTTCGTATCTAGACTAGCCGACTTTGGCTTCAATGTTCTATTTACCAAAGTAGATTGCCAAGTGTTTCGTCGAGATAATCATAATATGGTCTTTACTGGTATTTGTAGATGTGATCTATACATTGTTAATTTCACTAAGAGAGCCCAACCTTGTACTTGTTTAATTGCTAAATCTTCTAAAGATTGGTAATGGCATGGAAGGTTATACATGTTGGCATGTGAAATCTTGATAAACTTATCAAAGGTGATCATATCGTTGGTGTTAAAGATGTTATATTTGATAAGGATAGACTTTGTAGTGCTTGCCCAGCAGGAAAATAGGTTGGAGGAAGTCATCTTGTGAAGAACATCATGACCACGAGAAGACCACTTGAGCTACTTCACATGGACCTCTTCGGTCCCAATGCTTACAAGAGTCTTGGTGCTAAGTCTTTCGGTTTGGTCATTGTTGATGATTTTTCTAGATTTACGTGGGTGTTCTTTCTTGATGACAAATCGCAGTTCCAAAAGATCTTCAAGAACTTCACTAAGAAGGCACAAAATCATTTTGAAGTGAATATCAAGAAGGTTCGAAGCAATAATGGAACTAAGTTCAAGAACGCCAATGTGGATACCTTTCTTGACGAAGAAGGCATTTCACATGAGTTGTCGGCTACGTGCACACCTCAACAAAATGGAGTGATTGAGAGGAAGAACCGGACTCTTATTGAGAAGGCGAGAATGATGCTTGATGAATACAAAACGCCAAGACACTTTTCTGCGGAAGCGGTTGAGACAACTTGTCATGCTACGAATTGACTATATCTTCACAAGCTTCTCGGCAAAACGGCATACGAGCTACTCACCGGTAAAAAAACCAAGTTGGATACTTTCGAGTATTTGGCTCAAAATGCTACATTCTTGATAGGCATCATCATTCGAAATTTGCTCCTAAATCTCATGAAGGTTTTATACTCGGTTACGGCTCAAACTCTCACACTTACCGTGTCTACAACAATTTCACCCGAAAGGTTAAAGAGACGGTAGATGTGAAGTTTGATGGATCTAATGGCTCGCAAATAGAGCAAATGCCAATCTCTACCTATTGGAGGAGTTGGAAGTCTCCGTTCCATGATCTTTTTTTGTCTGTTTTTTTTCGTCTTACCTCCCACTACTACCACCACCACCCCTCCACACCTCCCGACCTATTTTTTCATCCCCTCACACATAAACCGGTGGAGAAAAAACCAAAAAGACCCATGAAACCTAAGCACGTCATCCGCCTCCGCACCCCAATCCTCGCCTCTTTCCTTCCATGCCTAGTGCCCCCCTACGCCCGCTTCTCCGCTTTGGTCCGGCCCTCCATGTGCCGCCGCGCCCCACTCACCCCCATTGCCACGGCCGCACGCCTCGCCTCGCCCCGCCCCGCCCAACGCCGATGCTGATTCCGACACCATGCAAGCATGGCACGACGCCACGCCTCGCTCGCCTTTGTCGAGGTCGTCCGATCAGCCCAAGCACGGTGTGCCTTGGCCTTGGCCAACGCGCTCAGCCACGACTAGCACTGGCTCATGAAGCACTTGGGCACATGGGCTGCGGCCAAGCGGAGGTAGCGTCGCAAGGGCCATGTGGAAGCCGGGACAAGGACGGAGACATCCAAATAAGGTGCTCGCACCTGATCTTGATTTGTGTGGTCGTGGCGGTTGAAGATTGAGCATTGACGGATGCATCTAGGGCAGGTGCGAGATGGCCATGGCCCCATGTTCTTCTCTTGACTTGTGTTGCCATGGTGACGTACATGTAAAATGTCTTGTCATTGCTCTGGTCAGACATGTCCTACATGGACGAGCGAGATCGAGGCCGGCCGCCGGTAATGTTCTCTTCGGGTGCAAGCTCCGCAATGCACTGAAGCATCCAACACATGGTGAGATATCTTTTTAGCGTTTAAAAAATGTGCATTATCCTTTATCATCCAACATATTTTTCACCGCTCATTTGTGACCTCCTAATGAACATGAAGAGTCATATGCTAGCTAGAACACAATCTATATTTGAAAGCAATATTTTCTGATGTACTATCTAATGAAATTTTATTTTCGGAGTCGTTCATTCATAGTTTTGATCACCTCTTTGATTCATCCCATCCGCCGACGGTCCAGATCTGGCCATCGTTGAACCCCTCTACATCAGTGATTGGTAAAGGTAGGGGCGTGGCTCTATCCATCTTCCCGCGTGTACTGCGTCCGTGTATCCAGGGCAAGGGTGCTTGTGAGATTGGGTGGCGATCAAAAGGAGGAAGAGGAGATCCATGGTTGGGGATACATCCAACGACCTAGGCATCATCCTCCCTGATGTGGTACTCAAAGCCTGCAGGCACTGCTGTCGGTGTCAAAACCAGCGGATCTCGGGTAGGGGGTCCCGATCTGTGCGTCTTAGGCTGATGGTAACAGGAAGCAAGGGACACAATGTTTACCCAGGTTCGGGCCCTCTCGATGGAGGTAAAACCCTACTTCCTTCTTGATTAATATTGAAGATATGAGTAGTACAAGAGTAGATCTACCACGAGATCGTAGAGGCTAAACCCTAGGAGCTAGCCTATGATGATTATGATTGTAATTGTGATCGGCCTTCTAAGGACCAACCTCTCCGGTTTATATAGACACCGGAGAGGGCTAGGGTTTACATGGAGTCGGTTACAAGGAAGGATATATAATATCCGGATCGCCAAGCTTGTCTTCCATGCAAAGGAGAGTCCCATCCGGACACGGGACAGAGTCTTGAGTCTTGTATCTTCACGCTCCAATAGTTCGGATGATGTATATAGTCCGGCTGTCCGGATACCCCCTAATCCAGGACTCCCTCAGTAGCCCCTGAACCAGGCTTCAATGACGATGAGTCCGGCGCGCAGTCTTGTCTTCGGCATTGCAAGGCGGGTTCCATCTCCGAATACTCCAAAGTACCCGTTACGACGAATAGTGCCCGACATTCCATCAATGTTGTACTCCTCGGCTTCAGTGCCTCAATAATGACCATCTCCACGTGTCGAGCGAATGTGAGGAGCCGAGGCATTTTTGCATTTGCCCCCTGTCGGTGTCAAAACCGGTGGATCTCGGGTAGGGGGTCCCGATCTGTGCGTCTAGGCTGATGCTAACAGGAAGCAAGGGACACAATGTTTACCCAGGTTCGGGCCCTCTCGACGGAGGTAAAACCCTACTTCCTGCTTGATTAATATTGAAGATATGAGTAGTACAAGAGTAGATCTACCACGAGATCATAGAGGCTAAACCCTAAGAGCTAGCCTATGATGGTATGATTGCAATTGTGGTCGGCCTCCTAAGGACCAACCTCTCCGGTTTATATAGACACCGGAGAGGGCTAGGGTTTACATGGAGTCGGATACAAGGAAGGAAACACAATATCCGGATCGCCAAGCTTGTCTTCCACGCAAAGGAGAGTCCCATCCGGACACGGGCCGAAGTCTTGAGTCTTGTATCTTCACGCTTCAATAGTCCGGAAGATGCATACAGTCCGGCTGTCCGGATACCCCCTAATCCAGGACTCCCTCAATAGCCCCTAAACCAGGCTTCAATGACGATGAGTCCGGCGCGCAGTCTTGTCTTCGGCATTGCAAGGCGGGTTCCTTCTCCGAATACTCCAAAGTAATTATCGAACACTTGAATCGTGTCCGGATCCACAAAATGGTCTTCACATACTGCTGTAGAGAGAATGATATTTCACAAATGCAATCTGCTGACAACTTTTTTAGACAACATGACACGTCATTATGGTCGGGTCAGTATTCGAACCGTTTTCCTTCAACCAGCCACAACGCATTTTACGAGGCGGTTTCTTTGACATATCTTGTCAAAGCAGAGATCGTGTCCCCTTATTGTGGGATTCTCATCAATACAGGCATGGGTAATCTAACCGCACCGCTAATCATGGTGAGTGGGGAACGAGCGGGTTCCACCAAGCAAGTGGGGAGGTGCAAAAAAGCTTTCACCGTCTCTATAAAGAGATAAGGTCTCTTCCTCTTTACCCACGCCTCCTCCTTCCGCTAGTCCATTCCCCACTGTTCGAGCTCTAGCACCCAAGCCTTCCTCCTCTCCATCGAAGAGAGGGTTTTTCGAAGATGTTCGGATCCGGAGCAGGAGGCAAATGGATGGCCTCTACTGTCCAAGAGAAGGACATCAAGCGACTCCGAGAGGCCGGGTACCTGGCCAAGAAGACCGGCCATCGCCTTCCACCGGTGGGACAGATCGTCCCTACTCTGGAGCCCCACGAGAGAGTCGTGTTTCTTCCTCATTTTGTCCGTTGGCTCGATTTTCCCCTTCATCCCTTTGTTCGTGGGGTCACGTATTACTATGGGATTGATTTTCATGATCTTTCCCCCAACTCTTTCCTCAATATCTCGATGTTCATCGTCGTTTGCGAGGCTTTTCTCCGGATTTTGCCTCACTTCGGCCTGTGGCTGAAGATCTTCAATGTGAAGCCCAAGGTGGTGAATGGCGAGCACGCCGAGTGCGGCGGCGCCATGGTGAGCAAGATGCCCAAGGTAGTTTGGCCGACGGGTGCCTTCAACGACTCCGTCAAGGAGTGGCAGCAACAGTGGTTCTATATCACCGAACCACGCGGCAAAAAGTGGGCTGCAACTCCTGAGTTCAGATTCGGAGCCCCACTGCGGCTCACGTCCTGGCCCAAGAAGGGCCCGAACTGGTGCTCGTCCGATGAGCTGTCATTGCTCCAGACGCGCGTTTAGAGTATGGTCGACAAGGACGTCAAGCTCGTCGACGTAGTCCAGGTTATGTTAGTTCGCCTGGTTCTCCCTTGCCAGCATCGATCCTGCCATTTGTGGGAGTACGACCCAACCGAGCACCAAACCCTCCGGGAGCTCTACGATTTCTCCCACGAGGATATCTGTAAGGTGTTCTTTAAGTCCGGCAAATCATGGCCGGGCTCCGCTGAGGACCGTGGGTACCACTTATCCCATTCTGCAAGCCCGGTAAGTTATAACCACGCTCCGCTTTAGTTGGCATGTCCTGAGGGAGACATTTTTATCGTTCTCTATTATGACCCCAGGGATGGATAAAAAAGGTGGAGCGGATACATTGTCCGGCCCCGCTGCCGGAGGAACCAGCCGGACCTCTTCTGACGAAGATGTTGGTCCCAGCGCCTTATGAGGCGCCAAAGAAAGAGGCATCCAAGAAGGTCAAGAAGACCTGGAGTGGCCTTCATCGTCGCGAGGCTTCGGACGCCAAATCCGAAGACTCCAGCGACGATCCTTCTTCTGAAGACGAAGAGGAGGAAGCAGAGGAGGACGAGCCTCACTCTGGTGGGGGGAAGAAAAGGACGGCCTCTACATCCCTGGAGGCTGGAGCACCCAAGAGGGGGAAAGGTTCCCTCCCAGAGGCATCCACCACGGCCGCCGATAGCATCCCGGAGTGGGATCCCAGGGCCCAGCCCCTGGAGAAGTCATAAGTATATGAAACCTGCACACGCATATGCGTACGGGATTGTTTTTGGGTATACTAGTTTTAACTGTTGCCATATTTTGCACAGTCCGTCAAGGTCTCGCGCCGGACGGTCCTCATCGGAGGATTCGCTGAGCTCGGACGCTTTGGCGAGCGAGACGCCTCCAGAGGGCCCTTCCCCAGAGTCTAGGCGCGACACTGAGGTGTCGTCTCAACGGGACCCGGACCAGGGGGGCGTATCACTGGAGCCGGACACACGGGAGCGATGGCCCCTGAGTGCGCCGTCAGCGAGGGCGATCTTGGGTTCGGCCCACAGCCGGACAAGGTCCAAGAGACCTCTAAGGCTCCCGGATCGGGCGAGCAGCCACCTTCGTCGGTGGGGGGCTTGCCTACTCCACCGGCAACCTCTGTCCAAGCAGAGTTGCCAGGCGGTCTATCGACAGTGTTAAGGAACACGTCTATCATCGATGAACATCGGACCCTCATGGGTGGGGTGGTCGAAAAGATTCAGTCCGCCGAGAGCGGGCTGAACGAGTCTTGCCTTGGCCTTATAAAGGCCTTTGAGGTATGTTTCCTAAGAAACCTTTGAGGAATCGCCATAATATGAGTAGTAGCCCCTGATACACTGTCCGGCGAAAGAGAGAGAGAGCCGGGCAGGGGATCAAATATTTTGTTAATGATGTGTACCTCTTTGTTTGAAAACAGGCGTGTGCGGAGAAGACATCCGCTCATAATGCGGAATTGTCCAAACTGAAGCAGAGCCTAGAACGGGCCGAGGAAGAACTTGGCCGTGTGAAGAAGAAATTGGAGGATAAGCAAGGTATGTTGAAACATGGCCTTGCATTAGGCACGAATGAGTAATTGTGCCTATTGAAAAGTTTTTTGTTGTATGCCCTAGGAGCGAGTGCCGAATATGAGGCACTAAAGAAGGTTGTGGCTGATGCCAATGAGAAGGCTGCCACTGAGCAGGCCCTTCGTGAAAAACACGAGGCCAGGGTCATTACAGCTGAGCGGGAGCTCCAGGAGGCTGTGAAGAAAAGCGAGGGCTTGGAGCAGAGTCTAATAGGGAAAGAATCCGAGCTTGCCCAAGCTCTCCAAGCCGCGGAAGATGCTCGAGAAGAAGCCCGAGGTGCTGTACGGGACATTCAGGAGGCCCGGAAAGTTGCGGCTGGTAAGGCCTATTGTATTCATGGCCATTTTTACATCATAGTGGGGAGAACTCTTAAGCGACAAGCTGAATTCATTGTTTTTGCAGGGGCGTTTGCGGATCTGCCTCGCAGCATATCAGATGCCACCCAATTTTACCGAACCGAGGAGAAGAAGTCTGCGGAGAGGAACTTCTGGTCGCAGTATTTGGCGCCGAACTATCCGGTGCCTTTTATCGATCAGCTGAAGCAACTGGTCGAACTGCACCAGGTGGCCAAACTATCCATGAAGGACTTGATTGTCCGGCTATGGCCTGCGAAGCCAATTCCAAGCAGTTACTTCGGACTCGTCAAGCGGATTGTGGGCGCCTGTCCTTGGCTTGATGCTATCAAGCGATCAGTCTGTATAGAAGGTGCGCGCATGGCGTTCGCCCGTGCGAAAGTGCATTGGGGGAAGCTTGACACGGAGAAGCTGATAACTGAGGGGCCGCCGGAGGGTAAGGAGCACCGCAAGCTCGAGCTGTACTATGAAGGTGTACTGAAGGGGCCCACCTTGCGGCGGATAAGTGTACCAAAGACATTATATTTCCCCGAGGGCATTCGTGTCGCTTTTTGTAATATGGGATGATGGCATTTTTATTATATATTGCCTGTTTTTGTTTGAACATATGTTCTTCCTGTGCGGCTGTTTATTGTATGTAAATCCTGGGAGTTGGCCAGTCGTCGGCTTCTGCCCCCATGTGAAAAGAATACGGTGTGTTCGGGGTATATCTGAACGCTCTTTATCCCATAGTTGGGTCCTTTTAAGGAGGTGTTTCTCACCACAAACCAGGCAATCGAACTATAAGGCTTTATTACTCTCACTTAGCCATAGGAATTCGAGTATGGTCGGCGCAACCCCTAGTGTTCGGAAGGCCAAACTAGGGGCTCTATTAGCGCCTGATCAGAAGACCGATCCGTCGCACTCTGCATTTATAATGGCGTTGTGCAGAATAAATCTTTAAGGATTTTACAACCTCTCGAACAGCTGACCAGATCTCGCTGCATCATGACAGTCGGTTTTCGGCTTTCTCTACTGAGGTGCTCGTCCGGCAGAACCGGGACACAATCACAGTAGTTCTCCCAGCGCTACCTTAGCCGATAGAACGGAACGTAAGGTACCAAAACATGGGAGCCGGGCAAACCCAACCAATGACCCAAGACATGATTCGGAGCTGATGCATATAGTGCTATAAGTTTGGGGTGCCGAGCGACTAGAAAGGTGGTCGGACTTTATTGCCGTGCTGTGAAGCCCCTGGCATAACCGGGCGTAACACGAAGTGTGGCTGCCATTTTTTGGCAAAGAGGCATCGGCGATAAACGACGGCCGGTAAGTGTTATTTAAGTCTACACATTGTAGTAGGATGATATGTCTATGCATATAAGTACTATGTATGAAAAGAGGTGTTTTTGGTGGAACCTGTGATGGCCGGACTGGAGGGGGTTGTGTAACACCCTGGATGTAGCTTTCCATATTTGTAACTCCAACTCTTGCCATTTTTGGCTATGTGCTATGGTATTCCCTTCGTGGTTGGGTTTTGTCTTTCGTCTTGCATTTTGTTCATGCCATGCATTTCATATCATGTCATCATGTGCATCTCATTGCATACGTATTCGTCTCATGCATCCGAGCATTTTCCCCGTTGTCCGTTTTGCAATCCGACACTCCCACATGCACCGGTGCACCCCTCTTGTCTCTTTTTCGTGAGCGGGTGTTAAACGTTCTCGGAATGGACCGAGGCTTGCCAAGTGGCCTTGGTACACCACCAATAGACCACCTGTCAAGTTTCATGCCATTTGGAGGTCGTTTGATACTCCAACGGTTAACCGGGTAACCGCGAAGGCCTCTTGTGTGTTGCAGCCCAACACCCCTTCAAAACAGCCCGAAAACCCATCTAAGTCACTTCCATGCTCTCCGTCGTCGGATCACGATCGTGTGGGCGAAAACTACACCCCATTTGGAGTCTCCTAACTCCTCCTACCTATAAATATGTCTTCCCCCTCCAAAATTTCCGGATCCCGAAACCCTAGCCCGCTCCCTCTCCGCCACCGGACGCATCCGGACCGGGCCGGACATGTCCGCCCGCCGCCACCCGGCGAACCGCGCGCCGCCACGTGGCCGCGCCCACTTCGCCGCGTCGCCAGCCCGCAGGGCCCGCGGGAGGCCCCCGCGGCCCGCCCCGCGCCCGTCCTCCGGCGCCGCGCCCCCCAGCCGCCGTCGCCCCCGCCGCCCTGCGCACCGCCGCTGGCCGTCGCCCCGCTCACCGCCGCCGCCACGCGCCCCGGTCGGCGCACCCCGGCCGCCTCCCCGCCGTGGTCCTCGCCGGCGATCGCGCCCCGACCGGATCCGACATCCCCGACCTGCCGGCGTCCTCCTCCGGCCTCCTCCTCTCCATCTCTGGCGAGCAGCTCCTGCCCCACCTCGGTTCCTGCGCCCCGGATCCAGATCTGGAAAAACCTAGGTTGACCCCGAAATCTCCCAAGTCTTTTTATTTTTGCATTATCTTGCCCTATTCATCGCATCATAACTCCGTCATCGTAGCTCCGTTTCTTGCATATGATACGTCGAAATGTTCATCAGGTTGTGCTCTTCATTTTGTTCCATTGGGACATGTTCATTTGAGGTCATCTCGATGCCCAAATCTCTGGTGCAAGAGTGCTATATAATGTTAGTTCCTGATTCTTAACAGATTGTGGGTATTTGTCATTTTTGCTACATTTATTGTGTGCATCTTATGGGCATGAGCTCTACATGTGTTTTGTACTATAACATGCCATATTTACAGAGGCGCTTTCCATGTATTTTTGTGATTTATGTGGTGACTAGAACAAGCATGCAAACTAGGCTTCGTGATGTTGCTGATTTCAGTCCCTGTTCTGCTGTTATTTTTATGCCATGTAAACTTGATGCTATAGAGAGTTCCATGCATATTTTGAGATACTTCAGTAAGGATGTTTTGAACATATGGTTATGCTCTATCCATCCAGGCCCCTGTTTGTAATTATGGAGTAGTCTAGAATATCATTTTCTTGCTCTACTATTGCTATAAAATGTTTCCTGGCAGATTGTTTACATGTTATTCAATTTTGCCAAGGATGTTGTAGTTGATCCTTGCATGCTATGATCTTGTTCTTGCCATGTTTACTTTCATAAACATGTATTCTTGCTGGTGCTATCCTTATCTTGTCATGCAATGACTTGTGGTGAGTGAATTTGAGCTCGCAAAGATGCCTTCATAATGCTATTAATGGCATGCTCTGTTTCCTGAATCTGTTAACGAAACTTGCTATGTTTACATGGGTGCAATCATATCTTCTGATCCTTTTTTGGCTCTGGTCAGTAAAGGACTTCTGTTCTATGCATTTAGTGGTATCATGCCATGCCTTAAGTTTCTATGATATGTTCCTATAGCATGATGTTTGCTTGCTCTAAACATTGCTTCCTGATGCTGTTTCTGCCATGTTAGTGAAGTCTGTGCTGCTGTTATCTTTTGCACTTTTGCCATTCTTGTTTGAACCTGTTAATGTGTGAATTAGCCGTAGCTCAGTGTTCATCTTTTGTCAAGCATCTCTTGTAGATCACTGCCACGTGCTTTGTTGATATGTTGGGGTGCTTTAGCATAGTTTGTTGATGTATTCTACGTGCTATAATGCTGTTAATCGCAGAATTGCGTCATTCTTGTTTTGCTTGCCATTTGCAAACCGTGCATCCATTTCTGGCGATCTTTATATCGATTTTAACCGAAATCACCTCATCTTTCCAGCGGCATGCTTGGTTTGCCAAGTTGATGCCTTGTTCATCATTTTTCCTTCCGGAGCCCACATAAGCATTGCATAGCACATCTCGCATATCAGCCATGTATTGCATCATGTTGCTTGAGCATTGCACCGTGATTTATTATGGTTCCATTGCTTGTGTTCTTGCTTTGGGTAGAGCCGGGAGACGAGTACGTGAACGAGGAACCTGTTGAGTATGCTAACGAGGATCAAGCTTTCGACAACTCTGAGAACCTTGCAGGCAAGATGACCATACCCTCGATATCACTTCTATCTTTGCTTTGCTAGTTGCTCGTTCTATCGCTATGTTAGCTCTACATACCACTTGTTTATCATGCCTCCCATATTGCCATGTCAAGCCTCTAACCATCCCTTTCCTAGCAAACCATTGTTTGGCTATGTCACCGCTTTCGCTCAGCCCCTCTTATAGCGTTGCTAGTTGCAGGTGAAGATGAAGTTTGTTCCTTGATGGAACATGGATATTTTGGGATATCACAATATCTCTTGTTTAACTAATGCACCTATATACTTGGTAAAGGGTGGAAGGCTCGGCCTTATGCCTGGTGTTGGTGTCAAAACCGGCGGATCTCGGGTAGGGGGTCCCGAACTGTGCGTCTAGGCAGATGGTAACAGGAGACGAGGGACACGATGTTTTTACCCAGGTTCGGGCCCTCTCGATGGAGGTAAAACCCTACGTCCTGCTTGATTAATATTGATGATATGGGTAGTACAAGAGTAGATCTACCACGAGATCAAGGAGGCTAAACCCTAGAAGCTAGCCTATGGTATGATTGTTGTAATGTATGTTGTCCTACGGACTAAAGCCCTCCGGTTTATATAAACACCGGAGAGGGCTAGGGTTACACAGAGTCGGTTACAATGGTAGGAGATCTACATATCCGTATCGCCAAGCTTGCCTTCCACGCCAAGGAAAGTACCATCCGGACACGAGCCGGAGTCTTCAATCTTGTATCTTCGTAGTCTTGGAGTCCGGCGGATAATGATAGTCCGGCTGTCCGGACACCCCCTAGTCCAGGACTCCCTCAGTAGCCCCTGAACCAGTCTTCAATGACGATAAGTCCGGCGTGCATAATGTTCGGCATTGCAAGGCGGGTTCCTCTCTTGAATAATCCAGAGAAGATCATGAACACCATGATAGTGTCCGGCTCTGCAAAATAAATTCCACATTCCACCGTAGACAGAATAAAATGTACACTTAGTTCAATCTGCTGACGCATTATGCGGCGTGACATCACACCGTGACCAGGCCTTTGTTTGAATTACTATACCACCTCAGCACGTTTAGCGAAGCGGTTTCCTTGGCACGTCTTGTCGAAGCAGAGATCGTGTTCCCCTTATTCCAGGATTCTCATCAATACGTGCGTGGGTAACCCAACCGCTCCCGTCGCCACGCCTCCTCTATCGAAGGGGAATCCCAAACGGTCACGGAGACGGCCCTTGGTATTTCTTCCTCTTTATAAGAGGACCAAGGCTCGCCATTGTTCTTCAATCTCGCATCGAATCTCTTTCCCGCTCCCAGTTCCAACACCCAGAGCCTCAGATTCGAGCGCTTCGGATCCTCAATCATGTTCGGCTCCGACCTCCAGGGCCGGTGGATGCCCTCCTCCATCACGGAGGAGGACATATTGAAGTTGCGTGAGGCCAAGTACCTGGCCTACGAGGTTTCGCACAGGTTGCCTGCCCAAGGGCAGGCTGTGCCAGCCCCCGAGCCCGGTGAATACGTCGTTTTCGTATCCCACCTCCGTCGGGGTTTAGGCTTCCCGACGGATCCCTTCGTGAGGGGGCTCCTGTTGTACTATGGGATGGACTTTCACGACTTGGCTCCGGAGTCCATCCTCCATATCTCCGCATTCATTATCGTCTGCGAAGCCTTCCTCCGCATCATTCCCCACTTCGGCCTATGGCTGAAGACCTTCAAGGTGGAGCCGAAGATGATCGGGGGGTGTCAAGCGGAGTGCGGCGGGGCGACCATAAGCAAAAAGGTCGATGCCCCGTGGCCCGAGGGTTCCTTCCCAGAGGAACTTGGACTGTGGCAGCAGGAGTGGTTCTATATCACCGCTCCAAGGGGCAGCAGGCAAAAGCCGCCGCCCTTATTCCGCCCGGGACCTCCACGCCAACTGATGTTGTGGGTCAACCAAGGGCTCAATTGGGGGCCGTCCGAAGACGTGCCTTCACTGCAGGGCCGGTGAGGGAGTCCTGGACTAGGGGGTGTCTGGACAGCCGGACTATCATTGTCCGCCGGACTCCAAGACTACGAAGATACAAGATTGAAGACTCCGGCTCATGTCCGGATGGTACTTTCCTTGGCATGGAAGGCAAGCTTGGCGATATGGATATGTAGATCTCCTACCATTGTAACCGACTCTGTGTAACCCTAGCCCTCTCCGGTATCTATATAAACCGGAGGGCTTTAGTCCGTAGGACAACATACATTACAACAATCATACCATAGGCTAGCTTCTAGGGTTTAGCCTCCTTGATCTCGTGGTAGATCTACTCTTGTACTACCCATATCATCAATATTAATCAAGCAGGACGTAGGGTTTTACCTCCATCGAGAGGGCCCGAACCTGGGTAAAAACATCGTGTCCCTAGTCTCCTGTTACCATCCGCCTAGACGCACAGTTCGGGACCCCCTACCCGAGATCCGCCGGTTTTGACACCGACATTGGTGCTTTCATTGAGAGTTCCTCTGTGTCATCACCAATAGGCTTGATGGCATCTTCAACCTACAACACTGTCCAGGGTGAGACTTTTCTCCCCGGACAGATCTTCGTATTCGGCGGCTTCGCCCTGCGGGCCAATTCGCTTGGCCATCTGGAGCAGATCGAAAGCTACGCCCCTGGCCGTCAGGTCAGATTTGGAAGCTTAAACTTCACGGCCGATGCCCGCTGTCGGTGTCAAAACCGGCGGATCTCGGGTAGGGGGTCCCGAACTGTGCGTCTAGGCGGATGGTAACAGGAGACGAGGGACACGATGTTTTTACCCAGGTTCGGGCCCTCTCGATGGAAGTAAAACCCTACGTCCTGCTTGATTAATATTGATGATATGGGTAGTACAAGAGTAGATCTACCACGAGATCAAGGAGGCTAAACCCTAGAAGCTAGCCTATGGTATGATTGTTGTAATGTATGTTGTCCTATGGACTAAAGCCCTCCGGTTTATATAGATACCGGAGAGGGCTAGGGTTACACAGAGTCGGTTACAATAGTAGGAGATCTACGTATCCGTATCGCCAAGCTTGCCTTCCACGCCAAGTAAAGTACCTTCCGGACACGAGCCAGAGTCTTCACTCTTGTATCTTCGTAGTCTTGGAGTCCGGCGTACGTTGATAGTCCGGCTGTCCGAACACCCCCTAGTCCAGGACTCCCTCAGTAGCTCCTGAACCAGTCTTCAATGACGATAAGTCCGGCGTGCATAATGTTCGGCATTGCAAGGCGGGTTCCTCCCTTGAATAATCCAGAGAAGATAATGAACACCAGGATAGTGTCCGGCTCTGCAAAATAAATTCCACATTCCACCGTAGAGAGAATAAAATGTACACTTAGTTCAATCTGCTGACGTATTATGCAGCGTGACACCGTCACCAAGCCTTTGTTTGAATTACTATACCACCTCAGCATGTTTAGCGAAGCGGTTTCCTTGGCACGTCTTGTCGAAGCAGAGATCGTGTTCCCCTTATTCCGGGATTCTCATCAATACGTGCGTGGGTAACCCAACCGCGCCATCAACGGTGGCGCTTGGGAGATAAGCGAGTTTTACCAGGCCGGTGGGGGACGCATAGTTTTGTCCGCCTATATATAAGGGATAAGGATTCACCTTCTCACCTACGCCTTCTTCCTCCTTTGCTTATCCATCCCTGGGAATTCAAGCTCCAACGCCCGAACTCGCGCATCTCATCTCGACCTTCTCCGAATATGTCTGGAGTGGGAGGTAAATGGTTAGCCTCCACCGTCAAGGAGGAGGACATCACCAAGCTGCGCAGTGCCGGATACCTTTCCGGTGATATCACGCATCGGCTGCCCGACGAGGGGCAGCTCATCCCTACCCCCGGGCCTCATGAGAGGGTCGTCTTCCTTCCCCACTTCCTCCGCGGACTGGGCTTTCCGCTCCATCCATTTGTCCGGGGGCTCATGTTTTACTACGGCCTGGATTTCCACGATCTGGCGCCGAACTTTATCCTCAACATCTCGGCGTTTATCGTCGTGTGCGAGGCTTTTCTCTGCATCCGGCCCCACTTCGGCCTGTGGCTCAAGACCTTTAACGTCAGCCGAAGGTTGTGAAGGGTACGCAAGCGGAATGCGGAGGCGCTATGTTGGGCAAATTGCCCAACGTCCCTTGGCTAGAAGGGACCTTCATGGACTCCGTCAAGGGGTGGCAATCGGGGTGGTTCTACATCACCGAGCCGCGCAAATCCACATGGGCGGCGGCCCCGAGTTTAGATCAGGCATCCCCACGCAGCTCACCTCCTGGAAAGAGAAGGGCTTGCAGTGGGGGAATCCGGTGGAGGTGACGGGACTCCGAGCATGTATCAAGAAGATGGTGAGCAATAAGCTCAGGCTCGTCGACGTGGTCCAAGTCATGCTAATCCAGCGGATCCTCCCATGCCAAGAACGGGCATTTAATTTGTGGGAGTTCAATCCGGAACAGCATCAGGCGCTAAACGGGCTCTTCGATACAACATACGAAGGCGCCTGGAGGGTGCTGTTCAAGGGCGCCGAAGCCCCTATGTCCGCGACCAAAGACCGCGGATTCAGCTCGCAGAATCCAACTGACGAGGTAAGTGATTCAACCCCATTACGGGACACTTGTGATAATTAGATTGACTCTAGTGAGGCTTCAATCTGCCTCTTCCTTTGACAGGAATGGATGGAGAAGGCCAAGCTGCTCATCAGCCCGGCTCCCATGCCAGAAGACCCAGCAAACACCCGCTTAACAGGGCTGCTGGTTCCGGCACCGCACGTCGTGCCGGAGAAGAAGGCCAAGAAGGTGGCCGCGGGGACTCGAAAGAGTTCCCGCAATCAGGCGTCTGACGACGACGAGGACTCCTCTCCCGAAGACGAGGAGGAGGAGTACTCTCTCCCGGAGGAGGAAGAGAAGAAAAGGAAGGCCTCCCCCATCGGGGGGCCGAAGGGTCCAAGAGGGGGAGAACTATCCCCCTGGACAGTTCCGCCAACATCAGCGTTGGTGAGGATGAGCGGCTTCCAAGGGCCAGGCGTCCGGCAAGATCGTAAGTATCCGGATCCTTAATGTGTAATTTCTTTTATGTCGCGTAGTATCCTTCTGACGCCGCATTCTGTCCGTAGTCCGGCCAACGATGATCTCCCCGACTCATCGAGCGGGTCGTTGGCCTCGTCGGATGTGAATTCCATCCCGACTGCCTCCACCCCACGCGCCAACGAGGACGTCGAGGTGGGATCCCAGAGAGGGACCCATCAGGAGGAGGCTCCGGAGGCGCCGTCAGGCAGCCCCCCGGACTTCGTGCCGGACTCTACATCGGAGCCCGCAGTGGTTCCAGAGTCCGGCAAGCGGCCCCTTCGAAAGAAGGGCAGGACCGTGACGCCGGCGGCCTCCGTCCAACCGGAGGCGCCGGATAACCTGCTGGAGGCGCTTGAAGGCGCTTCCATCGAGGGAGAACACCGCACTATCATGAGTGCGGTGATTGAGAAGGTTCAGCTCGCGAAAAACGGGCTGACCGAAGCCTGCAGTAGCCTTTTAACAGGCTTTGAGGTAAGAAGTTAAAATTATGTAATATAATACCGCATATACAGTAGCCCCTGATGCTTGGTTCGGTGTTCGGAAAGAAAAGCCGGACTAAGGATCTATAATAAGATATACGCAGGGTTACCTAAAATATGTCAATATGGGTTTGCAGGCTGCATTGCTGACCTCTGCCGCACTAACGGCGGAGGTTGACGTGCTGAAAAAGAATCTCGAGCGGTCCGAGCAAGAGCTCGGCCATGCAAAGAAGCAGCTCGAGGAAAAAGAAAGTGAGTAACACCTCTTTGAATAAGTACCTTACAGAAAAGGATTTTGGTTGCAAATAAAATTAACAAGGATAATATGTGCATTGCAGGGGCCACTAACAAGGTGGCAACCCTGAAGGATGCTGTGTCCGCGGCCGAACGCAATGCGGTCGCGGAACGGGCTGAGCGAGAAAAGCAAGAGGCGCGGGTGGCGGAAGTTCGGCAAGAGCTCCAGGTTCTCATGGAAAAACATGAGAGTTTGGAGCATGACTGAGGGAGTCCTGGACTAGGGGGTGTTCGGACAGCCGGACTATCAAGACTACGAAGATACAAGATTGAAGACTCTGCCCCGTGTCCGGACGGGACTTTCCTTGGCGTGGAAGGCAAGCTTGGCAATACGGATATGTAGATCTCCTACCATTGTAACCGACTCTGTGTAACCCTAGCCCTCTCCGGTATCTATATAAACTGGAGGGCTTTAGTCCGTAGGACAATATACAATCATACCATAGGCTAGCTTCTAGGGTTTAGCCTCCTTGATCTCGTGGTAGATCTACTCTTGTACTACCCATATCATCCATATTAATCAAGCAGGAGTAGGGTTTTACCTCCATCGAGAGGGCCCGAACCTGGGTAAAAAACATCGTGTCCCTTGTCTCCTGTTAACATCCGCCTAGACGCACAGTTCGGGACCCCCTACCCGAGATCCGCCGGTTTTGACACCGACATTGGTGCTTTCATTGAGAGTTCCTCTGTGTCGTCACCGATAGAGCGGATGCCTCCCCCCGTCTTCAAAGACGATATTTTCGCCGGAGGGGCCTTGGCCGCCGGCCAAACTATCCGGCTTGGTGGTTTTCTCATGACCGCCTGTCTGGCCGCCACTTCGACAATGACTTCTCAAGTCGTCGAAAGCAATCTTCGCGTCAGCCCTAAAGCTGCCAAACAGTTAGATCCAATGGAGCTCTCATCTGTCAACGAGCTCTTGGATCGCATCGCCGCCCTGGGAGTCGCTACGGACTACAACCCGATTGGGCTTAAAACCGATCTGAGAGAGATTAACTCTCCCCAGGCCACCCACCACGTCGCAGTGGTGGAAGAGCAATACGGCAACTCTTCGCCGGTGTTGAAAACAATTCATGTCCGGATTCCCGAACCCTCCATGCCGGATTCCCGCGGAGGGACGGACTTCGATCGAGCATCGAACTTAAAATCATGCATCGCCCCGGACTCGCTGGATTGTCCCCAGCAAAACACACTTCCGAATTCGGAAACCCCTTGGCCTTTGAGCCTCAAGATGGGCAGGGATCCGGATTTTATTCCACCCACCCGCCCAGACATATGCGATCTATCTCTAATACGGCAAGAGCCTACAGAAACAGTACATCACTACTGGGCCAGATTCCTCCTGGTTATGGACAGGATAAAGGACTGCCGAGAGGAAAACGCAATATCAATCTTCCGCAATAACTGCACGGACAAGGGAATACTAAACGCCATTGATCGTCGCAAAATTACGCGCTTTACCGATCTGGCGTCCATAGTACGAAAGTACTGTGTGATGGAGAGTTTCCGGAAAACCGAAAATCAATTTTGGGATAATCCGGCCCCAAACCCAGTCCGCAGTAAAAGGGCGCCTTACACTCAGGCCCCAGATGCAAAAATGAAAAAACAAAAACCCAGTCAGGGAAACGGAACCGTACTGGAGGGATGGCTCAATGGACCCTGTAAGCTTCATAATACAGAGGGAGCCGTCCCAACACATAGCCTTCGAGCATGTTGGATATTACGGCAGGTGGCCAAAAGTGGCAAAGAGCTTCTAGCTCCGGGAAACCACTCCAACAATACCAGCACAGTATCAACAGTCTTCGAGACTTTCGCATCAAATAATATGCGAAAACGATCAATCCGCGAACTCGCCGAAGTCTACCAAGTAGCAACAGCAAATCCATGGAGCGACACAGCCATTACCTTCAATGGCAGCGACGAGCCCATATTCCGAACAACCAGAGCCCCAGCCGCACTGGTACTTAGTCCCATAGTGGACGTCTTTCGATTGACAAAAGTCCTCATGGACGGCGGCAGCGGACTAAACCTCATTTACGAGGAAACTCTGCGAAAAATGGAAATCGATTGGAGCCGTATTGAGCGAAGCAGCACAACCTTTAGAGGAATAATCCCTAGCCGGGAAGCGCGCTGCATAGGAAAAATCACACTCGATGTGGTGTTCGGCTCTCCGGACAATTACAGATCCGAAGAAGTCACATTCCAGGTGGCCTCGTTCAGCAGTGGATACCACGCCATATTAGGACGAGAGGCATTCACAATTTTTCAAGCAATACCTCATTACGGGTACATGAAGCTTAAAATGCCTGGGCCCAACGGAATAATCACTCTCGCTAGTGATCCGGACATACCACTCCGCGCCGAAAACAAGACAGCCGCACTAGCCCTCGAGGCACTATCCGAAGCCTTAGCGGCAGAGGAACTCACCGCGCTGCGCTCTACGGTGAACAGGGACGATGTGATACTCGATAAAAGATCCAAGTCCACCTCCTTCAAACCAGCAGACGAGATAATAAAATTCCAGGTCCATCCAATGGACCCAACAAAGACGGCCTCCATTGGGGCACAGTTGAACCCCGAAATAGACGCCGCACTGCGCGAATTCCTTCGGGAAAATTGGGATATCTTAGCCTGGCATCCTTCAGACATGCCCGGAATCCCCCGCAGGTTGGCTGAACACAGCCTCAACATCCTAAAAGGATTCAAGCCAGTCAAACAGGCTCTTCGACGATTTTCCGAGCCCAAAAGACAGGCAATGGGAGAAGAGCTAGCCAAACTATTGGAAGCCGGATTCATTAGAGATATCAAACATCCGGACTGGCTAGCAAATTTGGTGATGGTACCAAAGAAGGACAAATCCTGGCGCCTCTGTGTCGATTTTAAAGACCTAAATAAAGCTTGCCCAAAGGATCCCTTCCCTCACCCCCGCATCGATCAAATCATCGACGCCACAGCAGGGCACGATTCGTTGTGCTTCCTGGACGCATACTCTGGCTATCATCAAATCAAGATGGCGGAAGCAGACCAAGCTGCAACGGCATTTATCACTCCATATGGACCATTCTGCTTCAGCACGATGCCGTTCGGACTCAAAAACACCGGCGCAACATATCAGCGCATGATTCAAACATGTCTGGCCACCCAGATCGGCAAAACAGTCGAGGCATACGTAGACGACTTAGTCGTCAAAACAAAACACGTCAAAACTTTAGTAGACGATTTGAGGCTCACATTCGACAACCTCAGAGCATATGACATCAAGCTGAATCCGGAAAAATGCGTGTTCGGTGTACCAGCCGGAAAGCTGCTGGGCTTCATTGTATCCGGTAGAGGAATTGAAGCAAATCCGGCCAAAATCCGAGCTCTGTCACAGTTGGGTATTCCAAAAGACCTCAAACAAATACAAAAATTAACAGGATGCGTGGCAGCATTAAGCCGCGTTATCTCCCGTTTAGGAGAAAAGGCGTTGCCCCTCTATCGCCTCCTCAGGCGCACCGAACACTTCGAGTGGACGGATGCTGCCAGTGCCGGACTCGAAGAAATAAAGGCCATACTGGCAACAAATCCGGTCCTGGCTGCGCCCACTCTGGGCGAACCAATGTTGTTATACATCGCAGCAACACATCAAGTTGTAAGCGCAGTGCTCGTCGTCGAACGAGCGACAGAAGGGCATAAATTCCCTCTTCAAAAACTAGTGTATTATGTATCCACTGTGTTAACCCCCTGCAAATCACGTTACCCGCACTATCAGAAGATAGCATATGTGGTGTTCATGGCGTCTCGAAAGCTCCGGCACTAGTTTCAAGAGTGCTCGATAACAGTGGCCTCCGAAGTACCACTCAATGACATTATAAATAACCGTGACGCAACGGGCAGGATAGCAAAATGGGGCATTGAGCTCTTACCATTCGACATCACTTATAAACCTCAACGAGCTATAAAGTCACAAGTTTTGGCTGACTTCGTCGCCGAATGGACTGAAGCCGAACTCCCTAAAGAGTACGGCGCGGACTCCAATTGGACTATGCATTTCGACGGCTCCAAAATGTTGGCCGGACTGGGGGCTGGCGTCGTCCTGACGTCCCCCACCGGAGATACAGTCCAGTATGTACTTCAAATAATGTACACGGACTCCAACAATGCAGCCGAATACGAGGCCCTGTTACATGGTCTCCGGATGGCGGTCTCCATGGGCATTCAACGCCTAGAGGTGCACGGGGACTCAAACCTTGCAATATCCCAGATAAATGGAGACTTTGACGCCAAGGATCTGAAAATGGCAGCATATCGTAACGCTGTCCTAAAAATGTCAGCCCGGTTTGAAGGACTCGAATTCCATCACATAGCCCGAGATAATAACCAAGCGGCCGACGTCCTGGCACGCATCGGTGCTAAACATGATGCTGTCCCTCCAAATATCTTCCTAGAACGGCTATTCAAGCCATCCGTACTATGGGAAGAGGAGCCCGGTAGCTACAAACCGGAGAAAACCGCACCAACTGGTGATTCGGCAGACAACATAACACCCTCCGCCCACGTCATAATGGCGGTAATCGCCGCATGGACAGAACCTTTCCTAGCCTACTTACTTAGGCAGGAACTTCCCGAAGACCAAAATGAGGCCCGCTGCATAGTCCGGCAATCGAAGGCCTACAAGGTCCATGAGGGAGAACTTTATAAGAAAAGTACCACCGGAGTCCTTCAAAGGTGTATCTCCGAAGAAGAAGGGCGAAACCTCCTGGCTGAAATTCATGCCGGACTAGGCGGACACCACGCAGCAGCCCGGGCCCTTGTAGGAAAGGCATTCCATACAGGATTTTATTGGCCGACGGCTCGGGCAGACGCACAGGACTTGGTCCAGCGATGCGTTGGTTGTCAGCTCTTTGCTAATCAGAGCCATATGCCACCCACCGCCCTCAAAACCATACCCATTACCTGGCCGTTTGCGGTCTGGGGGCTTGACATGGTTGGACCCCTTAAATGGGGAACCCATAAGAAAAAGTACCTATTGGTCATGGTGGATAAATTCACCAAATGGATAGAGGCCAAACCGGTCAAAACGGCAGAGTCCGGACCAATGATAGACTTTATATCAGGGGTGGTACACCATTACGGAGTCCCCCACAGCATCATCACCGACAACGGCACGAACTTCACAGCCGACGAGGTTAAGTCATGGTGCAAAAATATGGGCATCAAGCTCGACTATGCGTCAGTCTATCACCCTCAAACCAACGGTCAAGTGGAAAGAGCAAATGGTCTAATAATGAGCGGCATTAAACCCAGACTAGTGAGGTCACTCACCAAATCCGACACACAATGGGTCGAGGAGCTCGACTCCGTACTCTGGGGGCTGCGGACAACGCCTAACCGTACTAACGGATTCACACCATTTTTTATGGTATACGGCGCAGAGGCAGTCTTGCCCTGTGACATTATTAATGACTCGCCTCGAGTGCGCATGTATGAGGAAAGAGAAGCCGAGCTTGATCGGCAGGACAGCTTGGACACATTGGAGGAAGAACGCGACGTCGCGAAGGCTCGTTCCGCATTCTATCAGCAGCAGGTCCGAAGATATCAAAGCAGAGAAGTACGGGCCAAGACTTACAACATTGGTGAACTAGTTCTACGCCTGCCGGACAAGAAAAAGGACAAGCTCAAGACCAAATGGGAGGGTCCCTTCATCATCGATCAAGTACTGACCGGCGGAGCGTACCGTCTACGAAATGCGTCGGATAACCGACTCGAGCCGAACCCATGGAACGCAGCCCGCCTCCGACGATTCTATGCCTAGCGCCGGATTAAGAGTTCGTCCCCTTCCCCCGTCCAAACTTTTACACTTCGGCTGTCTTTTGTTTCTCTTTTTTATCCTTTTTTATTTAAAAAAAACCCTTCCGGGCCTATTTTTTGCATTCTTTGCATACGCATGATTTGCTATCCGCACTCATTATTCCTGGGGGCTTCGTTTACAGAAGCCTAATTATACGGGTTTTATACCCATCACATGTGTCAAGCTTCCACATGTACCTTTTATTCGCCATTATATGCATCGATATGACTTAAGTTTTGGCCAAGCTGGGTTGCCTGGCTCCTGTGCTTACCCCTACATTCCCGATTGTTCGGCTAGGAGGTAAAGGGAGCACCTCTGCGATTGTTACTGCCGGGTCAGCCGGATGTGTACCTCAGACTGGGTGAAGCCGAAAGCTAGCATTCTTAAGGGAATATTCGGTCGGTGACTTAAAAGATGACTTTTTACCTATTTATCTATCTGCCCCCAGATGTTTTACTGCTTTCTTTGCAGTCCGGACATGCACTTTAGGGCATGCCTCCCAGCGAAAGGAACCCTTAACGGAACTATTCTCCCTGGAAGATGTTTCTTACTAACCATGTAATATAACATAACTAGTTGGGCACTTGTCTGATAAAGCACTAATGACCCCTACGCCTGGTCTCCATGCATACCACGGTTGTTTCTTAACCAAAAAGGTATTCGGACACACTCCGGACTCTAGGGTCCCGAGGTCGAAGCGAAAAGGTTGGCAAAGACAAACGATCTACAATCCGGCTAGAAGGCATTTCACATGTCACTTTAAAGGATAACATACATTGTCAAATTTATTGATTGTATTCCTCCTCAATCCCGTCTAACAGGCTGTCTAATTTACAGTCCTGTTGGGAAAATTTAGCAGCCAACTCTACTTGGCTATACACTAAACTCATAGGGATCTCCTTCCCGTCGGGCCCCACCGGTCCAACTTCGGCCATGTGGTTGGGATCTGCCTTCTTGTACCGCGTCTTCACCATGGCCCAAGCCTCCCTCGCACCTTGACGGCAGGCCGAAATCTTCCACAAACGGAAGCACTGTCGCACTCCCTGCAGCTTCTCCGCAAGCTCCCCGAGGCTCTCGGGTAGGGTGAGGGCTGGCCATAAAGCCTGAACGACGCCGCTCATTGCCTGCCGAACTCGTTCGAGTAGTTGCAACAGTTCGGGAAGTTGATCACCCATTGATATGGGCATCTCCTCTGCAGGACTACCCGTGAGTATACCTACAAGACATATCATGTCAAAACGCTTCCTCGCCGGACTCTTCTTTTCAAAAGAGTTCGCTCAAGCACTTACTATAAATGCTGCGACGAAGCCGCTGGTTCTCCTTAACGGAGCCGGACAGCTCGGCCTGTACGCCTTTTAGCTCTTCTCCGAGCTTGGCGTTGGCATCTTGGAGCTTGTTCCTTTCCTGCTAAACTCTATTCAGCACACTCTCGCCGGCCTTTAGCTGGCGTAGCAATGCTTGCCTGTCCGGATCTTGTCCGGCGGTACCTGCAAATGTCATTATTAGACTCGCGCGCACGCCGCACAGCGCTTATATTTATAAAAATGTGTTACCAGGAGGGGTCTTTCAGTCTCCTCCTGCGGCAGCAAGTGCGGCCTCAAGTTGGGCCTTGCAATCTTGCAACTCCCGAGACAGCTGGGCGTTCTTCTCGTTAAGTGCCTGAAATTTACAATGATCCTTAAATCAGTTAGCATAACTAATTTAAGTCTCGGGGGCTACTGGTATATACAACCATTAAAATTTTCTTACCCGTATGTCTTTCACATACTGCTCCGTGGCTCTGGTAAAACCATTTTGAGCAGCACGGAGATGCGCGTCCCCTGCGTTAAAGGCGTCCAATGCCTCAGGGGAAAAGCACGCTTCTTGAAATACTGTTCGGCGGCGCCTATGGTTTATGGTGCTCTCCACCTCAGACTTGGTGGCGGACAGTCTGTCGGTATCCTCCGTTGGAGAAGGATCCGGCTCGCGTCTTGCGCTTGCCTCCCCCTCCAGGCCGGGCGCTGGGGCCTGGCCGGTGTTGGTCGGATTGGCGATTCCTGCGCTCGCAGTCCGGCGAACGCTTTTTCTCCTACAGAAATCATGGGCACTTAGACGTTTTCTCGGAACGTTGCTCTAAAAATTCAAATACGAGCTATACCTTTGCGGTGACATTTCCGTCCGCACTGCGCTCCTTTTCCGCCTGCTGGTTCGGACTGACCTCTGTTGGTCGGCCGCCGCGGGCTCGGCTTCCTGCCGTAAAGGCGCTTCCTGCAAAATACCATCGTTCGCGAAGGTCAGAAATGGGCAGGGATGAGATAATGGTGTCCGGACTTCGGTCGCAGTCACCTGGGAAGCCGGACTCAGTCCGGGGTAGTCCGCCGTAATGGCGACCAAAGCATTGTCTATGCTGAGCTGGTGATACACCCTGTCGATCAGCTCCACCTCAATATCCGGGTCCTCTTCGGAGGCCGGGCCCAGGGATCCTTCTGGATCCTCGGGTTGCGGAGCAGGACTTACCATGTCCTCCACAATCCGGCATAGACCCTGCGCCGAATACATAATGTAAGAAGCTTAAACTTTGAAAGCATGGGCTGGGCCCGTCAAGGTGTTCACTTACCCATCCTCTGGGGTTGATCATGGAAAACCCATTCAAAGGGTTAGTTCGAAGGAAATCCTCCTTCTCCCCCTTGTACAGACTGGACAGGATCTTCACCAGATCCTCGGTCGAATCCGGCCCTTTGCGGCCATGCCGGGTAGCATCGTCTTCCCCGTTAAAATCCCACATGGGGTGGCCTCTGTATTGCAGTGGTTGTACCCCTCGCTTGATGCATATCGCCATGACTCCGATCATGGTCAAGCCGGAATGAGCCATTAATCTTATCCGGCCCATCAAGTAATGGACACTCTTGTCTTCCTCCAATCATGGGCTCCGCGGGCGCCAACTGAGGCGTTTCTTCAAGGGAGCAGCACTAAACTCCGGGAGGCCTATCCGGACTGGGTCTGGCAGCGGAGCGTCTTCTATATAAAACCATTCCGAGGGCCAGTCTTCGGACGCCCTCTTGGGAGTGCCGGATAGGTATCCGGTCCTGGCGATGCGCCATATTTCGGCGCCGCCCACTTGATATATGGACCCCTGGTAAGAACGGGGTACGAGGCAAAACAGCCTCTTCCACAATGCGAAATGGGGCTCAATGCCCAGGAATAGCTTGCAAAGAGCTACGTAGCCCGCGATATGCAGCACAGAGGCAGGCGTAAGGTGGTGGAGCTGGAGTCCGTAGAACTTCAGGAGTCCGCGGAGGAACGGATGTATTGGAAATCCGAGTCCCCTCGTTAGATAAGGGACAAAACATACTCGCTCCCCCTTATTGGGGATTGGAGTGTCCTCCGCCTGTCTCCCACCTTGATAAGTAACCAGTCCGGCCCGGACTGGGATCATAATGGCCGGAGGGAGGAATCCCCCCGTTTGGAGCTTCTCGAGCTCGTTGTGAGAAATAGAGCACCTCCTCCAACTCCCCGGCGGTGGGCTGGGAGTGCGCGAAGAAGAGCTGTGGTGACGATCCATGGTGGAATGGATTTCTAGGTCAAAGGCGCTTCGATGGAGTATTCGCGGGAGGAAGATGGTGTGGTTTAGATCTGAATTCTTGCCTCTTTTATAGGCGGTTGACTCGCACAATTGGGGGGTGAAATGCAAGAAACACCCTGGCTTTTCGCATTCGTGCGACGCGTGGAAGAGGGCCTTTATTTGGCGTAGAAGCCGAGGAACACAGTATTCAAGATGAAGCCGGACACTGTTCAGCAGGTACATGGAATTTGAAGGGAGAACCCGCCTTGCAACGCCGAAGACTATAAACGCACTGGACTTATCGTCATTGAAGCCTGGTTCGGGGGCTACTGAGGGAGTCCTGGACTAGGGGGTGTCCGGACAGCCGGACTATCAATGTCCGCCGGACTATCAAGACTACGAAGATACAAGATTGAAGACTCTTCCCCGTGTCCGGACGGGACTTTCCTTGGCGTGGAAGGCAAGCTTGGCAATACGGATATGTAGATCTCCTACCATTGTAACCGACACTGTGTAACCCTAGCCCTCTCCGGTATCTATATAAACCAGAGGGCTTTAGTCCGTAG
Source organism: Triticum timopheevii (assembly GCA_963921465.1). Taxonomy (NCBI): domain Eukaryota; kingdom Viridiplantae; phylum Streptophyta; class Magnoliopsida; order Poales; family Poaceae; genus Triticum; species Triticum timopheevii. The sequence goes on from OY997266.1 coordinate 245,872,662, forward strand.
GACAATATACAATCATACCATAGGCTAGCTTCTAGGGTTTAGCCTCCTTGATCTCGTGGTAGATCTACTCTTGTAATACCCATATCATCCATATTAATCAAGCAGGAGTAGGGTTTTACCTCCATCGAGAGGGCCCGAACCTGGGTAAAAAACATCGTGTCCCTTGTCTCCTGTTACCATCCGCCTAGACGCACAGTTTGGGACCCCCTACCCGAGATCCGCCGGTTTTGACACCGACAGTGACTCCAAGACTCGAGAGTCCGAGCTTGCCTCGGCTCTCGAAAGTGCCAAGTCCGCCAAGGCCGAGGCCCATAAGGCCCTTCAGGAGGTTGAGGACATAAAGAAGATAGCGGCGGGTAAGGCGTTTTTCATGCAAAGCAGGCATGTTAATGTGAACTACCTGATACTTACCCGAATTCGGAGCTCTCCAGGGGCGTTTGCAGATCTGCCGCGCAGTGCGGCTGATGCCGCCGCATTCTATCGTGGCGAGGAGGGGAGCTCGACGGAGAAGGTCTTCTGGTCTCAGTATATTGAGGCCGGCCATCCGGTGCCCCCAAGCGACCAGCTGAAGCAGCTGGTCGAACTCCACAAAGTAGCTGAGGAGGCCATGAAGGGCCTCGTAGTCCGGCTGTGGCCTGGACAGGCCATGCCTGGTAGCTACTTTGGCCTCGTGCGGCGGCTGGTGGATGCATGCCCTAGGCTGGATGTAATCAAGCACTCCACCTGTATCGAAGGTGCTCGTCGGGCCCTTGCCCGCATAAAGGTGCAATGGGGCAAGTTGGATGCGGAGAAGCTTCTCATGGACCCACCGCCACCGGGCAAGGAGTATCGCACGCCGGAGAAGTATTATAATGTTTTCCTGAAGGGAGCCTGCAATATTGCAGATGAGTGCTCCCGAAATGTAATCTTTGAGTGAACTCGCTGTTTATTTATCCTGTGCGCTGAAAACTTCGTTCATATGCGCCATGAGCAACGCTTGTTTAATTTAAAATATTACCTTCTGTTTGGCTGTTTATAAAATCTGAGAGATGGCAAGTCGTTGGCTTCAGCCCCCAAGCCACAAGTGCTGGGGTGTTCGGTGATAAACTTGAGCACTCTTGTTCCCATATTTGGGTCCATCTAGGGAGGCGCTCAACACGACGAACAAGGCGACCGGACTTATAATGCTTGAACACTCTCACTTAGCCATAGAATTCTATAATTTTAAATTTCGGCAAAGCCCCTGGTATTCGGAAGACCGAATCCGGGGCGCTATCCACGCCTTCATCGGACATAATCCGGAACTTCGCTCGAAGCGGCGTGAGTCTTTAAGGACCCGAAAAAACCTCTCGAACAGCGACCAGTCTCTCGCCTTATCATGCCGGTCAGTTTTAGCTTTCTCCACTGAGGCGTTAACCCGGCTCAACCGGGGCGCAATCGCAGTGGTTCTCCCAGTGCTACCTTAGCCGACGGAACGGAAACGTAAGGAGCCAAACATGGGAGCCGGGCAAACCCAACTATTGACCCAAGACATGATTCGGAGCCGATTCATATAATGCTATAAGTTCGGGGTGCCGCACTTGTTAAAGTGTTCGGACTTTATCACACCATAAAGCGGGGAACATAAGCCCCTGGTGTATTATGCCATACCAAAAATATACGGGTGCCAGAATGTCGTATAATGAACATATATATAAAATGTAATGCAATTGCGATAATAAAGGTGCTACATTATTAATGAAAGGAAAAGTCTGCTAGTAGAGCGGACTGATACAAATAGTGCGGTAAGCAAGGGATTTGGACTAAATAAACATGTCCCCCTCCAGGGATGAGCTGCGGATTTGGTGTATATAATCGAATTTAATGCTCGTAATTGAGACCACCTGAGTGTTCGACGCGGCCTTCTTTAGTCCCTGACTATTGCATCATGAGTTCGGCAGGTTCACCGCCGGACAGGGCTTCTGGTTAACAGAGTCCTGTGTACAAAAAAGAAGAATAATAATAAAAGAGGAGCACATGTGCGAGCCCCTGGTGTGGTCGAACCGCACTCTGGGTCCGTTGTGATCGTGCCCCCTCCCCTGTGCCCATGGTATCTCCAAAGCGTAATGATGTACGCGGAGTGTTATTCTTGCGATCATACGCGGGCGAGGGTTGGGGCCGCATTGCTACGCGTGCTCTGATCGTGCCAGGTGGTCTTGGTTGATATTGCTCCGGGCGCGCTTTGCTGTATCCGGCCGTTTGACGGCCGGACTCGAGAATTGCCTTAAAAGGCTGCTCTGTACTTCTGCCGCGAGAGCCGCTGTATGTTCCTCCGTTCGGAGGGAGCGTTCCGTATTCCCATTGACCGTGATGACTCCACGAGGGCCTGGCATCTTGAGCTTTAGGTATGCATAATGCGGCACCGCGTTGAATTTGGCAAACGCGGTTCGTCCGAGCAGAGCGTGATAGCCGCTGCGAAACGGGACTATGTCAAAGACTAACTCTTCGCTCCGGAAATTATCCGGGGATCCGAAGACCACTTCCAGTGTGACTGAGCCTGTACAGTTGGCTTCCACTCCTGGTATGACACCTTTAAAGGTTGTCTTTGTAGGTTTAATCCTTGATGGGTCTATGCCTATTTTGCACACTGTATCCTGATAAAGCAGGTTCAGGCTACTGCCGCCATCCATCAGGACTCTCGTGAGGTGAAACCCATCGACGATTGGGTCTAAGACCAATGCGGCAAATCCGCCATGGCGTATGCTGGTCGGATGGTCTCTTCGATCGAAAGTGATCGGACAAGAGGACCATGGGTTGAACTTTGGGGCGACTGGCTCCATCGCATAGACGTCCCTTAGTGCGCGTTTCCTCTCCCTCTTCGGTATATGGGTCGCGTATATCATATTCACCGTCCGTACTTGTGGGGGGAAAACCCTTCTGTCCTTTGTTATTCGGCGGCCGGGTCTCTTCCTCGTCGTCGCTATTTAGCCCCTTGTCATTGTGTTCGGCAATTAACTTGCCGGCCTGCTTGAACACCCAGCAATCTCTATTGGTGTGGTTAGCTGGCTTTTCAGAGGTGCCATGTATCTGGCATGAGCGGTCGAGTATTCGGTCCAAATTGGACGGACCCGGAATGGTTCTTTTAAATGGCTTCTTCCGTTGACCGGGTTTAGAGCCTCGGAATCCGGCATTGACTGCCATATCCTCCTTATCTTCGCCGGTAATTCGGCGCTTGTTTTTGTTTCGACGTGACCTGCCGTTGTTGTCCTTAGTATCCGGACTGCCAGAATTTTTATGGAGATTGTTGCTGCGGGCTAGCCAGCTGTCCTCTCCCGCACAAAAGCGGGTCATTAGCGATGTGAGGGCTGCCATGGATTTCGGCTTTTCCTGCCCCAGGTGCCGGGCTAGCCATTCGTCCCGGATGTTATGTTTGAAGGCTGCAAGGGCCTCTGCGTCCGGACAATCGATGATTTGATTTTTCTTTGTCAAGAACCGTGTCCAGAATTGTCTGGCCGATTCGTCTGGCTGCTGAATGATGTGGCTTAGGTCATCGGCGTCTGGTGGTCGCACATATGTGCCTTGGAAGTTATCAAGGAATGCGGCCTCCAGGTCCTCCCAACACCCAATCAACTCTGCGGGCAAGCTGTTAAGCCAATGCCGAGCTGGTCCTTTAAGCTTGAGTGGGAGGTACTTTATGGCATGGAGATCGTCGCCGCGGGCCATATAGATGTGGAGAAGATAGTCTTCGATCCACACCGCGGGGTCTGTTGTGCCATCGTAAGATTCAATGTTTACGGGTTTAAACCCTTCGGGGATCTGATGATCCATTACTTCATCAGTGAAGCATAACGGGTGTGCGGCGCCCCTGTATTGAGCAATATCGCGACGCAGCTCAAGAGAGCGCTGTCTGCTATGTTCGGCCCGGCCGGGGTTATTGTATCCGGCACGACGGTATTCGTCGTGGGTCGTAGGGCGCCCACGTGATCCATAGATGGATCTGGATTGCCTTGCTTTGTCCTCCAATATGTCTCGCAAGTGCGGCGCGTTCCCTCTTGGCTTCGTACTTTTGGAGCGATGCCGGGGTATGGTCTTGGCTGGGGGCCTGGATGCCTCTCTGTCACGACCACGGGGTGGTCGGTCAGCCATATCGTGCGTTGGTGATAGATGTATGTATGCTTCCTCCTCTAATCGGGGGAGCAGCTTGCGTTTTGGGTAACTTTTGGAGGGACATTCGAGTTTATACTCTTCGGCCGCGAGGACTTCGGTCCATCAATCGGCCAGCAGGTCCTGATCAGCTTGAAGCTGCTGCTGCTTTTTCTTTAGGCTGTTTGCTGTGGCGATAAGCCTGCGCTTGAAGCGCTCCTGTTCGACGGGATCCTCGGGTACGACGAATTCGTCATTGTTGAGGCTTGCTTCGTCTTCGGAGGGAGGCATATAATTATGATCCTCAACCTCTTCGTCTGCCGCCCCCTCATGGGGGCTTGCTTCTGCATCCTCCTGCGCTGAGTCTTGCGGGAGGGGATTGTCTTCGGCACTCTCTGGAGTATTATTATCTCCTGTGCCAGAATCTCCGTTTTTGCTGTGGCGAGATTTAGAGCGGCGCCGCTGACGCCGGTGCTTGGGCTGTTTCTTTAAGGGATCTGCCTCCGTTGTTCCTTCGCCGTCCCCATCTTTTGGGGTATCCACCATGTATACGTCATATGACGAGGTGGCCTTCCAGTGCCCTGTGGGCGCTGGTTCCTGTTCGTCTCCGGCATCGTCGTCCATAGTGTCGATGTCTTCGGAGTCATAGTCTAGCATGTCGGTTAGATCGTCGACAGTGGCTACAAAGTGGGTGGTGGGTGGGCTCTGAATTTCTTCGTTGTCCGCATCCCAACCATCCTGGCCATAATCCGGCCAGGACTCTCCTGATAACGAGAGATGCTTTAGTGAATTTAATATATCGCCGAAAGGCGAACATTGGAAGATGTCCGCGGCGGTGAATTCCATAACCGGCACCCAATCCGGATCGATTGGTAGGGGCGCGGGAGGTTCGGAGTCCGGCGCCTCAGAATCACGAGTTTCGCAGGGGACAAGATTAGTGTTCGGCTCCATCGCCGTGGATATTGAAGCCCCCAGGGCGGTGTCTATCCACCGACCCTCGATCTGGGCGATCGGCTCCGGGCTAATGGCCGAAGCGGATCTGTGTGCGGCCACCAAGGCACTGTTCGGCGGCAGAGCTAGATCATGCCCATCGTCACAGTGCGGCACGCTTGGCTGTGGCTCGAGTCCGTCGAGGATCAAGTCTCCTCGGACGTCAGCCGTGAAGTTTAAGCTTCCAAATCTGACCTGACGGCCAGGGGCGTAGCTTTCGATCTGCTCCAGATGGCCAAGCGAATTGGCCCGCAGTGCAAAGCCGCCGAATACGAAGATCTGTCCGGGGAGAAAAGTCTCACCCTGGACAGCGTTGCAGGTTGAAGATGCCATCAAGCCTATCGGTGACGACACAGAGGAACTCTCAATGAAAGCACCAATGTCGGTGTCAAAACCGGCGGATCTCGGGTAGGGGGTCCCGAACTATGCGTCTAGGCGGATGGTAACAGGAGACGAGGGACACGATGTTTTTACCCAGGTTCGGGCCCTCTCGATGGAAGTAAAACCCTACGTCCTGCTTGATTAATATTGATGATATGGGTAGTACAAGAGTAGATCTACCACGAGATCAAGGAGGCTAAACCCTAGAAGCTAGCCTATGGTATGATTGTTGTAATGTATGTTGTCCTATGGACTAAAGCCCTCCGGTTTATATAGATACCGGAGAGGGCTAGGGTTACACAGAGTCGGTTACAATAGTAGGAGATCTACGTATCCGTATCGCCAAGCTTGCCTTCCACGCCAAGTAAAGTACCTTCCGGACACGAGCCGGAGTCTTCAATCTTGTATCTTCGTAGTCTTGGAGTCCGGCGGACGTTGATAGTCCGGCTGTCTGAACACCCCCTAGTCCAGGACTCCCTCACCCGCGGAGACTTGATCCTCGACGGACTCGAGCCACAGCCAATCGCGCCGCACTGTGACGATGGGCATGATCCAGCTCTGCCGCCGAACAGTGCCTTGGTGGCCGCACACGGATCCGCTTCGGCCATTAGCCCGGAGCCGATCGCCCAGATGGAGGGTCGGTGGATAGACGCCGCCCTGGGGGCTCCAACATCAACGGCAATGGAGCCGAACACTAATCTTGTCCCCTGCGAAACTCGTGATTCCGAGGCGCCGGACTCCTCGCCGGACTCCGAACCTCCCGCGCCCCTACAAACCGATCCGGATTGGGCGCCGGTTACGGAATTCACCGCCGCGGACATCTTCCAATGCTCGCCTTTCGGCGATATCTTGAATTCACTAAAGCATCTCTCGTTATCAGGAGAGTCCTGGCCGGATTATGGCCAGGATGGTTGGGATACGGACAACAAAGAAATTCAGAGCCCACCCACCACCCACTTTGTAGCCACTGTCGATGATCTAACCGACATGCTAGACTACGACTCCGAAGACACCGACCCTATGGACAACGATGCCGGAGACGAACAGGAACCAGCGCCCACAGGGCACTGGAAGGCCACCTCGTCATATGACGTATACATGGTGGATACCCCAAAAGATGGGGACGGCGAAGAAACAGCGGAGGCAGATCCCTTAAAGAAGCAGCCCAAGCCCCGGCGCCAGCGGCGCCGCTCTAAAATCTCGCCAAAGCAAGAATGGAGATTCCGGCACAGGAGATAATAATACTCTAGAGAGTGCCGAAGACAATCCCCTCCAGCAAGACTCAGCGCAGGAGGATGCAGAAGCAAGCCCTCATGAGGGGGCGGCAGACGAAGATGTTGAGGATCGTAATTATATGCCTCCCTCCAAAGACGAAGCAAGCCTCAACGATGACGAATTCGTCGTACCCGAGGATCCCGTCGAACAAGAGCACTTCAAGCGCAGGCTTATCGCCACAGCAAACAGCCTAAAGAAAAAGCAGCAGCAGCTTCAAGCTGATCAGGACCTGCTGGCCGATCGATGGACCGAGGTCCTCGCGGCCGAAGAGTATAAACTCGAACGTCCCTCCAAAAGTTACCCAAAACGTAAGCTGCTCCCCCGATTAGAGGAGGAAGCATACGTACCTCCATTACCAGCACACGATATGGCTAACCGACCACCCCGTTGTCGTGACAGAGAGGCATCCAGGCCCCCAGCCAAGACCATACCCCGGCATCGCTCCAAAAGTACGAAGCCAAGAGGGAACGCACCGGACTTGCGAGACATATTGGAGGACAAAGCAAGGCAATCCAGATCCATCTATGGATCACGTGGGTGCCCTACGACCCACGACGAATACTGTCGTGCCGGATACAATAACCCCGGCCGGGCCGAACACAGCAGACAGCGCTCTCTCGAGCTACGTCGCGATATCGCTCAATACAGGGGCGCCGCACACCCGTTATGCTTCACTGATGAAGTAATGGATCATCAGATCCCCGAAGGGTTTAAACCCGTAAACATCGAATCTTACGATGGCACAACAGACCCCGCGGTGTGGATCGAAGACTATCTTCTCCACATCCATATGGCCCGCGGCGACGATCTCCACGCCATAAAGTACCTCCCACTCAAGCTTAAAGGACCAGCTCGGCATTGGCTTAACAGCTTGCCCGCAGAGTCAATTGGGTGTTGGGAAGACCTGGAGGCCGCATTCCTTGATAACTTCCAAGGCACATATGTGCGACCACCAGACGCCGATGACCTAAGCCACATCATTCAGCAGCCAGACGAATCGGCCAGACAATTCTGGACACGGTTCTTGACAAAGAAAAATCAAATCATCGATTGTCCGGACGCAGAGGCCCTTGCAGCCTTCAAACATAACATCCGGGACGAATGGCTAGCCCGGCACCTGGGGCAGGAAAAGCTGAAATCCATGGCAGCCCTCACATCGCTAATGACCCGCTTTTGTGCGGGAGAGGACAGCTGGCTAGCCTGCCGCAACAATCTCCGTAAAAATTCTGGCAATCCGGATACTAAGGACAACAACGGCAGGTCACGTCGAAACAAAAACAAACGCCGAATTAACGGCGATGATAAGGAGGATATGGCGGTCAATGCCGGATTCCGAGGCTCTAAACCCGGTCAACGAAAGAAGCCCTTCAAAAGAACCACTCTGGGTCCGTCCAACCTGGACCGAATACTCGACCGCTGATGCCAGATACATGGCACCTCTGAAAAGCCAGCTAACCACACCAATAGAGATTGCTGGGTGTTCAAGCAGGCCGGCAAGTTAATTGCCGAAGACAATGACAAGGGGCTAAATAGCAACGACGAGGAAGAGACCCGGCCGCCGAACAACAACGGGCAGAAGGGTTTTCCCCCACAAGTACGGACGGTGAATATGATATACGCGACCCACATACCCAAGAGGGAGAGGAAACGCGCACTAAGGGACATCTATGCGATGGAGCCAGTCGCCCCAAAGTTCAACCCATGGTCCTCTTGTCCGATCACTTTCGATCGAAGAGACCATCCGACCAGCATACGCCATGGCGGATTCGCCGCATTGGTCTTAGACCCAATCGTCGATGGGTTCCACCTCACGAGAGTCCTGATGGACGGCGGCAGTAGCCTGAACCTGCTTTATCAGGATACAGTGCGCAAAAATGGGCATAGACCTATCAAGGATTAAACCTACAAAGACAACCTTTAAAGGTGTCATACCAGGAGTGGAAGCCAACTGCATAGGCTCAGTCACACTGGAAGTGGTCTTCGGATCCCCGGATAATTTCCGGAGCGAAGAGTTAATCTTCGACATAGTCCCGTTTCGCAGCGGCTATCACGCCCTGCTCGGGCGAACCGCGTTTGCCAAATTCAACGCGGTGCCGCACTATGCATACCTAAAGCTCAAGATACCAGGCCCTCGTGGAGTCATCACGGTCAATGGGAATACGGAACGCTCCCTCCGAATGGAGGAACATACAGCGGCTCTCGCGGCAGAAGTACAGAGCAGCCTTCTAAGGCAATTCTCGAGTCCGGCCGTTAAACGGCCTGATACAGCAAAGCGCGCCCGGAGCCAACCAAGACCTACTGGTGCGATCACAGCACGCGTAGCTATGCGGCCCCAACCCTCGCCCGCGTATGATCGCAAGAATAACACTCCGCGTACATCATTATGCTTTGGAGATACCATGGGCACAGGGGAGGGGGCACGATCACAACGGACCCAGAGTGCGGTTCGACCACACCAGGGGCTCGCAAATGTGCCCCTCTTTTTTTATTATTATTTTTCTTCTTTTTTGTACACAGGACTCTGTTAACCAGAAGCCCTGTCCGGCGGTGAACCTGCCGAACTCATGATGCAACAGTCAGGGAAAAAAGAAGGCCGCGTCGAACACTCAGGTGGTCTCAATTACGAGCATTAAATTCGATTATATACACCAAATCCGCAGCTCATCCCTGGAGGGGGACATGTTTATTTAGTCCAAATCCCTTGCTTACCGCACTATTTGTATCAGTCCGCTCTACTAGCAGACTCTTCTTTCATTAATAATGCAGCACCTTTATGATCGCAATTGCATTACATTATATATATATATATGCTCATTATATGACATCTGGCACCCGTATATTTTGATACGGCATCATACACCAGGGGCTTATGTTCCCCACTCTATGGTGTGATAAAGTCCGAACACTTTCACAAGTGCGGCACCCCGAACTTATAGCATTATATGAATCGGCTCCGAATCATGTCTTGGGTCAATAGTTGGGTTTGCCCGGCTCCCACATTTTGGTGCCTTACGTTCCGTTCTGTCGGCTAAGGTGGCACTGGGAGAACCACTGCGATTGCGCCCCGGTTGAGCCGGGTTAACGCCTCAGTGGAGAAAGCTAAAACAGACTGGCATGATAAGGCGAGAGACTGGTCGCTGTTCGAGAGGTTTTTTCGGGTCCTTAAAGACTCACGCCGCTTCGAGCGAAGTTCCGGATAATGTCCGATGAAGGCGTGGATAGCGCCCCGGATTCGGTCTTCTGAATACCAGGGGCTTCGCTGAAATTTAAAATTATAGAATTCTATGGCTAAGTGAGAGTGTTCAAGCATTATAAGTCCGGTTGCCTTGTTCGTCGTGTTGAGCGCCTCCCTAGATGGACCCAAAAATGGGAACAAGAGTGCTCAAGTTTATCCCGAACACCCCAGCACTTGGGGCTTGGGGGCTGAAGCTAACGACTTGCCATCTCTCAGATTTTATAAACGGCCGCACAGAAGGTAATATTTTAAATTAAACAAGCATTGCTCATATGAACGAAGTTTTCAGCGCATAGGATAAATAAACATCGAGTTCACTCAAAGATTACATTTCGGGAGCACTCATCTGCAATATTGCAGGCTCCCTTCAGGACAATTTTATAATACTTCTCTGGCGTGCGATACTCCTTGCCCGGCGGCGGTGGGTCCGTGAGAAGCTTCTCCGCATCCAATTTGCCCCATTGCACCTTTATGCGGGCAAGGGCCCGACGAGCACCTTCGATACAGGCGGAGCGCTTGACTACATCCAGCCTGGGGCATGCATCCACCAGCCGCCGCACGAGGACAAAGTAGCTACCAGGCATGGCCTGTCCAGGCCACAGCCGGACTATGAGGCCCTTCATGGCCTCCTCAGCTACCTTGTGGAGTTCGACTAGCTGCTTCAGCTGGTCGCTTGGGGGCACCGGATGGCCGGCCTCAGTATACTGAGACCAGAAGACCTTCTCCGTCGAGCTCCCCTCCTCGCCACGATAGAATGCGGCGGCATCAGCCGCACTACGCGGCAGATCTGCAAACGCCCCTGGAGAGCTCCGAATGCGGGTAAGTGTCAGGTAGTTCACATTAACATGCCTGCTTTGCATGAAAAACGCCTTACCCGCCGCTATCTTCTTTATGTCCTCAACCTCCTGAAGGGCCTTATGGGCCTCGGCCTTGGCGTACTTGGCACTTTCGAGAGCCGAGGCAAGCTCGGACTCTCGAGTCTTGGAGTCACACTCCAAACTCTCATGTTTTTCCATGAGAACCTGGAGCTCTTGCCAAACTTCCGCCACACGTGCCTCTTGCTTTTCTCGCTCAGCCCGTTCCGCGGCCGCATTTTGTTCGGCCGTGGACACAGCATCCTTCAGGGCTGCCACCTCGTTAGTGGCCCCTGCAATGCACATATTATCCTTGTTAATTTTATTTGCAACCAAAATCCTTTTCTGTAAGGTACTTATTCAAAGAGGTGTTACTCACCTTCTTTTTCCTCGAACTGCTTCTTTGCCTGGCCGAGCTCTTGCTCGGACCGCTCGAGATCCTTTTTTAGCATGTCAACCTCTGCTGTTAGTGCGGCAGAGGTCAGCAGTGCAGCCTGCAAACCCATATTGACATATTTTAGGCAACCCTGCATATATCTTGTTATAGATCCTTAGTCCGGCTTTTCTTTCCGAACACCGAACTAAGCATCAGGGGCTACTGTCTATGCGGTATTACATTACATAATTTTAACTTTTTACCTCAAAGCCTGTTAAAAGGCTGCTGCAGGCTTCGGTCAGCCCGCTTTTAGCGAGCTAAACCTTCTCAATCACCGCACTCATGATAGTGCGGTGTTCTTCCTCGATGGAAGCGCCTTTAAGCGCCTCCAGCAGGTTATCCGGCGCCTCCGGTTGGACGGAGGCCACCGGCGTCACGATCCTGCCCTTCTTTTGAAGGGGCCGCTTGCCGGACTCTGGAACCACTGCGGGTTCCGATGTAGAGTCCGGCACGAAGTCCGGGGGGCTGCCTGACGGCGCCTCCGGAGCCTCCTCCTGATGGGTCCCTCTTTGGGATCCCACCTTGACGTCCTCGTCGGCGCGTGGGGTGGAGGCAGTCGGGATGGAATTCACATCCGACGAGGCCAATGACCCGCTCGATGAGTCGGGGAGATCATCATTGGCCGGACTACGGGCAAAATGCGGCGTTAGAAGGATACTACGCGACATAAAAGAAATTACACATCAAGGATCCGGATACTTACGATCTTGCCGGACGCCTGGCCCTTGGAGGCCGCTCATCCTCACCAGCACTGATGTTGGCGAAACTGTCCGGGGGGATAGTTCTCCCCCTCTTGGACCCTTTGGCCTCCCCGATGGGGGAAGCCTTCCTTTTCTTCTCTCCCTCCTCCGGGAGAGAGTACTCCTCCTCTTTGGGGGAGGAGTCCTCATCGTCATCAGACGCCTGATTGCGGGAACTCTTTCGATTCCCCGCGGCCACCTTCTTGGCCTTCTTCTCCGGCACCACGTGCGGTGCCGGAACCAGCAGCCCTATTAAGCGGGCGTCCGCTGGGTCTTCTGGCATGGGAGCCAGGCTGATGAGCAGCTTGGCCTTCTCCATCCATTCCTGTCAAAGGAAGAGGCAGAATGAAACCTCACTAGAGTCAATCTAATTATCACAAGTGTCCCGTAATGGGGTTGAATCACTTACCTCGTCAGTTGGATACTGCGAGCTGAATCCGCGGTCTTCGGTCGCGGACGTGGGGGCTTCGGCGCCCTTGAACAACACCCTCCAGGCGCCTTCGTATGTTGTATCGAAGAGCCCGCTTAGCGCCTGGTGCTGTTCCGAATTGAACTCCCACAAATTAAATGCCCGTTCTTGGCATGGGAGGATCCGCCGGATGAGCATGACTTGGACCACGTCGACGAGCCTGAGCCTATTGCTCACCATCTTCTTGATACATGCTCGGAGTCCCGTCACCTCCACCGGATTCCCCCACTGCAAGCCCTTCTCTTTCCAGGAGGTGAGGTGCGTGGGGATGCCAGATCTAAACTCGGGGGCCGCCGCCCATGTGGATTTGCGCGGCTCGGTGATGTAGAACCACCCCGATTGCCACCCCTTGACGGAGTCCACGAAGGTCCCTTCTAGCCAAGGGACGTTGGGCAATTTGCCCAACATGGCGCCTCCGCATTCCTCTTGCGTACCCTTCACAACCTTCGGCTTGACGTTGAAGGTCTTGAGCCACAGGCCGAAGTGGGGCCGGATGCAGAGGAAGGCCTCGCACACGACGATAAACACCGAGATGTTGAGGATAAAGTTCGGCGCCAGATCGTGGAAATCCAGGCCGTAGTAAAACATGAGCCCCCGGACAAATGGATGGAGCGGAAAGCCCAGTCCGCGGAGGAAGTGGGGGAGGAAGACGACCCTCTCATGAGGCCCGGGGGTAGGGATGAGCTTCCCCTCATCGGGCAGCCGATGCGCGATATCGCCGGAAAGGTATCCGGCGCTGCGCAGCTTGGTGATGTCCTCCTCCTTGACGGTGGAGGCTAACCATTTACCTCCCGCTCCGGACATATTCGGAGAAGGTTGAGGCGAGATGCGCGAGCTCGGGCGTTGGAGCTTGAGTTCGCGGGGATGGATAAGCATAGGAGGAAGAAGGCGTAGGTGAGAAGGTGAATCCTTATCCCTTATATATAGGCGGACAAAATTATGCGTCCCCCACCAGCCTGGTAAAACTCGCTTATCTCCCAAGCGCCACCATCGATGGCGCGGTTGGGTTACCCACGCACGTATTGATGAGAATCCCGGAATGAGGGGAACACGATCTCTGCTTCTACAAGACGTGCCAAGGAAACCGCTTCGCTAAACATGCTGAGGTGGTACAGTAATTCAAACAAAGGCCTGGTGGCGGTGTGATGTCACGCCGCATAATACGTCAGCAGATTGAACTAAGTGTACATTTTATTCTCTCTACAGTGGAATGTGGAATTTATTTTGCAGAGCCGGACACTATCCTGGTGTTCATGATCTTCTCTGGATTATTCAAGGGAGGAACCCGCCTTGCAATGCCGAACATTATGCACGCCGGACTTATCGTCATTGAAGACTGGTTCAGGGGCTACTGAGGGAGTCCTGGACTAGGGGGTGTCCGGACAGCCGGACTATCATTGTCCGCCGGACTCCAAGACTACGAAGATACAAGATTGAAGACTCCGGCTCGTGTCCGGATGGTACTTTCCTTGGCATGGAAGGCAAGCTTGGCGATACGGATATGTAGATCTCCTACCATTGTAACCGACTCTGTGTAACCCTAGCCCTCTCCGGTATCTATATAAACCGGAGGGCTTTAGTCCGTAGGACAACATACATTACAACAATCATACCATGGGCTAGCTTCTAGGGTTTAGCCTCCATGATCTCGTGGTAGATCTACTCTTGTACTACCCATATCATCAATATTAATCAAGCAGGACGTAGGGTTTTACCTCCATCGAGAGGGCCCGAACCTGGGTAAAAACATCGTGTCCCTAGTCTCCTGTTACCATCCGCCTAGACGCATAGTTCGGGACCCCCTACCCGAGATCCGCCGGTTTTGACACCGACTGCCGGATTCGAGATCTCCAAGCGAGGGAGATCGACCTGATCAAGGTGATGCAGGTTATGCTAATCAGGCATCTTCTACCCTGCAAACCCCGTCCTCTCCGTCTATGGGAGTTCAACCCGGAGGGACCTTGGATTCTCCAACACTTCATGGGTGCGACACCCGTGGAGATGTACAAGTTGTTCTTCGGACCGCAGGTGGCGTGTCCGGATTTAGCCGAGGATGCAGGCCTAAGCCGCGATCGCCCGGATACTCAGGTAAGTAGCTCAGAGTCCGGACATTCTGTTTATGTGCCTTTCCAGAGTTCGCCTCCTGACCCTATGTTCTTTACAGGAATGGGTGGCGCGATCAAGGCTGATAAGGTGTCCGGCCCCCCTCCCAGAGACCGCACTGGAACCCGTGCTGGTCAGAATATCAGAGGTTGCACCCACAGAAGGGGGCGACGGGGAAAATAGAGGAGCTAATATTTCGCCCAAAGGGGCGACTGAAGAGGGGGGAACCAAGAACCCCTCCCTTCAGGGGGAGAAGAGGACCGCCTCCGAAGATCCGGAGGCCAAAGCCCCTAAGCGTGGGAAGAGATCTTCCCCGGGGGGTCCGGCGCCCGGAAAGAATCCAGACGCACAATCATCATCAAAGGATCGGCCCTCCAGCGAGCCGTGAGTATGAAAGAGGGAGTTAATTAGTAAGGAAATACCTTCATTTGTGCTTCTGTAGATAACCGAAATATTTATATTGCAGTTCGGATCTGCAGCTTTCTCAGATGAGTTCATCTTCGGGGGACCTTCTTCCGGAGATGATGGAGAGCGATACGCCTCCGTCCGCAGCGCCGCCAGATGAGGCAGGCGGACCCAAAGTGTCATCACGGAGGGTATCCCCGAGTCCGGAGGGGCCAGAGAGTTCGGCACCTACTAGTGTCCGGCCGGGAGAACTGAAGAATCTGCTTGAGAGGGCGTCCATTTCAGAAGATCACCGTGCGTTAATGCGTATGGTGATTGGAAGGATTTCGTCCGCCGAGAGCGAATTGCGTAATGCCGCCATGAGTTTCCTGGTGGGATTTGAGGTATGCGAGAATGACGCACCCCTTTGTCTTTTAACAGTTTTGCATATAAAAAATGCGTCATGTATAGATAGTAGCCCCTGAGACTCGGTAGGTTGTCGGAAACGACAGCGTACCGAGGATCGAAATCTAAAGGAATGAATTCCGTCGGTCCTATGCAGGTGGCGGATAGTCCGGGGGCTAGCCGGACTAGTGAGTTTGCCGAGTTAAATCGGCAATTTGACTTGGCAGATGCGGACATCGCACTTGTCAACAGGCGACTTGACGAGTCGCAAGGTAAAAGAGTTCTCCGCAGTCGCTTTATTAAGGGGGTCGAAGCCCTCCTCTGATAAATTATATGCTGTTTGTACAGACGGTGCTGCTGCTGTGGAGGGCCTTCGGGCCGAACTTGCTCGAGCTAAGGAGCAAGCCCGAAGGAGTGAAGCGGCTGCCTCGAGGGCGGGCGAGGAGTTGAAAGCCGAAAAGGCTGCGCACTGCCTAAGCAGGGCCGAGGTGGCCGAATTGGCCATGAAAGTAAAGGATGCTACCGACCGCAATGAGGCTCTTGAAAAGGAGCGCTTATCGGAGCGGGAAGACCTGAAGATGGCCACCGCCGAAGCCAAGGATGCCCGCTCTGCAATGCGGGCTATGAAGGAGGAACTGTGCCAGGCCGGAGAGATCGTGGCTGGCAAGCCTTTTCTGCTGCGTCGCCGGTTTATGGATGGAAAGTATGCTCAATTTGAGCGGCTATGGAGTCCGGAGGATCCGTATATGGACTTAGCTGCAAGTGCGGCCGATGCCATTAAACACTTCCGGAGCTAGAAGGATCACGAGACGGAAGAGCTATATTGGTCTCAATTCCACAGTCCGGATCGCCCACTTCCATTGACAGACCGGTTGGCCGAATGGGCCGAGCTAAATAGATTGTCCGGACTTGTCATGACTGACATCGTGGCCCATGTCTGGCCAGAGAGGTCCAAGGCGACGAGCTACTTTGGCTTACTACAACAATTCCTTGGAGCGGTGCCGCATATAAAGGAGATGAAGCGGTCGGCCTGCATAGAGGGCGCGCGGATGGCTCTTGCCCGTGTGAAGGCGCATTGTCCAAAGATGGACGCCACCGCTATTGCTGCCCAGGGTTCGGATGAAGACCGGCTCCCTACCGAGCACTATTTCGGGAAGTTATGCGTGGCGCTCGTGTAATAGAGTCGCAGTGCTCGAAGAATGTAACGTTCAAATGAACGCATTAGCTTGTAAATCGATGATTATGTTATAACTGCTTTTTATACTTGTGCGTCCAAGTAGTAAAACTTCTCCTGTGCGGCCGTTTACGTATACTTGTGTATAACTTGAAAGATGGCAGTCTTCGGCTTCAGCCCCCACGCACAAGGTGCTGGGGTGTTCGCAAAAATAGCGCGTTTTCACACTTAATCCGACATCTCGGTCCTGTTATAAGGAGGTGGTAGCGTAGCGAACGAGGCAATCCGGACTATAATGCTTTATCACTTTCACTTAGCCAGTGGAGCTCGAGGGTGGGGCTACGATATAGCCCCTGGTGGCATCGCCCTTCTCCGAAGTCGGAGCGCGTGTGCCTGACCGGGAAACGGCCCTTCGTCAAAGCGGGGAATTCTAAACATTCCGATAGTCGATCGAGTGGCTGACCAGTCTCTCGCTGTATCATGACTGTCAGTTTTCGGCTTTCTCTACTGAGGTGCTCACCCAGCCGAACTGGGGCACAATCGCAGTAGTTCTCCTGGTGCCGCGTTAGCCGATGATACGGAACGTAAGGCAGCAAAACACAAGAGCCAGGCAAACCCAACATTTGACCAAAGACATGATTCGGAGCTGATGCATATAATGCCTAACTCGAGACGCCGAACACTCCCTAAGGTGTTCGGTCTTTATAATAATGGGCAGAACGATGCCCTAAGCCCCTAGTGTCCAGGTACGGGCATGGTCTTCTGACGCGGCCGATGCCAAAACGTCAGGCTCCGCTTTGGCTATAGGAAGAAACCTGGGGAGAATAACAACAAGAGACAGTAAAAAAGGTTTATGTAGGGTCTTAATCTGAAAAGAATCCTCACAACGGGTCCCTACTGCACGTCTGCGCCTGTGTCTCCGTTGCGCCGTTATCCTGGACGGGTATGCACGTTGTTCATCTGTAAAAAGAGAGGAATGTTTAGTTTTAAAAACAGTTTGTGCGAAAAATATTAGAAATAAATAATTAAAGCGGGGTTTGTATGAACCCGCGGTTATTTGTGCGCGCAGCCCCCTGTGAAGGGGTATGCGGCTAGGGAGCCCCTAGCCCACTGACGCCGGATTCGTCTATCCAAGTCCGGGGTCTTTAAGTGACCCTCGCACTAAAATTACGCCACACGGTCCGGGCATCTTGAGTGTAAGAGACGCGTAATGCGGTATGGCGTTGAAGCGGACAAAAGCCTTTCGTCCCAAGACTGCTTGATATTCACTTTCGAATGGGACGATGTGAAAAATTAATTTTTCGCGTCGAGAATTGTTCGGCAATCCGAACACGACTTCTAGTAATATGGAGCCTGTGCACTTGGCGTAATGGCCTGGCGTCACTCCTTTGAAGGAAGTGCGGCTGTGTCGAATTTTGGTAGGGTCTATCCCCATCCTACGGATTGTGTTTGAATATAGCAGGTTTAAGTCACTGCCTCCGTCCATTAGGACGTTAGTAAATTGCAATCCGTCTATTATGGGATTCAATATCAGGGGAGTCCGTCCCGCATTTCGAACACTTCTGGAATAGTCCAGGTGGTCGAAAGTGATTGGTTTTGATATCCAATCTCTACGGTCTGCTGGGTTGGACCGCGCAAAGCTCTTTTTAGAAAGTGCTGCACTATTTTTCCGTATTATCACATGAAGTGAGTTTACTGCTTTGACCCCTTGTGGGAAAGTCTTTTGTTTTCCGGTGCTCTGCTGGTGGGGTTTATCTTCTTCGCTTGACGCGTCGAGCCCCTTGTGTTCGGCATTTAGTCTGCCGGACTCTTTAAAAACCCAACAATCCCCGTGGGTGTGATTTGCAGGCCTTCCGGGGGTACTGTGGATTTGGCATATCCGACCCAAAATTTTGTTTAAGTTGGACAATTCGTCACTGTCATCCTTAAGAGGCTGTGTTTTATTATTGGGCCGCGAGCTTTTGAATCCGGCATTGACTGCCGCGCTCTTTGGGCTTTTCTTTTTATTCCGGCGCTGCTCTTTTCTGCGCCGTGATTTTCCGTTTCCATCTCTTATCTCTGATGTACTTGGGTCGCTGGTGTTGCATCGTGTTAACCAGCTATCCTCGCCCGCACAGAAGCGGGTCATGAGGCTTGTTAGTGCGGACATTGTCCTCGGTTTCTCTTGACCGAGGTGCCTGGCGAGCCATTCGTCTCGGACATTGTGCTTGAAAGCTGCTAAGGCTTCGGCGTCCGGACAGTCGACTATTTGGTTCTTTTTTGTAAGGAACCTGTTCCAGAATTTCCACGCTGACTCTTCGGGCTGTTGAGTTATATGACTTAGATCATCTGCATCCGGAGGACGGACATAAGTCCCTTGAAAATTTGCTCTAAACGCGTCCTCGAGCTCTTCCCAACTTCCAACAGTATTTTTTGGGAGGCTTTTAAGCCAATGACGGGCTGGCCCTTTGAGCTTGAGGGGTAGGTATTTTATGGCGTGGAGATCATCTCCTCTGGCCATATTTATATGTAGTATATAATCTTCTATCCAGACTCCAGGGTCTGTTGTTCCATCGTAGGCCTCTATGTTTATGGGTTTAAATCCTGCTGGGAATTCATGGTCCAGCACCTCGTCAGTGAAACATAGTGGGTGTGCGGCGCCCCTGTATTGAGCCATATCGCGACGCAGCTCGAGAGAGCGCTGTCTGCTGTGTTCGGCCCGGCCGGGGTTATTGTATCTGGCACGACGGTATTCGTCGTGGGTCGTAGGGCGCCCACGTGATCCATAGATGGATCTGGATTGCCTTGCTTTGTCCTCCAATATGTCTCGCAAGTCCGGCGCGTTCCCTCTTGGCTTCGTACTTTTGGAGCGATGCCGGGGTATGGTCTTGGCTGGGGGCCTGGATGCCTCTCTGTCACGACCACGGGGTGGTCGGTCAGCCATATCGTGCGCTGGTGATGGAGGTACGTATGCTTCCTCCTCTAATCGGGGGAGCAGCTTGCGTTTTGGGTAACTTTTGGAGGGACGTTTGAGTTTATACTCTTCGGCCGCGAGGACCTCGGTCCATCGATCGGCCAGCAGGTCCTGATCAGCTTGAAGCTGCTGCTGCTTTTTCTTTAGGCTGTTTGCTGTGGCGATAAGCCTGCGCTTGAAGCGCTCTTGTTCAATAGGATCCTCGGGTACGACGAATTCGTCATCGTTGAGGCTTGCTTCGTCTTCGGAGGGAGGCATATAATTATGATCCTCAACCTCTTCGTCTGCCGCCCCCTCATGAGGGCTTGCTTCTGCATCCTCCTGCGCTGAGTCTTGCTGGAGGGGATTGTCTTCGGCACTCTCTGGAGTATTATTATCTCCTGTGCCGGAATCTCCATTCTTGCTGTGGCGAGATTTAGAGCGGCGCCGCTGACGCCGGCGCTTGGTCTGTTTCTTTAAGGGATCTGCCTCCGCTGTTTCTTCGCCGTCCCCATCTTTTGGGGTATCCACCATGTATACGTCATATGACGAGGTGGCCTTCCAGTGCCCTGTGGGCGCTGGTTCCTGTTCGTCTCCGGCATCGTCGTCCATGGCGTCGATGTCTTCGGAGTCGTAGTCTAGCATGTCGGTTAGATCGTCGACAGTGGCTACAAAGTGGGTGGTGGGTGGGCTCTGAATTTCTTCGTTGTCCGTATCCCAACCATCCTGGCCATAATCCGGCCAGGACTCTCCTGGCAACGAGAGATGCTTTAGTGAATTCAAGATATCGCCGAAAGGCAAGCATTGGAAGATGTCAGCGGCGGTGAATTCCATAACCGGCGCCCAATCCGGATCGATTGGTAGGGGCGCGGGAGATTCGGAGTCCGGCGAGGAGTCCGGCACCTCGGAATCACGAGTTTCGCAGGGGACAAGATTAGTGTTCGGCTCCATCGCCGTGGATGTTGAAGCCCCCAGGGCGGCGCCTATCAACCGACCCACGATCTGGGCGATCGGCTCCGGGCTAATGGCCGAAGCGGATCCGTGTGAGACCACCAAGGCACTGTTCGGCGGCAGAGCTAGATCATGCCCATCGTCACAGTGCGGCGCGCTCGGCTGTGGCTCGAGTCCGTCGAGGATCAAGTCTCCGCGGACATCGGCCGTGAAGTTTAAGCTTCCAAATCTGACCTGACGGCCAGGGGCTTAGCTTTCGATCTGCTCCAGATGGCCAAGTGAATTGGCCCGCAGTGCGAAGCCGCCGAATACGAAGATCTGTCCGGGGAGAAAAGTCTCACCCTGGACAGCGTTGTTGGTTGAAGATGCCATCAAGCCTATCGATGACGACACAGAGGAACTCTCAATGAAAGCACCAATGTCAGTGTCAAAACCGGCGGATCTCGGGTAGGGGGTCCCGAACTGTGCGTCTAGGCGGATGGTAACAGGAGACGAGGGACACGATGTTTTTACCCAGGTTCGGGCCCTCTCGATGGAGGTAAAACCCTACGTCCTGCTTGATTAATATTGATGATATGGGTAGTACAAGAGTAGATCTACCACGAGATCAAGGAGGCTAAACCCTAGAAGCTAGCCTATGGTATGATTGTTGTAATGTATGTTGTCCTACGGACTAAAGCCCTCCGGTTTATATAAACACCGGAGAGGGCTAGGGTTACACAGAGTCGGTTACACTGGTAGGAGATCTACATATCCGTATCGCCAAGCTTGCCTTCCACGCCAAGGAAAGTACCATCCGGACACGAGCCGGAGTCATCAATCTTGTATCTTCGTAGTCTTGGAGTCCGGCGGATAATGATAGTCCGGCTGTCCGGACACCCCCTAGTCTAGGACTCCCTCACTTGGTGTTTTGTTCCACTCTTGCCACCCTAGTTTCCGTCATACCGGTGTTATGTTCCTTGATTTTGCATTCGTTACGCGGTTGGGTGATTTATGGGACCCCCTTGACAGTTCGCTTTGAATAAAACTCCTCCAGCAAGGCCCAACCTTGGTTTTACCATTTGCCACCTAAGCCTTTTCCCTTGGGTTTTCGCGAGCCTGAGGGTCATCTTTATTTTAACCCCCCCCCCCCCCCGGGCCAGTGCTCCTTCGAGTGTTGGCCCGAACTAGAGCCACTTGCAGCGCCACCTCGGGGAAACTTGAGGTCTGGTTCTAGTTGTATGTAGTGTTCATCCGGTGTGCCCTGAGAACGAGATATGTGCAGCTCCTATCGGGATTTGTCGGCACATCGGGCGGCTTTGCTGGTCTTGTTTTACCATTGTCGAAATGTCTTGCAAACCGGGATTCCGAGACTGATCGGGTCTTCCCGGGAGAAGGTATATCCTTCGTTGACCGTGAGAGCTTGTGATGGGCTAAGTTGGGACACCCCTGTAGGGTATTATCTTTCGAAAGCCGTGCCCGCGGTTATGAGGCAGATGGGAATTTGTTAATGTCCGGTTGTAGAGAACTTGACACTTGACTTCATTAAAATGCATCAACCGCGTGTGTAGCCGTGATGGTCTCTTCTCGGCGGAGTCTGGGAAGTGAACACGGTTTGGGTTATGTATGTACATAAGTAGTTTCAGGATCACTTCTTGATCACTTCTAGCTTCTCGACCGATGCGTTGCTTCTCTTCTCGCTCTCACTTGCGTATGTTAGCCACCATATATGCTTAGTGCTTGCTGCAGCTCAACCATATTACCCCTTTCCTACCTACAAGCTTAAATAGTCTTGATCTCGCGGGTGTGAGATTGCTGAGTCCCCGTGGCTCACAGATTTTACCAAAACAGATGCAGGTGCCGAGGATACCAGCACAAGTGGCGCAACCGAGCTCAAGTGGGAGTTTGATGAGGACCTTGGTCGTTACTACGTTTCGTTTCCAGATGATTAGTAGCGGAGCCCAGTCGGGACGATCGGGGTTCTAGCATTTGGGGTTGTCTTCTTTTCATTTGGATTTGACTGTAGTCGGTCTATGAGTGTATTTTGGATGATGTATGAACTTATTCATGTATTGTGTGAAGTGGCGATTGTAAGCCAACTCTCTTTATCCCATTCTTGTTCATTACATGGGATTGTGTGAAGATGACCCTTCTTGCGACAAAACCACCATGCGGTTATGCCTCTAAGTCGTGCTTCAACACGTGGGAGATATAGCCGCATCATGGGTGTTACAGGTTGTGAGTGGATCAAGAGTGAATCCGAATTGACTTCTACCTGCACGTTCCTGCCATTGTGTGTCCGGGCTGATTCCACGCCGCCAATCCTGTTCTACGTCAAAGTTAGTTTGTAAAGGCAAATGCTTGGAGGCAGCTGAACATCCTCTTGTGGTTGGTCCAAGGGTTCCTAATCGGACCCTGGTGGACCCAGCCGTTATACCGTGAAGTAGCGCGGACTCCTCAGTGGGTGTCCGGATAGTTGGCCATCGAGTCAAAATTTTGATAGGCATGCACAACTCGCTGTTCCGGCGGCTGTTTGATTTCCGCTCTAAGGGTGGGGTTCGGCCTTGCCTATAAGTGTGATTATATCACACGGTGTTGGCCTAATGGTTTACCACGTGGAATCTAGTCAACGTGGTTTATCCCGTTAGCATACGGTATATTACCGCATGAGGGGAAGGTGCCAAAGAATTATTCTTTGGCGTGGCATTTTTTGGTGATCCGAAGACAACCGTTAGAGTGGTGGGCCAATAAATTTGGCCTTTGCACCTGGCATCTTTTGAGAAGATGTTATTTGTGGTTTCATACCCGCGGGGGCTTTATGTGTTATGGAGCCCCGGACTACTAGGTCTAGGAGTATGGCAATTAAATTGTTGTGGTTGGTGTGATTGGGGGCGATCGGCCGTACTTTTATGCTCTAGGGGGGGGGGGGGTCTCTTGACTAGACGCCTCCCCTCATTGTTTCTGGCACACGACCAACCGCTTTGTTTTGAGGATCTGGCATTCTCTATTGGTATGCTTTGCCATTCTTCTAGGAGTACCATGAATTTCACATGGTTGGTCGAGTATGTGGCTCGGGCGGAATAGGCTTGAGCTGCTCTTTGTCCGTTGACCGGACTGGGAGTTGCTGCACTTGGCACCAACTTCCTTGACTTGACGTTTATGACATTGCGCCGAGGCTTGAGGGTGCCTCTTCATGTATCCTTCTTACTGTCTTGGACCGTAATGATGTGTGGACATCGGGGTGTGTGCCTTGGGTTCTCCTACTTAGGTTGAGGTAGCCAGTTGTGCCGTGTATGCCCTTTGTTGGGGCTGTCGAGTCCGTACTTTTTGGTGGCCAGTACCTTGGTCCACCTATCCACTAGCAAGTCTTTGTCAGCTTTAAGCTACTCTTGCTTCCTTTGGAGGCTCCTTGCCATGGCCATGAGCCGTCGCTTGAAGCAAACTTGTTCCACTGGATCTTCAGGCACGCCGAATTCGTCATTGCCGAGGCTTACCTCATTGTCGAAGGGGGTGTATAGTTGTCCCTCACCAAGTATCCCATCGTGACCGGTCCGGCCTGCTTGAAGGTAGGCTGATCAGGGTTGTATTTCTCTTTGGCATCATCCGGATTGCTTTCATCTTCGGGGCCGGTGTTGATGTGGCGGGGCTTGGAGCGGCGTCGAGGACACCCATGCTTTGCTTTTCCTCCTGAGAGGTTATCCTCCATTGCCTCGTCGCCATTGGTTTCCTTCAGAGTGTCCACCATGTATATATTGTATGAGGAGGTGGCCATCCACCATCTTGTGAGCGGTGGCTCCTATAATTCTCCTGCATCATCGTCCATACCGTCGATGTCTTCGGAGTCGAAGTCAAGCACGTCAGTTAAATCATCGACCGTGGCAATGAAGTGGGTGGTGGTTGGGCAGCGAATTCCTTCGTCGCCTGCTTCCCATTCATGCCGGACATAGTTCGGCCCAGAGCCTCCTAACAAGGATAGATACTTTAATGAGTTCAGCATGTCGCCAAAGGGCGAGTGCTGGAAGATGTCCGCAGCGGTAAACTCCATTACCGGAACCCAGCCTGGCTCGGCTGGCTCGAGGGTGTGCGGACCGGAGCCAACAACCGGATACAAGTCCGGGGGCCCGGGGTTACAGTCTTCCACAGAGGTGATACCTGTGTTCGTCTCCATCGCTGATGAGTGTGCGGCCTGCAAGGCGGGGTCCACCCCTCCGTCCATAGGCAACGCAATCTGTTCCGGATTTAGATCCGAGGCTACTGTAGGGGTTATATCCCGAGCTTCATCCGACAGCAGGTCTAAGCCGTGCTCATCGTGACTGTTCGATGCTCCTGGCATAGGCCCAAATCCATCGAAGATCAAGTCTCTGCAAATATCCGCTGTGTAGTTCAAGTTTCCGAACTTGACTTGGTGGCTGGGGGCGTAGCTATCGATCTGCTCTAGATGGCCAAGCGAATTGGCCCTTAGCGCGAAGCCGCCGAACACGAAGATTTGTCCGGGGAGAAAAGTCTCCCCCTGGACCGTGTTGTTGACGATTGAAGGTGCCATCAAGCCCTGCAGCAACGACACAGAGGAACTCTCAATGAAAGCACGAATGTCGGTGTCAAAACCGGCGGATCTCGGGTAGGGGGTCCTGATCTGTGCGTCTAGCTGATGGTAACAGGAAGCAAGGGACACAATGTTTACCCAGGTTTGGGCCCTCTCGACGGAGGTAAAACGCTACTTCCTGCTTGATTAATATTGAAGATATGAGTAGTACAAGAGTAGATCTACCGCGAGATCGTAGAGGCTAAACCCTAAGAGCTAGCCTATGATGGTATGACTGCAATTGTGATCGGCCTCCTAAGGACCAACCTCTCCGGTTTATATAGACACTGGAGAGGGCTAGGGTTTACATGGAGTCAGTTACAAGGAAGGAAACACAATATCCGGATCGCCAAGCTTGTCTTCCACGCAAAGGAGAGTCCCATCCGGGCACGGGCCGAAGTCTTGAGTCTTGTATCTTCATGCTTCAATAGTCCGGACGATGTATACAGTCCGGCTGTCGGATACCCCCTAATCCAGGACTCCCTCACCCCCCAATCCTTCGGGCTGACCGTCTATTTAAAGAGATGGGGATTCTCAGATCCAAACCTCACTCTCCCCCCTCGAGCAAGCATCCAATAGAGCGCTCCGGAAAAACCATCCCAACATGGCCAGTCGTCGCAGCTCCTCCGCTCGCTCTCCTCGCTCCAAGCCGGGGGACTGGGAAGAGTGTTCAGTTCCCCATAGCCGTTTGATTGAGTTACAAACCCAAGGATTTCTTCCACCGGCGTTCATGGTCCCCGTCCAAGCCAGAATAGCCACCTATAACGGCGGGGAACAGGCGGAGGGATCTCCTAATCCATCTCCAGAGGAGCGAATATGCCTCATCCCGCATCTGCTAAGGGAAGTCGGGTTTCCCATCCACCCGTTCCTTCGCGGGCTCCTGGAGTTCTACGGCCTCCAGTTGCACAACTTTACCCCTGCCTCCATACTACATATAGCAGGGTACGTTGCCCTTTGTGAGCTATTTCTAGGCTGCGAGGCTCACTTCGGGTTATGGAAGAAGCTTTTCTGCCTTGTCCACGGCAACCAGGGAGAATCCCTATGTCAAGTGGGTGGGGCCGAAGTATGGCGCATTGCCGAGACCGGATACCTACCCGGCACTCCCAAGAAGGCACCAGAGAACTGGCCTTCAGAGTGGTTTTATATGGACGACGTTCCCCTTCCGGATCCAGTTCGGACAGGTCTCCCCAAGTTCAGTAACGCCTCACCGAGGGCGCGACTAAGTTGGCGCGCCCGAGCCCCCCAAGAGGAGGATACCAGGGAAATATATTACCTGATGAGCAGGATAAAGTTACTGGCCAAATCCGGACTGACATAGTCGAGGTTATGGAAATATGCATAATACGGGGAGTGCAACCGCTTCAATATCGGGGGAAGCCCATGTGGCACTTCAACGGGGAAGATGATGTCACCCGCGGTGGTCGTAAGGGTCCGGACTCCACCACTGCTCTGGCAAGGATATTGTCCGATTTATACAAAGGGGAAGAGGAAGAATTTCTTCACATCAAACTGCGAGATGGATTCTCCATGCACAACCCCCCAAACTGGGTAAGTCGTCATTCCTTTCCCCGCTTCACTTATTGTGGCGTTCTTCGCTAAGATTATCTGCCTCGACATTCCTGAGCAAGAACTGAGGAGGGCCGTAGAAGGAATCTCTAGCCCCTCCCCGCAGCTAGAGGACCCTGGCAGGGCCCTAGATCCAGGACTCGAAGAAGATCCGGATATTACCATGGAGCTTGTCAACGGGATATTTTATCAAACGAGCTGCGATGGCGCCTCAATGGCCATTATTGCCGACTATCCCGGACTGCTGCCTACGTCGCGCATAAGCCAAGCCGAAAAACCCTATCCTCCGAAGAGGACTCCGTTCAGATGTCATGCCTTACCCTTGAAGTGTCGTGTTTTTACAGAGACGACGGTCGGAGCGTGGGGCCGAGCCCCTAGGGACTCGTCAGCCAAGGACGTCCAGATCGGGCATGCTCAAGAGGAAGGCGGTAAGGGTCAACTCGCCGCTACAGAGGTAAGGCAAAAACCTGTGCTGCGATTATGGTATTTTGAAGTATAACAGCGCCCTTTGTGTCCTGGCAGGAAGAGGAGCAGCCGGACTATATCCGGGGATCCTACCAGCCACGCCTCCACCAGCCGCATTCCGGAACCGGCTTCGAGAACGGAGGCAGGAGCGGGGCCGATGCCGCATAGTTCTCCGACAGAGGACGCGGATATGCTCTCGGTCACGAACTCCGAAGTAGAGAGCGCCATGAATCATCGGCGCCGACGAGCCGTACTTCGGAACAACATCTTTTCTGAAGAGGCATTTAACGCCTTCAATTCGGGAGACGCATACATCCGAACTGCTCAAGGCGGGCTTGCCCGAGCGACGGACCAGTATACCAAAGATATACGGGTAAGAAAATTTGATAAGCATGAGTAGCAGTAGCCCCTGAGACTTGAGCGGTTGAAACAACTGTTTTAAGGATCAATTTATGCATAGGTCCTTATAGATAAGAATGAGCAATTGTCTCAGGAGCTGGAGGAATGCAAGGCCGAGCTGAGGGCCACAGTTGCCAAGTTAGAGGAATCCCAAAAACCCTCATCTGGTAACATTTGTCTCAATTGTACGAAGATGCACCAGTTAGTAAATGGCTGATATGAAAAGTCTAACAGAAAAATCTGCAGACAATCCCAGGGTGAATCCGGAGGGCGTAAGAGATGACGAATCACATCTCAAAAGGCAGATGAAGGCTGGCGAGCACATTCTTACGCAAGTTAGGCAGGAGAAGAACAATCTTCAAGATGCCAAAGTCCAACTGGACGTGGAGTTAAAAGACGTCTGCGCTCAGCTGGCGGACTCCATGAAGGAGAACAAAAGGCTTCGACGCGGCATTTATGGTAAGTGCCTAGACGAACTGTATTATAGTTCGGCGTGGAAGTATATTGATAGTATTTTGCTTGTAGGAATGTTAATTGGTCGCCCTGAGGAGGAGATGCCCTCCTCTGCAGGCGATTTTCTACAAGACCTCTCACAACTGCATGAGTGAGCTCGGCAGGTGATGCAGGGCGTTGCTCAGGCCTTGTGGCCATCATGCTTCCTGCTGAATGGCATGGGGGAGCTTGTGGATATGCTTCAAGGAGCACGACGGCGCTTCCGATTGTGGAAGATATCGGCCTGCCGGCAAGGTGCAAGAGAAGCCTCGGCTATGGTGAAGATGCGCTACACCAAGCTGGACCCGAACCATATGGCCGAAGTCGGACCGGCGGGGCCAGATGGGCAAGAAATTCCCGTGAGTCTGGTATATGACCAGGTAGCATTAGCCGCAAAGTATTCTCAACAGGATTGTAAGCTAGATAGCCTGTTGGATGGTATAGAGGAGGAATATAGTCAGTCCAAGTGACTGTGTAATTTAATGGACATAAGTAGTCCCTAGCCGGATTGAAATCATTTGTCATGGGGGACCTTTTCGCTTCAGCCCCCGGATCCTATAGCCCGGGGTGTGTCCGAATACCCACTCAGTTATACAGAACCGGGGTATGCATGGACACCAGGCGTAGGGGTCATAAGTGCTTGAACAGACAAGTACCCAACTAGTTATGTTATATTACATGGATAATAAGAAACATCTTCCAGGGAGAATAGTTCCGTTAGGGGTTCCTTTCCCTGGGTAAGCATGCGACGATGCACATGTCCGGACTGCGAACAAGGGCGCAGGATACAAAACTTCTGGGGATTGACATTGTAATAAACAAATACATCTTTTGTTCACCGACCGAATATTCTCTTAAGGATGCTAGCTTTTGGCTTCACCCAGTCTGAGGTACACATCCGGCTGAACCGGCAATAACAATTGCAGAGGTGCTCCCCTTATGCCCTAGCCGAATTTACGGGAACGTAGGGCATAAACACAAGAGCCAGGCAACCCAGCTTGGCCACATCTTAAGTCATATCGATGCATATAATGGTGAAGAAAAGGCACATATGGAAAAAGAACGCATATGTGATGGGCAAAAAGCCATTAAAGTAATTATATTTAGCTTCCGAATAGGAAGCCCCCAGGTATTGCTTACACACATAGTACGGCCGGAATGATCAGGGAGTCCGTACTGTATTAAATACTTTGTGTGAAGAGGAAAAAAGGTCAAAAAAGGAAAGGGGAGGGAGCATAATTAAAAAGGAGGGTTTAAGGAGACGAACACTGAGTTCGGCACTAGGCGTAGAATCTCCGGAGTTTGGCTGCGTTCCATGGGTTCGGCTCGAGTCTGTTATCGGATGCATTACGTAAGCGGTACACTCCTCCGGTGAGAACTTTGTCAATGATGAAGGGGCCTTCCCACTTGGGTTTGAGCTTGTCCTTCTTCTTCTCCGGTAGGCGTAGAACGAGCTTGCCAATATTATAAGTTTTGGCCCGCACTTCTCTGCTTTGGTATCGTCGAGCCTGCTGCTGATAGAATGCGGAGCGGGCTTTTGCGATGTCGCGCTCCTCCTCCAGGGCATTCAAGTTATCTTGCCGATCTAACTCGGCTTCCTTCTCGTCGTACATGCGTACGTGTGGCGAATCATGTATTATGTCGCAGGGTAGTACTGCTTCCGTGCCGTACACCATAAAAAATGGCGTATATCCGGTGGTACGATTTGGCGTGGTCCGCAGCCCCCAGAGTATGGAGTCGAGCTCTTCCACCCAGTGTTTATCCGACTCTGTCAAGGATCGCACTAGTCTGGGTTTGATGCCGCTCATTATGAGACCGTTTGCTCGTTCGACCTGGCCGTTTGTTTGGGGATGGTAGACGGAAACGTAATCAAGCTTAATGCCCATTTTGCCGCACCAAGTTTTCACTTCATCGGCTGTGAAATTTGAGCCATTATCAGTGATGATGCTGTGGGGGACACCGTATCAGTGTACGACACCGGATATGAAGTCTATTACTGGTCCGGACTCGGCCATTTTGACTGGTTTGGCTTCTATCCATTTGGTGAACTTGTCCACCATGAGCTATAAGTATTTTTTCTTATGGCTTCCCCCTTTAAGAGGTCCGACCATATCTAGCCCCCAGACCGTGAAGGTCCAAGTTAAGGGGATTGTTTGGAGAGCGGTAGGGGGCATATGACTCTGATTGGCAAAGAGCTGGCAACCGACGCAGTGTTGGACAAGGTCCTGTGCGTCTGCTCGGGCCGTCGGCCAATAGAAGCCTATACGAAAGGCTTTGCTGACTAGTGCTCGAGCCGCGGCGTGGTGTCCGCCCAGTCCTGCATGGACTTCAGCCAAGAGCTGCCGCTCTTCCTCTTCGGAGATGCACCTTTGGAGCACTCCAGTCGCACTTTTCTTGTAGAGTTCCCCCTCATGGACTTTGTAAGCTTTAGAACGTCGAACAATGCAACGTGCTTCATTTTGGTCTTTGGGGAGCTCTTGCCTATTGAGGTAGGCCAAGAAAGGTTCAGTCCACGGGGCGATTACAGCCATGATTTCATGGGCCAAAGATGTCATTTCGGTGGTGGAGCCTCCGATTATGTCTGATAGTTCAGAATCTGGGGGTGTGTTCGGATTCATGCTAGTATTGCCGGACTCCCCTTCCCATACTACTGATGGCTTGAACATCCTTTCCAGGAATATGTTAGGTGGGACAGGGTCGCATTTAGTGCTGATGCGGGCGAGGACGTCCGTCGCTTGATTGTTTTCTCAAGCCACATGGTGGAATTCGAGCCCCTCAAACCGAGCTGACATTTTAAGGACGACATTACGGTAGGCCGCCATTTTCGGATCCTTGGCATCAAAGTCTCCGTTTATTTGTGATATTGCGAGGTTTGAATCCCCGCGCACTTCCAGGCGTTGAATGCCCATGGATACTGCCATCTGAAGACCGTGCAACATATTCGGCTGCATTGTTGGAGTCTGTGTATAATATTTGGAGGACGTACTGGACCGTATCTCCGGTGGGAGACGCCAGGACTACACCTGCTCCCAATCCAGCCAGCATTTTAGAGTCGTCAAAGTGCATGATCCAATTAGAGTATGCGCCGTACTCTTTAGGGAGTTCGGCTTCTGTCCATTCGGCGACAAAGTCAGCCAGTACTTGCGACTTAATGGCCCTCCGTGGTTTGTATGTTATGTCGAATGGAAGGAGATCGATGGCCCATTTAGCAATCCGTCCCGTAGCATCGCGGTTATTTATTATGTCATTGAGTGGTACTTCGGAGGCCACCGTAATCGAACACTCTTGAAAGTAGTGTTGTAGCTTCCGGGATGCCATGAAGACCGCATATGCTATTTTCTGATAGTGTGGGTATCGGGATTTGCATGGGGAGAGGACCGTGGATACGTAATAAACCAGCTTTTGGAGCGGGAATTTGTATCCGTCAACCTCTCGTTCGACGACGAGCACTGCCTTACAACCTGATGTGTTGCAGCTATGTGCAGCAACATAGGTTCGCCGATATTTGGCGCTGTCAGGACTGGATTACTGGCCAATAAGGTCTTTATTTCATCGAGTCCGGCTGCGGCTGCATCCGTCCACACGAAGTGTTCGGTGCGCCGAAGAAGGCGGTAAAGAGGTAAGGCCTTTTCTCCTAACCTGGAGATAAAGCGGCTTAAAGCAGCCACACATCCAGCTAGTTTCTGGATGTGCTTGAGGTCTGTTGTTATAGCCAACTGCGACAGAGCTCAGATTTTTGCCGGATTTGCTTCAATTCCTCTATTGGAAACAATGAAGCCGAGCAGTTTCCCCGAGGGGACGCCGAAAATGCATTTTGCCGGATTTAGCTTGATGTCGTATGTCCGGAGGTTATCGAATGTAAGCCTCAAGTCATCTATTAGGGTTTCGACGTGTCTTGTTTTTATGACCACGTCGTCCACGTATGCCTCCACTGTTTTGCCGATTTGCTTTTCCACGCATGTTTGAATCATGCGTTGATAGGTTGCGCCGGCATTCTTAAGCCCAAAAGGCATAGTGTTGAAGCAAAAAGGGCCATATGGCGTTATGAAAGCTGTTGCAGCTTAATCAGACTCTGCCATCTTTATTTGATGGTATCCAGAGTATGCGTCAAGGAAACACAATGAGTCCTGTCCTGCTGTGGCATCGATGATTTGATCGATGCGAGGTAGGGGAAAGGGATCCTTGGGGCAAGCCTTGTTGAGGTCTTTAAAGTCGACACATAGGCGCCAGGATTTGTCCTTCTTTGGTACCATTGCCAGATTTGCCAGCCAATCCGAATGCTTGATATCTCTGATGAATCCGGCATCGAGTAGTTTGGCTAGCTCTTCCCCCATGGCTTGCCGTTTGGGCTCTGAAAACCGCCTTAGAGTCTGCTTGACTGATTTGTATCCTTTTAGTATATTGAGGCTGTGTTCGGCCAATCTGCATGGGATGCCCGGCATGTCCGATGGGTGCCAGGCGAAAATGTCCCGGTTCTCGTGTAAGAATTTTCGCAGTGCGGCGTCCATTGCGGGGCTCAACTGTGTCCCTATGGAAGCTGTCTTCATGGGGTCCGTTGGATGGACTTGGAATTTGACTATCTCGTCTACGGGTTTAAATGAGGTGGACTTGGGTCGCTTGTCGAGTATCACGTCGTCCCTGTCCACGGTGGCCCGCAGTGTTGTCAATTCTTCGGTTGCTAGGGCTTCGGATAATGCTTCCAGGGCTAGTGCTGCGGTTTTGTTTTCGGCGCGAAGTGCGACATCCAGATCACTGGCTAGAGTGATGATTCCATTGGGTCCTGGCATTTTAAGCTTCATGTACCCATAATGGGGTATAGCTTGAAAGCTTGTAAACGTGTCCCACCCTAGAAGGGAGTGGTACCCGCTGCTAAAAGGAGCCACTTGGAAGGTGATTTCTTCGGACCTATAATTCTCTGGGGTGCCGAATACCACATCGAGTGTGATTTTTCCCGCACACCGCGCTTCCCGACTAGGGAAAATTCCCCTGAAGGTTGTGCCACTTTGTTCAATGCGGCTTTTATCAATTTCCATCTTGTTGAGTGTTTCTTCATAGATCAAGTTTAATCCGCTTCCACACTCCATGAGTACTTTAGTGAGCCGAAAGCCACCCATGATTGGGCTAAGGACGAGAGCGGCTAGTGCCCGGACAGTCTGGAATCGAGGTTCATCACCGGCACTGAAAGTTATAGCAGTGTCGTTCCATGGGTTTATTTTTGCCACATGGCAAATTTCAGCGGAGCTTCGATGAGCTCGCTTGCGCCTATTGTTTGAGGCAAAAGTCTCGAAGACTGTTAGTACCATATTGTGTTTGTTGGCGGGATGTTGTTCTGCTTTATGGCTTGCAAGAAGATCCTCGCCATTTTTTGCAACCTGCCGGAGTATCCAACATGCTCTAAGGCTATGGGTTGGTGTTGTGTCCGGAGTACTGTGGAGTTTACATTGACCATTGAGCTATTCCTCCAATACGGTTCCCCGCCCGGGGATGGGCTTTGGTTTCTTGGGGATTGGATCGGCCGACTTACGAGAGTTCGCCCGTTTAGTTCGGACAAAGGTTTTGGTGAGAGCCGGACTATCCCAAAATTCTGTTTGGGTTTTCCAGGCGCTTTCCATCGCACAGTACTTCTGTACTATGGTTGCCAAGTCCGCAAAGTGTACTATGTCACGGCGACCTATAGCATTACGGATTCCTTTGTTCGTGCAGTTTTTGCAGAAAAGTGAGACTACGTCCTCCTCGTGGCAGTCCTTGACCTTGTTTAGCACAAGGAGGAATCTGGCCCAGTAACGATGTACTATCTCCTGGGGCTCTTGCCTGATATGAGAGAGATGGTTCAAGTCCGTGTGGGTAGGAATAGCTGAATCCGGATTCGGATCCGATCTAGCACCCAGGGGCATGGAAGCTTCCGAGCCTGACAGCTCGGGATCCGGGGTGCTGCCCAATTTCTCCGGTCCAATGCCCGATTCTAAGTCCAGGATCTAGGTCATGTCTTCCCTTGGGCGGGTGTCCGGCTCAGGGAGCTCGGTGATCCGGACATAATTCGTCCTCAGAATTAAGGGGTAATCCGTGTGTGGTTCCTCCACTACCGCTATCTCATGGGTGGCCGGTGGGGATTTAATGTCCCTTTGGTCGAGTTTAAGCCCGATCCGGTCATTGTCCGTAGCGACTCCCAAAGCGGCGATGCGATCCAGGAGCTCATTAAGGGAGGAGAGCTCTATCGGATCAATCTGTTCGGCGAGTTCTGAATTGACACGAAGGTTATGCGTGATGACCCGAGAGGCCATCGTCGGCGCAACCGTCGATGGAGCAGCCATGATGAAGCCGCCGAGTCGGAGACTTTGGCCTACGGCCAGCGCTCCCCCAGAGGTAATGTTGTCCTTGACAATGAGATGAGCCATCGAGCCTTGCAGCAATGACACAGAGGAACTCTCAATGAAAGCACCAATGCCGGTGTCAAAACTGGTGGATCTCGGGTAGGGGGTCCCGATCTGTGCGTCTTAGGCTGATGGTAACAGGAAGCAAGGGACACAATGTTTACCCAGGTTCGGGCCCTCTCGATGGAGGTAAAACCCTACTTCATGCTTGATTAATATTGAAGATATGAGTAGTACAAGAGTAGATCTACCACGAGATCGTAGAGGCTAAACCCTAGGAGCTAGCCTATGATGATTATGATTGTAATTGTGATCGGCCTTCTAAGGACCAACCTCTCCGGTTTATATAGACACCGGAGAGGGCTAGGGTTTACATGGAGTCGGTTACAAGGAAGGAAATATAATATCCGGATCGCCAAGCTTGTCTTCGACGCAAAGGAGAGTCCCATCCAGACACGGGATGGAGTCTTGAGTCTTGTATCTTCACGCTCTAATAGTTCGGATGATGTATATAGTCCGGCTGTCCGGATACCCCCTAATCCAGGACTCCCTCAACTGCCTCCTCAATCTATGTTAGTCTGCAACAAGGTTAGCCCCCACTATAATTTTTTCTTCAGATCTTGCATCACCATGGTGACTCCACAATTTGTACATCCATTGCCCATGTTGGTATTTATCCAGGAGAGAATTAACAACAGTAGACCAAAGCAAAGAAGGGTTAGCCTGAATGGGACGTATCCCCTTCCAGAGGACTCACACTCCCCGGTTATGTGCCTGCCCTAGCTAGCCTGCACGGTACTCTTCCTTAGCCCTTAGAGGTGCGACAGGTGCAGCCGGCGGTGGTTGTGGAAGATGCGCGAGCAATTCATTAAACTTGTTATCGAGCTTTATTTCGAACGTCTTCTCAATGCCATTTATATTCTCCATGGCCTCTTCAAATCAGTTTAACACATCTTGCACCAGTCCACTCATCATTTGCTGAAATTTATCATGTAGCTGTTTGTTCGTCATGATCTCCCAGTCAATCTCGTCAGCTTATGATCCTGCCATGGTTAGCAGCAATAGAAACACACAAGAATATGATCCTACAGACTACTAGAAATTGGCGGTGGTGGGGTGTCACAAATCCGTCAAGCAAATCT
The DNA here is from genome assembly GCA_963921465.1 of Triticum timopheevii. NCBI lineage: Eukaryota > Viridiplantae > Streptophyta > Magnoliopsida > Poales > Poaceae > Triticum > Triticum timopheevii. The sequence goes on from OY997266.1 coordinate 245,908,088, forward strand.
CATATTCTTACCAGTTCTTACCCAACTGTAGGTGGTGATCGGCAATCGTTGTAGTCAAAACTCTCAAAGCTTGGATAGAGCGATTACCAGGGAGAGTCAAACGCACGACGTAGATGTGTGTGGAGTTGGGAAGGCTTATAATATGGTAGGAAAAAGGGTCAGCAATAATAATTCAGAGATGCAAAGTTGAATAAACGCTCAACGACGGTACTGTGCTGGTCCTAGGCTAGACCGTGCTAGAGACGCGAGCGTAGGACACTAACAAAATCACGACGTGACATGTAATCAAGGGAGGAGCACACTCTTAATTTTTCTTTCTTTTTTCCACCTTTTTTGCACTTTTTCCCTCTTTTTTTTGCTCCGCATCAATTTTTTCGAAAAAGTATACAAATGGTCTAAAAACTGCCTAGCCAGAATTTTCCAGACTTAGTTTTTTTCTGAGTTTGGAACTATTTTTCAACTGCGGGTGGCACATAAGTTGGGGAGTCCGACTTGGTCATGAATCGGAGTATCGCGTGATCTGGAACTCGGAAATAAAGGAAAAAATACTGGACTTGGACTAGGACTGGTGGCGGAGATGAATCTGGTGGAACTCGGATTGGTGATGATGGTATATGATGGGCGGTGGAGCACGGACTAGTGGTGAATCTGTGGTGGAGGTGGACTCGGATTGGCGTGATGGTGACCTGATGGATGTATATGACTCGGATTGATGGCGGATATGCAGTGGATGTATATGGACTCTGATTGGCAGCGGATATTTGGTGATGGTATATGGCAGTGGCGATGACGATGGTGTGGCGGCGACGTGAAAACCTGTGACCAGAACTCGAAACTCTAAGGAAACTAGATTCTAAGACCAGCAACTCGACTCGATGATGCAACCGCAAATTCAACACAGCAAAACACTAAAAGATTATGCCAAGGCTCAGATTGGTTCGGATATGATGAACTAACCCAAATTTCTTTTTGGCTTTTTCGTGGACTTTAGGTATGAAGAACAGACTCGATCTAAACTATGCAAAATTGGAAAATCTCACTGAGCAACCTGGAAATCTGATACCACTTGATATAGGCAAAGGTGTCCCATCTTTCGATGAGATGGTGGCTATCGTTTGGGTGGAGTTGACTTCGACGATACGACTACGAACGTGCGAGGACGTCGCGCCTTAGCAATCGCTAAAGCAAATCCGAGAGGTTATTGACCACGCCGGAGCACGATCAACCTGACCACGAGGGTCTATTTCCTGCAAGCAAACGAAGAACATGCAAGACACTCAGATTGCAATCTGGATATTGCGAATATAAGAGGAAAGCTTTATTAATGAAGGAGGGGTTCTGAGACGCCTTTGTCTGGTCGTTGAACACAAACGAAGTACGCGAAGTTGCAGCTATGGTGAACTTTAATCTAAACAAAACCCAAAGTCTAAACGATGCCCTAAGGGTTGTATATATGGAGGAAGAGGGGGAATTTCGTGGCCCTTGGGGGAGGGGTCCGAAACCAACCATATATCTTATTTCCCGACACATACAGACTCTAAAAACAGCCTATACTTATGTATTTCGAAACTACATGGGCATGGCCTAATAATAAGGTGACGCAACACCTATAATAGCCTCTAGATGAAATTTGTGAAGTGACATCTTGTATATTTCGTCCAAGACTTCATCCACTCATTACAGTGCCTTCCAAGTCCTGAAATTATCACTTGAAACTCCGTTCTTGTTTCCCTTGCGCATGCCGGCATCTCCATGCTTGTTCTTGCTCCAATGTTCATCCTTCTCCAAGCTAGGCCCTTCATTTGTAAGCAAAACAAATGTATCCAATTTAGGCAGCATCATATTCTCATGAACATTAGAATCATTACCAAGAAACGGAAGTACCTGGTAATTTAATTGGCGTGCACGAGCTCTAGTAATTGGTCCAATATGTATAGTAGCAGGGGTTGTGGGTGTAACAATGGTATTGATGTCCTCATCACTAGGGCAACGCCTCCCGAGCGTGTCACTCCCTTGTGGATCATCTGGTCTTCTCTCGAACCATCTAGGGTCTCTTCTGGTATAGAAACAATTAATCCAAAGTTTTTTTTCTCCATTTGGACTCTAATTGATATTGATTTCCTGAAAAGCCAGAAACAATTAAATAATAGCAACTGGCACTGGGCACTAAGTTAATAGGTTAAGCCCAAAAAATGATATATAATTGCATAAAGTTGCATATAAAACATCCAAGATTGATTCCATAATAGCATGAAACAATCAAAAAGTATAGATACATTGGATATGTATCATGGGGCCCGTTGTCATTGATCCCGGGGTGCTAACTAATGGGTGATTAGCTCTTAGGCTAATCATGCCACGTCAACACGGCGGGGGTTAACCATTCGCGACCTCTGACCACGACGGAGGGACACTAGAGCGGCTGAAGGGGGCACCAGAGGATAGCTCTCACCTGTGCACATCCATCAGTGGTGGCAGCATGTGGAAGGGCGGCCAGAATCAAGGCCAACGATGACCTCATGCGGCGGCACACACACACACGGGCTTGGACGGAACGACTCGACGATGGACGGAGGCGCTCGCCGAAAGTCTCACCAGACTCTTGATGAAGCAACAAGCACGATTATGCACTCGGGAATGACTGGTTCAAGCTGTGGCCTTGTCGACGACATGGCCGGCGGCATGGAGCTTCGGCCATGGCAGGGATCCTAGCTAGAGGACTGAGAACGAGCAGGGGGTTCGAGGAAAATGGAGAGGAGCTCAAGGGGAGGCAGAGAAGCAAGTCAGCATGCTCGGGGACGCTCTAGATGAGGCGAATAAACAGGTGGTGTCCAGCGTGGAAGAGGTGGAAGACGAGATCAATGGCGATACTATAGGGCATCCAGGGAAGCAGGTGTTGGTGTGCTGACGCTGTCCGTTGAGGCGGAGCTGCTGGACATGCTCGCTCAGCTTCTCGACGTCGTCGGCCATGCTAGCGAGTGACGGCGGCGAGGCAAGGATCTCGAGTGTGCTCAGAGTTGAGCACCGCTACGTCTTGAGCTTGCGTTGGTTTTCCTTGAAGAGGAAAGGGTGATGCAGCAATAGTAGCATAAGTATTTCCCTCAGTTTTTGAGAACCAAGGTATGAATCCAGTAGGAGGCTCCTCAGAAGTCCCACGCACCTACACAAACAAACAAAGAACTCGCAACTAACGCAATAAAGGGGTTGTCAATCCCTTCACGGCCACTTGCGCAAAGTGAGATCTGATAGAGATAGTATGATAAGATAAATATATTTTTGGTATTTTATAATATAGATTGGAAAAGTAAAGATGCAAATAAAGGTAGATTCAAAGCTTATATGATAAAAGATAGACCCGGGGGCCATAGGTTTCACTAGTGGCTTCTCTCAAGATAGCATAAGTATTACGGTGGGTGAACAAATTACTGTCGAGCAATTTATAGAAAAGCGAATAATTATGAGATTATCTAGGCATGATCATGTATATAGGCATCACGTCTGTGACAAGTAGACCGACTCCTACCTGCATCTACTACTATTACTCCACGCATCGACCGCTATCCAACATGCAACTAGAGTATTAAGTTCATAAGAACAGAGTAACGCATTAAGAAAGATGACATGATATAGAGGGATAAACTCAAGCAGTATGATATAAACCCCATATTTTTATCCTCGATGGCAACAATACAATATGTGCCTTGCTGCCCCTGCTGTCACTTGGAAAGGACACCGCAAGATTGAACCCAAAGCTAAGCACTTCTCCCATGGCAAGAAAGATCAATCTAGTAGGCCAAACCAAACTGATAATTCGAAGAGACTTGCAAAGATAACTCAATCATACATAAAAGAATTCAGAGGAGATTCAAATATTTCTCATAGATAAACTTGATCATAAACCCACAATTCATCGGATCTCGACAAACACACTGCAAAAAGAGTTACATCAAATAGATCTCCACAAGAGAGGGGGAGAACATGGTATTTAGATCCATAAAGAGAGAAGAAGCCATCTAGCTAATAACTATGGACCCGAAGGTCAGTGGTAAACTACTCACAACTCATTGGAGGGGCTATGGTGTTGATGTAGAAGCCCTTTGTGGTCGATTCCCCCTCCAATGGAGTGCCGGTGAAGGCTCCAAGATGGGATCTCACGGATACAGAAGGTTACGGCAGTGGAAATTGTTTTTCGTTGGCTCCCTGGTTGTTTTCGGGGTACGTGGGTATATATAGGAGGAAGAAGTAGGTCGGTGGCCGCCCGAGGGGCCCACGAGACAGGGGGGCGCGCCCTGTAGGGGTGGGCGCGCCCCCCACCCTCGTGGCCGCCTCGGCTGCTTCTTGGCTTGCACTCCAAGTCCTCTGGATCACGTTTGTTCCAAAAATCATGCTCCCGAAGGTTTCATTCCGTTTGGACTCTGTCTGATATTCCTTTACTTCGAAATAATGAAATAGGCAAAAAAACAGCAATATGGGCTAGGCCTCCGGTTAGTAGGCTAGTCCCAAAAATGATATAAATGTGTAAAATAAAGCCCATAAACATCCAAAAGGGGTAATATAATAGCATGGAACAATCAAATGTTATAGATACGTTGGAGACGTATCAAGCATCCCAAGCTTAATTCCTGCTCATCCTCGTGTAGGTAAATGGTAATTTGATGTGGAATGCTACCTAGCATAATTCTCAATGTAATTTTCTTTATTGTGGCATGAATGTTCAGATCCAAATGATTCAAAATAAAAGTTCATATTGATAAAAGAAATAGTAACACTTCAAGCATACTAATCAAAGCAATCATGTCTTCTCAAAATAACATGGCTAAAGAAAGTTCATCCCTACAAAATCATATAGTTAGGCTATGCTTCATTTTCGTCACACAAAAATGTTCCCAAATCCTACACACCCGATGACAAGCCAAGCAATTGTTTCGTACTTAAATAATCTCAAATCTTTTCAACTTTCACGCAATACATGAGCGTGAGCCATGGATATAGCATTATGGGTGGAATAGAATATGATGACGGGGATTGTGTGGAGAATACAAAAAAGGAGAAAGTCTCACATTGACGATTATAATCAACAGGATATGGAGATGCCCATCAATTGATGTCAACATGAGGAGTACGGATTGCCATGCAACGGATGCACTCGAGCTATAAGTGAATGAAAGCTCAACAAAAGAAAACTAGTGGGTGTGCACCCAACTTGCTTGCTCACAAAGACCTAGGGCATTTTGAGGAAGCCCATCGTAGGAATATACAAGCCAAGTTCTATAATGAAAAATTCTCACTAGTATATGAAAGTGACAACATATGAGACTCGCTATATGAAAAACATCATGCTACTTTGAAGCACAATATATGAGACTCGCTATATGAAGGACATGGTGCTACTTTGAAGCACAAGTGTGGAAAAAGAGATAGTAACATTGCCCCTTTTTTTCGGGCCTTTCTTTTTTTTGGCCTTTTTTTGGGGGACAATGCTCTAATAATGATGATCATCACACTTTTACTGATTTACAACATATGAATTACAACTCAAAACTAGAACAAGATATGACTCTATATGAATGCCTCTGGCGGTGTACCGGGATGGTGCAATGAATCAAGAGTGACATGTATGAAAAATTATGCATAGTGGCTTTGCCACAAATACGATGTCAACTACATGATCATGCAATGGCAATATGACAAAAGTAATGTGTGTCATGATGATAAACGGAACGGTGGAAAGTTGCATGGCAATATATCTCGGAATGGCTATGGAAATGCCATAATAGGTAGGTATGGTGGCTGATTTGAGGAAGATATAAGGAGGTTTATGTGTGATAGAGCGTATCGTATCACGGGGTTTGGATGCACCAGCGAAGTTTGCACCAACTCTCAAGGTGAGAAAGGGCAATGCACGGTACCGAAGAGGCTAGCAATGGTGGAAAGGTAAAAGTGCGTATAATCCATCGACTCAACATTAGTCAAAAGAACTCATATACTTATGGCAAAAATTTAGAAGTCATCAAAAACCAAGCACTACACGCATGCTCGGCTGAACTCCTCCTAGCAGTTCGTCGTCCCAGCCAAGAACAGACCCTCGTGAGGCTGTTCTTCCTTGTATTGTTCATCATCAGCCCATGAGGCAATCCACCACACCACACACTGGAGTAGGGTATTACACCGCAATGGTGGCCTGAACCAGTATAAACTCTGTGTCTCTTGTGTTGTTCCTTTCGTAGTTTAGATCTCAGCAAGCCGGCGAGGAACAGGTAGGTGGAGGGCGAAATCTCCGCGTGCACCCCAGTGTTCGAACCTCAAGGGTCTAACGAAACCCGAAATCCGACAGCAGCAGCGCTGGGATGGTGGCGAACGCAGCAAGTGAATCTGAGGAACAGGGAGGGGAAAATGAGGGCGTACTGTTCAAAAAAAACCGTCCGGCGCCTTATATGATGTCGCTTCCTAGTGGCTGCCTGGTAGGCCCGGACGATCCTGTCAAATCCCACAACAGTCGCGCGCGCGATACGTGGCGAAAAAGGTGGCGCAAAGATCGAGGCGTTCCTGCCTTATCCCATCCGAGTACCGCGGCCTCTTCCGCCTCGCGCGCTTCCCAAAATTTGGATCCCGCTAAATCCGCGAACAGCAGAGCAACTTGTCAGACCAGAGATTTCCTCTGATCCGTCGTTCGGAAATCTCCAAGCACAGAAAAGTCACTCGACAGAAACAAAGAATGGATCAAGGCGACTGAAAAAGGAAGTTGGTGCCGTCACTTAAAGTCATTGATCCAAAACAAGACATACTCATAGCACGAAAAACGGGTCGGAAGAATTCTCAACTCCTTCCTCACTCAAACCTCGATCCATTCGGGGGCTAATGATGAAGCCATGTACCTAGGGTAGGGTCATGGACCTGTCCAAGGTACCCTCCCCAAGGACATCTATAGAAGAAACTACCTTTCAGTCGACCTGTAAGGATTCCACTCGACGAACTCGAAGACACTCGACCATGAAGCCATTCACTCGACCACCAGGAGATCTAGAGCCACTCTGCACGCAAACGGTCTGTCATTAAGTAGTCTTTATGGTCATGATAGCACTTTATGTAGGGCGTTACTAGTAACGCCAGACCTTAATGTACCTTAAACCCTGCATAACTGAGGGCCGGAGGGGTCTGGCAGAATCTATATAAGCCACCCCCCTCCTCAATGTAAAGGTTTCGCACCCCTGTAACTCATACGCATATAATCCAGTTGATCGCCTCCGGGCTCCGAGACGTAGGGCTATTACTTCCTCCGGGAAGGGCCTGAACTCGAAAATCTCTTGCGTATACAACTACTCCATAGCTAGGATCTTGCCTCTCCATACCTACCCCCTATTCTACTGTCAGGCTTAGAACCACTACATGTACTTCTTCATACATGTTTCCACCACTTAGCGTCTGCACACGACATGTGCTCGGCAGACTTCAAGCGAAAGCCGACGTGGGTGTAGACCACGACCTACCTAAACACTCAAGTCTCTAGTCCAGGTTTAACGCCTATTCAGGTTCCATCCGCAGGGATTCCGGCCGAAGTTTCCACATAAGGCCCCGAAGGATGTGTGCAGGGTTCCCGAGACACCAAACGGGCGCCCGGTACACCGTGTCACGTGCCTACCGCATCACAGCCCACCCCTCGGTTCAGCGCTACGCACGGCCTCCAGCATACTACAAACACCAAAAACTACTTGCAACTCCTGGACAGAGGACAAGGGTGATTAAGAAGTCGAGTGGGGTCATATTTTAGGGCTCAATGCATGGTAGTAGTTGTTTCATGGATCACAAACACAGAACTCAGTTCCCGAGGACGGCTTCAATGAGACAACCCACCATGTACTCCTACATGGCCTCTCACCGATACCTTTACCAAATCGTGTTCACACAGTTAGCTCTCAACAGTAGGACACGTTCACACACCTCTGATTCATCCCCGATGAATCAGACCTGACACAACTCTAAGCAATAGCAGGCACGACAAACAAGCATGAATGAGTAGGCACATCAAGGCTCATACTCATGCTAGTGGGTTTCATCTATTTACTGTGGCAATGACAGGTCATGCAGAGGATAAGGGGTTCAACTACCGCAGCAAGTAACAGATGAATCGTTGTTGTCCTAATGCAGTAAAAGAGAGCAGGATCGAGAGAGTGAGATTGTATCGGAATGAACAAGGGGGTTTTGCTTGCCTGACAGAGTGGTAGTGGGATACTGCCCTTCAGTTGGATACGCGTGAATATCCTCGGAGACAAAACCTACCACGAAGAAAACATCGACACACAATCATACATGGCAATATGGAACATTATGATGCATGCAAATGACATGGCAAAGTGAGTGTGTTTGGCTAATGCAACTTAGAACAGATTGGTTTGAGTTCATTTGAATCAAGGATTCAAATGCAAACCCAAAATAAGAGGTCATATTAGTGCATTAAATTGTTTCACCTAAACAGCAAGGTTAGGTTGCTCTAACATGCATGACAACGGTACAGATGGATAGATTGGATTTTTCTGATCATTTTTCATATATAAATTATTTAATTTGGACTTACAGTTGAATTTCTATGAATTTTAGAAGTTTAGATCATTTTCTGAAATTTATAAATCATTTCTGATTTATTTTAATTGCAGAAAATGTTTACTACGTCAGCATTAGGTCATGCTGACCTCAGCAGGTCAACAGGGCTGGCACGGGTCAAACCTGACCAGTGGGTCCCACTGGTCAGTGTCACGGTGCTAGCTAGAGTCACTGACGTGTGGGCCCAGTCAACGGCCACGTCAGCTTGGTCAAAGATGTCACGTGGGGTCGCTCTGTATTAGTTAATCCTAAGGAGAAATAAAACTGGGGTTAATTAGGGCGTGGGGCCCAGGTGTCAGTGAGCTAGGAGGGTTAACTAACTACGTCATTAGCACTAACTAATCTACCACGTCACCGAATTAACTCCGGCGATAACCGGAGCGCGGCGGCGATGCCTGTTTGGCCAACTCCGGCTTCGGGAGGATGCGCAGCTGGTCTTGTTGGAACGGCCGCGACACGGCGCGTCCAGCGGTGGCTGCAGCTACGGCTGGGGTGGCCGGTAGCGGCAACTGCGGCGAGCGAGGTGGCGGCCGGAGCTCGGCCTCGAGCGGCTAGGGGCCTACGGTGCGGCTACGGACGAGCTACTAGGTGCGTTTGGCTCTTGGGAGTGAGGTGAGGAAGATGACGCGCTCTGGCGCAAGCAGCAACGTCCGTAGCGACAGCGGCGACAAGGTCAGCGGCGGCTGGAGTTCGGCCGCGACGGAGCTATGGCCTAGAGCTCGCAAACGCGAGGGGAAAGAGAGGGGTTCTGCATGGAGGCTCACAGCGCATCGCATGGAGGGGTCGGCAGCTCGGGGGAGGCTTTGGAGACGACGGAGTGGCGACGGTGATCACCGGAGTCCGAGGAAGAAGACAGAGCCGATGGCGGCATTGTAGGGGCTCCCACGGGGCGTGGTTCGATGAGAAGGAAGAGGGGTTCGAGGCGGAGCCTCTGAGCGCATCGGCGAGACGAGGCAGTGGTTGTGGCCGCATCGGTGCTCTTCGGCGGTGACGGCTACGCTCGGTTGCGTGGGAGGGAGAGAGCCAGGGGAGGAGATGGGGACGAGGGAGTGAGCGGGAGGGTTCCAGGGGGTGCGTGGCGCCAGCAGAGAAGGCCAGGCCGTCGAGGGGAAGTGGCAAGCAGGAGGTGGCCGGGGCGCGTGGCCGCGCGCACGGGGCACACGCCCGGCGTCCTTCTGTCGCGAGGAAGATGACAGGGGGGAAGGCCAGTGGGCTGGGCCGCACAGGTGGGCTGCAAGCTGGGCCGGCCAGGTGGCTTTGGTGGGCGCCAGGTAAGTTCCAGGTGAGCCTCTGTTCTTTTCCTATTTTTATTTCACTTTCTATTTCTTCTGCAACTTGATGGTTTTATTAAAAATACTTAGGCACACTCAAAAATCACCAAACTGCTCATGGCCACTGATTGGAATATATCCAACATGGAACATTTCAGTTTAGGATGATTTGGACATTTTAAATATTTTATAGTATTTAAATGCCCAAATTCAAATAGAGTATGATTTAATTCACAACCCAAATATGTCATGGAAAAATGTGCATCACCTCTGGCTACTGTTTACAGTATTTCCCATAAATGATGAACATTTTTGAAAGCCATTTGGACTTACTGAAAATATTTTAGCTGAACCTAGTGAATTCCTTTAATGCTAGGGTTTGGACAATCCCCATTTCAACTTTCTGTAAAAAGTAGACATGATGCAACACCAAAGACTAGCACTAGTGCATTGCCAGAAGCTAGGGATGTGACAACTCACCCCCACTAAGCAAGAATCTCGTCCCGAGATTCAAGGCGCGAGGTAAGAAGACAGAGGGGACACTAAATCTCACAAACTTCATGATCCAATTGCCTTTCTCGAAGATGTTGATCCATTCATCATCTCAGTCTTGACATCTTGCTCTGAGAACTCCATCCAACATGACAACGAGAAGAAAGGGAAAACTCTAGAAGAATCGATCTTCTCGAAGATCGAGCAACTCAGGATCAACTCACGGAATGAGACATAGCAACATCTCTCGAGCTGAGACACGAAGCACACATCTGGAGGGATGGAGTGGAACAGATGACGAGGGTGCACTAGGTAGACAATAATTCCACACTTAAGAAGGTGGTGAATGGTTGTCAACGTAGCAGGGATTTGAGTTGCCATGATACCAAAATGGGACATCTTGGAGGAGGGTGATTCGTAGATTATTACCCTAAGTGGCAAAAAGAATTACCTTTGATATAGAGATCATTGAGACTCTCTCTAAACCAGCCTAGGGCAATTCTCGAGCGATTGTTTGGAGGGTTTCGATATTTGGCATACCCGGACTGGAATGGATGATGTGGATTACCTGTTGAAGACATAGCAATGGATGATTTTGCTTGTCATCGGAGATGGATGGGACCCAAGGTAGGATGGCACAATGGCGGTGCAAGATGGGAACAAAATGCAAATGCTAGGAATGTTCCTAGTAACCGGGGAGAAGCTCAATAGTAGAGAGTGAATCCACTGTTTGAAAGGTTATAGCATAACCGAGGGAACTAGTAGCAATCCTAGTTAGTGCCGATGATAACACCTAGCGCTTGTGCGTGCTCTCAAGAACTTGAGCATTTCCATATCCATCAAGGTTTTACCAATATCCGTGTCAAGGATCCTGGCAACACAACATACTACCATGATGATAAGCGATGGACGACGCAGATGCAAAGGAAGATGACACTTTCTCAGATTTCACCTTAGTGAGGCCAAGGGGACAAAATCTGGATGATCGATCGAGAGACATTTAGCACTTTGCTTCTAATGTTCTCCTTGATGTGCTAGCGTATCCCATTCCAGCATACTACAAACACCAGAAAATACTTGAAACTCCTGGACAGAGGACAAGGGTGATTAAGAAGTCGAGCGGGGTCATATTTCAGGGCCCAATGCATGCTAGTAGTTGTTTCATGGATCACAAACACAGAACTCAGTTCCTGAGGACGGCTTCAATGAGACAACCCACCATGTACTCCTACATGGCCTCTCACAGATACCTTTACCAAATCGTGTTCACACACTTAGCTCTCAATAGTAGGACACGTTCACACACCTACGATTCATCCCTGATGAATTAGACCTGACACAAATCTAAGCAATAGCAGGCACGACAAACAAGCATGAATGAGTAGGCACATCAGGGCTCAAACAACTCCTACTCATGCTAGTGGGTTTCATCTATTTACTATGGCAATGACAGGTCATGCAGAGGATAAGGGGTTCAACTACCGCAGCAAGTAACGGATGAATCATTGTTGTCCTAATGCAGTAAAAGAGAGCAGAAGCGAGAGAGTAGGATTGTATTGGAATGAACAAGGGGTTTTTGCTTGCCTGACAGAGTGGTAGTGGGATACTGCCCTTCAGTTGGATACTCGTGAATATCCTTGGAGACAGAACCTACCATGAAGAACACATCGACACACAATCATACATGGCAATATGGAACATTATGATGCATGCAAATGACATGGCAAAATGAGTGTGTTTGGCTAATGCAACTTAGAACAGATTGGTTTGAGTTCATTTGAATCAAGGATTCAAATGCAAACCCAAAATAAGAGGTCATATTAGTGCATTAACTTGTTTCACCTAAACAGCAAGGTTAGGTTGCTCTAACATGCATGAAAATGGTACATATGGATAGATTGGATTTTTCTGATCATTTTTCATATAGAAATTATTTAATTTGGAGTTACGGTTGAATTTCCATGAATTTTAGAAGTTTATGTCATTTTCTGAAATTTATAAATCATTTCTGATTTATTTTAATTCCAGAAAATGTTTACTACGTCAGCATTAGGTCATGCTGACCTCAGCAGGTCAACAGGGGTGCCCCGGGTCAAACCTGACCAGTGGGTCCCACTGGTTAGTGTCACGGTGCTAGCTAGAGTCACTGACGTTTGGGCCCAGTCAACGGCCACATCAGCTTGGTCAAAGCTGACACGTGGGGCCGCTCTGTATTAGTTAATCCTAAGCAGAAATAAAACTGGGGTTAATTAGGGCGTGGGGCCCAGGTGTCAGTGAGCTAGGAGGGTTAACTAACTGCGTCATTAGCACTAACTAATCTACCACGTCACCGGATTAACTCCGGCGATAACCGGAGCACGGCGGCGATGCCCGTCCGGCCAACTCCGGCGTCGGGAGGATGCGCGACTGGTCTTGTTGGAACAGCCGCGACGCGGCGCGTCCAGCGGTGGCTGCAGCTTCGGCTGGGGTGGCTGATAGCGGCAACTGCGACGAGCAAGGCGGCAGCCGGAGCTCGGCCTCAAGCGGCTAGGGGCCTACGGTGCGGCTACGGACGAGCTACTAGGTGCATTCGGCTCCTGGGAGCGAGGTGAGGAAGATGACCCGCTCTGGCGCAAGCTGCAACGTCCGTAGCGGTAGCGGCGACAAGGTCAGCGGCGGCCAGAGTTCGGCCGCAACAGTGCTATGGCCTAAAGCTCGCAAACGCGAGGGGAAAGAGAGGGGTTCTGCACGGAGGCTCACAGCGCATCGCATGGAGGGGTCGGCAGCTTGGGCGAGGCTCTGGAGACGACGGAGTGGCGACGGTGATCGCCGGAGTCCGAGGAAGAAGACGGAGCTGATGGCAGCGTTGTAGGGGCTCCCACGGGGTGTGGCTCGGTGAGAAGGAAGAGGGGTTCGAGGCGGAGCCTCTGAGCGCATCGGCAAGGCGAGGCAGTGGTTGTTGCCGCGGCGGTGCTCTTCGGCAGCGACGGCTACGCTCGGTTGCGTGGGAGGGAGAGAGCCAGGGGAGGAGATGGGGACGAGGGAGTGAGCGGGAGGGTTCCAGGGGGTGTGTGGCGCCAGTAGAGAAGGCCAGGGCGTCGAGAGGAAGCGGCAAGCAGGAGGTGGCCGGGGCGCGTGGCCGCGCGCACGGGGCACACGCCCAGCGTTCTTCTATCGCGAGGAAGATGACAGGGGGGAAGGCCAGTGGGTTGGGCCACACAGGTGGGCTGCAAGCTGGGCCGGACAGGTGGCTTTTGTGGGCGCGAGGGTTCCAGGTGAGCCTCTGTTCTTTTCCTATTTTTATTTCTGTTTCTATTTCTTCTGCAACTTGATGGCTTTATTACAAATACTTAGGCACACTCAAAAATCACCAAACTGCTCATGGCCACTGTTTGGAATATATCCAACATGGAACATTTCAGTTTAGGATGATTTGGACATTTTAAATATTTTATAGTATTTAAATGCCCAAATTCAAATAGAGTATGATTTAATTCAGAGCCCAAATATGTCATGGAAAATGTGCATCACCTCTGGCTACTATTTACATTATTTCCCATAAATGATGAACATTTTTGAAAGCCATTTGGACTTACTGAAAATATTTTAGGCGAACCTAGTGAATTCCTTTAATGCTAGGGTTTGGACAATCCCCATTTCAACTTTCTGTAAAAAGTAAACATGATGCAACACCAAAGACTAGCACTAGTGCATTGCCAGAAGCTAGGGGTATGACAACTCACCCCCACTAAGCAAGAATCTCGTCCCGAGATTCAAGACACGAGGTAAGAAGACAGAGGGGACACTAAATCTCACAAACTTCATGATCCAATTGCCCTTCTCGAAGATGTTGATCCATTCATGATCTCAGTCTTGACGTCTTGGTCTCAGAACTCCATCCAACATGACAACGAGAAGAAAGGGAAAACTCTAGAAGAATCGATCTTCTCGAAGATCAAGCAACTCAGGATCAACTCACGGAATGAGACATAGCAACATCTCTCGAGCTGAGACACGAAGCACACATCTGGAGGGATGGAGTGGAACAGATGATGAGGGTGCACTAGGTAGACAATAATTCCACACTTAAGAAGGTGGTGAATGGTTGTCAATGTAGCAGGGATTTGAGTTGCCATGATACCAAAATGGGACATCTTGGAGGAGGGCGATTCCTAGATTATTACCCTAAGTGGCAAAAAGAATTACCTTTGATATAGAGATCATTGAGACTCTCTCTAAACCAGCCTAGGGCAATTCTCGAGCGATTGTTTGTAGGGTTTCGATAGAATGGCATACCCGGACTGGAATGGATGATGTGGATTACCTTTTGAAGACAAGGCAATGGATGATTTTCCTTGTCATCGGAGATGGATGGGACCCAAGGTAGGATGGCACAATGGCGGTGTAAGATAGGAACAAAATGCAAATGCTAGGAATGTTCCTAGTAACTGGGGAGAAGCTCAACAGTAGAGAGTGAATCCACTGTTTGAAAGGTTATAGCATAACCGAGGGAACTAGGAGCAATCCTAGTTAGTGTCGATGATAACACCTAGCGCTTGTGCGTGCTCTCAAGAACTTGAGCATTTCCATATCCATCAAGGTTTTACCAATATCTGTGTCAAGGATCCTGGCAACACAACATACTACCATGATGAACAGTGATGGACGACGCAGATGCAAAGGAAGATGACACTTTCTCAGATTTCAACTTAGTGAGGCCAAGGGGACAAAATCTGGATGATCGACCAAGAGACATTTAGCACTCCGCTTCTAATGTTCTCCTTGATGTGCTAGTGTATCCCATTCTAGATATGGTTTTATATCTAGAACATCAAGTAAAAGGTCGGACTTCGGAGACATAAAATCCATAAGGGACAACTAGGGAGTAAATCCTACGAAATCCCTATGGGGAGGTGGTCAACTTCTTCAACCAAGATACTACAATAATAGGCCTTTTGGCTAGGTGTGTTGGCCACGACATCCACGTTACCGGGTTACAGAGAGACCAATATTATAATCCCTGGGACACGTTCCAACCATCATATCATCCTGAGATTCAGATCTGGCTGGTGTAAGGATATTCCAGACTCATCAAGTCTAGGAAGGAAAATGAAAATTTGCAACACAAATCGATGAGACGGCGTTGCGAGATTCTTAGGGAATGAACTGCGATGGCAAGCTCCAAAACATGAGCTGATTCTGCTATAAACATGTGAACATGTTGTCCCAGACAAACATGATCACATAGTAGTCTTACAACAAAACACTACCGAGTTCAGGAGGGAAACCATCAACGAGGATAACGAAGTCCTAATATAAGTCATGATTCTTAAGAAGGAGCTTCTTCTCCTTGAACAAATCAATCAGTGGCTTGGTGTGCTACGGTATACATACGGAGTGGAGGTAATTAATCTACCAAACCATAGTATACTCTCAATATGCATGACTGACTTGGGATGGTTCCAAAGGAAACAAAACAATCTTTCTCGGATCCACGGCGGCAACTTACACCAAGTGTCGTGAATTAGAGGAAGTCACTTCTTTCGTCCGAACATATACCTCATGAACGGAACACGAAGATAATGCTTACACAAGTTTCCAACACTAGCCTGATGTTCATCATGAATTACGGAGGAGATAAAATGTTGCTGATGGGCTCAACAACAACTCATCAGAATTTCCATATCACTGGAATTCCGCCATTATGTGAACAAGGTGATAGTATTGGTCAGACCAAAAGATGTAATGGTGTATGCTCGAGGGATCAACCACCAGTAAGACAACATTACGAACATCGTTGGTTCTGATTTTGATTTGATGATAGCCCACACTCAAATCAAAGTTTTGATAAGACAACAGATCCAGCAATTGGTCACGGAGATCAATCGATGAAGATATCATCTTTCTTCAACACACATATACAAAGAGATATCCCTTTGGAATGAACTAAGTCGGACAAAGCTTTTATCTTCCAACTCTCCAAGTTGTTGTTCAGCTTAACCAACTAGCTCAGGGGTATCCAACATAGACTCTTGGAGAAGGGGTGGTTTACAGGGATAAACCAACTTGATCACGAACTCAACATAGCGGTCAGGTGACGACCTGGTGATACTTCCGAGAAGATATTCAGAGAATCACGAACCACGGATATGTTACTAAGCTCGAGAACGATCTTGCTTTTCAGGGCAAGACGAAATGATCAAATGTAGCTTGGGATTGACAAAATCCTAACTCACCGACCGAAGAGTGCTCCGAAAATAGGGACTAGGTAGCACAATCAACCTTAGGGTGATGATTCAATAATCAACACGCTAAGAATGAGGTTATTTCCCATTTAACTACCAAGCAACAGAGTTGCTAGGAGTATAGATTTCACACATCACGATTCACTTGTCGGTGTTCCGGTTACAATAACACGGAACTGAGGAATGAATAATGATGGCGAGAAGTATCACTGCGTCAAGAACTCACAAGATATTGTGCAATTCCCATGACATTCCGGAGATAAGACGGTAATACTTCAGGGTAGAACAGAATCAAAAGCTGGATCAGCATTATGATTTGCGGATTACAACTGCTTTCACCCAATCCTAGATATGGATAAGGTACTGGGGTTTGTTTCTCCTAGTCATTTCGAAATAGAATGGCTTGACGGACTGTCGTGGGAAACGAACACCTATGGGGCAGGGCCCCTTTCGGTCCGGCAAGGGAGCAGAGGGCGCACGAAGAGCAGATCGAGGCGAAGCACGCGAGGGATTTTACCCAGCTTCGGAGCTCTCCGGAGAGATAATACTCCTACTGCTGCTTTGTGTTTGTATTGTGTTCTTGCTCGAGGGAGTGAGCGTTTGGTAGTTTCGAATGAGTCGAACCCCTTCTACGTTGCGTATGGGCCTCCTTTTATAGGCTAAAGGGGTCACCGACAGGTGGCAACGCAGAGAAGGGTATAAAAGTAAAAAGAGGGGTTGGTACAACCGCTATCTACAGTGTAGCCTACCTAACTCTGACGGCAGGGGACAAGCGCATTTAATGCACGTCCGCCTCGCCGAACAGTGCAGATAAGCGACCGTTAGGGGCGCCATCGCCTGCCACGATGGCCTTCTCGTCATCTCCACTCGCCACCTCGCACCGCTTGGCTGCACAGCTCCCCGCCACGTGTGCCTAGAACGATCCTGTGGCGACACGTCGTCGAATGCGCTGGAGCGTGGGTGCAGAGTGGTGGCTTCGCCGCGACAGGCGCCTTGCCGCGGTCGTTGCCTTGCCGCACCCGAGAGCTTGTCGCTCGTCGGGCCCTGCCGGGACGCACGGCGTGTCGCGGCAAGTTCTTCGCAGTGCCTTGGTTGGCCTTCCCGGCAAGATCCTCTTGCTGGGGCCTTGTCCTTCCCGGCGAGCTACTCTTGCCGGAGTCTTGTCTTCTCAGTCGAAAACACTTTGATCTTGAATGGCATCAATATGAGCTGCGGAGGATCTTGGCGGACGCCCGGCAAGCCCTGCCACTGGGTGCTGCGACTGCCCGTGCACAAGTTCGGGGTACTAAGGTACCCCTACTTTAGTACACCGACAGGAGCCCCCGGGCCTGGGCCACACACGGTGCCGAGCGCTGTTTGGCCAGGCCCAGAACAGGGCACGGGCACTCGCGGCCTGGGTCCAAACCAAATCTAACTCTGTATCCACCGCGCCCTCCCGTAACGACACGCGTCAAACGCGGCGTCGTGGGAGAGATCGTGGGCAATTCTTTAATCAAGAAAGGCGTAACGTTCGCCTCTCCTCTTTATAAGCAGGGGAAACAGGGGCCGTTCCCCCACCTTCGCCACTTGCGGTTTCTTCCTCAGAAAGCTCCGCCGCTCCCCTCCGCTTCCCAAGCCGAAAGAAAGCAGCGCTCCGCCCTCGCTGCCGCCGTCGCCGCCGTCGCTGCCAACCTCCTCCGCCACTTCCGCCATGGCTCCGAAGACCGGAAAGAGTACGAAGTCGGCCGAGGCGCTGCGGCTTGAGGCGCTGCGCAAGGAGCGTGCACTCCCCCCCCCCCCCCGAGCTCACCCCGAAGGCGCTGCGGGAGGAGTTCTATCTCTTCTGGTCGACGGGGACGCGGGCGCATCCGTGCACGCAGGTACTCTCCGCCGAAGCTTCTACTTCGAAAAAGTGTCCAAGAGGATACTATTTCTTCCCTCTGTTCTTCTATTGCGGGCTTTGCCCACCTTTTTCCGATTTCTTCTGTGATATCATGAATACCTACGGGTTTCATCTCCTTGACTTCACCCCCAACGCCGTTCTGACAATGGCGGTTTTCGCACACCTCTGCGAGAACTTCGTTGGGATCCACCCAAATGTCACCCTCTTTCACCACTACTTCATGCCTCGGGCCAAGAAGGGAGAGCCCTTAGCTGGCGGGATTGCTTGGATCTCGAGGGTCGGCATGAAGGAGGTTTATCTGGAGGGCGAGCTCCGCAGCAAGTGGGATGAGTAGAGGGCGGAGTGGTGCTGGATTGTTGACGCGGATCCGCAGCCATTCACCAGCCTGCGTCAAGCCCGAGTAGTGCGCGGCGGCGACTGGAGCGCTCTGGCGACGGACGACGCCAGATTGAAGATCGCCACCACGCGGATTCTGTGGCTCGCGCTTGCCGGGCTTACTGTAGGGGCTGTTGGCGCGGACTTTCTCCGCCGCCGCATTGCTCCTTTGCAGGAGAGGAGGAGGCCCGCCTGGCTGTTCGGGGGCCCGGCAGATATCATGAGGCTGCGTCCAGGCCTCAATTTGAATTTCGCAGTTTTGGAGTTGGACGGGATGCTCAAGGAGTTGTTCAAGCACGACCCCAACCATCCGGAGTGGTTCAGGCTGCCGCAGGGCGTCGTGCCGTTGTGCAATAACTCCCAGCTCGATCGCATCCGCGCAATGATGCCGGAGTGCGACTCGCATGGGATTATCCCAACGTGGCAGGAGCCTGCTGACGACGTCGTGCAGAATTTCTTCGACAACTTGGTGGAGGTGGCGGTCCGCGCCGACGATCAGAAGCTCCTCACCCGCGACACCACTGACGATGAGATGCGGTACATCGCCACCAGGGCAGAAGAGGCGGCGGCAGCCGCCGCCGCGGGCGAGTTTGGTTTTACGTTGGAGGAGGCGGAGGCGGCCGAGGCGGCAAGCCTTGCCGACCGGGAGGACCTTGGTGGGGAGGTTGTTGGCGAAGGGGAGCCCGAAGCCGAAGCGAGCGAGCCTGCCGGGGGCGCAAGTGGCCAACCATCTTCGAGCAACTTGCCGCAGACGGGGTCCTCAGTGCAGCCCCCAGCTCAACCAAGAAGGTGCCTCCGCAAGACTGGAGACACAGCAGGGCGGCGGGCAGGCCAACAGCCGCAGCGCCGCGGGACACGCTCTACCCCGACAAGCACCGTTGCCGCGGGAGCGTCTCATGCCGCGCCGGCGACTGGAGCGGGATCTTCTCGGGCCGCTACTCCTGATCCTGCCGCAGCTCCCGCCAAGCGTCCAAGGGAGCCTACTCCTCCGCCTTGTCGCGCTGAGAGGGTGCCGGACTTCGACCTTTCTGCGCTGAGCTCCGACGAGGAGGAATAAGAAGAAGAGGAGTAAGACTTTCTTCTTGTTGTACTTGTGTTTATTCGACTTTTGCTGTTTCTTGTCTTTGTATCTGATCCGCTTCCCTCTGAACCTCGTTCCATTCCAGGACTCTGGCCGAGAGAGCGGCGAAGAGGGCCAAGGTCCTCGTGGTTGTCATCGAGGACGATCCCGCTGCGATGGCAGAGGACACGTCCGAGACTACCTTGACGGACCCGGCACATTCTCCTCGAAGCAGCCCCCAGCGTAGCCCCCAGCGTAAGTACTTGTTCACTTCCTGTTGTGGGGTGCGTATGGGTGCTTTCTCCTTGCTGATATCTTGATTGTTGACTTGCTTGTGTAGGAGCAGATCAGGCCCATCAGGAGCAACCAGAAGCCGCTCCGGAGGTGCAATCTGCCTCAACTACGCCGCCAAGGGGCGCTTCTCCGACAAGGGAGTGCTCTCCGGCAAGGGAGAGGTCCCCGGCAAGGGGTGGAACCAGCGAACCTTCGGTGGTGGAGTCCATGGTCACAGAGCCCAGCACAGGTAACCCTCCTTGTCGGAAATTTTCCCTTGGGTTCTTCTTCCTTTGGTCTTCTTTCTTTTTTTTTGGATATTTGCTTGACTTTTCCCCCCTCCTCTTCCTGCCTTCAGATCCTCCCTCCACGGAGCCAATGGAGACCGAGGCCACCGGTGAGGAGAACTTGCGTGGCGATACTGACGATGCCACTGCTACTGAAGAGGAGGCCGGCGCTGATGACCCTGCCGACGAAGAGGCCGCCAAGGCTGCCGGTGCTGGAGCTGGCGAGGGGTCCGGCGAGCGTACTGACGACCCGGGGGCCGCAGGAGTGCAAGGCGCTACGCCGACCGCCAACCCCTCCGCCGCTGACACAGCGCCATGCCCCGAAGAGCCCCAGCCCGGCGCCTACTTGAAGGCCGACGAAGGTATCTTCATCAGGCTTCCCTGGGCGTCAAGCTCCAGGGCGCCGGTCGAGGGAGAGGCTTTTGACGGAGAAGTACTCGCCTCTGCTGGGCTGACGGTGGTTGACGCGCCAAGCAGCAGCAGCGGCGAGTCTGAAGAGGAGCAGATGCTCCGGAAGTTGCTGTCACTCTACCGTGCCCGGCAGGCGAAGCTGGAGTCCCGGGAAGCGCTTGTCGCGCAAGCGGGAGTTGACATAGAGAGGCATGCGGAGGAGCTCCAGAGCCGCAACCAAGAGGCCCTCCGGTCTATTGCGGAGGAGAGGGCGCAGCTTGTCGAGGCGAAGAAGGCATTCATTCTTGAGAAGGCTAAAGCCGAGGAGCAGCAGAGGCTTGCCGCTAAAGAGCTGTCCACCCGGGAAGGTGAACTGACACAGCGGAAAGTCAATCTGGACAGCTACGAGGAGGAGCTCGTCGCACCCGAGCAATCACTTGGCGGGGCGCTCAAGGAAGCGAAGGACGCTGCTGCAGCTGCCGAGGCCGCCAAGAAGGAATTAGAGGTGAAGATGACGCAGCTGGAGGCTGATCTGAAAGGGAAGGATGAGGAGCTTGCCGCACTCCAGCGCGAACGCGAGAAGGATGCCCTCGCTCATGGTGATCTGCAAGTCCAACTCGCCGACAAGGGCAAGGAACTGAATGCCGCCAAGAACTCAAATGCTGATCTGGAGCTGAAGTTGGCCACACTGACGGAGATGCTAGGCGGTGCCAAGAAGCGAGAGGAGGATTTGAAGAAGGAGATCAAGGCCAACGAGGAGCTGCTAACGAGGGCCGCCGAGACTCAAAACACCTTCAGGGCCACGGTGGAGCTCTGGACGGAAGGCCTCGTCAACATTGCCGCAGTCATCGATGATGAGCTGGCGCAACTGGACTTGGCGGGCTTCGGGTACTCCTCCGACGAGAACCTCCAGCCCAGCGCCAAGCTTACTCTTTTCTTCCAGGGTGTGGCGACGGCCCTCCAGCAACTCCGGGAAAGGATCCCAAAGAAGCTGGCTGATGAGTCGCGCGCAATCTGTGCCAAGGTCTTGGAGAAAGTGTTGGTGAAGATACTCTTCCGCAATCCGGGCCTCGACCTCACCCGCGTCCTCAAGAAGCTGTCGGCGGGTGCTGATCTTGAAGAGCTCAAAGCCATTGTCGCACCCATCGTGAACAAGGTGAATGAAGTCAGGAGGATCGACGGCGAGCGCGTGGATTAGGCCACCCTTCTTCTCCTTCCCTTGTCGCTGATATTTAAGTTATGAGAACAATTCAGTCAGTGCCGCAACAAGTTGCTTTTGTAATATAACTTTATTCTGGGCAATGCTTGTTACGTTATTTCCTTTACTTGATTCCTTTCTTTGTATGTTTTTACCCTATGCTTTTAGGGAGCTTGCCAGCGCAGGCACGCTTGCCGCGAGCGCTGAGTGCGGAACATCAGCAGCCTGCTGGCGGTGCCGGCTCCGGCAAGAAACCTTGCCGCAACTAGTTGCAGCACACTTAAGTTGTTGAGCGGACTCGAAACAAAGTAAGGGCGCAACTAGCTATGAGGAGGTTCCTCCGCGCACAGGTTTTCCATACAAAGCACGGTCATTCAAGGAAGATAACTTAAAAATTTAAAAACTGATCATGCTCAGACTTTGGCGACTTAGCTTTTTCTCTTCGTTGTCTGTGTCCCGGTAAGGCCATAATTCTTTGAACGACGCCTAGCCCACACCATTATCTTCTTATCCTCTCCTCCCCCCCCGGTGAACTTGTGGGTGAAGGGACCTTCTCTTTGAGAAAAAGAAGAGAAAATAACAATATGGAACCTTGAGGTTCGTTATTGCTTACCGGGGCGAGTGCTGCACAAAGTGTCAGATAAAGCATGCAAAAAAGAAAAAGTGCATGAAATTTGACAAGATGTGCGAAGCACATGAACTTTATTTATGCACGGGATCTGCGCCCGGCTTTGTACAAAGGGTTACATGCAACAGCGGCAAGGCTTGTACAAAAGGTGGTTGTCGGAACAGCAGGTTCCGGCAACCGCGCCTTATGGGTAAAACTTACGAAGATGCTCTATGTTCCAGGAATTACTCACCGGAAAGCCATCTTCGGTCTCAAGGCGGACAGCGCCGGGCCTAGTGACTCGCTTTACCCGATAAGGGCCTTCCCACTTCGGCGTCAACTTGTTGGAATTCTTGGCGGATTGAACGCGCCGAAGAACAAGGCCGCCTTCCTCGAAACTTCTGGAATTAACTTTGCGGCTGTGGTAGCGGCGTAAAGCTTGCTGGTAGCGAGCAGCTTGTACAGCAGCCTGAAGACGATCCTCCTCAAGGAGCAGCGCATCATCTTGCCGCAGCTGCTCTTGCTCAAGCTCATCATAAGCGAGCACTCGAGGTGATCCGTATACGAGTTCCGTGGGGAGAACTGCTTCTGCTCCATAGACTAGAGCAAAAGGTGTCTGGCCAGTGGCTCGATTTGGTGTCGTTCTGATTGACCAAAGAACCACTGGCAGCTCCTCGATCCAATTTCTTCCGCACCTGTGCAGCCTGTCCAAAGTTCTGGTCTTGAGCCCGCGCAGCACTTCAGTGTTTGCCCTCTCCGCTTGACCGTTGCTTCTCGGGTGAGCAACAGAAGCGAAGCAGATCTTGGCGCCAAGATCTTGGACGTACTGCATGAAGGTGCGGCTCGTGAATTGTGTGCCATTGTCGGTGATGATCCTGTTAGGGACTCTGAAACGGCAAACAATTGACCTGAAGAACTTGACTGCTGACTATGCTGTCACCTTCCTCACTGCTTCCACTTCCGGCCACTTCGTGAACTTGTCGATCGCCACGTACAAGTACTCGAAGCCCCCGACAGCTCGGGGAAAGGGGTCGAGGATGTCGAGCCCCCAGACCGAAAATGGCCCGGATAAAGGGATTGTTTGGAGAGCTTGAGTTGGTTGGTGTATCTGCTTGGAGTGGAACTGGCACGCTTCACACTTGGTTACTTGTGCAGTTGCATCCTGGAGGGCTGTCGGCCAAAAGAAACCTTGCCGGAAGGCTTTGCCGGCAAGTGCTCTTGCGCCAATGTGGTGACCACATATGCCTCCATGTATCTCCGCCAACAATTCCTGTCTTTCTTGGAGCGGAAGAAATAGTATCCTCTTGGACACTTTTTCGAAGTAGAAGCTTCGGCGGAGAGTACCTGCGTGCGCGGATGCGCTCGCATCTCCGTCGACCAAAAGAGATAGAACTCCTCCCGCAGCGCCTTCGGGGTGAGCTCGGGGGGGGGGGGGGAAGTGCACGCTCCTTGCGCAGCGCCTCAAGCCGCAGTGCCTCGGCCGACTTCGTACTCTTTCCGGTCTTCGGAGCCATGGCGGAAGTGGCGGAGGAGGTTGGCGGCGACGGCGGCGACGGCGGCGGCAAGGGCGGAGCGCTGCTTTCTTTCGGCTTGGGAAGCGGAGGGGAGCAGCGGAGCTTTCTGAGGAAGAAACCGCAAGTGGCGAAGGTGGGGGAACGGCCCCTGTTTACCCTGCTTATAAAGAGGAGAGGCGAACGTTACGCCTTTCTTGATTAAAGAATTGCCCACGATCTCTCCCACGACGCCGCGTTTGACGCGTGCCGTTACGGGAGGGCGCGGTGGATACGGAGTTAGATTTGGTTTGGACCCAGGCCGCGAGTGCCCGTGCCCTGTTCTGGGCCTGGCCCAACAGCGCTCGGCACCGTGTGTGGCCCAGGCCCGGGGGCTCCTGTCGGTGTACTAAAGTAGGGGTACCTTAGTACCCCGAACTTGTGCACGGGCAGTCGCAACACCCAGTGGCAGGGCTTTCCGGGCGTCCGCCAAGATCCTCCGCAGCTCATATTGATGCCATTCAAGAACAAAGTGTTTTCGACTGAGAAGACAAGACTCCGGCAAGAGTAGCTCGCCAGGAAGGACAAGGCCCCGGCAAGAGGAGCTTGCCGGGAAGGCCAACCAAGGCACTGTGAAGAACTTGCCGCGACGCGCCGTGCGTCCCGGCAGGGCCCGACGAGCGACAAGCTCTCGGGTGCGGCAAGGCAACGATCGCGGCAAGGCGCTTGCCGCGGCGAAGCCACCACTCTGCGCCCACGCTCTAGCGCACCCGACGACATGTCGCCACAGGATCGTTCCAGGCACACGTGGCGGGGAGCTGTGCAGCCATGCGGTGCGAGGTGGCGAGTGGAGATGACGAGAAGGCCATCGTGGTAGGCGATGGCGCCCCTAACGGTCGCTTCTCTGCACTGTTGGGTGAGGCGGACGGGCATTAAATACGCTTGTCCCCTGCCGTCAGAGTTAGGTAGGCTACACTGTAGATAGCGGTTGTACCAACCCCTCTTTTTACTTTTATACCCTTCTCTGTGTTGCCACCTGTCGGTGACCCCTTTAGCCTATAAAAGGAGGCCCATGCGCAACATAGAAAGGGTTCGACTCATTCGAAACTACCAAACGCTCACTCCCTCGAGCAAGAACACAATACAAACACAAAGCAGCAGTAGGAGTATTATCTCTCCGGAGAGCTCCGAAGCTGGGTAAAATCCCTCGCGTGCTTCGCCTCGATCTGCTCTTCGTGCGCCCTCCGCTCCCTTGCCGGACCGAAAGGGGCCCTGCCCCATAGGTGTTCGTTTCCCACGACATCTTTGGCATGCCAGGTAGGGGGGCGTCGAGGTTATGCGAACCTGATCCGGTGTTCACGTGCGCTACATCAACATCCTCATCGACATGCCACCGAAGAAGAAGACTTCGGAGGTGGTTGGTCCGTCCGTGTCGATCCCACCGCCACCGGAGCAAGCGGGCGGTGGGTGGACACCGGCGGAGGAGCTGGCGCCGACGGGGGGACTCACATCGTCACCAGATCCAAGGACAAGGCCCCACAAGCTTTGGCGTCTGTACATACGCCGCACCCCTCCCAGGAGGTGCGGGATCGACAATGCCATGGTGCTCCTAGCACCGTACTCGCGTTGGAACAAGGCCAAGATGGTGGATCGCGGGACGCTCAAGGCCAACATGCGCGTCAACATGTTGGCACGAGCGCAGTACGGTCGCCTGGACGAGATGTCGCTCCTTCTAACACTGTTAGAAGTTTGAGCATATCCCGTTCCTCGCGTCGTTCGCCACCGCCGCCCAAGACTCCAGAGGAAGCGTTGGCCCGCGCCCAACTGCTTCTAGATTACCCTCCAGCGCCAGACAAGATCGACAACTGGAGGGCCACCATCCAGAGCCTCATCGGCTTCGCCAACGGCGACAAGCCCCGGCAACCGAGCACGTCGAAGCCCCGGCAAGACGCCCAGGCGCAAGTCGACGGCGACAAGACCGGTGGGGGTGCCACCACCGTGCACTCCCCGCCCCGAAGGCCAAGATCGCCGACTCGCCGGGCTAACCTCGACACCGACTCCACCGCGTCGTCGGACCCGCGAGCTCGTCGCGATCAGCGCCAAGTTCTCCAAGAACAACGACAAGAAGACGCTCGTACTCGCATCGAGCGTCGAAGAGAAGCACGACGTCAGTCAGACCAGCGCGCTGGGCCCGCTGTTGATATGCATGCACCAGGGGAACCAGGCGACTTGCCGTACGCGGTAGGTTGCCCTGCGTTCACTCGTGAGCTGCGGCAGGTCCAGTGGCCCAGTACCAAGAACTTCAAGCCAGATGTACCCGAGAAGTACGATGGCAGGATACATCCGTCAGAGTTCCTTAGCATCTACACCATCGCGGTGCAAGTTGCCGGGGGGCACGACGAGAAGATCCTCGTCAACTACTTCTCGCTGGTGCTCAAGCCCAATGTCAGATCCTGGCTCATGCACTTGCCGGACAACTCCATCTCTTCATGGGCAGATTTGTGCCATCAGTTTGTCAGCGCCTTAACAGGCGGCCACAAGCCTCATGGCCAGGAGAGCGATCTTCATCTGCTCGCCCAGAAAGAGGGAGAACCCCTGCGCAAGTACATTCAAAGGTTCAATCAAGTGCAACGCAACATCCCAGACGTCCACCCTGCCGCGGTTATCAACGCATTCCATCAGAACGTGCATAACCGCAGGATGAGGGAGGAGATGGCGATGTGCAAAATCAGATATGTCAGCGAGCTATATGCTCTGGCCGACAAATGTGCACGTGCTGAGGAGGGGAGGAAACTCCCCGGAGAGAACGCAGGAGCAGAAGGATCTGACAGTGAGGACGCCGCCCCGGCAAAGAAGAACCGGAGGCGGAATAACAGAAAAAGGAAAGCTAAGGATGTGCTAGTTGTCGAGCAGTCCGGCAACGGAGGTGGCGCCGAGAAGGCCAAAGCTGGTGACTCCAGCGAGGCTGTGGTGGCCGCCGACAAGCAGGACGGCTCCGGCAAGCAGTACTGCAAGATCCACCGCACCAAGGGCCATGATCTCCAGACTTGCAAGAAGGTTGAGCAGCTTGTTGAGCTACAGAAAGCTGAATACGAGCGGTGAGACAAGGAGAAGGCCCAGGAAGGTGGCCGAGGATCCGGCAAGAAGCGTCCCGACCGGGGAGGACGCCGCGGCAAGGCTAAGCAGCGGCAAGGAGACAGGCCTCCCCGCGGCCGCGACAAGGATGAAGACGAAGACGAAGATGAAGAGATGGATGAGGATGAGACCGACGAACGGGAGTTTCAGAAGGCAACAGAGGTTTTGTGCGTCGACGGTGGTGCTTCTCTGCATACTTCGCACTGCCAGCTCAAACAGTGGGTGCGTGAAGTTAATGCAGCAGAACCATCAGTCGAGTCGCGCAAGCCTCTGAAGTGGTCCAGCACGCCCATCATCTTTGATGTTGAGGATCACCCTGATCGCATAACTGCGGTCGGGTGCTTGCCGATGTTGGTTTCACCAACTATCCGCAACCTCAAAGTCACAAAGATGCTGGTTGACGGTGGGGCCGGCTTGAATCTGATCTCCTCCGCAGTGCTCAAGAAACTCCAGATCCCCGACGGCGAGCTTGAAGAGACTGGTACCTTTCAGGGAATCAACCCAGGAAGGAGCAAGCCGAAGGGGAAGATTACACTGCCAGTGACATTTGGCAGCGAGCTGAACTTCAGGACAGAGAAAGTTACCTTTGATGTCGCTGATTTCCCATTGCCCTACAATGGGATACTTGGCCGTCCAGCGCTCGCCAAGTTCATGGCAGCTTCTCACTGCGCCTACAACATGCTCAAGATGCCCGGTTCGATAAGTGTCATTTCTGTCCCTGGCGACAAGAAAAATGCCCTTATCTGTACCGACAAGATATACCGGGAAGCAGCAGCCGCAGCAGATCGCAAGACACTTGCCGCTAAAGCTCCCAGGGGAAAGAAGAAGACCAAGTCCGGCAAGAGCTCTGATGCCCACTCCGGCAAGCGCACCTCTTCGGAGTGCTGCGCTACCGTCGAGGACGCACCATCGAGCTCCACCGGCAAGTGCAAGAAGGCAAAGACAGCTTCACCAGAGACAAAGAAAGTGGCCGCCAAGGAGGACGGCACTGGTGGTACCTTCACCATCAGTGCCACGCTTGATCCTAAATAGGAAAGCGCGCTCGTTGCTTTCCTACGGGCGAATGTCGATGTGTTTGCATGGCAACCATCTGACATCCCCGGTGTTCCCAGGAAAGTAATTGAGCACCACCTTGCCGTCTGCCCTCACGCGCGGCCCGTCAAGCAGAGAGTTAGGAAGCAAGCAGTGGAGCGTCAAGAATTCATTGCCGAAGAGATCAAGAAGTTGGAAGCAGCAGGCCTTGTAAGAGGAGTGCTCCATCCGACGTGGCTGGCCAATCCTGTAGTCGTGCACAAGGCAAATGGAAAGTGGAGGCTTTGTATTGACTTCACTGATGTTAATAGAGCTTGTCCCAAAGATCCATTTCCCTTGCCGCGCATTGACCAGATTGTCGACTCCATGGCAGGATGTGATTTGCTTTCATTTCTTGATGCATACTCAGGATATCATCAGATCTTCATGGCAGAAGAGGATGAAGAGAAAACCGCATTCATTACTCCATGTGGCACGTACTGCTTTGTACGAATGCCTTTCGGACTAAAGAATGCTGGTTCAACATTTGCAAGAGTAGTCAGCCATGCTTTTGAGCCACAGTTGCACAGAAATGTAGAAGCTTACATGGATAACATAGTGGTCAAGAGCAAGGACAAAGCAACTTTGATCCAGGATTTGGACGAAACCTTTACAAATCTGCGCAAGATCAATCTCAAGTTGAACCCCGAGAAGTGTGTATTTGGAGTCCCCTCCGGCAAGCTTCTCGGGTTCTTTGTGTCTCAGCGGGGGATCGAAGCCAACCCCGACAAGATCAAGGCCATTGAGCAGATCGAAGCACCGAGGCGCGTCAAGGATGTACGAAGGCTTGCCGGCTGCGTAGCTGCTCTCAGCAGGTTCATCTCTAAGTCTGCTGAGCGCGCCCTGCCGTTTTTCAAAATTTTGAAAAGGGCAGGTCCAATGAAATGGACTCCTGAAGCGGAGGCTGCGCTGCAAGACTTGAAGAGATATCTGTCCTCTACTCCAATACTTGTCGCACCTAAGCCACAAGAGAAGTTGCTGCTATACCTAGCGGCAACCAATCAAGTGGTTAGTGCTGCGTTAGTAGCGGAAAGGGAGGCAGATGACGAGCCAGCAGCCGCGGCAAGCACATCCAGTGACAAGCAGGGGGCTTCCCCGACAAGCTCTGGTCCCGACAAGGATAGATCTGTGCAGACAGAGGAAGAGAAACAAAGGAAGATGGTGCAGCGCCCAGTTTATTTTGTCAGTTCCCTTCTCCAGGGGGCTAGGTCAAGGTACTCTGGAGTGCAGAAGTTGCTTTTTGGCCTTCTCATGGCCTCGAGGAAGCTGCACCATTACTTTCAAGCACATGAGATCACAGTTGTCACTCGCTTTCCGTTGAAGAGGATACTGCAGAATCCAGAAGCAACAGGTAGGATTGTCGAGTGGGCACTGGAATTGTCAAGCTTTGGCCTTAAGTTTGAGAGTACCTCAACTATCCAGAGCCGAGCATTGGCAGAATTCATAGCAGAATGGACGCCAACACCTGATGAAGAAACTCCAGAGACGAGCATCCCCGTCAAGGAAGCAAACAAGGAATGGGTCATGTACTTTGATGGTGCCTTCTCGCTGCAAGGCGCCGGTGCGGGCGTACTACTTGTCGCACCCACCGGAGAGCACCTCAAGTACGTGGTCCAGATGCACTTTCCCAAGGAGCAAGCGACAAACAATACTGCAGAGTATGAAGGCTTGCTTGCCGGACTCAGGATCGCGGCAGACCTTGGGATCAAGAGGCTTATTGTCAGGGGTGACTCGCAGCTTGTCGTCCGCCAAGTTAACAAGGATTATCAGAGTCCCTTGATGGAAGCCTACATCGATGAAGTGAGAAAACTAGAAGAGAATTTTGAAGGCCTGCAGATGGAACATGTTCCGAGAGCTCAGAACGACATTGCAGATGGCCTGTCAAAATGCGCCGCACTCAAGTTGCCTGTGGAACCAGGGATCTTTGTGCTGAAGTTGACTCAACCATCTGTAACACCATCAACTGGACAGAGCAAGAAGAGGAAGTTGATTTCTGGTGACTACTTTTCGGCTGAGCTCCCCGAAGCCGCCGCCAAGAAGGTCCCCAGGATCAACACCAAGAGTGCTGAGGAGCAGTCTGCTCCGACAAGCCCTAGGGTTTGTTTCGTTGAAGCAGACGTTCCCGACAAGTTTTGCTCCGGCAAGCTTGCCGGGGAACATCAAGCTCCGGCTGAATCGCAAATTCTTGCCGTGGAAGCAGATGTTCCCGCAGCGGCGTTTGCGCCTTTAGTCCTTGTCGTCGAGCCGCAAGCTCCGGCATGGGCACAGCCGATCGTCCGTTTCCTGCAAACAGGAGAACTTCCCGAAGAGCAAGAAGAAGCCGAGAGAGTAGCTCGGCAATCAAGTATGTACCGGTTTGTCGATGACATACTGTACAGAAGAAGATTCAACGGAGTGAAATTGAAGTGCATTTCCCGGGAAGAAGGACAGGAGCTGTTGGCGGAGATACATGGAGGCATATGTGGTCACCACATTGGCGCAAGAGCACTTGCCGGCAAAGCCTTCCGGCAAGGTTTCTTTTGGCCGACAGCCCTCCAGGATGCAACTGCACAAGTAACCAAGTGTGAAGCGTGCCAGTTCCACTCCAAGCAGATACACCAACCAGCTCAAGCTCTCCAAACAATCCCTTTATCCTGGCCATTTTCGGTCTGGGGGCTCGACATCCTCGGCCCCTTTCCCCGAGCTGTCGGGGGCTTCGAGTACTTGTACGTGGCGATCGACAAGTTCACGAAGTGGCCGGAAGTGGAAGCAGTGAGGAAGGTGACAGCACAATCAGCAGTCAAGTTCTTCAGGTCAATTGTTTGCCGTTTCGGAGTCCCTAACAGGATCATCACCGACAATGGCCCACAATTCACGAGCCGCACCTTCATGCAGTACATCCAAGATCTTGGCGCCAAGATCTACTTCGCTTCTGTTGCTCACCCGAGAAGCAACGGTCAAGCGGAGAGGGCAAACGCTGAAGTGCTGCGCGGGCTCAAGACCAGAACTTTCGACAGGCTGCACAGGTGTGGAAGAAATTGGATCGAGGAGCTGCCAGTGGTTCTTTGCTCAATCAGAACGACACCAAATCGAGCCACTGGCCAGACACCTTTTGCTCTAGTCTATGGAGCAGAAGCAGTTCTCCCCACGGAACTCGTATATGGATCACCTCGAGTGCTTGCTTATGATGAGCTTGAGCAAGAGCAGCTGCGGCAAGATGACGCGCTGCTCCTTGAGGAGGATCGTCTTCAGGCTGCTATACGAGCTGCTCGCTACCAGCAAGCTTTGCGCCGCTACCATAGCCGCAAAGTTAATGCCAGAAGTTTTGAGGAAGGCGACCTTGTTCTTCGGCGCGTTCAATCCGCCAAGAATTCCAACAAGTTGACGCCGAAGTGGGAAGGCCCTTATCGGGTAAAGCGAGTCACTAGGCCCGGCGCTGTCCGCCTTGAGACCGAAGATGGCTTTCCGGTGAGCAATTCCTGGAACATAGAGCATCTTCGTAAGTTTTACCCATAAGGCGCGGTTGCCGGAACCTGCTGTTCCGAGAACCACCTTTTGTACAAGCCTTGCCGCTGTTGCATGTAACCCTTTGTACAAAGCCGCGCGCAGATCCCGTGCATAAATAAAGTTCATGTGCTTCGCACATCTTGTCAAATTTCATGCACTTTTTCTTTTTTGCATGCTTTATCTGACACTTTGTGCAGCACTCGCCCCGGTAAGCAATAACGAACCTCAAGGTTCCATATTGTTATTTTCTCTTCTTTTTCTCAAAGAGAAGGTCCCTTCACCCACAAGTTCACCGGGGGGGAGGAGAGGATAAGAAGATAATGGTGTGGGCTAGGCGTCGTTCAAAGAATTATGGCCTTACCGGGACACAGACAACGAAGAGAAAAAACTAAGTCGCCAAAGTCTGAGCATGATCAGTTTTTAAATTTTTAAGTTATCTTCCTTGAACGACCATGCTTTGTATGGAAAACCTGTGCGCGGAGGAACCTCCTCATAGCTAGTTGCGCCCTTACTTTGTTTCGAGTCCGCTCAACAACTTAAGTGTGTTGCAACTAGTTGCGGCAAGGTTTCTTGCCGGAGCTGGCACCGCCAGCAGGCTGCTGATGTTCCGCACTCAGCGCTCGCGGCAAGCGTGCCTGCGCCGGCAAGCTCCCTAAAAGCGTAGGGTAAAAACATGCAAAGAAAGGAATCAAGTAAAGGAAATAACATAACAAGCATTGCCAAGAATAAAGTTATATTACAAAAGTAACTTGTTGCGGCACTGACTGAATTGTTCTCATAACTTAAATATCAGCGACAAGGGAAGGAGAAGAAGGGTGGCCTAATCCACGCGCTCGCCGTCGATCCTCCTGACTTCATTCACCTTGTCCACGATGGGTGCGACAATGGCTTTGAGCACTTCAAGATCAGCACCCGCCGGCAGCTTCTTGAGGACGCGGGTGAGGTCGAGGCCCGGATTGCGGAAGAGTATCTTCACCAACACTTTCTCCAAGACCTTGGCACAGATGCGCGTGACTCATCAGCCAGCTTCTTTGGGATCCTTTCCCGGAGTTGCTGGAGGGCCGTCGCCACACCCTGGAAGAAAAGAGTAAGCTTGGCACTGGGCTGGAGGTTCTCGTCGGAGGAGTACCCGAAGCCCGCCAAGTCCAGTTGCGCCAGCTCATCATCGATGACTGCGGCAATGTTGACGAGGCCTTCCGTCCAGAGCTCCACCGTGGCCCTGAACGTGTTTTGAGTCTCGGCGGCCCTCGTTAGCAGCTCCTCATTGGCCTTGATCTCCTTCTTCAAATCCTCCTCTCGCTTATTGGCACCGCCTAGCGTCTCCGTCAGTGTGGCCAACTTCAGCTCGAGATCAGCATTTGAGTTCATGCCGGCATTCAGTTCCTTGCCCTTGTCGGCGAGTTGGACTTGCAAATCACCATGAGCGAGGGCATCCTTCTCGCGTTCACGCTGGAGTGCGGCAAGCTCCTCATCCTTCCCTTTCAGATCAGCCTCCAGCTGCATCATCTTCACCTCTAATTCCTTCTTGGCGGCCTCGGCAACTGCAGCAGCGTCCTTCGCTTCCTTGAGCGCCCCGCCAAGTGATTGCTCGCGTGCGACGAGCTCCTCCTCGTAGCTGTCCAGATTGACTTTCCGCTGTGTCAGTTCACCTTCCCGGGTGGACAGCTCTTTAGCGGCAAGCCTCTGCTGCTCCTCGGCTTCAGCCTTCTCAAGAATGAACGCCTTCTTCGCCTCGACAAGCTGCGCCCTCTCCTCCGCAATAGACCGGAGGGCCTCTTGGTTGCAGCTCTGGAGATCCTCCGCATGCCTCTCTATGTCAACTCTCGCTTGCGCGATAAGCGCTTCCCGGGACTCCAGCTTCGCTTGCCGGGAACGGTAGAGTGACACCAACTTCCGGAGCAGCTGCTCCTCTTCAGACTCGCCGCTGCTGCTGCTTGGCGCGTCAACCACCGTCAGCCCAGCAGAGGCGAGTACTTCTCTGTCAAAAGCCTCTCCCTCGACCAGCGCCCTGGAGCTTGACGCCCAGGGGAGCCTGATGAAGATACCTTCGCCGGCCTTCAAGTAGGCGCCAGGCTGGGGCTCTTCGGGGCCTGGCGCTGTGTCAGCGGCAGAGGGGTCGGCGGTCGGCGTAGCTCCTTGCACTCCTGCGGCCCCCGGGTCGTCAGTACACTCGCTGGATCCCTCGCCAGCTCCAGCACCGGCAGCCTTGGCGGCCTCTTCGTCGGCAGGGTCATCAGCGCCGGCCTCCTCTTCAGTAGCAGCGGCATCGTCAGTATCGCCACGCAAGTTCTCCTCGCCGGTGGCCTCGGTCTCCATTGGCTCCGTGGAGGGAGGATCTGAAGGCAGGAAGAGGAGGGGGGAAAAGTCAAGCAAATATCCAAAAAAAGAAGAAGAAAGAAGACCAAAGGAAGAAGAACCCAACGGAAAATTTCCGACAAGGAGGGTTACCTGTGCTGGGCTTTGTGACCATGGACTCCACCACCGAAGGTTCGCTGGTTCCACCCCTTGCCGGGGACCTCTCCCTTGCCGGAGAGCACTCCCTTGTCGGAGAAGCGCCCCTTGGCGGCGTAGTTGAGGCAGATTGCACCTCCGGAGCGGCTTCTGGTTGCTCCTGATGGGCCTGATCTGCTCCTACACAAGCAAGTCAACAATCAAGATATCAGCAAGGTGAAAGCACCCATGCGCGCCCCACAACAGGAAGTGAACAAGTACTTATGCTGGGGGCTGCGCATGGGAAACGAACACCTATGGGGCAGGGCCCCTTTCGGTCCGGCAAGGGAGCGGAGGGCGCACGAAGAGCAGATCGAGGCGAAGCACGCGAGGGATTTTACACAACTTCGGAGCTCTCCCGAGAGATAATACTCGAGGGAGTGAGCGTTTGGTAGTTTCGAATGAGTCGAACCCTTTCTACGTTGCGCATGGGCCTCCTTTTATAGGCTAAAGGGGTCACCGACAGGTGGCAACACAGAGAAGGGTATAAAAGTAAAAAGAGGGGTTGGTACAACCGCTATCTACAGTGTAGCCTACCTAACTCTGACGGCAGGGGACAAGCGCATTTAATGCCCGTCCGCCTTGCCCAACAGTGTAGAGAAGCGACCGTTAGGGGCGCCATCGCCTGCCACGATGGCCTTCTCATCATCTCCACTCGCCACCTCGCACCGCTTGGCTGCACAGCTCCCCGCCACGTGTGCCTGGAACGATCCTGTGGCGACACGTCGTCGGGTGCACTGGAGCGTGGGCGCAAAGTGGTGGCTTCGCCGCGGCAAGCGCCTTGCCGCGGTCGTTGCCTTGCCGCACCCGAGAGCTTGTCGCTCGTCGGGCCCTGCCGGGACGCACGACGCGTCGCGGCAAGTTCTTCGCAGTGCCCTTGTTGGCCTTCCCGGCAAGCTCCTCTTGCCGGGGCCTTGTCCTTCCCGGCGAGCTACTCTTGCCGGAGTCTTGTCTTCTCAGTCGAAAACACTTTGTTCTTGAATGGCATCAATATGAGCTGCGGAGGATCTTGGCGGATGCCCGGCAAGCCCTGCCACTGGGTGCTGCGACTGCCCGTGCACAAGTTCGGGGTACTAAGGTACCCCTACTTTAGTACACCGACAGGAGCCCCCGGGCCTGGGCCACACACAGTGCCGAGCGCTGTTGGGCCAGGCCCAGAACAGGGCACGGGCACTCGCGGCCTGGGTCCAAACCAAATCTAACTCCGTATCCACCGCGCCCTCCCGTAACGGCACGCGTCAAACGCGGCGTCGTGGGAGAGATCGTGGGCAGTTCTTTAATCAAGAAAGGCGTAACATTCGCCTCTCCTCTTTGTAAGCAGGGGAAACAGGGGCCGTTCCCCCACCTTCGCCACTTGCGGTTTCTTCCTCAGAAAGCTCTGCCGCTCCCCTCCGCTTCCCAAGCCGAAAGAAAGCAGCGCTCCGCCCTCGCCGCCGCCGTCGCCGCCGTCGCCGCCAACCTCCTCCACCACTTCCGCCATGGCTCCGAAGACCGGAAAGAGTACGAAGTCGGCCGACGCGCTGCGGCTTGAGGCGCTGCGCAAGGAGCGTGCACTTCCCCCCCCCCCCCCCCGAGCTCACCCCGAAGGCGCTGCGGGAGGAGTTCTATCTCTTCTGGTCGACGGAGACGCGGGCGCATCCGTGCATGCAGGTACTATCCGCCGAAGCTTCTACTTCGAAAAGTGTCCAAGAGGATACTATTTCTTCCCTCTGTTCTTCTATTGCGGGCTTTGCCCACCTTTTTCCGATTTCTTCTGTGATATCATGAATACCTACGGGTTTCATCTCCTTGACTTCACCCCCCGTTCTGACAATGGCGGTTTTCGCACACCTCTGCGAGAACTTCGTTGGGATCCACCCAAATGTCGCCCTCTTTCGCCACTACTTCATGCCCCGGGCCGAGAAGGGAGAGCCCTTAGCTGGCGGGATTGCTTGGATCTCGAGGGTCGGCATGAATGAGGTTTATCTGGAGGGCGAGCTCCGCAGCAAGTGGGATGAGTGGAGGGCGGAGTGGTGCTGGATTGTTGACGTGGATCCGCAGCCATTCACCAGCCTGCGTCAAGCCCGAGTAGTGCGCGGCGGCGACTGGAGCGCTCTGGCGGTGGACGACGCCAGATTGAAGATCGCCACCACACGGATTCTGTGGCTCAGGCTTGCCGGGCTTACTGTAGGGGCTGTTGGCGCGGACTTTCTCTGCCGCCGCATTGCTCCTCTGCAGGAGAGGAGGAGGCCCGCCTGGCTGTTCGGGGGCCCGGCAGATATCATGAGGCTGTGTCCAGGCCTCTATTTCAATTTCACAGTTTTGGAGTTGGACGGGATGCTCAAGGAGTTGTTCAAGCATGACCCCAACCATCCGGAGTGGTTCAGGCTGCCGCAGGGCGTCGTGCTATTGTGCAATAACTCCCAGCTCGATCACATCCGCGCAATGATGCCGGAGTGCGACTCGCATGGGATTATCCCAACGTGGCAGGAGCCTGCCGACGATGTCGTGCAGAATTTCTTCGACAACTTGGTGGAGGTGGCGGTCCGCGCCGACGATCAGAAGCTCCTCACCCGCGACACCACTGACGACGAGATGCGATACATCGCCACCAGGGCGGAAGAGTTGGCGGCAGCCGCCGCCGTGGGCGAGTTTGGTTTTACGTTGGAGGAGGCGGAGGCGGCCGAGGCGGCAAGCCTTGCCGACCGGGAGGACCTTGGCGGGGAGGTCGTTGGCGAACGGGAGCCCGAAGCCGAAGCGAGCGAGCCTGCCGGAGGCGCAAGTGGCCAACCATCTTCGAGCAACTTGCCGCAGACGGGGTCCTCAGTGCAGCCCCCAGCTCAACCAAGAAGGCGCCTCCGCAAGACTGGAGACACAGCAGGGCGGCGGGCAGGCCAACAGCCGCAGCGCCGCGGGACACGCTCTACCCCGACAAGCACCGTTGCCGCGGGAGCGTCTCATGCCGTGCCGGCGACTGGAGCGGGATCTTCTCGGGCCGCTACCCCTGATCCTGCCGCAGCTCCCGCCAAGCGCCCAAGGGAGCCTACTCCTCCATCTCGTCGCGCTGAGAGGGTGCTGGACTTCGACCTCTCCGCGCTGAGCTCTAACGAGGAGGAAGAAGAAGAAGAGGAGTAAGACTTTCTTCTTGTTGTACTTGTGTTTATTCGACTTTCGCTATTTCTTGTCTTTGTATCTGATCCGCTTCCCTCTGAACCTCATTCCATTCCAGGACTCTGGCCGAGAGAGCGGCGAAGAGGGCCAAGGTCCCCGTGGTTGTCATCGAGGACGATCCCGCTGTGATGGCAGAGGACACGTCCGAGACTACCTTGACGGACCCGGCACCTTCTCCTCGAAGCAGCCCCATTGAAACGAACACCTATGGGGCAGGGCCCCTTTCAGTCCAGCAAGGGAGCGGAGGGCGCACGAAGAGCAGATCGAGGCGAAGCACGCGGGGGATTTTACCCAGCTTCGGAGCTCTCCGGAGAGATAATACTCCTACTGCTGCTTTGTGTTTGTATTGTGTTCTTGCTCGAGGGAGTGAGCGTTTGGTAGTTTCAAATGAGTCGAACCCCTTCTACGTTGCGCATGGGCCTCCTTTTATAGGCTAAAGGGGTCACCGACAGGTGGCAACACAGAGAAGGGTATAAAAGTAAAAAGAGGGGTTGGTACAACCGCTATCTACAGTGTAGCCTACCTAACTCTCACGGCAGGGGACAAGCGCATTTAATGCCCGTCCGCCTCGCCCAATAGTGCAGAGAAGCGACCGTTAGGGGCGCCATCGCCTGCCACAATGGCCTTCTCGTCATCTCCACTCGCCACCTTGCACCGCTTGGCTGCACAGCTCCCCGCCACGTGTGCCTGGAATGATCCTGTGGCGACACGTCATCAGATGCGCTGGAGCGTGGGTGCAGAGTGGTGGCTTCGCCGTGACAGGCGCCTTGCCGCGGTCGTTGCCTTGCCGCACCCGAGAGCTTGTCGCTCGTCGGGCCCTGCCAGGACGCACGGCACGTCGCGACAAGTTCTTCGCAGTGCCTTGGTTGGCCTTCCCGGCAAGCTCCTCTTGCCGGGGCCTTGTCCTTCTCGGCGAGCTACTCTTGCCGGAGTCTTGTCTTCTCAGTCGAAAACACTTTGTTCTTGAATGGCATCAATATGAGCTGCGGAGGATCTTGGCGGACGCCCGGCAAGCCCTGCCACTGGGTGCTGCGACTGCCCGTGCACAAGTTCGGGGTACTAAGG
Source organism: Triticum timopheevii (assembly GCA_963921465.1). NCBI lineage: Eukaryota > Viridiplantae > Streptophyta > Magnoliopsida > Poales > Poaceae > Triticum > Triticum timopheevii. The sequence goes on from OY997266.1 coordinate 245,946,632, forward strand.
TACCCCTACTTTAGTACACCGACACGGACCACAAGAGTAATAGATATCGATGAATGAATGCACGCCTACTCTTGACTATCAATTGACAGACGAGGTCAGAGGAGAACTGAAAAGGGACAACTCAAAGAACATATGATTTTCTGAGTTGTGGATGCATAGATTAGTATGTCGAACCAAATTCAACATATCTCTTCCGGATAACCCATGCAGAAAAGGTAGAACTGGCAGAGTAGCAACATAGAATGGAGAACTCATCGAGAGCACCCCTGTTGTGATCTTTTGATCCAACAAACTTCTGCCATAAGTGGTTCATAGTATTTGGAAGAAGGAAATACCACAGACCTCAAGGACTAAGGCAAAGGTTACTAATAACCTAAAGGATCTAGCAAACACTATCAACAGGAGGTCAGTGGAGTGAGTCTCGGGTTCAAGAACCCAGGAATAGAATGCCTACTAACTAAGTGGCATCACAGGATGCTTTCGAGAGTGATGGCCAGAATCATCACACTAGAAATGCAAAACATGGCTAGATTACTAGTGATCCTCTAAGACACCTAGGGTCATAATAATAACTCCAACATATATATTGAGGCAATAGAGCACCTCAACTCAGCAATTAGTGTGATTAACTTGGCCTAGAGGAGCATTGAAACCAGAGGGAAAGGATTTTGCAAATGCTTCACATTGTTTAGAAACCTGGGACGACTCGGACAGCATAACGGCTATAAATGCTCAAAAAGATTTGAGACATGCTACTAAAATGGTGGCATAACCACTCGATCATCACAATATCAAGATTCTGAGGCCAGCTATGAACATACAGATTATGGTAGGAACTAAACTGAAGCTTAGAACCATCAACCCTATAAGTCTACGGATTAGTAACACGTGATCCTGATAGAAAGAAGAGAAAGCCTAGTTCCTTAACCCCATAGGAAAGATAAGATGACTCAGATCAGAAGGGCATGAGGTAAAGAAGTAAAAAGAGCCTCACGTTCCATCCCACAATCAATTCCCTTATATAACTAAAGAATTTTTAGACTCAACTTCGACCAGTTTGGCTTGGTAATCCTATAGGCAGTCAGGCTCTGATACCAAAGTTGTCAGGACCCCGATCCTAAGTCACACCGATCTAGCATGTAACACATCATATCACTTTGCGGCCTCACGCACAGTATTCCCACGGGTGCCACCTTACCTGGCCCGGGATCATTTGTGCCTTTTGGCTCATGTATATGATAGTGCCGCTAGCATCCATATGACAAAGAACCTGGGCTGACATGACTAGTCGTGAACTCAAAGTGGCACTAACTTACAGGGACAGGCATACATGACCCAGTGACGAACGTGTCGATCATCAGTGGGTGAGGCCGGGCTGTAGCAACTGGGCTATCAGGAATCCGGTATACCGGGCTGTAGCAGGCTAATGGGACTTCGATAAACACCGCGTGACATTTCCACGAAGGGACAGACACAAGAACGAAGAAGGACACATGTCGGCCAGCCTAAGTGTTCTGGAGCAGTAGCAAGCTACCAGGGCTTAGTGGAAGCACTATGAGACATTTCTTGGTAAGAGAGGCTACCAAGGATAAACAACTAGGTTGTCAGATCCCACACATACCAAGCATTTCAATATCATACACACAATATGCTTGATATGTGCAAATACAACATGGCATCACAACATGACTCTACAACTCAAGTATTTTATTCAATAGGCTCCGAGGAGCGAGATATTTCAAACATGAGTCTCTCGACCCAGCATTCAGAGCATAAAAGTCAAAACACAAGCGGAAGCTTAACATGTCTGAGTACAGACAACTATAATGAAACAGGCTGAGAATCCTGACTATCTACCAGATCCTGCCGAGGGCACAAGATCGTAGCTGAGGTAACAAGCTAAACGTTGAAGTCCGCACGGGACTACTAGTGAGACTGAAGTCTCTCTGCAAAACATAAAATAGGCAAACGTGAGTACAAATGTACCCAGCAAGACTTACATCAGAACTATCTACATATGCATCATTATCAACAAAGGGGGTGGTGGAGTTGAACTGCAGCAAGCCAGCTTTGACTCGGTGGCTATCCTGAACTACGACTGCAAGTAACTCTTTTGAAGTGGCGCACACGAGTCCACATATTCACCGTATCAATACACTACTATGGATCCGCTCCCGTCTCCCTACGAGAACGCCATCCATAGCACTCACGCTTATCTTGCGCATTTTAAAGTATCCACTTTCACTTGTCTATGAACTGTTATAGGCAACCCAGAAGTCCTTTACCCTGGATGCAGCTATTCGAATAGATGATGTAAACCCTGCAGTGGTGTACTTCTTCATACATGTTTCCACCAATTAGCAGCTGCACACGACATGTGCTCGGCAGACTTCAAGCAAAAGCCGACGTGGGTGTAGACCACGACCTACCTAAACACTCAAGTCTCTAGTCCAGGTTTATCACCTATTCAGGTTCCATCCGCAGGGAGTCCGGCCGAAGTTTCCACATACGGCCTTGAACGATGTGTGCAGGGTTCGTGAGACACCAAACGTGAGCCCGGTACACCGTGCCACGTGCCTACCGCATCACAGCCCACCCTTCGGGTCAGCGCTGCGCAAGTCCTCCAGCATACTACAAACACCAGAAACTACTTGCAACTCCTGGACAGAGGACAAGGGTGATTAAGAAGTCGAGCGGGGTCATATTTTAGGGCCCAATGCATGGTAGTAGCTGTTTCATGGATCACAAACACAGAACTCAGTTCCTGAGGACGGCTTCAATGAGACAACCCACCATGTACTCCTACATGGCCTCTCACCGATACCTTTACCAAATCGTGTTCACACACTTAGCTCTCAATAGTAGGACACGTTCACACACCTCCGATTTATCCCCGATGAATCAAACCTGACACAACTCTAAGCAATAGAAGGCACGACAAACAAGCATGAATGAGTAGGCACATCAGGGCTCAAACAACTCCTACTCATGCTAGTGGGTTTCATCTATTTACTGTGGCAATGACAGGTCATGCAGAGGATAAGGGGTTCAACTACCGTAGCAAGTAACAGATAAATCGTTGTTGTCCTACTGCAGTAAAAGAGAGCAGGAGCGAGAGAGTGGGATTGTATCGGAATGAACAAGAGGGTTTTGCTTGCTTGACAAAGTGGTAGTGGGATACTACCCTTCAGTTGGATACTCGTGAATATCCTCGGAGACAGAACCTACCACGAAGAACACATCGACACACAATCATACATGACAATATGCAACATTATGATGCATGCAAATGACATGGCAAAATGAGTGTGTTTGGCTAATGCAACTTAAAACAGATTGGTTTGAGTTCATTTGAATCAAGGATTCAAATGCAAACCCAAAATAAGAGGTCATATTAGTGCATTAACTTGTTTCACCTAAACAGCAAGGTTAGGTTGCTCTAACATGCATGAAAATGGTACATATGGATAGATTGGATTTTTCTGATCATTTTTCATATAGAAATTATTTAATTTGGAGTTACGGTTGAATTTCCATGAATTTTAGAAGTTTATGTCATTTTTTGAAATTTATAAATCATTTCTGATTTATTTTAATTCCAGAAAATGTTTACTACGTCAGCATTAGGTCATGCTGACCTCAGCAGGTCAACAGGGCTGCCCCGGGTCAAACCTGACCAGTGGGTCCCACTGGTCAGTGTCACGGTGCTAGCTAGAGTCACTGATGTGTGGGCCAAGTCAACGGCCACGTCAGCTTGGTCAAAGCTGACACGTGTGGCCGCTCTGTATTAGTTAATCCTAAGCAGAAATAAAACTGGGTTAATTAGGGCGTGGGGCCTAGGTGTCAGTGAGCTAGGAGGGTTAACTAACTGCGTCATTAGCAGTGACTAATCTACCATGTCACCAGATTAACTCCGGCGACCGGAGCACGGCGGCAATGCCCGTCCGGCCAACTCTGGCGTTGGGAGGACACGCGACTGGTCTTGTTGGAACGGCCACGACGCGGCGCGTCCAGCTCTGGCTGCAGCTGCGGCTGGGGTGGCCGATAGCGGCAACTGCGGCGACCAAGGCGGCGGCCGGAGCTCGGCCTCGAGCGGCTAGGGGCCTACGGTGCGGCTACGGACGAGCTACTAGGTGCGTTCGGCTCCTGGGAGCGAGGTGAGGAAGATGACGCGCTCTGGCGCAAGCTGCAGCGTCCATAGCGGCAGCGGCGACAAGGTCAGCGGCGGCCGAAGTTCGGCCGCGACGGAGCTATGGCCTAGAGCTCGCAAACGTGAGGGGAAAGAGAGGGGTTCTGCATGGAGGCTCACAGTGCATCGCATGGAGGGGTCGGCAGCTCGGGGGAGGCTCTGAAGAAGACGGAGTGGCGACGGCGATCGCCAGAGTCCGAGGAAGAAGACGGAGCCGATGGTGGCATTGTAGGGGCTCCCGCGGGGCCTGGCTCGGTGAGGAGGAAGAGGGGGTCGAGGCAGAGCCTCTGAGCGCATCGGCGAGGCGAGGCAGTGGCTGTGGCCGCGGCGGTGCTCTTCGGCAGTGACAGCTGCGCTCGGTTGCGTGGGAGGAAGAGAGCCAGGGAAGGAGATGGGGACGAGGGAGTGAGCGGGAGGGTTCCAGAGGGTGCGTGGCACCAGCAGCGAAGGCCAGGGCGTCGAGGGGAAGCGGCAAGCAGGAGGTGGCCGGGGCGCGTGGCCGCGCGCACGGGGCACACGCCCGGCGTCGTTCTGTCGCGAGGAAGATGACATGGGGAAGGCCAGTGCGCTGGGCCGCACAGGTGGGCTGCAAGCTGGGCCGGCCAGGTGGCTTTGTGGGCGCCAGGTAAGTTCCAGGTGAGCCTCTGTTCTTTTCCTATTTTTATTTCTCTTTCTATTTCTTCTGCAACTTGATGGCTTTATTAAAAATACTTATGCACACTCAAAAATCACCAAACTGCTCATGGCCACTGTTTGGAATATATCCAACATGGAACATTTCAGTTTAGGATTATTTGGACATTTTAAATATTTTATAGTATTTTAATGCCCAAATTCAAATAGAGTATGATTTAATTCAGAGCCCAAATATGTCATGGAAAAATGTGCATCACCTCTGGCTACTGTTTACAGTATTTCCCATAAATGATGAACATTTTTGAAAGCCATTGGGACTTACTGAAAATATTTTAGGTGAACCTAGTGAATTCCTTTAATGCTAGGGTTTGGACAATCCCCATTTCAAGTTTCTGTAAAAAGTAAACATGATGCAACACCAAAGACTAGCACTAGTGCATTGCTAGAAGCTAGGGATGTGACACCTGCGGTACTACCGCGAGGGACCGCGGTACTACCGCTGGCTTGGCAGAGGCCAGGAGTAGACCTGTTGTGCAGAGACAGGGAGCGGTAGAACTGCTGGCGCGGTACTACCGCGCCCCCTTGCGGTACTACCGCAAGGCAGGGATAGTCAAGCCAGAGAAGGCACAGACATAAAAATTACATCCATGACTACTTCCGCTGAGTTTAGGACCATGCAAAAATCTGACACGGTACTACCGCACGACAAGTGCGGTACTATCGTGTAGGGTGCGGATGTAAAAAATTACATCCGCCCCTACTTTCGTTCATGCCGCTGTGCCTGGCCAGGGCTTACGGTACTACCGCGCCGAGAGCGCGGTACTACCGTGTTGGGCGCGGATGTAAAAAATTACATTCACGCCTACTACCGCTCGGGCAGCAGCACCTGACCTGAAACCTACGGTACTACCGCTCCTGTGGAGCGGTACTACCGTGGGCACTTGCGGTACTACCGCGCAGGATACCGGTACTACCGCAAGGGCATGCAGTAGTACCTCTCAGGGGAGCAGTACTACCGCCTACCTCAGAACAGCAACATTAGGAGTCCTTCATTTTGCCTAGACATGGAAAGACGGAGGATGCTCCAAAGAGCCAAAGGAAAGGCGGTGCAAAAAGGAACAAATGTGTACGTGAGATTCCACTCGAACCTTTCCAACGCGGACCCCCTCTTAATAGTACAGCTTTCCTACGACTCAAATCCACCGAAAAGAAACAAAGAGAAACGCCATCTTCAATAGTCTTTGAGGGGCACCAAATCGTCTTGTGTTTAGACATGATATATCTGAAATGCTCAAAGCACATGATTAGTCCGCAAAAGCATTGTCATCAATCACCAAAACTACTAAGGGATAAATATGCCCTTACAATCTCCCTCTTTTTGGTGGATTGATGACAATGCGGGATTTGCACACAGGGATATAAAATGAGGCGACGGCAAACCCACAATCTATAAAATATAGAAGGGATCCCCCTAGTTGTGTGCACTCTAGAGATGTGCTTTGGACTGCACTGCACACATACTAGGATCAACACTCCCCCTATATTTTATAGACAAGGCATCTCTTGCAACAATATAACTAACACTAAGCAAGTAGGCAAGATGATGGATATGACTAAGTAACAATGACAAAAGATACGATAGAGTGCATATGTCTTACACCATATGATAGATAACTTAGTCTCACAAGCACAAACCAAATCAAAGCAAACAAGGTTGAACAGACTGAAAGCAAAGCGACAAAGCAAAACACACGACACAAGACTCGCAAATCCTACATTCTCTCCCCCTTTGGCATCGAGACACCAAAAAGGCAAAGAGGACACCTACGACACAGGTGGTAGCTCAGGCTGAAAATGACTCCTCGTCTGACTCGGCAGCGGGAAAGGCTCCTCCTCTGACTTCGTCCACTGATACCCCTTCTTGGCAATCTAGGCAGCCTCCGGAGTGATGGCTTTCTCTAAGCCACCGGTGATAATCTCGCCAAAGGTCCTCAATATCTTCTTATCATGCTGGCGGCTCTTCTTGGAGTCAACATGGGCCCTGTACTGTCCCTTGGTCTGCATGCAGAACAACTTCTTCATCTACGCCTTCAGCTTCTTGATACGTCTCCAACGTATCTATAATTTTTGATTGTTCCATGCTATTATATTACCCCTTTTGGATGTTTATGGGCTTTATTTTACACGTTTATATCATTTTTGGGACTAACCTACTAACCGGAGGCCTAGCCCGTATTGCTGTTTTTTTGCCTATTTCAGTATTTCGAAGAAAAGGAATATCAAATGGAGTCCAAACGGAATGAAACCTTCGGGAGCGTGATTTTTGGAACGAACGTAATCCAGACGACTTGGAGTGTAAGTAAAGAAGCAGCCGAGGTTCCCACGAGATAGGAGGACGCCCCCACCTATAGGGCGCCCCCTGTCTCGTGGGCCCCTCGGGCGTCCACCGACGTACTTCTTCCTCCTATATAAGCTTACGTACCTCGAAAACATCCAGGGAGCAAACGAAACACAATTTCCACCACCGTAACCTTCTGTATCCGGGAGATCCCATATTGGAGCCTTCGTCGGCGTTTTGCCGGAGGGGGAATCGACCATGGAGGGCTTCTACATCAACACCATAGCCCCTCCTATGAGTTGTGAGTAGTTTACCACAGACCTTCGGGTCCATAGTTATTAGCTAGATGGCTTCTTCTCTCTTTTTGGATCTCAATACAATGTTCTCCCCCTCTCTTGTGGAGATCTATTCGATGTAAACTCTTTTTGCGGTGTGTTTGTCGAGATCCGATGAATTGTGGGTTTATGATCAAGTTTACCTATGAATAATACTTGAATCTTCTCTGAATTCTTTTATGTATGATTGAGTTATCTTTGCAAGTCTCTTCGAATTATCAGTTTGGTTTGGCCTACTAGATTGATCTTTCTTGCCATGGGAGAAGTGCTTAGCTTTGGGTTCAATCTTGCGGTGTCCTTACCCAGTGACAGAAAGGGTTGCAAGGCACGTATTGTATTGTTTCCATCGAGGATAACAAGATGGGGTTTATATAATATTGCTTGAGTTTATCCCTCTACATCATGTCATCTTGCTTAAAGCGTTACTTTGTTCTTATGAACTTAATACTCTAGATGCAGGCAAGAGTCGGTCGATGTGTGGAGTAATAGTAGTAGATGCAGGCAGGAGTCGGTCTACTTGTTGTGGACGTGATGCCTATATACATGATCATGCCTAAATAATCTCATAATTATTCGCTTTTCTATCAATTGCTTGATAGTAATTTGTTCACCCACCGTAATACTTATGCTATCTTGAGAGAAGCCACTAGTGAAACCTATGGCCCCCGGGTCTATCTCTTATCATATTTGCTTCCAATCTACTTTTATTTGCATCTTTACTTTTTGCATCTATATTATAAAATACCAAAAATATATTTACCTTATCATACTATCTCTATTAGATCTCACTTTCGCAAGTGGCCGTGAAGGGATTGACAACCCCTTTATTGCGTTGGTTGCGAGTTCTTTGTTTGTTTGTGTAGGTGCGTGGGACTTTTGAGGAGCCTCTTACTGGATTGATACCTTGGTTCTCAAAAACTGAGGGAAATACTTACGCTATTATTGCTGCATCATCCTTTCCTCTTCAAGGAAAACCAACGCAAGCTCAAGACGTAGCAAGAAGGATTTCTGGCGCCGTTGCAGGGGAGGTCTTCGCTCAAGTCAAGACATACCAAGTACCCATCACAAACTCATCTCCCTCGCATTTACATTATTTGCCATTTGCCTCTCGTTTTCCTCTCCCCTACTTCACCTTTGCCGTTTTATTCGCCCTCTCTTTCCCAATCCCCTCCTCTCTTTTTCGTTTGCCTTTTTCTGTTTGCTTGTGTGCATGTTTGTCCTTATGGCTTTGCCTAAGGGTTCTGACCACCTTCTCAGGAGGTTGGAAGAGATTGAATCAAATATTAGAAGCTTTATGAATTTGCAATTTGAGCATAATAATTTCTTTAGAAAAGAGCTTAAGGAACAAAAAGGTTTTTTGGGTTTTAGGAACAAAGAGCTTGATGATATGAATAAAGAATTTTATGGTGTTAATGCTCAAATTACCCGGCTTGAAAATGCTCTAGCCAAAATTTCTGATAAGGAGGCCACCTTAGTCAATAAGATGGCCGCCAAACCAGAAAAGTTAGATGAAAATAATGATGAAGAGCTTAAAGTTATTGATGCGTCTCCTGTTAGATCTATGTTTTGCAATATGAATTTTGATAACTATGGGACTGATGATGAGTCAACTTTGCCTAGAAGGCGTCCCAAGAATTCGGAGTTTTTAGGTCTTGATGCTAAATTTGGTAAAAGTGGGATTGGAGAGGTCACAACTTTAAATAGCATTGAACCCACTATCTCGGATTTCAAGGATTTTGATTATGATAATTGTTCTTTATAAGGTTATATTTCCTTGTTGCAATCCATTGTTAATTCTCCTCATGCTTATAGTCAAAATAAAGCTTTAACCAAACATATCGTTGATGCCTTGATGCAATCTTATGATGAAAAACTTAATTTGGAAGTTTCTATACCTAGAAAACTTAATGATGAGTGGAACCTACTATAAAGATTAGAATTAAAGATCATGAGTGTTTTGCTTTGTGTGATTTGGGTGCTAGTGTTTCCACGATTCCGAAAACTTTATGTGATATTCTAGGTTTCCATGATCTTGATGATTGCTCTTTAAGCTTGCACCTTGCGGATTCCACCATTAAAAAGCCAATGGGGAGGATTAATGATGTTCTCATTGTTGCAAATAGAAATTTGGTGCCCGTAGATTTTATCGTTCTTGATATAGATTGCAATCTTTCTTGCCCTATTATTCTTGGTAGACCTTTCCTTAGAACGATTGGTGCGACTATTGATATGAAGGAAGGGAATATAGATTCCAATTTCCATTAAAGAAAGGCATGGAGCACTTTCCAAGAAAGAAAGTCAAATTACCTTATGAATCTATCATGCGGGCTACTTATGAATTTAGTGCCAAAGATGGCATTCGTTAGATCTATCTTTGCTTTTATGCCTAGCTAGGGGCGTTAAACGATAGCGCTAGTTGGGAGGCAACCCAATTTTCTTTATGTTTTTTGTTTTTGCTCCTGTTTAGTAATAAATCTTGCATCTACCTTCTGTTTAGATGTGTCTTTATCTTTAATTAGTGTTTGTGCCAAGTAGAACCAATAGGATAACCTATGATGATAGTTGATTTGATTCTGCTGAAAAATAGAAACTTTGCACACACGAATATAATTTTGTTAAATCACAGAAACGTGATTTTGTGTTGATTCTTTTTTCTGCTGATCAATAAACAAATTTTCCAGGACTTCCTAGTTTGGTAGGATTTTTAGAATTCCAGAAATTTGCGTTAGTTACGGATTGCTACAGACTGTTCTGTTTTTGACAGATTCTGTTTTTCGTGTGTTGTTTGCTTATTTTGATGCATCTATGGCTAGTAAAATAGTTTATAAACCATAGAGAAGTTGGAATAAAGTAGGTTTAACACCAAAATAAATAAAGAATGAGTTCATTACAGTACTTTATGTGGTGGTTTTGTTTTCTTTCACTAATGGAGCTTATAAGATTTCCTGTTGAGTTTTGTGTTGTGAAGTTTTCAAGTTTTGGGTAAAGCTTTTATGGACTATGGAATAAGGAGTGGCAAGAGCCTAATCTTGGGGATGCCAAAGGCACCCCAAGATATTCAAGGATAGCCAAAAGCCTAAGCTCGGGGATGCCCCAGGAAGGCATCCCCTCTTTCGTCTTCGTTCATTGGTAACTTTACTTGGAGCTATATTTTTATTCGCCACATGATATGTGTTTTGCTTGGAGCGTCTTGTATTATATTAGTCTTTGCTTTTGTAGTTTACCATAGTCATCCTTGTTGTACACACATTTGGGGAGAAGCCTACTTGATTAGAATTTGCTAGAATACTCTATGTGCTTCACTTATATCTTTTGAGCTCGATAGTTTTTGCTCTAGTGCTTCACTTATATCTTTTAGAGCACGGTGGTGTCTTAATTTTGAAGAAATTGCTAGTCTCTCATGCTTCACTTATATCTTTTTGAGAGTCTTTTATAACAGCATGGTATTTTCTATGGTTACAAAGTTGGTCCTAGAATGATGAGCATCCAAGTTGGGTATAATAAAAACTATCATAGGAAAAGAATTAGATGCTATGATCAATATGATGCTTGATAATTGTTTTGAGATATGGAGGTAGTGATATTAGAGTCATGCTAGTTGAGGTGATTATGAAAAATACTTGTGTTAAGGGTTGTGCTTCCCGTAGCATGCACATATGGTGAACCGCTTTGTGATGAAGTTGGAGCACAATTTTATTTATTGATTGTCTTCCTTATGAGTGGCGGTCGGGGACGAGCGATGGTCTTTTCCTACCAATATATCCCCCTAGGAGCATGCGTGTAGTGCTTTGGTTTTTGATGACTTCTAGATTTTTGCAACAAGTACATGAGTTCTTTTGATTAATGTTGAGTCCATGGATTATACGCACCCTTTCACCCTTCCACCATTGCTAGCCTCTCTTGTGCCGCGCAACTTTCACTGTTACCATACAACCACCATATACCTTCCTTAAAACAGCCACCATACCTACCTACTATGGCATTTCCATAGTCATTCCGGGACATATTGCCATGCAACTTTCCACCGTTCCGTTCATATGACACGCATTACTTTTGTCATATTGCTTTTGCATGATCATGTAGTTGACATCGTACTTGTGGCAAGGCCACCTTCATAATTTTCATACATGTCACTCTTGATTCATTACATATCCCGGTACACCGCCGGAGGCATTCATATAGAGTCATATCTTGTTCTAGCTTTGAGTTGTAATTCTTGAGTTGTAAATCCATAAAAGTGTGATGATCTTCATTATTAGAGCATTGTCCTAGTGAGGAAAGGATGATGAAGACTAGGATTCCCCCACAAGTCGGGATGAGACTTCGGACTTAACAAAAAAAAGAGAAAAAAAAGGAGAAAGGACAAAAAGAAAAAAAAGGAAGGCCAAAAAAAAACAAGAAAAAAATAAAAATAAGGGGAAAAATGAGAGAAAAAGAGACAAGGGACAATGCTACTATCTCGTTTTCCACACTTGTGCTTCAAAATAGCACCATGATCTTCATGATAGAGAGTCTCATATGTTGTCACTTTCATATACTAGCGGGAATTTTTTTTTAATTATAGAACTTGGCTTGTATATTCCAATGATGGGCTTCCTCAAAATGCCCTAGGTCTTCGTGAGCAAGCAAGTTGGGTGCACACCCACTTAGTTTCTTTTGTTGAGCTTTCATATATTTATAGCTCTAGTGCATCCGTTGCATGGCAATCCCTACTCACTCACATTGATATCTATTAATGGGCATCTCCATAGCCCGTTGATACGCCTAGTTGATGTGAGACTATCTTCTCCTTTTTTGTCTTCTCCACAACCACCATTCTATTCCACATATAGTGCTATGTCCATGGCTCACGCTCATGTATTGCGTGAAAGTTGAAAGAGTTTGAGATTATTAAAGTATGAAACAATTGCTTGGCTTGTCATCAGGGTTGTGCATGATTAAATACTTTGTGTGATGAAGATAGAGTAACAGCCAGACTATATGATTTTGTAGGGATAATTTTCTTTGGCCATGTTATTATGAGAAGACATGATTACTTTGATTAGTATGCTTGAAGTATCACCATTTTCATGTTAATATGAACTTTTATTTTGTATCATTTGGATCTGAACATTCATGCCACAATAAAGAAAATTACATTGAGAATTATGCTAGGTAGCATTCCACATCAAAAATTTCTTTTTTATCATTTACCTACTCGAGGACGAGCAGGAATTAAGCTTGGGGATGCTTGATATGTCTCCAACGTATCTATAATTTTTTATTGTTCCATGCTATTATATTACCCCTTTTTGATGTTTATGGGCTTTATTTTACACATTTATATCATTTTTGGGACTAACCTACTAACCGGAGGCCCAACCGTATTGCTGTTTTTTGCCTATTTTAGTATTTCGAAGAAAAGGAATATCAAACGGAGTCCAAATGGAATGAAACCTTCGGGAGCGTGATTTTTGGAATGAACGTGATCGAGAGGACTTGGAGTGCAAGTCAAGAAGCAGTCGAGGCTCCCACGAGATAGGATGGCGCCCCCCCTATAGGGCATGCCCCCCTGTCTTGTGGGTCCCTCGGGCATCCACCGATGTACTTCTTCCTCCTATATAAGCCTATGTACCCCGAAAACATCCAAGGAGCAGACGAAACACAATTTCCACCACCGTAACCTTCTGTATCCGCGGAGATCCCATCTCGGAGCCTTCGTCGGCGTTCTGCCAGAAGGGGGAATCGACCATGGAGGGTGAGGGAGTCCTGGACTAGGGGGTGTCCGGACAGCCGGACTATCATCGTCCGCCGGACTGCAAGACTACGAAGATACAAGATTGAAGACTCCGTCCCGTGTCCGGATGGGACTTTCCTTGGCGTGGAAGGCAAGCTTGGCGATACGGATATGTAGATCTCCTACCATTGTAACCGACTCTGTGTAACCCTAGCCCTCTCCGGTGTTTATATAAACCGGAGGGTTTTAGTCCGTAGGACACAACATCCATTACAACAATCATACCATAGGCTAGCTTCTAGGGTTTAGCCTCCTTGATATCGTGGTAGATCCACTCTTGTAATACACATCATCAATATTAATCAAGCAGGACATAGGGTTTTACCTCCATCAAGAGGGCCCGAACCTGGGTAAAACATCGTGTCCCTCGTCTCCTGTTACCATCCACCTAGACGCACAGTTCGGGACCCCCTACCCGAGATCCGCCGGTTTTGACACCGACATTGGTGCTTTCATTGAGAGTTCCTCTATGTCGTCACCGATAGGCTCGATGGCTTCTTCAATCAACAACAACGCCATCCAGGGTGAGACTTTTCTCCCCGGACAGATCTTCGTATTCGGCGGCTTCGCACTGCGGGCTAATTCACTTGGCCATTTGGAGCAGATCGAAAGCTACGCCCCTGGCCGTCAGGTCAGGTTCGGAAGCCTAAACTTCACGGCCGACATCCCCGGGGACTTGATCTTCGACGGACTCGAGCCACAGCCGAGCGTGCCCCACTGTCACGATGGGCATGGTTTAGCTCTGCCGCCGGACAGTGCCTTGTTGGCCGCACACGAATCCGCTCCGGCCCTTAGTCCGGAGCCGATCGCCCAGATCGAGGACCGGTGGCTGGACACCGCCTCGGGGGCTGCAACTTCCGTGGCGATGGAGCCGAACACTGACTTTGTCCCCTATAAAGCTCGTGACTCCGAGGTGCCGGACTCCCTGCCGGACTCCGAACCTCCTGCGCCCCTGCCAATCGAATCCGATTGGGCGCCGATCATGGAGTTCACCGCTGCGGACATCTTTCAGCACTCGCCCTTTGGCGACATTCTAAATTCGCTAAAGCATCTCTCGCTATCCGGAGAGCCCTGGCCGGATTATGGCCAGGATGGTTGGGATGCGGACGACGAAGAAATTCAAAGCCCACCCACCTCCCACTTTGTAGCCACTATCGACGATCTAACCGACATGCTAGACTATGACTCCGAAGACATCGACGGTATGGACGACGATGCCGGAGACGAACAAGAACCAGCGCCTACAGGGCACTGGAAGACCACCTCGTCATATGACATATACATGGTGGACACCCCAAAAGATGGGGATGGCGAAGAAGCAGCGGAGGCAGATTCCTTAAAGAAACAGCCCAAGCGCAGACGTCAGCGGCGCCGCTCTAAATCCCGCGACAGCAAGAATGGAGATTCTGGCACAGGAGATAATAACACCCCAGAAAGTGCCGAAGACAATCCCCTCCAGCAAGATTCAGAGTAGGAGGATGCAGAAGCAAGCCCTCGCGAGAGAGCGGCAGACGAAGAGGTCGAGGATGATAATTACATGCCTCCCTCCGGAGACGAGGTAAGCCTCGACGACGACGAATTCGTCGTGCCCGAGGATCCCGTCGAACAAGAGCGTTTCAAACATAGGCTAATGGCCACAGCAAATAGCCTAAAGAAAAAGCAGCAGCAGCTTCAAACTGATCAAGACCTGCTGGCCGACAGATGGACCGAGGTCCTCGCGGCCGAAGAGTATGAATTCGAACGGCCCTCCAAAAGCTACCCAAAACGCAAGTTGCTCCCCCGACTAGAGGAGGAAACATACATACCTTCATCACCAGCGCACAATACGGCCGACCGACCACCCCGTGGTCGCGACAGAGAGGCATCCAGGCCCTCCACCAAGACCGTACCCCGGCATCGCTCCAAAAGTACGAAGCCAAGAGGGAACGCGCCGGACTTGCGAGATATATTGGGGGACAAAGCAAGGCAATCCAGATCTATATATGGATCACGTGGGCGCCCCACGACCCACTGTGGCGCCCCCGATTCAATCGTACACTAATCATGCATGCAAACGTGTACGATCAAGATCAGGGACTCACGGGAAGATACCACAACACAACTCTAAAAACATAAATAAGTCATACAAGCATCATAATACAAGCCAGGGGCCTCGAGGGCTCGAATACAAGTGCTCGATCATAGACGAGTCAGCGGAAGCAACAATATCTGAGTACAGACATAAGTTAAACAAGTTTGCCTTAAGAAGGCTAGCACAAACTGGGATACAGATCGAAAGAGGCGCAGGCCTCCTGCCTGGGATCCTCCTAACTACTCCTGGTCGTCGTCAGCGGGCTGCACGTAGTAGTAGGCACCTCCAGTGTAGTAGGAGTCGTCGTCGACGGTGGCGACAACCAGAAAGAAAGGAAAGGGGGAAAAAGGGGGGAGAAAGCAACCGTGAGTACTCATCCAAAGTACTCGCAAGCAAGGAACTACACTACATATGCATGGGTATATGTGTAAGGAGGCCATATCAGTGGACTGAACTGCAGAATGCCAGAATAAGAGGGGGATAGCTAATCCTGTCGAAGACTACGCTTCTGGCAGCCTCCGTCTTGCAGCATGTAGAAGAGAGTAGATTGGAGTCCTCCAAGTAGCATCTCCAAGTAGCATCTCCAAGTAGCATATCCAGTAGCATCGCATAGCATAATCCTACCCGGCAATCCTCTCCTCGTTGCGCTGTGGAAAAGCGATCACCGGGTTGTATCTGGCACTTGGAAGGGTGTGTTTTATTAAGTATCCGGTTCTAGTTATCATAAGGTCAAGGTACAACTCCGGGTCGTCCTTTTACCGAGGGACACGGCTATTCGAATAGATAAACTTCCCTGCAGGGGTGCACCACATAACCCAACACGCTCGATCCCATTTGGCCGGACACACTTTCCTGGGTCATGCCCGGCCTCGGAAGATCAACACGTCGCAGCCCCACCTAGGCCTAACAGAGAGGTCAGCACGCCGGTCTAACTCCTATGGCGCAGGGGTCTGGGCCCATCGCCCATTGCACACCTGCACGTTGCGAGGGCAGCCGAAAGCAGAACTAGCCCCCTTAATACAAGAGCAGGCTTACATTCCAATCCGGCGCGCGCCGCTCAGTCGCTGACGTCTAGAAGGCTTCGGCTGATACCACGACGCCGGGATACCCATAACTACTCCCGCGTAGATGGTTAGTGCGTATAGACCAAATGGCCAGACTCAGATCAAATACCCAGATCTCGTTAAGCGTGTTAAGTATCCGCGAACGCCGAACAGGGCCAGGCCCACCTGTCTCCTAGGTGGTCTCAACCTGCCCTGTCGCTCCGCAACAAAGTAACAGTCGGGGGCCGTCGGGAACCCAGGCCCACCTCTACCGGGATGGAGCCACCTGTCCTTTCAGCCCCCTCATCAGAATCACTTGCGGGTACTCAACGAGATGACCCGACTTTAGTCACCATCTGTATAATATGTATGTATAGTATATACCCGTGATCACCTCCCAAGTGATCATGGCCTAATAGTATAGCAAGGCAGACTGACAAGAATGTAGGGCCAATGATAAACTAGCATCCTATACTAAGCATTTAGGATTGCAGGTAAGGTATCAACAGATGTAGCAACAATGTCAGGCTATGCATCAGAATAGGATCAACGAAAAGCAGTAACATGCTACACTACTCTATTGCAAGCAGTATAGAGGAGAATAGGCGATATCTGGTGATCAAGGGGGGGGGGCTTGCCTGGTTGCTCAAACAAGGAGGGGTCGTCGGTGACGTAGTCGACCACAGGGGCATCAGCATCGTCACGGGGTCTACCGGAGAGAAGAGGGGGGAGAAACAGTAAATACATAGCAAGCAAGTGCATAACAGGACAACAAGCAGAGCTAGACGTGTTCTACCGCGGTATGAGGTGATACCGGTGAAGGGGGAAAACATCCGGGAAAGTATCCCCGGTGTTCCGTGTTTTCGGACAGATGAACTGGAGGTGAAATGTTGCAGGTTCACTATGCTAGGGACGCGTGGCGGATGAATGGGCTGCGTATCCGGATCCGTCTCATCATTCTGAGCAACTTTCATGTTGAAAATAATTTAATCCGAGTTACGGTTTAAAAGATATGATTTTCTAAAGATTTTATTAATTTCTAGAATTTAATTGATTATTTAATTTAATTCGAAAATGGATTTATGACGTCAGCATGATGTGTGCTGACGTCAGCAGTCAATAGGGTTGACTGGTCAACCTGACGTGTGGGTCCCGCATGTCATACTCTGTTTATTCTAGTTAGGGTTTAACAAATCTAATTACTGTCTAATTAATTAACAATAGTTAAGTAGGTTACCTAAGCAGGATTAATTTAGTTAATTAATTAATTAATTAATTAAATTTATTACTATTATTATTATTTTTAATCCCCTTTTTTTATAAAACCGTTCTAGGGGTGGGGCCCCGTTGTCAATGGCCCAAAGGGACCAAACGGGCGCTGGCACAGGCGGGTTACGGGTGCTGGGCATGCGGGCACTGGCCGCAGCTCGCCCGTGTGTGGCTGGGCGCCGACGCGGGGCGGGCGCGGGGGGTGGCAGCAACGAGGCCACGGCGGGGTGGAGTGCGGCGGCAAGTGGCGACGGTAACAGGGCGGAGCGGGACGATGAGGCGATAGGCGTGCGCGCACGATGGCGCGTCGGGCGGGGTTAGGCGCGGGCCAGGCGAGGCCAGTGCGTGGTGACCTCGGTGCAGGGGCTACTCGGGGCGACGGAGCGCGACCGGGCGCGGGTAGAGCAAGAGCGGGACGACGAGAAGAGGGAAGCAGGGGGATAGGGTTCTCACCCCCGTTGCAGGGGAGTTGGGCGGCGAGGTGTGATGGCGCCGGCGATGGAGAGACGGGGACGCGAGCAACGGGGATGAGGCATTCCGGCGGGTTCCGGCCACGGCACGGTCACAAACGGGACGGCCCCGGTGCGGAGGCGTCGGGGACGCGGCGGGGCGGAGTCGAGTGGCGTCGTTGCCGACGTGGACGGCGAGGCGCCGGCTGGGGAAAGGCTCCGGCGACGGGGAGGTCGGCGATGGCGATAGGGCGCAGAGGCGAGCCGGTGGGGTCGAGGCGCGCGGGGGGCGCGATCCAGAAGGGGGTGAGAGGTCGTGGGGGGGGGGAGTGGGGCGACGGGATTGGGGTCGATCCCGATCCAGATCGTGAGGGGGGGATCGTGCGGGAGAGAGTGGGGATACGATTTAGGGTTTCCCCCAGAGTGGGGATATGGAGGAGGGGAGTGGGGCGTCGGCTGGGCCGTGCGGGTGGGCTGCCTGACTGGGCCGGCCTAGTGGGGGGGTGCTTTCCCTTTTTTTTTTGTTAGTTTAGTTTTTCTCTCTTGTATTTTCTTTTATTTATTTACTTTTCTGTTTTAAATCATTTTGAATCATTTAGGCATTTTATAAAAATGTGTTTACTACACCATATTTATCTATGTAATATTTAATACAGAACGAATATTTTTATTTTAATGTTTGAAAACTTTTATTATTCACTAAACTTTAAATTTGAATTTAGGACCGGTTTTGATCTAACAATAGATTAGCAGTAGTAACCGTGGTGACGTGGCACCATTAGCGTGGGATCACTGTAGCTTAATTATCCGGGCGTCACAATTCTCCTCCACTACAAGAAATCTCGTCCCGAGATTTAAGAGGGGGACTAAGGGGAAAATTTTGGTTACGAAATTCTAACGGGTCTTCTCGATCTTGGTTGCTCTCCTCGAAGAGGTCGATCCATAATGTTGATGTCTTCATACCTCGGCTTCAGGTCATCATGATGAAGTCGTGATCCTTTCTTCGGAGTTTTCATTGTTTTTTTTACGAATAGGTACGGGGTAGATCGGAAACGATAGAATGCTATAAGGGTAATGACATGGGATTAACCCATGAATGAGCATATGAGTACCTCTCGAGTTGAACAAATAGAACACATCGAGAGTAAAGTTGGAAGGTCCAACAAGAAGTTTCAAGCAGCCAGGCAATCGTTTAATGCCTAGCCATAAGGTGAAAGGAGTTTCAAGCAACGGAATAATTATTATTTCCGATACCAGAATAGATCAACAGGCAAGTGGCCCGTGAATTACATACAAAGTCAAGCACGAGGAATAACTTTGATATCAGGTCGTACAGGAGAGTCAGGTTTCGATCCTGTGGAACTGTGGGTTATGGGCCCACCATGTGGGTTAAAAAGTAGGAAGGCGGCGACGTTTTGCATGATCATGTAAGCAAGGCATGTCAGAGGGTGGCCCGTCGATTATGTCGGCAACAACGTCGGTACCAAGGGCGAGGGACGAAGAGAACCATTTTTCCTGCTCGTTGAAACGAGGCAGGCCAAGAGGCAAGGTTCTCATCCATCGGTGGCTACCAGAATGTCATCAACAATAGTAACAGGATCTTACAGACAGAATGGTACAACAAGGTGCCTACCTAAGCAGGGAATTATCTCTGCTTAGTTAAGTCAAGAATGGAAAGGAAAACGCGATTATCAGATTAAACAGAATGATGGAAAGGAAAATTGTGATTACACACAATTATTAGGAGTATATCCTTCCCATGTACAAGCAGAATATGGCATACAGGGTAGAAGAGCAAGTACCCAACCATTCACATAAGAGGCAAGGATGAATCAAGATGTTACCCATACAACGGTGTTTGGATAACTGACAAGAAACATTTAGCATCGCGCCTCCAATGTTCTTGTTGAAGAGCGGGGTATCATAGTCATGCTTCGAGGTAGCCATGATATGGTGTTTCAATCAAGGGCCAGACTTTGGATACACAAATGATCCATCAGGAGCAACTTATAAAATAAGTCTTACAATTTCCTCAAGGAAGAATGGTTATCCCTGCAAAAGAAATTATAATGATAGGTCCTCCAGCCAGGGGGGTGTTAGGCATGACATCATCTTACCGGGTCATCTAAGAACCATCATCATAACTCCTGGAAAGTTGTCCCAACCATCATATCTGACCGAGATTCAGATCCGATTGGTGTCATGATACCTCAGACCCAGGATGTCCGAGAAGAAAAGGGGCAACACAAATTGATGAAATGACATTGCAAGATTCTCGGGAAATGAACTATGGGAGCGGGTTCCTGAAACAATAGTTCATCATTAAACCAAGGAGGGGATGAGGAGGTGGCTGATGGGCTCAGCGATAATTCAACGAGGCATCCAAAAAGATGCATCTCCTCAATTATGTGGATAAGGAGATAGCATTTGTCAGATCAAATGATATAATGAAGCATGCTCGAGGAAAACATACACAATTAAACATTGGTTAAAAGGCGCGCCCGAAATATGGGCTGGGTTGCACGACCAATGTCAGAATGGTGATTCAATAATCAATAGTCTAAGAATGAACGGCCGACCATTAACTTCAAAGCAATAGGGTTGCTAGAAGTTTTGGAATTACACATCATAGTCCATTTGTCGGTGATTAGAAATAACACGGTGACCAGGAAAGGAATGGTGATGGTGATAAGTATCACTTGTATCAAGAATTCTCCAGCGGTGGTGAAATTCTCACGACATTGAGGACATAAGAGATGTTAATGTACCAAGGTAAAGAAGAATAATTACTGGATAGCAAGGAACTCAAGGTAATAAAGTTTAAGCACTTGTCTTCTGGGAAGGCAATAAAGTGGTCGATGATAACACAGATCATCAAGGGCAAGGATGGTATTACTCATCATGAACTCAATTGATATCCTGGAAGAGCTCATAAGGTTGATGATGATCACGACACATTTGTCGAGAGATTTCATGAAGATGTAATCAATCAGCGACGACATCAAGTCAAAGTAATGAGGTAGCGAATGGATATTGGAACCATGGGTACGGCACAAACTCGAAATCAAGTTTGTTGTTCAAGATGGAACGATAAGACGAGGAAATCGGTGTAAGCTTAGCTCATCATCGAAAGTTGTGCTCCGGAATTAAGGACCCGGTAGCACAGTTAAAATTAGCACAATAATGATGTAGCCGATCAGGCTAGGAGTGACGGGATGGAGTATTAAACTTCTCAACCACAAAGTACTGGGGGTACCAAATCCCAGTGTTGATTCGATTCACAAATCGGGGTTCTCGGTTGACGACAACCCATGACCCGTGGAGTGACTGTGATGGGGAAACGTACTGCTTCATCAGAAATTCATAAGATGAAGTGCAATGGGTTGATATCCTCGAGATACCTAGGGGTAATACTCGAAGGTAGAACAAAATAGAGGTTGGGAAGGCGTACTGATCTGCAGAAGGCAAGTACTTTAACTTGTCCGAGAAATAGAATCAAAGGAGAACAATCATGGTCGGAACCCACGATCATAAAGGATCGAACCACGGATACAAGATGAACTTATAACAAGGGGGTAATTATTTTTACGAGCAGCTTCCATGATAAGTTATACATCGTGTCCATGGGCATGAATGCAAGGTCCAAGGTCGACTCCCACTTCTTCAATGTATAACCTTCCATTCACTTCTCTCTTTGATAAAGGCATTAGTGTTGAAAGTTTTACCTGGTGAAATACCAGATGAGTATGACTCGTGAAAACTTCCGAGTTCACACATATAAAGGAAGGCATAGGTTCAACCCGTCAGGGTATCGTGGAAACATATACCTAAATACCACCAGCTCGAAAGCAGAGCATGGTTGGTCAATCAGAGGATACAGTGTACCAAAGGCATTATGTATCAGGGGAAAGAACTCACAAGGTGATTTATTATTAAGGACACTGTCGGATGATATTTCAACAAAGGATTCGATGGTCCATAGCGAAGCTGATGTGAGTATCGATACCCAATCAGAGGAAGAAAGAATGCAAATGCATCGGTTTATAGAACATCTGAATAATTCAATGTTTAAATAACAAAGGGATTATGATTTTCAAATCAAGGGATCAGAAGCAAACGCTCTGATTTAAGGATGGATAAGTTGAGTAGGCTTAGGGATACCATCGATGGTAATTTGATTGGTCGAGATCCAGCTCATGTTCAAAATGACATCTGAGCCGGAAAGATAATTTAAAAGGATCAACCGATGATTGTGAACATTCACAACATATTGAATCAACGGACTCAAAAATGATGGTGACAAAGGATGCCAATATGACTACTATACTTAAGGGATTAATCATAATGAAAGCAAACAAGAAATTCCAGAGCAATAGGTTGCTGAGGATTTTTGAAATACCGAATGGTATTTCGAAGACTTTTGTGTAACACATGATCAACTGGGGGATGAGCGGATACTCGATAAGTGCGAGAATTAACCGTAGGGGTATTCAGGTGACAAAGAACAGCAAGGCAGTAAGCTCAAAGGATTATCGAAACAACGACGAGTTTTTCAGGGTATCTTGTAATAACAAGACCAACTGGGGATGAATGTAAGAATAACAACTGCAAGTAGTTATCCATAAGGGTTTGCGGTGGAAGGGGAATTGCAAACGCGATGAACACAAGTTCTCGGGTTAACAAAGGAGAGTATCTTCAGGGTCTTCTGGTGCAGCAGACGATCATCAGTAATAAGGGGCTCTCCGGGTGAAAGTGATAACGAGATCCTAATGTTAGATTTAGTAAACTTCATTTAACCCGAATAGAGGAGAGATCAGAGTCCCAGAGTATAGACAAGGAGAAAAAGATCCTAATACCACCCAATGGCGATGTGGGCCCATGGGCCGCACAGCCATGTTAGTAAAGGTTTTGTAAAGTCTAGACTCGACTTCGGCCAAGGAGTTGGAAGGGGGATTCCTACAGGCAGTCGGCTCTGATACCAACTTGTGGCGCCCCCGATTCAATCGTACACTAATCATGCACGCAAACGTGTACGATCAAGATCAGGGACTCACGGGAAGATATCACAACACAACTCTAAAAACATAAATAAGTCATACAAGCATCATAATACAAGCCAGGGGCCTCGAGGGCTCGAATACAAGTGCTCGATCATAGACGAGTCAGCGGAAGCAACAATATCTGAGTACAGACATAAGTTAAACAAGTTTGCCTTAAGAAGGCTAGCACAAACTGGGATACAGATCGAAAGAGGCGCAGGCCTCCTGCCTGGGATCCTCCGAACTACTCTTGGTCGTCGTCAGCGGGCCGCACGTAGTAGTAGGCACCTCCAGTGTAGTAGGGGTCGTCGTCGACGGTGGCGTCTGGCTCCTGGACTCCAGCATCTGGTTGCGACAACCAGAAAGAAAGGAAAGGGGGAAAAAGGGGCGAGAAAGCAACCGTGAGTACTCATCCAAAGTACTCGCAAGTAAGGAACTACACTACATATGCATGGGTATATGTGTAAGGAGGCCATATCAGTGGACTGAACTGCAGAATGCCAGAATAAGAGGGGGATAGCTAATCCTGTCGAAGACTACGCTTCTGGCAGCCTCCGTCTTGCAGCATGTAGAAGAGAGTAGATTGGAGTCCTCCAAGTAGCATCTCCAAGTAGCATCTCCAAGTAGAATCTCCAGTAGCATTGCATAGCATAATCCTACCCGGCAATCCTCTCCTCGTTGCCCTGTGGAAAAGCGATCACCGGGTTGTATCTGGCACTTGGAAGGGTGTGTTTTATTAAGTATCCGGTTCTAGTTATCATAAGGTCAAGGTACAACTCCGGGTCGCCCTTTCACCGAGGGACACGGCTATTCGAATAGATAAACTTCCCTGCAGGGGTGCACCACATAACCCAACACGCTCGATCCCATTTGGCCGGACACACTTTCCTGGGTCATGCCCGGCCTCGGAAGATCAACACGTCGCAGCCCCACCTAGGCCTAACAGAGAGGTCAGCACGCCAGTCTAACTCCTATGGCGCAGGGGTCTGGGCCCATCGCCCATTGCACACCTGCACGTTGCGAGGGCGGCCGAAAGCAGAACTAGCCCCCTTAATACAAGAGCAGGCTTACGTTCCAATCCGGCGCGCGCCGCTCAGTCGCTGACGTCTAGAAGGCTTCGGCTGATACCACGACGCCGGGATACCCATAACTACTCCCGCGTAGATGGTTAGTGCGTATAGACCAAATGGCCAGACTCAGATCAAATACCCAGATCTCGTTAAGCGTGTTAAGTATCCGCGAACGCCGAACAGGGCCAGGCCCACCTGTCTCCTAGGTGGTCTCAACCTGCCCTGTCGCTCCGCAACAAAGTAACAGTCGGGAGCCGTCGGGAACCTAGGCCCACCTCTACCGGGATGGAGCCACCTGTCCTTTCAGCCCCCTCATCAGAATCACTTGCGGGTACTCAACGAGCTGACCCGACTTTAGTCACCATCTGTATAATATGTATGTATAGTATATACCCGTGATCACCTCCCAAGTGATCACGGCCCGATAGTATAGCAAGGCAGACTGACAAGAATGTAGGGCCAATGATAAACTAGCATCCTATACTAAGCATTTAGGATTGCAGGTAAGGTATCAACAGATGTAGCAACAATGTCAGGCTATGCATCAGAATAGGATCAACGAAAAGCAGTAACATGCTACACTACTCTAATGCAAGCAGTATAGAGGAGAATAGGCGATATCTGGTGATCAAGGGGGGGCTTGCCTGGTTGCTCAGACAAGGAGGGGTCGTCGGTGATGTAGTCGACCACAGGGGCATCAGCATCGTCACGGGGTCTACCGGAGAGAAGAGGGGGGAGAAACAGTAAATCCATAGCAAGCAAGTGCATAACAGGACAACAAGCAGAGCTAGACGTGTTCTACCGCGGTATGAGGTGATACCGGTGAAGGGGGAAAACATCCGGGAAAGTATCCCCGGTGTTCCGTGTTTTCGGACAGATGAACTGGAGGTGAAATGTTGCAGGTTCACTATGCTAGGGACGCGTGGCGGATGAACGGGCTGCGTATCCGGATCCGTCTCATCATTCTGAGCAACTTTCATGTTGAAAATAATTTAATCCGAGTTACGGTTTAAAAGATATGATTTTCTAAAGATTTTATTAATTTCTAGAATTTAATTGATTATTTAATTTAATTCGAAAATGGATTTATGACGTCAGCATGATGTCATGCTGACGTCAGCAGTCAACAGGGTTGACTGGTCAACCTAACGTGTGGGTCCCGCATATCATACTCTGTTTATTCTAGTTAGGGTTTAACAAATCTAATTACTGTCTAATTAATTAACAATAGTTAAGTAGGTTACCTAAGCAGGATTAATTTAGTTAATTAATTAATTAATTAATTAAATTTATTACTATTATTATTATTTTTAATCCCCTTTTTTTTATAAAACCGTTCTAGGGGTGGGGCCCCGTTGTCAATGGCCCAAAGGGACCAAACGGGCGCTGGCACAGGCGGGTTACGGGCGCTGGGCATGCGGGCACTGGCCGCAGCTCGCCCGTGTGTGGCTGGGCGCCGACGCGGGGCGGGCGCAGGGGGTGGCAGCAGCGAGGCCACGGCGGGGTGGAGTGCGGCGGCAAGTGGCGACGGTAGCAGGGCGGAGCGGGACGATGAGGCGATAGGCGTGCGCGCACGATGGCGCGTCGGGCGGGGTTAGGCGCGGGCCAGGCGAGGCCAGTGCGTGGTGACCTCGGTGCAGGGGCTACTCGGGGCGACGGAGCGCGACCGGGCGCGGGCAGAGCAAGAGCGGGACGACAAGGAGAGGGAAGCAGGGGGATAGGGTTCTCACCCCCGTTGCAGGGGAGTTGGACGGCGAGGTGTGATGGAGTCGGCGATGGAGAGATGGGGACGCGAGCGACGGGGACGAGGCATTCCGGCGGGTTCCGGCCACGGCACGGTCACAAACGGGGCGGCCCCGGTGCGGAGGCGTCGGGGACGCGGCGGGGCGGAGTCGAGTGGCGTCGTTGGCGACGTGGACGGCGAGGCGCCGGCTGGGGAAAGGCTCCGGCGACGGGGAGGTCGGCGATGGCGATAGGGCGCAAAGGCGAGCCGGTGGGGTCGAGGCGCGCGGGGGGCGCGATCCAGAAGGGGGTGAGAGGTCGTGGGGGGAGTGGAGCGACGGGATTGGGGTCGATCCCGATCCAGATCGTGAGGGGGGGATCGTGCGGGAGAGAGTGGGGATACGGTTTAGGGTTTCCCCCGAAGTGGGGATATGGAGGAGGGGAGTGGGGCGTCGGCTGGGCCGTGCGGGTGGGCTGCCTGACTGGGCCGGCCTAGTAGGGGGGTGCTTTCCCTTTTTTTTTGTTAGTTTAGTTTTTCTCTCTTGTATTTTCTTTTATTTATTTACTTTTCTGTTTTAAATCATTTTGAATCATTTAGGCATTTTATAAAAATGTATTTACTAAACCATATTTATCTATGTAATATTTAATACAGAACGAATATTTTTATTTTAATGTTTGAAAACTTTTATTATTCACTAAACTTTGAATTTGAATTTAGGACCGGTTTTGATCTAACAATAGATTAGCAGTAGTAACCGTGGTGACGTGGCACCATTAGCGTGGGATCACTGTAGCTTAATTATCCGGGCGTCACACCCACGACGAATACCGTCGAGCCGGATACAACAACCCCGGCCGGGCCGAAC
Organism: Triticum timopheevii; assembly: GCA_963921465.1. Taxonomy (NCBI): domain Eukaryota; kingdom Viridiplantae; phylum Streptophyta; class Magnoliopsida; order Poales; family Poaceae; genus Triticum; species Triticum timopheevii. The sequence continues at coordinate 245,973,438 of OY997266.1, forward strand.
ACAGCAGACAACGCTCCCTTGAGCTACATCGTGATATTGCTCAATAGAGAGGCGCCGCACACCCGCTATGCTTCACTGATGAAGTAATGGATCATCAAATCCCTGAAGGGTTTAAACCCGTAAACATTGAATCCTACGATGGCATGACAGACCACGCGGTTTGGATCGAAGATTATCTCCTTCACATCCATATGGCCCGCAGCGACGATCTCCACGCCATCAAATACCTCCCGCTCAAGCTTAAAGGACCAGCTCGGCATTGGCTTAACAGCCTGCCCGCAGAGTCAATTGGGTGTTGGGAGGACCTGGAAGCCGCATTCCTCGACAACTTCCAGGGCACATATGTGCGGCCACCAGACGCCGATGACCTAAGCCACATAATCCAGCAGCCAGACGAATCGGCCAGGCAATTCTGGACACGGTTCTTAACAAAGAAAAATCAAATCGTCGACTGTCCGGATGCAGAAGCCCTCGCAGCCTTCAAACATAACATCCGCGACGAATGGCTAGCCCGGCACCTAGGACAGGAAAAGCCGAAATCCATGGCAGCCCTCACATCATTAATGACCTGCTTCTGTGCGGGAGAGGATAGCTGGCTAGCTCGCAGCAACAACCTCAGCAAAAATGCTGGCAGTCCGGATACTAAGGACCACAACGGCAGGTCGCGTTGAAGCAAAAACAAACGCCGCATTAACGGCGACAACAATGAGGATACGGCAGTCAACGCCGGATTCCGAGGCTCTAAACCCGGTCAGCGGAAGAAGACGTTCAAAAGAACCACTCCGGGTCCGTCCAATTTGGACCGAATACTCGACCGCTCATGCCAGATACATGGCACCCCCGAAAAGCCAGCTAATCACACCAACAGAGATTGTTGGGTATTCAAGCAGGCAGGCAAGTTAATTGCCGAAAACAATGACAAGGGGCTGCACAGCGACGACGAGGAAGAGACCCGACCGCCAAACAGTAGAGGACAGAAGGGTTTCCCCCCACATGTGCGGACGGTAAACATGATATACGCAACCCATATACCCAAGAGGGAGCGGAAGCGTGCACTAAGGGACGTATATGCGATGGAGCCAGTCGCCCCTAAGTTCAATCCATGGTCCTCTTGCCCGATCACTTTCGATCGAAGAGACCATCCGACCAGTATCCGCCATGGCGGATTCGCCGCATTGGTTTTAGACCCAATCGTCGATGGATTTCACCTCACGAGAGTCCTGATGGACGGCGGCAGTAGCCTGAACCTTCTTTATCAGGATACAGTGCGCAAGATGGGCATAGACCCCTCAAGGATTAAACCTACAAAGACGACCTTCAAAGGCGTCATACCAGGTGTTGAGGCCAATTGTACAGGCTCAGTCACACTGGAAGTGGTCTTCGGATCCCTGGACAATTTCCGGAGCGAGGAGTTAATCTTCGACATAGTCCCATTCCGCAGCGGCTATCATGCTCTGCTCGGACGAACCGCGTTCGCAAAGTTCAACGCGGTGCCGCATTACGCATACCTCAAGCTCAAGATGCCAGGCCCTCGTGGAGTCATCACAGTCAACGGAAACACGGAACGCTCCCTCCGAACGGAGGAACACACAGCGGCTCTCGTGGCAGAAGTACAGAGCAGCCTTCTAAGGCAATTTTTGAGTCCGGCTGTTAAACGGCCGGATACGGCCAACGCGCCCGAAGCAACATCAACCAAGACCACCTGGCACGATCCGAGCACGCGTAGCAATGCGGCCCCAACCCCAGCCCTTGCATAATTGCAAGACCAACCCTCCGCGTACATCATTACGCTCTGGAGATACCATGGGCCTAGGGGGAGGGGCACGACTACAACAGACCCAGAGTGTGGCTCGACCACACCAGGGGCTCACAAGTGTGTCGCTCTTTTTTATTATTTTCCTTCTTTGTATACACAGGACTCCGTTCACCAGAGGCCCTGTCCGGCGGTGCACCTGCCGAACTCACGATGCAACAGCCAGGGAGGGAAGAAGGCTGCGACGAACACTCAGGTGGTCTCCATTACGAGCATTAAATTTGATTATATAAACCAGTCCGCAGCCCACCCCTGGAGGGGGACATGTTTAATTAGTCCAATCCCTTGCTTACCGCACTTTCTGTATCATTCCGCACTCATAGCAGAATCCCTTGAATAAATAATGCGGCACTTTTTGCATGTTATTGCATTACTTTACATATATGTTCACTAATGACATCTTGCCCCCGTATATTTTGGTACGGCCGAATACACCAGGGGCTTATGTTCCCCGCATTATGGTGTGATAAGTCCGAACACTTTCACAAGTGCGGCACCCCGAACTTATAGCATTATATGAATCGGCTCTGAATCATGTCTTGGGTCAATAGTTGGGTTTGCCCGGCTCCCACGTTTTGGTACCTTACATTCCGTTCTGTCGGCTAAGGTGGCATTGGGAGAACCACTGCGATTGCGCCCCGGTTGAGCTGGGCGAGCGCCTCAGTGGAGAAAGCTAAAACTGACTGTCATGATAAGGCGAGAGACTGGTCGTTGTTTGAGAGGTCTTTTCGAGTCCTTAAAGACTTATGTCGCGTCACGCGAAGAACCGGATAATGTCCGGCCAAGGCGTGTATAGCGCCCTGAACTCGGTCTTCCGAATACTAGGAGCTTCGCCGAAATTTAAAATTATAGAATTCTATGGCTAAGTGAGAGTGTTCAAGCATTATAAGTCCGGTTGCCTTGTTCGTTGTGTTGAGCGCCTCCCTAGATGGACCCAAAAATGGGAACAAGAGTGCTCAAATTTATCCCGAACACCCCAGCACTCGTGGCTTGGGGGCTAAAGCCGACGACTTGCCATCTCTCAGATTTTATAAACGGCCGCACAGAAGGTAATATTTTAAATCAAACAAGCATTGCTTAGCGCATATGAACAAAGTTTTCAGCGCACGGGATAATACATAGCGAGTCTACTCAATAATTACATCTCTGGGGCACTCATCCGCATTCTTGCGGGCACCCTTCAGGACAGTCTTATAGTACATCTCGGGCGTACGGTACTCCTTGCCCGCTGGCGGCGCGTCAGTGATAAGCTTCTCCGCATCCAGCCTGCCCCAGTGCACCTTTGCGCGGGCAAGGGCCCGACGAGCACCTTCAATACAGGCGGAGCGCTTGACGACCTCCAACAAGGGGCACGCATCCACCAGCCGCCGCACGAGGCCGAAGTAGCTCCCAGGCATGGCCTCTCCAGGCCACAGCCGGACTATGAGGCCCTTCATGGCCTGCTCGGCTACCTTATGGAGCTCGACCAGCTGCTTCAGCTGGTCGCTAGGGGGCACCGGATGGCCGGCCTCAGCATACTGAGACCAGAAGACCTTCTCCGTTGAGCTCCCCTCCTCGCCACGGTAGAATGCGGCGGCATCGGATACACTGCGAGGCAGATCTGCAAACGCCCTTGGAGAGCTCCGAATTCGGGTAAGTGTCAGGTAGTTTACATTAACATGCTTGCTTTGCATGAAAAATGCCTTACCCGCCGCTATTTTCTTCACATCCTCAACCTCCTGAAGGGCCTTATGGGCCTCGGCCTTGGCGGCTTTGGCACTTTCGAGAGCCGAGGCAAGCTTGGACTCCCGAGTCTTTGAGTCGCGCTCCAAACTCTCATGCTTTTCCATGAGAGCCTGGAGCTCTTGCCGCACTTCCGCCACCCGCGTCTCCTGCTTCTCTCGCTCTGCCCGTTCCGCGGCCGCATCGCGTTCGGCCGCGGACACAGCCTCCTTCAGGGTTGCCACCTCGTTCGTGGCCCCTGCAGCACCCACGATTATCCTTGTTATTTTTCTTGCAACCTAAATCCTTTTCTATAAGGTAACTATTCAAAGTGGTGTTACTCACCTTCTTTGTCCTCGAGCTGCTTCTTGGCACGGCCGAGCTCTTGCTCGGACCGCTCGAGGTCCTGCTTCAAAGCACCGACCTCCGCAGTCAGTGCGGCAGAGGTAAGCAGCGCAGCCTGCAAACCCATATTGACATAATTTTTAGCAACCCTACGTATATCTTCTTTAGATCCTCAGTCCGGCTTTTCTTTTCGAACACCGAACCGAGCATCAGGGGCTACTATCTATGCGGTATTACATTATATAATTTTAACTTCTTACCTCAAAGCCTATTAGAAGGCTGCTGCAGGCTTCGGTCAGCCCGCTCTTGGCGAGCTGAACCTTCTGAATCACCGCCCTCATGATAGTGCGGTGTTCTTCCTCGATGGAAGCGCCTTTGAGCGCCTCCAACAAGTTGTCCGGCGCCTCCGGTTGGACGGGGGCCGCCGGTGTCACGGTCTTGCCCTTCTTGCGAAGGAGCCGCCTGCCGGACTCCGGGACCACTGCGGGTTCCGGTGTGGAGTCCGGCGCAAAGTCCGGGAGGCTGCCTTGCGGTGCCTCCGGAGCCTCCTCCTGATGGGTCCTCTCCTGGGATCCCACCTCGGCGTCCTCAGCGGCGCGAGGGGTGGAGGCAGTCGGAATGGAATCCACATCCGACGGAGCCAACGACCCGCTCGACGAAGCGAGGAGATCATCGTCGGCCGGACTGCAGGCAGTATGCGGCATTAGAAGGACACTATGTGACATGAAAAGAAATTATAAATCATTCAGGAATCCGGATACTTACGATCTCGCCGGAGGCCTGGCCCTTGAGGGCCACTCTTCTTCGCCAACGTTGGTGTTGGCGGAGCTGTCCGGGGGAATAGTTCTTCCCCTCTTGGACCCTTCGGCCTCCCCTATTGGGGAGGCCTTCCTCTTTCTCTCTCCCTCCTCTTCCTCCTCCTCATCTTCGGGGGAGGAATCCGCCTCGGAGTCGTCGGACACCTGAAAACGGGAACTCTTTTGAGTACCCGTGGCCACCTTCTTGGCCTTCTTCTCCGGCACCACGTGCAGTGCCGAAACCAGCAGCCCCGCTAGACGGGCGTCCACTGGGTCTTCTGGCATGGGAGCCGGGCAGATGAGCTGCTCGGCCTTCTTCATCCATTCATGTCAAAGGAAAAGGGAGATTGAAACCCGCTTAGGGTCGAACTATTAACAACAAGTGTCCCGTAAAGGGGTAGAATCACTTACCTCGTCAGCTGGACGCTGCGAGTGAAATCCGCGATCTTCCGTCGCGGATGCGGGGGCTTCAGCGCCCTTAAACAGCACCCTCCAGGCGCCTTCGTACGTCATGTCGAAGAGCCCGCTCAGCGCTTGGTGCTGTGCCGGATCAAACTCCCACAGGTTGAATGCCCGTTCTTGGCATGGGAGAATCCGGCGGACGAGCATGACTTGGACCACATTAACAAGCCTGAGCTTCTTGTTCACCAGCTTCTGGATACAGGCTTGGAGTCCCGTCAGCTCCTTCGAACTACCCCATAGCAAGCCCTTCTCTTTCCAGGAGGTGAGCTGCACAGGGATACCAGATCTGAACTCGGGGGCCGCCGCCCACTTAGGGTCGCGCGGCTCGGTGATGTAGAACCACCCCGACTGCCACCCCTTGACGGACACCACGAAGGCCCCTTCGAACTAGAGGACGTTGGGCATTTTGCCCAACATGGCGCCTCCGCACTCCGCCTGCGTGCCCTTCACTACCTTCGGCTTGACATTGAAGATCTTGAGCCACAAGCCGAAGTGGGGCTGGATGCAGAGGAAGGCCTCGCACACGACGATAAACGCCGAGATGTTGAGGATGAAGTTCGGCGCCAGATCATGAAAATCCAGGCCGTAGTAGAACATGAGCCCCCGGACAAAGGGGTGAAGAGCAAAGCTCAGTCCGTGGAGGAAGTGGGGGAGAAATACGACATTCTCATGGGGCCTGGGGGGGGGGGGGATGAGCTGCCCCTTGACGGGCAGCCGGTGCGCGATGTCGCTGGAAAGGTATCCGGCGCTGCGCAGTTTGGCGATGTGCTCCTCCTTAACGGTGGAGGCCAACCATTTACCTCCCGCTCCGGACATGGTCGGAGAAGGTTGAGATGAGATGCGCGAACTTGGGCGCTGGAGCTCGAGTGCGCGGAGATGGATAAGCAAAGGAGGAAGAAGGCGTAGGTAAAAAGGCGGATCCTTATCCCCTTATATATAGGCGAACGAAGACTATACGTCCCCACCGGCCTGGTAAAACTCGCTTATCTCCCAAGCGCCACCATCAATGGCGCGGTTGGGTTACCCACGTCCGTATTGATGAGAATCCCGGAATAAGGGGAACACGATCTCTGCTTCGACAAGACATGCCAAGGAAACCGCTTCACTAAACGCGCTGAGGTGGTATAATAAAAAACGATTCAAGTAAAAGCTTGCTAGTGGTGTGACGTCATGCCGCAGAATACGTCAGCAGATTGAACTTGTGCACATATTATTCTCTCTACGGTGGAATGTGGAACTTATTTTGCAGAGCCGGACACTATCCTGGTGTTCACAATCTTCTATGGATTATTCGAAGGAGGAACCCGCCTTGCAATGCCAAACATTATGCGCGCCGGACTTATTGTCATTGAAGCCAGGTTCAGGGGCTACTGAGGGAGTCCTGGACTAGGGGGTGTCCGGACAGCCGGACTATCATCGTCCGCCGGACTCCAAGACTACGAAGATACAAGATTGAAGACTCCGTCCCGTGTCCGGATGGGACTTTTCTTGGCGTGGAAGGCAAGCTTGGCGATACGGATATGTAGATCTCCTACCATTGTAACCGACTCTATGTAACCCTAGCCCTCTCCGGTGTCTATATAAACCGGAGGGTTTTAGTCCGTAGGACACAACATCCATTACAACAATCATACCATAGGCTAGCTTCTAGGGTTTAGCCTCCTTGATCTCGTGGTAGATCCACTCTTGTAATACACATCATCAATATTAATCAAGCAGGACGTAGTGTTTTACCTCCATCAAGAGGGCCCGAACCTGGGTAAAACATCGTGTCCCTCGTCTCCTGTTACCATCCGCCTAGACGCACAGTTTGGGACCCCCTACCCGAGATCCGCCGGTTTTGACACCGACAGAGGGCTTCTACATCAACACCATAGCCCCTCCTATGAGTTGTGAGTAGTTTGCCACAAACCTTCGGGTCCATAGTTATTACCTAGATGGCTTCTTCTCTTTTTTTGGATCTCAATACAATGTTCTCCCCCTCTCTTGTGGAGATCTATTCGATGTAAACTCTTTTTACGGTGTGTTTGTCGAGATCCGATGAATTGTGGGTTTATGATCAAGTTTATCCATGAATAATATTTGAATCTTCTCTGAATTCTTTTATGTATGATTGAGTTATCTTTGCAAGTCTCTTCGAATTATCAGTTTGGTTTTGTGACGCCCCCGATTCAATCGTACACTAATCATACACGCAAACGTGTACGATCAAGATCAGGGACTCACGGGAAGATATCACAACACAACTCTACAAATAAAATAAGTCATACAAGCATCATAATACAAGCCAGGGGCCTCGAGGGCTCGAATACAAGTGCTCGATCATAGACGAGTTAGCGAAAGCAACAATATCTGAGTACAGACATAAGTTAAACAAGGTGCCATAAGATGGCTAGCACAAACTAGGATACAGATCGAAAGAGGCGCAGGCCTCCTGCCTGGGATCCTCCTAAACTACTCCTGATCGTCGTCAGTGGCCTGCACGTAGTAGTAGGCACCTCCAGTGTAGTAGCGTCGTCGACGGTGGCATCTAGCTCCTGGGCTCCAAAGTCTGGTTGCAGCACCCGGGAAGAAGAGAAAAACGGGGGAAAAGAGGGAGCAAAGCAACCGTGAGTACTCATCCAAAGTACTCACAAGCAAGGAGCTACACTACATATGCATTGGTATATGTGTAAGGAGGCCATATCAGTGGACTGAACTGCAGAATGCCAGAATAAGAGGGGGATAGCTAGTCCTATCGAAGACTACGCTTCTGGCAGCCTCCGTCTTGCAGCATGTAGAAGAGAGTAGATTGAAGTCCTCCAAGTAGCAACGCATTGCATAATCCTACCCGGGGATCCCCCCTCGTCGCCCTGTAGAAGAGAGTAGACTAGTCAACTATGTCAAGGGGACCCACATGTAAGTGTAACATGTGCTAATAAAAGTACGTGGACTAAATTAAACTAGAGGGGCCACACCTCATCTACACATTTGACTAATTAAACAAATAAACTAACCTAATCTCTATTACCTAAGGGGACGACCCCATACACACATACGCACACAGCCTCCATGTATGGCTAGCAGTAGCAGCTTGCGGCAACCGGCAACATTAGCAGCGGCAACTACACTGGTAGCAGGGGAGTAGCAGGGCAGCGACGGCCAGGAGCAAAACAGCAGCAACCGTTGGCTGCAGCGACGCAGTAAAGCAGCAACGGCAGTGTAGTAGCAGCGGCACCAACAGGGAGAGGAGCGCAGCAGCAGCAGCAATACAGTACGCAGTAGGCAGAGCAGCACGGAGTAACAGCGGACAGCAGCGGCCGCGGACGCTGGGCGAGCAGAGAGTGGGCGGCGTGAGCGAGCGCACGGGCAGGGGGATGCGAGCGTGGCGGCTAGACGCCGCTGTGTGGCCAGAAGGCTTGAGGACGCGCACGGCATGACGACGAGCTTCGGTCGCGACGAAAACGGCGGCTACGGGCAGGAATTTGAGTACTAGGGAGAGGGCTTTCGAGCGGGTTCTCACCGGGGAGCACAAGAAAGGCTCGGCGAGGGATGGGAGCAGTAGAGGGTGCCGGAATCGACGGCGGCGCTGCGGTGGCCGGAGATGGAAGAAGGCCTCGATCCACTCGACTTGGTGCATTCCAGCTCGATCCTTGGACGTAGTCGAAGCAGTGGATGGTGATGAATCATGGGGATAAATTCTCAGGTGCCCGGGAGCTCGGTGAGTGCGAGAACGACGAAGGCCATGGCGGTGCTGGTTTGGCCTAGCGGGGGCGGGGAGGTCGATGGCGGCGCGAGGAAGGAAGGGGAATGGAGCTAGGGTTCGGGGGGCGTCCGACAACAACTTTATAAGCGGGGACAGGGGGTGGATGGCCGCCACACACAGCCATCGCCGGCGGATGGCCGCCACGGCACTCCTGCCTCCTGTAGCGAGAGGTGGGAGGGCCGTGTTCATAGATGGGCCAAAAGGTCCAGTAGATTAGGTTTCTATTCTTTTTTACTAGTATTTTCCCATTTACTTTTCTATTTATTTATTTAGCTATTGTTTTGTACTTTCCTTTTGCATCAAACTACCTTTATAAAATGTAAAACCTTTCCATATAATTACTAGGCAATATTTTGCACTGCCACAAAAAGTTTGTGTTCAAAATAATTCATGAAGTTTGAGATTATATTTAAATGAAAAAAAGTGTTGTTGGTCCACTGTTTTAATATTCAGGTGCAATTTTATATTTTTAAAAAGTTAATTCTTTAATGAAAAATTGTTAGTGAATATTTGCATCCCACCGAACATTTTTGTTTTACCGTTTGAAGGAATAATAATTTGACTTTATCTTAAATTTGTATTTGAATTGGTTTTGAAACAAGCGAGTTTGTCAACAATAATCGTGGTGATGTGGCAATATTAGTCACTCTGTGCATTTTCAAACCGAACCGAAAAACCATACCGAAAATAAACCGAACCGAACCGAATTTATTGTTTTTATGGTTTCTGGTTTCGATATGGTATGAACTTTTGATACCGTTTTGAATTTCGGTTTTTATGGTATATACCAAAAAACCGAATGGTTGACCGAATAAACCGAAATAAAAATATATTTATATTTCTTGAGGCGAACAATGATACAAGTAGTCATTTTTCTTGTATAGGAGTAAAATTTCCTGCAAAGAACATCCCTTTTTTCCTGTAATGTAGTATTTTTTCTCTTGCAAAAATACTAATCACGTCCATAACCTTTCAAGGCATGAATTGAGGCATGCATATATACTTATATAAAGTTATATACCGTTTTTATTACAAGAGTATGTGTTTTGAATTATAAATGTGTAAAATATAGTATGTCATTTTCAAATTCACGTCAACTTTGGTTATTATGGTATATACCGAAACCATACCGAAATAATTTGGTATATACCGAAACCGAACCGTATTTTAATTTCATACCGTATAAACCAAAGTATTAATGTCGTACAAACCGGAAAACCGTATAAACCAAACTATGCAAACCGAATAAACCGAACGCACAGAGTGAAATATTAGTAGAGGTTTACTGTAGCTTAATTATCCGGGCGTCACAATTCTCCTCCACTACAAGAAATCTCGTCCCGAGATTTTTAAGAGGTGGAGTAAGGGGGGAAGATCTGGTTATGGAATTCTAACGGATCTTCTCGTTCTTGGTTGTCTTCTCAAAGAAGTTGATCCATTCTTCTTGATGCCTTCATTCCTCTACATCAATGCACCATGATGAAGTTGTCGTCCTTCCTTTAGGATCTTCACCGCAATTATGAAAGGATAAGAAGGGAAACTCTATCAAGACAGATTTAACCAAGTTGAGTATCGGACGGTTAACTCAGGGGGATGAAGCATAAAGTATCTCTCAAGTTGAATAAATCAAACACATCGAGAGCAATATAAGGTAGAGTAAGAAGTTTCAAACTGGTAGCCAATCCTTAGATGCCTAAACTAGAGTGTGAAAAGGGTTCAGAGCAACAGGGAATACTATTGCATCTGATACTAGAATAGAACTCTAGGGAGGTGGCTCGTGAACTTCATACGAATCCAAGTGCAAGGATTATTTTGGAATTTGCAGGAGAGTTAGGTTTCGATCCTGTGGAACTGTGGGTTTTGGGCCCACCGTGTGGGTTAAAAGTAGAAAGGGTGCTGACATCTTGCATGACCACGATAGCAAAGCATGTCAGAGGGTAGTCTGCCAGTAATGTTGGCAACAACATTGGTACCAAGGGCGAGGGACGAAGAGAACCATTTTCCTGCTCATTGAAACGAGGCGGACCAATTGGCAAAGTTCTCGTCCATCGGCGGTTACCGGAATGTCATCAACAACAGTAATAAGGCCTAACTAACAGAGTTGTACAACGAGGTGTTTACCTAAACATGGAAATATTGTTGCTTATATCATATAGATCACAAGAAAGGTTAAACCAAACAATGGAAAGGAAAATATGATTATCAGATTAAACAGAACAATGGGAAGGAAAAATGTGTTTGAACACATATTTCAAGGGCACATCCTTCCCAAGGACAAGCAGAGCATGATATCCGTGACAAGATATAATGTAGAAAACCCTTTAGAGAAGGGGAGAGAAATTTCATGACATTACCCATACAACAGTGTTTGGATAATTGAGCAAGAAACATTTAGCATTGGGCTTCAAATGTTCTGGCTGAAAATAGGAGTACCACAGACATGCTTCGAGATAGCATTGACATGGTCTTTAAGCAAAGGTCGGACTTGGATATACAAAGGACTCATTAGGAACAACTTATAAAATAAATCTTACAATTTCCTCAAGGAAGAGTGGTTAACCTTGCTAAAATGGAAACCATAACAATAGGCCCTCCGGCCAGGTGTGCCAGGCATGACATCACGTTACCAGGTCATATAAGACCAATGTTATAACTCTTGGAAATAAGTTCCAACCATCATAACTGACCGAGATTCAGATCCGATTGGTGTTAGGATACCTCCGACACAGGATGCCCGAGAAGAAAAGGTGAGACACAAATTGACGAGATGACATTGTAAGATTCTCGGAAGATGAACTATGGAAGCGAGTTCCAAAACAAAAGTTCATCATTAAACCAAGGAGAGGAAGGAGAGGTGGCTGATGGACTCAGCGTGAACTCATTGAGATTTCCAAAAAATAAGGATTTCCACAGTTATGTAAACAAGGAGGTAACATTTGTCAGATCAAATGATATGATGATGTATGCTCGAGGAAAACATACACCATTAAACATTGGTTGAAAGGTGCACCCGAAATATGGGCTTAGGGAGCATGATCAAGGTTTGGATAATGATTCAATAAGTAATAGACTTAGAATGAAACTATCGGCCATTAACTTCAAAGCAATAGGTTTGCTAGAAGGGCCGAATCCAGACAGTACCGTTCACTTGTTGGTGTCCTGGTTAGAATCGACATGGGGACCATGAATTAATGGTGATGGTGAGAAGTATCACTATACCAGGAACTCTTAAGAGGTGATGAAATTCTCATGACATTTTTGACATAAAATATGGTAATACTCCAAGGTAAAGAAGAACAAATGCTAGATAGCAAGGATCTCAAGGTATAACACAAAATATGAAAAAGTTTGTGTTGAACGGAAGGCAATAACATGGTCGATGATAAAACAAATCATCGAGGGCAAGGATGGTATTTCTCATCATGAATTCAATTGATATCCTGGAAAAGCTCGGAATACTGATGATGATCACGACACATTTGTTGAGAGATTTCACGAAGATGTAATCGATCGACGATGACATCAAGTCAAACGAATGATGAAGTGAAAGGTTATTGGAAACACGAGTAGGACACAAACTCGAGATCAAGTTTGTTGTTCAAGATGGAACGATAAGACAAGGAAATCGACGTAAGCTTAGCTCAATCGTCGAAAGTTGTGCTCCTGGGATAAGGACCAGGTAGCACAGTTAAAATCAGCACGATAATGATATAGCTGATCAGGCTAGGGATGACGTGACCGAGTACAAACTCGTAAGCAAAGAAGATTACTAAGAGTTGTTTAATCACGATGCGGACTTGATTCAGTTATCGATGTCCTTGAGTGTTTAATAACTCGGAGCCCGCGAAAAATTGGAATCAATGAGAATGTAGCACTTGATGAAGAGCTCTTAAGAAGTTATGCAGTTCCATGATAACCTTGAGATACCAGGGGGTAATACTCGACGATAGATCAAAGTAGAGGTTGGACTAGGGAAATGCTCTGCAGAAGACAAGTGCTCAAACTTGCACGAGAAATGGAATCAAGGAGAAACATGGTCGGAACCACGTCCACAGATACAAGATAAACTTATAACAAGGGGATAATTATTTAAAGAGAAGCTTCCATGATAAGGTATACATCGTGTCCATGGTCATGAACACAGGGTTCAAGGTCGACTCCCACTTGTTCAACGCATAACCTTTTATTCACCTCTCGTATTTCAAAAATGACATTAGTTGTAGTATTGAAATTTTATCTTACATAACACCAGTAGAGTATGACCCGTAGTAGTTTTCGGGTTCACACTGATTCGAAACGGCATAGGTTCAACCCATCTGGGCCTCTTAGGAACATATGCCACAAACTTCAAGAGCGAATAACTCAAGCTCGAAAGCATAGCATGGTTGACAAAGCAGAGGATACAATTTACCAAAGGCATTATGTATCCGAGGAAAGGCTCACAGGCTTATTGAATATGAAGGACGATGTCGGATAAAATCCAACAAAGGATCTGGTGGTCCACAAGGAATTTGACATGAGCATCGGTACTCAACTAGAGGAAGAAGAATGCAAGGATATCAGATTATAGAAACAACTGACTAAGTCAAATCTCAAATGCAAAGGAATTATGATTTCCAAATCAAGGGATCAGAAGCAATGCTCTGATTAGGGATGGATAAGTTGAATAGCCTTAGGGTACAATCAACGGCAATTGGATTGGTCGAGAACCAATTCCAGTAAAAGAATGGCAGCTCAGTCGGAAAGGTAATTTATAAGGATCAATGATGATTGCGTGTATTTGCAAACATATTGAGTCATCAGACTCAAAATGACAATGACAAGGGATGCCAATAAGACTATGAGACTTATAGGATTAACCATAATGCAAGCAAGAAGAATTTCAAGAGGAATAGGCAGTCGGGATTTGGAAGATCGAATGGAATTTCGAAGACTTTTGTGAAATACATGAATCAACTGGGGATGAGCGGATACTCGATGAGTGCGAGAAATTATCCGTAGGGGTATTCAGGTGGTAAGGAACTGCAAGGCAGTCGGCATAAGTATTCTCGGAACAACAATGAGTATTTCTAGGTATCTTGTAATAACAAGAGCAACTAGGAACTAAGTAAGAACGGCAAGTGTATGTATTTATTCATAGGGATATTTCGGTGGTAGGGAATTTGCAAAAGCAATGGGCAGTCCCGAAAGAATATCGGAAAGTAACTTTGAAATCTTCATGTGCAGCCGGCGATCATCAGGATTGAAGGGGCTCTCCGGGAGAAAGCGTTTTCGAGAACCTAAAGTTAGATTTTAGAAAATCATTTAACCCGAATAGAAGAGAGATCAGAATCCCAGAGTATAGACGAGGAATAAAAGATCCTAATACCACCCAATGGCGACGTGAGCCGTAAGGCACACAGCCATGTTAGTAAAAGTTTTTCAATGACTAGAATCGACTTCGGCCAAGGAGTTGGAAAGGGGGATTCCTACAGGCAGTCGGCTCTGATACCAACTTGTGACGCCCCCGATTCAATCGTACACTAATCATACACGCAAACGTGTACGATCAAGATCAGGGACTCACGGGAAGATACCACAACACAACTCTACAAATAAAATAAGTCATACAAGCATCATAATACAAGCCAGGGGCCCCGAGGGCTCGAATACAAGTGCTCGATCATAGAGGAGTCAGCGGAAGCAACAATATCCGAGTACAGACATAAGTTAAACAAGGTGCCATAAGATGGCTAGCACAAACTGGGATACAGATCGAAAGAGGCGCAGGCCTCCTGCCTGGGATCCTCCTAAACTACTCCTGGTCGTCGTCAGCGGCCTACACGTAGTAGTAGGCACCTCCAGTGTAGTAGTCGTCATCGACGGTGGCGTCTAGCTCCTGGGCTCCAAAGTCTAGTTGCGGCATCCGGGAAGAAGAGGAAAACGGGGGAAAAGAGGGAGCAAAGCAACCGTGAGTACTCATCCAAAGTACTCGCAAGCAAGGAGCTACACTACATATGCATGGGTATATGTGTAAGGAGGCCATATCAGTGGACTGAACTGCAGAATGCCAGAATAAGAGGGGGATAGCTAGTCCTATCGAAGACTACGCTTCTGGCAGCCTCCGTCTTGCAGCATGTAGAAGAGAGTAGATTGAAGTCCTCCAAGTAGCAACGCATAGCATAATCCTACCCTGCGATCCCCTCCTCGTCGCCCTGTGGAAAAGCGATCACCCGGTTGTCTGTGGAACTTGTCTGGGTGTGTTTTATTAAGTATCCGGTTCTAGTTGTCATAAGGTCAAGGTACAACTCCGGGTCGTCCTTTTACCGAGGGACACGGCTATTCGAATAGATAAATTTTCCTGTAGGGGTGCACCACATAAGATCCCATTTGGCTGGACACACTTTCCTGGGTCATGCCCGGCCTCGGAATATCAACATGTCGCAGCCCCACCTAGACACAACAGAGAGGTCAGCACGCCGGTCTAACTCCTATGGAGCAGGGGTCTGGGCCCATCGCCCATTGCACACCTGCATGTTACGAGGGCGACCGGAAGCAGAACTAGCCCCCTTAATACAAGAGCAGGCTTACGTTCCAATCCGGCGCGCGCTGCTCAATCGCTGACGTCGCGAAGGCTTTGGCTGATACCACGACGCCGAGTGCCCATATCTTTCCCACGTAGTTGGTTAGTGCGTATAGGCCAGTGGCCAGACTTAGATCAAATACCAAGATCTCGTTAAGCGTGTTATTATGAAGTAACCGCGGACACCGACCAGGGACAGACCCACCTCTCACCTAGGTGGTCTCAACCTGTCATGTCGCTCCGCCACAAAGTAACAGTCGGGGGCCGTCGGGAACCTAGGCCCACCTCTACCGGGATGGAGCCACCTGTCCTTCGGGCCCCCACATCGGAATCACTTGCGGGTACTCATCGAGCTGACCCGACTTTAGTCACCATCTGTATAGTATATGTATGTATAGTATATACCCGTGATCACCTCCCGAGTGATCACGGCCCGATAGTATAGCAAGGCAGACTGACAAGAATGTAGGGCCAATGATGATAAACTAGCATCCTATACTAAGCATTTAGGATTGCGGGTAAGGTATCAACAAATGTAGCAACAATGACAGGCTATGCATCAGAATAGGATTAATCGAAACAGTAACATGCTACACTACTCTAATGCAAGCAGTAGGGAGTAGAATAGGCGATATCTGGTGATCAAAGGGGGGGCTTGCCTGGTTGCTCTGGCAAGAAGGACGAGTCGTCAACACCGTAGTCGAACTGGGGGTCGCCGGCAGTCTCGGGGTCTATTGGAAGGAAGTAACGGAGAGGAAACACAATAAATAACAGAGCAATCAAAACATCGCAAAGCGTAACAAGATAATACACGGTGTTCGGTGTGCCCTAACGCGGTAGTAGGTGATACCGGTGAAGGGGGAAAACATCCGGGAAAGTATTCCCAGTGTTTCGTGTTTTCGGACAGTTGAACGGTGGGGGATTGTCGCATGTTCGCTATGTTAGGGACGTGTGGCAGATGAACGGACTGCGTATCCAGATTCGTCTCGTTGTTCTGAGCAACTTTCATGTACAAAACATTTTCATCTGACTTATAGATCAATTTATATTAATTTTCAAAGTTTTTTTTTTAACATTACATTTCTTCTTTCTATTTCCTTTAGTCACTAAAATAGGCAGAATCCTTTTTACACCTACTAGGGGGCTAGCCATGTGTATGATAGTGGGGCCAGGATTGGTCCAGTCTGCAGGGTCAGCAGCAGTTGACCAGTCAATATTGACTGGTCAACTATGTCAAGGGGACCCACATGTAAGTGTCACATGTGCTAATAAAAGTAGGTGGACTAAATTAAACTAGAAGGGCCACACCTCATCTACACATTTGACTAATTAAACAAATAAACTAACCTAATCTCTATTACCTAAGGGGACGACCCCATACACACATACGCACACAGCCTCCATGTATGGCTAGCAGTAGCAGCTTGCGGCAACCGGCAACATTAGCAGCGGCAACTACACTGGTAGCAGGGGAGTAGCAGGGCAGCGACGGCCAGGAGCAAAACAGCAGCAACCGTTGGCTGCAGCGACGCAGTAAAGCAGCAACGGCAGTGTAGTAGCAGCGGCACCAACAGGGAGAGGAGCGCAGCAGCAACAGCAATACAGTACGCAGTAGGCAGAGCAGCACGGAGTAACAGCGGACAGCAGCGGCCGCGGACGCTGGGCGAGCAGAGAGTGGGCGGCGTGAGCGAGCGCACGGGCAGGGGGATGCGAGCGTGGCGGCTAGACGCCGCTGTGTGGCCAGAAGGCTTGAGGACGCGCACGGCATGACGACGAGCTTCGGTCGCGACGAAAACGGCGGCTACGGGCAGGAATTTGAGTACTAGGGAGAGGGCTTTCGAGTGGGTTCTCACCGGGGAGCACAAGAAAGGCTCGGCGAGGGATGGGAGCAGTAGAGGGTGCCGGAATCGACGGCGGCGCTGCGGTGGCCGGAGATGGAAGAAGGCCTCGATCCACTCGACTTGGTGCATTCCAGCTCGATCCTTGGACGTAGTCGAAGCAGTGGATGGTGATGAATCATGGGGATAAATTCTCAGGTGCCCGGGAGCTCGGTGAGTGCGAGAACGACGAAGGCCATGGCGGTGCTGGTTTGGCCTAGCGGGGGCGGGGAGGTCGATGGCGGCGCGAGGAAGGAAGGGGAATGGAGCTAGGGTTCGGGGGGCGTCCGACAACAACTTTATAAGCGGGGACAGGGGGTGGATGGCCGCCACACACAGCCATCGCCGGCGGATGGCCGCCACGGCACTCCTGCCTCCTGTAGCGAGAGGTGGGAGGGCCGTGTTCATAGATGGGCCAAAAGGTCCAGTAGATTAGGTTTCTATTCTTTTTTACTAGTATTTTCCCATTTACTTTTCTATTTATTTATTTAGCTACTGTTTTGTACTTTCCTTTTGCATCAAACTACCTTTATAAAATGTAAAACCTTTCCATATAATTACTAGGCAATATTTTGCACTGCCACAAAAAGTTTGTGTTCAAAATAATTCATGAAGTTTGAGATTATATTTAAATGAAAAAAAGTGTTGTTGGTCCACTGTTTTAATATTCAGGTGCAATTTTATATTTTTAAAAAGTTAATTCTTTAATGAAAAATTGTTAGTGAATATTTGCATCCCACCGAACATTTTTGTTTTACCGTTTGAAGGAATAATAATTTGACTTTATCTCAAATTTGTATTTGAATTGGTTTTGAAACAAGCGAGTTTGTCAACAGTAATCGTGGTGATGTGGCAATATTAGTCACTCTGTGCATTTTCAAACCGAACCGAAAAACCATACCGAAAATAAACCGAACTGAACCGAATTTATTGTTTTTATGGTTTCTGGTTTCGATATGGTATGAACTTTTGATACCGTTTTGAATTTCGGTTTTTATGGTATATACCAAAAAACCGAATGGTTGACCGAATAAACCGAAATAAAAATATATTTATATTTCTTGAGGCGAACAATGATACAAGTAGTCATTTTTCTTGTATAGGAGTAAAATTTCCTGCAAAGAACATCCCTTTTTTCCTGTAATGTAGTATTTTTCTCTTGCAAAAATACTAATCACGTCCATAACCTTTCAAGGCATGAATTGAGGCATGCATATATACTTATATAAAGTTATATACCGTTTTTATTACAAGAGTATGTGTTTTGAATTATAAATGTGTAAAATATAGTATGTCATTTTCAAATTCGCGTCAACTTTGGTTATTATGGTATATACCGAAACCATACCGAAATAATTTGGTATATACCGAAACCGAACCGTATTTTAATTTCATACCGTATAAACCAAAGTATTAATGCCGTACAAACCGGAAAACCGTATAAACCAAACTATCAAACCGAATAAACCGAACGCACAGAGTGAAATATTAGTAGAGGTTTACTGTAGCTTAATTATCCGGGCGTCACAATTCTCCTCCACTACAAGAAATCTCGTCCCGAGATTTTTAAGACGTGGAGTAAGGGGGGAAGATCTGGTTATGGAATTCTAACGGATCTTCTCGTTCTTGGCTGTCTTCTCAAAGAAGTTGATCCATTCTTCTTGATGCCTTCATTCCTCTACATCAATGCACCATGATGAAGTTGTCGTCCTTCCTTTAGGATCTTCACCGCAATTATGAAAGGATAAGAAGGGAAACTCTATCAAGACAGATTTAACCAAGTTGAGTATCGGACGGTTAACTCAGGGGGATGAAGCATAAAGTATCTCTCAAGTTGAATAAATCAAACACATCGAGAGCAATATAAGGTAGAGTAAGAAGTTTCAAACTGGTAGCCAATCCTTAGATGCCTAAACTAGAGTGTGAAAAGGGTTCAGAGCAACAGGGAATACTATTGCATCTGATACTAGAATAGAACTCTAGGGAGGTGGCTCGTGAACTTCATACGAATCCAAGTGCAAGGATTATTTTGGAATTTGCAGGAGAGTTAGGTTTCGATCCTGTGGAACTGTGGGTTTTGGGCCCACCGTGTGGGTTAAAAGTAGAAAGGGTGCTGACATCTTGCATGACCACGATAGCAAAGCATGTCAGAGGGTAGTCTGCCAGTAATGTTGGCAACAACATTGGTACCAAGGGCGAGGGACGAAGAGAACCATTTTCCTGCTCATTGAAACGAGGCGGACCAATTGGCAAAGTTCTCGTCCATCGGCGGTTACCGGAATGTCATCAACAACAGTAATAAGGCCTAACTAACAGAGTTGTACAACGAGGTGTTTACCTAAACATGGAAATATTGTTGCTTATATCATATAGATCACAAGAAAGGTTAAACCAAACAATGGAAAGGAAAATATGATTATCAGATTAAACAGAACAATGGGAAGGAAAAATGTGTTTGAACACATATTTCAAGGGCACATCCTTCCCAAGGACAAGCAGAGCATGATATCCGTGACAAGATATAATGTAGAAAACCCTTTAGAGAAGGGGAGAGAAATTTCATGACATTACCCATACAACAGTGTTTGGATAATTGAGCAAGAAACATTTAGCATTGGGCTTCAAATGTTCTGGCTGAAAATAGGAGTACCACAGACATGCTTCGAGATAGCATTGACATGGTCTTTAAGCAAAGGTCGGACTTGGATATACAAAGGACTCATTAGGAACAACTTATAAAATAAATCTTACAATTTCCTCAAGGAAGAGTGGTTAACCTTGCTAAAATGGAAACCATAACAATAGGCCCTCCGGCCAGGTGTGCCAGGCATGACATCACGTTACCAGGTCATATAAGACCAATGTTATAACTCTTGGAAATAAGTTCCAACCATCATAACTGACCGAGATTCAGATCCGATTGGTGTTAGGATACCTCCGACACAGGATGCCCGAGAAGAAAAGGTGAGACACAAATTGACGAGATGACATTGTAAGATTCTCGGAAGATGAACTATGGAAGCGAGTTCCAAAACAAAAGTTCATCATTAAACCAAGGAGAGGAAGGAGAGGTGGCTGATGGACTCAGCGTGAACTCATTGAGATTTCCAAAAAATAAGGATTTCCACAGTTATGTAAACAAGGAGGTAACATTTGTCAGATCAAATGATATGATGATGTATGCTCGAGGAAAACATACACCATTAAACATTGGTTGAAAGGTGCACCCGAAATATGGGCTTAGGGAGCATGATCAAGGTTTGGATAATGATTCAATAAGTAATAGACTTAGAATGAAACTATCGGCCATTAACTTCAAAGCAATAGGGTTGCTAGAAGGGCCGAATCCAGACAGTACCGTTCACTTGTTGGTGTCCTGGTTAGAATCGACATGGGGACCATGAATTAATGGTGATGGTGAGAAGTATCACTATACCAGGAACTCTTAAGAGGTGATGAAATTCTCATGACATTTTTGACATAAAATATGGTAATACTCCAAGGTAAAGAAGAACAAATGCTAGATAGCAAGGATCTCAAGGTATAACACAAAATATGAAAAAGTTTGTGTTGAACGGAAGGCAATAACATGGTCGATGATAAAACAAATCATCGAGGGCAAGGATGGTATTTCTCATCATGAATTCAATTGATATCCTGGAAAAGCTCGGAATACTGATGATGATCACGACACATTTGTTGAGAGATTTCACGAAGATGTAATCGATCGACGATGACATCAAGTCAAACGAATGATGAAGTGAAAGGTTATTGGAAACACGAGTAGGACACAAACTCGAGATCAAGTTTGTTGTTCAAGATGGAACGATAAGACAAGGAAATCGACGTAAGCTTAGCTCAATCGTCGAAAGTTGTGCTCCTGGGATAAGGACCAGGTAGCACAGTTAAAATCGGCACGATAATGATATAGCTGATCAGGCTAGGGATGACGTGACCGAGTACAAACTTGTAAGCAAAGAAGATTACTAAGAGTTGTTTAATCACGATGCGGACTTGATTCAGTTATCGATGTCCTTGAGTGTTTAATAACTCGGAGCCCGCGAAAAATTGGAATCAATGAGAATGTAGCACTTGATGAAGAGCTCTTAAGAAGTTATGCAGTTCCATGATAACCTTGAGATACCAGGGGGTAATACTCGACGATAGATCAAAGTAGAGGTTGGACTAGGGAAATGCTCTACAGAAGACAAGTGCTCAAACTTGCACGAGAAATGGAATCAAGGAGAAACATGGTCGGAACCACGTCCACAGATACAAGATAAACTTATAACAAGGGGATAATTATTTAAAGAGAAGCTTCCATGATAAGGTATACATCGTGTCCATGGTCATGAACACAGGGTTCAAGGTCGACTCCCACTTGTTCAACGCATAACCTTTTATTCACCTCTCGTATTTCAAAAATGACATTAGTTGTAGTATTGAAATTTTATCTTACATAACACCAGTAGAGTATGACCCGTAGTAGTTTTCGGGTTCACACTGATTCGAAACGGCATAGGTTCAACCCATCTGGGCCTCTTAGGAACATATGCCACAAACTTCAAGAGCGAATAACTCAAGCTCGAAAGCATAGCATGGTTGACAAAGCAGAGGATACAATTTACCAAAGGCATTATGTATCCGAGGAAAGGCTCACAGGCTTATTGAATATGAAGGACGATGTCGGATAAAATCCAACAAAGGATCTGGTGGTCCACAAGGAATTTGACATGAGCATCGGTACTCAACTAGAGGAAGAAGAATGCAAGGATATCAGATTATAGAAACAACTGACTAAGTCAAATCTCAAATGCAAAGGAATTATGATTTCCAAATCAAGGGATCAGAAGCAATGCTCTGATTAGGGATGGATAAGTTGAATAGCCTTAGGGTACAATCAACGGCAATTGGATTGGTCGAGAACCAATTCCAGTAAAAGAATGGCAGCTCAGTCGGAAAGGTAATTTATAAGGATCAATGATGATTGCGTGTATTTGCAAACATATTGAGTCATCAGACTCAAAATGACAATGACAAGGGATGCCAATAAGACTATGAGACTTATAGGATTAACCATAATGCAAGCAAGAAGAATTTCAGGAGGAATAGGCAGTCGGGATTTGGAAGATCGAATGGAATTTCGAAGACTTTTGTGAAATACATGAATCAACTGGGGATGAGCGGATACTCGATGAGTGCGAGAAATTATCCGTAGGGGTATTCAGGTGGTAAGGAACTGCAAGGCAGTCGGCATAAGTATTCTCGGAACAACAATGAGTATTTCTAGGTATCTTGTAATAACAAGAGCAACTAGGAACTAAGTAAGAACGGCAAGTGTATGTATTTATTCATAGGGATATTTCGGTGGTAGGGAATTTGCAAAAGCAATGGGCAGTCCCGAAAGAATATCGGAAAGTAACTTTGAAATCTTCATGTGCAGCCGGCGATCATCAGGATTGAAGGGGCTCTCCGGGAGAAAGCGTTTTCGAGAACCTAAAGTTAGATTTTAGAAAATCATTTAACCCGAATAGAAGAGAGATCAGAATCCCAGAGTATAGACGAGGAATAAAAGATCCTAATACCACCCAATGGCGACGTGAGCCGTAAGGCACACAGCCATGTTAGTAAAAGTTTTTCAATGACTAGAATCGACTTCGGCCAAGGAGTTGGAAAGGGGGATTCCTACAGGCAGTCGGCTCTGATACCAACTTGTGACGCCCCCGATTCAATCGTACACTAATCATACACGCAAACGTGTACGATCAAGATCAGGGACTCACGGGAAGATACCACAACACAACTCTACAAATAAAATAAGTCATACAAGCATCATAATACAAGCCAGGGGCCCCGAGGGCTCGAATACAAGTGCTCGATCATAGAGGAGTCAGCGGAAGCAACAATATCCGAGTACAGACATAAGTTAAACAAGGTGCCATAAGATGGCTAGCACAAACTGGGATACAGATCGAAAGAGGCGCAGGCCTCCTGCCTGGGATCCTCCTAAACTACTCCTGGTCGTCGTCAGCGGCCTACACGTAGTAGTAGGCACCTCCAGTGTAGTAGTCGTCATCGACGGTGGCGTCTAGCTCCTGGGCTCCAAAGTCTAGTTGCGGCATCCGGAAAGAAGAGGAAAACGGGGGAAAAGAGGGAGCAAAGCAACCGTGAGTACTCATCCAAAGTACTCGCAAGCAAGGAGCTACACTACATATGCATGGGTATATGTGTAAGGAGGCCATATCAGTGGACTGAACTGCAGAATGCCAGAATAAGAGGGGGATAGCTAGTCCTATCAAAGACTACGCTTCTGGCAGCCTCCGAATTGCAGCATGTAGAAGAGAGTAGATTGAAGTCCTCTAAGTAGCAATGCATAGCATAATCCTACCCTGCGATCCCCTCCTCATCGCCCTGTGGAAAAGCGATCACCCAGTTGTCTGTGGAACTTGTCTGGGTGTGTTTTATTAAGTATCCGGTTCTAGTTGTCATAAGATCAAGGTACAACTCCGGGTCGTCCTTTTACCGAGGGACACGGCTATTCGAATAGATAAATTTCCCTGTAGGGGTGCACCACATAAGATCCCATTTGACTGGACACACTTTCCTGGGTCATGCCCGGCCTCGGAATATCAACATGTCGCAGCCCCACCTAGGCACAACAGAGAGGTCAGCATGCCGGTCTAACTCCTATGGAGCAGGGGTCTGGGCCCATCACCCATTGCACACCTGCATGTTGCGAGGGCGACCGGAAGCAGAACTAGCCCCCTTAATACAAGAGCAGGCTTACGTTCCAATCCGGCGCGCGCTGCTCAGTCGCTGACGTCACGAAGGCTTTGGCTGATACCACGACGCCGAGTGCCCATATCTTTCCCACGTAGTTGGTTAGTGCGTATAGGCCAGTGGCCAGACTCAGATCAAATACCAAGATCTCGTTAAGCGTGTTATTATGAAGTAACCGCGGACACCGACCAGGGACAGGCCCACCTCTCACCTAGGTGGTCTCAACCTGCCATGTCGCTCCGCCACAAAGTAATAGTCGAGGGCCGTCGGGAACCTAGGCCCACCTCTACCGGGATGGAGCCACCTGTCCTTCGAGCCCCCACATCGGAATCACTTGCGGGTACTCATCGAGCTGACCCGACTTTAGTCACCATCTGTATAGTATATGTATGTATAGTATATACCCGTGATCACCTCCCGAGTGATCACGGCCCGATAGTATAGCAAGGCAGACTGACAAGAATGTATGGCCAATGATGATAAACTAGCATCCTATACTAAGCATTTAGGATTGCGGGTAAGGTATCAACAAATGTAGCAACAATGACAGGCTATGCATCAGAATAGGATTAATCGAAACAGTAACATGCTACACTACTCTAATGCAAGCAGTAGAGAGTAGAATAGGCGATATCTGGTGATCAAAGGGGGGGCTTGCCTGGTTGCTCTGGCAAGAAGGACGAGTCGTCAACACCGTAGTCGAACTGGGGGTCGCCGGCAGTCTCGGGGTCTATCGGAAAGAAGTAACGGAGAGGGAACACAATAAATAACAGAGCAATCAAAACATCGCAAAGCGTAACAAGATAATACACGGTGTTCGGTGTGCCCTAACACGGTAGTAGGTGATACCGGTGAAGGGGGAAAACATCCGGGAAAGTATTCCCAGTGTTTCGTGTTTTCGGACAGTTGAACCGGAGGGGGATTGTCACATGTTCGCTATGTTAGGGACGTGTGGCAGATGAACGGACTGCGTATCCGGATTCGTCTCGTTGTTCTGAGCAACTTTCATGTACAAAACATTTCATCTGACTTATAGATCAATTTATATTAATTTTCAAAGTTTTTTTAAACATTACATTTCTTCTTTCTATTTCCTTTAGTTACTAAAATAGGCAGAATCCTTTTTACACCTACTAGGGGCCTAGCCATGTGTATGATAGTGGGGCCAGGGTTGGTCCAGTCAGCAGGGTCAACAGCAGTTGACCAGTCAATGTTGACTGGTCAACTATATCAAGGGGACCCACATGTAAGTGTCACATGTGCTAATAAAAGTAGGTGGACTAAATTAAACTAGAGGGGCCACACCTCATCTACACATTTGACTAATTAAACAAATAAACTAACCTAATCTCTATTACCTAAGGGGACGACCCCATACACACATACACACACAGCCTCCATGTATGGCTAGCAGTAGCAGCTTGCGGCAACCGGCAACATTAGCAGCGGCAACTACACTGGTAGCAGGGGAGTAGCAGGGCAGCGGCGGCCAGGAGCAAAACAGCAGCAACCGTTGGCTGCAGCAACGCAGTAAAGCAGCAGCGGCACCAACAGGGAGAGGAGTGCAGCAGCAGCGGCAATACAGTACGCAGTAGGCAGAGCAGCACGGAGCAACAGCGGACAGCAACGGCCGCGGACGCTAGGCGAGCAGAGAGTGGGCGGCGTGAGCCAGCGCACGGGCAGGGGGATGCGGGCGTGGCACCTAGAGGCTCGCTATGTGGCCAGAAGGCTTGAGGACGTGCACGGCATGACGACGAGCTTCGGTCGCGATGAAAATGGCAGCTACGGGCAGGAATTCGAGTACTAGGGAGAGGGCTTTCGAGCGGGTTCTCACCGGGGAGCACAAGAAAGGCTCGGCGAGGGACGGGAGCAGTAGAGGGTGCCGGAATCGACGGCGGCGCTGCGGTGGCCGGAGATGGAAGAAGGCCTCGATCCACTTGACTTGGCGCATTCCAGCTCGATCCTTGGACGTAGTCGAAGCAGTGGATGGTGATGAATCGTGGGGACAAATTCTCAGGTGCCCGGGAGCTCGGTGAGCACGAGAACGACGAAGGCCATGGCAATGCTGGTTTGGCCTAGCGGGGGCGGGGAGGTCGATGGCGGCACGAGGAAGGGAGGGGAATGGAGCTAGGGTTCGGGGGGCGTCGGACGACGACTTTATAAGCGGGGACAGGGGGTGGATGGCCGCCACGCACGGCCATCGCCGACAGATGGCCGCCACAGCACTCCTGCCTCCTGTAGCGAGAGGTGGGAGGCAAGTGGGGTTGGCCTGGGCCGTTTTCATAGATGGGCCAAAAGGTCCAGTAGATTAGGTTTCTATTCTTTTTTACTAGTATTTTCCCATTTACTTTTCTGTTAATTTATTTAGCTACTGTTTTGTACTTTCCTTTTGCATCAAACTACATTTATAAAATGTAAAACCTTTCCATATAGTTACTAGGCAATATTTTGCACTGCCACAAAAAGTTTGTGTTCAAAATAATTCATGAAGTTTGACATTATATTTAAATGAAAAAAAGTGTTGTTGGTCCACTGTTTTAATATCCAGGAGCAATTTTATATTTTTTAAAACGTTAATTCTTTCATGAAAAATTGTTAGTGAATATTTGCATCCCACTGAACATTTTTGTTTTACCGTTTGAAGGAATAATAATTTGACTTTATCTTAAATTTGTATTTGAATTGGTTTTGAAACAAGCGAGTTTGTCAACGGTGATCGTGGTGACGTGGCAATATTAGTAGTGGTTTACTATAGCTTAATTATCCGGGCGTCACAGGTTTGGCCTACTAGGTTGAACTTTCTTGCCATGGGAGAAGTGCTTAGCTTTGGGTTCAATCTTGCGGTGTCCTTACCCAGTAATAGAAAGGGTTGCAAGGCACGTATTGTATTGTTGCCATCGAGGATAACAAGATGGGGTTTATATCATATTGCTTGAGTTTATCCCTCTACATCATGTCATCTTGCTTAAAGCGTTACTCTGTTCTTATGAACTTAATACTCTAGATGCAGGCAGGAGTCGGTCGATGTGTGGAGTAATAGTAGTAGATGCAAGCAGGAGTCGGTCTACTTGTTGCAGACGTGATGCCTATATACATGATCATGCCTAGATAATCTCATAATTATTCGCATTTCTATCAATTGCTCGACAGTAATTTGTTCACCCACTGAAAGTGCAACTATCCCTAGGTGGTTTTGGTAATTCATAACAACATATAGCTCATTGAGCTAATGCTATTCCAAGACAAATATTTCAGGAAAGCTCAATGAATGGCATGGCATGGATGATGAAAGTGGATCCCTCAAAATATTAAGGACAAAGGATTGGCTCAAGCTCAAAAGCTCAAGACTCTACATTTTACATTTTAGTGATCCAAGATCACATTGAGTCTATAGGAAAAGCCAATACTATCAAGAAGGGATGAGGTGTTGCTTAATGAGCCTCTTGCTTCAAGTGCTTAGTGATATGCTCCAAAAACCCTCAACTACTTTCTCACATCCACATATGACCTAAACCCAAAGTCAAACTCGGCCCCACCTATTCTTTCTATCCGGCGCCACCGAGTTTAAATGTCATAGCCACTGCCACAAACCCTAGGCAAATAGTCTCGCCGAGATGGGATTGTAATCTCTCTGTTTCCCTTCGTAACGTTTCGGTCTAACCGAAGTGAGCGATCGGTCCCACCGAGATTGCAATGTAAACTCTCTGTTTCCCTTTCGTAACATTTCGGTCTAACCGAGATGAGCGAATCGGTCCCACCGAGTTTGCCTGACCAACCCTCTCTGTGTCCATTACCAAAATAGGTCTCACCGAGTTTGTGTAAATGGTCTCACCGAGATTACGTTATGCCCTAACCCTAACCATATCGTTCCTACCGAGTTGCATGTCGGTCCCACCGAAAATCCTAACGGTCACTAGGTTTACTAAATCGGTCCGACCGAGTTTGTTGATTCGGTCCCATCGAGTTTGGTAAATTGTGTGTAACGGTTAGATTTTGTGTGGAGGCTATATATACCCCTCCACCTCCTCTTCATTCGTGAAGAGAGCCATCAGAACAAACCTACACTTCCAACTTACCATTTCTGAGAGAGAACTACCTACTCATGTGTTGAGGCCAAGATATTCCATTCCTACCATATGAATCTTGATCTCTAGCCTTCCCCAAGTTGCTTTCCACTCAAATATTCTTTCCACCATATCCAAATCCTATGAGAGAGAGTTGAGTGTTGGGGAGACTATCTTTTGAAGCACAAGAGCAAGGAGTTCATCATCAACGCACCATTTGTTAATTCTTGGAGAGTGGTGTCTCCTAGATTGGCTAGGTGTCACTTGGGAGCCTCCGACAAGATTGTGGAGTTGAACCAAGGAGTTTGTAAGGGCAAGGAGATCGCCTACTTCATGAAGATCTACTGCTAGTGAGGCAAGTCCTTCGTGGGCGACGGCCATGGTGGGATAGACAAGGTTGCTTCTTCGTGGACCCTTCGTGGGTGGAGCCCTCCGTGAACTCGCGCAACCGTTACCCTTCATGGGTTGAAGTCTCCATCAACGTGGATGTACGATAGCGCCACCTGTCGGAACCACGACAAAAACATCCGTGTCTCCAATTGTGTTTGAATCCTCCAAACCCTTCCCTTTACATTCTTGCAAGTTGCATGCTTTAATTTCTGCTGCTCATATACTCTTTGCATGCTTGCTTGAATTGTGTGAAGATTGCTTGACTTGTCCGAAGATCGCTAAAATCTGCCAAACACTAAAATTAGGAAATGGTTAAGTTTTTAATTGGTCAAGTAGTCTAATCACCCCCCCCCCCTCTAGACATACTCCAAGGTCCTACATCCACCGTAATACTTATGCTATCTTGAGAGAAGCCACTAGTGAAACCTATGGCCCCCGGGTCTATCTCTTATCATATTTGCTTCCAATCTACTTTTATTTGCATCTTTACTTTTTGCATCTATATTATAAAATACCAAAAATATATTTACCTTATCATACTATCTCTATTAGATTTCACTTTCGCAAGTGGCCATGAAGGGATTGACAACCCCTTTATTGCGTTGGTTGCGAGTTCTTTGTTTGTTTGTGTAGGTGCGTGGGACTTTTGAGGAGCCTCCTACTGGATTGATACCTTGGTTCTCAAAAACTGAGGGAAATACTTACGCTACTATTGCTGCATCACCCTTTCCTCTTCAAGGAAAACCAACGCAAGCTCAAGACATAGCACTTCTTAGCCCAAGAGGGCTCAGAAGAGGGAGGAGTGTATCCATCAGAATTGTCCTCATCAGCTTCCTCCTCCTCGATCTCATCCTTATCCACATCCATCGTGGCAGCTTCAGCCTCAGCACTAGCGGTGGTGTTAGCCCATTGGCTCTTGATGTGGAGCTTGATGGGCTCATGACGAATCTAGCCGGGGGCAATGAACTCATCATTGGGATAGAGCTTCTCCCAAGTCTTGGAGATCAAGAGAAACAGGTAGGGCCCATAGATGGGGACCTTACGGTTGAACACCGCGAACTGAAGCTCACACCACATGATATGTGAGACATCAAGTGGTTGCGTCTAAGCCTGACGCGCCTCCTCACAAATGAGCATCATATCCACAAGATATGCATGCACTTGGCCCATGTCACCGATGCGCGGGGAGAGGGAGTTGCGGAAGATCCGATGCATGATGTCAAGGAAGGAGTTCAGCACCCACACCTTCTTCTTACTAGCAAGCGTCTTCTCAACAAGGAAGGGCTGGAGCTTGTTCTTGTTGGCGGACTCAGAGTTGGCATGAGGGCGAACTCCAACGGGCGTGACGAGCCACTCATCAGGAACCTGAAGCAAGTCCATGAAGTCCTTCCACTTAGCAGACAATTGTTGACCATTGGTCATCCATGTCATGGTCCTTATCTCATCAGAATGGAAGTGGACCGAAGCAAAGAACTGAGCCACAATGTCTGGGTCAAAGTCCAGGTGAAAGGTAAGCATGTGCTCAATGCCAAACTGCTCCACCAGATCCAAGGCCTCTCCAAAATAGTCACGGTGCTTGTCCTGCCTCATGTGATTCATGTCAATCCAATGTACTTCCATGTAGACATTCTGCTTGGCCTTGATCACATCCAGATAGATAAGGTTCTGCTGCTTGGTCCAGAATAGATCATTCCCTCTGAAGTTGGCACGGGGATTCACATAGGGGTTGATCTTCCTTCGAACAATGAACTCAGCCAGAGGTATCTCATCCATGCCCATGGTGGGCTCCTTGTGCTTGGTGGCGGTGTGCTTGGTTCTGCGATGGGAGGCATTGGAGCCCTCTGGAGCTTCATCTTGGTTGCGGAGGCGCTTCGAGCCCGTGTCACGGTTGGGATTCGAACGGCGAACATTGGAACCGAAGCCACCACCTAGACACACAACACAAGAACACACACGAAAAACAAGAAGGATCAATGCAAAGACCAGGGCTAAAGCCAAAAGAAACAAGCAAGAACAAGATTTGGAACGAAAAAACAGTGTATTTTGCACATCTATGGTAGTACCGGACCGGCGCACAGATGTAAAAAATTACTTCCGCTCCAGCAGCGGTAGTACCGTGCCGGGGTGGCACCACTACTAGGAAAAACACTACCAATAGCTAGGTTTTTTTGCATACCAGTACCATGGGTTCCCGCGCTACTACTACGACACTACAGCTAACTTTTAGCAGTAGCGCGTTTTTACCCCGCGCTATAGCTAAAAAAGTTAGTAGTAGCACGGTGCCACCCACGCTACCACTATCCCAAACCTACGCTACTACTATCTAACTAATAGTAGCGCCCGATTTACACCTACGCTACTACTATCCAAGTACAGTAGCACCACATCTTTCCCCCACGCTACAACTAGCTAACCAAAAAAAAAATGTCAGATGCAATATTCATGGATGGAAATGAAGAGACGTCCAGTGCAAATAAACTAAGTTCACAAAACCATCTTAGCACTTGCAGCATTCATGGATACAACATTGAACATCTCAACTCGAATTTAACATCAGATGCAAACAACTAGACCACTTCTCTAGATGCATCTACCAAGTTCCGGAGTTGAAACATCGGTGGATCCGAGCAGTCCCTCCCGGCGGACGGTGGCGTAGAGGTGCTCCACCTCGGCAACCTCCGGTGTCGCAATGACCTAGATGATCATCTGTGTGGCGCAATCGCCGGGCTTCACGATGAAGTCCGCCTCCGGGTGGTTGAAGATCACGACACCCACTAGGCCGCGGTAGTCCACCTCGATCACCCCTGCGCCCACGTCGGAAAGTGAAAACTTGTTAGTTGGCGTTCGCATCCGCATCCAGTAGGGCATTTTCTTTCCTTTTAGCACATGCACATGAATCAATAGTAATGCATAATAACAAGAAAAAATAACCATGAATCCTAAAGAAAAAGATCATTCTTTGGGCCAGGTTGATAGTTTCGAGGAACGGGAAAGGATAATATTGGTAAAAGTCTTCATTAACAAGAAAAATGGACCGAGATTTCTCAAATGACATTTGTTTCACCAACAATGATTAATGACGAGGCATGTAAGATTTACCTGAGCAGCATCAGCATACCCTCTGATCCTTCCAAGAACTTAAAGGCCAAGGTTCTTAGCTTTCTCCCCTCTGACTAGCACAAGTCCAGCAGCACCATCGATGTACATTGAATAATAAGAATAGCACTAGAGTTACACTCAAAGTAAACATTGATTTGCATAATTTATATTAACCATGGAGAGAATAAAAAATGAGCTACAAAATAATCTAGCTTCAGTACACTCTTAAGATGATACATTTACTACTGAAGATATACAACATAGTGTTCTTGCATACTGCATACAGAAGGTAATTTGACCATGTAAAAATAAAGCTACAATGCTACACTAAGAAGTGTCAGAATTCCAAATGAAACTATTCAGTTTACAAGTATTCAACAGAGACACTTCAATCACTGAGAAAACGGGTAGTATTCCGGAATGGCAAGTGCCACATTTTCCATGCAATGATTTACTACCCAACAACAATGATTTACTCTGAGCAAGAAACGGCAAAGTTGAATCCAAAAGGCCTACACTATGAATTCAGAAGTTTGCTCCAAATTCGACGCACAAAATTCAGAGTACCGACGATTGTAAGAAGATAATATGGTATGGAGGTTTATTCAGGTAACTCGGCCGCAATTATAGAGGCAGTGACATGATTTTGATTTCTTATATTACAATAGCAGTAGGGTGAAAACGGGGAGGTGCTGACTTCCAATTTTAAAATATATACACCATGGTTGCTTCAGATGTTCAGTTATATTCAGAAAAACATGATGCGCGTTCAAATGAAATGGTTCCTGAAAAAGGATCTCACCTTGTTCCAGCAGAACATGTGGTGAATCTTTTACATGAAGCTATGTTGAATCTAGACAGGGCATAACTAGTTTTCGAATCTTGGTAACACACTAATTCTAGAAGAAGCAAACAGAAGCATGTATCCATCTAACATCCAAACTTATCAGGACATCAGGATGTTTTAGTCAAACAATAAATGAACAGGCAGCCTATATGCTTTTTTCTACAGATAAAATCTCTTGTAGAAGCAATATGTCTATTTATTATGTTATCACTAAAATAGTAGGAAAAATGTGCATCTATGCTTAACTGACCATCAGCAATACTTTTCTACAAAAAAATAAATGGACAGTCAACTATACTTTTCTACAAACAAAACCTCTTGTAGAGGCTCCGAAAAGGCAAGACTCGACACATGAAAACTAGCAGAAGCAGATAAAATGTGCATCTACTAACATTCTTCTCATAAGAGTTTTAGGAGTTCAAGGACGAATCACAGATGAACAAATGACATGCTTATCTGCAAAGAAAAAACACTAGTACTAGAGGTCCCCTGCAGACTACCTTCTTCTAGAGACCTGTGATTTTCCAAAACAAAATGAAAACAGAGAGGATAAGTTCTGTATTCAGTTTCATATTCACAATGCCATCTATGTTGAACTGGTTTTGGAATCTAGGTAACACAATAATTCTAGAAGAAGTAGACAGAAATATGCATGAACCATCTAACATCCAAACATGTATCAGGAGGACTTGATGATTCTTTAGTCCAAACAATAGATGACCAGCTGCCGATATGCTTTTCCAAGTCATGCTAAGTCTGAATCCCAGGAGACACCAGCAGCCCAGATAAGATTCCACGTGACTCACTATGGTTCTAAAAGCTTGTGGCATCGTGCACAATTGGAAATCACAGTCCTGAATCAAGAACACCGCAAGCAAACCGCTAGCAGTCCTGAATTGCTAGTCCAGGAAGCAAGTTACGAGGCCACAAAAAAGCTGAATCCCAGGAGGCACACCAGCAGTCCAAAGCATATTACTCCATGAACTGCTGTTATTCTAAAAGCGTGTAGCATCATGCATGATTGCCAATCACGGTGCAGACTATGCACTTGCTTAGTCGATTCTGAACATTGCTGTACATATATTAATACTAAACCACTAGCAGCCCCTATTGAATCGTACACATAGGAACACCTATGATAGGACCCAGAACCAATCTAGCACAGTCGCGTTACAGAACCGAACCAATCCACAAATCAAATGCGGGATATAGGTAAGCCAGAGGGAGAGGGGACACGGGATTAGATCAGTCACCTTCCTCGCTACCCCGAAGCAGCACCCGGCCCTCCCATTCTGCCTGCCTCCTCATAACACCTGCGCCCATGACAGAAAAAAAGATTCAGAATCCTCCACTTCACGAAAACAAGGAGCACCGACAGGCAGGTGTGGAGAAGCGGGCCCGTGCCTTGCACCGGGCAGCAGAGCCGGCGGAGGCCGCCGGCGCGGAGAGGGCGGAGGCCATTCGCGGGGGGCGAAAGCTGCAGCGCGCGAAGCAGGAGGAGGAGGTGGGCGAGGGTGATATGGGCAAAGGTGCAGGCCTTGAGGCGCGGATCTGACGGAGGGGGAGGGAGGGGCGGAGCTTGAGGAGCTTGGGGGCATGTTGCGCGCGGCCGGAGATCGCCGGAACCGGCCTGCGTGGTTGGTGGCGGCGGCGAGGAGATCGTGGGGGAGAGGAGGTCGACCGAGGGGGTGGGGCTGAGGGTCACGAGAGAGAGAGAGAGAGTTTTTACGAATTCATGAGAGAGAGGGTGGGGGACGCAATTTTGACAATTTTGACCTATGGACGAAATCAATTCACGGAATGAACTGGCCGTGAAACTATTTCACAGCTCTAACCTTTTTGTGTAGCGCCCGCCACGACGGCGCCACACTCTACGGTGCAGCGCCAAGCCCGGGGGCGTTGCACACCAGTCCACCGTGGCAGCCCCTGGGCCCGCAACCAGCAGTGCAACGCCTCCGAGCTAGGCGCCACACTTGTAAAGTGCAACGCCTCCGAGGTAGGCGCCACACTTCTTAAGTGTAGCGCCTAGCTCTTAGGCGCTGCACTGTGACTTATCCAGAGTGTGGTCCCCCACCCCCACACCACACACTCTCCCACTCTCCTCCCCCGAGCTTTGCCCCCTTTCCCCCTCTCTCCCCCTCTCAAATCCTCTCCCAAATCTTGCAAATTTGAAGATTTTGTCCGTGGATTTCGAAGTCAAACCCTCCCTCAAGGTAATATTCTCCATTCCCCTTGTTTTGATCCAAGTAAAGTTCCCCATTGCTCATTTGTTGCTTGTTTGGGGAAACCCTAGTTTTGTTTGGATCTAGAGATATGCATGGAAATGTGAGATGTTTGTTTGCCAATTTCTATGGTTAGGCTTTGTTAGTATGCTAGGGTTATTCTTATGGGTGTTCTTATGTTGGTGCTAGGGTTAGGTTTAGGGCTAGGGTTATGGTTATGGTTATGGTTATGGTTAGAGTTGTTGTTTGATATATATATTAGGGTTTCTATTCCGTGTTAATCCTTGTATTAGTACTCATGGAAGCAATGTTACCTTGTGTTATTGGAATGCTTATAGGGATGGGAAGAACATGTGTGTTTGTTCATCATGGGGACAAGGACGCATTTTTGAAAGGCAATGTAGAACCGGACCCGGATGAGGTTGACATTGTGTTTGATAGTAGTCCTAGCTATGCGGAGCTCTTGCAACAAGTTAGGGAAGATTTGAATTGGACGGACCCTAGTGATATCATAGAGTTGGAGGGAAGGCATAATGTTGGTTTTGAAATGCACATCCGTTGGAAGACAATGCGTGTCAACTCGGAGCAACGTTGGGTTGCATACAAGGAGACGGTGGCCGAATCACTAGACAAGGCTCTTGAGTTATTTGCAATAAAGAAGGTTGATTCAAGTTTGCATTTGGACTTGAACCGGAACCCCTCCCCTTTGGTTGCTAGTAGCCCCACACCTTTGAAGCGAGATGAAATTATTGAACCTCTTTTGACCCAAGAAGTGAGGCCAACATTGAGCCCGTTTACAAACAACCAAGATGAAGCTTTGCAAGAGGACAATAATGAGTATGCGGACGATGACAATGAAGTTGATCTCCATGACAACAATGTGGGTGATCTCGACAAATATCACTTGCAAGAGACAATGGACCCTTCCATCCCTTTTTCCCGTGCATATGCATCGGACTCGGATGACGATGGTCCGGATGAACAAGTTGATGCGGAGGGGTTCACGGTGAAGGAAGCCGAAGCTTTCGAGAAGGTATTTGGTCGGGATCATCGGACTACATTGTTCAAGGATGTTAGTCTCGCGGATGAAGCCGTGGTAGATGGTGGCCAATGTGTACCTCTTGGGGTTAGGCCAATCTCTTATCGTGATTTGGGAGATGACGAGATGATGACACCTTCTTGGAATTGAAGATGTGGCTCGACAACTACTCGGTTACGCATTATCGTCCACATAAGATGGTGCATTCGGACGTCAAAGTGTGCTACACGGTTGCATGTACATGTGAAGATGAAATATGTCCATGGATTGTGCGTGCAAGACCATGGAAAGGAGGTCCCACTTGGCACGTAGTGAGTTGTGTGCCAACTCACATGTGCCAAGGCAAAAGGGTGGATGGCAAGATTGTGTCCCAAAACCACAAA
This sequence comes from Triticum timopheevii, assembly GCA_963921465.1. NCBI lineage: Eukaryota > Viridiplantae > Streptophyta > Magnoliopsida > Poales > Poaceae > Triticum > Triticum timopheevii. The sequence goes on from OY997266.1 coordinate 246,009,564, forward strand.
CAACTCACGTCCGAGTTCATCGCTTACAGGCTCTCCAACTCAATATCCACACTTCCAACAATGAGCGTCCAACATGTCATTGACCTTGTGAAAGCCATCTTTCACTACAAGGTGAAGTACGGCAAGGCATGGAAGGCGAAGCAAGCCGCATTTAAGATGTTGTATGGTACTTGGGAGGAAGCATACAACCGAATCCCTAGGTTGTTGTTAGCCATGGCCGCGACAAACCCGGGCATGGTTCATGTGGTCGAGCCTCATGGGCACCAAACAACGGTTCATGAAGGAAGGAAAGTCAAAGTATTTGGCCGTGCTTTTTGGGCGTTCGAGCAATGTGTGAGGGCTTTTGAACATTGTAGGCCGGTCATCGCAATTGATGGCACGTTCTCGACCGGACAATACAAGGGCACCTTGTTGGTTGCGATAGCAAGTGATGCCAATAACCGGGTGCTGCCATTGGCATTTGCTTTGGTTGAGGTGGAAAACAATGACAACTGGGAGTGGTTTCTGCATCTTTTGAGGACGAAGGTGTTACCCGCTCAAAGGGAAATGTGTGTCATATCGGATCGGCATCAAGGAATTCTTAACGCGGTGGAGATTGACATTCCCGGGCATGCTCCGTTGCACCATCGATGGTGCATGAGGCACTTTTGTTCGAACTTCTATAGGGCATGTGGCCTTAAGGAGTTGGCCGATGATCTTCAAGATTGTTGTCTTGCTTTCTCCGAGAAGCGCTTCGCCACTTTGTACAACAAATTGCTCGCACACAAAAAACTTGATGCCGGGGGTCAAGACTTTCTCAATACGCACATTCAATACCGGAACAAGTGGGCACGTGCCTTTGATGAATATGGCCGGAGATACGGTCAAATGACAAGCAATATGGCGGAATGCTTCAATAGGGTGCTCAAAGGTGCACGTGGATTACCCGTGACGGCAATAGTTCAATACACATTTGACAAGATGAATGCGTACTTTGTAAAGTACTCGATGGAAACCGATGCACAAATAGCGGGTGAGAACCCACGGAAGTACAAGTACAAGTTCCCACCTAAAGTTGATGAATGGTTGGTATTTCAATCACGGAAGGCGGACTCAGAAGAAGCTATATTATATGACAACGAAGAGTGGAAGTACGAAGTGAAAGAGCCAGGAGGAACCACAAACGATGGCCGGCAACATGGAGGTCGGGCTTTCAAGGTGTCGTTAACACAATGTGATTGCACTTGCGGTAGGCCGTTGTTGCTTCATCTCCCATGCTCACACTTGTATACAGCCGGTCGCCTTAGGAATGTGGACATCAATCACCCACGCACCGTGAGGGAGTCCGAGTTCTCAATCATGACGGTCAAGAAAACATGGGCTCCCCGCTTTCACCCGTACTTTGACCAATCGCAATGGCCGGAGTATCATGGAGTTCAACTATGGCCGGATCCGGAGTTGAAGGTTGTTAAACGGGGTAGACGTAAGACAAAGCGTCTTAGAGGAGACATGGACGGATGGGGCCATGGTGGCCGCCGCGAAGCGGGCAACGACCAATTCTAAGAGCCTCGTGAGAGCTCCCGTTGTGGGGAGTGCAAAGGTCATGGCCACAACAAAAGAAAATGTACGAAACCAAGGAAAAGGTCCAAGAAAAATGATGCAAGCACAAGCCAACAAGGAGCTACACAAGGGAGCCAACCAAGTGGTAGCCAACAAGTGCCAAGCCAACCAAGAGGTAGCCAACAAAAGCGAAGGCAACCTAGTGGTAGCCAACAAGTGCCAAGACAACCAATTGGTAGCCAACCTAGTGGTAGCCAACAAGTGCCAAGCCAACCAAGTGGTAGCCAACAAGTGCCAAGCCAACCAAGTGTTAGCCAAAGAGGATCTAGGCAACAAAGAGGTCGGCAACTAGGACTTACAAGAGGCCGTGGTGGTGGTAGTGGCCGTGGTGGTGGTGGTAGAGCTCGTGGTGGTGGTGGTAGAGCTCGTGGTGGTGGTGGATTTGGCCGTGGTGATGGTCTTGGCCTTGGTGGTGGATTTGGCCGTGGTGATGGAGAAGGGCAAGTTCGTTATAGAGGGATGTTTGGATACCTAGATGGACCGTTTCCGTATGTTCCTCACTAACTATAATGTATCATATGTTCTTGTTTTTCATATGTGCTTCCATTTGTTCTTATTGTCCTTAATAACCATTATGTTTCCGTATGTTCCTCACTAACCATTATGTTTAACTCATTGTAGGTATGGCGGCTTCCCAACCCAACAAACCAACGATGAAGGAGGATGGCGAAGATGAGATGGCGGGATGGTGGGAGAAGGCTGCGAAGAAGCTTAGAGATGAGGATGCAGCCAAGCTAAAGAAGAAGAAGGAAGAGGAGCTTGAGAAGGAGATGAAGAGGATAGAGAGAGTGGACAATGCGATGCGCGCTAGGGAACAAGCGTTGGTGAGGAAATGTGAGGAGGCACAGAAGAAGCGTCTACAGGATTTTCAAGAGAAAACCATGTAGCTTTGGGCATTTGCAGCTAAAAAAGAAGAGAGGGACAAACAGATATTCATGGAAAGGGTGGTTAAGGAGGCTCACCTCATAAGAAAAAGGGAGGAGGAAGAGGAAGAAGAGAGGAAGAAGAAGAAGGGAAAGGGGCCTTGCTCTACGCAATCAAGCTACTATGTCTCCTCTTCGATTTGGTTGTGAACTACTATGTGTCGTGAACTACTATGTCTCCTCCTCGATTTGGTTTTGAACTACTATGTGTCGTGAACTACTATGTGTCCTCCTCGATTTGGTTGTAATAACTACTATGTGGCGTGAACTACTATGTCTTCTCCTCGATTTGGTTGTAAGAACTACTATGTGTCGTGAAGTACTATGTGTTATGAACTATGTGTCATGCATATATTCTCTTCGCACTTGTTACATTGCTATGTATCAATCCTACTTCACATCACGTGTGTACATGCTAAAATATTCACTAAGTCCACGTGCAGTGCCTAGCACAGAGGCGCTGCACTGTGTGGTGTGACGCCTCCAAGCTAGGCGCTGCACAGGTCTGTAGCTATCCAGAGAGCAACAGAATGTGTGTCAAGCTACAGACCTGTGCAGCGCCTAGCTTGGAGGCGTCACACTGCACAGTGCAATGCCTAGCACGCAGGCATTGCACTGTGTGGTGTGACGCCTCCGAGCTAGGCGCTGCACAGGTCTGTAGCTATCCAGAGAGCAACAGAATGTTTGTCAAGCTATAGACCTGTGCAGCGCCTAGCTTGGAGGCGTCACACTGCACAGTGCAACGCCTAGCTTGCAGGCGTTGCACTGTGTGGTGTGACGCCTCCAAGCTAGGCACTGCACAGGTCTGTAGCTATCCAGAGAGCAACAGAATGTGTGTCAAGCTACAGACCTGTGCAGCGCCTAGCTCTGAGGTGTCATAGTACACAGTGCAACGCCTAGCTCGCAGGCGCTGCACTGTGTCGTGTGACGCCTCAAAGCTAGGCGCTGCACAGGTCTGTAGCTTTCCAGAGGGCAACAGAATGTTTGTCATGATACAGATCTGTGCAGCGCCTAGCCTGGAGGCGTCACACTGCATAGTGCAGCGCCTCTGGGCTAGGCGTTGCACTGTGTAGTGTGACGCCTCAGGGCAAGGCGCTGCACAAAAACTTAGCGAATTTTTTGGCCTGCTGACCAACTGAATGAAAGGGAGAAGTCCTGTCTCCCTAACATACGGCGTGTACCGCTCATCATAGCGCATCCACCCAAGGTTGACCCCGTGAGCCCGAAGCTTCAGAGGTGCAAGCTCCTACAAGAAAACAAACAAATCATTACATATGGGGGGTATGTGTTCGAAAAAAAACACAAAAATCATAACACCGGCAACTTTCATTATTACCTGCTGCTTCACCGACATAGCGTACGACCGGTGTTGTAGATCCCAATGATCATTGAGAAGCCAAACCATCCTAGCAATTTGCAAGAAAGCTTTCTTGTCAACACGATTATCTTTTGAATACAAAAAAACTAAAGTAGGCCTACTAGATGCAACCATACCAATCTATGTATCCAACCATATCAAATCAAACATAACTAATAAAAAAGGGTTCCACAATTAACTAGGCCTACTTCATACAAATAACTTTTCCATAAACTATGCCTACTTCATAAAAATAACTCTTCCATAAACTAAACTAGGGTTCCACAAATCAAACAAACAATGGTTCCCCAAATCAATCAAACAAATCAATACATGCAAAGTTCTAATACATGCAAAATTCAAATCTAATCTAATCAAACAAGGATTCCCCAAATCTCCAAAATATCATATTTTCTATGGATAGAAAGAAGGGGATCGGAAGAGAGTACCTTCTAGGATGGATTGGTGAAGAAATGCACGAACCAAATCGTCGGATCTGAAGGATTTGGGAGAGGGGATTGAGAGGGGGAGAGGAGGAACCCGCCGCGCCGCTGCTTCTGTTACTTCAAAACCGACCAATGGGTGGGGTGCGGGAGGGGGAGCGAGCGCCTGGCGTCTAAGTCACAGTGCAGCGCCTACGGTCTGGGCGCTGCACTTTACAAGTGTGGCGCCTAGCTCAGAAGCGTTGCACTGCTGGTTGCGGGCCCAGGGGCTGCCACGGTGGACTGGTGTGCAACGCCCCCGTGCTAGGCGCTGCACCGTAGAGTGTGGCGCCGTCGTGGCGGGCGCTACACAAAAAGGTTAGAGCTGTGAAATAGTTTCACGGCCAGTTCATTCCGTGAATTGATTTCGTCCATAGGTCAAAATTGTCAAAATTGCCGGTGGGGGACGGGGTGTGTGCTTATGGTGCGGCGGTGGACACGCTCGATAGTAGCGTGGGTATCTAACCTCGCTATAGCTATTCTCTTGGTAGTAGCGCTGGTTTTACCACCCACGCTACTGCTATGTCCGGTCCGCGGGAGATATTTACTAATAGCGCGTTTTTTTGCCATGCGCTGGTAGTAAATATTTACTAGTAGCAAGGGGTAAATGTGGTGCGCTGCTAGTAATTAGCAGTAGCGTGGGTCAATATAACGCGCTACTAGTAAGCGTCAATCTATAAGCTATTTCCTAGTAGTGCACGGTAGTACCACGCCTGGAGCGGAAGTAATTTTTTACTTCCGCGCCCCAAGCGGTAGTACCGCTTCAAGGGAGCGGTAGTACCGCGCGAGGTAGATCGCGAGCGAGGGTGCGGTAGTACTGTCACAGCCCTAGAGTTTGTTTGCAAGTAGTTGCATAATCATCCATGCATCATGTCTAAATTTATTGGAAACTTGAAATGGGGATGCTTAAACCCTAGCACCAAATGAATTCAACTAGGGTCAAAATAAAATCTTTTTCATTGAACTCAAAATGCCCTCTAAAAATGTTCAACATTTCTAGTTTGAGGTGAAAGCATCTACCAGAAATGGTTTATATTTTTGCAGGACATATTGGGCTCTGAATTAAATCATACTCTATTTGCATTTGGGCATTTAAATACTATAAAATATTTTAAATGCTCAAATAATCATAAACTAAAATGTTTACTGTTGGATATATTCTAAACAGTAGCCATGATTAGTTTCATGATTTTTGGATCTGTTTAAGTATTTTAAATAAATCCCTAAAGATTACAGAAAATAGAAAACAATAAATAAAAGCAGAGAGCAGAGGACTTACCTGGCGCTCACCTGGCAGCCCAGCCGGCCCAGCTCCTGTTCCGGCCCAGCCCACCACCGCCTGGCTCCCTGTCGCCTTCCTCCTCGCGCCAGTAGGCAGGGTCGCGTGCCCGGCGCGCGTGGCCACACGCCGGCCGCCTCCTCCCTGCCTGGCTGCCTCACCCTCCCCCTGGACGTCTCTCGCAGACGCCACGCGGCCCCCTCGACGCCTCACACTCTCCCTCGCTCCTCCCCTCGCCACTGCCTTGCCTCGCCGATGCGCTCAGAGGCTCCGCCTCGACCCCCTCTTCCTCCCCACCAAGCCACAAGACGCCGGACGCCCTGGAGCGTCGTCATCGACGCCATCTTCGTCCTCCGCACCGACGGCCGCCGTCGACCGATTCGTCATCACCAGGCTGTCCCCGGGCCCTCTAAGACTACCGACGACCCCGCCGTGGGCTCCTCTACCTAACCCCTCTCTCCCCGCCATCGTTCTCCTCCTCTAGCCCCGCGGTCCACCGAAGCCGAAAGCTCACCGCTGCCGTGGTCCCTCGCCGTCGTGGCCAGGGCCACCGCAGCCCGCACCTGAGCACGTCACCGTGCTCGGTGAACCCCCAGGAGCGCGTAGCACATGCCAGTTTATCCCCTAGTGCCCCGTAGCGTCGACCCCGTCCACACCCGAACTCCGGCCGCCGCGGAAGTGCTCGCCGCCGTTAACTCCGGCCATCCTAGCTGCTGCCGCCACCACCACCGGATGCGCGAGAGCGCCAGCAGCCCATAGGAGCAAGCCGCACCCCCAGCCGTTGCCTGTAGCGCCGCCCCGACCAACTCCGGCGAGTTCCCACCGCTGCTGTGGTCGCCGGTGTCACCTGCTGACGTGGCGCCGGTTAATTAGCGCTAATGACCCAGCTAACCACCCCTAGAGCCACCGCCATGTGGGCCCTAGTGTCTAATTAGGTTAGTATAATTTTCTGTTAAGATTAGTACTAATCTGTGTGGACCCCACGTGTCAGCTTTGACTTTGTTAAGTCAACGTTGACCGGTCCCACCTGTCATACACCCAAACCAGCCTGAGACACTGACATATGGGTCCCATAGGTCAGGTTTGACCTGGCCGACCCAGTTGACCTGCTGACATCACACCTATGTCATGCTGACGCAGTAACTTATTTTCTGGATTTATTCTTATATAGGAAATTCCAAAAAATGTAGCAAACTTCAAAAATTCATAGAAAATAATCTATAACTCAGATTGGAATAAATTATATATGAAAAATGATCAGAAAAATCCAATCTATCCATCTGCACTGGTTTCATGCATGTTTAAACAACTTAACCTTGCTGTTTAGTGCAAAACATGATAAGGCACTATTTGAATTCATAATTTGAATTTGGGGTTGAACCTTTGGCTCAATGTGACCCAAATCCATCTGGTTGTAGTTGCATTAGGCCAACACACTCATATTGCCATGTCATGAGCATGCATCATATTGTGCATTGCATTGATTGTATTTCTTCTCTATTGCCGGTATCTGTCCCCTCTCGGTAGATGATGTTTCGACGTTGTGATCGTTGACACTGATGAAGACTCAACGCTATCTTCAGAAGTGCCAGGCAAGCAAAACCCCCTTGTTCATTCCGATACAATCCCACTCTCTCGCTCCTGCTCTCTTTTACTGCATTAGGACAACAACGATTCAACTGTTACTTGCTGCGGTAGCTGAACCCCTTTATCCTTTGCATGACCTGTCATTCCACAGTAAATAGATGAAACCCACTAGCATGAGTAGGAGTTGTTTGAGCCCTGATGTGCCTACTCATTCATGCTTGTTTGTCATGCCTGCTACTGCTTAGAGTTATGTCCGGTCTGATTCATCCGGGATGAATCAGAGGTGTGTGAACATGTCCTACTGTGTGTGAGCTAAGTATGTGAACACGATTTGGTAAAGGTAGCGGTGAGAGGCCATGTAGGAGTACATGGTGGGTTGTCTCATTGTAGCCGTCCTCAGGAACTGAGTTCTGTGTTTGTGATCCATGATACAGTTACTACCATGCATTGGGCCCGAAACCAATGGACCCTCTCGGCTTCTTATTCACCCTAGTCCTCTGTCCAGGAGTTGCAAGTAGTTTCTGGTGTTTGTAGCCTACTGGAGGCCGTGGACAGCGCTGACCGTGGGGTGGGCTGTGATGCGGTAGGTACGTGGTCGGGTACACCGGACACCCGTTAGGTGTCTCGGAACCCTGTTCACATCGTTCGGGGCCGTATGTGGAAACCTCGACCGGACTCCCTGCGGATGGAACCTGAATAGGCGATAAACCTGGACTAGAGACTTGAGTGTTTAGGTAGGTCGTGGCCGACACCCTCGTTGGGCTTCCGCTTGAAGGTTGCCGAGTACATGTCGTGTAAACGGCAGTAAGTGGTGAGAGCGTGTGTGAAGAAGTACACCCCTGCAAGGTTAACATCATCTATTCGAATAGCCGTGTCCGCGGTAAAGGACTTCTGGGTTGCCTGTACAGTTCATAGACAAGTGAAAGTGGATACTTTAAAATACGCAAGATAAGCGTGAGTGCTATGGATGGCGTTCTCGTAGGGAGACGGGAGTGGATCCATAGTGGTGTATTCATATGGTGAATATGTGGACTCGTGTGCGCCACCTCAAAAGAGCTACTTGCAGTCGTAGTTTAGGATAGCCACTGAGTCAAAGCTGGCTTGCTGCAGTTAAACCCCACCATCCCCTTTGTTGATAATGATGCATATGTAGATAGTTCTGATGTAAGTCTTGCTGGGTACATTTGTACTCACGTTTGCCTATTTTATGTTTTTGCAGAGAGACTTCAGTCTCACTAGTAGTTCCACGTGGACTTCGACGTTTAGCTTATTACCTCAGCTACGATCTTGTGCCCTCGGTAGGATCTGGTGGATAGTCAGGCTTCTAAGCCTTTTTCATTTGTAGATGTCTGTACTCAGACATGATAAGCTTCCGTTTGTGCTTGACTTGTATGCTCTGAATGTTGGGTCGTGAGACCCATGTTTGTAATATCTCGCTCCTCGGAGCCTAATGAATAAATACTTGAGTCGTAGAGTCATGTTGTGATGCCATGTTGTATTTGCACATATCGAGCATATTGTGTGTATGTTATTGAAATGCTTGGTATGTGTGGGATCTGACTATCTAGTTGTTTATCCTTAGTAGCCTCTCTTACCGGGAAATGTCTCCTAGTGTTTCCACCGAGCCATGGTAGCTTGCTACTGCTCCGGAACACTTAGGCTGGCCGGCGTGTGTCCTTCTTCGTTCCTGTGTCTGTCCCCTCGGGGAAATGTCACGCGAGGAATACCAGAGTCCTGATAGCCCGCTACAGCCCGGTTCACCGGAGTCCTGCTAGCCCAGTGCTACAGCCTGGATTCACTCGCTGATGACCGACACGTTCGATGCTGGGTCATGGATGCCTGTCCCTGTAAGTTTGTGCCACTTTGGGTTTACGACTAGCCATGTCAGCCCGGGCTCCTTATCATATGGATGCTAGCGACACTATCATATACGTGTGCCAAAAGGCGCAAACGGTCCCGGGCAAAGGTAAGGCGACACCCGTGGGAATACCGTGCGTGAGGACGCAAAGTGATATGAGGTGTTACATGCTAGATCGATGTGGCATTGAGTCGGGGTCCTGACAGCTTTGGTATCAGAGCTTGACTGCCTGTAGGATTACCAAGCCAAACTGGTCGAAGTTGTGTCTAGAAATGCTTTAGTTATGTAAGGGAATTGATTGTGGGATGGAACGTAAGGCTCTTTTTACTCCTTATACCTCATGGCCTTCTGATCTGAGTCATCCTCTTCTTTTCTACGGGGATTAAGAACTAGGCCTTCTCATCTATCTATCAGGATGACGTGTTACTAATCCATAGACTTATAGAATTGATAGTTTCAAAGCTCAGATCAGCTTCTACTACTTCCACATGTTCGTAAATGGTCTCAGAACCTTGATATTGTGATATTAAGTGGTTATGCCACCATTTCTTCGGGATGTCTCAAATCATTTTGAGCATTTACAGCCGTTATGCTGTCCAAGTCATCCTAGGTTTCTAAATAGTCTGATGCATTTGCAAATCCTTTCCGTCCGTCCTCGATGTTCCTTTGGGCCAGATTAACCACACTAATAGTTGAGTTGAGGTATTCTATTCCCTCGACATATATGTTGGAATTATTATTATGACCCTAGGTGTTTTAGGGAGTCACCTAGTAATCTAGCCATGTTTTGTGTTCCCGGTGTGATGATTCTGGCCACCATTCTCGAAAGCATCCCGTGATGCCATTTAGTAGTAGGTATTCTACTCCTGGGTTCTTGACCCAAGATTCACCCTACTTACCTCCTGTTGATAGTGTTTGCTAGTTCCTTTAGGATATTAGTAACTTTGCGATAGTCCTCGAGGTCCGTGGTATTTCCTTCTTCCAAATACTATGAACCGTTTATGGCAGAAGTTTCTTGCTGAACCGAAGGGTCACAACCAGAGTGCTCATGACGAGTTCTCGATTCTATGTTTATACTCTGCCAGTTCTACCTTTCTGCATGGGTTATCTGGAAGAAATGTTGAGCTTGCTCGACATACTAATCTATGCATCCACAACCCAAAAAATCAGATGTTCTTTTGAGTTGTCCCTCTTTAGTTGTATCCTGACCTCCGTCTATCAAGTGATAGTCAAGAGTAGTTGTGCACTCGAGCTCATCGATGCCTATTACTCTTGTGGTCCGGCAAGCCATTCTATTCCGGAATGACTAGGAGAAACAAACTCCAGCACCTCATCCATTTCTTGGAGTGGTCAAAGCAGTTGTAATCCGCAAATCAAATGCCAATCCAGCTTTTGATTCTGTTCTACCTCGGAGTATTACCCCCTTTATGTCAGGATTGTCATGAGATTTGCACCATTTCTCATGAATTCTTGACGTAGTGATACTTCTCGCTATCATTATTCATTCCTTGGTCCCGTGTTGTTGTAACCGGAATGCCGACAAGTGAACTGTGATGTGTGAAATCGATACTCCTAGCAACCTCTTTGCTTGGTAGTTAATGGACAATATTCTCATTCTTAGCGTGTTGGTTATTAAATCATCATCCTAAGATTGATCGTGCTACCTAGTCCTTATTTCTGGTGCACTCTTCGATCAATGAGTTAGGATTGTGTCAATCCCTCACTCTATTGATAATATCATCTTGCCCTGAAAAGTAAGGTTGTTCTCGAGCTTAGTAACATACCGGTGGTTCGTGATTTTCCGAATATCTTCTCGGAAGTATCACCAGGTCGTCACCTGACTGTTATGTTGAGCTCGTGATCAAGTTGGTTTCATATAAACCACCCCTTCTCCAAGAATCTATGTTGCATACCCTTGAGCTGGATGGTCAAGCTAAACAACAACTTGGAGAGTTGGAAGATGGAAGCTTGTCCGATTTAGTTCTTCTTAAGGGATATCTTGTATGTGTGTTGAAGAAAGATGATATCTTCACAAATTGGTCCTCATGATCAGTTGTTGGATCTATTGCCTTGTCAAAACTTTGACTTGAGTATGGGCCATCGTCAAGTCAAATCAGAACCAACGATGTTCGTAATGTTGTCTTACTCGTGGTTGATCCCTCGAGCATACACCATTACATCTTTTTGGTCTGACCAATGCTATCACCGTGTTCACATGATGGTGGAAGTCCAGTGATATGGAAATTCCGATGAGTTGTTGTTGAACCCCATCAGCAGCATCTTATCTCCCCCATGATTTATGCTGAACATCAGGCTAGTGTTGGAAACTTGTGTAAGCATTATCTTCGTGTTCCGTTCATGAGGTATATGTTCGGATGAAAGAAGTGACTTCCTCTAATTCACGGTACTTGGTGTAAGTTGCCGCTGTGAATTCGATGAAGTCAATGTTGCTTCCTTGGAATCATCCCAAGTTAGTCACACATGTGCAAAGTATACTATGGTTTGGTAGATTAATTACCTCCACTCCATATGTATTCTGTAGCACACCAAGCCACTGATTGATTTGTTCAAGGAGAAGAAGCTCCTTCTTAAGAGTATACCCTATGCAAGGACTTCGATATCCTCGATGATGGTTCCCCACCGGAACTCGGTAGTGTTTTATTGTAAGACTACCATGGGATCATGTTTGTCTGGGACAACGTGTTCACATGTTTGTAGCAGAACCAGATCATGTTTTGGAGCTTGCTATCGTAGTTCATTTCCCGAGAATCACGCAACGTCTTCTCGTCTGTTTGTGTTGTAAACTTTCATTTTCTTTCTAGACTCGATGAGTCTAGATTATTCTGACACCAACCAGATCTGAATCTCAGGCAGATATGATGGTTGGAACGTTTCCCAAGAATTATAATATTGGTCTCTCTGTAACCGGTAAAGTGGATGTCGTGGCCAACACACCCAACCGGAAGACCTATTATTGTAGTATCTTGATTGTGAAAGTTGGCCACCTCCCCATAGGGATTTTGCAGGATTTACTCCTTAGTTGTCCCTTATGGATTTTTGTGCTCCCGAAGTCCAACCTTTACTTGATGTTCTAGATACCAAACCATATCTATGAATGGAATATGCTAGTACATCAAGGAGATCATTAGAAGCGGAGTGCTAAATGTCTCTCGGTCGATCATCCAGACTTTGTCCCCTTGGTCTCGCTAAGGTGAAATCTGAGAAAGTGTTATCTTCCTTTACATCCGCATCATCCATCACTATCCCTCATGGTAGTATGTTGTGTTGCCAGGATCCTTGACACGGATGTTGGTAAAACCTTGATGAATATGGAAATGCTCAAGTTCTTGAGAGCACGCACAAGCACTATGTATTATCACCAGCACTAACTGGGATTGCTCCCAGTTTTCTCGGCCATACTATAATTTTTTTCAACAGTGGAACCACCCTCGACTGTTGAGTTATTTCCCAGTTACTAGAATCATTCCCATCATTTGCATGTTGTTCCCAGCTTGCACCGCCATCGTGCCACCCAACTCTGGATTACCCTTCTCAGTAATTATTGATCAGGATCATTTTCAAAAGTGATCCTACCATGGGTTTCCATCCATCTCTGATGATAGGCAAAATCATCCATTGTGTTTTCCTCAACAAGGTAATCCACATCATCCATACTAGTCCGGGTATGTCATTCTTCCGGACTCCTTCAAATGATCGATTATGATTTGCCTTAAGCTGGTATAAAGAGCCTCAGTGATCTTTGAATCAAAGGTAATTCTTTTTGCCACTTAAGGGATGATTCTACGATCCACCTTCTCTAAGATGTCTCGTTATGGTATCATGGAAACTCAACTGCTCCCTACGTTGACAACCGTTCACCACCCTCTTAAGTGTGGAATTGTTGTCTACCTAGTGAACCTTCGCCATCCGTTCCACTCCATCCCTTTGGATGAATGCTTCGTATCTCAGCTCGAGAGATGTTCTTACCTCTCACTCCATGAGTTGATCTTGAATACTCGATCTTCAAGGAGATCGCCTTCTGTAGGGTCTCCTTCTGTCGTCATCGTGTTGGATGAAGACCTCGCAAGCAAAGACGTCAAGATTGTTTTGAGTCAACAGATCAACACCTCGAGAAGACAGTTGGACCTTGGAGCTCATGTTATTAGTTTGTGTCCCCTTTGTCTTCTTACCTCACGCCTTGAATCTCGGGGCGAGATTCTTGTTTAGTGGGGGTGAGTTGTCACAGCCCTAGAGTTTGTTTGCAAATAGTTGCATAATCATCCATGCATCATGTCTAAATTTATTGGAAACTTGAAATGGGGATGCTTAAACCCTAGCACCAAATGAATTCAACTAGGGTCAAAATAAAATCTTTTTCATTAAACTCAAAATGCCCTCTAAAAATGTTCAACATTTCTGGTTTGAGGTGAAAGAATCTACCAAAAATAGTTTATATTTTTGCAGGACATATTGGGCTCTGAATTAAATCATACTCTATTTGCATTTGGGCATTTAAATACTATAAAATATTTTAAATGCTCAAATAATCATAAACTAAAATGTTTACTGTTGGATATATTCTAAACAGTTGCCATGATTAGTTTCATGATTTTTGGATCTGTTTAAGTATATTAAATAAAGCCCTAAAGATTACAGAAAATAGAAAACAATAAATAAAAGCAGAGAGCATAGGACTTACCTGGCGCTCACCTCGTAGCCCAGCCGGCCCAGCTCCTGTTCCGGCCCAGCCCACCACCGCCTGGCTCCCTGTCGCCTTCCTCCTCGCGCCCGTAGGCAGGGACGCGTGCCTGGCGCGCGCGGCCACACGCCGGCCGCCTCCTCCCTGCCTGGCTGCCTCACCCTCCCCCTGGACGTCTCTCGCAGACGCCACGCGGCCCCCTCGACGCCTCGCACTCTCCCTCGCTCCTCCCCTCTCCTCTGTTTCTTTTTTGCGCGGCCGCCGAGCGCAGCCGTTGCCGCCGACGAGCATCGCCGTGGCCACAGCCACTGCCTCGCCTCGCCGATGCGCTCAGAGGCTCCGCCTCGACCCCCTCTTCCTCCCCACCAAGCCACAAGACGCCGGACACCCTGGAGCACCGTCATCGACGCCATCTTCGTCCTCCGCACCGACGGCCGCCGTCGACCAATTCGTCATCACCAGGCCGTCCCCGGGCCCTCTGAGACTACCGACGACCCCGCCGTGAGCTCCTCTACCTAACTGCTCTCTCCCCGCCGTCGTTCTCCTCCTCTAGCCCCGCGGTCCACCGGAGCCGAAAGCTCACCGCCGCCGTGGTTCCTCGCCGTCGTGGCCAGGGCCACCGCAGCCCGCGCCTGAGCACGTCACCGTGCTCGGTGAACCCCCAGGAGCGCGTAGCACCTGCCAGTTTATCCCCTACTGCCCCTTAGCGTCGACCCCGTCCACACCCGAACTCCGGCCGCCGCGGAAGTGCTCGCCGCCGTTAACTCCGGCCATCCCAGCTGCTGCCGCCACCACCACCGGATGCACGAGAGCGCCAGCAGCCCATAGGAGCAAGCCGCACCCCTAGCCATTGCCTGTAGCGCCGCCCCGACCAACTCCGGCGAGTTCCCACCGCTGCTGTGGTCGCCGGTGTCACCTGCTGACGTGGCGCCGGTTAATTAGCGCTAGTGACCCAGCTAACCACCCCTAGAGCCACCGCCATGTGGGCCCTAGTGTCTAATTAGGTTAGTATAATTTTCTGTTAAGATTAGTACTAATCTGTGTGGACCCCACGTGTCAGCTTTGACTTTGTTAAGTCAACGTTGACCGGTCCCACCTGTCATACACCCAAACCAGCCTGAGACACTGACATATGGGTCCCATAGGTCAGGTTTGACCTGGCCGACCCAGTTGACCTGCTGACATCACACCTATGTCATGCTGACGCAGTAACTTATTTTCTGGATTTATTCTTATATAGGAAATTCCAAAAAATGTAGCAAACTTCAAAAATTCATAGAAAATAATCTATAACTCAGATTGGAATAAATTATATATGAAAAATGATCAGAAAAATCCAATCTATCCATCTGCACTGGTTTCATGCATGTTTAAACAACTTAACCTTGCTGTTTAGTGCAAAACATGATAAGGCACTATTTGAATTCATAATTTGAATTTGGGGTTGAACCTTTGGCTCAATGTGACCCAAATCCATCTGGTTGTAGTTGCATTAGGCCAACACACTCATATTGCCATGTCATGAGCATGCATCATATTGTGCATTGCATTGATTGTATTTCTTCTCTATTGCCGGTATCTATCCCCTCTCGGTAGATGATGTTTCGACGTTGTGATCGTTGACACTGATGAAGACTCAACGCTATCTTCAGAAGTGCCAGGCAAGCAAAACCCCCTTGTTCATTCCGATACAATCCCACTCTCTCGCTCCTGCTCTCTTTTACTGCATTAGGACAACAACGATTCAACTGTTACTTGCTGCGGTAGCTGAACCCCTTTATCCTTTGCATGACCTGTCATTCCACAGTAAATAGATGAAACCCACTAGCATGAGTAGGAGTTGTTTGAGCCCTGATGTGCCTACTCATTCATGCTTGTTTGTCATGCCTGCTACTGCTTAGAGTTATGTCCGGTCTGATTCATCCGGGATGAATCAGAGGTGTGTGAACATGTCCTACTGTGTGTGAGCTAAGTATGTGAACACGATTTGGTAAAGGTAGCGGTGAGAGGCCATGTAGGAGTACATGGTGGGTTGTCTCATTGTAGCCGTCCTCAGGAACTGAGTTCTGTGTTTGTGATCCATGATACAGTTACTACCATGCATTGGGCCCGAAACCAATGGACCCTCTCGGCTTCTTATTCACCCTAGTCCTCTGTCCAGGAGTTGCAAGTAGTTTCTGGTGTTTGTAGCCTACTGGAGGCCGTGGACAGCGCTGACCGTGGGGTGGGCTGTGATGCGGTAGGTACGTGGTCGGGTACACCGGACACCCGTTAGGTGTCTCGGAACCCTGTTCACATCGTTCGGGGCCGTATGTGGAAACCTCGACCGGACTCCCTGCGGATGGAACCTGAATAGGCGATAAACCTGGACTAGAGACTTGAGTGTTTAGGTAGGTCGTGGCCGACACCCTCGTTGGGCTTCCGCTTGAAGGTTGCCGAGTACATGTCGTGTAAATGGCAGTAATTGGTGAGAGCGTGTGTGAAGAAGTACACCCCTGCAGGGTTAACATCATCTATTCGAATAGCCGTGTCCGCGGTAAAGGACTTCTGGGTTGCCTGTACAGTTCATAGACAAGTGAAAGTGGATACTTTAAAATACGCAAGATAAGCGTGAGTGCTATGGATGGTGTTCTCGTAGGGAGACGGGAGCGGATCCATAGTGGTGTATTGATATGGTGAATATGTGGACTCGTGTGCGCCACCTCAAAAGAGCTACTTGCAGTCGTAGTTTAGGATAGCCACTGAGTCAAAGCTGGCTTGCTGCAGTTAAACCCCACCATCCCCTTTGTTGATAATGATGCATATGTAGATAGTTCTGATGTAAGTCTTGCTGGGTACATTTGTACTCACGTTTGCCTATTTTATGTTTTTGCAGAGAGACTTCAGTCTCACTAGTAGTTCCACGTGGACTTCGATGTTTAGCTTGTTACCTCAGCTATGATCTTGTGCCCTCGGCAGGATCTGGTGGATAGTCAGGCTTCTAAGCCTTTTTCATTTGTAGATGTCTGTACTCAGACATGATAAGCTTCCGTTTGTGCTTGACTTGTATGCTCTGAATGTTGGGTCGTGAGACCCATGTTTGTAATATCTCGCTCCTCGGAGCCTAATGAATAAATACTTGAGTCGTAGAGTCATGTTGTGATGCCATGTTGTATTTGCACATATCGAGCATATTGTGTGTATGTTATTGAAATGCTTGGTATGTGTGGGATCTAACTATCTAGTTGCTTATCCTTAGTAGCCTCTCTTACCGGGAAATGTCTCCTAGTGTTTCCACCGAGCCATGGTAGCTTGCTACTGCTCCGGAACACTTAGGCTGGCCGGCGTGTGTCCTTCTTCGTTCCTGTGTCTGTCCCCTCGGGGAAATGTCACGCGAGGAATACCGGAGTCCTGATAGCCCGCTACAGCCCGGTTCACCGGAGTCCTGCTAGCCCAGTGCTACAGCCTGGATTCACTCGCTGATGACCGACACGTTCGATGCTGGGTCATGGATGCCTGTCCCTGTAAGTTTGTGCCACTTTGGGTTTACGACTAGCCATGTCAGCCCGGGCTCCTTATCATATGGATGCTAGCGACACTATCATATACGTGTGCCAAAAGGCGCAAACGATCCCGGGCAAAGGTAAGGCGACACCCGTGGGAATACCGTGCGTGAGGCCGCAAAGTGATATGAGGTGTTACATGCTAGATCGATGTGGCATTGAGTCGATGTCCTGACAAGTACCGCTCGGGGGGAGCGGTAGTACCACACGGATTCAACCGCGCGGATCTGGATCAGGAACAGCCAAAAAACAAGATCGGTACTACCACTGATCAAACTAAACTGTTGTGACATACCAAATAGCATACTAGCTGCACTACCACTCGCCTACAATTCCCCTTGCACAGATCTAGCCAAAAATCACATGAACTACACATGCGTCTCCCCAAGACCTAGAAGCACAAGAACAGAACAAAAGGAGGAGGACTTGGGGAAATACCGGGGTCCATGGCAAGAGGACGAAGTGGGGAACGATCCCACCGGACGAAATGCGCAGGAGAGTGGCCGGAGACGGAGATCCGACGAGGACCGCCGGCACCGTTCTTGGGCAGGACAGAGACAGACGGGGTGGGGAAAAGAGATGAATGGGTATGGGGGAGTTGGAACTCCCCCTGCGCCGCTCTTAACCCCCACCCGCTCGTGTCGGTGCGGTAGTACCGCTGGTCATCGTGGTAGTACCGCCCGGGCGGAAATACCGCTCGATGGGCGGTAGTACCGCTCTTCCAGCAGCAGTAAAAAATTACTGCCATGATGAAAGCGGTAGTACCGTGCACCTGGGATGCAACTGTGCATGCACAAAGAAACTACTCCTGCGGTAGTATCGTGGCTTGCCCCGGTAGTACCGTACTCCCAAGAAAATGCAAGTTTTGCAAAAGAGAGGAAGACGGCCTTTGCAAATCAACCTTCAAGACACCAAACACAGCAAGATCAAGCACAAACGACGACACAAGCATGACACAAAGAGAAGGCAAAAGACAACGAAGACCAAAACACGAACCACAACTCTCGGGAAGAGAGGGCGGTGGCCAGAGCCACCTATGTATGAGTCAATTGGTATGGCACCGTGAAGAATTATCCTTGGGCCCATGACCAAGACTCATCTTTGAAGCACAAGTACCATAAAAAATGACTAAAGTGAAAGAGTTGGTCAATTAATGCATAATGGGGGGAGGGAAAGTTCATTGAGAGAACAACACTCCCCCTATGTCCATGCCTACACCTAAACAAGATAGCACGTTGAGTATGGTGGGATGTGCAAGGGTTCAAGCTACATTGCTCGATTCAATGATATTTAGCTCATGCCTTAACTCACAAAAACTTGCTTCATCCAAGGGCTTCATGAAGATATCTGCAAGGTTATCATGAGTGTTGACATACTTGAGCTTGATCTCCCCTCGCCTAATGTGACCCCGGATGAAGTGATACCGAATCTCAATATGCTTCGTCTTGAAGTGTTGCACCGGGTTGAGAGAGATCTTGATGGCACTTTCATTGGCACACCAAAGAGGCACTTCATCACAAGTGACACCGCAATCCTTCAAAGTTTTCCTCATCCATAGAAGTTGAGCACAACAACTACCGGCAGCCACATACTCTGCTTCGGTGGACGAGAGAGATACACAACTTTGCTTCTTAGAAGACCAACTCACCAAAGAGCAACCAAGAAATTGGCACCCTCTGGAGGTGGACTTCCTATCCACTTTGTCCCCCGCCCAATCTGAGTCCGAATAGCCCAAAAGACCAGAGTTGGCTCCTCTTGGGTACCATAAGCCAAAGTTTGGGGTATGAGCCAAATGTCAAAAGATTCGCTTGACCGCCACAAAGTGGCTTTCCTTAGGTGCGGCTTGAAACCATGCACAAATTCCCACACTCAACACGATATCCGGTCTAGACGTACAAAGGTAAAGCAAGGATCCAATCATGGAGCGATATACCTTTTGATCAACCTACCATTGGGATCAATGCCAAGTTGGCATTTGACGGGCATTGCAGTGGAGGCCGGCTTGACATCACTTAGCTTGAATCTCTTGAGCATGTCTTGAGTGTATTTGGCTTGGTTGATGAAGGTTCCTTCTCTTCTTTGCTTGATTTCGAACCCGAGAAAGAACTTCAACTCTCCCATGATGGACATCTTGAACTTTGAGGTCATGAGAGCGACAAATTCCTCATTGAAAGCTTTGTTAGGGGAACCAAAGATAATATCATCAACATATAGTTGGCACACAAACAACTCCCCTTTGACCTTCTTAGTAAAAAGAGTGGGGTCAATTTTCCCAATTTCGAACCCACGATCTTGCAACAACTCAGTAAGATGCTCATACCACACACGTGGGGCTTGTTTAAGGCCATAGAGTGCCTTGTTGAGTTGGTACACATGATTGGGGAAATAGGGATCCTCGAACCCCGGGGGTTGTTTGACATACACCAACTCATTAATGGGACCATTAAGAAAAGCACTTTTCACATCCATTTGTTGCAACTTGAAATTATGATGAGAAGCATAAGCAATCAACAAACAAATAGATTCAAGGCGAGCAACGGGAGCAAAGGTTTCACCGTAGTCGATACCCTCGACTTGGGAGTAGCCTTGTGCCACCAAATGAGCCTTGTTGCGAACAATGATTCCATGAGCATCTTGCTTGTTCTTGAATATCCACTTGGTTCTAATGACATTATGATTCTCGGTTGGCCTTGGCACTAATTTCCACACTTGGTTGTGCTCGAAGTTGTTGAGTTCTTCATGCATGGCATTGAGCCAATCCGGATCCTCGAGCGCCTCATAGACCTTTTGGGGTTCGACACAAGAAACAAATGCGTGATGTTCACAATAGTTTGCTAATTGTCTACGAGTGCTTACCCCTTTTCTTAGGCTTCCCACCACATTCTGCATGAGATGACCTTTGGTTGTGAGCTTGGAAGCAATCTTCGCGGCACGACGCTCTAATTCCTCCTCGGGTGTGAAAGGAGGAGAGGAAACTTGATCATCTTGAGCGTCGTCTTGAGCTTGTTCTTGATCTTGAGCTTGCTCTTGATCTTGAACTTGCTCAAAAGGGAAAACTTGACCTTGGGCATCACTTGGTGGCTCACCACCATCATGAGGTTGATCTTGCCCTTGATCTTGTTCACGTGGTTGAGGGCCTTCACTTTGTTCTTCGGAAGTGTGTGGGTCTTGGGACGATGATGGCTGCACTTGAGTGGAGCATTGTCCTTCTCCTTTAGCCACAAGGGGTTCCTCAATGGGTAGGATATGGCCAACACCCATTCTTCTTATGGCTTGAGGAGGAATTTCATCACCTACATCACAAGTACCACTTTGCTCCACTTGGGAGCCGTTATTCTCGTCAAACTCCACGTTACACGTATCCTCAATGAGTCCCTTGGACTTGTTGAGGACACAGTAAGCATGAGAGTTTGTAGCATAACCAACAAATATGCCCTCATGAGCTCTAGCCTCAAATTTAGACAAACGAACACCTTTCTTGAGAATGAAACACTTACACCCGAATACCTGGAAATACTTGAGGTTGGGCTTGTTACCGGTAAGTATTTCATAAGGAGTCTTGTTCAAGCCTTTGCGGAGACAGAGTCGATTTGATGCATGACATGCTGTGTTAATGGCTTCAGCCCAAAAGTTGTATGGAGACTTGAACTCCGCCATCATGGTCCTTGCCGCATCCATCAACGTCCGATTCTTCCTTTCCGCAACACCATTTTGTTGAGGGGTATAGGGTGCAGCATACTGATGCTTGATCCCCTCATCACTAAGAAACTCATCCAAGGTATAGTTCTTGAATTCGGTGCCTTTGTCACTTCTTATTGTCAAGATCTTTGCATCATGTTGACGTTGAGCTTCTTGCAAAGTCGGTGATGGTTTGCTGAGTTTCACTCTTCCTCTTGAAGAAATATACCCAAGTGTATCTTGAATAATCATCCACAGTCACCAAGCAATACTTTATACCCCCAAGACTATCAAAGGATGGAGGCCCAAAGAGATCCATGTGAAGGAGCTCCAAGGGTCTCTTCGAGTAGATGATAGTCGTGGGAGGGTGAGCCTTCTCATGTAGCTTTCCTTCGATACAAGCACTGCAAGCACGATCTTTGGCAAAACTAGCATTTGTTAGTCCACGGACATGGTCCCCCTTGAGAAGACTTTGCAAAGATCTCATATTTACAAGGGCTAAACGGAGATGCCAAAGCCACCCCACATCAACTTTAGCCATTAGGCATGTCGCGGTCTTAGTGGTCGCTCCGAAAAGTTAATCACATAAAGACCATTCTCGACATGCCCAACAAAGGCTACTTTAAGAGTCTTGCTCCACAAGAGGGCCATGGTATCAATATCAAAGAATGTGGCAAAGCCCATGAGTGCAAGTTGACGAACGGAAAGTAGATTGTATGCAAGGGACCCAACAGGCATGACTTTCTCGATCGTGAGATCATGAGAAATGACAACCTTGCCAAGACCCAATACCTTAGAGGATGAGGCATCACCCCACTCGATGTTGGTGGGAATAGATGGGATCTTATGCACGACCACCACCAAGTCCTTGCTTCCGGTCATATGATTTGTGGCTCCACTATCGAGCAACCATGATCCCCCATCGAAAGCAAACACCTACAAGAGATCAATGCTTGGTTTTAGGTACCCATTTTGTAATGGGTCCTTTGATGTTAGTAACAAGGGTCTTAGGAACCCAAATAGACCATTCAATGTACTCATAAGGAGAACCAACAAATTTAGCATAAACATGCCCATCACTAGCAATGCACAACACATAAGAGGGATTAAAGTCGCTGGCTTTGTTGGAAGGGGTGGCATTGCCCTTTTTGACATCACCACCCTTCACATTGTTCTTCTTCTCCTTTGGAGCACCCTCTCCCTCCTTCACAAAAGTTTGCTTGAGAGGGGGAGGTCGTTTGGTCTTGTTGTTCTTCTTCTTGTTCTTGGACTTGGGTGCGAACCCAACTCCCTCCATGTGAAGGAAATATGCCCTAGAGGCAATAATAAAGTTATTATTTATTTCCTCATATCATGATAAATGTTTATTATTCATGATAGAATTGTATTAACCGGAAACATGATACATGTGTGAATACATAGACAAAACTATAGTCACTAGTATGCCTCTACTTGACTAGCTCATTAATCAAAGATGGTTATGTTTCCTAACCATAGACATGTGTTGTCATTTGATTAGTGGGATCACATCATTAGGAGAATGATGTGATTGACATGACCCATTCCGTTAGCCTAGCACTTGATCGTTTAGTATACTGCTATTGCTTTCTTCATGACTTATACAAAGTTCCTGCAACTATGAGATTGTGCAACTCCCGTATACCGGAAGAACACTTTGTGTGCTACCAAACTTCACAACGTAACTGGGTGATTATAAAGGTGCTCTACAGGTGTTTCCGAAGGTACATGTTGGGTTGGCATAATTCGAGATTAGGTTTTGTCACTCCGATTGTCGGAGAGGTATCTCTGGGCCCTCTCGGTAATACTCATCACCTAAGCCTTGCAAGCATGTAACTAATGAGTTACTTATGAGATGATGTATTACGGAACGAGTAAAGAGACTTGCCGATAACGAGATTGAACTAGGTATTGGATACCGACGATCAAATCTCGGGCAAGTAACATACCGATGACAAAGGGAACAACGTATGTTGTTATGCGGTTTGACCGATAAAGATCTTCGTAGAATATGTAGGAACCAATATGGACATCCAGGTCCCACTATTGGTTATTGACCGAGAATTGTTTTAGGTCATGTCTACATAGTTCTCGAACCCGTAGGGTCCGCACGCTTAACGTTTCGATGACAGTTTTATTATGAGTTTATAAGTTTTGATGTACCGAAGTTTGTTCGGAGTCCCAGATGTGATCACGGACATGACGAGGAGTCTCAGAATGGTCGAGACATAAAGATTGATATATTGGAAGCCTATATTAGGACATCGGAATGGTTCCGGGTGAAATCGGCATTTTACCGGAGTACCGGGAGGTTACCGGAACCCCCCGGGGGGTTAATGGGCCTACATGGGCCAAGAGGGAGAAGAGGGAAGGAGCCAGGAGGGGGCCGCGCGCCCCTCCCCCTCCTAGTCTGAATAGGACAAGGGAAGGGGGGTGGCGCCCCCCCTTTCCTTCCCCTCTTCCTCCTCTTTCCCCCCTTCTCCTACTCCTACTTGGAAAAGGGGAGTCCTACTCCCGGTGGGAGTAGGACTCCCCCCTTGGCGCGCCCTCTAGGCCGGCCGCCTCCTCCCCCCTGGCTCCTTTATATACGGGGGCAGGGGGCACCCCAAAGACACACAAGTTGATCTACGGATCATTCCTTAGCCGTGTGCGGTGCCCCCTTCCACCATATTCCACCTCGGTCATATCGTCGCAGAGTTTAGGTGAAGCCCTGCGCCGGTAGAACATCATCATCATCACCACGCCGTCGTGCTGACGGAACTCATCTCTGGAGCTCGGCTGGATCGGAGGCCGGAGATCGTCATCGAGCTGAATGTGTGCTGAACTCAGAGGCTCCGTACGTTCGGTGCTTGGATCGGTCGGATCGTGAAGACGTACGACTACATCAACCGCGTTGTGATAACGCTTCCGCTTACGGTCTACGAGGGTACATGGACGAACACTCTCCCCTCTCGTTGCTATGCCATCACCATGATCTTGCGTGTGCATAGGAAATTTTTTGAAAATTACTGCGTTCCCCAACAGTGGCATCCGAGCATAGGTTTTATGCTTTGATGTTATATGCACGAGTAGAACACAAGTGAGTTGTGGGCGATACAAGTCATACTGCTTACCAGCATTGGATACTTTGGTTCGGCGGTATTGTGAGATGAAGCGGCCTGGACCGACATTACGCGTACACTTACGCGAGACTGGTTTCACCGTTAGGAGCACTCGTGCTTAAAGGTGGCTGGCGGGTGTCTGTCTCTCTCACTTTAGCTGAATCGAGTGTGGCTACGCCCGGTCCTTGCGAAGGTTAAAACAACACTAACTTGACGAACTATCGTTGTGGTTTTTTGATGTGTAGGTAAGAACGGTTCTTGCTAAGCCCGTAGCAGCCACGTAAAATTTGCAACAACAAAGTAGAGGACGTCTAACTTGTTTTTGCAGGGCATGTTGTGATGTGATATGGTCAAGACGTGATGCTATATTTTATTGTATGAGATGATCATGTTTTGTAACCGAAGTTATCGGCAACTGGCAGGAGCCATATGGTTGTCGCTTTATTGTATGAAATGCAAACGCCCTGTAATTGCTTTACTTTATCACTAAGCGGTAGCGATAGTCGTAGAAGCAATAGATGGCGTAAACGACAACGATGCTATGATGGAGATCAAGGTGTCGCACCGGTGACGATGGTGATCACGACGGTGCTTCGGAGATGGAGATCACAAGCACAAGATGATGATGGCCATATCATATCACTTATATTGATTGCATGTGATGTTTATCCTTTATGCATCTTATCTTGCTTTGATTGACAGTAGCATTTTAAGATGATCTCTCACTAAAATAATCAAGTAGTGTTCTCCCTGAGTATGCACCGTTGCCAAAGTTCGTCGTGCCGAGACACCACGTGATGATCGGGTGTGATAAGCTCTACGTCCATCTACAACGGGTGCAAGCCAGTTTTGCACACGTGGAATACTCAGGTTAAACTTGATGAGCCTAGCATATGCAGATATGGCCTCGGAACACGGAGACCGAAAGGTCGAACGTGAATCATATAGTAGATATGATCAACATAGTGATGTTCACCATTGAAAACTACTCCATCTCACGTGATGATCGGTTATGGTTTAGTTGATTTGGATCACGTGATCACTTAGATGACTAGAGAGATGTCTGTCTAAGTGGGAGTTCTTAAGTAATATGATTAATTGAACTTAAATTTATCATGAACTTAGTACCTGATAGTATCTTGCTTGTCTATGTTTGTTTGTAGATAGATGGCTCGTGCTGTTGTTCCGTTGAATTTTAATGCGTTCCTTGAGAAAGCAAAGTTGAAAGATGATGGTAGCAATTACACGGACTGGGTCCGTAACCTGAGGATTATCCTCATTGCTGCACAGAAGAGTTACGTCCTAGAAGCACCGCTGGGTGCCAGGCCTGCTGCTGATGCAACTGACGACGTTAAGAACATCTGGCAGAGCAAAGCTGATGACTACTCTATAGTTCAGTGTGCCATGCTTTACGGCTTAGAACCAGGTCTTCAACAACATTTTGAACGTCATGGAGCATATGAGATGTTCCAAGAGTTGAAGTTAATATTTCAAGCAAATGCCCGGATTGAGAGATATGAAGTTTCCAATAAGTTCTATAGCTGCAAGATGGAGGAGAATAGTTCTGTCAGTGAACACATACTCAGAATGTCTGGGTATAATAATCACTTGATTCAACTGGGAGTTAATCTTCCTGATGATAGTGTCATTGACAGAATTCTCCAATCACTGCCACCAAGCTACAAGAGCTTTGTGATGAACTATAATATGCAAGGGATGAACAAGACTATTCCCGAGCTCTTCGCAATGTTAAAAGCCGCGGAGGTAGAAATCAAAAAGGAGCATCAAGTGTTGATGGTCAACAAGACCACTAGTTTCAAGAAAAAGGGCAAAGGTAAGAAGAAGGGGAACTTAAAAAAGAACGGCAAGCAAGTTGCTGCTCAAGAGAAGAAACCCAAGTCTGGACCTAAGCCTGAAACTGAGTGCTTCTACTGCAAGCAGACTGGTCACTGGAAGCGGAACTGCCCCAAGTATTTGGCGGATAAGAAGGATGGCAAAGTGAACAAAGGTATATGTGATATACATGTTATTGATGTGTACCTAACTAGAGCTCGTAGTAGTACCTGGGTATTTGATACTGGTTCTGTTGCTAATATTTGCAACTCGAAATAGGGACTACTGAATAAGTGAGCACTGGCCAAGGACGAGGTGACGATGCGCGTGGGAAACGGTTCCAAAGTCGATGTGATCGCGGTCGGCACGCTACCTCTACATCTACCTTCGGGATTAGTTTTAGACCTGAATAATTGTTATTTGGTGCCAGCGTTGAGCATGAACATTATATCTGGATCTTGTTTAATGCGAGACGGTTATTCATTTAAATCAGAGAATAATGGTTGTTCTATTTATATGAGTAATATCTTTTATGGTCATGCACCCTTGAAGAGTGGTCTATTTTTATTGAATCTCGATAGTAGTGATACACATATTCACAATGTTGAAGCCAAAAGATGCAGAGTTGATAATGATAGTGCAACTTATTTGTGGCACTGCCGTTTAGGTCATATCGGTGTAAAATGCATGAAGAAACTCCATACTGATGGACTTCTGGAATCACTTGATTATGAATCACTTGGTACTTGCGAACCGTGCCTCATGGGCAAGATGACTAAAACACCGTTCTCCGGAACTATGGAGAGAGCAACAGATTTGTTGGAAATCATACATACAGATGTATGTGGTCCGATGAATGTTGAGGCTCGTGGCGGATATCGTTATTTTCTCACCTTCACAGATGATTTGAGCAGATATGGGTATATCTACTTGATGAAGCACAAGTCTGAAACATTTGAAAAGTTCAAAGAATTTCAGAGTGAAGTGGAAAATCATCGTAACAAGAAAATAAAGTTCCTACGATCTAATCATGGAGGAGAATATTTGAGTTACGAGTTTGGTTTACATTTGAAACAATGCGGAATAGTTTCACAACTCACGCCACCCGGAACACCACAACGAAATGGTGTGTCCGAACGTCGTAATCGTACTTTACTTGATATGGTGCGATCTATGATGTCTCTTACCGATTTACCGCTATCGTTTTGGGGTTATGCTTTAGAGACGACCACATTCACGTTAAATAGGGCACCATCAAAATCCATTGAGACGACGCCTTATGAACTGTGGTTTGGCAAGAAACCAAAGTTGTCGTTTCTTAAAGTTTGGGGCTGCGATGCTTATGTGAAGAAACTTCAACCAGATAAGCTCGAACCCAAATCGGAGAAATGTGTCTTCATAGGATATCCAAAAGAGACTATTGGATACACCTTCTATCACAGATCCGAAGGCAAGACATTCGTTGCTAAGAATGGATCCTTTTTAGAGAAGGAGTTTATCTCGAAAGAAGTGAGTGGGAGGAAAGTAGAACTTGATGAGATAACTGTATCTACTCCCTTATTGGAAAGTAGTTCATCACGAGAACCGGTTCCTGTGACGACTACACCAATTAATGAGGAAGCTAATGATATTGATCATGAAACTTCAGATCAAGTTTCTGCTGAACCTCGTAGGTCTACCAGAGTAAGATCCGCACCAGAGTGGTACGGTAATCCTATTCTGGAAGTCATGTTACTTGACCATGATGAACCTACGAACTATGAGGAAGCGATGATGAGCCCAGATTCCGCAAAATGGCTAGAGGCCATGAAATCTGAGATGGGATCCATGTATGAAAACAAAGTATGGACTTTGGTTGACTTGCCCGATGATCGGCAAGCCACTGAGAATAAATGGATCTTTAAGAAGAAGACTGACGCTGATGGTAATGTAACTGTCTATAAAGCTCGACTTGTTGCGAAAGGTTTTCGACAAGTTCAAGGGGTTGACTACGATGAGACTTTCTCACCCGTAGCGATGCTTAAGTCTGTCCGAATCATGTTAGCTATTGCTGCATTTCATGATTATGAAATTTGGCAAATGGATGTCAAGACTGCATTCTTGAATGGATTTCTAGAAGAAGAGTTGTATATGATGCAGCCGGAAGGTTTTGTTGATCCAAAAGGTGCTAACAAAGTATGCAAGCTCCAGCGTTCCATTTATGTACTTGTGCAAGCATCTCGGAGTTGGAATAAACACTTTGATAATGCGATCAAAGCATATGGTTTTATACAGACTTTTGGAGAAGCCTGTATTTACAAGAAAGTGAGTGGGAGCTCTGTAGCATTTCTAGTTTTATATGTAGATGACATATTATTAATTGGAAATGATATAGAATTTCTGGATAGCATAAAGGGATACTTGAATAAAAGTTTTTCAATGAAAGACCTCAGTGAAGCTGCTTACATATTAGGCATCAAGATCTATAGAGATAGATCAAGACGCTTAATAGGACTTTCACAAAGCACATACCTTGACAAAATTTTGAAAAAGTTCAAAATGGATCAGGCAAAGAAAGGATTCTTGCCTATGCTACAAGGTGTGAAGTTGAGTGAAACTCAATGCCCGACCACAGCAGAAGATAGAGAGAAAATGAAAAATGTTCCCTATGCTTCAGCCATAGGTTCTATCATGTATGCAATGCTGTGTACCAGACCTGACGTATGCTTAGCAATAAGCTTGGCAGGAAGGTACCAAAGTAATCCAGGAGTGGATCACTGGACAGCGGTCAAGAACATCCTGAAATACCTGAAAAGGACTAAGGATATGTTTCTCGTATATGGAGGTGACAAAGAGCTAGTCGTAAATGGTTACGTCGATGCAAGCTTTGACACTAATCCGGACGATTCTAAATCGCAAACCGGATACGTGTTTTTATTAAACGGTGGAGCTGTAAGTTGGTGCAGTTCTAAACAAAGCGTCGTGGCAGGATCTACATGTGAAGCGGAGTACATAGCTGCTTCTGAAGCAGCGAATGAAGGAGTCTGGATGAAGGAGTTCATTTTCGATCTAGGTGTCATACCTAGTGCATCGGGACCAATGAAGATCTTCTGTGATAATACTGGTGCAATTGCCTTGGCAAAGGAATCCAGATTTCACAAGAGGACCAAGCACATCAAGAGACACTTCAATTCCATTCGGGACCAAGTCCAAGTGGGAGACATAGAGATTTGCAAGATACATAAGGATCTGAATGTTGCAGACCCATTGACTAAGCCTCTCTCACGAGCAAAACATGATCAACACCAAGACTCCATGGGTGTTAGAATCATTACTATGTAATCTAGATTATTGACTCTAGTGCAAGTGGGAGACTGAAGGAAATATGCCCTAGAGGCAATAATAAAGTTATTATTTATTTCCTCATATCATGATAAATGTTTATTATTCATGCTAGAATTGTATTAACCGGAAACATGATACATGTGTGAATACATAGACAAAACTATAGTCACTAGTATGCCTCTACTTGACTAGCTCATTAATCAAAGATGGTTATGTTTCCTAACCATAGACATGTGTTGTCATTTGATTAGTGGGATCACATCATTAGGAGAATGATGTGATTGACATGACCCATTCCGTTAGCCTAGCACTTGATCGTTTAGTATACTGCTATTGCTTTCTTCATGACTTATACAAAGTTCCTGCAACTATGAGATTGTGCAACTCCCGTATACCGGAAGAACACTTTGTGTGCTACCAAACATCACAACATAACTGGGTGATTATAAAGGTGCTCTACAGGTGTTTCCGAAGGTACATGTTGGGTTGGCATAATTCGAGATTAGGTTTTGTCACTCCGATTGTCGAAGAGGTATCTCTGGGCCCTCTCGGTAATACTCATCACCTAAGCCTTGCAAGCATGTAACTAATGAGTTACTTATGAGATGATGTATTACGGAACGAGTAAAGAGACTTGCCGGTAACGAGATTGAACTAGGTATTGGATACCGACGATCAAATCTCGGGCAAGTAAATACCGATGACAAAGGGAACAGCGTATGTTGTTATGCGGTTTGACCGATAAAGATCTTCGTAGAATATGTAGGAACCAATATGGACATCCAGGTCCCACTATTGGTTATTGACCGAGAATTGTTTTAGGTCATGTCTACATAGTTCTCGAACCCGTAGGGTCCGCACGCTTAACGTTTCGATGACAGTTTTATTATGAGTTTATAAGTTTTGATGTACCGAAGTTTGTTCGGAGTCCCGGATGTGATCACGGACATGACGAGGAGTCTCAGAATGGCCGAGACATAAAGATTGATATATTGGAAGCCTATATTAGGACATCAGAATGGTTCCGGGTGAAATCGACATTGGAGTACCGGGAGGTTACCGGAACCCCCCGGGGGGTTAATGGGCCTACATGGGCCAAGAGGGAGTAGAGGGAAGGAGCCAGGAGGGGGCCGCGTGCCCCTCCCCCTCCTAGTCCGAATAGGACAAGGGAAGGGGGGCGGCGCCCCCCCTTTCCTTCCCCTCTTCCTCCTCTTTCCCCCCTTCTCCTACTCCTACTTGGAAAAGGGGAGTCCTACTCCCGGTGGGAGTAGGACTCCCCCCTTGGCGCGCCCTCTAGGCCGGCCGCCTCCTCCCCCTGGCTCCTTTATATACGGGGGCGGGGGGCACCCCAAAGACACACAAGTTGATCTACGGACCATTCCTTAGCCGTGTGTGGTGCCCCCTTCCACCATATTCCACCTCGGTCATATCGTCGCAGAGTTTAGGCGAAGCCCTGCGCCGGTAGAACATCATCATCGTCACCACACCGTCGTGCTGACGGAACTCATCTCCGGAGCTCGGCTGGATCGGAGGCCGGAGATCGTCATCGAGCTAAACATGTGCTGAACTCGGAGGCTCCGTACGTTCGGTGCTTGGATCGGTTGGATCGTGAAGACGTACGACTACATCAACCGCATTGTGATAACGCTTCCGCTTACGGTCTACGAGGGTACATGGACGAACACTCTCCCCTCTTGTTGCTATGCCATCACCATGATCTTGCGTGTGCGTAGGAATTTTTTTGAAATTACTGCGTTCCCCAACACCATGGCCACAACTTCCTTTTGATTGCTCAAAAGGTCATTGAGGTTCTTCTCACCTTGTATGCACGTCACAAGGCCTTTCTCAAGTTGCTCCTTCAACTTGGCATTGTCCTCCACAAGATGCACATGCTCACAACACGGGTTAGTAGCATTTGCATTATTAATTAATACCATAAGAGGAAAGGTGGCTTTCTCCTTGGTTAGCTTCACTTGGAGTTGATCATGAGACTCCTTGAGGCTAGCGTGAGCACCCTTCAAGACCTTGTGATCCTTGTCGAGTAAATCAAACTCCTCCTTGAGTCTAGCATGGTCAACCCCAAGTTTAGCCTTCTCAGAATTTAGCACACGAGAAACAGCAAGAGCATGATCAAGATCTTTCCTTAATTTAGCATGGTCATCGTTGTGTGACTCCTCAAGAGCCAAACGATGCAAATGCTCTTCCTCAAGAGCATTAGAGAGATCCGGTATCTCATCGGCATAGTCACGACTTCCATCTTAGAGATGGTTTCTTCATGAGCCTCGATCATGTCATTGGCTTCACCAAGTTGTTCCAAGAGAGCAACGAAGTGCTTCTTGGATTTGCCCATGAGCTTACTCATAAAAGACTCAAATCCATTTACTTCCTCATTAGACCCCTCAATTTCATCAATGCAATCCGTCAAGGAGGGATTAGTAATGATGGTGGTTTTGATGTTGGGGGTTACCTTGTTGGTGGCTTTAGCCATGAGGCACTTGGTGATGATGTTCTCGTTGGGTGAGTCGAAGAGGGACACCCGTGGAGTTGTGGCAATGGCAACGGAATCCATGGCCATGGCTTCACTATCATCATCATCATAATCATCCTCATGGTATTCTTCTTGAGCCACCAACCCTTTAGTTGGAGTCTTCTTGGTGAAGTTGTTCTTGTTTGGGAAGGACTTGGCTTTGTCTTTTCGGATGAGCTTGCCACCATTGTCTTCTCTTAAGGGCACTCCGCAACAAAATGGCTCACATTGCCACAATTGTAGCATGTTCTCACACGTTGCTTGCCCTTGAAGCCACTTGAGTTATTCTTGTTGAAGTTGGGCCTTGTGTTCTTCTTGCTCCAAAATTTCCTTGAAGCAAGAGCCATGTGCTCATGGTAATCATACTTAGTATCTTCAGGGTTGCTCTCCTCTTATTCCTCATCATCCTCTTCTTCCACACAAACCTTGGTCTTCAAGGCAAGTTTGGGCTTCTTTGCTCTTTGAGAACGCGACACCGCATTGTCGGCGGTCTTGTCCAAGATCCTCATTGCCACAAACTCATCCAACACTTCACTTG
This sequence comes from Triticum timopheevii, assembly GCA_963921465.1. Classification (NCBI taxonomy): domain Eukaryota; kingdom Viridiplantae; phylum Streptophyta; class Magnoliopsida; order Poales; family Poaceae; genus Triticum; species Triticum timopheevii. Next base: position 246,041,909 of record OY997266.1, read on the forward strand.
AGGACAAAGTGTGGAAGTCCGGCCTTTGACGGATGACGGAGGACATGGCCTTGTGGTAGGGCATCATGGCCTTGAGGAACTTGTGCTTGATCCAATTGTCATATGTATCCTTGCTCCCATGATCTCGGAGTGAGACCGCGAGAGTGGTTAATCTCTGGTAAATCTCACGTGGTTCTTCATCTTCATTCATTGCAAACTCATCGGCTTAATCTTGCACCACTTCATAGTTGGAGCGTTGAATGCTTGCGTTTACCTTGTAGAGGGAAACAACATGGTGTCATGCTTCCTTGGCCACGGTGAAGGGTTGGAGATGAGCAATATCTTCGGGTGGAATAGCATCTTGGAGGATGAAGAGAGCATTCTCATTGAATTGATTATCCGCGGCTTCTCTTGGCGTGAAGTTGCTTCGGTCATGCAGATAGAAACCTTCTTCAATGATTATCCAAAGATTAGTGTTAACATGGTTTAAATGACGCTTAAAGCGATTGACCCAAGCATCAAAATCCTCATTTTTCACAATCTTAGGGGGAGAACCGGCATGATTTAAATGGGTAGAGGGAATCGGTCCTCCATAAGTAAGTGGAGGTTCTGTCGGATTTCGGGATCCGGCAACCCTTGAGAGGTTCGAACTCTGGGGTGCGTGCAGAGATCTCAACCTGCCTAGCTTGCCTACTCACGATCCTCCCTAGCCTAGCGCGTAGAGCTCACAGAGACACAAAGGCATAGAGATTTATACTGGTTTCTGCCACCGTTGTGGTGTAATACCCTAATCCAGTGTGGTGTGGTCGATTGCCTCGAGGGGCTATGGATGAACTAGTACAAGGATGAACAAGCATCAGGAGGTGAGGTGTTCTTGAGCTGGTGTGGTGCTCGGGGTGGAAAAATGATCTCCCTCCCACTATGGTGGTGGCTAAGTCCTATATATAGTGGCCTTGGTCCTCTTCCCAAATATGAGCGGGAAGGGATTCCACAACGGCGGGATTTGAAAGGGGACAAGTAGTACAGTCTATCCTAACAAAAGTAGTCTTCGCCTGCGAAAAGCATCTGGTTGTGACGCTACGATGGGCTCGGTGATGACCTCCGTCCTGCCATCCTGGCGGTCTTGGTCTTGTTGCACCAGAATCGAAACCTTTGGTTGATTCCTCGGGACTCCGCGCCTGTGGCTTGCCTCCCTTGCACCGAAGAGGAAACCTGCACTCTGCACGCGCCTGGCGCCCGCCTGGCCTTGGTCATCATGGCCACGTCAGTTGTGCCTCATGAGGTAGCTGCATAGAACTCTCCGCCCCTAAGGAGCCCTCCTGAGGAGGCTAACTCCTTCAGGGGTCTTGGCGTCGTCCGCCTCGCGAGGCTCGGCCCCTCGCGAGGGTCTTGCTGTGTTGGTGTTGAAGCCGGGCCGTACCAGACCGTTGATGGAGTCACGCGGTGGGCTGCAGGCAGGCAGGACTGGATACCCCCAAGTCCAGGACACCGACAGTAGCCACCGGGCCCAAGGCGCGCTCGGACTTGGCTTCCAGGTGAAGCCAAAGGGAAAGTGTGGAGCGCCGCAGGCCCTAACCGCCTGCGGCCTTGATGACATGTGGCGATTGATTGGACGTGGGCGACTCCGCTTCCCCACGCTGTCTCGGCAACTGCTCCTGTTTGACAAAAGGGGTGCCGCCTGCCACCAGGATTCCATTGCTCCTTCTTCGTCTTGCTCCAGATCCCCTTCTCCCCCAGCAGAAGAGCTCATTAGATCTGTCGATTTCCCACCAAATCTCCTACCTGATGGCCGCCGAGAAGACCACGGCTTCTTCCTCGGTTGCCGGCTCCGCCTGGTACGAGCCAGGGCTGCTGGCGCCCTGCGTGACCAGGGAGAAGCTTCAGACAACGCTCCTCCTGACGGCGAGCGACGACAATGAGTGGGGGAAGACCGCGCTCCAGGTCGCCACCGCTGCCCCGGAGCCTGCGGGTAGCAACTTCTTCCCCTTCTTCATGCACAACGTCTTCTCCGGGCTGGTACCTCCATTCTGCCCCTTCTTCTTCGCCGTCCTTCACCACTATGGTCTCCAAGCGCTCCACATCCATGCCAACTCCATCCTCCTTCTGTCCCTCTTCGCCTTCTATTGTGAGGTGTTCATGGGGGTGCTGGCCTCCATTACCCTATTCCGCCATTTCTTCTATCTTCGCAAGACCGGTGACAGTCTGATCGGGTGCATCGGTTTCGTCGCGGCACGGGTTGGTAACGCAATCTCCCGCGCCGGGAAGAAGGTGGAGGATGCCGTGAAGAGGTGGGTGTTGATGGACACCAAGAGCTCCCAGAGCTCGCTGAAGCTGCCAACCGCATTCCCCGTCTCCGACAAATGGTGGAAATCTGAGAAGATCAACGACCCTGCCCTGACGCCGTTCGTGAGGAAGATGGATAAGGAGCCGAAGAACGCGAAGCTGACGGGGGCCATGCTTATCAGGGAGTTCCTGAAGCAGCGCGTCGCACCACTTCAAGACCGCCCCCGTCCCTTGTGGAAGCTTGGTGATGATGATGACAACATCTGCCTGCGCCGAGATCCCCTTCCCGAGGAGGAGCTGAACAAGGTGCTGCTCTACCTGACGGGAAAGGACCCGAACGACCCTCCGGAGGGTTGGCTCCCGTTGTACTACCGTGACGACTCTGAGGAGGTCGTCACGGTCATGCCTGTCTTCGACGAGCTCGGGTTTGTGCGGCTGGGGTCTTCCTTGCCACCTACTACCTTGGTGCTCCTCTCCTCTGACGGGCAATCCTCCGAGGCCACCGAGGATGAGGTCGTGGACGAATCATCTACCCCGGAGCAAAGGGAGCTCCTGCGCGACCTTCCGGATGACGATGATGATGGCGAGCCCCCGGTGGAGGTGCCGCGCCCTCCAGGGATCACCACGCGGTCTGTGGTGGCCTCCTTGAAGTAGCACAAGCGAGCGGTTGTGAAGAAAAGCAGGACCGTGGTGATTTCTCCGGGCAGCAGCCCACCTTCGCCGATGCTGTCCTAGGCGGCGCCAACTACAAGCTCTCCTGCTCCCAAGGGCTTGACGCCAGCTGCTCCGTCTCAGCGTCGCTGCTGAGCATGAAGAGGCACTACACCTTCGTTGACCAGTAAGTTTCTCCCTTATCCTTGCTTGCCAGTTCTTAAAGTGGTGTTGAATGTATTATCCTGTCGTTAGGCAGCAGTCGTCGAAGAAGCAGAAGGAGGGTACTTAGATTGCCGCGGCCACAAGCGACAGAGCGGCCTCCGCTGCCCTGGTGAAGAAGAGTGTCGCTGCCTCCGCAACCCCAGAGGTGACGCCATCTCCGGAGGACTTGGATGCCCATCCTCAGGAGGTGTCGGTGCCTTCGGCAGGCCTGACTCCTCCGGCACCCAGCCTTGTCGCGGTTGCTGGGGGAAACCGGTCTCCGGAGCCCTCGGTCCTTCCTGAGGCTGAGGTTTCTTCTGCCTTGGCGTTGAGGGCGTCTCCTCCCTTTCCCAGAGCGTGGCCGAGTCATGGTGTTCCTGCTCCCTCTGGGACCCTGGAAGAGGCAAGGGCGGCGCTGGACCTCCTCCAGGGTGAGCTTCAGGGCCCGGATCATCGTTCGGCGCAAGGACACCTGGGGATGATCTCTGGTTGGCTCAAGGCTGATGCGTTTGTTCGCGCGGCCTGGGGCTCCGCGGAGGAGGCCTAGAAGGCGCTTGGGGTGGCCGCCACGGCGCACGACCTGGCACGGAAGGAGGCCACAGAAGCTGAGAACTGGTGCCGTGTGGTAGAGGCTGATCTGAAGACTCTCCAGGACCAGCAGGCCACCCAGGCCAGCCAGCTCCAGGAGCGTGAGGAGGAGCTGAAGGCCCAGGAGGCTGCATTGCCAGTCGAGACACTGAGGTGACGAAGACGGCCTTAGAGCAGGCTGGAGAGCGTGATCGCCTAGTGAAGCTGAGGGAGGAGGCGGAGGCAGCCCAAGCGGCCCCGTCCGAGGCCAAGAAGGTGGCCACCATGGAGCGCTACACCCTCTCCTTCCTCGAGGCGCGCTTCCACAAGGCCTAGAAGGCGCTCTTTGGAGATGGTCCCTCAGGAAAGGCGGTGGTGACGACCCCAAGGGAGAGCCCTATTGCTCTGCTTCCTGAAGTCGTGGCGGTGCTCAAAGATGCTGTTGACGGGTTTACATCCCTGGTGGAAAGCGAGGCACGCTCACTTTCTTCCTCGGCTCTGACATGTGTCTTCAGCCATCTTTATCTCCAGGATGCCAGCTTCAACCTCTCCTCCTTCCTTACTCCGGTGGACGCCGACTCCCGGGATGCTGCTGCTGCCACCGTGAAGAGCTTCGTGGATGCCATGCTGAACAAGTACATGGTGGTTCGTCCTCCAAGTGAAGCCGGTGGGACGAGCGACGAGCCTGGCGATGAGGTTCCGCTGGCGAGCAGTGCTGATGCCCAAGTCTGAAGAGGTGGCTCGGAGATTCTGTTTTTGCCTGTTTATCCTGCACCATGCGACATGCCTCGGGGAGGCGTTTAAAACTATTTGCTTGGAACAATATGTCTTGTAATAACTAGATTATGCTCCTTCAGCTTTTCTGTTTGCTTTGTTGTTCTGCCTCGGCAGAGCCCGGCCCCGCGCGTACCTCAGCTGTCGTTGGGTCGTCCGGATCACCAGGACGAGCCCAAGAGGTGAGGGGCTACGTGACAAGTTAGGCTCCCGAGTCGCGATGCTCAGGAGTCCTCCTTGACATGCGAACAGCTTAGGAAAAGATGCAGGGGCAAGCCTTGATGTTCTGCGTCGGCAGGGCCCGGCCCCGCGCATACCTCAGCCGTCGTTGAGTCGTCCGGATAACCAGGACGAGCCCAAGAGGTGAGGGGCTACAGGGCCAGTTCGGCTCCTGAGTCGCGATGCTCAGGAGTCCCCCTTGACGTACGAACGGCTTAAAGGAGAAGGGTGACAACCAGGTCTTGGCGTTCTGCATCGGCAGGGCCCGGCCCCGCGCATAGCTCAGCTGTCGTTGAGTCGTCTGGATCACCAGGACGAGCCTACAAGGTGAGGGGCTACATGACCAGTTAGGCTCCTGAGTCGCCATTCTCAGGAGTCCCCCTTGATGTTCGAACAGACCATCCTACCTTTCCCTCGCTGAGCTCTTGCTTGGGAGGGGTGCGCGAAGACCAGACCCGTGAGGCCTAGCGAGGTGGGGTATGCCAGGCGTGACCTGAGCATAGCCCCCGTGCCAGCCCCCCTCGCGCTACCTTCCCAAGGGAGAGCAGCGCGGTGAGGCTAGTCACTGAGCCTGGAGGCTCCCTGAGGTTAACGCAGCCGTGAGGCCACCCCCAGTTTTTATCACCAGCGTGGAGCATAGCGCTTCCGCTCTTGCACGGGCATAGCCGCTCCTCGGCAGTGTCGACGGCCAGCGCGGAGCATGGTGCTTCCACTGGTGCGTGGGAGGGGGCTCCATCTAAGGAGAGCCCCCGAGGCGTGTACAGCCCCGCCCTGACATGTGGCTTGCATGGTAGGGCTGGAGGAGGTGTATATGGGCACCCATGAGCCAGCGCGGGACTCACGAGGCCCTACCTCAAGGTGGGTTGCGCCTGGTCTTGATTGGGGATTCTTGTATTGGTCCTGCGAGATGGTTAGGCAGCCTGCGCTGAATGAATTTCCTGAGGCTATTGCATGAGAAGGCCAGACACCAACGACCCCAGGAGGTGACATGAATAGGGCCGGCCCGCCAGACAGAGCCCAGTCGCTGGATTTATCGATGCTGCAGGGACGGACCCGAGCACAGACGCCGTGCCCAGTCTTCTCATGCAAAGATCCTGAAGAAAAACAGCCGGCGCGCGGTTCCCGTGGCCAAGGGGGCACCATGTCGCGTGCCCTTGCTCATCCATCACGATTAGCTCATGCGAGAACAAGGCACCAAGAGCCACGAGAGGTGATGTACATGGGACTGGCCCGTGAGCTAGAGCTCAGCTACTTGGGTTTAGCGACGCTGCAGGGACGAACCCGTGCACAGACGCCGGGCCAGTCCTTAATCATGAGGAGGTTGTGGGAGGGCTTGCAAGGGCACGAGACATTCTGAGCGATGAAGCGCCGGTCCGGCAGTCGGTAATTCGGAAGTAGTTTGCAAAGGATTGTAACTGGCTCTGATAAAATGCAAAAGGGATACATGCTGTAGGGACATACCCACACGGCCTGGGGATGATGCAGTCCGAGGGGCGCCCCCAAACTGAACGAACTAGGGAGATGTCACCTGGTACCGTTGCTGAAGAGTTGTTGGAGTAGCCAAAAAACGCGTGCTGCTGAAGCCGTTCCTCATGAGCCGCTCCGGTGCCGAGCTTCGGGAGGCTCGGAGGGACCGGAAGGCTCCTGAGGATGCTCCTCCATCTCCACCAAGATCGCCTGGTGCCTGGCCTCGCAGGCCACCTGAGTGTCCCTCGTGCAGCGCTGGAACGCCTCAGCCGCGCCTGCCAGGCCGAAAGGCATGCGGACGTAGCTGTGAGGTGGTCCCTCGCATCGGCCGACACGAGACAGCCACATGAGCTGCTGAGACGCGGCCTTGTTGAGCCCAGGGACGTCGATGCAGATGCAGAACTCTTTTCCCTCACCAGGGCAGCGAGCCCCGCCTCGCGGCAGGCGACGATCACCTTGCAGAACCCTTCCTTACTGAATCTCCTCGATCGCCTTGTTGATGAACTCCTGAACGTCTGGTGCCTCACGCTTGCTGCCTTCTCTTGGGAAGCGTGCTCTGAAGGGCGCCTCCACATGGTGCCCGAGCGCCACTCTCGCGACATTGGCTAGGTTTGAGGCCCTCCAGAGGAGAGCCCCCGAGCCCAGCCTCAGAGGGGCGCTGGGCATGCCTTCCTATGCGATGGGTGAAGGTGCCGTGTCTGCAGACGCGAGACTCAGTGTTGCGTCCTCGAGTGATGCTCCCTCACGAGGCCCCTGGCCCAGCTGCAGCTTCTTCATCTTGGGGGCGACCTCGGGAGGGAGGGTGCTTCGTCTTCCGGGTTCTCAACTGCTGCAGCCTGGAAGGAGCGCTCAAGGGAGCACACCGCATCCTTCTCTTGGCAGGCGACTGTGATGATGCCGCCGCTTCCTGGCATCTTGAGGACTGAGGGAGTCCTGGACTAGGGGGTGTCCGGATAGTCGGACTATCATCATCGGCCGGACTCCAAGACTATGAAGATACAAGATTGAAGACTTCGTCCCGTGTCCGGATGGGACTTTCCTTAGCGTGGAAGGCAAGCTTGGCAATACGGATATGTAGATCTCCTACCATTGTAACCGACTCTGTGTAACCCTAGCCCTCTCCGGTGTCTATATAAACCGGAGGGTTTTAGTCCGTAGGACAACAATCACAACAACAATCATACCATAGGCTAGCTTCTAGGGTTTAGCCTCCTTGATCTCGTGGTAGATCCACTCTTGTACTACCCATATCATCAATACCAATCAAGCAGGAGTAGGGTTTTACCTCCATCGAGAGGGCCCGAACCTGGGTAAAAACATCGTGTCCCTTGTCTCCTGTTACCATCCGCCTAGACGCACAGTTCGGGACCCCCTACCCGAGATCCGTCGGTTTTGACACCGACATTGGTGCTTTCATTGAGAGTTCCTCTGTGCCGTCACCGATAGGCTTGATGGCTCCTTTGATCATCAACAACGACGCAGTCCGGGGTGAGACTTTTCTCCCCGGACAGATCTTCGTATTCGGCGGCTTTGCACTGCGGGACAATTCGCTTGGCCATCTGGAGCAGATCGAAAGCTACGCCCCTGGCCATCAGGTCAGATTTGGAAGTCTAAACTTCACGGCTGACATCCGCGGAGACTTGATCTTCGATGGATTCGAGCCACAGCCGAGCGCGCCGCACTGTCTCGATGGGCATGATTTAGCTCTGCTGCCGGACAGTGCCTTGGAGGCCGCACATGAGTCCGCTCCGACCCATAATTCGGAGCCGACCGCGCAGATCGAGGATGGGTGGCTAGACACCGCCTCGGGGGCTGCAACCTCTACGGTGATGGAGCCGAATACTGACCTTGTCCCTTGCGATGCTCGTGACTCCGAGGTGCCGGACTCCTCGCTGGACTCCGAACCCCCTGCGCCCCCTCCAATCGAATCCGATTGGGCGCCGATCATGGAGTTTACCGCCACGGACATCTTTCAACACTCACCTTTTGGCGACATCCTGAATTCACTAAGGTATCTCTCGCTATCAGGAGAGCCCTGGCCGAATTGCGGTCAGGAAGGTTGGGATGCGGACGACGAAGAAATTCAAAACCCACCCACCACCCACTTTGTAGCCACTGTCGATGATCTAACCAACATGCTAGACTACGACTCCGAAGACATCGACGGTATGGACGACGATGCCGGAGACGACCAAGAACCAGCGCCTACGGGGCACTGGAAGACCACCTCGTCATACGACATATATATGGTGGACATCCCAAAGGATGGGAATGGCGAGGAAAAAGCGGAGGAGGATTCCTCCAAGAAACAGCCCAAGCGCCGGCGTCAGCGGCGCCGCTCTAAATCCCGCCACAGCAAGAATGGAGATTCCAGCTCTGGAGATAACAACACCCCAGAGAGTGCCGAAGAGAACCCCCTCCAGCAAGATTCAGCACAGGAGGACGGAGAAGCCAGCCCTCACGAGAGAGCGGCAGACAAAGAGGTAGAGGATGATAATTACATGCCTCCCTCCGGAGACGAGGCAAGCCTCAACGACGACGAATTCATCGTGCCCGAGGATCCCGTCGAACAAGAGCGTTTCAAACGAAGGCTAATGGCCATGGCGAACAGCCTAAAGAAAAAGCAGCAACAGCTTAGAGCTGATCAAGACCTGCTAGCCGACAGATGGACTGAAGTCCTTGCGGCCGAAGAGTATGAACTCAAACGCCCCTCCAAAAGCTACCCCAAACGCAAGTTGCTCCCCTGATTAGAGGAGGAAGCATATAAACCTGCATCACCAGAGCGCAATACGGCTGACTGACCACCTCGTGGCCGCGACAGAGAGGCCTTTAGGCCCTCCATTAGAACTGTACCCCGGCACCGCTCGAAAAGTACGAAGCCATGAGGGAATGCGCCGGACTTGCGAGACATATTGGAGGATAAGTCAAGACAATCAAGATCGATCTATGGATCGCGTGGGCGCCCAACGATGCGCGACGACGACCATCGCGCCGGATATGGCAACTCCGGCCGGGCCGAACACAGTAGACAAAGCTCGTTGGAGCTACGTCGTGATATAGCCCAATATAGAGGCGTCGCACACCCACTATGCTTCACAGATGAAGTAATGGATCATCAAATCCCCGAAGGGTTTAATCCCGTGAACATTGAATCCTACGATGGCACAACAGACCCCGCGGTTTGGATCGAAGACTATCTCCTTCATATCCACATGGCTTGCGGTGACGATCTTCACGCCATCAAATATCTCCCACTCAAGCTTAAAGGACCAGCTCGGCATTGGCTTAACAGCTTGCCAGCAGAATCAATTGGGTGTTGGGAAGACCTGGAAGCCGCATTCCTTGACAACTTCTAGGGCACATATGTGCGACCACTAGACGCCGATGACCTAAGCCACATAATTCAGCAGCCAGACGAATCGGCCAGACAGTTCTGGACACGGTTCTTAACAAAGAAAAATCAAATCGTCGACTGTCCGGATGCAGAGGCCCTCGCAGCCTTCAAACATAACATCCGCGACAAGTGGCTTGCCCGGCACCTAGGACAGGAAAAGCCGAAATCCATGGCAGCCCTCACATCACTTATGACCCGCTTCTGCGCAGGAGAGGATAGCTGGCTAGCCCGCAGTAACAACCTCAGCAAAAATTCTGGCAGTCCGGATACCAAGGACCGAAATGGCAGGTCGCGTCGCAACAAAAACAAACACCGCGTTAACGGTGATACCACTGAGGATACGACAGTCAACGCCGGATTCAGAGGCTCTAAACCCGGTCAGCGGAAAAATCCATTCAAAAGAACTACTCCGGGTCCGTCCAATTTGGACCGAATACTCGACCGCTCCTGCCAGATACATGGCACCCCCGAAAAGCCAGCTAATCACACCAACAGGGATTGTTGGGTATTCAAGAAGGCAGGCAAGTTAATTGCCGAAAACAATGACAAGGGGCTGCGTAGCGATGATGAGGAAGAGACCCGGCCGCCGAACAATAGAGGACAGAAGGGTTTCCCCCCCCCCCCCCAAGTGCGGACGGTGAACATGATATACGCAACTCACATACCCAAGAGGGAGCGAAAGCGTGCGCTCAGGGACGTATACGCGATGGAGCCAGTCACCCCAAAGTTCAACCCATGGTCCTCCTGCCCGATCACTTTTGATCGAAGGGACCACCCCACTAGTATCCGCCACGGTGGATTTGCCGCATTGGTTTTAGACCCAATCGTCGATGGATTTCACCTCACTAGAGTCCTGATGGACGGCGGCAGCAGCCTGAACCTGCTTTATCAGGATACAATGCGCAAGATGGGCATAGACCCCTCAAGGATTAAACCCACAAAGACGACCTTCAAAGGCGTCATACCAGGTGTAGAGGCCAATTGTACAGGCTCAGTTACATTGGAAGTGGTCTTCGGATCCCCGGATAACTTCCGAAGCGAGGAGTTAATCTTCGATATAGTCCCGTTCCGCAGCGGCTATCATGCTCTGCTCGGACGAACCGCGTTTGCAAAGTTCAACGCAGTGCCGCACTATGCATACCTCAAGCTCAAGATGACAGGCCCTCGAGGAGTCATCACGGTCAACGGAAATACTGAACGCTCCCTTCGAACGGAGGAACACACAGCGGCTCTCGCGGCAGAAGTACAGAGCAGCCTCTTAAGGCAATTCTCGAGTCCGGCCGTTAAGCGACCGGACACGGCCAAACGCGCCCGGAGTAACCTACAACAAGACCACCTGGCACGTTCCGAGCACGCGTAGCAATGCGGCCCCAACCCCAGCCCTTGCAAAATTGCAAGATTGGTCCTTCGCGTACATCATTACGCTCTGGAGATACCATGGGCACAAGGGGAGGGGTACAACCACCACAGGCCCAGAATGCGGCTTAACCGCACCAGGGGCTCCCAAGTGTGTCATCCTTCTTTTTTATTTTATTTTCTTATCCACAGGACTCCACTTACTAGAGGCCCTGTCCGGCAGTAGACCTGCCGAACTCACGATGCAACAGCCAGGGAAGGAGAAAGGCTACAACGAACACTCAGGTGGTCTCCATTACGAGCATTAAATCTGTTTAAGACACCATTCTGCAGCCTACCCCTGGAGGGGGACATGTTTAATAGTCCATTCCCTTGCTTAGCGCACTATTTGTATCGTTCTGCATTCATGGCAGTATTTCTGGAATAAACAATGCATCGCTTTTTGCTTATAATTGCATTTCTTTCTTATACATATGTTCATTTATGACATGTTGCATCCGTACACTCTGGTACGGCTAAATACACCAGGGGCTTAAGTTCCCCGCATTATGGTGTGATAAGTCCGAACACTTTCACAAGTGCGGCACCCCGAACTTATAGCATTATATGCATCGGCTCCGAATCATGTCTTGGGTCAATAGTTGGGTTTGCCCGGCTCCCATGTTTTGGTACCTTACGTTCCGTTGTATTGGCTAAGGTAGCACTAGGAGAACCACTGTGATTGCGCCCCGGTTGAGCTGGGCGAGCGCCTCAGTGGAGAAAGCTAAAACTGACCGTCATGATATAGCGAGAGCTGGTCGCTGTTCGAGAGGTTTTTTCGAGTCCCTAAAGACTTATGCCGCTTAGAGCGAGGAACCGGCTTTGTCCGGCCCAGGCGTGGATAGCGCCCCGAACTCGGTCTTCCGAACACTAGGGGCTTCGCCAAAATTTAAAATTATAGAATTCTATGGCTAAGTGAGAGTGTTCAAGCATTCAAGCATTATAAGTTCGGTTGCCTCGTTCGTTGTGTTGCGCGCCTCCCTAGATGGACCCAAACATGGGAACAAGAGCGCTCAAGTTTATCCCGAACACCCCAGCACTAGTGGCGTGGGGGCTGAAGCCAACGACTTGCCATCTCTCAAATTTGATAAATGGCCGCGCAGAAGGTAATATTTTAAATTAACAAGCATTGCTTAGCGCACATGAACAAAAGTTTTCAGCACACAGGATAACAAAATGCGAGTTTACTCAAATATTACATCTTTGGAGCACTCACCCGCAATCATGCGGGCACCCTTCAGGACACTCTTATAATACATTTCGGGCGTGCGATACTCCTTGCCCGCTGGTGGCGCGTCCGTCACAAGCTTCTCAGCATCCATCCTGCCCCAGTGCACCTTTGCACGGGCAAGGGCCCGACGGGCACCTTCAATGCAGGCGGATTGCTTGACGACTTCAACCCAGGGACACGCATCCACCAACTGCCGCACCAGGCCGAAGTAGCTCCCAGGCATGGCCTCCCCAGGGCACAGCCAAACTATGAGGCCCTTCATGGCCTGTTCGGCCACCTTGTGGAGCTCGATCAGCTGCTTCAGCTGGTCGCTAAGGGGCACCGGATGTCCGGCCTCAGCATACTGAGACCAGAAGACCTTCTCCGTCAAGCTCCCCTCCTCGGCCCGGTAGAAAGCGGCAGCATCGGATACGCTGTGGGGCAGATCTGCGAACGCTCCTGGAGAGCTCCGAATTCGGGTAAGTAATAGGTAATTCACATTCACATGCTTGCTTTGCATGAAAAATGCCTTACCCGCCGCTATTTTCTTCAAATCCTCGATTTCTCGGAGGGCCTTGTGGGCTTCGGCCTTAGCGGCTTTGGCACTCTCAAGAGCCGACGCAAGCTCGGACTCTCGAGTCTTCGAGTCACGCTCCAAACTCTCATGCTTTTCCACGAGAGCCTGGAGCTCTTGCTGTACCGCCGCCACCCGCGCCTCCTGCTTCTCTCGCTCGGCTCGTTCCGCGGCCGCATTGCGTTCGGCCGCGGACACTGCCTCCTTCAGGGTCGCCACCTCGTTTGTGGCCCCTGTAGTACCCACGTTATCCTTGTTATTTCTCTTGCAACCAAATCCTTTTCTGTAAGGTACAACTTTAATACAGTGTTACTCACCTTCCTTGTCCTCGAGCTGCTTCTTGGCACGGCCGAGCTCGCTCTCGGACCGCTCGAGTCTCTGCTTCAAGGTATTGACCTCCGCAGTCTGTGCGGCTGAGGTCAGCAGCGCAGCCTGCAAACCCATATTGACATATTTTTTAGACTCCTGCGTATATCTTTTTTAGATCCTCAGTCTGGCTTTTGTTTCCGAACACCGAATCGAGAATCAGGGGCTACTGTCTATGCGGTATTATACTGCACATCTTAAAATTCTTACCTCAAAGCCTGTTAGAAGGCTGCTGCAGGCTTCGGTCAGCCCACTTTTGGCGAGCTGAACCTTCTAAATCACCACACTCATGACAGTGCGGTGTTCTTCTTCGATGGAAGCGCTGTTGAGCGCCTCCAACAAGATATCCGGCGCCTCCGGTTGGACGGAGGCCGCTGGCGTCACAGTCTTGCCCTTCTTACAAAGGGGCCGCTCGCCGGACTCCGGAACCACTGCAGGTTCCGGTGCGGAGTCCGGTGCGAAGTCCGGGAGGTCGCCCTGCGGCACCTCCGGGGCCTCCTCCTCCTGGCGGGTCCCTTCCCGGGATCCCACCTCGACGTCGTCAGTGTCACGGGGGGTGGAGGCGGTCGGGATAGAATCCACATCCGACGTACCCAAGGACCCACTCGACGAAGCGGGAAGATCGTCCTTGGCCGGACTACAGGTTGTATGCGGCGTTAGAAAGACACCGTGTGGCAAAAAGAAAAATTATAAATCATCTAGGAGTCCGGATACTTACAATCTCGCCAGGGGCTTGGCCCTTGAGGGCCACTCCTCGTTGCCGTCGTCAACATTGGCGGAGTAGTCTGAGGGAAGGGTCCTTCCCTTCTTGGACCCTTCGGCCTCCCTCGTTGGGGAGGCCTTCCTCTTCTTCTCTCCCCCCGCTGGGGGAGAGGCCTCTTTCTTCTCCTCCTCGTCTTCGGGGGAGGAATCCGCCTCGGAGTCATCGGACGATGAGTCCGATATCACCTGACGCCGGGAACTCCTTTGGGTTCCCGTGGCCTTCTTCTTGGCCTTCTTCTCCGGCACCACGTAAAGTGCCGGGACTAGCAGCCCCGTCAAACGGGTGTCCGCTGGGTCTTCTGGAAGGGGAGTCAGACAGTTTACCTGTCCGGACGTCTTCTGCCAGTCCTGTTAAAGGCATTGGGAGTTTAGATCCCACATAGAGTCAAACTATGGAAAAAAATGAGTGTCCCGTAAAGGATGACATAGCTTACCTCGCCGGCCGGGCGCTGGGTGCTGAATCCGCGATCTTCAGTCGCAGATGCCGGAGCTTCGGCGCCCTTGAACAGCACCCTCCAGGCAGCTTCGTACGTCGTGTAGAAGAGCCCGCTCAAGGTCCGGTGCTGTGCCGGATCGAACTCCCACAAATTGAAGGCCCGTTGCTGGCAGGGGAGAATCCGGCGGACGAGCATGACCTGGATCACGTTGACAAGCTTAAGCTTCTTGTTCACCAGGGTCTGAAGACAGGACTGGAGTCCGGTCAGCTCCTCCGAACTACCCCATAGCAAGCCCTTCTCTTTCTAGGAGGTGAGCTGCATGGGGACGCCAGATCTGAACTCGGGGGCCGCTGCCCATTTAGGGTCACGCGGCACGGTGATGTAGAACCACCCCGATTGCCACCCTTTGATGGATTCCACGAAGGCACCCTCAAGCCAAGTGACGTTGGGCATTTTGCCCACCATGGCGCCTCCGCACTCCGCTTGGCTACCCTTCACAACCTTCGGCTTGACATTGAAGGTCTTTAGCCACAAGCCGAAGTGGGGCTGGATGCATAGGAAGGCCTCGCACACGACGATAAACGCCGAGATGTTGAGGATGAAGTTTGGGGCCAGATCGTGGAAGTCCAGGCCGTAGTAGTACATGAGCCCCCGGACAGAGGGATGAAGTGGGAAGCCCAGTCCACGGAGGAAGTGGGGAAGAAATACGACCCTCTCATGAGGCCTGGGGGTGGGATGAGCTGCCCCTCGTCGGGCAGCCGGTGCGCGATGTCGCTGGACAGATATCCGGCGCTGCGCAGCTTCTCGATGTGCCCCTCCGTAACGGAGGAGGCCATCCACTTGCCTCCCGCTCCGGACATGGCTGGAAAGGGTCAAGGTGAGATGTGCGGACTTGGGCGCTGGAGCTCGAGTGCGCAGGGATGGATAAGCAAAGGAGGAAGAAGGCGTAGGTAAAGGAGGTGGATCCTTATCCCCTTATATATGGGCGGATGAAACTATGCGTCCCTACCGGCCTGGTAAAACTCGCTTATCTCCCAAGCGCCGCAATCAATGGCGTGGTTGGGTTACCCACGTCCGTATTGATGGGAATCCCAGAATAAGGGGAACACGATCTCTACTTCAACAAGAGGTGCCAAGGAAACCGCTTCGCTAAATGTGCTGAGGTGGTATAATAAAAACGATTCAAGTAAAGGCTTGGTAGTGGTGTGACGTCATGCCACAAAATACGTCAGCAGATTGAACTTGTGTAAATATTATTCTCTCTACGGTGGTACGTGGAATTTATTTTGCAGAGCCGAACACTATCCTGGTGTTCACAATCTTCTATGAATTATTCGGAGGAGGAACCCGCCTTGCAATGCCGAAGACAATATGCGCGCCGGACTCGTCGTCATTGAAGCCTGGTTCAGGGGCTACTGAGGGAGTCCTGGACTAGGGGGTGTCCGGATAGCCGGACTATCATCATCGGCCGGACTCCAAGACTATGAAGATACAAGATTGAAGACTTCGTCCCGTGTCCGGATGGCACTTTCCTTGGCGTGGAAGGCAAGCTTGGCAATACAGATATGTAGATCTCCTACCATTGTAACCGACTCTATGTAACCCTAGCCCTCTCCCGTGTCTATATAAACTGGAGGGTTTTAGTCCGTAGGACAACAATCACAACAACAATCATACCATAGGCTAGCTTCTAGGGTTTAGCCTCCTTGATCTCGTGGTAGATCCACTCTTGTACTACCCATATCATCAATATCAATCAAGCAGGAGTAGGGTTTTACCTCCATCGAGAGGGCCCAAACCTGGGTAAAAACATCGTGTCCCTTGTCTCCTGTTACCATCCGCCTAGACGCACAGTTCGGGACCCCCTACCCGAGATCCGCCGGTTTTGACACCGACAAGGACGTTGTAGCCGTGGTGTGTGGCTGCCATGAACTTGGCCAGTGCTGGGTACCCAAGGATGGCATTGTAGGGCAGGTGGATGTCGGCGACATCAAAGTCAATGAGCTCAGTGCGGTAGTTGTTGCGCTCGCCGAAGGTGACTGGGAGGCGAACCTGCCCGATCGGGTGCGTTGATTCGTCGGTCACTCCTGAGAATGGCTTGGTGGGGTGCAGCTGGTAGTATGGGACCTGGAGCCTATCGAACGTCTGGACGGAGAGAACATTGAGCCTTGCTCCGCCATCAATGAGAGTCTTGGTGACGGTCACGTTGCTGATGACGGGGGAGCAGAGCATGGGGAGCGCGCCAGCGATGGCTGCGCACTTGAGCCGGTCTGTGGAGTCGAAGGTGATGGCGCACTTTGACCACATGAGAGGGCGAGTTGCCTCAAGCTTGGGGAGCGCCGCATTGACCTCGCGCGCAAACTGCTTGAAGACACAGTGGGAAGCTAGGGCTTGTGAGCCGCCCAAGATGCAGGTGATGGCCCGCGGCTCCTGGAACCCCCCAGCCATCTCATCCTGATGGTGATCTTCGTTCCTTCTTGGAGGTGGAGGCAGAGGAGGCAAGGCTGCATTGCCCGGAGGGCGGTCCTCACGAGGTTGCTCCCTCCAGTTGCCCTTGCGAGGCTGGTCCTGCCAGCGGTCCTCACGAGGCTGGTCGCGCCAATCCTGACGGCGGTCGCGTCCATCCCAGCGTCCTCCACCGCGGCCACCTCTGCGACAGTAGTCCCGATCGTTGCGCTCGGGGCGTTGGCCGAGGCGCCCATCGCGGAGAGCCGTGAGCTCCTGGCAGTCGCTGGTGTTGTGGCTGTAGACATTGTGGAAGGCGCAGAACGACCGCTTTCCCTTGGATGACTCGGGGTGGTCACAGCCGTGCTTGGTCTCTGGCTCTGCCGCAAGCACGGCTGGCCCCTTGCACTTCGTGTCCTTGGTCTTGGTCTTCTTGTCTTTTGGATCAGCATCAGGGAGCTCGAGGAGGGAAAGGCGTCCCTCCTCAGCCCTCGCACACTTGTTCGCCATGTAGAACATCTCCAGAGCAATGCAGAGGTCCTCGTGGATGGCGAGCTCCTCCTTCATCTTGACATCGCGGAGGCCATCGGTGAACGCAGAGATGATGGCCTCGTCAGACACCTTGGGAATCTTGAGGCGGACATTGTTGAAGCGTTGGATATACTTATGCAGGGTCTCCCCAGGCTGCTGCTTGACGCGGCGCAGGTCGCCCGCGGCCGGCGGATGGTCGCGAGTGCCCTGGAAGTTGGTGATGAAGCGACTGCGCATCTCCTCCCAGGAAGAAACTGACCCCTCGGTCAGGTTCAGGATCCAAGAACGCGCGCCATCCTTGAGGGCCATCAGGAACCAGTTTGCCATGATCTTCTCATTGCCGTTGGCCGCCTCAATGCTCAGCTCGTAGATCTGTAGGAACTCGGCGGGGTCTACGGTGCCGTCGTAGTGTGAAGGCAGGTTAGGCTTCAACTTGCTCGGCCAAACGACGCTGCGGAGCTCTGCAGTAAACGCATGGCATCCTGCCGTGGCCACCGGAGGTCGTCGAGGGGGTGGAACGTGGTCCTGGTGCACGCGCACCGCCACCTCCTATGGCGGCTCGCGAGCCTGGTGCTGGGGTGCTGGAAGCACGCACGCTTCTCCTTTGGGACGTTGAACCACCTGGCAGCTCATGTCGTCCCGAGACGGCGCCGACCACGGTGGGTCGCGTCGTGGAGCCATACGCCTTGGCTTGACGATGGCGCCCCGGGCCAGAGGCGGAGAAGGAGCCCCGTGCGCGATGTCGCCTGCTGCATGTGGTTGCTGAGGCAGCGAGCGAGCCAGCCCGTTGGAGCCCCTGTGCACGACGCTGACAAGCTCGGCAATACGCTCGACCACTCCTCGTAGAGATCACCCACGGGACGGTAGCGAAGGAGCTCCCGTGCCGTGAGCAGAGCGGCCCGCGTGTCCACCTGGCCGTGGCGCGCGTGGGAGAACGAAGCTGCTGGGGTCAGCGATGGAGTAGCGGTGCAGCCATCACGGTGCACTGATGGGTGCAGCGATGAAGCTTGCTGCTCGTGGCTGGCAGGGCCTGTGGCGGCGTTGGCCACCGGAGAAGGAGCACGGTAGGCGCAGTTGTCACCCGCCGGAGCCGTCTGAGTAACGCGGGCAGTGACCCCGGCCCGACGCTCGGCGCGAGCCCTGCGCGCGTCGGCCATGGAGATACCAGAGCAGAGATGGATCGAAAGACGGAAGAGAGGATCCGACGCACCCCTACCTGGCACGCCAAATGTCGGATTTTGGGATCCGGCAACCCATGAGAGGTTCGAACTCTGGGGTGCGTGCGGAGATCTCAACCTGCCCAGCCTGCCTACTCGCGATCCTCCTTAGCCTAGCGTGTAGAGCTCACAGAGACACAAAGACACAGAGATTGATACTGGTTCGGGCCACCGTTGGGTGTAATACCCTAATCCAGTGTGGTGTGGTGGATTGCCTCGAGGGGCTATGGATGAACTAGTAGAAGGATGAACAAGCCTCAGGAGGTGAGGTGTTCTTGAGCTGGTGTGGTGCTCGGGGTGGAAAAATGATCTCCCTCCCAGTATGGTGGTGGCTAAGTCCTATATATAGTGGCCTTGGTCCTCTTCCCAAATATGAGCGGGAAGGGATTCCACAACGGCGGGATTTGAAAGGGGACAAGTAGTACAGTCTATCCTGACAAAAGTAGTCTTGCCTACGAAAAGCCTCTGGTTGTGACGCTGTGGTGGGCTCGGTGATGACCTCCGTCCTGCCGTCCTGGCGGTCTTGGTATTGTTGCACCAGAATGGAAACCTTTGGTTGATTCCTCGGGACTCCGCGCCTGTGGCTTGCCTCCCTTTCACCGAACATGAAACCTGCGCTCTGCACCCGCCTGGTGTCTGCCTGGCCTTGGTCGTCATGGCTCACGTCAGTTGTGCCTCATGAGGTAGCTGCATAGAACTCTCCGCCCCTCAGGAGCCCTTCTGAGGAGGCTAACTCCTTCAGGGGTATTGGCGTCGTCCGCTCGTGAGGCTCGGCCCTTGCCGAGGGTCTTGCTGTGTTGGTGTTGAAGCTGGGCCATACCAGGCCGTCGATGGAGTCACGCGGTGGGCCGCAGGCAGGCAGGACTGGATAACCCCAAGTACAGGACGCCGACAGGTTCCACATGGGCAAAAGTGCCACTACCATTTCTACCACTAGACAAAGGAACTTTCTCATAGTAGCTTCCCCCTTCTGGGAGTTAGCATCCGTCACCTTGTTAGTGGGATCGACCACTTCCAACGGTGCGGTGCATAATTTGAGACCATCAAGAAAGTTCTTAAGCATTCCTTTGACCTCGGCTATCATGGAGGTTTTCAATGTGTCCAAAACCACATTGAATTCCTCACGTGAGACCGAGGTTCCCCCTTCGGCCGTAGATGAGGTCGGAATCGCACCGGGGTGCTCCTCCTCACCGTCAACGGTGTCAACCATACTCTTTGGACGATAAAGTCCTTAATAAAGAGACGAGACTCTGATACCAATTGAAAGGATCGATATAGTTGACTAGAGGGGGGGGGGTGAATAGGCAACTAACAAATTTTAGCTTTTCTTTAACAAATTAAACTTTGCATCAAAGTAGGTTGTCTAGATATGCAACTAGGTGAGCAACCTATATGATACAACAACAATAAACACACAAGCAAGCAAAGCATAGAACACAATATATCTTGCACAAGTAAAGGTAAGAGATAACCAAGAGTGGAACCGATGGAGACGAGGATGTGTTACCGAAGTTTCTTACCATTGAGGGGAAGTACGTCTCCGTTGGAGCGGTGTGGAGGCACAATGCTCCCCAAGAAGCCACTAGGGCCACCGTATTCTCCTCACGCCCTCACACAATGCGAGATGCCATGATTCCACTATTAGTGCCCTTGGAGGCGGCGACCGAACCTTTACAAACAAGGTTGTGGCAATCTCCACAACTTAATTGGAGGCTCCCAACGACACCACGAAGCTTCACCACAATGGACTATAGCTCCGTGGTGACCTCAACCGTCTAGGGTGCTCAAACACCCAAGAATAACAAGATCTGCAAGGGATTAGTGGGGGGATCAAATTTCTCTTGGTGGAGGTGTAGATCGAGGCCTTCTCAAGCAATCCCTAAAGAATCAACAAGTTTGATTGGCTAGGGAGAGAGATCGGGCAAAAATGGAGCTTAGAGCATCAATGGAGCTTAGGGATGGAAGAGGTAGTCAACTCGAAGAAGGAGACACCCCTTTTATAGTGGAAGAACAAATCCAACCGTTATCCACCAACTCAGCCCGCGACGCGCGGTACTACCGCACCAAACAAGTGGTACTACCGCATGGGCCTATGATACAACCGTGGGGGACCGCGGTACTACCGCTGGCTCGACAGAGACCAGGTGTCGGTGTCAAAACCGGCGGATCTCGAGTAGGGGGTCCCGAACTATGCGTCTAGGCAGATGGTAACAGGAGACAAGGGACACGATGTTTTTACCCAGGTTCGGGCCCTCTCGATGGAGGTAAAAACCCTACTCCTGCTTGATTGATATTGATGATATAGGTAGTACAAGAGTAGATCTACCACGAGATCAAGGAGGCTAAACCCTAGAAGCTAGCCTATGGTATGATTGTTGTTCGTCCTATGGACTAAAACCCTCCGGTTTATATAGACACCGGAGAGGGCTAGGGTTACACAGAGTCAGTTACAATGGTAGGAGATCTACATATCTGTATTGCCAAGCTTGCCTTCCACGCCAAGGAAAGTCCCATCCAGACACGGGACGAAGTCTTCAATCTTGTATCTTCATAGTCTTGGAGTTCGGCCAATGATGATAGTTCGGCTATCCGGACACCCCCTAGTCCAAGACTCCCTCAGTAGCCCCCGAACCAGGCTTCAATGATGATGAGTCCTGCGCGCATATTGTCTTCGGCATTGCAAGGCGGGTTCTCCTCTAAATTCCATGTGCTTGCCGAGTAGTGTCCGGCTTCCTTATAAATGTTGCGCTCCTTGGCTTCCATGTCCAATAATGGCCCTCTTCCACGTGTCGTGTGAATGCGAAAAGCCAGGGTATTTTTATGTTTTACCCCCTAGCTACGCGAATAAGCCGCCTATAAGAGAGGCGAGGATCTAGATCCGAATCACACCATCCTCCTTCCGCGAGTGTTCATCGAAGCGCCTCTGACAAAAGATCCACTCCATCATGGACAGTCGACGCGGCTCCTCCTCTCCCGCTCCCAGCCCTCAGCCAGGAGATTGGGGGAGATGTTCAGTCCCGCATAGCGAGCTAGTGATGCTCCAAGCAGAGGGATATCTTCCCCCAGCCTTTATGGTTCCGGTTCGAGCCGGACTGGCCACCTTCAAGGGCGGAAAGCAGGCGGAGGGCATCCCCAATCCCTCCAAAGGAGAGCGGGTATGCTTTGTTCCTTATCTAATAAGGGGACTCGGATTTCCCGTACATCCGTTTCTCCGGGGGCTCCTGGAGTTCTATGGGCTCCAGCTTCACCACCTTACGCCTGCCTCCATCCTGCACATTGCGGGCTTCGTGGCCCTTTGCGAGCTGTTCTTGGGCATCGAGGCCCATTTTGCACTGTGGAAGAGATTGTTTTGCCTCGTACCCCGTTCTCACGAGGGGTCGATATATCAAGTGGGCGGAGCCGAAATATGGCGCATCGCCAGGACCGGATATCTATCCGGTACCCCGAAGAAGGCGTCCGAAGACTGGCCTTCGGAATGGTTCTATATGGAAGACGCCCCGCTGCCAGACCCATTTCGGATTGGCCTCCCGGAGTTCAGCAACGCTCCTCTGAAGAAACGCCTGAGTTGGCGCCCACGGAGCCCTCAACGGGAGAATGATAGGGACGTCCAATATCTGATGGGCCGGATAAGATTACTGGCTCATTCCGGATTGACCATGATTGGAGTCATGGCCACGTGCATCATGCGAGGGGTGCAGCCGCTCCAATATAGGGGCCACCCCATGTGGGATTTCAACGGGGAGGATGACGCCACCCGTCATGGCCGCAAGGGGCCGGGATCGGTTGCTGATCTGGTGAAGATCCTGTTTGGCTTGTACAAGGGGGAGAAGGAGGACTTCCTCCGCGCGAGTCCATTGAATGGATTCTCCATGAATAACCCTCAGAGCTGGGTAAGCGGACGTTTATCTATCCGATCCATATTCCCAAAGTTAAGTGTCTCACTTTGTGATTTCGACGCAGGAACTGCGCCGGGACGTAGAGAATATACACAGTCCGGCTCCACAACCCGAGGATCCGGAACGATCCCTCGATCCGGCCTCCAAAGAGGATCCGGACATAAAGGTGGAGCTAATCGATGGGGTGTTCCACCAACTTAGCATGTACAATGCTTTGGTTGCCATCACGGCCGACTACCCCGGTTTATCTCCGGCTTCCCAGGTAACTGTGACCGGAGTCCTGATACCACGATTCATCCATGCTTATTTCCGACCACCGTATACTAATGGTACTCCGCAAGAGGTGCCTTTGAGGCGGGAAGCCGAACCTATGGCGGCTGACCAACAAGGGTCAGCTCGGCCCAGCAGGCGGAAGAGGAGTGCGGCGCGAATCGAGATGTCGCCGCAATGGTATGACGCACCACCGTGTTTAAAGGAAAGATTCCGGGGAGGTATATTGACGCTCATGATTTTTCAGAAAGAGCGCTCGCCGGACTGTGTCCGGAGAGGTTGCCAATCGAGCCTCCGCCAGCCAGGCTCCAACGCCTGGTCCAGAGGGGGAGGCGAACACAAGGCGTGCGCCGGATGCTCCTCCGACGGAGGATGCCGACAGGTTGTCCACCACCAGGTCTGAGGTGGATAGCGCCATGAATCATAGGCGCCGCCGGACAGTTCTTCGTGACGCGTGTTTCTCCCCGGAGGCATTGAATGCCTTTAATGCGGGAGACACGCATCTCCATGCCGCTCGAGATGGTCTAACCAGGGCCACGGAGCAGTATGTGAAGGACATACGGGTGAGTAATTTTGACAGTTATATATGCCAGTAGCCCCCGAGACTTAAAATAGTTAGAATAACTGATTTAAGGATCATTTGTTGTGCAGGATCTTACGGAGAAGAATACCCACCTGTCCCAGGAGCTGCAAGAGTGCAAGGCCCAACTTGAGGCCGCACTAGCCGCCGCAGGGGGAGCCACAGAGACCACCTCTGGTAATACATACTTCGAAAGATAAGTAAGTTGCGAAGTGTGGTGAGTGTATAAGTCTGACAATAATTTTGCAGATGGTGCCGGACTAGATCCGAACAAGCAGCAACTACTACGCCAGCTAAAGGCCGGCGAGAAGGTGCTGACAAGGGTGCGGCAGGAGAAGATTAACCTCCAAGATGCCAACACTCAGCTGGGCGAGGAACTAAAAGATGTTCGGGTCCAGCTGTCTTACTCCGTGAAGGAGAATCTGCGGCTTCGTCGCGGCATTTATAGTAAGTGCTTGAACAAACTTTTGAAAACAAGAGTTCGGCGAGGAAGTCGATTAACCAGAATATGCCTGTACGTATGCTCTCAGGCCCTCCTACAGAGGAAATGCCCAGTTCAACGGGTGACCAGCTTCCTGAGCTGTTGCAACTGCACGAACGAGTTCGGCAGGTAATGAGCAGCGTCGCCCAGGCCTTATGGCCGTCCGTCTCCCTACGCAAGGGTCTTGGAGGGCTTGTGGAGAAGCTTCAGGGAGCTCAGCGGCGATTCCGTCTGTGGAAGATATCGGCCTGCCGTCAAGGCGCCAGGGAGGCCTGGGCCATGGTGAAGACGAGGTACACGAAGGCCGACCCGAACCACATGGCCGAGGTCGGGCCTGTGGGGCCCGATGGTACTATCGCAAGGCAGGGATAGTCAAGCCAGAGAAGGCATGGACATAAAAAATTACATCTGTAACTACTTCCGCTGAGTTTAGGACTATGCAAAAATCAGACACGGTACTATCGCACGACAAGCGCGGTACTATCGTGTAGGGCGCGGATGTAAAAAATTACATCTGCCCCTACTGCCGTTCATGCCGCTATGCCTGGCCAGGGCTTACGGTACTACCGCACCGAGAGCACGGTACTACCGCGTTGGGCGCGGATGTAAAAAGTTACATCCGCGCCTACTACCGCTCGGGCAACAGCACCTCACCTGAAACCTACGGTACTACCGCTCCCGTGGAGCGGTACTACCGTGGGCACTTGCGGTACTACCGTGCAGGATGCCGGTACTACCGCAAGGGCATGCAGTAGTACTGCTCAGGGGAGCAGTACTACCGCCTGCCTCAGAACAGCAACATTAGGAGTCCTTCATTTTGTCTAGACATGGAAAGACGGAGGATGCTCCAAAGAGCCAAAGGAAAGGCGGTGCAAAAAGGAACAAATGTGTACATGAGATTCCACCCAAACCTTTCCAACGCGGACCCCCTCTTAATAGTATGGCTTTCCTACGACTCAAATCCACCGAAAAGAAACGTAGAGAAACGCCGTCTTCAATAGTCTTCGAGGGGCACCAAATCGTCTTGTGTTTAGACATGATATATCTGAAATGCTCAAAGCACACGATTAGTCCGCAAAAGCATTGTCATCAATCACCAAAACTACTAAGGGATAAATATGCCCTTACAGCTGTGATTGCAGTGTTAGGCCCTGAGTACTTGAGGGGGGCAAATGTTGAAGATACATCGCGCTTATTGGCGATGAATGCCAGTAGGGGCTTCCCGGGGATGCTTGGCAGTATAGACTGTATGCACTGGGAGTGGAAGAACTGCCCTTCTGCTTGGCAAGGGCAGTATAGGGCCCATGTCAAGGCTTGCACTATCATACTTGAGGTCGTGGCCTCACAAGATCTCTGGATCTTGCACTTTCTTCGGCATGGCCAGATCACACAATCATATCTACGTGCTTCAACGCTCGCTGATGTTTGCAAGGCTTGCCAAAGGCAACTGTCCGCCGGTGAATGTTAACATCAAAGGACATAACTACAACAAAGGATATATGCTACCTAGCCGACGGTATCTATTCTCAGTGGACCACTATTGTGAAGACAACCTCCAACCCTGACGGAGAGAAAATTGCGGTGTGCGGCCCCCCCTTGTGCGGATATGTAAGGTTCATCCTATAGAGAAGATTCTCGAACGCAGAAAGAAGGGTTCCTCAAGTTGGGTGGGTGTGGTTTCGATAATGTAAAAAGGAGGTTCTTCACATAATGTAAGTGCTTGCGATGGTCATTTTTCAGCTAACCCAGCGCACATGCTCCCATCCTTTGTCATCATCCCCGTGGGGCAAAAATCTGGTGCACATGAAACACACAAAAGGGAGGGTGGGCGGGCAATTGATAATGGGTAGTGTAACTATTCACCATAATCTCCCCGTTGTGTTGATTAACCAATTTCAAAGAGCACATAACAATTTTATCATATTAATCTAAAAATGTGTTTTACAGGGTTAATTATGGTGTGGTCACTAATCGTTGGCATGTAGAACGCCCAAGACGTAAGAAGGGTGAGGGTGGAGGAAGTTGTTGTTGTAATGCCTGGCAAGTAGCTTTGGCTTTAAGGGATAGCCGAACCACTAAATCACGTTGGAGAAGTGAAAAAACCAGTTTACTCCTCTAAACCAGATCTAGCCGATCGCCTCAAATCCAAAGAAAAGTAAAAAAAATACTCCGAGTGACCGCCGAGGAGTATACTCGCCCCCTTGGCGCTGCTCACTCCACCGCCGTCGTCGCCTAATCCACTCCCCTGTCGCCCATACACGCTGCCCGAGACCCATCAGCAGTCGACATTGCCGACTACGGCGGCCACGGCGCCAAAGATGGCAACGACGGGAACAATGACAACAATATTGGCAAGGGCGGGCGGGCGGCGACAGTAGGGTCGATGGGAGCGTGTACTGTGACCTAGACGACATCACATACACGTACCCTTGATCGGGGGTCTGTCCAGAGCTGAGTGGAAGGAGATCGTCGAAAAATCCGATAGCAATTAGGTTTAGCTTGACTGACATTTAAAAAATTTATGAAAACGACACCGAGTTTCAGTTTGTATGTTTAAGTAGTATACTTCTTTGAATCTACTTTGTGTTCATTTGCACCGGATTAGTTTTTAAGCTTTAACTTTGTGGAGTAATTTTACTTCACTGATACTAACTTGGCGGTTTTTTAGTGGTCGGCTGGGTAGGATCAAAAAAATTAAACATAAACGTATTAAAAAACAACAGCAGAAAACGCAGGGGTGCAAGTACGTGGTCCTACGTGAACTAAATGGATTGTTAACTATGCCAGTGCACTCGAATAAAAAGATCAAGAGCACGTGATACATGTGATAAGCAATCCAAACTATTAAAAAAAGAATAAAAAGATCGAGAGAGAATGATTTTATCTTTTACGATGCGCCCATGAGCATCCTTTCGCCCGTAGCCCATGCTCTGTAATGTTGCGTGTCGTATCGAATGTGGCCGTGGCAGTACGGGAGATCATGATCTCTAGTCTAGGGCTCACGGGTGCTCCTTTCTTTCCCTCTTTTCTTTCCCTACTAATAAACCAGCGATGGCTTCTGGTCGTACGTCGCTGACGTTTTTGCAAAAAAGTCCCTATGCGTTTACGTATTAAACCCGCAGTACTATTTTAAGTGAATCTGATAAAATCGTTTTCACAAAAACACCCTGCATCTGCCGGTGCCCGCCGCCGCCGACCGCACCCAGCGCCTCCATGCGCGGGCTCGCGCTCGTGCCTCCCCGCCGCACCGCGCCGCCGGCTACCAGAGCGCCGCCGCCGGAAGAGCGCGCCTCCATGCCCTCTCTCCTTCTTCCCTCCCCTTCCTCCAGTTCTATTTCTCACCTCCCTCTCTCTCTCTCTTTTGCAGGAAGCGAAAGCCATGGCCGCCGCCCCGCCGCCCCGCGCCGGCCGGCCATCGGAGCGCCGCTGCTGGACCAACGCGCCGCCCTGCCCTCCTCTCCTTCTCCCCCCTCCCTCCGGTTCTATCTCTCACCTCCCTCTCTCTCTCTCCTTTGCAGAAAGCCACGGCCGCCGGACCTCCACGCCTCCGCGAGCCCGCCGCCGGCCTGTGACCTCTACGCTGCCTCCAGTCCTCTCCGAACTCCTCCGTCGTATTCTTCTCATTCTCTGACGTTGCCAAGTTCGCCCGAGGAAGAAGCGTCGAGTTCGCCGGAGGAACAAGAACATCCGTCCAGCCGTCCATTGTCGCCTGAGCTACACCAGAGGTATGTATCCCCTTGATATTCACTGAATGGAATCCCCTGTTTACATCAAAAGGTACTAAGTTTGTGCAATTTCAGAATAATGATGGTCAAGATATCCCCAAATAATAGTTATGCTTATTAGTCTTAGAGGATTTTCTGTCCAAGCAGATTTATGTTTTGCAAGAATTAGTCTACTTATTACAGGCAGAACCAGTTTTTCGTCGCAACATGAATTTCCTGATGATATCCGTAGTGTGCTCATTTGCTTGATTTGGACAAGTAGAGCAAGCTTTACAGATTTCAGAATTCAGTTAATGGAACAAGTTAGAATTCTGGTTCCTTTTCAGTGGGCAGTGGGCATCATATATTTTGTATTATGTTGTTGCAAAGTAGTATAGTTTAATTATATGTTTTTACCACTAGCTCTACAAAGATATCTTCCATGGTCCCTGCTTGTATTGCATTGCATATATAACACTATTGTTTGCTAGCTTGACTGAACTTTGGCCGCTACTCCTGCAATGGCCAAAGCATAGGTTGCAACTCGATCTGGGACTTGCAGTAGGAAAGCAAGCCACGATTTCTTCTTAGGGAAGTGAGTTGTATCCTTGCCGAAATGTACATATCGATTCCAGTTTTATTGGACTATTCAAGTGTCAACTCTTCGTATGGATATCTTCATATTTGATCTGTTGGGTTTGTAAAAACTTTATTAACAAATAGTTGCGGTTGCTATGCAAATGGAAATTGTTAGGCTCTTTTATGCTGTAGGAATTTCTGACATGAGCTTGGCCTCATGGAAAAATCTTTCGTACTGCAGACATCTCTACCCTTGAAAGCTAATCACCGGAAAGAATCATTTGTTCAGTTATCAATTAGCTTTGCAGTGGCATACACATGAATAGATATCTCAGCGTGTACTACAAACAACTTATGTTGGATATGTGTGCTTTTCAACATATATTTGAAGTGTAACAAGCCTTTCCCAGTTGGATATATATATATATTCTGAACATATGAGTTTATCTCCTAAACCCATGTTTACTTCCTGAACATAGAGTAGCAAAACTGAAAGTATATATATATATATATATATATAGCTTATGTGTACTGTACTTTCAGTAATATAGATGCCAATATCATTACCTTTTTTCAGTTAGGGGGTGGTGGGGATTCACTTTGCGATAAATCTGATTGATAGTTACTGCTCTGGTCTTTATTTTTTTGTGTAAGTCTACTTAGTAGCAGTGATCGTACGTGTTTGCTTATCTTTTACGAAGCTTCGTATTACATCAGAGTTAAGGTAAACTCAAGTTAGCATTTCTGGAATAACATAATTGTGTTAGCATGGAAGGATGAGTACTCTGAAGAAAATAGGATGAGGCTATAACTAAGAAACATCAGGCCGAGATTAACATTATATTGCTGTAAAGGACAAAGGGTCTGCTGCTATACCATCGTATTTTCTGCCATGGGTGGCTTCAGAGATGTTGTGTTCTGTGCCATGGGTTACTTTTTCTTTCTCATAAAGTATTTTTTAGTTGCATGTATACATCACATTGCCAATATTTGCATGTGTGAGTTGAATGATGCACTTGGTAGGATCAAAGGTTCAAAACTTCTACATGTGTTGCTGCAACATAGCATTAATTTCTCCCAGAGAAACCGTAAAATCGAACAATTCCTAGCATTACATCATGGGCAGACTAATAGTTTTCCACGTTTTGTCAACGTGACAAGAACTGGATGCTATATGATAAAGAGTCATGTTCATAAAGAGGGTATTTTCTCTCTTAGGGGTTGCTTTGCTTACCTGTAGGATTTTCATCTTTTTGTCTTTTTAGTTAGTTTGTTTACCCTCTTTCTGTACAACTCTTTTTAGTTAGTGAAATAATCTAAGGCAAATTGGCATAGAGGTGTATTTATACAAAACTGAAACTATATATTCACTTTGGCTTGATATTGTAACAAATGCCTGTGCATTAATCTGTACAAATACTGCCAATTCTGACTAAACCTGTTTTCATCTCCAAATTTAAGAGGGGACAGTCTCACGTGATTCGGTAGATTTATTTGTACCTAGCTGATTGTGCTGTGCATTAACACCAGTGAAAGGAAGGACGAAGAAGGGGGACTTAGTTGCAGCATCACCATGATTGCCCTCCTTGTTGTAGAATTATATGTTGGTGTGACCTCTGTTTGATTTGGCCTGGTTTTGATGTCTCTGCTGTGTGTGCGCGTGCAGGTGCCAAAGGTGTCCGATCTAACTAAGGTGGAGGCCAAGGAGGTTTAGCTCTCGGACATTGCACCAGTGACGCTGGATAATACTGACATGCATACTGTAAGTTTCATTTATTCAGATTGGGACCTTTCTTCCTGTTATTTTGCCGTCAAAACTGAAAAAGAGTGATGCTAATTCGCTAAAGGTCAATGTAGTCATCAGCCTGTATGCTCTCAATCTCCTGGCAGAGTATTTTCCCTTAAATGATGCTACTGTCACATGATGCATATCATGGTTCTTTGGCCTTGAATCAATTTATTCTGCATTTACATGATATATTGCTTCTAGCCAATGAAATTTGATCCACATTTGTGTGTGTATGCATATCCTATACTGGAAACTTGTGCTTTGCCCATTATATGATTATACTAGCGGGCAGAGGCGCGGCGGCACGCCGCGCTTGTGAAACAGCCCATCTAAATGCTTGTTGTTGGTTTCGCAAGAGAAAAACAATAACTGCATATCAGCTCTCATTTTTACTTGCATATAGTGCTACTTGAATTGCTTCTAGAAATACTTACCTGACAGCAAAGTGTTTTGCTGTATTCACATTGCCAATACTAAAAAATTGAAGACAGTGTAAGCAAAGATGGGGAAATTCTCTAGCTGAGACTGCATCTCTACTGCCAATATTTTTTTAGCAAGCAAATTCTCAACGGAAAGTCACTGCTTTGTAAATCTTCTTGGCATCCTGAAGATCAAAAGTTCGAATTCGGTAGAGAGCGCCTTGCTTTCAGTTTATTCTTGAACTTGTTTGTTTTATGTTGTGGCACCATTTACTCCATGGTAGTTCCCTGTCAGAATAACTTAATTTTTCATTAGACACGGTCCTAAGCTTTTTTACATGAAGCAAAACATAATAAAATATAAGGTATGTGTTTGATCTAACCAGACAGTCCACCATGACGAAAACCAGTTCAGGTAGTGTTCCTGCTTTTTGTCTTATGAATTCTCATACCCTAGGAATTTGTCCAAGGACCGTCGGAAGATCAGAATTGCGGCTAATGTCCCTTAAGAGGTGTGTCGTGCATATCTATAGTTTTTTGGCATGTACAAAATATTTGGCAAATTGCAAAACAAAAATTACTATTTTTCCTGAATTTACATTTTTTATAAAGTTCAATTGTTGGCAATTAGAGGCAATATAGGCAGACCTTTTTCAGTATTGTTAATGAATTTCCTTGTAACTTGATTAAATAATTCAGGAGTGTACGCGTTATGCAAGCTGGGAGAAAAGAGACTCCAGTGCAGCTCCTCTTTCTCTCCATCTCTCTCTCTCCCTCTCAAGATTATTAGGGAAGGAGCGATGGATTGGGGTGGGTAGTGCTCTAGATTATTCGGTGGCCCTCAGCGGCAGATCCTTGAAAGAAAGTTAAAAGAAGTCAATTTTTTTGCATACAACATGCCAGCCTAGGAGTGAGCACCCACTAGCGCCTCAAATGCATGGCATGGGCTATAGCTTACCCCTTTAATTCTTTCATATATTAGAAGTAGACAAATGCAAATGTCCATAGTAATAAACTTGTGGTCACAAGATTGCCAGCTTAAAGTTTGCTAGATTATGTAAATGGGTAATTTTGTTGCCTGCTTTTTAGGTTTCCATTGTATGACTCATTCTACATAATGGCAGGCAAAAAAAAATAAAATAGCTTGACTATTCCATGCACAACTATTCTTTCATCGAATGAGACCGCGGATCTGAATTAGGTCCTGACAAATGCCATTAGGATATAAGAAGTGTTGTGTAATGCCACACAGAGCATGTTCAAAAAATATCGCCCGTTGCAACGCACGGGCATT
Source organism: Triticum timopheevii (assembly GCA_963921465.1). Taxonomy (NCBI): domain Eukaryota; kingdom Viridiplantae; phylum Streptophyta; class Magnoliopsida; order Poales; family Poaceae; genus Triticum; species Triticum timopheevii. The sequence continues at coordinate 246,073,396 of OY997266.1, forward strand.
TGTACTAGTTTACTACTACGGCGGCATGCAATCGTCTGTCATACACCCAGTTCGATATCACTATAAAGAATGTGAGAAACGAGAGAGAGATGTTTATGCGGCACACATTATTCATTCATCATCAGGAGAATATATACAGGGTGCGGCAGTAACAGAATCGGCTAACGAGAGCCCTAGCAAGCAGGAGATCGTGCGAGAGATGGGCACGTCGATCCTGGAGACTCGGTTGCGTACGAGCGAACTAACGGCAGCCATGTTGGGCTGGCGTGGGAGCCAAGTTGGGCCGCCATGATGGGCTATATACAAGCCCTGTTTCAACACCCCCCCCCCCCCCCCCCCGCAGTCGAAGCCTCGCCATTGGAGATGCAGAGACTGGAGCAGAAGCCCCGGAACACCGACGGCGGAAGCCCTTTCGTCATGACGTCGGCAAGCTGTTGGGAGGTGGGAACATGAACGACGCGGACGTCGCTGAGTGCCACCTTCTCGCGCACGAAGTGGATGTCGAGCTCGATGTGCTTGGTGCGGCGGTGATGGACGGGGTTGGCGGAGAGATACACCACCGAGACATTGTCGCAGTAGACCACCGTCGCCTTGGAGACGCCGCAGTGGAGCTCCGTCAAGCGCTGCCGCAGCCAGGAGCACTCCGCGACCGCGTTGGCAACGGCGCGGTACTCGGCCTCCGCACTGGAGCGAGACATGGTGGGCTGACGTTTCGACGACCAGGACACCAGCGAGGGCCCCATGTAGATGCAGTAACCGGAGGTGGAACGCCGCGTGTCGGGGCAGCCGGTCCAGTCGGCGTTGGAGTACGCGACGATGTCCCGTGAGGGCAAGGCGGCGAGGGTGAGGCCGAGCGAAGGCATCCCACGGATGTACCGCAGAATCCTTTTCACCAAGGTCCAGTGCACGTCGTGCGGGGCATGCATATGCAGGCAGACTTGCTGCACCGCGTACTGGAGATCGGGACGCGTGAGCGTCAGGTACTGCAGTCCACCAACCACGCTACGGTAGAAGGAGGCGTCGGCAAAGGGCACGCCGTCTTGGCCGGAAAGCTTGCCCGCGGTGTCGATCGGAGTGGAGGCAGCCTTGCAGTTTGCCATGCCAGCACGATCCAGCAACTCGAGGGCATACTTGCGCTGACAGAGAAAGAAGCTGTCGGGGCGGCGCGTGACCTCGACGCCCAGAAAGTAATGGAGCGCGCCAAGGTCCTTCAGGGCAAACTCACGCTGGAGAAGCTCGACGAAACGACGAAGAAGAGCGTCGGAGGAGGCGGCCAAGACGATGTCGTCGACGTACAGGAGAAGATACGCCATGTCGTTGCCGTGGGTGTAGACGAACAGCGACGCGTCAGATCGGGTGATGACGAAGCCGATCCGCACCAGGAACGTGGCGATCCGCTGGTACCAGGCCCGCGGGGCTTGTTTGAGGCCGTAGAGGGAGCGCGAGAGCAGGCAGACATCGCCGGGCCGCGCCGGGTCGACGAAGCCGGCCGACTGCTGGCAAAACACCTGCTTCGTCAGGTGGCCATGCAGAAAGGCGTTCGAGACGTCGAGTTGGTGGACAACCCAACGGCGCGAGACGACGAGCTGGAGGACGCAGCGGATGGTGCCCGGCTTGACGACCAGCGCAAAGGTCTCGGTGAAGTCGAGGCCGGCGCGTTGCCGGAAGCCGCGGACGACCCAACGGGCTTTGTACCGGTCGAGGGAGCCGTCGGGATGAAGTTTGTGGCGGAACACCCACTTCCCGCTGATCACATGAGCGCGCGGAGGGCGCGGAACGCCACGTGCGATTCCGCAGCAGCGCGTCGTACTCCGCTTGCATCACGGCGCGCTAGAGAGGATCCCGGAGCGCCGAGTGGACGGACGCCGGGAGTGGCGAGGGCGTGGTCGTGGCAGCCGCACAGACGTACTCGTCGGAGGAGTACTTCCGGCTGGGACAATGAATGCCCGCGCGCGCGGGTGACAACGCCGGAGCCGGAAGGAGCTGTAGGAGGGGCGACCTCGAGGCCATCAGGCATCGAGTCGCCGGACGCAGGTGATGGCGATGGCGAGGCGGGGCCGGGCGAAGAGGAAGCCGGGTCGGTGGAGGTCGTCGTGCCAGCAGCGGCTGACGAAGAGGAAGTAGCGATGGCACCGTGTCCTGACGAAGAAGCCCGCGCATCACCAGAGGCGGGCGAGGGGCGCCAGCCTCCAGTGCAGGCCGGGCGGCAGCAGCGCCGCGGGCAGGCGGCATGACGACGCGAGCGGTGCGGCCAGCTCCGCGCGCAGGCCCGCCAGGAGGCCGGGCGGGCGCATCCGGCAGGATGAGCACAGGTGACCGGCGCGGGGCGACGGCCGGCAAAGGCGGCGATGATGCGGAGACCTGTTTGAAGGGGAAGGTAGATTCGTCAAAGCACACATGCCTGGAGATGATGACGCGCCCAGATTCCGGATCGTAATAACGAAACCCCTTGGTGTTGGAAGGATACCCAAAGAATACGCAGGGAACGGATCGAGGGGCCAGTTTGTGCGGGGAGGTGGCGAGGAGATTAGGGTAACAGAGGCACCCGAATACCCGAAGTTCGTTGTAGGACGGGGGATGACCGAAGAAGAGGTGGTGGGGGGAGAAGTTGCCGCGCGCGCGGCACGGGCGGGCGTTGAGAGCACGGGTGGCGGTGGAGAGCGCCTCGGGCCAGAACCGGAGCGGAACGCCGGCATGGAGAAGGAGAGCGCGGACGCTGTCGTTGAGCGTGCGGAGGACGCGCTCTGCGCGCCCGTTTTGCTGTGAGGTATATGGGCAGGTGAGGCGGAGGATGGCACCGTGCGCGGTGAGCAGAGAGTGCACGCCGTGTTTGTCGAATTCGCGCCCGTTGTCGGTCTAGAGGCCGAGGATGGGGCGAGAGAACTGCGTGTGGACAAAGGCAAAGAAGGTGGTGAGAGTGGTGATCACGTCCGATTTGCGACGGAGGGGAAAAGTCCAGACAAAATGCGAGAAATCGTCAAGCACCACCAAGTAATATTGAAAACCAGAATTGCTAATAATCGGAGAGGACCATACATCACAATGCAACAATTCAAACGGGAAACTAGAAACATGATGTGAATCGGGAAAGGGGAGGCGAGTGCTCTTGCCCAAGCGACAAGCGGAGCAGGAGTGTTTCGCACTCTTATTACATTGAAAGAAAGAACTACGAAGGAGCTGATGCATGGTCGAGGCGCCGGGGTGCCCTAAGCGTGCATGCCAGAGATCGACACCGGCAGTGAGAGCGACGGGCGCGCGGTCAGGGAGCGACGGCTGCAGAGGATAGAGATCTCCAGGGCTGTTACATCGGAGCAGCACCATCTTGGTCCGCAGATCCTTAATGGAAAAACCAAAAGCGTCAAATTCGACTGCGACAGGGTTTTGGCGAGTAAGAGCACGAACGGAGACAGGGTTAGTAATCAAATGAGGAGAGACAAGAACATCATATAAACGAATGGGAGAATGTGGAGAGGGGAGGGAGAATTCACCGCGGTGTGTGATGGGAAAGGAAGAACCATCACCCACCACGATGCGGACAGGAGTAGAGTAGGGCTGAGAATTGGAGAGAATACCAGGGTGGCTGGCCATGTGGGAGGAGGCCCCTGTATCCATGAACCAGTCGCCGTTGCCGGTGTAGTTTGCCGGCGAGGGAGCTTGGTGCAGAGCGGCGAGAAGGGCAGGATCCTGGGAGGTCGACGCCCCGGCGTGGTTGCCGAGCCAAGCGGCAGGGGGCATGGGCGGCCATGCGTTGGGTGGTGGAGTCGGGTAGCCGCCGAGCTGGGACGAGGCCAGCAGCGCCTGATGGCCGGCAGGGCACGCCCCGAGGATGCCAGGGTGAGGAGCGCGCGTCGGTGGCATGGCCTAGGCGTGGACGACGCCGGTCCAGGGGTTCACCCCCCCAAACCAGGGCGCTGGAGCAGGGGCCGGCGACGCGGGAGGGCGCCAGGCAGGAGCCTGGCTGGTGGCGCGCGGGCGGCCGTCAGGCCCCCGCTTCTTCTTGCGGGTGGGGCCGGATGGAGAGGCCGCGGGCGGGGCCGCCGGAGGCGCCGAGGGCGCGGGAGGCGCTGGGGCCGCGGTGCGCGCGGCGAGCACAGTCTGAATGCGCTGCAGCGCGGACTGCCGCATCCGTCGCTCCTCGAGGCGCAGGTAGTTGACGGCGCGCGCGAACGTCGGCTCGGTGAGGAGGTTGAGGTTGGAGGCGGCGTTGGCGTAGTCCGGACCGAGCCCCCGGATCAGATTGGTGAGCATGGTGGCGTCGGAGACGGGGGCGCCCACGTCACGGAGCTCGTCCGCGAGCACCTTAAGGCGCAGGCAGGTGTCGAAGAGCCCCATGCCCTCCTGGGAAAGACTGTAGAACTCGGTGGTCAGGAGTACCTGGCGCTGCAGCTGGTTGTCGAGGAACAGCTGACAGATGGAGGTCCAGACGCCCAACGCCGAGTCGTCGTCGCGGATCACGTGCGAGAGGATCTCGCGGCTGACCGTGCGGTAGAGCCACTTGACGATGGTGGCGTCCACTCCCGTCCAGTTGGCGTCGTCGTGCATGGCACGGGAGTCAACCGAGCCGTCGACGTGATCCCAAATCTGGAATTCGCGGAACGTCAACGAGAAGTAGGTGCGCCAGGTGGAAAAGGAGGGAGTGTGGAGATCCAAGACTATGGGAACGTGGTCCTGGATGTGGAGAAGACGAAGGCTGGCAGCAGAGGCGGGTTCAAGGACGGCGAAGGGGTTGACCTCGCCGGAGAGGGAGGAGTGGTGAGACGCCATAGCCAGCGAGAGGGAAGCGGAAGCATGGATGATCAGTAGAGAACAACTGATACCATATGAGAAACGAGAGAGAGATGTTTATGCGGCACACATTATTCATTCATCATCAGGAGAATATATACAGGGTGCGGCAGTAACAGAATCGGCTAGGAGAGCCCTAGCGAGCAGGAGATCGTGCGAGAGATGGGCACGTCGATCCTGGAGACTCGGTTGCGTACGAGCGAACTAACGGCAGCCATGTTGGGCTGGCGTGGGAGCCAAGTTGGGCCGCCATGATGGGCTATATACAAGGCCTGTTTCAACAAAGAATACCAATGTCAGGCATTCAACATCCATTGGGCCAAGCGCCTCAACCCATCACCCTCCTCTTGTCGTCCGCAGTTTTGCAGTTAGCAGCCATATCCAGCGGTAGCTCCGCCTCGTCTCGGTTCGCGAGCAGCAGGAGAGCCCCTCTCCCCTACGCTGGGAACCCGCTGGACTACGGGCCAGCTGTTTTTTGCAGCTGCGGCGCAAAGGCAGCCCGTCTGACCTTGTGGACAGACGCCAACCCGGGCCGGAGATACCTGTCTTGCTCACGGGTGACGGTGAGCACGCAGTTCATCTTTTTCCTATCGCATGGCTTGGTCAATGGGCGGCGACATGTGTGAAAACCGAAGCTTTGTAATGGATGCAGGTTTGCCGCCATCCTCTCTGGCACTGGCTTTATCCCAAGCCGAGCCCTTACGTGCGTGCGTGAGTTTTTGATGGATATGCGTGACAGGATCCGTCTGCTAGAGAAGGAGAACGACGTACTACTAAACAAGAGTTCTGACCAGCAGCGTGACCGGAGTTGGCGTTCGCTGATCGCTGTGGCTGCCTTTGCTTCATGCATGTCGGTCGGTTGACCTACCGGTATGTGTCGTGGTTCATATCGTTGTCTATTGTTTGTTAAATGATTTTAAGCTAATAAACTAGCAGTGTTCGTCAAGAGCAGTATTAGCACTAATCTTGGAGACCACAAAATAAATTGGCTTAAAGCCGAGCTCGAGCGGATCAACTCGGCCAAAATCAATGCACCAGGAAAAAACAACCGATTGCTTGTCATCCTCTGTCCGGTCTGAGCAATCAAATAATCCAAGGGAGGAAACATCAACTATATCGAGCACACCACACAAGCTCACACACCGTTCGCTCGCTTGCATTTTTCTGGGCTATCCTTCCAACATCAGAGGTTGTCTATGCTATGACCCTATATCCCATCGCGTGTATACCTTGAGGCACGTGTACTTTTTCGAGAATGTATTTCCTTTTCAGCAGGTACCCCCATCCGTCGAGTCTTCCGGCGGAGCTTCTCACCGCGCCCACGACGCTTGCGGCCTGCACATAAGAAAATACGATACAAACGAAATATTATAGCCTGGTTGGATTCGAACCGGTGACCTTAGCTGTACGGCTGCATCGTCAGCCACTGCACCTAGCGACTCGGATTGGTTGTAAGTACAACGTAAACTTGAAGTATTATGTACGGAGGCAGATCTGGTTTTTAATCTTCATTCAAAAGAATGTATAATGTTTTCCTGAACAAATTTTGAAACTCGAACAACTGTTAAAGTGTTTTCTTTCTGGAAAACGTGAACAGTTATTCAAAACATGAACAAAAGTTTATTGCTTTTTTCATATAACGATGAATGATTTTCAAATATACATTGAACATTTTTTAGATATACGATGAACAATTTTTAACTACACAGTGAACGTATTTGTGATATACACTTAACAAAATTTTGAAACATATTGAACATTTTTGAGATATACGATGAACAAATTTTATACGTTGAACATTTTTTTAAAAATAATCTGAACCATTTTTAACTACACATTGCACAATTTTGTGTATTTTCGCTGAACAATTTTGTGTTCACAGTTTTAAAAATGATATACCCATTGAACATTTTGTGATATACGCTGAACAATTTTAAATTGCGATCCAAATTTGTAATAGTGAATAAAATTTTAAAACTATGAACACTTTTTTGAAACGATGAACAAAATTTGGGATGTCAAAGCATTTTTTTGAACAAAGTATACAAATAAAAACGAAAAATAATAAAATGAAATAAAAGGAAAAAAACAGAAACAGAAAAAAGAAAGAAAAAACAAAAAAAAGAAAACAAGAAAAAACCGAAAAAAACAGTTCAGGGAACCTCCTAGAAGGTTCCCAAAACCGCGTGCTGGCTCGAAGTGGGCCGGCTCATGTTGCCTCCGTCGCTCGCTTCGCTTTAGCGAAACAGCGACGATCGGACGCACGCGAGCGTCATACAGGATCTGCCAGGAAAAACACGCATAAGAAATATAAACTTGGGCTGGAAAGTTCGCACCTTGGGCCGACGGTTCTCCAGAGCGGCTGGAACCGAACGGGGACGGCCCTGCGCACTATTGGGCTCTCGCAGACATCGTGGTCCTGCCGTCGCTATAAGAGAAAATAACCACCTAAAGCTTAATAACACGAAAATGCAAAGAAGGAAAGTGGAGGGACCAGATCCCAACATGAATGAGTGCTCGCGATTGCAACCGCTCCAGCGAAGTTATATATATATATATATATATATATATATATATATATATATATATATATATATATATATATATGTCCTTGTAGCTTGCTACGACTTGGGTTCATATGTTGTTGATCGACACGTTCATTGCTGGGTCATGTATGCATGTCCCTGTATGTTAGCGCCATCTTGGGTTTACGACTAGTCATGTCGACCCGGGTTCTTTGTCATATGGATGCTAGTGGCATTATCATATACGTGAGCCAAAAGGCGCAAATGGTCCCGGGCCAGGTAAGGTGGCACCCGTGGGAATACCGTGCGTGAGGCCGCAAAGCGATATGATGTGTTAGATGCTAGATCGGTGTGACTTAGGATCGGGGTCCTGACTAGTATGCCATGCTGTGTACCAAACCTGTAGTGTACCTTGCCAATGAGTTTGGCAAGGGGGTACAATAGTGATCCAGGAGTAGATCACTAGATAACGGTAAAAATTATCCTTCGAGGACTAAGAAAATGTTTCTCGGTTATGGAGGTGATAAAGGGTTCATCGTAAAGGGTTCCAACAATGCAAGCTTTAACACTAATCTAGATGACTCTAAGTCTCAGCCTGGATACATATTGAAAGTGGGAGCAATTAGCTAAAGTAGCACCATGCAGAGCATCTAGACATAGAAATTTGCAAAATACGTACGGATCTAAATGTGACAGACCCGTTGACTAAACCTCTCTCACAAGCAAAACATGATCACACCTTAGTACTCTTTGGTGTTAATCACATGGCGATGTGAACTAGAATATTGACTCTAGTAAACCCTTTGAGTATTGATCACATGGCGATGTCAACTATGGGTGTGTTAATCACATGACGATGTGAACTATTGGTGTTAAATCACATGGCGATGTGAACTAGATTATTGACTCTAGTACAAGTGGAAGACTGAAGGAAATATGCCCTAGAGACAATAATAAAGTTTTTATTTTATATTTCCTTATTTCATGATAGATGTTTATTATTCATGCTAGAATTATTAACCGAAAACTTGATACATGTGTGGATACATAGACAAAACACCATGTCTTCAAATAAGTGACTTGGGCCTTGAGCTCTTTGATTTCCTCTACATGGTTAGTCTCAACACAAGCACTAGAGAAAGTATAAGCTTCATCGTTAGAGCAACAAGGCAAGGAAAGCAATTCATCACAAGATGTGCCAATGTTATGCATAGATGAATTACGAGGACTAGCACAAGGCAATATAGCATTTTGACTAAAAGTAGTGCTAGTATCCACATGAGGCTCACTAGATGTTACCTTAGCAATCATGGCCTCATGAGCTATCTTTAGCACATTATGGGGTACTAGAAGATCATCATGAGAGCTTGAGAGCTTTTCATGGCTTTCTTCCAATTTCCCATAATTGCTAGATAACAACTCAAGTTGAGCCCGAAGCTCAACATTCTCCTTCAAAATGGATGCTTCACAAGTAAAAGAGTTAGTAGCACAAGCATCATCAATAATAGCAAGCGGAGAAGGCAACTTGGCAAGCTCTTTTGAATATGAAGCTTTAAGTTGTGCATGAGACTCTGTGAGTTTGATGAGCTCACTCTTAATGACCCTTGAGCCATTTTCGAGGTGCCCAAAGTCCTTAAGAAGTTTAGCATGCGCAACTTCAAGCTTCTCATTGTTAGTTTCAAAATCATTGGCCACCTCAAGAGCTCTATCATGAGATTCCTTCACTCTAGATAATTCTAGAGCAAAAGTCTCCTCAAGAGATTCCTTGGTGGTTTGTTCAAGTTCAAGAGCTTGAGAGAGGTCCGCAATCTCATTAGCGTAATCACGTTCATGACCTTCCATTTTTTCAGTGGTGACCTCATGCTCCTCTAGATGAGATTCCAACTCCTCTATATATTTCTTGCCCTCAATAGCAATAGACATGATTTCCATGAAGTTGAAACGAGCAATTTTATTCTTATGAAGAGCTTTAAAAATCATTTCCCCCTTAATTTTTAAGGAGGCAACATTATCATTCTCTTCATCATTATCCTCATCATTTTTAGCATCAACATCATCAACAAGAGACATATTGGGGTTCAAGTCAGGAGATACCTTTGAAGCCTTGGCCATAAGGCAAATCGCAATAGATGATGATGTAGGATCCCTTGAAGCACCATTTAAACCCACATCTTGTTCCATGGAGTGTTGGGTTTCCTCTACATTGTTAGCACAACAACTTGAGGAAATACAAGCATTTTTATCATGGCAACAAGACATAGCAAGCATATCATCATGAGATTTAGTCAAGCAATTTCTACAAGATATGCACGGACTATCAACACAAGCATGAGAAACATGTAGGGTGCTCGAAGTGTTAAAGTGCAAATAAGATGCATTGCAATAAGATAGTGATGAAGGATCATCCACAATAAGTATACTATCATCATTGCAATTACCAACACTACTCACCATTTCATTACCTTGTGGAAAACCACATGTAGGTGAAGTGGAAGAAGTTGAGAACACAATATAGCCGGAGAACAATCATCCCCACAAATCTTGGACACGCCATATTTATCTTCAAGCTTTGTCCACAACTCATGAGCATCCCGGAACGACATGAATTGAAATATAACTACATTGCTCAAAGCATCGAAAAGCACATTAGAAGCTTGAGCATTGAGATAAGAGTTTTTATCATCCTCTAAAGATAATCTTTGGGGATCCTTTGGAGGAGAAAAACCCATATCTACAATTCACTCTAAATTTGGGTCCATGACCCTAAAGAGATTAAGCATGCGAATTATCGAAACATCAAAATTTGTGCCACCGAAACTAAGAGTGTCAGAGAATCCTAATCCCCTAGTCGACATCTTTACTCTCTAGGCGGTTAATCCAAACAAAGAGAGACGAGGCTCTGATACCAATTGAAAGATCATGGATGTCGCCTAGAGGGGGGTGAATAGGCACTTTAAAATAATTACGATTTAGGCTTGAACAAATGCGGAATAAACCTAGCGGTTAATTTGTCAAGCACAAAACCTACAACAACTAGGCTCACCTATGTGCACTAACAACTTATGCTAAGCAAGATAAACTACTAGGTGATAGCAAGATATATGACAAGAAACAATATGGCTATCACAAAGTAAAGTGCATAAGTAAAGGGCTCGGGTAAGAGATAACCGACGCACGCGGAGATGATGATGTATCCCGAAGTTCACACCCTTGCGGATGCTAATCTCCGTTTGGAGCGGTGTGGAGGCACAATGCTCCCCAAGAAGCCACTAGGGCCATCGTAATCTCCTCACGCCCTCGCACAATGCAAGATGCCGTGATTCCACTAAGGGACCCTTGAGGGCGGTCACCGAACCCGTACAAATAGCAACCCTTGGGGGCGGTCACCGAACCCGTACACTTTGGAAACCCTTGGGGCGGTCACTGAAACCCCGTCAAATTGCTCGGGGCGATCTCCACAACCTAATTGGAGACCCCGACGCTTGCCCGGAGCTTTACACCATAATGATTGAGCTCCGAACACCACCAACCGTCTAGGGCGCCCAAGCACCAAAGAGGAACAAGCTCAAGGGTACCAAGCACCCAAGAGTAATAAGCTTCTCAACTTGTAACTTCCACGTATCACAATGGAGAACTCAAACCTATACACCAAATGCAATGGCAAGGGCACACAGAGTGCCCAAGTCCTTCTCTCCCAAATCTCACCAAAGCAACTAATGTTAGGGAGGAAAATGAGAGGAAGAACAAGAAGGAGAACACCAAGAACTCCAAGATCTAGATCCAAGGGGTTCCCCTCACATAGAGGAGAAAGTGATTGGTGGAAATGTGGATCTAGATCTCCTCTCTCTTTTCCCCCAAAACTAGCAAGAATCCATGGAGGGATTGAGAGATAGCCAGCTCGAAGAAGGTCAACAATGGGGGAAGAACACGAGCTCAAAGGATAAGGTTCAATGGGGAAGAAGACCCCCTTTTATAGGTCCCCAAGAATCTGCCCGTTATGTGCAGAAAACTGTAAGACCGGTACAACCGGTGCACGAACCGGTACAACCGGTCAAAGTAGAGGAAAAACCAACCTGTAGGAAAAAGGCCTAAGCGGTACAACAGCCTGGGGAACCGGTAGTACCGGTAAACTAAACTAACCGGTACAACCGGTCAACAACCACCCAAGAATGGCTCCAAAACAGAAACTAGTCCGGTGGTAGAGCAGTACATGGCCGGTACAACCTTCGGACCAATTCTGGAGTGGTACAACCGGTACAACCGCTCTAAGGGGCGGTACAACCTCTCTATGTAAAACAGGTAAGATCAAAACAGCCACAACTTTCGCATACGAGCTCCGAATTCGACGAAATCAAGTTTGTTGGAAAGCTAAAGACAAGAGCAAACACAATCTTGATACAAATATCAAGAAATAGCAATAGAGAAAATACCCAAAATAAAATGGTGAGAACCCTTTCTTAATTAAGACCGGTAAAAACTCCAACACAGAAAACACAAAAGAAGGTGCATAAGAAATCGTTTTCGAAGAACTCGAGCTTGTCATCAAGATGACCATAAGCTCTAAGACCCACAAGGATAACCAACAAAGAACCAAGAAAGATGATGCAAGGATGCAATGGTTTGAGCTCTCTATGAATGATACAACCAAGCTACTCATCGAGAGCCCCCCTTGATAGTACGACAATCGATCCTATAACCTGGTCTCCCAACTACCACCATGAGACCGGTAAAATAGAAAACCTATCAATTGCAAAACTTTGTCTTGCACATGGTCCACTTGAGCTATATGATGACGATCTTGACTCCCCCAAGTTGGACCACCTCTCTTGGTTGCATTGGCTCGATGAAGACTAGATGATTTCTCCCCCATACTCCACTATGGGTGAGCCACTCTTCGGCACATGTTCACAAGTCCATTGACACCACAATGGATGGCAAGCTTCAAGCACTTGATCTCTTCGTGATGCTCCACTTGAACTTGCACACGTCAATCTTGATGACAATCACCACTTGATGTCATTCTCTCCATGGGTTGAGTGATATCTTTCTGTTGACGCAAGCCCATGAACACGTACCTAATCCCACATAGAACTCTCACATAGACCATGGGTTAGTACACAAGGCGCAATGTACAATGCTTACCATACCATGGGATCACTTGATCCTTCTCGGTACATCTTCTACGCTATGTGATTTGATCAACTTGATTCACTCTTGACTTAGTCTTGATCAACCGTGAACCTTTCCAACTATCTTCATTTGGATGATGTCTTGAAGGTAAACATGAATGATCACACAATCTTCTTTTTCAAGACATGCTAGCAATAAGCTCAACACTCACATGACCAATCTTAGAATAATTCCTTAATAGCACCTTGGTCAACTCATAAACTCCTTGAAACCAACACATGGACTTCAAGAAATGCCTATGGACAAATCCTTCAAATATAACTCAAGGCAACCATTAGTCCATAGAGATTATCATTAATTACCAAAACCAAACATGGGGGCACCGCATGTTCTTTCACTATGCATAGGCATTCTGTAAGCAAACAAATTATCAAGACAAGCAAAAACTAGCATATGCAAGGAAGAAGGAAGGAACAATAGCAATCTCAACATAACGAGAGGTAATTTAGTGACATGAAAATTTCTACAACCATATTTCCTCTCTCATAATAATTACATGTAGGATCATAATCAAATTCAACAATATAGCTATCACATAGAATTTTCTATTCATGATCCATATGCATGAAAAGTTGACATTCCTCCAAAATAGTGGGATTAACATAAAATAAAGTCATTACTTCTCCAAGCCCACTTTTATCAAAAATTTCATAAGATTGATCAATCTTCACACTAGTGGGATCATTATTTCCTAAAGTTGACACTCTTCCAAACCCACTTTCAGTATTATTGCAAACATTATTATCAATATCATATTCATCATGAGGCTTAAACAAATTTCAAGATCATGAGAAACATTATCACCCCAATCATGATGATTGCAATAAGTAGTGGACATAGCAAAATTAGCATCCCAAAGCTTAGGGTTTTGCATATTATTAGCACAATTGACATTAATAGAATTTATAATAACATCATTGCATCATGCTTTTCATTCAAGGAGCTATCATGAATCACTTCATAAATTTCTTCTTTTAGCACTTCATCACAATTTTTAGATTCACGAATATCAAGCAAAACATAATAAAGATAATCTAGTGCACACAACTCACTAGAAATTGGTTCATCATAGTTGGATCTTTTAAAAAGACTAGCAAGTGGATGAGGATCCATAAACTTTTTGCTTTCTGTTCTGGAATAAATACACAATTAAACCAGGCACACAAGCAAACAAACCAAGTAAGACATAAAGGCAAACGAAAAGAAGGCAAATAAAAAGGCAAATATTTTGTATTTTTCTAAAAACGTTTTAGAAGTGGGGGAGAGAAAAACGAGAGACAAATGGCAAATAATGTAATGCAAGAGATGAGAGTTTATGATGGGTACTTGGTAGGCTTGATGTAGACCTCCCCGGCAACAACGCCAGAAATTGGCAAGTTGACGGGAGGCTATTCTTGACTTGGTGTGAACCTCCCCGGCAACGATGTCAGAAATTCTTCCTGCTACTTCTTAAGCTTGTGTTGGTTTTTCCCTTGAAGAGGAAATGGTGATGCAGCAAAGTAGAGATAAGTATTCCCCTTAGTTAGAGAACCAAGGTATCAAACCAGTAGGAGGTACAAGCAAGTCCCCAATCTATGCACCTGCACAAACAATCAAACACTTGCACCCAATGCGATAAATGGGTTGTCAATCCCTTCACAGTCAATTGCAATAGTGATATCTGATAGAGACAGGTATAAAAGATTGCCAAAACGTAAAAGTAAATAAAAGTAAATAAATTGCAGCAAGGTATTTTTGGGTTTTTTTGGTTTATAGATCTAAAATATATGAAGGAAAATAGACCCGGTGGCCATAGGTTTCACTAGAGGCTTCTCTCTTGAAGGCAAATAATACGGTGGGTGAACAAATTACTATCGAGCAATTGATAGAAAAGCGCAAAGTTATGACGATATTCAAGGCAATGATTATGCATATAGGTATCACGTCCGTGTCAAGTAGACCAAAACGATTCTGCATCTACTACTATTACTCCACACATCGACCGCTATCCAGCATGCATCTAGAGTATTAAGTTCATAAAGAACGGAGTAATGCCTTAAGTAAGATGACATGATGTAGAGGGATAAACTCAAGCAAAAATGATAAAAAAACCCATGTTTTTATCCTTGATGGCAACAATACAATACGTGCCTCGCTACCCCTACTATGTCACTGGGTGAGGACACCGCTAGATTGAACCCAAAACTAAGCACCTCTCCCATTGCAAGAAATACCAACCTAGTTGGCCAAACCAAACCGATAATTCGAAGAGAAATACAAAGATATCAAATCATGCATATAAGAATTCAGAGCAGATTCAAATAATATTCATAGATAATCTGATCATAAATCCATAATTCATCGAATCTCGACAAACACACGGCAAAAGAAGATTACATCGGATAGATCTCCAAGAACATCGAGGAGAACATGGTATTGAGAACCAAAGAGAGAGAAGAAGTCATCTAGCTACTAGCTATGGACCCGTAGGTCTGAGGTAAACTACTCATGCTTCATCGGAAGGGCAATAGGGTTGATGTAGATGCCCTCCTTGATCAAATCCCCCTATAAATTCTTCTACTTAATTAATTTAGCGAAGACAAAAGTTAGAAATATAGCCTGGCTGACAAGCTCGGCTTGATGATGTCAGTGTCGCGAGGTGTGGAGCGGTGTCTGCCAGACCACGGGCAAAGAGGACAGCTTGTATTTGCAGTACAGATGGGATTAGGTAGACTACACATGTCATACATTCGTGCGACCGCTTGAAAATTTCCTACGAAAAGCGATACAATGAAAGCTCGAAAAAAATATTTAAGAGCAATTTAACAAAGCACTCCTATCAAGGAAAAATATCTCCTGGACGTCACGTGAAGCAGTAGTAATGTGTACGTAGTGTACTAATATTAGTTTTGGAAAACTAGATTTCATGGGTGGGTGATTGATCTTCTCCTGTGAATTGTACTATTGTACTTTGATTTAGAAGAAAGTAAAACTAGTCTAGTTTACTACTAGACTAGGCTGATCCCTGTCATTGCGGTGCTCCAACCGCACCCGGTGTCTGGTAGAACAGGAGCGGCAGCAACCTCGGGACTTGTAGCTATACACTACAATTGTGAGGAAAACCAGCATGGTGGACCATTAGACATTTACTTGAATAATAACAATAATAAAAAAAGAGAAGAGCGGATGATCATCCCTGTGCATGCGTTGCTTGAGGAGGGCTACTTCAGGCTGCTTGGGTCGCTTGGGACCCGGGATCGCGTGGGGCACAAGGTCAACGCTGAGCCGACGTGTTCGGCAAAACGCGATGCTTGACGGCGGTTGGCATATACATTCTCTTATCTAATATAAGGTCGAAATCGATCTTGGACGAGCCTGCGGAATAAAGCTGCAATCCGACATCAGTAATTCTCAAAGAAATCAATTTGTAACGAATAGTTCTAAGTAAAAAATAGCAACTAATTTATTCGGTGGTGGATGCAACGATCCGAACAAAAACCAACAACGGATGTCATTATGCATGCCTAGGTCACCCCAATCTCCTGGTCGTGAGTACTACTTAGTAGTAGGAGGATCCCACGTGAGGAGGAATCAACAAATTAGCAACACTGAGATGGACTCTTAATTAATTAGATTGAGATGGATCGTTCCTAGTAGTACTCGGCTCCCAAGGAATCAACAGGTACTCGGCTGGGGCTGTCCTGAGGAACGATAAAGGGAATTTTATTGCAGGGGATACTTGAAAAATTGATCATTGCGTTCATGCTCTAACAGCGGAAGCTTGGGCTTCCAGATTTGGTCTTTCACTAGCGCAACGTGCGGGTTACAATTGCTTTGCTATTAATTCTGATAATTTGGTGGTTATTGAGACGATGAATAATGGCGGACGGTCAGCAGGAGCGGCAGCGACAAATTTTGATGATTGCTATTTTTTGGCGTGTGATTTTCCCACCTCTAGATTTGAACAATGTAATAGGGAAGCCAATAAGGTTGCGCACGAGCTTGCTAGGTTGGCTAGATTTTCTTCTACTGTTGATTGGTTTGAGGATCCTATTGTGAGTTTGTGACACCCCGAGACCGACTCTCCAGAAGACTTCCAGCTATTCCGAGTTTTGTCGTGTGTTTTATTTTTGCTTGTTGCATTTCATCATCCACATGTTTTCATAAAACTCGTAGTTGTTCATAGTTGTCACTCCTTGATTTGTCTCCGTTGACCTTTCGTCAGGCCCCTTGCCTTTGTTGACCTCTCTCAGACCCCTTCGCAACCGTGTCCGAAACTGCCTCGAATTCGAACCGGTCACTCATGAGCGATGGGTCCGGATCATCCCCAAAAATCCCTAAAAAATCTTCGGTCATTTGTTGGACTCCCTAGTCTATTTTGTCTCGACCGTCTCATTTTGATCGGAGGGTCCAAACTTAGCCCTCTTTTCCCATATAGGTAGTCCACCTACATACCAAATCAGTCCAACCCTAACCTAACCCTATTCCTCCTAGCCGCCGCCACCCACCTCGGGATCCCTCCCGGTCCAATCTCCCCGACCACCTTCCTTGTTTTGCGTCGATGCCCAATTCCCAGCCCCCTCGATCCATCAGTCTAACCACCAGTTGCACCACAGTCAACCACCACCTCCTCTCGATCCACCTCGCGAGCAGTGCTCGATCGCCGTGCCTCCAGCTCCTCCCGAGCGAGGGCCTCGCACTCTTGGAGCCCGTGCCTCCTCTCGTTCCAGGAAGAGAGGAGCCTTCCCGAGCTTCTCCTCAACCCCGCCCTCGTGGCCACCGTCAGCCTCGTCGCCGCCGGCGACCTCAACCACCAGGGTGTCGCCCTCATCCACCAGTCCAGGCCGCCCGTTTCTTCTCCCTGTCATCCTCTTCTTCTCGTCTCTCCCCTTCTCTGACCTTCATCCTCGTCTCCTCACTCTCTTTTCTCTAGGCAGGAACCCAAAGGCCGCCGCCGCCAAGCCATGGAGCCTTTGGGGAGCCTCTGGAACCTCTCCACCGCCAAGACCCACCGCATCCGCTTTGTTCGCTGCCTCAACGACCCTCATCCGGCGAGCTCCACGTCTGAAACCGCCTCATGCGTCCCTGCATCAAGCGCCATGGCTGCCCGTCTCCTTGCAGCAATCCCCGCCGTTGGGAGCCTCGCCTCGCGCCGCCCGGATTCCGTGTCCCCTGCCGGACCTCCCCAGCTTGCTGCCACTCCACTCCCCGCCGCCTGCGCCAAGCTGGAGCGCCGCTGTGCCTTGTTCCCCTGCA
The DNA here is from genome assembly GCA_963921465.1 of Triticum timopheevii. Taxonomy (NCBI): domain Eukaryota; kingdom Viridiplantae; phylum Streptophyta; class Magnoliopsida; order Poales; family Poaceae; genus Triticum; species Triticum timopheevii. The sequence continues at coordinate 246,091,131 of OY997266.1, forward strand.
CTGCTCGAGTCGAGCAGAGCGCAGCGCTCCAGCGTGCGTTGACCGCGACCGCCCAAGTCGGCCTGCTACTGCTGTTGACCTAGGCGCCAAGGCCCAGCTCCCTCTGCTCCAGCCCAACACCGAGCCGGCCCAAGTGCCGTGGTGAGAAACCAAGCCCACTCGAGATTCATCCCCTTGTGTTTTTTTCCTCCTTCTGCGATTTTCACATTTATCCAGAGAACGCCTATTTTGCAGAAAAACCCTTCTAGTTCATGCATTTAATAACTCTTCAACCATGCATCGGTTTAAAATGATTTAAATATGTAAAATACTTAGAATTTCATTTAGTTTCACAATTTGCAACTTTCATCCATGCTTAAAATGTTAACTTGCTGTTTGAATTAATTTGCATAAATATCATGCTAAAATGGTTTATTTCATAACTATTTAACCGTAGCTCGGTTTTTAATAAACTTTATATGTAAATGGGGTAGAAAAATGCATAGATTAACATGGTGGCATTACTTTTCATGTTTAACAACAATAAAACATGGTTTAGGGCATAACAGTACCAAATTCTAAATATGCACATGGGGATTTTCTGGAATTGTTGTTTTTTGTTTCGGCCTCATTTAAACTTGCCTAGATAGGTAGTTTTATTATGTTTTACCTCTTGCCATGTTAACCAACATTTAATCTTGTCTTGTTCATAAAAAAGAGTGAACTAAATAATTGAACGTGGCGTTTCGTCAATATGCAACTCGGTGCATATTGAGCTCCACTTAATTTGTAGTGTTGTTTGTTGCACTTTGCCATGCCATGAATCATTAAACTGGACATGCATCATACTTGGTTGCGCATCATGTCAAGTGTATGTGATGGTTGTTTACCATGATGTTTGCTTCTTTCCGGTTGCGCTTCTCCTTGATAGTTCCGGTTATGTTGCGATTGTGAGGATCCGTTCGACTATGTTGGTTTGTCTACTTCATGGACTCGGTCTTCTTCCTAGCGGGATTTCAGGCAAGATGACCGTTACCCTGGATCTCACTACTATCATTGCTATGCTAGTTGTCTCGATGCTATCGCTATGTTGCGCTTCCTACCACTTGTTTATCAAGCCTCCAAATTGCCATGACCGCCTATAACCTTTTTCACCCTTCATAGCAAACCATTGTTTGGCTATGTTTACCGCTTTGCTCAGCCCTTCTTATAGCGTTGCTAGTTGCAGGTTGTTCCATGTTGGGACATGGATATCTTGGGATATCACAATATCTCTTATTCAATTAATGCATATATATACTTGGTAAAGGGTGGAAGGCTCGGCATTTTGCCCGGTGTTTCCACTCTTGCCGCCCTAGTTTCCATCATACCGGTGTTATACTCCTTGATTTTGCGTCCCTAACACGATGAGGGTTTATGGGCCCCTTTTGACAGTTAGCTTTGAATAAAACTCTTCCAGCAAGGCCCAACATTGGTTTTACCATTTGCCTCATAACAACTAAAACTTGCATAGGGGATATTTCTCCGGGCCCCAAGTAATTTTAATCAACCCACCTGGGCCAGTACTCCTCTAAGTGTTGGTCCCAACCGAGCAGCCTGCGGGGCCACCTGGGGGAAACTCGAGGGCTGGTTTTACTCGTAGCTTGTCTCATCCGTGGTGCCCTGAGAACGAGATATGTGTGGCTCCAATCGGGATTTGTCGGCACACCGCGAGGTCTTGCTGGTTTTGTTTTACCATTGTCAAAATGTCTTGTGCACCAAGATCCCGAGTCTGATCGGATGTCCCGCGATAGAGGATTGTCTCCGCAGATCATGAGCTTGTCATGGGCTAAGTAGGGACATCCCCGCAGGGTTTGATCTTTCGAAAGTCGTGCCCGCGGATATGTGGCAGATGGGAGTTTTTAATATCCGGTTGTAGTGAACTTGACACCAGATTCGAACTAAAATACCCAACCGTGTGTGTAACCGTGATGGTCTCTTTTCGAGTGGGTCGAGAAGAGAACACGGTGGGGTTATGTTTGAACGTAAGTAGTTCAGGATCACTTCTTGATCATTACTAGTTTGCGACCATTTACATAGCTTCTCATCTCATTCTTGTATTCGTAAGTTAGCCACCATACATTGCTTAGTTGCTTGCTGCAACCTCACCACTTTACCCCTTCCATACCCATTAAGCTTTGCTAGTCTTGATACCCATGGTAATGGGATTGCTGAGTCCTCGTGGCTCACAGATTACTACAACAATAGTTGAAGGTACAGGTAATGGATGCTCTGACGCGAGTGCGATGCTTGATTCCTTTTGGAGTACTTCTTCGATCAAGGGAAATAGGTTCCGGGTCGGGGAGCCTGGGCTAGCATGGTGGATGTCGTTCTTCTTTTTCGTTTGATTTCATCGTAGTTAGATCCTGCTCTTCTGCATGATGAATGCTATGTATTGATGTATTGTTGTATGAATGTTGTAACTTGTGGCGAGTATAAGCCTTTATCACGTATTCACATCTATTCAGTACATGGTATGTTGTAATTGTTGGGTAACGCAGTAATTTCAAAAAAAATCCTACGCACACGCAAGATCATGGTGATGCATAGCAAGGAGAGGGGAGAGTGTAGTCCACGTACCCTCATAGACCATAAGCGAAAGCGTTTATCAACGCGGTTGATGTAGTCGTACACCTTCACGATCCGTCCCGATCAAGTACCGAAACTATGGCACCTACGCATTCAGCACATGTTCAGCTCGATGACGTCCTCTCCTTCTTGATCCAGCAAGAGGGGAGAAGTAGTAAATGAGTTCCGGCAGCACGACGGCATGGTGACGATGTTGGTGAAGAACAATCTCCGCAGGGCTTCGCCTAAGCACAACCAAAACTATGACAAAGGATAAACTAGAGGGGACGGGGTTGCTGGCACACGGCTTAGTGTTTCTTGATGTGTCTTTGGTGCTAGCCCTGCCCCTCTATTTATATGTTGAGCCTTGGGGTCGAAACTTGGAGTACAAGCCTCCACAAAGTCGGTTTCACCCGAAAGGCAAAGCCCTTCTCGGACTCCAGGGCCAGATGCCAGGGTTCCCGGCGTCTGGACCCAGATGGCAGGGACCCTGGCGTCTGGCCCCTGGACTCCGCAAAACTTCCTTTTGCACTTTCCAAAAACCTTGTGAGCTTTCCCTTTTGGCCCAAATAAAGTGTTCTCGTACCCAAACATTTCGGGAAACATCCGAAACCCCTTCCGGTGAATTCTGGAACCCTTCCGGAGACCAAACACTATTATCCCATATATCAATCTTTATTTTCGGACCATTCCGGAGTTCCTCGTCATGTCTGTGATCATATCCGGGACTCCGAACAACATTCGGTCACCAACATACATAACTCATATAATACTATATCATCAATGAACGTTAAGCGTGCGAACCCTACGGGTTCGAGAACTATGTAGACATGACCGAGACACCTCTCTGGTCAATAACCAATAGCGGAACCTGGATGCCCATATTGGCTCCTACATATTCTACGAAGATCTTTGTCAGTCTAACCGCATAACAACATACGTTGTTCCCTTTGTCATCAGTATGTTACTTGCCGGAGATTCGATCGTCGATATCATCATACCTAGTTCAATTCCGTTACCAGCGAGTCTATTTACTCGTTCTGTAATACTTCATCCCGCAACTAACTCATTAGTCACAATGCTTGCAAGGCTTATAGTGATGAGTATTACTAAGAGGGCCTAGAGATACCTCTCCGACAATCAGAGTGACAAATCCTAATCTTGATCTATGCCAACTCAACAAGTACCGTCGGAGACACCTGTAGAGCACCTTTATAATCACCCAGTTACATTGTGACGTTTGGTAGCACACAAATTATTCCTCCGGTAATCGGGAGTTGCATAATCTCATAGTCACAGGAACATGTATAAGTCATGAAGAAAGCAATAGCAGTAAACTAAAACGATCAAGTGCTAAGCTAACAGAATGGGTCAAGTCAATCACATCATTCTACTAAGGATGTGATCCCGTTTATCAAATGACAACTCATGTCTATGGTTAGGAAACTTTTACCATCTTTGATCAACGAGCTAGTCCAGTAGAGGCATACTAGTGACACTATGTTTGTCTATATATTCACACATGTATTATGTTTCCGGTTAATACAATTCTAGCATGAACAATAAATGTTTATCATGAAATAAGGAAATAAATAATAACTTTATTATTGCCTCCAGGGCATATTTCCTTCAGTATCCCACTTGCACTAGAGTTAATAATCTAGATTACATAGTAATGATTCTAACACCCATGGAGTCTTGGTGCTGATCATGTTTTGCTCGTGAGAGAGGCTTAGTCAACGGGTCTGCAACATTCAGATCCGTATGTATCTTGCAAATCTTATGTCTCCCACCTGGACTTGGTCACGGATGGAATTGAAGCGTCTCTTGATGTGCTTGGTTCTCTTGTGAAATCTGGATTCCTTTGCCAAGGCAATTGCACTAGTATTGTCACAAAAGATTTTCATTGGACCCGATGCACTAGGTATGACACCTAGATCGGATATGAACTCCTTCACCCAGACTCCTTCATTTGCTACTTCCGAAGCAGCTATGTACTCCGCTTCACACGTAGATCCTGCCATGACGCTTTGTTTAGAACTGCACCAACTGACAGCTCCCCCGTTCAATATAAACACGTATCTGGTTTGCGATTTAGAATCGTTCGGATCAGTGTCAAAGCTTACATCGACGTAACCATTTACGACGAGCTCTTTGTCACCTCCATACGAGAAACATATCCTTAGTCCTTTTCAGGTATTTCAGGATGTTCTTGACCGTTGTCCAGTGATCCACTCCTGGATTACTTTGGTACCTCCCTGCTAAACTAATAGCAAGGCACACATCAGGTCTGGTACACAACATTGCATGCATGATAGAGCCTATGGCTGAAGCATAGGGAGCATTTTTCATTTTCTCTCTATCTTCTGCAGTGGTCGGGCATTGAGTCTGACTCAACTTCACACCTTGTAACACAGGCAAGAACCCTTTCTTTGCTTGATCCATTTTGAACTTTTTCAAAACTTTATCAAGGTATGTGCTTTGTGAAAGTCCAATTAAGTGTCTAGATCTATCTCTATAGATCTTGATGCCCAATATATAAGCAGCTTCACCAAGGTCTTTCATTGAAAAACTCTTATTCAAGTATCCTTTTATGCTATCCAGAAATTCTATATCATTTCCAATTAACAATATGTCATCCACATATAGTATTAGAAATGCTACAGAGCTCCCACTCACTTTCATGTAAATACAGGCTTCTCCAAAAGTCTGTATAAAACCATATGCTTTGATCACACTATCATAACGTTTCCAACTCCGAGAGGGTTGCACCAGTCCATAAATGGATCGCTAGAGCTTGCACACTTTGTTAGCACCTTTTGGATCGACAAAACCTTCTGGTTGCATCATATACAACTCTTCTTCCAGAAATCCGTTCAGGAATGCAGTTTTGACATCCATTTGCCAAATTTCATAATCATAAAATGCGGCAGTTGCTAACATGCTTCGGCCAGACTTAAGCATTGCTACGAGTGAGAAAGTCTCATTGTAGTCAACTCCTTGAACTTGTTGAAAACCTTTCACAACAAGTCGAGCTTTGTAGACAGTAATATTACCGTCAACGTCAGTCTTCTTCTTGAAGATCCATTTATTCTCGATGGCTTGCCGATCATCGGGCAAGTCAACCAAAGTCCACACTTTGTTCTCATACATGGATCCCATCTCAGATTTCATGGCCTTAAGCCATTTTGCAGAATCTGGGCTCATCATCGCTTCCTCATAGTTCCTAGGTTCGCCATGGTCAAGTAACATGACCTCCAAAATAGGATTACCATACCACTCTGGTGTGGATCTTATTCTGTTTGACCTACGAGGTTCAGTAGTAGCTTGATCTGAAGTTTCTTGATCAATATCATTAGCTTCCTAACTAATTGGTGTAGGCGTCACAGGAACCGGTTTCTGTGATGGAACTACTTTCCAATAAGGGAGCAGGTACAGTTACCACATCAAGTTCTACTTTCCTCCCACTCACTTCTTTCAAGAGAAACTCCTTCTCTAGAAAGGATCCATTCTTAGCAACGAATGTCTTGCCTTCGGATCTGTGATAGAAGGTGTACCCAACAGTCTCCTTCTGGTATCCTATGAAGACACATTTCTCCGATTTGGGTTCGAACTTATCAGGTTGAAGCTTTTTCACATAAGCATCGCAGCCCCAGACATTAAGAAACGACAACTTTGGTTTCTTGCCAAACCACAGTTCATAAGGCGTCGTCTCAACGGATTTAGATGGTGCCCTATTTAACATCAATGCAGCCGTCTCTAAAGCATAACCCCAAAACGATAGCGGTAAATCAGTAAGAGACATCATAGATCGCACCATATCTAATAAAGTGTGGTTACAACGTTCGGACACACCGTTACGCTGTGGTGTTCCGGGTGGCGTGAGTTGCGAAACTATTCCGCATTGTTTCAAATGAAGACCAAACTCGTAACTCAAATATTCTCCTCCATGATCAGATCGTAGAAACTTCATTTTCTTGTTACGATGATTTTCCACTTCACTCTGAAATTCTTTGAACTTTTTAAATGTTTCAGACTTATGTTTCATTAAGTAGATATACCCATATCTGCTTAAATCATCTGTGAAGGTGAGAAAATAACGATACCCACCGCGAGCCTCAATATTCATCGGACCACATACATCAGTATGTATGATTTCCAACAAATCTGTTGCTCGCTCCATTCTTCCGGAGAACGGCGTTTTAGTCATCTTGCCCATGAGGCATGGTTCGCAAGTACCAAGTGATTCATAATCAAGTGATTCCAAAAGTCCATTAGTATGGATTTTCTTCATGCGCTTTACACCAATATGACCTAAACGGCAGTGCCACAAATAAGTTGCAGTATCATTATCCACTCTGCATCTTTTGGCTTCAACATTATGAATATGTGTATCACTACAATCGAGATTTAACAAAAATAGACCACTCTTCAAGGGTGCATGACCATAAAAGATATTACTCATATAAATAGAACAACCATTATTCTCAGATTTAAATGAATAACCGTCTCGCATCAAACAAGATCCAGATATAATGTTCATGCTTAACACTGGCACCAAATAACAATTATTCAGGTCTAAAACTAATCCCGAAGGTAGATGTAGAGGTGGCATGCCAACCGCGATCACATCGACTTTGGAACCATTTCCCACACGCATCGTCACCTCGTCCTTAGCCAATCTTTGCTTAATCCGTAGTCCCTGTTTCGAGTTGCAAATATTAGCAACAGAACCAGTATCAAATACCCAGGTGCTACTGTGAGCTTTAGTAAGGTACACATCAATAACATGTATATCACATATACACTACAAAAAAATACACTTCCGTGATGATACGTGTTTGTCACAGTAGGTCGCGCTTTTTGTCATGCATGTACATCCATGACGATTTTATGACAGAATCAAGATAGTCATACCTGTGCTATCATAGAAGTGTTCCATGACATTACCAAAATTATCATCACGGAAGTGTCCACTTCCATGACGATAAATCGCGTGTCACAGAAGTGCTTTCGTCAAGGGTGACCGACACGTGGCATCCACCGTAACGGAACATCGTTAAGCTATTGAGTCGGGTTTTGGATCCGATAACCCGTTAACAGCCCCGACCAATGGGAATTTTCCACGTGTAAAATCATCATTGGCTGGAGGAAACACGTATCGGCTCATCGTTGGGACAAATGTCATCCACTCATTGGACGGAAGGCGCCTATTATACGTCGACACGTGGCACGGCCCAACAGAGGCCCATTCCTGTGAAAAGGCCAGCCCGTTTGACTTGGTCAAAAGGTGGCGGGCCGGCCCATGGAAAGCCTGTTAATGACATGTTCGCATATAGCCCATTTACAGCACGCTAACCCAAGGCCCGTTACGCCCTATCCGAATTAGGCCCAGTAGCGTCATCTGGGCCATCCAATATGATTCCAGCCCGTTTTCACTTCTGGCGCATGTATGGCCCATGACGTCTTTCGGCCCATATGAGGCCCTATGTAACTCTTGGCCTATTAACGGCCCGTGGTGTAACTGGCCCGTAATGAACAGTGTATCACTTTACACCCATTAACGGCCCGTGGTGAAACTGGCCCGTAATGAACATTGTACCACTTTATACCCATTAATGGCCCATTATTCCGTTGGGCCATTTCCAGCCCATGTTATCTTTCGGCCTTCTCAGAGCCCATTTATTCTTGGTCTCATTTCCAGCATTCGTTTACCTATGGTCCGTTACTGTCATTTTCTGCTTGTGGGCCAAATTCAGCCCGTAGTTATAGTCGGCCCGTTTGTGGTCCATTAATACGTTGGGCCATTTTCATAGTGTCGTCAAATACGGCCTATTAAAGATGGCCCGTTATGGTCAGCCCATGAACAGACGATTCCAACTCTAGCCCATTTACGGCCATAATGCGGTCTGTTGGGCCCATGTTTGGCCAATCGATCATACGGCCCGTATAAGGCCCATTGATGATACGGCCCGCAGAAGGCCCATTGTTTCTACGGCCCGTAGGAGGCCCATTGTTTCTACGGCCCGTAGAAGGCCCACTATTTCTATGGCCAGTAGGAGGCCTAGTGTCACTACAGTAAATATTAGCCCATGGTTATTGTGGCCTAGTTTTAAAAAATAGGTTATTGCAGCCACTAGCAAACCGCGGAAAAAGAACTGCAATGACTACAAGCAAACAAATAAACAAGACAACAAGGAAATAAATAAGCAAGCAACTAACGCTAGGCTAACACGGCTATTACACATATTACATCCACTGGCCGTCAAAGTTCGCCGCCAGTGCAAATATAGGGAACAAAGCAGCATATCATATAAACTGGTTGTCAAAGTTGGCGACCGGCGCAAATAAACGCCACAGCAAAACAAATCCAGAACTGAAACCACTTCAGAAGATCTCAAGAAACAATATCCTGGGTTCTCATAATGCTGGCAAGATGCTTAGCAAGTTTATTAACTTTCTCTTGTTTGGCGCTTAAATCCTCTAGCGCTTGCTGTTGCACCAGAAAATATGCATCTGAATTCTGCAGGGACTTCCTCAGTCCTTCAGCTTCATGTCGCAGCACATCTGATCGATGTCTTTCAACTTGAAGTTGAGACTCAAGAAGACGAACTGATTCAGGCAGCGAGTTCGAAGAGCTTGTGCCAGCAGTAGTGGCCAGTAACTCGAACACTACATCAAGACAGGACTTTTGGGTTCCCTCACTATCGCCAAGATAGTTTTTATCAGCTTTCTTGGAGACCAACAGGGATGTCTCACTATCTTGAACCTTATCTACATTACTTCCTTTACCATTGGATAACGTGGTACTGTTCTCCAATATTTTGTCTGCATTCTAAAAGAGAAACAAGCAGACACATCACATGTTTACCATGTTGTATATGAAACTCATTTTGGTAAATGAGTTCAGTAGTAAAGTGGACAGGATAACGGCATGAAACAAACATATATCTATGTACCATAGTCACTTTATGGTCTATATCATTCTAGTTTTTGTTGCCAAATCAAGATAGAGACACAGTTCAAATAATATTTGTTCAAGACAAAGCAGAATAGACAGAATATAAGTGTGGGTAACTATAGAGCAATAACAACACTTGTAAAGTGCATGACATGAGAACATAACTGTTTATTCAATTGAAACTGAAATCAACATAGAGCAGGTTACAACAGCAAATCAGTTAAAGAAACTGGTTTAAAACATACCTGTTGCGCCATTGGAGTTTCAATTCCATCCTTCAAATTTGAAAATAGTTGGTATGAGTAAATACAGTAATGCAAGAGCAAAGGAGTATGAACCATAGCTACAAAACCTGACCTGAGAACAAATCTTCTTCTCCTTTAAGCTTTGAGTTGGGATTCGGAGTGGTGGTCCTCGTGCTTTGGGCACTGCAGTTCCCTTACTAACTGCTCGTGTTTGGGTGCTCTGTGGTGGAGACGGTGTTGTGTCAACTGGAACTGGGTTACTATCTGCCGGGGTTGGGGTTAGAAGGGGTGTAGCTGGTTCTCTGTCCAACTGGGTAGGGGTACAATCTGCGAGAGTCTGGATTATGTGTGGTGGATCTGGTCCTTGGGCAAGTACAACCGTGGTTCTATCTGCATCAACTGGTAGCACTATCTTTTCTGAAGACCATGTCGTTACTCCCTTAGATACTGCCATCACGCTCTCCAATTCATATGGCTGATAAACAAGAAAAGTAATTGAAAGTATAGACATTGTATGATAGACAGGTGCATGGATAGTGGGGAATAAAAGAGGGCATGAAATAATTCATATTTATGTTGTCTAACCAAACAGGATAGCATGACACAATTTCACATATATGATGGCTAACTAAACAGAATAGCATGACACAATTTCACATTATGATGGCTAACTAAAAAAGATGGAAAGACATAATTCAAAATATGAGACTATGTAAACAGGATGACATGACATAACTATATAATGTGTTTATTAAATAGGTTGGCATGCCATAATTCACATACATTCACAGATAGAATGCCATAATTCTAAATATGATGACTGTAAACACTAAACATGATGAGATGATATAACTATATGATGTCTTTATTAAATGGGTTGCCATGCCATAATTCAGATAGATGATGTGTATGTACTATGTAAACATGATAGCATGATATAATTCAAATATATGATTTATATAGTAAGCAAGTAAGCAGATGGAAATCCATATATGATGTAAAAACTAAGCAATGCAAGACAACATGCATGACATGGGTAATATAACCCTGCCAAGTTTGAGCATAGACCTCAGGGGGGAAATAGGATTGGTCATCAGTCTCTGAATCCTCCTTTGAGGAGCTCTCTGTAACCAGCAAGATGTCTGCTTCAGCAGGTAGCATTGTCTGATCTGAATACCTTGTTTTCACTCCAGATACTTCCATCACCGCTTCAAATGGCTTATGCACAGGAAGAGTAGTTGAATATACAAACGTTGCTGACAAATGGAACACGTAATACAAAAAAATGATAGCATGATATAATTCACATACATGATGATTGGCTAAACAGCATGGCATTGCATAATTCACATATATAATGCCTTTGCAACAAGATAGCATTGTATAATTCACATATATAATGTCTTGCAACAAGATGGCAATGCATAATTCACATATATGGTAATTAGACACCGAACAGGTGGCATTCACACAAAGCATGTCTAAACTAATCAAATGACATAGCAATGCGAGACACCATACGCATGATATGAGCAACATAACCCTGCCAAGTTAGAGCATACACCTCGGGGGGGGGGGGGGGGTAATAGGACTGGTCATCTGTCTCTGAATCCTCCTCTGAGGAGCTATCCGTAACCAGCGAGATATGCGCTTCGTCAGATAGCATAGTCTGCTCTGAAGACCTTGTTTTCACTCCAGAATTTGCCATCACCATGTCAAATGGCTGATGCACACGAAGAGAAGTTGAATGTACTAACATTGTTGACAAATGTAATATGTAACGAAAAAAAGGATGGCCTGATATAATTTACATATAAGATGACTGGCTAAGCAGGATGGCATTGCAAAATTCACATATATGATGCCTGGCTAAACAAGATGGTGTTGCATAATTCACATAAACAATGAATAAACTAAACAGATGGCATTCGCACAAAGGATGTTTAAACTAAGCAGATGACATATTTGATGTATAAAGTAAGCAGTGCAAGACACCATATGCATGATATAACCAACATCAGCATGCCAAGTTAGAGCGAAGACCTCAAGGGGTAAATAGGAGTTGTCTTCTCCTTCTGAATCCCCCTCAGAACAGATATCTTCCTCTTAATTACAATCCGAAATGTGTGGAGGGGGGCTGCCTTTGCGCCTACCATGGAGCGACGTCTGCATGAAATTTTATTGCCACGCAAGGCTCGTCTCTTTTGCTCTACATGTTCAGTTCCATTGTTTAAAATAACTGTCATGCATAGGAATAAAACATAGTGAGATTATGTAAGGAGTGCATGCAGAAATCCAGAGTGATGGTAGCAACCTGTGGATAGACCCAAAACCAATAATAGCAGGCAGATAATGGCTTCAGTTAAAAATACAGATAATGGCTTCTTTACTGTTTGTTTCCCACCCAACATGAAACTCATAGTAGACACCGGAGATTAACCAGATAGTAGATAGATACTATTGATAGCGGCCCCGATATGTACCCCACAACCATTTAAAAACTCAAGTTTGACCATTAGTTTGGAGTTGACTCAGAGTCTAATCGGTGAATAGGATGATAAAGTAGCATGTAATATTAAGCGATGCATAACGTAAGTAGACACGAAAGAGTGCGACCTCTCTTGCGCACCCATGTAGTCCTCGAGGTCATCTGCTCGGTTGATGAGGGAAATGCAGTTTTCATGGCTGCCAGTGGCGGGGAAGAAGATCTGAGGTGGCGAAAGACAGTCTGGAGGCCGGATCCCTGCTGTGCTGGACCCTTCTGTCATTGGAGCAGCTGAGTTGGGGTGGACGACGGCGCAACAGGAGCGGGACAAACCACGCAAGGTTTTCTTTGACAACTATCTGTAAGAGAAGTAATTATATAAGGGCTCGTTTGAATTGGAGGATTCCAACAATGCAGGGATAGAAAATAGACAGGAATAGGATAGGAATGCACGTGCAAAACAGAGAATTTAAAAACACAGGAATTCTGCCAATCTGGGTGTTTGATTCACAACAATTGAAAGATCACAGGATGCAAAGAAGCATGGTGAGATTAAGTCAAACCACAAGAAAATGTATGGTTATAATGCTATTATGCTACTATCTCTTAGTCTTGTGCTTCATGAATAGGAATTTGAAAAGGAGGACAAGTGCAAATTAAAATTCCTACGTTTTTTCTTTCAATCATGGTGTGCTCAGTGGACAATTGTGACGCCCGGATAATTAAGCTACAGTGATCCCCCGCTAATGATGCCACGTCACCTCGGATACTATTGATAAACCCTAGATAATTCAAAACCAAAACAAATTCAAAATTTAATTATAGGAAAACAATAAAAGTTTTCAAACATTAAAATAAAATTGTTCGGTTTGTACTAAATATTACATAGATAATTATGGTGTAGAAGATACAGTTTTATAAAATGCATAAATATTTTAAATTGAATTAAAACAGAAAAGGAAAATAAAGAAAAGAAAAGAAACTACAAAACATAAAACAAAACTAACAAAAAAGGGAAAAGCAGACCCCTCCCACTGGGCCAGCCGGCCCAGCTATTAGCCAGGCCAGGCCCAACCGGCCGCCCCCTCACTCCCTTATTTCCCCACACCCGAAACCCTAACCCACGACCGCTCCCACTCCCCTCCCCACGTCGCTCTCTCCCCCTCCCCCGATCCAGTTCTGGATCGAGATCGGGAGAAGCCCGAAGCCGCCCGACGCCGCCCCGGTGCACGTCCCCGTCGCCCCCGACGCCCCTGGCGCCGCCACCCGTCGCCCGAAGCCGTCCCCGGCGCCACCGTCCTCCTCCCCGACGCCATCGCCCGTTGCCGCCTGGAGACCACGCCGCCCCGGACCGCGTCGCCGGACTGCCTCCTCGACGCCGTCGTCTCCGCCCTCCTCCTCAACACCCGCTGCCCTAGACCCTACTTCTCGATGTGAGCACGCGCGCGCCCCTCCTCTCCTTCCCCTGTCACCGCGTCGCGCCCGACCGCCCCGACGAACTCCTCGACACGCCCCCGTGCCTGTCGCCAGCGCCGTTCACTGCCCGCGCGCGCATGACCCCGCACCCGGTGCCCTGCTCGCCAGCATGGCCTCGCCTCCGTCCCCCTGCTTCCCCGCCGGCGCTCACCCCCTGCGCCCCCGCCTCCTCTGCACACGGCCGCGGCCACGGCCGACGGCGCCGGCCCCCAGCGCGCCTTCCCGCGGCCGCCCCTCCACAGGCCACGGCCGGCGCGCCCCGCTCCGGCCATGACCTCGCCGTGGCTCCATCCACCGCTGCTCAGGCCCAGTGCCCGTGAACCCGTTAGGCCCCTATGGCCCTATGACACATGGGCCCCGCCCAGATAACTTTAAAAAAAAGAATTAAAAAAAATAAAAATAAATAATAAAAATAAATAATAAAAATAAATAAATAAATAAAATATTAATTAGTTAATTAATTAAAGATTTAATTAACTTAATTAATCCTGATTAGATTAACCTAATCATCTAGTTTAGTTAACTAACCTGTTAGGTTAGTTAACAGTCAATGACATGCGGGACCCACACGGCAGTTGACCAGTCAACACCTCTGTTGACTGCTGACGTCATGATGACGCCAGCATACACTATTCTGGATAATATTAGAATTAAATAATTAATTAAAATCAGAAAATGATTTAAATCTTTAGAAAATCATATCTTTTAATCCGTAACTCGGATTAAAATAATTTCAACATGAAAGTTGCTCAGAACGACGGGACGAATCCGGTTACGCAGCCCGTTCGTCCGCCACACACCCCTAGCATACCAAACACGCAACTTTCCCCCTCCGGTTCACGGGTCCGAAAACGCGGAACATCGGGAATACTTTCCCGGATGTTTCCCCCCTTCGTCGGTATCACCTACTACCGCGATTGGGCACACCTAGCATCGTTACTTGTCTTGTCATGCATCGATATGCATCTGTTTGCATGGTATTCATTGTTTCTCCCCCCTCTTCTCTCCGATAGACTACGAGACCGACGCTGCTGCTGCCCAGTTCGACTACGGAGTTGACGACCCCTCTCTCTTGCCAGAGCAACCAGGCAAGCCCCCCCCCCCTTGATCACCAGATATCGCCTATTCTCCTCTATTCTGCTTGCATTAGAGTAGTGTAGCATGTTACTGCTTTCCATTGATCCTATTCTGATGCATAGCCTGACATTGTTGCTACATCTGTTGATACCTTATCGGCAATCCTAAATGCTTAGTATAGGATGCTAGTTTATCACCATTGGCCCTACATTCTTGTCCGTCTGCCGTGCTATACTATCGGGCCGTGATCACTCGGGAGGTGATCACGGGTATATACTATATACTTTATACATGATACATGTGGAGACTAAAGTCGGGTCGGCTGGTGGAGCACCCGCGAGTGGATCTTTGTGGCGGAGCGACAGGGCAGGTTGAGACCGCCTAGGAGAGAGGTGGGCCTGGCCCTGTTCGGCGTTCGCGGATATTTAACACGCTTAACGAGATCTTGGTATTTGATCTGAGTTGGCTACGAGCCTATACGCACTAACCATCTACGTGGGAGTAGTTATGGGTATCCCGGCGTCGTGGTATCAGCCGAAGCCTTCGTGACGTCAGCGACTGAGTGGCGCGCGCCGGATTGGACTGGAACGCCACTAGGCTAGGTCTGCTTCCGGCCGCGTTCGCAATGTGCAGGTGTGCAAAGGGCGATGGGCCCAGACCCCTGCGCCATAGGAGTTAGACCGGCGTGCTGACCTCTCTGTTGTGCCTAGGTGGGGCTGCGACGTGTTGATCTTCCGAGGCCGGGCATGACCCAGGAAAGTGTGTCCGGCCAAATGGGATCGAGCGTGTTGGGTAAGTTGGTGCACCCCTGCAGGGAAGTTAATCTATTCGAATAGCCGTGATCTTCGGTAACAGGACGACTTGGAGTTGTACCTTGACCTTATGACAACTAGAACCGGATACTTAATAAAAAAACACACCCTTCCAAGTGCCAGATACAACCCGGTGATCGCTCTCTAACAGGGCGACGAGGAGAGGATCGCCGGGTAGGATTATGCTATGCGATGCTACTGGAGATGCTACTTGGAGATGCTACTGGAGATGCTACTTGGAGTTGCTACTGGAGATGCTACTTGGAGTTGCTACTTGGAGATGCTACTTGGAGGACTTCAATCTACTCTCTTCTACATGCTGCAAGACGGAGGCTGCCAGAAGCATAGTCTTCGATAGGACTAGCTATCCCCCCTCTTATTCTGGCATTCTGCAGTTCAGTCCACTGACATGGCCTACTTACACATATACCCATGCATATGTAGTGTAGTTCCTTGCTTGCGAGTACTTTGGATGAGTACTCACGGTTGCTTTCTCCCCCCTCCCCCCCCCCCTTTCCTTTCTTTCTGGTTGTCGCAACCAGATGCTGGAGTCCAGGAGCTAGATGCCACCGTCGATGACGACTACTACACATGGAGGTGCCTACTACTACGTGCAGGCTGCTG
Source organism: Triticum timopheevii (assembly GCA_963921465.1). Taxonomy (NCBI): domain Eukaryota; kingdom Viridiplantae; phylum Streptophyta; class Magnoliopsida; order Poales; family Poaceae; genus Triticum; species Triticum timopheevii. The sequence continues at coordinate 246,107,397 of OY997266.1, forward strand.
ACGACGACCAGGAGTAGTTTAGGAGGATCCCAGGCAGGAGGCTTGCGCCTCTTTCGATCTGTATTCCAGTTTGTGCTAGCCTTCTTAGGGCAAACTTGCTTAACTTATGTCTGTACTCAGATATTGTTGCTTCCGCTGACTCGTCTATGATCGAGCACTTGTATTCGAGCCCTCGAGGCCCCTGGCTTGTATTATGATGCTTGTATGACTTATTTTTATTTGTAGAGTTGTGTTGTGATATCTTCCCGTGAGTCCCTGATCTTGATCGTACACATTTGCGTGCTTGATTAGTGTACGATTGAATCGGGGGCGTCACAAGTTGGTATCAGAGCCGACTGCCTGTAGGAATCCCTCTTCCACACTCTTTGGCCGAAGTCGAGTCTAGACATTGCAAAAACTTTTACTAACTTGGCTGTGTGCCTTACGGGGCCACGTCGCCATTGGGTGGTACTAGGATCTTTTACTCCTCGACCTATACTCTAGGACTCTGAACTCTCTTCTATTCGGGTTAAATGAATTTTGCTAAATCTAACATTAGGATCTTGTTATCACTTACACCCGGAGAGCCCCTTATTACTGATGGTCGTCTGCTGCACCAGAAGACCCTGAAGATACTCTCCGCTGTTAACTCGAGAACTTGTGTTCATCGCGTTTGCAATTCCCCTTCCACCGTAAACCCTTACGGATAACTACTTGCAGTTGTTATTCTTACCTTCATCCCCAGTTGGTCTTGTTATTACAAGATACCCTGAAAAACTCGTCGTTGTTTTGATAATCCTTTGAGCTTACTGCCTTGCTGTTCTTTGTCACATGAATACCCCTACTGTTAATTCTCGCACTTATCGAGTATCCGCTCATCCCCCAGTTGTTCATGTGTTACACAAAAGTCTACCATTCGATATTCTGAAGATCCTCAGCAACCTATTGCTCTGGAATTTCTTGTTTGCTTTCATTATGATTAATCCCATAAGTGAAGTAATCATATTGGCATCCTTTGTCACCATCATTTTTGAGTCCGTTGATTCAATGCGTTGTGAATGTTCACAATCATCAGTCGAGTCCTAGGATTATCTTTCCGGCTCAGACATCATTTTGGACATGAGCTGGTTCTCGACCAAACTATTTGTCGTCGATTGTGCCTCTGGTATATTCATTTGATCCATCCTTGATCAGAACGTCTGCTTCTGATCCTTTGTTTTGGAAATCATAATTGCTTTGCATTTATGCTTTGAATTATTCAGATGATTCCATAACATGTTGCATTTGCATTCCTTCCTCTTCTGGTTGAGTACCGATACTCACATCAGATCCTTTGTGGACCATCAAGTCCTTTGTCGGATTGATATCCGACAATGTCCTTCACATTTGATCACTTTGTGAGTTCTTCCCCTGATACATAATGCCCTTGTTAAGTTGTATCCTCTGCTTGGCCAACCATGCTCTGCTTTCGGGCTTGTGATATTTACTCTCGAAACTGGTGGTATATGTTTCTAAGAAGCCCCTATGGGTTGAACATATGCCTTCTCTAAACCGTGTGAACCCGAAAGTTTTCACGAGTCATACTCTTCTGGTGCTTCGCCAGAAATTTTCTTTTCAACACTGCAACTTCATCGAACGCGAGAAGTGAATGAAAGGTTATGCATTGGAGAAGTGGGAGTCGACCTTGAACCTTGCGTTCATGCCCATGGACACGATGTAGATCGTATCATTAAAGCTTCTCTTCAATGAAATATTCCTTGGTATAAGTTTATCTTATATCTGGGATCTGGCATTTTGCAATTATGGTTCCGACCATGTTCTCCTTTAAATACCATTTTCGATGCAAGTGTAAGCACTTGTCTTCTGTGGACCAATACCCCGGTACAACCTCTACTTGATCTGTCGTCGAATATTACCCCCTGCTATCTCGAGATTATCTTGGAACTGCATAACTTCTTATGAGTTCTCCATCAAGTACTACATCCTCACTGATTCCAATTTTTCACGGGCTTTGAGTTATTAAACACTCAAAGACACCGATAACTGAATCGAGTCCACACTACGGTTCAACAACTTTTAGTAATCTTCTTTACTTACGAGTCTGTACCCGATCACGCCATTCCTAGCCTGATTGGCTATATCATTATGCTAATTTTTTAAACTGTGCTACCGGGTCCTTCTCGGAGCACAAATTTCGACGGTGAGCTAATCTTACAATCGATCTTCCTCGTCATATCGTTTGTCCTTGAGCAGCAAGCTTGATTTCGAGTTTGTGTCGTACCCATGGTCCCAATGACTCTTGGCTTCATCATTTCCGTTGACTTGATGTCATCACCGATCAGTTACATCTTCTCGAAACCTCTCGACAAATGTGTCGTGATCATCATCAACATTCTGAGGTCTTCCAAGATATCTATCAAATTCTTGATGAGAAATAGCATCCTTTGCCCTCGATGGTTTGGGTTATCATCCACAACATTATTGTATTCCATCCAACACAAAAATTGTTCCTGTTTTGTGTTGTACCTTTAGTTCCTTGTTATCCAACTTATGTTCTGATTCTACCGCGGAGTATTACCATCTTTGATGTCAAGAATGTTGTGAGGATGGCTCCACCTCTTAAGAATTCTTGGTATAGTGATACTTCTCATCATCACCATTCTTTCTTGGTCCTCGCGTTGATTCGAACCGGGGTACCAACAAGTGAACGGTGCTGTTTGGATTCTGCCCTTCTAGCAACCCTATTGCTTTGAAGTTAATGGTCGGCCATTCATTCTTAGACTATTGATTATTGAATCACTATTCTGACATTGGTCTTGCAGCCCAACCCATATTTCGGGCGCACCTTTCTACCAATGTTTAACTGTGTATGTTTTCCTCTAGCATACCTCATTATATCATTTGATCTGACAAATGTTATCTCCTTGTTCACATAGTTGTGGAAATCCATCCTTTTTGGAAATGTCAAGGGATTGTTGCTGAGTCAATCAGCCACCTCCTCACCTCTCCTTGATTAAATGATGAACTTGTGTGTCGAAACTCGCTCCATAGCTCATTTCCCGAGAAACTAACATTGTCATCTCGTAAATTGTGTTGCACCTTTTCTTCTGAGTTATCCTGACACCAATCGGATCTGAACCTCGGTCAGATATGATGGTTGGAACATATTTCCAAGAATTATAACATTGGTCTTTATATGACCCGGTAAGGTGGGGTCATACCTAGCCCACCAGGCCGGAGACCCTATTGTTATAGTTCCCTTTTGCTATGTTATCCATTCTTCCATGAGGAAACAGTAAGACTTATTCTACAAGTTGTTCCTGATGAATCCTTCATGTATCAAAAGTACGACCTTTGCTTGAAGACCATGTCCATGCTATCTCGAAGCTTGTCTGTGGTACTCCGATCTTCAATAAAAACATTTGGAGAATAATGCTAAATTTTCGTTATCAATTATTCAAACACCGTTGTATGGGTAATGCCATGAAAATTCCTCTCCCATAACCTAAATGGTTTCCTACATTATATCCTGTCATGGATATCATGCTCTCTGCTTGTCCATGGGAAGGATATACCCCTGAATTATGTGTTTAAACACATTTTTCTTTCCATCGTTCTGATTAAACCTGATAGACACTTTTCCCTTTCCATTGGTTTGTTTAGACCATTTCTATGATCTATATGATATAGGCAGTAATAATTCTCTGCTTGTGCAAACACCTCGGTGTACAACTCTGTCAGTAAGACCCTGTTGAAATTGTCGATAGCATTCCGGTCACCACCGATGGACGAGAACTTTGCCTGTTGGTCCGCCTCGTTCAACGAGCAGGAAAATGGTTCTCTTCGTCCCTCGCCCTTGGTATTGACGTTGTTGCCAACATAATCGACAGGCTATCCTCTGACATGCCTTTCTTGCATGATCACGCACGACGTCTCCGCCCTTCCTACTTTTAACCCACATGGTGGGCCCATAACCCACAGTTCCACAGGATCGAAACCTGACTCTCCTGTACACCCCCTGTTCCCAAAGTTATTCCTCTCGCGTGGACTCGTATGTAATTCATGAGCCACCTTCCGATGAGATCATCAATCTGGTATCAGGCGCAATACTTATTCCCATTGCTCTGAACCCCTTTCACACTTCGCTTCAGACAACGAACGATTGCCTATGCGCTTGAAACTTCTATTTTGCACCTTCTTGCTTTACTCTCGATATTGTCTTAAATTTCAATTCGAGAGTTACTTTCCGCCACCTTCCTCGTTGTTGTCTACCAGATAGTCTACCCTGCAGAGGTCCATTCCTCCGGTATACCCCCTTAATCTTTCGTTAGTATGATGAAGACTCCGAAGGAAGGGTGGCCACTTCATCATGATGACCTGGAGCAGAGAAATGAAGACGTCACCAAAAAGGGATCAACTACTTCGCTAGAATTCCGTAACTAGAATCTTCTTCCCCCCTTACGCCTCCTAAATCTCGGGACGAGATTTCTTGTAGTGGAGAGAATTGTGACGCCCGGATAATTAAGCTACAGTGATCCCCTGCTAATGATGCCACGTCACCTCGGATACTGTTGATAAACCCTAGATAATTCAAAACCGAAACAAATTCAAAATTTAATTACAGGAAAACAATAAAAGTTTCCAAACATTAAAATAAAATTGTTTGGTTTGTACTAAATATTACATAGATAATTATGGTGTAGAAGATACAGTTTTATAAAATGCATAAATATTTTAAATTGAATTAAAACAGAAAAGGAAAATAAAGAAAAGAATGAAAATACAAAACAAAAAACAAAACTAACAAAAAAGGGAAAAGCAGACCCCTCCCACTGGGCCAGCCGGCCCAGCTATTAGCCAGGCCAGGCCCAACCGGCCGCCCCCTCACTCCCTTATTCCCCCACACCCGAAACCCTAACCCACGACCGCTCCCACTCCCCTCCCCACGTCGCTCTCTCCCCCTCCCCCGATCCAGTTCTGGATCGAGATCGGGAGAAGCCCGAAGCCGCCCGACGCCGCCCCGGTGCACGTCCCCGTCACCCCCGACGCCCCTGGCGCCGCCACCCGTCGCCCGAAGCCATCCCCGGCGCCACCGTCCTCCTCCCCGACGCCGTCGCCCGTTGCCGCCTGGAGACCACGCCGCCCCGGACCGCGTCGCCGGACTGCCTCCTCGACGCCGTCGTCTCCGCCCTCCTCCTCAACACCCGCTGCCCTAGACCCTACTTCTCGATGTGAGCACGCGCGCGCCCCTCCTCTCCTTCCCCTGTCACCGCGTCGCGCCCGACCGCCCCGACGAACTCCTCGACGCGCCCCCGTGCCTGTCGCCACCGCCGTTCACTGCCCGCGCGCGCATGACCCCGCGCCCGCTGCCCTGCTCGCCAGCATGGCCTCGCCTCCGTCCCCCTGCTTCCCCGCCGGCGCTCACCCCCTGCGCCCCCGCCTCCTCTGCACACGGCCGCGGCCACGGCCGACGGCGCCGGCCCCCAGCGCGCCACCCCGCGGCCGCCCCTCCACAGGCCACGGCCGGCGCGCCCCGCTCCGGCCATGACCTCGCCGTGGCTCCATCCACCGCTGCTCAGGCCCAGTGCCCGTGAACCCGTTAGGCCCCTATGGCCCTATGACACATGGGCCCCGCCCAGATAACTTTTAAAAAAAGAATTAAAAAAATAAAAATAAATAATAAAAATAAATAAATAAATAAAATATTAATTAGTTAATTAATTAAAGATTTAATTAACTTAATTAATCCTGATTAGATTAACCTAATCATCTAGTTTAGTTAACTAACCTGTTAGGTTAGTTAACAGTCAATGACATGCGGGACCCACACGGCAGTTGACCAGTCAACACCTTTGTTGACTGCTAAAGTCATGCTGACGTCATGATGACGCCAGCATACACTATTCTGGATAATGTTAGAATTAAATAATTAATTAAAATCAGAAAATGATTTAAATCTTTAGAAAATCATATCTTTTAATCCGTAACTCGGATTAAAATAATTTCAACATGAAAGTTGCTCAGAACGACGGGACGAATCCGGTTACGCATCCCGTTCATCCGCCACACACCCCTAGCATACCGAACACGCAACTTTCCCCCTCCGGTTCACCGGTCCGAAAACGCGGAACACCGGGAATACTTTCCCGGATGTTTCCCCCCTTCGTCGGTATCACCTACTACCGCGATTGGGCACACCTAGCATCGTTACTTGTCTTGTCATGCATCGATATGCATCTGTTTGCATGGTATTCATTGTTTCTCCCCCCCTCTTCTCTCCGATAGACTACGAGACCGACGCTGCTGCTGCCCAGTTCGACTACGGAGTTGACGACCCCTCTCTCTTGCCAGAGCAACCAGGCAAGCCCCCCCCCCCCTTGATCACCAGATATCGCCTATTCTCCTCTATTCTGCTTGCATTAGAGTAGTGTAGCATGTTACTGCTTTCCATTGATCCTATTCTGATGCATAGCCTGACATTGTTGCTACATCTGTTGATACCTTATCGGCAATCCTAAATGCTTAGTATAGGATGCTAGTTTATCACCATTGGCCCTACATTCTTGTCCGTTTGCCGTGCTATACTATCGGGCCATGATCACTCGGGAGGTGATCACGGGTATATACTATATACTTTATACATGATACATGTGGAGACTAAAGTCGGGTCGGCTGGTGGAGCACCCGCGAGTGGATCTTTGTGGCGGAGCGACAGGGCAGGTTGAGACCGCCTAGGAGAGAGGTGGGCCTGGCCCTGTTCGGCGTTCGCGGATATTTAACACGCTTAACGAGATCTTGGTATTTGATCTGAGTTGGCTACGAGCCTATACGCACTAACCATCTACGTGGGAGTAGTTATGGGTATCCCGGCGTCGTGGTATCAGCCGAAGCCTTCGTGACGTCAGCGACTGAGTGGCGCGCGCCGGATTGGACTGGAACGCCACTAGGCTAGGTCTGCTTCCGGCCGCGTTCGCAATGTGCAGGTGTGCAAAGGGCGATGGGCCCAGACCCTTGCGCCATAGGAGTTAGACCGGCGTGCTGACCTCTTTGTTGTGCCTAGGTGGGGCTGCGACGTGTTGATCTTCCGAGGCCGGGCATGACCCAGGAAAGTGTGTCCGGCCAAATGGGATCGAGCGTGTTGGGTAAGTTGGTGCACCCCTGCAGGGAAGTTAATCTATTCGAATAGCCGTGATCTTCGGTAACAGGACGACTTGGAGTTGTACCTTGACCTTATGACAACTAGAACCGGATACTTAATAAAAAAACACACCCTTCCAAGTGCCAGATACAACCCGGTGATCGCTCTCTAATAGGGCGACGAGGAGAGGATCGCCGGGTAGGATTATGCTATGCGATGCTACTGGAGATGCTACTTGGAGATGCTACTGGAGATGCTACTTGGAGTTGCTACTGGAGATGCTACTTGGAGTTGCTACTTGGAGATGCTACTTGGAGGACTTCAATCTACTCTCTTCTACATGCTGCAAGACGGAGGCTGCCAGAAGCGTAGTCTTCGATAGGACTAGCTATCCCCCCTCTTATTCTGGCATTCTGCAGTTCAGTCCACTGACATGGCCTACTTACACATATACCCATGCATATGTAGTGTAGTTCCTTGCTTGCGAGTGCTTTGGATGAGTACTCACGGTTGCTTTCTCCCCCCTCCCCCCCCCCCCCCTTTCCTTTCTTTCTGGTTGTCGCAACCAGATGCTGGAGTCCAGGAGCTAGATGCCACCATCGATGACGACTACTACACATGGAGGTGCCTACTACTACGTGCAGGCTGCTGACGACGACCAGGAGTAGTTTAGGAGGATCCCAGGCAGGAGGCCTGCGCCTCTTTCGATCTGTATTCCAGTTTGTGCTAGCCTTCTTAGGGCAAACTTGCTTAACTTATGTCTGTACTCAGATATTGTTGCTTCCGCTGACTCGTCTATGATCGAGCACTTGTATTCGAGCCCTCGAGGCCCCTGGCTTGTATTATGATGCTTGTATGACTTACTTTTATTTGTAGAGTTGTGTTGTGATATCTTCCCGTGAGTCCCTGATCTCGATCGTACACATTTGCGTGCTTGATTAGTGTACGATTGAATCGGGGGCATCACAACAATATATATAACATGTAGAGTAAACAAGAGATGCAACAAGTGTACAACCTCTTTGGCGAAGCCATGTCGATCTGAGCGTGATTGGGTTGGCCGGTGAGGATGCTCCGGCTGACTTTGCTGTCGGAGGAGGGGAAGAAGATCTTAGGCGTCTGGAGATGGAGCCCGAGGTACTGCTCCACTGTGATGGAGGGTTTCGTCGTTGGAGCAGCTCTGGTGACTTGGACGATGTCGAGGCTAAAGCAGAATAAGAGAGACAATGAACAACGTTAACCTGAGAGGAATTCTAATAGCATCTCCAATACATGACGTAAAATACATAACCACAAAGTGCTAGATGTAAAATACATCAGCCGCTCATCTCTGAACTTAACTGTCGAAACTGAACTTAACTGTCAAAACTGAACTTAACTGTGAAACTGAATTTTGCTATCGAAACTGAATTTTGCTATCGAAACTGAACGCACTAGCAAGGTGAGGCTACACGTCGGTCGATTGACTTTTTCATCTCTGGTCAGTCGATTTTGCAGCTGTTGGATACAAAATCAAGGGTCTGCGGTTCATCTTCAACCTCCAGCCCCCTGAGCCGCCAGCCACCACCGGCCAAATAGCAGCCCCCCGCCGCCCGCGGCCGGCGGTGTGCCGCCCCGCCCGCCCCAAAAACACTCCCCACCATCGGTCTGCCGCCACCCCGGCCATCCCTCTAGCCCCCCCCCCCCCCCCGTGCCGAGCTTTTTCTCCGGCGATCCCCATGCCACTGCCCTGCCAACGCCATGCCACCGCCGGCGACCACCGCCCCCATCCTGAACCCTAAGATAGATAGTGGGGTACCTCTCCGGCGAGCCCCCTCCCCGCTGCGGCTAGTTCTTCCTTCACCCCGGCGAGCCCCCCCACCCCCACCCCCTGAAAATCGACTGACCCAAAAGTTGATTCAGTCGACTGAAGTGTAGCTAAATCGGAGCAGCATCGCAAGCAAGAGCAAGAGCGAGAGCAGCAGCGTGAGCAAGAGCAAGAGCAAGAGCAGACCAGGCAGGTGACCGAGAGAAAGAGCAGAGCAGCAGCGCGAGCGAGAGCTAAAGCAGCAGCAGCTCCTACTGATGTGGACGTCACCGCCGAGGGAGCGACGCCATGGAGGAAGTGGCCGGCGACGCCGCCGTGGATGGAGCCGCGCTGTGTCGGCTCGTGACCGAGCGCCGGCAGCACCGTGAGATCGAATCAAGAAGAAAATGCGGCGATTAGTGTACAACCTCTTCGGTGGCGCCGATTAGGCCGCAGCTTCATCCGAGGAAATGGTGATGATGATGCTCTTTCGGTGGTGCAGGTGAAGACGGCGGTGTGGGAATGGAGGTGGCGCGAAAGACGAGGGGAACGTCAGGGCAGCTCCTTGGAGGTGAAGGACGGGGTGGCTGAACCGGCGGGACGATGAGATCGACGACGGATCCTCATCCGGTATGGTGGATGAGGGACATCGAGGTGTTGTTGTGGACGACGTCGTCGGGGCACAGGCTCCGGCTGGGTGGCGGATGGAGCAGGGTGTGGGGTTTCGTCGCGGGTTTTCGCGGCCTCGGTGTACGAATGGGTGGGCGGATGGGATGGCAGTGGGGAACCATGGCTTAGAGACGCGCTTGTCCGAAATGTGGGGTAAGTTACAAAAGTACCCCCCACCGATTTGAGGCGGTTCTTTCGGTTCAGGGGTACCACGGGCATTTCGCGTGTCGGGATTTCACGGGAGGTGGGAGTTTTCGCGCGCGTTGTAATTTCGGAATAGCAAGGCGCGGGTTGAGATGGAGGGAGTTGTCGGAGCACAACGAGACAAAGATATATCTTAAATATTTTGGGCTAAAAAGGCACGGGTTGAAATTTCCGGACAAGCCTAACATGTACAGTACCAAATCAATGCGCACTACAAATGTCATTCAAAACTTTGAATTCATGTTATGTTCAATTAAAATATTTCTCTACGTGTATAATGCATGCAACCTACTACTCAAATGAACGTTTTAGTGTATTCCAAACGTATATACTACTGCTTCAATATGAACTAAATTTGAATAAGATCTACAGTAATGATTGTTGTGAAGTCAAAGCATTTGAATTCGTTTCTCTGTTTTAATAAGATCTACAATCATCATTATTGTCAAGTTAAACCATCGTTTGTGTATTATCTTCACAGCACACCACATGATTAGTCTCGAGTTACATATGAACTATGTGTACTATATGAACTCGAACTAGATTTTTTGAATCCACTTTATTTTAATTTCAAATCACATTACATTTCTAGCTCTAGCTAGATCTTCATAATCTAAACCATGTCTCATATGTATAATGTGTTTATCACATTATGTATGGTGCCCCGCCCCCTACGCCTACAAGTATTTAGATGTGAGTTGCAAACACCACACATTACCACAAATTCAAATAAAATGTGAGAATGTTCGATATATAGTATTGTTTAGATTGCTTGATATTTAGTTGTAAGCTGCAAACGCCGCACATTATCACAAATTCAAATAAAATGTGAGATTGTTTGATGTATAGTATGGTTTAGATTGTTCGGCATTTAGCTGTGAGTTGCAAACGCCATGCATTATCACATTATGGTATAAGATGTGCACAACACGTGTATCACCGCTATATTCATGCATGCAATGTCTAAAACACTATGATCTCCTATTCAAATATATGAATCCGCTTTCAGATCAAATTATGATCTTTGTTAGTCTCTTACACCCACACAATCCTCTAACCTTTGTAGCTACCACTAACTTTCTCTCGTGCATGCACACGCCCTCCTCCCCCTCCCCCTCCCTTGGCATTCTATCCACCGGGCACATTCATTTCTTTCTTTAGGTCATTCTCCCAGAGTCTCCACAACTCCTTTCCAACACACACCGATCGATAAACCTCTCCAGCGATGCCTGCCTACAGCATACACACAGCTTCAATCTCCTCCTTTATGTGTCCTTGCCTCGTGTCTCTCATACGGTCAGACACATGTGTAAACTCTCGCCCCTCTTTTCATCGATCTCCCAACCGCACACTCTTCCCCCTATCTAGCTAGTAGTTGGGCCTCTCGCACCACCTCCTAGCTCCATTCTCTCTGTCTATCCGTCTCGCTGGGCCTTATTTGCCTCTAACAAATGGACGTACACCGACCGATCTCTCGCTATACATATAGCTAGCTAGGTCCTTATAACTCGTTTTTACCCACACGTCGATCGATCTACCTCATTAGTTGTGTCTCTCCCTTCCTCCGACAAACAACAATTAATCTACCAATCTAGTTAGGTTTGCTTACCAAACACATGGTTCCCCTTCATCATCCATGGATGTGTCCCGACAGATCTATCACGCACAGTCACACACAGAAAACATCCCCACTCTTATTGATAACATTGCAGTTCCACCCTTAGTTTGTCTAGTAGGCCTCTCCCAACATCTCTGAGAAGCAACTCCATCACCCATCCAGCACTCTACCCCTCTCCCTCCCTCTCCCTCCCTCTCTCTCTCCTCTCTCTCTCTCTGTCCCATCATATTTCCCGTCCTTCAGTTATGTATGGATGTCGACCGATCTTCCTCAAGACATGGTTGGGTCTCTCCATCTCAACAGATATATGAGTCGGTCAACCTCTACAGTTAGGCCTCTACCTACCCCTCCCCCCACCCCCTCCCCCCCACACACACCGATACATCAAGCGCTCTAGTCATGTCTCCCCGCCACACACAAACTTGACATGTGCCCTCTAACATTCCGGTAGGCCAGTCGCCCTATATCTTTGACTTGCACACACACACAATTTCGATGGCTCTCTTCATCGATCTCGCACCCACCCACTTGATCCTCTCTTTGACTCTATCGATAGCTATGACCGCTCCCTCTCTTCTCGTGGATTGCCCGACCCTCTATGTATGATATGGATAGGCCTCCATTTCACACACATTGCATGCAAAATTTTGTTTAAGATGTCACCGACACATATTCCCACAAATAATTCACGAAATCAACCCCCCACCCCACCCCCACCCCCCACCCCAAAACAAAAAACACTCACGAACGCGGTTTGTATCTCTCACACACACACGTAGGTGGGGGATGTGCACGAAGAGAAGAGGTGCATGCACGATGCACGTACTTCCGTCTCTTTCCCAACCACACCCGCGCGGGTACACGGTGGATCTCATTTCTGTACGAAAAAGGCAGCCCACGTGGTAATTTGGCACGTGTACTGGTTGTCCACTTGGTGGAGGGAGGATCGTCCACCATGGGTGAACAAACAAATTGCGAATTAAAAAAAGAGGCAAACCATGTGGGGCCTACCTTAGAGGCAAGGCTCTATACACTGGAGTACTTTTGATGTGTCCCGTCAACTCGCAGAACAAGGAGAAGCTTGCTTAGTACGCCATCTCCCCCGCCCACGGGCGCGGTGGCTCGCAGGATGAGGTGAAGCTTGCACCGCCTTACGCCCGCTCCCTCGCCCATGCGCGCGGTGGCTCGCAGGACGAGGAGAAAAATTTACTACTCCCTCCGTTTACTCCTCGTCCCTACTACCTTGGTTATAGAGATTATATCATATTGTTTGGAATATATATGTCCTTTAGTAGATTTCAATATGAACTACTAGTACATACTCCAAACACTTATGTATATAGACATATTTTAGAGTGTAGATTCACTCATTTTGCTCTGTATGTAGTAGCACTCTCCCTCGCCCCTCGACCCTCACCCACGTGGTGGACGTGCAGCAATTCATTCGGTCTCATATAGCCAGAACAATATATACTGCACTACCATTATTGCTCGACTTCCCGAAGAGGCGAAGAGCCAATTGCAAGGTTAATATTTTGGAGATGCCAAGCGCAAGGTTATAGGAGAACGAGTAGTAGGTGCCGCGTCATTTATAATAAAGTTTTTTTTCTTTAGTGGCACGTACGCAATATGATAGGTTCATATGGAGAGAAAAGGAAACCGCTCCACTATATACATAGTCAGGATGGGCTAGCCTACACGGTTGCTTGCTGGGGTTGCTCTCTTCACACTCTCTCGCACAAAATGACTGTGGCCACATCTCTAACATCCCGGTGGATCATGTCCGCTTGTGGAAGGGGTGGATGCTTAGTGTAGATGCGGTGGCCGTCGCCGATGGTGACAACCCACTGTCGGCACATCCCGATCAGGGGTCCCCGCCGTTCTCTCTCACAAAGCCGGTGAGGTTGCCTTCTTCCCTTGCACACTGCCACGACGTGGGCAGTTGCCACCTCCCGCCGCCCTCCTCAAGGTTGAGCTACGTCCCTCAGGTACAACTCCCTTTACAGCCGGCTTGCACCACTGCTCCAGCTGCCCACATCACTCCCTATGGATATTTCTCTACTTCTTTGCCCCACACATACCTGATACCTCTACTGGCTTCTACGTACTGTATTTGTGATGAGTTTATGTCTCATCAACTAGTCCCAGTAATCTTATTCTAATCACGCTTCTTCAATTTCTTTGCCATAGGGATGCTCATCTCGATTTTGGTGAAACTGCACAAAATGATCCGATGGTCAAAAGGTTGCAAACTTCATTTATTAGGAAGCTCGAACGTTGCCAGCAAATTGAAGCCTCGTCAGGGTTCACGGTTCAAGGGCTATGGACTACATGGATCATTTTTTTCTTTAGCTGCCTCTGTTCCAAAATAAGTGTCAACTTTAGTAGTAGTACAACTTTGTACTAAAGTTTGCACAAAGTTGAGACACTTATTTTGGAACGGAGAGAGTACATATTTGCTATGATCTGTCAATCATTGAGATGCAATAGCATGCATGTTAGTCTCCTTTGTATTTGATGAAATGTTGCAACGGGCAACCTTGGACGCAAGATATATATAACAGGAGCTGGAAGCTTCATAGCATTGTACAAATTTATCTCGCTGATAAATTATAGTACGTACTATACTAGTACTTCCTCCATTCCTAAATATAAGTCTTTGTAGAGATTTCACCATGAACCACATGCGGATGTATATAGATGCATTTTAAGTGTAGATTCATTCATTTTGTTCCGTATGTAGTTCACCTAGTGGAATCTCTACAAAGACTTATCTACTAGTAATAGCTAGCCCCCACTACTAGGAATTCTCTATCCTCTCCTTGAGCCACATCATCAAAATTGATGTAGCCGTTAGATGAAGTAAATCAGTCCATAATAGCCGTCTGATCTAAACGTTGAGAGGCTCCGCACTAAGCCACATGCAAGCATGCAGAAATACCGTGGCACATGCATGTGAGTGGGTTTTAAATCACATCAACATGTCTGCATGCAAGCATGCACCGGTAGCATGCATGTAAGTGAGCTTTTAAGTCCCATTAACATGTCAAAAAGAAAAATATAATCCCATTATGCAGTAGGAGTTGGCTGATCTTTTTTCCTTACGTGGGATGATCTAAATGATGATGGGAGTTTATTTAGTTTGGCTACCACATTTGTCATGCGGTTATAGAGTTTTTTTAGTTCTATGAAATCAATAATTTTGCGCAGAGAGATATACCGCTATTCCGCGGCAACGCGCGGGGACTCATCTAGTAATATTTAGGAACAGAGGGAGTACTATGTAAAGAGTTAGGTGTCGCACGATGATAGTGTGAGGTGGGCCATGTAATCACTGAGCCTGCGTGTTTTCACTGCTCTTGCACTCCTCCGCTGTAAGAATGGAGCAAATTGTAATCTACTACCACCTTTCGCCGAAAGCGTGGGACATCCAGCAGTCCTACCACCTCAGTAATAAAGACCAATGAGCCGTCAAATCACATAGACCCAGCAGTAAGTTGGATGGACGAAGCAACCATCACTCTTGCGCCAGTGAGAGGTCGCGTCTGCTCTGCCCGGGCATGAATGCGGCACTGATTCTTTGGAGCGGCACTGACCGTTTTGGGCGGGAAGCGCGCGCGGGCGATGGAGGGGCTTTGGGTGTGCTAGGTTGGTCAGGAGCGGCTGTGGTAGTTGTCCGCATGTCCCTACCGGACACGCCCGGAAACGAGAGGATGCATCGATTCTCGCGGCTAAAATCATACACTACACACCATCTCTTGGTAGGAGTAGGTTGATCTATCGCACTCTCTAACACATACATGCTGTTAAACACACACACGCACACGCATGCACCTTGGTCCCGTTGCACCTTCTAACGTGACTTATTACACCTAGACGGAGGGAGTAGTAAGTATACGAGATACGGTGGCACACTGACTTAAGTCG
The DNA here is from genome assembly GCA_963921465.1 of Triticum timopheevii. NCBI lineage: Eukaryota > Viridiplantae > Streptophyta > Magnoliopsida > Poales > Poaceae > Triticum > Triticum timopheevii. Next base: position 246,122,718 of record OY997266.1, read on the forward strand.
AATACAAGTGCCCAAAATTTGTGTGCATGTTATAATAAGGATTCACTTAAAATAGTACGTGAGCGAACAGAGGGATCAACTGGACAGTGTTCCCGAGCAGTAGCGAGATGTGTGAGGTAAGATACACCGCTGGTGCTTTTAATTTTTCTTATTAATTTTTTTGTTTCACCCTCTGACTGGTGGGACCCAACGTACTACGTGGAGAGAGGTAAGGTGACTTGGCTGCATTATTTCTGCACCACTGTGGATAGTCTTACCACCAAAGCCACATGACACGATTATGATTGAAATCCCAATGACTCCCACACACACAAAAAAAAACACGGCATGCTTGTCACACGAATGCAGGAATGTATAAAAGGTTATTTTCCTCTCATTGAACATAACGGGAGGGTTGTGTAGCTGGTTAGCCTGTTCTCTCATCAAACTTGAGGTCTCAGGTTCGATAACTACACATGAGCATAATTTTTGCCAGGAGGATTCTTTGACTGGTCAAAATGTTTCCTAGGGTTTGCATGCTTCACACACTCTCTCCAGTATATATATACACGCTGGAGCCTCAGCGCTTGTATTTGCTCTCTTCACACTCTCTCGCCCTCTCCCGCTGGAGCCTCAGCGCTTGTAGTTGCTCTCTTCACACTCTCTCGCCCTCTCCAGATCTAAACAAGACTGCATTGGCCTCTCTCTCCCCTCACTGCTGCTCAAAGAGCCGGTAGGATCCATCCGCCGGGAAGGGAAGGAGGCTTAACGCTGTCGCTGTCAGTGAGGGAGGGAATCCACTACCGGCGCAGCTGTTCACTTTCCACCCAGCGGCGGCGCGGGAGGGCCTCCGACCCCTTCTTCTTCACCGTCGTCCCGTCTCCCACCAAACCACGCCCCAAGAACCTTAAGGTATATTTTACTTACTCCACATGCATTGCTCTAGCTGCATGTATACCATGAATCTAGGACGTGGTTCAAAGAGGAAAGGAGTGGGGGAAAGTAGTGGGAAAAGTTGTATATAGCATGAATCTAGGACGTGGTTCAAAGAGGAAATGAAGGGGGAAAGTTGTATAGCATAAATCTAGGACATGGTTCAAAGAGGAAAGGAATGGGGGAAAGTAGTGGGGAAAGTTGTATCGCATAAATCTAGGACGTGGTTCAAAGAGGAAAGGAATGGGGGAAAGTAGTGGGGAAAGTTGTATCGCATAAATCTAGGACGTGGTTCAAAGAGGAAAGGAAGGGGCGAAAGTACTAGTTCAAAAAGCAAAGGAAGGGACAAGGCTGTAGAGTTTGAGCAGGACTAGATTTACTGCGCTCACAGAGGGAAAGGTGTCTAAAGATAACAAAACTGGGACCAACACAAATATGCTCCTTGGTTTTTTGTTCTTTGTTGCAACAGACTGTGCATGACCATAGTACATCAGTAGATGCACATGGTGCTTGTGCGTCCACTGTCCCGTGCAAATCATTAGTTGTTGTTATTCTAAGGCCCTGTTTGGTTAAAAACTCCCTAGTCCCTATCTGCTTGGTTCCAGGGACTAAACATGGACTAGAGGTTATTAAATGACATGCTAAAAGATCATGTTACCCCTAGTAATGAACTAATAGAAACAAGATGCGATGCGTGGCAGGGGCTGTTGGGGAACGTAGTAATTTCAAAATTTTCCTACGCACACGCAAGATCATGGTGATGCATAGCAACGAGAGGGGAGAGTGTTGTCCACGTACCCTCGTAGACCGAAAGCGGAAGCGTTAGAACAATGCGGTTGATGTAGTCGTACGTCTTCACGGCCCGACCGATCAAGCATCGAAACTACGGCACCTCTGAGTTCTAGCACACGTTCAGCTCGATGACGATCCCCGGACTCCGATCCAGTAGAATGTCGGGGAAGAGTTCTGTCAGCACGACGGCGTGGTGACGATCTTGATGTTCTACCGTAGCAGGGATTCGCCTAAGCACCGCTACAATATTATCGAGGACTATGGTGGAGGGGGGCACCGCACACGGCTAAGAGATCAAGAGATCAATTGTTGTCCCTATGGGGTGCCCCCCTGCCCCCGTATATAAAGGAGCAAGGGGGAAGGTGGCCGGCCAAGGAGGAGGGCGCGCCAAGGGGGGAGTCCTACTCCCACCGGGAGTAGGACTCCTCCTTTCCTTGTTGGAGTAGGAGAGAAGGAAAGAGGGGGAGAGGGACAAGGAAAAGGGGGCTGCACCCCTTGTCTAATTCGGACCAGAGGGGGGACGCAGGCCTCCTTCCTTTTGGCCTCTCTACTCTATTTCCGTATGGCCCAATAAGGCCCATATACTCCCCGGCGAATTCCCGTAACTCTCCGGTACTCCGATAAATACCCGAATCACTCGGAACCTTTCCGAAGTCCGAATATAGTTGTCCAATATATCGATCTTTACGTCTTGACCATTTCAAGACTCCTCGTCATGTCCCCGATCTCATCCGGGACTCTGAACTCCTTCGGTACATCAAAACTCATAAACTCATAATATAACTGTCATCGAAACCTTAAGCGTGCGGACCCTACGGGTTCGAGAACTATGTAGACATGACCGAGACACATTTCCGGTCAATAACCAATAGCGGAACCTGGATGCTCATATTGGCTCCTACATATTCTACGAAGATCTTTATCGGTCAAGCCGCATAACAACATACGTTGTTCCTTTTGTCATCGGTATGTTACTTGCCCGAGATTCGATCGTCGGTATCTCAATACCTAGTTCAATCTCGTTACCGGCAAGTCTCTTTACTCGTTACGTAATGCATCATCTCGCAACTAACTCATTAGTCACATTGCTTGCAAGGCTTATAGTGATGTGCATTACCGAGAGGGCCCAGAGATACCTCTCCGACAATCGGAGTGAAAAATCCTAATTTCGAAATACGCCAACCCAACATGTACCTTCGGAGACACCTGTAGAGCTCCTTTATAATCACCCAGTTACGTTGTGACGTTTGGTAGCACAGAAAGTGTTCCTCCGGTAAACGGGAGTTGCATAATCTCATAGTTGTAGGAACATGTATAAGTCATGAAGAAAGCAATAGCAACATACTAAACGATCAAGTGCTAAGCTAACAGAATGGGTCAAGTCAATCACAACATTCTCCTAATGATGTGATCCTGTTAATCAAATAACAACTCATGTCTATGGTTAGGAAACTTAACCATCTTTGATTAACGAGCTAGTCAAGTAGAGGCATACTAGTGACACTGTCTTTGTCTATATATTCACACATGTATTATGTTTCCGGTTAATACAATTCTAGCATGAATAATAAACATTTATCGTGAAATAAGGAAATAAATAATATTTTTATTATTGCCTCTAGGGCATATTTCCTTCATTCTCCCACTTGCACTAGAGTCAATAATCTAGTTCACATCGCCATGTGATCTAACACCAATATTGATATATGTATATGATTAACACCCATAGTTCACATCGTCATGTGACCAATACCCAAAGAGTTTACTAGAGTCAATAATCTAGTTCACATTGCTATGTGATTAACACCCAAAGAGTACTAAGGTGTGATCATGTTTTACTCGTGAGAGAAGCTTGGTCAACGGGTCTGTCACATTCAGAGCCGTATGTATTTTGCAAATATTCTATGTCTACAATGCTCTGCACAGAGCTACTCTAGCTAATTGCTCCCACTTTCAATATGTATCCAGATTGAGACTTAGAGTCATCTGGATCGGTGTGAAAGCTTGCACCAATGTAACTCTTTACGACGGGCTCTTTTATCACCTCCATAATCGAGAAATATTTCCTTAGTCCTCACTAAGGATATTCTTGACCAATGTCCAGTGATCTACTCCTAGATCACTATTGTACTCCCTTGCCAAATTCAGAGGAAGGTATACAATAGGTCTGGTACATATGAATAGGGCATAGGGAATGACTTTCATTCTCTTTTCTATTTTCTGCCATGGTCGGGATTTGAGTCTTACTCAATTTCACACCTTTGCAACACAGGCAAGAACTCTTTCTTTGACTGTTCCATTTTGAACTATTTCCAAATCTTGACAAGGTATGTACTTATTGAAAAACTTATCAAGCGTCTTGATCTATCTCAATAGATCTTAATGCTCAATATGTAAGTAGCTTTAATGAGGTCTTTATTTTAAAGAACTCCTTTCAAATACTCCTTTATGCTTTCCAGAAAAATTCTACATCATTTCTGATCAACAATATGTTACTCACATATATTTATAAGAAAGGCGGTAGTGCTCCCACTCACTTTATTGTAAATATAGGCTTCACCGCAAGTCTGTATAAAACTATATGCTTTGATCAACTTATCAAAGCGTATATTCCAACTCTGAGATGCTTGCACCAGTCCATAGATGGATTGTTGGAGCTTGCACATTTTGTTAGCACCTTTAGGATTGACAAAACCTTCTGGTTGCATCATATACAACTCTTCTTTAAGAAAACCATTAATGAATGCAGTTTTGACATCCATTTGCCAGATTTCATAAAATGTGGCAATTGCTAACATGATTCGGACAGACTTAAGCATCGCTACAGTTGAGAAAATCTCATTGTAGTCAACACCTTGAACTTGTCGAAAACCTTTTTGCGACAAGTCGAGCTTTGTAGATAGTAACACTACTATCAGCATATGTCTTCCTCTTGAAGATCCATTTATACAATATGGCTTGCCGATCATCGGTCAACTCCACCAAAGTCCACACTTTGTTCTCATACATGGATCACATCTCAGATTTCATGGCCTCAAGCCATTTCTCGGAACCTGGGCTCATCATCGCTTCCTCATAGTTCGTAGGTTCATCATGGTCTAGTAACATGACTTCCAGAATAGGATTACCGTACCACTCTGGTGCGGACTGTACTTTGGAAGACCTACGAGGTTTTGTAGTAACTTGATCTGAAGTTTCAGGATCATCATCATTAGCTTCCTCACTAATTGGTGCAGGAATCACTGGAACCGATTTCTATGATGAACTACTTTCCAATTCGGGAGAAGGTACAAATTACCTTATCAAGCTCTACTTTCCTCCCACTCACTTCTTTCGAGAGAAACTCCTTCTCTAGAAAGGATCCATTCTTAGCAACGAATGTTTTGCCTTCGGATCTATGATAGAAGGTGTACCCAATAGTTTCCTTTGGGTATTCTATGAAGACGCACTTCTCCGATTTGGGTTCGAGCTTATCAGGTTGAAACCCTTTTTCATATAAGCATCACAACTCCAAACTTTAAGAAACAACAGCTTAGGTTTACTGCTAAACCATAGTTCATACAGTGTCGTCTCAACGAATTTAGATGGTGCCCTATTAAACGTGAATGCAGCTGTCTCTAATGCATAACCCCAGAACAATAGTGGTAAACCGATAAGAGACATCATAGATCGCACCATATCTAGTAAAGTACGATTACGATGTTCGGACACACCACTACATTGTGGTGTTCCAAGTGGCGTGAGTTGCGAAACTATTTCACATTGTTTCAAATGAAGACCAAACTCGTAACTCAAATATTCGTCTCCACGATCAGATCGTAGAAACTTTATTTTTCTTGTTACGATGATTTTCCACTTCGCTCTGAAATTCTTTGAACTTTTCAAATGTTTCAGACTTATGTTTCATCAAGCAGATATACCCATATCTGCTCAAATCATCTATGAAGGTCAGAAAATAACGATACACGCAGCGAGCTTTAACACTCATAGGATCGCATACATCGGTATGTATTATTTCCAATAAGTCAGTAGCTCCTTCCATTGTTCCAGAGAATGGAGTTTTAGTCATCTTGCCCAAAAGGTACGGTTCGCAAGCATCAAATGATTCATAACCAAGTGATTTCAAAAATCCATCTTTATGGAGTTTCTTCATGCGCTTTACATCGATATGACCCAAACGGTAGTGCCACAAACAAGTTGCACTATCATTATTAACTTTGCATCTTTTGGCATCAATATTATGAATATGTGTATCACTACGATCGAGATCCAACAAACTATTTTCATTGGGTGTATGACCATTTGAAGGTTTTATTCATGTAAACAGAACAACAATTATTCTTTGACTTTAAATGAATAACTGTATTGCAATAAACATGATCAAATCATATTCATGCTCAATGCAAATGCCAAATAACATTTATTTAGGTTTAACACTAATCCCGAAAGTATAGGGAGTGTGCGATGATGATCATATCAATCTTGGAACTACTTCCAACACTCATCGTCACTTCCCCTTCAACTAGTCTCTGTTTATTCTGTAACTCCTGTTTCGAGTTACTAATCTTAGCAACCGAACAAGTATCAAATACTCAGGGGCTACTATAAACACTAGTAAGGCACACATCAATAACCTGTATATCAAATATACCCTTGTTCACTTTGCCATCCTTCTTATCCACCAAATATTCAGGGCATTTCGGCTTCTAGTGACCATTTTCTTTGCAGTGTAAGCACTCAGTTTCAGGCTTTGGTCCAGCTTTGGGCTTCTTCACGGGAGTGACAACTTGTTTGCCATTCTACTTGAAGTTTCCCTTTCTTTCCCTTTGCCCTTTCCTTGAAACTAGTGGTCTTGTTAATCATCAACACTTGATGCTCTTTCTTGATTTCTACCTTCGTCGATTTCAACATCACGAAGAGCTCGGGAATCGTTTTCGTCATCCCTTGCATACTATATTTCATCACGAAGTTCTAGTAACTTAGTGATGGTGACTAGAGAATTCTGTCAATCACTATCTTATCTGGAAGATTAACTCCCACTTGATTTAAGCGATTGAAGTACCCAGACAATATGAGCACATGCTCACTAGTTGAGCGATTCTCCTCCATCTTTTAGCTATAGAACTTGTTGGAGACTTCATATCTCTCAACTCGAGTATTTGCTTGAAATATTAACTTCAACTCCTGGAACATCTCATATGTCCATGACGTTACAAATGTCTTTGAAGTCCCGATTCTAAGCCATTAAGCATGGCGCACTAAACTATCAAGTAGTCATCATTTTGAGCTAGCCAAACGTTCATAACGTATGCATCTGCTCCTGCAATAGGTCTGTCACCTAACGGTGCATCAAGGACATAATTCTTCTGTGCAGCAATGAGGATAAACCTCAGATCACAGATCTAATCCGCATCATTGCTACTAATATCTTTCAACATAGTTTTTCTCTAGGAACATATCAAAAATAAACATAGGGAAGCAACAACGCGAGCTATTGATCTACAACATAATTTGCAAAATACTACCAGGACTAAGTTCATGATAAATTCAAGTTCAATTAATCATATTACTTAAGAACTCCCACTTAGACAGACATCTCTCTAGTCATCTAAGTGATCACGTGATCCAAATCAACTAAACCATGTCCGATTGTCACGTGAGATGGAGTAGTTTCAATGGTGAACATCAGTATGTTGATAATATCTACTATATGATTCACGTTCGACCTTTCGGTCTCCGTGTTTCGAGGCCATATCTGTATATGCTAGGCTCGTCAAGTTTAACCTGAGTATTCCGCGTATGCAACTATTTTGCACCCGTTGTATTTGAACATACAGCCTATCACACCCGATCATCACGTGGTGTCTCAACACGAAGAACTTTCGCAACGGTGCATACTCAGGGAGAACACTTCTTGATAATTAGTGAGAGATCATCTTAAAATGCTACCGTCAATCAAAGCAAGATAAGATGCATAAAGGATAAACATCACATGCAATCAATATAAGTGATATGATATGGCCATCATCATCTTGTGCTTGTGATCTCCATCTCCGAAGCACCGTCGTGATCACCATCATCACCGGCGCGACACCTTGATCTCCATCGTAGCATCGTTGTCGTTACGCCATCTATTGCTTCTACGACTATCGCTACCGCTTAGTGATAAAGTAAAGCAATTACAGGGCGTTTGCATTTCATACAATAAAGCGACAACCATCTGGCTCCTGCCAGTTGCCGATAACTTGGTTACAAAACATGATCATCTCGTACAATAAAATATAGCATCACGTCTTGACCATATCACATCACAACATGCCCTGCAAAAACAAGTTAGACGTCCTCTACTTTGTTGTTGCAAATTTTACGTGGCTGCTATGGGCTGAGCAAGAACCGTTCTTACCTACGCATCAAAACCACAATGATAGTTCGTCAAGTTAGTGATGTTTTAACCTTCGCAAGGACCGGGCGTAGCCACACTCGGTTCAACTAAAGTTGGAGAAACAGACACCCGCCAGCCACCTGTGTGCAAAGCACGTCGGTAGAACCAGTCTTGCGTAAGCGTACGCGTAATGTCGGTCCGGGCCGCTTCATCCAAGAATACCGCTGAACCAAAGTATGACATGCTGGTAAGCAGTATGACTTGTATCGCCCACAACTCACTTGTGTTCTACTCGTGCATATAACATCTATGCATAAAACCAGGCTCGGATGCCACTGTTGGGGAACATAGTAATTTCAAAATTTTCCTATGCACACGCAAGATCATGGTGATGCATAGCAACGGGAGGGGAGAGTGTTGTCCACGTACCCTCGTATACCGAAAGCGGAAGCGTTAGAACAACGCGGTTGATGTAGTCGTACGTCTTCACGGCCCGACCGATCAAGCACCGAAACTACGTCACCTCCGAGTTCTAGCACACGTTCAGCTCGATGACGATCCCCTGACTCCGATCAAGCAGAATGTCGAGGGAGAGTTCTGTCAGCATGACGGCATGGCGATGATCTTGATGTTCTACCGTCGCAGAGTTTCACCTAAGCACCGCTAAAATATTATCGAGGACTATGATGGAGGGGGGCACCGCACACGGCTAAGAGATCAAGAGATCAATTGTTGTCCCTATGGGGTGCCCCCCTGCCCCCGTATATAAAGGAGCAAGGGGGGAGGTGGCCGGCCAAGGAGGAGGGCGCGCCAAGGGGGGAGTCCTACTCCCACCGGGAGTAGGACTCCTCCTTTCCTTGTTGGAGTAGGAGAGAAGGAAAGAGGGGGAGAGGGAGAAGGAAAAGGGGGCTGCACCCCTTGTCCAATTCGGACCAGAGGGGGGGCGCAGGCCTCCTTCCTTTTGGCCTCTCTCCTCTATTCCCGTATGGCCCAATAAGGCCCATATACTCCCCAGCGAATTCCCGTAACTCTCCGGTACTCCGATAAATACCCGAATCACTCGGAACCTTTCCGAAGTCCGAATATAGTCGTCCAATATATTGATCTTTATGTCTCGATCATTTCGAGACTCCTCGTCATGTCCCCGATGTCATCCGGGACTCCAAACTCCATCGATACATCAAAACTCATAAACTCATAATATAACTGTCATCGAAACCTTAAGCGTGCGGACCCTATGGGTTCGAGAACTATGTAGACATGACCGAGACACGTTTCCAGTCAATAACCAATAGCAGAACATGGATGCTCATGTTGGCTCCTACATATTCTACGGAGATCTTTATCGGTCAAACCGCATAACAACATATGTTGTTCCTTTTGTCATCGGTATGTTACTTGCCCGAGATTTGATCGTCGGTATCTCAATACCTATTTCAATCTCGTTTCCGGCAAGTCTCTTTACTCGTTACGTAATGCATCATCCCGCAACTAACTCATTAGTCACATTGCTTACAAGGCTTATAGTGATATGCATTACCGAGAGGGCCCGGATATACCTCTCCGACAATCGAAGTGACAAATCCTAATCTCGAAATACGCCAACCCAGCATGTACCTTCGGAGACACCTGTAGAGCTCCTTTATAATCACCCAGTTACGTTGTGACGTTTGGTAGCACACAAAGTGTTCCTCCGGTAAACGGGAGTTGCATAATCTCATAGTTGTAGGAACATGTATAAGTCATGAAGAAAGCAATAGCAACATGCTAAACGATCAAGTGCTAAGCTAATAGAATGGGTCAAGTCAATCACATCATTCTCCTAATAATGTGATCCCGTTAATCAAAGGACAACTCATGTCTATGGTTAGGAAACTTAACCATCTTTGATTAACGAGCTAGTCAAGTAGAGGCATACTAGCGACACTATGTTTGTCTATATATTCACACATGTATTATGTTTCCGGTTAATACAATTCTAGCATGAATAATAAACATTTATCATGAAATAAGGAAATAAATAATAACTTTATTATTGCCTCTAGGGCATATTTCCTTCAGGGGCAACTGTTGGAAAAAGTCCAAAAAGACGCCCTCGGGGTCTTCTTTCTTTAGTCCCAAATGCCCACTTTTAGTCCCTAAAAGTCCCTCCTGTTTGGTTTAGATGTGACTGACATGGAGTTTTTTTAGTCCCTACACCAAAATGTCCTTGTAAACAAACACCCTCTAATAATGCCGCTGGAAAATTGATGCAATGCCACGGTTAAAAGCAAATTAGATGTTTAACGAATTTTATTATTAATATAATCTCTATGTTAATATTAATCAATGCCACCGTTTGAGAAATGCTACTGTCTTGCTTTCTTTCCAATTTAGGTACGGTAGATGCTTCTTTTTGTTGGCTTCTGTGTCATCCACCGTAATTGACCACTAATTGTTTCCTTTGCACCTCTGTGTAAACAGGGTTATCTACTTCACCTCGTTGCCATTGTGACCTTTTGTTGCACTGCACAAAACACTTTTGTTTTAAGAGTGTTTTGTGCAGTTCAACCAAAAATGTCACACCGACAACGTTGCTTGATTGCTTGATCTTAGTGAAGCTGCACAAGAGGAGATCTTACTTCCTATCTGTTAAGGCGAATTTGGTTCAGATCTTCTTGTGAGTTGTTTGAATTCCGCATCATGAGAGGTCAGTACTAGCCTTCTTTCACATGATTCTGCAGTGTGCTTTCATATGTTGTGCTACTTGTACGATAATGTTGCTTGATTTTAGTGAACTGCACAAATGGAGACAAGACTTCCAATCTGTATGTGCACCGTAATATCCCATTGAGGTAAGATAAGGATATTTCACAACTGCTGGCCTGTATTTTGCCACTTTCACCAGAAAATTAAGTTTAGTACTATACTTGTGCTCCCTAATTGACATGCCAAATCTTACATTGAAGGCGAAGCTTGTCTGTTATTGAACCAAGTGGTGAAGGGGAAGAACAAGCGGAAGAAAAACAAAAATCAACTCCCGGTGTTGTAATGAAGCACTGGAACTGTGATGACACAAGTAATGATATAGTTTTGCATCTTAATTTATTGCTATGGCTGGAACGAGCAACTGTTCTGCCACTGATTTGATGCCATACGTAATTATCTCTACTTGTGCAAACAGGGATCTTCTTTGAAGATACCATATATTTTAGTGGAACTGCACAAGAAGATGTTGGAAACATTAAACTAATCGAGGAGTATATAGTAAGCATGGCCACTCCCGTAGATAGCAACAGGTGGTTCCGAAGAAGTGCTTCATCTGTATGCTCTACACAATCAGCCTCCTGTCAAAGGTTGGTACTCGCCCACTGATTTCATCCATATGATTGAGCTTTGTCATCTCTATTGGTGTTGTGCTACTGTTTAGATACTGTCATGAAAAGTGGTATTGTCCTTGAGAAGTGCTTCATTTGTGCTGTTTTAAATATTTCCTTTCCTTTTTTTGAGCAAACAGGGATGCTAGCATTTAGTAGTCCTCTTGTCTTTGCACAACAGGATCATCTTCCTCTGAAGAAGAATATGGAGTACGTGAAGTGACTAGTTCCGATTATGCCAGGATGAAGAAGCCATGTCTATCTTCTCATCAGAAGGAGCAGTTGAAGGATGGTTACATTACTCCCCACAAGACCAAACTAACTTCAGCTCAGAAGAACTGACAAATCTCCATTTTTTTGTTGTGATGCGCGAGTACAATGTTGTTCTAGGATTATTTCTAGTGAGTTCCATTTTTCTAAGAGTGTGCTTTACATGGACCATGTATGTGCCTGTTGAAACTGTCAATTCATAGTACAATTTATTTATACTAATCACTTTTTTCTATTTGTGCAAACAGGGGTGCTCAGCTTGATTTCAATAGGAACTGCACAAAATATTCATGAATACATCGAATCATTCATTTCCACCACAAGAAAGGAGGTGCCCATAAGTTCAAGGTGTTGCAACATATAAGGGCGAAATTATACAAGCTACGCGCGAATTTGGTTGATTTTGGTGGAACTGCACAAAAAGAACAGGTGGTTTTTTTAGCACGAGGTGCCATGTCAATGTCCGAACTGATGGCAAACCCTGCCCATTCCATAATCGTAGGCATTTGATATTTTGGAATGGGACAACCTTGTCAAATTTTGCTCGTTAATTTTAGCAAGATATGCGTTTGATATTTTCGAATGGGACGCCCTTTGCTGTCAGCAGCGTCGATCAATTTTTTCTTTATTCTTTAGTTGTGAAGTAAATATTGCCTCTGACATGCGAGTCGCTGGGATGCATAATCATCGATTGTTTTGAATGTTCTCTATGAATTGTCAGGCCTGTGTGTTTGATTGCAATGTACAGAAACGCTAAAAAGCTGCTCAAATTCTTTGTACTCCTTTTGTTCCTTTTTACTTCGCACATTGTGAAAGTGCATACTTTTTTGTATAAGATTGGTCAAAGTAGAGATACTTTGACTGCAGACAAAACTTGTATGCATACTAGAAAGGACCGGAGGGAGTACATGTGAAACTGCTGCAAACGAGGTGATCACCCTGGGAATAATGCTAGTACGTATTGTTTTGCATGTTCATCCGATGCCAGTGATACAGGAATTCGAACTAATCAAAATAAATTCATTCATACACGGTCGGATTTCATATAAACATGCCGGATTTCATTACATTTCATACATTTTTCAACTAAAAAGGGGTGCGCTGGAGGTATAATTAATTAACCAAAGCTACCCACCTGTGTCCCGTTGAGCCGAACAGAAGCTTCAGTGACTTAACTGCAGGTGCAGTTGTGTAACTGACATGTGGCCTGTTGGGCCCATGTGTCAGTCAGCCAACTGCACCAGCAGTTAAGTAGAAGCAGCATTCTTCTCCAACGCAGCTCTCCGACTCCACGTCGCCGCCAAGAAGCTAACCGGCTGTCAATGGCCAACCCGCCTAGCTTGGCTTCAACCGGAGGGTAGCAGCGGTGGCCTTACTTGGACCCGAGCGGCGGCGACCTACCGTGTTCTACTCTTCCTCGTTTTCTGTGTGGCGGACCTCGTTGGCAGCGGGGCGGGGCCTCGGCGAAGCCGGCGATGTCCTCTGTCTCGTTGCCGGCGGGCGGCGCCTCAGCGAAGCGGTGGAAATACTCCCCCATGTTGCCGGCAGGATGGGGCCTCGACTGAGCCGACGATGTCCTTTGCCTCGTTGTTGGCGGGGAGGGACCTCAGCGGAGCCAGTGGTGTCCTCTGCCTCGTTGTTGGCGCCACGGGGCCTCGGCGGAGCCGGCGGTGTCCTCTGCCTCGTTGTTGGCACCGCGGGGCCTCGTCGATGCCAGCGGAGCGGGGACTCGTCGGAGCCGGCACTGTCCTCTGCCTCGTCCTCGGTCTCGCCAAACAACGCCTCGCCCGCTTCATCGCCCTCTTTGCTAGCCTCTTTGTAGGCGGCCGCAGCCTCCGCCACCCGCATGCGGTACCGCCAGCGCTCGAGGCGGCCCTTGCGGGCGGAGCGGTACAAGTCGAGCAGCACCTCCCGCTCCACCCGCTCCGCGGCGATCTGCTCCTCCGCCTGCAGGTGCTCCTGGAGGAGATAGTGGTTGTAGGCGGCGTCGGCCTGCGCCACCCGGAACTGCTCCTCATGCATCTGACTCACCCTGTCCATATGTTGGGCACGGGCCTCGCTGATGGTCATGGTGCAATGCACCAGCGAGGATGGCGCGGAGGAGGGGGTTGGCGCCGGATCGTCGACTACCATGTTCTCCATTGGGACGTCGTCATCCTCCGGCTGCCTGCCGGCCAGCCGATTGGCAGCAATGGCTGCCATCTCCTTGTGGTCCGTCGTCCGCCCGTCCTGAAGAGCGCTGGAGTGTGATGAAGCCATGGTGGGCAGTACTAGTGTGGACAGGAGAAAGGGAACAGATGCGGATGACTGCGGCTATGGCCAGCGCAGCAGTTTATATAGCAACGGTGGGCGGGCGGAGGGACGGACGTGTGGCGCCGGAGTAGCCGCCTCGGTAACTGCGTATCATTAATGTGTGCGGCAGATGGACGGATGGACGGCACTTGTGTCGTTTGAAGGCGGAGCAATCACCTGCACCGGGAAGCGGGGCGGCCGACGCTGACTATTTCGGGCGAAAAGCGCGCGGGCAAGGAGATGACTTTACTTGGAGAGGATGACAAGGGGGACCCAACAGGTCCATAGCCTCACGTACGCAAGTGCCTCCTTATTATATATATATATATATATATATATATATATATATAATTTATTTGCTTCCTCCTGGTTTCCTGACATCACGGTCCCACACCATTGTCAACCTATATACTCCCTCCTTTCCGGTTTATAGGGCTTATCAAAATTTTAGTTTTTCCATTTTATAAGGCTCAATTTGGTTGTTTTCCATCACATGTTCAGATTCCAAGGTGCATTAAATCATTGCATGCAAGTATTAAGAGAAAATTGACCAATGCATGTACTTTATGCATGCATGCATTGCAATTAATGCATTGATAAACAATTTTTTGAGGATAACAAGAGCATTAATTAGGTGCTTTTGCAAAACTACAAAAAGTATTCCACCACTCGCCATCTACCTTGATTGGTGAGATTTTTGATTTGAGCATTATAAACCAGAAAGGAAGGAGTAGTCAATAAACGAGAGAATTGCACAAGAAGCGGCCGAGAGCTGGGACCAAGCAGTTCGAGCAGTATTTGTATTTTTGAGGTGTGAGCACTGCAGAGTTTTTCGATGTTTAGCCCAGATATTAATTTTTCTCCTCTGAACAAAAACTAAAACATCGTTGCAGGTATTAACTGGGCGGGCTGTGGCCCATCTAGCCCAGGCCAGATATCCAGTCCAGATATTAATTTTTTTCAAGCTGAAAATGGCTAGCCCAGCTATACTTTTTTTAGGAATACCCAGGCAAGGTCAAGTTGTTATTCTCCGCCCCACTAGGCTGCAAATCTTTACTAGGAGGGATGCATTAGGCTTAACAAGAAAATGGGCTTTAAGAAATAATAAATGGGATGTAATTATAAAAACTGGGTAGTAACTATAAAAAATGCACCAAACAGTGATTACTTTATAAAATATTATTTTTGGATATTGAAAATTTTAATTTCATTAATTGTTGCGAGCGCAATGTTTTGTTGGATTTTTACGTAATATAAATTTATATTGAAATTGTATTTAATCTGACTGGAAATTTCAGGATAAAAATATTCGGATCCCTTCAAAATGTGGGAAATTTTATTGAATTCTGTTTTGAACGGTTGGTTGAAATGAGATGTACTTTTAACAAACTGTAAATGGGCTATAGTAAATTCCATTAGAATTCAAAAATGGGCTACACAATGTTACAAATCTCAAATGGACTATAAGTTCTCTACCACACACTTCTGGCCTTACTAAGTTGACGCGTCCCTTAAAAAACAGAGTTAACACGTATGCAAGGCTTTGTCAACTTATAGTCAACACACGGTTCTAGCAGCTGTGGTCGTTGGATGCCCATCCAACGGATGCCGTGCTTCTTCTTCAATCTCGGATATTCTAGCTTCACCCACCCAAAAAATGATTCCTCCCCCTGACATCTGGGGCGCATCGTTTCGGAAGCTGACCTGTGGGCCTACTAAGTTGACATACTAAGGGCTTTGTCAACTTAGTCAATATAAACGATTCTAGCTGCAGTGACCGTACGATGTCCATCCAACGGCCGTCGTGCTTCTTCAACCTCTGGTCTTCTTGCTCCAGCCGCCCAAAGCAGCGCCGGTCGTGCCGCCTGCTCCTGCCTCCCGTGGCCGGCTGTGCTGCCGCGGAGGCCTCACCGCCCCCTACTACTCCCACCGCTGGTCAGGCCATCCCTCCACTCACCCACACCCCCTGTTATTCTGCGGCGACGGCAGCGCAGCTGAACCAGTGAACCCTCGTACTCCTCTCCGCATGTGTATCCACTGTCGCGTCTTCCCCGGCTCTGCGTCGTCCCCTTCCTAGGCCTCGCCTTCGTCCACCGCCGTGGTGCTCTCGGCGCGGCGTGGTTAACGTGGTCAAGGAACGACTTCCATCGGACGTGGACTGTACGTGGAGAGGCTGATAGCTGGGTCCATGACAGCCGCAAGGAAGTGCCTCCTTATTACGCGCAAAATAATTATTCCTCCACCTGACAGCGGGGACCCACCGGACGGGCCACCGTATTTCATGAAAAAAATGATTCGCCCCCTGACTGTTGGGACCCATGAGCTACATCTTCGCACGCAAGGAAGTGCGTCCGGAAAAAAATGATTCGCCCCCCTGACTGCTGGGACCCACCAGCTACATCTTCGCACACAAAGAAGTGCGTTCGAAAAAAAACAATTCGCCCCCCGACTGCTAGGACCCACCAGCTACACCTTTGCACGCAAGGAAGTGCATCCGGGCAAAAAAAAAGATTCGCCCCCCTGACTACTAGGACCCAGCAGCTACACCTTTGCACGCAAGGAAGTGCGTCAGGGCAAAAAAACCAAAACGATTCACCCCCCTGATTGCTGGGACCCACCAGCTACATCTTCGCAGGCAAGGAAGTGCCTGACAGTCGGGACCCACCTGGTCCAAGCGTACATAGCGTTGTCATCCTGGTTGCGAACGTGTACGTACATACTGGTCGATGTAGAGGCGCGCACGTGTCGTAGTAGAGGCGCGCACGTGTCGTAATAGAGGCGCGCACGTAGCATGTACACGTACGTACAACGGTCAGGGTGCAAGAAAGAAAATACGGCCACATACGTACATACGGGCAGGGTCTCGAACGCCTACTCGCGCATACGTACGGCGAGGGCTCGTGTACATGGCTGGGTCGGAGCGGAGAAACAGCGTCGTCTCGTGTTCATGGGGAGGCAACGGAATGCGTCGTGTTCATGGGGAGGCAACGGAATGCGTTGTGTTCATCGGGAGGCAACGGAACGCGTGGGAGCCAACCGGCTTGGACGAAACAGGCGATGGAAATGAGGCCTGGCGTACCGCAGAACGGAGGAAACGGCCTTGTGTTCGACCGGCCACGTTCGAAACGGGGTCCTGTTGATCGGAAGGGATGTGGCGTACTGCAAAACGGAGGAAACAGACCTCCTACGGTCGAAATGGGAGTCCTGTTGATCGGGAGGGGTGTGGCGTATCGCAAAATGGACGAAACGGACCTCCTACGGTCGAAACGGGGGTCCTGTTGATCGGGAGGGGTGTGGTGTACCGCAAAATGGATGAAACGGACCTCCTATGGTCGAAACAGGGGTCCTGTTCATCGGGAGGGGTGTGGCGTACCGCAAAACGGGACTCCACGGGATCCTGTTCATCTCCACCGTCAACCTCCTCCAGCCTCCACTGGCTACCGTCGACCTCCTCCAGCCTCCACGGGCTCCTGTTCATCCAGCCTCCACGGGCTCCTGTTCATCCAGCCTCCACCGCGCACTACTCCACCGGCTCTTGTTCAACCACCCCTCCACTGTCCACTGTTCATCCAGCCCTCCACACCACGGGGTCCGGTTCAACCACCCCTCCACGGGCACCCCTCCACCGTCTACTGTTCATCCAGCCCTCCACACCACGGGGTCCTGTTCATCCAGAGGCAACGCCACCGCTCACTGTTCATCCAACCCCCCCCACCCCCCCCCCCCCCCGCAACGCTCACTGTTCATCCAATCGATCGGCTTCAGTTAGCAGCAGTAGCGAAGGAATCGCTCGATCGGGTTCAGTTAACAGCCGTCGATCGATCGCTCGGGTTCAGTAACGCGTAGCCTGCAGTGCAATCTCTCGGGTTCAGTTAGAGCCCAACGCCTCGCTCTGGTTCAGTTAGAGCCAACGCCTCGCACACACACGCGTACGTGTACGAGAGAAACGTGCATCGCTCGGCCCCCGACCTCCTACCGTAACCGGGAACTCCCCGAATTTTTCCTCCCCCTCGCTTCTACCACGGTTTTTTCCGTCATGGACGGCCCAAAGAATGTCATGCAGCTGCGTCTCCGGACCGCCCAAGACGAAAAGCCCATTTTCTGTCATGATTTTTTGTCATAGAAGTAGGAGCCCACCACATCTATGATGATACCGGGTTCTGTCACAATTATCGTCATAGAAGTGTCATATGTATGACAGAAAAAAATTCCGTTCAGCCCAAAATGTCACGGATGTGTCTTTTTTTGTAGTGATACCTTTGTTCACCTTGCCATCCTTATTATCCGCCAAATACTTGGGGCAGTTCCGCTTCCAGTGGCCAGTCCCTTTGTAGTAGAAGCACTCTGTCTCAAGCTTAGGTCCAGACTTGGGTTTCTTCTCCTGAGCAGCGACTTGTTTTGCCGTTCTTCTTGAAGTTCCCCTTCTTCTTCCCTTTACCCTTTTTCTTGAAACTGGTGGTCTTGTTGACCATCAACACTTGATGCTCCTTCCTGATTTCTATCTCCGCAGCCTTTAGCATCGCGAAGAGCTCGGCAATTGTCTTTTCCATCCCTTGCATATTATATTTCATCACGAAGCTCTTGTAGCTTGGTGGCAGTGATTGAAGAATTCTGTCAATGACACTATCATCCGGAAGATTAACTCCCAGTTGAATCAAGTGATTATTATACCCCAGACATTTTGAGTATATGTTCACTGACAGAACTATTCTCCTCCATCTTGCAGCTATAGAACTTATTGGAGACTTCATATCTCTCAATCCGGGCATTTGCTTGAAATACTAACTTCAACTCTTGAAACATCTCATATGCTCCATGACGTTCAAAACGTCGTTGAAGTCCCGGTTCTAAGCCGTAAAGCATGGCACACTGAACTATCGAGTAGTCATCAGCTTTGCTCTGCCAGACGTTCACAACGTCCGGCGTTGCTCCTGCAGCGGGTCTTGCACCTAGCGGTGCTTCCAGGACGTAAATCTTCTTGCAGCAATGAGGATAATCCTCAAGTTACGGACCCAGTCCGTGTAATTGCTACCATCATCTTTCAACTTAGCTTTCTCAAGGAACGCATTAAAATTCAACGGAACAATAGCGCGGGCCATCTATGTACAACAACATAGACAAGTAAAATACTATAAGGTACTAAGTTCATGATAAATTAAAGTTCAATTAATCATATTACTTAAGAACTCCCACTTAGACAGACATCCCTCTAATCATCTAAGTGATCACGTGATCCAAATCAGCTAAACCATGTCCGATCATCACGTGAAATGGAGTAGTTTTCAATGGTGAACATCACTATGTTGATCATATCTACTATATGATTCACGTTCGACCTTTCGGTCTCAGTGTTCCGAGGCCATATCTGCATATGCTAGGCTCATCAAGTTTAACCCGAGTATTTCTGCGTGTGCAAAACTTAACACTAGGAACGTAGAGCTTATCACACCCGATCATCACATGGTGTCTCGGCACGACGAACTTTGGCAACAGTGCATACTCAGGGAGAACACTTATACCTTGAAATTTAGTGAGAGATCATCTTATAATGCTACCGTCAATCAAGGCAAAATAAGATGCATAAAAGATAAACATCACATGCAATCAATATAACTGATATGATATGGCCATCATCATCTTGTGCCTTTGATCTCCATCTCCAAAGCATCGTCATGATCACCATTGTCACCGGCGCGACACCTTGATCTCCATCGTAGCATCGTTGTCGTCTCGCCAACTATTGCTTCTACGACTATCGCTACTGTTTGTGATAAAGTAAAGCAATTACAGGGCGTTTGCATTTCATACAATAAAGCGACAACCATATGGCTCCTGCCAGTTGCCGATAACTCTGTTATAAAACATGATCATCTCATACAATAAAATATAGCATCATGTCTTGACCATATCACATCACAACATGCCTTGCAAAAACAAGTTAGACATCCTCTACTTTGTTGTTGCAAGTTTTACGTGGCTGCTACGGGCTGAGCAAGAACCGTTCTTACCTACACATCAAAACCACAACGATATTTTGTCAAGTTAGTGTTGTTTTAATCTTCAACAAGGACCGAGCGTAGCCACACTGATTCAACTAAAGTTGGAGAAACTGACACACCCGCCAGCCACCTAGGTGCAAAGCACGTCGGTAGAACCAGTCTCGCGTAAGCGTACGCGTAATGTCGGTCCGGGCCGCTTCATCCAACACGCCGAATCAAAGTATGACATGCTGGTAAGCAGTATGACTTGTATCGCCCACAACTCACTTGTGTTCTACTCGTGCATATAACATCTACGCATAAACCTGGCTTTGATACCACTGTTGGGTAACGCAGTAATTTCAAAAAAATTCCTACGCACACGCAAGATCATGGTGATGCATAGCAACGAGAGGGGAGAGTGTAGTCAACGTACCCTCGTAGACCGTAAGCGGAAGTGTTTATCAACGCGGTTGATGTAGTCGTACATCTTCACGATCCGTCTCGATCAAGTACCAAAACTACGGCATCTCCGCGTTCAGCACACGTTCAGCTCGATGACGTCCTCGCCTTCTTGATACAGCAAGAGGGGCGAAGTAGTAGATGAGTTCCGGCAGCATGACGACGTGGTGACGTGTCACGCCCAATATGCGACCCTATCCAAAAGGAACTCGAAGGTCCCACCAAGGATAGACCCGCATATTGGGACGCTTTTGCAAGGTGGATATCATTACATCAACAATTACATAATAGTGGGGATACATCCAATACATACAATGTCACATGAATACAACGATACAACATACAAGAACAACATCCGACTACGGATGAAACACAAAATAGAAAATCAAACGACATCCACCCTGCTAGCCCAGGCTGCCGACCTGGAACCTATCCCCTGATCGAAGAAGAAGCAGAAGAAGAACTCAACGCAAGCAAGCATCGCTCTCGCGTCATGATCATCGCATAACCTGTACCTGCAACTGTTGTAGTAGTAATCTGCGAGCCACGAGGACTCAGCAATCCCATTACCATGGGTATCAAGACTAGCAAAGCTTAATGGGAAAGGAAGGGGTAAAGTGGTGAGGTTGCAGCAGCGACTAAGCAATGTATGGTGGCTAACATACGCAAAAGAGAGCGAGAAGAGAAACAAAGGAACGGTCGTGAAGCTAACAATGATCAAGAGGTGATCCTGAACTCCTACTTACGTCAAACATTGTGACACCCGAATAATTAGGCTACAGTAACCCTCTGCTAATGATGCCACATCACTTTGATTACTGTTGCTAATCTCGCGTTAGTTCAAAACCGATTCAATTCAAATTCAAAATCAAGTAAACAATAAAAGTTTTTAAATATTAAAAATAAAATGTTCGGAGTGAACCAAATATTGCAAAGGTAATTAGGGTGGAGAGACCACATTTTTATAAAATAATTAAATGCTCTTGAATAAATAAAAAAACAGCAAAAATAATTAGTTATAGTTTAAACAACAGCAAAAACAATTAGTTATAGTTTATAAAATTTTAAACTAATTTATTTTGGAGTTCAACATTTTGTGGCAGTGGACTGAATTTTAGTACTAAGTTAGGTGCTAAATAAAAATACTAAAATAAAAGGAGACTAATAAAATAGAAAAGAAATAACATAAAAAAAAGGACACGCACAGTGCCAGGCCCAGCACATCACCAGGTCGTCTTCAACCCTGTTCATCAGGGCGCGGTGGACGCTGGTGTGCCGTCCGTGGCGCGGATGCCGCACGCGGCAGCCATCCGGCGATGCCCCACGCCGTATAAGACCTTCCCTGATCCCGTGGTCGAACCCTATCCCCACTTTCCCCCTCCGCCCACGCCGCTTCTCCTTCCCCGCGACGACCCAAGACCTCCGTCGCCATGGTCACCCTCACCCGCTCGGACAGCGACCCCCGCCGCCTAGGACTATGCCTGGAAGCACCGCCACCGCCCGCTTCTTCCTCTCCGACCCCGAGCTCGAGTAGAAGATCGCCACCGCGTCGGGATCGACCGAGTCCTCCTCTGCTGTCGCTGGCGTTCATCGCCAAATCCATCGACCCCTGCTGCTCCCGTTCACTCAACGAGCCTCCTTGAGCTCCTAGGTGAGCTCCGTCATAAATCCCCTCTGCTAACTTGCTCGTGCTCGTCCTCTAGCGCTAGTCTCCGTCGTAGCCGAATCCTGTCGCCGCTTTTCGCCTCGTCACCGTGGCCATGGCAAGCACAACTTGCGTCCGAGCTCTGCAGCGAGCTCCTTGGCTCTCTAGGAACCCGCGACACTCACCAAACCATCTCCCCGTGCCCCGCAGCTTCGAGTCCGGGCACGCCCGAACTCCGGCAGCCGTCATTGTCGATGCTGCGCTCGCCTCCGGCCACCCCAGCCACCACTACCACCCCCGTCCGACGTGCCGTGGTGCAGGAGTTTGAACTAGACCGGCTATGCATCCATCCGTCGCCTGTGTGAAAATCCCGGTGAGGTCTGTGCTCGCCGTTGAGCTCCTGCGCGCGCGCCGGCCCTCGCCTCCGGCCGCGACCTTGGCCGCTCTACGCGTGCTCGCCCGCGCTGCATCCTGCTTTGCCGCGCGTCGCGTCTTCTGCCGCTGCTTCTGTTGCTTTGCTCCGCTGCTACTTTGCTCTGTCGCCGCTGTGCTGTGTTCTGCTACTGCCGCTGCATATGGCTGCTAGTTGCTGTTGTTCAGGCCGCTGCGTTGCTGCCTTGCTTGCTGCTTAGCGGCAGCTGATGCCCGCGCTGCTACTGCTCAACCCTGTTGCTGCGTTGCTATGTTACTGCACCACTATGCTGCTGCTTTCGGCCATCCAGGCCAAGGCCATGGCCAAGTGTGTGCGTGCTGTTTGTGTGCGTACGTGTGTGTTAGGGCCGGCCAATTAGTAGTGCTAATTAACGTTAGTTAAATTAATTAGTTAAATTAATTAGTGGTTAGGTTATCCTAATGGCCCAATGACATGCGGGTTCCATTTAGTTATTAACAGCAAAAAAGAACCTAAATACAACTACTCTCCATGACACGCGGGACCTAGTGCACTATTCACCCTTTGACCAGTCAGATGTTGACTGAGTCAACTTAGTCAACATGCCCCACATGTCAGCCTCTGTAGACCCTGCTGTGTACATTTCAGTGTGTGCACATACATTTGACTATTAAATTGAATTAATAATAATTCCAGAATTTCGGAATATCTATTGAAACTTTGAAAAATAATATAAAATAAACCGTACCTCGGATGAAAACACTTTGTACATGGAGGTTGCTCAGAACGACGAGGCGAATCCGGATACGCAGCCCATTCGTCCGCCACACATCCCTAGCATAGCGAACACGCAACTTTCCCCCTCCGGTCCGTCTGTCCGAAAATGCAGAACACCGGGGATACTTTCTCGGTTGTTGCCCCCCTTTGCCGGTATTGCCTACTACTGCGTTAGGTCACCCCTAGCACCGCGTATTGCCATGTTATGCTTATGTCGCTTTGATTGCTCTATTATTTATTTGTGTTCCCCCTCCATTACTTCTTTCCGGTAGACCCCGAGACCGCTACCGGTACCCCTGTGATCGACTACGGTGTTGACGACCCCTCCTTGCCAGAGCAACCAGGCAAGCCCCCCCCCCCTTGATCACCAGATATCGCCTATTCTCCTCTATACTGCTTGCATTACAGTAGTGTAGCATGTTACTGCTTTCCGTTGATCCTATTCTGATGCATAGCCTGACATTGTTGCTACATCTGTTGATACCTTACCTGCAATCCTAAATGCTTAGTATAGGATGCTAGTTTATCATCATTGGCCTTACATTCTTGTCAGTCTGCCTTGCTATACTATCGGGCCGTGATCACTTGGGAGGTGATCACGGGTATATACTATACATACATACATACTATACAGATGGTGACTAAAGTCGGGTCAGCTCGAGGAGTACCCGCAAGTGATTCTGATGAGGGGGCTGAAAGGACAGGTGGCTCCATCCCGGTAGAGGTGGGCCTGGGTTCCCGACGGCCCCCGACTGTTACTTTGTGGCGGAGCGACAGGGCAGGTTGAGACCACCTAGGAGACCGGTGGGCCTGGCCCTGTTCGGCGTTCGCGGATACTTAACACGCTTAACGAGATCTGGGTATTTGATCTGAGTCTGGCCATTTGGTCTATACGCACTAACCATCTACGCGGGAGTAGTTATGGGTATCCCGGCGTCGTGGTATCAGCCGAAGCCTTCTTGACGTCAGCGACGGAGCGGCGCGCGCTGGATTGGACTGCGTTAACGCAACTTCCTTTGTAATGGAGGTTGCTAGGTCTGTTTCCGGCCGCCCTCGCAACGTGCAGGTGTGCAATGGGCGATGGGCCCAGACCCCTGCGCGCATAGGATTTAGACCGGCGGGCTGACCTCTCTGTTGTGCCTAGGTGGGGCTGCGACGTGTTGATCTTCCGAGGCTGGGCATGACCCAGGAAAGTGTGTCCGGCCAAATGGGATCGAGCATGTTGGGTTATGTGGTGCACCCCTGCAGGGAAGTTAATCTATTCGAATAGCCGTGTCCCTCGGTAAAAGGACGACCCGGAGTTGTACCTTGACCTTATGACAATTAGAACCGGATATTTAATAAAACACACCCTTCCAAGTTCCACAGACAACCCGGTGATTGCTTTTCCACAGGGAGACGAGGGGAGGATCGCCGGGTAGGATTATGCTATGCGATGCTACTGGAGATGCTACTTGGAGATGCTACTTGGAGATGCTACTTGGAGGACTTCAATCTACTCTCTTCTACAAGCTGCAAGACGGAGGCTGCCAGAAGCGTAGTCTTCGATAGGACTAGCTATCCCCCTCTTATTCTGGCATTCTGCAGTTCAGTCCACTGATATGGCCTCCTTACACATATACCCATGCATATGTAGTGTAGTTCCTTGCTTGCGAGTACTTTGGATGAGTACTCACAGTTGCTTTCTCCCCCCTTTTCCCCCTTTCCTTTCTTTCTGGTCGTCGCAACCAGATGCTGGAGTCCAGGAGTCAGACGCCACCGTCGACGACGACCCCTACTACACTGGAGGTGCCTACTACTACGTGCAGCCCGCTGACGATGACCCGAAGTAGTTAGGAGGATCCCAGGCAGGAGGCCTGCGCCTCTTTCGATCTGTATCCCAGTTTGTGCTAGCCTTCTTAAGGCAAACTTGTTTAACTTATGTCTGTACTCAGATATTGTTGCTTCCGCTGACTTGTCTATGATCGAGCACTTGTATTCAAGCCCTCGAGGCCCCTGGCTTGTATTATGATGCTTGTATGACTTATTTATGTTTTAGAGTTGTGTTGTGATATCTTCCCGTGAGTCCCTGATCTTGATCATACACATTTGCGTGCATGATTAGTGTACGATTGAATCGGGGGCGTCACAAGTTGGTATCAGAGCCGATTGCCTGTAGGAATCCCCCTTCCACACTCTTTGGCCGAAGTCGAGTCTAGACATTGCAAAACTTTTACTAACATGGTTGTGCGGCCCATGGGCCCACGTCGCTATTGGGTGGTATTAGGATCTTTTACTCCTCGATCTTTACTCCGGGATTCTGAACTCTCTTCTATTCGGGTTAAACAATTTTTTACTAAAATCTAACTTTAGGTTCTCGAAAATAGTTTTCTCCGGAGAGCCCCTTATTATAGATGATCGCCTGCTGCACCAGAAGATTCCGATGATACTCTACGATGTGCTCTCGAGACTATGTGCCATCGCTTTTGCAATTCCCTACCATCAATAAATCCTTATGGATAACTTACCCTTGCCATTCTTACATTCATCCCTAGCTGCTCTTGTTATTACAAGATGCATCGAATTGTTCTTCGTCTTTTAAGAATCTTTTGAGCCATTGCATTGCAGATCTTTGCCACATGAATACCCCCTATGGATAATTCCTCACGCTTACCGAGTATCCGTTCTTCCACCGTTGTTCATGTGTTCCACAATGGTCTTTGAAATACTATTCGATCCTCCAAAAAAAATCCTTAGTAGCTTACTGCTCTGCAATACTTGTCTGCTTGCATTGTGGATGCTTTCCATATGTCTGGCAATATTCGTTAGCATCCTTAGGCACCGTCATTTTGATCCTATTGATTCAACATGAGTGCGAATGCACGCAATCATCAGTTGATCCTTTTAAATTATCTTTTCGACTCAGACGTCACTTTAAACATGAGCTGGATCTCGACCAATCAAATTGTCATCGGTTGTACCCCTAATCTTACTCAAGTTATCCATCCTTAATCAAAGCGTTTGCTTTTGATCCCTTGATTTGGAAATCATAAATTCCTTAGCATCTGAGCTTTGAATTAGTCAGTTGTTTCTATAATCTAATCTCCTTGCATTCCTTCTTCTTCTAGTTGAGTACCGATGCTCACATCAGATCCCTTGAGGACCACCGAATCCTTTGTTAAATTTTATCCGACAACGTCCTTCATACTTGATCACTTTGGAAGTTCTTCTCTATGATGTAATGCCATTGGTAAATCCTATCATCTGATTTGGCCAACCATGCTCTGCTTTCGAGCTAGTGATATTTACTCTTGAAACTTGTGGTATATGTTCCTAAGAGGCCCCGCTAGGTTGAACCTATGCCTTTTCTAATATGTGTGAACCCGGAAACTAATACGGGTCATACTCTACTGGTATTATATCAGATAAATTTTTAACACTACAACTTCGTCGAAGGCGAGAAGTGAATGGAAGGTTATGCATCATAGAAGTGGGAGTCGACCTTGAACTTTGTGTTCTTGCCCATGGACACGATGTAGATCCCATCATGGAAGCTTCTTGTAATAATAACTATTTCCTTGATAAATATCATCTGGTATTTGTGAATTGATCCTTTGCAACCGTGGTTCCGACCATGATTGTTCTTCTCTGATCCATTTCTCGGACAACTTTAAGCACTTGTCTTCTACGGAGCAATACCCTAGTCCAACCTCTACTTTGATCTGTCATCGAGTATTACCCCCTGGTATCTCGTGATTATTAGGAGCAACATAACTTCTTATGGGTTCGTCATCAAGTACTACATTCTCACCAATTCCAATTTTTCCCGGGTCCTGATTGGTCAGTCACTCGAGTACACCGATAACTGAATCGTGTCCATTCTACGATTCAACCATTCTTAGCAATCTTCCTTGCTTATGATTTGTACCTGATCACTTCATTCCTAGCCTAATTGACTATATCATTATTGTGCTAATTTTAAACTATGCTACCTGGTCCTTCTTCCCGGAGCACAATCTTTGACGATGAGCTAAGCTTAGGTTGATTTTCCTTGAAATATCATTCCGCCTTGAACGACAAACTTAATTCCGAGTTTGTGTCATATCTGTGGTTCCAAAAAATCTTTTGCTGCATCAGTCCTTTTGCTTGATGCAGTCGCTGTTTGATTGCTTCTTCGTGGAGCCTCTCGACAAATTTGTCGTGATCATCATCAACATTTTGACTCCTTCTAAGATATCAATTGAATTCATGATGATAAGCGCCATCCTCGTTCCTTGGTAATTTGAGTTACCATCGAAAACCTCCTTACCTTCCTTTCCTCACAAACTTGTTCATGTTATGGATGCAACTTGCCATCCAACCTGTGTTATGTTCTACCTTGAAGTACTATTGTCTTTATGTCAAGGATGTTGTGAGGGTTACTCCACCTATTAAGAATTCTTGGTATAGTGATACTTCTCTCCATCTCCGTTCATTCCTTGGTCCCCATGTTGTTTCTAACTGGAACACGGGCAATTGAACTATGGTGTGTGATTTCAAAACTTCTAGCGACCCTATTGCTTCCAAGTGAATGGTCGACAGTTTCATTCTAAGTCTTTTGGATTTCGAATCACCATTATAACAATGATCGTGCTACTTGGTACATATTTCTGGGTGCACTTCCGTTCAATGTTTAATTGTGGACGTTCCCCTCGAACATGCTTCATCTTATATACTTTGGTGTGTCTAATGCAATTACATTGTTCACATAGTTGTGGAAATCCACCTTTTTGGAAATCTCAATGGATTGTCCCTGAGTCAATCAGTCACCTCCTCACCTCTCCTTGATTTAATGATGAACTCTTGTTTCGGAACTCGCTTCCATAGTTCATTTCCTGAGAATCTTACGATGTCTTCTCGTTAATTGGTGTTGCACCTTTCTTCAACATGCATCCCGAGTCTAAAGTATCCTGACACCAATCAGATCTAAAACTCGGTCAGATATGATGGTTGGATCATTTTCCAAGATTCATAGCATTGGTCTTTCTATAACCCAATAAGGTGATGTCATGCCTAGCACACCTGGCCGGAGGACCTATTGTTATAGTTTCTTTTTAGGAAGGTTAGCCATTCTTCAATGAGGAAATTGTAAGACTTATTCTACAAGCTGATCTTGGTGGATCCTTCGTGTATCCGTAGTCCGACCTTTGCTTGAAGACCATGTCAATGCTATCTCGAAGCTTGTCTGCGGTACTCTGATCTTCAATAAGAACATTGAAAGCGCAATGCTAAATTTTTCTTGCTCAATTATCCAAACACCGTTGTTTGGGTAATGTCATGG
Organism: Triticum timopheevii; assembly: GCA_963921465.1. Lineage (NCBI taxonomy): Eukaryota > Viridiplantae > Streptophyta > Magnoliopsida > Poales > Poaceae > Triticum > Triticum timopheevii. The sequence goes on from OY997266.1 coordinate 246,151,274, forward strand.
ACTTCCTCTCCCCTAACCTAAGGGGTTTTCTATAATTATATCCTGTCATGGATATCATGCTCTGCTTGTCCTCGGGAAGGTTTACCCCCTGAATAATGTGTTCAAACACATTTTCCTTTCCATTGTTCTATTTAATCTGATGATCATCTTTTCCTTTCCATTATTTTGTTTAACCTTTCTGGTGATCTATATGATCTAAGAAGTAATATTCTTCTGCTTATGTACACACCTCGGTGTACACTTTGTTAGTAAGACCCTGTTACTATTGTTGATGACATTCCGGTAGCCACCGATGGACAGGAACTTTGCCTATTGGTCCGCCTCGTTCAACGAGTAGGGAAATGGTTCTCTCCGTCCCTCGCCCTTGGTACCGACGTTGTTGCCGTCATAATCAACAGGCTATCCTCTGACATGCCTTGCTTACATTATCATGCAAGACGTCGTCGCCCTTCCTACTTTTAACCCACATGATGGGCCCATAACCCACAGTTCCACATGATCGAAACCTGACTCTCATGTACACCCCCTGTTCCCAAGGTTGTTCCTCGCCCGTGGCCTCGTATGTAATTCACGGGCCACCTTCAGGTCTGTTATCGGACACAATACTTATTCCCGTTGCTTTGACCCTTTCACGCCCTATAACAGGCATCGAACGATTGCCTGCTCGCTCGAAACTTCCCAGGATACCTCCTTACTTTGCTCTCGATATTTTCTTAAGTTTCGATTCGAGAGTTACTTTCCGCCACCTTCCTCGATATTGTCGACCCGATAGTCAACCTTGCCGAGGTCCGTTCTCCCAGAATGCCCACCCTTTATTCTTTCGTAAGTACGATGGAGTTCCTGAAGAAAGGACGCCGACTTCATCATGATGACCTGAAGCAGAGAAATGAAGACATCAATGTATTGGACCGGCCTCTTCGGGAAGAGCAAGCCAGGATGAGAAGACCCGTTAGATGCGTTACCAAACCTTCCCCCCTTTCACTACCTCTTAAATCTCGGGACAAGATTTCTTGTAGTGCAGGAGAATTGTGACATCCGGATAATTAGGCTACAGTAACCCTCTGCTAATGATGCCACATCACTTCGATTACTGTTGCTAATCTCGCGTTAGTTCAAAACCGATTCAATTCAAATTCAAAATCAAGTAAACAATAAAAGTTTTCAAATATTAAAAATAAAATGTTCGGAGTGAACCAAATATTGCAAAGGTAATTAAGGTGGAGAGACCACATTTTTATAAAATAATTAAATGCTCTTGAATAAATAAAACAACAGCAAAAACAATTAGTTATAGTTTATAAAATTTTAAACTAATTTATTTTGGAGTTCAACATTTTGTGGCAGTGGACTTAATTTTAGTACTAAGTTAGGTGCTAAATAAAAAAACTAAAATAAAAGGAGACTAATAAAACAGAAAAGAAATAACATAAAAAAAAGGACACGCACAGTGCCAGGCCCAGCACATCACCAGGTCGTCTTCAACCCTGTTCATCAGGGCGCGGTGGACGCCGGTGTGCCGTCCGTGGCGCGGATGCCGCACGCGGCAGCCATCCGGCGATGCCCCACGCCGTATAAGACCTTCCCTGATCCCGTGGTCGAACCCTATCCCCACTTTCCCCCTCCGCCCACGCCGCTTCTCCTTCCCCGCGACGACCCAAGACCTCCGTCGCCATGGTCACCCTCACCCGCTCGGACAGCGACCCCCGCCGCCTAGGACTATGCCTGGAAGCACCGCCACCGCCCGCTTCTTCCTCTCCGACCCCGAGCTCGAGTAGAAGATCGCCACCGCGTCGGGATCGACCGAGTCCTCCTCTGCTGTTGCTGGCGTTCATCGCCAAATCCATCGACCCCTGCTGCTCCCGTTCACTCAACGAGCCTCCTTGAGCTCCTAGGTGAGCTCCGTCATAAATCCCCTCTGCTAGCTTGCTCGTGCTCGTCCTCTAGCGCTAGTCTCCGTCGTAGCCGAATCCTGTCGCCGCTTTTCGCCTCGTCACCGTGGCCATGGCAAGCACAATTTGCGTCCGAGCTCTGCAGCGAGCTCCTTGGCTCTCTAGGAACCCGCGACACTCACCAAACCATCTCCCCGTGCCCCGCAGCTCCGAGTCCGGGCACGCCCGAACTCCGGCAGCCGTCATTGTCGACGCTGCGCTCGCCTCCGGCCACCCCAGCCACCACTACCACCCCCGTCCGACGTGCCGTGGTGCGGGAGTTTGAACTAGACCGGCTATGCATCCATCCGTCGCCTGTGTGAAAATCCCGGTGAGGTCTGTGCTCGCCGTTGAGCTCCTGCGCGCGCGCCGGCCCTCGCCTCCGGCCGCGACCTTGGCCGCTCTACGCGTGCTCGCCCGCGCTGCATCCTGCTTTGCCGCGCGTCGCGTCTTCTGCCGCTGCTTCTGTTGCTCTGCTCCGCTGCTACTTTGCTCTGTCGCCGCTGTGCTGTGTTCTGCTACTGCCGCTGCATATGGCTGCTAGTTGCTGTTGTTCAGGCCGCTGCGTTGCTGCCTTGCTTGCTGCTTAGCGGCAGCTGATGCCCGCGCTGCTACTGCTCAACCCTGTTGCTGCGTTGCTATGTTACTGCACCACTATGCTGCTGCTTTCGGCCATCCAGGCCAAGGCCATGGCCAAGTGTGTGCGTGCTGTTTGTGTGCGTACGTGTGTGTTAGGGCCGGCCAATTAGTAGTGCTAATTAACGTTAGTTAAATTAATTAGTAGTTCCTAATGGCCCAATGACATGCGGGTTCCATTTAGTTATTAACAGCAAAAAAGAACCTAAATACAACTACTCTCCATGACACGCGGGACCTAGTGCACTATTCACCCTTTGACCAGTCAGATGTTGACTGGGTCAACTTAGTCAACATGCCCCACATGCCAGCCTCTGTAGACCCTGCTGTGTACATTTCAGTGTGTGCACAGAGCATTTGACTATTAAATTTGAATTAATAATAATTCCAGAATTTCGGAATATCTATTGAAACTTTCAAAAATAATATAAAATAAACCGTACCTCGGATGAAAACACTTTGTACATGGAGGTTGCTCAGAACGACGAGGCGAATCCGGATACGCAGCCCGTTCGTCCGCCACACATCCCTAGCATAGCGAACACGCAACTTTCCTCCTCCGGTCCGTTTGTCCGAAAATGCAGAACACCGGGGATACTTTCCCGGTTGTTGCCCCCCTTTGCCGGTATTGCCTACTACTGCGTTAGGTCACCCCTAGCACCGCGTATTGCCATGTTATGCTTTATGTCGCTTTGATTGCTCTATTATTTATTTGTGTTCCCCCTCCATTACTTCTTTCCGGTAGACCCTGAGACCGCTGCCGGTACCCCTGTGATCGACTACGGTGTTGACGACCCCTCCTTGCCAGAGCAACCAGGCAAGCCCCCCCCCCCCCCCCCTTGATCACCAGATATCGCCTATTCTCCTCTATACTGCTTGCATTACAGTAGTGTAGCATGTTACTGCTTTCCGTTGATCCTATTCTGATGCATAGCCTGACATTGTTGCTACATCTGTTGATACCTTACCTGCAATCCTAAATGCTTAGTATAGGATGCTAGTTTATCATCATTGGCCTTACATTCTTGTCAGTCTGCCTTGCTATACTATCGGGCCGTGATCACTTGGGAGGTGATCACGGGTATATACTATACATACATACATACTATACAGATGGTGACTAAAGTCGGGTCAGCTCGAGGAGTACCCGCAAGTGATTCTGATGAGGGGGCTGAAAGGACAGGTGGCTCCATCCCGGTAGAGGTGGGCCTGGGTTCCCGACGGCCCCCGACTGTTACTTTGTGGCGGAGCGACAGGGCAGGTTGAGACCACCTAGGAGACCGGTGGGCCTGGCCCTGTTCGGCGTTCGCGGATACTTAACACGCTTAACGAGATCTGGGTATTTGATCTGAGTCTGGCCATTTGGTCTATACGCACTAACCATCTACGCGGGAGTAGTTATGGGTATCCCGGCGTCGTGGTATCAGTCGAAGCCTTCTTGACGTCAGCGACGGAGCGGCGCGCGCCGGATTGGACTGCGTTAACGCAACTTCCTTTGTAATGGAGGTTGCTAGGTCTGTTTCCGGCCGCCCTCGCAACGTGCAGGTGTGCAATGGGCGATGGGCCCAGACCCCTGCGCGCATAGGATTTAGACCGGCGGGCTGACCTCTCTGTTGTGCCTAGGTGGGGCTGCGACGTGTTGATCTTCCGAGGCCGGGCATGACCCAGGAAAGTGTGTCCGACCAAATGGGATCGAGCGTGTTGGGTTATGTGATGCACCCATGCAGGGAAGTTAATCTATTCGAATAGCCGTGTCCCTCGGTAAAAGGACGACCCGGAGTTGTACCTTGACCTTATGACAATTAGAACCGGATATTTAATAAAACACACCCTTCCAAGTTCCACGGACAACTCGGTGATCGCTTTTCCACAGGGAGACGAGGGGAGGATCGCCGGGTAGGATTATGCTATGCGATGCTACTGGAGATGCTACTTGGAGGACTTCAATCTACTCTCTTCTACAAGCTGCAAGACGGAGGCTGCCAGAAGCGTAGTCTTCGATAGGACTAGCTATCCCCCTCTTATTCTGGCATTCTGCAGTTCAGTCCACTGATATGGCCTCCTTACACATATACCCATGCATATGTAGTGTAGTTCCTTGCTTGCGAGTACTTTGGATGAGTACTCACGGTTGTTTTCTCCCCTCTTTTTCCCCCTTTCCTTTCTTTCTGGTTGTCGCAACCAGATGCTGGAGTCCAGGAGTCAGACGCCACCGTCGACGACGACCCCTACTACACTGGAGGTGCCTACTACTACGTGCAGCCCGCTGACGACGACCAGGAGTAGTTAGGAGGATCCCAGGCAGGAGGCCTGCGCCTCTTTCGATCTGTATCCCAGTTTGTGCTAGCCTTCTTAAGGCAAACTTGTTTAACTTATGTCTGTACTCAGATATTGTTGCTTCCGCCGACTTGTCTATGATCGAGCACTTGTATTCGAGCCCTCGAGGCCCCTGGCTTGTATTATGATGCTTGTATGACTTATTTATGTTTTAGAGTTGTGTTGTGATATCTTCCCGTGAGTCCCTGATCTTGATCGTACACATTGCGTGCATGATTAGTGTACGATCGAATCGGGGGCGTGACAAACATAACCCAGAAACCGTGTTCACTTCCCGGACTCCACCGAGAAGAGGCCATCACGGCTACACACGCGGTTGATGCGTTTTAATTCGGATCTGGTGTCAAGTTATCTACAACCGGACATTAACAAATTCCCATCTACCACATAACCGTGGGCACGGCTCTCGAAAGTTTATACCCTGCAGGGGTGTCCCAACTTAGCCCATGACAAGCTCTCGCGATCAACGAAGGAATAGACCTTCTCCCAGGAAGACCCGATCAGTCTCGGAATCCCGGTTTACAAGACATTTCGACAATGGTAAAACAAGACCAGCAAAGCAGCCCGATGCGCCGACATCCCGATAGGAGCTGCACATATCTCGTTCTTAGGGCAACACCGGATAAGTCAAGCTACGAGTAAAACCAGACTTCGAGTTTCCCCGAGGTGGCCCCGCAGGTTGCTCGGTTCGGACCAACACTTAGACAAGCACTGGCCCGGGGGGGCTAAAATAAAGATGACCTTGGGTTAATTACTCCCAAGGGAAAGGTAGGTGGTGGTGAGGCAAATGGTAAAACCAAGGTTGGGCCTTGCTGGACAAGTTTTATTCAAAGCGAACTGTCAGGGGGGTCCCATAAATCACCCGACCGCATAAGGAACGCAAAATCCGGGAACATAATACCGGTATGACGGAAACTAGGGCGGCAAGAGTGGAACAAAACACCAGGCATAAGGCCGAGCCTTCCACCCTTTACCAAATATATAGATGCATTAATAATATAAGAGATATTGTGATATCCCAACCAAAATCCTGTCCACCATGGAGAAATCTTCAACTTCACCTGCAACTAGCAACGCTATAAGAGGGGCTGAGCAAAGCGGTAACATAGCCAAACAATGGTTTGCTAGGAATGGTGTCAAAGGTTAGAGGTTCATGGCAATATGGAATGGCTTGATAAACAGGTAATAGGTAGCGCAGCATAGCGATAGAACGAAGCAACTAGCATAGCAATGATAGTAGTGAGATCTAGGGTAGCGGTCATCTTGCGTGAAATCCCGCAAGGAAGAAGAACGAGTCCATGAAGAAGATGAAGCCATGAAGACGAACCAAGCATAGACGAACGAATCCTCACGATCGCAACAAAAACAGTAACTAACAAGAAGAAGCACACAACATGGTAAACACACCACACATAGACAAGACATGATGCATAAAAAGTATGATGCATGACAAAGCTACATGAAGTTACTCATGGCAAGAGATGATGCAAACAAGAACAACACATCAAAGCAAGTTTAAATGAGGCCGGAAACAACATCTAACAATTCCGGTAAGTCCTCATATGCAAATTTCGAAATTGGTCCAGAACTGAATAAACCTTATGTTCAAGTAGTTAAACAGCAAGTTAAGATGCACCAAGATGATCTACACGAAATTCTAGTCAAGTTACATATAAAGTTCATTAGATTCGGAGCTACGGCCTAGAAGATATGAGCAAAACAAGTTCAACATGGCATCGATGCAAAATGCATACAAACATCAAGCAAACACCTCAAAACAAGGATGCAACATGATAATATGAAGCTACATGCAAAAACAAGCAATTTTCATATAGAGCATTCTCAAAACGGAGCAACGGTGCAACACATACGAACTATACAAGTTATACCAACAATCTGTCCATAACAGCAACTAGGCATCTTGCTAGCATCAAAACAACATGCTACATCACCCCAACATATTAACAAAAGGCATGGGCATGAAGTACAGGTAAAGCACAACAAAACATGAACACTGAGCTATCTACAGAAATCACTAGAACATACTCAAACACACATGAGAAGATTGCAAATAATAACAGTTTCAGACTTTGCAGAAATAACATCAGGTTGCAATGTTTAGAGCTATCAAACAACATGTTACAGGAACTTATCATGGCAAACAAAGGAATGGCATGAATCTACTAATGGCATAGATCAAAAGTCTCTTACTTACCATGAGCCAAAAAGGATCAGAAAATATGATGGCACCCATGTAAACATGGCAAGTTATATTACAGATTCATACATGGCAGGAACAACAATAAGTAGGCATGCTGGTGAGCTTGAACCACTCACCACAGAGCAATACATGGCATGGAAAGGCAACCAACAGTAAGAAGGCATGTTTATGAAGCTAATCATGTCAAGAGCAAGGTCATAGGGTGCATGGAACACTAGCAAAACACATGGGAACAAGTGAACTTAATGTTAACAGGCTGATAGCAACATTATCAAGCAAATTTGGAGCAAGATATGACATGATACAGCAGGCTATAATTGCAACCAAGGGCATGAATGGATAGAGCATGACATGTAGATCAAAACATGTTTATAGGACATCTCCAGATTATGCATAGAATGATTAGTAGAAGCATGTTTACATAGCAACAAAATATAACAGAATCTGTCAAGCAAAACATCAACAGCAAGTACACTACTTAACAAGCTCGATGCACTCACTACAAGCATCACAAAAATACATGGTTGGCACCCCTAGAAAGATGGCATATTATAGATCAAAACACATGTAGAGCTCATGTTCATAAGATGCACACATCAATCATGGCAAAAATGATAAATGAGCAAGTTATATCAGTTTTAGCAGATTAACATCAACATGCACTCTTCCAACAGCATTTCGGGCATGAAGATGAGCTCAAATGAAAATGATGCCATGGAATGAAATGAAGTACTCGTTGAGGCGAACAATTTGACATATTACACGCACGAAACGGAGCTACAGATGCAGAGATACAACAGGTCAAAGTATGCAACATTTTATGAGTTTCTGGGGACTTGGCAGTTTTTGAAACAAAACATATGAGCGAAAAAATACTATTCGATGCACCGGGCGCTGGATAGAGGCCAGGCTCACCATGGGCTCGGCCCAGGATGCGGAAGGAGGCGGGCCGGAGAAGATGGGCTGGGCCTTAGGAGGCCGGCGGCTGGGCTGCGGGGCCCGCGAGGCAGCGGCCCCGTGCGCTCACACGCACGCACAGGGGAGGGAGGCCGCGCCGGCAGCGCTTCCGGCGTGCGGCGGCGAGGCGCCGGTGGTGGATGAAGCCGGGGAGGCGACGACGAGGCGGCCCCGGACCGGATCTGGCTGGATCCGGCCGGCGGCGAGCTGCAGCGGTGGCGGAGGGATGCGGGGTCGGCGAAGGGCGGCGAGGGAAGACAGGCGCGGCGCGAGCGCCACGGCGGTGGCGGCGACCGGCGGGAGGCTCTCCGACGGCGGGGCGGGATGCGCCGGCGGGGATCCGGCGAGGCGCGGAGGCGCGGAGGCAGCGCGCGGGGCGAGGCGTCCGGGCGGCGGCGGGCGGCGTGCGGGCCGGGAGGGCCCGATCCGGGCTCTCCGGGCCGCGGCGGCGGGGACGGCGGGGTTGGACACGTGGCGCGCGGGGATTGGGGCGGAGCGGCGGTGGGATTCATTCGGCGGCGCGCGGACATGTCCGCCGGGCGAGAGGGAGGAGTAGGCTAGGGTTAGGGGAAAATCATCCGCGAATTTGGACGGGGTGGGCATATTTATAGATAGAGGGAGCTAGGAGAGTCCAAATGAGGTGCGGTTTTCGACCACGCGATCGTGATCGAACGACCGAGAGCATGGAGGGGAGTTAGATGGGTTTTGGGCCACTTTGTAAGGGGTGTTGGGCTACAAACAAAAGAGGCTTTGCGGTTACCCGGTTAACTGTTGGAGTATCAGACGACCTCCAAATGGCACGAAACTTGACAGGCGGTCTACCGGTGCTATACCAAGGCTGCTTGGCAAACCTCGAGCCATTCCGAGAACATTTAACACCCGCACAAGAGAAGAGGCAAAAAGGGGACGCCGGATGACATAGGAGTGCCGGATTGCAAAACGGACAACGGGGAAAATGCTCGGATGCATGAAACGAACACGTATGCAAAATGAAATGCACATGATGACATGAAAAAATGCAACACGCAAGCAAATGACATGGCAACGACGGCGAATAACTGGCGGACACCTGGCGCAACGAATCCGGGGCGTTACAACACTCCTCCACTAACAAGAGATCTCGTCCCGAGATCTTAGGACTGAGACGGAAGGGAAAAAGGGATGAGGTGAAACAAGAACTCAAGAGAAAAAGCAAAGAATCGATAGCACTCGAGAAGAAGAGAGGAACGATGAGAATGCCGAGAATCAAAAGTTCACGAAATCTGATAGACTGGAATATTCGAGAGGGTAACAAGAAGCTAGAACCACGAATCTTCGGGAGAACGGACAAGATTTAGAGGAAAAACTCTTCTTCTATCTTGAAATGATGACGAGAAACACCACCAAAATTACTGAGATACTCCGGGAGAAAGAAGAGCGAAGGGGTTGAGCCAACAATGAAAAGAGTTTGAACGAGATCTTGGAGAAGGCATGTGACTGATGAAATTCATTCTTACGTCACACTTGAAAAGAATTTGAGAATAACTCTGGGGGAATTAGAAGAGTCGGGTAAGATCCTGGGAAAAGACCTGTGGGTTAGGGCCCACTAAAAGAAAACACCGTTGAAAAAAGATTGTTGAAAAGATAAATGATGCACCGGAACAATTGAAATATTTGAATGAGGTGACAACCTCGAATTAATTCGAACACAGACGAATCTATTGAGTTGTCTTGAGCACTCTAGAAGGATAAACTGGCGAGAGGCGAGCGAGTAAGGGGAAAACATTTGAGCCAAGGAAAAAGAATATGATCAACACCGAATACTTGAATTGAATCCACCGGAAAAGAAAGGGATGAAGAATGACGAACGAGACGAGAATTCACCGGTAGAAATAATTAAGGGAAGACTGAAGAGACTCCGTACGAATGAAAATTGATGCTCGAAAGAGACTCAGGTTCCGGGAAGAAAAAGGGAGGGAGGCGGGAAAAACAAAGGCAACTTGGAAGGGGGAACCGACGAATATCTTCAAGAGGAAACACCGGTTGAAAATATTGAGGAAAGAAAGCAAAGACTTCGCATGAGTAGGATGGATACTCGATTACGGACTCCGGTTCTGAGAAGAGGAAGGGAGGGCGGGTGGGAAAATAAAACAACTGAGGATTGAACTCAAAGATGAAGAGGCTCGAGTCAACTTGATGAGAAATGCACCGGATAAAAGAGGATGGACAACGAACGGAAAACCAACTGCGTGAACCTAAAGAAAAATTTGAAGGGGAAGAGGAGTAGTTCAAAACACCTACGTCAAGATTCCTTACCAGAGCGACGAAGGGGCAGAGGAGTAAAAAGAATTCCTACTCTCCGATATAACTAGACTCCGAAAATAGTTTTCTTCTAGACTCAACAACGGCCAAACTACACGATCAATCAAGGGGGACTCCTAGGGTCGGTCGAGGCTCTGATACCAACTTGTCATGCCCAATATGCGACCCTATCCAAAAGGAACTCGAAGGTCCCACCAAGGATAGACCCGCATATTGGGACGCTTTTGCAAGGTGGACATCATTACATCAACAATTACATAATAGTGGGGATACATCCAATACATACAATGTCACATGAATACAACAATACAACATACAAGAACAACATCCGACTACGGATGAAACACAAAATAGAAACTCAAACGACATCCACCCTGCTAGCCCAGGCTGCCGACCTGGAACCTATCCCCTGATCGAAGAAGAAGCAGAAGAAGAACTCAACGCAAGCAAGCATCGCTCTCGCGTCATGATCATCGCATAACCTGTACCTGCAACTATTGTAGTAGTAATCTGCGAGCCACGAGGACTCAGCAATCCCATTACCATGGGTATCAAGACTAGCAAAGCTTAATGGGAAAGGAAGGGGTAAAGTGGTGAGGTTGCAGCAGCGACTAAGTAATGTATGGTGGCTAACATACGCAAAAGAGAGCGAGAAGAGAAACAAAGGAACGGTCGTGAAGCTAACAATGATCAAGAGGTGATCCTGAACTCCTACTTACGTCAAACATAACCCAGAAACCGTGTTCACTTCCAGGACTCCACCGAGAAGAGACCATCACGGCTACACACGCGGCTGATGCGTTTTAATTCGGATCTGGTGTCAAGTTATCTACAACCGGACATTAACAAATTCTCATCTACCACATAACCGCGGGCACGACTCTCGAAAGTTTATACCCTGCAGGGGTGTCCCAACTTAGCCCATGACAAGCTCTCGCGATCAACGAAGGAATAGACCTTCTCCCAGGAAGACCCGATCAGTCTCGGAATCCCGGTTTACAAGACATTTCGACAATGGTAAAACAAGACCAGCAAAGCCGCCCGATGCGCCGACATCCCGATAGGAGCTGCACATATCTCGTTCTCAGGGCAACACCGGATAAGTCAAGCTACGAGTAAAACCAGACTTCGAGTTTCCCCGAGGTGGCCCCGCAGGTTGCTCGGTTCGGACCAACACTTAGACAAGCACTGGCCCGGGGGGGCTAAAATAAAGATGACCTTGGGTTAATTACTCCCAAGGGAAAGGTAGGTGGTGGTGAGGCAAATGGTAAAACCAAGGTTGGGCCTTGCTGGACAAGTTCTATTCAAAGCGAACTGTCAGGGGGGTCCCATAAATCACCCGACCGCGTAAGGAACGCAAAATCCGGGAACATAATACGGGTATGACGGAAACTAGGGCGGCAAGAGTGGAACAAAACACTAGGCATAAGGCTGAGCCTTCCACCCTTTACCAAATATATAGATGCATTAATAATATAAGAGATATTGTGATATCCCAACCAAAATCCTGTCCACCATGGAGAAATCTTCAACTTCACCTGCAACTAGCAACGCTATAAGAGGGGCTGAGCAAAGCGGTAACATAGCCAAACAACGGGTTGCTAGGAATGGTGTCAAAGGTTAGAGGTTCATGGCAATATGGGATGGCTTGATAAACAGGTAATAGGTAGCGCGGCATAGCGATAGAACGAAGCAATTAGCATAGCAATGATAGTAGTGAGATCCAGGGTAGCGGTCATCTTGCCTGAAATCCCGCAAGGAAGAAGAACGAGTCCATGAAGAAGATGAAGCCACGAAGACGAACCAAGCGTAGACGAACGAATCCTCACGATCGCAACGAAAACAGTAACTAACAAGAAGAAGCACACAACATAGTAAACACACCACACATAGACAAGACATGATGCATAAAAAGCATGATGCATGACAAAGCTACATGAATCTACTCATGGCAAGAGATGATGCAAACAAGAACAACACATCAAAGCAAGTTTAAATGAGGCCGGAAACAACATATAACAATTCCGGTAAGTCCTCATATGCAAATTTCGAAATTGGTCCAGAACTGAATAAACCTTATGTTCAAGTAGTTAAACCGCAAGGTAAAATGCACCAAGATGATCTACACGAATTTCTAGTCAAGTTACATATAAAGTTCATTAGATTCGGAGCTACGGCCTAGAAGATATGAGCAAAACAAGTTCAACATGGCATCGATGGAAAATGCATACAAACATCAAGCAAACACCTCAAAACAAGGATGCAACATGATAATATGAAGCTACATGCAAAAACAAGCAAGTTTCATATAGAGCACACTCAAAACGGAGCAACGGTGCAACACATACGAACTATACAAGTTATAGCAACAATCTGTCCATAACAGCAACTAGGCATCTTGCAAGCATCAAAACAACATGCTACATCACCCCAACATATTAACAAAAGGCATGGGCATGAAGTACAGGTAAAGCACAACAAAACATGAACACTGAGCTATCTCCAGAAATCACAAGAACATGCTCAAACACACATGGGAAGATTGCAAATAATAACAGTTTCAGATTTTGCAGAAATAACATCAGGTTGCAATGTTTAGAGCTATCAAACAACATGTTACAGGAACTTATCATGGCAAACAAAGGAATGGCATGAATCTACTAATGGCATAGATCAAAAGTCCCTTACTGACCATGAGCCAAAAAGGATCAGAAAATATGATGGCACCCATGTAAACATGGCAAGTTATATTACAGATTCATACATGGCAGGAACAACAATAAGTAGGCATGCTGGTGAGCTTGAACCACTCACCGCAGAGCAATACATGGCATGGAAAGGCAACCAACAGTAAGAAGGCATGTTTATGAAGCTAATCATGTCAAGAGCAAGGTCATAGGGTGCATGGAACACTAGCAAAACACATGGGAACAAGTGAACTTAATGTTAACAGGCTGATAGCAACATTATCAAGCAACGTTGGAGCAAGATATAAACATGATACAACAGGCTATAATTGCAACCAAGGGCATGAATGGATAGAGCATGACATGTAGATCAAAACATGTTTATAGGACATCTCCAGATTATGCATAGAATGATTAGTAGAAGCATGTTTACATAGCAACAAAATATAACAGAATCTGTCAAGCAAAACATCAACAGCAAGTACACTACTTAACAAGCTCGATGCACTCACTACAAGCATCACAAAAATACATGGTTGGCACCCCTAGAAAGATGGCATATCATAGATCAAAACACATGTAGAGCTCATGTTCATAAGATGCACACATCAATCATGGCAAAAATGATAAATGAGCAAGTTATAACGGTTTCAGCAGATTAACATCAACATGCACTCTTCCAACAGCATTTCGGGCATGAAGATGAGCTCAAATGAAAATGATGCCATGGAATGAAATTAAGTAATCGTTGAGACGAACAATTTTACATATTACACGCACGAAACGGAGCTACAGATGCAGATATACAATAGGTCAAAGTATGCAACATTTTATGAGTTTCTGGGGACTTAGCAGTTTTTGAAACAAAACATATGAGCGAAAAAATACTATTCGATGCACCGGGCGCTGGATAGAGGCAAGGCTCACCATGGGCTCGGCCCAGGACACGGAAGGAGGCGGGCCGGAGGAGATGGGCTGGGCCTTGGGAGGCCGGCGGCTGGGCTGCGGGGCCCGCGAGGCAGTGGCCCGTGCGCTCACACGCACGCACAGGGGAGGGAGGCCACGCCGGCAGCGCTTCCGGCGAGCGGCGGCGAGGCGCCGGTGGTGGATGGAGCCGGGGAGGCGACGACGAGGCGGCCCCGGACCGGATCTGGCTGGATCCGGTCGGCGGCGAGCTGCAGCGGTGGCGGAGGGACGCGAGGTCGGCGAAGGGCGGCGAGGGAAGACAGGCGCGGCGCGAGAGCCACGGCGGAGGCGGCGACCGGCGGGAGGCTCTCCGACGGCGGGTCGGGATGCGCCGGCGGGGATCCGGTGAGGCGCCGAGGCGCGGAGGCAGCGCGTGGGGCGAGGCGTCCGGGCGGCGGCGGACGGCGTGCGGGCCGGGAGGGCCCGATCCGGGCTCTCCGGGCCGCGGCAGCGGGGACGGCGGGGTTGGACACGTGGCGCGGGAGGATTGGGGCGGAGCGGCGGCGGGATTCATCCGGCGGCGCGCGGACATGTCCGCCGGGCTAGAGGGAGGAGTAGGCTAGGGTTAGGGGAAAATCATCCGCGAATTTGGACGGGGTGGGCATATTTATAGATAGAGGGAGTTAGGAGAGTCCAAATGAGGTGCGGTTTTTGGCCACGCGATCGTGATCGAACGACCGAGAGCATGGAGGGGAGTTAGATGGGTTTTGGGCCACTTTGGAAGGGGTGTTGGGCTGCAAACAAAAGAGGCTTTGCGGTTACCCGGTTAACCGTTGGAGTATCAGACGACCTCCAAATGGCACAAAACTTGACAGGCGGTCTACCGGTGCTATACCAAGGCCGCTTGGCAAACCTCGGGCCATTCCGAAAACATTTAACACCCGCACAAGAGAAGAGGCAAAAAGGGGACGCCGGATGACATAGGAGTGCCGGATTGCAAAACGGACAACGGGGAAAATGCTCGGATGCATAAAACGAACACGTATGCAAAATGAAATGCACATGATGACATGACAAAATGCAACACGCAAGCAAATGACATGGCAACGACGGCGAATAACTGGCGGACACCTGGCGCAACGAATCCGGGGCGTTACGACGGTGTTGGTGAAGAACAATCTCCGCAGGGGCTTCACCTAAGCACTACGAAAACTATGACGGAGGATAAACTAGAGGGGACGGGGTTGCCGGCACACGGCTTGGTGTTTCTTTATGTGTCTTTGGTGCTAGCCCTGCTCCTTTATTTATATGTTGAGCCTTGGGGTCGAAACTTGGAGTAAAAGCCTCCACAAAGTCGGTTTCACCCGAAAGACAAGAGTCCCTCTCGGACTCCAGGGCCAGACACCAGGGTTCCCGGCGTATGGACCCAGACGCCAGGGACCCTGGCATCTGGCCCCTGGACTCTGCAAAGTTTCTTTTTGCGCTTTCCAAAAACCTTGTGAGCTTTCCCTTTTGGCCCAAATAAAGTGTTCTCGTACCCAAACATTTCGGGAAACATCCGGAACCCCTTTCGGAGACCAAACAATATTATCCCATATATCAATCTTTATCTCCGGACCATTCCGGAGTTCCTCGTCATGTCCGTGATCATATCCGGGACTCCGAACAACATTTGGTCACCAACATACATAACTCATATAATACTATATCGTCAATGAACGTTAAGCGTGCGGACCCTACGGGTTCGAGAACTATGTAGACATGACCGAGACACCTCTCTGGTCAATAACCAATAGCGGAACCTGGATGCCCATATTGGCTCCTACATATTCCACGAAGATCTTTATCGGTTGAACCGCATAACAACATACGTTCTTCCCTTTGTCATCGGTATGTTACTTGCCCGAGATTCGATCGTCGGTATCATCATACCTAGTTCAATTCCGTTAGCGGCAAGTCTCTTTACTCATTCTGTAATGCTTCATCCCGCAACTAACTCATTAGTCACAATGCTTGCAAGGCTTATAGTTATGAGTATTACCGAGAGGGCCCAGAGATACCTCTCCGACAATCGGAGTGACAAATCCTAATCTCGATCTATGCCAACTCAACAAGTACCATCGGAGACACCTGTAGAGCACCTTTATAATCACCCAGTTATGTTGTGACGTTTGGTAGCACACAAAGTATTCCTCTGGTAATCGGGAGTTGCATAATCTCATAGTCATAGGAACATGTATAAGTCATGAAGAAAGCAATAGGAGTAAACTAAAACGATTAAGTGCTAAGCTAACGGAATGGGTCAAGTCAATCACATCATTCTCCTAATGATGTGATCCCGTTTATCAAATGACAACTCATGTCTATAGTTAGGAAACTTTAACCATCTTTGATCAACGAGCTAGTCCAGTAGAGGCATACTAGTGACACTATGTTTGTTTATATATTCACACATGTATTATGTTTCCGGTTAATACAATTCTAGCATGAATGATAAATATTTATCATGAAATAAGGAAATAAATAATAACTTTATTATTGCCTCTAGGGCATATTTCTTTCAGTCTCCCACTTGCACCAGAGTCAATAATCTAGATTACATAGTAATGATTCTAACACCCATGGAGTCTCGGTGCTGATCATGTTTTTCTCGTGAGAGAGGCTTTTTCAACGGGTCTGCAACATTCATGGGTGTGGGCTCTCTCGAAAAGATAATACCCTACGTCCTGCTTTTGATTGTATTCATATGTGGTGTAGTACAGAGTACATGTATCTACCACGGGATTGTTCTAATCAATATGACCTCATCTATTGACTAGTCTGGCCTCGGTTTATATAATGCACCAAGAGGCCTAGGGTTTAGGAGAGTCATTGTCTTATGCACCAAGTCTCGTGGAAACCTCCTCGTATGCGTCATGGGCTGCCCGAAGTGGCCCATGAGCGAACCACCATGGGGTCCTCAGCCCGATCCACCGGATCGGGGGACGACATGGTGAGTACCCCCTAGTCCAGGACACCGTCAGCGGGCACTTGAAGCATCTCATCGCACGGTGGCCTAGCGATGCACAAATCACCGAGCAAGTAAGTTGATCACTAGGCGAATATGCTTTAGTTTTGTTGATCACTAGCCGAATATGCTCTAATTTTGTTGATCCCTAGCCGGATATGCACTAGTTTTGTTGATCACTAGCCGGATATGCTTTAGTTTTGTTGATCACTAACCAGACATGTATAGACGGATATGTTCACTTTAGTAGTCTGCTCGTGCTTGTGCAGTGTACAAGAAGTTGGAGAAAAAGTCCTTCAACATCATGCATTATTGGTTGAAGTTGAATGGGCAGTTGAAGTGGAACCTTTTCATTGCCAAGAACGCCACCCAAGCCAACGAGAAAGAAATCGATGACCCTACCGACCCAGCCCAAAAACCACCGAAGAAGGTTAGAAGAAATCTGCAGGGCAAGAAGTGGGAGGAGGAGAGGGCGAAGCGAGAAGGTGCGGCGGCCAAGCTGGCGGAGAGGTTCGAGGAGATCTTGGCGAAGAAGGAAGAGGCATGCGTGAGGCGCTAGGACATCAAGGAGGAGCGAAAGGAGGTTCAAGTAGTTGATGGATGCTATCAAGAAGAAGATCAAGCTCGAAGAGAGGAGGACTATGATCGAGGAGAGGAAGGCGGCGCTCGAGGAGAAGAAGGCCGCGCTCGAGGAAAAGAGGGTGAAGATCGCCGCCAATGCGAAGGACGCCAAGACGTTGACATTGAGTATCGACTCTTTGGATGCTGACGTTAGAATTATCGTGCAGTCTGTCCGCTACCAGATGCTAGAGCGGCAGAGAGATCAATTGGTGGCGGCGCAAGATGAGGATGCGGCGGAGGCGGAGGTGGACGCAGATGCGGAGGCTGTCTACGCAGCGTCGACGACACCTCCTTGATCGGGAAGCATCTTGCCGGGATGGCCGGTCCGGTAGGGCAGAAATGCACGGACTGCCGGACTGATGTTCTTTTGAATTCGAGCATGTAAAAACTAAGCATATTTGCCTTCTTTTAGTTATGATCGGGGATGCTATCCGGCGCTAATGTGATCCGATGCGTTGTGTGGATCAACGTAGATTTGAATTCGAATTTGCTGGCGGACAGAATGCGGCTATGATGGCCGTTTCCTATATCTGTGTGTGCAGACGGATGCAAGAGGTACTTTTGGGTTGTCGATGAAGATGCCCTAAAGCTCTGCCGTTCACTCGAAAAAGAAAATCTAAAATGTTGCCACGACTAATTCCCGGGGACCGTCTAGTTTTCACAAAAGACCTATCCACCGACCGGCTTCGCCCGACTCGACTCGACTCCCCACTCCCCAGCCCCAACAGAAACCCCGTCCAGACTGCGCCGCTTCGGCCCCAGCTTCTCAATCGGACATTAGGAGAGATGGGGAGGCGCCGCCGGTTCACGCAGCAGCCCACCAGCGACGACGACGACGACGACGACAAACCCGTCCCGCAGCCGCTCAGAACCACCAAGCCCACAGCCCCCCTCTTCTCGGGCGCCAAGAAGCAGCAGCGTCACCGTGCCGACGAGGACGACCTGGAACTCGAGGAAGAGGAAGAGGATGAGAAGGACCTGGCGGAGTTGAGGAAGAACGAGGAGGAGGAGAGGCGGGAGGAGACGCAGACCCGCCGCCGCAGGGGCCGCAAACCCAAGCGCCCCGCCGAGGAGAGCGACGAGGAGCCGGAGGAGAAAAAGGCGGAATCAGAGGAGGAGTCGTCCCGCGAGGAGGATAGCACGGAGGCGGTACCCGTCGGGGAGCCTTTGAAGGTGACCGGCAAGGGGAAGAAGCAGCGGAGGCATTACTTCTCCTTTGAGTACGAGGGCAACACCTTCGAGCTTGTAAGCGGCCACCCTGCTTCTATTAAACAAAAAAAAATTTGTTCGATTTTATAGGGTTTTTGGAGGTTGTAAATTTTGTTATGGATTTGTGTAGGAGGACCCGGTGCTGCTCACGCCCGAGCAGCAGAAAGAGAAGCCCTATGTCGCCATCATCAAGGTCTGCAATTGGTGACACAGTTTTGCGGTTTCTAAGATATTAGTACATTGGCATGCATAGAATTCACATAGAGGATATGCTATTTTGTGTCATCTTTTTCCAGATAGTCACAGAAAATTTCTATGTTAGGTAGTTCATTTTTTGCTAAGATACTGAATTATTAGCTAGTTTTCGTAAATTTAACAATGTTTTCTTGCTCATATGCTTCACATTGCAGTCAATTGTTGAAAATGGAGTTCATCATTTAGAACTCCACATGTTCACTGTGCTCTCTGCTCTAGGCTTGGTTTTGGCTGCACTTTACCCTGTGGTGTTTTTTCCATGGTTGAACAATGCTTTTATACCAGGCTTTAGGTAATGATCTATGTTGAGCGGCTTTTGTACGGCCTAGCTTGCATTCTATGATTGGAGCTATTGGCAATTCTCAGTAGTTGTGGAGCCAAAATCCCTCATCTCTTTAGAGCTGCATGAATGTTCTATGAATGCAATTGTCCCTACTTCTGTTACCTCTTTCTGTTATCTATTCATCTCTGGTACAATTGGTTCTTAATGATGTATGCTCATTTATTTTATTTATCATTGAGCAGGATATAACAGAAAATGATGGGAGCTTATCGGTAACTGGTCAGTGGTTTTATAGGCCAGAAGAAGCTGACAAAAAGGGTGGTGGGAATTGGACAGCAAGTGACACAAGAGAGCTATTTTATAGTTTTCATATAGATGATGTGCCAGCAGAGTCAGTTATGCACAAATGTGTGGTCCATTTCATTCCACTGAACAAGCAGATTCCCAGTCGAAAGGAACACCCTGGGTTCATTGTCCAAAAAGTTTACGACACAGTTGCGAAGAAATTGTGGAACTTAACAGATAAGGATTATGAGGATAACAAGCAACACGAAATCGATCTCCTCGTGAAGAAAACAGTGGACCGTATTGGACAGCTTCCTGACCGTGAACCTATAGATGTACCTGCTGACAGTACTGATCAGTTCTCAAATAAACGCGGTCTACGAAAGAGACCTCCAAACCCTTTAGATGTGTCGAGAGATACAACAGGCAAACCCGAGCAATTCATAAAAGCAGAGACACCTGGGAGTGATAATCTAAAGCATTATGCCATCCTTGCCAAATATAAAGCTGTCACCAACGCCACTTATCGCGATAAGTGGCTTGATAAACTAGTAGACACTATTCCATTAACATCAAAAGAAGGCGCTGAGGCTTCTCATGCCGATGCTGGCAGTGTGGCCAAAATTTCAAATAGCTCTTCATCTGCAAGGGATAGTAGTTCAAGTGTAAGTTGCTCCTTTCTTGTAACGAGAATTGTTTACTGTTGCACGTCAAAATTCATAGTTAGTAGAAGTAGTAGGGATCTACTATGTAGGTATATTAGGATTAAAAAGTAGAACATGGTTTCTTAGAGTAGCATTACATGGTTGGGGGTACAGAACATTTTCTCCGAAACTCGACAAAATTCCACTGTGAACATGAAACTCATATCCTAAAACGGTTTTGAGGTCAGCAAATCCATACAAGATACATAGGTCCTAGTGAACCTTGTGGGTTTATCATCTGCAATTGTTATTGTATATATACAATAGTAGGTAAAATTGTATGTATCAATGCTGTCTGGGTAACCCGTTAAGGCTTGTTGAGGTTTTAATGGTTTAGAAGTTCTCAAACAATATGAAACAAATACTGAAAAGTCACACCTATAATATAAGATGATCCAACGGAGCGATTGGGAAAAATATGAGTTTATGTGCCCTTGGGAAAAATAACAATCAATCATTGTTATTTTTCATCATTGTTATTTTTCATCTGGGTACACAAAGTTGTATTTTCCCAATCATTCCGTTGGATCATCTTATATACCTGGGTCAGACTATTCATCACCAAGGGTGAAGAATTGTTATTCTTCACCCTTCTCTTACTACATCACTACCCTACATTTTATGTCTTGTAAATTTTGTCTTACATCGGAAGTGAAAAGAGAAGGTAAGAAAATGTGTGTTGGTCGAAAGAGATATTTCACGTGACGCAAAATCATGAACGTAAAAATATAGTATAAAATATAGATATAAATGTAATTTTTGTGGTTTTATGACTCATATCTTCTCTTATATCGAATTTTGAGTAGTGAATCAATATGAACGTAATTATTCGTAAACAAATGTAAATTCTGAATGTAATGACGTAAAGAAAACCACCCTGGGTGATGAATAGCATTACACCCATGGTTTTCTTTATGTCATTACATTCAGAATTTACGTTTGGTATACGAATAATTACGTTCATATTCAGAAGTTATGTTTGGTATACGAATAGTTACGTTCATATTGATTCACTACACAAAAATTGCTATAAGAAAAGTAAGATATGAGTCATAAAACAACAATAGTCACATTTATATGTAGTGTGGTAACGTTATTGGATTGTTGGCCATTGTATGATTTAATCCAGTTAGGTATCTGCCATATATTGTTTCACTAGCTAATTTCATTGTGCCTATTGTCTGCTAAACTGATTCTTCTACTTCCTACGTATGAAAAGTTTCAGTTATAATTATATTTTGTTATTTACATATTGTTGGCATGTCTCGGTTATTTTTTTATTCACATACTGTTGGCCTAATTCTTCTACTTCCTCTACAATTATTTCCAATTTTTAGCTAAAAATATATTATTATCAGCCAACAATGTGAACTGTGCATGCTTTTCCTATGGCTAATTTTGGCATGCTAAGCTAAGGTCCATCCTTTTGTCCTACGTTTACTTGTTAACAAAATAGTGCATGCATCTACAATTATTTGATGAACCTCCTTTTCTAGTTTTAGGCTCGATTTTTGCGGTTGCTGAACCATGTTGTGCTGAACTTACTTTATAATCTGCTGTGAAAAATAACACAAAGGTAGAAAAAGTAGGTGAGCCAAACAGAAAATATTTAAAAGCTTAGGAAAGCTAGATTATCATAATCCACGTCAGTGCCACACACAGCCTTAAAATAAGTTCTGGTTCTGTTCTGTTTTCATGCTGGTTTGCTGTATTCTCTTATTGTTGCATTTCATAAGAGATCTAGATGAGCCTTCTACTTGTTTCTTGGATCCCTGTTTTTTTTATCCTTTATCTTTCCTCCTTGGATGGTTGGTAATGATCTTCTATTTTCAGGATAATGAAAATTCATATCCACCAGATGTGGTTGTTTCAATAATGGCCTCCTTAGAAAGGTCTACATATGACGCTCTTCATGCTGACTTCCAGAAGTATAATCAGAAAATGAGAAAATTAGAATTCAACATCAAGGTACATAAGTATCCAGACCTTCGTTTTGGCCTATGTTTCTTGGGAACATCTATTTTCAACCTCAAATGCCAAAGTTGATATGATTATGTCCATGCTATATGCTAGTACTGAATAACTGTAACGCTAGCTACTTAGGACTGGAGCTTCAAGAGTTCGCCATCATTCCCTCAAGATCGATAGTTTATTACTGTGGGTTGCTCAACTAGCTAATTAGGAGGACTGGAGCTTCAAGAGTTAGCCATCATTCCCTCAAGATCGATAGTTTATTACTGTGGGTATGCATGTCTATGTCGATGGGCATCATATGTCTGCTCAAGCATTTCTCATGCTTCCACATATATTCATCTTACCTGGCATGGATCTTAAATATTGGGAAAACTAATTATTTCAGATTGTTCCCTATGAGTAAAAGTGTAAATTTAACACATACAATCATGCGCAGTAAGATCCCAGCAGTTAGGAAAGTTAGGATTAGTTCCTTCTGTAGGAGCCAAGTTATCCAGCTTCATATGACGGGGGACATGTATCAATGCCAATCAAGATCAAAATAGTTGTTTTATTTCCTACCAATGCTTAGTCTAACTTATCCCTGAATTATCCAAGGATAATCCCAGATACATCATATTTCTTTTAAGGAACTATTTGGAAAATTCTATCGTTATTTTCGTTTCTATGGTTGTTGTAATTACCATGCTACTATTTCATACCAATTAATGATATGCGCTCCTTGACAATTTATCATGGGATCTTTTGTCATATATTTCTTTAACTCATACTGTTTATTTTGGATCCGCAGAATAGCCCTGTACTGCGCAGGCGACTGATGAACAAGGAGCTTGACCCTCCAGTTCTTTTAACCATGTCTCCAGATGAACTAAAGGTCTAGTAATTGTTTCACGTGCTTTACATTTTGTCCTTATAATAACCAATTAACCATTTTCTCTATCTCCTTCAGGACAATAATTATATTTTGCTTGCTAGTGTTAAGGAGTATTAGTATTGGTCTAGGAGTCCGTATTAGTCTATATTTCCTTCCTTGTACCCTAAGTCTTGTGTACTATATATTTGCTCTCCAACCATAACATGGTATCTTGAGCCTAGGTTTAGGATATTTTCTCCGGACGCTGCAACTCCTCCCGGTCGAGTTCCTCTCCTGGTCTCTCTCCGTCGATCCTGTTCTTAGATCGATTCCACCCAATCGATTTTTTTTGGATGAAGTGGCACCAAGCTTCTGGCGTTTTCTGGGACAAGAGGCGTAGGCCTCCAGAAGCTCCAGTGCATAGTGGATGGCTAAAGCGTGTTGATAATGTCAAGAGAGGTCGGGGTAGACCAAACTTGACCTGGGAGGAGTCCGTAAAGAGAGATCTGAAGGACTGAAATATCACCAGAGAACTAGCCATGGACAGGTGTGCGTGGAAGCTAGCTATCCATGTGCCAGAACCATGAGTTGGTTGCAAGATCTTATGGGTTTCAGCTCTAGCCTACCCCAACTGTTTGGGACTAAAGGCTTTGGTGTTGTTATCGTCTATTTATAGGCCCTCGTTGATCTGCCACTTAGGTCTCCGCCGAACCCCTCGGCATGGGCCCACCATCTCCTGCACGTCCAGTCGTTGTCGCCATCCTGCTTGTCAGCATGCTCCCGCAAGCTCGTTCGGCTCCATTCCTGATCCAGGCCCCATGCCTTCGACCGAGCAAATCGTCCGCGATTGGCACCTGTACGAAGCACATCCCCATGCCCACGCAGCATGCCGCCCAGATTACTGAACCTGCTGGAATCTCGCCGCCCTCATCGTCCTCCGCCTCGCAGGCTGCTCCTGCCCGCTGTCCTCATATTAGTATTGGCCTAGGAGTTCTTATTAGACCCTGTTTCCTTTCCTTGCACCTCAAGTCTTATGTACTATATATATGCCCCTTGGGCCTTGTAATAAAGACAAGTTGCTTTCATAACATGGTATCAGAGCCTAGGTTTAGGTCTCCCTCGATCTATTCTTGATCTCGTCCTGCCGTTCTTGTTCCAATCCGCCTCCTCTCTCGATTTGAGCTTCCAGCTCGATTGAATGTTGCCCATTAGCTTCCGCGTGCCAAACATCTTCGAGGTCCAGATCGCTTACAAGTCCATGGTTGGATTGGGCTTGGTTGGCCGATGCCCAATTGAAGATCTCCTAGGCTGGGCCTGTTCAAGCCGCCGCTTGTGCGTGCTGCTGCTGCAGCTCCCTGGGTGACCTCCTTATGCCATGCGAGCCCACCATACCTTTGTCCGTCAGCCTTTCTCTGGTCCTGATCCTTTCTATACAACTTTTGTGGCCTGCTTACCCTTGTTGTTTTCTTTAGGATTTTCTGGACTCTTTTTGCATTGTCGATCTACGCCCATTGTGCCTTAGCCGCCGAGCTTCTTTCGCCGTCGGTTGTCGTGGGCTATGATTTTCTGTGCAATGCTTTATTCTCTTGATGTGCCATCTTCCTTTGACAACCCATCTTCTCTTGATACTTATAATGTATCTTCTAGTGGTGTGGTGTCTTCCTGTGATGTGCCATCTCTTCGTTATCCCCTTTGGCTTGACTTGACAGATTTTGAAGACTCTTCATGCTACGATGACACTCTCAAGACGCGGATTTGGATTATCATTTATTTTTTCTAGTATTACACTTCTTCAAATGCAGTGCTGTTGCATACGCTTTGCATTTGAGGGGGGAGGGGGGGGGGGGGGGGTAGGAAGTATTAGTATTGTGGTCTAGGAGTCCTTATTAGACTATGTTTCCTTTCCTTGCACCTCAAATCTTGTGTAATATATATGTGCCCCTTGGGCCTTGTAATACAGATAAGTTGCTTTCATAACAGACATGATCACTGCCACTGCAGCCACCGGCTGTACCGCAGCGGTCCATCTGCACCCAGGCTGACCGCTTCACCACCCACCGTGGCCCAGGGCAGCCGCACCTCCAGTCTGCCTGCCCCCAGCTTGACACATCGAGCCGCCGGGCCTCCTACTCCTCGCAGTGGTCCACCCTGGCGACCACTCCACCAGCGACTCGCCATGCATTGTGCTCCTGCTCCACGCATGCTCCCGCACGCCCGAGCACGCCTTGTGCTATTTGCTGGACGCTGGTCCTCTGTTTCCCCTGCTGTGGAATTAGCCTTTGGGTGTGATTACTCGTGGGCATCTCACCTGTATGGCCTCCTTCGCAGTCTCCCCTGCAAACACGATGGCTCCTGCATCATTGTCTCGCGTGTGCCTCCTAGCTTCTATCTTTCTATGTCTCCGATGCGTCCACCACATCCGTTGCTCTTTCGTGTTTCTCATGCATGCGATTCCACCACACCATTATATGCCAACCTCCTTTTCTGATCTTGTCCTTTCTATGCAACTTTTCGTGCCCTTTCTGGTCCTTATTGTTTCTATTGGATTTTTGTGGCCCCTTTTTGCATTGTTGTTGATCTATGCCCATTCTCTTGCCACCGAGCTTCTTTCGCCCCCGGTTTCTTGGGCTACTTTTTTGCGCAGTGCTTCATTCTCTTGATGTGCCATCTTCTTTTGATAAACCATCTTCACTTGATACTTAATCTTCCTTGTACGGTTGTACCCCAAGTCTTTTGTACTATATATTTGCCCCTTGGGCTATGCAATAGAGTTTTGCATCCATAACAGCTAGTACCCGACTAGTACAGTTTGATAGGGCAAAGGATAACAAGACTGAAACTTTTCTATTTAGTACAAAGCATTTAGCTTCTAAATTTAAACATGCAGCCTATCTTATGCAAACGGCTTTTGTTGGAACGAAAATAAATACAAGAAAAGCTTTAAATGATTCTGCAGAAATTGTAAAATTTGTTTGAGATAAATATCAGACAATGAAATGAGAAGGAAAATGAAGAATTTATTTTTGACTTTGGCATAGAAATGGAATAGGGGAAGCAGGGGAGAGTGATGCTCGTCATAGCTTGATCTTGACGTGTTGAGCTTGCCATGACAGAGGGGAAGTACAAGGGCACATGCTCTGCGGCTGAAAGTGCATAGTCCAATGGGAGTAGAAGGAATTATCACTCGGGCGATGCATGGCATGCCAGTGATGTCGAGCTCTAAAGGTGGTTGCAGGCCATCATGATCATATGATTGAGAACAGTGAAATAAGAAGAAAATGACAGAGTGCATTGATATGTGGGACTTGTTAGATGAATTATTTCTTTAATATTGCCTGTGCCATTGCCATGTTGGGTTCGTCAGCCACATCTATATCAATTTTTTTGTTTCGGGTTTGGGGTGGATGTCGGGGGTAGAAGTCCTTACAGCTGAGTGGGTTAAGTAGATGCATCCTAAATTCAGGGGTTTAAATAGATGTTCTCCAATTCTAATGGTAGCTGTTTGAGCATTTCAGGCTGGGTTGACACCAGCAGAGCAAACGTCTGAACCAGAAGAAGCAAGGCGATTGCAGGTATTGGTCATCAATTCAGTAATTAGTCAAAACTGAGTAAAGAAGAATATTCAGTACGATTACTAATTTTTAATGCGGAGTTATACTTGTGATTCTCATATCTTGTGTTTGTTTTAACTAGATGACTGACGCACGATGTGGAAGGTGCACAGAAAAGAGAGTAGGCATTTCTGATATTATTCATGCTGGTCATGGCGATCGATATCAGGTATTTAGTTTTTCATTTTATTTTCTTTATTTCATTTGGCTATCAAGATGGGTTTACATTCTCTATTTTTCTGGATGCCACGTTGGGCCTTTCCATTTTGATTGTACAATCTACAGGTATTCCGTTTTTCAAAATAATATAATTCCATAAATGGATAAAAAGTAGTGCTAATTTTGGCATTGCAGGGAATGGTTTCAACTTTGAATAGTTCAAACCTGCCTCTAAACACTTGTTTGGTTGGTGCCTTTGTGGGCTTCCAGATCTATTCTTTTCCTTGCACATGCTTCCAGATCTCTTTAGAAGTGCTGGTTGTGCAAACCTTCTCCTATTTACTGCCATTGTTCACTGATTTGTTCGAGGCTCTTGTTCCTGTCACGAATATGCAACTTGTATTACTAGGAGGCCAAAGCCACCATATATAGATGTACATGAGAATGCCAAAAGGCAAGAATACAAAAGGCCAAAGGATATCATCAATATAACTCTTAACACCCCCCCTCAAACTCATGGTGGATCCACAACACTGAGTTTGGAGAGGTGAAATCTGTGTTGCACTCTAGTCTGTGCCTTAGTGAAGAAGTCCGCTAGCTGTAACTCGGAAGGCACATACTGAAGAGCAATAACATGATCCTGCACAGCAGCGCGCACATAATAAGCATCAACACCAATATGTTTGGTAAGCTCATGCTTCACGGGGTCCCGCGCAATGCTGATAGCACCTGTATTGTCGGACAAGAAGGTGGTAGGTGTAGTAACAGAAACACCAAAATCCTCCAATAACCATCATAACCAAGTCACCTCTGCCGTCAGAAGAGCCATAGCTCTTAACTCGGCCTCTGCACTCGAACGAGAAACTGCAGTCTGTTTCTTCGTCTTCCAGGCAATGAGAGAACCACCAAGAAAAACACAGTAAGCAGAAAGTGAACGGTAGGATCACTGGCCCATGTAGCATCCGAATAGGCCTGGAGCTGTAACGAGGAAAAAAAGACGACGAGAGATCATGCCACGAAGATATCGTAGAACACGAAGGTGACTATAGTGAACTGAAGTGGGAGGAAGCCAGATACGATCTTTATAACGGATCAAACCATCCCTGAGAGAAAAATGATCATCTTCAGAAATTTGCACTGCTAATTTGACTAGCAAGTCCTGAGCTTCAATATTTTCTTGGTAGACATCTAAGATCTCTTGTATCCAAGCAGGTTGGTGAGAAGATATAGCCAGTAACTGATCATCAAGATGAGGTTTGTGAGACAACCGCAGCACGGTTGTCCACTCCTTTGTTGTACTTTATTTTGAACTGTATGCCCAATAGTTTGGTGAACACATTTTGTTGCCAAGTTGTGTGCAGCGCTGGTCCTCTAAATGTGCCAGACTATTGTGGTCAGTTAGAATGAGAAATTCAACATTCTGTAGATAAGTTCTCCATTGCTCCACTGCAAGTAACATGGCCATATACTCATTTTCATATGTGGATAATCCTTTGCTCATAAAAGCGATTGGATGGCCTTTTTGAAGCAATACTGCCCCTACTCCAGCATCACATGCATCTGTTTCAATAACAAACTGTTGGCTGAAATCTGGCAAGGACAAAACAGGTGCAGTAGTGAGAGCCAACTTCAGTTGCTCAAAAGTAGATTGCCTTTGGAGACCAAACAAAAGGAACATGTTTCCGGAGAAGGTTTGTTAAAGGCTGGTTAATCATTCCACAGTATCTAAAAAACTTAAGTGGTAGCCTGATAACCCAAGAAATCCACGGTATTCTTTCAAATTGTTAGATATAGGTCAATTATTCACATCTGCTATCTTACTTGGATCAGTGGAAACACCCTTCTCAGAGACTACATATCTCAAATAAGGGATACTGTGTTGAGGGAAAGCACACACTTGGATCTTTTGACCTTCTACTGATGCTGCTGCAATAATTGTAACACTTGCTGCACATGCTGGAGATGATCCTCAAAAGTGGCACTGTATACAAGGATATCATCGAAGAAAACAATATCAAAAGTGGCAGTTTGTCATTCATGACTGACTGTAATGTTCCTAGTGCTCCTGTCAACCCAAACGCCATGACATTATCTGAACACGCAGTATCCAAGTCGACAATCCTTTGAACAGCAATCATATGAACATTGAATTTAAACCATCTACAAATCTAGTAGTATAGTGCAACATATCTGGATCAGGTTCATAAGCTGTCAACTGATCCATAAGTTCAGAAAACTGACTGATATATTCCTCAACAGAAACAGCTGTTGAAGATAATACACCCTGTGCACTAAGGAATCATGTGATTGCGCCCAAATCGGCTAATCGCCGCTGCACAGAAATCATCCCTCGAGGCTCGCACACAGCGTGCCGCTGCTCCCTCGAACCGCATTGCAGCGACCGTGATCCATAGATCCGGGTGGTACCAAACATCTCAAAGTAATCAACGCATCTGGTTTATCACAACTTGGGATTCTCGCCATCGAATCACAGAAAATCCACTAGCGGTGGTTTCAGTGGCCTGATTGACGAGGACAAACCACTCCTCTCGCGTTGCAAAAGACTAGAGAAGGACGAACTCGGGCGTGGTAAATCGGCGAATAGCTCGTGCTGGAGGAGGGATGTAAGGCGTTGTCGCGCCCAATCCCGTCCCCGTGTAGTCGTAGACAAGCGGTGCCTCTGGGCCGGTCTCCACGCCTCCCCTTGGCGTCCTTTTGTCGAACAGATCCAATTCGCCGATGCAGGAGGTGAGACCCTCGGCAGCTCGAAGCTCCTGGATCTGCTTGAGGAAGTCCGCTTCGGCACCATCAGTGTTAGCATGCATGTTGTTGATGATGGTGCCGACCGCTGCATCAACCGCCCCGTCGACCACCGCATCAACAGAACACGCCACCACCGCACGGACCGTGCTCCCCATTGCCGCCACAATGAGCGCGTTGAGCTCCTTCTGGTGATGAAGGTGGGCTGCTTTGGTCGCCTAACTGAGCGTCTCATAGATCGCCTCGCCTTCCGGAGTCAAGTACTCCATGAGCTCTTGCCGTCGCTGCCAGACGTGTGTCGTGCAGATGATCCGACGTGAGGTGGGTGAAATTTTTGGCTCTACCAATTGTTAGTTACAAGATGGTGAATCGGAGGTAGGCTATGGGATCATTTCAAATTCGCTAGGTGGGGTGTCTGTCTTGCTTACAAGGGAAGGGACAAGGAAAGGATTGCAAGTCAATGGCTGCTAGCCGTTTATCAATTAGCCACCTAATACGGAATCAACGAAGGTATTTATAATCCTCAGGTTAGGACCCAGTCCCCATTACGGGTCAATGGCTGACGGGCTCTCTTGTTGGGCTCTCTTTCTGGGCTGGCCCTCCTTGGTGATGAAGGTTGCACTTGTGTCGTTTGTAGTCAATGTAGGCCCAATGCTAACATTGATTCCCACCAGGCCATCACTGTGATTGGGCCACCATCAGGGACGGAGCTAGGAATTTTATTTGAGGGGGCCCAGTGAAACATCTAAAGCATTGAGGGGGCCATACATACGAATTTAGTGGTCAAATTCATCAAATCCACGCACTACATAGGTGTAGTTTGAGAAATTTTCACTGCATGGGGGGAGCCATGGCCCCGGCTCGCCCCCTGCTGGCTCCGTCCCTGCTCACCATACTGTCACTTTCTTGCCTTCGCCTCTTCTACTTAAATCTGGGCTACAGATGGGAAGATGGACATGTGGGGCTGGGTTGGCCCGTTTTGGCTTGTTCTCTGTTCTTTGCCTATTTTGCTCGTGTTCATTTGAAATATATCACTGTTAATATGGACACAGTCTCCAAGATGCAACTCCGACCATTACTATGATGTGAATATATTGTTAAAAAGTACAAAATCACATAATTATGATATTTTTCATGACGAATCAAACGTATTACTTGTGCTATTATTTTTGAATAATATTATCCTCATTTAACTAATCTCAACTATATATATATATATATATATATAGTCAATCCCTATATATATATATATATATATATATATATATATATATATATATATATATATATATATATAGGGATTGACTATTCGTCACCCTGGGTGAGGAATAGTTATTCTTCACCCCCCTCTATATATAATTGTATCATTGTCTCAGATTTGTTGGGATCATGTCTTAGCGCCCGAAGAATGCAAACTTTGACCTGCATTTTTATTCAGACATGACACATGTTCTGCGATCCCATTCCTTGATCTGATCGACCAGGTTCCTGGTAACTATGGGCCGTTATACCTGTTGGGAAATCTCTCGGTAGACGAAAATTCATCGTATTCTCTTTACATCGAATGACCCAATTGTTATGATTATATTTTTCTAAAATTGTACTCCCTCCGTTCACAAATATAAGATGTTCTAACTTTTTTTTCTGAGTCGGATGTATATAGACACGTTTTAGTATGTTTGTTCACTCATTTCAGTCAGTCTGTAGTCCATATTGAAATATCCAAAACATCTTATATTTGTGAACAGAGGGTGTATCTATATGCTATGTTTGCCCAATAAGATCACACTATTGTGAATAAAATGCCTTACCGCTCATCCATATTAGGTGAACCGATTCGTTATATTGCTGAATTTATGCTCAGTGACACCGACGCATCATTAAATCCTAGAACAAGTAGTCAACTATAACTATATATAGTTATAACATACGGTGTACTTGTTAGCGAATGCTTAAAGCGTGAAGATACATTGGCAACAGTATTAGTTATAATGTTACTGTACTTGGTTTGGCTTCCTACTGGAGGGTGTGGCTGTTGAGCATGTGTTGGAAAGGCAGTTCAGGGACGGAGCTAGGAATTTTATTTGAGGGGGCCCAGTGGAACATCTAAAGCATTGAGGGGGCCATACATACGAATTTAGTGGTCAAATTCATCAAATCCACGCACTACATAGGTGTAGTTTGAGAAATTTTCACTGCATGGGGGGAGCCATGGCCCTGGCTCGCCCCCTGCTGGCTCCGTCCCTGCCCACCATACTGTCACTTTCTTGCCTTCGCCTCTTCTACTTAAATCTGGGCTACAGATGGGAAGATGGACATGTGGGGCTGGGTTGGCCCGTTTTGGCTTGTTCTCTGTTCATGGCCTATTTTGCTCGTGTTCATTTGAAATATATCACTGTTAATATGGACACAGTCTCCAAGATGCAACTCCGACCATTACTATGATGTGAATATATTGTTAAAAAGTACAAAATCACATAATTATGATATTTTTCATGACGAATCAAACGTATTACTTGTGCTATTATTTTTGAATAATATTATCCTCATTTAACTAATCTCAACTATCATTATATATATATATATATATATATATATATATAGGACAAATTTTTCCTACTACCGGGTGTAGTTACACCCATTTTTATTTTATACGTTTTAGGTAGTATCTACCATACCGGAGTGTATGTATGCGTAGTATGTAGTATGTAAGAATATTTAGGTAGTATATATACTAAATTTTAGGTAGTATGTAGTATATTTTTAGCATACTTCTTTTTACGTACAAATATGTACGTATTTTCACAAATATGATAAAAACATGGGCTCACATGCAATTTTTTCACATAACTCGCTTTGGAGTATCTTAGATATAGTATATGAACATACTAAAAATGATAAAGTAGTATATATACTACCACATATTAGTATATGAGAAATGGGTGTAGTTACACCCGGTAGTAGGATGCATTTTCCCTATATATATATATATATATATATATATATATATATATATATATATATATATACACACACACACTAGTAAACATGTCCGTGCGTTGCAACGGGAGAAAATTAATAATATTGCCCCTAGCACAATAAGCATTGCTCGAGACCCCTAAAGGTGCGTGAGGGCCGTGTACGTCAAGACACCGGTGAGGGAAATGTCCTGTGGAGGCCGTACATAAACCTAGCTACTGGCTCAATCTCATAGGAACAACCACCTGATATCTGGCTATCCCGACTAATGTATTCGCCTTGATAGTTGTTTCTTGACCTCTTCTGATAGCTTCCTCGTCCATCCTGGGCCCTACCACTGATGCCTCCTCGGTCCAATCTTCTTTAATCATGTCCGTCTTTTATTCTTTCTCCTTCTAGCAACTCTCACTTTATAGATGCATTGATTGCATCGTCTCTATCCCTGAAATCCACATGTTTAGATTTGTTCCAAAATTTTGCAATCCATAAATATAAGGATTTGCCCCCAAATAAAATGACATAACAATTCAAAATCAAACATCTGCGCATGTAAAATAGGGAGAATTTAAAACCTCGAAAAATGCATTCGAAAAAAGAATGCTGAAGTAAATTCACTTAAGAGCTTCTGAAAAGTCTCAATGTATATTTAAAAGATTTTTGGATGGACAACCCTTTCAATACGATTAATTGAAAAATAAATTCAGTTAATTCCTATGAACCATGGCAGGCTGAGTCGAGAAATTGTGGCATGGGAGGTCGCTCATGAGAAAAGAAAACATGTATCTTTTGAGGATCACGACATCAGCTCATGACATGGGGTATGATTCCGAGTGAATATATCTGCCCTTTGCTACTTTCTTGAAGATGACATCTTTGATACTCTACATAATACCTGTTGAAAGCAAATAATGTGATTAGTTTTGGAGAACAATAGTTGGATAAAACATATGATGCTATTGTTTTCATTACGGAGTTATGTACCAGTGGAAAGCAACCCTATGCATGTCCTCACTCTTAATAATCTCATGCCAGGATTGCATCAACATCCAATTCTTTCAGCCTGACACGCAAATAAACTTTTATGAAATATTGGATGGAAATAATTTAAACTAACGGGTAATTTTTTCCATTCTTTCGGAATAACAAAAAAACTATCACAAGATTTCTTTTCCAGACTGATCAATTGTTTGGAATAACGAAAAAAACTAACAACTATTGGAAGAGAAGAATTACCCAAAAATCTTAGGAGAACTATTTGAGTGAAGCTTTCAGAAATATATAAAACCATCTAAGTTAGTCCACGTGAAATCAATTCACATACTTGGCATGTAGCGGACAGTTTACCTTTGATAAACTATAAGCAATTAACATTAGCAAATAGTTATATTCTTCTTGTTAAAGATGGCAAACAAAATCCACCAGAAGTTGTTAACTTATCATGCAATTGTATGTTTGTGTATCTTGTCCACAGAAGGTTTAAGCAACTGTCCAGTTTGGCAATTCAGCAAGTTGAGGCTATATGGCGACTTGTAAAATAACACGCGGTGCCGAGTAATTTACATCATGATTATGCACTCTGACAGGGAGCAACAGCAAGATATTTCAGTGTTATTCCATTCGAATATACATCTTGAACTCTGCCGCCATGCCTTCCATCCCTCTGCCGATCTCTCTCCCAGCTGATCAACATCATTAGAATTCAGAACAGGACCAAGAGCCTCTTACCTTACAGTCACGCTGGAACCCAAAAAATCGTCGAGCTGGCAGGGGCACAGTCACACGCACGGATTCCATCACCACCAGTTTCTTTGGATACTTCATG
Organism: Triticum timopheevii; assembly: GCA_963921465.1. Lineage (NCBI taxonomy): Eukaryota > Viridiplantae > Streptophyta > Magnoliopsida > Poales > Poaceae > Triticum > Triticum timopheevii. The sequence goes on from OY997266.1 coordinate 246,185,769, forward strand.
GATACATAGTGCACGACGTCATCCAATACTAAAAAAGTATAGTGGTTTTCCACTCTTCCTCGTTGAATCCTGGTCTGATTGACTCATTGACCCACATCTAGCCAGCAGCAAGTCAAAGCGAGATAGGAGAAGAATTCCAAGTTGCAATCGCCGCTATCGATCACAGGTATGGCTTCACAAGCTTCTGCAGCTCTCCGTGCGGCCGCCCTATAGAGCTACTCAATCACGGCCGCGCACTCTGACAGCAGCGCGTCGACGGCAAAGGCCAATCCTGTGGGATACCATCTATCTTTGGTGCTGGAGCTGCATACGGCGCCGCAGCAACTCGCACAACGTAAACGTCCTCCTCGACAAGCGCAAGTCGAGAACGTGGCCGATGAAGTGGACCTGGACCTCGCTCCATGACACTGAGCCTTTTCATCGGCAGATCCGTGTGCCGCCGGAAGGTCGCCCATGTCCAGGATGACCGCTACCTCGCCGTATCTTGGTGCGATGGCGGCGATTGATCAGCGAAGGTCGGCTTTTTTTCTTGCGGGTCGGAAGATGAGAGACGAACACACACGTTCTCGCGGAGAGGAGGGACGTGTTCCAGTCTGTCTTCTAATAGTTCTATTCGTTTGATCTATTTCTTTAGGAAAATAGAGAGACGGTCACATGACCGACGCTAGTATCTTTACGAAAGGTTTTTTTTTTCACTTGAAGGGTAATTTCGATGACGGTGAACCCGACCAATGCGTGCTTTATTAGTACCACCTCGTTTATATTACAAAATTTTGTCTATACAAATTGTAAAAGCGTATTATGAGATGAGAAGAAAGCGTATTGTGACGGTGAACCCGGAGACCCAATCCGTGCTTTATTATGAGGGATATATATATATATATATATATATATATATATATATATATATATAGGGATTGACTATTCGTCACCCTGGGTGAGGAATAGTTATTCTTCACCCCCCTCTATATATAATTGTATCATTGTCTCAGATTTGTTGGGATCATGTCTTAGCGCCCGAAGAATGCAAACTTTGACCTGCATTTTTATTCAGACATGACACATGTTCTGCGATCCCATTCCTTGATCTGATCGACCAGGTTCCTGGTAACTATGGGCCGTTATACCTGTTGGGAAATCTCTCGGTAGACGAAAATTCATCGTATTCTCTTTACATCGAATGACCCAATTGTTATGATTATATTTTTCTAAAATTGTACTCCCTCCGTTCACAAATATAAGATGTTCCAACTTTTTTTTCTGAGTCGGATGTATATAAACACGTTTTAGTATGTTTGTTCACTCATTTCAGTCAGTCTGTAGTCCATATTGAAATATCCAAAACATCTTATATTTGTGAACAGAGGGTGTATCTATATGCTATGTTTGCCCAATAAGATCACACTATTGTGAATAAAATGCCTTACCGCTCATCCATATTAGGTGAACCGATTCGTTATATTGCTGAATTTATGCTCAGTGACACCGACGCATCATTAAATCCTAGAACAAGTAGTCAACTATAACTATATATAGTTATAACATACGGTGTACTTGTTAGCGAATGCTTAAAGCGTGAAGATACATTGGCAACAGTATTAGTTATAATGTTACTGTACTTGGTTTGGCTTCCTACTGGAGGGTGTGGCTGTTGAGCATGTGTTGGAAAGGCAGTTCACTTTTGCTAGATCGAAACTTAAAAGAGTAGTTGAATTTCAAATCAAATTGTTTGTACAGTATCTCATCTATAGGAGGCCTGGAGAGTTGTTAACTCAAAGAAGTGGAGTCGTAAGCACTTTTCCTCTGCAGGAAGTGTATGCAAGGCTGATTTCTGAAGGATAAACTTCATATATCATTCTATCAATTTTTTTTCCCTCACACGATTGTAATAAGCCTGAATTTGCCACAACTGTCTCACTGAATTTGCCTCTTTATTTCAGCTCGAATGTATTTCCTGTGGTTACACATGGTTTTCGTCAAGAGATGCCATCTCATCGCTGACGGTCGATACTCCAAGTTCTGGTGGGAATGTAGGCACCGCTCCCTGGGCGACAGCAAAGTTTGATGTCCTTCAGAAGCAGCTGGTGAGCCCTCGGGATCAGCCAGACAATAAGGCAAGTGCTGATGCTCTCCAGAAGAACACGGTGGCATCCATTCCTAAACTTGAGAGGCAGAAATCACTAATCAAACCGAAGCCAGAGGAGCCCTCTGCACCCACACTGGAGAAGCAGAAGACATTCACCAAGCCAAAGCCGGAGGAACCCTCTGCACCTTCAGCTAGTCATTAGTGAATGATCATGGGCGTTGCAATGTTTCAGAGATTGTACACCGGCAGCTCTTAAACATTCAGTAGAAGCATGAATAGGATGACAACACTTTCTTGTAGTCTATCGTTAAAAATTTCGTTAAACTAGTTTCATACTAACAGAAGCTACTTTTGATCTCACTCGTGTTACGGTTGGCACTAAAAAACTCTTAGGGCAAAAGCCACCAGTGAGGGCCAAGTGGTTGGCTCTAGGTGATTTCATCCAAATATATCGTGCAAGAGACGAGCGGAATGTTAACAGAAGCAGAACAAACCGTTTTCAGACAACTCCACAGAACCGTGAGCTCAGGAGATCCATTTGCAGAATTACTGCTTCACACAGAGTAATAAGAGGACAAACCAAGATGACTCTACAGAACCGTGAGCTCAGGAGATCCATTTGCAGAATTACTGTCAGCAACCCAGGCGATGACATTGAAGAGGATCCAAGTAAGAGGCGGGAAGCATTGCAGAATTACTGTCAGCAGCCCAGGCGATGACATTGAAGAAGATCCAAGTAAGAGGTGGGAAGCAGAGGACTCAAGTCGCGGGCCAGAAGGCCAGCCCATCCGTATTCGAAAGGTTCCCCAGTGGCTTGCTAGCCCAAGCTGGGCCCGCTAACGCGGGTGTAACAGTAGCAGTTTATATTCCCCGGACTACTTTGAGAGAAGGACGGCGGCTTCGGCCAGTGAATGTTTTGTAATTTGAATTCGCTGTGAGGGTGGTTGGGAGGACAACTAATACACTTCAATTTCTAGATCTTGCCATGAGAGTAGCAGGAACCTTACATCTGGTACCCAGTGCTTTTTGATCCTGGAGATCCCTAGCCACGTCCACGCCACGCGTTTCAAACTCCAGCAGAGAAGCGCCATCATGGACAAGCTGTCGTTCGAGGGGCGGCAAATCCAAGAGCTATTTCAAGCGGACTTCGCCGAGGCGCTGGACTAGAGGATCAAGGCGCACGGCGACGAGATCATCAAATCCGTCGGTAAGATGCTCAAGGAAACAACCGTAGTGCTCGACGGGCTCATCACGACGCGATCGACGGGGCCAGACCTGAGCTCAACCTTGACATTGAGCAAATCCGAGCGGAGCTTGAACACTGTGGTAGGGACGAGGTCGCGAGCAAGCAAGTGAGCCCGTCAACCAACAAGGATGTTGGGGGCGGTCACGAGTCGACCGCGGTGGATCCCCTTGGCTTCGACAAATTCCATCGGGGGAAGGCGCATCAAGTTTATGTGCCTCCTCCGGTCATAGGTGCGCGTGATTCCGGCTCTTCCCATGAAATTTTTTCCCCTCGTGATTTTGCTGCTTTCGATGTTTCTGATATGTTCCAATCTGCACCTCGTGTGGAATTACCGTGGTTTGATGGTGCAAACCTGCGACTCTGGCAATCTCGATGCGAGGATTATTTCAAGCTTTGGGGTACTCCTGCGTCGCGATGGATCTCGTTCGCCACTTCTCAGTTCGAGGGTGCGGTAGCCCGATGGTTGGAAGCTATTCAGCGCAGATCACCCAATCTGTCTTGCTCAGAATTCTGTCAGCTGTTGATGAACAAGTTTGGCTGTAATCAGCATCAGGCACTGGTGAGGCAGATGTTTCGCATTGCTCAGGAAATGATAGTGAAGGATTATGTGGAACGCTTTGCAGAATTATATGATCAGTTATCAGCTTATGAGGAACTGCCTGACAGTTTGTACTATACGGCGCGTTTCATCGATGGCCTTAAACCTGGTGTGCGCATGTCAGTGGCGCTGCAGAAGCCACATGATCTGGATTCTGCTTATGACATAGCATTACTCCATGAAGAGCTTAGTGACAATCATTCTTCAACTCTGCCTTTTAGGAAGCCAGTGTCAACAGTTACTCCTAATTTGAGAACACCAATTAGCACTGACAGAAGGCCTGCAGAAACCAACAAGTTAGCTCCTCGAGAGGACAAATGGAGTGCTCTCCGTACCTATAGAAAGTCAAAGGGCCTGTGCTTTATCTGTGGTGAGAAATGGTCCAAGGACCACCAGTGCAAATCTTCACTCCAACTTCATATTGTACAAGAAATGATTGAACATATACAGAACACCAGTTCCTTCTATACAGAGTCGTCTGACAGTGATTCAAATAATCTTATGTTACTGTCTGCAGCTGCTTGTTCTGCTGTAACTACTCCATTAACAATGAAGCTAAAAGTGGTTGTTCAGGGTCAAACTCTTACCTTCCTAGTTGATTCTGGCAGCACCCATTCCTTCCTCAACACAAAATTGCTTTCCATGTTACCTGTTGTACATGTTATCAAACCAATTGTTGTGACTGTAGCAGGTGGAGCTCAACTGTTCTGTACACAAGTTGTGAAGCAATGCCGTTGGCAATGTCAGCAGTCTGTTTTCAACACTGATTTCAGAATGCTACAGTTGGGCCATTACGATGGAATATTAGGGCTTGATTGGTTGGCTAGCCATAGCTCTATGGTTATCGACTGGGAGCAAAAATGGTTTTCGTTTCAGTCTCAAGGATCCTGGATTACTTTGCAAGGTGAACTGCCAGAGGGCTGTACTTATACTATCATGAGTGTTGAGCTTAATAGTGCAGACAGTGAAGAAGACAGTAAACATATACCTGAAGTGCAAGCTTTGTTAAAGAAATTCTCTACTGTTTTTGAAGAGCCAAAGGGACTGCCTCCTAGAAGGAAGTATGATCATACTATACCTCTGACTCCTGGTGCAACACCTGTTGCTGTCAGACCTTATAGAGTAGCTCCTCATCTGAAAACTGAAATGGAAAAGCAAGTCAAGGAATTGTTGCGAAATGGTATGATTAGACTCAGCAAAAGTCCCTTCTCTTCTCCTGTGCTTATGGTTAAAAAGAAGGATGGCACTTGGAGAATGGTGGTTGATTATAGACACTTGAATGCCATAACAATGAAAGGAAAATATCCAATTCCTGTAATTGATGAATTACTAGATGAGCTGCATGGAGCATGCTGGTTTACTAGACTTGAGGGCAGGATATCATCAGATAAGATTAGCTCCTGGTGAAGAGTTTAAAACCGCATCCCAAACTCATGAAGGGCATTATGAATTTCTGGTCATGAGTTTTGGGCTTTCTGAGGCTCCTTGCACTTTCCAGGGAGCTATGAATATGAATCTGCCAGCATTAAGAGAATTTGTCCTATTTTTCTTTCATGATATTTTAGTCTTCAACAAAACCTTAGAGGAACATCTAGTGCATGTGGACAAGGTGCTCACTACTCTGCAAGAAAAGCAATGGAAAGTCAAGTTGAGTAAATGCTCTTTTGCACAACAACAAGTTGCTTATCTAGGTCACATCATCAGTGACAAGGGAGTTTCCACTGATCCATCTAAAATTTTAGCTGTCAAGAACTGGTCTACTCCAGTCAATGTGAAGGAAATCAGAGGATTCCTGGGCCTCACTGGTTATTACAGGAAGTTCATTAAGAACTATGGTATTATCAGTAGACCATTAACTGAACTACTAAAGAAGGGTACACTGTTTGTATGGACACCAGCTGCTGATATTGCTTTTGCTACTCTGAAACAAGCATTGATTCAAGCCCCTATCCTAGCTTTACCTGATTTTTCACTGCCTTTTGTGCTGGAGACTGATGCTTGTGATTATGGGATAGGAGCAGTTGTGATGCAAAAAGGTCACCCATTGGCATTTGTTAGCAAGGCCTTGGGCCCCAAAAACAGAGGACTGTCTGTGTATGAAAAGGAATACATGGCCATTTTGCTTGCTGTGGAACAATGGAGATCTTATTTGCAATTCCAGGAGTTTATTATCAAGACAGATCAGAATAGTCCAACTCACTTATTTGACCAAAGATTGCACACCCCATGGCAACAAAAAGTTTTCACTAAACTACTGGGTCTTAATTACAGGATCATGTATAAAAAAGGCACTGAAAATTCTACTGTTGATGCACTTTCTAGGAGACCTCATCCATCTCCTCAAATAATGGCCATCTCTTCTGCTCAACCTTCCTGGTTGTAGGAAATTGTTGACAACTATGGACAAGATCCCAAAGCTCAAGAGCTGTTGCAACAAATGTCTGTTCAACCAACATCCGAGCCATCCTTTTCCTTGGTTAATGGCCTACTCAATTACAAGAACTGCATTTGGATTGGCAATGATGTTCAACTTCAAACTAAAATCTTCCATGCTTTTCATGCTACTCCTCTGGGGGGTCACTCTGGATTCCCTGTAACTTACAAAAGAATTCATGCCTTATTCAAGTGGTCAGGTATGAAAACCTTCATCAAGGAATTTGTGCAATCTTGCCTGATTTCTCAGAAAGCTAAACCTGAGAGAATCAATTATCCTGGCCTGCTGTCCCCTTTGCCAGTTCCTAGTAAAGCTTGGGAAACTTATACTATGTATTTTATATCTAGTCTGCCTCCCTCTGATCAGTTTGACTGCATTATGGTGGTCATTGACAAACATCCTTACAATGCTACTAAAATTGCTGAACTTTTCCTAGACAATATCTACAAGCTACATGGTATGCCCTTGTTCATTATCTCTGATAGGGACCCTGTCTTTACCAGTCAGTTTTGCCAATTTCTCACTAAGAGGACAGGGACTACTCTGAATATGAGCACTGCATATCATCCCGAGACTGATGGTCAAACTGAGAGAGTAAACCAACAAGTGGAGTGTTACCTCAGATGTTTCATTTATGCTCATCCCAGGAAATGGAACAAATGGTGTCACTTTGTGAGTTTTGGTACAATACCAACTGGCATTCCTCCTTGGGAAAATCTCCATTTGCAGTGTTGTATGGCTAGGAACCAAGGTACTTTGGCATTACTCCTTCTGATACTATTGCTCCTGTCGATATGCAGCAGTGGTTGGACTCCAGGATTGTGGTGCAAGATACTGTCAGACAACACTTGCTTACAACTCAGCAGAGAATGAAAGCTCAAGCTGATAAGAAATGCATTGACAGAGTGTTTGCTACGGGTGACATGGTGTTTCTGAAGCTTCAACCATATGTGTAGAAGTCAGTTGCTTCCAGAGCTAACAACAAGTTGTCTTTTCACTACTTTGGTCCATTTCCAGTAGTGGAGCGCATAGCAAGGTGCACCTAGTTTTCCATGTTTCCCAGTTAAAGCAAGTTATTTCTCCAAAACATGTAGTTCAGTCCTCCCTACCTCCACCTGATCTCAACCTACAAGTCCATGTTCGTGTGCTGCAACAACGCATTCGACGCAAGAACAACTGCTCTATTGCACAAGTTTTGCTGGAATGGAGTGGCTCTCAGCCATCTGAACCTACTTGGGAGGACCGAGATGCTTTGCAGCAGGCTTTTCCACGAGCACAGGCTTGGGGACAAGCCGTAATTCAAGAACGGGGGGATGTCAGTAGCCCAGGCGATGACACTGAAGAAGATCCAAGTAAGAGGCGGGAAGCAGAGGACTCAAGTGCGGGCCTTTAGGCCGGCCCATCCATATTCGAAAGGTTCCCCACTGGCTTGCTAGCCCAAACTTGGCCCGCTAAAGCGGGTGTAACGGCAGCTAGTTTATATTCCTCGGACTGATTCGAGACGAGGAGGAGAAGGACCGCGGCTTCGGCCAGGCCAGTGAATGTTTTGAAATTTGAATTCGCTGTGAGGGTGGTTGGGAGGACAGCTAATACACTCCAATTTCTAGATCTCGCCATGAGAGTAGCAGGAACCTTACAATTACCACTTCACATACTGTAATAAGAGGACATACCTTATTGCTCCTTGACATGGAGTAACAAGGGTAAAGACAACCCATTTTGTCTGATTTTGTCACGTGTCCGCGTGGATGCAAATCCGGTCTAAACACTAGACAAACTGTCGCGCGCCCGCTCGGTGTCTTGCTCGGGGCTGAATTTGTGCTGGATTTGCATCCACACGGACACGAGACGGACATGTCGCACATTAGCTTGGTGTCTAGCTTGGGTCCGTGCGTTGGCCACCCAACCACCACCTACCTCATATTTAATTCCACGCGGGTGGGAGGCCTTGCACGTGAGCCATCCAACCTCCCCCGTTCCTTTTTAATGCCATGCGTCCGATGGGGCCGTCCAGTCCACTTCCCAATTTCTTCTACCCTCTGCCCCTAGTTGCCCAGCAACCCTAGCTGTTGGGCTGCGCTAGGTGCATTGGCTGCAATATAAAATTTTCCTACGCGTAGATCAACCAGGAACATGCTAATGGAGACGGATCACGAGATCAATATAACTAGTCGCGCGTTGCCATGCAGCGGAAGTAGAGTTGGGGCAACACATTTCCTGAGTCATCTCCTCGTCGATTCCTCGAACATCCAGTCGTCGGAACCCATGAACAGGTTTGCCGGAGCGGTGTAAGTGCGCCGCCTATATCCGCGCATGCATGAGGAACATCGTGCGGCAGACCGCTAGGTTCGATGGCACAGCCGGTGATGAGTGGATGTGGCTAATTGCAACACATGCAAAGCCCTAACAAAAAACATTGAAGCGATCAACTGAATACGTGTGCCGCACCTCCATTGTATATAAGCATCCATCACGGGCTCAACACATGGGCCCCACATGGATCCTAAAGCCCACATGTCTACTCGGCCCAGATCCAAGTTCAGGTCAGATCACATCCGACCCATGAAGTCGAATCCGACCTCGTAGGTTCCTTCCCTTAAGTGTGCGACCCCTTAGGTTCATGTCGGCTTGGTCGCAAGTCAGATCACATCTGACCTTCTCGGTTGGTAGCGGCCTCTAGCAAAGCATGCCAAGCACCAAGCAGACAATGAAGCCGGTTTGGTGAATATGTACAACGTGTCACACTTCTATTCCCTTTGCATCACGATATGTGTTGTCGGGCTCAAGGTGAATCGGTCATCCTTGTTGCAGCTTGAACTCTTTCTCATTCCAATGATGCCGACTTACAACTGGATTATCTCAAACTCATGTTGCATGGCCATACTTATCCAGGTCGTATTACATGAGGGGCCCAAAGTATATCTCTTCAGATCAGAGGGGCAAATCCCATCTTGCTTGACCAATGTCTCGCGACATGGGTTTGGACAAGCCCAAAGCCAACCTTTATAACTACACATTTTTAGAGTAGCGTTTGGTCGGCCCAAAGCAGGTCGGTCACCATCCGGAGTCCATGCGCCAGCTCAGGTCTTAGGACACAAAACAAATGTTGTACTAGTTACTCACATATGACCTATCGCCGCGTCTCATGGTTGGGTCTGTCTGACCTAATGTCCATCTGAGCTCGGATCCGGTCACCCACATCCGACATCAGATCCGACCAGGTCCATGCAGTCCGTTAACATCTAATACTCCATGGTTAGCGAGATCCAACCATCTACCGTGTTGCTGTTGGGCCCGTGGGGCTAGGGGTACCCAGGCTTGTCTGCCTACGGCCCAAGGCAACACGCTTGGTGCGAGTCCAGTATGGCCCATCTTCAAGACTTTAAGAGCAAGACCCTTGTGAGGGCCCCCGCTTTGTGAGGCACCCAACGGCGGGCTACCCAGGTGCTCTAGAGGCCTCGTGCTAGGCAACATCCCCAAGCTGCCTCCTGAGGCCCTCTCGCGGGTGGATACTCTGAGGGCGCCAAGTTCCGCCTCGCGGTGCACGTGGGTGATGCGAGCCATGACGAGCGGCACCAGAGCCGTGCCAGCAGCAGATGGTGGAGCTTTCCTCTTGCGTGCTAAAGGAGCAGGGCAACTCGCCGGTTCCCAAAGCAATCTCTAAAGGTTGCCACTCTGGTGCAAGAAGACTAGGACCGCGAGCTCGCCAGGACAGAGGTCATCACCAAGCCCATCGACACGTCATGCCCAGAAGCTTTAGCAGGCGAAGAATGCTTTTGCTAGGATAAGCTGAACTGCTACCCCCCTTCGAATTTGGCCGTTGTGGCAACCCTTCCCTCCTACAGTTTTGGGGGGAAGAGTGTCGGATCCAGGGCTCCGCAGACCCAAGAAAGGTTAGAACTCTAGGACGTGTACGAAGAACTCAACCCCTCCAGCCGACCAGCTCGTCGCCCTACGGCCTAGCTCGATTCACGCGATCAAGGAAGAAGATGGACACGACAGTTTACCCAGGTTTGGGCCACCTTGCGGTGTAAGACCCTACTCCTGCTTTGTGGTAGATTGTCCTCACGAGGGTCTATGGATGAACTAGTACAAGGGATGAACAACCTCGCGAGGGCTGCTCCGATCCCCCTCTATGGTGGTGGCTACTGCCTCGGTCCTCTTCCCCCAAAACGTAGGCGGGAAGGGATCCCACAGTGGCCAATTTGAAAGGGGATAAGTAGTACATCTTATCCTGACAAAAGGTGGTCTTCGCCTCCAAAGCTTCTGGTCATGACGCAGCGGTGCGCTCGGCGATGACATCCGTCCTGCCGTGCTGGTGGTCTTGGTATTGTTGCACTGGAATGGAAACCTTTCCCAAATTCCTCGGGAACCCACGCCTATCCTTGCTTCCTTAGCACCGAGGAGGAAACTGCCTCCTCTGCGTCCGCTGGCGCCTGCCTGCCTTGGTCGTCATGGCTTGCGTCATTGCAACATCATGAGGTTGGGTACCTGCATAGAAATCTCCACTTCTTAGGAGGCAGCCTGGGGAGGCCACTCCCTTGGGAGGTCCTGGCATCGTCCGCCTTGCAAGGCTTGGCCCCTTGCGAGGGTCTTGTCTTGATAGTCTTGTAGATGGGCCATACCAGGCCGTCGAAGGAGCCACGCCATGGGCCGCAGGCAGGAAAATCTGGGTACCCTAGTTCCAGAACAGCGACAGTAGCCCCCGGGGCCAAGGCGCACTCGGACTTGGCTTTGAGGTGAAGCCAAAGGCAAGGGCGAAGTGCCGCGGGCCCCAATCACCTGCGGGCCAGGTTGGCACGTGGCGCTTGATGGGACGTGGGCGTCTCCGCTTCCCCACGTGGCCTCAGCAACTGCCCGACTTGACAACTGTCTGATGCATGCATAGGGGCCATCATGATTTGGAACACGAGAGGCCGACGGTTAGCCTTCCTCCAGCTATAAATGGGGAAAGAGGGGCGGAGCCCCCTGCCCATCTCCATCTCCTTGTTGTCTCCTTCTTATTCTTCGCCGTGCCGCCGTCTTGCCAAATCATCCATGGCGCCAGTGAGGAGGTTCTCGGCCGTCGAGAAGGGGAAGGCCCCCAAGGAGGGACCAGGCTCACCATCGCCCAAGAGGGGTGGCGGCCGTCCCCACAAGTACGCCACGGCGCCAGCGGTGGCTCCCTGAGGCCGTGGACGCACCCACTCGAAGGCTGGCACCGCCTCCGGCTATCGTGGGGGTGCTCCGTCCTACGCCGGAGGCTGCCGCGACCAAGGAGGAAGGCATGTGGCAGCCCACCGACCACCGCGCCCACAATCCCACTCGGCCGATGCATCCTTGGAGTTCGTGGTGTGGGCGGAGAGGCCTGCAGGCGTTTGGTTCCAGCTCCCGCGCTTCTTCGCGGTGCGCTGCCGGCCGGGGGACCTGGCAGCCTTTGGCTACAGGCCGATGGCTGCAATAGCAAGGCTTCGTGGATGGAGGCCGAGGTCACCCCCGCCGGCAATGTGTTCCTGAGCCACGGGTGACAGCCGTTTTCCCACGCGCGCTGCCTGCAGGGGAGGTGTACTCTCCGCTTCAGGCACGACGGTGTCGCGACCCTATACATCAGGATCTTTGGGGAGGACGGCAGGCACCTACGATGCTGCCCGGAGAGCGACAGTGACGACGACGATATCCTCCCCTCCGACGATGATGGCCGGAGGGGTAGTAGCATCCTCAGCAGTGAACTTGCCCTTGGCGACGAACGCGACGCTTCCAGCAGCGGCGGCTCCTCCTCTGGGAGAGCACGAATGACGGCAACTATGACGAGCCTCCACGCCGCCGAGCTCGGACCGATTAGGGCGACGAGCCGCCTCACCACCGCGCCCGAGTGAAGCAGGAGGAGGACTCCGATTGAGCGCGAGCGTCCCTAGAGCCGGATCTCAGGAGCCACGATGGTCGCAAGGCCGCTTTTGCTTCTTCTCTTTTTTTCTTTTCCATGCATCAAGAAGTAGAAAGCCCTGCCGGGGCATGTAATGAACCATGGCGCTTGCGCCGTTATTTTAGCGTTTTTATATTGCATCCTGGCATTCGTACTACTACTGATTGGCGGGTTCTTGCTAATCGTGATCGGGATAACTTAGCTTGGTGTGCTTGCGGTAGATTCTCATGCCTCGAGGGCGTGCTTCTCTGGAGCTTGGACCTCCTACGCGCCCCTCGTTCCAGAGAGATCCTACCAGGGGTCTCCTTCTTGAGGGTTCGAAGGTTCCCAGGCCTCGGGAGGCATCCGGTGGCTGCGAGGTTTTTATCGAGCCCTAGGGCCTTTGGAGGTGTTCCATGGGGCGCGGCGCTCCGCGAGGACCGATCGCCAATGGTACGCAAGGCCGCTATGCCCAGCGAGGCCAGGGGATGATGGATCATGGGGAATGCACACGCCTGTTGGCTCGTTCATGAGCGTCGCGCGAGGATTAAGACGCCAAAGGCTAGAACCCCAAGGCTTTGGCGAGGTGTGTTTGTGGGTGAACCCAGTCATACACACCGTGCCCAACCCCCACTCGCGAGACGCGCGGGGAAGATCGTTGGGCAACTGCACTCTCCCAAAGCAAGGCTTGACAAAGTAAACGCTGCGAGGAGAAAAATTCCCAACCTTTTCGAATGAAGACGCGAAAACTTCAAATTTCATTCCAAGAAGTGACAACTAGCTACAGAAAGCAAGCAAAAGAACAACCGCGTCCGGCACCTACACTAATCTTCAGGTGTTCCCGCCAGCGCGGAGCATCGGGCTTTCACTAAGACGTGGGTGGGAGCCCCCATGAGGCTCAGGGGCAGCACTCAGGAGACTCCGGGGCGTGTACACCCCACTCATTATTACATGAGAGTGTCACGAGCGGAGACTTGAGAGGCGCGTGGCGCTCGCCGATCACGGATAGAACTTCCAGAGGTGCTGGATGTTCCAGGCATTCTGGATGGGGACCCTGTCATGCGTCTCCAGGCATGCGGCGCTAGTCCTGGAGACACGGGCTATCCTAAACGAGCCCTCCCACATAGGCGAGAGCTTGAAGCCCCTCCCTAGAGAGCAGCCGTCTCAGGACGAGGTCACCCACCTCGAGGGTCCTGAAGCGGATGCTACGGTAGTGAGACCGCCGCAGCGCGTGCTGGTACCTCGCGGCACAGAGTGAGGCTTGGCGGCAGCCCTCCTCCCCGAGCACGAGGTCCATCCCTCGCAAGGAGTCCTTGCGTGCCTCGTCAAACGCCAAGACCTGCAGGGAGCGATGTTTGACCTCACGAGGGAGGACCATCTCAGCCCCGTAGACGAGGAAGAACGGGGTCTCGCCAGTGGGCTTAGTCGCGGTGGTGCAGATGGACCACAACACGGACTAAAGCTCATCGAGCCAACCCCTGCCGCAAGCCTCGAGTTTCTTCTTGAAGCTCCTCATCTTGAGGCCCCTCAGGACCTCAGCGCTGGCGCGTTCAGCTTGGCCGTTACTCCGTGGATGCGCCACTGAAGCATAACATATCTGCATTCCAAGGTTAGCACAATATGTTTTGAAGAGATTTCTCGTGAACTGAGAACCATTGTCAGTGATGATATGGTTGGGGACCCCAAATTGACTCACGAGGCCCTTGATGAACTTGACGGCCGAGCCAACTGGGATGTGATGTCTGCTAGAACTACGTCGGTATTTCCCCAAAGAGGAAGGAATGATGCAGTATAGCGATAGTAGGTATTTCCCTCAGTGATGAGACCAAGGTTATTGAACCAGTAGGAGAACCTCCTCACACCACGTAAACAACACCTGCACACAAATAATAAATACTCACAACCTGACGTGTTAAAGGGGTTGTCAATCCCTTTTGGGTACGGCGCCTCAAGATAGGCAAATAACGTGAGGTAAAAGTGGTAGATAGGAGAAATAGATCACGGAACAAATAAATTGCAGCAAGGTATTTTTGTATTTTTGGTTTAATAGATCTGAAAAATAAATGCAAAGGAAAATATATCGCAAAGGCAAATATGATGAAAAGAGACCCGGGGGCCGTAGGTTTCACTAGTGGCTTCTCTCGAGAAAAATAGCAAAGGTGGGAAAACAATTACTATTGGGCAATTGATAGAACTTCAAATAATCATGACGATATCTAGGTAATGATCATTATATAGGCATCACGTCCAAGATTAGTAGACCAACTCCTACCTGCATCTACTACTATTACTCCACACATCGACCGCTATCCAGCATGCATCTAGTGTATTAAGTTAATGGAGAAATGGAGTAATGCAATAAGAACGATGACATGATGTAGACATGATCAATTTATGTAGAAATAGACCCCATCTTGTTATCCTTAATAGCAACGATACATACGTGTCGTTTCCCTTTTTGTCACTGGGATCAAGCACCATAAGATCAAACCCATCACAAAGCACCTATTCCCATTTCAAGATAAATAAATCAAGTTGGCCAAACAAAACCCAAATATCGGAGAAGAAATACAAGGCTATAATCAATCACACATATAAGGAAGACTCAAATAACTTTCATGGATAAAAACATAGATCTGATCATAAACTCAAAGTTCATCGGATCCCAACAAACACACCGCAAAAAAACTTACATCATATGGATCTCCAAGAGACCATTGTATTGATAATCAACAGAGAGAGAGAGAGGAAGCCATCTAGCTACTAACTACAGACCGAAGGTCTACAAAGAACTACTCACGCATCATCGGAGAGTCACCAATGGACATGATGCACCCTCCGAGATGGTGTCTAGATTGGATCTTGTGTTTCTGGACTCTGCGGCGGCTGGAATTGATTTTCATCGACACCCCTAGGGTTTCTGGAATATTGGGGTATTTATAGAGCAAAGAGGTGGTTCAGGGGGCACCCGAGGTGGGCACAACCCACTTGGACACACCTGGGCCTCCAGGAGCGCCCTGGTGGGTTGTGCTCCCCTCAGAGCACCCCCCTGGTGCTTTCCTGGCCCACTGGATGTCTTCTGGCCCAAAAAAATCCTCAAAAAGTTTCGCTGAGTTTGGACTCCGTTTGGTATTGATTTCCTGCGATGTATAAAACATGCAGAAAACATCAACTGACACTAGGCACTATGTCAATAGGTTAGTACCAAAAAATGATATAAAATGACTATAAAATGATTGTAAAACATGAAAAAATGATAATATAATAGCATGGAACAATAAAAAAAATTATAGATACGTTGGAGACGTATCAGCATCCCCAAGCTTAATTTCTGCTCGTCCTCGAGGAGGTAAATGATAAGAACAGAATTTTTGACGTGGATGCTTCCTAACATGTTCATCACATTTGTTTTCTTTATAGCATGGACATTTGGACTTTTATATGATTCAAAGCAATAGTCTAGTTTTGACATGAAGACTTTAATACTCAAGCATACCAACAAGCAACCATGTCTTTCAAAATATCAACACTAAAGCAAGTTATCCCTAGCCCATTATGCTCAATCATTGATCCATTCATGAAACACTTGAATATTAGCTACACCCAATGCTCAAATACGATCATAGGGCCCCTTAGTTGGTGCTTTATAAGAGAAGATGAAGACTCGAATTCAAAATAAAAATTGCATAAGTAAAAGAAAGGCCCTTCATGGAGGGAAGTAGGGATTTGTAGAGGTGCTAGAGCTCAAAGCTTAAATTGAGAGATAAAAGCATTTTTGAGAGGCATACTTTTCGCACCAATGAAAACGACTTAGAGCTCCCAACACTTTCCATGCTAGATACATCACAGGAGGTTCCCAAATAGAAAATAAAGTTTATTCCCTTTTCCACCATTACTTTCACTTTCCATGGCTAGCTGAATCCATGGTTGCCCTCCATACCAACACTTTCCAAGGAATTTATTATTTGACAACATAAAGTAAATTCATTTTTCATTTTTGGACTGGGCATCTCTAATACCTTTGCCATACTATCATGCAATGAAAAATGAATAAACACTCGTCGTGAGAATAACACATCTTGCATGGAAAATATTGGCCACCCCTCACCGCCTCGCGAGCGGTAGAGCACACAAAAGAGAAATTTATTTTGAAAATTAGAGATGGCACATGCAAATTTTCTTAGAACGGCATGGAAATACCGCATATAGGTAGGTATAGTGGACTCATAAGATAAAACTGGTTTAAAGGGTTTTGGATGCACAAGTAGTGATCATACTTAGTGCAAAATGAAGGCTAGCAGAAGGTTGAGAAGCGAGCAACCAAAAAGCAAAAATCTCGTACCCAAGCATTAAGCATAAGTAACACCGAATAATGCACCACAAGTAGGATACAAATTTCATTGCATAATTGACTTTCGTGCTTGCATAGGGAATCACAAACCTTAACATCAATATTCTTACTAAAGCACAATTACTCATCAACATGACTCACATATCATATCGTCATATCTCAAAACCATTACCAAGAATCAAGTTTATTTTGTCCAATGATCTTCATGAAAGTTTTTATTATATCCTTCTTGGATATCTATCACTTTGGGAATATTTTCATATGTTGCTTTTGATAAGCTCAAACAAATTTAAGTGAAGAACATGAACATAATTTTTCTTTCTCCCAAAATAATCTAAGTGAAGCAAGAGAGAATTTCTTAAATTTTTTACTAACTTCCAAATAAATCTAAGTGAAGCATGATAGCATTTCTTAAAAAACAAAGCACATCGTGTTCAAAAAGATATAAGTGAAGCACTAGAGCAAATCCATGGCTCTAAAAATTTAAGTGAAGCATAGGAGCAAGCATAGCATAATTTTTGGCTCTCTCAAAAAGGTGTGTTAAGCAAGGATTCAATACTTAAAACACAAAGAAAAACAAGCAAAGGCTCATATCATAAAATACGCTCCAAGCATAACTCATAATATGCAACGAATAAAAATATAGCTTCAAGTAAAATATGGATGGTTGTTAGAAGAACGCGGGGATGCCACTCGGGGGAATCCCCAAGCTTAGTTGCTTGC
Source organism: Triticum timopheevii (assembly GCA_963921465.1). Taxonomy (NCBI): domain Eukaryota; kingdom Viridiplantae; phylum Streptophyta; class Magnoliopsida; order Poales; family Poaceae; genus Triticum; species Triticum timopheevii. The sequence continues at coordinate 246,203,088 of OY997266.1, forward strand.
TACTTCTTGGATATTATCTCGGGGTGCCTCGGGCATCCCCAAGCTTAGCCTTTTGCTAATCCTTATTCCTTCATCCATCGTAAGATCACCCAAAACTTGAAAACTTTAATCACACAAAACTCAACAAAACCTTCGTGAGATCCGTTAGTATAAGAAAGCAAACCACTACTATAAGTAATGTTGCAAACCTATTCATATTTTATTTTTGCATTATATCTACCGTATTCCAACTTTTTTATGGCAAAAACTCATCAAAGAAAACCATATAATCATCAAAACAAGCACACAACACAAAGAAAACATAATCTGTCAAAAACAGAACAGTCTGTAGCAATCTGGATATTTTAAATACTTCTGTAACTCCAAAAATCTCGAGGAATTAGGAAAACCTAAGTATATTAATCTTCTGCAAAAAGAATCAACTCAAAAACACATCTCTGTGATTTATGAAAATTATTTTTGTGAGTGCATAAGTTTTTGTTTTTGAGCAAGATCAAATCAACTTTCACCCAAATCAACCCAAAGGCCTTGCTTGGCACAAACACTAATATAGACCACAAAACACATATAACAAGAGGTATAATTGGGCATTTTTATTAAAAACAGCAAGAAAACCAAAAAGCAAAAGGATACAAGTTGGGTTGCCTCCCAACGAGCGCTATCGTTTTATGCCCCTAGCTAGGCATAACGCGTAGGATCTAAGTTTTGTCATCCTTATCCTTGTTTTCCTTGGGGGTATTTATGTAGGGAGGTTTTGTAAACAAAACATAAAACACATTATCCATGGAAACCTTAGCACTATCAAGTTGCTTTTTATCATAACCCCTTTGATTTCCGGCAGCCCAAGAATATTGTTGATTAACATAATTAAAAATTTGTTGGATCATATCTAAAATGGGGACTTACATTTTAAGATTCTCATCAAAGATTTGGTTATCTCCAAGCAAATTTCTCAAAGCATAATCACTATTATAAAGAATATCATCAATCACGGGTTTTCACGATTCATGCCATAAAAATCAAAGATTTCCCTAGCTTCCCGTTTATGTAGTCAAATTCATTCATCAGAACAAGAGTGGCTAACTTTTTAGCTTTATGATTCTTTATAACGGGCAACTCATAGAACAATCTTTGCAAGGTAGGATGAGTACGGACAAATATAGTTTCATGTTTCAGAACAAGTGCCGAAATAGCTTCCGCATAAGATTTAGTCCTTTTAAGTACAGGAATATCATCAAGACTTAATTTTCTGACACAATTAAAAAAATTCTTGGATATGATCTTTTCCCATAAAATTCCCTTGCCCCAAGACAATAGTTTTGGCATCCAGATTGCCCATACGCTCCATTTTAGGAGTTAGGCCATCATCTGTTTCTGCATACCAAAATCACTCATGGTGACTTCACAACAAGATTGCAATCAAAAACAGATCTGACGAGAAAAAGGCGAACGAAAAAGAGGGCGAATAAAACATCAAGTTTTTGTGAAGTGGGGGAGAGGAAAACGAGAGGCAAATGGAAAATCATATAAATTGCAAGGAGATGAGATTTGTGATTAGGAACCTAGTTGATGTTGAAGATCCTCCCCGGCAACGGCGCCGGAAATATCTTTTGATGTCTGCTAGAACTACGTCGGTATTTCCCCAAAGAGGAAGGGATGATGTAGTATAGTGACGGTAGCTATTCCCTTAGTGATGAGACCAAGATTATCGAACCAGTAGGAGAACGTCCTCACACCAAGTAAACAACACCTGCACACAAATAACAAATACTCGCAACCAAGCATGTTAAAGGGGTTGTCAATCCCTTTCGGGTACGACGCCTCAAGATAGACAAATAACATGAGGTAAAAGTGGTAGATAGGATAAATAGATCGCGGAAAATATAAATTGCAACAATGTATTTTTGTATTTTTGGTTTAATAGATCTGAAAATAAATGCAAAAGAAAATAGATCGCAAAGGCAAATATGATGAAAAGAGACCCGGGACCCGTAGGTTTCACTACTGGCTTCTCTCGAGTAAAATAACAAACGATGGGAAAACAATTACTGTTGGGCAATTGATAGAACTACTGATGCGGAGCATCCTACGGCATCACCATGCCAAGAGTCCATTTGGCAAGTGACACGTGCGACATATACTTCACATACGTAAAGGTGAATCATCTCCTTTACACGTTTTCAATTGACCCCTTCGAGGATGGTATACTACTTGACACTCCACTCGTGTGCATGCATGGGTATTGTCAGAACGCCGCGGACGACGAGAAGAAGTGCGAGGGCAAGTGTGCAACTACACCATCCGCGAGGGAAGCGTGGAAGCGAAGACAGAAGAAGAAGAGCTGCCAGAAGTCCACAGCCACCGGACGACCGGTCCAGACCGGACGTCCGACGCCTGGAATGCCAGCCAGCCAGCCAAGTCCCAGACTGCAAACGCTACAGCAGCCGGACGATCGCTGCAGACCGGACGTCCGACGCCTGAGGCCTCAACCTGCCCACCTTCCAGTCACCGGACGTCCGAGCTCCACCGTAAATCCGACAAGCCTTCAACAGAATGAAATCAGCATAAGTCCAAAGAGCGACTAGACGACCGGCGACCGGACGTCCGACAACCTCTGGAAATCCGGTGCCGCTACACTCGAGAAGAATCAGCGGACTTCCGACACGCGCCGGACGTTCGGACCGTCCCGAGCCACCGGAGTCCGACCCCCACCGGTCGTCCGATACCTGCCTGTGCACAGCCGTGGGCGTTTGGCCTTGTATCCCTCTCCCACTTACCCCTTCGTGGCTTATACTATAAATAGACCACCTCCACCTCCTTTCTAGGGTCAGCAAAGTGATAGCTCATTTGTATGTGAGCTTTGATCCTACCACTCCTCCTCTTGAGAAAGAGAGAGACTACTACTCCATTGGAGGCCAAGACCTCCATCTAGGAGAAGATCCTGAGGGATATCATCAAGACCCCATCATGGGAGGACCCCACATCAAGACCTCCTTATGAAGATGAACTCTACCTTGTATCTTTTCTTTTGTTGTTCATGTACCTTGTGGATCTTGTGTGTTGGATTGTCTAATGGATGTGTGATTGGACTTGTTCTTGAGTGTTTCCCCTTGTGATTTCTCCTTGTTCTTCCCTGTGTTCTTCATGTTCTTCGAGGGATCCCACTCCAATCGTGAAAGATCGGCCTACACCGGGATCATATGGTATCATGAGCCACGTTGATCATGATTTGGAGTCCCTCCCACCATTTTCTTGCCTTCTTTTGCTTGATTTCGTCCTAAATTACGAAATCCCCACCAAAAATAGCCCCAATTTTTTTTGTGATTTGTTGGTCTGATGAAGTTTTGTTGATTTTGATTCATGGATTTGCTTGGTTTCGAGTGGATCTAGCATTTCCCCAAGCTTCCCTATCTTTCATCCACGAAATCTCGTCAATTTTGACCCCCAAATCCCCAAATTCCGCCCAAAATCGCATCCCGGAGCTCAAATCCCGCGTTGACTCCGACCCACCGGACCTTCGGCCATTACCGGACGAACGGAACCCCAAACCCGAGCTGAAATAGTGGATTTTCGAGCCCGACCGGACGTCCGGTGACCGGACATCCGAAACCTGCAGATATCAACTTTGGCTGATTTTTGTTTCGGCCATAACTAATTCATGCGAACTCCGATTTTGACATTCTTTAGCTCGTTTTGAAGCTATTGACATCCCCCATCTCACAAAAGTACCACCAACATCATTTGACACAATCAAATTTTCCAAAATTTGGCAAGTTTGCCTAGGCCCTCAACCACATCATCCACATAACCGCCACCGACTTCCGCAACCTAACCCATTTTGTTCCATATAGCATTAGTGGTTGCTAGAGTAGTGATTCGAGTCTCCTAAGGTGTTTCGGCTACTTAGAGACGGTTGCTTCTTCATCAACCACCACCACCACTTCCGCATAACCTTGCCCGCCATACCCTTCCACCCCAACTTAACCCAATTTTGGTTGAGTTTGTTTGAGTTGTGGCTTGTGTCTCCTAAGGTGTTTCGGCTATTTAGTGTGACGCCCAGATAATTAAGCTACAGTAATCTCTCCTAACGATGCCACGTCACTATGATTACTGATTATTAATCTCGCGATGATTCAATCCCATTCGGATTCAAAATTCAAATTCAACTTAAGCAATAAAAGTTTTGAAACCTTAAAACTAAAATGTCCGTTAAGTAACAAATAATTCAGAGGCAATTATAAAATTGTAACTAACATTAAATGGATCAGTTGAGTGACCATAACAACCTCAAACAATGGCAAACAACAACATTTGATAACCTTTTAATTAATCTAAATTTAATATGAATTAGTATTTCACCCAAACTAATTTCTGGTGCACGGATCTAATGCACTGCAACTTATGAGCTAGCTCCCATATTTTATAAAAATCATTTAGGTGCTAAACATTTTGCAAACAGAAAAGTAAAATTAAATAAAAAAAGAAAAGGAAAAGGCAACCACAGGACCCCCTCCCAGTTGGGCCTCGGCCTAGCAAGCTACAGGGCCGCCAGGCAGGCCCAACCACGCCCGCTACTACTTCCCCCCGGGTGCCAGAAACCCTAGCCGCACTCCCCCACTCCCCCCACGTCGCCACTTTTCCCCCTCCCGATCCAGATTGGATCAGGATCGACCCCGCGCGCCCGACGCCTTGCCCCTGCAACCATCGCCGGCGCCCCGTCATCCTTGTCGCCCGTCTCCAACCACCGCCGCCTGAGGCCCCGACGACGGCGCCGTTCTCCCCATCGCCCCGCCTCGCTGGACGCCCCCGCCGCCTCGACACTGTGCCCCTGCCTCGGGTCGTCGTCCACCCGTCGCCTCACCGGCGCCGCCCGACCCGCGCCACCTCATCCGCGTCGCGCTCGCCCCCGACAACCGCGTCGACCCTGACGCCCAATCCCGCACCGCCCGGCGCTGCTCGCCGCCGCCGTCGGCCGTCATCACCGACCTCATCCCCGACCGGCCTCCTTGAACCACACCACCGCCGAGTCCCGTCGCCACCACACCGGCGCCCCTCGCCTGACCGCTCCACCATCGCCAACGCCGCCTCGACCTCATCTCCTCCCCATCGCGTGTCATCCCCATCATCCTCCTCGCCGGACCTCGCGTCCTCATCCTCTTCCCCGCCGGCCGCTAGCAAGCCTCGGCGCCCCCTCTCCCCATCAACGCCGGTGAGGCCCCAGGCCTCTCCCCTTCTCTGGCTCATGCATCGCCCATAGTCACCGCATGCTAGACCGCCCACGCGTGCGCCCGCGGTAAGCAAGCGTTCACCGCGCCCAGCGCGCCCTCTCTGTCATGCTCCCGACCGTCCCGTGCGTCACGCCCCGCAAGCAGAGGCGCCGCCGGCGCCCCGCTCAACGCCACCGCCTCTACGCTCCACCTCCGACCACCCCATGACCACCACCAGATTCGCCGTTGAACGCGCTTTCCAAAGCCGCCACCCTTGTGAGCTCCCGTGGCCGGAGTCGGCTAGCCGGCGATCGCCGGGGCCGCCGGATTAGCACCGGTGGTTAGTGAACCCACTAACACCCCCCACTTCCACAGAGATGTGGGCCCCACCGTTGTTAATCACTTAATTAAAATAACACAACCCCTAACCTGAGTCTCTGACAGACTAGGCCCACCAACTAATTAGACTATTTTAAATAAATAAAACATGTTAACAAACTGTCTCACTAACAGCAGGGCCCCACCCCCAAAACGATTTTATAAAAAAAAAGAGGTTTAAAAATAATAATATTAATAATAAATTTATTTAATTAACTAATTAACTAAATTAATCCTGTTTAGGTAACCAAAGTATCTATTGTTAATCAATTAGACCGTAATTAGATTGGTTAAACTCCAATTAGAATAAACAGAGTATGGCATGCGGGACCCACACGTCAGCTTGACCCAGTAAACACCTGTGTTGACTGATGACGTCATGCTGATGCAGTAATGCCATTTTTGGATTAAATTATTAATAATAATTTATAATTTATTTAAATCTTTAAAAAATGAATATAAAATAAACCGTAACTCAGATTAAATTATTTTCAACATGAAAGTTGCTCAGAATGACGAGACGAATCCGAATACGCAGCCCGTTTGTTCGCCAAACATCCCTAGCATAGCGAACACGCAACTTTCCCCCTCCGATTCACCTGTCCGAAAACGCGAAACACCGGGGATACTTTCTCGGATGTTTCTCCCTTTCGCCGGTATCACCTACTACCGCATTAGGGCACACCTAGCACCGCTCTTTGTCATGTCTTGCGTCGTCTTGCTTATGTTTGCACTGTATTTATTGTTTCTTCCCCTCTTCTCTCCGGTAGACTACGAGACCGACGCCGCTGCTACCCAGTACGACTACGGAGTTGACGACCCCTCCTTCTTGCCAGAGCAACCAGGCAAGCCCCCCCTTGATCACCAGATATCGCCTATTCTTCTCTATACTGCTTGCATTAGAGTAGTGTAGCATGTTACTGTTCGGTTACTCCTATTCTGTTGCATAGCCTGTCATTGTTGCTACAGTCATTGATACCATACCCGCAATCCTAAATGCTTAGTATAGGATGCTAGTTTATCATCATTGGCCCTACATTCTTGTCAGTCTGCCTTGCTATACTATTGGGCCGTGATCACTCGGGAGGTGATCACGGGTATATACTATACATATATACATACTATAGATGGTGACTAAAGTCGGGTCGGCTCGAGGAGTACCCGCGAGTGATTCACGGATTGGGGGCTGAAAGGACCTTTGTCCCGACGGCCCTCTGTGTGGATCTTTGTGGCGGAGTGATAGGGCAGGTTGAGACCGCGTAGGCGAGAGGTGGGCCTGGCCCTGGTCGACGTTCGTGGTTGCTTCATAATAGCACGCTTAACGAGATCTTGGTATTTGATCTGAGTCTGGCCACTGGCCTATACGCACTAACCAACTACGCGGGAAAGATATGGGCACTCAACGTCGTGGTATCAGCCGAAGCCTTCGTGACGTCAGCGACTGAGCGGCGCGCGCCAGGTTGGACTGCGTAACGCGACTTCCTTTGTAATGGAGGTTGCTAGGTCTGCTCACCGGCCGCGTATGCAACATGCAGGTGTGCAATGGGCGATGGGCCCAGACCCCTGCGTGCATAGGATTTAGACCGGCGTGCTGACCTCTCTGTTGTGCCTAGGTGGGGCTGCGATGTGTTGATCTTCCGAGGCCGGGCATGACCCAGGAAAGTGTGTTTGGCCAAATGGGATCGAGCGTGTTGGGTTATGTGGTGCACCCCTGCAGGGAAGTTAATCTATTCGAATAGCCGTGTCCCTCAGTAAAAGGACGACCCGAAGTTGTACCTTGACCTTATGACAGCTAGAACCGGATACTTAATGAAACACACCCAGACAAGTTCCACAGACAATCCAGTGATCGCTTTTCCACAGGGCGACGAGGGGAGGATCGCCGGGTAGGATTATGCTATGCGATGTTACTTGGAGGACTTCAGTCTACTCTCTTCTACATGCTGCAAGACGGAGGCTGCCAGAAGCGTAGTCTTCGACAGGATTAGTTATCCCCCTCTTATTCTGGCATTCTGCAGTTCAGTCCACTGATATGGCCCTTTACACATATACCCATGCATGTGTAGTGTAGCTCCTTGCTTGCGAGTACTTTGGATGAGTACTCACGGTTGCTTTTCTCCCCCTTTTCCCCCTTTCCCTTCTACCTGCTTGCCGCAACTAGATGCTGGAGCCTAGGAGCTAGACGCCACCGTCGACGACGACTCCTACTACACCGGAGGTGCCTACTACTATGTGCAGCCCGCTGACGACGACCAGGAGTAGTTTAGGAGGATCCCAGGCAGGAGGCCTGAGCCTCTTTCGATCTGTATCCCAGTTTGTGCTAGCCTTCTTAAGGCAAACTTGTTTACTTATGTCTGTACTCAGATATTGTTGCTTCCGCTGACTCGTCTATGATCGAGCACTTGTATTCGAGCCCTCGAGGCCCCTGGCTTGTATGACTTATTTATGTTTTTAGAGTTGTGTTGTGATATCTTCCCGTGAGTCCCTGATCTTGATCATACACGTTTGCGTGCATGATTAGTGTACGATTGAATCAGGAGCGTCACAAGTTGGTATCAGAGCCGACTGCCTGTAGGAATCCCCCTTCCACACTCATTGGCCGAAGTCGAGTCTAGATATTACAAAATTATTTTACTAACATGGCTGTGCGGCCCATGGGCCCACGTCGCCATTGGGTAGTATTAGGATCTTTTACTCCTCGTCTACACTCTGGGACTCCGATCTCTCTTCTATTCGGGTTAAATGATTTTGCTAACTCTAACTCTAGGTTCTCGTAACTATTTCTCCTGAAGAGCCCTCATTCCGGAAGATCACCTGCTTCGTCAGAAGATTCTGAGGATATCCCTCGATATTTTCCCGAGACCCTTGTGCTCCTCGCTTTTTGCAATCCACTGTCACCGATATATCCCTATGGATATCTGAATGCACTTGTCATTCTCTTGATCATTCCTCGTCACTCTTGTTGTTACAAGATGCCTTGAAATATTCGCCGTTGTCCCGAAAATCCTTGGAGTTTACTGTCTTGCAGTTTTATTTCGCATGAAAACCCTTATGGGTTTTTCCTCACATTTATCGAGGATCCATTCTTCTCAATTGTTCATGTGTCTCACATAATTCTTCGGAATACTTTTCGATCTTTTGAAAATCCTCTGCAGCCGGTTATTCTTGAAATTCTTGCCTGCTTGCATTATGGTTAATTCCATGTGACTAGTAGTCCTCGATAACATCCCTTGTCTTAGTCGTTTTGAGCCTATTGATTCAATATGTGCTTGCGCACGCAGTCATCAGGTTATCCTTTTTAAAATTTTCTTCCCGACTCAGATGTCATTCCGGACATGAGTTGGTTCTCGGCAATTCAAACCTTTATTGATTGTCCAATTAAGTGTTTTCAACTTATCCATCCTTGATCAGAGCATCTGCTTCTGATTCTTCGTTTTGGAAACCATAAATTCTTTCTACTTAAGCATTAGACTAATCAGGTGATTCTTGAATCTGATGCCTCTGCATTCTTTATTCCTCTGAGTGAGTACCGATACTCAAATCAGCTCCATTGCGGATCGCCCGATCCATTGTTGGATTTTTATACAACAATGTCCTTCATATTCAATCACCTTGTGAGTTCTTCCGATGATACATAATGCCTTTGGTAAATTGTATCCTCTGCTTGGCCAACCATGTTCTGCTTTCGAGCTTGTGAATTTACTTTTGAAACTTGTGGTATATGTTACTAAGATGCCCGATGGGTTGAACCTATGCCTTCCCCTAATCCGTGAGAACCCGAAAGTTTTCACAAGTCATACTCTTCCGGTGTTCTACCAGATAAAATTCCAACACTACAGTTTTATCAAAGTGAGAGGTGAATGAAATGATATGCATTAAAGAAGTGGGAGTCGACCTTGAACTTTGTGTTCATGCCCATGAAAATGATGTAGACCGTCTCAGAAGCTTCTGGCAAAATGATTATCCGGCTGTATGATTCTTTTGGTATTCTTGAATTGATTCCTTATAGTTATGGTTCCGACCATGCTGTCCTGATATGATATATCTGGCGGGAATTCATTCCAGTGCCTCGTCTATTTTTGGCAATGTTGAAGTATCTACTGTCACAGGTCAATGACCCGGTTCTACTTCTATCATGTTTAACCTTCGAGTATTACCCCCTGGTATCTCAAAGATGTCTTGCCATTGCACCACATCTTACTAATTTTGTTGAAGTAATGTCTTTCCTTGTCGTAAACACTCTACAGGTTCTGGGTTGTTGTCAACCGAGGACACCGACTAGTGAAATTATTCCGCACTACAAATCCAATACCCCTAGTATTTTTACTGGGAAATTCTGAACCCAATCTGGTCATTCCTAGACTATCGGCTACATCCTGGTCTTGCTACCTTTGACTGTGCTACCTCATCCTTCTCTGGTGCACGAATTCTTCAGTGTGTGTGCACGACTTACGTCGAGTTTTCAACATCATGTTGCTTGTCTTGAAAGGAAACCTTGGTTCCGAGCTTGCATCTTATATATTGATCCTATAACTTGCCACTTCGTCATTTCCTTGCTTGTTGCCATTGTTGTTTGATTGCATCCTCTTGAAACCTCTCGGCAATTGTGTCAGATCACCTTCAACACTTCGACTTCTTTCAAGATGTCAACTGTGCTCATAATGAGAAATACCCTCCTTGCCCTTGATGATTTTTATTATCATCAACAACACCCTTGACTTCCTTTCATCGCGAACTTGTCCACATTATGAATACAACTTGCTCCCAGGTAGTGTTGTGTTCTGCCTTGAAATATTACTGTCTTTTCTGTCGAGAATGTTGTGGGGATTGCTCCACCTCTTAGAAATTCTCGGTATGATGATATTTCTCACCATCACCATTCTTCCTTGGTCCCCGTGTTGTTTTTAACCAGGATACCAATATGCTAACGATGTTGTTTGAGTCCTATACTTCTAGCAACCCTATTGCTTTGAAGTTAACAATCGATAGTTTGTTCTTAGACTGTTGGTTATTGAATCGTCACTCTAACATTGATCTTGCTGCCTAAGGTCATATTTCGGGCACACCTCTCAACTAATGATTGATGGTGTATGTTTTCCTAGAGCATACAACATTATATCATTTGGATTGACAAGTGTCATCTTCTTGTTCACATTATTGTGGAAATCCATCCGTTTGGAATTCTCGATGAATTGTCGCTGAGCCCATCAGCCACCTCCTCATCCCCTCCTTGGTTTAATGATGAACTATTGTTTCAGGAACCCGCTCCCATAGTTCATTTCCCGAGAATCTTGCAATATCATTTCGTCGATTTGTGTTGCACCTTTTCTTCTCGGACATCCTGAGTCCGAGGTATCATGACACCAATCATATCTGGATCTCGGTCAGATATGATGGTTGGGACAACTTTCCAGGAGTTATGATGTTGGTCCTTTGATGACCCGGTAAGGTGGTGTCATACCTAGTCCACCTGGCCAGAGGCCCTATTGTTATAGTTCCCTTTAGCAATGTTATCCATTCTTCCATGAGGAAACTGTAATACTTATTCTACAAGTTGTTCCTGATGAATCCTTCATGTATCGAAAGTCCGACCTTGCTTAAAGACCATGTCTATGCTACCTCAAAGCATGTTTGTGGTACTCTGAATTTCAACAAGAACATTTGAAGCCCAACGCTAAATGTTTCTTGCTCAATTATCCGAACACCATTGTATGGGTAATGTCATGAAATTTCTCTCCCCTTACCTGAAGAGTTTTCTACATTATATCCTGTCATGGATATCATGCTCTACTTGTCCTTGGGAAGGATATACCTGAAATATGTGTTTAAACATATTTTCCTTTCCATTGTTCTGTTTAACCTGGTAATCATATTTTCCTTTCCATTGTTTGGTTTAACCTTTCTTGTGATCTATATGATCTAAGCAGTAATATTCTCCTGCTTTTGTAAACACCTCGGTGTACAATTCTGTCAGAAAGAACCTGTTACTTTTGTTGATGACATTCTGGTAACCACTGATGGACGAGAACTTTGCCTATTGGTCCGCCTCGTTCAACGAGCAGGAAAATGGTTCTCTTCTTCTCTCGCCCTTGGTACCGATGTTGTTGCCGACATAACCGACATACTATCCTCTGACATGGCTTGCTTACATGATAATGCAAGATGTCATCATCCTTCCTACTTTTAACCCACATGATGGGCCCATAACCCACAATTCCACAGGATTGAAACCTGACTCTCTTGTACACCTTATTGACAAAGTTATCCCTTGCTCTTGGTTTCGTAGGTAATTCGCGAGCCACCTTCCTAGTGATCTATTCTGGTATGAGACACAATACTTATTCCTGTTGCTTGAACCCCTTTCACACTTTGTTTCAGGCATCGAACGGTTGCCTACCCGTTTGAAACTTTGGTACCATCGTATATTGCACTCAACGAATTCACTGAAATACAACTCGTGGGGTACCTTGTGTATTTCCCATTGAGTCCACCGTCAGATGCCCAGCTTTGTGGAGATGCGTTCTTCTGGAGTTTTTCCCCTTGGTCGCGTTTGTAGGACGATGGAGATCCCGAAGAAAGGATGACGACTTGATCATGGTGACTTGAAGCAGAGAAATGAAGGCATCAACGAAAGGGATCAACCTCTTCGAAAGGGCAGCCAAGACCGAGAAGACTCGTTAGGTTTTTCGCTACCAGCACCTCCCCCCCTTTACTCCACCGCTTAAATCTTGGGACGAGATTTGTTGTAGTGGAGGAGAATTGTGACGCCCTGATAATTAAGCTACAGTAATCTCTCCTAACGATGCCACGTCACCATGATTACTGATTATTAATCTCGCGATGATTCAATCCCGTTCGGATTCAAAATTCAAATTCAACTTAAGCAATAAAAGTTTTGAAATGTTAAAACTAAAGTGTCCGTTAAGTAACAAATAATTCAGAGGCAATTATAAAATTGTAACTAACAATAAATGTGGATCAGTTGAGTGACCATAACAACCTCAAACAGTGGCAAACAACAACATTTGATAACCTTTTAATTAATCTAAATTTAATATGAATTAGTATTTCACCCAAACTAATTTTTGGTGCACGGATCTAATGCACTGCAACTTATGAGCTAGCTCCCATATTTTATAAAAATCATTTAGGTGCTAAACATTTTGCAAACAGAAAAGTAAAATTAAATAAAAAAAAGAAAAGGAAAAGGCAACCATAGGACCCGCTCCCAGTTGGGTCTCGGCCCAGCAGGCTACAGGGCCGCTAGGTAGGCCCAACCACGTCCGCTACTACTTCCCCCCGGGTGCCAGAAACCCTAGCCCCACTCCCCACTCCCCCCCACGTCGCCACTTTCCCCCCTCCCGATCTAGATTGGATCGGGATCGACCCCGCGCGCCCGACGCCTTGCCCCTGCACCCATCGCCGTGCCCCGTCGTCCTTGTCGCCCGTCTCCAACCACCACCGCGTGAGGCCCCGACGACGGCCCCGCACTCCCCGTCGCCCCGCCTCGCTGGATGCCCACGCCGCCTCGACGCCATGCCCCTGCCTCGGGTTGTCGTCCACCCATCGCCTCACGGGCGCCGCCCGACCCGCGCCACCTCGTCCGCGTCGCGCTCGCCCCCGACAACCGTGTTGACCCCGACGTCCAATCCCGCGCCGCCCGACGTTGCTCGCCGCCGTCGTCGGCCGTTATCTCCGACCTCATCCCCGACCGGCCTCCTCGAACCACGCCGCCGCCGATTCCCGTCGCCACCACACCGGCGCCCCTCGCCGGACCGCTCCACAGTCGCCAACGCCGCCTCGACCTCATCTCCTCCCCATCGCGTGTCGTCCCCATCATCCTCCTCGCCGGACCTCGCGTCATCATCCTCTTCCCCGCCGGCCGCCAGCAAGCCTCGGTGCCCCCTCTCCCCATCAACGCTGGTGAGGCCCCGGGCCTCTCCCCTTCTCTGGCTCATGCATCGCCCACGGTCACCGCATGCTAGACCGCCCACGCGTGCGCCCGTAGTGAGAAAACGTTCATCGCGCCCAGCGCGCCCTTTGTGTCATGCTCCCGACCGTCCCATGCGTCACGCCCCGGAAACAAAGGCGTCGACGGCGCCCCGCTTAACGCCACCGCCTCTACACTCCACCTCCGACCGCCCCACGACCACCACTAGATTCGCCGTTGAACGGGCTTTCCAAAGCCACCACCCTTGTGAGCTCCCGTGGCCGGAGTCGGCTAGCTGGCGATCGCCAGAGCCACCGGATTAGCACCAGTGGTTAGTGAACCCACTAACACCCCCACTGCCACAGAGATGTGGGCCCCACCATTGTTAATCACTTAATTAAAATAACACAATCCCTAACCCGAGTCTCTGACAGACTGGGCCCACTAACTAATTAGACTATTTTAAATAAATAAAACATGTTAACAAACGGTCTCACTAACTACAGGGCCCCACCCCCAAAACGATTTTATAAAAAAAGAGGTTTAAAAATAATAATATTAATAGTAAATTTAATTAATTAATTAATTAAATTAATCCTGTTTAGGTAACCTAAGCATTTATTGTTAATTAATTAGACCGTAATTATATTGGTTAAACTCTAATTAGAATAAACAGAGTATGGCATGCGGGACCCACACGTCAGCTTGACCCAGTAAACACCTCTGTTGACTGATGATGTCATGCTGACATCATGCTGATGCAGTAATGCCATTTTCGGATTAAATTATTAATAATAATTTATAAATTGATTTAAATCTTTAAAAAATGAATATAAAATAAACCGTAACTCGGATTAAATTATTTTCAACATGAAAGTTGCTCAGAATGACGAGACGAATCCGAATACGTAGCCCGTTCGTCCGCCAAACTTCCCTAGCATAGCGAACACGCAACTTTCCCCCTCCGATTCACCTGTCCGAAAACGCGAAACACCGAGGATACTTTCCCGGATGTTTCCCCCTTTCGCCGGTATCACCTACTACCGCATTAGGGCACACCTAGCACCGCTCTTTGTCATGTCTTGTGTCGTCTTGCTTATGTTTGCACTATATTTATTGTTTCTTCCCCCTCTTCTCTCCGGTAGACTACGAGACCGATGCCGCTGCTACCCAGTACGACTACGGAGTTGACGACCCCTCCTTCTTGCCAGAGCAACCAGGCAAGCCCCCCCTTGATCACCAGATATCGCCTATTCTTCTCTATACTGCTTGCATTAGAGTAGTGTAGCATGTTACTGTTCGGTTACTCCTATTCTGTTGCATAGCATGTCATTGTTGCTACAGTCATTGATACCATACCCGCAATGCTAAATGCTTAGTATAGGATGCTAGTTTATCATCATTGGCCCTACATTCTTGTCAGTCTGCGTTGCTATACTATTGGGCCTTGATCACTCGGGAGGTGATCACGGGTATATACTATACATATATACATACTACAGATGGTGACTAAAGTCGGGTCGGCTCGAGGAGTACCCGCGAGTGATTCACGGATTGGGGGCTGAAAGGACCTTTGTCCCGACGGCCCTCTGTGTGGATCTTTGTGGCGGAGCGACAGGGCAGGTTGAGAGCACGTAGGCGAGAGGTGGGCCTGGCCCTGGTCGACGTTCGCGGTTGCTTCATAATAGCACGCTTAACGAGATCTTGGTATTTGATCTGAGTCTGGCCACTGGCCTATATGCACTAACCAACTACGCGGGAAAGATATGGGCACTCGACATCGTGGTATCTGCCGAAGCCTTCGTGACGTCAGCGACTGAGCGGCGCGCGCCGGGTTGGACTGCGTAACGCAACTTCCTTTGTAATGGAGGTTGCTAGGTCTGCTCACCGGCCGCGTACGCAACGTGTAGGTGTGCAATGGGCGATGGGCCCAGACCCCTGCGCGCATAGGACTTAGACCGGCGTGCTGACCTCTCTGTTGTGCCTAGGTGGGGCTGCGACGTGTTGATCGTCCGAGGCCGGGCATGACCCAGGAAAGTGAGTCCGGCCAAATGGGATCGTGCGTGTTGGGTTATGTGGTGCACCCCTGCAGGGAAGTTAATCTATTCGAGTAGCCATGTCCCTCGGTAAAAGGACGACCCGGAGTTGTACCTTGACCTTATGACAGCTAGAACCGGATACTTAATAATGTTGGGGAACGTAGCAGAAATTCAAAATTTTCCTACGTGTCACCAAGATCTATCTATGGAGAGACTAGCAACGAGGGGAAGGAGAGTGCATCTACATACCCTTGTAGATCGCTAAGCGGAAGCGTTCAAGTGAACGGGGTTGATGGAGTCGTACTCGTTGTGATTCAAATCACCGATGATCAAGTGCCGAACGCACGGCACCTCTGCGTTCAACACACGTACAGCCCGGTGACGTCTCCCACGCCTTGATCCAGCAAGGATAGAGGGAGAGGTTGAGGAAGACTCCATCCAGCAGCAGCACAACGGCGTGGTGGTGGTGGAGGAGCGTGGCTATCCTGCAGGGCTTCGCCAAGCACCACAGAAGAGGAGGAGGAGGAGAGGCAGGGCTGCACCAAGAGGGAGAAGAACTCGTGTGTTGGACAGCCCCCAAGCCTCA
The DNA here is from genome assembly GCA_963921465.1 of Triticum timopheevii. Taxonomy (NCBI): domain Eukaryota; kingdom Viridiplantae; phylum Streptophyta; class Magnoliopsida; order Poales; family Poaceae; genus Triticum; species Triticum timopheevii. Next base: position 246,219,228 of record OY997266.1, read on the forward strand.
AGTATTTATAGGGGAGAAGGGGGGCTGCGCCCCCTTTAGGGTTTCCCACCCCAAGGGGTGCGGCCAGCCCTTGATGGGACTTGGGGAGGCGGCCAAGAGGGGGAGGAGAGGGAGGCGCAGGGAGCATGGGCCTTAGGGCCCATCTGCCCTAGGGTTTGCCCCCTCCCACTCTCCCATGCGCCTTGGGCCCCTTGTGGGGGGCGCACCAGCCCACCTGGGGCTGGTTCCCTCCCACACATGGCCCATGCAGCCCTCTGGGGTTGGTGGCCCCACTTGGTGGACCCCCGGGACCCTCCCGGTGGTCCCGGTACGTTACCGATAAACCCCGAAACTTTTCCGGTGACCAAAACAGGACTTCCCATATATAAATCTTTACCTCCGGACCATTCCGGAACTCCTCGTGACGTCCGGGATCTCATCCGGGACTCCGAACAACATTCGGTAACCACATACAAACTTCCTATATAACCCTGGTGTCATCTAAGTGTGTAGACCCTACGGGTTCGGGAGACATGCAGACATGACCGAGACGTTCTCCGGTCAATAACCAACAGCGGGATCTGGATACCCATGATGGCTCCCACATGTTCCACGATGATCTCATCGGATGAACCACGATGTCAAGGACTTAATCAATCCCGTATACAATTCCCTTTGTCTAGCGGTATTGTACTTGCCCGAGATTCGATCATCGGTATACCGATACCTTGTTCAATCTCGTTACCGGCAAGTCTCTTTACTCGTTCCGTAACACATCATCCCGTGATCAACCCCTTGGTCACATTGTGCACATTATGATGATGTCCTACCGAGTGGGCCTAGAGATACCTCTCCGTTTACACGGAGTGACAAATCCCAGTCTCGATTCGTGCCAACCCAACAGACACTTTCGGAGATACCTGTAATGCACCTTTATAGCCACCCAGTTACGTTGTGACGTTTGGAACACCCAAAGCATTCCTACGGTATCCGGGAGTTGCACAATCTCATGGTCGAAGGAAAAGATACTTGACATTAGAAAAGCTTTAGCATACGAACTACACGATCTTTGTGCTAGGCTTAGGATTGGGTCTTGTCCATCACATCATTCTCCTAATGATGTGATCCCGTTATCAACGACATCCAATGTCCATAGCCAGGAAACCATGACTATCTGTTGATCACAACGAGCTAGTCAACTAGAGGCTCACTAGGGACATATTGTGGTCTATGTATTCACACGTGTATTACGATTTCCGGATAATACAGTTATAGCATGAATAAAAGACTATTATCATGAACAAAGAAATATAATAATAACACTTTTATTATTGCCTCTAGGGCATATTTCCAACAGTCTCCCACTTGCACTAGAGTCAATAATCTAGTTCACATCGATATGTGATTAACACTCAAGGTCACATCCCCATGTGACTAACACCCAAAGAGTTTACTAGAGTCAATAATCTAGTTCACATTTACCATGTGATTAACACTCGATGAGTTCTGGGTTTGATCATGTTATGCTTGTAAGAGAGGTTATAGTCAACAGGTCTGAACCTTTCATATCCGTGTGTGCTTTACAAATCTCTATGTCATCTCCTAGATGTAGCTACCACGTTCTATTTGGAGCTATTCCAAATAACTGTTATACTTGGAGCTATTCTAAATTTTTGCTCCATTATACGTATCAGGTATCTCTACTCAGAGCTATCCGGATAGGTATTAAGCTTGCATCGTTGTAACCCTTTACGACGAACTCTTTTACCACCTCCATAATCGAGAAAATTCCTTAGTCCACTATTTACTAAGGATAACTTTGACCGCTGTCCTGTGATCCATTCTTGGACCACTCTTGTACCCCTTGACTGACACATGGCAAGGCACACTTTCAGGTGCGGTACACAACATAGCATACTGTATAGAGCCTATGACAACAGCATAGGGGACGACATTCGTCCTTTCTCTTTCTTCTGCCGTGGTCGAGCTTTAAGTCTTAACTTCATACCTTACAAGTCAGGCAAGAACTCCTTCTTTGACTGATCCATCTTGAACACCTTCAAGATCATGTCAAGGTATGTGCTCATTTGAAAGTACCATTAAGCGTTTTGATCTATCCTTATAGATCTTGATGCTCAATGTTCAAGTAGCTTGATCCAGGTTTTCTATTGAAAACACCTTTTAAATAACCCTATATGCTTTCTAGAAATTCTACATCATTTCTGATCAACAATATGTCAAGAACATATACTCATCAGAAATTCTATAGTGCTCCCACTCACTTCTTTGGAAATACAAGTTTCTCATAAACTTTGTACAAACCCAAAATCTTTGATCATCTTATCAAAGTGCACATTCCAACTCCGAGATGCTTACTCCAGTCCATGGAAGGATCGCTAGAGCTAGCATACCTTTTAGCATCCTTAGGATCGACAAAACCTTTCTGATTGTATTACATACAACCTTTCCTTACGACTGGCAAGGAAACTCGTTTTGACATCCATCTGCCAGATTTCATAAATGCAGCTTGTGCTAACGTGATTCCGACGGACTTTAAGCATCGCTACGGATGAGAAGATCTCATCGTAGTCAACTCCTTGAACTTGTGGATAAAAATTCTTCGCCACAAGTCGAGCTTCATGGACGGTGACATTACCGTCCACGTCCGTCTTCTTCTTAAAGATCCATTTATCTCAATGGCTTGCCGATCATTGGGCAAGTCCACCAAAGTCCATGGATCCTATCTCGGGTTTCATGGTTTCTTAACCATTTGTCGGAATTTGGGCCCACCATCGCTTCTCCATAGCTCGTAGGTTCATTGTTGTCTAGCAACATGACCTTCAAGATAGGATTACTGTACCACTCTAAAGTAGTACGTATCCATGTCACCCTACAAGGTACGGTAGTGACTTGATCCGAAACTTCATGATCACTATCATAAGCTTCCACTTCAATTGGTATAGGTGCCACAGGAACGACTTCCTGTGCCCTGCTACACACTAGTTGAAGTGACGGTTCAATAACCTCATCAAGTCTCCACCATCCTCCCACTCAACTTTTCGAGACAAACTTTTCTCGAGAAAGGACCCGATTCAAGAAACAATCCATATTGCTTTCGGATCTGAATTAGGAGGTATACCCAACTGTTTTGGGTGTCCTATGAAGATGCATTTTATCCGCTTTGGGTTCAAGCTTATCAACCTGAAACTTTTTCACATAAGCATCGCAGCCCCAAACTTTGAAGGAACGACAGCTTAGGTTTCTCCAAACCATAGTTCATACGGTGTCGTCTCAACGGAGTTTCGTGGTGCCCTATTATAGTGAGTGCGGTTGTCTCTAATGCCTAACCCATGAACGATAGTGGTAATTCGATAAGAGACATCATGGTACGCACCATATCCAATAGGATGCAACTATGATGTTCGGACACACCCTCACACTATGGTGTTCCAGGCGGTATTTGTTGTGAAACAATTTCTACAATGTCTTAATTGCGTGCCAAAGCTCGTAACTCAGATACTCATCTCTATGATCATATCATAGACATTTTATCCTCTTGTCACAGTGATCTTCAACTTCACTCTGAAATTACTTGAACCATTCAATAATTTAGACTTGTGTTTCATCAAGTAAATATACTCTACATCTACTTGAATCATCTGTGAAGTAAGAACATAACGATATTCACTGCATGCCTCAGCACTCATTGGACTGCACACATCAAAATGTGTTACTTCCAACAAGTTGCTATCTTGTTCCATCTTACTGAAAACGAGGCTTTTCAGTCATCTTGCCCATGTGGTATGATTTGCATATCTCAAGTGATTCAAAATCAAGTGAGTCCAAATGATCCATCTGCATGGAGTTTCTTCATGCGTATACACCAATAGACATGGTTCGCATGTCTCAAACTTTTCAAAAACGTGTGAGTCCAAAGATCCATCAACATGGAGCTTCTTCATGCGTTTTACACCAATATGACTTACATGGCAGTGCCACAAGTAAGTGGTACTATCATTACTATCTTATATCTTTTGGCATGAAAATGTGTATCACTACGATCGAGATTCAATAAACCATTCAGGTTTAATACTAATCTTGATGGTAGAGGGAGCGTGCGATGTTTGATGACATCAAACTTGGAAACACTTCCAACATATATCGTCAGCTCACCTTTAGCTAGTCTCCGTTTATTCCGTAGCCTTTTATTTCGAGTTACTAACACTTAGCAACCGAACCGGTATCTTAATACCCTGGTGCTACTAGGAGTACTAGTAAAGTACACATTAACATAATGTATATCCAATATACTTCTATCGACTTTGCCAGCCTTCTCATCTACCAAGTATCTAGGGTAATTCTGCTCCAGTGGTTGTTCCCCTTATTACAGAAGCACTTAGTCTCGGGTTTGGGTTCAACCTTGGGTTTCTTCACTAGAGCAGCAACTGATTTGCCGTTTCATGAAGTATCCCTTCTTGCCCTTGCCCTTCTTGAAACTAGTGGTTTCACCAACCATCAACAATTGATGCTCCTTCTTGATTTCTACTTTCGCGGTGTCGAACATCGTGAATACTTCAAGGATCATCATATCTATCCCTGATATGTTATAGTTCATCACAAAGCTCTAGCAGCTTGGTGGCAATGACTTTGGAGAAACATCACTATCCATCTGGAAGATCAACTCCCACTCGATTCAAGTGATTGTTGTACTCAGACAATCTGAGCACAAGCTCAACAATTGAGCTCTTCTCCTTAGTTTGTAGGCTAAGAAAATCGTCGGAGGTCTTATGCCTCTTGACGTGGGCACGAGCCTGAAATCCCAATTTCAGCCCTCGAAACATCTCATATGTTCCGTGAAGTTTCGAAAAACATCTTTGGTGCCTCAACTCTAAACCGTTTATCTGAACTATCACGTAGTTATCAAAACATGTATGTCCGATGTTCGCAACATCCACAAACGACATTTGGGGCTCAACTCACTGAGCGGTGCATTAAGGACATAAGCTTTCTACTGTCCGCATCATCGCTACTGTCAACTTTCAACTATATTTTCTCTAGGAACATAACTAAACAGTAGAACTAAAGCGTGAGCTACGACATAATTTGCAAAATCCTTTTTGACTATGTTCAGGATAATTAAGTTCATCTTATGAACTCCCACTCAGATAGACATCCCTCTGGTCATCTAAGTGATCACATGATCCGAGTCAAACTAGGCCGTGTCCGATCATCACGTGAGACGGACTAGTCATCATCGGTGAACATCTTTATGTTGATCGTATCTTCTATACGACTCATGCTCGACCTTTCGGTCTCCGTGTTCCGAGGCCATGTCTGTACATGCTAGGCTCGTCAAGTTAACCCTAAGTGTTTTCGCTGTGTAAATCTGTCTTACACCCGTTGTATGTGAACGTAAGGATCCATCACACCCGATCATCACGTGGTTCTTAGAAACGACGAACTGTAGCAACGGTGCATAGTTAGGGGAGAACACTTCTTGAAATTTTTGTAAGGGATCACCTTATTTACTACCATCGTCCTAAGTAAACAAGATGCATAAACATGATAAACATCACATGCAATCAAATAGTGACATGATATGGCCAATATCATTTTGCTCCTTTTGATCTCCATCTTCGGGGCTCCATGATCATCATCGTCACCTGCATGACACCATGATCTCCATCATCATGATATCCATCATCGTGTCTCCATGAAGTCGTCTCGCCAACTATTACTTCTACTACTATGGCTACCGGTTAGCAATAAAGTAAAGTAATTACATGGCGTTGTTCAATGACATGCAGGTCATACAATAAATTAAGACAACTCCTATGGCTCCTGCCGGTTGTCATACTCATCGACATGCAAGTCGTGATTCCTATTACAAGAACATGATCAATCTCATACATCACATATCATTCATCACATTCTTCTTGACCATATCACATCACATAGCATACCCTGCAAAAACAAGTTAGACGTCCTCTAATTGTTGTTTGCATGTTTTACGTGGCTGCTATGGGTTTCTAGCAAGAACGTTTCTTACCTACGCAAGACCACAACGTGATATGCCAATTGCTATTTACCCTTCATAAGGACCCTTTTCATCGAATCCGTTCCGACTAAAGTGGGAGAGACTGGCACCCGCTAGCCACCTTATGCACCAAGTGCATGTCAGTCGGTGGAACCTGTCTCACGTAAGAGTACGTGTAAGGTCGGTCCGGGCCGCTTCATCCCACAATACCGTCGAAACAAGATTGGACTAGTAACGGTAAGAATATTGAACAACATCAACGCCCACAACTACTTTGTGTTCTACTCGTGCAAAGAATCTACGCAATAGACCTAGCTCATGATGCCACTGTTGGGGAACGTAGCAGAAATTCAAAATTTTCCTACGTATCACCAAGATCTATCTATGGAGAAACCAGCAACGAGTAGAAGAATAGTGCATCTACATACCCTTGTAGATCGCTAAGCGGAAGCGTTCAAGTGAACGGGGTTGATGGAGTCGTACTCGTCGTGATTCAAATCACCGATGATCAAGTGCCGAACGCACGGCACCTCCGCGTTCAACACACGTACAGCCCGGTGACGTCTCCCACGCCTTGATCCAGCAAGGATAGAGGGAGAGGTTGAGGAAGACTCCATCCAGCAGCAGCACCATGGCATGGTGGTGGTGGAGGAGTGTGGCTATCCTGCAGGGCTTCGCCAAGCACCACAGAAGAGGAGGAGGAGGAGAGGCAGGGCTGCACCAAGAGGGAGAAGAACTCGTGTGTTGGACAGCCCCCAAGCCTCAAGTATTTATAGGGGAGAAGGGGGGCTGCGCCCCCTTTAGGGTTTCCCACCCCATGGGGTGCGGCCAGCCCTAGATGGGACTTGGGGAGGCGGCCAAGAGGGGGAGGAGAGGGAGGCGCAGGGAGCATGGGCCTTAGGGCCCATCTGCCCTAGGGTTTGCCCCCTCCCACTCTCCCATGCGCCTTGGGCCCCTTGTGGGGGGCGCACCAGCCCACCTGGGGCTGGTTCCCTCCCACACATGGCCCATGCAGCCCTCCGGGTTGGTGGCCCCACTTGGTGGACCCCCGGGACCCTCCCGGTGGTCCCGGTACGTTACCGATAAACCCCGAAACTTTTTCGGTGACCAAAACAGGACTTCCCATATATAAATCTTTACCTCCGGACCATTCCGGAACTCCTCGTGACGTCCGGGATCTCATCCGGGACTCCGAACAACATTCGGTAACCACATACAAACTTCCTTTATAACCCTAGCGTCATCGAACCTTAAGTGTGTAGACCCTACGGGTTCGGGAGACATGCAGACATGACCGAGACGTTCTCCGGTCAATAACCAACAGCGGGATCTGGATACCCATGATGGCTCCCACATGTTCCACGATGATCTCATCGGATGAACCACGATGTCAAGGACTTAATCAATCCCGTATACAATTCCCTTTGTCTAGCGGTATTGTACTTGCCCGAGATTCGATCGTCGGTATACCGATACCTTGTTCAATCTCGTTACCGGCAAGTCTCTTTACTCGTTCCATAACACATCATCCCGTGATCAACCCCTTGGTCACATTGTGCACATTATGATGATGTCCTACCGAGTGGGCCCAGAGATACCTCTCCGTTTACACGGAGACAAATCCCAGTCTCGATTCGTGCCAACCCAACAGACACTTTCGGAGATACCTGTAATGCACCTTTATAGCCACCCAGTTACGTTGTGACGTTTGGTACACCCAAAGCATTCCTACGGTATCCGGGAGTTGCACAATCTCATGGTCTAAGGAAAAGATACTTGACATTAGAAAAGTTTTAGCATACGAACTACACGATCTTTGTGCTAGGCTTAGGATTGGGTCTTGTCCATCACATCATTCTCCTAATGATGTGATCCCGTTATCAACGACATCCAATGTCCATAGCCAGGAAACCATGACTATCTGTTGATCACAACGAGCTAGTCAACTAGAGGCTCACTAGGGACATATTGTGGTCTATGTATTCACACGTGTATTACGATTTCCGGATAATACAGTTATAGCATGAATAAAAGACTATTATCATGAACAAAGAAATATAATAATAACACTTTTATTATTGCCTCTAGGGCATATTTCCAACAGTCTCCCACTTGCACTAGAGCATGTTTGTGGTACTCTGAATTTCAACAAGAACATTTGAAGCCCAATGCTAAATGTTTCTTGCTCAATTATCCAAACACCATTGTATGGGTAATGTCATTAAATTTCTCTCCCCTTACCTAAAGAGTTTTCTACATTATATCCTGTCATGGATATCATGCTCTACTTGTCCTTGGGAAGGATATACCTGAAATATGTGTTTAAACATATTTTCCTTTCCATTGTTCTGTTTAACCTGGTAATCATATTTTCCTTTCCATTGTTTGGTTTAACCTTTCTTGTGATCTATATGATCTAAGCAGTAATATTCTCCTGCTTTTGTAAACACCTCGGTGTATAATTCTGTCAGAAAGAACCTGTTACTTTTGTTGATGACATTCTGGTAACCACCGATGGACGAGAACTTTGCCTATTGGTCCGCCTCGTTCAACGAGCAGGAAAATGGTTCTCTTCTTCTCTCGCCCTTGGTACCGATGTTGTTGCTGACATAACGGACAGACTATCCTCTGACATGGCTTGCTTACATGATCGTGCAAGATGTCATCGTCCTTCCTACTTTTAACCCACATGATGGGCCCATAACCCACAATTCCACAGGATCAAAACCTGACTCTAGGCGAGAGGTGGGCCTGGCCCTGGTCGACGTTCGCGGTTGCTTCATAATAACACGCTTAACGAGATCTTGGTATTTGATCTGAGTCTGGCCACTGGCCTATATGCACTAACCAACTACGCGGGAAAGATATGGGCACTCGACGTCGTGGTATCAGCCGAAGCCTTCTTGAAGTCAGCGACTGAGCGGCGCGCGCCGGGTTGGACTGCGTAACGCAACTTCCTTTGTAATGGAGGTTGCTAGGTCTGCTCACCGGCCACGTACGCAACGTGCAGGTGTGCAATGGGCGATGGGCCCTGACCCCTGCGTGCATAGGATTTAGACCAGCGTGCTGACCTCTCTGTTGTGCCTAGGTGGGGCTGCGACATGTTGATCTTCCGAGGCCGGGCATGACCCAGGAAAGTGTGTCCGACCAAATGGGATCGAGCGTGTTGGGTTATGTGGTGTACCCCTGCAGGGAAGTTAATCTATTCGAATAGCCGTGTCCCTCGGTAAAAGGACGACTCGGTGTTGTACCTTGACCTTATGACAGCTAGAACCGGATACTTAATAAAACACACCCAGACAAGTGCCACAGACAACCCGGTGATCGCTTTTCCACAGGGCGACGAGGGGAGGATCACCGGGTAGGATTATGCTATGCGATGCTACTTGGAGGACTTCAGTCTACTCTCTTCTACATGCTGCAAGACGGAGGCTGCCAGAAGCGTAGTCTTCGACAAGATTAGTTATCCCCCTCTTATTCTGGCATTCTGTAGTTCAGTCCACTGATATGGCCCTTTACAGATATACCCATGCATATGTAGTGTAGCTCCTTGCTTGCGAGTACTTTGGATGAGTACTCACGGTTGCTTTTCTCCCCCTTTTCCCCGTTTCCCTTCTACCTGGTTGCCGCAACCAGATGCTGGAGCCCAGGAGCCAGACGCCACCGTCGACGACGACTCCTACTACACCGGAGGTGCCTACTACTATGTGCAGCCCGCTGACGACGACCAGGAGTAGTTTAGGAGGATTCTAGGCAGGAGGCCTGCGCCTCTTTCGATCTGTATCCCATTTTGTGCTAGCCTTCTTAAGGCAAACTTGTTTACTTATGTCTGTACTCAGATATTGTTGCTTCCGCTGACTCTTCTTTGATCGAGCACTTGTATTCAAGCCCTCGAGGCCCCTGGCTTGTATTATGATGCTTGTATGACTTATTTATGTTTTTAGAGTTGTGTTGTGATATCTTCCCGTGAGTCCCTGATCTTGATCGTACATGTTTGCGTGCATGATTAGTGTACGATTGAATCGGGGGCGTCACATTTAGGGACGGCAACTTCAACTTCGACTCGCATAACCCATCATTCCACTTCCGCATTGTGGAGTGCAAAACTACCACCGCTTTTCCGCTACCCCCATTTCACATTTGCCTTTGGAGATTTTGAGTTTGCGGTTTTTTCGTTTCCTAAGGTGTTTCGGCTAATTAGGAATGGGTCGACATCGACAACACCGCCTCTCATCATCGACAAGGACGGTAACCTCGACGACATCATTGTATATTCCCCTTGCCTTTGCATTGTTAACCCCTCGCCCATTTTGCATCACTTGCCTATTGAGACTAGCCTTTGAGTATTGTCGGCAACGTTACTTGTGCACATTAGTGATCCATACCTTCCATTGCATATATACCATATCATCTTGGTATCATCATATCATCCCTTGTGTCACAAGATTGTTCCCGCATATATGGTTTGTGCATTTCGCATAAGTGGCCATATCAAAAAAGAAAAAGAAAAAGAACAAGCTTTTAAGCAAAGAAAAAGAGTGAACAAATAGCTTGTAAGAAAGAGCCATAGCATCGTATCGTAGTGCACTACAATATATCATATGGTATCATACCCGATCATCTTGGATCATCTTGTGCTAAAGCACCGGAACATACATACATAACATACTTGGGATAGAAAGTTTATCCATTTTGCATCTTATAGGTTGTGCAAAAGTGTCGTATCCGCCTATTGAGCAATCGTGTTAGCGTCTCTCTTGAGTTGTGCAACACGAGAGTTTTCCATGGCTTCCACATTTTGTGCTCATTCCTTGGTTGAACGACCCATTTATCTATCTGTGTGTATGTTTCTGTGTGCCATTCTTTGCTATTGGTCTACTTGTTTCACTTGCAAATTTGTGTATCTCTTTCAACATTATTGACTCTTGCTAACATTTTGCATCAAATTTTTGTGCCACTATCCTCACCAAGCTACACCATAAGCTTTACTTGATAGGTGTGAGTGAACAAGTCCGGTACCAATTCCACCATTCTTTCATTTCACATTGAGTGAAACGGGATACATCCTCAACATTGGGAAAAGGTACCTTGGTATTGTTTATCTCATTTCTTACTCACTTTTGCTCGAGTCTTGTGATGGATAGGCACGGCATTTCACCTTCGGTCTACAACAACAACGACGAGTTCGATGCCACGAAAAACAACTTCAACACCAAGATGCAAGCTCAAATGGAGGAGATCAAGGCCATCATCAAGTCCTACAAGCGATCTTCCTCATCTTCGAGAATACGCTCAAGAGCACATGCCTCCGAGCTACCATCTCCGGCAAGATCACATCGGCATCGACACCATCACCAACAAGAATGTGAAGGTCAAGAGCTCAACACCAATAACCGCTCAACGACTTCACCATCTCCCTTGGCATCTTCGCCAAATGACTTCAAGGCATCTTCGCCTATGGACATACGACATCTTTGCCAACAAGCACCCCAAGACTATGCTTAAGAGAAGCTCCCCAAGCTCAAGTCCATGACTTCCACGAGCTACTACGACCTCGACATCGACCATGCAATTCCTTTCTATGGACTCTAGAACCCAAGGAGTATCTCGAGTGGGAGCGCTTGAAGGATGACTACCTCAAGCTACATCAAGTCCCTTCCAAAGAGCAAGTGAAGTGCGTCACAAGAAACTTCCATGACTACGCGTCCACATGGTGGCTTCACACACCTTCGGAGAGATACGACATGAGTTTGTCCAAGATGAAGAGAGCTATGTGGAGAGAGTTCGTGCCTCCAATCTACACGAAACAACTTCTACGCCAATTGGAGAACACCATCCAAGGATCCAAGTCCATCGATGCGTACTTCAAGGAGATGAAGAATGCCTTGCGACGAGCGGCGTAGACGACCCCATTTTGATGAAGTTCCACTTCATGATGGGATTGAACAACGACATCTCCAAGACTATCTTCCTTGAGAACTACAAGTCCCTCAACGACAACTACATTGGTGTTCTCAAGGCGGAACAAGAACTCATGAAGGCTAAGGCTTCTCCACCCCAGGCTCACTTCACGACAACCAAGCTCTACGGCAACAAGCATGAGGATAGTACCAACAAGATGTCCAAGCCCCATGAGCTCCAAGACGATGCTCCCAAGTTCGACTTCAGTGCCATCCCTCTTCATGGCATTGATGATGCTGAGTCTACCTCGACTCTTTTTCAAGCTAGTGCGGCGACGAGTACGACTACGGAGAATCTCAAGGACAATGCTTTGGAGGCGAGCGACAAGGTGGTGAGCAAGGATGATGCTTCCATCTTTGGAGGCGAGAGTGATGATGTGCCATCTTCAGCCTTCATCCACGGCGACGATGACGAGATGATTGAGCATGGGATTTTTCCTTCGGCCATGGAGGAGAGTGATGATGTGCCATCTTCGGCCTTCATCCACGGCGACGAGATGGTTGAGCATGGGATTTTTCCTTTGAGCACGGCGACGTATGATGAGTTGAGTGACTTTTTCCACCATATTGAGAGTGAGAGTGACTTCACCACTAGGACCATATATGATGAGTTGCCCCACTTTCCATATGAGGAGAGCCACAACCCCCACCAATTGAGTGAGATGAGTGACCCCACCATATGTGACTTTGAGAGCACCTATTTTGAGGGAGTGAGTGAACCACCACATAGAGAGAGTGTGATAGTTGATAGGTCTCGTGAGGCCATTTGCATTTCTAATAACTTGACCTCTACCTCTATTGTGTCTTCTCATTTGGTGCTAGGTACCATTTATGATGAAGCGCCGATCCTCGATGACTTCGTCCTCCCTTTGGACAGGGCGATGGCCATGGTGGAATATGATGCACCCCCCACATGGTTCCATCAAGATGAAGATGACCACCATTTGGTCTTTCCCACCTCACCTACACCACTTGAGTGGAATGAAAAAGGTAACATAGGTGAAGGTGATGCTCTAGTCCCACTAGTGGACATTCTTGACATTGATTGCTTGTGTGATGTTGATCCACCTAGTGCCATGCTTCAAGCTAGTATGATTTCCCCATGCGATGATTTGCCCATTTATGATGAGTATGATGATTCTCATGTGGAGTCTCTTAGTTATGATGCCATTTTACATAGGATTTCTTGTGACAATTCTTTAGGTCACATCATGTTTGATAATCCGCTTGACTTGTCATATGCTATGCATGAGATCAACCATATGTCTTATTTGCAATCTCTTCATAGTGACTATGCATATGCCATTAAAATAAACCCAATTTGCATATATGGCATAGATGACAAGCACATGGTTATTGGCATTGTTTTTCTTGTGATGATACTGATATGCTCCCTTTGCATCATTTATCTCATATGCCATGCCATGACCACCTAGCTTTGGATATGCATTGTTTTGGATGTTGTCAATTTTCTCCATATGATATTTCCGCTATTGCTCATGAGGAGACCCCCATAGTTTCCTCGTACATTTTAGGAGATTTTGATCCTTCCCATTCATTGCATGATCCCAATACTTGTGTGCACCATATGCTCCCCATGATCAAACATGCTATTGATGTGTCATATACTTGCATTCTCAATTTGTGTCCCCATCGTGTCATACATAATAACTATTCTTTCATGATGGATGACATGTTCTTATACCATGCATCAAATTTCTTTGAGCGATGCTTACCTTGTGCTAACTCACACATGCACATACACATCATGATGGATGATGTGTACATTTACCACACGCACAATTTCTTTGGTTTGTGTCTCTTTTGTATAGGTACCTATGAATACTTGTCAACCTCACAATCCCATGAGTTGACAAAATGAGTTCTAGAGAGCAATGATGACTTGGGATCCCATGGATTGTCTTTCCCACCGCTCTCCTCGCGCAAAGCTTCACGCATTCATTCTACATGGCCCTCACTTGGCTATGGGTTATTATCCATTACATATTATATACCCATCTTGCCATGTTCACTTTGCATGGTATGCTCATTACTATACCTTTGCCATGCATTTGTGACCCATGCTTTGCATTACACATGATGATTGATTCTAGTACTTGTATGTGTATTTGCAAGCTTGGTGGAGACATTGCGTGTTATTGCCATGTTCCATTTATGACCCAATCCTATGATGATACTATGATCTTGCTTTGTGTTCATGCTTGCGATATGTCATGTGCATTGTCTATGCCTAGTATTTGCTCACATGACATGATTGCCATGATTTCTTCTAGTATGTTGCATCTTCGCACTACTAGCTTGCACGACTTGATCTCTATGCTTGAAAATGTTGCATCACCCATGATTAACACTTGCTCATTTCATGCGGTTGATGACAACCATCTACATGCTTTGTACATTATTGTTATTGCTTCTTGTCATATCTCTCCATGTGTTGCCTCTCTCATGCTAGATCCATGTATTGAGTGCAACAATGATTTTAGTCTTGCTAATGAGATTGCACCCATAGCATTCTCGCATATATTTGGAGATTTTGACATATTACTTGTGAAGCATGCTTGTCTTACCTCTTTGCACCATATACCTCGTTCCATGAATATTGCCATTGTTGCATCATATTATTCATGCACTTGTGCTTCTAATGGTTATGTGAAAGAGAAGAGAACCATCATGATGGATGATGTGTTTATCTACCATGCACATACATTTTTTGTTTTGTTGTGTGCATGTGTAGGATACTTGGACTTCGTGTCGACTTCCACTTCACGTGAGTTGACCATTCGAGCTCTTGAGAGCGAACCTCATACATTCTACCACGACTCGCTTCTACATCGCACTTTCTTGTGCTTCAGCATTGTGAAGGATGCACAAGGACACGCCTTCAAGGTGACATCTTTCTTGAGCATGGATATTGTGGATCATACTACTTGTGTTGCTTGCACCATGAGACTTGTTGGTCATCTTAGACCACTTGATTCCACACATGTTAGAGATCTTGCTTCGACTTGTCATTTTCGCCGTACCATGCCTCATAACATATATACCTTGTGTGTTGCATCCAATTCTTGGACTACTTGCTCCTATCACATGTTTGGTTGCAACAATGTCCTTTCTTCACATATGCTATGTCCCATTGATTGTTACATGCTTACCTTGATTGCCTCACACATATGAACAATTTCTCTTTCTATTGTGTTGAGTGCCACACTATATTCACTACACCCTATGCACGTTATGGTTGGATTGTCTTGCACTTGTCCCATGTGTTTAGACACTTCATTTTATTTGGTGTTGTGAATAATTCTTATGCCTACCATAGACCTTTCATTGAGCAATTTGTGAATGCTTGCTATGACCTTGAGGTAGATGCTTGTTCCCTTGTCTCACATATTTGCATTCCTACCTCACATTATAGGCTTGTTTCCATGACGAACTTGATTTTTCTCAATTGATATGCTTACATGCCATGTCACAATCCTTTGTCATACCATATGCTTTGATTGATGACGACACTTGTTGGGTGAATCAGCTCTTGAATGCTTGGTTTTGCACTAACGCTAACCACATTTATTTTTCCAAGTGTTTTTTGTTCTTGCTTCTTTTCAAGGAATCAGAAGACGGTGTGACATTGGAGAGTGCCCACTTAAAGCTTGAAGATGATGAGTACTTGGTGAACGTCCACTTCTACACGATGAAGCCAACTCTTTCCCATGGTGATTTGGTTTTAGATCCAAGGTCGGATCTTTCCCAAGGGGGTGGGGAGATGATGCGGACCATCCTACGGACATCACCATGCCAAGAGTCCGTTTGGCAAGTGGCACGTGCGACATCTACTTCGCATACATAAAGGTGAATCATCTCCTTTACACGTGTTCACTTGACCCCTTCGAGGATGGTATACTACTTGATACTCCACTCATGTGCATGCATAGGTATTGTCGGAACGCTACGGACGATGAGAAGGAGTGCGAGCGCAAGTGTGCAACTACACCATCCGCGAGGGAAGCGTGGAAGCGAAGACGGAAGGAGAAGAGCTGCCGGAAGCCCACAGCCACCGGACGACCGGCCCAAACCGGACGTCCGATGCCTGGAACGCCAGCCAACCAGCCAAGTCCCAGACTGCAAACGCTATAGCGGCCGTATGACCGCTGCGGACCGGACGTCCCACGCCTGAGGCCTCAACCTGCCCACCTCCCAGTCACCGAACATCCGAGCTCCACGGGAATTCCAGCAAGCCTTCAACAAAGCAAAATCAGCGGAAGTCCGAAGAGCAACCGGACGATCGGCGACCGACAACCTCCGGAAATTTGGTGCCGCTACACCTAAGAAGAATCAGCGGACTTCCGACACGCGCCAGACGTCCGGACCGCCCCGAGCCACCGGACGTCTGACCCCCACTGGTCGTCCGGTACCCGCCTGTGTGCAGCCGCGGGCCTTTGGCCTTGTATCCCTCTCCCACTTACCCCTTTGTGGCTTAGACTATAAATAGACCACCTCCACCTCCTTCCTAGGGTTAGCAAAGTGATAGCTCATTTGTATGTGAGCTTTGCTCCTACCACTCCTCCTCTTGAGAGAGAGAGAGAGACCACTACTCCATTGGAGGCCAAGACCTCCATCTAGGAGAAGATCCTATGGGATATCATCAAGACCCCCTCATGGGAGGACCCACCATCAAGACCTACTCATGGAGATGAACTCTACCTTGTGTCTTTCCTTTTGTTGTTCATGTACCTTGTGGATCTTGTGTGTTGGATTGTCTAGTGGATGTGTGATTGAACTTGTTTGAGTGTTTCCCCTTGTGATTTCTCCTTATTCTTCCCCGTGTTCTTCATGTTCTTCAAGGGATCCCACTCCAATCATGAAAGATCGTCCTACACCGGGTTAGCCCCGTACCAATTTCAAATAATCATGACGATATCCAGGCAATGATCATTATATAGGAATCACGTCCAAGATTAGTAGACCGACTCCTGCCTACATCTACTACTATTACTCCACACATTGACCTCTATCCAGCATGCATCTAGTGTATTAAGTTCATGGAGAAACGGAGTAATGCAATAAGAATGATGACATGATGTAGACAAGATATATTTATGTAGAAATAGACCCCATCTTGTTATCCTTAATAGCAACGATACATACGCGTCGTTTCCCTTTCTGTCACTGGGATCAAGCACCATAAGATCGAACCCATCACAAAGAACCTATTCCCATTGCAAGATAAATAGATCAAGTTGGCCAAACAAAACCCAAATATCAGGGAAGAAATACGAGGCTATAATCAATCACACATATAAGGAAGACTCAAATAACTTTCATGGATAAAAACAGAGATCTGATCATAAACTCAAAGTTCATCGGATCCCAACAAACACACCGCAAAAAGTCTTACATCATATGGATATCCAAGAGACCATTGTATTGATAATCGAGAGAGAGAGAGAGAGAGAGAGAGAGAGAGAGAGAGAGAGGAAGCCATCTAGTTACTAACTACAGACCCGAAGGTCTACAAAGAACTACTCACGCATCATCGGAGAGGCACCAATGGACATGATGCACCCCTCCAAGATTGTGTCTAGATTGGATCTTGTGTTTCCGGACTCTGCGGTGGTTGTAATTGATTTTCGTCGACTCCCCTAGGGATTCTTGAATATTTGGGTATTTATAGAGCAAAGATGCGGTTCATGGGGCACCCGAGGTGGGCACAACCCACCTGGGCGCGCCTGGGCGTCCAGGCATGCCCTGGTGGGTTGTGCTCCCCTTAGAGTACCCCCCAGGTGCTTTCCTGGCCCACTGGATGTCTTCTGGCCCAAAAAAAATCCTCAAAAAGTTTTGCTGCGTTTGGACTCCGTTTGGTATTGATTTCCTGCGATGTAAAAAACATGCAGAAAACAACAACTGGCACTGGGCACTATGTCAATAGGTTAGTTCCAAAAAATGATATAAAATGACTATAAAATGATTGTAAAACATCCAAGAATGATAATATAATGACATGGAACAATAAAAAAATTATAGATACATTGGAGACGTATCAGGATGGTACGCAAGGGCTCTACCTTCGCCCACTTGGTGAATTCGTCGATGGCAACGTGGAGGTAGCGGTAGCCCCCGGCTGCTCGGGGAAACAGGCCCAGGATATCCATCCCCCAGACCACTCACGAACACGAGAGCGGGATGCTCTGGAGGCCCTGAGCGGGCTGGTGGATCTGTTTTGCATGGATTTGACAGACCTCACAGGATCTCACCAGCTTGGTGGCATCGTTGAGCGCCGTGGGTGTAACGCCCCGGATACAACGTTCCATATTCGTAACTCCAACTCTTGCCATTTCTGGCTATGTGATATGTTGTTTTCTTCGTGGTTGGGTTTTTGTCTTTTTTTTTGCATTTTTGTTCATGTCATGCATCTCATCTCATGTCATCATTCGCATTGCATCCACATGTTTCATAAAACCTTGTAGCCGTTCATAGTTACCGCTTCTCTCTTTGTCTTCATTGACCTGTTGTCAGACCGCTTGTCCTTGTTGACCTTCTCTTAGACCAATAGGACCCCTCTCTTCTCTCTTTCTCCGAACCAACAAAACCCCCCTTGTCCTCGTGGCCTTTCGTCAGACCCCATTGTCTTTGTTTTCCCCTCTCGTCTAAATGCCCACCCTCTCTGGACAACCACCAACCCCCTTGCCCGTGTCCGAAACCGCCTCGAACCCGACCCGCTCAGTCATCACCGATGGGTCCGGATCATCCCCCAACATCCCTAAAACATCTCCATTTTCTTATTTGAATTTCCCAACATAGTATTTCGGACCGTCCGATTAATATCGGAGGGACCAAATATCCACCTAACCTAATCCACCAACGTATATAAGCGGGGCAACCCTAAAATCAAGGAGAGCTGTCCCATCCTTCTCCCCGCCACCACTCTCTCTGGTTCCCCTCGGGATCCTCCCAAATCCATCCCCTCCTCGATTTCAAACGCCAGCCAATCCCTCAAGCCAGCCGCAAGCAGTGCCGCCAGCAGGACCTCGCGCCCCTGCCTTCTCCCTTTCTTCTTTCCTCCGTCTCCCTCGTTGCTCTCTGTCTCACCCGATTCTCTCTCTCTGTTCTCTATAACAACGCTGTCGCCGGAGAAGCTCCTCGTCCGCGTCTAGGAGGACGACGCCCAAGGCCGAACGGATCCGTGCCCAGCCTTCTTTCCCCGCAGTTCCTCGTGCTGCCTCCCGAACCTCGACGGAACCCGTCGGCTGGCGAACCAGCAACAAGCGCGCCACCCCTCCCGGTCGACCTTCACGCCCTGCCATCTCCTTCTTCCTCTCGTGCTCTCTCTCCCTTCATCTGGTTTCTCTCTCTTACCTTCTCCCTCTCCAGGACCTCCAAGGTGCCATGGACGACCTCCCCGCCACCCTTCGTCTTCGTTCGCGGCAAGCACCGCTGCTGCCTCGCTCTCCCGTGCGAAGACCTCGCCTTTGCCCAGATCCTACCTCGCGCTGCCGCCTTCGCTTGCCTCGCCGTCGCTAAGTCCCTCCTGCCGTCGCCCGGATCCAGCGCCCCTTCGCTCGTCCTCGCCGGATTGAGCTACGCTGCTGCTCTGCTTCTGCTCCCTGTCGAGTAGAGGACCGCGCCCTGCTTCCCTACATCGAGCGTTGACCGTAGCATCGATCCAAGCCGGCCTCATCCTGATCTCCAAGCCCTTCAGCAGCAAGGCCCAGCCGCGCCAGATCTGGCCTACCTGGCCTCCTCCTCCCAGCCGGCCTGCTTCAGCCAAGGCCCGATGTGAGCAGCTCCCCCAGCCCAGTCCGCCTCAGATTCAGCCCATGCCATGTTTTTTTCCCTTCTAGGAATTTGTCCAATTATCTAGAAACTGCAAATTTACAGATTGCACCCTCATGTTCATGCATATAAATACTCCACAACCGTGCATCATATGTAAATGATTTTAACATGCAAAAGGCTTAGAATTTCATCTAGTTTCACAATATGCCACTTTCATCCATGTTTAAAATGTTTAAATTTTTTGTTTGTTTCAATTTGCTCAAATGCCTTGTTAAAATGATTTATTTCATAACTAAATAACCGTAGCTCGGTTTTAAATAAACTTTATATGTAAATGGGGTGAAAAAATGCGTAGTTTAACATGGTGGACTTTATTTTCCTGTTTAACAACAATAAAATATGTTTTAGGGCAGAACAGTACCAAATCCATAATTTGCATATGAGGATTTTCCCGGAATTGTTATTTGTTGTTCTGGCCTCATTTAAACTTGCCTAAATAGTTAGTTTCCATATGCTTCACCCTTTGCCATGTTTAACAACATTTAACATTGTTGTGTACCTAAACGAGATCAAACTAAATAATTGCTTGTGGTGTTTCGTCAATATGCAAGTTGCATATTGAGATCCACTTAACTTGTAGTATTGTTTGTTGCACTTTGCCATGTCATGCCTCATTAAACCGGACATGCATCACACTTGTTTGTGCATCATACCATGTTTATGCTTGTGCATTTACCATGTTGTCTGTTTCTTTCCGGTATTGCTTCTTAGTTTCGGTAATGTTGTGATTGTGAGGATTCGTTCGACTACGTTGGTTCGTCTACTTCATGGACTCGTTCTTCTTCCTAGCGGGATTTCAGGCAAGATGACCATCACCTTGGATCTCATTACTATCATTGCTATGCTAGTTGCTTTGTGCTATCGCTGTGCGGCGCTTCCTATCGCTTGCTCTTCAAGCCTCCCGAATTGCCATGTCAGCATCTAACCTTTTCACCCTTCCTAGCAAACCGTTGCTTAGCTATGTTACCGCTTTGCCTCAGCCCCTCTTATAGCGTTGTTAGTTGTAGGTGAAGTTGAAGATCGCTCCATGATGGACAGGATTATGTTGGGATATCACAATATCTCTTATATTATTAATGCATCTATATACTTGGTAAAGGGTGGAAGACTCAGCCTTATGCCTGGTGTTTTGTTCCAGTCTTGCCGCCCTAGTTTCCGTCATATCGGTATTATGTTCCCGGATTTTGCATCCCTAACGTGGTTGGGTGATTTATGGGACCCCCTTGACAGTTTGCTTTGAATAAAACTCCTCCAGCAAGGCCCAACCTTGGATTTACATTTGCCTCACATAGCCCTTTTCCCTTGGGAGTCGCGCTCCCGAGGGTCATCTTATTTTTTCCCCCCGGGCCAGTGCTCGTCGTGAGTGTTGGTCCAACCTGTCAGCCGCCGGTGGTCACCAGGGGCAACTCTGGGCCGGCCTACCAGAAGTTTGGACAATCCGGTGTGCCTTGAGAACGAGATATGTGCAGCTCCTATCAGGATTTGTCGGCACATTCGGGCGGCTTTGCTGGTCTTGTTTTACCATTGCGAAATGTCTTGTAAACCGGGATTCCGAGACTGATCGGGTCTTCCTGGGAGAAGGAATATCCTTCGTTGATCGCGAGAGCTTATCATGGGCTAAGTTGGGACACCCCTGCAGGGTATTATCTTTCGAAAGCCGTGCCCGCGGTTATGTGGCAGATGGGAATTTGTTAATGTCCGGTTGTAGATAACTTGACACCAGATCCGAATTAAAACGCATCAACCGCGTGTGTAGCCGTGATGGTCTCTTTTCGGCGAAGTCCGGGAAGTGAACACGGTTTTGGGTTATGTTTGACGTAAGTAGGAGTTCAGGATCACCTCTTGATCATTGCTAGCTTCACGACCGTTCCTTTTGCTTCTCTTCTCGCTCTCATTTGCGTATGTTAGCCACCATATCATGCTTAGTCGCTACTGCAACCTCACCACTTATCCTTTCCATACCCATTAAGCTTTACTAGTCTTGATACCCATGGTAATGGGATTGCTGAGTCCTCATGGCTCACAGATTACTACAAGAACAGTTGCAGGTACAGGTTATGCGATGATCATGACGCGAGAGCGATGCTTGCTTGTTTTGGAGTTCTTCTTCTGCTTTCTTCTTCGTTCAAGGGATAGGTTCAAGGTCGGCAGCCTGGGCTAGCAGGGTGGATGTTGTTTGAGTTTCTGTTTGTGTTTCATCCGTAGTCAGATGGTGTTCTGATGTAAGATGATGTTGTATTCATGTGGCATTGTATGCCTATTGTAGGTATCCCCATCTATTAGGTAATGTTGATGTAATGATATCCACCTTGCAAAAGCGTATCAATATGCGATTCTATCCTTGGTGGGACCTTCGAGTCTCTTTAGGATAGTATCGCATATTGGGCATGACAAGTTGGTATCAGAGCCTCGACCGACCATAGGAGCCCCCTTGATTGTTGGCCGTTGTTGAGTCTAGAAGAAAACTATTTTGAGTCTAGGATTATATATATCGGAGAGTAGGATTCTTTTTACTCCTCAGCCCCTTCGTCGCTCTAGTGAGGCCTCCTGACATAGATGTTTTGTATTTCCTCTCCTCAATTTTTCACAATATTTTTTGGGCCAATTCCAGTTCTACCCCTAACTCGAACCCACTACTCAGTTTTGCCCCTAATTTTCGGGTATGCTCAGTTTTGCCCCTCTGCCGTTAGTGCCACTTATAGAAATACCCCTCCGAGCCGTTACCGTCCAGTCAAAGGGCGTTGACCGTTTTCTGGGCATCTACTGGACATTTTTGCCCCTAGAAAAAAATAAAACAAAAGGTGAAAAACTCTTTTCTCTCATCCCTTTGTTTGGATCACTTACACATGGGGTCAACCAATATATATATATATATATATATATATATATATAAACTCTATTCTCTCTCTTCCCTCCCTGTCTCTCTCTCTCTCAACTCCGGCGTGCTGGGAACACCGGCGGTGTTGATCAGTAACACGCGGCAGTTTCCAGTAGCAGGCTCGCTAGAGTGGTAGTGCTGCGCTCACCATCGCGCGTCAATTCGCGCTAGTTGGGCGCACAGGAGGCCACTGGATCCAGTCCCCGACATAGTCCAGCGGTGGACGGCGACGGTTGTCGCGGGGAGCTCACTGGGGACATACTAAACACAAAATTGACTAGCGCAAAGGAAGAAGAAGCTCTAGAAGGGGATCTTAGCGCCAAGATTTGGAGAGGCCACGCCGGAAGCGACAGCATCGACCTCGGGTGGCCGGCAGCGCTCATCGCCAGAGATGAGGAAGGATGCCGGATTTCAGGTTCCGACAGACCCTTGAGGTTCGAACACTGGGGTGCGCGCAGAGATTTCACCCTCTACCTACCTGCTCCTCGCCGAATCGCTAGGATCTAAACTACGAAAGAAACAACACAAGAGACACAGGATTTATACTGGTTCAGGCCACCATTGTGGTGTAAAACCCTACTCCAGTGTGTGGTGTGGTGGATTGCCTCTTGGGCTGATGATGAACAATACAAGGAAGAACAGCCTCGCGAGGGTCAGTTCTTGGCTGGTGCGATGAACTGCTAGGGGGAGTTTAGTCGCTCTATCTACTGGTTTCTTGGTGAGGATCCAGATGCCTCTACCCTGGGGGTGGATAGTCCTATTTATAGGCAAAGGCCCTGGCCCTCTTCCCAAATATTGAGCGGGAAGGGCGCCAACAATTGGCCATTTTGAAGGGGAACAGCGGGTACACTTATCCTGACTAAAGTTGGTCCTCGCCTGTCAAAGGCTCTGGTGGTGACGCCTGCTTGGGCTCCACAATGACTTCCTTCCCGCCGTTGGGCTGGTCTTGGTCTTGTTGCACCGAAATGGACGCCCTTGCTTGATACTCTCGCCTGCGCTTGCTCCCTTTGCACCAAAGAGGAAAGGAGGACACTGCGCGGGCTGGCGCCTGACTGGCGCCCTTGGTCGTCATGGCTTGCATCATGGGCACCTCGCGAGGTACCCGCCTTGAACTCTCTGCCTCCTCTTGAGCCAGCCTGATGAGGCCGTGCCTGAGGAAGCTCCTTGTCGTCCGCCCCGCGAGGCTTGGCCCCTCGCGAGGGTCTTGAGCTTGTGTTGATGAGGATGGGCCAAGCTGGGCCCCCTTTGAGCCACGCCGCAGGCCGCAGGCAGGCAAGTCTGGGGACCCCCGTTCCCAGAACACCGACAGTAGCCCCCGGGCCCACGGCGCGCCCGGACTTGGCCGAGCAGAGAGGCGAAAGGGCAAGTGCAAAGCGTCGCGGGCCCTAACAGCCTGCAGCCTTGGGCGCCACATGGCGGTTGATTGGACGTGGCGTCTCCGCTTCCCCACGATGCCTCGGCAACTGCACAGATTCGACAAGTCCCTGCATGCAAAGCGGGTCATGATTACCTGCGATCGTGGAGGTCGACGGTTGGCCTTCGCCGGCTATAAGTATGGAACGGCGCGCACCCTTCCAGTCTATCCCCTCTTGCTTCTCCTTCTTCTTCATGGCTCCGCCAAGGAAGTTCTCGGCCGTAGAGAAAGGAAAGGCTCGCCAGGTCGAGTCTGCCTCTCCCCCGCCCAAGCGTGGTCGAGGCCGCCCTCGCAAACACCCTATGGCCTCCATGGCGGCCCCCCGCGGTCGCGGGGGTGGCTCTCTGCACGGTGATGGGCGGCTGGCCGTGGCCGGGGGGCGTGCTCCGGCCGTGCGACCCCCCAGGCCGCGCTTCCATACTGTGGATGTGCTACCGGAGTTCATTGTGTGGGCGGCGGAGCCAACTAGCGCCCGGCTTCAGCTTCCTCGCTTCCTCCTAGGTGAGCTCCCAGCTGGCGCCCTGGGCGGCCTCTGGCTCCAGGCAGATGGTTGCTGCAGCTGGGCCTCGTGGGCTTCGCTGGAGGTCTCCACAGCCAGGAGCCTGGCCTTGACCCGCGGCTGGCAGACGTTTGCCCGCGCGCGTGGCCTAAGCCGCCGGTGCACTCTGCACTTCAAATTCGACGGCGATGCCACCCTCTACGTGAGGGTGTTTGGGGAAGATGGTCGCCGCGTAGGGTGCTTCCCTGAAGACGACGACCGCGGCCGGGAGCCCAGCCCCGGCGAGGACGGAGAAGACAGCGCGCGCGTGGTTGGCGGCGCCCAGGGTTCCTCAAGCTTCACTAGTTCTTCATCGGGCAGTGACTCTTCCAGCAGCGGCCGCGGTCAGCCTCCACGCCATTGTGCCTGCCTGGAGGGTGGTAGCTGGTCTGCCCGCCGTCGCGCCGCGGTGAAGCGCGAGAGGGAGTCCGCCTGAGCTCCGGAGGCAGGTCGAGTCTTCCCTGAGGGCCGGCACCGGGCGAGCTTCGCGAGATTTGCCCTTTCTTTTCCTTTTTCCTACGCAGAAAGGCAGTAGTGTGGGGCCCCGTGGGGGTGTGTTTGGGTTACCGTTGTTAATCACCGTACTGTTCCCGTTGTTTTGGTATTGTTCTCTCCGGCCGCATGTTCGTGTGTAGGTAATCCCCTGCCTCAGCCGTGGGGGCAACCGACCCAGGCCCTGTATTCGTGTCGCGATGCCCATGAGGCACGGACTGGAGGGGTGCTCCTGTAGTGAACCTGGGTTGAGAAACCTTGAATGATAAGGGCGGAGAAACACTCGCGAGGGAGTCCTGGCTGCTCCCTCGTGAGACCTCGCATGAGAAAAATTGAGGTAGGAGAGCGAAAAGTCGAAGAGCCACAACTCGAAGGCAACAACTTCAATAAAACTTCAAATAAGAGCGAACAAGCCAACTGCAGAAAGCAAATGAAAAAGCCGCGTCCGACACCTAATCTAGTCTTCGACGTCTTCTCACCAGTGCGGAGCTAAGTGCTGCCACTGGGCGTGGGAGGGAGCCCCAGGGCCTGAGGCCGGCGCTCCTGAGACTCCGGGGCATGTACAGCCCCAACTCATTATTACGTGAGAGTGTCACGGGCGGCGAGCTTCACAGGCATTGGCCTTCTTCATAGGCTCCGGGCCTTTCTTGGGGAGACAAGCTTCACAGGCATTGGCCCTCTTCACAGCCTCCGGGCCTTTTCCAAAACGCATCAGCTTCACAGGCGTTCGCCTTCTTCACAGGCTCTGGGCCTTTGCCAAAAAGATGAGCTTCACAGGCATTTGCCTTCTTCACAGGCTCTGGGCCTTTTCCAAAAAGATGAGCTTCACAGGCATTCTCCTTCTTCACAGGCTCTGGGCCTTTTCCAAAAAGATGAGCTTCACATGCATTCGCCTTCTTCATAGGCTATGGGCCTTTTCCAAAAAGATGAACTTCACAGGCATTCGCCTTCTTCACAGCCTCTGGGCCTTTTCCAAAAAGATGAACTTCACAGGCATTCGCCTTCTTCACAGGCTCTGGGCCTTTTTAGGGGTAAAACCTCCGGAGGTGCTGGATGTTCCATGCGTTCTGGACAGGTACTCCCTCCTGAGTCTCCAAGCGCGCGGAGCCGGGCCTGGAAACATGAACAACCTTGAACGGGCCCTCCCACATGGGAGAGAGCTTATCCAGTCCCTCCCTGGAGAGAACCCGCCGGAGCACGAGGTCCCCTACCTCAAGAGTTCTGGGGCGGATGTTGCGGTAGTGGTATCGCCGCAGTGCTTGTTGGTACCTTGCCGCTCGCAGCGCGGCTTCTCGACGACGCTCCTCCCCCAGCACGAGGTCCATCCCCCTCATGGCGTCCTGCTGCGTCTCATTGAACGCCAGGACCCGCGCGGAACGACGCCTGACCTCGTGAAGGAGGACTGCTTCGGCTCCGTAGACCAGGAAGAAGGGGGTCTCCCCAGTCGGCTTGGTCGCAGTTGTGCGGATGGATCACAACACGGACTGAAGCTCATCGTACCAGCCTCTACCACAGGCCTGCAGTTTCTTCTTGAATGTTCTGATCTTGAGGCCCCTCAAGACTTCTGCGTTGGCCCACTCGGCCCGGCCGTTGCTTCGGGGGTGCGCCATCGAAGCGTAGCATATCTGTGTTCCAAGGTTAGCATAGTATGTTTTGAAGAGGTTACTGGTGAATTGCGAACCGTTGTCAGTGATGATGCGGTTCGGCACCCCGAACCGGCTCACGATGCCCTTGATGAACTTGACCGCAGAACCAACAGGGATGGTGCGGACGACCTCGATTTCAGCCCACTTGGTGAACTTGTCCACGACGAAGTAGAGGTAGCGATAGCCCCCTGGCGCCCGAGGAAACGGGCCCAGGATATCCAGCCCCCAGACTACGAACGGCCACGTGAGGGGTATGGTTTGCAGGCCTCCTGCCGGCTGATGGATCTACTTGGCATGGAATTGGCAAGCCTCGCAAGCCTTCACTAGTTCGACAACGTCATTGAGCACAGTAGGCCAATAGAAACCGCTGCGGAGCGCCTTGCCGACGAGGGTCCGTGACGACGAATGATGCCCACAGTCTCCACCGTGTATATCTACCAGCAGTTCCTTCCCTTGCTCCCTGGTGATGCAGCGCAAGGACACATCGTTTGGTCGTTTCCGGTAGAGCTCTCCATCCCTGATGCAGTACGCTGTAGCTTGCCGCGCCACACGCTCTGCTTCCTCCACCTTCTCCGGCAGGGTCCCTTGTGTTAAGTAGCTCTAGAGCTCTGTGATCCAGCACCCCTCCTGAGGCTCCATCGTCAGGAGAAGGTGTGCTCCTGAGGCTGGGCCATAGGCTGGGGCTCCTGAGGCAGGTGGCTGGGGAAGCTCCACCCGAGGCTGTGCTGTGTTCATATTGATGGCAGGGCCGAGGGCTTGAAGAGCCGTTCCTCGAAGACGCCCGGCTCCTGGGGCAACTGCCTGGAGGCTCGTTTGGCGATGTCGTCGGCCTCTTGATTAGTGCCGCCGGGCACATGCTGTAGCTCCAACCCCCAGAACTGCTTCTCCATCCTGCGGACCTCCGCAAGGTAGGTTTCCATGTGCTCATCTCTTGGCTCGTATACCTTGTTGGAGAAACTGACGAGGAGCTTCGAATCGCCCTTGATAGTAAGGCGCTTCACCCCTAGGGCAGCGGCGGCCTTCAAGCCCGCTATCAGTCCTTCGTACTCCGCTATATTGTTGGAGACCTTTTCACCTTGCTGGAAACAGAGCTGCATGGCGTAGTAAAGCTTGTCCTGAGTGGGAGATATGAGCACCGCCCCAGCCCCAGCGCCATGCCTGGAGAACGCCCCGTCGAAGTACATGACCCAGCCTTCTGGCGCCTCGCTTCCCGGGGAGAGGGATCAATCCTCGTTGGCCTTAAGGTCCGGCGCCTCCGTCCATTCAGCCATGAAATCTGCTAGCGCGGCTCCCTTGATGACCTTGGTCGTGCTGAATTCGAGCTGAAACGCTTGCAGTTCAATGTTCCACTCGGTGACCCTTTCGGCCAAGTTAGGGCTCCTAAGCACCCTTTCCAAGGGGTATGCTGAGACAACCTTGATTGGGTGACCCTGGAAGTAGTGCCGCAGCTTGCGCGAGGCCACCAGTAGCGCGAGGAGGAGCTTCTGTGGCATGGGGTACTGCGCCCTCGCGTCCCGCAACACCGTGTTGACGAAGTACACCGGGTGCTCGACGAGGCTTGGAGCGTTGGTGCTGGTGGCGTCCTCTGGAGGCCGTGGCGCCTGCTGAGGCAATGGGGCCTTCGGAAGCTGGTTGCTTGGGGGAGGGGCCTCCTCCATTCCCGGCGCGCTCCCCTGCGGCGGCTGATCCTCCTCAGCCGTGGTAGCGATCTCTGTGAGTCCCTCTTGGTCCTGTTTTGCCTTGACACGGGTAGCTGCCGTGGCTTTGGTCCGACGCTCCTCCCTAACTGCCACCAAAGCTGCGCTGGCAGAGTAAGGAGTGGCGGCGAGGTAGAGTACCAAGGGCTCTTGAGGGCGTGGGGCCACCATCACCGGAGGGCTGGTTAGGTATCTCTTGAGATCTGGAACGCCTTGTCGGCCTCTTCAGTCCATTCAAAGGGCCTCTTTTTCTTCATCCGCTGGAAGAAAGGCAGCGCTCACTCCCCTAACCTAGAGATGAAGCACCCTAGCGCAGTCACGCGCCCCGTGAGCTTCTGCATTTCTCTGAGGGTCTTCGGTGGGCTCATGTCCTCGACTGCCTTGACCTTTCCTGGGTTGGCCTCGATGCCTCGGTGGGACACGAGGAAGCCCAAGAGCTTGCCCGAGGGGACTCCAAACACACACTTCTCCGGGTTGAGCCGCAGGCTCACTACGTTGAGGCTTGCGAAGGTTTCCTCCAGGTCTTGTATCAGGGTCTTGGCCTTGCGAGACTTCACTACAATGTCATCGATGTAAGCCTCCACATTCTTCCCGAGTTGCGGGCCCAAGGTGATGTGCATGAGCCGCTGAAAGGTTGCCCTGCGTTGTGCAGTCCGAACGGCATGCATGTATAGCAGTACACCCCACACGGGGTCAGGAAGGCCGTCTTCTCCACGTATTCCACCGCCATCTTGATCTGGTGATACCCGGAGAAGGCATCCAAGAAGCATAACAGGTCACACTCAGCGGTTGAATCGACGATCTGATTGATGCGAGGGAGCGGGAACGGATCTTGCGGGCATGCTTTGTTGAGGTTGGTGAAGTTGACACACATGCGCTCCTTCCCTCCCTTCTTTGGCACAACCACAGGGTTGGCTAACCAATCTGGATATCGGACCTCGCGAATAACCCCCGCGGCTTCTAGCTTGCGGGTCTCCTGGACGATGAAGTCCTGCTTTTCAGTGGACTGCCGCCTCGCCTTCTGCTTCACGGGGCGCACGTTGGGGCACACGTTGAGGTGGTTCTCGATTACGCCCCGTGGGATCCCCGTCAACTGACCGGGCTCCCAGGCGAACACCTTCTTGTTTGCGCGCAGGAACTTGACCAGGGCTTCCTCCTGCTCGGGCCCGAGGTTGGCGCCTATGGTGAAAGTGGCGTTAGTGGACCCGTCCTCGTCGACAGGTATCTGCTTGGTCTCTGCCTTGTCTTGGGTGAACAACTGTTTCTTCTTGGTTGGCGCAGCCCCCTTGGGCTTAAGGGTTTCTGCGTCGGTGGGCCATGCTGCTGCCGCCGTCTTGAGGGCGAGCTTGAGTACTCGCAGCGCATCTCCAGTGTCCCCGGGCACGGTGAGGACACCGTTGCTCTCGGGCATCTTCATGAGGTTGTACGCCGGGTGAGTCGCGGCCATGAATTGGGCCAGTGCTGGATAGCCGAGGATGGCGTTGTAGGGGAGGACGATGGAGGCGATGTCGAAATCGACCAGCTCTGTGCAGAAATTGTCGTAGGTGCCGAAAGTTACAGGGAGCCGGATCTGTCCCAAGGAGCTGGACGACCCGCCTCCGATGCCCGAGAAGGGCCAGCTGGGTTGCAGCCGCTCCCGGGGTATGCAGAGAAGGTTGAAGGCCTCAACTGAGAGCACGCTGAGGCCCGCGCCGCCATCGATGAG
The DNA here is from genome assembly GCA_963921465.1 of Triticum timopheevii. Classification (NCBI taxonomy): domain Eukaryota; kingdom Viridiplantae; phylum Streptophyta; class Magnoliopsida; order Poales; family Poaceae; genus Triticum; species Triticum timopheevii. Next base: position 246,249,428 of record OY997266.1, read on the forward strand.
AGTCCTGGTGACAGCCACCTGGCAGATGGTGGACGTGCAGAGCATGGGGAGTGCCCCTGAGCAGGCCGAGTTGGAGGGGTGGTCCTCTGAGCTGAAGGCCAGCCTGGCCGACGGCTCCGACCGGCGCGGGGGAGCCCCCTGCCGCATGGAGGCGGCGCTGACCCGACGGATGAATGGCTTGACGTGGTGGCTGGAGGGCGGCGCCTGCGAGCCGCCCAGGAGGGCCGCGACGACCGAGGGAGCCGGCGCGACGTGGTGGGTGAGGAAGAGGCCGCGTGGCTCTTCCAAAGAGGCCACAGAGGGATGCTGGGACGATGCTCGCTGCCCGTTCCCCGCCGGGCCGGTGGCGGCGTTGATGGCAGGTGACGGGGAACGATGAGGGCACCCGCCGACGGGAGCCGTCTAGGCGACACGGGAAGCGAGGGCGGCTCGGCGCTCAGCATGGGCCAACGAGCGTCAGACATGGATGCGACGGTCGGAGAAGAACAGGGCTACGGGAGATGAATTCCGGCGCACCCCTACCTAGCGTGCCAAATGTCGGATTTCGGGTTCCGGCAGACCCTTGAGGTTCGAACACTGGGGTGCGCGTGGAGATTTCACCCTCTACCTACCTGCTCCTCGCCGAATCGCTAGGATCTAAACTACGAAAGAAACAACACAAGAGACACAGGATTTATACTGGTTCAGGCCACCATTTTGATGTAAAACCCTACTCCAGTATGTGGTGTGGTGGATTGCCTCTTGGGCTGATGATGAACAATACAAGGAAGAACAGCCTCGCAAGGGTCAGTTCTTGGCTGGTGCGATGAACTGCTAGGGGGAGTTTAGTCGCTCTATCTACTGGTTTCTTGGTGAGGATCCAGATGCCTCTACCCTGGGGGTGGCTAGTCCTATTTATAGGCAAAGGCCCTGGGCCTCTTCCCAAATATTGAGCGGGAAGGGCGCCAACAATTGGCCATTTTGAAGGGGAACAACGGGTACACTTATCCTGACTAAAGTTGGTCCTCACCTGTCAAAGGCTCTGGTGGTGACGCCTGCTTGGGCTCCACAACGACTTCCTGCCGTTGGGATGGTCTTGGTCTTGTTGCACCGAAATGGACGCCTTTGCTTGATACTCTCGCCCGCGCTTGCTCCCTTTGCATCAAAGAGGAAAGGAGGACACTGCGCGGGCTGGCGCCTGACTGGCGCCCTTGGTCGTCATGGCTTGCGTCATGGGCACCTCGCGAGGTACCCCACCTTGAACTCTCCGCCTCCTCGCGAGCCAGCCTGATGAGGCCGTGCCTGAGGAAGCTCCTTGTCATCCGCCCCACGAGGCTTGGCTCCTCGCAAGGGTCTTGAGCTTGTGTTGATGAAGATGGGCCGTGCTGGGCCCCCTTTGAGCCACGCCGCAGGCCGCAGGCAGGCAAGTCTGGGGACCCCCGTTCCCAGAACGCCGACAAAGGAGAGGGATAAGACCCAAATTGGTTGAGGGGAAATGTGCAGGAGCTCGATTGAATGCTCATGGCACGAGGGATTCGAGTATTGAGCCCGTGTCGTTCATGTCCCAAGATTGCATGCTCCGGAAGCCGCCGCCGAGGTCCAAGTCGCCGCTGTAAAATCTCCTCGTCGTCCGTGACCACCCTGTCATGTTGCAGGTGAGCATATGCTCCTTTTGCGCCTTTTTTCCGAGCCCTCACACCCTTTGACAATCTCGCGCCGTGCCCCACCAGCCGCCGCCGCTGCTTGAGCTCACTGCTGCATGTTCTTTCGACCATCCTACACGCTCCGGCGACCTCAACTCACTTTGACCTTCTGCCGCAGCATCGCAGGCCTGCTCTGCAGCCCCGAGCCACTCTGGCATCATCCCGCACGTCGCCGTCATGCATTGCACACGCCGGAGTTTAGTGTGCCGTGGTTAAAAATTTGTTTAGACTAACACGCCCTTGTTAAGTGGGCAGCTGACTCTTGGGCCCTCTTCTAACTAAAGCAGTTAAAACATATTAAGAGACAATAAAATGTGGGCCCCCAAAGTCTAATTTGACCTGACTGGTCTAACCTTCATATTTTTTTGGTTGACCCCACATGTAAGTGGTGTAAAGAGAGGGGTGAGAGAAAGAGTTTTTTCCTTTTGTTTTTTCAAAGTGGGTCCCGCATGTAAGTGGCACATGGAGACAAGGGCAAAATGTCCAACAAACACCCAGATAGCGGTCAACGCCCTTTGACTGGACGGTAACGGCTCGGAAGGGCATTTCTATAAGTGACACTAACGGCAGAGGGGCAAAACTGAGCATACCTGAAAATTAGGGGCAAATCTGAGTAGTGGGTTCGAGTTAGGGGCACAGGTGTAAATGTCCCAATTTTTTTTAGGATCACGCGGGTATCTTGGGATCGTTCCGATATTCTTGTGACGAGAACATTGTTGTTGGCGCCTCCTGACATTTAGGGGTTGTGGCAGTGTCCCGGGGAGTTGAGCTCCGAGGTGTTATCGTCACAATTTTATCGTTGCAGTTCTGGAATACCTGAGTTTTGCCGACATCGAAAATCTCTTTTATGCAGTTGTTGGTGAGATAACCTCGACGCCACCCAGTACTAGGGAGTTTGGGAGTATTGCCATAGCTCGTATAACGGATGCTTTTCGAAGGTTGAGGTACACGATTTCCGAAGGTTTCTTGGTTATGTGTTGACGGATGGATAGAGCTTGGATGTAGGTATTGTTAGTTTGGGTGAGATATTTATTGCTTCCCCTGTATCCCCAACACCAGATTGCATAACCAGAAAGTTTCGGGAGTTTATAGGTGGGAATTCAAGTAGCTCCTAGAATATCTTTCCGACAGATGCATGATATGAGATTGGGGTTCGACGTCTAGTGGTCCGCCTATCCACGGTCGTTTTTACAGTGGTCTCATTGTGTCTTAAAGAGCCCTTGGCTATGCTGGTTCGGGGACACTTCGTATGTCATGTGCACTGCCTTGTACATGATGGTGCTGTAGGATCGAGCCCTTGTGGGCCCCACCACGAAAACTTCGGACGAAATCTCTATCATATGTTTGTTCCGGCTTATTTCTGCAAGCCAATCCTTTGTTTTGAGTTGTGGTATTTGAGTTGCTTCAATGTCAAGTGTTGATTCCATACCTTTCAAATGGTGTTCTCATATTTCTATGTGAATACTAATCCTTCTTGATCATCGACGTCGTCATGTTAATTCTTTTCCAACCGGTGTGCTTCTCTTCAAGTGGATCCGATCATTTTCAACATCCGCAAGATCAACTCTAAGTTTTCTCACCGGTGTTTCTTTCATCCGTCCCCAAGTTGCCTTTGTTTTCCCGCCCTCCCACCCCTTTTTCTTCAAGGACTCAGATTTCTTAATCATGTATCCCTTTATTTGTGGGAAGTCTCTTCATTATTTTCTTTCAATGTTCTTATCCGATGATTTCCCATGAAGATGCTCAACAGTTCCAAGTTCATCATTCTTCATTCTCGTATTCTTCTCTGGTGGATTAATTTCAAGCTTTCAGTGTTGATCATATTCTTTTCCTCGTGTCAAATGCTTTTTCATACCGGTGCACCTCTTAATCTTTCACTTCTCGCTATTCATTTGTTCTGGAGTGCTGAAGATATCTCGGAAGACTCGTGTTTCCATTCTCAATCCGTTCAAGCTACTTGGAGATTATTATCTCATTCAAGTCATTTAATTCAACCGGTACAATCTCTTTTTCAAGTAATCTTTTCCAACAGTGTTTCCTTTTAGTGGGCCCTAACCCACAGGTCTTTTCCCAGGATCTTACCTGACTCTTCTAATTATTCCGGAGTTATTCTCAAATCCTTTTCAAAGTTTGACGTAAGTATGAATTTCATCAGTCATATGCCTTGTCCAAGATCGCTTTCAAATTCTTTTCATCTTTGGCTCAACCTTTTTCTTTTAATCTTTCCGGAGTGTCTCAACAATTCATGGTGGTGTTTCTCCTCGTCATTCTCGGATTTTGAAGACCGAAGAAGAGTTCCTCTTAAATCCTTACCCTTTCTTCCAAAGATGCGTAGTTCAAGCTTGATGCCATCCTCTCATAAGTGTTTTCGATTGTGACAATTCTTTTTTTACCATCCGGAGCATTTCTTGAGTTGTTTCCATTTCTTTCCTCCGAAGGCCATCAGGTCATAATTCTTCATTCTCAGTGTGTAGCTATCGTTCTCCAAATCTTACCAGTGAATCGTTCAAATATCCTCTAATCAGTTCATGTTCTCTTCGTTCTCATGTATCTAAATCCCTTCAAGTATCTTCATTCGTTTTCAAATTCTTTCCGGTGAATTGTGCCCTTGCTACTCTCTTTTGCAATTTTTACGGTGGTTCGTTCAAGATTTCACTTCCTTTGTTATCATATCAATTCATTCGTTCTTTTTAATCCCATCGGTGGTTCCATCAATACCTTCTCAAGTTCGCGCTATATCTCTTTTAATCCTTTCTACGGGAATAAGTAGTATGCCAAATCCATTGCTTGTCATCAATTTAATTTGATGAAGGATAAGCATACAATAAATCTTATTCTTATTTCCTCGAGGCGATTCAATTCTTTTCTTCCGAATATTGTTCATGATGAAGTTATTCACGGTTCTAGTGTTTCAACTTTTCCTTTTTTGGAGTTCCAAGTTTTCTCGGTTACATCGTCGCGAAGCTCCATCTAAATCATTGCAAGGCTTCACCTTGTGTTTTCAACTTCTTTTTCTTTTCATCATCCTTTTATTACCGAAGTTCTTCATGGAGGCTCTACATGATGGTTCGTCAAGGATTCTTTTCATTCTTCAATTGTTCTTCAAGATTTTTTCTTGAAGTTATGATCCGCCAAGCTATAATCAAAATTAAACAGGGTGCTCAACACATGTTTTGTTCTGAGAAGTTCAAGTATTCTTCTTTTTCATTTCGAAGTGCAATTCTTTCTACCTTATCTCTTGAGGCGGTGTTATGCCATTCTTGACAATTCCCTTCGTGTTTCATGATTCACAAGTTTTCAAGATGACATATTTTAAACCCATCACTTTCTTCCTTGGAGTTATCTTGGGTTAGGTTACACCTAAAGCCTTCCCTAAGGAATGTTGCTAATTGTGGTGCCTATCGATAATCCAAGTTTCCTCCTATTCTTTCATTAAAATGAGTTTTCATCTCCTTGCTGATCTCAATCCAATTAACTGTTTCCATCAGTGGCCGGTTGTCACCTCATCATTTTGAGATGTTTGCCATAAGCCCAAAACAAGCTTGTGCTTTTCGTTGTTGATTTTGCAACAACTCCGTTCAATTCTTATTTGCAAGCATGCTTTCCAAGCTCATTTGTGGCAGAAGTTCGCATTTTCTTCTCCATTCTTTTATTTCAATGATCTATCTTCTATTCTTTCTTCCGGAGGCATGGTGATGTTGCTCTCTTCACTCATCATCTCGAATTGTTAGGATCGTGTTCTTTTCATGTTTATCAATTTAACCGGAGTGTTGGGTCATCTCTTCAAGTTCTTTTCATCTTATCAAGTGTTCCTTCTTATTTCAGTCGGAGTGCTGCCCAAATCATATCAATCTTATCCCTTCTCTAGCTAGTTTTAACCGGAGTGGGTTCAATATCTATCTTATCACTAAACCTCTTGGTTCTCGTTGTATCCCTTGTTCCTCTTTTCTAACGGAGTGTTTTCACCTTTGCTCATCTTCGTTGTTTTCTTCCTTTCATTTTGCTCAACCTCTCAAGGTTCATGGTTTTCACTCGTTTGTCGAAGAAGCAACTTAGTTTTACCTCTTCTCTTCCTCTTCCGTTTCTCTCCGGTGCCATCCTAGATCTCGGGACGAGATCCTCTTGTAGTGGTGGAGTGTTGTAACGCCCCGGATACAACTTTCCATATTCATAACTCCAACTCTTGCCATTTCCCGCTATGTGATATGTTGTTTTCTTCGTTGTTGGGTTTTTGTCTTTTGTTTTGCATTTTTGTTCATGTCATGCATCTCATCTCATGTCATCATTCGCATTGCATCCACATGTTTTCATAAAACCTCGTAGCCGTTCGTAGTTACCGCTTCTCTCTTTGTCTTCATTGACCTGTTGTCAGACCGCTTGTCCTTGTTGACCTTCTCTCAGACCAATAGGACCCCTCTCTTCTCTCTATCTCCGAGACCAACAAAACTCCCCTTGTCCCCGTGGCCTTTCGTCAGACCCCATTGTCTTTGTTTTCCCCTCTCGTCTAAATGCCCACCCTCTCTGCACAGCCACCAACCCCCTTGCGCGTGTCCGAAACTGCCCCGAACCCGACCCGCTCAGTCATCACCGATGGGTCTGGATCATCCCCCAACATCCCTAAAACATCTCCGGTTCTCTCTCTCTGTTCTCTGTAACAGTGCCGTCGCTGGAGAAGCTCCTCGTCCGCGTCTATGAGGACGACGCCCGAGGCTGAACGGATCCGCGCCAGCCTTCGTTCCCCGCAGTTCCTCGCGCTGCCTCCCGAACCTCGACAGACCCCGTTGGCTGGCGAACCAGCAACGAGCGCCGCCCCTCCCGGTCAACCTTCGCGCCCTGCCATCTCCTTCTTCCTCTCGTGCTCTCTCTCCCTTCATCTAGTTTCTCTCTCTTACCTTCTCCCTCTCCAGGACCTCCAAGGTGCCATGGACGACCTCCCCACCACCCGTCGTCTTTGTTCGCGGCAAGCACCGCCGCTGCCTCGCTCGCCTGCGTGAATACCTCGCCTCTGCCCAGATCCTACCTGGCGCCGCTACCTTCGCTTGCCTCATCGTCGCCAAGTCCCTCCTGCCGTCGCCCGGATCCAGCGCCCCTTCGCCCGTCCTCGCCGGATTGAGCTGTGCCACTGCTCTGCTTCTGCTCCCCGTCGAGTAGATGACCGTGCCCTGCTTCCCTGCAACGAGCGTTGACCGCAGCATCGATCCAAGCCGGCCTCATCCCGATCTCCAAGCCCTTCAGTAGCAAGGCCCAGCCGCGCCAGATCCGGCCTGCCTGGCCTCCTCCTCCCAGCCGGCCTGCTTCAGCCAAGGCCCGATGTGAGCAGCTCCCCCAGCCCAGTCTGCCTCAGATTCAGCCCATGCCATGTTTTTCCCTACTGCGAATTTGTCCAATTATCCAGAAACTGCATATTTACAGATTGCACCCTCATGTTCATGCATATAAATACTCCACAACCGTGCATCATATGTAAATGATTTTAACATGCAAAAGGCTTAGAATTTCATCTAGTTTCACAATATGCCACTTTCATCCATGTTTAAAATGTTTAAAAATGTTGTTTGTTTAAATTTACTCAAATGCCTTGTTAAGATGATTTATTTCATAACTAAATAACCGTAGCTCGGTTTTAAATAAACTTTATATGTAAATGGGGTGGAAAAATGCCTAGTTTAACGTGGTGGACTTTATTGTCCTGTTTAAAGACAATAAAATATGTTTTAGGGCAGAACAGTACCATATCCATAATTTGCATATGAGGATTTTCCCGGAATTGTTGTTTGTTGTTCCGGCCTCATTTAAACTTGCCTAAATAGTTAGTTTCCATATGCTTCACCCTTTGCCATGTTTAACAACATTTAACATTGTTGTGTACCTAAACGAGATCAAACTAAATAATTGCTTGTGGTGTTTCGTCAATATGCAACTCGTTGCATATTGAGATCCACTTAACTTGTAGTATTGTTTGTTGCACTTTGCCATGTCATGCCTCATTAAACCAGACATGCATCATACTTGTTTGTGCATCATACCATGTTTATGCTTGTGCATTTACCATGTTGTTTGTTTCTTTCCGGTATTGCTTCTTAGTTTTGGTAATGTTGCGATTGTGAGGATTCGTTCGACTACGTTGGTTTCTCTACTTCATGGACTCATTCTTCTTCCTAGCGGGATTTCAGGCAAGATGACCGTCACCTTGGATCTCATTACTATCATTGCTATGCTAGTTGCTTCGTTCTATCACTTTCTCTTCAAGCCTCCCAAATTGCCATGTCAGCCTCTAACCTTTTCACCCTTCCTAGCAAACCGTTGCTTAGCTATGTTACCGCTTTGCTCAGCCCCTCTTATAGCGTTGTTAGTTGCAGGTGAAGTTGAAGATCGCTCCATGATGGACAGGATTATGTTGGGATATCACAATATCTCTTATATTATTAATGCATCTATATACTTGGTAAAGGGTGGAAGACTCAGCCTTATGCCAGGTGTTTTGTTCGACTCTTGCCGCCCTAGTTTCCGTCATATCGGTATTATGTTCCCGGATTTTGCATCCCTAATGCGGTTGGGTGATTTATGGGACCCCCTTGACAGTTCGCTTTGAATAAAACTCCTCCAGCAAGGCCCAACCTTGGTTTTACATTTGCCTCACATAGCCCTTTTCCCTTGGGAGTCGCGCTCCCGAGGGTCATCTTATTTTTACCCCCCCGGGCCAGTGCTCGTCGTGAGTGTTGGTCCGACCTGTCAGCTGCCGGTGGTCACCAGGGGCAACTCTGGGCTGGCCTACCGGAAGTTTGGACAATCCGGTGTGCCCTGAGAACGAGATATGTGCAACTCCTATCAGGATTTGTCGGCACATTCGGGCGGCTTTGCTGGTCTTGTTTTACCATTGTCAAAATGCCTTGTAAACCGGGATTCTGAGACTGATCGGGACTTCCTGGGAGAAGGAATATCCTTCGTTGATTGCGAGATCTTATCATGGGCTAAGATGGGACACCCCTGCAGGGTATTATCTTTCGAAAGCCATGCCCGCGGTTATGTGGCAGATGGGAATTTGTTAATGTCCGGTTGTAGATAACTTGACACCAGATCCAAATTAAAACGCATCAACCGCGTGTGTAGCCGTGATGGTCTCTTTTCGGCGGAGTCCGGGAAGTGAACACGGTTTTGGGTTATGTTTGACGTAAGTAGTAGTTCAGGATCACCTCTTGATCATTGCTAGCTTCACGACCGTTCCTTTTGCTTCTCTTCTCGCTCTCATTTGCGTATGTTAGCCATCATATCATGCTTAGTCGCTCCTGCAACCTCACCACTTATCCTTTCCATACCCATTAAGCTTTGCTAGTCTTAATACCCATGGTAATGGGATTTCTGAGTCCTCGTGGCTCCAGATTACTACAACAACAGTTGCAGGTACAGGTTATGCGATGATCATGACACGAGAGCGATGCTTGCTTGTTTTGGAGTTCTTCTTCTGCTTTCTTCTTCGTTCAAGGGATAGGTTCCAGGTCGGCAGCCTGGGCTAGCAGGGTGGATGTTGTTTGAGTTTCTGTTTGTGTTTCATCTATAGTCAGATGGTGCTCTGATGTAAGATGATGTTGTATTCATGTGGCATTGTATGCCTATTTTATGTATCCCCATCTATTATGTAATGTTGATGTAATGATATCCACCTTGCAAAAGCGTATCAATATGCGGTTCTATCCTTGGTGGGACCTCCGAGTCTCTTTAGGATAGTATCGCATATTGGGCGTGACAGTGGGCTAGTAGAACCTGCTGTGGAACGCCTTGCCCACGAGGGTGCGCAACGAAGAATGGTGCCCACAATCCCCGCCATGGATATCCGCCAGCAGCTCGCACCCTTGGTCCTTGGAGATGCACCGCAGCGAGATGTCATTTGGGTGCCTTCGGTAGAGCTCGCCGACCTGCAAGTAGTAAGCGGTGGCCTGACGGGCCACGCGCTCTACGTCTTCCTCCTTCTTCGGGAAGGTGCCTCGGAGCAGGTACACCTTGAACTCTTCGGTCCAGCACCCCTCCTGAGGTTCGAGCGCCAGGAGCAGGCGGGCTCCAGAGGTCGGACCGCAGGCTGGAGCGCCCGAGGAGGGGGCCATGGGCGGTTCCTCCCGAAGCAGCTCCGGGCCTGCAGTGGGGGGGGGGGGCACCGATGGCTTAAAGAGCTGTTCCTCGAAGATGCCAGGCTTCTAGGATTCGTTCCGGGACACCCCCTTGGCAATGTCGTCCGCCTCCTTGTTCGTGCCACGCGGTACGTGCTGCAATTCCAAGCCTAAGAATCGTTTTTCAATTTTGCGTACTTCTTCTAGGTATGCCTCCATGTGCTCGTCCTTAGGCTTGTATTCCTTGTTGGAGAAGTTGATGAGGGGCTGAGAATCGCCCTTGATGGTATGATGCTTGACCCCCAGGGCCGTCGCGGCCCTGAGGCTGGCGATCAGGCCCTCGTATTCTGCGATGTTGTTGGAGACCTTCTTGCCATGCAGAAAGCAGAGCTGCACGGTGTAGTAGAGCTTCTCCTGGGTAGGCAAGATGAGTATGGCTCCGGCACCCATGCCCTGGCGTGCGAACGCGCCGTCGAAGTACATGACCCAGCCATCGGGTGCCTCTTCTTCGAGCGTGAGGGCACGGTCTTCACCCATCCCTCGGTCGGGGGCATCAGTCCATTCCGCCACAAAGTCAGTGAGGGCCGCACCCTTGATGACCCTGGTAGTGCTGAACTCCAGCTGGAACGCCTGTAGCTCGATGTTCCACTCAGCAACTCTCCCTGCGACACTGGGCTCTGGAGCACCTTCTCCATGGGGTACGCGGATGCGGCCTTAATGGGGTGGCCTTGGAAGTAGTGGTGGAGCTTTCTCGAGGCGACGAGGAGCGCAAGCAGGAGCTTGTGCGGCATGGGGTAGCGCGGCGTGCATCACGCATCATCATCCTGACAAAGTATACGGGGTGCTCGATGAGGGAAGAGGTGTCGACGATGTCCAATCTGGCTTGGGATGAGTGGGCCTCGGGAGCCTTATCATCCGGTGAGGTAGTCAAGGCCTCAGGAGCACCATCCTGAGGTGGCAATGGCGCGGCTGTGCGTGGGGCGCTATGCCGCGCACCTACACCTACGCGCTCTTGCCAGACCGCCACAAGCGCCGCGCTAGCCGAGTGGGGTGTGGCGGTCAGGTAAAGTACCAGGGGCTCAAGAGGATGAGGCGCCACCATCACCGGAGGACTGGTGAGATACCTCTTGAGGACTTGGAAGGCCGCCTCGGCCCCCGGAGTCCATTTGAACGGGCCCTTCTTTTTCATTAGCTTGAAGAACGGGAGGGCGCGCTCGCCGAGCTTGGAGATGAAACTCCCCAATGAAGTATGCAGCCTGCGAGCTTTTGCATCTCCTTGAGGGTTTGTGTCAGGCTCATCCTTTCTATTGCCTTGACCTTGTCTGGGTTAGCCTTGATCCCTCCGTGCGACACCAAGAAACCCAGCAACTTGCCGGACGGAACACTGAATACGCACTTCTTCGGATTGAGCCACAGGTTTACCTTGCATAGGTTAGCGAACGTTTCCTCCAGATCTTCGACAAGGGTCCTTGCTTCCCGCGACTTGACCACTATGTTGTCGATGTATGCCTCGGTGTCCCTCCCGAGCAGCTAGACCAGAGCGTTGTGCATTAGTCGCTGGAAGGTCGTGCCAGCATTCCGCAGCCCAAAAGGCATGCAGGTGTAGCACCACACCCTGCATGGGCAATGGAAGGCTGTCTTCTCGACGTCCTGCACCGCCATCTTGATCTGGCGGTAGCCCGAGAAGGCATCAAGGAAGCACAGCAGGTCGCACTCGGAGGTGGACTCGACAATATGGTCGATGTGCGGAAGAGGGAAAGGTTCCTGAGGGCAAGCTTTATTGAGGCTCGTGAAGTCAACGTACATGCACTCGTTTGTGCCCTTTTTAGGGGTAATGACCGGATTGGCCAGCCAATCCAGGTGCCGCACCTCTCGAATGACGCCGGCCACTTGCAGCTTGCGGACCTCCTGGACGATGAACGATTGCTTCTCCGGGGCTTGCCGCCACGCCTTCTGATTCACTGGACGCGCATCGATCGGGGCAAACCATCAGATGGTGCTCGATCACTTCTCGCGAGACAACGACCAAGTCTGTCGCCTCCCATGAAAACACATCCTTGTTCGCACGGAGGAAACCTACCAACACCTCTTCCTGGTATGGGGGGAGGCCAACACCTACAGTGAAGGTGGGGCCTGAGCCCCCATCGTCGGTTGGCACCTGCTTCTTCTCGGTCCGGTCCTGAGAGAACAATTGCTTCTTCTTTGTGGGCACCGCTTCCAGGATCTCTAGGGAGTCTTTAGCGCTTGGTTGCATGGCCTCCGTGGCCTTGAAAGTGAGCTTGAGGGCCAGGAGTGCATCCTTGGTGTCCCCCGCCACAGTGATGATGATGCTACTTCCTGGCATCTTGACAATGTTGTAGCCAGGGTGCGTTGCCACCATGAACTTGGCAAGGGCAGGATACCCAAGGATGGAGTTGTACGGGAGGCCGATGCGGGCAACTTCAAAGTTGATGAGCTCGGTGTGGTAGTTGTAGCGCGTGACGAAGGTGACAGGGAGGCGGATCTGCGCTAGGGGAAAGATGGAGCTGTCGACCACCCTTGATAAGGGCTTGGCAGGGGCGAGCTGGTCGTAAGGCACTTGGAGCATGTCAAAGGTTCTGCAGAGAGGACGTTAAGGCCAGCGCCACCATCGATGAGGGTCCTGGTGACTGCAGCATTGCTGATGGTGGGCGTGCAAAGCATGGGGAGCGCGCCGGCGCCGACCGTAGTCCTGGGGTGATCCCTGGAGTCGAAGGTGATGGCGACCTCAGGCACAACGCGGCCCAGAGGAGCCCGCTGCCGCGGCTGGGCGGCCCTCACCTACTGGAAGAGCTGCTTGACGTGGCGCCTTGAGACCGGCGCATGCAACCCGACAAGAATGGCTGCAATGACATGGGGGGCCGGTGCTGCGAAGCGCACGATGAACAGGTCGCGCAGCTCCTCCCTGGAGGCTACCAGAGACTCTGGTAGGTAGAGCATCCAGGAGTGCGGCACGCCCATGAGAGCCATGGGGCCAGTTTGTCATGACCTTGTCATCGCCGTTCGCCACCTTGATGCTCATCTCATACAAACCCAGGAACTCCGCAGGGTCCCCCGTGCTGTCGTACCATGGGTGCAGTGTCGGCCTGAACTTCGACGGCCACCACATTTGCCGTAGGGCGGGGAAAAAGGCCCGGTGGCCCATGATGTCTTTGAATGCACCCAGAAGCCTAGCGGGTGGGACGGCACCTGCCATGGGAGCCATGCAGCATGGGCGAAGCGCAGCCGATGGGGAGGCAGAGCTTCGACACGCCCCTACCTGGCGCGCCAAACGTCAGAGTCAGGGCTCCGCAGACCTAAGAAAAGTCTGAACTCTGGGGCATGTACGAAGAACTCAACCCCTCCAGCCGACCAGCTTGTCGCCCTACGGGCTAGCTCGATTCACACGATCAAGGAAGAAGATGGACACGGTAGTTTACCAAGGTTCGGGACACCTAGCTGTGTAAGGCCCTACTCCTGCTTTGTGGTGGATTGGCCTTGTGAGGGGCTGTGGATGAACTAGTACAAGGGATGAACAACCTCGCGAGGGCTGCTCTGGTGAGGGTGGAAAAGATCCGACCCCCCTCTATGATGGTGGCTAACCTATACTTATAGTGGCCTTGGTCCTCTTCCCCCAAAACATAGTCGGGAAGGGATCCCATAGTGGCCAATTTGAAAGGGGACAACTAGTACATCTTATCCTGACGAAAGGTGGTCTTTGCCTGCAAAGCTTCTGGTCGTGACGTGGCGGTGGGATCGGCGATGACATCCATCCTGCCGTACTGGTGCTCTTGGTCTTGTTGCACTAGAATGGAAACCTTTTCCAGATTCCTCGGGAACCCACGCCTGTCCTTGCTTCCTTAGCACTGAAGAGGAAACTGCCTCCTCTGTGCCCGCTGGTGCGTGCCTGCCTTGGTCGTCATGGCTTGCATCATCGCAACCTCATGAGGTTGGGTACCTGCATAGAAATCTCCTCTCCTTAGGAGGCAGCCCGGGGGCCACTCCCTCGGGAGGTCTTGGCATCATCCACCTCGCGAGGCTTGGCCCCTCACGAGGGTCTTGTCTTGATAGTCTTGTAGATGGCCGTACCAGGCCATCGAAGGAGCCACGCCATGGGCCGCAAGCAGGCAAGTCTGGGTACCCTGGTTCCTAGAACACTGACACAGAGGACCAAGGCCAGTATAAGTATAGGTAGAGCGCCACCGTAGGAGGAGATCCCTCCATTGAGTCCTGCGGCCTATAAAGGCAACCCATACTTGTACTCGCATGTTCATCCTCCCTCGCGAGGCAATCCACAAAATGCAGGAGTAGGGTCTTACATCGCAAGGTGGACCCAACCTAGGTAAACTGCCGTGTCTCTGATCCTTCTTCCGTCTCACTCGAGCACGTTGGAGAATCGCCGTGAGGCTGCGGGCAGCGAGGCCAAGCGTAGCAAAGTTCTGTGAGAACACCATAGAGTTTGAACCTTTCTTGGGTCCCCGGAGCACCTGTTCCGACATTTGGTGCGCCAGGTAGGGGTGTGACTGAGTTCTTTTGCTGCACTCCGGCCTCTGCTCCGCCGCCACCATGGCGGACGCTCGTCGTGCTCGAGCCGAGCGCCAGGCGGCTCATGTCGCCCGGACGGAGCCCGCGGGCCGCGGTGGCCGCCGCCACTCCACGTCGGGCACGACCAATGCCGCCACTAACCCTGCTGCCCATGAGCAGCAGGACTCCTCCCTGCACCCCTCTGTGCATCAGGATGGTCACACTGCCACAATGTCACTCGCTGCTGCTACGGGCTCGTCCTCCCACGGTCTTCAGGGGCCGATGAATGCGCTGGCCGCACTGCTCATGGCGCGCGAGCTTCTGCGTTACCGCCCGACCAACGAGGGCTATGACGCCTGGCTTGGCCGCATCACCGAGCTTGTCAACGCCGCGGGAGAGGCCCTGACGCCCTCTCACTCGCTTCGCCCTCCACCATCCCAGGCTGCGCCGTCCCACGCCAGAGATGTGGAGCACAGGGCACCTCCGCCGCCTCCACTGCGTGGCGACATCGTCGAGCCCCGGCGCGAAGCGCACCCGCGCGACCCTATGCTGAATGCCCGCACCGGCCCGGGACGAGGCCAGCTGCCAGATCATCCACCACGCACCTCCCGACTCGCGCGTGTTCCTCGAGCAGCGGCAGCAATGCCAAGACTGAGCCGTCCAGGAGGTCGTTGCGGTCAGGCGCCAGAACCGCCCGCCCTCGCACATGACGCTCCTTTAAGCAGGGTTGGCTGTCAGGCCTTCACTCCTGAGCTACGCCGGGTGGTTTGGCCCGCCAAGTTCAAGCCAGACCTGCCTCAATGCTATGATGGCGGCCGAACCATACGGAGTTCCTCTAGCTCTACGCGCTGAGCATTGAGGCAGCAAATGGTGACGACAAGGTCATGGCGAACTCGTTCCCCATGGCCCTCAAGGACAGCGCACACTTCTGGTTCATGAACCTGCCCGTAGAGTCAATCTCTTCGTGGGTTGAGCTGTGTGAGCTGTTCGTCGCCAACTTCAGAGGCACCCATGACCATGCCCTTACCATGAGCGATCTGCAGTGCGTGAAGCAGCGCCCGGACGAGACCATCTGCCAATACATCCAGCACTTCAGCCAAGTGCGTCACAAGATCCCATGCGCCTCGTACGATGCCATCATCATGGCGTTCACCAACAGAGTCAAGGACGTTCACATGTGCGCAAAGATCGCCATCCACGACCACTTGAGCATGGCGCTGGAGCTGTTCAACCTCACCGACAAGTGTGCCAAGGCTAAGGAGGGCTGCCTCTTCCTCCACAATGACCCGGTGTGCCCCTCGACGATAGCAAGGCCAAGGGAAAGGAGGTCAAGCGCAAGGGCCCTGTCGTGCTGGAGGCTGAGCCCGAGCAGAAGCGTGGCCGCGTTCGTGATGCGCCCAAAGGGAGCAGCCACCTGTTTTGCGCCTACCACAACATGCAGACCCACAACTCCAATGATTGCCAGGAGCTCAGGGTGCTCCACGACTAGCGCTTGGGCCGTCATCCTGACCACGACGATCGTGGCACTGGCTGCGGAGGCGGCCACCGCGGCGGCCGGTAGGACAACTGCAACCCGCGCCAGGCCTGGCGTGACCATCCCCGTGATGGACCCTGGCGTGACCAGCTTTGCGAGGATGGTTGGCACGACCAGCCTCACGAGGGCGCATGGAGTGATAAGCCTCGTGAGGTGCACCCTCAAGGCAACGCTGCCCTTCCACCACTGTTGTCGCCCCCAGAAGGAACGATGACAACCTGCATGACGAGAGGGCTGGGGGCTACTAGGAGCCTTGTGTGATAGCCTGTATCCTCGGCGGAGCTCAGGCTCCCGTGTCCAACCACATCTTCAAGAAGTTCCCTCACGAGGTGAATGCGGCCTTCCCGAGGCTCGAGGCCGCGTGACCCCACAAGTGGCCGCAGTACAGTATCACTTTCGACTCCAAGGACCACCTCAGGTGCTCAGCCACCGCCGGCGCGCTCCCCATGCTGTGCATGCCCACCACTAGCAATGTCTCTGTTACCAAGACCCTCATCAACGCTGGCGCTGGCCTCAACATCCTCTCTGTCAAGACCTTCGAGATGCTCCAAGTGCCTTATGACCAGCTCATGCCCACCAGGCCCTTCTTAGGGGTGACCGACGGCTGCACCACTCCTCCGGGGTAGGTGCACCTCCCTGTCACTTCCGGCACCTGCGACAGCTACAACACCAAGCTCATCGACTTTGACATGGCCCACATCGGCCTCCCGTACAATGCCATCCTGGGATACTGATACGTCTCCATCATATCTATAATTTTTGATTGTTCCATGCCAATATTCTTCAACTTTCATATACTTTTGGCAACTTTTTATATTATTTTTGGGACTAACATATTGATCCAGTGCCCAGTGCCAGTTCCTGTCTGTTGTATGTTTTATGTTTCGCAAAAACCCCATATCAAACAGAGTCCAAATGGGATAAAAACGGATGGAGAATTATTTTGGAATATTTGTGATTTTTGGGAAGTAAAATCAACGCGAGACGGTGCCCGAGGGGGCTAGGAGATAGGGGGGCACGCCCCAAGGAGGTAGGCACGCCGTGGATTCTCCTGGGCCCCCCGTAAGGCGGTTGACACTCTTCTTTTTCCGCAAGAAAGCTAATTTTATGAGAAAGATCTGGGCAAAAGATTAACCCCAATCGGAGTTATGGATCACCGGATATAAAAGAAACGGTGAAGGGCCAGAATCTGAGAACACAGAAACAGAGATAGATCCAATCTCGGAGGGGCTATCGCCCCTCCCACACCATGGGAGCCAAGGACCAGAGGGGAAACCCTTCTCCCATCTAGGGAGAATGTCAAGGAAGAAGAAGAAGAAGGGGGGCTCTCTCCCCCTTGCTTCCGGTGGCGCCGAAACGCGGCCGGGGGCCATCATCATCACCGCGATCTTCACCAACATCTCCATCACCTTCCCCCTCTATCTACAGTGGTCCACTCTCCCACAACCCGCTGTACCCTCTACTTGAACATGGTGCTTTATGCTTCATATTATTATCCAATGATGTGTTGCCATCCTATGATGTTTGAGTAGATTTTCATTGTCCTATTGGTAGTTGATGAATTGCTATGATTGATTTAGTTTGCTTGTGGTTATGTTGCTGTCCTTTGGTGCCCATCATATGAGCGCGCGCGTGGATGACACCATAGGGTTAGTTTTATGTTGATAGGACTATGTATTGGAGGGCATGAGTGACAGAAGCTTCAACCTGGCATAGAAATTGATGCATACGGGATTGAAGGGGGACCAATATATCTTAATGCTATGGTTGGATTTTACCTTGATGAACGTTGGTAGTTGCAGATGCTTGCTAATAGTTCCAATCATAAGTGCATAGAATTCCAAGTCAGGGATGACATGCTAGCAGTGGCCTCTCCCACATAAAACTTGCTATCGGTCTAGTAAAGTAGTCAATTGCTTAGGGACAATTCCGCAACTCCTACCACCACTTTTCCGCACTCGCTATATTTATTTTATTGTTTATTTATCTAAACAGCCCCTATTTTCTATTTACGTGTTCTTTACTTTCTTGCAAAACTATCCAACAACACCTGCAAAGTACTTCTAGTTTCATACTTGTTCTAGGTAAAGCGAACGTCAAGCGTGCGTAGAGTTGTATCGGTGGTCGATAGAACTTGAGGGAATAGTTATTATACCTTTAGCTCCTCGTTGGGTTCAACACTCTTACTTATCAAAAACTGTTGCGATCCCCTACACTTGTGGGTTATCAAGACCTTTTTCTAGCGCCATTGCCGGGGAGTCATAGCATGGGGTGAATATTCTCGTGTGTGCTTGTTTGCTTTATCACTAAGTAATTTTTAGTTGCTGTTCTTAGTTGTTTTATATCTTTAGTTATGGGTAGGAAAACGCAAAATACCAAAAACATTAGTTGTACCTACTACACCAATGGTTGAAGAACCACTCAAAATCTATCACACTCCTGAAGCTTTTTACTTGGATCATCTTCGATCCCTTTGTGCTCATGCTGAAACCCAAACTAGCTTAGTTGAGGGCAAATCTTTAGATGAGCATGCTTGTTATGTGCGACACCGTATATCTGAAAAAGGGAAACTTTTATTGGATCAAATTCATCGTTTGCAATGCTATGCTTGGAATTTATGTGAAATATATGATATTACTTGTTGTTTTGAAAACCCTAAGAAATACCTTCCCTACCAATGTGAGTTTATTGATAATGGGATCATATCTTCATATGCTAAGGGTGTTTATAGTTACTATGATGTTCAACAAATTGAAGAATTTGTTGCTTTTAAGGGTGCTTATGAAATTGCTTCCTTGATTGAAAAGTATGATGCTACTCTTTACAAATCTGAAATTGTTGCCATACTTGAATATTGTTATGATAATTATGCTTCTAATGCCTATGTTAAACTATATATTGAGAAATTCTCCGCTGTCCAAGAAGGGACTAATATCTTGCAGGAAGCTATGGAAGAAGAAATTGATGAAACTGTGAGCTCATTGTATGAAAAAGATGATGAGGAGAGCGAAGAACAAAAGGAGGAAGAGCGGATTGATCACCCGTGCCCACCTTCTAATGAGAGTAACTCTCCAACTCATACATTGTTTAATTCCCCTTCGTGCTTACCGAAGGATGATTTCTATGATGATTGTTATGATCCCGTCGATTCTCTTGAATTACCCCTTTTTGATGATGCTTGCTATGCTTGTAGCCAAGATGCCAATATGAATTATTCTTATGGACATGAACTTGCTATTGTAAGTGCATCTAGTGCCCCTTAGTGATTTTGGTGTATTGAAGACTTATAGGTTAAGGGACTAATGCGTTTGTGAGGTCTATAAGTCTATGAGGAGTTTGATATTTACAGAGAAAGTCGACCCCTAAAAGTGAAGTTCTTCGACTGAAGACTTCGACATTCTAAAGACTTTCTGAAGACTTTGAAAGTGAAGAAATTGGTGTGACCTTGAAGACTTGGTGTTCATTTGTGGAACATGAAGCGTGAAGACTTTCATTTTCGTAGTTTCATTTTCTCTTTCTTGAGTCATAGGAAACACCGTACTGTTAAAGGGGGTCAAGGAAATACTAAGGAAAAATTTCCATGTGATGCTCAACTCAAAATCCTACACCTACCAATCCCTTCGAGTGAAGCCTTTGGAAATCTCATACAGTTCAGTCACTTTCTTCAGTGACAGAGACGAAGTTCTTCTGGTCGCTGATGAACTTGTTCTTACTGAGGAGTTAGGAATTCGCCAGTGCGAATTGCCTACACAGTGAGGAACATGATAGCCCTGAGGAATTTGAGTCAAATTTCCGACCGTTGCTGTGCTGTGCGCCAGCTGTCCCAAAATATCTTATCCACCTAACGGTCATATCATTGAAGGGCATTTATGTCTTATCATGTCGGGCTGTTCCCTAGGCTATAAATAGCCGCCCCCTACAACCACTAGCTAGTTGGTTGCTCTGAGAGAACTCGACACTTGTCATTTGAGAGCAACCCATCCTCCGAGGACTTTGAGCGAAAATCATCAAGTGAGGAAAACCCAAAACCAAACCCCTACAAACCCAAAGTGATTGAGCATCACCGAAGAAATTGATCCTGCGTGGATCCAACGCTTGTTACCTTTGAAGACTGTGCTTCTTCCAGACGGTTAGGCGTCATGGTCTAGAGCATCCAAGAGGAATTGTGGATCGCCGAGTGACCAAGTCTGTGAAGGTTTGGAAGTCGCCTGAAGACTTACCACGAGTGATTGGACGAGGTCTGTGTGACCTTAGTTCAAGGAGAATACGGTGAGGACTGGGTGTCCTGAGCTGCGTGCCCAGCGACTGGGTGTCCGGGAATGTGTGTCCTCGAGTTTAAATACTCAGCCGCTCCAACCAGACGTACAACTGAGACAGCAGTTGGAACTGGTCTACCAAATCATTGTCTTCACCAACCTAACTGGTTCTATTTCCTCAACCCTTTCATTTCCTCATTACTGTGTTGAGTGTTTGTTCATATCTGTGCTTGAAGACTTTGACTGAAGACTTTCTCAATTTCCTCAGTTCAATTTTTTCAGTCTGTCTGTCTTCATCTTGTGTTATCCTGTGATTACGCTTTCTGTACTCTATGCTAGTCTTCATTTCATCATGATGACCATGCTTGTATACTGTTATGCTTACTTCTGAGTACTTATTCCGCTGCAAGTAGTTTTACGCTAAGGAATTTCCTCACCAGCAAATTCCTCAGTGAAGAATTCAAAAAAATCGCCTATTCACCCCCCTCTAGTCGATATAACGCACTTTCAGCTATAGTTCCTTATCTTAAACATGAAATTGTTGCTATTGCACCCACACATGATAGTTCTATTATCTTTTTGAATTCTCCCAACTACACTATATCGGAGAAGTTTGTGCTTATTAAGGACTACATTGATGGGTTGCCTTTTACTACTACACATGATGAATTTGATGAATATAATATGCATGTGCTTGCTTCTCCTACTTGCAATTATTATCAGAGAGGAACTATATCTCCACCTCTCTATGTTTCCAATATGATAAAATTGCAAGAAACTGTTTATACTATGCATTGGCCTTTACTATGTGTGCATGAATTGTTCTTTTATGACATGCCGATGCATAGGAAGAGAGTTAGACTCCGTTGTTGCATGATATATGTTACTTTGTGCTCACTACTAAATTACAAATCATTGTTAATTAAAATTGGCTTTGATATACCTTGGGATCCGGGTGGATTCATTACTTGAGCACTATATGTCTAGCTTAATGGCTTTAAAGAAAACGCTGCCAGGGAGACAACCCGGAAGTTTTAGAGAGTCATTTATTTCTGTTGAGTGCTTTTATATAGTTTAAAAACAAAAAAAATAAAGAGGGGAACTTAAAAACTTTTCAAAAAAGGAAAGTGAAAGTGAGAAAGACAAGCATTGTTGAAGTGGGAGCTAGCGTTGAACTTTGTTCATGCTCACGGAAATTTTGTGAATCTTGATTACAGAAACTTTTCATCAAAAATAATTATCCCCTTGTATAATTCCATTGTATTATAAAAATAACGTGCCAAGGTTTGCCTTTAGGATGTTTACAATGCTTGTTGGTTTGTACGGTGCAGGACAGAAACTTTGGCTGTAGTGCGCGATTTTACATTTTTAACTGGAAAGTCAAACGGTTCTTATTCCTTTTGCACTGTATTGCTGTGAAACTTTTTTATTTTTACTAATTTTGGTAGAATTTATGGAGTACCTGAAATATGGTGAATGTTCATATTTCTACAGACTGTTCTGTTTTCGACAGATTCTGTTTTTGATGCATAGTTTGCTTGTTTTGATGAATCTATCAATTTATATCAGTGGACTAAGCCATGTAGAAGCTAAATTACATTAGACACAATGCAGAAACAAAATATGAATTGGTTTGCAACAGTACTTAGAGTAGTGATATTCTTTATTATAGTAACGGATCTTACCGAGTTTTCTGTTGAAGTTTTGTGTGGATGAAGTGTCTAATTGAGGATGTCTCGATATGAGGAAAAGGAAGAGAGGCAAGAGCTCAAGCTTGGGTATGCCTGGGGCACCCCAAGTAAATATTCGAGGAGACTCAAGCGTATAAGCTTGGGGGTTCCCCGGAAGGCATCCCCTCTTTCTTCAACAAGTATCGGTATGTTTTCGTATTCGTTTCGTTTATGCGATATGTGCAAGTCTTGGAGCGTCTTTTCCATTAAGTTTTCACTTTTATTTTATGCACCATGCTGGTATGATATAGTCCTTGGTTGATTTATAGAATGCTCATTGCACTTCACTTAAATCTTTTGAGTATGGCTTTATAGAATGCTTCATGTGCTTCACTTATATCATTTGAAGTTTGGATTGCCTGTTTCTCTTCACATAGAAAACCACCATTTATAGAATGCTCTTTTGATTCACTTATATTTGTTAGAGCGTGGGCATATATTTTGTAGAAAGAATTAAACTCTCTTGCTTCACTTATATCTCGAGAGATGACAGGAATTGGTCATTCACATGGTTAGTCATAAAATCCTACATAAAACCTGTAGATCACTGAATATGATATGTTTGATTCCTTGCCATAGTTTTGCGATATAAAGGTGGTGATATTAGAGTCATGATAGTTGAGTAATTGTGAAATTGAGAAATACTTGTGTTGAGGTTTGCAAGTCCCGTAGCATGCATGTATGGTCAACCGTTATGTAACGAAGTTGGAGCATGAGGTGTTCTTTGATTGCTTTCCTTATGAGTGGAGGTCGGGATCGCGGGATGGTTAACTCTTACCAACCCTTCCCCTAGGAGCATGCGTATTAGTACTTTTCTTCGAGGGCAAGTAGACTTTTGCAATAAGTATATGAGTTACTTATGACTAATGTGAGTCCATGGACATACGCACACTCACCCTTCCACTTTGCTAGCCTTTATTGTGCCGCGCAACTTTCGCCGGTATCATGCACCCATTATTTACCTTCCTCCAAACAGCCACCATACCTACCTTCCATAGCCATTTCGAGATATATTGCCATGCAAATTTCCACCGTTCCGTCTATATGACACGCATCATCATTGTCATATTGCTCTTTGCATGATCATGTAGTTGACATCGTATTAGTGGCAAAGCCACCTTCATAATTTTCATACATGTCGCTCTTGATTCATTGCATATCCCGGTACACCGCCAGAAGCATTCATATAGAGTCATATCTTGTTCTAGTTTTGAGTTGTAATTCTTGAGTTGTAAGTAAATAAAAGTGTGATGATCTTCATTATTAGAGCATTGTCCCAGTGAGGAAAGGATGATGGAGACTATGATTCCCCCACAAGTCGGGATGAGACTTCTGACTTTATAAAAAAAAGAGAAAGGCAAAAAAAAGAGAAAGGCCAAAGAAAAAAAAGAAAAGAAAAAAAAGAAAAGAAATAAAAATAATGAGAGAAAAAGAGAGAAGGGACAATGCTACTATCCTTTTTACCACACTCGTGCTTCAAAGTAGCACCATGATCTTCATGATAGAGAGTCTCCTATGTTGTCACTTTCATATACTAAGTGGGAATTTTTAATTATAGAACTTGGCTTGTATATTCCAATGATGGGCTTCCTCAAAATGCCCTAGGTCTTCGTGAGAAAGCGAGTTGGATGCACACCCACTTAGTTTCTTTTGTTGAGCTTTCATACATTTATAGCTCTAGTGCATCCGTTGCATGGCAATCCCTACTCACTCACATTGATATCTATTGATGGGCATCTCCATAGCCCGTTGATACGCCTAGTTGATGTGAGACTATCTTCTCCCTTTTTGTCCTCACAACCACCACCATATTCCACCATAGTGCTATGTCCATGGCTTGCGCTCATGGTGTGGTATGGCGAGTCTGGTGTGGCGAGTCTGGCCTTCGCTACTGCTTTCGTTAGCAAGTCCATCTTCAACACTGAAGAAACTGACCCCACCGACAAGCCTGATGAAGATAATGATGACTACGCTCCCACCTATTGCTTCATGGCGAAAGGTGCAAAGGTACTCAAATACACCTCCTCTGAATCTACTGAGAATGAATCTGATGAGGATCTCAAGCCCAGCTACTCTAAACTTGCTAAGATTGCTGTAAAACAACAAAGGGCTTTTGAAAAGGTTCAAAACATGCTAGACAAAAGTGATGATATGTTGGGTGAAGAAATGGATCACACTAAAGCCCTGACTGAAAATCTTCAGAGACTTTAGTCTAGGTTTGATAACCTTCAAAGTCATCATAACACTCTCTTATCTGATCATGAGAAACTTTCTTATGAATTTCTTCAAGGAAAGCAAGATCTTGAGAAGCTAAGAGTGAGTTTTGAAGATCTTCAGAAGGAGCGCGATTCATTACTAGCTCAACAAATCAGCGCTTCTCAGGAAGAATTTGATCCTCCATGCTTAAAGTGCATTGAACGTGAATCTGCTAATTCTTCACCTGAATGTTCAAATGCTTCAACTGTTACAAATTCTTCACCTGCCTCTGCTATCACTAATTCCTCATCTGAGGACATTGCTAGTATCACTGACGATGCAGGGCTGAAGGAATTATACATGACAGGCATGTACAAAAGCCTCAAAGGGCATCAGACTCTTTGTGATGTGCTTAAAAAACAGATCCTCAACAGAAACCCGAGAAAAGAGGGTATTGCCTTTGAGAGGAAACTCAATGCTGATGGAACATATTGGAAGCCTGAGCAGTACCCCAAAACCTCATGGGTTGCTGCAAAGGGACCTCCAGTTGATCCATCTAACTTATCTGGCTTTACATGTGAATCTCCTCATTCTTCTGATGAGTCATTTGACTCCAACTATAAACTGTTCAAAAATCAGAATGGTGAAGTATTTGCTAGATATGTTGGCACTAACTGCAGGAATGGTTCTCCTATGAAGAAAATCTGGGTTCCCAAGAAGTGCCTCGAAAGTCTTCAGGTGAATGTCCTCATGACACCACCTGTGAAGAACAGGAACCCCAGATCAAATTATTCATATGGACCAAATTCTTCATATGGATCCAAGTCCTCATACGGACCAAATTCCTCACGTGGATCAAATTCCTCGAAAGGATCAAAGTCCTCATATGATTATCATCGTGCTAACAACTCTGTTTCGCAGGGTAGAGCTAAGGGCTATGAATATTTGCATTATTCTTTAAACCATTATGTTCATAAGTCCTCGAAGAATTTCTCTGCTTATTCATATGCTTACCCTAACCCCGCTTATGTGAAACGAAATGGTTTGGCCTCTATGCCACCATTCTCGTATGGTGCTTGCAGAGTGATGAACTCTTTGCCACCCCTTCAGATGTGGGTGGTGAAGAAAAAGAACTAATCTCTTCTGCAGGGTCAGGTCTCCAGACGTGCTTTAACGTCTGAAGAATTTGCTGGGGACCTGACAAAATTGCCTGAAAGGACGCAGGCGAATCGTGATGAAATGAACCTTCATTTCACACGTCCTCATACTGCTATATCTGTTTACTGATTGATGAAATTCATCTGATGAACTTGATATCATATTCTTCACAAATGAAGCATATGAGATTGTAAGTTACACTAATTCATCTGCAGGATGATCAACCCAAAACTACTAAGTGGGTCCTCGATAGTGGATGTACGAATCACATGACTGGTGACAAGAATCTATTGATGGATGCTCCCTTATCACCATCACATCTGAAGCATATCATCTTTGCTGACAAAGGCAAAAGTTAGGTATTGGGTCTTGGTAAGGTTGCAATCTCTAAGGATAAACACATGGACAAAGTCATGCTTGTTGAGTCCTTAGGATACAACCTCATGTCAGTCTCAATGCTTTGTGATCTTGATATGGTTGTTGTCTTTGGCAAGTATCGCTGTGTTGTGATTATGGAAGCTGACAATTCCAAAGTCTCTGAAGGCTTTAGGAGAGGAGATTTGTATATTGTTGATTTCTCTACAGGACCAGCCGTGTGTCTACTTGCAAAAGCTTCAGAAGGCTAGCTATGGCATCGACGACTTGGTCACGCAGGCATGAGGAATTTGCACACACTTGCGAAGAAGAAGCATGTCATTGGCATTGAGAATGTCAAATTCCTCAAGGATCACTTATGCGGAGCCTGTGAAGCAGGAAAATGACCAAGGCCAAGCATCCAGCGAAGACTATCATGACCACTACTCGTCCATTCGAATTGCTTCACATGGACCTCTTCGGACCTAATCATTACTCAGCAGTCACTAATGATGCATCTCTATATGGTTTTGTCATTGTTGATGATTACTCTCGATATACATGGGTACACATTGTTACTTACAAACATGAAGTGCAGGAAGTCTTCAAACGTTTTTCCTCGAGGGCTTCAACCAACTTTGGTGTGAAGATCAAGCACATCAGAAGTGACAATGGAACTGAGTTCAAGAATTCTGGTCTTGATGACTATCTTGATGAACTTGGTATTACTCATGAGTTATCTGCTCCCTATACTCCTCAGCAAAATGGCGTCCTAGAGCACAAGAACAGAACTCTTGTTGAGATGGCTCGCACTATGCTTGATGAATACAAAACGCCTCAACGTTTTTGGATTGATGCAATTGATACTGCGTGCCACATCATCAACATAGTATATCTTCACAAATTCTTCAAGAAGACGGCCTATGAACTCCTCACTGACAAGAAACCCAATGTGAGTTATTTCAAAGTCTTCGGTGCTAAATGTTGGATTAGAGATCCTCACCACAATTCTAAATTTGCATCGAAAACACATGAAGGTTTTATGCTTGGTTAGGGAAAGGACTCGCACACCTACAGAGTCTTCAACATTGTTCTTCACAAGATTGTTGACACTGTAGATGTGCGGTTCGATGAAACTAATGGTTCGCAAAGAGAGCACCTACCTTCTGTGTTAGATGAACCAGCACCTGAGGATTCCATCAAGTTCAAGGCAACTGAGGATGTCATTCCTACTGAAGAATCTGCTGAAGAATTCATTCCAGTTCATGAAGAACGTCGAGCTGATGCACCTGAAGAAAATCCTGAGGACAATGGTGCTGAAGAAAATGCTGATCAAATTCCTCAGCGACAACCAGCTCATCCTCGCATTGTAAAAGAAGTGCAAGTGGAGAAGATCATCGATGACATTAGAGCACCAGGTCCTCTCACACGCTCAAAAGCTTCACATTTATCTAACTTTTGTGGGCACTATGCTTTTGTCTCTATCACAGAGCCCACTAAGGTAGATGAAGCATTTTTGGAGCCGGAGTGGATTCAGACTATGTAAGAAGAATTACATCAGTTCGAGCTCAACAATGTCTGGGAACTGGTCAAACGTCCAGATCCTCGCAAGCATAATATCATTGGCACAAAGTGGATCTACCGCAACAAGCAAGATGAAAATGGCCTTGTGGTGAGGAATAAGGCACGACTGGTAGCTCAAGGCTACACACAGGTTGAAGGAATTGATTTTGATGAAACTTTTGCACCTGCTGCTAGACTTGAGGCTATTCACATATTACTTGCTTATGCTAACCATCATGATATCATCTTATATCAAATGGATGTGAAAAGTACATTCCTCAATGGTAAGCTTGAGGAAGAAGTATATGTTGCTCAACCCCCAGGTTTTGAAGATCCAAAGAATCCTGACAAAGTCTTCAGACTTAATAAGGCCCTCTATGGCCTCAAGGAAGCCCCTCGGGCGTGGTATGATACATTGAAGGAATTCTTCGTGAAGAATGGCTTCACACCCGGTTCATTCGACCCTACTCTCTTTACTAAATCTTATGATGGTGAACTGTTTGTGTGCCAAATATATGTTGATGATATTATCTTTGGATGTACTGACCAACGTTATAGTGATGAATTTGCCTATATGATGAGTGAAGAATATCAAATGTCTATGATGGGAGAGTTGAAATTCTTCTTAGGTCTTCAAATTTGTCAACAGCGCAATGGCATATTCATATCTCAGGAGAAATACCTCAAAGACGTACTGAGGAAATTTGGCATGCAAGATTGCAAAGGCGTCAAAATTCCTATGCCCACAAATGGCCATCTATGCACCGATGAAAATGGTATTGACTTCGATCACAAGGTATACAGCTCCATGATTGGCTCTTTATTGTACTTGTGTGCATCTAGGCCAGATATAATGCTTAGTGTTTGCATGTGTGCCCGATTTCAAGCTGCACCGAAGGAATCACACCATAAGGCTGTGAAGCATATTCTTCGATATCTAGCTCACACACCAACACTAGGATTATGGTACCCCAAGGGCTCTGCTTTTGATCTCATTGGATATTCTGACTCTGACTATGCTGGTGATCGTGTGGACCGCAAGTCAACTTCTGGCACTTGTCATTTCCTCGGACGATCCTTGGTCTGTTGGTCCTCGAAGAAACAGAACTGCGTATCACTGTCTACTGCGGAAGCTGAATACATTGCTGCTGGCTCTTGCTGTGCTCAACTGCTTTGGATGAAGCAAACACTTAAGGACTATGGCGTCAACGTGAAGAATGTGCCTCTCCTCTGCGACAATGAGAGTGCCATCAAGATTGCTCACAACCCAGTTCAGCACTCGAAGACAAAGCACATTCAGATTCGTCATCATTTTCTTCGTGATCATGTGTTGAAGGGCGACATCTCCATCGAGCACGTGAATACTGAAGAACAGCTAGCTGATATCTTCACTAAGCCCTTGGATGAGAAGAGATTTAGCAAGTTGCGGTGTGAGCTAAATATCTTAGAATCTTCGAATGTTCTTTGAAAAGGACACACACCCTGACACTTATGCAAAATTGATGACTTAGATGTGCAACACATGAAGAAACGTTTTTCATCAATCAATGAAGAATAACACTCTAAGTGTGAAGAAATTAATGAAGAATTTGATTCTCAGAACCCTACAACAATTGTACGCGGTGTCTGAAATCATCATACTTATACGGTGGGTCACGCCACCACAAAAAGTTGAAAATCTTCAATTTGAGTTTTTCCTCAGTTTTTGAAATTCTTCAGTTTTTCAAATTCTTCAACTTCGCAAAATCTTCACTGTTTCCGTCATTTTTCTTCATTGGCTA
The DNA here is from genome assembly GCA_963921465.1 of Triticum timopheevii. Taxonomy (NCBI): domain Eukaryota; kingdom Viridiplantae; phylum Streptophyta; class Magnoliopsida; order Poales; family Poaceae; genus Triticum; species Triticum timopheevii. The sequence goes on from OY997266.1 coordinate 246,278,305, forward strand.
TATATATATATATATATATATATATATATATATATATATATATATATATATATGAGTTTATGTCCTCTACAACATTCACTTATAGCTATTTCTTCAAGTTGTATTTTTTGCTAAGTGAATGTGATCGGACCCTTCCCCCTCTATGCTATACTCAACCCAATCTATTCACAAATTCTTCATGTGCGTTCTATTTGAAACTAGTTCAAAATCTTCACCGTGTCCTTGTCAGCTGAAGAAATTGCGAACGAAACTTTAAAACAAATCTTATCCAGATTTTCGGTTTTACCGCTCAAACCGTTCCGCATCCCATGATGCATTATTCTATTCACCCACGATCGTACACGATCTCAACTACACAGTACATGGGTGACACATGTCGCGAGAAGGAGAAAGGGCAGGGGCACGTTCGTCCCAAAATCTTCGGGCGAACAGTTTTTCACCGTGTCTATAAATACCCCTCTCCCCTTCCTCACTTCATTTACTCCGCTCGACCGCTCTCTCTCGCTCGAGCTCCTCAAACCCTAGCACCGCCGCTACCCCATCGTCGCCGGTGAGGAAGAGCTTCGCTGCCTCGACCTCGTCGCCGTCGTACTCACGCCGACCGCGGAAATCTTCACTCCGCCACCGCCGTAGCTGTCTTCCTCTGCCAAGTTAGGGCGTGGGAGATCTAACCTGACAAACTTCACATCTATTCATCTCAGTTCGTCGTGTTCTTCACTTCGGCGTTCCTCGAAGAAAAATTGCATACTTCTTCAGAGTGCTCAATTGTTCAAATTCCTCATCTGAAGAATATGGCTGAAAGTAAGAAACCGCAGAAAGGAGGAAAGAAGCCTGAGGTCATGACTGCTTTCGAGATCCCTGATGACATTTATAAGGACTATTGCACACCTGATGAAGCCAAATTCGGCAAAGAAAACAAAAATCAGCGTAAGGTGCACATTCAGAGGATTGAACGGAGATGGGCAAGAGAATGGAGGGAATACAGATATGTTACTCCAAAGTACATGAGGAAATTCGCCCTCAATCCTCCATGCCCAAGAGCTCCATTGGCACCTGGCCAAGTAGCTGACCCCACAAGCCTCAAACGTGGTGAGGACTTTCCTGAAGAATGGGCCAAGCGCCAAGCTAAATTGGCAAGACAAGCCAAGGAGGCAGTGAAGAAATTCAATGAGGATTCTGCCACTGCTACTGCTACTGAGGCCTCGGTCAGGCCAAGGAAATCCATGCCAAAGAAGCCTGCTCGTAAGCCGAGTGCTTCACCAACAGCGCCCTCACGGCCAAGTTCCTCAGCAATGCCCTCACGGCAAATTCCTCACACTGCTACTGCTCCACTAAAGTCCTCAGCAGCTCCTTCAAAGTCCTCAGCTCCTGTTCATCTGGCTACATGTCAAAGGACTGCTGGTTTCTCGATTGCCTCTGGTGTCTCAGCAAGTTCCTCAGCTGCACCAATTTCCTCATCAGGCCCCACACTGTTGAAGACTAAAGCAACAGCTAGACGCGGTCCTCGGCCAAGTCCAAGGAAGAAACAGGTCGCATTCCATGTGCCTTCTGATGATGAAGCTTTTGATGATGAACTTGCAGAAATCATCAGAGACAGACAGGTGAAGGCCGCTAGAGCCAAAGGCACATCTGTGCCACTGCTTTTGGATCCGAAGAAGATCCTCGACTACATTGACCTCTGGCACAAGGATCCTAACACCCCTATGCCTGATTTTCATCTGACTCCTGGTCAAAGTCACATGCTGACCCATTTCATCACTCAAGAGAAATGGAAGTTTGAAAAGGCAAGAGAGATCAAGAAAGCGCAATACAGAAAGGAGAAGCTCCTGAAGAAAAACGTTGTCAGAATGACACCTGAGGAACTTCTCAAGGCTCAGTCTGAAATTCAAGCCCTCAGCAAAGACTTTGATGCCTACTATGCTGATTGGCAAGGAGCTAAAGTGAGATTCGTCAACCTGACGAAGAAATTGACAAATGTTGCAGCCCCAACGCAACAAGAAAATCTTCAGGCTGCAGACTCAGCTCAGCCTGCTGAAGAACATGCCAGCACCGCTGATGACTTTCAGCCTGCTGAAGAAAATGCTAGTTCCAGGGCTGGTGAAGAAATTCTAGCCGCTGAAGAAATTGCCAGGCCATCCACTAGTGGTGCGCCTGAAGAAACTGAAGAGATCAGGGCAACTGCATCAGTTGCGCCTGAAGAAAATCAACCAGATTCCTCAGCTCCTCCCGCGCCTACACCAACTCCAATTCTTCCATCTGCCTATGATGTGAAGAAGACCAAGGCTGCAGAGCGAGCTGCAGTGAAGAAAAGGAAGGCATCAGCTGCATGATAATCTTCGGCTGCGAAGAAAATGAAGCCAATGACTAGCTCACTCGAAAATCCGATTGATGCTGTTCCAATTTCATCCATGCCATCAAAGGACCTTGTTACTTTTGGAGAAGACTATGTGATCCCAAGCGGATCCGATGAAGAAAATCATTCTGCTGCTTCGTCAGAGCAGATTGATGAAGAAATTGAAGTGGACGAAATCCCTTCAACGCCAGTCATTTCCTCACCTATGCCTCAGTTCACAGCTGAAGAGGCTGGTGTTGAGGAAATTGAAGATGGATATAGGATGCACCACACCAGTGATGAATGATGACTTTTGGGAAAGTCAACATCCCAATACTACTTTCTTCACACCTATCCAACATATTCCTCAGTCCCTTGCACCAACAGTTCAACTGGGCTCTGAAGAAACTCATCCCACTCCCTCTGTTCATGAAGACATTCCAGCCACTAGTGCTGAAGAACCTGCTGCTACTGATCATCCGGTTGCACAAGAAGAGGAACCAGAAATTCCTCAGCCTGAAGAACCTGAGCTCGCGATTCCTGAGGTGGTGATGCAACTCACTGACATCCCTCTGCCAAAGCCAAAGAATCCGTTCTCAAGCAAACAGAAGTTCAAGGCTGAAGACTTCTTTTCCGAGCATGTATTCTTCACCGACTACAACCCCTATGACTCTGCTCGCATAAGGAAGAGGCGTTTCTGGACTGCTAGTCAAGCCAACTTCTATTCCTCAGTGCTGTTTGAGAAAGGCAAAATCTTCGATCATGAACATATTCCTCACGTGGACATGGAATCTCTGCCATGCTTCGAGCCAGTCCTCAGTGTTCTTCACGATGCAGGATTACTCAATTTCTGCACTGACATCTGTGATTGGAATGAAGAACTCATTCTTCAATTCTACGCTACACTGCATATCACTGGAGACGCTGAAGATGTCAACTCATGGGTGTTGGATTGGATGACTGAAAACACACACTACAAGGCACCGGCAACTGAATTGCTTCGTGTCCTTCCTCTCGATCCTCCCCATGACAGTGCACGTTGCATCTACAGTGACCCTGAACTGACAAATCACTATATGCAAGTGCTCATGAAGCTTGGGCAGGCGCCATGAACCAAATTCTTCGTCAAGGAATTACTTTATGTGCCTCGGACTGTCTATCGCATTCTGACGAAGACAATGAGTCCTATTAAAGGCCATGACTCAAATGATGAAGAAGTCGTTGGCATCATGAAGAATATGCTTTTCAACATCATTCATGGCGTTCCCGTCAACTTCCATGATTTCTTCATGAGGACTCTGGCCAATATTGCTATGTCACCATTCGAGCTGAAGCCCTATGCGCCTTGGATTATGAGATTCATCAGGGCAAGATCTTCACTGAACTACAAAGCTGACACTCTGAACCACGGTAGCTACTTGCCTCCCATTGAGGTCCTCAAGAGGACAGTTTCATCATCTGATGATAAAGGCAAGGCAGCTGCTGTGATCGATGAAGGCATTCGTCCATTGGATGGTCAATTTCGCAAGGCTGCATCTTACTCTACCAATGACGACTCTACCACACATGACTCTGCCGCAAATAACTCAGCCAAGCAAAATCCTCAAGCCACAGCACCCAGGGTGATGACTGACCGTGAGTTACTCCTCAGTCTTCATCAGAAGGTTGATCGCAATCACAAATGGGTAAAGCGTCAGTTTGGTGCACTTCTTCACAATATGACCTCAACACACAATGCAGTGAAGAAGAACCAATACTACCTTCATGAAACCTTCAACCGCACCTGGGCTGTCCTCACTCATGTCTATAGCGCTGAAGAACTGAAGACTATGGGTCTCAAGGAAGAATTTGACTGGTCTGCACCTCCTCCGAAGAAATTCAAGAGGGTCAAAGTTCCTCCACTGGTGGCCAGCTCTTATTCTTCATTGCGTGACACTGATGAGTATGAAGATTTGGACGACACTGCGGCAGGCCCTGCTACAACAAACAACCCCGACAACGCTGGCGCTCCTCCATCGACTTGAAATTCTTCAGGAGCGTTAGTCCTCAGTTTTAATCCTTTTGGTCATTTGATGACAAAGGGGGAGAAATCTGAGTTAGTCTTCAAGCGGGTCTATATTAAGGGCATTTTTTTAAGTTACAACTCTCGTTCTTCTAAAACTTTTATTTGGATCGAGTTGTAATCTTAAACCCGATGGTACTTGATGCTTTATTCGGCAAGCTTATTCCTCGTTAATGTTATTACACGCATGCTGAATCTCATCAGGCACCATATTTCAACATGCATTTCAAATTCTTCATATTATATATCAAATGCGTGTATGAATTACAAGATATAGGTTGAGATCTCCATGATTCAACTCTTCAAATGTGCATTGCCTCAAACGCAAATTCCTCACTATGCACATCTTTAGGGGGAGTTCTTTTATATCTTGTTATCAAATTCCTCAATATCAGTATTTACACTTCATATGTTTATCCCCGTTGAAAACTTAACCTATGTTGTCATCAATCAGCAAAAAGGGGGAGATTGTAAGTGCATCTAGTGCCCCTTAGTGATTTTGGTGTATTGAAGACTTATAGGTTAAGGGACTAATGCGTTTGTGAGTGTACATAGGTCTATAAGTCTATGAGGAGTTTGATATTTACAGAGAAAGTCGACCCCTAAAAATGAAGTTCTTCGACTGAAGACTTTGATATTCTGAAGACTTTCTGAAGACTTTGAAAGTGAAGAAATTGGTGTGACCTTGAAGACTTGGTATTCATTTGTGGAACATGAAGCGTGAAGACTTTCGTTTTCGTAGTTTCATTTTCTCTTTCTTGAGTCATAGGAAACACCGTACTGTTAAAGGGGGTCGAGCAAATACTAGGGAAAAATTTCCATGTGATGCTCAACTCAAAATCCTACACCTACCAATCCCTTCGAGTGAAGCCTTCGGAAATCTCATACAGTTCAGTCACTTTCTTCAGTGACAGAGACGAAGTTCTTCTGGTCGCTGATGAATTTGTTCTGACTGAGGAGTTAGGAATTTGCCAGTGCGAATTGCCTACACAGTGAGGAACATGATATCCCTGAGGAATTTGAGAGTCAAATTTCCGACCGTTGCTGTGTTGCGCGCCAGCTGTCCCAAAATATCTTATCCACCTAACGGTCATATCATTGAAGGGCATTTATGTCTTATCATGTCGGGCTGCTCCCTAGGCTATAAATAGCTGCCCCCTACAACCACTAGCTGGTTGGCTGCTCCAAGAGAACTTGACACTTGTCATTTGAGAGCAACCCATCCTCCGAGGACTTTGAGCGAAAATCATCAAGTGAGGAAAACCCAAAACCAAACCCCTACAAACCCAAAGTGATTGAGCATCACTGAAGAAATTGATCCTGCGTGGATCCGACGCTTGTTACCTTTGAAGACTGTGCTTCTTCCAGACGGTTAGGCGTCATGGTCTAGAGCATCCAAGAGGAATTGTGGATCGCCGAGTGACCAAGTCTGTGAAGGTTTGGAAGTCGCCTGAAGACTTACCACGAGTGAGGACGAGGTCTGTGTGACCTTAGTTCAAGGAGAATACGGTGAGGACTAGGTGTCCTGAGCTGCGTGCTCAGCGACTGGGTGTCCGGGACTGTGTGTCCTCGAGTTTAAATACTCAGCCGCTCCAACTAGACGTACAACTGAGACAGCAGTTGGAACTGGTCTACCAAATCATTGTCTTCACCAACCTAACTGGTTCTATTTCCTCAACCCTTTCATTTCCTCATTACCGTGTTGAGTGTTTGTTCATATCTGTGCTTGAAGACTTTGACTGAAGACTTTCTCAATTTCCTGAGTTCAATTTTTTCAGTCTGTCTGTCTTCATCTTGTGTTATCCTGTGATTACGCTTTCTGTACTCTGTGCTAGTCTTCATTTCATCATGATGACCATGCTTGTATACTGTTATGCTTACTTCTGAGTACTTATTCCGCTGCAAGTAGTTCTACGCTAAGGAATTTCCTCACCAGCAAATTCCTCAGTGAAGAATTCAAAAAAATCGCCTATTCACCCCCTCTAGTCGATATAACGCACTTTCAGCTATAGTTCCTTATCTTAAACATGAAATTGTTGCTATTGCACCCACACATGATAGTTCTATTATCTTTTTGAATTCTCCCAACTACACTATATCGGAGAAGTTTGTGCTTATTAAGGACTACATTGATGGGTTGCCTTTTACTACTACACATGATGAATTTGATGAATATAATATGCATGTGCTTGCTTCTCCTACTTGCAATTATTATGAGAGAGGAACTATATCTCCACCTCTCTATGTTTCCAATATGATAAAATTGCAAGAAACTGTTTATACTATGCATTGGCCTTTACTATGTGTGCATGAATTGTTCTTTTATGACATGCCGATGCATAGGAAGAGAGTTAGACTCCGTTGTTGCATGATATATGTTACTTTGTGCTCACTACTAAATTACAAATCATTGTTAAATAAAATTGGCTTTGATATACCTTGGGATCCGGGTGGATTCATTACTTGAGCACTATATGTCTAGCTTAATGGCTTTAAAGAAAACGCTGCCAGGGAGACAACCCGGAAGTTTTAGAGAGTCATTTATTTCTGTTGAGTGCTTTTATATAGTTTAAAAACAAAAAAAATAAAGAGGGGAACCTAAAAACTTTTCAAAAAAGGAAAGTGAAAGTGAGAAAGACAAGCATTGTTGAAGTGGGAGCTAGCGTTGAACTTTGTTCATGCTCACGGAAACTTTGTGAATCTTGATTACAGAAACTTATCATCAAAAATAATTATCCCCTTGTATAATTCCATTGTATTATAAAAATAATGTGCCAAGGTTTGCCTTTAGGATGTTTACAATGCTTGTTGGTTTGTACGGTGCAGGACAGAAATTTTGGCTGTAGTGCGCGATTTTACATTTTTAAATGGAAAGTCAAACGGTTCTTATTCCTTTTGCGCTGTCTTGCTGTACAACTTTTTTATTTTTCCTAATTTTGGTAGAATTTATGGAGTACCGGAAATATGGTGAATGTTCAGATTTCTACAGACTGTTCTGTTTTCGACAGATTCTGTTTTTGATGCATAGATTGCTTGTTTTGATGAATTTATCAATTCATATCAGTGGATTAAGCCATGTAAAAGCTATATTACATTAGACACAATGCAAAAACAAAATATGAATTGGTTTGCAACAGTACTTAGAGTAGTGATTTTCTTTATTATAGTAACGGATCTTACCGAGTTTTCTGTTGAAGTTTTGTGTGGATGAAGTGTCTAATCGAGGATGTCTCGATATGAGGAAAAGGAAGAGGGGCAAGAGCTCAAGCTTGGGGATGCCTGGGGCACCCCAAGTAAATATTCGAGGAGACTCAAGCGTATAAGCTTGGGGGTTCCCCGGAAGGCATCCCCTCTTTCTTCAACAAGTATCGGTATGTTTTCGTATTCGTTTCGTTTATGCGATATGTGCAAGTCTTGGAGCGTCTTTTCCATTAAGTTTTCACTTTTATTTTATGCACCATGCTGGTATGATATAGTCCTTGGTTGATTTATAGAATGCTCATTGCACTTCACTTAAATCTTTTGAGTATGGCTTTATAGAATGCTTCATGTGCTTCACTTATATCATTTGAAGTTTGGATTGCCTGTTTCTCTTCACATAGAAAACCACCATTTATAGAATGCTCTTTTGCTTCACTTATATTTGTTAGAGCGTGGGCATATATTTTGTAGAAAGAATTAAACTCTCTTGCTTCACTTATATCTCGAGAGATGACAGGAATTGGTCATTCACATGGTTAGTCATAAAATCCTACATAAAACCTGTAGATCACTGAATATGATATGTTTGATTCCTTGCCATAGTTTTGCGATATAAAGGTGGTGATATTAGAGTCATGATAGTTGAGTAATTGTGAAATTGAGAAATACTTGTGTTGAGGTTTGCAAGTCCCGTAGCATGCATGTATGGTCAACCGTTATGTAACGAAGTTGGAGCATGAGGTGTTCTCTGATTGCTTTCCTTATGAGTGGAGGTCGGGATCGCGGGATGGTTAACTCTTACCAACCCTTCCCCTAGGAGCATGCGTATTAGTACTTTTCTTCGAGGGAAAGTAGACTTTTGCAATAAGTATATGAGTTACTTATGACTAATGTGAGTCCATGGACATACGCACACTCACCCTTCCACTTTGCTAGCCTTTATTGTGCCGCGCAACTTTCGCCGGTATCATGCACCCATTATTTACCTTCCTCCAAACAGCCACCATACCTACCTTCCATAGCCATTTCGAGATATATTGCCATGCAAATTTCCACCGTTCCGTCTATATGACACGCATCATCATTGTCATATTGCTCTTTGCATGATCATGTAGTTGACATCGTATTAGTGGCAAAGCCACCTTCATAATTTTCATACATGTCGCTCTTGATTCATTGCATATCCCGGTACACCGCCAGAAGCATTCATATAGAGTCATATCTTGTTCTAGTTTTGAGTTGTAATTCTTGAGTTGTAAGTAAATAAAAGTGTGATGATCTTCATTATTAGAGCATTGTCCCAGTGAGGAAAGGATGATGGAGACTATGATTCCCCCACAAGTCGGGATGAGACTTCTGACTTTATAAAAAAAAGAGAAAGGCAAAAAAAAGAGAAAGGCCAAAGAAAAAAAAGAAAAGAAAAAAAAGAAAAGAAATAAAAATAATGAGAGAAAAAGAGAGAAGGGACAATGCTACTATCCTTTTTACCACACTCGTGCTTCAAAGTAGCACCATGATCTTCATGATAGAGAGTCTCCTATGTTGTCACTTTCATATACTAAGTGGGAATTTTTAATTATAGAACTTGGCCTGTATATTCCAATGATGGGCTTCCTCAAAATGCCCTAGGTCTTCGTGAGCAAGCGAGTTGGATGCACACCCACTTAGTTTCTTTTGTTGAGCTTTCATACATTTATAGCTCTAGTGCATCCGTTGCATGGCAATCCCTACTCACTCACATTGATATCTATTGATGGGCATCTCCATAGCCCGTTGATATGCCTAGTTGATGTGAGACTATCTTCTCCCTTTTTTTCCTCACAACCACTACCATATTCCACCATAGTGCTATGTCCATGGCTTGCGCTCATGTATTGCGTAAGAGTTGAAAAAGCTGAAGCACGTTAAAAAGTATGAACCAATTGCTTGGCTGAAACCGGGGTTGTGCATGATGGGAGTATTTTGTGTAATGAAGATGGAGCATAGCCAGACTATATGATTTTGTAGGGATGAGCTTTCTTTGGCTATGTTATTTCGATAAGACATAATTGCTTGGTTGGTATGTTTGAAGTATTATTGTTTTTATGTCTAATGATAGACTATTGCCTTGAATCACTCGTGTCTTAATATTCATGCCATGATTAGACACATGATCAAGATTATGCTAGGTAGCATTCCACATCAAAAATTATCCTTTTTATCATTTACTTACTCGAGGACGAGCAGGAATTAAGCTTGGGGATGCTGATACGTCTCTTTCGTATCTATAATTTTTGATTGTTCCATGCCAATATTCTTCAACTTTCATATACTTTTGGCAACTTTTTACAATATTTTGGGACTAACATATTGATCCAATGCCCAGTGCCAGTTCCTATCTGTTGCATGTTTTATGTTTCACAGAAACCCCATATCAAATGGAGTCCAAACGGGATAAAAACGGATAGAGAATTATTTTGGAATATTTGTGATTTTTGGGAAGTAAAATCAACGCGAGACGGTGCCCGAGGGGGCCAGGAGATAGGGGGCGCGCCCCAGGGAGGCAGGCGCGCCCTGGACTCTCCTGGGCCCCCGTAAGGCGGTTGACACTCTTCTTTTGCCGCAAGAAAGCTAATTTTATGAGAAAGTTCTGGGGCGAAAGATTCACCCCAATCGGAGTTACGGATCTCCGGATATAAAAGAAACGGTGAAGGGGCAGAATCTGAGAACGCAGAAACAGATAGATAGATCCAATCTAGGAGGGGCTCTCGCCCCTCCCATGCCATGGGAGCCAAGGGACCAGAGGGAAAACCCTTATTCCATCTAGGGAGAAGGTCAAGGAAGAAGAAGAAGAAGGGGGCCTCTCCCCCCTTGCTTCCGGTGGCGCCGGAATGCCGCCGGGGGCCATCATCATCACCGCGATCTTCACCAACACCTCCGCCATCTTCACCAACATATCCATCACCTTCCCCCCTCTATCTACAGCGGTCCACTCTCCCGCAACCCACTGTACACTCTACTTGAACATGGTGCTTTATGCTTCATATTATTATCCAATGATGTGTTGCCATCCTATGATGTTTGAGTAGATTTTCGTTGTCCTATTTGTGGTTGATGAATTGCTATGATTGATTTAATTTGCTTGTGGTTATGTTGATGTCCTTTGGTGCCCATCATATGAGCACGCACGTGGATCACACCATAGGGTTTGTTTTATGTTGATAGGACTATGTATTGGAGGGCATGAGTGACAGAAGCTTCAAGCTAGCATAGAAATTGATGCATACGGGATTGAAGGGGGACCAATATATCTTAATGCTATGGTTGGGTTTAACCTTAATGAACGTTAGTAGTTGCGGATGCTTGCTAATAGTTCCAATCATAAGTGCATAGAATTCCAAGTCAGGGATGACATGCTAGCACTGGCCTCTCCCACATAAAACTTGCTATCGGTCTAGTAAAGTAGTCAATTGCTTAGGGACAATTCCGCAACTCCTACCACCACTTTTCCACACTCTCTATATTTACTTTATTGTTTATTTATCTAAACAGCCCCTATTTTCTATTTACGCGTTCTTTACTTTCTTGCAAAACTATCCAACAACACCTACAAAGTACTTCTAGTTTCATACTTGTTCTAGGTAAAGCGAACGTCAAGCGTGCGTAGAGTTGTATCGGTGGTCGATAGAACTTGAGGGAATAGTTATTCTACCTTTAGCTCCTCGTTGGGTTCGACACTCTTACTTATTGAAAACTGTTGCGATACCTTACACTTGTGGGTTATCAGATACCCCGCGCTCGCCAAGTTCATGGCAGCAACCACCACGGCTACAACATCCTCAAGATGCATGGCTACAGTGGCATCATTACCATCGCCTACAATGAAAAGGATGTGGTTTGCTCCCTCAAGCATGCTTACACGGCCGCCGCAGCCGACGACACTGATAGTGAGAATGTCGTCGAGCCTCCTGAAGCCACCCCTGATGAAGAAGCAGATCCTTCCCAAGAGCCGCCCTGAAGCCAAGAAGCAACCGACTGGCGGTGATGCCCAGACTTCCACCTAGGCCGCTGGGGCATGCCTTCCTCCCGCATAGGAAGGTGCACCCGACGCCTCCCTTAGGGCATGCTCGGAGGCTTCCATCTTGAGGGCGTATGACCTGACTAGTGTGACGAGGGAGGTGCTCGGGCACCACTTGGAGGCATGCTTTGACGCGCTCCCCACAAGAAAGGAGCACGACGCCAGCCGCCAGGAGCACAAGAATTCATCGCCCAGGAGATCTGCGAGCTTTAGGAAGCACGGGCCATGCGCGGCGAGCATCGTCCCATGCACCCCACCGGCTTAGCTGCCGCTCCCGACTCGGGGGGGGGGGGGGGAGCGAGCTACGCATGTGCGTCAACATCTTGGGCGTCAATAGGGCCACGTCTCAGGACCTCTTCTGGCTGTCGCGCGTAGACCAAAGTGGGGGCACCCCCTGCAACTATGTATGCATGCCCTTTGGCCTGCTGAACATGGGTGCCATGTACTAGCGGCTCGCGCAGCTCACGCTGGCGTCTCATGAGGCCACGGACCCCACGAGCCTCTTGGGCCTCAGGAGCCGCCAGGCCCCTGAGAGGCGACCCTTCGCAACACGCTTTGTCGACCACCCCGATGCTTCCACAATAGCATGATTGCCAGGTGACCTTTTGGTTTGTTCAATTGAGGGTGCCCTTAGGGCTGCATCATCCTCAGGCCGGTCAGGGTCCGTCCCTGCGGCCGTGTCAATTCTGGTCTTGTGATGGAGCTGGTAATGCTCTGATGAAATTCTCTTGCCGGCTTAAATTGTGTGACTGGTACCACGATGCCCTTTGGATCACCGCGCCCTCGCGACTCTGCTCTTGACGCCCCATGATAGGGACCGAACACGGCGTTTGTGCTCGGGTCTGTCCCTACAGCGCTGATAAACCCAAGCTACCGAGCTCTCTCTCGCGGGCCAGCTACCGTGCATGTCACGTCTAGAGGTCCTTGGTGTCCCTTCCCCTCATGGGACCATCATGAATAGGAGAGTAAGGGCGCGACCCAAGTTATACTACTGTGAGTCTGGTGCTTAGCCACCACGAGCGTCGCGCGCCACAACCCTAACCCCGACAGTCCCATGGGCGGGGGCTACTATTAGCACGACGCCTATGCTCGGGTCTGTCGCTGCAGCCTGAGAAACCCAAGCGACCAAGCTCTGGCTCGCGGGCCCTCCCCATGCACGTCCCTTCATGAGGTCCTCGGTTCCATATTCCCTCATGGAACATTCGTGTGTAAGTTGGCGGGCGCTCGTTGCCCCATATGCCTCATAACTTATCAGCATACATCTTGAGGAGCTATACACCCACACGCCGCGCGACCAACGTTTCGTTCTGCCCCAAGACAACCGGCCTAGGATGGCACATGTCGGCCAGCCCCTCCGCAGGCGGTGACTCGGTCGGCACTCCTGTTCATCAAAGAGCTAAGTACAACCACCACGTGCGGTGCATCGCGTCATTCGAACTCCTTCTCCATGAAACCTTGGCGAGGCACAACACCTATTTTTTGCATGAGTTGCTGCACGTCAAAAGGGGGGCTCCAGAGAATTGTGCCTTGGGGGCTTTCACTGGCTCTCGACGCCCCTCACTCCATGGCCTTGTTCCGGGCATCGTGACCCAGCATACCAGCGGCGGCTGAGGCTTGCGCGAGGATCGGGCCTCGGGAACGTCGAGCACTTTGGCAAGCAAGGAAAAGAGAAGCGGGCCCCGTGAGGAAACACGGGGAAGAGACACACGACTAAAATAACGAAAGCATTGTTTGAACCGCGAAGGGCAGTGACTCCTCACGCACCCCTCGCGGGACTTATATTGATCTATCATAGGAAGAAGACATCTTGAAATCCCGACCTCGTGGAGATGCACCGCGTGTCGCAAGGTCTTCACACGAGCCGCGACATATCTACGCGCCCCCTAAAAGCTGAGTTGACTACCTCACGTGGCACTCAAATCTTGCTAATAACGTTCCTTATTTTCACAATCTCGTTTGGGGCGGAAACCTTTTCTCTCTCATGAGCCACTTGTGCGTGAAGGGGACCTCCCGAACATCGCGCCTCAGGAGCTCTTACTGGACCTCGAGCCCCTCACCTCCTGGCCTTGTCCAAGGCATCGCGACCTGACATACCAGTGACGGCTAAGGCCTGCTTGGGGCCAGGTCCTAGCAACGCGGAGCATTAACGTGATCGCGAAGAAAATGTTAAGTTTAAGTGAGGGACACCGTGATCAACTTAAAGCCGAGCCAAAAGCATTTAAATCAAGGCGCAAGCTCCAGAGTTCTTACGCGGCCTCACGGGGCCCATGTTGTCCAATGCAGGAAAAGGAAAAAAACAAAAGAAATCCCCTTGCGAAGTCCGCCGCTCCCGATGCCCCGGATCCAGCTTTGCTAGTGCCTAGTCCGAGTCCTCCTCCTTCTTGACATGGGGGCGTGGCGAGTCGAAGTCGTCGTTTCTCCCGCTGCTGCTACTATCCTTGCCGGAGGAGTGGCCGCTGCTGCCGCTGTCTCTCTCCATATAGCACTCTTGGCGGTCGCCGACCTCCCCAAAGATCTTCACGAAGAGCGTGGCGGGCCCGTCAAACTTGAAGGGGAGGGTGTGTCAGTGTCAAAACCAGCGTATCTTGGGTAGGGGGTCGCGAGCTGTGGACATAGGATTGATGGGGAACAAGTGATGATGAACACGGTATTTACCCAGGTTTGGGCCCTCTCGAAGAGGTAAAACCGTACGTCCTGCTTGATTGTATTTGATGTATGGTATAGTTGCAGAGTAGATCTACCTCGAGATCAGACGAGCTAAACCCTAAGGTGATGAGGTGATGAATGTAGCTCTCGCCCTAAAGACTAAAACCCTTCGGTTTATATAGGCACTGGTAGGGTTAGGGGTTACACACAATCGGTTACAAAGAAAGGAAGATCCATCCTAATCATGGCCTGGAAGACACACCACGGCTCCAAAGATTCCTTGTCTGGTCATGGATCCACACTCCAGCTTGGCCCCATAGTGGCCCATCAGTATAGCCCGTATCCAAAGGGTCGACGGTCCAAGGACCCCTTAATCCAGGACTCCCCCAGTAGCCCCGAACTAGCCACCAACGTCAGGGGTTGTCTTCTGGCGAGTTCCAAATCTTCGGCTTGCGTGGTGAGTTCTTCGCCTTGACTCATATTTTTTGTAGAAGTGCATCATAGCCGAAAACTATCCAGATCAACATCAGAGGTTTGCCACTTAGTATAGTTTCGATCAAAGCTATATTCGTCCCGAACCAGTTTGACAATTCGGATTCTCAGGTCCACCCCAAAACATAGTGGGCCCCTAGGAGCTTAATGCCTACCTTGGGGCGAGGGGAAACTTTGATCGTCACACTCCTTTTGAGAAGGCACGTGACCCAATGTCGCCTTCTATAAACCTGTCCTTTCAACTTCAAGGTGAAACACTTATCTATAGATCCAAAATCACAGGGGCCGGTTAACCCATCCCCTTCGCAAAAACAATGTCAAAGAGATCCTCGGGCGCAATGGTCGACATTCCCAGTTCATCTTCGCTCCTCCATGGTCCTCTCCTCAGTGATTGGGCAAGTTGTTCAGTTTCACTCCTCCATCCAAGCCGTCTGTAGAAGCAGGGTTATCTCCCCATGGAGGATCTCGCTCCTATCCGCGCCGGATTAATCTCCATGGATGGTCAAGCATTCGCCGAGAGCTTGCCTGCTCCTAGCAAGGAAGAGACGGTATGCTTCATGCCCTTTATTCTAAGAGGCCTCGGTTTTCCCATTCACCCCTTCCTTCGGGGTTTATTGGAGTTCTACAGGATCCAGCTCCACAACCTCACCCTAGGGTCTATAGTCCATATCTCTGGTTTCATGGCCCTCTGTGAGATTTTCCTGAGCTGCGAAGCCCATTTTGATTTATGGAGAAAATACTTCTGCCTCGTCCCTCGTACCCATGAGGGGTCAATCTTCGAATATTAATGATTCAAGTTTACCTTAATTTGCTAGTGTAGACTGGAATGTTTGGAATAAATAAGATTAACTCCTATAAATTAGATTGGCGGTGTAGAATTTGTTTATTTGTGTTTCCCTCTGTGAATTTTTTAATTTGTGTGTACAATTACTAGTGTAGAATTATATTTAGCACTGCAATATCCGATTATGTTTAGTAGAAATTGATTTACTAGTGTACAAACTTATTGTACTTAGTGTTGATTTAGTAGTCTATAATCCGATTATACTTAGTTTTCAATTTGTTTTGTGTAGAATGATGCAACCACCACCATGTCGAGTGTGCAAGTCAAGGTGCGGAACCAACCATGTAACTGGCACATTGTTCGGCATCTACTTCTAGCCGTGTTTTGGTCCTGTAGTGGTAACAAATTATATGAACCTTCTAACAGTTAATTCTTTTGTTTTTGTTTCTATTGCCAGTAGTGCATTGTGTGTGTTTTTTGGTTTTTCTTACACGTATCGTCCCTTGCAATGCTAGATTAGAATTCAATGATCTCATTACCGGTGACACTGTAATCTTTGACGCTCCAGGCCCCCCCTACATTGTGGAGGTCAAGAAGGGACGAAGATGTCACAGATTGGAGGGGATGAATGAGATTGTTTTATTGCCCACATGCATCTCACTGGGGGTGAATTGATCAGCTTCTCATTTAGAAGACAAACTCCAAGGATAATTGTTATCTATGTCAACTTGGAGGAAGAAGAAAAAGACCCACTTGATGAAGCCCCCTATGACCAAAGAATTAGGGTGAGCGAGGAGGAATCGGGTAACCTCTGGTACATACTTCCGCCACGTGATGCCTATGTCGAGATGCCATTCGTGACCCGCCTAACACGAATGAATGTTAACCGCCATGTCATGGTATGGATGACCGAAGAACCAAAAGAGATGCTGGTATAATATTGGGTCTCCCCCTCCTGTAGGATCAAAAAAGGTTGTATTAAAGTTTCGATCGGTTAATAACATTGTTACTTAGTGTAGTGATGATGATACTATATTAGTTCCATGGATTGCTTTCTGTAGTATGTTGTGATATGCTTAGTGAATTTTTTTTGCGGGGGATATGCTTTGTGAAATTTGATGATATGCTTAGTGTAGTAGTGTGATATGCTTATAGTGTAGTAATGTGATGATATGCTTAGTGTAGAATTTGATGATATGCTTAGTGTTGTAATTAATGTGATGATATGCTTATAGCGTAGTAATGTGATATGTGAGTGTAGTAATGTTACGATATGCTTACTGTAGTAATGTAATGATATGCTTAGTGTAGTAATGTGAAATATGCTTAGTAATGTAATAAGCTTAGTGTAGAATTTGATGATATGCTTAGTGTAGTAATCCGATATGCTTAGTAATGTGATATGCTTATAGTGTAGTAATGTGATGATATGCTTAGTGTAGAATATGATGATATGCTTAGTGTAGTAATGTGATGGTATGCTTATAGTGTAGTATTGTGACATGCTCATTTATCATATTTGTTTTTTTTTCAGAAATTACCTAAGAGGCTATGTGTGAGCTGTGGCATCGAGCCAAATGCAACAGGCATTGCTGGACTACGCCTTACCACAAGGGGCTCCATAACCACCCGTGCTTACGCAGTGGACACGGACAATCGCACTGTCTTGGGGTGGAACAGTTCCTTGGTAGCAAGAATCTCTGCGTTTGACAAGCCGTCTTAGTCATTATTAGGAACACCCCATGCCATGACTTGAGGATGATGATCGTCATCGACCTCCTCTAAAAGTATATGTGTGGTCGGGCCATCAATGTGAAATAAACTCCTTATTAACTATTTTGGTTTGCTCGTGTTTGTGAGGATTGTCATTTATTAAATAGCTACCTAGCTCTAGTACTGCCAGTGAGATTGTCACTTATTATTAGCTGGTACAAATTATTCTATTACTTGGTATTGTTCTAGTGCCTAATGTGAAATGCTAAATGTTATATCGTGGGGAATTTTTTGGCTACATGAAACATTCTGGCGTGCAATGTACATTGCACGTCACTAGGTGAGTGATTATAGTGATGGTAATGTCCATGTGGCACGCCAGCACCACGTACAAGACTGCTGACGTGGGCACCAATGCCAACACTATTTGATAATAATGGCACCATATTGGTGGCATCGTGTGTCCATGCCAGCAAGGCCCTTTTTAGCACGCCATACTAGACTCTTCTACACTAGTATTTTATGGATTGTGTGGATGTAAGTGAGGAGGTAAAGGTGGATGAGAATGATTTTGACAAGTTCTTGGTTAAACTCAAAGGTGATACCAAGAAGGACTTTGTTGCTCTCTTGGAACAACTAGGTGAGGCCAATGATATCATTGAGTCTCATGAAAAGCCCATCACTAAGATGGAAGGGCATAGTCGTGAGTATGCCAATGAGATAGGAGATCTTTCTCATGCTCTCGAGGTTGCAAGGTCTTTGTTTGGCTCTTGAGGAGTCTTAAAATGTTGACCTTGCTAAATTAAAAAAAATATCATGATCATGCTCAAGTTCTTGCCTAAGTGCTTAAATCCGAGAATGTTGAACTTGGGTTTGGACATGCTAGAATCGTAGAGGAGTTTGAGTTACTTGACAAGTCTCACAAAGCCTTGAAGAGTGCTCATGCTACACTCAATAAGTCTCATGATCAACTCCAAGTGAAGCTAACTAAGGAGATTGCCACTTTGTCCTCCTTTTGTTTTAATTGATAATGCTCATGTAACTAACCCTTCTTGTGAGCACGCTCATGTTATGGAGGAGAATGCCAGGTTGAAAGAGCAAATTGAGAAAGGTCTCGTCTCATGTATTGAAGGTGAGAAGAACCAAAACGAAATTTTGAGCAATCAAAAGGAAGTTGTGGCAAGGAGGGACTTGGGTTTCCCCCAAGTCAAAGAAGAACAAGGCAAATAAGAAAAGAAAGACCAAGCAAATTCTCCCTCTCAAAGAGGTATTTGTTTTTTTGAGGGAACTGACAGTGGGAGA
Source organism: Triticum timopheevii (assembly GCA_963921465.1). Classification (NCBI taxonomy): domain Eukaryota; kingdom Viridiplantae; phylum Streptophyta; class Magnoliopsida; order Poales; family Poaceae; genus Triticum; species Triticum timopheevii. The sequence goes on from OY997266.1 coordinate 246,296,894, forward strand.
GAACTCCCACTGTATTTTCATATATCTATATAAATGGGGTGTTTACATAGACATACCACTCACACACATCATCTCCACTCCTGGTGTTACCACCAGGGGTGGGAAACTACTCCATATCCACTGGAAAGCACTAGGCTAAGTGTATGTTACAAGAGTATGAAACACAAAAAGGACTCAACTAAGTGTGTCACAGTAAGAGAGCAGGGCAGCTCTACGGGCCACCTTAACTCTATGTTGCAGAAGTCTCAGATCCTCCTTGAAGCGAGCAAACCAGGATGCAATGCTTGGGGCAATACCTCTGAAGTATTTGTTATTTCTTTCCTTCCACAAGCTCCAGGCAGCAGTGTAGAATACTTCGACGAAGAAGGGATTGGGCCAATCTGTTTGTGCATTGTGGAGTGCGGTGAACCTATCTTGAAAATCACGCCAGTCAATATGCAACTTGGCCCAACACGTCTCACTGAATGGGTAAGTGAAAACCATATGTTCAAGAGTCTCATCAACATTGTGACCACAGAGAAGACATGTGAAATCATCACCAATGTTATAGTGTCTTCTCCGAAGCATATCACGTGTATTGAGCCTGTCTTGCAGCAGTAGCCATCCAAACACTTTGATCTTCATCGTACAGTTTGATTTCCAAAGTAGCCTGAAAGCAGGGTGAGCTTTTGCAGCATTAAAGTAACTGTTGTAGTAGTCTTTCGGTCTATAATCAGCAGCGCCCCATACATAATGCCAGATGTTGGTCGTTGCTGTTGATGGGTCTATTTCGGACAAAGCCAGCTGGATATCTTGCACCTCACTATGAGCCAGAGGAGACAGAGGTAGGTGAAAGGTTTCATGCAGATATGTGGTGGCCCAGAAGTCAGCGACCGTCATGTCTTCATGCAAAGCAAAGGAGAAGGCACGGGGATGCGATGCTTGTAGCACGTCATTGGACCACAAGTCCTTCCAGAGTAACGTGGTCGAGCCATCCACCACTTGCACACGTGAGATTCCTCGGTAGATGGGCGGTAACTTGAGGATATCTTTCCACCAAAAGGACCCGACCGAATCCACAACATGTGGCACTTGGCTGACGTACTGATTATCCCAAAGCATGTTAACCCAAGGAATGTCAAGTTTGTTATATAACTTGTGCAGAAACTTCAGAAGAGAGCTTCATTGTGGATTCTAATATCAATCACTCCTAACCCACCTTTGCTCTTGGGTTTGCAGACCAGATCCCAAGCAGCCAAAGAAATGCACTTGTCACCTTGCTCAGTTTTCTTTGTCCATAAACATCTCCTTCTAATCTAGTCAAAAATTTCAATCAGTTTGGGAGGGAACTTGAGCGTGCACATGGCAAACACCAGAAGGGAGGTGACAAATGCATTGAGCCAGGAATGGCGCCCCCCATAAGACATCATAGCGATCATGGCAGTGAGGCGACACTCCATTTTGCAAACTAAGGGCATGAACTCATGAATGGTGGGTTTGGTAGTGACAAGCGGAAGGCCAAGGTAGGTGAAAGGCATGGTGCCTACATTGCACCCAAAGATATTGGCAAGTCCAGTCGTGGTGCTTGCATCAAGGTTGATTGGTATGAGCATTGAATTATGAAAATTAATCTTGAGGCCAATTAAGGACGCGTAGTCAGAGAGAATTTCCTTGACACGGAGCACTTGGTGCGGGCAGGCCGGAAGGACAAGGAGGGTGTCGTCCGCATATTGAATCACCGGGTAGTCATGTTGCCCGTTGCAGGGGAAGGGCAAAGAACATTTCCACATCGGAAAGCATCATTAACTGCGGCTTGTAATAATTTAGCTGCAAGGACGAAGATTAGGGGGGACAAGGGGTCGCCTTGTCTCACCCCACAACGGCAAAGGAATTGCCGGCCAGGGACACCATTAAGAAGTATGGACGAGCGGCCCGAGGAGAGAGGCACTTGATCCAAGAGATCCACTTATCATCAAATCCCATTTGCTGCATAATGCAAATCATTGGTTCATGTGCAATCGTGTCACAAGCTTTGGCGAAATCGAGCTTATGTAGAATGATTGGTTGGCCCAAACTTTGGCATTGGTATAGGTATTGATATGCCCATGCAAGACAGTCTTGGATAGTGCGCCCCTTGATAAATCCATATTGATTACGATGGTAAGTGTGAGGATGACATGCTGGAGTCTGTCGGCCAACAGTTTGGTAAGTAACTTGAGGCAACAGTTTAGCAACGTTATAGGCCTGTAATCGTTAACCGTCTCGGGGGAGTTGATCTTTGGTATGAGAGTGATAAGACCATCGTTGATACTTGTCACGTCCAGCGTACCTTCATAGAACTGATCACACATGGCATAGAAGTCATGTCGAATGATGGGCCAACATGCCTTCAGAAAAGCCCCACTGAAACCATCCGGGCCAGGTGCATGGTCAGGAGGCATACCCTTGACAACATTATCAATTTCCTCATGAGTGAAAGGAGTGGTGAGCTGATCAAGATTGGTCGCGCGAGGAATGATGGATGGAAGATCAAATTTCATGTCTGAGGGGGAAACCGTCCCAAGACAGGTCTTGTAGGTTTGAAATAAAAGGGCCTCTTTGGCAGGATGATCGTCAACCAGTGTGCCATTATCAATCTTAAAGGAAGAGATATTGTTTTTGTGATACCGCTCCGTGGCCACTGCTTGATTTTTTTTGAGTTTTCATCTCCAAATTTGATCCAACGAATAGTGCAGTGCCTTTTCCAATATAGTTTTTGGTATTTGAGCAATGTCAGCAAATGTGTCTTCAGGATGCATCTAAAGTTCATTTTGGGGGTAGACAAGTTTCTTTTATTCTCAAGCTCATCCAAATCCGCTAGGATGGCGTTGCAGTTCGTGATAGCCACCGAAAGACGAGAAATACTCTTACTCCAAATTTTCAAAGTGTGCCTGAGAGCTTTGAATTTGTGGCAAAGGGAGACAGTGATCCTAAGGAGACGAAGAACAAGGCGGTGGGTGGTGATGCCAAAAGGGGCAAAACCACTCCTCCCAACAAAGCCGACGATTTTAATCCTTCTTATTTTTTATGTCGTGCTAGTGATGGGCATGTTTGTGCCAAATTTGTTGGTTCTCCTTATGAGTAAATTTAATGGTCTATTTGGGTTCCTAATACCCTTGTTACTAACATCAAAGGACCTATTCAAGAATGGGTACCTAAAACCAAGCGTTAATCTTATGTAGGAGTTTGCTTCAGATGGAGGATCATGGTCGCTCTATAGTGGAGCGACAAATCATATGACCTGAAGAAAGGACTTGTTGGTGGATGTGCAATCAAGTTCATCTATGCCCACCCATGTCCAAGTTGGTGATACTTAAATTTCAAAGGTATTGAGTCTTGGCAAGGTAGTTATCTCACTAGACTTGTCCATTGGGAAAGTCATGCTTGTTGATACCCTTGCGTACAATTTACTTTCCGTTCATAAATTTACACTTATGGCCTTTGCTACTTCCTTTAATATTGATATCGTAACCATTTTGTGGAGCAAGACTCTTAAAGTAGCCTTTGTTGGGCATGTCGAGAATGGTTTATATATGGTTGACTTTTCAAAGAAACCCACTTAAACTGTGACTTGTCTAATGGCTAGAGTTGACGTAGGGTGGCTTTGGCATCACCGTTTAGCACACATCAATATGAGATCTTTGCAAAGTCTCCTCAAAGGGGACCACGTCTAATGGCTAACAAATGTTAGTTTTGCCAAAGATCATGCTTGAAGTGCTTGTATCAAAGGAAAGCTACATGAGATGGCTCAGCAACCCACGACTATTATTTCTTCCAAGAGGCCTTTGGATCTCCTTCACGTGGATTACTTTGGGCCTCGATCATTTGATAGTCTTGGGGGAACAAAGTATTGCTTGGTGATAGTGGATAACTATTCAAGATACACGTGGGTATATTTCTTCAAGAGGAAGAGTGAGACCCAACAAACCATGATCAACTTTGCAAATGAAGCTTAACATCAATATGATGCAAAGATTTTGATCATTAGAAGCGACAATGGCACTAAGTTCAAGAAATACACCTTGGATGAGTTTCTTGGTGAAGAGGGAATCAATCATCAATATTTCGCATCTTATACCCCTCATCAAAATGGTGTAGCGGAGAGAAAGAACCAGGCATTGATGGACGCAGAAAGGACCATGATGGCGGAATTCAAATCTTCGAACAACTTTTGGGCCGAAGCCATCAACACCACTTGTCATGCATCCAATCGGCTCTACCTCTGCAAATGCTTGAACAAGACTTCATATGAGATTCTTACCGACAACAAGGCCAACCTCATGTACTTTGGGTGTTCGGTTGTATGTGTTTCATTATCAAGAAAGGTGCTGTCTTGTCTAAATATGAAACAAGAGCTCAAGAGGGAATGTTTGTTGGTTATGTACAAACTCTCATGCTTACCGTGTTCTCAACAAGTCCAATGGAATCATTGAGGAGACGTGTAACATGAAGTTTGATGATAATAATGGCTCCCAAGTGGAGCAACGTGGTCTTTGTGATGTAGGTGATGATATTCCTCCTAAAGCCATAATAAGAATGGGTGTTGGTCAAATCATACCCATTGAGGGACTCCTTGATGCCAAGGGAGAAGGATAATGTTCTATGCAAATAGAACCATCACCAACAGTAGATGCACACGCTTACGAAGAACAAAGTGAAGGCCCTCAACCAAGTGAACAAGATCAAGAGCGAGATCAACCTCATGATGATGGTGATGCTCAAGATCAAGTTCATGATCACGAGGAAGCTCAAGATGAACAGCAAGCTTAAGGCAATGATCAAGATGATCAAGATTAAGCTCTTTGAATTTCCCATGAAGAGAAAATAGGGCATCGTGCCACCAAGATGGCTTCTGACCTAGCTCATAAAGGACACACCATGGAGAATGTCATAGGAAGCATAAGAAAGTAGTTAACTTCTCGTAAACAATTAACAAACTTTTGTGAGCATGACACATTTGTTTCTTGTGTTGAATCTCAAAATGTCTATGAGGCGCTTGAGGACCCTGATTGGCTAGAAGCCATGCATGAAGAACTCAACAACTTTGAGCACCACAAAGTGCGACAATTGGTGGAAAGGCCAAAGGAGAATCCTAATGTCATTGGAACCAAGGGGATTATCAAGAACAAGCAAGATGCACATGGGATCTTCGTTCACAACAAGGTAAGATTGGTGGCTCATGGTTACTCCCAACTCAAAGGAGTTGACTATGGTGAAACTATTGCTCCCGTTTCTCTCCTTGAATCTATTTGCATGTTGCTTGCATATGGATCTCATCATGATTTCAAGTTGCAACAAATGGATGTGAAGAGTGCATTTCTTAATGGCACTCTTAATGAGTTGGTGTTTGTCAAGCAACCCCTGGGGTTCGAGGATCCCAAGTTCCCTAATCATGTATATAAACTCGATAAGGCTCTCTATATCCTTAAACAAGCGCCACGTGCATGGTATGAGCACCTTACCAAGTTGTTGCATGATCGTGGGCTTGAAATTGGGAAAATCGGTCCCACTCTTTTTACTAAGAGGGTTAAAGGAGATTTTTTTTCATATGACAACTTATGTTTATGATATTATGTTTGATTCTCCTAACAAAGCTTTCAGCGATGAGTTTGCCACACTCAGGACCGAGAAGTTTGAGACGTTTATGATGGGAGAGTTGAAGTTCTTTCTCGAGTTTGAAGTCAAGCAAAGGAGAGAAGGAAGCTTCATCAAATAAGCCAATTATACCTAGGACATGCTTAATATATTCAAGTTGGATGATGTCGAGCCGACCAGGACTCCAATGCCAATCAAGTGCCAACTTGACATTGACCCCAATGGTAAAGCGGTGGATCAAAGTGTATACCGTTCCATGATTGGATCCTTGATTTACCTTTATGTATCTAGACCAGATATCATGTTGAGTGTGGGATTGTGTGCACGGTTTCAAGCCACACCAAAGGAAAGCCACTATGTTGCGGTCAAGCGCATCTTTCGATATTTGGCGCATACCCCAATTGGCTTATGGTACCCAAAGGAGCAAGCTTTGATCTCATGGGATATTCAGACTCGGATTGGGCGGGGGACCACGTGGAGAGGAATTCCACTTCCAGAGGGTGCTAATTCCTTGAACACTCTTTGGTGAGTTGGTATTCCAGGAAGCAGAATTATGTATCTCTCTCAACCATCGAGGCGGAGTATGTAGCCGTCGCAAGTTGTTTTGCACAATTGCTATGGATGAGGCAAACTTTAACGGTTTATGGTGTCACTTGTGACAAAGTGCCTCTTCTATGTGAAAACAAAGTGCAATCTGGATCTCCCACAACCTGGTGCAACATAGCAAGACGAAGCATATTGAGATCTATCATCACTTCATTCTGGATCACATCAAGCCTGGAAGTATTGACCTTATCTTTGTAGGGACTCATGAGCAACTAGCGAATATTTCCACGAAGCCATTGTATGAGAAAAATTTTCATGAGTTAAGGCCTGAGCTAACTATCATTGATTTGAGAAATTTGGGTTGAGGCAATATATGCACATCCCATGGCACTCATCATTTTATGTTGTTGCTCCAAACCCTCCTAAATCTCAGGTGGTCATCACAGAAATCCTGGATGAGAATGAGATATCTGCTCAGGATGCAACATCACTTTCTAAGAACACTATGAACACCTCCTCTGGTTCTGTGGCAAGTGGTTCTACTGGCTCTTCTGGAAATGCTGTGAGCTCTGGGACAGCAACAAGTAAGCGAGGAAAAGTTAAAGCCCCGGAGTCTGTGATTGAGGTACGTCGCAGCAACTGCTCCAACAAGTATGACGGCTTCAAAACACATGCAGTTTCTGATAGCAGTGCTAGAACTTCTCGAGTCAAACCCAGAATCATCCCTAAAGCTGCTGCTTAAACAAGCCATGGTGAGCCTGATTCCTCCAAGAATGACATGATCCCTCCGCCAACTCCAGTTCCTGTGCTGCAGCATATCGGGATCACCAAGTGTGCCATTCCGCCAGAAGAAATAACAGTTGAAGCTCTGCTGACTGAGTCTGAGGATGGCCCCTTCGACGCCTAAATTATTTGCCTGCTTTATTTCAGTTGCTGCTTTTACTTTCCTTTAATTTATCATGGCACTTTTAGCAAATTGGAATATTTTGTGCTGGAATGTAAGAGGATTAAACTCTGAACCTAAGCTTTTGGCCTTATCGAATGCGATATCCTCCAGTGGTTGCGCAGTAGTTTGCCTGCAAGAAACAAAAAAAAAGCTCACATTGATAACTTGTTCCTCAAGTCTTGCTGCCCGCGACAATTTGATAAATTCGCATACATACCTTCCCAGGGTGCCTCTGGTGGCATTGCCACCATTTGGAACAGTGCCATTTTCACAGGAACTGTGCTCATTCAGGAAGACTTTGCCCTTGTAATTAAATTTCGCTCCACGCAATCTGCTCAAGAGTGGACCCTGGTAAATGTTTATGGCCCATGTCAGGGTGACCCACGTGTGATCTATACTGAATGGCTTCACAATTTGCACATTCCCTCCAATTAAGATTTGTTGTTACTAGGAGATTTCAACTATATTCGCAGCCCTGATAACAGGAATAAACCTGGAGGTAATCCTAATGATATGATTGCTTTTAATGACTTCATCCGCTCTCAGCAATTAATTGAACTGCCAATCAAGGGCCATGCTTACACCTGGAGCAATATGCAAACCGACCCCCTCTTGGAACAGTTAGACTGGTTCCTCACATCTCTCAACTGGACTTCATCTTATCCTAATACACTTGTCATGCCGCTAGGGAAGCCAGTCTCTGATCATATTCCATGTGTTGTCAAAATTGAAACTTCTATCCCTCATAGCAAAATATTCCGATTTGGGTCTTATTGGGTGGAGCACCCAGGTTTTATGGAGTTGGTTCAGGCTGTGTGGACAAGACCTATAAAAATTGCCAATGCAAATGCAGCCACTAGCCTGTGCAGAAAGTTCAAAGCCCTCAGATATGAGTTAAAAAAGTGGAGCAAGCGAATCTCTAAGCTCAAGGTGGCAATTGATAACTCTAATCTTGCTCTGGCCAACATTGATGCCCTAGAAAATCTCCGAATGTTATCTACACCAGAACATAATTTCAGGAAAATTCTGAAGAAACACATTTTACGTCTATTGAACTACCAAAGACAATATTGGCAGAAGCGATGCACCATTCGTTGGGTAAAATTGGGTAATGAAGACCCGAAGTTCTTAAAGGCGATGGCCTCAGAAAGATTTAGACGCAATACGATCCCAACTCAAAAACTGGCTGATGGCACACTGGCTGACGACCATGCAAGCAAAGAGGCGATCATATACCAAGCATTCAAAGAGAGACTTGGAAAATCCGGTGAGTTTCAAATGAAATTTAACCTGCAAAACATCATCAAGAAGGTTGAGGGTCTGGATCAGTTGACAATCCCTTTCACCACGGATGAAATAGATGCTGTTATCAAGGAAATGCCGGCTGACCGAGCACCTGGCCCGGACGGCTTCACCAAATTATTTCTGAAAAAATGCTGGCGCCTAATTAAAGAGGACTTTTATGAACTATGCAATCAATTCTACGAGGGTGGCTCAATCTTGAAAGCATTAATGATGGCTTTATTACACTCATACCCAAGGTTCGATCACCTGAGTCAGTTTCCGATTTTCGGCCAATTACTTTACTAAACTGTTGCCTCAAGGTCATCACGATACTCCTCGCAAACCGACTCCAAAATCTCATTCTTAAAATTGTTCATTGCAATCAGTACGGATTCATCAAAGGTAGATCCATACAAGATTGTTTGTCCTGGGCGTTCGAGTACATACATCAATGTCAAGCTTCAAAACAGAAGATTGTCTTGATCAAACTAGATTTTGCCAAAGCTTTCGACACGATCGAACATGATGCCATGATTAAAATTATGGAGCACATGGGGTTTGACGCCAAATGGGTGGATTGGATCAAATGCATCTTCTCCTCCAGAAAATCTTCAGTCCTCCTTAATAGTGTTCCAGGTCGACAATTCCTCTGCAAATGTGGTGTTCGTCAAGGTGACCCTTTATCACCACTCATCTTCGTTCTGGCAGCTGACCTTCTTCAGGCTGCTATTAATGACGCATTCAGACAAGGCCAAATTCAGCTACGGCTCCAGAGACCGAACCAGAATGATTATCCTGTGATCCAATATGCCGACGACACGATTATTCTACTCCCAGCTTCCGCTGAACATGCTAGGACAATCAAGGGCATTCTTTCTAACTATGCTGCTTCCATTTGTTTAAAGATAAATTTCCACAAGTCCACCTTAACCCCGATCAACTGTGAGCCTGATTGCTACAACGACATCACCTCTATCTTCGGCTGTAAGGTAGGCTCTATGCCCTTCACTTACTTGGGATTGCCTCTCGGAATAACCAAGCCTATGATCCAAGATCTTATGCCTCTAGTCTGCTCGATGGAAAGAAGAATGACCAGCACTCTAGCATTGATGTCATATGGTGCAAAGTTGTCGCTCCTCAACACAATGATCACGTCGCTCACCATATTCACTCTCTGCACCCTCAAATTCCCACCGAAGATTCTAGAGCTGCTTGATAAACTCAAAAGAAAGTGCCTTTGGACAAAAAAATGGAGCAAGGAGATAAATGTAACTCACTTGTGGCTTGGGACATGGTTTGTCGACCAAAACAAAGTGGTGGCCTCGGTATCATCAATCTCTGTATCCAAAGCGAGGCCCTCCTCCTCAAATATCTGCACAAATTTTACAACCACCATGACCTGCCTTGGGTGGAGTTGATATGGACAACATACTAGACACACAAGATCCCACACGCGTCGGATCCATGCGGGTCGTTCTGGAGGAGAGACGTGCTGAAACTCACACCAGTATATCGAGGAATATCCAAGGCAATTGTACATGTTGGGGACATGGTTCTTATGTGGAAAGATCTATGGTTGGAATCTGTGCTGGAAGAATCACACCCGCAGGCCTTCTCCTTTGCATTAAATGAGGACATCTCAGTCAAGGATTTCTTGGGATCCACCTCCCTCCATGAAACATTTCACCTTCCCCTTTCGGTGCAAGAACATGGCGAAGTCCGTGACCTGCAACAAAAAGTGCTACACGTCGGTAATCATGAAGATTCATACACACATGATACATGGGAATATTGTTGGGGTTCAAAACACTTCAAAGCCAATAGATACTCCAAATTCTACTTTCGGGATGTGAAGGCCCACCAATCCTATCACTGGCTCTGGAAGTCCAAAGTCACGCTAAAAATCAAGATGTTTGGATGGTTGCTACTCTCTGATCGACTAAATACTCGCAATATGCTCAAGCGAAGACACTACAACATCGGAGATGACCTCAGCTGCCTCTTATGTAATCAACAAGTTGAAGAGGATGTGGATCACATGATCTTCCAATGCCCTTTCAGCACAAACTGCTGGTCCAAAATAGGGATCTCGTGGGAAGAATCTGGATCCAGACTGCACTAGATAAGTAAAGCCTCTAATGATTGGAATAAACCCATGTTCATGGAAATCTTCTTACAAGCAGCTTGGAGCATATGGAAACAAAGGAATAACAAACACTTTAGAGGCATCCCTCCAACATACCACAGCTGGCTTGATAGGTTCAAACAAGACTTCACCCTCCTCCAATACAGAACCAAAGTAGACTTGAGAGACTTTATTCTCTCTTCTGTAAACAACCTTCCACCCCACTAGTTAGTCCAGGACTTGGTTAGATCACACTCTCCCCCAAAGTGGAGGATGAGATGCTTGTAAATATGTGTTGTACAGTGTACCCTAATTTTTGAGTAATACAAACATAGTGGGAGCCTCTCCCACTGTATAATTTCTCAAAAAAAACAATGAGGTGCTATACAAATGGTTTTTAACCCCTTTCCATGACGGCATTCTGAATCGTCGCCTAATGAGTGACGGCGATAGGGGGGTCCTTCCCACACGACCCAGAAACTGTCGGGGATATGCCCTCCTAGCACACACGCTTGGCAAAATGAGGTCGTGTGCGACCGACAAGTGATCAAATATGGTTATATGTACAACAGTGCTAAAAATACAATTATACAGGCGAAATCGTTTCAGGTCGTAAGTAGATCCCACACTGTCAGTCTCCGAAACGTTTCCATTCGTATGTACATTCCACACAATCAATCCAAGGAATACGTTTCCGTTAGTATGTACATCCCACACAGTTTATCGAAGAAGTACGTTTCCGTTCATATATACATCCCACACAGTCACTCCAAGGAAAATGTTTCCGTTCGCAGGTACATCACACACCATTTTCCCCATTAAATCGTTTGTGATAGCGTTGCCATTGCACATGATATTAACAATTTTATCGTTTGCATTACTAAATGCATCACACAAGGTGCATAGAAGAAACTCTATGGCAAAGGGTGTCCATCACACACAATTTTTATGTGGTAAACATTTGTGCAAGGTGGCCTAACACAAACAGTTTTCAAGAGGATGTCGTGTGTGATTATTCATTGATCCAACACGGTTTATTCCAAGAAACTGTGTGCGTTTCCTGAGGTCATCGCCCATGGTGTTTTCTTAGTAACCTTTTGCAATAGAAAAACCCAATTAGCAGGCTAATTGGCCTATTATTAATAATCCATTTATTAATATAATTTACATTTCAGATTAAGCACACAATATATTTCATTTCCATATTAAGGAAGCAGGATTTCATAATTGAAATACATCAGAGTACAATATCATATAGCTTCAGCACTCAACTACCCCATTACACAACCGCACCAGCAACAAGATTCACATGCAACATCTAGAACCTTCCGAAATTAGCATCATAGACTGTACATAGACAGATGCGTCTCATCTGGTAAATTGCTGAAGTGGAAGGCGAATATTGATCCTTCATTGATGTTGAAGGTCTTCGCAACTTTAGGCCAATGCCTGTGGATGATTGACCGTCCATCCTTTGTCCTCTTCAGGAACGCTTCAATATTGAATCGTGGGTGTTGTATGAAAACCTTCCTTGCCTCCTGGCCATAGAGGTGGTTTGAGAGGTAATCATGAGTGAACTACTTTGGAAAGGCCTGAAAACAAGGATGTGCGTAAATATCTTCTCTATATTGCAAACTGGGAAGGAATAAAAAAGGCAAGGTATAATAGTTAGTACAATCTTGTAGTGAACTGATGTCTTCTTCATTGTGCAGACAAAGATCTGGTTGTTTTTTGTCGCTAATTTCTTTACCCTAACAATCTTTATGAGTTTCTTGACTTGATTGATATTCATGGACAACTCATTTCCACATATGCAAAAAATGCCCGAACAGTGGGTCAAAACCTATGACAGCAGGACCTACAAGTGCACGACAAAATTGTTAAAAACCTAAATATTAGAATGGTTCCTGCAATTGCACAATAATGTGCTATTAGACAATGGACCATGCATGTGCTAACCTCAATTATAAACCTCAGTGCTTCCCATTGTTTCCCTGCAACACATATAAGGTAGTTAGTCATCAGGTTAAGTGAGGATTCACATGCTATCAGTAAAATATGTTGATGAAAACTAAGCACATTGCAGATTCATCACATTAATTCAAGCCACATGGAAAACCCATTTATCCAAACCAAGCATGATTAAGAACTAGGAAATATAGCACTTGTATATGTTTCTCATGTATTAAGTGCAGCCAAATTCGATTTATTCCTCACATGCACAACAATACAAAATTCTACCCACGACAATTGGATATTGCATTGCAGAACTGAACCAAGCAGTTAGCTTAACACCACAACAAATGAACCAAACGTTAACTGAGCACCACATTGCACAATATAACATACTCCTAATAGAAGATCAGATAGTTAACCAAACCAAGCATGCTTAACAACTTGGAAATATAGAAATTGTATTTGTTTCTCATGTATGTAGTACAACCAAATTCAATTTATTTCTCACATGATATACAATAACAGAATGCATGCACACCTATTGAACATCCCATTGCAGGATTGAACCAAACAGTTGACTAAACACCACAACAAATGAACCAAACGTTAACTGAGCACCACATTGCACAATGTATAACATACTAGAAGATCAGAAAGTTAACCAAACCAAGCATGCTTGACAACTTGGAAATATAGCAATTGTATTCCTTTCTTATGTATTTTGTAAAGTTAAATTCGATTTATTTCTAACATGGAAGACAACACAAATTTGCAGCCTGAAGAATTGAACATCACATTTGCAGAATTGAATCAAACAATTAACTAAACACGACAACTAGTTAACCAAACAGTTAATAAGTGAGCACCACATTGCACGACATATAGAACATATACACTAGAGCAACAGATTGCATGGTAAAATTAGATAGTGAAAGTGTAACTAATCCCCGGGTGGTTTTGGTAATTCATGACAACATATAGCTCATTGAACTAATAGTCATTTAAGTTAAATGTTTTAGAAAGTTCAATGTTTGGCATGGCATGGACTAGAGATGTGGACCCCTCAAAATGCTAAGGACGAATATTGGAAAAAGCTCAAGACTCTTCATTTCTATTTTCGTGATCCAAGATCACATTGAGTCCATAGGAAAAGCCAATACTATTAAAAGGGGATGAGGTGTTGCTTAATGATCTAGTTGCTCAAAATGCTTAGTGATATTGCTCCAAAGCCCTCAACCACTTTCTCAAATCCAAATATGTCCTAAACCTAAAGTGAAACTCGGCCCCACCGATTTGATCTATTCGACGCCACCGAGTTCACTTGACATAGCCATAGCGAGATGGGAATGCAAACTCTCTGTTTCCCTTTGTTACCGAGATAGGGATTTTGGTCTTACCAACTCTCTGTTTGATTAATTGCTGAAATCGGTCTCACCAGTTCATGCGATCGGTCTCACCAAGATGAGGTTTTGCCCTAACCCTGGTGCATCAGTCCCACCAAGTTGATCATGTCGGTCCCGCCGAAAATCCTAACGTTCACATTTTGAACTGAATCAGTCTCACCGAGTTTCCCTATTCGGTCTGACTGAGTTTGGTAAAATATGTGTAATGGCTAGATTTTGTGTGGAGGCTATATATACCCCTCTACCCCTTCTCCATTTGTGTGAGAGCCATCAGAACGTGCCTACTCTTACACTACTCCTTTCTGAGAGAGAACGACCTACTCATGTGTTGAGACCAAGACATTCCAATCCAACCACAAGAATCTTGATCTCTAGACTTCCCCAAGTTGCTTTCCACTCAAATCATCTTTCCACCATATCCAAATCTGTGAGAGAGAGTTGAGTGTTGGGAAGACTATCATTTGAAGCCAAAGAGCAAGGAGTTCATCATCAACACACCATCTATTACCTTTTGGAGAGTTGTGTCTCCTAGATTGGTTAGGTGTCACTTGGGAGCCTCCGTCAAGATTGTGGAGTTGAACTAAGGAGTTTGTAAGGGCAAGGAGATCGCCTACTTCATGAAGATCTACCCGTGTGAGGCAAGTCCTTCATGGGCGATGGCCATGGTGGGATAGACAAGGTTGCTTCTTCGTGGACCCTTCGTGGGTGGAGCCCTCCATGGACTCGCGCAACCGTTACCCTTCGTGGGTTGAAGTCTCCATCAACATGGATGTACGATAGCACCACCTATCAGAACCACGCCAAAAATCTCCGTGTCTACATTGCGTTTGCCTTTTACAAACCCTTCCCTTTACCTTAATATGCAATGTTTTACATTCTCCTGCCACACTCTTAGAATTGCATGTGTAGGTTGATTGCTTGACTTGTGCTAAGTTGCTAAAATCTGCCAAGACTTAAAATTGGGAAAAGGTTAGATTTTTATTTGGTCAAGTAGTCTAATCACCCCCCTCTAGACATACTTTCGATCCTGAAGATAGCACAATTCACTAGAATTTGTTAAGGAAAGGCAGGAGTAGCAGATGCAATGGGTAAATCGAGCATGCTTAACTGGCGTAGCTAGAAAATGGCAAGGCGCTCTTCCAAGATCAGGTGTCGGCACGAATGGCAGCCTTCACGACCTCATCTGCGCGTGCGACAGCGATTTGCTTCTCCGCCGCCAAATGCTCCTTGAGCTCCTGCCCATACTGCACGCACCATGGCTTAGGGCGGCGCTTATTTGGTGGAGGGGTCGGTGATTCGGTTGGAAGGTGTCATGCCGGTGGTCAGGGCATGTGGGATGTGGAAGGAGGAGGAGGATGGGGGTCGGGTGTGGATTACCTGCCTGGATAGACGAGGCCGAGCATCATGAAGGAGGGTCGCCGGCGAGGAGGCGACGCTTCAAGAAAGGAGTGAAGGTTTCAACTTGGAAAGGAAGGTGGAAACAGGGGAAATGTGGCTTTTGGTAAGGGGGAGGGGACGGGGAGGTAGATATTTCCGCGAAGCCGAAATTTTTGAATTGGTTCAGCGAAAAAACTGGCGTGCAAAGTGTCATCAGACACGACCTCTTATTCAGAACTGTGTATGATATGTGAACATCACAAATGATTCAGATAGCTTGACCCGTGTGTGATGAGTTTGAACGTCAAAAATTTTGGTTCGAATTTCCCTTGTTACAGTGGTTATCCACGTCATTGCATAATTTGGGTACATAAAGGAGACTACAACAGCACACCCACACTTCTTAATTGAGTAAGTTCAGCAATTAAATAGAACTAGCTGACCTAAACATTACTCTAACAAATTAAAGACTGGCGATCTTAATTAAATAAAACCAAGAGTACTACTACGGCTGGTGCTCATCGATCTCCGGCGCCTCCTCCATGTCTAGCTCGCGCCCGACGGTCTCCTAGGGAAGGGGTTCCATGGCATCCATTGCACCATACTCGGCAAGCATCTCCCCATCCGTGTCCGCCATCTCTTTGGAAAAGGCCGCCAGGAGCTGGGCATGGATGGCCGCGACCTGGGCTTGGAGGGCTCTGTCGAGGCAAGGTATGTGTCAGATTTCGGGTTCCGCAAAACCTTGATAGGTTCAAACTCTGGGTGCGTGCGGAGATCTCAACCTACCCATCCTGCCTACTCGCGATCTTCCTAAGCCTAGTGCTTCGAGCTCAAAGGGACAAAGAGACACAACGGTTTATCCTGGTTTGGGCCACCTTGCGGTGTAATACCCTACTCCAGCGTTTTGGTGGATTGCCTCGAAGGGCTAAGGATGAACTAGTACATTGGATGAACTTGCCTCAGGAGGTGAGGTGTTCTTGAGCTCGAGAGAGCTGGTGAGGTGGAATGGCTTTGCTCTCTTCATCCCCCCTCTTTGGTGGAGGCTAAGTCCTATTTAAAGTGGCCTTGGTCCTCTTCCCAAATGTTGGCGGGAAGGTATCCCACAATGGACAGATTTGAAGGGGACAAGTAGTACATCCTATCCTGACTAAAGTAGTCTTCGCATGCGAAAAGCCTCTGGTCGTGACACTGCAGTGGGCTCGGTGATGACCTCCGTCCTGCCGTCCTGGCGGTCTTGGTCTTGTTGCACCAGAATGGAAACCTTTGGCTGATTCCTCGGGACTCCGCACCTGCTGCTTGTTTCCTTTGCACCAAAGGGGAAACTGGCACTCTGCGCCCGCTGGCGCCCGCCTGGCGCCCGCCCGGCCTTGGTCGTCATGGCTCACATCAGCCGAGCCTTGTGAGGTGCACCTTGCATAGAACTCTCCGCCCCTCGGGAGCTAGCCTGAGGGGACCGATCCCTTGGAGGTCTTGGCGTCGTCCGCCTCACGAGGCTTGGTCCCTCACGAGGGTCTTGAGTTGTCAATGCTGAAGCTGGGCCATACCAGGGCGTCGATGGAGCCACGCAGTGGGCCGCAGGCAGGCAAGTCTGGGTACCCCCGTATCCAGAACGCCGACAGTAGCCCCCGGGCCTAGGGCACGCTCGGACTTGGATTCTAGGCGAAGCCAATGGAAAAGTGTGGAGCGCCGCGGGCCCTAACCGTCTGCGGCCTTGAACGACGCGTGGCGATTGATGGGACGTGGACATTTCCACTTCCCCATGCTGCCTTGAAATCCGCCAAGACTGGCGGCCGCCCATTGCTAGAGTAGTGCGTCCTTGCAGGTTGTCCCGCTTGGCCTTCGTTCTTCTCTTCCCAGGCTTGCGACTCCTTGCGCAGATCTGGTGCCAGTGCCTCGCCCTCTTCCCCGGCTTCTACCATGGCTCCGCAGAAGAGGAAGAACAAAGGGAGGTCGTGCGCCTCGGCCTTGGAGCCAGCCCTCGAGCGGTCCACAGTGATCAATAAGGAAGGGCCGGACAAGGTTCGCCCTGCTATTGCAGCCAATTCCAACGACATGAAGGCGACGGCCGTTCGGCCTGCGTCTTGGCTTGTGGATGACATGAGCGATACCGAGATCCCCATCTATCTCCATGCTCTCCTCACGGGTCTAATCCCCCTTTCTCTCCTTTCTTTAATGCCATAATTTCGCACTACCAGATCCACCTGCTGCACGTGGATCCCCGCCCCATCATCCTCCTCGCCGTCTTCCCCTTCCTTTGCGAGGCCATGGTAGGCATTGCTCCTTTCGTGGCCTTGTTTCGCCATTTCTTCTTGCTCCGGCTGGTCGACACCCGCCAATGCTTGGGGTGCACGACCTTTGTTTTGGCGGCGACTGTTAGCTCGGGGATTGACTTCGAGCTTTCGCCTGCCGCGAAGGGGTTCCGGAAGCAGTGGTTGTTTGTTGATGCCGGTACGTGCAACCCCCTACTTCTGGCCCCTCGAGCGGCGGCCGCACCCAGCTCCAGCTGGGGGCATGTGAAGCTCGCCGACCGGCGTCTCGCTTGCGTCTGGAAGATGCCGGCTAGGCTGCAGAAGCTATAGGTGACGGTGCCGATGGTGGTGAAGGAGTTCGTCCGGTAGCGCGTGGCCCTCCTCCAGCACCATTCTCGCCTGATGTGGGACCGTGCCGACGCCGAGGACTCCATGAGGCTTCAGAAGCCGTCGCTGCCCTCCGAGACCCTGAGCAAGGTACTCGAACTACTGACGGGCGAATCCAAACCCGTCGATCTCCAGGAAATCTGCCTCCTATACCAATGCTCGAACAAGGTGGCCTTCGTGGGGAAGATGCCCCTATTCGACGAGTGGGGGTTACACCTGGAGGGCCTCGAGGGGCCTCGTGAGAATCCCATCCTCGTGGTTCCCCTGCTTCTAGACCCTGTGGTGCACTCCCCAAGTGTGGAAGCAGGGAGGTGCACGCCGCCAGCCGCTGCTGAAGGGACCTCCAGAGATCTTGCATCACTGGGGGCTCCGGAGGCCGAGACTCCTAAGACCCAGAAGAGGGCCACTGCGGGGTCAACGCAACCTGATGCTCTAGAGGCAGTGGTTCCCGAAGTTCGAGGCGATGGTTCCGAGGTGGCTGCTCATGGTGGGGTGCCCTCTGGTGGTTCCGGGTTGCCGCCCAGGAAACCCTGCCAAGTGCTTCTGCTCCGGAGGCCACCCCCTAGGTGCCTCGCCGAGCTCTCTTCCTCCCAAGCACCTCCCTTCGAGTCTCGACCGGCTCCGCCTGAATCTTAAATCGCTCTACAAGAGGAAAGGATCTCCATGCCGCAGTGGCGCCGCCCACCGACCGCTGAAGCCGAGGAAATACATGGCTGTGGACGAGTAAGTACCTTCGTTTGCAATTCCTTGTGCGCCATGCTCTTTTCTGACTAGGTCCTCACAGGGTCCCTGTAACACCCACGATGCGGCTATATCTCCCACTTGTCGAGGCATGCCTTAGAGGCATAACCGCATTGTGGTTTTGTCGCAAGAAGGGTCATCTTCACACAATCCCATGTAATGAACAAGAAAGGGATAAATAGAGTTGGCTTACAATCGCCACTTCACACAAAGATCATATAATTCATACATCAATCAGTGTACACACATAGTCCGACTGCGGACAAATCCAAATGAAAATAAGATAACCCCAAATGCTAGATCCCCGGTGATGAGGACATGACTACCTTGAATATGGCCAAAAATATTGCATACATGCATATTTGTCAGGTGATTTCTAGTGCAAACTATTCAATAATCTATTTATGTTATCCAGAACAAAAATACTTCACACACTTTTGTATTTTGTCTAATTGCAGCTGTATGGGACATTTGTACAATCCACATATGAAGATAAGGAAGAAAGAGATGTTTATTTGCTGTTCAAAAAGTTCTCTCACGTCACTTTTGGCCCAAGAGAAGATAGAGTCCAAGTCTCTCACGTTCTGGACTCAGATTCGGACTGCACAGACATACCTGACTCAAAATGTCAACAACTTTTTCATACGGGCTCAGAATTGGGTGATTCTTTTTTTGTTAGAAATTAGATTTCGTGCTCTTTCCAAACTAATTGGATTCACCTTAAAATTCGTCTGGAGCATTGAGTTATGGATGAAACAATCTGATGCTGCAGCAGAATCTGAGTTAAACTACAAGTCCAAAGGTGTTATGTCACCTCCACTTGGGCCCATTGGCCTTGTACGACCTAGGGTTAGTTTTAGGCTGCCTTGGGACGTCCTCCCACCTCCTTGGCCACCACCCCTTGCTCCTATATAAGTAGATCCATCTAGTAGCTTTTCCCTTGGGATTTGTTTAGTTAAAAGTTAGCCATTACAATTTCGTGTACTTTGTTTCTGTCCAACGACCAGACCAATACCGCTTACGGATCCCCACCATTATCAATACTTCATATATATTTGAAATATTCAGATTGCTTTATCATAATCTTGCTCGTTCTTCGATTGCTTGCAGGAATAGACCTTCATGGTCAGGCTGACCGTGCTTCCGGCATCGTCAGTAACCTCAGGAGATTGGTTTAGCGATTGCTAAGGCGCAACATCGTGCATGTTTGTAGTCGGATCATCAAAATCGGCTCCACCAAATCTATAGTTATCATCTCATCAAAAGATCGGGACACTCCCACCTCTATCACCCGGTCGTCCCAACTAGGCTCCACTACTGATCATCCGGAAACGAAACATAGTAATGGCCAAGGTCCTCGTCGAACTCCCACTTGAGTTCGGTAGCATCACCTGCACTGGTATCATCGGCTCCTACAACTGTTTTGGTAGTATCTGTGAGTCACGAGGACTCGGCAATCTCAAAACCCGCGAGATCAAGACAATTTAAGCTTATGGGTAGGATAAGGTAATGTGGTGGAGTTGCAGCAAGTGCTAGAAAATATGGTAGCTAACATACGCAAATAAGAGTAAGATGAGAAGCTACGCAACGGTCGTGATGCTGGAAGTGATCAAGAAGTGATCCTCAACTGCTTACGTTCAAACATAACCCAAACCATGTTCACTTCTCGGATTCCGCCGAAAAGAGACCATCACGGCTATACACACGGTTGATGCATTTTAAATAAGTCAAGTGTCAAGTTCTCTACAACCGGATATTAACAAATTCCCATCTGGCACATAACCGCGGGCATGGATCTCGAAAGTTTATACCCTGCAGGGGTGTCCCAACTTAGCCCATCACAAGCTCTCACGATCAACGAAGGATATTCCTTCTCCCGAAACAACCCGATCAGACTCGGAATTCCGGTTACAAGACATTTTGACAATGGTAAAACAAGACCAACAAGACCGCCCGAATGTGCCGACAAATCCCGATAGGAGCTGCACATATCTCGTTCTCAGGGCACACCGGATGAACACTACGTACAGCAACCAAAGACCCCAGGTGAAGGGGTGGCACCGCAAGTGGCTCTAGGTTGGACCAACACTCAGAGGAGCACTGGCCCAGGAGGGGGGGAGGGGTTAAAATAAAGATGACCCTCGGGTTTGCAACCCCAAGGGAAAGTTATAGGTTGTTAGGCAAATGTAAAACCAAGGTTGGGTCTTGCTGGAGGAGTTTTATTCAAAGCAAACTGTCAAGGGGGTCCCATAACCCCAACCGCGTAAGAAACGCAAAATCAAGGAACATAACACCGCTATGACGGAAACTAAGGCGGCAAGAGTGGAACAAAACACCAGGCATAAGGCCGAGCCTTCCACCCTTTACCAAGTATATAGATGCATTAATTAAAATAAGGGATATTGTGATATCCCAACATAAACATGTTCCAACATGGAGCAATCTTCAACTTCACCTGCAACTAACAACGCTATAAGAGGGGCTGAGCAAAGTGGTAACATAGCGAAACAACGGTTTGCTAGGAAGGTGGGTTACAGGCTTGACATGGCAATATGGGAGGCATGATAACAAGTGGTAGGTAGCCCGACATAGCGATAAAACGAACAACTAGCAAGCAAAGATAGAAGTGATATCGAGGGCAATGGTCATCTTGCCTAAAATCCCGATAGGTAGAAGAATGAGTCCATGAAGTAGACAAACCAACGTAGTCGAACGAATCCTCACAAACGCAACATTACCGGAACTATCAAGGGGAAGTGCAACCAGAAAGAAGCAAACAACATGGTAAACAACCATCACATAAGCATGGCATGATGCGAAATCAAGTATGATGCATGCCCGGTTTAACGAGGCACGGCATGGCAAAGCAAAGTGCACAAACAGTACTACAAATTAAGTGGAGCTCAATATGCCTCAAGTTGCATATTGACAAAACACCACATTGACATATTTAGTTTAATGTCGTTTAAGCTACCCAACAATATTAAATGTTGTTAAACATGGCAAGAGGTGAAGCATAATTAAACTAACTATTTAGGCAAGTTTAAATGAGGCCGGAAACAAGAAACAACAATTCTGGTAAATCCCCACATGTTATTTAGCAATTTAATGCAAACAACAATTTTAAACATTTTAAATGTTGTTATCATGATGTGGATGACATATGCAAGTTTTATGCAATTTTAAGAAAATGTTAGCATGAGCATGTTACGAAGCATTTGGTCACCATGGCGGAACGAAAGGGGTGCCACGACAACTACAACGAAAATGGTGCCACGGCAACATTCCAATGATCCGACAACTCATTGAGATACAAGTGCAAAAGAGCAAGTGTGCAGAGGTGCGAAACATGCTAGAGATGGTGGGGTGATCCCGATTACCGGGTTCCCACGGGTCGACGACATGGCAAACGGCGAGGAATGTGCAAGTGACAAATCAGACACGGTGCAAACACGGCATCTCATACAACTCATGCATTCGATCACGGTCGGTCATCTTGGTGGTTATACCTTTGAAGCGTGCGTTTATGGAGCGGATCGAGATCGTCGAGGGAAGTAGATGTTCTCGTGATGTAGTGAAAGTAGTTGTACATGGCGTCGGTAGAGGAAGTAGTGGTTCACATTTCGTAGTCGTACACACTCCATAGAGGATCGGGGTCACAGCCATGAACTTGACGTCCACGGGGTCGACGGTAGTGGTACTTGTCGCAATCCATGCAAAGGGTGCTAGTTCGGGCATCGGTCTTGACGAAGGTGAACTTGGTACAAGCAATTCAAATCCATATACGACTTGGTGAAAAACCCATGGCCTCGGGTTGGTGTGGCACTTGGAGCTCGTTGTGCGGGGGCGGGGAGTCGACCTGCACAGCTCGATGGACATGAAGGCAGCGGCAGGCGTCAACGGCGCAACAACAGTAGGAGAGGCGGAGGAGCGGCATGAGGGAGCACGACACTGCGAGAAGGAGACCGAGAAGGTGGCGCTCGGCAGCTTGCTGGAGCGGAGCTCGGCGTTGTCCAGAACCATGACACGAGGCGGCCGGGACGGATGGGACCGAACGTGGGGCTTCAAGGCGAGCAGAAAATTAGAAGGATAAGAAAAGAAAGGCTAGGAGGAGAGTTTGGGCATGGGAATTATTTTGCGAGTGTGTCAAAGGTAATTCCACATCGATGGAATATTTTAATATAGCTCCCTAATATTGGAAGGATATGTTATAAAGAGAAGTCACCCATCCCTCGATTTAAATGGATCAAAGATCCATACAATTTATTTAAAAGAGTTATAAAATTAATGATATGATGGCATGATGAAATGATGCAATGCAAGAGATGACATGATGAATGCAACAAAGCAATTAAAACACATAGCGAAAGTCGGAATAGCTTGAAGTCTTCTGGAGCATCAGTCTCGGGGCGTCACAACTCTCCCACGCTAACAGAGGATCTCGACCCGAGATCATAGGGATGGCACCGGATAGAAGCAGAAGAGGAAGAGGTAAAACTAAGTTGCTTCTTTGACAAATGAGTGAAACCAAAGAAACTTGGAGTTTGCAAGGACATGAAAGGAACTCAAGGGACGATAAAGAATTTGAAACCACTCAGGTGTAAACAAGATGGACAACGAATGATAGGGAAAGAATTTAGGCAGCACTCCGATGGAAAGAGAAGTAAACTTGATAAGATGAAAAGAACTTGAAAAGAGGATGCACCACTCCGGTTAAAGGGATAAGCATGGAAAAGAACATGATGTTGACAAAACAAGATGATGGGTGAAGAGAGCAACATCACAATGCCTCCGGAACAAAAGAGTTGAATGAAAAGAATGGAGAAGAGAACATCAACTTCCACCATGAATGAACATGAAGGAGCCTTGCTATGAAGAAGGGTTGAACGGAGTTGTTGGAAAATCAACAACAAAAGATATGATTTCCAATGGTCTTATGGAAAACAACCCAAAATTATGAGGTGAAGAACAACCACTAATGGAAACAATTGCTTGCTTGAGATCAACGAAGAGATGAAAACTGCTTTCGCCGAGAGGATAGGAGAAAACATGGATCATTGATAAGCACCACAAAATAGCAACATTCCCAATGGAAGGCTTTAGGTGAAATATAACCTAGGATAACTCCAACGAAGAGATTAATGGATTTAAAATACTTCATTCTTGAGAACACGTGAATCATGAAACACGAAGGGAAATTATCAAGAATGACATAACACCACCTCAAAAGATATGATAGAAAGAACTGCCCTTCGAAACATAAGAAGACGATTACTTGAGCTCCTGCAACAAGAATCTTGAAGAACACTTCGATAACGAATGAAATCTTTGATGAACCACCATGTAGATCCTCCAGGAAGATTCCGAATAGATAACAAGATGATCGAAACAAACAGAAAGTCAAAAGAAGAAGATGAAGGCT
Organism: Triticum timopheevii; assembly: GCA_963921465.1. Classification (NCBI taxonomy): domain Eukaryota; kingdom Viridiplantae; phylum Streptophyta; class Magnoliopsida; order Poales; family Poaceae; genus Triticum; species Triticum timopheevii. Next base: position 246,320,943 of record OY997266.1, read on the forward strand.
TGCAACGACTTAGATGAAGCTTCGTGCCGATATTACCACGAAGCGTTGCAACTCCGGAAAGAAAGATGAATCACTTGTAATCGAGAATTTAATCATCATGAACAAACTCCGGAAGAAGGGATTAAATCACTTGGATGAAACAAGAATAAGAATTATGTTATACGTATCCTTTATCAATTTTAAATTGATGACAAGCAACGGATAGGCATGCTACTATTCTCGTTGAAAGGATTAAGGAGAGATATAGCTCAACTAGAAAAAAGTCTTCAACGACCCACCGGTAGGATTTAAAAAACGAATAAATTAATATGAGAATATAGGAAGAGGCATCTTGAACAAACCGCCGTAAGAATTGGAAACGAGAGTAGCAAAGGCACAATTCACCGGGAAGAATTGGAAAACGATTAAAGATACTTTTGGGGATTTAGATACAAGAGAACAAAGAGATCATGAACTGATTAAAGAACACTTGAACGAAGCACCCGAAGAATATGGAGACGAACAAAGAGGCATCAATTTAGAATAATTGGAGAACAAAGCTGAAAACTTCGAATGAAGAAATCTTATGAAATATGGGGAGCTGACGGAGGGGGGGGGATGGAGGAGCTCCCTGGGGCGCGGCCTCCAGGGAAGAAGCGGGCGAAGCCGACGCTCGGGGCAGGTGCAAATGCAGAGAAGAGGAGGCGGGACATGGACGAGGAGACGCGGGAGACGGGGCCCTCGGACTTGAGCGACGGCGGAGGAGGCGCGAATGGGACGGCTCTGGTCATCGGCATCGGGGCCCAGGGTGGAGCTCGCGATGGAGAGGCGACGCGAGGAGAGGAGAGGAATCGCGGGATCGAGGGGAGGAAGAGAGATGGGGATCGAGCGAGTGGGGCTCTCCTCTCTCCAGCGGCGGGCACGAGAATGAGAAGGAGAGAGTGGATCGGGAGCTAGGGTTAAAACAGGGAGCCGGTTGGGCCGAGCGGGCTGATAGGCTGGCCGGCTTGGGCCGACTGGTTGGCTGGCTGTGCATATCTCTCTCTCTCTCTCTCTCTAATCTCTTAGCAGAAAATAAAAAGGAGAAGAAAAGAAGGCTAGGAGGAGAGTTTGGGCATGGGGATTATTTTGCAAGTGTGTCGAAGGTAAGTCCACATTGATGGAATATTTTAATATAATATTGGAAGGATATGTTATAAAGAGAATTCACCCTTCCCTCGATGTAAATGGATCGAAGATCCATACAATTTATTTAAAACAGTTATAAAATTAATGATATGATGGCATGATGAAATGATGCAATGCAAGAGATGACATGATGAATGCAACAAAGCAACTAAAACACACGGTGGAACTCGGAATAGCTGGAAGTCTTCTGGAGCGTCAGTCTTGGGGCATCACAGTCCCCGTGACAGTGAAGCCTGAGGAAGGGCCCCATTCCAAGGATCCTGGCTCGACACCTGCGCACAACCCCCCATGCCCTGGCTCCGCCCATGGTACGGGGCCGACCCCAGCCGCCAGGGTGCCTCAAGGGGGCTCCGGACCCGAGCCTCCTACCTCGTTCTTCCGCGACCCAGCCTGGGGGGCGAGGGACGCATCGTCGGCTCTCCCTCTAGTCGCTGCTGGCAAATGGGTGCCCCCTGGGCGGTCTTCATCTTCGGGTTGCGGAGCTGCGTCGGCCAGCCCCTGCCGGAGGTAGGCGAGACTTCCCACGCCTCTTCGGCGGCTCCTGATGCCAAAGAAGGGCTTGGCAATGCGCTGGCGCTCATGCGCGAGCGCAGTGCTATCTGCTTCGAGCTCTTCAGTGAGGCGATGCGCATGATGATCCAGCTTGGTGGGGAGCTAGCCGACGTCGACACCAAGCTCAAGGTAGAGGATCGCTGACTGGCACATGAGTGGCGCCAGCTAAAGGTCGCCATCAACCTCGGGAGGCTTCAGTGTGATCAGGCCAATGCGCTCGCGGCGGCCTCCCTCACAACTTCTTGTGAGGCTTGTGCCCGTGCCTTGGAGGAGGCCGAAGCCGCCAACCGCCGTCGCGAGGCAGCTGAGGAGCGAGAGCGGGAGCTTCTATCTTCAAATGCTGCCCTGGAGCGGGAGATTGAGGACCGGTGTGCCCTCCTGGCCGTGTAGCTGGGCGAAGTGCCTCTTGTCGAGGCGGAGCTTCTGAAGTGCCAAGATGACCTGGCGCCGGAGGCTGTGGAGCACAACCTAGTGTTGGAGAGGTTGGAGGTGAGGGAGCGCCATGCTGCTGCGGCCGAGGATGTTGTCACAGCCCAAGAATCCCAGGTCCAGCTAGAGGTGGAGGAGAGGGTGGCGAAGGCGCACGCGGACCTGGCTGAAGGGCACCATCTAGACCTGGAGCTGCTCAGGGCCAAGCTTGAGGGCAGGACCTCCGCCCTAAAGGCGAAGCTGGAATATGTGGAACAGTGTGAGAACGCTGCCAGGGAGGCTCTGACTTCTACTGAATCCGCCTTGACCTCTGCTCGTTCCGAGTTATCCTTCCTTTAGCAGCAAGTCAAGGACACCGCATCCCTCACGGAAAGGGTTGCAGATGAAGCGAACCGTCACCTGATGCTGCAACGCAAGCACGGCTCGATGCTCCAGGATCTTCGAGCCAGGTCCAACCGTGCCTTGGACACCATCTGTGACGAGAGCGCTCCTCATCCGCACGAGAACGACTATGCCAGCCACCTCAACTTCTTCATCGACATCGTGACCCGCCTGGAGGACCGGGCCATGACGGCTTGCAAGCTTGTTGAGGAGAGGAGCCAAGGCCTTCTTGGGAACATGTTCTCGCATGTCTTCAGCAACCTCCTCAGCCACGACTCCCACTTTGACTTCAATGCTGTGCTAGCCCCCGTGCCAGCAGCTACTCAGGACGGACTCGCCAGGTGGGTGGACGACCACATGGACGCGCTGGTGAAAGAGTTTTCTTCTGAGGATGACACAGTCGCGCTCGCGGCCGGAGCAGGTGACACGGGTGATGGTGACGAAGAGGGTGGCCACGACGACTCGGGCAGCGCGAGCACCGCAGATGAAGGTGACGAAGAGGGCGCACCCAGATAGGCCCGCACTTCTTTTTGCCTTAACCTGGATGACCAAACTTGATCACTTCCTCATGAGAGCATTTTGAAAGGGGGAGCCCCTTATGATGTATATATAATTATGAAATGCCTTTGAAGTAGCACCTGTGATGCGTCCCCACGGGTTCGCAACCTTAGGCAGGATGGCTGTTATGACTTATCTTTGGTTCTGCGGGCCTCGTGTGAGCCCTGAAGCTGTAGTAACGCTTGTCCTATTGAGGTGAGCCTTCCGTGGTCTCATGAGGGTCCGGCCCTCCCTAGGAACTTGCTGACCAGTCCCGGAGTGCTTCGCGAGGGACCAACTGCCGGACCACGGCTAAGTGCGCGTGTGGTGGCTGCATCCCCAGTTCCGGGGGAGACCTTGCACGCTTGAGGCCAGCTTGATCATGCTTGACACGCGCGCACCACACCCAGCCCCCGCCCGCGACGCGTTCGGGGGAGGGGAAAAAGGCACGGGCCCCACTCAAAAATGCAAAACCAGGAAATGAGAAATCGACAGAAGACAAGAAAACTCCCCCCATTTTTCTTTTGATAAACACACAAGAGCCAAGTTCATTCCAAAAATCCACCAAATTGGGTACAAGAAGAGAGGCAAAAGCAAACGGCCACGTCCGGTGCCTAGCTACTCTTCAGGTATTCTCACCAGCGCGGAGCTAAGTGCTTCCACTGAGCGTGTCATTGGGGGACAGTGTCGACGGCCAGCGCGGAGCATGGTGCTTCCACTTGGACGTGGGTGGGAGCCCCCGTGAGGCCCTAGGGCGGCACTCAGGAGACTCCGGGGCGTGTACAGCCCCACTCATTATTATGTGAGAGTCTCACGAGCGGAGACCTTCATATGCCGGAGCCTTGCTTCATGTTGCCCAATGAGGACCCCGCCCTGCATCACCCTCGATGACCGCTGGGGAGACCGGAAACCAGGACAAGACCAAGGGGCACCGGGGACGTTGGCGGCATCCTCGGCGATCATAGGCCCTCCGCCAAGGGGAAGGGCTCATCGGCACCTTCCCCAGCGGGGGACCTACCTTCGATCAGCGTCTTGATCCATGCAGCGTGGGGGAGGCCTGGCTCCGGGCTCCCCCCACGCTGCTCCCAAGGCCCTTCATGCCTGGAGGTTGGGCTGCCGCCCTGGGAGGCCTGGCGGTAGCTGCGCCTTGGTTCACCTGCGATCCATGGTTAGCGTAGGCATGCTCCTAAGGCATTAGCTGTACCCAGTGGTTGTTGCTGTCGAAGATGTCGGTGGAGCCTTGCAGCGGCTCGTTGTCGGTGTCAAAACCGGCGGATCTAGGGTAGGGGGCCCGAACTGTGCATCTAAGGTTGATGGTAACAGGAGGCGGGGGACACAATGTTTACCCAGGATCGGGCCCTCTCTATGGAGGTAATACCCTACTTCCTGCTTGATTGATCTTGATGAATATGAGTATTACAAGCATTGATCTACCACGAGATCGTAATGGCTAAAACCCTAGAAGTCTAGCTCGTATGATTATGATTGCCTCTACGGACTAAACCCTCCCATTTATATAGACACCGGAGGGGACTAGGGTTGTACAAAGTCGGTTATAGAGAAAGGAATCTACATATCCGAACACCAAGCTTGCCATCAACGCAAAGGAGAGTCCCATCCGAACACGGGAAGAAGTCTTCTGTCTTGTATCTTAATAGCCCATCAGTCCGGCCCACGTCACAAACACTGGACGGCCGATGACCCCTTAATCTAGGACTCCCTCAGTAGCCCCTGAACCAGGCTTCAATGACGAGGTGTCTAGCGCGCAGATTGTCTTCGGCATTGCAAGGCGGGTTCCTCCTCCGAATACTCCAAAGCATCCTTCAAATACAGAAAACGTATCCGGCTCAGCAAAGACAAATACCACACACAACTGCAGAGAGTATAATATTTCACGAGTCCAATCCGCTGACAATTTTTGGTAGCGTGACATCACATCGCTGCCCGGCCATTATTTCGAACCGTTTTTTAGCCCGTCGCTCCATATTTTGAGATGCGGTTTCATTGGCATGTCTTGTCAAAGCAGAGATCGTGTCCCCTTATTGCGGGATTCTCATCAATACGGGCGTGGGTAACCCAACCGTTCTGTTGGCATGATTCCTTGGGAATAGGGAGGTTTTAAGGCCTAGGAGGGGGCGTTTGATATTTATCGCCTTTATAAAGGGTCTAAGGCCCTTCTTTTCTCCTTTACGCCAACCCTTTCCTCAACCTCTCCCACCTCGAGTTCTAGCACCCAAGGTTCAATTTAATCGCTTCGCGCTTCCCAGTCATGTCCGGATCCAGCCCTCAAGGCCGGTGGGTGGTTTCCTCTGTCACAGATGAGGATATTGCGAAGCTCAGGGAGGCAAGATACCTGACTGCGGAAATGCACCACAGGCTTCCTGCTCAAGGGCAGGTTATTCCTACTCCCAGATCCGGCGAGAGGGTCGTATTCATCTCCCACTTCCTCCGAGGGCCAGGGTTCGCTCTTCATCCCTTCGTTCAAGGCTCATGTTCTATTATGGGCTAGATTTTCATGATCTAGCTCCAAACTCCTTTCTTCACATCTCGGCGTTCATTATCATGTGCGAGGCCTTCCTCCGTATTCCCCCACACTTTGGCTTGTGGCTCAAGACCTTTAATGTGAAGCCGAAGGTAGTCGATGGGAAACAAGTGGAGTGCGGTGGTGCTGCAGTGAGCAAACTCACCAATACTCCTTGGCCAAAGTGCTCCTTCATAGAAACTTCCGACCTATGGCAACGGGAGTGGTTTTACATCACTGAACCACGTGGTACCAAGTGGGCAGCTACACCTGCGTTCTGATCTGGCCCCCATTACAGCTTGCATCATGGATTAATAAGGGGCTGGACTAGGGATCAATTGATGAAGTGCGGACGCTGCAAAGCCGCATTCGGAGCCTCATTGAAAAGGACATCAGTCTTATCAACATAATCCAAGTAATGCTAGTCCGTCAGGTCCTACCGTGCCAGCGACTGCCTCTCCGCATGTGGGAGTTCAATCTGGAAGGACCACAAACCCTTCAGCACTTCTCCGGCACGACGCTTAGAGGAAGTGGAAATTATTCTTCGGGACCCGAAAACTGTGGCCGGATACTACAGAGGACATCGGCCTTGACTGCAACCATCCGGATACCTCGGTAAGCCCTCGACTCCCAAACACAGCTTTAGTTAAATTTCTCATAACAATATACTGAGAAAACCATACTCGACCAGGATTGGATAAAGAAGGCGGAGAGAATTAGGTGTTCGGCCCCTCTTCCCAAAGACTCAGCTGATCCGGTGTTAACAAGGATGCTGGTTCCGACACCATATCAAGTGCCGGTCGAGGAAGGCAAGGAGGAGAGCAAGAAGGCCCAGGGAGGCCCCCATTCTAGAGGTATACCAGATACCTTGTCCGGGGAGATTGGAACTCCCTCTTCCGAAGATGAAAGGGAAGGAGAAACTGACATCCCTTCTCCCCATGGGAAGAAGAGGACCGCTCCCGAAGACTTGAAGATAAAGGATTCTAAGCGAGGGAAGATATCCCTGTCAGGGGGTTGTGGTTTGGGTGGCGACGTTGACACGTAGTTCCTCCATAAGGTCAGGCCTTTAGCTGAATCATAAGTTAACAAGGGTGTTTTAAACATATCTCGTCCTTTCCTGGTTGCAAGGGTAATATCTAAAATATATGTTTGCAGTCCGGCATGCAGCCTTCCTCAACAGTCCTCCTCCTCGGGGGACCTTCTTTCGGAGATGATGGAGAGCGAGACGCCTCCACAGATCTCCCCGCCCAATAGGGCAGACGACCCCGAGGTGTTGTCCCGAAGGATCTCTCCCGATCAACAAGCAGTGCAAGGGACAATGAAGACTAGGCCCGAAGGTGACACTTCGACCGTCCAGGGTCTGGGGTGTGCGGCTCCTACGGGGACCAACAATAAAGGCCCCGGACTATTCGATTCATAGCCAAAGATGACTCTAAGGTCGAGTAAACATATTCCTTTAAAGGGAGTCCGTACCCCTTCAGCTGCTTCCAGGGATCCGGAGGCGCCGGATACATTGACAGACATATTGCGACATGCGCCTGTCTCAGAGGAACATGTACCTTGATGGGTACGGTGGTTGAGAGGGTTCTGTCCGCGAAAAGTGGATTGAATGAAGCCTTTACGAGCCTGCTAAGAGGCTTCGAGGTACATAATGTAATATTTCCAATTATGCTATAAATGCAAAATGCGCCTCTGTATAAATAGTAGCCCGTGAGACTCTGGTTGGCGTCCAAAGGGAGGCGATCAGAGGATCAAGAAAGATATGCCCAAGAAATAATCTGACTAATTGGAACACATGCTGTTACATCCCTGGCGATTGCCCAAGCTACAGAGGTTGCAGATCTGAAGCAGAAACTTGACATGGCGGATGATGACATCACGCTTATTAACAGGCGGCTCGATGGGGCACAAGGTATGTTTTTGGGGCAGTCAGTAAATGCAAGTACTATAATATGAGCATGACGCTGAGAATTGTATACTGAGATACGCATAACTGCAGATAGTGCCGCCGCACTTGAGACCCTTCGGGCTGAGCTTGCACGGGCCAAGGAGCAAGCCAGGATGAGTAACGCGGTTGCCGAAAAGGCAGCTGCTGAATTAAAGGCCGAACAGGCTGCTCGGCACCAGTGCGAGGAGAGATTATCTACTATGGTGTTTGAGCTAAAGGATTCCACTAGCCGATGCGAATTTCTCGATAAAGATAACAAAATCAGAGGGGCCGATCTTGACAAGGCCTTACAAGAGGCGAGGGAAGCACGATCAAAGTCTAGAGCGGCTCGGGAGGAGATCCGACAAGCTAGGGAGATCACGGCTAGTAAGCCCTTCTTATTACAAACTAAGTTCGGCGATCCAAAGTATGCCCCGCTTAATCAAATGTGGAGTTCACCAGACACATTTTTGGACTTGCCGAAGAGTGTCTCCGGTGCGACGCAGTTTTTCCAAGCACAAGATGGACATGCGACGGAAAAGATTTTCTGGTCGCAATTTAGCATGCCAAAGCGTCCGCTGTTGCTGAATGAAGAGATGGCCCAGTGGGCTGAGCTCCACAAGATATCCGGATGTACCATGAAGGATGTCGTGGTCTGGCTATGGCCGACTGAGCCAATTCCAGATAGTTATTTCGGTTTGGTGCAGCGGCTTGTTGATGCGGCGCCGCGTATCGACGCTGTGAAGCGGTCAACGTGCATAGAAGGTGCACGGATGGCCCTTTCCCGCATCAAGACGTTCTGGGTGAAGATGAAGGCCACCGATATTACAGCGAAAAGTCCACCCGAGGGCAAGGACCATCACGCGCCAGAGCATTATCTCGAGGATGTCCTAGAGGGTGCCGGCTTGATAGAGGGTCAGTGCTTGAAAGATATTATGTTCGAGCGAAGTGTACCAAAATTGAAAAAACAATTGATATATTAGGGCTATGTTTTTAATACTTTTTGCCTAAAAAGATTTTGGTGCCTCCTGTGCGGTCATTTTTTTGTATAATCTAAAAGTTTACGAGTTGTCGGCTTCGGCCCCCTCACATATAACAACGGGATGGTCGGGAAAGCACTTGATCACTCTTGACCCAACGTCTTGGTCCATTAAGGTGGTGTCAATGCGGCGAACTAGGCAATTGGACTATAGGGCTTTAACGCTTTCATTTAGCCATTGGAGTTTGACGGTGGGTCTATGATATAGCCCCTGGTATGTACGCAGTTATCCGAATAAGGTGCGTTTACATACATGACCAGAAGAACGGTCCTGCGTGTAATACGGAAGGAATCACGAAGATTCCGGTGAGTCATCGAGTGGTTGACCAGCTCTCGCCGCATCATGACAGTCAGTTTTCGGCTTTCTCTACTGAGGTGTTCATCCGGACAAACCAGGACACAATCGCAGCAGTTCTCCCTTTACTACCCTAGCTGATAGAGCGAAACGTAAGGTAGTAAGCACAGGAGCCGGGCAACCCAACTATTGACCAAAGAGATGATTCGGAGCTGATGCATATAAGGCCAAACCCGTAACGTTGAAGTGTGCTGTAAAGCTTTTCGGACATGTTGGCAACTCATCTGTTGCCATATCGAGCCCCTGGCAATATATGCCGAGGTGCATTTATGAAATAACCATAGAAGCAAAATCCAGTTCTTTGAGAAAAGTAAATACATAATACGGGTTATGTTGACTAGCATCTGAATGACACGTCAAGTGCGATCTTTATAGATTATAACGCTACTACCAAGGCTATTTGACATGCCAGGGGTCGAAAGCCGAGAAAAAGGGCACTTTACAGGTTTGAAAAGAGTGCAGTTAACAAAAAACATTTGGACCTCCTGTCGCACGTCTGCGCTGCCTTGCCTTGGTTAAAGGACTTCTCTGCAAATATAGTCACTTGTGGTAAAAGGTAAAAAATGGTTAGAAAAAGAAAAAGACTATGAGAGTGCGGATAATGTTATAGGTCTATCCGCATTGTGCCTCCGCCGGTGACCAGGGTATATTAAGTGTATAATTATGTGCGTGGGACAGACTTCGCGGCTATATGGGGCGGACGGTGGAGGCCGAACTGCTAATTCAGCTTGGAGATTGATTGGTCCTGTCTGATGGAGACCAGCGGCTTGATGGCCGACGAAATGTGCGGCTTGATAAGGCCGCTTTGTACTTTGGCCACAGTAGCCATAGTGTGTTCCTTTGTATGGAGGGAGCATTCCGTATTTCCGTTATCGTGATGGTGCCGCGTGGATCGGGCATCTTAAGTTGGAGATAGGTGTAATGTGGGACCGCATTAAAGCGAGAAAAGGCGGTACGCCCGAGTAGTGTATGGCAGCTACTGCGGAGCAGGACAATATCGAAGGTCAAGCCTTCGCTTCGAAAGTTGTTCGGTGAGCCGAAAATGACTTCCAATGTAATCGAGCCCGTTCAGTTAGCTTCTACGGCGGATATTGTTCCCTTGAAGGTAGTTGTTGTGGGCCTGATTCTTGAAGGATCAATGCCCATTTTGTGGACAGTGTCTTGGTAGAGTAGATTAAGTCTACTGCCGCTGTTCATAAGGACTTTCGTGAGATGAGACCCATCAATAATTTGATCGAGGATGAGAGCTGCCGGACCTTCGTGAAGGATACTGGCTGGGTGTTCCTTGCGATCAAAAGTGATCGGGCGGGCCGCACATTAGCTTAATTTTGGGGCGGCTGGCTCTATGACGCCGGCGTCCCGTAGCGCGCGCTTGCAGCCCCCTATAGGGTTGTGCATCACGTATACCATGTTTACTGTCTTTACTTTGGGGGGAATTGCTTCTAACCCCCGATGTTCGTTTGGCAAGTCTCTTGGTCATTGCTGTCACTGGGCGGCCCCTTCACCTTGTGTTCGGCATTAAGCTTGCCGACTTGTTTGAAAACCCAACAACTCCTGTTGGTGTGATTGGCTGGTTTAACGGGGGTGCCATGAATCTGGTAGGGCCGATCCCGTATCTTGTCTAAATTGGATGGTCCGTCCTGTTTTCCTTGAATGGCTTTTTCTGTTGACCGGGTTTGGAACCACTGAATCCGGCATTGACCTCCGTGTCTTGCTTTCCTTCAGTGTTATTGCGACGTTTGTGTTTATTGTGTCGTGGCTTGCCGTTGCAATCTCGAACTTTGGAAGTACCCGGATCATTGGTGTTGTTGCTTCTACGAGCGAGCCAGCTGTCTTCTCCCGCGCAAAAACGGGCCATCAGAGTGGTAAGGGCAGCCATGGATCTTGGTTTTTCTTGACTGAGGTGGCGTGCGAGCCACTCATCTCGGATGCTATGTTTAAAGGCCGCGAGGGCTTCGGCGTCCGGACAATCGACAATTTGGTTCTTTTTGATTAGGAACCAAGTGCAGAGCTTCCTGGCAGACTCCTGGGCTGCTGGATGATGTGACTTAGGTCATCGGCATCCGGAGGCCGAATATATGTACCTTGGAAGTTATTGCGGAAGGCGTCTTCCAAGTCTTCCGAGCTGCCGATGGACTTCTTAGGGAGGTTGTTCAGCCAGTGCCGCGGTGGCCCCTTTAGTTTTAGTGGGAGGTACTTGATGGCGTGGAGGTCATCACCGTGGGCCATGTGGATATGGAGGAGGAAATCTTCAATCCATACTGCTGGGTCTGTTGTTCCATCGTATGATTCAATATTCATGGGTTTAAACCCTTCCGGGAATTCGTATTCCATTACTTCATCAGTGAAGCAAAGGGGGTGTGTGGCGCCTCTATGTCGAGCCACATCACGATGTAGCTCGGATGGAGTTTGTCTGCGGTGCTCGGCCCAGGCGTGGTTGTGTTTGTCACGTCCGGCTAGATGGTCGTTGTTGCGCGTCCGAGCACATCCCAGTGATCTGTAGATTGATCTTGTCTGACCTGCTCTGTTGTCTAGGTCCTGCCGCAGGTCATATGTATGACCCCAGGCTGTTATTTTTCTGCCCTTACCGTGAGGTATGGGCTGGTGTTCGGCTTGAGTTGCCGCTTTGTCCGGGCCATGTGGTGGTCGGTTGGCCGCATGATGTGCTGGTAGGACGGGCTCCAGCGCCTCGTCATAGAATTGGGGTAATAATTTGCGCTTCAGGTAACTTTTGGTTGGGCGCTCAAGGCCGTATTCTTCGGCTGCTAGGACATTAGTCCATCTATCGTTGAGCAGATCTTGATCAGCTTGAAGCTGCTGCTATTTCTTTTTTAGGCTCCTTGAAGTGGCTATTAGCTGGCGCTTAAAGTGCACCTGCTTGAGAGGTTCCTCAGGCACAATAAAATCCTCGTTGCCGATGTAACACCCCGGATGTAACTTTCCATATTTGTAACTCCAACTCTTGCCATTTTCGGCTTTGTGCTATGGTTTTTCCCTCCGTGGTTGGGTTTTGTCTTTTGTTTTTGCATTTTGTTCATGTCATGCATCTCATATCATGTCATCATGTGCATCTCATTTGCATACGTGTTCGCCTCATGCATCCGAGCATTTTCCCCGTTGTCCGTTTAGCATTCCGACGCTCCCACATGCACCGGCGCACCCCTCTTGTCTCTTTGTCGTGAGAGGGTGTTAAACGTTCTCAGAATGGACCGAGGCTTGCCAAGTGGCCTTGGTACACCACCGGTAGACCACCTGTCAAGTTTCGTGCCATTTGGAGGTCGTTTGATACTCCAACGGTTAACCGCGTAACCGCAAAAGCCTCTTTTGAGTTGCAGCCCAACACCCCTCCAAAACAGCCCAATAACCCATCTAAGTCACTTTCATGCTCTCCGTCGTCGGATCACGATCGTGTGGGCGAAAACCTCACTCCATTTGGAGCCTCCTAGATCCCTCTACCTATAAAAACACCCCTCCTCCCGAAATTTCGGATCATTTCCACCCTAACCCTAGCCCCGCTCCTCTCCCCGCCGCCGGACACGTCCGGACGGCGCCGGACGCGTCCGCCGCCGCGCCCGTAGCCAATCCGTGGCTGCCACGTGGGCTCCCGCGCCCACATCGCCGCCGGCCCGCGGAGCCCGCTCCCGGCCCCCGCGGCCCATCGGCCGCGCCACCGCCGCCCGAGTCCTCCGCCGCCGTCCGCCCGCTCCCGCAGCCCGCCGCCGCCGCCGCCGCCCACCGCCTCCGCCTCGCCGCCGGCCGCCTCCGCCCCGTAACCGCCCGCCTCGGCGCCGCCCGGCCGCGCCCGGGATCCACCGAGCGCCGCCCCGGCCGCAGCCGCGCCGCCCTCCGCCGCCCGAAGTCCCTCTCCGGCGCCGGCCGCCTCCGCCTCCCTCGCTGGAGCTATCTCCGGCGAAACTCCGGCGTCGCCTCGGTTTCCGTGCAGCCAGAGCCAGATCCAGATCGGGACCTCGGTTGACTTTTCTTCTCCCCCGAAATCCCCTAAGTTATTATCTGTCAGTTATTTTATTGAATTTTCATTGCACCACAACTTTGCACCCGTGGCTCCGTTTTAGGCGTGTAGCATACTGTATTGTTCGTCTCAATGAGTACATCATTTCATCTCATTGCAGCATTTTCATTTGAGCTCATCTTGATGCCCGAAATGCTGTTGGAAGAGTGCTTCATAATGTTAGTTTCTGTTTATTAACAGAACATGCACTTTTGTCATTTTTGCCATGATTGCTGTGTGCATCTTATGAACTTGAGCCCTACATATGTTTTGATCTATGCCATGCCATCTTTACAGGGGTGTATGCCATGTATTTTTGTGATCTCTGTGGTGACTAGAACAAGCATGCAAACTAGGGATCATAATGTTGCTGATTTCAGGAACTTAGTATTTTCACCAAGTCATGTCCTGCTGTTATTTTTATGCCACGTGTTCATGTTGTTGCAGAGATATCTATGCCCATTTTGAACATGATCAGTAAGGGTGTTTTGAACATATGGATGTGCTCTATCCATCCATGCCTTTGTTGGCAATTATGGAGTAGTCTAGCATCCCATTTTCGTGCTCTACTTTTGCTACAAAATGTTCCCTGGCAGATTGTTTACATGATATTCAATTTTTACAAGGTTGTTGTAGTTGATACTTATATGCTATGATGTTGTTCTTGCCATGTATAGCTTCTATGCCATGTCTTCTTGATGGATGTATGCTTAGTTTATCATGAAATGCTCTGTAGTGAGTGCATCGAGCTCACGAACATGCCTACTTGTCATCTGTTTTTGCCATGTCCAGTTTTTCTGCTAAGTCTGAGATCTGTAATGAAACTTGCTATGTTTACATGGGTTCCATCATTTCTTATGTTCCTTTCTGGCTTATGGTCAGTAAGGGACTTTTGATCTATGCTTTGAGTAGATTGCTGCCATGTCTTGTTTTGCTATTATAAGTTCCTGTAGCTTGTTGTTTGCTTGCTCTAAACATGCCTTCCTGATGTTAATTTCTGGCATATTAGTATTTTCACAAAGTCTGTGAAACTGATATTTTTTTGCACTTTCACCATGCTTGTTTGAACCTGTTATGATGTGATTTAGCCGTAGCTCAGTGTTCCTCTTTTGTTAAGAGTCTCCTGTAGATCATTGCCATATGCTTTGTTTTTATGTTGGGGTGCTGTAGCATAGTTTCTTGTTGCATGCTAAGTAGCATCGTGATGTTAAACGCAGATTTGTGCCATTATTGTTTTGCTTGCCATTTGCAAACTGTGCATCCGATTCCGGTGATCTTTATATCGATTTCAACCGAAATCATCTCATCTTTCCAGCGGCATACTTGGTTTGCCAATTTGATGCCTTGTTCATCATTTTCCTTCCGGAGCACACATATGCATTGCATACCACATCTCGCATATCATGTCATGTATTGCATCATATTGCTTGTGCATTGCTCCATGTTTGATTGTGGTTCCATTGCTTGTGTTCTTGCTTTGGGTAGAGTCGGGAGACGAGTACGTGAACGAGGAACCTATTGAGAACGCTTACGAGGATCAAGCCTTCGACAACCCTGAGAACTTTGCAGGCAAGATGACCATACCCTCGAAATCACTTCTATCTTTGCTTGCTAGATGCTCGCTCTTTTGCTATGCCTATGCTACGTTACCTACCACTTGCTATATCATGTCACCCATATTGCCATGTCAAACATCTAACCATCCTTTCCTAGAAAACCGTTGTTTGGCTATGTCACCGCTTTTGCTCAGCCCCTCTTATAGCGTTGCTAGTTGCAGGTGAAGATGAAGTTGGTTCCATGTTGGAACATGGACATTTTGGGATATCACAATATCTCTTATTTAATTAATGCATCTATATACTTGGTAAAGGGTGGAAGGCTCGGCCTTATGCCTGGTGTCTTGTTCCACTCTTGCCACCCTAGTTTCCGTCATACCGGTGTTATGTTCCTTGATTTTGCGTTCCTTACGCGGTTGGGTGATTTATGGGACCCCCGTGACAGTTCGCTTTGAATCAAACTCCTCCAGCAAGGCCCAACCTTGGTTTTACCATTTTCCACCTAAGCCTTTTTCCCTTGGGTTTTTGCGAGCCCGAGGGTCATCTTTATTTACCCCCCCGGGCCAGTGCTCCTCCGAGTGTTGGTCCAAACTAGAGCACCGTGCGGGACCGTCCCTTGGCAACTTGGGTTACGTTGGTACCTGTATGCTTCGCTTATCCGGTGTGCCCCGAGAACGAGATATGTGCAGCTCCTATCGGGATTTGTCGGCACAGTCGGGTGGTCTTGCTGGTCTTGTTTTACCATTGTCGAAATGTCATGCGAACCGGGATTCCGAGACTGATCGGGTCTTCCCGGGAGAAGGTTTATCCTTCGTTGACCGTGAGAGCTTATGATGGGCTAAGTTGGGACACCCCTTCAGGGTATTATCTTTCGAAAGCCGTGCCCGCAGTTATGAGGCAGATGGGAATTTGTTAATGTCCGGTTGTAGAAAACCCGAAGTCGACCTTAATTAAAATACATCAACCGCGTGTGTAACCGTGATGGTCTCTTCTCGGAGAAGTCCGGGAAGTGAACATGGTGTTGGAGTTATGTTTGACGCAGGTTGCTCTAGGATCACTTCTTGATCGCTTCTAGATTCATGACCGTGCCTTGCTTCTCTTCTCGCTCTCTCTTGCGTATGTTAGCCACCATATATGCTAGTCGCTTGCTGCAGCTCCACCTCACAACTCTGTCCTACCTATAAGCTTAAATAGTCTTGATCTCGCGGGTGTGAGATTGCTGAGTCCCCGTGACTCACAGATTCTACCAAAACAGATGCAGGTACCGATGATACCAGCGCAAGTGGCGCAATCGAGCTCAAGTGGGAGTTTGACGAGGACCGTGGTCGCTACTATGTTTCGTTTCCAGACGATCAATAGTGGAGCCCAGTTGGGACGATCGGGGATCTGTGTAGCATTTGGGGTAGTCTTCTTTTATTTTGGTTCCGTAGTCGGACCTTGAGTGTAATCTGGATGATGGATGTTTATTTATGTATTGTGTGAAGTGGCGACTGTAAGCCAACTATGTATCTCTCTTCCTTATGTATTACATGGGTTGTGTGAAGATTACCTCACTTGCGACATTGCTTTCAATGCGGTTATGCCTCTAAGTCGTGCTTCGACACGTGGGAGATATAGCCGCATCGAGGGCGTTAAAAGTTGGTAATCAGAGCCATCCCCAACTTAGGAGCCCCCTGCTTGATTGTTTGCTGGCGTTGTTGAGTCTAGAACAAAAATGTTTTGAGTCTTAGGATTATATATATCGGAGAGTAGGATTATTTTTACTCCTCAGTCCCTTCGTCGCTCTGGTGAGGTCTCCTGACGTAGAAGTTTTGACTTTCCTCTCCTCAAATTTCACTAAATTTTTTTTAGGATCACGCGGGTATCTTGGAATCGTTCCGATGGTTTTGTGACGAGAACATTGTTCTTGGTGCCTCCTGACATTTAGGGGTTGTGGCAGTGTCCCGGGGAGTTGAGCTCCGAGGTGTTGTCGTCACAATTTTATCGTTGCAGTTCTGGAATACCTGAGTTTTGCCGACATCGAAAATCTCTTTTATGCAGTTGTTGGTGAGATAACCTCGACGTCACCCAGTACTGGGGAGTTCGGGAGTATTGCCATGACTCGTATAATGGATGCTTTTCAAAGGTTGAGGTACACAATTTCCGAAGGTTTCTTGGTTATGTGTTGACGGATGGATACAGCTGGATGTAGGGATTGTTAGTTTGGGTGAGATATATTGCTTCCCCTGTATCCCCAACACCTGATTGCATAACCGGAAAGTTTCAGGAGTTTATAGGTGGGATTCAAGTAGCTCTAGCATTTCTTCCCGCAGATATTTGGTTTGTGATTGGGTAATCCATACCATTTATTTGTTCCAGTCGTACCTTGTTTTTTTTCATTCATCAATCTCTTATCAAGTGGCTTCTCACCTTAATGGGCGTGATGTTTACTTTGGAATTCATTCGTTCATCCCTGTTCGAATGTTTATTGTGAAGACTATATGTTGCAATTTCTATCCGTTGATTCAACTTGTCTATCTGTCTATCAAGATGCTAACGGATGTCACCCTCTTCAGGATGGCTCCGCCAACGCGTCAGAATCCGGAACGCAGTGATGGGAGTCAGGCGAACCCTCCACCTCCACCTCCGCCTCCGGAGGCATGGCAAACTTTGATGGCAACCACTAACACCAATGCTCAGTTGTTGATTCAGCTGATGCAAGAGCGTAACCAAGGCCAAGGCAACCAAGGGAATCAAGGTCAAGGGCAGTTCAACCATCAGCCTCAGTTTCCTACCCTCAACCAGTTCCTTGCAAATCAGCCAAAGTCTTTCAGCTACTGTGCCGAGGCCACAGACGCCGACGATTGGCTCGTGGATATCAACAAGCATTTCGAATGCAACAATGTCAGGCCTGAGGACTACGTCAAGTTCGCTTCTTTTCAGCTCAAGGATCAAGCAGCTGATTGGTTCCAGCAATACAAGGATTCCAGAGGAGGTCGAGTGATTACTTGGACTGATTTCTGTCGGGACTTTAAAGCTCACCACATTCCTACCAGTGTTGTTGAGAGCAAGCGTGAGGAGTTCCGCAATCTCAAGCAAGGCAACATGTCAGTGTACAAATACAACAAGCAGTTTTAGAAATTTGCTCGCTTCGCTAAACAAGACGTTCCTGATGAAAAGAGTATGATCTACCAATTCAGAGGTGGCCTTAGAGAGGATTTGCAGTTAGCTCTTGTTCTGGTTGAGCCTACTCAGTTTGATCAATTCTACAATATGGCCCTCAAGCAAGAAGGTGCTCAGCTCAAGTGTGAGGCTTCTAAGAAGAGAATCAGGGATGCAGTTCAGTCTTCTTCTTCCTCTCAAGTGGCAGCTAAGCAGCAAAAGTTCTACCTTCCTCCTCCTCCGTTTCGTCAATCTTACCAGCAGAAGAACTCAGGTGGTCGTGGATCTTCCCACCCACCCAACCCAAGCCGTCAGAACAAGTCTCAGCCTCAAGCTCCAAGGTCAAATGCTCCTTATCATCGTCCACTCTCAGAGGTGACTGCAACAAGTGTCAACAGAAAGGTCACTATGCGAACAAATGCTTCAACGAAAGGTGCCTTCCTCCTCCTCCTCCTGTGAGATCTTCAAGCAATGCAGTGGTCAAGCATAATCCCAAGTCTGCAAAGGTGAACATGATGAATGCAGCGCAAGCAGAGGATTCTTCTGACGTGATAATGGGTAATCTCTCAGTTAATGATATTCCTGCAAAAGTCTTATTTGATACTGGTGCATCGCATTGTTTCATGTCAAGATCGTTCTTCGCAAAGAATGATTTTACTTGGTCTTACTTGGATAAACCTTTGGGTGTTGTTTCTCCGGGGAAGTCAATGAGAGCCAACTCAATAGTTCATGATGTCTCTATCAAGATGGGCGACTATAAGTTTCTACCTAATCCATTTGTTCTTGGTGACTCGGATATTGATCTAATTCTCGGGATGGACTGGCTTTCTCAGCACAAAGCTCAACTTGATTGTGCTGCCAGGGAAATTCAATTGACACACTCTTCTGAGGATGTTATCATCTATGCTGCTCGTGACGAAACCATTCGGTTGTTTTCTCTCAATGAGAAGGGCGAGCTACACGCAATCTCTCAGATTCCAGTCATTTGTGAGTACCAAGATGTCTTTCCAGAAGAGCTTCCGGGTATGCCTCCGCACCGGCCAGTCGAGTTCATTATCGATCTTGAGCCTGGCACTGAACCCGTTTGCAAACGTCCATACAAGCTTGGACCTGAAGAACTGAAGGAATTGAAGAAACAGCTCGATGAACAAGAGCGTCTGGGTTTGATCAGACCGAGTTCATCTCCATGGGGATGTGGAGTTCTTTTTGTCCAGAAGAAGGATGGCACGGACCGACTGTGCGTCGATTACCGTCCATTGAACAAGAAGACAATCAAGAACAAGTATCCACTTCCCAACATCAATGAGCTATTCGAGCAACTCAAAGGTGCTAAAGTATTCTCCAAGCTTGACCTCCGTATGGGTTATCATCAGATTCGCATTCGTGAACAAGATATTCCCAAGACATCATTCAGAACCAGCTATGGTTCTTATGAATATACGGTCATGTCTTTCGGCCTTGTCAATGCTCCTCCAACTTTCTCTTGAATGATGAACTTTATCTTCAACCCCTACACCAATGATTTTGTCTTGGTGTATCTCGATGATATTTTGGTCTTCTCCAAGAACAAGCAGGATCATGCCAAACATTTGTGATTGGTGCTCAACAAGCTCAGAGAGCATCAATTCTATGCGATGTTTTCCAAATGTGAGTTCTGGCTTGATGAAGTTCTTTACCTTGGTCACATCATCTCCGCCAAGGGCATCACTGTTAATCCCGAGAAGGTGTCTTCAATTGTGAATTGGGAACCTCCTCAGAATGTCAAGCAGCTCCGCAGTTTTCTCGGTCTTGCAAGCTATTGCCGAAGATTCGTTGAGAACTTCTCTAAGATTGCAAAGCCTCTTTCCAACCTCCTCCAGAAGCATGTCAAGTATGTCTGGACGCCTAAGTGTGATGTTGCTTTCAACACCCTCAAAGAGAAACTCGTCACAGCTCCTGTCTTGACTCCTCCCGATGAATCCAAGCCATTCAAAGTATTCTGTGATGCTTCTCTTCAAGGTCTCGGTGCCGTGTTAATGCAAGAGAAGAAAGTTGTGGCCTATACCTCTCGTCAGTTGAAGCCCAACGAAAAGAACTACCCCACTCACGATCTTGAGTTGGCGGCAGTTGTCCATGCATTAATAACATGGAGACATCTCTTGTTGGGAAGGAAAGTGGACATTTTCACCGATCACAAGAGTCTCAAGTATATATTCACTCAACCCAACCTCAACCTCAGGCAAACTCGATGGGTCGAAATGATTCAAGAGTACAATCCAAGTATTGAATATACTCCTGGCAGGGCGAATGTGATTGCAGAGGCCCTGAGCAGAAAGGCTTATTGCAACAGTCTAATTATCAAGCCCTTCCAACCGGATCTTTGTGAAGCTTTCCGCAAACTGAATCTTCAAGTTGTCCCTCAAGGCTTTCTTGCCAACCTCATAGTCTCTCCTACTTTGGAAGATCAAATTTGTGAGGCACAACTCCTGGATACCATGGTGAAGAAGGTGAAACGTGGTATTGACAAGGGCATTTCCAAATACAAGTGCTATCGCTTGGATGACAAAGATACTCTTTTCTTCGAGGATCGAATTGTGGTTCCCAAAGGCGATCTGAGAAAAGTCATCATGAATGAGGCACACAATTCCCTCCTATCCATTCATCCTGGAAGTACGAAGATGTACCATGACCTCAAGCAGTCGTATTGGTGGACTCGAATGAAGCGAGAAATTGCTCAATTCGTGAATGAATGTGATGTCTGCAGAAGGGTGAAAGCAGAACACCAACGACCAACTGGTCTCCTCCAACCTCTTGCTATTCCGAAATGGAAGTTTGATCATATCGAGATGGACTTCGTGACTGGATTTCCTAAGTCCAAGCGTGGAAATGATGCTATCTTCGTTGTCATTGACAAGCTTACAAAAGTGGCTCATTTCCTTCCTATCAAAGAATCTATCACAACAGCTCAGTTGGCAGAGCTATACACCTCCAGAATTGTCTCCTTGCACGGCATTCCGCAGTTGATATCTTCAGATCGTGGAAGCATCTTCACTTCTAAGTTCTGGGACTCCTTTCAGAAGGCCATGGGCACCAACATTCATTTCAGCACAGCTTTCCATCCTCTAACAAGTGGCCAAGTCGAGCGAGTCAATCAAATGCTTGAAGACATGCTCAGGGCTTGTGTCATTTCCTTTGGCATGAAGTGGGAAGATTGTCTTCCATATGCCGAGTTCTCCTACAACAACAGCTTCCAAGCGAGTTTGGGCAAGGCCCCATTCGAAATTCTCTATGGCAGAAAGTGCCGTACTCCTCTCAACTGGTCCGAGACAGGTGAACGCCAACTTCTTGGCAGCGACTTGATCACAGAAGCCGAAGAAATGTGCAAAGTCATTCGTGAGAATCTCAAAGCCGCGCAATCGCGCCAGAAGAGTTATTATGATGACAAGCACCGTGATGTGGCTTTTGAAATCGGAGACCATGTCTACCTCCACGTCTCTCCAATGAAAGGCACTCATCGCTTCGGTATCAAAGGGAAGCTTGCCCCTAGATACGTGGGTCCTTTCAAGATCATTGGCAAAAGAGGCGACCTCGCCTATCAACTCGAGCTTCCATCCAACTTTGCAAACGTGCACGATGTATTTCACGTGTCACAGCTTCGCAAGTGCTTCAAGACTCCTGAGCGCACTATCAACTTTGAAGAAATTGACCTCCAAGAAGATCTCTCTTATCATGAGCACCCCGTTGCTATTCTTGAAGAAACCCAGCGCAAGACTCGCAACAAGTCAATCAAGTTCCTGAAAGTGAAGTGGTCACACCATTCCGACCGAGAAGCCACCTGGGAGCGCGAGGATCACCTCCGTTCTGAATATCCGGAGTTCTTTCAGTCCTAGATCTCGGGACGAGATCCTCTTGTAGTGGTGGAGTGTTGTAACACCCCGGATGTAACTTTCCATATTTGTAACTCCAACTCTTGCCATTTTCGGCTTTGTGCTATGGTTTTCCCCTCCGTGGTTGGGTTTTGTCTTTTGTTTTTGCATTTTGCTCATGTCATGCATCTCATATCATGTCATCATGTGCATCTCATTTGCATACGTGTTCGCCTCATGCATCCAAGCATTTTCCCCGTTGTCCGTTTTGCATTCCGACGCTCCCACATGCACCGGCGCACCCCTCTTGTCTCTTTGTCGTGAGAGGGTGTTAAACGTTTTCAGAATGGACCGAGGCTTGCCAAGTGGCCTTGGTACACCACCGGTAGACCACCTGTCAAGTTTCAGGCCATTTGGAGGTCGTTTGATACTCCAACGGTTAACCGCGTAACCGCAAAAGCCTCTTTTGAGTTGCAGCCCAACACCCCTCCAAAACAGCCCAATAACCCATCTAAGTCACTTCCATGCTCTCCGTCGTCGGATCACGATCGTGTGGGCGAAAACCTCAATCCATTTGGAGCCTCCTAGCTCCCTCTACCTATAAAAACACCCCTCCTCCTGAAATTTCGGATCATTTCCACCCTAACCCTAGCCCCGCTCCTCTCCCCGCCGCCGGACACGTCCGGACGGCACCGGACGCGTCCGCCGCCGCGCCCGCAGCCAATCCGCG
This sequence comes from Triticum timopheevii, assembly GCA_963921465.1. Taxonomy (NCBI): domain Eukaryota; kingdom Viridiplantae; phylum Streptophyta; class Magnoliopsida; order Poales; family Poaceae; genus Triticum; species Triticum timopheevii. Next base: position 246,343,132 of record OY997266.1, read on the forward strand.
GTTGCCACGTGGGCTCCCGCGCCCACATCGCCGCCGGCCCGCGGAGCCCGCTCCCGGCCCCCGCGGCCCATCGGCCGCGCCGCCGCCGCCCGAGTCCTCCGCCGCCGTCCGCCCGCTCCCGCGGCCCACCGCCGCCGCCGACCACCTCCGCCTCGCCACCGTCCGCCTCCGCCCCGTCACCGCCCGCCTCGTGCGCCGCCCGGCCGCGCCCGGGATCCACCGAGCGCCGCCCCGGCCGCAGCCGCGCCGCCCTCCGCCGCCCAAAGTCCCTCTCCGGCGCCGGCCGCCTCCGCCTCCCTCGCCGGAGCCATCTCCAGCGAAACTCCGGCATCGCCTCGGTTTCCGTGCAGCCAGAGCCAGATCCAGATCGGGACCTCGGTTGACTTTTCTTCTTCCCCGAAATCCCCTAAGTTATTATCTGTCAGTCATTTTATTGCATTTTCATTGCACCACAACTTTGCACCCGTGGCTCCGTTTTAGGCGTGTAGCATACTGAATTGTTCGTCTCAATGAGTACATCATTTCATCTCATTGCATCATTTTCATTTGAGCTCATCTTGATGCCCGAAATGCTGTTGGAAGAGTGCTTCATAATGTTAGTTTCTGTTTATTAACAGAACATGCACTATTGTCATTTTTTCCATGATTGCTGTGTGCATCTTATGAACTTGATCCCTACATATGTTTTGATCTATGCCATGCCATCTTTACAGGGGTGTATGCCATGTATTTTTGTGATCTCTGTGGTGACTAGAACAAGCATGCAAACTAGGGATCATAATGTTGCTGATTTCAGGAACTTAGTATTTTCACCAAGTCATGTCCTGCTGTTATTTTTATGCCACGTGTTCATGTTGTTGCAGAGAGATCTATGCCCATTTTGAACATGATCAGTAAGCGTGTTTTGAACATATGGATGTGCTCTATCCATCCATGCCTTTGTTGGCAATTATGGAGTAGTCTAGCATCCCATTTTCGTGCTCTACTTTTGCTACAAAATGTTTCCTGGCAGATTGTTTACATGATATTCAATTTTTACAAGGTTGTTGTAGTTGATACTTATATGCTATGATGTTGTTCTTGCCATGTATAGCTTCTATGCCATGTCTTCTTGATGGATGTATGCTTAGTTTATCATGAAATGCTCTGTAGTGAGTGCATCGAGCTCACGAACATGCCTACTTGTTATCTGTTTTTGCCATGTCCAGTTTTTCTGCTAAGTCTGAGATCTGTAATGAAACTTGCTATGTTTACATGGGTGCCATCATTTCTTATGGTCCTTTTTGGCTTATGGTGAGTAAGGGACTTTTGATCTATGCTTTGAGTAGATTGCTGCCATGTCTTGTTTTCTATTATAAGTTCCTGTAGCTTGTTGTTTGCTTGCTCTAAACATGCCTTCCTGATGTTAATTTCTAGCATATTAGTATTTTCACTGTCTGTGAACCTGATATTTTTTTGCACTTTCACCATGCTTGTTTGAACCTGTTATGATGTGATTTAGCCGTAGCTCAGTGTTCCTCTTTTGTTAAGCATCTCCTGTAGATCACTTCCATATGCTTTGTTTTTATGTTGGGGTGCTGTAGCATAGTTTCTTGTTGCATGCTAAGTAGCATCGTGATGTTAAACACAGATTTGTGCCATTATTGTTTTGCTTGCCATTTGCAAACCGTGCATCCGATTCCGGTGATCTTTATATCGATTTCGACCGAAATCATCTCATCTTTCCAGCGGCATACTTGGTTTGCCAAGTTTATGCCTTGTTCATCATTTTCCTTCCAGAGCACACATATGCATTGCATACCACATCTCGCATATCATGTCATGTATTGCATCATATTGCTTGTGCACTGCTCCATGTTTGATTGCGGTTCCATTGCTTGTGTTCTTGCTTTGGGTAGAGCCGGGAGACGAGTACGTGAATGAGGAACCTGTTGAGAACGCTTACGAGGATCAAGCCTTCGACAACCCTGAGAACTTTGCAGGCAAGATGACCATACCCTCGAAATCACTTCTATCTTTGCTTGCTAGATGCTCTCTCTTTTGCTATGCGTATGCTACGTTACCTACCACTTGCTATATCATGTCACCCATATTGCCATGTCAAACCTCTAACCATCCTTTCCTAGCAAACCGTTGTTTGGCTATGTCACCGCTTTTGCTCAGCCCCTCTTATAGCGTTGCTAGTTGCAGGTGAAGATGAAGTTGGTTCCATGTTGGAACATGGATATTTTGGGATATCTCAATATCTCTTATTTAATTAATGCATCTATATACTTGGTAAAGGGTGGAAGGCTCGGCCTTATGCCCGGTGTCTTGTTCCACTCTTGCCACCCTTGTTTCCATCATACCGATGTTATGTTCCTTGATTTTGCGTTCCTTACGCGGTTGGGTGATTTATGGGACCCCCGTGACAGTTCGCTTTGAATAAAACTCCTCCAGCAAGGCCCAACCTTGGTTTTACCATTTGCCACCTAAGCCTTTTTCCCTTGGGTTTTCGCGAGCCCGAGGGTCATCTTTATTTACCCCCCCGGGCCAGTGCTCCTCCGAGTGTTGGTCCAAACTAGAGCACCGTGCGGGACCATCCCTTGGCAACTTGGGTTACGTTGGTACCTGTACGCTTCGCTTATCCGGTGTGCCCCGAGAACGAGATATGTGCAGATCCTATCGGGATTTGTCGGCACAGTCGGGTGGTCTTGCTGGTCTTGTTTTACCATTGTCGAAATGTCATGCGAACCGGGATTCCGAGACTGATCGGGTCTTCCCGGGAGAAGGTTTATCCTTCGTTGACCGTGAGATCTTATGATGCGCTAAGTTGGGACACCCCTACAGGGTATTATCTTTCGAAAGTCGTGCCACGGTTATGAGGCAGATGGGAATTTGTTAATGTCCGGTTGTAGAAAACCCGAAGTTGACCTTAATTAAAATACATCAACCGCGTGTGTAACCGTGATGGTCTCTTCTCGGCGGAGTCCGGGAAATGAACACGGTGTTGGAGTTATGTTTGATGCAGGTTGCTCTAGGATCACTTCTTGATCGCTTCTAGATTCACGACCGTGCCTTGCTTCTCTTCTCGCTCTCTCTTGCGTATGTTAGCCACCATATATGCTAGTCGCTTGCTGCAGCTCCACCTCACAACTCTGTCCTACCTATAAGCTTAAATAGTCTTGATCTCGCGGGTGTGAGATTGCTGAGTCCCCGTGACTCACAGATTCTACCAAAACAGATGCAGGTACCGATGATACCAGCGCAAGTGGCGCAATCGAGCTCAAGTGGGAGTTTGACGAGGACCGTGGTCGCTACTATGTTTCGTTTCCAGACGATCAATAGTGGAGCCCAGTTGGGACGATCGGGGATCTGTGTAGCATTTGGGGTAGTCTTCTTTTATTTTGGTTCCGTAGTCGGACCTTGAGTGTATTCTGGATGATGGATGTTTATTTATGTATTGTGTGAAGTGGCGACTGTAAGCCAACTATGTATCTCTCTTCCTTATGTATTACATGGGTTGTGTGAAGATTACCTCACTTGCGACATTGCTTTCATTGCGGTTATGCCTCTAAGTCGTGCTTAGACACGTGTGAGATATAGCCGCATCGAGGGCGTTACAGCCGAGGCTCACCTCGTCCTCGGAGAGCGGTTGGTAGTTACTGTCCTCCTGGTCTTTGTTCATGGCCCATTTATTAGGGCTAACTCGCCCATCTTCCCGTTCATCCTGTTCGGAGGTTGGCTCACCGGGGTCTTCGGTGTCTTCGACATAGTTCAGAGTATTATTTTCTCCTGTGTCGTTATTGCTGTTTTTTCCACGGCGTGGTTTAGAGCGGCGCTGCTGACGTCGGCGCTTTGGCTGCATCTGAGGATTATTATCCTCGAGTAGATCCTTTTCATTGTCGCCGTTGTACTCTTTGGGTGTATCCACCATGTATACGTCGTATGAGGAGGTGGCTGTCCAGCGCCCTATAAGCGGTGGTTTTCGTGCCTGGTCCTCTCCGGCATCGTCGTCCATACCGTTGATGTCTTCGGAGCCGTAATCGAGCTTGTCGGTTAAGTCTTCGACAGTGGCTATGAAGTGGGTGGTGGGTGGGAAGCGGAATTTTCCGCCCTCAGCTTCCAATCCAAACTGGATATAGTTCAGCTAAGAGTCCCCTGATAAGGAGAGTTATTTTAATGAGTTTAGCACATCGCTCAAAGGTGAGTGCCGGAAGATGTCCGCGGAACTGAATTCAACGATCGGCACCTGATCAGGTTCGATGGGCGTGGATGCACATGGTTCGGAACCTATGGCCGGAGACGAATCCGCGGTTTCGGTGACATAGGCCCCGCTCGAGGTTGGATCTGTGTGCAAGTGTAACGCTGCTGAGTCTACGGCTTCCGTGGCGGGGTTGAGCTTCCTGTCCTCAGACGGCGCAGTCTGCTCCGGATCTAGGGCCAGAGCAGTTACTTGTGCTATCTCCTGGGCACGGTCCGATGACAGATTTAGGTCGCGTTCATCATGGTGGCAGGGAGCGGCTGTCATGGTCTTGAATCCATTGAAGATCAAGTCTCTGCGGATATCGGCAACGTAATTCAAGGTTCCAAACCTGACCTGATGGCCAGGGGCATAGCTGTCGATCTGCTCTAGATGGCCAAGCGAGTTGGCCCGCAGTGCGAAGCCGCCGAATACGAAGATCTGTCTGGGGAGGAAGACCTCCCCTTGGACTGCGTTGTTGTAGATGATTGACGGAGCCATCGAACCTTTTGGTGAAGACACAATGGAACTCTCAATGAAAGCACCAATGTCGGTGTCAGAACCGGCGGATCTCGGGTAGGGGGTCCCAAACTGTGCGTCTAAGATTGATGGTAACAGGAGGCGGGGGACACGATGTTTACCCAGGTTCGGGCCCTCTCTATGGAGGTAATACCCTACTTCCTGCTTGATTGATCTTGATGAATATGAGTATTACAAGAGTTGATCTACCACGAAATCGTAATGGCTAAAACCTTAGAAGTCTAGCCTGTATGATTATGATTGCCTCTACGTACTAAACCTCTGGTTTATATAGACACCAGAGGGGACTAGGGTTGTACAAAGTCGGTTACAGAGAAAGGAACCTACATATTCGAACACCAAGCTTGCCATCCATGCAGAGGAGAGTCCCATCCGAACACGGGAAGAAGTCTTCTGCCTTGTATCTTCATAGCCCATTTGTCCGGCCCACATCACATAGACCAGACGGCCGAGGACCTCTTAATCCAGGACTCCCTCACTCGTGAAGAGCCTCGGCTTCGTGCATCTCCAGCGCCCAGCCCGGCATGGGGGATTGGCTGGGGCCTTCTCCCGGCGCGTTCCTTAGGTCCACTATGACGGGTACGTAGGCCTCTGGGCTGGTCACGCCCAAGACGCTGCCTGGTTGCCTCACGCTACTGTCTTCTACGGTCTCCATTGGGCCCTAATGACCGAGAGCCGGTGCCCCAGAACGGCCCCAGGGGAGGTTGCTCGGAGTCACTCGCCACAGGATGGCATGGTCGACGCAGTGCGGGCCGCACCGTGAGGTAGGCCGACGCCGAGAGGCTCTTCAGGAGCCCTGGGGTGAGGCGCGCGGGAGTGGCGAGGGTGAGCGCGCCCCCGCCACGGCCTGTGATGTGGGCAGGGTGCAGAACAGTGCTACACCCCTGCAGGCTGCGTCCAGCAGTTCGGCAACTCGCTCATGTAGGGCGTCGCGGCCGCTTTCCGTCACCTTGCACATCAACAGTTCTCGAGCCACGATGACCGCGGCTCACATGTTCGCCTGCTCCCAGCGAGTGTGTGGCACTGTTGCCGCGGCATAGCTTGAAGATCGCGCGGCAGGCGCGGTTGCGGCGCGAAACCAGAGGAGAGGGCTGCGGCCCGCACCTCCCGCAGCCAGCGGCCCCAGGTAGAGTGCGGGCCGTGAGCAGTGCGGAGTGGAGGTCTTCCTCGTCGGCAGGTGCTGCCGAGGAGGCCCGTACAACCCAGTGCTCAACGTGGGCTCTCGGAGCGTCGGCCTTGGTGTTGGTGGAGTAGCGGCAGACCGGTCGACGGAAGAGAAGATCCGACGCACCCCAACCTGGCGCGCCAAATGTCGGATTTCGGGTTCCGCAAACCCTTGATAGGTTCGAACTCTGGGGTGCGTGCGGAGATCTCAACCTACCCAGCCTGCCTACTCGCGATCTTCCTAAGCCTAGCGTGTCGAGCTCAAAGGGACAGAGAGACACAGTGGTTTATCCTGGTTCGGGCCACCTTGCAGTTTAATACCCTACACCAGCATTTTGGTGGATTGCCTCGAAGGGATGAGGATGAACTAGTACAGTGGATGAACTGGCCTCAGGAGGTGAGGTGTTCTTGAGCTCGAGAGAGCTGGCAAGGTGGAATGGCTTTGCTCTCTTCGTCCCTCTCTTTGGTGGTGGCTAAGTACTATTTATAGTGGCCTTGGTCCTCTGCCCAAATGTTGGCAGGAAGGGACCCCACAACGGCCATATTTGGCGGAGGACAAGTAGTACATCCTATCCTGACTAAAGTGGTCTTCTCCTGTGAAAAGCCTCTGGTCGTGATGCTGCGGTGGGCTCGGTGATGACCTCCGTCCTGCCGTCCTGGCGGTCTTGGTCTTGTTGCACCAGAATGGAAACCTTTGGCTGATTCCTCGGGACTCCGCACCTACCGCTTGCATCCTTTGCACCAAAGAGGGAAACTGGCGCTCTGCGCCCGCCGACGCCCGCCTGGCCTTGGTCGTCATGGCTCAAGTCAGCTGAGCCTCGTGAGGTGCACCTTGCATAGAACTCTCCGCCTCTTAGGAGCCATCCTGAGGAGACCGATCCCTTGGAGGTCTTGGCGTCGTCTGCCTCGCGAGGCTTGGCCCCTCGTGAGGGTATTGAGTTGTCGATGTTGAAGCTGGGCCATACCAGGCCGTCGATGGAGCCACATAGTGGGCCGCAGGCAGGCAAGTTTGGGTACCCCGTATCAAGAACACAGAGAGTATGCGATAGAGGAATGCACGGCTGCTCGAACGCTCTCGGTGATTGCCAACTCTTAGATTGTGGGTTACCGACCATTGTCGGCGAAGCTTCATTTGATTTCCATGGTAACCGCCACGAGCTGGGCATGGGTGGCGTCGACATGGTTGTGGGAGGCCTCCATCAGGAGTAAGGCCGCCGCTGCGGAACGAGCAGCTATTGTGCCGCTCTCGCTAGTTGCTATCCCCGAGACAGATGTTGCTGCCGCCACCTGAGAAGCAACATCGACCGTTTGGGTTGCCTTGGCCGCCCGGACGCAGATTGCAGCCATGCTCATGCACCTTGTTAGCATACGCATGGCGGCTGCGGCCGCACTCTCGCCGGAGTGGGCCGACGAAGTTGCCCTCACGACGCGGGTCCACGTCCCCATCTTTCACCGGTGATGATTTAACAGTGAAATGATATTTGGGGAGCGAGCTAGTCTGCTTGACATGCCGGCTGTGGATTGTAGCTGACGCACCTTCTCACGTAAGCCATAGGCGTACTATACTCCGATGGTGCTCCAAGTTATTTTGTATTGCATCTCACGCGGTTGGTGATAATAAACTGTGTGCGATCTACTTAATTTTAATTACATAATGGGGTCACAGCGGCAATGGAGGGTGTTTGAATTGCTAGAACTTTTATCTATAGTGAACATGCAACTGTATGTGTGTCGTTAAAAATGGAATTATTCAGGGTTCATTTGGACATCTTATACATTAAATTAGTTTCCTAGCCGTTTCAGGTGCACAATTCAAAATTAAACTACATGCATGCTTCAGTGCACCAACATGGGTTGTAAAATCATATATGTGTCCATGGGTTTATGCTTATGTCCCATGCAAGAAATGGGGATGAATTTCAAACACCACGGCACCGTGGCCCTCCGACAAACGTAAGGTACATGCTTTTGTATTCTAGTAAATCCAAAACACGTCTAAAATTCATGAACCTTGGCATGCTATCATGGAATGTCATCAACATGCTGGGGTAAAAAATATTGTCCCATTTGGGGCAGGTTATGGTATAAGCTTTTCACGGACCAGAACTTCTCACAAGAAGCCTCATGGTTCCGTTAGGGAAACATGTCACCATTGTGGACAAAACAATATTCGTTGCCTCTTCTTGCTTTCAATTTTTTCCTGGTGTCAACATAGAACAACAAGAGTGCCGTGTTAAATTTTGGAATTTTTTCGGGGATCATTTGGATATTTTAATAAGTTAACTGAGTTTTCTAGACATTTATGTGCATAATTCAAAATTCAACTACATGTACGTGCTCTACCCCATAAAAACGGGTTGCAAAATTAAATGTGTGTCCTTGGTTGGAAGCTTAGGTCAGATGCAAGAAATGAGAATGAATGCCAAACACCTTGACACTGTCGCTTAGCCGCTAACATTGAGATACATGGTTTTAAAATTCTAGTAAATCGAGAACTTGTCTGAAATTCATGAAACTTGACATGATATCATGGAACGGCATCGACATGCCGTGGTAAAAGTATTGTCCCATTTGGGGCAGGTTTGGGTATAAGCTTCTCGCAAACCAGAGCTTCTCCCACAACAAGCCTGATGGTTTCGGTAGGGAACATGTCACCTTGGGGACGAAACGATATCTGTTGCCTCTTCTTACTTTCAATTTTTTTTTCTCATCTCTACATAGAACAACAGGAGTGTTGTGTCAATTTTTGGGATTTTTCAGGGTTCGCTTGGACATTTTTATACATTAATTGAGTTCTCTATGCATTTATGTGCATAATTCAATTTTTTGACAGAAATACTGTAAAGGAACCCCTTACAGTATAATTGGTGCAACAAACCCAAATTGCAAGTACCATGCCTTGAACCTGGGTGGGTGGAAAGGCATCAGCCCCTTCCCACCACTAGGCTATGCCTTAGTCTATTGCAAAATTCAAATTTGAACTACATGCACATGCTCCAGTGCATATAAATGGGTTCAAAATTGAAATGTGTGTCCTTGGTCGCATGCCTAAGTCCCATGCAAGAATTGAGAATGAATGTCAAACACCTTGCCACTATCACTCGGCTGCTAACATTCAAATACATGGTTTTTCAATTCTAGTAAATCGAAAATGCATCTGAAATTTATGAAACTTGACATGCTAGCATCGATTGACATCAACATGCCATGGTAAAAATATTGTCACATTTGAGCCAGGTTGGGGTATAAGTTTCTCACACACTAGAGCTTCTCACAGCAAGCCTCATGGTTACGGGAAGGAACATTTCACCTTTCTGGACGAAACATTATCCATTGCCTCTTCTCGATTTCAATTTTTTCTAGTGTCAACATAGAACAAAATGAGTGTTGTGTTAATTTTAGGAATTTTTCAGGGTTCATTTGGACATTTTTATACATTAACTGAGTTTTCTATGCATGTATGTGCATAATTCAAATATGAACTACAGGCACATGGTCCAGTGCATGTAAATTGTTTGAAAAATCAAATATGTGTCCTTGGCTGCATGCTTAGGTCCCATGCAAGAAATGGGAATGAATGTCAAACACCATGCCACCGTCGGTCGGCCACAAACATTGAGATACATGGTTTTTAAATTCTTGTAAATCCAAAACTCGTCTGAAGTTCATGAAACTTGACATGCTATCATGGAGCGGCATCAACATGCCATGGTAAATTTTTTGTCCCATTTGGGGCAGGTTTGGGTATAAGGTTCTCGCGGACCAGAGCTTCTCACAACAAGCCTGATGGTTTCAGTAGGAAACGTGCCACCTTTGGGGACGAAACGATATCCGTTGTCTCTTGTTGATTTCAATTTTTTTCAATTGTCAACAAAGAACGATAGGAGTGTTGTGTCAATTTTTGGGATTTTTCGGGGTTTGCTTGGACATTTCGATACATTAACTGGTTTTCTAGGCATTTTATGTGATTCAAATTTGAACTACACGCACATGCTCCAGTGCAGAAAAATGGGTTGACATATGAAATGTGTGTCCTTGGGTGCATGCTTAGGTCCCATGCAAGAAATGGGAATGAATATCAAACACCAGGGCACTGTTCATTGCCGGCAAAATATTGAGATATTTTGTTTTTAAATTCTAGTAAATCCAAAACTTGTCTGAAATTCATGAAACTTGACATGTTAGCATGGAGTGGCATCAACATACCATGGTAATTTATTTGTCCCATTTGGGGCTGCTTGGGTATAAGCTTCTCACAAATGAGAGCTTCTCACAATAAGCCTGATGGTTTCAGTAGGGAACGTGCCACCTTTGGGGACGAAACGATATTCGTTGCCTCTTATTGCTTTCAAAATTTTTCTAGTGTCAACATAGAACAACATGAGTGTTGTGTTAAATTTTGGAATTTTTCGGGTTCGTTTGGACATTTTTATACATTAACTAGGTATTCTAGGCATTATTTGTGCATAATTGAAATTTGAACTACATGCACATGCTCTAGTGCATATAAATTGGCTGAAAAACCAAATCTGTGTCCTTGGGTGCATGCTTAGGTCCCATGCAAGAAATGGGAATGAATTTCAAACACCAGGGCACTGTTGATTGCCAGCAAAACATTGAGATACTTTCTTTTTAAATTCTAGTAAATCCAAAACTCGCCTGAAATTCATGGAACTTGGCATGCTATCATGGAATCGCACCCGACATGCTGTGGTATTTTTCGTGTCCATTTTGAGAGAAGGGGCACTCATATAACAACCAACAGATGCATTTTGAAAAATTTAGCTGCCACTTTAACATCTCAAACGTTTGTATAATTTAAATCATGTGCGTTCTATTAACCATTCACGTGACGCCACATGTCTTGCTTTTAGTGGCTATAGGAGGTGCCGTGCGGACAACTGCTTGACTGAACTGGAGGCGTGCGAGCGCAGTCCAGTGCGCAGGCTGATCGGGAGGCGTGCAAGCTGTCCTCCAATGCGTAGGCTCACCGGGGAGCGTGCGAGCTGTACGCTGTTCAGGCTCACTGGGAAGCGAGCCCTTTGACTTCCATGGCCGCCTGCCTTGATCGCATCCTCTCAATTAATGGTGCCCGAGCCCCTGTTTAATATGGGTGGCCTTACTGTTCGCCTCCCATTGCCCTCCCTCCCGTAGACCTCCACCAACACCATGGTGGAGAAGGATCATCTGCCACTAGTCTTCAAGTTTGGTGAAGTAGACTCCGAGCTGAAGGAGATAGAAAATAAGTTGGAATGAGGCCTCATGCACATGGCCCTGAACGAGCTAGATGCGGCGGTTGCTGCCCCCGCGCCCGCGGTAGCGACCATCCGTAGCGTTGACGGGCTGGTCGCCGAGCACTATCGCAGAGCTGGAAGCCGCGGGCGTCAGCCAGGTCTCCGCGGACCAGCATGAGCTCGTGTACATGCCAGCGCCAGCGCCCGTGCCCGTGCATGTGCACGGCCCTCCACCCATCGTGGCACCGGTCGTCTTACGTTTTCCTGCACTCGCCGCGGCCGTGCCCGTGCGCGCGCGCCCCTTAGTGGCATGGGACGCCGCCATCGACCGCTACCTTGTAGCGTGGCCAGTTGCCGTCCTCCCGTGCCCCGCTCGTCGATCGCGCGATGAGATGATGTCTGATTGTGAAGTGACGAACATTCTGTGCTGCCTTGAAGACCTCAACAACGGCGTCCTGGAGGATGACAACGACAACGCCGGCGCGGCACGCGGCTCTGCCGACGCCAGAAATAGTTTTTTGGGTTTAATAATGTATCTCGATCATATGAATATAAATTTGTAGTGTGACTGAATGAAAGATATGGTTTGAATGAACTTGCATTTTTCTCTCTTAATGTACAGACTTATCAAATGATTTTCTTTTGAAAAAAACGTCAATGGTTTTTAAATATAAAACACTCATCGCAAACGTTTTAGTTGGAACACCCGTATGTAAACCGACAGCTTCCCCAGGAAGCCAAGGGAAAATGTGCCGAGCAGGATTTGTGCAGCTCTTGATCGCAAATGTTTTAGATAGAACACCCGTGTGCAATGTGAGAGCTATGGTCGTCCCCCGCAAGTCAAGAGAAAATTCGCAGTGCAAGATTTGTGCATCTCTTCAACTCAAAGGTTCAGATTGAATACGACATGCAAAGCCAGACTTCGGGGCTAAGCCAAGAGAAAATGTGCCCAGCAGGATTTGTACATCCCTTCAACTCAAACGGTTGTTTTGGATGACCCGTGTGTAACCACGTACATACAATTTGGTAAGATTTGCATCTGTCATATTGGGTATATTGCCATTTGTCAAACTGGAAAGATTGACATTTGTGGATCTAGTAACATTGCCATTTGTCAATCCTGTAAAACTGCGATTTGTCAAAATACGCAGCTTAAAATCACTAGCACTATCTAATTTTTGCAACTAAAATTCAGTAATTAAGCATAGATTTCATTCATAGATTAAGCAGTCGTTCTTTTTGCAAATAGTTCAACTCGATAGCTGAACTGACCAAACTTTTCCCCAATTGTTGCCAACCACGTATTGAAATAGCTAGTTCAACTATATATACTAGCTAATTTTAAGTACATTGTATAGTTTCACCACATCTATAGTCAGATGAACTGAACAAAATAGCCCCTAAATACTACTACTACGGAGGGGCTTTGTACTACTTCCGGCAACCTCTCCTTTGTCGAGCGCGCTTAGTAAGAGGCAGAGATGGAGGAGGCCACCGACGAGATGGACAACTGTGATACGGTGCCTGCCTCTGCTGCACCTCCAGCGACGCTCACCTTGAACACCCTCTGCCGCTCCAGACGACCCCTCTTGAAGCAGTGGTCCTCCTCGTAGATCTCCTGATTCCTCGCTTCTGCGGCGGCGCGTGCTACAGCCATGGCGGCGGTAAGGCTCTTTGCATGCTCGACGAGGCGCTCCTCCTCCTTCCGCAGGAACTCGGTGTAGCACGCAAGGTGGTGACGCACGTGCGGGCGTCCACCTCCGCCTCCTACATTCAAGCGGCAGTGGCGGAGCGAGTGATGACCCCAGCGGTCGACGGTGGGCTGGCGGTCACGACCACCACCTTACTGCCTTCAGGCCGCGGCGGCGGAGCAGGTGATGGCCATGGTGGCATGCAGTGGGGTGGCGGCCACGACGACCACATCCTGGCTTCGAGCACGGCGGCGGAGTGGGTGATGGCCCTGGCTTTCTATGGTCGTGTGGCAGCCACGGCGGCAGACGGTGGGGTGGTGGCAACGGCAGCCGGCAACAGCTGCCGACGAGCAGCAGCGACAGAGCGTGTGGTGGGTGTTCTGCGCACACCCAACAAGGACGCCATGCGCATTGCACTACGCCGGGGACTGCGCCGCCTCCATGGTGTAGCCTCCTAGCTGGAGCTGTCCTCTGATGACGGTGGAGTGGCTGAGCAATACGACTGACCGGTGCCATTGGTGATTGTGGGAGATGCAGAAGAGATAAGCTACTGGGATGAAGAGGAAAATGTGACGTAGGACTCGCTGGCCGTGATGGTTTATTTAGCAGGCCGTTAAGCATTGGGATTTTGAGGAATTTCATTGACTCGGGTGGGAAGCTTGCGTGGGAACCTACACGATTGTGCGGGAACGGGCTCACCATCGTTTGGCCAAAAGAACGCCCCCGCGCGCTGCTGATGCTTGCGCTCCAAGACGTCTGCGGTAGCAGGGTGACAAGACATGCGGGAGGAGGACGAAAGGACACGTACACATATGGTAAATAAAATAAAATTGTTTGTGATTAACTTACCTACTACCCGCGTCCTAGTTTATGTATAAGTCGCCTATGTATTTTTGTGCGAAATTTTGACTATAGATTTAACTGATAAAATATGAATCCATGTCGCCAGATATTATCTCGTTGGATTCGTATTTGAACATAGTTTCCAATTATATAATTTTTGTAACATGCATTAACATTTTCATGGTTAAATTTGAGGTCAAAATATGGCACAGAATATAAAAGGGACTAATAGACCAAGACGTCTTAGTAGCACATGGTCGTTCTCTACGCGGCGAGCAACTTTCGGCCGGCTTATAGACGACCATTTCCCGCGTGTTCAACTGCTCTACGCGTATGGTTGCTTGTGGTTGAGGCGGTTGCGACGCGCTCTGCTCTCGCGTCCCTCCGGGAGCTCTTCCCTTGTCCCTCCATGCATGCTGCCAGTTTTTGGGGCCGGTGCACGATCATGCATATTCATGTGCATGCGGTTGCACCGGGCACAGCGCGATGATGCAGTTACCCGCTGCAAAAATTGCCATGCGAACATGCCAAGAATCCAGGCCGTCCGGCCCCCATTTATTCCTGTGGCCATTTACCTTCATCTCTCACGCCACACGACATATATAGAGAGGACATCTAGTGGTTCCAATGGTGCTCCCTGTGGATCCAATGGCGCTCCCAGCGGCCGATGATGACAACGGTGGGAAATTCACCACGCATCACGTAGTGGACACCCACGTGAGGGGGAAGGCCCTCTCGGTGGTGTACACGAACGATCTGGTATTGGTGGAGAGACCCATCCAAACTATGGAGTAGTTGCTTGCCGAGGACAAGTACCTAGTGGTCGACTTCGACCTCGAGTACACCATCGGTCGTGCCGGGCACGATCACAAGGTTGCCGTCGCCCAGCTGTGCATGCGACATGACGTCCTCGTCTACCTCTACCACCTGGCCACAAGGCCTTTCATGCATTTCTCTAGTTTTGTCAACAACTCCGACTACATTTTCGTTATGGTGGACACCGCCAATGATCTAAAAGTGTTCAAGGTTTCGGGCTTGAAATGCCAGAATCTTGTCAACATCCAGGATCACTAGCGACAACAACAAACAGAACTCCCAGGTTGACCTTGCCTCGGCCATCATAGACCCCTACTACATGAAGATGAAGGATGAGAGCAAGAAGGACAAGAGCGCCTGGCACAGTGTCTGGCATGAGAGACTGGATGAACAACACATCAAGTACACGATCAAGGACGCGTACACACTACAAAAAAATACACTTTCGTGAGGATACATATTTGTCACAGTAGGTCGTGTTTTTTGTCATGCATGTCCATCCATGACGATTTTATGACAGAATCAAGATAGTCATACCTGTGCTGTCGTAGAAGTGTTCCATGACATTACCAAAATTATCATCACGGAAGTGTCCACTTCCATGACGATAAATCATGCATCACAGAAGTGCTTTCGACAAGGGTGACCGACACGTGGCATCCACCATAATGGAACACCGTTAAGCTATTGGGTCGGGTTTTGGATCCGATAACCCGTTAATAGCCCCGACCAATGGGGATTTTACACGTGTAAAGTCATCATTGGCTGGAGGAAACACGTGTCGGCTCATCGTTGGGACAAATGCCATCGACTCATTGGACAGAAGGCACCTATGACACGTCGACATGTGGCAAGGCCCAACAGAGGCCCATTCCTGTGAAAAGGCCGGCCCATTTGACTTGGTCAAAAGGTGGCGGGCCGGCCCATCGAAAGCCTGTTAATGGCCTGTTCACATATAGCCCATTTACAGCCCGCTAACCCAAGGCCCGTTACGCCCTATCCGAATTAGGCCCAGTAGCGTCATCTAGGCCATCCAATATGATTCCAGCCCATTTTCACTTCTGGCCCATGTATGGCCCATGACGTCTTTTTGGCCCATATGAGGCCCTTTGTAACTCTTGGCCAATTAATGGCCCGTGGTGAAACTGGCCCGTAATGAACAGTGTATCACTTTACACCCATTAACGGCCCGTGGTGAAACTGGCTCGTAATGAACAGTGTATCACTTTATACCCATTAACGACCCATTTCCAGCCCATGTTATCTTTCGGCCTTCTCAGAGCCCATTAATTCTTGCGCTCATTTCCAGCATTCGTTTACTTACGGCCCGTTACTGTCATTTTCTGCTTGTGGGCCAAATTCAGCCCATGGTTACAGTCGGCCCGTTTGTGGTTCATTAATTCGTTGGGCCGTTTTCATAGCGTCATCAAATACGGCCTATTAATGATGGCCCGTTATGGTCGGCCCATGAACGGACGATTCCAACTCTAGCCCGTTTACGGCCATAATGCGGTCTGTTATTGGCCCATGTTTGGCCAATCGATCATACGGCCCGTATAAGGCCCATTGATGATACGACCCGTAGAAGGCCCATTGTTTCTATGGACAGTAGAAGGCCAATTATTTCTACGACCCGTAGAAGGCCCACTGTTTCTACGGCCCGTAGGAGGTCCAGTGTCACTATAGTAAATATTAGCCCATGGTTATTGTGGCCTAGTTTTAAAAAAATAGGTTATTGCAGCCACTAGAAAACCGCGGAAAAAAGAACTGCACTAACTACAAGCAAACAAATTAACAAGACAACAAGGAAATAAATAAGCAAGCAACTTATGCTAGGCTATCACGGCTATTACACATATTACATCCGCTGGGCATCAAAGTTCGCCACCAGTGCAAATATAGGGAACAAAGCAGCATATAAACGCCACAGCAAAACAAGTCTAGAACAGAAACCACTTCAGAAGAGCTCAAGAAACAATATCCTGGGTACCCATAATGCTGGTAAGATGCTTAGCAAGCTTATTAACTTTCTCTTGTTTGGCGCTTAAATCCTCCAGCGCTTGCTGTTGCACAAGAAAGTACGCATCTGAATTCTGCAGGGACTTCCTCAGTCCTTCGGCTTCTTGCCGCAGCACAGCTGACTGATGCCTTTCAGCTTGTAGCTGAGACTGAAGAAGCCAAAGTGATTCAGGCAGCGAGTTCGAAGAGCTTGTGCCAGCGGTACTGGCTAGTAACTCGAACACTACATCTATGCAGGACTGTGGGGTTTTCTCACTGTCTACAAGATCATTTTTATCACCTTTCTTGGAGACCAACAGTGTTGTCTCACTATCTTGAACCTTATCTGCATTACTTTCTCTACCATTGCATAGTGGGGTGCTCTTCTCCAATATTCCGTTTGCATACTACAAGAGAAACAAGCAGACACATCACATGTTTAGCTTGTAGTATACGAAACTCATTTTGGTAAACCGATTCAGTAGTAAGGTGGACAGGATAACAACATGAAACAAACATATATCTATGTACTATGGTCACTATATTGTCCATATCATTCTAGTTTTTGTTGCCTAATCAAGACAGAGACACAGTTCAACTCATATATTTTTAAGACACAACAACATAGACAGAATATAAGTGTGAGAAACTACACATCATTGGCAGCACTTGTAATGTGCATCACATGAGAACATAACTGTTTATACAACTTAAACTGAAATCAACATAGAGAAAGAAGTTAGAACAACAATCCAATTAAGGAAATAGGTTTAAAACATACCTGTTGCGCCATTGGAGTTTCAGTTGGATCCTTCAAATTCGAAAGTAGTTGGTCTGAGTAAATACAGTGATGCAACAGCAAAGGAGTATGGACCATAGCTACAGAATCTGACCTGAGAACAGTTGCTCTTCTGCTTTAAACGTGGAGTTTGGGTTAGCTGTGGTGGTCTTCGTGCTTTGGGCACTGCAGTAGCTTTACCTACTGCTCGTGTGGGGGTACTCTATGGTGGACATGGTGCTTTGTAAACTAGGAGTGGGTTACTATCCGCTGGGGTTGCGGTTAGATGGGTTGTAGCTGGTTCTCTGCCCAACGGTGTAAGTGTGCAATATGGAGGAGTCTCAATTATGTGTGGTGGGGCTAGTTTGTGGGCCAGTACAACCATGGTTCTATCTGCATCGACGGGTAGCACTGTCTTTTGTGAAGAACGGTTTTTGCTCCCTTAGATACTGCCATCACCCCCTCCAATTCAAATGGCTGATAAACAAGAAAAGAAATTGAATGTACATACATTGTATGATAGACATATGTGGTAACTCACATATATGTTGTCTAACCAAATAGGACAGCATGACACAATTTGACATATATGATGCCTAACTAAACAGGATAGCATGACACAGTTTCAGATATATGATGGATAACTTAACAGGATATAATGGCATAATTTAACATGATATAATGGCATAATTCAACATTTGATGAGTACCTAAACAGGATGACATGACAAAACTATATGATGTCTTTCTAAAATAGGTTGGGATGAAATAATTCACATACATGTTGTCTAAGTATACAGGATGGCATGATATAATTGACATAATTGATTTATATACTAAGCAGCTGGCACTCGCATGTATGATCTCTAAACTAAGCAGATGGAATTCAATATTGTGCATATGATGTATAAACTAAGCAATGCAAGACACCATATGCATCATATGAGAAATATAAACATTGCAACTTAGAGCATACACCTCAGGTGGGATATAGGACTGGTCATCTGTCTCTGAATCCTCCTCTGAGGATCTCCCTATAACCGTCGAGATATATGCTTCAATAGGTACCATTGCCTGCTCTGAAGACCTTGTTTTCACTCCAGATTTTTCCATAACCGGATCAAATGACTGATACACATGGAGAGTAGTTCAATATACACAGATTGTCGACAAATGGAATACGTAATGAAAAAAAGATGGCATGAGATAATTCACATGTATGATGCCTGGCTCCATGGCAGTGCATAATTCACATATATGATAACTGGCTGAAAAACATGGCATTGCATAATTCACATATCTGATATAGAAAGCAAACAGGAGGAATTCACACAAAGGATGTCTAATCTAAGTAGATGGCATGGCAATGCAAGACACGATATGCATGATATGAGCAATATAACACAGCCAAGTTAGAGCATGCACCTCGGGGGGGGGGGGGAGTGGGGGAATACAACTGGTCATCTGTCTCTGAATCCGCCTCTCAGGAGCTATCTGTAACCAGCAAGAAATCTACATCGACAGGTAGTACTGACTGCTCAGAAGACCTTGTTTTCACTCCAGATTTTCCCATGACCGACCCAAATGGCTGATGCACAGGAAGAGTAGATGAATGTATAAACATTGTTGACAAATGGAATACATTATGGAAAAAAATATGGCACGATACGATTCACATATACGATGACTGGCTAAGCAGGATGGCATTGCATGATTCAGGTATATGATGCCTGGCTAAAGAAGATGGCATTGCATAATTCCCATATACTCCCTCTATTCCTAAATATTTGTATTTTTAGAGATTTCAAATGGACTACCACATACGGATGTATATAGACATATTTTAGAGTGTAGATTCACTCATTTTGTTCCATATGCAGTCACTTGTTGAAATCTCTAAAAAGACAAATATTTAGGAATGGTGGGAGTATGATATATAAACCAAATATGTGGCATTCACACAAAGCAAATCTAAACTAAGATGATGACATATAAGATGTATAATGTAATCAATGCAAGGCGCCATATGCATGATATGACCAACATCAGCTTGCCAGGTTAGAGCAAACACCTCAGGTGGTAAACAGGCGTGGTCGGCTCCTTCAGAATCCCCATCTGAACAGTTATCTTCCTTTGGAATACAATTCGGAAATGCAGGAGGGGGGGGGCACTTCGCCCACCATGGAGCGGCGTCTGCATGACATTATATTCCTGCGCAACGGTCTTCTCTTTTTCTCTACATGTTCAGTACGATTATGTACTTTATCTTACATGCATAATAAAAAAATAGTAAAATTTTGTAAGGCCTAAGGGGTGCATGCAAAAATCAAGACTGATGGTAGAAAACGAGTGGATGGATCCAAAACTAATGATAGCAGTTGCCCACCCAACATGAACCACATAGAAGACCCCAGATGAACCAGATAGTAGACAGATACTACTCGTTGCTAGCTCGATATGAGACCCATGGGCATTTCAAAACTCAAGTTTGAACAATAAAGTAGAAGGTAATAATAAGCGATGTATAACATAAGCAAACACGAAAGACTACGACCTCTCCTCCGGAACTGTGTAGTCCTCGGGTTCATCTGCTTAGTCGATGATGGTAATGCAGTTGGCGTGGCTGCCAGCAATGGGGAAGATGATCTGAGGCGGCGTAAGAAAGTCTGCAGGGGGAATCTCTGTTGCAGTGAACGCTTCTGTCGATGGTGCACCTCAGGTGGGGTGGATGACGGCACGGCAGGAGCAGGACATAACACACAGAGTTTTCTTTGACGCCTATCTGAAAATGAAGTAAATCTGTAAGGGATCATTAGAATTGGAGGATTCTATAAATGTAGGGACATGAATAACACAGGAATAGGATAGGAATGCATGTGCAAAACAGAGCATTTGGAAACATAGTCAGTCAACCTGGGTGTTTGGTTCCCATGAACTAGAAGAACACATGAATGGAGAAACGTGGTGAAATTAAAGTCAAACCACGTGAAAATGAAAAAAAGAATCTTATTATGCCAGTGATGCAACTAGTTCTATTCTTCATGCATATTAATTTGAAAAGGACGTCCAAGTGAATAAAATTCCTATGTTTTTCTTCGAAAGAGACACCAAAGGAAAAAATCCTCCAGTTTTGCTTTGCTCCACTCCTTCTGACAGATTTGCACGAATAGCAGTTCCATAGCAAAGAATTCCTGAGGGATCGACATTAATGCAGAGTAACAAATTGATGCGACGAGTGTACAACCTCTTTGGCATAGCCTTGTGAACCTCAACATCATTGGGTTGGACGTGGAGGATGGTGATGATGCTGGTGTGACTGTCGGAGGCGGGGAAGAAGATCTGAGGCCTCTGGAAACGGCACCGAGGGTACTGCTCCGCTGTGATGGACGGTTCCGTCGTTGGAGCAGCTCCGGTGAGGTGTACGGCGACGAGGCTGAAGCAAGACAAGACAGACAACGTTAATCTGAAGTGGGACCCTAATATCATCTGCAATAGATGATGTAAAATACATCACAAAAAGGTGCTAGATGTAAAACGCATTAGCCGCTTCACGGCCGCTCTGACAGATGCTGTAAGTATTGTTCACTCTGAACTTAACTGAAGAAAATGAACGTTACAGTCGAAACTGAATTTTATTGTCGAAACTGATTGAACTAGTAGCAGAGCATTGCGATAGATGTTTAGGGCGTTTGAGCACTAGTAGCAGAGAAGCAGTGATCTAAATCAGCAGACGCTCGAGCAGGGAACGCACTAGCAGAGAGCAAGTCATGCAGTAGAACTGCGAGCGAGTGCTAAAGCAACAACTCCTGTAGTTACCGGAGGTCGTGCAGCAGTAGCAGCGCAAGCGAGAGCAAGAGCAGAGCAGCAACACGAACGAAAGCAAGAGCAGTGCAGCAGCGCGACCGACGGCAAGAACAGAGCCGCGGCGCGACCGACAGCTGGAGCAGCTGCAGCTAGTGTCGTTGTGGAAGTCGCCGCCAAGGAAGCAAGGACATGGGGGAGATACGCCATGGATGATGTGGCCGATGATGGCGCCGTCGATGCAGACCCGCCATGTCTTCTCGGTATCGAGCAACGGCAGCCCCATGAGATTGAATAAAAGATAAAATGCAGCGGTGAGTGTAGTACCTCCTTAGTGGCACTGAGTTGGCCTCGGCTTCATCGGAGGAATTGGTGAGGGTTCTGCGGTTCCGGTGGGGCAGGTCAAAACGGCGCAGTGGGGATTGAGGTGGCGCGATAGACGAGGCAAACGTCAGGGCAGCTCCTTGGAGGTGGAGGACGGGGTGGCTGATTCGGTGAGACGGCGAGATCGACAACAGATCCTCATCCGGTGCGGTGGATGAGGGACGACGAGCTGTTGCGGTGGATGACGTAGTCGGGGAAGAGTCTCCGGCTGGGCGGAGGTCGGGAGGCCGACGAAGGAGCATGGGGTTTCATGGGCTTTGGCGGCCTCGGTGTACAAATGGGGGGGGGGCGAAGGGGGAGGGGGGAGGCATGCTTAGGGACGCGCTTGTCCTAAATGTAGAGTAAGTTACCAGCGTACCCCCACCGGTTTTGACACCACGACGTGGAGCTTCATTTCCGGCTGAGGGGTAGAAGGGGGATTTTGCGTGTCTGGGCTACGGGACCGATTTCAGATGAGGAGGGAGTTCTTGCGTGCGTCAAAATTTCGGGATAACAAGGCGCGGCGCGGGTTGAAGAGGCGGGAGTTTCAAAGCAGGTGAGACAAAAGATACTCGATCTTGAAAATTTTGGGATAACAAGGTGCGGATTCCTTGTTCGGCAGAACAAACTTAACGTATTAAAAAAAGATTCATACAAGACACAAGAGAGTCATGTCCCCTTTTACTATATTTCTATAGATGCCATTGAAAAAACTACAAGAAAAATGTAAAAACAATCGGGAGAACAAGATTACCCTGCACTACCAAATCGATTCGCACTTCCCTCAACAACAACAAAAAACAAATCAATTCCCACCAAAAGAAAGAGTAATAACCCTTTTTATATGATTACAAACGCCAGGATCTCGAATTTCAATTTTTGAATCCACGTTATGTTGAATTCGAATATATCGTTAGGTGACCTTGCGGTTTATAATTGATGTAGTTGTTCATTTTGATCTTCCATCATATATGAACATTTTACACCACCATGTGAACATATATATTGTCGTCTGCCATATGGACTAAATTTGAATCAATTTTCCTTATGTGAATACGATTGTTGTCAAGTTATACAATAATTTAAATATTATCTTGATTACAAAAAACATACATACAGTAGTAATCATACTTAACTATGAACTACATGTACCATACCTCTCCAATTCAAATATTTGTATCCATTTTATGTTGAATTCAAATCATAGTACATTATTGGTCTAGGTAGCGAGATGTTCTGGATAATCTAAACCCTGGTTTCATATGTATAATTTTTGGCTGAATTGGGACAAGTTTTGGTATAAGCTTCTTGCAAAACCGGAGATTCTCTCAACAAGCCTCGTGGTTCCGAGAGGGAACGTGTCACCTTTGTGTGCGAAATGATATACGCTGCCTCCCCCTGATTTTCTTTGCAGAGGAAACATAGAACTATATGAGTGCCCTGTTAAATTTTTGGAATTATTTCGGGTTCGTTTGTCCTTTTTATACATTAATTGAGTTTCTGGACATTTAATATGCATTATCTAAATATGAACTGCATGCACATGCTCCGGTGCACCAAAGTTGGTTGAAAAATCACATGTGTGTCCTTGGTTGAATTTCTAGGTCCCGTGGAAGAAATGAGAATGAAATTCAAACATCTGGGCATCGTGACTCGACCGAGAACATCGAGAAACTTAGATTTTAAATTCATGTAAATCCAAAACTCGCCTGGAAATCATGAAGCTTGGCATGGTGTCATGTGATGGCACTAACATGTTGTGGTAAAAAATTGGGCCGATTTGGAAGCTCATGGTTCTAAGAGGGAATGTGCTAGCTTTGAGTGTGAAACGATATACGCTGCCCCCCTTGAGTTTCTTAACAAAGGCAACATAGAACTACATGAGTGCCCTGTTAAATTTTGGAATTATTCCGGGTTTGTTTGTTGTTTTTATACATTAATTGAGTTTCTGGTCATTTAATGTGCATAAGTCAAATTTGAACTACAAGCACATGCTCTCATGCACCAAAGTTGGTTGAAAAATCACATTTGTGTCCTCGGGTGAATTTCTAGGTCCCATGCAAGAAATGAGAATAAAATCCAAACATCTGGGCATCGTGGTTCGGCCGAGAACATTGAGAAACTTGGTTTTAAAATTCTTGTAAATCCAAAACATGTATGAAAATCATGAAACTTGGCATGGGTGTCATGTCATGGTACTACCATGCTGTGGTAAAAAAATTGGACGAATAGGAACAGATTTTGGTATAAGCTTCTTGCAAACCAAAGCTTCTCTCAAGAAGGCTCGTGGTTCAGAGAAGGAACGTGCCACCTTTCAGTGCGAAATGATATACGCTGTCCCCCTTGAGTTTATTTACAAAGGCAACATAGAACTGCATGAGTGCCCAGTTAAATTTTGGAATTATTCCGGCTTCGTTTGGCCTTATTTACACATGAATTGAGTTTTTGGTCATTTAATGTGCAAAATTCAAATTAGAACTACAAGCACATGCTCCCGTGCAACAAAGTTGGTTGAAAAATCACATTTGTGTCCTCGGCTGAATTTCTAGGTCCCATGCAAAAAATGAGAATAAAACCCAAACATCTGGGCATCGTGGCTCGGTCGAGAACATTGAGAAACTTGGTTTTAAAATCATGAAACTTGGCATGGTGTCATGTCATGGTAGTACCATGCCGTGGTAATTTTGTTGGCCGAATAGGAACAAATTTTGGTATAAGCTTCATGAAAATCGGAGCTTCTCTCAAGAAGGCTCGTGGTTCTAGGAGGGAACATGTGACCTTTGTGTGCGTAATTCAAATTTGAAATACAAGCACATGTTCCAGTGCACCAAAGTTGGTTGAAAAATCACATATGTGTCCTTGGGTAAATTTCTAGATTCCATGCAAGAAATGGGATGAAATTCAAAATTCTGGGCATCGTGGCAGGGCTAGAAACATTGAGAAACTTAGTTTTTTAATTCCTGTAAATCCAAAACACGCATGAAAATAATGAAACTTGGCTTGGTGCCATGACATGGCACCAACATGCTATGGTAATTTTGCAGTCCGATTTGCGAAGGCGAACACATTAACAATCAACAAAGTCATTTTGGAACAAGTGCTGTCACGTTACAATCGGAAACACAACTATTATTGAAACCGTGGGCGTTCTATTTACTACCATTTACGTGCCGCCACGCGTCCCCATTTTTTATTAGCTAGGAGGCGTCATGCAGGGTAGCTATTCGAGTATGAGAGGCGTGCGATTAGACCCCTGCGCGTGCTTATTGGGAGGAGAGCCCTTTGACCTCCATCTGCCGTCCACCTCTCTCCCAAGGTCTCCATTAATGGCGCGCGAGCCTCTGTTTAATGGCGTGACTATGTCTCACTCGACTGAGATTTAAGAGAAAAAAAGAAAATCTGAAAGCACGGATCTTGATGTAAGATCCGACGGACCTATATAGCACCTACTGCGACTTATAGCAAGACTGATGAATATATAAGGACGATTAATTGTCTTACATAATTAGAGAGATAATTAAAAGACACATGCGGCTATGCCTGGAATACACAAGGGCTAAAGAAGAAGGAAGACAAGGATCTGGCTCGCTGATCTCTACTTTCTTGATGGGTTGCTGCTGGCCGCCAGAACTAGTCTCCACGACCAGCGGCGATGAGCTCTTTCGTGTCCTCAAGACGCTGCTTGAGAACATCCATGTATTCCTCCACCAGCCTTTAGCGCTCGATGCGGAGCATGTCATTCTCGTCCATAAGTTTCTTGACTATGACGCCGGTCCTCTTCAACAAGGCACCGGTCTCCTCCCGCTGGTCTGCACTTCGGACGATCATCGCCCTCAGCAGGTCGCGCTAGGCCCGGGGCCTCTCATTGCCCTTCCTTAGTTGCCGGATGACGCTGGTAGCCTGTTCAAATGAGGCTTTCATGTCGTCGTGCAATCTCGCCTAGCCGGAGATCTAATCCATCTGGCTATGGATGATCGCATGCATGCGCCTGTAACAGTCGTCGCCTGCCCGCGAGAAATTTTCCCAGGACGCCGTGGCACGGCGGGACATATCTGCTGCATTCGCGACGTCGTGGGACATCTCTGCTACTTCCGCGGCATGGCCGGACTATCGGTGTACAAAAGTAGGGGCTCTCCTTTTGACCCCTTTACTTGTGCACGGGCAGTCGGAGCCACGTGCCATGGCTGCACATAGCAGGGCAAAGGGGGGAAGCTGGAGAGAAGCCGAAGGCACGAGACAAACAGAGCAATGTCAAGGGCCAAGGCCACAGGGATCGGATGGACGAAGCAGGTTTCCCTGGCAAGACCCTTGCCGGGGCAGCCTCAGCAGCCCCGGCAAGCCCCTTCCCGGGGCAGCTCGCCCACACCAATGGAGCGAGCCACCCTCGAGCCCACGTTTTCAACGCCAATAACCACGTTAGGCCAGGGCTCGGGAGGCACCCCCATGGTGGTATGCAGATCTTTCTGGAGACAAAGAATACTCAAGATCAGATATGGATTGAAGGGCAACAATCCTCGTGAAAATTCTTACTGAGGAAAACCCACAAGACCCCCAGCAAGACCCTTGCCGGGGACGACAGCGCGTCAAGGCAAGACCCTTGCTGGGCCACCCGGCAAGACCCTTGCCGAAGGCGACAGCGGGGCCGCTGCTAGGCCCGCACCAACCAGATCCCCACCACCGTTCGCATGCAGCTGCCAACCCAACCAGCTGGGTAGGCACCTGCATGGCAACATGCAACTTCCAGGCCAACTTAGCACACACCTGCGTGGCCGCATGCAGATCTTCGTGGAGGCTCCCCCACCGCGCCACCTCAGCTGCTTGCCTGCCTACATGGCACCGCATGCATCACTGGCCAGGGTGCGTGTCGAAGCGAGGAGCAGCGGCGACGGATGAGACGGGCCTCGCCCCCGTCCCCGATAAAGTGAAGGGACACCTAAGCCACACATTAAATGTGTCTTGTCCTGTAATACGAGCGATAAGCTCGCAGCACTGTAGGCCTTTCCACCTCCTGTGTGCCACGGTGGCAGCCCCTTTCACCTATAAAAGGAGGCCCATGGCATACAGGTAAAGGATTCGGCTCTTCTAAACCATGCAGCACCCATAGCTAGTTCGAGAGCTCAAGAACACTCAATACATCCACCAAGCAGGACTAGGGTTTTACGCATCCTCGTGGCCCGAACCTGGGTAAATGATCCTTGTGCCGATTACTAATCCTGCTCTTCTCACAACCCCGCGCCCCGCAACCGTAGTAGGGTTTCTTGTGATCCCATAGGTGTCATTTCCCACAGACACGGAGCAGTCTGCTACATCGATGGCACGGCGGGACCTCCTTGCTGCTTCAGCGGCGCGGCGGGACCTCTGTGTTGCTACTTCCGCGCGGCGGGACATGTCGGCTGCTTTCGTAGCGAGGTGGGACATCTCTCGTGCTTCCGCTTCCATGCTCGCCTCTCCCTGGCGGCAATCTCTCAACCCAAAACTCACGCTGGCCATGGCAAACGCAAGGGAAGGATGCTGAATGACTTGTTTGTTTTTGTGGATGAGGAGTTGAGGCGGAATGTGCAGTCATCTTGGCATACTAGTATTTATAACCGAGTACTAATACGCTCCTAAGTGGGAAACCGTTTAGGTTGTGATTTGTGTGAATAGGTTTGCAAGTCAATATAGCATTGTACTAATACGCTCCTAAGTGGGAAACCATTTAGGTTGTGATCGGTGTGAACAGGTTTGCAATTCAATATAGCGTGGAGTAATTTGGAATGTGACGAGACGCAAGCTCAAAATTTGTTGACGGTTCTAGTTTCGAAGTGCGGCACTATTCCCGGATGGCGTTACGTGGGCACGTGTTCTCGGCTGTGGTGTAGCATATGCCATGGTAGTTCTTTTTCTACTGCTGTGTATGTGCAATAACTTGCACCGTCGTATACATATCTTACGGTTAATGGGGCGTTCGACCGGAATAGCTGCACGGCGAGCTATAGGCTAGTCTTTTTCCAGACGTATTAAACCTATCTCTCGGGACTTCGCACGCACCATCGTGCCACCCACAAAAACTTGTACTCTAAGTTTAGTACGTCATACAGGAAGATAAGAGGTGCACGCACGCACTCGTCCTCTCACACACGCGTCTATTTTTTCTCAAAAAGGAGGATGATGACCCCCGGCCTCTGCATCTGGGAGTCACACACGCATCCGTAGCTACGAATTGTAGTGTTCTCAACCATCCGATTGGATCTATCATGGATGTACCTATATACTAAAACATGTCTAGATACATCTATATTTTGACAAATGGAAGGCATGTCTTGTGGAATGGAAGGCGTGCTTGTCATCAAAATGGATAAAAAGGGACGTATCTAGAACTAAAATACGTCTACATACATCTCCTTTTATCCATTTTGATGACAAGTAGTACTTCTTACCCAAAGGAACTTTATATCCAACAGACACAAAATATCCGTATGACCATTGGAAATTACTGATCTGATGTCGAAGTAATTGCTGCATCACCACAAAAACCCACCATTTCTTAAGCTAAAGTAGACCGAGGTAATCCCTATATTAGCATATTACTAAGATAAACATAAGGCACTTTAGAAACATTTAGGACGTGAGCTTGTCAATCTGAATGTGGAGGGACACTAGCTTAGCCTCGGCCATCAGTTTGGGCAGAACTGTGAAGAAGGTCAGCTCCTGCACATCGACGTCGCCAGGATCCTTGCTGCTTGTCACCTCCATTTCCACCTTGACGGCGTCGGTCGTGCCTTTGGGCTCCCCCGGCGGGCCGTTTGCCCACAGCTTGGTCATGTAGTGTGGCAGTGGGGACTCCCCCACTCTGATGCACATGACTGACACGGCGATAGGTGCACCGATGTCGAGCATGCCGCCGACCAAGAATAACACGTGGCCGTCCTCCTTCTCAAACAGCAAAAGCCGTGGCTCCGACAGTGACACTTGCAGCTAGAGCACCTTGCCGTACTGGATCCTGTGCATGGGCATGGGATGTGCGGTGCTGATGTGGTGGTAGAGCACCAGCGGCGGGCCTTCGTAGCCGCAGACGGGCACGTGGCATTTGTAGGGCGCGAGCGGACACACGCTCTGGTGATCGGCGAGCTTGTGGTAAGTGACATAGAGCCCATAGCCTTCATGCGGGCACTCCACCCTCACCGACGAAAGGAAGGCATCCACCGCCGTGTTCCGCACATCGAAGCCACCGCTGTGCTCGCACTTCTGGCACTACCGCTGGTTCCCGGGGCGCTCGACGCGGCAGTCCGCGTAGGCCAGGTGCCCTCCCTTGCACTGCAGAAATCAATCGAACATCACATCAATCAAGAAACCTGCACCTTGCTCAATCAGCCGAATGGACGAGGTGTATTCGAACTTCATACACTGGAGGCGTCAAGGGGCGGAGGCACACGAGGAAGTGGAGCACGGTGAGGTCCATCGAGACCTTAGAGAGCTCCATCGTCGGGTCCTGTTCGGTCTACATGATCTCGCCCTCCTCGTGCACATCCATCTCTCGCTTGGGCCGGGGCATTACAAAGCTTTACCGTCACATATTTTATACTACTTCAAGGTGCATTAAATCAACACATGCAAGTATCAAAAGGAGAGTCACGGCATGCATGCATGCATTGTAATTAATGCATCGGTAAACGAAATTATTGAAATATATCAAGTGTAGTGCTTTGATGTGTCGCTTCAAATCGTACATCAACGATAAGTTTGATTATCCTCTCCCTCGCGGACTTAACTGCACCTACCTTTGGCTGTATGACAGGTTGGCCACCCACCTGTCGGGCCCACCTGTCATAAACGCAAAGGCCGGAGCGTCCCTCCCTCACCCATGAGCGTGGTGGATGGCAAGACTAGGAGAAGCTTTCGCTACACGCTCTCCCTCCCACACGCGGTGGACATGCATCAGTTCAATCGGTGTCAGATGGCTAGAAGCGTACTGTAGTACTCCTCTAGTGCAATTGTACTCCATCATTGTTTGACTTCCCGAAGAGGCGAAGAGCCAAGCGCAGCCCGGACGCTCGTTTGGCAGTTTCATGTGTAGAGTAGTCTAGCATAACGTGTACCGTGTCTGTAAGCTTAACATCGTTGGGGTTGGCTCCATGCTATATGGCCGTCTTGAAGTTTTTTTTTGAAAAATTAAAATAGTCTTCTGGCCCTACCTGTCACCCTGGTGGTTGTACTTTGCACACTCATCTGGTCAAGACAGGAATATATATTTTAATTTGTGGTGGGTAAATGTTAGAGGTTGCAGCAAATATATTGTACACTGCCGGTCTTTCAGCCAAGTTTAGAGGCAAGCATGTGGGGCCAGTGCTATGATGTGTTGCGTCAACTCGTATAACGAGGAGAAGCTTGATTTTACTAGTACACGCCTTCTCCCTTGTCCATGTGCGCGGTTGCTCGCAAACGAGGACAAGCTTTTGCTTAGTACTTCTACAACAAGATATCCCTCCCTCTCGCGGTGGACGGACATGCAGTAGTGGATTCGACACTGTAGAGGCAGTAGTAGTAACATCATTGTTCGTCTTCTCAAAGAGGCGAAGAGCCAAGCGCAACCCGAACGTGGTAGTTGCGAACATTGGAGCACGCATATAGCCAGGCTCTTGCATGAGACAAAATTGCTATGTGAGCCCACTATTGTACTAGTACGCACAACTACTTGCTAGTATAGCCCTGAAAACCAGAAAGGAGTATTCGCCCTTCTAGATATTTCAACAAGTGACTAGACTACACCGAGATGGAGTACATATGGAGCAAAATGAGTGAATCTGCACCGTAAATAAATACGTAGTTCTATCGTTTTCCTCTCCGAGGTGCACAATATTGAGTATACTGACTAGTCTCTTTTTGACACGCATTTACTTTTTTTTGACATAGTACAGACGCAAGCGCTCATATAAAAGCGCATACACTCACCCCTATGAACGCGCACACGCACGACACTATTATCTTGAAATTTACGAAGTCACCATAGGAACCTCGTTGTCGACGGGAACGTCTACTGACTCCTGACACACGATAGACGCGAGTGGTAGTCGCCTCCATAGGTGCTTGAATGCCAAGGAGGGAGAGGGTAGCGGTTCCCGAGACGTTGAACGATCAATGATGCATCCTCAATTACATGCAGAGGGAACTAATTGGAGAAGTAGAATAGAGCCAGCACGATGTGAATGCAACAGAGTTTGGACTCTCATATAAAGGCGCCCCACCACTCCAATCCATCTACTCCCAAGTCTCTACGCAACACTGCTCACTCCAATCCAAGACCAAGTGACCAGAAGCCACAAGCACCTATGGAGGCGATGGACGCGAGCGGCAGTCAGCTGTGCCAACTCATCCAAGGCGCCGGCCTGCGGCCCCGCACCACGCAGTGTTTCCAGACGATGCTGGCGACCGCCAGCATCGTAGCCCTCGCCGACGCCGGCTTTGCCTCTCGCATGGATGACATGATGGTCAACTCCATCCGCAAGTTCACCGCCGTCAAGAAGAGCGCAGACGACCTTGCCGTACTGCTCCAGCCCGCGCGCCCAGGCTCCTCATTGCCTGCCACCCTCATCGGCCTCCATGGTGACGAACTCTTTCAAGCCCTGGTGTTCCTGCAGGTGCCGGAGGTCGCGACGAAGAATGTGCACCTTGAGGCCGCGCTCGCCGTGCAGCGCCTCGCCATGCAAGAAACCGTCGACCTACACATCCACGTCTATGAGGAAATCGTCTACATAGGCCACTATAAGGCAAGCGAGGACAGAAAGACGTTGGCCTTCTTCGAGCGGCTAGAATCTTTGGACGCCATTGTTCAGAAGCACGTCGACCTGGCCACAAAAGCCGCTGCTATTTAGGCGCCGTTCGGTGGGCTGGCGCCCTGAGTCGAGGTGGTGGACGTCGTTGATGGATGCATCTCTTTTTCTTGCCTCCTGTAACCAGCACTACATCGCCTCATGGCCTTAATGTTTTATTAGTATAGTACTCCCTCCGTTCCCAAATATATAAGTCTTTCTAAAGATTCGAGCAAGTGACTACTACATACGGAGCAAAATGAGTGAATCTACACTCTAAACTATGTCTACATACATCTGTATGTTGTATTCCATTTGAAATAGTATCTAAAAAGGCTTATATTTAGGAACGGAGGGAGTATATGGCATTTTTATTCCAGTCATAACGTTTTCACTGTGAGGTGGGGCCGCAGTTGAGCAAACCCACCCCGCCCACCGGGCGTCGGCCGAGTTTAGAATAAGAAGAGAGAAACGAGGGAGGAGAGCTAGCTGTAGCACGGACGCTGTTGTCAGATGGGACTCGTGTTGATAGAATAGGAGTACCGAGCACTCGTGCCTCTTTTTTTTTAGGGAAAAATTAGTCGTATGTCTAGTACCACTAGTTGGGTGCGTGCGTCCTATAGCCGTCATCACTTTAGGTCTCCTTTTCGAACCGCAGCTACGCTTCACAGTACATAATTTTTCACGCATTTATCCTCCTATATGTACTCCTAGGCTATTTCCACGTGCTCCCATTTGCCGACATGTGGGACATAGAGTATCTGGGTCGTAGTGCATGCACGACTCGGAGCATATGTCGGGGTACTTTACATTTCAGACATCACGAATTACATGCAACCCCCCCCCCCCCCCCCCCCCGCAGAAGATTAAATAAATGAATGAGTTACTACATGAAACCGGATTATTTTCATACAAACCGGAGCACGTTCATTAAATTTTGGACATAACACATTTATAAAAAATGACCGGACCTAAACCAGTCTAAGGGCCTCTTTGATTTTTCCCGCAAAAAAGGGCCTCTTTGATTCGCAGGATACTGAAAACACAGGAATGAGGAAAGTATGATGGCAATGAACCGAGATGAGGAGAACTCTAACTCAGTTAGAGGTTAGAGTTAGATTCTAACCCTGAACTAAGTCTAAACCAAAGAGGTATATGGATGGAAGGGTTAGATTGACAATAAATGCTCTTTCTCAATCATTTGACTACTTTGGACCCTATTTCCTGCCGGATTTGGTGTGGCCAGCTCTTCTGTGGCCTCCTCCCACTCACAATTGACATAAACGAACCATCTTTACAAATCAAGCATGCAAAACATCATAATTTTTACTTTGTCCATATAAATGGGATATCCCACTTAAACATAGTCGTCAATCAAGCTTCACAAAAAAACACTCCATGAAACAAGGCATGAGCTACCTCATCACGAAAGTCATTCACGATACCGAGGGAGCCCGGAGCCCCTCACGCACCGAGGGAGGAGCTCGCCATCATCGCTCTGGAGGAAGGCTCTGTAGAGCCCAAGCCCAGGGAACCCCTCCGACATCGACCCTTGCAAGTTGAGGTCAACACCGGCATGGGTAGCAGGGCAGCTTGCCGCTGACTGGGAACTTAATATTTGGGCCTCTAGAAATAATGCAATCCTGTAACTAAAATACCTAGAAAGGTGAACTGAATCTTTGGGCCTCTAGAAATAATGCAAGCCTGAAACTAAAATACCTAGAAAGGTGAACTGAATCTTTGGGCCTCTAGAAATAATGCAAGCCTGAAACTGAAATACCTAGAAAGGTGAACTAAATCTTTGGGCCTCTAGAAAGATTTATTATCTCCTCAAGCAGCATCAAACAATTCCATACGTGCACCACAAATCTATACCAAGTTTTATCAGGATCTACTTTTCCAAATCAGAATTAGCGGTAGAGCGAGCAAGATTAATGATATGGCTATGAGACAGAGAAGGAATGAACAAACTCACCCCTCTCACGACCTCCCTGGTAGATGCGTCGCCGCCGCGAATGACAGAGGGAGAAAAACGACCAGTGAAGGGGGAGCGAGGCAACCTTCGAAGGCCGGAGGGAGAGGGCGGCCAGAGTAGGGTGGTGGAGGTCGGAAGTAGAGGGCGGCTGGAGGAGAGAGAGGGCGAGCGATGCTTGGGCGGACGACCCTATGGGGAACAGAGAGGAGTCGTGCGAGAGGGGGGGGGGAGTGATCTGGTGCGGGCAGGGGAGATTTTTTAGTTCTCTTTTAGTGGGCCCGAGGATAACTAACCCAATTAGAACCTCTCCTCCGGGCTAGTTTTTTTAGCTGGGTTAGAGCAAACTAGCTCAAACTAACCCCTCTTGTTTCGATAATTTGAGGCTATTTCAACCCAAACTAGCTCTAACTCAGGGATCCAAACAAAGAGGAGTGTTACTATACATGCTACAGTGTGGACCGTAGCACATTGTTTTTTATGGCCATATCACCACATTTTTTTCTACTGCTGGTTCACTGGGCTACCGTGGTTCGCACTGCTGGTTCACTGGGCTGCCGTGGTTCGCACTGCTGGTTCACTGGGCTGCCGTGGTTCGCACTCCTCCGACCAGAGTAGAAGTAGTACTAGTATATACCGCATCATTCTTTGCTCCTTCTTACTACTCCGACATGTGGGAGAGCCAGCATCCAGGTCGATGTGTCATGCACCAGATTAGAGCGCGGAACAGAAGGGGGGCATCACCCCTGTCGGAGCGCCAGTAATTCATGACTATAGTGAGTGGTCATATCACAAGTCTTTCCAGCAGTAACACGCCGTTAAATCGCACAGCCCGACCTTTCCCGAAGTATGTTTGAGAATCAGCCACTCGCTCACCCTCCTCGCCTCTCTGTCAAAACGCCTACCCAAAAACTTCCGCGCGTACTACCCGGGAAAAGCCCCGCCCTCAACTTTTAACTACACGAAAATAGTTCGAGCTTGTTCGTTCTATA
The DNA here is from genome assembly GCA_963921465.1 of Triticum timopheevii. NCBI lineage: Eukaryota > Viridiplantae > Streptophyta > Magnoliopsida > Poales > Poaceae > Triticum > Triticum timopheevii. The sequence continues at coordinate 246,377,333 of OY997266.1, forward strand.
TAAATATAGTACATACTGTATGTTTATTCACCCGTGGGGTTGTTCAATGAATGGAGGGGCGGGAAGCACAAGTGAACAATACTAGACTACTAGTAGTAAGTAGGAGTCGTACAGTAGTCACCTTAAATAGGGAGTTTCTTTTCTTTAATGCCACGTACACAAATTGAAACGCTTGTTGTGGAGAGAAAAAGATAATCACTCCACTATATATGTACGTAGGGGCCTGAGCGCTTGCTTTACTAGGGTTTCTCTCTTCATTCTCTCATCCTCTCCAGATATAAACAAGACAGCAGTAGCAACATTTTCTCTCTACTCACCGCTGGTCACAAATCTGGCCGGATCCCTTCGGCCGGTGTGTGTAGAGGACTAAAAGGTGCATCGTTCACACGGTCATCACCGCCGAGGGAGGAAACCCACAGCTGCCGGAGGGGCCCGATCCTCTGCCTGTGCTGTTCTCTCCGACACAGCACCGACTCGGGAGGTCCTCCGACCCTTCTTCCTCCCTACCGTATTGTCCGCAGATCCGACCTACCGCCGCCGACATCCTGGCGACCCTCAGTTATAAGTTCTTCGAAAGCGTCCTTGCTCTACTGCCCAGCTCCCCACGAGTCTGCATGTGCATATTTTTCTACTCCCATCAGCTCTTCCAAATACACCTAAATTTTTAGTATTATTATAGGTGAAGTTACTTCATGCATTCGAATCTAGGCTTTGTTCAAACAACGAAGAAAGGGGGAAAGTTGTAGCATGAATCTAGGACTTGATTCAAAGAGGAAATAATATGGTGAAAGTAGTAGAGACCGGATACCCAACCGGTCTCTTGGTTGAAAAGGGAAATAATGGGAAAACGCAGTACAAACTGGATAAGGAACATATCTATTATTGGTTGAAAAAAGGATAGAAAGTGGCGGTTGGTGGACAAGTCAACAGAGTATGTCCAAGATTAGATTTGCTGTCCTCACATAGTAAAAGGTCTCCAGGATTAGAATTGCTGCCCTCACATAGCAAAAGGTCTCAGGATTAGATTTGCTACCCTCACATAGTAAAAGGTCTCCAGGATTAGATTTGCTACCTCACATAGTAAAAGGTCTCCAGTATTAGATTTGCTGCCCTCACATAGTACAAGGTCTCCAGGATTAGGTTTGCTGCCCTCACATAGCATGAACAAACTCGGCATCACCACTTTATGCCTCCTTGTAGGTACATTGTGCTGATGCGTCCACTGTCGCATGTCCTTATACCAACCTTTTGCTATTGTTAATGTAAGGGCGCATGTAAAATGAAGCGATCACACTGTTACCATAGGGACATGTCTAACCAGTGTTATTGTTAATCTAATGCCTCCAGTGATAAGAAGCAATTAAACTGTGTTACAAATGTCACTCCTGCTGTTTTCCCCAGTATGATAACTAAGTTGCTCCTCTACGCTGCTGAGTGTCCTGGTGTCCCCACGGTCCCATGCCCTTAAACCAACTCTTTAGCTGTTGTTGATTTACTGTGTCTGGTAAACAAGAAATGCCACCATTAAAGTAATCCCCTATTTGAGGAATCTCATTGTTGATCGTAATGCTTCTAGTAACATGAAGCATTGCTGAAGTTTTAAAATTTCTATTGTCCTTGCGTGATTGCCATGAACATAATTAAGATGCTTCTTTTCATTTTGTATATGTTTTGTATATTCTTATTGACCAACAACTGTTTACTTTCTATCTTTTAGTGCAGATAGGGATATCCATTTCACCTTGTTGCTATTCTGACCTTTTGGTGAACTGCACAAAACACTTTTTTTTGGAATGAGTGTCTTGTGCAGTTCAACTTAAATGTCACGTGGGCAACATCTCTCAATTTTGGTGGAACTGCACAAAATGGTGATTGGAGTTTCCAAAATCTCCGTCAAGTTCTACTAGTAATCTCGTGCAACATTTTATTAGCCTTTGCAAGATGAGGCGTAACTGTCACCACAATGGCACTTTATTTTAGTGGAACCGCACAAAAGGATAAGAAAATTATAGTTGCACCTTACATGAGCCGGACAACCAACCTTAATGTTCCTCAATTTTAGTGCAACTACTAAAGAAGAACCTACCAGCTCATGTGAGCAAGTACTTCTTGCTAGCTGAATGATGCAATCTTTGCTTCATTTCAGGTGAACTGCAGAAAAAGGCGCATGAATTGAATCGTGGAGATGGAGGTTGACCTCATCATAGTGGAGCTGCAGGTCGAGTTCAAGGAGGCCACTATTAAAGTGAAATCATGCTCTTCTTGTTTGTGCTGTGCAAACAGGAATACTCAACTACAGATGTTGTGATGGTCAAGAGCATTCGCCAAGTTCTTAGATTGTATGACATGGGTAGCCAAGATGGATTTAATCCTGATATTCACTTTATCAAAAGGCTCTAATGGGTTGGTTCTCAATCTTGCAAGCTGGGAATCAATGAGATGTGTAGGCATCTTTGCTGTACTTATTATTTGAATCTTATTTGTTGGTTCTGAATCTTGCAAGCTGGGAATCAATTAGATGTGTAGGCATCTTTGTTGTACTTATTATTTGGATCTTATTTATTGGTTCTGAATCTTGCAAGCTGGGAATCAATGAGATGTGTAGGCATCTTTGTTGTACTTATTATTTGGATCTTATTTGTTGGTTTTGAATCTTGCAAACTGGGAAACACGGCATGATGATGCAGAGGACAACAACCATAACAAACAGTTCAAACTTGGTAGTATTATCTTTGCAAAATGGCGACAAATGTGCTGATTGTGTGCGTCCTGAGAATAATAATTCTAATTGTTGTGCATGTTGATCCTGTGGCACTGATAGAACGAGCCAATGCATTGCTTGTTTTAAGTATAAATTTCTGTTAAAGCTAATTAAATTTAAGTAAAGTGACCACTAACTCCTGTTATTACAGTACTAATACAGACCCGCTCGTGAACCGACGTGTGGCCGGAGTAGGTTTCTTTAATGGAGGTGTTTGAATGCGCCGAGGGTGCATCTTCTGCTGGGCGTGCAAGGGATGAGGGAGGGGTAGTAACTGTTGTCGCTTGTACACACTCAGTTTACTGTTGAATCCAGTTCCCCAAGAGGTAAAAAACGAACTGCTGTCGCCGCCTACACACTCGTTCACTTGAAGAGACTCCAATGGCGATCCGAGGGGTGAGCCTGCTGGAAATGGACTTCAGCAAGGAGTTCCCCTTTGAGTTCGCCGTTCAGTCCTATGGCTGCACTAAGTTGAATGTGATGTACACCAACGATTCGGACTCGGTGAAGCTCTGCCTCGCCGAGTTCAAACAGTACCTACAGGACGAGAAATCACAAGGTTGCAGAAATAGACCTTGTGCCCATCCATTCATCTCTTGACAGTGACCAGTGGATCGCCGTCACCCAGGTATGTGTGCGGGACAAGGTTCTCATCTACCACTTCTGTATGGCCATCAGAGGTTCTGGAGCATTCGCCCGTTTCATCGGCAGCGCCGACTGCACCTTCGCTATGGTGGAGAGAAGGAAGAACGCGACGATTTGGCCATCTGGTGCAACAAGCTTGTCGACATCCAGAAGCAATACAAGATCATCAGCAACGACAGGAGAAGGACTCCGTGGTTGACCTCACCGAGACCATCATCGACCCCTGATACGCCAACATGAAAGAAGACAACGATACCAAGGACCTAAACATGTGGGAGGTACCTCTGAATCTAGACTACATAACCTACGTGGCCAAGGACGCATACGCATGCTACGACATGTACAGGCAGATCTTGGACATGAGGGTGTGTCTGCTTCCCATTACTGACGAGTACACGGACAGCCGCAGCATCATGATCAAGCGTGCCAGGAAGGTCTAGATGTTGTACTTTATCTGTTTATAAGCACCCTTATCATTTGAGTGTTTCATGCATTAGCCTATGTGTCATAATTATCTGTTTTGTCTGAAATATTTCTTTTAAGAACCCATTAACCTGATTGCTTTTTTAGTGGCTATTTGCTTATGTATGTAACTAGTTCACTTGTCCGTTAAAAAAACTAGTTCACTCGGCTGCCGTGCTTTGAATCTCCTTCCTCCCAGCATATTCCCCTCCTCAGGTGGACCCAGTAGGTCTCTGAATTTTCTCCCACTTTCTTTTTCTATGTAAACTGAGTTTTCTCCCAGTACTTTTCCCTAGAACCAACTCAACTGTCCCAGGTCTAGCCTAAAAAATAATAATACCCCACGTACTATTAACTCATCAAATTTAAGTGATATTTTATTTCGTAAGTTGAAAGTTCTTACAATATAATAATAATAATTGTTTATATATAACTTGGCAAGTTAACTCCTAGTGATTGCGTACATAAGCTTGCAAAGATTTTACTGACCAGTGTAGTAATAGACAAGCAATCATGTGTTTATGTTTTTATAACATTTCTCCATCTAGCCCAACATGATATTTTCACCCAGCCCAGCAAGTCTGCGGATTTCGAGAAAAATGCAAATGGGATTTAAATTCTACCATATATATAAACGGGCTGCATAGATGCTACATCATTGTTTCACCAGCCCACCAAATGGACTAAAAAACAAATGGACTGGCTAACATGTGGGCCAGTAGGTCGAAGCCGAAGAAGGTGTTGGATTTACATCCAACGGCCGGCATTCTTCTTCAATCTCTCGTCTTCTTTCCCCAGCGCTACCGGGACCACCTGCTCCAGCCTTCGGCGTCCAGCGGCGTTGTTTTGCGCTCCTCAGCAAAACGCTACCCCGCCGACGGCCTGGCCATCCCTCCACTCCGCACCTCCTGTTATTCTCTGTCGAGTGTAGGCCCACCCCACAGCTGAACCGGTCAAGTTTCCCACTCCTCTCCGTCTGCGAGTCCACTTCCACATCTTCCCCGTCTCTGGGTCGTTCCAGTCTGGGGCCTCACCATCATCCATCGCCTCGGTGCGCTCGGCATGGCGTGGTCAACATACGAGAGTCATCAGAAGAGGACTGTACGTGGAGAGCCTGACGGCTGGGACCCACGAGGTCCATGGTCGCACACAAGGAAAGTTCCTCCTTATTATGCACTGTACGTGGACTCTACGTGGGAAGGGCTTCTGTATTCCACGAAAAAAATGTCCCCCACCCCCCGCTGATAGGTCGTACCCACCAGCTATATCTTCGCACGCAAGGAAGTGCCTCCATATTATGCACAAAAAAATGAATACCCCCTGCTAGCTGGGACTCACCATAGTGGGTGGCTGACTTGTGGGCCTACTAAGTTGATGGGGACGGAGGGCTTTGTCAACTTAGTCAATATGAACGATTCTAGCTCCAGTGACCGTGCGATGTCCATCCAACGGCCATAGTGCTTCTTCAACCTCTATTCTTCTTGCTCCAGCCGCCCAAAGCAGCGCCGGTCGTGCCGCGTGCTCCTACCTCTCATGGCCAGCTGTGATGCCGCAGAGGCCTCACCGTCCCCTACTACTCCCACCGCTGGCCTAGGGCATCTCTCTACTCACCCACACCCCCTGTTATTATGCGACGACGGCAGCCTCACGCAGCAGCCGAACCAGTGAACCCTCGTACACCTCTCTGCGTGGGCATCCACTGCCGCGTCTTCCCCGGCTCCACATCGTCCCCTTCCTAGGCCTCGCCGTCGTCCACCACCTTCGTGCTCTCGGCACAGCATGGTCAATGTGTTGAACGACCGACTTCCATCGGAAGAGTACTGTACGTGGAGAGGCTGACAGCTGGGTCCACGGCCGCAGCTGATTCCACCGCCACAGCCCAGTTTTTTTGTGATTTGCCAAGTAATTCGCTTTGTCAGGCCTGTTGGGCTGCAAATCTTTAAGACGAGGAGAGCTTCATTTGGCTGGCCGAGAAAATGGCCTATCAGTAATGAGAAATAGGCTGTACATTTTTAAAACACATCAAACCGGCAATTAGTTTCAAATTTCTTTTTTTAATTTCGAGATTTTGAATTGCATTTATTTTTATGCGTGGACAATTTTTTAGATTTTATATTGATATACATTTATTTTTAAAATCATTTTGAATGTGACTCGATATTTCGGGATTAAAAACAATTCGGACCGCACGGAAATATGCAAAATTTCGTATAATTTTTTAACCGTGCCCACAATATGGGCTGTAATGCTAACAAAAAGAATATGGGCTCCAAAAAAAACCTTAAGAATTAGCAAATGGGCTGTAAATTATTAGAAATAATGGCAGATGGGCTGGATGCTGTTTTCCACAGATTTGAGGCTTCCCTAAAAAAAAAGGTTGACGCACAAGCACTGACTATTGGATTTCCATCCAACGGCCGTCGTGCTTCTTCAATCTCTGCTCTTCTTGCACCAGCCGCTCAAACAAGCGCCGGCGGGACTGCCTGCTGCCTCCTCCCCGCGGCCGGCTGTGATGCCACGCAGGCCTCACCGCCCCACCGTACTCCCATCAATGGCCTAGCCATCCCTCTACTCACCCACACCTGCTGTTATTCTCCGGCGATGGCAGACAAACCATTAAACCCTCGTACAGTCGTACTCCCCTCCGCGTGGGAAACAACTAGAGAGTTTCCGCTGCCTCCATGTCGTTCCCTTCCTAGGCCTCGCCATCGTCCACCGCCCTGGAGCTCTCGGTTTGGCCTGGTCAACATGGTCAACGACCGACATGCATCTGAAGTGGACTGTACGTGGAGAGGCCGACAGTTCGGTCCACAACCGCACGCAAGGAAATGCCTCCTTATTACATGCAAAATAATGATTCCTCCACCTGACATCTGGGACCCACCGAAAGGGCCTCTGTATTTCGCGAAAAAACGTTACCGCCGCTGACAGCTTGGACCCACCAGCTATATCTTCGCACGCAAGGAAGTGCCTCCTTATTACGCACAAAAAATGAATACTCCCCCTGCTAGCTGGGACCTAGTATAGTGACAGGCTGACTTGTGGGCCTACTAAGTTGACGGGGACGGAGGGCTTTGTCAACTTAGTCAATATGCACGATTCTAGCTCCAGTGACCGTACGATGTCCATCCAACGGCCATAGTTCTTCTTCAACCTCTGGTCTGCTTGCTCCAGCCACCCAAACCACTGTCGGTTGTGCCTCGTGCTCCTGCCTCCCGTGGCCGGCTGCGATGCGGCGGAGGCCTCATCGCCCCCTACTACTCCCACCGCTGGGCAGGCCATCCCTCTACTCACCCACACCCCATGTTATTCTGTGGGGATGGCAGCCTCACACCACAGCAAACCAGTGAACCCTCATACTCCTCTACGCGTGTGCATCCACTGCCGCGTCTTCCCCGGCTCCGCGTCATCCCCTTCCTAGGCCTATTTGTCGTCCACCGCCCTGGTGCTCTCGGGCGCAACGTGGTCAACGTGATCAAGGAACGGCTTCCATCGGACGTGGACTGTACGTGGAGAGGCTGACAGCTGGGTCCACAGTCGTAGAAAGGAAGTGCCACATTATTACGCGCAAAATAATTATTCCTCCAACTGACAACGGGGACCCACCAGACGGGCTACCGTATTTCACGAAAAAAAACATTTCCCCCTGACTGTTGGGACCCACCAGCTACATCTTCGCACACAAGGAAGTGCCTGACAGTCGGGACTTACCTGGTCGAAGCGTAGGTAGTGTTGTCATTCTGGTCGCGATGTGTACGTACATACTGGTCGATGTAGAGGTGCGCACGTGTCGTAGTAGAGGCGCGCATGTAGCATGTACACGTACGTATAACGGCCAGGGTGCAAGAAAGTAAATATGGCCACGTACGTACATACGGGCGGGGTCTCGAACGCCTACTCCCGCGTACGTACGGCCTGGGCTCCTGTACATGGCTGGGTAGGGACGGAGGAACTGCGTCTCTGTCGTGTTCATGAGGAGGCAACGGAATGCGTCGTGTTCATCGGGAGGCAACGGAACGCGTGGGAGCCAACCGGCTTGGACGAAACAGGCGATGGAAATGAGGCCTGGCGTACTGATACGTCTCCAACATATCTACTTTTCCAAACACTTTTGCCCTTGTTTTGGACTCTAACTTGCATGATTTGAATTAAACTAACCCAGACTGACGCTGTTTTCAGCAGAACTGTGATGATGTTGTTTTATGTGTATAAAACAAAAGTTCTCGGAATGACCTAAAAATCCACGGAGGCACTTTTTGGAAAATATAAAAAATACTGGCGAAAGAATCAAGACCAGGGGGCTCACACCCTGTCCACGAGGATGGGGGGCGCGCCAACCCCCCTGGGCGCGCCACCCTATCTCACGGAGAAAAAATCAGGGAGAAAGTTTCATCGCATTTTACGATATGGAGCCGCCGCCAAGCCCTAATCTCTCTCGGGAGGGCTGATCTGGAGATTGTTTGGGGCTCTGGAGAGGGGGATTCGTCGTCGTCGTCATCATCAACCATCCTCCATCGCCAATTTCATGATGCTCATGGCCGTGCGTGAGTAATTCCATCGTAGGCTTGCTGGACGGTGATGGGTTGGATGAGCTTTACCATGTAATCAAGTTAGTTTTGTTAGGGTTTGATCTCTATTATCCACTATGTTCTAAGATTGATGTTGCTATAACTTTGCTATTCTTAATGCTTGTCTCTAGGGCCCATGATTTCATATCTGAACCTATTATGTTTTCATGAATATATGTGTGTTCTTGATCCTATCTTGCAAGTCTATAGTCACCTATTATGTGTTATGATCTGACAACCCCAAAGTGACAATAATCGGGATACTTCTTGGTGATGACCGTAGTTTGAGGAGTTCATGTATTCACTATGTGTTAATGCTTTGGTCCGGTTCTCTATTAAAAGGAGGCCTTAATATCCCTTAGTTTCCGCTAGGACCCCGCTGCCACAGGAGGGTAGGACAAAGGATGTCATGCAAGTTCTTTTCCATAAGCACGTATAACTATATTCGGAATACATGCCTACATTACATTGATGAACTGGAGCTAGTTCTGTGTCACTCTATGTTATAGCTATTACATGAGGAATCGCATCTGACATAATTATCCATCACTGATCCAATGCCTATGAGCTTTTCACATCTTGTGTTTCACTTATTTACTTTTCCGTTGCTATTGTTACAACTACTACAAAACTATTATCTTTACTTTTGCCATTGTTACCTTTATTATCATACTACTTTGCTACTAAATACTTCGCTGCAGATACTAAGTTATCCAGGTGTGGTTGAATTGACAACTCAACTGCTAATACTGAATAATATTCTTTGGCTCCCCTTGGGTCGAATCAATAAATTTGGGTTGAATACTTTACCCTCGAAAGCTGTTGCGATCCCCTACACTTGTGGGTTATCAAGACTTATTTCTGGCGCCGTTGCCGGGGAGCATAGCTCTATTCCTTGAGTCACTTGGGATTTATATCTGTTGATCACTATGAGGAACTTGAAAGACGAAAGAACCAAGATTTTGCCCTCAACTACGAGGGGAGGTAAGGAACTGCCATCTAGCTTTGCACTAGATTCTCCTTCTGTTATTAGTTAGCTTGCGACACCTAAACCTGCTACTGCTATGAATTCTGATATGTCGCATGTTATTGATGATGCCACTTCTGGTAAGCATGATACTTATGATGAAACTACTTCTGTGCGTGATACTACTTTGCCATTAGGTGAATTTCTTGATGAAGAACTTGCTAGGGTTAGAGAGAATGAAATTATTGAAGATGCTATTATTGATGATAGTGATGATGAAAGTTCTCCCCCTGATTATGAATTACCTGTTGTTCCTGAGGGTTATGTTATGGAAGAGGAAGCTGCTAGAGCTATCTTTGCTTGTAAAGATAGATATGATCTTAAAAAGTTATTAGCTAAATGGAAGCAGCAATCTCTTAATGCTAGAATGAAACCTGACCCTGCTTTTGCTACTTCACCTATCTGTGTTACTGATAAGGATTATGAATTCTCTGTTGATCCTGAAATTATTACTTTGGTTGAATCTGATCCTTTTATGGCCTTGAATCTAAAACTGCTGTGGCACATCTTACCAAGTTAAATGATATAGCCACCCTGTTTACTAATGATGAGAAGTCTCTCTATTGTTATATCCTTAAGATATTTCCGTTCTCATTAATGGGTGATGCTAAGACTTGGTTTAATTCTCTTGCTCCTGGTTGTGTGCGTAGTCCCCAGGATATGATTCATTACTTCTCTGCTAAATATTTCCCTGCTCATAAGAAACAAGCTGCCTTGCGGGAAATATATAATTTTGTGCAAATCAAAGAAGAAAGTCTCCCACAAGCTTGGGGGAGGCTTCTCCAATTACTTAATGCTTTGCCTGATCATCCTCCTAAGAAAAATGGAATACTTGATATCTTTTATAATGGACTAACTGATGCTTCCAAGGACTACTTGGATAGTTGTGCTGGTTGTGTTTTCAGGGAAAGAACAGTCAACGAAGCTGAATTACTATTGAATAATATGTTGACTAATGAAAATAATTGGACTCTTCCTGAGCCAATTCCTGAGGAAATTCCTGAACCAATTGAGCCAACTCTTGAGCCTATTCCTAAACCCACTCCGAAGAAGAGAGGTGTTTTATTTCTCAGTCCTGAAGATATGCAAGAGGCAAAGAAATCAATGAAAGAAAAAGGTATTAAAGCTAAAGATGTTAAGAATTTACCACCTATCGAAGAAATACATGGTCTTAATATACCGCCTGTTGAAGAACCACATTGTCTTGATAACCCGACACATGTAGTAAAGGTAAATTCTCTCTATATATATGGTAAAGTTGAAATCCCCTCTACTAAATTTCATAGCCCATGCTTAGATGAATTTGATGACTTTATGGCTAGACAAGAAAGTTTTAATGCTTATGTTGGTAGAGAATTAAAGAATAATTCTTTCGAGATAGGACGCTTGAGTGATTATATGGCTAGAGTTAAAGGTGACCTTAAACTCGTTATCAAATATGCATCTATGGTTGCTACTCAAGCTGAGTAAGTACTTAAAGCTCAAAATGATTTGCTTGATGAATTAAACAATAAAAATGATTTTGCTATTAGAGTGGCTAATAGAACTGGTAGAATGACTCAGGAACCTTTGTATCCTGAAGGCCACCCTAAGAGAATCGAGCAAGATTCTCAGAGAAACAATTTAGAGGCACCTAGTTCTTCTAAAAAGAAGAAAAAGAAAAACGATAGGACTTTGCATGCTTCTAGTGAACCTGCTGTAGACACACCTGAGAATCCCAATGATATTTCTATCTCTGATGCTGAAACACAATAAGGTGATGAACATGAACCTAGTGATAATGTTAATGCCAATGTTCATGTTGATGCTCAACCTAGCAAAAACAATGAAGTAGAGATTGAACCTGCTGTTGATCTTGATAACCCACAGTAAAAGAATCAATGTTATGATAAGAGAGATTTTGTTGCTAGGAAGCACGGTAGAGAAAGAGAAACATGGGTTTAGAAACCCATGCCCTTTCCTCCTAAACCATCCAAGACAAAGGATGACGAGGATTTTGAGCGCTTTGCTGAAATGATTAGACCTATCTTCTTATGTATGTGCTTAACTAATATGCTTAAAGTAAATCCTTATGCTAAATATATGAAGGATATCATTACAAACAAAAGAAAGATACCGAAAGCTGAAATTTCCACTATGCTTGCTTACACTTTTAAAGGTGGAATACCAAAGAAACTTGGAGACCCCGGGGTAGCAACTATACCATGCTCCATTAAAAGAAATTATGTTAGAACTGCTTTATGTGATCTTGGAGCCGGTGTTAGTGTTATGCCTCTCTCTTTATATCATAGACTTGAATTGAATAAGTTGACACCTACTGAAATATCTTTGCAAATGGCTAATAAATCAACTGCTATACTTGTCGGTATTTGTGAGGATGTGCCTGTTGTGGTTGCAAATGTCACTATCTTAATGGACTTTGTTATTCTTGATATTCCTGAGGACGATAGTATGTCGATTATCCTTGGTAGACCCTTTTTGAATACTGCAGGGGCTGTTATTTATTGCAACAAAGGCAATGTCACTTTTCATGTTAATGGCAATGAGCATACGGTACACTTTCCGAGGAAACAATCTCAAGTTCATAGCATCAATTCTATTGGAAAAGTTCCAACTATCATTATTGGAGGTTCTGAATTTCCTCTCCCTATTGTCAAGAAAAAGTATGATATTCTTATTATTGGGGAAGTTCATATCCCCGTTGACGTAACTTAGTGTTATTCGAAATTTCTCCAGTTCCGTGTTATTCAGAATGAGTTTGTTAACAAGACTTGATCAACCTTGTTAGTGGATTCATTTTGATCATCATGAGATGGATGAAATTAGAAGGCACAACCTTCTGTACCCTCTTTTTACTTTCTGTTATTTAGAATAAATAAAGCAAAAATAGTATTATCCATCTGTTTTCTGAATTATCCGTGTAATAAAAAAATATCCCGAAAATAAAAGTGCTCCAAATACCCTGCAAATTTAGTTTGATTTTTTATGGAATATTTGAGGATTTTAGGCACTGAAATCACTGTAGGAGGGGCAAGCACTAGGCCACAAGAGTGGAGGGCGCGCCCACCCCCCTAGGCGTGCCCCCTGTCTCGTGGGCCCCTGGTGGCCTCCCTCCACTTATGCCAGCACCCACAGACTCCATATTCTTCCCAAAAAATCCCCATCCAGCTCAAGCACGAGTTCTAGCTCATTTTGCTGCGATTTTCAATCTCCTTGTTCAAAGCTCCTTTCACGAAACTGCTTTGGGAGATTGTTTCTTGGTATGTGACTCCTCCATTGGTCCAATTAGTTTTTGTTCTAGTGCTTTATTCATTGGAATTTTTTGCTGCAAAGGTGACCATGTTCTTGAGCTTGCATGTTAAATTTATGAGGTCACAAGTAATTCTAATGCATGATATATGCTCTAGGCACTTGTAGGAGTAGTTGCTATCAATCTTGTTTAGTTTTATTCACTTTTATTTTGAAGTTACTAAAATTTCAGAAATTTTCAGAAAATGATAAGGAGACTTTTGAGGGGCTCTTCTAGCCAAGGCTCCCAGGAAAAACAAGCTAAAGAGAAGGAAAAAGCCAAGTATAATCTTCCTCGCATAGCGAAAGTACGGCCGCGTGAATGGCCATGCGATAATTTCTTGAAAGAAGCTGGAATTCATGAAGATTTTTATTCTTTGATCGAGAATGCAGGCCTCACCGATTTCATCCACGACCGGATCGATCAGTATCTCTTACTCACCAATAATTTCATGAAAAACTTGTATTGTTATCCTAAGAAGTCACCGCCTTCAGTATCATTTCATTTATATGATGAATTCAGGGAAATGTCTTTACGTAATTTTTGTGCGGTATGTAAGATAACCTTTGAGGGAAAATTAGAGGAACCCCATCGTAAAGATGTGGATGGCTTTGTTAACACTATCACTCTAGGGGTTCCAAAGAAGGGTTCTGATGCGAGAATCTCTAGCATACACTTTCCTGTTTTACGCTACTTTGCCATATTTGCTAGTAGATGTTTGATTGGTCGTGGAAATAGTGGAAACTTCAATGTTCCTGATATTATCATTCTTCACCATGCCTTGTTTGGAGATAATAGTTTTAGTATGGGTGCCGTCATTGCTAAACGGCTAAGCCTGAATCATACAAATGGCCCCATCTTTGGAGGTATCTATGCTTCACGTCTTGCTAGACATTTCGAGATACCTATTAGGCACCATGAGAAAGAGGAGACAAAATTGCCTCCTTACATTTTAGATTACAAGAGCATGGTAGCACACGAGTTCATTGTTGACAACAAAGATAAGATGCTCTTGTATAGCCTGAGATTTAATAAGAAACACAATGAGACTATTATTTTTCCTGCACCTTTGTTGTTTGATTTGATTGCAGATAATTTTCTCGTCACGCCGGAATCGGTGTACGCTCATCGAGGCCAAGAATCCACTCCAGAACCTTAGCCTGAGCCGGAACCTGCACTGGACCCTTATCGTGCATCATCTTACCAGTGGGACCTGGAGATGGCCAGCCAGTGGTATCCAGATTACACCTCCCAGTACACTGGGGAGAGTAGCAACGGTCCATGGTAATAAACCAACTTAGGCCAAAAGCCTAAGCTTGGGGGAGTACATATTTCTCACCGACTTTACATTCATGTTCACACACTATTCTAGTTGTCGGTGCTCATACACTTTCATTGTATTATCCATGCTAGTTTAAATTTCTTTTTCTCGCTTTCTTCTTGTGTGTTTGATAAACCTTAAGAAAAACCAAAAAAATTTGGTAGTTTAATTTCCATGCTTGTAGTAGACTTAAAATTAAAACCCAAAAAGATTTCTCGTTCTTCTTCTTACTTGTTGGGAGCTTTCCCGTGTAAATAGTTTTATTTTCTTTTCTTCCCTTTGGGGTTCGAGAGTAGAATACCATATTGAAAATGTTTAGTGGCTCGCATATGCAGGATTGTTTATTTAACTTAGAGCCCATATTACTTTGACTTCTCTCTTGAGTTGAATGCTTGCAGATTCCAGCTTAGTCCAATGCACGTGCACTAATATTATTATACACATCGTTCGGTCGTGCAAGTGAAAGGCAATAATGACGATATATGATGGACTTATTGAGATGAGAAAAACTGGTATGAACTCAACCTCTCTTGTTTTTGTAAATATGATGAGTTCATCGTTCCTGATTCAGCTTATTATGAAGTAAACATATTTGCAATGACATTTAGAGATTATAGTTGCTTGTGCCATGATTGATTAGCTATGAGTTATAATGGTTATACCTTGCGTGGCAACATGCTATTAGAATGATTATGATGTGGTATGATGGGATGGTATCCTCCTTTGAATGAATTGAGTGACTCGACTTGGCACATCTTCACGCATGTAGTTGAAACAAAATCAACATAGCCTTCATGATATTTATGTTCATGGTAGATTATATCCTACTCATGCTTGTACTCGGTGTGAATTAATTTTAATGCATGTTTATGACTGTTGTCGCTCTCTTAGTTGGTCACTTCCCAGTCTTCTGCTAGCCTTCACCTGTACTAAGCGGGAATACTGCTTGTGCATCCAAACTCCATAAACCCCAAAGTTGTTCCATATGAGTCCACCATACCTTCCTATATGCGGTATTTACCTGCCGTTCCAAGTAAATTTGTATGTGCCAAACACCAAACCTTCAAATGAAATTCTGTTTTCTATGCTCGAGCGGCTCATGTTTCAACTAGGGATGCTTATATCTTCCATGCTAGGTGGGTTATTCTCAAGAGGAGTGGACTCCGCTCCTCATTCACGAGAAAGGGCCGGTAACCGGGATGCCCAGTCCCATGATTCAAAAAGATCAAAGCAAATCAATATAATTAAACAAAACTCCCCCAGGTCTATTGTTAGTTGGAGGCACTCTGATGTGGAGCATCCTTCGGTCATCCCCATGGACCTTCCATCGCCTCACCAAGCCCCAAGAGGACCCATGACTAGAGCACGTGCTAGAGCTCTCGAGACCGAGGTGACTTCTCTCCTTAATGATATCTCATATGATCCCCTCGAGACATGGCTGCTACTTCAATCCGGAAGTTGTGCATGATTAGGTACCAAGAGGACCCTCCCGAGCATGCACGTGAAGATGGTCAAGACCCCAAGTCCGTGGAAAAAGAGAACCCATGGAAGAAGGCAAGGATAGCCTCCAGGCACCGGACATCCGGCCAGGACCCTGGACATCCGCCCCCTGGAGATCCACAATGCTAGGCATCTACCGAAGAAGCTACAGGGACCGGACATCCGGCGTCCAGCTCGGACATCCGGCCCCCACCGGAAATCCAGCCTAAATCCCGGACATCCGGCACTGGCGTCCAAGGAGCACAGAAGCTTGCCCCGACAGCCCGGACATCCGGCGCTCACCCCGGACATCCGGCACCTCCCGGAGCTGCGGACATCCGGCCCCTCCCAACGGACATCCGGCGTCGCCCATCCAGTGAACAGAAGAGTTAACTCCACTGGCCCGGACATCCTGCCCCTCCAGCCCGGACATCCGGCACCTCGTGAGCGCCCGGACATCTCGCCGGCCGCCCAGACATCCGGTGCCTTCTGCCTGCGCGCAGCTCGTTTGGGCCTTGACCCATGTATCCCTTCGCCCCTTTGACTATATATACTCCCTTCCCCCGTACGTTTTAGGGTTAGCATTGGTTTAGCTCATAGTTGTGTGAGAGCCTTGCTCATCCACTTGGTTACTTCTCCTCGGAGCTCACGACCTCTTCGGAGAAGATCCCCCAAGCGGATTCAAGACCCCTTCCAGGGAAGACCATCAAGACCTCCTCATAGAGAAAAATGGCAACTCGTGTATCTTTCCTTTGTTGATTTTGAATCTTGTGCTACCTTATGTGTTCGGTGATCTAGCCCTTGTGTGATTGATTACTTGTCGGTTTAGTGATTCTCTCGCTTCTCCCTGTGTTTTCCCCTTTGTGTTTTCCGTGCGTTCCTCGTGTTCCCCCGTAGGATCCACTCCAAACGTGAAAGATCGGCCCCTAGGATTCCGCCCTATATCATCTTGGTATCATGAGCCACGTTGATCACATTTTTGGAGCCCCTACCCCGTGTTTTCTAGCTTGATTTTGTTGATTTCTACCTAAATCCGAAAATCCCCACCAAAAATAGCCCCCAAATTTTTTGTGTAATTTGTTGGTGTGATGAAGTTTAGTTGGATTTGATCCACGGACCTGCTTTGCATCAGGTTGATCTAGCTTTTCCCCATCTCTCCCGTGATTTCCATCCACCAAATTGTCCGAATTTTGCCCCGGAGTTGCAATTTCTCCCGTGAGTTCATCGTGTTCGTCCCCGTTCCAGAGCTCGGACATCCACCCCGTGTCCACCGGACATCCGGCGCCCCGGACATCCGGCAGCTGTCCTGGACATCCGGCCCCTGGAGGTAGCAACTCCATCCCCCACGCCCATTTCCGCATACTTTCCCCCAATTTTGCCCCGGTGCCCACGCTTACTTCCACAAACTCCCAATGTTTCAACAAACACCACCACCGCTCACCGCTGCCTCCTATGTCGATTTTGACACGTTTTGGGCTTTGAGATTTTGAGTTGTGGTTCCCGTGTCCTATTGTGTTTCGGCTATATAGGTACGATTCGACGTCACCATCACCACCGCTCACCTCCATCGACTAGTCAACATCGCCAAGGACGGTAACTTCGACGACATCTTTGTCATAACTTGCAATTGCATTGATACCCCACATGGCCTTACTTTTGCGTAGCTTACCCATCGAGACTAGCCATTGAGTATTGTCGGCAACATGACTTGTGCACATTAGTG
Organism: Triticum timopheevii; assembly: GCA_963921465.1. Classification (NCBI taxonomy): domain Eukaryota; kingdom Viridiplantae; phylum Streptophyta; class Magnoliopsida; order Poales; family Poaceae; genus Triticum; species Triticum timopheevii. The sequence goes on from OY997266.1 coordinate 246,394,608, forward strand.
ATCATACTCCATAGCATACATACCATAACACCGTGGTGCATATCTTGGAATCAACTTGTGTGTCACAAAGTTGTCATAGCATACGCAATTGCTATCTTGGTTAGTGAAGTTTTGCATAAGAAAAGAGCTCAAAAGTGAAAGAGCCACCCAATCTTTTAAGCAAAGAGGAAAGATAAGCAAAGAGCTTATAAGAAAGAACCATAGCATCATACTACATTAAGATTGTCATATAAGATCATCTTGGATCATAGCACCGAAATACCATACATATAGCATACTTGGGATAGAGATCGTTGCATTTTTGCCTCGTAGGTTGTGCACAAGCTCCGTATCCACCTATTGTGCAATCATGCTAGCGTCTCTCTAGTATTGTGCAACAAGAGCATTTTCGTGGATTCCACATTTTGGCTCACTTTTGGTTCGCACAATCCCATTTATCTATTTGCGTGTGTGTTTCCGTGTACCCATACTTTCTTGGTCTACTTGTTGCATTTGCAAATTTGTGAATATTTTCCAACATTATTGAATCTCGCTTTCAATTGCATCAAATTTTATGCCACCATCCTAACCAAGCTCCACTATAAGCTTTTACTTGTGTAGGTGTGAGAACCGACAAGAATTGGTACCAATAGTGCTATTTCATTGTCCGCATTTGAGTGAACTTGATTCATCATCAACATCCGTCAAAGGTACATTGGTATAAGTTCTTCTCCTTCTACTACTCACATTTTACTTGAAATGATGGATAGGCCAAGTACTTCGACCAACCCACTCTTCATCGAGCAAGACGACGACATGTCATAATACGTCACCAAGAGCCACCTCTTTGGTGCACAACGAGCGTTGCATCAAGAGCAACAAGCAATGAACGACCGCATCGACAACCTCGCCACCGACTTGAGACTCTCCGAGCAACGTACACCCGACTACTTCGACAACAAGCTCGACGCGCACAAGCAAGAGAACGATGCAAGAATGGACGAGATCCGTGCCTTGTTGGTGAACCGGCCTCCTTCTACATCGTCATACTCAAGACGGAGCCACTCAAGTCGATACTCCGACGATTCCTTCTCCGGCTCAAGTACTCTTCGAACACTCTTCGACGAGCCGTGCGTCAAGACTGTCATGCATCTCGCAACCCGCTACACGTCAAGCATTCACAAGAGCAAGCCGATGAGCAAGTCCCTCACCCTCAATCAAACCAAGTCGCTTTTGCTCAAGCTCAAGAACGACAACGACTACGGCGCCAAGAGGAAGAACGAGCGCGTCTACACCAAGAGCAACAAGACACCGAGGCTCAACGCCTTCAACAACAACAACGAGAAGCACAAACTCTTGAGGCGGAACATGCCCTTCAAGAATCAAGTCGAGCCATCGCCAACCGCAATCGCGAATGGCGCAATCAAGAGGAAGCCCTTCGAGAAGAAATCCAAGAGACAAACTATCATCCGCGTGTCCAACGTCAAGCTCCACAAGCTCCTTCACAAGCTCGTCAAGCTCCACCTCAACCTCAAGTTCAACAAGAGCAAGTTGATCATGGACTTCCTCCATGCCAAGAGCAACATGAGGATGAGTACCCTCCATGTCAAGGGCGTCATCATCACCATCACCAACAACACAATGAAGAGCAACGCTATGGCAAGCTCGAATTCACAATGCCCAAGTTCAATGGAAGCAATGATCCCAAAGAGTACTTCTCATGGGCATTGAAGGTCGACAAAATCTTTTGTTTGCACAACTATGACGAAGAGAAGAAGATCGCTATGGCATCACTAGAGTTCCAAGACTATGTGCTCATATGGTTGGAACAAGTCCTAGAGCGCCGACAAGCAAGAGGTGAACCTCCAATCACCACTTGGGCTCAAATGAAGGATGTCATGCGAGCACGTTTTGTGCCCACATACTACAACCGCAATCTCTTCAAGAAGCTACAACTCCTCAAGCAAGGAACAAAGAGTGTTGAAGAATACTACAAGGAAATGGAGATCGCCATGGTTCGAGCCAATGTCATGGAAGATGATGAGAAAACAATGGCACGATTCTTGAATGGACTCAATCATCCCATCAAGAAGATCGCCGACTTCCAACCCTACTCCAACCTCATTGAGCTCGTGCATCAAGCTACAAAGGAGGAACGTCAAGTGCAAGATGACCTCAAGTACTCGAAGTACTCATCCAAGACCTATGGCTTCTCCAATAACCAAGCTTCAACAACTACTCCAACTTCGACATCAACCAAGCCTTCTCCAAGCAACGACGACAAGTCAAGTTACAAGAAAACTTCGGCAAGTTCAAGTCATCTTCCTCCTACTACAAGCAACTTCAAGTCGCGTGCTTCGTCATCTACTCCAACCGATGAGACCGTCAAGACAAGCTCCTTCAAGTGTTTCACTTGTGGCGGCCGAGGCCACAAGTCCTATGAATGCACAAACAAGTGCACCATGATCCTCAACGACGATGGCACCTACGACTCAATGAGTGAAGATGAAATGGAAGCTCTTGAGCAAGTGGCCATGCACCGGTGCATGAACGAGGATTAAGATGATCAAGTCCTTTGTGATGAAGATACGAGCCCCGCTCTTGTTGTCTCCAAGGTCTTGACTCTTCAACATCAACAAGAAGAAGACCAAAGATGCCATATCTTCCACACCAAGGCCGGCATCAATGGAAGGTCCGTCAAGGTCATCATCGATGGAGGTAGTTGCCACAACTTGACAAGTGAAGAACTATGCTCCAAGCTCCAATTGGTCAAGAGGAAGCACCCGCACCCCTACAAGGTTCAATGGCTAAGTGACTCCGGCACTATACAATTGAGCATACGGTCCAAGTATCCTTCAAAATTGGTGCATATGAGGACACTTTGGAGTGTGATGTTGTCCCAATGACCGTTTGCCACCTCCTTCTTGGTCGACCATGGCAATTCGACCGTCGTGTCTTCCACAACGGTCGTACCAACCACTATAGCTTCAAGATGAAAGGGAAGGAATATGTGCTACGACCTATGTCTCCTAGTCAAGTGATAGCCGACAAGCAAGCCACCCATCATGGAGAGAAGAGTGAGATAGTGATCCACCAAAAAGTGAGTGAGAGCCACAAGCCAAACTTGAGCGCCTCTTTGCCTAGAGAGAAAAACCTCATACTATTTGCCACAAAAAGTGAGATGAGAGAAGTGTGTGAGAACCCATCGAGTGTTATGCGCTTTGTCCTTGTGTGCAAGGATGGAGAACCAAAAACTAACACCTCTCATGAGCTACCTTTAGTGTTTCAATCTCTTTTGCAAGAATTCCAAGATGTTTTCCCCGATGAGCTACCTCCGGGTCTACCTCCTCTACGAGGCATTGAACATCGAATCGACCTCATCCCCAGAGCGCCACTTCCAAACAAAGCTCCATACCATGTCAATCCCGAAGAAACCAAGGAGATTCAACGGCAAGTACCACAACTTATCGACAATAGTCATGTACGTGAAAGCTTAAGCCCTTGTGCCATTCCGGTTATACTTGTGCCTAAGCCCAATGGAAGTTTCCGCTTGTGTTCCGATTGTAGACCTATAAATGCTATTACCGTTCGCTATAGGCATCCCATTCCTCGCTTAGATGATATGCTTGATGAACTTAGTGGAGCCAACTTTTTCTCAAAAATTGATCTTAAAAGTGGCTATTACCAAATCCGCATTCAAGAGGGTGATGAATGGAAAACTGCTTTCAAAACCAAATTTGGCCTATATGAGTGGTTAGTTATGCCTATGGGTTTATCAGAGGCTCCCGGTACCTTCGTGCGTCTCATGCATTATGTGCTTCGCCCTTATATTGGAGTCTTTGTTGTGGTTTACTTCGATGATATTCTTGTGTTTAGCAAAACCATGAAAGAACATCTTAATCATGTTAGGGCTGTTTTACAAACCCTTCGCAAGGAAAGCCTTTATGCAAACATGAAAAAGTGCACATTTGGTGTTGACAAAGTGGTTTTCTTGGGTTTCGTTGTATCTTCCAAGGGTGTCCATGTTGATGAAACTAAAATTGATGCAATTAAAACTTGGCCCCAACCAACCAATTTGCAACAAGTGCATAGTTTTCTTGGTCTTGCGGGTTTTTATCGTTGCTTTGTGAAAGATTTTAGCACAATTGCCGCTCCTTTGCATGCCTTGAGTAAGAAGAATGCTCCTTTTGTTTGGGGATCTTTGCAATCCACTGCTTTTGATGAGCTCAAGTCTTTGCTTACCCATGCTCCGATTCTTGCTTTGCCCAACTTTGACAAAACTTTTGAGGTTCATTGTGATGCAAGTGGTATCGGAATTGGCGGAGTTTTGATGCAAGAAAAACGAGCCATTGCATATTTTAGTGAAAAACTCTCCGGTGCTCAACTTAACTATCCCATCTATGACAAAGAATTGTATGCCTTAGTGCGTGTGCTACATGTTTGGGAACATTATCTTAGACCTCATGAGTTTGTCATACATACCGATCATGAAACGCTTAAGTACTTAAAAGGTCAAACTAAGGTGAACAAGCGTCATGCCAAATGGAGTGAATTTATTGAATCTTTCCCCTATGTGATCAAGTAAATTAAGGGTAAAGAAAATGTAGTTGCCGATGCACTTTCCCGCATATGCACGCTAGTCACTAAACTTGAGTTGAATGTTATAGGCTTTGAGCACATAAAAGACTTGTATGCTAATGATCCATCGTTTGCTATTCCTTATGCTAAGTGTTTGACGCATACTTCTTGGGAACAATATTACATCAAGGATGGTTATCTTATGAGAGCTAACAAACTATGCATTCCCGAGTCTTCTCTTCGTTTGCTCCTTTTGCAAGAGGCTCATGGAGGCGGACTCATGGGACACTTTGGACGCGACAAGACTTTCGCCACGCTCTCCAAGAACTACTTTTGGCCCAAGATGTTCCGTGATGTCTCACGCTTCACCACCCGATGCTCTACATGTCGCAAAGCTAAGTCTAAAGCTCAATCCCATGGTCTTTACATGCCTCTTCCTATTCCTTATCAACCTTGGGAAGACATTAGCATGGATTTTGTACTAGGTTTGCCTAGAACTCAAAATGGCAAGGATTCCGTGTTTGTTGTTGTGGGCTGATTTTCTAAGATGGCACATTTCATCCCTTGCAACAAGATAGACGATGCTTCACACGTTGCAAATCTCTTTTGTAGGGAAATCTTGCGTCTCCATAGAGTACCAAAGACAATCGTCTTCGACTGCGACATCAAGTTCTTGAGTTACTTTTGGAAGACCCTATGCGCCAAGCTCGGAATCAAGCTCTTGTTCTCATCCGCATACCACCCTCAAACCGACAGCCAAACGGAGGTGAAGAACCGTACACTATCCACTCTACTTTGCGTGTTGATCAAGAAGAACATCAAGGAGTGGGAGGAGTGTCTACCCATCGCCGAGTATGCCTACAACCGTGCAAGACATTCGACGACCGTCAAGTCCCCCTTCGAGGTCGTCTACGGCTTCAACCCGTTGTCCCCATTGAACATTCTACCTCTTCCTTTACAAGAGCGCACCAACCTCAACGCAAGTGCCCGTGCAAGCTACATCAAGAAGATGCATGAAGATACAAGACACACCATCGAGCGCCAAGTACAACGACTCGCGACCAAGCTCAACGTCAACAAGCATCCCATGATATTCAACATTGGAGACCTCGTGTGGCTACACCTTCGCAAGGACCGCTTCCCCAACGAACGCAAGTCCAAGCTTCTCCCTCGAGCCGACGGACCCTTCAAGGTGCTAGCACGCTACAATAACAACGCTTACAAGATTGATCTCCCACGCGACAAGTACAACGTGAGCGACATCTTCAACGTCTTCGATCTCTCCCCGTACCATGGTGATGAGGATCTCGATCCAAGGTCGGATCTTTCCCAAGGGAGGGGAGATGATGCGGAGCAACCTTCGGTCATCCCCATGGACCTTCCATCGTCTCACCAAGCCCCAAGAGGACCCATGACTAGAGCATGGGCTAGAGCTCTCGAGACCGAGGTGACTTCTCTCCTTAATGATATCTCATATGATCCTCTCGAGACATGGCTACTACCTCAATCCAGAATGTTGTGCATGATTAGGTACCAAGAGGACCCTCCCGAGGATGCCCGTGAAGATGGTCAAGACCCCAAGTCCATGGAAGAAGAGAACCCATGGAAGAAGGCAAGGACAACCTCCAGGCACCGGACAGCCGGCCCCTGGAGATCCACAAGGCCAGGCATCTGCCGAAGAAGCTACAGGGACCGGACATCCGGCGTCCAGCCCGGACATCCGGCCTCCACCGGAAATCCGGCCTAAATCCCGGACATCTGGCACTGGCGTCCATGGAGCACAGAAGCTTGCCCCGACAGCCCGGACATCCAGCGCTCACCCCGGACATCCGGCACCTCCCGAAGCCGCGGACATCCGGCCCCTCCTAGCGGACATCCGGCGTCGCCCATCCAGTGAACAGAAGAGTCAACTCCACTGGCCCGGACATCCGGCTCCTCCAGCCCAGACATCCGGCGCCTCGTGAGCGCCCGAGACATCCGGCCCGTCGTCCGGACATCCGGCGCCTTCTGCCTGCGGGTAGCTCGTTTGGGCCTTGACCCATGTATCCCTTCGCCCCTTTGACTATATATACTCCCTTCCCCCGTACGTTTTAGGCTTAGCATTGGTTTAGCTCATAGTTGTGTGAGAGCCTTGCTCATCCACTTGGTTACTTCTCCTCGGAGCTCGCGACCTCTTCGGAGAAGATCCCCCAAGCGGATTCAAGACCCCTTCTAAGGAAGACCATCAAGACCTCCTCACGGAGAAGAACGGCTACTCGTGTATCTTTCCTTTGTTGATTTTGAATCTTGTGGTACCTTATGTGTTCGATGATCTAGCCCTTATGTGATCGATTACTTGTCGGTTTAGTGATTCTCTCGCTTCTCCCCGTGTTTTCCCCTTTGTGTTTTCCGCGCGTTCCTCGTGTTCCCTCATAGGATCCACTCCAAACGTGAAAGATCGGCCCTTAGGGTTCCGTCCTACATCACACTTGTTGTTTTGAGCAAGCCATGGATTGATGCTTGTTGGTGGTGGCGGAGTATAAACTTTTACCATTCTGTTTGGGATCCGCCTGTAATGCATGTAGTATGGAAGATACAACCATCTCATAGTTGTTGCGTTGACAGCAAAAGTATGCCGCTCAAAAAGTTATTCAATCTCTATTTTAAGATCCAGCTCTAGCACCTCTACAAATCCCTGCTTCCCTCTGCGAAGGGCCTATCTATGTACTTTTATGTTGAGTCATCACCTTCTTATTAAAAAGCTCCCGCTGGAGAGAACACTATCATTTAAATTCATTATTATTGGTTTATATTGGGTATGACTTGACTGGATCTCTTTTACCATGAATTACAATGTTTAGTTAGTCCTTGATCTTTAAAGGTGCTCTGCATTTATGTTTTGCGGTCTCAGAAAGGGCTAGAGAGATACCATTTTGTTATATCATGTTATGATTGTTCTAAAAAAGTGTTGTCATCCGAGTTTTATTATTATGGCTCGCTAGCTGATTATGCCATTGATATAAGTAATTGTGAGACCGAGGTGTTATTGTGAGTATGGTTAGTTCATAATACTTACTGAAACCTGAATGCTGGCTTTGCATGTTTACAACAACAAGAGCAAACAGAGTTTGTAAAAGTTTTTCTTTATCACTTTCAGTTCATCAACTGAATTGCTTGAGGACAAGCAAAGGTTTAAGCTTGGGGGAGTTGATACGTCTCCAACCTATCTACTTTTCCAAACACTTTTGCCCTTGTTTTGGACTCTAACTTGCATGATTTGAATGAAACTAACCCGGACTGCACTGTTTTCAGCAGAACTGCTATGATGTTGTTTTATGTGTAGAAAACAAAAGTTTTCAGAATGACCTGAAAATCCACGGAGGCACTTTTTGGAAAATATAAAAAATACTAGCAAAAGAATCAAGACCAGGGGGCCCACACCCTGTCCACGAGGGTGGGGGAAGTGCCTACCCCCTGGGCGCGCCCCCCTGTCTCGTGGGCCCCCTAAGGCTCCACCGACCTCAACTCCAGCTCCATATATTCCGTTTCGCGGAGAAAAAACCAGGGAGAAAGTTTCATCGCGTTTTACGATACGGAGCCGCCGCCAAGCCCTAATCTCTCTCGGGAGGGCTGATCTGGAGTCTGTTCGGGGCTCCGGAGAGGGAGATTCGTCTCCGTCGTCATCATCAACCATCCTCCATCACCAATTTCATGATGCTCACCACCGTGCTTGAGTAATTCCATCATAGGCTTGCTGGACGGTGATGGGTTGGATGAGATTTACCATGTAATCAAGTTAGTTTTGTTAGGGTTTGATCCCTAGTATCCACTATGTTCTGAGATTGATGTTGCTATGACTTTGCTATGCTTAACGCTTGTCACTAGGGCCCGAGTGCCATGATTTCAGATCTGAACCTATTATGTTTTCATGAATATATGTGTGTTCTTGATCCTATCTTGCAAGTCTATAGTCACCTATTATGTGTTATGATCCGACAACCCCGAAGTGACAATAATTGGGATACTTCTCGGTGATGACCGTAGTTTGAGGAGTTCATGTATTCACTATGTGTTAATGCCTTGGTCCAGTTCTCTATTAAAAGGAGGCCTTAATATCCCTTAGTTTCCGCTAGGACCCCGCTGCCACGGGAGGGTAGGACAAAAGATGTCATGCAAGTTCTTTTCCATAAGAACGTATGACTATATTCAGAATACATCCCTACATTACATTGATGAACTGGAGCTAGTTTTGTGTCATCCTATGTTATAGCTATTACATGAGTAATCGCATCCGACATAATTATCCATCACTGATCCAATGCCTACGAGCTTTTCACATCTTGTGTTTTGCTTATTTACTTTTCCGTTGCTATTGTTACAACTACTACAAAACTATTATCTTTACTTTTTCCACTGTTACCTTTATTATCATATACTACTTTGCTACTAAATACTTTGCTACAGATACTAAGTTATCCAGGTGTGGTTGAATTGACAACTCAACTGCTAATACTCAATAATATTCTTTGGCTCCCCTTGGTCGTATCAATAAATTTGGGTTGAATACTTTACCCTCGAAAGCTATTGCGATCCCCTACACTTGTGGGTTATCACGTACCGCAGAACGGAGGAAACGGCCTTGTGTTCGACCGGCCACGTTCGAAACGGGATCCTGTTCATCGGGAGGGGTCTAGCGTACCGCAAAACAAAGGAAACGGACCTCCTACGGTTGAAACGGGGGTCCTGTTGATCGGGAGGGGTGTGGCGTACCGCAAAACGGAGGAAACGGACTTGTGTTGGAGCGCTCCGGTCGAAACGGGGGTCCTGTTAATCGGGAGGGGTGTGGTGTACCACAAAACGGGACTCCACGGGATATTGTTCATCTCCATCATTGACCCCCTCTAGCCTCCACGGGCTACTGTTCATCCACCATCGACCTCCTCCAGCCTCCACCTGTGACTGTTCATCCACGGGCTCCTGTTATTCCAGCCTCCACCGTGCTCTACTCCACGGGCTACTGTTCAACCACCCCTCTCCACGGCCTCCTGTTCAACCACCCCTCCACGGGCAACTGTTCATCCACAAGTAGTGTCATAAGTATGACAGAATTTTTTTTTGTTCGGCCCAAATGTCACAGATGTGTCTTTTTTTGTATTGACACAAGTTACGAGATGTACATGCAGACCGTTGACATGAGGGAGTGTCTTCTTCCTGCCCCAAATGAGGGATCAAGCCACAGAGCAGTGACGGGAGCGTCACAAGATGTAGATGACTAGACAATAGTTTCTCCTAGTTTAGAACACATACAATTGTTTTTATTGAGGTGTGTGCGAATGATCTGTATAGTCACTAATGTGATTGGACGTTTATTTCAGTTATATCTATACATGTTATTCTTCTGTAGACAGAGAAAAATCAAACGGCTTATTAGCAGCAATCGTATATGTTATTATTGGTCTTGCACACTGCTACCTCTTGAGCACTGCGTTGGTTTTCCCTTGAAGAGGAAAGGGTGATGCAACAAAAGCAGCCTAAGTATTTCCCTCAGTTTATGAGAACCAAGGTATCAATCCAGTAGGAGGCTCCTCAAAAGTCCCATGCACCTACACAAAGAAACAAGAACCTCGCAACCAACATGATAAACGGGTTGCCAATCCATTCACGGTAACTTGCGAAAGTGAGATCTGGTAGAGATAAATAAGATAAGATAAATATTTTTTGGTATTTTTATGATATAGATTGGAAAGTAGAAGATGCAAATAAAAGTAGATGGAAAACTTATATGATAAGATAAATAGGTTTCACTAGTGGCTTCTCTCAAGAGCATAAGTATTACGGTGGGTGAACAAATTACTGTCGGGCAATTGATAGAAAAGCGCATAGTTATGAGATTATCTAGGCGTGATCATGTATATAGGCATCACATCCGCAACAAGTAGATCGAAACGATTCTGCATCTACTACTATTACTCCACACATCGATCGACTCCTGCCTGCATCTAGAGTATTAAGTTCATGAAGAACAGAGTAACGCATTAAGAAAGATGACATGATGTAGAGGGATAAACTCATGCAATATGATATGAACCCCATCTTTTTATCCTCGATGGCAACAATAAAATACATGCCTTGCTGCCCCTGCTGTCACTAGGAAAGGACACCGCAAGATTGAACCCAAAGCTAAGCGCTTCTCCCATTGCAAGAAAGATCAATCTAGTAGGCCAAACCAAACTGATAATTCGAAGAGACTTGCAAAGATAACCAATCACACATAAAATAATTCAGAGCAGATTCAATTATTTCTCATAGATAAACTTGATCATAAACTCACAATTCATGGGATCTCGACAAACACACCGCAAAAAGAGTTACATCGAATAAATCTCCAAGAAGATCGAGGAGAACTTTGTATTGAGATTCAGAGAGAGAGAAGAAGCCATCTAGATAATAACTATGGGCCCGAAGGTCTGTGGTAAACTACTCACAACTCATCGGAGAGACCTTGGAGATGATGTAGAGGCCCTCCATGGTTGATTCCCCCTCCAGCAAAGCGCCGACGAAGGCTCCAAGATGGGATCTCGCGGATATAAAAGGTTGCGGTGGTGGAAATAGTTTTTTGTGGTGCTCCTGGATGTTTTCAGGGTACGTAGATATATATAGGCGAAGGAGGTGGTCAGGGGAGCCACGAGGGGCCCACGAGGGTGGGGCGCCCCGGGCACCCTCGTGGCCGCTAAGGCAGTCCTGGATTAGGGGGTATCCGGACAGCCGGACTATATACTTTGTCCGGGCTGTTGGGGCGTGAAGATACAAGACTCAAGACTCCGTCCCGTGTCCGGATGGGACTCTCCTTTGCGTGGAAGACAAGCTTGGCGATCCGGATATTATATTTCCTTCCTTATATCCGACTCCATGTAAACCCTAGCCCTCTCCAGTGTCTATATAAACCGGAGAGTTTTGTCCTTAGAGGGACGATCACAATCATAACCATCATAGGCTAGCTTCTAGGGTTTAGCCTCTACGATCTCGTGGTAGATCAACTCTTGTACTACTCATATCATCAATAGCAATCAAGCAGGAAGTAGGGTTTTACCTCCATCGAGAGGGCCCGAACCTGGGTAAACATTGTGTTCCTTGCCTCCTATTACCATTAGCCTAAGACGCACAGATCGGGACCCCCTACCCGAGATCCGCCGGTTTTGACACCGACATTGGTTCTTTCATTGAGAGTTCCTCTGTGTCATCGCTGCAAGGCTTGATGGCTCCTTCAATCATCAACAACACGGTCTGGGGTGAGACTTTCCCCCCCGGACATATCTTCATGTTCGGCAGCTTCGCACTATAGGCCAATTCGCTTGGCCAACTGGAGCAGATTGATAGCTACACCCCTGGCCACCAGGTTAGGTTCGGAAACCTGAACTACACGGCCGGTATCCTTGGAGACTAGATCTTCAATGGGTTCGGGCCTGTGCCGGAAGCGCCGGACAATCACGATGAGCACGGCTTAGACCTGCTATCGGACAATGCTCGGGATATCACCCTTGCAGTAGCCCCGGATCTAAATCCGGAGCAGACGGCATTGCCCAAGGACGGGCGGATGGACCCCGTCCCGCGGGCCAACCACTCATCAGCGTTTGAGCCGAACACAGGCCTCACCCCTAAAGAACCCTGTGACACCGGACCCCCAGACTCGTATCCGGCTGTAGGTTCCAGTCCACGCGCTCCTGAGCCCGCCGAACCTAGATGGGCTCCTATAATGGAGTTCACCACTGCGGATATCTTCCAGCACTCGCCCTTTGGCGATGTGCTAAACTCGTTAAAATCTCTCTCTTTGTCAGGAGAATCTTGGCCGAACTATGTCCGGCTCGAGTGGGAAGCAGGCGACGAAGGAACTCGTTGCCCACCCACCACCCACTTCATTGCCACTGTCGACGATGTATCCGACGTGCTTGACTTCGACTTCAAAGACATCGACGGTATGGACGACGATGCAGGAGAAGATTCAGAATCATTGGGGCGCTGGACTACCACCTCGTCATACGATATATACATGATGGACACGCTCAAGCAGGACGATGGCGACAATCCGGAAGATAAAACCCCGGGCAAAAGCCAAAACGCTGGCGCAAACGCCGCTCCAAGTCCAGCAACAGTAAAAATAGCGACAAGAGCGCCAGAAAGATCGACACCCCAGTCAACTCCGAACCAACAACAACCATATGGTCCCAGCAATGGAGCAGGATGAGCCAGGTCACACCAAACACAGCTCGGAGCAGACGCCCGATCACAATGATCCCGAGGGACGAATTAATCAAACCACCCCGGGACAGGAACACAGTCCGGATGACGATGCATTCATCATCCCGGAGACACGCTTGGAACGAGATAACCTCCACAGAAGGCTTATGGCCACTGCGAGAAGTCTAAAGAAGCAGAATCAATGGCTAAAGGCCACACAATAAACGCTCAATCGCAGATGGAATAAAGTGCTAGCCACTGAAGAAAAGTACGTGGACGATCGCCATACAAAGAGCTAACCAAAACGCAAGCTGATACCAGAATTCGATGACGAGGCCATTCCACCAAATGAAAACATGGCTGTTGGTGTCAAAACTGGCGGATCTCGGGTAGGGGGTCCCGATCTGTGCGTCAAGGCTGATGGTAACTAGAAGTAAGGGACACATGTGTTTACCCAGGTTCGGGCCCTCTCGATGCAGGTAAAACCCTACTTCTTGCTTGATTAATATTGATGATATGGGTAGTATAAGAGTAGATCTACCACAAGATCGTAGAGGCTAAACCCTAGGAGCTAGCCTATGATGGTATGAATGTAATTGTGATCGGCCTTCTAAGGACCAACCTCTCCGGTTTATATAGACACCGGAGAGGGCTAGGGTTTACAAAGAGTCAGTTACAAGGAAGGAAATATATTGTCCGGATTGCCAAGCTTGCCTTCCACGCCAAGGAAAGTCCAATCCGGACACGGGCCGAAGTCTTGAGTCTTGTATCTTCTCGCTTCAATAGTCCGGACGTTGTACACAGTCCAGCTGTCCGGATACCCCCTAATCCATGACTCCCTCAGTAGCCCCTGAACCAGGCTTCAATGACGATGAGTTCGGCGTGCAGTATTGTCTTCGGCATGGCAAGGCGGGTTCCTCCTCCGAATACTCCAAACTAATCATCGAACACTCAAATCATGTCCGGATCTGAAAAAATGATCTTCGCATACCACCATAGAGAGAATGATATTTCACAAATGCAATCTGCTGATAACTTTTCCTGATGACGTGACACGTTGTTACGGTCGGATCACTATTCAAACCTCTTCCCCACAACCAGCTACAACGCATATCACGAGGCGGTTTCTGTGACACGTCTTGTCGAAGCAGAGATCGTGTCCCCTTATTACGGGATTCTCATTAATACGGGCGTGGGTAATCTAACCGTGCCGCTAATCGGGGCGAGCGACAGGCGAACGGGTTCCACCAGGCAAGTGGGGAAGCACAAAAAGCCTTTATCGCCCTTATAAGGAGGTCAGGTTCCTTTCTCTTTCACCTACGCCTCCTTCTCCTTTGTGCGAGCCCTAATGCCCAAGCACTCTCCTCCCCACCGAAGGGAAGTTTTCCTGAAGATGTCCGGAGCAGGAGGCAAATGGATGGCCTCACCTGTCCAGGAGAAGGACATCAAGAAGATCCGGGGAGCCGGGTATCTGGCCCAGAAGATCGGCCACCGTCTTCCACCGGCGGGACAGGTCGTCCCTACTCTGGAGTCTCATGAGAGAGTCGTGTTCCTTCCCCATTTCGTCCTGGGTCTCGGGTTTCCCCTTCACCCGTTCGTTCGGGGAGTCATGTACTACTACGGGATCGATTTTCATGATCTTTCCCCCAACTCCTTCCTCAATATCTCGACGTTCATCGTCGTGTGTGAGGCTTTTCTCTGGATCCCACCTCACTTCGGCCTATGGCTGAAGATTTTCAATATGAAGCCCAAGGTGGTGAGTGGCGAACACGCCGAATGCGGCGGCGCCATGGTAAGCAAGATGCCCAAGGCTGTCTGGCCGAAAGGCGCTTTCAATGACTCCGTCAAGGAGTGGCAGCAGCAGTGGTTCTATATCACCGAACCACGCAGCAAGAAGTGGGCGGCAGCTCCAGAGTTCAGATCCGGAGCTCCACTGCGGCTCACGTCCTGGACCGAGAAGGGCCCAAACTGGTGCTCGTCTGACGAGCTGTTATTGCTCCAGACACGCATCCAGGGCGTGATCGACAGGGACGTCAAACTCGTCGACGTAGTCCAGGTGATGCTAGCTCGCCTGGTTCTCCCTTGTCAGCGCCGAGCTTGTACCCTGTGGGAGTTCGATCCGGCCGAGCACCAAACCCTTCAGGAGCTTTACGACTCCACCCACATGGACATCTGGAAGGTGCTCTTTAAGTCCGGCAAATCGTGGTTGGGCCCCGCCGAGGACCGTGGGTATCAAGCGTCCCATTCTCCCAGCTCGGTAAGTCACAGCCACACCCTGTCTATTCACGCTTTAATTGGCACATCATGCGGGAGACACCCTAATCGTGTTTCACTGCAACCCCAGGGATGGGTAAAGAAGGTGGAGCGGCTACATTGTCCAGCCCCCCTACCGGAGGAACCGGCCGGACCGCTTCTAACGAAGATGTTGGTCCCTTTACCTTACAAGGCGCCAAAGAAGGAGGCCTCTAAGAAGGTCAAGAAGACCCAGGGTGGTCTTCGCCGTCGCGAGGTTTCGGACGGCAGATCCGAAGACTCCAGCGACGATCCTTCATCCGAGGATGAAGAGGAGGAAGCAGAGGAGGATGAGACTCACTCTAACGGTGGGAGGAAGAGGTCCGCCTCCGCATCCCTGGAGGCCAGATCGCCCAAGAGGGGGAAACATTCCCTCCCAGGGGTATCCCCCACGGCTGCCGATAGCAGCCCAGAGTGAGATCCCAAGGCCTAGCCCCTGGAGAAGTCGTAAGTATCCGAACACACATATGCTTCCGGGATCGTTTTTTGGGTATAGTGGTTTTGACTGTTCCCTACATATTGCACAGTCCGGCAAGGTCCCGCGCCGGCCAGTCCTCGTCGGAGGATTCACTGGACTCGGACGCTTTGGCGAGCGAGACACCTCCGTAGGCCCCTTCCCCCAAGTTTGGGCGTGACACCGAGGTGTCGTCTCGACAAGACCCGGACCGAGGTGCCGAACACGCAGGGATGGATACGGCCCCCGGGACCTCTAGGGTTCTGGGATCGAGCAAGCAGCCCCCTTCCCCCGATGGCGGGGGGCCAGCCTACGCTGCCAGTGTCCTCTGTTCAAGCAGAGCTGCCTGGCGGTCTATTGACAGCGTTGAAGAACGCGTCTATTGTCGACGAGCATCGGACCCTTGTGGGCGAGGTGGTTGAAAGGATTCAGTCCGTCGAGAGCGGGCTGAACGAGTCCTGCCTTAGTCTCATATAGGCTTTTGAGGTATGTCTCATAGGAAACCCTTAAGGAATTGTCATAATATAAGTATTAGCCCCTGATGCACTGTCCGGTGAAGGAGACAGAGCCGGGCAGGGGATCAAACCCCCTACCTTCGCAGGAGCCTGTGAAAATGACGTATACCCTTTGGTGTGAAAACAGGCATCCGCAGGGAGGACTTGCGCTTTCGAGGTGGAAGTGTCCGAACTGAAGCGGAACCTTGCACGGTCCGAGGAAGAACTCAGCCGTGTGAGGAAGCAACTGGAAGACAAGCAAGGTATGTTGAAAACATTTGTCTTGGAGTTGGCACGAACGCATGGTTGTGCAGAATAATTTTTTTTTAGTATTGTGTGCTCTAGGAGCGTGTGCCAAATATGAGGCACTAAAGAAAGCTTTGGCTGATGCCAACAAGAAGGCTGAGGCCGAACCGGTCCTTCGTGAAAAACACGAGGCCACGGTTCTCACCGCTGAGCGGGAGCTCCAGGAAGCTGTGAAGAAAAGAGAGAGCTTGGAGTAGAGTCTCAAAGGGAAAGAATCCGAGCTCGCCCAAGCTCTCGAGGATGCAGAAGGTGCTCGGGAAGAAGCACGAGGTGCTGCGCGGGACATTCAGGAGGCCCGAAAAGTGAAAGCTGGTAAGGCCTTCCGTATTCTTAGCTTCGTGTATGTTAAAATGTGAAGAATCCGAGCGGCAGGCTGAATTCCTATTTTTCCAGGGGCTTTTGCGGATCTTCCTCGCGGCATATCAGATGCTGCTCAATTCTATCGCACCGAGGAGAAGAAGACTACGAAGAGGGATTTCTGGTCGCAGTATCTAGCGCTGAACTATCTGGTGCCATTTATTGATCAGATGAAACAGCTGATCGAACTGCACCAGGCGGCCGAACTAGCCATGAAGGACTTAGTTGTCCATCTGTGGCCTGCGGATCCGATTCCAAGCAGCTACTTCGCACTCATCAAGCGGATCGTGGGCGCCTGTCCTCGGCTAGATGCTATTAAGCAGTCAGTTTGCATAGAAGGAGCGTGTATGGTGTTTGCCCATGCGAAAGTGCATTGGGGGAGGCTTGACGTGGAAAAGCTGCTCACTGAGGGGCCGCTGGAGGGTAAGGAACACCGCAAGCCCGAGCTGTATTATGCAGGTGTGATGAAAGGGGCCCGCCTTGTAGCGGACAAGTTGTACCAAGGACATCATATTTCCCTGAGGGCATCTGTGCCACTTGTTGTAATATGGGATAATGGCATGTTTGTTAAATATTGCCTATTTTATTTTAACATATGTTCTTCCTGTGCGGCTGTTTGTTGTATGCAAATTCTGGGAGTTGGTCAGTCGTCGGCTTCTGCCCCCTCGTAAAAAGGATACGGGGGTGTTCGGGATATATCTGAACGCTCTTTATCCCATAGTTGGGTCCTTTTAAGGAGGTGTATCTTTCCGCGAACCAGGCAATTGGACTATAGGGCTTTATTACTCTCACTTAGCCATAGGAATTTGAGTATGGTCGGCGCAGCCCCTAGTGTTCGGAAGGCCAAACTAGGGGCTCTATTGGCGCCTGATCAGATGATCGATCCTTCGTACTTAGCATTTATGATGGCGTTATGCGGAATAAATCTTTAGGGATTTTATGACCTCTCGAATAGCGGACCGGCTCTCGCTTCATCATGACAGTCGGTTTTCGGCTTTCTCTACTGAGATGCTCGTCCGGCTGAACCGGGACACAATCCCAGTAGTTCTCCCAGCGCTACCTTAGCCGATAGAACGGAACGTAAGGTACCAAAACATGGGAGCCGGGCAAACCCAACCAATGACCCAAGACATGATTCGGAGTAGATGCATATAGTGCTATAAGTTCGGGGTGCCGAACGACCGAAAAGGTGGTCGGAGTTGCTTGCCGTACTGTGGAGCCCCTGGTGCAACCAGGCGAACGCGGAGCGTAGCTTTCATTTTAGGCAAAGAGGTGTCGGCGATAAACGACAGCCGGTAATTGCTATTTACGCATTGTAGTAGAATTTTATGTCTATGCATATTAGTATGATGTATGGAAAGAGGTGTTGTTTGACGGAACCTGTTGTGGACGGACTGGAGGGGGCTGTGAGCGGGTCAAGAATGAATCCGAACTGCCTTCTACCCGCATGTTTCTTCCTTTGTGTGTCCGGGATAATTCCATGCCACCAGTTCTGTTCTGCGCCAATTGTTAGTTTGCGAAATGTTTGAGGACAACCAGGTGCCCTCTTTGTTGTTGCTCCCAGGGTCCCTAATCGGGCCCTGGTGTGCCCAGTCGTTAGACCGTGAGGCAGTGCGGACTCCGCAGTGGATGTCCGGATGGTTGGCCTGGGTGATTTACCACGTAGAATCTAGTTGACGTGATTTTCCCGTTAGCATATGGTAAGCTATCGTATGGGAAGGTGCCGAGGATTTATTCTTTGGCGTAGCATTTTTGGACGGTCCGAAGGCAACCGTTTAGAGTGGTGGGCCAACAGAACTTGGCCTTTGCGCCTGACATCTTTTAGGAGATGTTTTCCATGGCGTCATACCCTTGTGGGTCTTGTGTGTTATGGAGCCCACGGACTACTAGGTCCAGAGGTACTGCAATTAACTTGCCGTGGTTTAGGTGGTCCTGGGCGGTCGGTCGTACTGTTACGTTCTGGGGGGTTCTTGATGAGGTATCTCCCCTTTATTGCTTCCGCCGTGCGACCAGCCGCTTTGTTTTGAGAATCCTGCATTCTCTATTGGTATGCTTTGCCGTCCTTCTCGGGGTACCGTGAATTTCACATGGCTGATCCAGCGTGTATCTTCGGTTGAGTGGGCTTGTGTTGCTCCTTGCCTGTTTGTCGGACTGAGCGTTGTCGGACTTGGCACCAGCTTCCTTGTTTTGATGTTTATGACCTTTATGCCGAGGTCTGAGGGTGCCTCTTCATATATGCTGCTTGCCGCCTTGGACCGTACTGATGCGTGGGCGTCTGTGTGCGTGCAGATGGTTTTCCTGCTCGAGTTGAGGTAGCCGGTTGTGCCGTGTGCGCCCTTTATTGGGGCTCTCGAGTTCGTATTTTTTGGCGGCCAGTATCTTGGTCCACCTATCTTCTAGCGCATCTTGGTTAGCTGTGAGCTGCTCTTGTTTCCTGTGCATGCTCCTTGCTGTAGCCATGAGCCGTCGCTTGAAGCGAACTTGCTCCACTGGGTCCTCTGGTATGCCGAATTCGTCGTTGCCGAGGCTTGCCTCGTCGTCGGAGGGGAGTATGTGGTTGTCCCTCTCCCAGTATCCCGTCGTCATTGGTCCGGTCTGCTTAAGTGTTGGCTGACTTGGGTTGTATTCCTTTTTGGCACCGTCTGGACTGCTCTCGTTTCCGGGGTCGTTTTTGGTGTGGCGGGGTTTGGAGTGGTGCCGATAACGCTCATATTTTGACTTTCTTTCGGAGGGGTTGTCCTCCATTGCCTCGTCGCCATTAGTTTCCTTCGGAGTGTCCACCATATATATATCATGTGAGGAGGTGGCCGTCCACCGCCAGGTCAGCTGTGGCTCCTGTGATTCTCCTGCATCGTCGTCCATACCGTTGATGTCTTCGGAGTCGAAGTCAAGCACGTCGGTTAGATCATCGATCATGGCAATGAAGTGGGTGGTGGGTGGGCAATGAATTCCGTCGTTGTCTGCTTCCCACTCGAGCCAGACATAGTTCGGCCCAGAGTCTCCTGACAAGGAGAGAGACTTCAATAAGTCCAGCATGTCGGCAAAGGGCGAATGCTGAAAAATGTCCGCCGTGGTGAACTCCATCACCGGAGCCCAACCAGGATCGGCGGGCTCGGGGGCGCGCGGACTGGAACCTGTGTCCGGATATGAATCCGGGGGTCCGGAGTCATAGGCTCCCTCAGAGGTGAAACCTGTGTTCGGCTCCATCGCCGATGAAGGTACGACCTGCTGGGCGGGGTCCAGCCCTCCGTCCTTAGGCGAAGCAACCTGTCCCGGATTTATGTCTGAGGCTTCTGCCGGGACGATATCCCGAGCGATGTCTGATAGCAGGTATAAGCCGTGCTCGTCGCGACTTTTTGGCGCTTCTGGAGCTGGCCTGAATCCGTCGAGGATCAAGTCTCCGCGGATATCTGCCGTGTAGTTTAGGTTTTCGAACCTTATTTGATGGCCGGGGGCATAGCTATTGATCTGCTCCAAGTGGCCAGGCAAATTGGCCCGCAGCACGAAGCCGCCAGACACGAAGATCTGTCCGGGGAGGAAAGTCTCACCCTGCACAGCGTCGTTAATGACGATTGAAGGAGCCATCGAGCCTGATGGCGACATCACAGACGAATTCTCAATGAAAGCACCAATGTCGGTGTCAAAACCGGTGGATCTCGGGTAGGGGGTACCAATCTGTGCATCAAGGCTGATGGTACAAGAAGTAAGGGACACAGGTGTTTACCCAGGTTTGGGCCCTCTCGATGGAGGTAAAACCCTACTTCCTGCTTGATTAATATTGATGATATGGGTAGTACAAGAGTAGATCTACCACGAGATCATAGAGGCTAAAACCTAGGAGCTAGCCTATGATGGTATGAATGTAATTGTGATCGGCCTTCTAAGGACCAACCTCTCCGGTTTATATAGACACTGGAGAGGGCTAGGGTTTACATAGAGTCAGTTACAAGGAAGGACATATAATATCCGGATCGCCAAGCTTGCCTTCCACGCCAAGGAAAGTCCCATCCGGACACGGGCCAAAGTCTTAAGTCTTGTATCTTCTCGCTTCAATAGTCCGGACGTTGTACACAGTCCGGCTGTCCAGATATCCCCTAATCCATGACTCCCTCAACGGCCAGGAGGTCGGACAAACCACTTCATAACCGCAACAGAGCAGCTACCGACGCCGAACATGATTTATGCGAGCTCCTGGATAAGAAAGTCGGCGCAGCTAGGTCCATCTATGGATCTAAAGGACAAACCCCGGCGCGGGACTATGGTCACCAAAACGATCACACCGATTGGATACTAGTTTAGAATAAACACCAGATACAACAATAGCTGACGGCATGCCATAGCACGTCCAGATACAGAGGGGCTGCTCACCTCCTGTGCTTCACCGAAGAAGTACCGGACCATGAATTTCCACAGGGTTTTAAACCTGTGAACATAGAGGCATACGACGGAACGACAGACCCAGGGGTCTGGATCGAGGATTTTATCCTGCATATACACATGGCTCGTGGGGATGACCTCCACGCCATCAAATACCTTCACCTTAAGCTGAAGGGACTAGCTCGACACTGGTTGAAAAGCCTCCCCGAAAATTCAATTGGAAGTTGGGAGGAACTCTTGGATGCTTTCAGGGCCAATTTTCAAGGGACTTACGTCCGACCTCCGGATGCGGACGATTTAAGTCACATAATCCAATAGCCCGGAGAGTCCTCCCGCAAGCTTTCGAACAGATTCCTCACTAAGAAGAATCAAATTGTCGATTGTCCAGATGCTGAAGCATTAGCAGATTTCAAACACAGTATCCGAGACGAGTGGCTTGCCAGACACCTCGTCCAAGAAAAGCCAAGGACAATGGCAGCCTTAACAAGCCTTATGACACGCTTTTGCACGGGTGAAGATAGATGGTTGGCCCGTAAAGGCACCAGTGACCCAAGCACATCCAAAATAAGGGATGGCAACGGGAAGCCACGGCTCAATAAAAACAAACGTCAAAACAAGGAAGAGAGCCCGGACAACACAATGGTCAACGCCGGATTCAGGGGCTCTCGACCCAGTCATCAAAAGAAGCCATTTAAAGGCAGTAAAGAGGGACTGTCTGGTCTGAACAGAGTCCTGGACAGACTGTGCCAAATTCATGGCACCCCCGACAAACCTGCGAAACACACTCATAGAGAATGCTGGGTCTTCAAGCAGGCTGGCAAACTAAATGCCGAACACAAGGGAAGGGACACACCAAGTGAAGACGAGGATGAGCCTCGCCGGCCGAACACTGGGGGACAAAAAAAATTCCCACCAGAGGTAAAAACAGTAAACGTGATCCATGCAACTCACACGTCCACGAGAAGGAACGAATGCGCACTCAGAGACGCATACGCTATAGAGCCCGTCGTACCCACACCTAACCATTGGTCGGCTTGCCTGATCACCTTTGATCACACGGACTGCCTGACTAGTATTCGACGTGGAGGATCAGATGCCTTGGTGCTCGACCCAATAATTGACGGATACCAGCTTACTCGCGTCCTCATGGACGGCGGCAGTAGTCTCAATTTAATATACCAGGACACCGTCCGCAGGATGGGGATAGACTCATCCAGAATCAACCAAAGCAACACCACCTTTGAAGGGGTGATACCAGGCGTTGAAGCCTACGGCAGGGGCTCCATCGTACTAGAGGTAACATTCGGCTCCCCAGGCAACTCCAGAAGCGAAGAACTACTCTTCACCATCGCACCCTTCCAGAGCGGCTATCATGCATTGCTTGGGAGAACGGCCTTCGCCCGCTTCAACGCAGTACCACATTACGCCTACCTCACACTCAAGATGCCTGGTCCACGAGGCGTCATCACTGTTAAGGAAACACAGAGCGCTTTTCACACGTAGAGGAATACGCGACGGCTCCATCGGCCGGATTCTAAGTGGCCTCCAATACCAGAAAGCATGACTGGTCGTTAAGACCACAGACACGGTTAGATGAGTCTGGCAGCCCGGATAAAACTGGTCCAGGGCGCTATGTACGTAATCCCATAGAGGACACCAGGGGCTTTAGATATTTAGTACATCCCCACTCTTGGCTTGACCTTATTAGCAGGCCAATGTCTTACACTTTTAGTATCCACCGCACGCTTACGTTATACTCTTATATACGAGTTTTTCTTTTTTATAGACACAATTCATGCGATACCCTTCCAGGAAATGGCACAACGGAGACAAAGGCGCAGACGTGCAGCAGGGCCCCGCTCATAGGTTTCTCTTTAGATTAAGCCCCTGTGTAAACCTTTTTATTGTCTCTTGTTGTTTTCACATCCCATGGGTACTATACCCATAGAGGTTACTGCCGTTATTGGCATTTCGCCACGACAGATTCATGCACGTACCTGGAACTATAGGGTTCATAAAGAAAGGGCACTCTTCAGCCCATTTTATGTTGCAAAGTCCGAATACCTTCGGGAGTGTTCGGTGTCACGAGTTTGGCCTTATATGCATTAGCTCCTAATCATGTCTTTGGTCAAATGTTGGGTTTGCCCGGCTCCTGGGTTTGCCGCCTTACGTTCCATTCTTATCGGCTAAGGCGGCCAAAGGAGAACTACTGCGATTGTGCCCTGGTTATTCCGGATGAGCACCTAAGTAGAGAAAGCCGAAAACTGACTGTCATGATACAGCGAGAGACTGTTCAACCACTAGAAGACTTACCTGAATCTTTAGGATTCCTCCGCATTAACGAAGGACCTTTTCCCGGTCATGTACACACACGCCCGTATTCGGATGCACGTGAAGGTACCAGGGGCTACATAGTAGCCCCACCGTTAAACTCCCATGGCTAAGCAAAAGTGTTACAGCTATATAGTCCGGTTGCCTAGTTCGACGTGCAATCACCTCCTTAATGGACCAAGACGTTGGATCAAGTGTGATTACACATATTTTTCTCGAACACCCCCACATTGTATGTGTGGGGGCTGAAGCCAATGACTGCTAACTTTCAAATTACACACATACATAAAAACGGCTGCACAGGAGACATAATAATACTTTCGGGCAAAAAGTATAAATATAGCCTTGTAATCAAAATAACATTGTTTTTACAATGACACGATTTTTCACTCGAACAAAACATTCTTCGAGCACTGCGCCTCTATTAAGCGGGCACCTTCTGTTACCTGCTCCAAGTAGTGCTCGGCCGGATCCTGGCCTCCCGCCGGATTCTGGATCGCAATGATGGTGGCCTATATATCCGTCCAATATGCTTTAACATGAGCAAGTGCCATCCGTGCATCCTCTATACATGCCGACCTCCTCATAGCATCGATCTGAGATACGTCACCGAGGAATTATTGCACCAAACCGAAGTAACTGTCCGGCTTAGGCCCCTTCGGCCAAAGATGGTCTATTACAGACCGCATTGCAAGCCCAGACAGCCTATGAAGCTCCGCCACAGGAGCCATCTTTTCACTCGACGGCAACGGGCGCGCGGGAGCATTGAATTGCGACCAGAACAGCTACTCCACTTCTTTATCACCTTGATCCTGGAACAACTTGGACGCATCAGCTGTACTCTTCGCCAAGTCCGCACACGCGTCTGTAGGACTCCAGCGTCGATCCAGGGGAGCATACTTCGGATCCAAAAACTTCATCCGCAATAAGTAGGTGCTCCCAGCTGCGATTTTCCCGGCCTGTCGAAGCTCCTCCCGCACATCCCTGATTTCGGTCCGCATCTCCTTGGCTGCATTAAGTGCCTTGTTCAGATCAGCCGAATTAACCCGATTGTCCTTTTTAAGGAGCTCATACCGGTTAGCGGCACTTTTCCACTCTACATCCATTTCGGCTATCTTGTCCTTGCTTCGGCGATGAGCAGCCTGTTCGGCTCTCAACTCTTCGGCCGCCTTTAGGGCAGCCGCATTGCTAGCCAGAGCTTGTTCCTTGGCCTGGGCAAGTTCCGCCCTCAGGGCTTCCACGGCAGCAGCACCGTCTGCAGTCCAAGCATGTCGTATTAATATCATGCCCCTCTCAAATTTTCCTATAAAACATATTTAGGAAAGCAGAGCACATACCTTGTGACTCGTTCAGCCGCTCATTCACCAGCATGATATCGGCATCAATAGCTCCAATCTGCCTCCTTAGTTCGGAAACTTCAACGGACTGGTCGGCTGCCGGATCCTTAGACACCTGCACATATATACAGTTCATTCATTACTTACACAATATGATCCTCCGTTTGCCGCCTAGGGCGGGACACCAGAGTCTCAGGGGCTACTATCCATATGGAGCACACCTAGCGCGTGCATCACAGCCAAAAAATTATGTATTTTTCATTACATACCTCAAAGCCTCTGAGCAAGCTCGTAAATGCTTCATTCAAACCGCTTGTGGCAAATGAAATCTTCTTGAGCACCGTGCTAATTAATGAGCGGTGCTCCTCCGATAGTGCAGCTCGTTCCAGAAGGTCCGTCAGTATGTCCGGCCGGACATCAACATGTGCTGGACCCTTCTCATCGCCCCCCGTGGAAGCCGACCGCTCCGGGCTCAGGGCGGGTGAAGGAGTAGCTTCTGGCTTCATCAGATCCGGACTCCTCTGTGACGACACCTTGGGGTCGCCCGCCTCGTGAGGCGGAGAGGTTGGTGGGGTCTCACTCTCCATCATATCCGGAGGGAGGTCCCTCGAAGACGAACTCTGTCGAGAAGAGCTGCTAGCCGGACTGCAAAGAATGGATCCTGGTTATTGTACTCGGAGAAAAGTAGTACCTTCGAATTTACGGTTAACTTACAGCTCGGTGGAGGGCTGGCCCGTTGGCGGGCATGACACGGCGAGGGCGCCCGTCAAGGCAGAGCCCCCTGGTGACGCTTTCTTCCCCTGTTTGGGCATCTCCGTCTCCAGGTCTTCGAAGGCGGCCCGTTTCTTCCCGTGCGGGGAGGAGGCCTTGGATTCCCTCCCCGACTATCCTCCTTAGGGGAGGTAGCAATTCCCCCGGTTCGGATGAGCAGTGTGTGAAGTTCGGCTTCTCTGTCCGTCCCTTCGTCTTTCCCTGAGGGCATTCTGCTAAGCACCCGGTCAAGCATCTTGGCTATGGTAGGACTAGGCGAGCCTTCGGGAAGTGGCGCCGGACACCTGATTCTCTCCGCTTTGCTGAGCCATTCCTGGCCACGGAGGATTTTCAGAATGATGATTATGATAAATACGAACGAAATGTCCGGTTTCGGTGTTACTTACTTGGGTATCTAGGCGATTGCAGCTTAGGCCCACATCCTCGGTGGTGTCCGGACACCTTACTCGTGGTACAAAGAATAATTGACACATCCCTTCGAGCTTTGGGCTGAAGAAGTGCTTGATAGTCCGCAGACCCTCTGGATTGAACTCCCACATCCGGAGAGGCTGGCGTTTGCACGGCAACATCCGTCGGATTAGCATTACCTAAATTATGCTGACAAGGTTAATGTCCCTTTCAAGAAGCTCCCGGATATGGCTCTGGAGTGTTGGTACATCACTAGTAGACCCCCAATCCCGTCCCACTTTGGTCCATGATGCTAGTTGTGACGGAGGGCCCAAGCGGAACTCGGGGGCAGCCACCCACTTTGTGCCTCTGGGAGTCGTGACGTAAAACCACCTCCATTGCCATAAATTGGATACCTCTGGGAAACAACCCTCTGGCCATTTGGCATCAGCGTTCCTGCTTATCATGGCACCTCCGCACTCCACGGGTCGCCCCTTGATCATCTTCGGCTTCACATTGAAGGTCTTGAGCCATAAGCCGAAGTGTGGAGTGATGTGGAGAAAAGCCTCGCACACAATGATGAACGACAAGATATGGAGGATAGCATCCGAAGCTAGATCGTGAAAATCTAACCCGTAATAAAACATGAGCCCCCTCACAAAGGGATCAAGGGTGAGGCCCAAGCCGCGGAGGAAGTGAGGAATAAATATGACACTCTCATTAGGCTCGGGAGTAGGGATGACCTGCCCTGGAGCAGGAAGCCTGTGCTGGATGTCGGCAATCAGATATCCGACCTCCCTAAGCCTCGCAATGTCCTCCTCTTTAATCGAGGAAGCCACCCACCAGCCTTGAAGGTTGGATCCGGACATATTGGAGGATCTGGGGTGTTTGAGTTTGGGTCTCGGGTGTTAGAACTCGAGATGCGAAAGGGCGCAAGGGTGGTGGAAAAGAGGTATAGGCCTCGGCCCCTTTATAAAGGGGGTGAATATCAAGAGTCCTCAGCGTGACCGCTTGAGACTTATCTAAAAACACGGAGTCATACCAACAGTCGTCGTGTGGTGGCGCACGCCCATATTGATGGAAGATCCTGTAATAAGGGGAGCACGATCTCTGCTTTTGCAGGGCGTGCCAATAAAACCGCCTCGCAACGTGTATCGAGGTGGGCTAAGAAAAACTGGTTCGTGTTGGGCCGGGACACGATACAAGGGCACGACGCAGAAAGATTGCTAGCAGATCAGACTTATGTTATGCCCCCTACGGTGGTGTGTGAAGATCACCTTGCAGATCCGGACACGGTTCAAGTGTTCGATGATTACTTTGGAGTATTCGAGACGGAACCCGCCTTGCAATGTCGAAGACAAGACTGCGCGCCAGACTCATCGTCCTTGAAGCCTAGTTCAGGGGCTACTGAGGGAGTCCTGGATTATGGGGTATCCAGACTATATACTTTGTCCGGGCTGTTGGGGCGTGAAGATACAAGACTCAAGACTTCGTCCCGTGTCCGGATGGGACTCTCCTTTGCGTGGAAGACAAGCTTGGCAATCTGGATATTATATTTCCTTCCTTGTAACCGACTCCATGTAAACCCTAGCCCTCTCCGGTGTCTATATAAACCGGAGAGTTTGGTCCTTAGAGGGACGATCACAATCATAACCATCATAGGCTAGCTTCTAGGATTTACCCTCTACGATCTCGTGGTAGATCAACTCTTGTACTACTCATATCATCAATATCAATCAAGCAGGAAGTAGGGTTTTACCTCCATCGAGAGGGCCCGAACCTGGGTAAACATTGTGTTCCTTGCCTCCTGTTACCGTTAGCCTAAGACGCATAGATCGGGACCCCCTACCCGAGATCCGCCGGTTTTGACACCGACAACCGCCTCGTTTGTTGCTTGACATCCACTCCAAGTCTCCTGGATTGCGTTCGTTCCAAAAAGATCGCTCCCGAAGGTTTCATTCCGTTTGGACTCCGTTTGATATTCCTTTTCTTCGACACACTGAAATAGGCAAAAAACAGCAATTCGGGTTGGGCCTCCGGTTAGTAGGTTAGTCCCAAAAATGATATAAAAGTGTAAATTAAAGCGCATAAACATCCAAAACGGGTAATATAATAGCATGGAACAATAAAAAATTATAGATACATTGAAGACATATCAAGCATCCCCAAGCTTAATTCATGCTCGAGTAATTTTCTTTATTGTGGCATGATTGTTCAGATCCAAGTGATTCAAGATAAAAGCTTATAAAACATAAAAATAGTAATACTTCAAGCATACTAACAAGTAATCATGTCTTATCAAAATAGCATAGCTGTAAGTGCATCTACTGCCACCCCTAGTTGGTTTTGGAGTATTGACGACAAATTTTGTTGAGGGACTAATGCATTTGTGAGAAATGCAGGATAACACAGGTAGTGTCCCTCATTGATTCGGTTTACCTACCGGAGATGACCCCTAAAAATGTATGAAGACATTGACGACAATGGTGGCATGTGAAGATATTCATATTGAAGACTATGACATGAGAAGACATTGAGTGAAGACTATGGAGCGCGAAGACTGTGTCATTTCGTTGTTTCCTTTTTCTTCTTTGTTGAGTCATAGGAACCACCCTACTGTTAAGTGGGGTCCAAGTGAACAAAGTCAGAATGACTGAAGTGATGCTCAACCCAAATCCTATGTCTTCGAGCGAAGACAATGAGAGCAAATCTTATCCAGAGCTGGATGAGTCAGCTTTGCTTGTAGCCCAAGTAAAGTTGTCATGTGTGTTTGAAATCTGACCGTTGGAACACGTGTCAGTTCCTTAGTGACCCAGGGTCATTTCGGACATATCAGGTCAGGTTGCCTAGTGGCTATTAATAGCCCACCCCTACACCATAAATTGGTGGCTGCTCAGAGTTAGTGCACGGCTTTTGTCGTTTGAGAGCAACCCACCTCGAAGCCTTTGAGAGAGAAATCCTTGCGAGGACAAAGCCCAAACACCCAGAGCCAAAGTGTGTTAGGCATCACTGAAGTTTTTCTGTCTGCGTGACCTAAAGACTTATTACACTCGAGGACTGTGTGTCCTTAGCTCAAGGGGAATAATGTGAAGATGCGGTCTTCTGAGTTGAATCTCAGCCTCCCTAACTAGACGTACAGTTGTCACAGCAACTGGAACTGGTCCAACAAATCCTATGTCTTCAACAAGTGACTGGTTCTATCCTCTCCCTCCCTTTACTTAGTGTTTGTCTTCGTGAAGTCATTGCCTATTTGTCGTACCTGTTTGACTTCATTGCTTTGGTTGGCTTCATACTATCTTCCATCCTGATCCTTACTACTAAGCTGATATTAGTCTTTGTACTTTCACATTATTGCATACTTGACTATGGTTTGCTTGTTGTAGTTTATCTTCCGCTGCATATCAATTAGGTCATTTCTATTGTTTGTCTTCGAAACTTCCACGTTTTGAAGACTTTCATAAAAATCGCCTATTCACCCCCTCCCTCTAGTTGATAACTAGCACTTTCAATTGGTATCAGAGCAAGGTACTCCCTTGTTCTGTGTGATTCGGTTTAACCACTTGGAGTTTTAGCTATGTCGACTGCAGGGATAATCAAAGTCTCCGCTGCTTGCCCCGTGTTCGATGGAACTGAATATCCCTACTGGAAGAATAAGATGCGCATGCATCTTGAAGCCATTGATGTCGACCTCTGGTATGTCGTCAAGAACGGCGTTCCCAAAACTGGTGAACGTGTCACCCCTACTGATGTCAAGAAGTTCATTCAACTGGACTCTACTGCCAAGAACATCATCTTTGGTCATCTGACCAAAGGACAGTATGGCCGTGTGAGTGCTCTGGAAACGTCGAAGCTAGTCTGGGACTGGCTATCCAAGGTCAATGAAGGCATCTCAACCTAGAGAGATCAAAGGATCAGTGTTCTTCGCAACCTCTTCAACCGCTTCAAGAGAAACGACAATGAAAATGTCCAGCTCACGTTTGATCGCCTCACCGACATCACAAATGAGCTTCATGCTCTCGGCGCCACTGAGATTACCAAGCATGAAATCATCAAGACACTACTAAGATCACTTTACAGCTCCTTTGACACCCTTGCCCTCATGATACAAGAACGCCCTGACTTCAAGACACTCGATCCGTCTGATATACTTGAGAGGCTTAACACAGATGAGTTCCAGCTTTCTGAGAAAAGAGATATCTATGGTCCCAACTATGGCCAAACTCGCGCTTTGAAGGCAAAAGTTGTTTCCTCATCTGAAGAAGAATCTGACGGCAGTTCTGATGATCTTGAAGACATTGGAAAGAAACTTGCTATGCTTGTGAAGAAGTTCACTAAGAAGAAGGGCTTCAGAAGGTCTTCATGATCTAGCTCAAGAAATGATGAAGCTTCCACTCATGACTACAAGAAGAGAACATGTCACAAGTGCAAGAAACCTGGACACTATATCTCTGAGTGTCCATAGTGGGACAATGAGAAGAAGAAGAAGAAGAGCGAGGAATATGATTCTGATGACAAGAAGAAGAAAAAAGCTTCAAAGTCTTCTTCCAAGTCCTCATCAAAGTCTTCATCTCATAAGAAGAGCTCATCTGGCAAGGCTCGTGCTTTTGTTGGCAATGAGATGGATTCAGAGGAGGAGTCTGCTTCTGAGGAGGCAGAGGTGGAGTCTAAAGAGGAGTCCGACCCTGGCGTTGCAACTCTGGCTCTAGCCACAGCCTATGTTGCCAAGTCCATCTTCAACACTGAAGACAATGAATTCCACACCAACGTTGAAGCTGATGACAAGGACGACCCTGCTCCCACCTACTGCTTCATGGCACGTGGTGCCAGGGTAAAATCACGTGATGCTTACTTTCAAACATCAAGTGAAGATGACTTTGATTGTGAATCCAAACCCAGCTACAAAACACTTGCTAAAATTGCAACTGAACAACAAAAAGCTATGGAACATACTCAAAAACTGTAAGACAAAAGCGATGACCTGTTGGACGCAGAAATGACACGTTCACAGTCCTTAGTTGAAGACATAAAAAATCTTCATGCTAAGTACCAAGAACTTGAAAGTCGTCATGAAATGCTCTCAACCACTCATTAAAAGCTCTCCTATGATTATCTTCAAAGGAAGCAAGAGCTTGAGAAATTGAGAGCGGCTCATGAAGATCTTCAAAAAGAGAATGAGTCACTTCGCGCTCAACAGATCAGTCCCGCTCAGGATGGATTTGAACCACCATGTCTAAAATGCCTTGAGCGTGATAACGCTACCTTTGTTGCTGAATGTTCCACTGCTGCTACTGTTGCATTGTCTTCAACTACTGATGTGGTAACTAACCCCTTTGCGGAGGATACCACTACTATTGCTGATGAAAATGCTAGGTTGAAGACATTGCTTGAAATAGGGATGTATAAAAGTCTGAAAGGACATCAGACACTTTGCGATGTCCTCAAAAAGCAGATTCTGAACCGAAACCCTAGGAAAGAGGGTGTTGGGTTCGAGAGGAAAATGAATGTTGATGGTTCCTACTTGAAGCCTGAGCAGTATCCCAAAACCACATGGGTTGCTGCAAAGGGACCTGTCGTGGAATTAACACGTCAGATGTCCTTAGTGTGAGGACTTAGTCGCGAGGCCAATGCATCTATGTGGTAGCTTGAGAGGGGTTGAGCGGAATCAAGAGACACAACACAAGACAAGGGTTTAGACAGCTTCGGGCCCCGGGAAACATCATCCGGTAAAAACCCTACATGCTGTTTGAGGCTAGATCTCATTATCATCACGAGGGAGTCGCCGTAAACCGGTTCTCCTCTAGTTGTGTCTAGCCCTAGAGATTGTTTCTTCTTGCTTGTAGCTTGTAGCTTCTAACTTGTCCCTCTTTGGGGAGCCCTGCCCCTCCTTATATATGTTGAAGGGGCGGTTTACATGTGGAGTCCTATTAGGATTAGGACTAGTCTATCTCTAATACAAACCGGA
Organism: Triticum timopheevii; assembly: GCA_963921465.1. Classification (NCBI taxonomy): domain Eukaryota; kingdom Viridiplantae; phylum Streptophyta; class Magnoliopsida; order Poales; family Poaceae; genus Triticum; species Triticum timopheevii. The sequence continues at coordinate 246,426,447 of OY997266.1, forward strand.
TACAAGTGTTGGTCTTAACTCCTTGTAAGGTAAATATTCCTCATGCCTTTCCTCTTAAACCGGCCCACCATTAAACGTGAACCGGCCTTCTGGGCCTTGGGCCTTGTCATCCGTCTGTCCCATCCGCCGGATTACCAATGAGCTGTAAATCGTCTGGTCTATGCAGGTCGCCGGTGAATCGCCAAGTCCGGCCGGTTTATCCTTCCGGACGGTTTACACCGCGGGGCATATCCCCGACATTAGCCCCCAAGTTTAGCTTGGATTTATCCATGGTAAACTTATGCTGCAAAATAAACACCAGAACAAATTTGACAGGTTGTGCTCCGGGTTAAGAATTCTTGTAGACCGGCACTGATCACCCTTAAGTCCTTGTTATTTCCTCCTTCTAGAAAATCCAGGTCAATAACCAGCTTCATACTCAAATTGCTGACATTGGTTTCTCATAGAAAAAATATTGTGAAGAATAATCCACTTGAGTCGGCTTCCAAAGCGCCGGTTTAAGAAATATTGGTCTTGAAATACTCATGTGATATTTAGCCGGCTTGAAGATGCAGAACTTGCCGGTTTATCATTGCCAAAAACTGTCGGGTTATAAAAACTGATAATTCCAGGTCATGATTGTTGCAGACGCCGGTTCATGATTGTTGCCAACACCGGTTTATGATTATTGATGACGCCGGGTTGCAGACACAGGGTCGTAATGATTGGTAACGCTGAATCAATCCGGTTTGCTCAAAACAGAGAATTTGAAAATAATTCTTTGATAACAATATAATACCTGTAGCCCCCAAGTCTTGAGCAGAACAAAGTGATGGCTTAAGACTTGCTTCAATATAAATACTGCCACTTAAGAAGAAATCCATGTTGTTCATCCTAGTCACTTAGTAAAAACTGAATAGTCCATATTATGTAGCCCCCAAGTGCCGGGTTGTCATGCTTGCAGCAACCTGGGACTTGTAATTGTCTTATACTCATAAAAACTTCAATCAGTGTATCCCCCAAGTGCCGGGTCATTATGCAATAATGAGCAGGGACTTTTAGGTATAATCATGTAGATTTGAGCAATGATATGTAGCCCCCAAGGGTCGGCTCAGTAAGATAATATTGAGCTGGGACTTGATATATACTTCAATTGAAAATAACATCATATGATGTAACCCCCATCATGGGGCTTGAATCCACGTCCACAAGGTTAAGAGCCTTTTGCTTTACCAACTGAGGAATGTACCCTTCAATATAATGGATAAAAAGCTTTGCACCTTGAATTGTTGACAGGAGCAATTGGCAGCCCCCAAGGGCCGGCTCATTGTAATGTGATGAGTCGGGTCTTTCAATAAGATGAGCAAAAAATGACTTTGCATTAGCCCCCAAGTATCATGGTGCATGCTTGCAGCGACATGAGACTTGCATATAACCTCAATTTGAATAATGTAGCCCCCAAGTGTCGGGTCGTAAGCCTGCAGCGACTCGGGACTATTCGCTCCATTGCAAAATAAATCATATCCTTTGAAAAAATAATAGCCATTGCGCTAAAGCGACTTTGAAAACCTCAATAATACCGGTTGTTAAAAACCATAATAAAAATCCAGCCATGTTGGCTATTCAAGATAATATAATCCGGTATGAAAACCTTATTCATTCAATATCATAATGAAAATTTAGCCAAGTTTGGCTATTTGAATAATATAACCCAATGATTTATAAGCGCATGATTCCAATGGCGCAATCCAAATATATACTGGCGACTTATAGTCCAAAGCCAGGCCGGTTTAATAAACACTGGACAATTTCTCATCATAGACTGGCAATTTATCGTCTTAAAGCCAGGCCGGTTTAATAAACACCGGATAATTTATCATCATGCCTTATTCAACCTGTCTCTGCATACAACAAGTTTAAAGTGTCCTGGCGGTTTACCGCCGGACGGGTCATAATGCCCAACATATAACCTAGGTTTTAACCAAGGCTGCACTTAAGAATAATCAAATATGAAATATATCATACCTGTGACATTGAATCACATCATTGGTTTACCAACTTTTTGTAGTAAGGATGATAATCCCAATCTTGAGTACTGATAACTCCTTCCATATTGTGCCGGTTTATGGTAAAACCGTACCGGGTTGTAATAGACACCGGATTATCCATATATAATACTGGCGACTCGTAGTCAAACCAGACCGGGCTGACAGTCTCCGGATTATAACTTGATCGTGTACTGACAACTTGTAGTTGAAAGCCAAGCCGGGTTAATGGACACCGGTTTACTCCATAATAAGATGGTAACATAAAATCAAAAAAATCAAACCGGGCAAATAATCTCCGGATTAGGAATTGACCGTGTTCCATAAATTGACAGTCGAACCGGTCTGCAAATTTTGTCGGTTTAAGAACGCAACAAAGAAGAAATATTTATCAAAGAAAATTTCAAGCAAAGGAAATGATAAAACCGTTTGCAAAAAATATGCTATACTGAGCTGATCATATGGTGTTACCATGGTCGGACAGGACCAAGCCCCCAATAGGAGTGCCAATGATTCAAGTCAGCCAGGTCCCCAAATGATTCGTGGCATATATGCCAAATCAAGAGGCGTGGCAATGGTTCAGGTTCGACCAAGCCCCCAAGTGATTTTGTGGCCTTAGGCCGATCAAGAGGCATGACTGGTTCAGACTTGACCATGTCCCCAAGTGATCTGGTGGCTGTCGCCTATCAAAAGGTGTCGCGTTGGTTTGGACACGACCAAGGCCCCAAGTGATATATAAAAAGCAAATGTCAAGGGGTAAACCGGAGGCCGCTTTAAAAACAGAGCCACTCCATGTAACCACGCATGATAAGAAAGACAGAGACCCTGCTTTATGAAGCAGAAGCCCCCATGTGATCAATATGTTAGGCCAATAAGGCAGGATATCCATGTTTGAACTGCGCATCATGGCAGTAGGTCCTCTTTGGCACCCTTTAACTTTTTGCAAGAGATAAATCCTTCTTGAGCCGGACGTTAAACCAGATATTGAGAGCTTCAAAGCTTTGTGGGAGACATCTTTCCCTTGAACCAGATTTTAAACCGGAATCTTCATTTTTAGCCGGAAATTTTCTGACGGCCTTTAAACTCGAACTTGTGAGAAGTTAATTCCTTTTTGAATCGGAAATTCTTAAACCAGATTTGAGAGCTTCAGAGCTTTGTGGGAGAACAGATTTCCCTTGAACCGGATTGTAAACCGGATATTTGAGAGCTTCAGTGAGACTGGCTTCCCTTGAACCGGATTTTAAACCGGAATCCTTTCTGATGACCCGGATCTTCTTCATTGAGCCGGGATTTTGTAACTATCATATACTTTCTAAGCCGGAAATTTTCTGACGGCCTTCGAATAACAGTAGCCTCCAGGACCGGGTTATCTTTCCCTCCATCGTCCTGGGGTTCTTAAATTTGCTGAAACTGGAAAGATTTGCTGAGTCATGTCATCGTAGCCCCTGAGTCTCAAGGTGACTTGAGGAGTTGGCTTGAAACTCTCCATATTTGATCGTGATATAAACCGGCATAACTTGTATATCATTGGTGTTGATAGCTATGTGAATCCACAGAAGGTTGAGGTGACTGCGGTGGGTTATAAATGATCCCGTATGAGCCGTGTCCGCAACTCGGCCAATGGCTCCTTTCAACTGGCTATTTGAAGTTGACCAAACTGTAATGGCAGCAATTTGTGCACATGTCCATTGAACTATCCAGCGCAGACGGCCGCTGATTATAACTTGCCTCCAATTTGCTGATGTGTCAGGCCAGGAATAATCCGCCATGAAGTTGATGATCACTAGGTTAAGTTGAAATTAATCACGGCCGAGTCGGCCGCGGGAGTTGTAAACCGGCGCGGACAGAGAGTCGCCTGCGGGCGTTATAAACCGGCGCAGACGGAGAATCGGCCGCTGTTGATGTAAACCGGACCACCGGCGGTTTGCGCGCATCCGTTAAGCAGTGTGGAATGGTCAAAAGCCAGTATATAATGACGCCGGTGCACGCTCCATATGCATGGTGTAACACCAATGTTGTGGCAAATAATTGTCCTGTATATAAAAATATGCAAAACCAACGTAATTGTTCTTTTTACAAAAACAATATATGTCAAAAAATAGACTTAGATGGATATCACCTGATTCGTTTGGGCCGGAAATAACCGCGGTGCTGTAAGCCGGTGCGGATGCGCGAGTCAATTACGAAGACTGATCCGGAGGTGGGTCGCTCGTGCATGTTGAACTCCCCCTTCCCTTTCTTTTCTAAACACCTGGGTTTTTGAATCGTGCGTCTGCCGTCTGATTACATCCGTAGACATCCGCAGAGCAATTTGGAAAGAAGGTGAGGCGGCGTGGCCGGGGTGGCTCGACGTGGCCGACATTTACATGGGTCGGCAGAACCGGTTCAACCCGACGGCGGACATCAGCGAAGGATGATTAGCACCAGCGACTTACTCCCAGTTAAGATGAGACCACGACATCGGGCTTCGGCAGCAGAGGCGGTAGCCTCTGGTGCAACGGTACTTCTAGTGGCAGTGGAACGAGTCCATGCCCACGACCACATCCGATCCGGGTCGTGGTTGTTTTCTTTTTTTTCGCTATAGTACTAGGGCGCTAGTTTTCCTGCTCTTCACTTTTGCTTTGAATAATGATTGACTGGTCTAACCAGAAGCCACCGGTCAGTTCCATCTGACGTAAAGTGCTTCACGTGGGAAGTAGCAATCCTAATTGAACACCAAAGTGCAGTCTTCATCTTCATGCCCATCAAGTAGCAATACTACTTTCAATCGGACAGTCTTTTTAGTTTCTGGTCTTTCTAATTCTTTCCAATTGCTGCCAGCAGATTCCCTCAATATACGGACTCAATCCGCGGTCGCTATTGACGCTTTGCCTTTTATTTCTTCTCAGAAGGCGACAACAGTTTTAATCTCTTCGGGACTTGTACTGTGTCGAGAGCAGCAGCATAAAAACCGCAACGGCAGGCTAAGATTGCTTTTTGTCTTGTATTCCTGCCGGTTTAGCAGAACTAAAACGCTTCGGAACCTGAGCTTGTCACCCCATAGTAGCGATTTGAGGGACTTGATGGATCAGACAGCGAGGCGGATCCGACAACAACAGATCGCCTTGCGTTGGCGGCGAACAGAACGCCAAAACATATATCCTGTGCCAGCACTCCTTCATCTGATTTTATCGCGGTGACTCTTTTTCATCCAACACATCACGTGCTTCTCGATCCCTGAAAAGATCCCTCCAAGAACTCATCACCACCGTGCGCGGGCCCCACGGTGGGCGCCAACTGTCGTGGAATTAACACGTCAGATGTCCTTAGTGTGAGGACTTAGTCGCGAGGCCAACGCATCTATGTGGTAGCTTGAGAGGGGTTGAGCGGAATCAAGAGACGCAACAAAAGACAAGGGTTTAGACAGCTTTGGGCCCCGGGAAACATCATCCGGTAAAAACCCTACATGCTGTTTGAGGCTAGATCTCATTATCATCACGAGGGAGTCGCCGTAAACCGGCTCTCCTCTAGTTGTGTCTAGCCCTAGAGATTGTTTCTTCTTGCTTGTAGCTTGTAGCTTCTAACTTGTCCCTCTTTGGGGAGCCCTGCCCCTCCTCATATATGTTGAAGGGGCGGTTTACATGTGGAGTCCTACTAGGATTAGGACTAGTCTATCTCTAGTACAAACCGGATACAAGTCTTGGTCTTAACTCCTTGTAAGGTAAATATTCCTCATGCCTTTCCTCTTAAACCGGCCCACCATTAAATGTGAACCGGCCTTCTGGGCCTTGGGCCTTGTCATCCATCTGTCCCATCCGCCGGATTACCAATGAGCTGTAAATTGTCTGGTCTATGTAGGTGGCCGGTGAATCGCCAAGTCCGGCCGGTTTATCCTTCCGGCCGGTTTACACCGCGGGGCATATCCCCGAGAGGACCTTCAGTGGATCCATCCACCTTATCTGGCCTTACCTGTGCTAATCCTATTATCATTGATGAATCCCTTGATGCAAACTATAAGCTATTCAAGAATCAAAATGGTGAAGTGTTTGCCAGGTATATTCATACTAACTGCAGGAATGGACCACCTATGAAGAAGATCTGGGTTCCCAAAAGCTGTATTGAGAATCTTCCAGTGAATGTGATCATGACACCACCTGGGAAGAAGACAAACCCCAGACCTAAGGCATCATATGGTCCAAAGGCTTCATACAGACAGAGGACTCACCTGAGTCACCCTAACACCAATGTTTTGCAGGGAAACTATACTCAAACTTATGAATATGAGCGTGCGTCTTCAAACCGCTATGTTCATAGAACTAAGAACGTTTTTGCTTATTCATATGAGTATCATTCATCTCCTGCAAGGCTATTTGCTAGGGCTCCAAAGCCGAAGTTCTCAGATGCTGCACTTAGACTCATTTCTTCTAAGCCACCCCTGAAGATGTGGGTGGTTAAGAAGAATTAACTTTCTTTTGCTGGGAAGGGTCTCAAGCCGAAAATCAAAGGCGTCTGATGCTATTGCTGGGGACCTAAAACATCTTGTAGGGCGCAAGATCAAATGCCCAAATGGTCTCACTATGTATTTTGTTCCTGAATTGTTTGCCATTCATCCTATCAGTCCTAATCTTGATCTGAGCTTCAATAATCCTCTTGCCCGTCAAATGTTTATTCTTCACAATACTCTTGGTGAAGCCTATCCCCCTAACTGTACTGTAGGGTATGACACCTCATGCTTCAGAATGGATTATGGACAGCGGATGCACTAATCATATGACTGGTGATCGAAGACTTCTCATGGACTCAACCTTACGTCCATCAGACAAGAGTCACATCACATTTGCTGACACTGGTGAAAGCAAGGTATTGGGTATAGGTAGAGTTGCAATCTCAAAGGATCAACACATGGATAATGTGATGCTTGTTGAATCCCTTGGTTTCAACTTAATGTCTGTCTCGATGCTTTGTGACTTGAACATGATTGTGCTATTCAAAAAATATCGTTGCCTTGTACTAATGGAATCTGACAAGTCTCTAGTCTTTGAAGGGTATCGGAGAGATGATCTATACATGGTAGATTTCTCAGCAGGTCTATAGCTTGCCGTATGTATTCTTGCAAAAGCTTCAGAATGTTGGCTCTGGCATCGGAGGCTGGGGCATGCTGGCATGAGGAACTTACACACACTCGCCAAGAAGAAGCAGTCATAGGCATCGAGGGTGTCAATTTCAAGAAGGATCATTTGTGTGGTGCCTACTGTAAGTACATCTAGTGCCACCCCTTGTTGGTTTTGGAGTATTGACGACAAAGTTGGTTGAGGGACTAATGCATTTGTGAGAATTGCAGGATAACGCAGGTAGTGTCCCTCATTGATTCGGTTTACCTACCGGAGATGACCCCTAAAAATGTATGAAGACATTGAAGACAATGGTGGTATGAGAAGATAATTCATATTGAAGACTATGACATGAGAAGACATTGCATGAAGACTTTGGAGCGCGAAGACTGTGTGTTTTCGTTGTTTCATTTCTTTGTTGAGTCATAGGAACCACCGTACTGTTAAGTGGGGTCCAAGTGAACTAAGTCAGAATGACTGAAGTGATGCTCAACCCAAATCCTATGTCTTCGAGCGAAGACAATGAGAGCAAATATTATCCAGAGCTGGATGAGTCAGCTTTGCTTGTAGCCCAAGTAAAGTTGCCCCGTGTGTTTGGAATCTGACCGTTGGAACACGTGTCAGTTCCTTAGTGACCCAGGGTCATTTTGGACAAATCAGGTCGGGTTGCCTAGTGGCTATAAATAGCCCACCCCCTACACCGTAAATTGGTGGCTGCTCAGAGTTTGTGCACGGCTTTTGTCGTTTGAGAGCAACCCACCTCGAAGCATTTGAGAGAGAGAGAAATCCTTGCGAGGACAAAGCCCAAACACCCAGAGCCAAAGAGTGTTAGGCATCACTGAAGTCTTTATGTCTGTGTGACCTGAAGACTTATTACACTTGAGGACTGTGAATCCTCCAGCCGGTTAGGCGTCGCGTTCTGAGCATTCAGGAGTCATTGTGGATTGCCGGTGAACGAAGTCTGTGAAGGTTTGGAAGTCTCCCTTGAAGACTTACCAGAGTGATTGGGCGAGGACTGGGTGTCCTTAGCTCAAGGGGAATAAGGTGAAGACACGTTCTTCTGAGTTAAATCTCAGCCTCCCTAACCAGACGTACAGTTTTCACAGCAACTGGAACTGGTCCAACAAATGTTGTGTCTTCAACAAGCAACTGGTTCTATCCCTTCCAACCTTTCTTAAGTTTGTCTTCATGAAGTCATTGCTTATCTGTTTATCTATTTGACTTCATTGCTTGACTACTATTGTTGATTGGCTTCATACTATCTTCCATCTTGATCCTTACTGCCTAACAGCTATTAGTCCTGTACCTTTATCATTACATACTTGACTATGGCTTGTTTAGGTTAGTTTATCTTCCGCTGCATATCAATTAGGTTGTTTCTGTTGTTTGTCTTCGAAACTTCCAAGTTTTGAAGACTTTCATAAAAATCGCCTATTCACCCCCCTCTAGTCGATACTAGCACTTTCAATTGGTATCAGAGCAAGGTACTCCCTTGTTCTGTGTGATTCGGTTTAACCACCTGGAGTTTCAGCTATGTCGACTGTAGGATTGAGGAACATATCTTGTCCCACCTTTGACGGTCATGAGTATCCCCGATGGAAGGCCATGATGAAGAAGCTACTCATGTCCAAGGATAGCGAACTGTGGACCGTCACTGAGATTGGACTCACTGATCTATGCAAGATGGCAGAGGCTGATGACATTCGCAAGTATACGCTACTAAACCTCACAGCGAAGGATGTCATCTGCTGTCATTTGTCCAGAAATCAGTTCAGGAATGTTATGCACCTCGATCACGCGAAGCTAATCTGGGACCGGCTATCTGGTGTATACGAAGGTCATCGCACTCGTCATGATCAGCCATTTGAAGACTACAAGGAATCTCTCAAGAAAATGACCTTCACACCTGAACCATCATCATCCTCATCATGCCACATGGCAAGGGGTGATAAGGTAACTGAATGCTATCTCTCTGAATCTAGTGATGATGAATCAGGTGATGAATTTGGGCCCAATTATGATAAGCTTGCTTCCCTTGCCACTAAACAACAAAGAGTCTTAGAAAAGGTTCAAGACATGCTTAGTAAGAGCGATGATATGTTGGGTGCTGAAATGGATCAGTCAAAAGCTTTGGCTGATAGTCTTCAGAGACTTCATGCAAAGTTTGACGCCCTTCAAGATCAACATAATGCTCTCTTATCTGATCATGAGAAGCTTTCCGCTGAATGTCTTCAAAGAAAGCTAGACCTTGAAAAGATAAGAGTGGATTATGAAGATCTTCAGAAGGAGCGTGATTCACTTCGCGCTCAACAGATCCGTTCCGCTCAGGAAGGATTTGAACCACCATGTCTAAAATGCATTGAGCATGACAATGCTACATCTGTTGCTGAATGTTCCACTGCTGCTACTATTTCATTGTCTTCACCTACTGATGTGGTCACTAACCCCTCTGCGGAGGATACCACTGCTGTTGCTGATGAAAATGCTACGTTGAAGACATTGCTTGAAACAGGGATGTACAAAAGTTTGAAGGGACATCAGACTCTCTGTGATGTCCTCAAAAAGCAGATTCTGAACCGAAACCCTAGGAAAGAGGGTGTTGGGTTCGAGAGGAAAATGAACGTTGATGGATAATACTGGAAGCCTGAGCAGTACCCCAAAACCACATGGGTTGCTGCAAAGTGACCTTCAGTAGGTCCATCTACCTTATCTGGCTTTACCTGTGCTAATCCTATTATCATTGATGAATCCTTTGATGCAAACTATAAGCTGTTCAAAAATCAGAATGGTGAAGTGTTTGCCAGGTACATTGGTACTAACTACAGGAATGGACCACCGATGAAGAAGATTTGGGTACCTAAGCGGTACATTGAGAATCTTCCTGTGAATGTCATCATGACTCCACCCAGGAAGAAGACAAACCCCAGACCTATAGCTTCATATGGCCCAAAGGCTTCATACAGATACAGGACTCACATGAGTCACCCTAACGCCAATGTTTTGCAGGGAAATCATGCTCAGACTTATGAATATGAGCGCGTATCTTCAAACCGCTATGTTCATAGGACTAAGAACTTTTCTGCTTATTCATATGAGTATCATTCATCTCCTACAAGGCTATTTGCTAGGGCTTCAAAGCCAAAATTCTCAGATGCTGCACTTAGACTCATTGCTTCTAAGCCCCCACTGAAAATGTGGGTGGCAAAGAAGAACTAACTCTCTTTTGCAGAAAATGGTCTCCAGCCAGCAATCAATGGCGTCCGATACTATTGCTAGGGACCTAAAACTTACTGAGGACGCACGTTAAAATATCATTCTATATGCTTCACATCTAAATTCCTCATCAGTCTATGTCCTAACTTTGATATAAGCTGTGACTGTCCCTATATGTATCAAATGCATATGCTTCACAACACTTGTGTGAAGCCTATCCTCCTAACTGCACTATAGGGTACATCACCAAAAGCTTCAGAATGGATTATGGACAGTGGATGCACAAATCATATGACTGGTGATCGAAGTCTTCTCATGGACTCAACCTTACGTCCATCCGACAAGAGTCACATCACATTTGCTGACACTGGTAAAAGCAAAGTATTGGGTCTAGGTAGAGTTGCAATCTCAAAGGATCAACACATGGATAAAGTGATGCTTGTTGAATCCCTTGGTTTAAACTTAATGTCTGTCTCAATGCTTTGTGACCTGAATATGATTGTGATATTTGGCAAATATCGCTGCCTTGTACTAATGGAATCTGACAAATCTCTAGTCTTTGAAGGGTATCGAAAAGATGATCTGTACATGGTAGATTTCTCAGCAAGTCCACAGCTTTCCGTTTGTCTTCTCACAAAAGATTCAGAATGCTGGCTCTGGCATCGAAGACTGGGACATGCTGGCATGAGAAACTTACACTCACTCGTCAAAAAGAAGCATGTCATTGGCATCGAAGATGTCAAGTTCAAGAAGGATCATCTGTGTGGTGCTTGTGAAGCTGGAAAGATGACTAGGGAAAAGCACCCATCGAAGTATATCATGACAACCTCTCAACCTTTCGAGCTGTTACACATGGACTTATTTGGACCCACGCACTACTCCACCCTCACAACAACTGTGTGTCTCTATGGCTTCGTCATTGTTGATGACTACTCAAGATACACATGGGTTCATATAATTCTATACAAAACTGAAGTGCAAGATGTCTTCAGGCGCTTCGCAACTCGAGTAATGAACAACTATGGTGTGAAGATCAAGCACATCAGAAGTGACAATGGCACTGAATTCAAGAACACCGGACTTGATCTGTATCTGGATACAATGGGAATCACTCATGAGTTCTCTGCTCCATACACACCTCAGCAAAATGGCATCATTGAGCGCAAGAACAGAACCCTCATTGAAATGGCTCGAACAATGCTAGATGAGTACAAGACACCAAGAAAGTTCTGGCCCGAAGCTATTGATACAGCATGTCACATCATCAACCGTGTGTACGTTCATAAGCTTCTGAACAAAACATCATATGAGCTACTTACAGGCAAGAAGCCAAATGTCAGTTACTTCAGAGTATTTGGAGCAAGATGCTGGATAAAGGATCCCCATCACAAGTCAAAATTTGCACCTAAGGCTCACGAAGGCTTCATGCTTGGCTATGGAAAGGATTCACACTCCTACAGAGTCTTCAACCTTTATCTCTACAAAATCGTTGAAACTGTGGATGTGAGATTTGATGAAACAAATGGTTCACAGAGAGAGATCCTCCCAAGTACACTGGATGAAGCTCCTTCAAATGAGGCAATCAAGCTGATGGGAACTGGTGAAATCATGCCCTCTGAAGCACAACCTGAAGAGGAACTCATCATCTCTACACCAAATCAACCTGAAGATAATGCTCAGTCCGAGGAGAATCCTCTCAATGATGACAATGATCAGCCAGAGCAAAATCTTCGCCCTGTTCATCCTCGTGTTGCAAATGAAGTCCAAATAGAGAGGATAATTGATAGCATCAATGCACCTGGTCCGCTCACTCGATCAAGAGCAACACAGCTAGCAAACTTCTGTGGGCACTTCTCATTTGTGTCAATATCAGAACCCAAGAAAGTTGCTGAAGCTTTTATAGAACCAGAATGGATTCAAGCCATGCAAGAAGAACTTCAACAGTTCAAACTGAATAATGTCTGGGAACTTGTCAAGCGACCTGATCCTCGCAAGCATAACATTATTGGAACAAAATGGATATATCGAAACAAGCAAGATGAGCATGGTCAAGTCGTCAGAAACAAAGCACGTCTTGTAGCTCAAGGATACACCCAAGTGGAAGGAATTGACTTTGATGAAACATTTGCTCCTGTTGCTAGGCTTGAAGCTATTCGCATACTGCTAGCTTATGCAAATCATCACAATATCTTGCTATATCAAATGGATGTAAAAAGTGCATTTCTCAATGGCAAGATTGAAGAAGAAGTGTATGTCGCACAACCACCTGGCTTTGAAGATCCAAAACATCCTGATATGGTGTACAAGCTAAACAAGGCACTGTATTGCCTCAAACATGCCCCTCGTGCCTGGTATGATACAATCAAAGACTTCCTGAAGAGCAAAGGCTTCAAACCTGGATCCCTCGATCCCACTCTCTTCACGAAGACATATGATGGTGAACTGTTTGTGTGCCAAATATATGTGGATGACATAATCTTCGGATGCACCAACCAGAAGTACAGTGATGAGTTTGGGTACATGATGCAAGAGCAATATCAAATGTCCATGATGGGTGAGCTAAAGTTCTTCCTTGGTCTTCAAATTCGTCAGCAGAGGAATGGCATCTTCATATCTCAAGAGAAATACCACAAAGATTGTCTGAAGAAGTTTGGAATGGAAGACTGCAAAGGCTACACGACGCCAATGCCGGCCAAGCACCATCTTGGTCCCGACGACAATGATAAAGCGTTCGATCAAAAGGTATACCGCTCCATGATTGGTTCTTTGCTTTATTTATGTGCATCTAGGCCAGATATTATGCTTAGTGTTTGCATGTGTGCTTGGTACCAAGCGGCACCAAAGGAATCACATCACTTAGCTGTGAAGCGAATTCTTAGATATTTGGCTTACACCCCAACACTCGGATTATGGTATCCCAAGGGCTCAAGATTCGATTTGGTTGGATTCTCGGATGCTTATTATGCTGGAGACAAGGTGGATCGCAAGTCTACGTCTGGCACATGCCATTTTCTTGGTCCATCACTTGTCTGTTAGTCTTCGAAGAAGCAGAACTGTGTATCACTCTCAACTGCTGAATCTGAATACATTGTTGCTGGATCTTGTTGTGCTCAGATTCTATGGATGAAGCAAACTCTGAAGGACTATGGCATCAACTTGAAACAAGTACCTCTCTTCTGCGACAACGAGAGTGCCATCAAGATAGCCAACAATCCAGTCCAACACTCGAAGACAAAGCACATTGAAATTCGTCATCACTTTCTCAGAGATCATGTTATGAAGAAAGATATCGACATCATTCACGTCAACACTGATGAGCAACTGGCAGATATCTTCACAAAGCCCTTGGATGAGAAAAGGTTTTGCAAGTTACGGTGTGAGCTAAATATCTTAGAATCCTCTAATGTCCTCTGATCAGGCACACATCCTAACACTTATGCATGTTGATGACTTAGATGTGCAACACACAAAGTAAGGTATATCTTCAATCAATGAAGATTTACACTCTGAGTGTGAATACATTAACATGGAATTTGACTTCGGAGCGCCACGATAATTGTGCGCCGTGTCTGGGTCTCATACTTCCTATACGGTGGGTAACGCCCCCACCAACTTTTCTAGTTTGAAGTGTTTCACTCAAGGCGTTATATTGCAATGACTTCGCATTTGGTTTGTCTTCAGTTTCAATTTGTCTTCATGACTTTCTGCACTATGATGATTTGATTGCGTTTTGATGTATATATATACATACTAGTGTCCTGTCCTCTACAGCATTCACTTATAGCTATGTCTTCAAGATTGGATCTTTTGAACTAAGTGAATGTGATCGGACCCTAATCTCTCTATGCTCTCTATCTCAATTCTATCTATCCAAATCATATGCATTCTGTTGAAACTGTCGAATGTCTTCTCTGCGTCCTAGTCAGCAGAAGGCATAGAGACAAACATTAAATCTGTTTTTAATGACTTATCTTTACTATTGAAATCCGGAGAAGCCGGAACAACTCTTCGACATGCCTGGCGGGCGTGGGAACGTGGGACAACCCTGGGTGTGTTGCATGCTTGCCACATACCCCTCAGATATGAACCGGCAGGGGCACCAGCGTAATTGCGCTGTCTCTCTCACCTACTTATAAATACCTGTCCCCCTGCGGTAAAGAAATACTTCCTCCACCTCTCCACCTCCGTCAAAACCCTAGCGCCACCGCTAGCTCGAGACGACGCCAGCGATGAAGCGCTTAGCTGCCGCGACTTCTCCGACGCCGTCCTCACGCCGGCCGCGGACATCGTCCTCTCCGCCGTCGCCGTAGGTGTCCTCCGTCGCCAAGTTAGGGCACGGTGGGCTGAACTGCTCGGTCTCCTATTCTTCTCCATCTAGCAGTTCTTCGTGCGGTAATTATAACCCTATTTTTACCACCTTTTTGATCTTCAAGATTCATCATGTTTACCGAAAGTTGTTTCTGTCTATTCAAAGCTAGATCTATTCCGTCTGCATCTCATACTGCTTAGTCGATTCACTTAGATTTCTTCTAGTTTGATTCCTCACTTGTACTTATTCACGGATTGGTACAAATCTAGAACCAACTCATCTATATAAGTGAATGTCTTCGCAACATGAGGTCAATGTCTTCAAACTGATTTATCTTCAAAATCTTCTGAGAATGCATATGACCTCTTCCCCTTCCCTCGCATCTCTAATGCTGTCACAGGTACATGTCCGTGGGAGAATCCCTTGGTTCTCATAGTCTGCGTTCGTTTGCAGAATACTTACAGCATCAGTTGAATTCTCCTGAAGCCAGTTCCTGCTTGACCAGCAAGCGCAACTCTCTGAAGCCTTTGAACATATTGAAGCCTTTCAGTTTAAAGTTCATGGCCACAGAGAAATCAGCAAGGAAGGGTGGCAGACAGCGCAGAAGTGGCACGTCTAGAGATCTGCCTGATGACTTAGCAGAATTGTACAAGACAGATCCTGAAGAGAATTATCATCAGAGGAAGACGCGAACCCAATGAATTCGACGCTATTGGGCTGAGGAGTGGTTCAAGTATAGATTTGTGACAAAGGAATATGCAGAGAAGCATGCCATCAAGAGCCCATGGGGTGATATCCTCTATCGAGGGCTGCAACCCAAGAGCCGAGCTGAAGCCATTGAACAAGGCTTCTATCCATGCATGGTCCGTGGGCCACAGCCAGCAAACGCAGATCCCACTTCACTTCTATGGTGTCGTGAAGATTCGCTCTTCAAGCGCAACTATCAGTTTGCTGTGGCTTCGGCCAAGGAGAACAAGAAATCCTTGGGTTTGGACTTCAATCCAGGTCCCTCTGCTCCCCGTGCTGATGGCTCCCGTGAAGCCAATCGCAATGTCATTGGCCCCTATGCCAACCTTGACGGCCTCATCACCTATATCATGGTCCAAGGCACCAGAGTAGATCATTCTGATGATAGTGCTGACTCTGATGAAACCCCTGCTCCTCCACCTCCAAAGCCGCAGAAGCAAAAGAAGTCGAAGGCTTCAACATCAGCTGCAAAGCCCCCGCCGAAGACTTTGCGTGCGAATCCACTGGCCACTGCACCTCCTGAAGCCAGTGTGCAATCTGAAGATCTGTCCTGTTTCTCCAAGAGAACGGACAAGAAGAAGCAACTTGTTAGACCATCTGATCAGCGTGCTTTGACTCCTGCTGCAATTCTGCGTGAAGAACCCAGTGATCTATCAAGTGATGAAGATCTTGCGGATGATGCCCTTGAGCAGCTAATCAAGAGCAAAGAGGAAGACGAAATCTTCAGCAACCTGCCTCTGTTTGATGTGGCCATCATTCACAATTTCATTGATGAGTGGTTCGACACCCCCAACGTCAGCTTTGAAGACTTACAGCTCCCAATTGGCCTCAGTGTCGCCTTCAATGGCGCCATTGCTTCTGAGCTAGCTCTCGCTCAGCGCATCGTTGAGCTCAAAAACAAGATTGATTTTGAGAAGGCTCAATTCAAGAA
The DNA here is from genome assembly GCA_963921465.1 of Triticum timopheevii. NCBI lineage: Eukaryota > Viridiplantae > Streptophyta > Magnoliopsida > Poales > Poaceae > Triticum > Triticum timopheevii. The sequence goes on from OY997266.1 coordinate 246,442,761, forward strand.
GCATGTGGCCAATCTGAGTGTTCAAGACGTCCGCAACTTCAAGGTCATGCTCCATGAGCTCAAAGAAGCTTTTCTGCAAAAACGCCAAGAAGCTCAGGGCTCTCGAGAATGCATGAAGCTTTTGGCTGATAAGTGTGTGCTTGCCTATAATGAGGCTGAGAAGCGCAAGTCCCTTTGCCGTCCTGGCATTGACCCCAGGATGGCTGCAAAGAGGAAGAAGAAGCACCCTGCTGAATAGCCTGAGCCATCACCCCAAGAAGCCCCTCGCATTATCTTTCCGAGTAGCATGACTGGCTCGAAGCCAAAGGTCACCACAACCGCTTCTGAACAGAAGAAGACAAAGGCTACCGAGGCTGACGCGAGGAAGAGAAAGAATACTGAAGCTTCTGATGCCGCTCCCTCCAAGAAGAAGCGCAAGACCAAGAAGACTAGGGCTGCTCCCACAGAGCCCTTAGTCGTTGAACCCATCTCCGTTGTTCGCCCTATGTCTGTTCATCAAGAGAGAAGGATGGTTGTCCATGAGCCTGCTACCACAGAGGCTCATGAGACTGAAGATATTCCAGCAGCTGAACCCGACGCTGCTGAAGACATTGGTCATGATGACAATGTGAATGATGATGAAGTTCTTCCTCAGATCGAACATCAAGTGGTATCATCGCCTGTTCGTACGAACAGCGAAATCATCAGCATTGGTCATCCATTGACGCCAATTGCTCAGGATGCTTCGTGGGCTGATCACCCACAACAACACCAAGACTCCCCCAGTACTCCCCAACAGCAACAACAAGCTCCACCCCAAGTGCAAGAAGAGGATGAAGACTTCCAGGCTCAACAAAGTCCATCTCCTAACTTGAAGCCAGCGCTTCGCAGGCTTCGAAGAGGACAAAGGCCTGAAGTCCCTCTGTCGAGCATTCCTGAAGGAGATGTGCAACGTTCACCTGTTGCACGGCAAGTATTCTCTGCACCAGCTCCAACAGTGAACATCTCCATGTCTGAAGCACATGCTGCTGAAGACATTCCGGCTGCATCAGCCGAAGAAAAAGAAGAAGAAGTACGTGTACCAACTCCACCTGCTACTGAAGAAGAAGAAGTTCGTGTCCCAACTCCCCCTGTGATTGAAGAAGAAGCAGTTCATGATCTGAACGTACCTGTGCCCGACCCTCCTGCTCGTCAAGAGGAGGTTGAAAATGTTGAGGCTGCCACCACCAATGCCAATGAAGCCAATGACGTGGTCATGGCTGACGCCAAAGTGGAGCCTGCACCAACCAGCGTGCCTGAAACCAATGAGGCAACTGTGCCCGAAGCAAATGTGGCCCCTGAATCTGACGCCAATGAGACTGCTGCACCTGACGCCAATGAGGAGGCTGCACCTGAAGCAAATATGACAACTGCTCCTGAAGCACCTGTTGTTGAGCCTGAACCCTCTGATGTTGCCCCTGCTCCTGTTTCGCCACCAAGGCCTCACACTATTGAGCAAGCATACGATAACGGTCAGCTTGTCACTGTCAGATGGCCCACTCTAGTGCCTCCGCCTGCTGCCTCCGGCCCCCAATTTGACTATCAAGTTGAGCATCGGCCTCAGGTTCAGAAGCCAAAGCCGAGATTGCCAAGGTTTCCAGGTACTGCCAACTCCCCCGGGTCTTTCAATGCAAATGGCTTCAAGAGCCACAATACCTTGTTTGACAGCGCCAAGAACCCCTACTCCAAGCCAAGGATTTCATCAGATCGGTTCTGGAGCTATCAGCAGAGAAGCTATTACTCATGCGTGCTATATGATCAAGGGCGCATTTCCCCTCATATGCTCCTTGATACTGAAGCCATTGCTGGACTGCCGTGCTTGGAAGAAGCACTTGACTGCTTTCGCGATGCTGGTTTGCTTCATTTTGTGACAGACAAGGAACACTGGAATGAAGAGCTATTGCTACAATTCTACACCACTCTGCACATTCGCGGCTACTATAGAGACATCAAGACATGGGTTCTCGAGTGGATGACTGGCAATGTTCATCATGAAGCCAAAGCCATGGATATCATCGAGCCTACTGTGCTAGCCACTCCTGGAGAACTGTATGAACCCAACTGTCAGCTACACCGCAATGCTGTGGAGAGCATCTTTCATAAGCCAGAACCCAACATGATCCAGATGCTGAGCATGATGAAGCCTTTGCCATCTGACGCTGAGTATCCCACACATTTCTTTGTTGAAGACCTTGAGTATCTGCCTCGCACCATATATCATATCATCAGGCGAACTCTATGGCCAGTCAAGGGACACTCATCATCAGCCAAGCTTGAAGGAGCCATGAAGACATTGGTCTTCTACATTCTTAATGGCATCAGCTTCAACACTCAGGAATTCTTCATCAGGCAACTTGCTGCTTCCGGATCTGACCTGTTTGGTCTGAAGTTTTATGCTCCCTGGGTCATGCGCCTCATCGAGCGACACTCATCTGTCAATTATCAGCCCTCTGCTCGCAATCACATCATATTTCTGCCCGAGGTTGATATGTCAGTTGATGCTGTATATTCTGACCCTGCCAAGACGCCACTTTGTCTTCAGAACATTGAGCACCAAAGCTTCACTCAGCTTATTGAAGGTGTTCAAGCAGCAATAAGAGTCTACCCACTAGTTGGTAACACCCATCTGCCCCACAGAGCGCCAACTGAAGCCACTGAAAGTACCATTGCGCAAAGGCCTCGGAAGCGTTCTCGTGTTCTTAATGACCGAGAGCTTCTTGTGGCTCTTCATCAGAAGCAGGATAACCATCATTTCTGGCTCAAGCGCCAAATGCAAAGCCTCTTGGTGGATGTCAATCGCATTCGCAACCTTGCCACAAAGAATGCCTTTGTTTCTCATGAAACTTGCCGAAGATCATGGAAGAGTTTGATCCTGCTCAGTGCTGAAGCTGATCTTCAAGATGATGGCTTCAATGAAAGATTCCAGTTCGACTCCACTCCTCCAAGGACTGCTACCCTGCGTCGAACTCCATCTCTTGAAGACTCTGAATATTCCTCTTCCTCGGCAACAGTTAATGCTAGAGTGATCGTGTGGGGACCCCGACTCATAACTCGTGATCACCGAATGCACGTGTATAGTGATCCCAGAGATCAATGCTCACTGAACACACAGAAGCTGAATAACAAGAGTCTTACATCCATACATACCGTCTTACACAAATTATGACCATTATGGTCAAGTCTTACATTGATAAAGCCTTAAGGGCTGAACATGAAATGAAACACAAGCACCAGAAATCTTCGTCGATAAGTAGAACCCATGCCATCTGCCTTAACCCTACAGGCATTCTGACTGGGAAACGTCCTAGTTCGCATGTTCGTCTCCAAAGAACTCTTCTTCGAACTCCGGTTCTTCCATGCCTGGTCAATTAAATAACCAGTGGCAAGCCAATGAGTACTTTGAATGTACTCGCAAGCAACCCATGTTTTGGTTCAAGATACAGCAATGCATGATATAGGTAAATTTTTGCAGAAAGCTAGTTTTGAGTGCAATGACATGTTCAACAACTTGTAAGACATGCATCAAGAGAATTCAAGTAACCATGAGGACAGGTTACAGGTATCATCATAAATAGAGTGGGCACCAACCCATCTCAATCACGCCAAGTCCTTTGACTTGACCCAAGTAGTTATCCAAACACACACACTGGTTTGTAAACTCTGGACAAAGTTTAAGCAGCACCACCCAACTGTCCTTGACCGTGGACACGGCTATTTCAATAGTTTTACACTCTGTAGAGGTTGCACACTATACCCACAAGATCCGGGGAACTTCCGTGTCATCCACGACCCGCGATACGTCAAGTACCCGGGGTAAGCACCCGATCACTACCTTTCCCTAGACGACACTAACAAGGAGTCCACTCGTTGTTCCGTATCCTCACGATGTACATCATACGAGACTCACTCGAGATCGTAACATCCGAGAGGGGACACAATGATGTATTCGGTTCCCTGTAAAAAAAGTCATGGCCGCCCTACCTGGCACGACCCCGTCCCGAGAGAGCGCACCAACAACTCTCCTGTTACTAGTAATGCGGGCTCCAAGCTAGTATTGGTCTAGGTAATCAATAATGCCCTTTCCCATATAAGGGTAGAGTGGTTGCGCATGTAAGGTTGGGATAGTCGACAAATCTTAAATCTAATCCGTTTTCGAAAACAACACACACTTTCCTCGGTACACCACTTCTTCATCAAGTGGTTACCCATCTCATCATCTCCCTCGGGCATAAGTGGCACCCGACGGGGTTTTCGAGAAGTCCTTTGAAAATACTTTGCCTCCTTCATCATGCATATACCCGTCCCTTTTTGCGTAGCATCTACTTTAGCATCCTATCTACTCCCAGGGCATAACCCTCATAAGAAGGTAGGGTCATGCACAAAGCAAGTATCAACAAGGAAGTAATGGTGGCAAACCACCTCATGTGGTCATCACAGTATCATGTCTCCAATGCAAGCAATAAAAGTGCTATATGACATGCATAAAAAGGGTTTCATAGACATGGTCAAAGGGCTGCTTGCCTGGTTCATCAGAGTCTTGAGATCTTCTGGTCCTTCTCCAAGTTCCCCGTCTACTTCGTTAACTAACGTCGAAACAATCATAATAAGCCACACAGCAAGGCAGAAAATAAAAGTGCTCTAAAAATATGGATTTGACTTTTCTAGGACATCTCTGGTTATATGAAAAATAACCAGAGGGGTTTCATTGGGATTGGATCAGTGAATATTCCTAAACATTTTGATATGATGGAATCAAGGGGTTTATGGATTTGCAAGAAATGTACAGAAATATATTTTTGAAAAATGAGCAAAGGGCACCCATTTAACAAATCATGATTTTAGAAGCATCTAGGAGTTGGTTTCACTGGATTTGGAGTTCAAATGAATTTCCTATGAATTTGCAAAGTTGGCAATATATGGAGAAGTGGACCAATATTCTATGTGGCATAGAAAGTACTAGGAAAAATGCTCAAAAACTAAGTTTTGAACTTATAAGCATCTAGGAATTTGAATCATGGAATTTGGATAAAAAATGGGCTCTCTGTGATTTTCTAAAGTTCATCACAGAAATGGAAAAACAAGATTTGATAAATGTTTGTGAAGAAAAAGTTCCTGGAAAAATGTGCAAGTTGCACCATGAGATAGATCATAATTTTATGAGCTACTTGAAATTTGAATCATCGAATTTGGATTTGATTTGAATTGTTTATGGATTTTACAATCCTACCAGAAAAAGAGAAAGAAAAGGAATTAGGTTATACCTAAAGCGCGCGCTGAGCACAATATAGTGCCTCTGCACACTGGGCCGGCCCATTGGCTTGGCCACGCGAGAGTAGGAGGCGAAGTCGAAGGCGTACTCCGATACTACGCCTTCTCGCACGGGAGGCGGCTTCGATCTGGACCCGTGTCCACTTAAACGTGGCAGGCCCATCCGTCAGTGGCTCAGGCCCTGCACCAAGCCGTTGACTGGCAGGGCCCGCTGGGCGTCATGGCGTCGTCCTCAACCTCCCGCCCGAAGCAGAGGAGGCGAGGCAGGGGAGACGTCAGCGGCCACTGCCGACGCTACCGGCCACCGTTTCCGGTGATCCAGCCACCGGAGTGCTCGGGGAAACGTGCCGCATCCGGGAGGCCACACTAGGGGCGCCAGCTTCCTCAGAGAGGAGCGGGCCTTCGCCCACGGCGGAGGATGGCATCGGCCATTGCCGGCTTCGAGCGCAGGGGCGTCCCGGGGAAGAATGGAGGCGATGGGGGGCTTCGTGGTGGTGGTGAGGGAGTACTGGAGTGGGTAGGGGGAGAGAGATAGGGGCCGTGGTGCCCGAATCCGAGCGGCGGTCGGCGGCGGCACTCCGGCCATGGAGAGGGCAGGAGAGCACTAGGGGTAGAGGGATGTTGTCTGGGAGGTGCATGGGAGAGAGAGGGATCCAGAAGAGTCGAGGTAGTGCCCGGGGGAAGGCTCTATATAGGGGGGCCGTGGTGCACCGTGGACGCGGCCTACGGCGCACTCGGGTGAGGTCGTGGAGGGGAGAGGAGAGAGTTTTAGGAGAGGGCCGGAAGCTTGCCGTGTCCCAGACGCCGAGGCGGCCTCGTGAGACACGCTGGGGAGGCCCGAGGTGGCCGGAGGCAGTTGGCAGGGGGCGGCTACAGTGCGGGAGCGCACTGTAGCGTGCTCCAGAGCGCCCATATGGCTGTCCAGGCCATTTTATATGCTTGTGGGCGCGCCCTTGCATGTCCAGTAGCATTTGGGGGGTGCTAAGGAAGGGATCTTAGCCTTGGATGCTTTGGGTGGCCAGTGGGTGAAGAGAGGGGAAGGAGAAGAGTGGAAATGGGGCTGTCCAGAATAGAAAATTGGTGGTTCCATCCCCTTGATCAATAATCATTGACTTGAGATGAATGCCAGAGGTAGAGGGAGGTTAGGAGGAGGTGTGGTAAAGAGGAGAACTCATTTGGATTAGTGGAAGAGGCCCAAACAGGGTTTTTAGTTAAAATGCAGAAGGTGTTTGATATTGGTTTGGGCAAGCAAATGGATTCCAAATGATATGAAGATTAACAGGATCAAGTGTCATATAGAAATGAGGGTGATCACCAAGTTGGAGCTCATTTGAAGAAAGTTGACAATGCAACTTTGGTAAACCCTAGAAATCAACAGAAATGGACTTTCCAAGATTTAGCCATGCAAATCTATTCTCCTTGATGCACCACATGGTCTAATGTCTCTGAACATGTCCACAAAAGTTGAGATCAAAAGGAGAAAGTTGACAATGTAGAGTTGTTCAAATTTGGTTCTGGACAGGAAGGATTTTGGGGCACTTTGATCAAGTTAAGTTGTTCTCCAACTTGTGCCATTTGGTCTAGATGAATTATTAGACCATTTGAGCATGTTCACTAGGTTTGAGAACATTTGGACATGTTTGGCAATGTAAAGTTGCTCAAACTTCAAAATGGACAGAAATGGTTTTGAGGGGATTTCATGGAGTTATACTTTTCTCCATGACATGATACTTGTCAAGACCATCAAACATGTCATATGTGACATGATAGAATTTTCTTGGATTTTTTGGATAATATTTCCTTTGTAAATATTTCAAAAGCTTGAAATATCCAAAAAGGGTTTTTGAGGAACTTGACCAATATTTTGAACATGACCATGTGTTGAAACTCTTATATATGGACAATATATGTCCACTGAGTTTCTCTAGGTTTTTTTCAAATATTTTTGAAACAATAAAATAATTTTTCCCTATTAAAGACCATTTCTGGCCTTAAGAAAAAGCTTTTAAATAAAATTGGAAAATAACTTTTAAAATTATATTTTTGTGGTTTATGGGTATCCTATATCTAATAGAAGTCAAATATATTTTTGGAAAGATTTTTCATACCCCAAATCAAGTACTTGCAGTGCAAACCTCAACTCAGGTGTTTTTGAAAAACTAATTTTTGAAAATACTATTTGGCCAAATTATTTTTGTAAGAAATTATTTTTATGTCCTATACACATGGCATGATCATTGGTTCAAGAGTTTGGGGCAAGGAGATGAAGTATAGGAGTTGGAGGATTTATTTGATTTTTTTAGAGCACTTGCAAACAACAGACAAATTCCAATCAAGGCAAAGTCCAAAACACTCAAAAGTTTTTGTCAAACCACATTTTATCATGATTTATCATCTTAAGTGTTGTTCCACGAAAATCAGGGTGTGACAGATCGATGATGAAGATGACGCTACTTCACCACCTCCAACTACTACAGCGCGCATCGACACTACACCAAGTTCGTCTGCACCGCCAACCAACGACGACAACCCTGCTGCTTCACCTACTCATGATGACGAGTAGATGCTCTATGTCTTCAACCCTTTTTGGTCATTACTGACAAAAGGGGGAGAAGCGTATGAGTTGATAGTCTTCAAGCGGGTTCATATGGGCGGTTGCATTATATTTTGTTGCGTGCTTACAACTCTTGCGTTTTGAAACATTTGGTTCTTTGAGTTGTAAGACCTAAACTTGATGGTCGTCTGCTACTCCTGCTACTTATTTGCTTTGCGATGATAAATTCCGCATGTGCGATGATAACTTCTGCACTTAGATCATTCTGCAGACGTCCATTTTTCATTATGCATGTCATTCTTATTGCTATATCAATTCATGCACAATGAATTATCTTCATAAGTTGGAGTGGATCTCCACAAGTACAACCTGCCATGTGCATTTGCATTCCAAAAGCAAATTACTTATATGCACATCTTCAGGGGGAGCCCTTGCAACTTATGAAGACAAATTCCTGTCCTTACAATTTCACATGCTTTATCCCCGTTGAAAACTTCAACCAGTTTGTCATCAATCACCAAAAAGGGGGAGATTGTCAGTGCATCTAGTGCCACCCCTTGTTGGTTTTGGAGTATTGACGACAAAGTTGGTTGAGGGACTAATGCGTTTGTGAGAATTGCAGGATAACGCAGGTAGTGTCCCTCATTGATTCGGTTTACCTACCGGAGAGGACCCCTAAAAATGTATGAAGACATTGAAGACAATGGTGGTATGAGAAGATAATTCATATTGAAGACTATGACATGAGAAGACATTGCGTGAAGACTTTGGAGCGCGAAGACTGTGTGTTTTTGTTGTTTCGTTTCTTCTTTGTTGAGTCATAGGAACCACCATACTGTTAAGTGGGGTCCAAGTGAACTAAGTCAGAATGACTAAAGTGATGCTCAACCCAAATCCTATGTCTACGAATGAAGACAATGAGAGCAAATCTTATCCAGAGCTGGATGAGTCAGCTTTGCTTGTAGCCCAAGTAAAGTTGCCTAGTGGCTATAAATAGCCCACCCCCTACACCATAAATTGGTGGTTGCTCAGAGTTTGTGCACGGCTTTTGTCGTTTGAGAGAAACCCACCTCGAAGCATTTGAGAGAGAGAGAAATCCTTGTGAGGACAAAGCCCAAACACCCAGAGCCAAAGAGTGTTAGGCATCACTGAAGTCTTTCTGTCTGTGTGACCTGAAGACTTATTACACTTGAGGATTGTGAATCCTCCAGCCGGTTAGGCGTCGCGTTCTGAGCATCCAAGAGTCATTGTGGATTGTCGGTGAACGAAGTCTGTGAAGGTTTGGAAGTCTCCCTTGAAGACTTACCAGAGTGATTGGGCGAGGACTGGGTGTCCTTAGCTCAAGGGGAATAAGGTGAAGACACGGTCTTCTGAGTTAAATCTCAGCCTCCCTAACCAGACGTAAAGTTGTCACAGCAACTGGAACTGGTCCAACAAATCCTGTGTGTTCAACAAGCAACTGGTTCTATCCATTCCAACCTTTCTTAAGTTTGTCTTCATGAAGTCATTGCTTATCTGTTTATCTGTTTGACTTCATTGCTTGACTACTATTGTTGATTGGCTTCATACTATATTCCATCTTGATCCTTACTGCCTAACAGCTATTAGTCCTGTACCTTTATCATTACATACTTGACTATGGCTTGTTTAGGTTAGTTTATCTTCCGCTGCATATCAATTAGGTTGTTTCTGTTGTTTGTCTTCGAAACTTCCAAGTTTTGAAGACTTTCACCTACGAAGCTGGAAAGATGACTAGGGCAAAGCACCCCTCGAAGACAATCATGACGACATCTCAACCCTTCGAGCTGTTACACATGGACTTATTTGGACCTACTCACTACTCTACCCTCACAACAGCTGCTTGTCTCTATGGCTTCGTCATTGTTGATGAATACTCAAGATATACATGGGTGCACATAATTCTCTACAAGATTGAAGTGCAAGATGTCTTCAGACGCTTCGCCAATCGAGCCATGAACAATTATGGCGTCAAGATCAAGCATATCAGAGGTGACAATGGCACTGAGTTCAAGAACACCGGACTTGATCTTTATATGGATACAATGGGAATCACTCCTGAGTTCTCTGCTCCATACACACCTCAGCAAAATGGCATCGTAGAGCACAAGAACAGAACCCTCATTGAGATGGCTCGAACAATGCTCGACGAGTACAAGACACCAAGAAAGTTCTGGTCTGAACCTATTGATACAGCATGTCACGTCATCAACCGTGTTTACATCCATAAGCTTCTAAACAAAACATCCTATGAGCTCCTTACTGGCAAGAAGCCAAATGTCAGCTACTTCAGAGTATTTGGATCTAGGTGCTGGATCAAGGATCCCCATCACAAGTCAAAATTTGCACCTAAATCTCACGAAGGCTTCATGCTCGGTTACGGAAAGGACTCGCACTCTTACAGAGTCTTCAACCTCTATCTCTACAAAATCGTCAAAACTGCGGACGTGCGATTTCATGAAACCAATGGTTCACAAAGAGAGCTCCTGCCAAGTACACTAGACGAAGCTCTGCCCAGCGAATCTATCAAGCTGATGGGAACTGGTGAAATCATGGCTTCTGAAGCACAACCTGAAGAGGAACTTATCATTTCTGCACCTAACCAACCTGAAGACAATGCTGAGACTGAAGACAATCCTCCCAATGATGACAATGATCAGCAAGAGCAAGGTCTTCGTCCAGTTCATCCTCGAGTTGCAAATGAAGTACAAATTGAGAAGATAATTGATAGCATCAATGCACCTGGTCCACTTACTCGCTCAAGAGCAACACAGTTAGCAAATTTCTGTGGGCACTTTTCTTTTGTGTCAATATCAAAACCTAAGAAAGTTGCTGAAGCCTTTATGGAACCTGAATGGATACAAGCTATGCAAGAGGAACTTCAATAGTTCAAGCTGAACAATGTTTGGGAACTTGTCAAGCGTCCTGACCCTCGCAAGCATAACATTATTGGCACAAAATGGATATATCGAAACAAGCAAGATGAGCATGGTCAAGTCATCAGAAACAAAGCACGTCTTATGGCTCAAGGATATACTCAAGTTGAAGGAATTGACTTCGATGAAACATTTGCTCCTGTGGCTAGGCTTGAAGCTATTCGCATACTGCTAGCCTATGCTAACCACCACAACATCTTGCTATATCAAATGGATGTGAAGAGTGCATTTTCTCAACGGCAAGATTGAAGAAGAAGTATACGTCGCTCAACCACCTGGCTTTGAAGATTCAAAACATCCTGATATGGTGTACAAGCTAAACAAAGCACTGTATGGCCTCAAACAAGCTCCTCGCGCTTGGTATGATACGATCAAAGACTTCCTGAAGAGCAAAGGCTTCAAACCTGGATCCCTCGATCCCACACTCTTCACGAAGACATATAATGGTGAACTGTTTGTGTGCCAAATATTTCTGGATGACATTATCTTCGGCTGCACCAACCAGAAGTATAGTGATGAGTTTGGATACATGATGCAAGAGCAATATCAGATGTCCAGGATGGGTGAGCTGAAGTTCTTCCTTGGTCTTCAAATTCATGAGCAAAGGAACGGCATCTTCATATCTCAAGAAAAATACCTCAAAGATTGTCTAAAGAAGTTTGGAATGCAAGATTGCAAAGGTTACATGACGCCAATGCCTGCCAAACACCATCATGGTCCCGACGACAATGGTAAAGAGTTCGATCAAAAGGTATACCGCTCCATGATTGGTTCCTTACATTACCTATGTGCATCTAGGGCAGATATTATGCTTAGTGTTTGCATATGTGCTCGATTCCAAGCGGCACCAAAGGAATCGCATCACTTAGCTGTGAAGCGAATTCTTTGATATTTTGCTTACACCCTAACACTCGGATTATGGTATCCAAAGGGCTCAAAATTTGATCTGGTTGGATTCTCGGATGCTGATTATGCTAGTGACAAGGTGGATCGCAAGTCTACATCAGGCACATGTCACTTTCTGGGACGATCACTTGTCTGTTGGTCTTCAAAGAAGCAGAACTGTGTATCACTCTCAACTACTGAATCTGAATACATTGCTGTTGGGTCTTGCTGCGCTCAGCTTCTATGGATGAAGCAAACTCTCAAGGACTATGGCATCAATCTGAAACAAGAACCTCTCTTCTGCGACAACGAAAGCGCCATCAAGATTGCCAACAATCCAGTCCAGCACTCGAAGACAAAGCACATTGAAATTCGTCATCACTTTCTCAGAGATCATGTCATGAAGAAAGATATTGACATCATTCATGTCAACACTGAAGAGCAACTGGCAGATATCTTCACAAAGCCCTTGGATGAGAAAAGGTTTTGCAAGTTACGGTGTGAGCTAAATATCTTGGAATCCTCAAATGTCCTGTGATCAGGCACACATCCTAACACTTATGCATGTTGATGACTTAGATGTGCAACACACGAAGTAAAGTATATCTTCAATCAATGAAGACTTACATTCTGAGTGTGAATACATTAACGTGGAATTTGACTTCGGAGCGTGACGATAATTGTGCGCCGTGTCTGGGTCTAATACTTCCTATACAGTGGGTAACGCCACCACCAAATTTCTCTGTTTGAAGTGTTTCACTCATGGTGTTATTTTTGCCATGTCTTCGCATTTGGTTTGTCTTCAATTTCAACTTATCTTCATGATTTTCTTCACTATGTTGATTTGATTGCTTTCTGATATACATACTAGTGTTCTGTCCTCTACAGCATTCACTTATAGCTATGTCTTCCTAGTTGAATCTTTTGAACTAAGTGAATGTGATCGGACCCTAATCCCTCTATGCTTTCTATCTCAAACACTATCTGTCCAAATCATATGCATTCTATTGAAACTGTCGAATGTCTTCTCTGCATCCTTGTCAGCAGAAGACACAGAGACAAACATTAAGTCTGTTTTAAATGATTCATCCTTATTGTTTGAAATCCGGAGAAGCCGGAACGACCATCCGACAAACCTGGCGGGCGTGGGAACATGTGACAACTCTGAGTATGTTGCATGCTTGCCACGTGCCCCTCAGATGTGAACCGCCAGGGGCACCTGCGCAATTGCGCTGTGCCGTACACTTCCTTATAAATACATGTCCCCTGCGGTAAAGAAAACCTTTTTCCACCTCTCCACATCGTCAAAACCCTAGCACCACCGCTAACTCTCGACGACGCCGGCGACGAAGCGCTTAGCTGCCGCGACTTCTCCGACGCCGTCCTCACGCCGGCCGCGGACATCGTCCTCTCCACCGCCGCCGTAGGTGTCCTCCGTCGCCAAGTTAGGGCACGGTGGATTGAACTGCTCGGTCTCCTATTCATCCCATCTAACAGTTCTTCGTGTGGTAAATACAACTCTATTTTTACCATCTTTTTGATCCTCAAAGGTTCATCCTATTTACCAAAATTGGTTTCTGCCTATACAATGTTAGATCTATTCTGTCTGCATCTCATACTGCCTAGTATATTAACTTAAGCTTCATATCTAGTTAGATTCCTCACTTGTACTTATTCACGGATTCGTACAAATCAGGAACCAACTCTCAACATATAAGTGAATGTCTTCGCATCATGAGGTCAATGTCTTCAAACTAATTTATCTTCAAAATCTTCTGAGAATGCATATGACCTCTTCCCCTTCCCTCGCATCTCTATTGCTGTCACAGGTACATGTCCGTGGGAGAATCCCTTGGTTCTCATAGTCTGCATTCGTTTGCAGAATTCTTACAGCATCACATTAACTCTCCCGAAGCCAGTTCATGTTTTTCCACCAAGCAAAAGCCTTTGAAGCCTTTGAACATGTTGAAGCCATTCAGTTTGAAGTTCATGGCTGCAGAGAAATCAGTAATGAAGGGTGGTAGACAGCGTTGTGGGGGAACATCAAGAGATTTGCTTGATGACCTCTCAGAGCTTTACAAGACAGATCCTGAAGAGGATTATAATCAGCGCAAGACACGAATCCAATGGATTCGACGATATTGGGCTGAACAATGGTTCAAATACAAGTTCATGACCCAGGAATACGGTGAGAAGAATGCTATCAAAAGTCCTTGGGGTGATATTCTCTTTCGAGGCCTTCCACCCAAGAACAGAGCTGAAGCTATTGCACAGGGTTTCTATCCTTGTATGGTCCGTGGACCTCAGCCTAAAAATGCTGACCCATCGTCATTGCTTTGGTGTCATGACGATGATCTCTTCAAGCGCAACTTCCAGCACGCAAAGGCATCGGCCAAGAAAAACAAGAAGTCATTGGGATTAGACTTCAACCCTGGTCCCTCTGCTCCCCGTGCTGACGGCTCACGTGATGCAGAACCCAATGTCATCGGTCCTTTCTACAACCTTGATGGCCTCATCACTCACATCTCGGTCCAAGGTGCCAAAGTGGATCATTCTAATGATGATGTTGACACTGATGAAGCCCCAGCTCCTACTCCAAAGCCGTAGAAGCCAAAGAAGGCTAAGGCTATGGAGATGGCCATCAATTGATGTCAATACGAGGAGTAGGGATTGCCGTGCAACAGATGCACCTAGAGCTCTAAGTGTATGAAATCTCAATATTAAAACTAAGTGGGTGTGCATCCAACTTCTTGCTCATGATGACCTCGGGCAATTGAGAAGACCATCATCAAAATATACAAGCCAAGTTCTACAATGAAAAATTCCCACTATTATATGAATGTGACAACATAGGAGACTCTCTATATGGAAAACATGGTGCTACTCTGAAGCACAAGTTTGGTAAAGGATAGTAGCATTGCCCCATCTCTCTTTTTCTCTCATTTTTTGTTTTCTCTTTTTTGTTGGGCTCTTTTTGGCTTATTTTTATTTATTTATTTTTGTCCAGAGTCTCATGCCGACTTGTGGGGGTATCATAGTCTCCATCACCCTTTCCTCACTAGACAATGCTCTAATAATGATGATCATCACAATTCTATTTTCTTACAACTCAATATCTAGAACAATATGACTCTACATGAATGCCTCTGACAGAAGAGGTGCTTTGTGATGGGTTCGATCTTATGATGCTTGATCCCAGTGACGGAAGGGGAAACGACACGTATGTATCGTTGCTATTAAGGATAACAAGATATGGTCTATTTCTACATAAATAGATCTTGTCTACATCATGTCATCATTCTTATTGCATTAGTCCATTTTTCCATGAACTTAATACACTAGATGCATGCTGGATAGCGGTCGATGTGTGGAGTAATAGTAGTAGATGCAGGAAGGAGTCAGTCTACTAATCTTGGATGTGATGCCTATAAAATGATCATTGCTTGGATATCGTCATGATTATTTAAAGTTCTATCAATTTCCCAACAGTAATTATTTTCCCACCATTTTCTATTTTTTCGAGAGAAGCCACTAGTGAAACCTATGGCCCCCAAATCTCTTCTTTAATATATTTGCCTTCACGATCTGTTTTCCTTTGCTTTTATTTTCAGTTCTATTAAAAAAATACAAAAATACCTTCCTGCACATTATTTTATTTGCGATTTATTTATCCTATCTATCACAACTTTATCACGTCTTCTCGCCAATTTGTGGCACTGTTACCCGAAAGGGATCGACAACCCCTTTAACACATCGGGTTGCGAGTATTTGTTATTTGTGTGTTGGGGTTGTTTACGTTATGTTGCTTGGTTCTCCTACTGGTTCGATAATCTTGTTCTCATAACTGAGGGAAATACCTACCGTCGCTATGCTGCATCATCCCTTCCTCTTTAGGGAAATACCAACGTAGTCCAAGCAGGCATCAAAAGGAATTTCTGGCGCCGTTGTCAGGGAGGATCTTCAACATCAACCAGGTTCCAAATCACTAATCTCACCTCCTCACAATTTACATTATTTTCCATTTGTCTCTCCTTTTCCTTTCCCCCACTTCACAAAAAATTGCCGTTTTATTTGCCTTTTTTTTCATTCGCCGTTTTCTCGTCAGATCTGGTTTTGAGTGCAATCTTGTTGTGTAGTAACCATGACTCAAGATAACACCAATTTGTGTGATTTCTCAAATACCAAAAACAATGATTTTATTAGAACTCCGATTGATCCTCCCGCCACTACTGTGGAGTCTTGTGATATTAATACTGCTTTGTTGAATCTTTTTATGAAAGATCAATTCGACGGTACTCCTAATGAGGATGTCGCGTCCCATCTTAACACATTCGTGGAATTATGCTATATGCAAAAGAAAAAAAGATGTGGACAATGATGTTGTGAAGTTGAAATTGTTTCAGTTCACTTTGCGAGATCAAGCCAAAATTTGGTTTTCTTCTTTGCCTCGCAATAGTATCGATTCCTGGAACAAGTGCAAGGATGCTTTTATTAATAAGTATTTTCCACCCGCAAAAATCATCTCCCTTAGAACCCAGATCATGAATTTCAAGCAATTTGAACATGAGCATGTTGCACAATCTTGGGAAATGATGAAATTGATGCTAAGGAATTGCCCAACTCATGGGTTAAATCTTTGGATGATCATACAAAAATTTTATGCGGGGTTGAATTTTGTTTCTCGTAATCTTTTAGATTCCGCCGCGGGGGGTACTTTTATGGAAATTACTTTGGGTGAAGCTACTAAATTTCTAGTCAATATTATGGAAAATTACTCACAATGGCATACCGAAAGAGCTCCTACTAGTAAAAAGGTCAATTCATAGAGGAAATAAATTCTTTGTGTGAAAAAGTTGATGCTCTTATGAAGTTGGTTTCTAATAAAAGTGCTCCTATTTATTTTAATGATGTGCCTTTGTCTACTTTGATTGAGCATAATGATGATGCCATAGATGTGAATTTTATCTCGCGAAACAATTTCAACAATAATGCTTATAGAGGTAATTTTAATCCTAGGACTTTTCCTAGTAATTCCTCTGATAATTATGGCAATTCCTATGGTAATCCTTCTTAGAATAATAATTTAAACACCTCTAATACTGAGAATAATATTAAAGAATTTTTCAATTCTCAAAAAGTTTTCAATGCTACGATAGAAGAAATGCTGAATAAGGTGGATGATATGTCTAGAAGTATTGATGGAATTTCTCATGATGCAGAAACACTCAAGATGAAATTTATTGTGCCTAAAGTTGAAGAATCAATTAAAGCTCTTTATGTTTCAATGTATGAAAGTAAGAAAAGAACCGCTATGCTTAGAGCTAAACGAGAATTTTTAGAAAGAGCGTTTTCTAGTGATTGCTTTCATAAAAATGATGTGGATCTTAAAATGGTTGGTGATTCTTCTATTGAATCTTTGTTTAGTAAAATTATGATTGATGAAAAAGGAACTGGAGAAGAGTCAACTTTAGCTAGAAGGCGTCCCTTATATTTCGGAGGGTGAAAATCTTGTTGAGAAAATTGATAAAAGTGGGTTTGAAGAGGCCAAGACTTTAACTAGTGATGTGCCCACTATTTTGGATTACAAAGACTTTGATCATGATAGTTGCTCTTTGGTTGGTTGTATCTCTTTGTTGCAATCCATGATAAATTCACCCCATGCTTATGAACAAAATAAAGCTTTTACTAAACATATTGTTGAAGCTATGATGAAAGCTTTTGAAGAAAAGTTGGAATTAGAAGTTTCAATTCCTATAAAATTACATGAGGAATGGGAACCTACCATCAAAGCCAAGATAAAAAATTATGAGTGTTTTGCTTTATGTGACTTGGGTCCTAGTGTTTCTACAATTCTTACCGATATTGAAGAATGCTCTTTAAATTTGCACTTGGCGGATTCTGTTATTAAAAAGCCTATGGGAAGAATTAATGATGTTCTTATTATCGCAAATAGGAATTATGTGCCCATATATTTTATTGTTCTTGATATTGATTGCAATCCGTCTTGTCCAATCATACTTAATAAACCGTTTTTACGTACTATTGGTACCGTTATTGATATGAAAGAAGGCAATATTAAATTTCAATTTCCAGTAAGGAAGGGAATGGAACACTTCCCTAGAACAATAATTAGGCAACCATATGAATCAATCATGAGGGCATCATATGGATTAGGAATTAAAGATGAAAACACTTAGATCCTTCATGTTATGCCTAGCTAGGGGCGTAAAATGACAGCACCCGTTAGGAGGCAACCCAACTTGTATCATTTTGCTTTTTGGTTTTCTTGCTGTTTTCAATAAAATACCCAATTATGCCTCTGGTTAGATGTATTTTTTGTGGTTTACATTAGTGTTTGTGACAAGCAAGTCCTTTGGGATGATTTGGGTGAGAGTTGACTTGATCTTGTTGAAAAACAGAAACTTTTGCGCTCATGAAATTATTTATCATTTTTGCCAGAAGAGTGATTTTGAGTTGTTTCTTCTTGTAGAAGATTAATAAAAAAATTATTATTATCGTCCTAATTTTTCAGAATTTTTGGAGTTACATAAGTATTCAAAGTAGTCAGATTGTTCTGTTTTTGATAGATTCTGTTTTCTTTGCGTTGTGTGCTTGTTTTGATGATTCTATGGGTATCTTTGAAGAGCTTTTGCCATAGAAAAGTTGGAATACAGTAGATATAATGCAAAATTAAAATATGAATGGGTTTGCAACAGTACTTATAGTAGTGGTTTTCTTTCTTATACTAATGGATCTCACGAAGGTTTTGTTGAGTTTTGTGTGATTGATGTTTTCAAGTTTTGGGTGATCTTACGATGGATGTAGGAATAAGGATTAGCAAAAGGCTAAGCTTGGGGATGCCCGATGCACCCCAAGATAATATTCAAGAAGTATCAAGCAAGTAAGCTTGGGGATGCCCCCGAGTGACTTCCCCTCTTTCTTCTAACAATCATCGGTATTTTACTTGGAGTTATATTTTTATTCGTCACATATTATGAGTTTTGCTTGGAGCTTCTTGTGTGATATGAGCCTTCGCTTGTTTTGCTTTGTGTTTTAAGTCTTGAATCCTTGCTGGACACACCTTTTTGAGAGAGCCAAAAATCATGCTATGCTTGCTCCTATGCATCACTTAAATTTTTAGAGCCTTGGAATTACTCTAGTGCTTCACTTATATCTTTTTGAGCATGGTGTGCTTAGTTATTTTTGAAGAAATGCTCGCATGCTTCACTTAGATTTATTTGGGAGTTAGTAATTTTTTGAAGGATTCTCTCTTGCTTCAATTATATTATTGTGAGAGAAAGAAATATTATGCTCATATTCTTCACTTATATTTGTTTAAGCTTATTAAAAGCAACATATGAAGATAGTCCTAAAGTGATAGATATCCAAGGAGGATATAATAAACACTTTCATGAAGATCATTGGACAAAATAAACTTCGTTCTTAGTAATGGTTTTGAGATATGACAATGTGATATGTGAGTCATGTTGATGAGTAATTATGCTTTAGTAAGAATATTGGTGTTAAGGTTTGTGATTCCCTATGCAAGCACGAAAGTCAATAGTCATGAAATGAAATTACATCCTACTTGTGGTGCATTATTTGGTGTTACTTATGCTTAATGCTTGGGTACAAGATTTTTCGTTTCTTGGTTGGTCGCTTCTCAATCTTTTTGCTAGCCTTCATTTTGCACTAAGTATGATCACTACTTGTGCATCCAAAATGCTTTAAACCAGTTTTGCCATATGAGTCCACTATACCTACCTATATGCGCTATTTCCGTGCCGTTCTAAGCAAATTTTCATGTACCATCTCTAATTTTCAAAATAATTTTGTATTTTGTGTGCTCGTACCACTCGCAAGGCGGTGAGGGGTGGCCAATATTTTGCATGCTAGATGTGCTATTCTGATGATGAGTGTTTATTCACTTGTCATTGCACGAGAGTACGTCAAAGGTGTTAGGGATGCCCAGTCCCAAAATAAAAGATTTAATTTACTTTATGTTGTCAAACTATAAATTCCTTGGGAAGTGTTGGTATGGAGGGAAACCGTGGATACGGACAAGACATGGAAAGTGAAAGTAATGGTGGAAAAAGGAATAAACTTTATTTTCTGTCTGGGAACCGCCTATGATGTATCTAGCATGGAAAGTGTTGGGAGCTCTAAGTCGTTTTCGTTGGTGGGAAAAGTATGCCTCCCAAAATGTTTTTATCTCTCTATTTCTGCTTTGAGCTCTGGCACCTCTACAAATCCCTACTTCCCTCTGCAAAGGGCCTTTCTTTTACTTTATGAAATTTTTATTTTTAATTTGAGTCTCCATCTTCTCTTATAAAGCACAAACTAAGGGGCAATATGATCATATCTGAGCATTTTGTGTAGCTAATATTCGAGTGTGTTTCATGAATGGATCAATGATTGAGCATAATGGGCTAGGGATAACTTGCTTTAGTGTTGATATTTTGAAAGATATGGTTGCTTGCTAATATGCTTGAGTATTAAAATCTTCATGTCAAAACTAGACTATTGCTTTGAACAATATAAAAGTCCAAATGTCCATGCTATAGAAAAAATTTATGTGATGAACATGTTAGGCAACATTCCACATAAAAAATTCTGCTTTTATCATTTACCTACTCGAGGACGAGAAGGAATTAAGCTTGGGATGCTGATACGTCTCCAATGTATCTATAATTTTGATTGTTCCATGTTGTTATGTTATCATTCTTGGATGTTTAATAATCATTTTATAATCATTTTATATAATTTTATGGTACTAATCTATTGACATAGCGCGCAGTGCCAGTTGTTGTTTTCTACTTGTTTTTTACATCGCAGGAAATCAATACCAAACGGAGTCCAAACGTAGTGAAACGTTTTGTGGATTTTTTCTATACTAGAGGACACCGTATGGGTCAAGAAAGTACCCGAGGGGAGCTTCGAGGGGAGCACAACCCACCAGGGCGCCCCTGGGGGCCCAGGCGCACCGAGGTGGGTTGTGCCCACCTTGGTGGCCTCCCGCACTGCCTCTTTGCTCTATAAATACTCCAATATTCCAGAAACCCTAGAGGAGTCAATGAAAATCAATTCCAGCTGCCGCAAGTTCCAGAAACACCAGATCCAATCTAGACACGATCATAGAGGGGTTCATCATGTCCATTGGTGCCTCTCCAATGATGCGCGAGTAGTTCTTTGTAGACCGATGGGTCCATAATTAGTAGCTAGATGGGTTCCTCTCTCTCTCTTTATTATTGATACAATGGTCTCTTGGAGATCCATATGATGTTAGTCTTTTTGTAGTGTGTTTGTTGGGATCCGATGAACTTTGAGTTTATGATCGAATCTATGTTTTTATCCATGACAGTTATTTGAGTCTTCTCTGATCTCCTATATGCATGATTGATTATAGCCTCGTATTTCTTCTCCGATATTTGGGTTTTGTTTGGCCAACTTGATCTATTTATCTTGCAATGGAAAGAGGTGCATTATGATAGGTTCGATCTTACGGTGCTTGATCCCAGTGACAGAAGGGGAAACGACATGTATGTATCGTTGCTATTAAGGATAACAAGATAGGGTCTATTTTTACATAAATAGATCTTGTCTACATCATGTCATTGTTCTTATTGCATTACTCCCTTCTCCCATGAACTTAATACACTAGATGCTTGCTGGATAGCGGTCGATGTGTGGAGTAATAGTAGTAGATGCAGGCAGGAGTCGTTCTACTAATCTTGGACGTGATGCCTATATAATGATCATTGCCTAGACATCGTAATGATTATTTGAAGTTCTATCAATTGCCCAATAGTAATTGTTTCCCACCGTTTGCTATTTTCTCGAGAGAAGCCACTAGTGAAACCTACGGCCCCGGGTCTCTTCAGTTCTATTAAACCAAAAATACAAAAAATACCTTGATGCACTTTATTTTATTTACGATCTTTTTATCCTATCTATCGCAACTTATCACGTCTTCTCGCCAATTTGTGGCACCGTTACCCGAAAGGGATTGACAACCCCTTTAACACGTGGGTTGCGAGTATTTGTTATTTGTGTGCAGGGGATGTTTACATTGTGTTGCTTGGTTCTCCTACTAGATCGCTAACCTTGGTCCTATAACTGAGGGAAATGCCTACCATCGCTGTGTTGCATCATCCCTTCCTCTTTGGGGAAATCCCGACGTAGTTCAAGCTGGCATCAATAATCTTCCAATCACTTCTTTTTGAAAAAAAGTTTAGGTTCCCCTCTATATTTTTTGCTTTTAAACTTTTTAAAAGCACACAATATAAGTAAATGACTCCCTAAAATTTCCGGATTGTCTCCCAGGCAGGGCTTTCTTTAAAGCCATTAAGCTAGGCATATAGTGCTCAACTTAATGATCCACTTGGATCCCGAGGTATATCAAAGCCAATTTTAATTAAAAATGATTTATAATTTAGTAGCGAGAACCAAGCAACATACACTTGTACCATAATGTGCTATACAAACGATCTTTAACCCCTTTCTGCGATGACATTCTAAACCGTCTCCGAGTGAGTGTGTGCGATAGGGGGGTGGGGGTCCTTCCCACACAACCCAAAAACCGTCGGGGATATGCGAGCAGCTACTGACGGTCGCCATAGAATAACGTATGAGAAGTCGCCCTGGTCCCAGACGTTACGTCTAGACGTTACATTTCTGATCCGAGAGACATCCCAAATGATTACGCCGCTATAGTCGTGTGAAAAAGGTGGACATCAACATTTAATTTATCGATGTGTTTGCAAAAGGTACGTTATCGCACACAGTTCAAGAATGTAAAATGTGTACGGTGCCTCTACTAACGCCAACGTGTCCATTTTCATAACTGTGTGCGATAGGTATTCCTATCACAAACACACACAAGTTTGAAATGTTTGCCGTATTACCATGAATCACACATGAATATTAGACGAAACCGTGTGTGCGTCCGTCAGGGATCGCAAACGTTTCACGTCAAAGAACCGTCTGTTCTCTATTTTTCATCGCACATGCTGTTTTCTTTCTAACCGTGTGCACATTATTTTATTTTCTCCTATATACTTTAATATTTCCCTATAATTTATTATTTGAATTGGAAATTTTGAAATATGAAACATGTAATTCAAATTCTCAGCACAATGGTTCCACAACCAATCCATAAATAAAATTCTCAGTCCAATATGTTCAGTAATTACAGGATTAGATATCAATGAACTATGATGAACCACAATATTTAGAGGCGGTAAAGTTGAAGAGACAAGTGTAAATAATTTTGGTTGTCGATGGTGTTGAACAAGTGGAATGCCCATAATATGCCCTCCTGCATGCCATAGGCATGAACATCTTTTGTCCAACCCCTTGTGACGATCACCCGCCCATCCTTCACCGCCTTCAGGAAGACTTCTAGAGCATTATCATGGTAGCATGAATTATATAATTTAACCTTAATTGCCTCCACTCCGATCATGTAGTTTGCAAGGTAATCGTCAGTAAATAGCTTCAGAAACCACTGAAAAGAGAAATATTTCAGATACTTAGGTCTAATAGAGTAACTTGTTGTGGGTAGGGGGAAAAGGCAACACATTACTTACCATCCTAAAGTTCACTATTGTCTTGGACAAAGTGTAAATAAAGATCTTAATTCCCATCACCAGGTTCTTTCACCTAACGATCTTTCTTAGTTTCTCACTTGACACTTGTTAATGAATATCTCATTGCCCCATACACAAAAGGGATTGAAGCGTAGATCAGTGTTGCTCATATATGTACCTACAAGCAACTAGTAAATGTTAGAAGCTAAACTGAGATTGCACAAAATGATGTAAAATACAACTACCTACGTTCATAAGTACAAGTATTTTTAGAGATTTCAATATGAATTACATACGGATGTATATAGAATTATGGACATAGTTTAGATTAGAATCTAGATTAACTCATTTTTCTCCATATGTAGTCTATATTGGAATCTCTAAAAATACTTATATTTAGGGACAAATGGTGTATAAGACATGGGATGCAGCTAAACTCGATGATAAACAACAACATCGCCCATTGTAGCCCTATGTAATTACATGGAAAGCCAATGTTAACTACATCAGGGTAAACATCCACCAAAAATAGCAAATGGTAATTAAACAATAACATATGTAGTGATATCTTCATTGCAAAAGAGTAGCATGGTAGCAAAGGTACGAATTAAAAAATGGATAGAATTGTTTACTGCTATAGACAACCTAGTATAGCCATTGAAACTGGTACTGATAGAAATGAAATTGACATAGTCAAACATCACGAGGCAGGTGCTGCTAGAGCAGAGAATGGCCCTGTTGTCTATAAAAAGGTATGGAAAATAGATAAGTTGGGCTAGGCATGTTTACTACAACATGCTTAATGTAAGTCCATCTAGTGCCCCTTAGTGTTTTTGGTGTATTGAAGACTTATAGGTTAAGGGACTAATATGTTTGTGAGTGTACACAAGCTCTATAAGTCGATGAGGAATTTGATATTTACGATGAAAGTCGACCCCTAAAAATGTATGTCTTCAGCTGAAGACTTTGGTTCTCCTGAAGATTTTGACAATGAAGAAATTTGTGTGACCTTGAAGACTTGGATATTCATGCGAGGATTATGAAGCGTGAATACTTTTGTTTTCGTAGTTTCATTTTCCCTTTCTTGAGTCATAGGAAACACCGTACTATTAAAGGGGGTCGAGGTAATACTAAGGAAAGTGATTTCCAAGTGATGCTCATCTCAAAATCCTACACCTAGCCAATCCTTTCGAGTGAAGCCATTGGAAATCTCATATCAGTTCAGTCAATTTTTTCAGTGACATAGATGAAGATCTTTTGGTCTCTGAGGAATTTGTTCTGACTAAGGAGTTAGGAATTCGCCAGTGCGGATTGCCTACCCAGTGAGGAACATGATAGCCCCGAGGACTTTGAACCTCAAATATCTGACCGTTGTTGTGCTATACGCCAGCTGTCCCAAAATATCTACCCACCTAACGGTCATATCATTGAAGGCCATTTATGTCTAATCACGTCGGGCTGCTCCCTAGGCTATAAATAGCCGCCCCCCTACAACCACTAGCTGGTTGGCTGCGCCGAGAGAAACTGACACTTGTCATTGAGAGCATCCCATCCTCCGAGGACTTTGAGCAAAAATCATCAAGTGAGGAAAACCCCAAAACCCAAACACCTACAACCCAAAGTGATTGAGCATCACTGAAGAGATTGTTCCGGTGTGGAACTGATGCTTGTTACCTTTGAGGACTTTGCATCGTCCACATGGTTAGGCGTCATGGTCTGAGCACCCAAGAGGAATTGTGGATCACCGAGTGACCAAGTCTGTGAAGGTTTGGAAGTCACCTAAAGACTTACCACGAATGATTGGGCGAGGTCTGTGTGACTTTAGCTCAAGGAGAATACAGTGAGGACTGTGTGTCTGGGAATGTGTGTCCTCGGGTTTAAATACCCAGCCGCTCCAACGAGACATACAATTGTCATAGCAGTTGGAACTGGTCTACAAAATCATTGTCTTCACCAAGCCAACTGTTTCTATTTCCTCAACCCTTTCATTTCCTCATTCATTTGTTGATGAACCTGATCATTACTGTTTGAAGACTTTGTCTGAAGAGTTTCTCTATTTCCTCAATCCTAATTCTTCAGTCACTTAGTCCTTAGCCTGCTTATCCTGTTTTCACGCTATCTGTACTCTATGCTTGTCTTTCATTTCATCGTGATGACTATGCTTTTACTCGGTTATGCTTTTACCTGAGTACTTATTCCGCTGCTAGTGTGTCGTTACTTAGGAATTTCTTCACCTAGAAATTCCTCAGTGACGAATTTGTAAAAATCGCCTATTCTCCCCCTCTAGTCAATATAATGCACTTTCAATCGGTATCAGAGCAAGGTACTCCCTTGTTATATGTGATTTTGGTTTAACCACCTGGAGTTTTAGTTATGTTGACTGTAGGAATGATAATGGTCTTGGCGGGGTGTCCTACCTTCGATGGGACGGACTACCCCTACTGGAAGAATAAGATGTGCATGCATCTTGAGGCAATTGATAACGATCTCTGGTATGTTGTGGAAAATGGTGTTCGCTCAGTCACTCCGCCTGTGAATGCTGCGATGTGAAGAGATTCAAGCAAATCGACTCTCAAGCGAAGAATATCATATGTGGTCATCTTAGCAAAGGACAGTATGACAGAGTGAGTGCTTTGGAAACAACAAAGCTGATCTGGGACAGGCTATCCAAGGTCAACGAAGGAGTCTCAACTCAACGTGACTCTTGAGTTGACGTTCTTCACAATCTCTTGAACCGCTTCAAAAGACTCGACAACGAAAATGTTCAGCAAGCTTTCGATTGCCTCACTAACATCTCAGATGAGCTTCAAGCACTTGGTGCCACTGTCATCACCGACCATGAGGTGGTGAAGAAATTGCTGGATCACTTGATTCTTCACTCGATACCCTTGCACTGATGATTCAAGAGCAAGGAGACTTCACTAGATCCTGCTGATATCCTCGACAGGCTAAATACTCATGAGTTCCAGCTTGCTGAGAAGAGAGACCTCTATGGGACAAGCTATGGAAGATCACGCTCACTGAAGGCCAAGGAAGTCTCTGAATCTGAAGGTGAAGATTCTGGCAGCAGCCTTGGTCATTGAGGGAGTCCTGGACTAGGGGGTGTCCGGACAGCCGGACTATCATCGTCAGCCGGACTCCAAGACTATGAAGATACAAGATTGAAGACTTCGTCCCGTGTCCGGATGGGACTTTCCTTGGCGTGGAAGGCAAGCTTGGCGATACAGATATGTAGATCTCCTACCATTGTAACCGACTCTGTGTAACCCTAGCCTCTCTGGTGTCTATATAAACCGGAGGTTTTTAGTCCGTAGGACGAACAACCATTACAACAATCATACCATAGGCTAGCTTCTAGGGTTTAGCCTCCTTGATCTCGTGGTAGATCCACTCTTGTACTACCCATATCATCAATATCAATCAAGCAGGAGTAGGGTTTTACCTCCATCGAGAGGGCCCGAACCTGGGTAAAAACATCGTGTCCCTTGTCTCCTATTACCATCCGCCTAGACGCACAGTTCGGGACCCCCTACCCGAGATCCGCCGGTTTTGACACCAACATTGGTGCTTTCATTGGGAGTTCCTCTGTGTCGTCACCGATAGGCTTGATGGCTTCTTCAGTCAACAACAACACCGTCTAGGGTGAGACTTTTCTCCCTGGACAGATGTTCGTGTTCGGCGGCTTTGCACTGCGGGCCAATTCACTTGGCCATCTGGAGAAGATCGAAAGCTATGCCCCTGGCCATCAGGTCAGATTTGGAAGCATAAACTTCACGGCTGACATCCGCGGAGATTTGATCTCCGATGGATTCGAGCCACAGCCGAGCATGCCGCACTGTCACGATGGGCATGATCTAGCTCTGCCGCCGGACTGTACCTTGGAGGCCGCACACAAATCCGCCCCGACCCATAGTTCGGAGCCGACCGCGCAGATCGAGGATAGGTGGCTAGACACCGCCTCGGGAGCTGCAACCTCTACGACGATGGAGCCGAATACTGACCTTGTCCCTTATAAAGCTCATGACTCCAAGGTGCCGGACTCCTTGCCGGACTCCGAACCTCCTGCGCCCCTACCAATCGAATCCGATTGGGCGCCGATCATGGAGTTCACCGCTGCGGACATCTTTCAGCACTCACCCTTTGGTGACATCCTGAATTTGCTAAAGCATCTCTCGTTATTAGGAGAGCTCTGGCCGGACTGCGGTCAGGATGGTTGGGATGCGGACGACGAAGAAATTCAAAGCCCACCCACCACCCACTTTGTAGCCACTGTCGACGATCTAACCGACATGCTAGACTACGACTCCGAAGACATCGACGATATGGACGACGATGCCGAAGACGATCAAGAACCAGCGCCTACAGGGCACTGGAAGACCACCTCGTCATACGACATATACATGGTGGACACCCCAAAGGATGGGGACGGCGAAGAAGCAGCGGAGGCAGATTCCTCTAAGAAACAGCCCAAGCACCGACGTCAGCGGCGCCGCTCTAAATCCCGCCACGGCAAGAATGGAGATTCCGGCACCGGAGATAATAACACCCCAGAAAGTGCCGAAGACAACCCCCTCCAGCAAGATTCAGCACAGGAGGACGGAGAAGGCAGCCCTCAAGAGAGAGCGGCAGACGAGGAGATAGAGGATGACAATTACATGCCTCCCTCCGGAGACGAGGCAAGCCTCAACGACGACGAATTCGTCGTGCCCGAGGATCCCGTCGAACAAGAGCGTTTTAAACGCAGGGTAATGGCCACGGCGAATAGCCTAAAAAAGAAGCAGCAACAGCTTCGCGCTGATCAAGACCTGCTGGCCGACAGATGGACCGAGGTCCTCGCGGCCAAAGAGTATGAACTCGAACGCCCCTCCAAAAGCTACCCAAAACGCAAGTTGCTCCCCGACTAGAGGAGGAAGCATACAAACCTTCATCACCAGCGCACAATACGGCAGACCGACCACCTCGTGGCCGCGACAGAGAGGCATCTGGGCCCTCTGCCAGAACCGTACCCCGGCACCGCTCAAAAAGCGTGAAGCCATGGGGGAATGCGCCGGACTTGCGGGATATATTGGAGGACAAGGCAAGACAATCTAGATCCATCTACGGATCACGTGGGCGCCCCACGACCCATGATGACTACCGTCGCGCCGGATACAGCAACTCCGGCTGGGCCGAACATAGCAGACAACGCTCTCTTGAGCTACGTCGTGATATTGCTCAATATAGAGGCA
Source organism: Triticum timopheevii (assembly GCA_963921465.1). Classification (NCBI taxonomy): domain Eukaryota; kingdom Viridiplantae; phylum Streptophyta; class Magnoliopsida; order Poales; family Poaceae; genus Triticum; species Triticum timopheevii. Next base: position 246,471,256 of record OY997266.1, read on the forward strand.
CCGCACACCCACTATGCTTCACAAACGAAGTAATGGATCATCAAATCCCTGAAGGGTTTAAACCCGTGAACATCGAACCCTACGATGGCACAACAGACCCCGCGGTTTGGATCGAAGATTATCTCCTTCATATCCATATGGCCCGCGGCGACGATCTCCACGCCATCAAGTATCTCCCACTCAAGCTTAAAGGACCAGCTCGGCATTGGCTTAACAGCTTGCCCGCAGAGTCAATTGGGTGTTGGGAGGACCTGGAAGCCGCATTCCTTGACAACTTCCAGGGCACATATGTGCGACCACCAGACGCTGATGACCTAAGCCACATAATTCAGCAGCCAGACGAATCGGCCAGACAGTTCTAGACACGGTTCCTAACAAAGAAAAATCAAATCGTCGACTGTCCGGATGCAGAGGCCCTCGCAGCCTTCAAACATAACATCCACGACAAGTGGCTGGCCTGGCACCTAGGACAGGAAAAGCCGAAATCCATGGCAGCCCTCACATCACTCATGACCCGCTTCTGTGCGGGAGAGGACAGCTGGCTAGCTCGCAGTAACAACCTCAGCAAAAATCCTGGCAGTCCGGACAACAAGGACCACAATGGCAGGTCGCGTCGCAACAAAAACAAACGCCGCGTTAACAGAAACAACACTGAAGATACGGCAGTCAACGCCGGATTCAGAGGCTCTAAACCCGGTCAACGGAAGAATCCATTCAAAAGAACCACTCCGGGTCCATCCAATTTGGACCGAATACTCGACCACTCTTGCCAGATACATGGCACCCCCGAAAAGCCAGCTAACCACACCAACAGGGATTGTTGGGTATTCAAGCAGGCAGGCAAACTAATTGCCGAAAACAATGACAAGGGGCTGCACAGCGACGACGAGGAGGAGACTCGACCGCCGAACAGTAGAGGACCGAAGGGTTTCCCCCCACAAGTGCGGACGGTAAACAAGATATACGCAACCCACATACCCAAGAGGGAGCGGAAGCGTGCACTTAGGGACGTATATGCGATGGAGCCAGTCGCCCCGAAGTTCAATCCATGGTCCTCTTGCCCGATCACTTTCGATCGAAGGGACCACCCCACCAGTATCCGCCATGGCGGATTCGCCGCATTGGTTTTAGACCCAATCGTCGATGGATTCCACCTCACTAGAGTCCTGATGGACGGCGGCAGCAGCCTGAACCTGCTTTATGAGGATAGAGTGCGAAAGATGGGCATAGAACCCTCAAGGATTAAACCTACAAAGACGACCTTCAAAGGCGTCATACCAGGTGTTGAGGCCAATTGTACAGGCTCAGTCACACTGGAAGTGGTCTTCGGATCCCCGGATAATTTCCGAAGCGAGGAGTTAATCTTCGACATAGTCCCGTTCTGCAGCGGCTATCACGCTCTGCTCGAACGAACCGCGTTTGCAAAGTTCAACGCGATGCCGCATTATGCATACCTCAAGCTCGAGATGCCAGGCCCTCGTGCATTCATCACGGTCAACGGAAATACTGAACGCTCCCTCCGAACGGAGGAACACACAGCGGCTCTCGTGCAGAAGTACAGAGCAGCCTTTTAAGGAAATTTTCGAGTCCGGCCGTTAAATGACCGGACATGGCCAAACGAGCCCGGAGTAACATACATCAAGACCTCCTGGCACGTTCCGAGCACGCGTAGCAATGCGGCCCCAACCCCAGCCCTCGCATGATTGCAAGACTAGCCCTCCGCGTACATCATTACACTCTGGAGATACCATGGGCACAGGGGGAGGGACATGACCACGACAGGCCCAGAGTGCGGTTAACCACACCAAGGGCTCCCAAGTGTGTCACTCTTTTTTCTTCCTTTTTTTCTATCTTTTCCACAGGACTTCGTTCACCAGAGGCCCTGTCCGGCAGTAGATCTGTCGAACTCACGATGCAACAGCCAGGGAGGGACAATGGCTACGACGAACACCCAGGTGGTCTCCATTATGAGCATTACATCTGTTTAATACACTATTCCGCAGCCTACCCCTGGAGGGAGACACTTTTAATAGTCCAACCCTTGCTTACCACACTATTTGTATCGCTCTGCCCTCATAGCAGAATGCCTTCAATAAACAATGCATCACCTTTTTTTATATATAATTGCATTTCTTTCTTACATATATGTTCATTAATGACATCTTGCACCCGTACATTTTGGTATGGCCAAGTACAATAGGGGCTTAGGTTCCCCGCATTATGGTGTGATAAGTCCGAGCACTTTCACAAGTGCGGCACCCCGAACTTATAGCATTATATGCATCGGCTCCGAATCATGTCTTGGGTCAATAGTTGGGTTTGCCCGGCTCCCATGTTTTGGTACCTTACGTTCCGTTCCGTCGGCTAAGGTAGCACTGGGAGAACCACTGCGATTACACCCCGGTTGAGCTGGGGGAGCGCCTCAGTGGAGAAAGCTAAAACTGACTGTCATGATAAGGCGAGAGCTGGTCGCTGTTCGAGAGGTCTTTTCGAGTCCTTAAAGACTTATGCCGCTTAGAGCGAAGAACCGGCTTCGTCCGGCCCAGGCGTGGATAGCGCCCCGAACTCGGTCTTCGGAATACTAGGGGCTTCGCCGAAATTTAAAATTATAGAATTCTATGGCTAAGTGAGAGTGTTCAAGCATTATAAGTCCGGTTGCCTTGTTCGTTGTGTTGAGCGCCTCCCTAGATGGACCCAAAAATGGGAACAAGAGTGCTCAAGTTTATCCCGAACACCCCAGCACTCGTGGCATGGGGGCTGAAGCCGACGACTTGCCATCTCTCAGATTTAATAAACGGCCGCACAGAAGGTAATATTTTAAATCAATAAGCGTTGCTTAGCACATATGAACAAAGTTTTCAGCGCACAGGATAACACATTGCGAGTTTACTCAATAATTACATCTTTGGGGCACTCATCCGCAATCTTGCGGGCACCCTTCAGGACACTCTTATAGTGCATCTGGGGCGTACGATACTCCTTGCCCGCTGGCGGCGCGTCCGTGGTAAGACTCTCCGCATCCAGCCTGCCCTAATGCACCTTTGCGCGGGCAAGGGCCCGACGAGCACCTTCAATGCAGGCGGAGCGCTTGATGACTTCCACCCAGGGGCACGCATCCACCAGCCGCCGCACAAGGCCGAAGTAGCTCCCAGGCATGGCCTCTCCAGGCCACAGCCGGACTATGAGGCCCTTCATGGCCTGCTCGGCTACCTTGTGGACCTCGACCAGCTGCTTCAGCTGGTCGCTAGGGGGCACCGGATGTCCGGCCTCAGCGTACTAAGACCAGAAGACCTTCTCCATTGAGCTCCCCTCCTCGGCCCGGTAGGATGCAGCAGCATCGGACACGCTGCAAGGCAGATCTACAAACGCCCCTGGAGAGCTCCAAATTCTGGTAAGTAACAGGTAATTTACATTCACATGCTTGCTTTGCATGAAAAATGCCTTACCCGCCGCTATTTTCTTCACCGCCTCAATCTCCTGGAGGGCCTTATGGGCCTCGGCCTTAGCGGATTTGGCACTTTCAAGAACCGAGGCAAGCTCGGACTCTCGAGTCTTCGAGTCGCGCTCCAAACTCTCATACTTTTCCATGAGAGCCTGGAGCTCCTGCCGCACCTCCGCCACCCGCGTCTCCTGCTTCTCTCGCTCCGCTCGTTCCGCGGCCGCATTGCACTAGGCCGCGGACACGGCCTCCTTCAGGGTCGCCACCTCGTTTGTGGCCGCTGCAGTACCCACGTTATCCTTGTTATTTCTATTGCAACCAAAATCCTTTTCTATAAGGTACAAATTTATGGTGGTGTTACTCACCTTCTTTGTCCTCGAGCTGCTTCTTGGCAAGGCCGAGCTCGTTCTCGGACTGCTCGAGGTTCTGCTTCAAAGCACCGACCTCCGCAGTCAGTGCGGCAGAGGTCAGCAGCGTAGCCTGCAAACCCGTATTGACATATTTTTTAACTCCTGCATATATCTTTTTTAGATCCTCAGTCCGGTTTTTCTTTCCGAACACCAAACCGAGCATCAGGGGCTACTGTCTATGCGGTATTACATTACATATTTTAAACTTCTTACCTCAAAGCCTGTTAGAAGGCTGCTGCAGGCTTCGGTCAGCCTGCTTTTGGTGAGCTGAACCTTCTGAATCACCGCACTCATGATAGTGCGGTGCTCTTCCTTGATGGAAGTGCCGTTGAGCGCCTCCAACAAGTTGTCCGGCGCCTCCGGTTGGACGGAGGCTGCCGGTGTCACGGTCTTGCCCTTCTTACGAAGGGGCCATCTCCCGAACTCCGGAACCACTGCAGGTTCTGGCATGGAGTCCGGCGCAATGTCCAGGAGGCTGCCTTGTGGCGCCTCCGGAGCCTCCTCCTGATGGGTCCCCTCCTGGGATCCCACCTCGGCATCCTCGGCGTCGCGAGGGGTGGAGGCAGTCGAAATGGAATCTACATCCGACGGAGCCAGGGACCCACTTGATGAAGCGGGAAGATCATCCTCGGCCGGACTACAGGTAGTGTGCGGCATTAGAAGGACACTACGTGACACAAAAGAGAAATTATAAATCATTCAAGAATCCGGATACTTACGATCTTGCCGGAGGCTTGGCCCTTGAGGGCCACCCTTCGTCACCAATGTTGGCGTTGGCAGAGCTATTCGGAGGAAGGGTCCTTCCCCTCTTGGACCCTTTGGCCTCCCCTGTTGAGGAATCCTTCCTCTTCCTCTCTCCCCCCTCTTGGGGAGAGTCTTCTTTCTCCTCCTCATTTTCGGGGGAGGAGTCCGCCTCGGAGCCATCGGACGATGAGGCCGATATCACCTGGCACCGGGAACTCCTTCGGGTTCCCGTGGCTTTCTTCTTGGCCTTCTTCTACGGCACCACGTAAAAGGCCGGAACCAGCAGCCCCGTCAAATGGGTGTCCGCTGGGTCTTCGGGAAGGGGAGCCGAACAGTCTACCTGTCCGGACGTCCTCTGCCAGTCCTGTCAAAGGCATTGGGAGTTTTAGATCCCACATAGAATTAAACTATGAAAGAAAATAAGTGTCCCATAGAGGATAACAAAGCTTACCTCGCCGGCCGGGCGCTTGGTGCTGAATCCGCGGTCTTCCGTCGCGGATGCGGGGGCTTCTCCGCCCTTGAACAGCACCCTCCAGGCAGCTTCGTACATCGTGTCGAAGAGCCCGCTCAGGGTCCAGTGCTGTGCCGGATCGAACTCCCACAAATTGAAGGCCCGCTGTTGGCAGGGGAGAATCCGGCGAACGAGCATGACCTGGATCACATTGAGAAGCCTAAGCTTCTTGTTCACCAAGGTCTGGAGACAGGACTGGAGTCCTGTCAGCTCCTCCGAACTGCCCCATAGCAAGTCCTTCTCTTTCCAGGAGGTGAGCTGCATAGGGATGCCAGATCGGAACTCGGGGGCGCTGCCCATTTAGGGTCACGCGGCTCGGTGATGTAGAACCACCTCGATTGCCACCCCTTGACGGACTCCACGAAGGCCCCCTTGAGCCAGGTGACATTGGGCATTTTGCCCACCATGGCGCCTCCGCACTCCGCTTGGACGCCCTTCACTACCTTCGGCTTGACATTGAAGGTCTTTAGCCACAAGCTGAAGTGGGGCCGGATGCAGAGGAAGGCCTCGCACACGACGATAAACGCCAGATCATGGAAGTCCAAGCCGTAGTAGTACATGAGCCCCCGGACGAAGGGATGCAACGGGAAGCCCAGTCCGCGGAGGAAGTGGGGAAGGAATACGACCCTCTCATGGGGCCTGGGGGTGGGGATGAGCTGCCCCTCGTCGGGCAGCCGGTGCGTGATGTCGGTGGAAAGGTATCCGGCGCCGCCCAGCTTTTCGATGTGCCCCTCCGTAATGGAGGAGGCCAACCACTTGCCTCCCGCTCCGGACATGGCTGGAGAAGGTCGAGACGAGATGTGTGGACTTGGGCGCTGGAGCTCGAGTGCGCGGAGATGGATAAGCAAAGGAGGAAGAAGGTGTAGGTAAAAAGGTGGATCCTTATCCCCTTATATATGGGCGGACGAAGACTATGCGTCCCCACAGGCCTGGTAAAACTCGCTTATCTCCCAAGCGCCACCATCAATGGCGCGATTGGGTTACCCACGTCCGTATTAATGGGAATCCCGGAATAAGGGGAACACGTTCTCTGCATCGACAAGACGTGCCAAGGAAACCGCTTCGCTAAACGCGCTGAGGTGGTATGATAAAAAACGATTAAAGTAAAGGCTTGGTGGTGGTATGATGTCATGCCACAAAATACGTCAGCAGATTGAACTTGTGTACATATTATTCTCTCTACGATGGAATGTGGAATTTATTTTGTAGAGCCGGACACTATCCTTATGGTCACAAATCTTCTATGAGTTATTCGGAGGAGGAACCCGCCTTGCAATGCCGAACAATATGCGCGCCAGACTCATCGTCATTGAAGCCTGGTTCAGGGGCTACTGAGGGAGTCCTAGACTAGGGGGTGTCCGGACAGCCGGACTATCATCGTCAGCCGGACTCCAAGACTATGAAGATACAAGATTGAAGACTTCGTCCCGTGTCCGGATGGGACTTTCCTTGGCATGGAAGGCAAGCTTGGCGATACGGATATGTAGATCTCCTACCATTGTAACCGACTCTGTGTAACCCTAGCCCTCTCCGGTGTCTATATAAACCGAAGGGTTTTAGTCCGTAGGACGAACAACCATTACAACAATCATACCATAGGCTAGCTTCTAGGGTTTAGCCTCCTTGATCTCGTGGTAGATCCACTCTTGTACTACCCATATCATCAATATCAATCAAGCAGGAGTAGGGTTTTACCTCCATCGAGAGGGCCCGAACCTGGGTAAAAACATCGTGTCCCTTGTCTCCTATTACCATCCGGCTAGACGCACAGTTCGGGACCCCCTACCCGAGATCCGCCGGTTTTGACACCTACAGTTATCCTGAAAAACTGAGCTAGGAGCTAGCAATGCTCGTGAAGAAATTCCAGAAGTTCTCTCGCCGTGGTTGCTTTGGAAAGTCTTCAAGAAGTGATGATTCCTCATCCCATGACTACAAGAAGAGGACTTGCCACAAATGCAAGAAACCTGGTCACTACATGTCTCATTTTCCTCAGCAGGAAGAGGAATCAAAGATGAAAATGTACAAAGATGACGATTCTGATGACTCAAAGAAGAAGAAGAAATCTTCAAAGTCCTCATCATCAAAATCTTCAAAGTCTTCATCTCACAAGGAGAGCAGTTCCAAGAAGGCTCAGACATTTATTGGCAAGGAAATGGACTCTAAAGCGAATCTGAGGAAAATGTGGAAGAGGAGGAATCTAAGGAGTCAGACTCTGGTGTGGCGAGCCTAGCCCTTGCTACTTCTTACATCACCAAGTCCATCTTCAATGCTGAAGAAAATGACCTCCCCAACACTGCTGACAAGAGCATCGATGACTATGCTCCCACCAATTGCTTCATGGCAAAAGGGTCCTAGGTACTCAAACATTCCCCCTTTGAATCTAGTGAGGATGAATCTAATGACAATCTCAAACCTAGCTATTCCAAACTTGCTAAGATTGCTGTCGAACAACAAAAGGCTTTGGAAAAGGTTCGAAATCTGCTAGACAAAAGCGATGACCTGTTGGGTGAGGAATTGAATCGAACTAAGACTTTGACTGATAATCTTTAGAGACTTCAGTTTAAGTTTGACAATCTTCAGGGTCATCATAAGTCTCTCTTAGCTGATCATGAGAAGCTTTCTTATGAATATCTTCAAAGAAAGCAAGATCTTGAGATTCTAATAAGTTATGATGATCTCCAGAAGAAAAATGATTCATTGCTTGCTCAACAGATTAGTTCCGCTCAGGAAGAATAGACTCCATCATGTCTGAAATACATTGAGCGTCAACACGCTAATTCTTTACCTGAATGTTCAAATGCTTCTATTGCTGCAAATTCTTCAACTGTTTCCGTGGTCACAAATTCCTCATCTAAGGATACCACTAGTATCGCTGACGATAATGCAGGGTTGAAGGAATTGTATGTGACAGGCATTTACAAAAGCCTCAAAGGTCATCACACTCTTTGTGATGTGCTCAAAAAGCGGATCTTGAATAGGAACCCTAGGAAGGAGGGTATTGCCTTTGCGAGGAAACTCAATGCTGATGGGACCTACTGGAAACCTGAGCAGTATCCCAAAACCTCATGGGTTGCTGTGAAAGGGCCTCCTATAGATCCATGCACTTTTTTTGACTGTACAAGATCCATGCACTTTATCTGACTTTACTTGTGAATCTTCATATTCCTCTGATGTGTCGTTTGACTCCAACTATAAACTATTCAAGAATCAGAATGGTGAAGTATTTCCTCAATATGTTGGAACTAACTGCAGGAACGGTTCCCCTATGAAGAAAATCTAGGTTCCCAAAAGGTGCCTTGAAAGTCTTCAGGTGAATGTCATCATGACACCACCTGTGAAGAATAGGAACACTAGATCAAATTCTTCATATGGATCAAAATCATCATATGGATCCAAGTCCTCATATGGACGGTAATCTTCATCTGGATCAAATTCCTCACGTGGATGGAAATCCTCATATGAACATCATTGTGCTAACACTTCTTTTTCGCAGGGAAAGTCTAAAGGCTATGAATATGTGCATTATTCTTCAAACCATTATGTTCATAAGTCCTCGAAGAATTTCTTTGCTTATTCCTATGCTTATCCTAACCCCTCTTCTATGAAATAAAGTGCACTGGCTTCTATGACATCTTTCTCTTATGGAGCTCGCAAAATGATGAACTCTTTGCCACCCCTCCAGACGTGGGTGGTGAAGAAAAAGAACTAATCTCTTATGCAGGGTCAGGTCTCCAGACGAACTTAATCGTCTAAAGAATTTGCTGGAGACCTGAATATGATTGAATAGATGCAAGCTAATCATGAAGAAATGAATTATTCATATCTCACGTACTCATATTGCTATATCTGTTATACTTTTGATGAAATTCAATCTAATGAAATTGATATCATATTCTTCACTGATGTAGTATATGGGTTCGTAAGTTGCACCAATTCATCTATAGGATGAACAATGCAAAGCTACTAAGTGAGTCCTCGACAGTGGATGTACAAATCACATGACCGGTGAAAGGAACTTATTGATGGACACTGCTTTATCCCCATCTCATCTGAAGCACATCACCTACGCTAACAAAGGCAAAAGCAAGGAATTAGGTCTTGGTAGGGTTGCAATCTCAAAGGATAAACACATGGACAAAGTCATGCTTGTCGAGTCCTTAGGATTCAACCTCATGTCTGTCTCAATGCTTTGTGATCTTGATATGGTTGTCGTCTTTGGCAAATATCGCTGCATCGTGCTAATGGAATCTGACAATTCCAAAGTCTTCGAAGGCCTTAGGAAAGGAGACTTGTATATTGTTGATTTCTCTAAAGGACCACAGCTTGCCACATGACTACTTGCAAAAGCTTTAGAAGGCTGGTTATGGCATCAACGACTTGGTCATGCTAGCATGAGGAACTTGCATACACTCGCGAAGAAGAAGCATGTCATTGGCGTCAAGGGTGTCAAATTCCTCAAAGATCATCTTTGTGAGGCTTGTGATGCTGGAAAGATCACCAGAGCCAAGCATTTCTCGAAGACTGACATGACCACTTCTTGTCCCTTTGAATTACTTAACATGGATCTCTTTGGCCCTACCCATTATGCCACATTCACTAATTCTGCATCTTTATATGGCTTTGTCATTGTTGATGATTATTCTCGTTACACATGGGTGCATATCATCACTTACAAAAATGAAGTGCAGAAAGTCTTCAAATGATTTTCCTCAAGAGCATCTACGAACTTTGGTGTGAACATCAAGCATATCAGGAGTGATAATGGGACTGAGTTCAAGAAAACTAGTCTTGATGACTATCTTGATGAACTTGGTATTACTCATGAGTTGTCTGCCCCTTATACTCCTCTGCAGAATGGCGTCGTGGAGTGCAAGAACATGACTCTTGTTGAGATGGCTCACACTATGCTTGATGAATACAAGACTCCACCTTGTTTCTGGCCTGATGCTATTGATACTGCATGACACATCATCAACAGGGTATATCTTCACAAATTCTTCAAAAAGACCTCCTATGAACTCCTCACTGACAAGAAACCCAATGTATGTAAGTTATTTCAAAGTCTTCGGTGCTAAATGGTGGATTAGAGATCCTCATCACAACTCTAAATTTTCACCGAAAGCACATGAGGGTTTTATGCTTGGTTACGGAAAGGACTCGCACACCTACAGAGTCTTTAACACCTATCATCACAAGGTTGTTGAAACTGTAGATGTGCGGTTCGATGAAACTAACGGATCACAAAGAGAGCACCTACCTCCTATGCTAGATGAAACGTCAGCTGAGGAATCCATCAAGTTCAAGGCTATTGAGGATGTCATCCCTACCAAAGAATCTGCAGAAGAAGTCATTCCTGAACGTGAAGAAAATCATGCTGGTGCTACTGAAGAAAATGGCCCTGAAGAAAATGCTGCGCCAAATCAAATTCGTCAACCTGCTTATCCTCGCATTGCAAATGAAGTGCAGATTGAGAGAATCAACAACGACATCAACGCACCAGGTCCTCTCACGCGCTCAAAAGCTTCACATTTGTCTAACTTTTGTGGGCATTTTGTGTTTGTCTCTATCACAAAGACCAACAAAGTTGACGAAGCATTTCTGTAGCCAGCGTGGATTCAAGCTATGCAAGGTAAATTGCATCTATTCGAGCTCAACAATGTGTGGGAGCTTGTCAAGCGACCAGACCCATCCAAGCCCAATATCATTGGTACCAAATGGATCTACTGCAACAAGCAAGATGCAAATGGCCTTGTAGTGAGGAATAAGGCTTGTCTTCTAGCTCAAGGCTACACACAGGTTGAAGGAATTGATTTCGATGAAACTTTTTCACCTGTTGCTAGACTTGAGGTTATTTGCATATTGCTTGCTTATGCTAACCATCATAATATCATCTTACATCAAATGGATGTGAAAAGTGCATTCCTCAATGGTAAGCTTAAGGAAGAAGTATATGTTGCTCAACCACCAGGTTTTGAGGATCCGAAACTTCTAGACCACGTCTTCAGACTCAACAAGACCCTCTATGGCCTCAAGCAAGCACCTCGGGCATGGTATGATACATTGATGGAATTCCTCATGAAGAAAGGCTTCAAACCAGGTTCACTTGACTCAACTCTTTTCATCAAAACATATGATGATGAATTATTCGTGTGCCAAATATATGTTGATGATATTAACTTTGGCTATACTAACCAACGTTACAGTGACAAATTTGCCTATATGATGAGTCAGGAATATCAAATATCTATGATGAGAGAGCTGAAATTCATTCGTCAACAACAGAATGGCATATTCATATCCCAGGAGAAATATCTCAAGGATGTGCTGAGGAAATTTGGCATGCAAGATTGCAAAGGCGTCAAAATCCCTATGCCTACAAATGGCCATCTATGCACAGATGAAAATGGTGAAGACTTCAATCAAAAGGTATACTGCTCCATGATTGGATCTTTATTGTATCTATGTGCATCTAGGCCCGATATTATGCTTCGTGTTTGCATGTGTGCCCGATTTCAAGCTACATCAGAGGAATCACACCATAAGGCTGTGAAGCATATTCTTCGATATCTAGCACACCCTCTAACACTTGGATTATGGTACCCCAGGGGCTCGGCTCTTGATCTCATTGGATATTCTGACTCTAACTATGCTAGTGATCGGGTGGATCGCAAGTCAACATCAGGCACATGTCATTTCCTCGGATGATCCTTGGTATGTTGGTCCTCGAAGAAGCAGAACTGCGTATCACTCTCTACTACTAAAGCTAAGTACATTGATGCTGGATCTTGCTGTGCTCAATTGCTATGGATGAAGCAAACCCTCAAGGACTGTGGCATCAATGTGAAGAATGTGCCACTCTACTGCGACTATGAGAGTGCTATCAAGATTGCTCACAACCCAGTTCAGCACTCAAAGACAAAGCACATCCAGATTGGTCATCATTTTCTTCATGCCCATGTGTTGAAGGGTGACATCTCCATCGACCACATGAATACTAAAGATCAGCTGGTAGATATATTCACAAAGCCCTTGGATGAGAAGAGATTTAGCAAGTTGCGGTGTGAGCTAAATATCTTAGAATCTTCGAATGTTCTTTGAAAAGGACACACATCCTAACACTTATGCAAAATTGATGACTTAGATGTGCAACACTCGAAGTAACATTTTTCTTCAATCAATGAAGACTAACCCTCTAAGTGTGAAGAAATTAATGAAGAATTTGATTGCCAGAACCCTACGACAATTGTACGCGGTGTCTGAAATCATCATTCTTATACGGTGGGTTACGCCACCAACCAAAGTTGAAAATCTTCAATTTGAGTTTTTGCAATTTCTTCAAATTTTAAAATTCTTCAAACTTTGCAATTTCCTCAGTCTTTCCGACTGTGTTTTTCATTGCTATATATATATATATATATATATATATATGAGTTTTTCATGTCCTCTACAACATTCACTTATAACTAATTCTTCAAGTTGCTTTTTCGTCTAAGTGAATGTGATCGGACCCGTTCCCCCTCTATGCTAAACTCAATCCAGTCTGTTCACAAATTCTTCATGTGTGTTCTATTTGAAACCCATTCAAAGTCTTCACTGTGTCCTTGACAGCTAATGAATTTGCGAACGAAACATTAAAATTTCCAATTCTAAGTTTTCGGCTTTTGCCGCTAAAATCCTTCCGCATCCCATGATAGAATTTATCTATTCACCCACGATATCACACGATCTCCACCTCTCAGTACGTGGGTGACACATGTCGCTAGAATGGCAAGGGTAAGGGGCACGTTCGTCCAATTTCCTCGAACGAGCGGTTTTTCACCTCGGTTATAAATACCCCTCCCCTTCCTCTAAGCTCATTTACTCCGCTCGATCTCTCTCCCTCGCTCGAGATCTCTGACCTAGCATCACCGCTACATTCCATTGTTGCCGATGAGGAAGAGCTTCATTGCCTCGACCTCATCGCCGTTTTAATCGTGGCGACTGCGGAAATCTTCACCTCCGCCGCCGCCGTAGCTGTCTTCCTCTGCCGAGTTAGGGCGCGGAAGATCTGAACGGACGAACTTCCACTGCTTACCTCTCAGTTCGTCGTGTTCTTCATCATGGGTAAATAAAATTCACTTTTAGTGCCCTTGTTGATTCTGATGATTTACACAAAATCTGTAAAAGGTGTTTATTCTTCAACTTCTATATCGTTAAACACCACAATTGCTTCTGTTCTTGATCTATTTCTCTAAGATGTGTTTTTCTTCAAGAATCCTCAATTGTGTGGATTTTCAATCTATACAACTCTGGAACCTAAGACAAGAACTTTTAGTGAAATTCCTCAAGACTCCTCTGGTCAAATTCCTCAAACTTGATTCCTTTTAAAAACAAATTCTGAGAACGCATATGACCTCTCCAATTCTTCGCACCTATACTCTATTCACAAGTACACATGTCTGCTGCTGAATCACTAGGTTCTCATCAACTTAACTCATTTGTCGCATTCCTCGAAGAAAAACCGCATACATCTTTAGAGACATCTATTGTTTAGAATCCTCAGGTGAAGAATATGGCTGATGGAAAGCGACCTCAGAAGAGAGAAAAAAGGCCTGAAACTAACACTGCCTTCGAAATCCCTGTAGAAATATATGAAGAATACTATACTCCTGATGAAGCCATGCATGGAAAGGAGAACAAAAATCAGTGCAAAGTGCGCATTCAGACGATCGAATGTAGATGGGCAAGAGAATGGAGAGAATATCGCTATGTCACTCCAAAGTATATGAAGAAATTTGCTGTCAATCCTCCATGCATAAGACCTCCATTGGCTCGAGTCCAAGAAGCTAATCCCACAAGCATCAGAAGAGGTGAGGAATTTCCCAAGGATTGGGCCAAGCGCCAAAGGAAATTTGCCAAGGTAGCAAAAGAAGTAGTGAAGAAATTCAATGAAGACATTACTGTTGCTGCTGCTGAGGCCTCTGCTAGCAAGCCCAAGAAGGCTATGCTGAAGAAGTCTGCTGTGAAACCATCTTCTTCTGCTACAATGCCCTCACGGCCCAACTCATCAAAGCCCTCACGGCCTTCTGCTCAAGCAACACCATCAAGTGCAGCACCTGCTCAAGCAAAATACTTAGCTGCACCTGCAAAGTCCTCAGCACATGTGCATCTTGCCACGTTCCAATGGACCGATGGCATCTCTATTGCTTCAAGAGCTTCAGCTAGTTCCTCAGCTCAGCCTCAGTTGCTGAGGAAAAACGCTGCTGCTGGATGCGGCACGAGGCCAAGTCCTCCCAAGAAGTAGGTTGCTTTTGAAATTCCATCAACTGACAATGAAGCTGATGATGATGAACTTGCTGAAATCATTAGAGATCGCCAACACCGGGCCACTAGTGCCAAAGGCAGTGCTATGCCACTTCTGCTGGATCCGAAGAAGATCCTAGATTTCATAAATATATGGCACAAAGATCACAACACACCTCTGCCTGATCTAAATCTCTCACCTGGAGAAATTCACATGCTGACTTGCTTTATCGCTGAAGAAAAATGGAAATTTGATAAGGCCAGGTAAGTGATGAAAGCTCAGTACAAGAAGGAGCGATTTGTGAAGAAGAATGTTGTCAACATGTCTCCTGAAGAACTTGTTACTCTTCAGACTGAGATAAAAGCTCTTAGTGATGAATTTGACTCATACCATGCTGATTGGCTAGGTGCCAAGGTTAGATTCGTCAATCCGGCAAAAGGCTTCAAGACCAATGTTGCTACTGATGCGCAACAAGAAATTCCTCGGGGTGAAGCATCCGCTCAGCCCACTGAAGAACATGCCACCACATCTGATGAAAATGAGGCTGTTGATGATACTGAGAGTGCCAGGGCTACTGAAGAAATTCCAGCTCCTGATGAACCTGCCAAGGCAACCATCAATGTTGCGCCTGAAGATCAACCCAGGCCAGCTGAAGAATTTGCTTCTGCGCCTGAAGAAACTGAACCTGCCAGGGCAACTGGATCTGTTGTGCCTGAAGAAACTGTGCCTCTTTCATCTGCTCCTCCTGCAAAGTCATCACAGATGAAAAGCATCAACCTTCCTTCTGCATCAGAAGTGAAGAAGACAAAGGCTGCAGAAAGGGCAACTGTGAAAAAAGGAAAGCATTTGCTACCTCAGAGTCTTCAGCTCTGAAGAAAGTGAAGACTTTGACAAGCTCATTCGAGAATCCAATTGATGTTGTTCCTCTATCAGTCATGCCATCAAAGGAGATTGTTCCCTTTGGTGAGAAATATGTCATCACTAATGACATTGATGAAGAAAATCCATCTACTACTACGTCAGAGCAGTTGGATGAAGAAAATGAAGTGCATACAATCCCTTCACCTCTACAGGTATCATCGCCCGTTCCTTAGTTTACTGCTGAAGAGGCAGGCGTTGAAGAAATAGATGCTGAAGATGAGGATGTGGACATTGGTTCTACGACTCTTGTGCTGAATGATGATTATTGGGAAAGGCATCATCCCAATTCTCCTCTTACCACTCCTGTGCAGTAAATTCCTCAGTCCCCTATGCAAACTGAAGAAATTCATACGAGCTCTGAAGAACGTCAAGCTTATCGTCTCTCTATTCAAGAAGAAGTTCTAGCCACTAGTGCTAATGAAATGGAGACCAAGACTGCAGAAGAAACTGCTCCTGAAATTCCTCCTCCTGTGGCTCCAGAGGCTGTGCAATAAGTGGCTGTGAAGACTTCCACTGCAAATCTTCAGCCCAAGCCACAGAATCCTCACACCAAGAAGCAGAAGTTCAAGGTTGATGACTTCTTTGCTGAGCATCATTTCTTCTCTGACTTCAATCCATACGACTCTGCTCGACTTTGTTGCAAGCGTGTTTGGACTGCCACTCAGATGAATTTCTATTCCGCATTGCTGTTTGATGACCATCGGAAACTTCCTCATGTGGATATGGAGTCTCTGCCTTGCTTCACTCTAGTACTCAGTGTTCTTCATGATGCTGGTCTGCTTAACTTCTCCACCGACATCTGCGATTGGAATGAAGAACTGATTCTTCAATTCTATGCTACTTTGCATCTCACAGGAAATGTTGATGATGTAAATTCATGGGTGCTGGATTGGATGACTGAAAATACTCACTACAAAGCTGCGGCCTCTAAATTGCTTCATGCCATCCTAGTTTGTCCTCCCACTGAAGGTGCTCTGAAACTGTATGAGGAACCTAAATTGTCAAATCATCTGATGCAAGTACTGATGAAGCCTTTGAAGGCTGGCCAAGCTCCAAGGACCACATTCCTCATCAAGGATTTGCTGTATGTGCCATGGACCATTTATCGCATTTTCACCAAAACCCTTAGTCCAATCAAGGGCCACAACTCTCAAGAAGAAGAAGTTGTTAGCGTCATGAAGAATCTGCTTTTCAACATCATGCATGGTATTCCCATCAATTACCATGATTTCTTGATGAGGACTTTGGCCAATGCTGTTCTATCACCATTTGAGTTGAAGGCTTACGCTCCGTGGATCATGAAATTCATCAGATTAAGGTCTTCAATTCATTATAAGGCTGACTTTTAGAATTATCTCAGCTATTTTCCCCCAATAAAAGTCCTCAAATGGACTATTTCCTCAGCTTATGGGAAGGGCAAGGCTGCTGCCATTGAAGGCACTCGTCCTCTGGATGGTTCATTTCACAAGGCTGCATCCTACTGGACCAATAATGAATCTTCCACTCATGACACTGCTGCAAATGCTTCAAAGCAAAATCCTCAAGCCACTGCTCCGCGTATAATGACTGATCGTGAGCTGCTCCTCAGTCTTCATTAGAAAGTGGATAAAAATCACAAGTGGGTCAAGCATCAGTTTGGTGCAATTCTTCAGAACATCACCATTACTGAAAACACTATGAAGAAGAATCACCATTATCTGCATCAAGTCTTTGACCGCACCTAGGCTATTCTTACGCATCTATACACTGATGATGAACTCAAGGAGATGGACTTCCAACAGGACATGGACTGGTCTCAGCCACCATTGAAGAAATTCAAGAAGGTCAAAGTTCCTTAGCTGGTTGTCAGTTCATATTCTTCATCGCGCGAGACAGACAGAGCTGAAGATTTTTACAACACTGCGGCAAGCCCTACAACAACAGACGACCCCAACAACACTGGCACTCCTCCATCGACATCATGATGATATTCTTCAGGGACGTTAGTCCTCATTTTTCGTCCCTTTTGGTCATTTGATGACAAAGGGGGAGAAATTGGAGTTAGTCTTCAAGCAGGTCCATTAAATGGGTCTTTTTTTGCTAAGTTACAACTCTTGTTCTTCTAAAGTGTTTGATTTGCCGAGTTGTAAACTTAAGTCCTATGGTGGTCTGATACTTTTGACTTTTTTCTGCATGCTTATTTCCTCAAGTACGTAATGCACACATGTTGAACTTTGTTAGACACCATATTTCATCATGCATTTAAAATTCTTCATATTATATGTCAAATGCATGTATGAATTACAAGACATAGGGGGAGATCTCCATGATATTACTCTACAATGTGCATATGCTATCTAAAGCAAATTCCTCAAATATGCACATCTTCATTGGGAGTTCTTCTATATCTTGCTATAAAAATCCTCAATTTTTAGCACTTTCAATTGGTATGTTTATCTCAGTTGAAAACTTAACCTATTTGTCATCAATAACCAAAAAGGGGAGATTGTAAGTGCATCTAGTGCCCCTTAGTGTTTTTCGTGTATTGAAGACTTATAGATTAAGGGACTAATATGTTTGTTAGTGTACACAGGCTCTATAAGTCAATGAGGAGTTTGATATTTATGATGGAAGTTCACCCCAAGAAATGTATGTCTTCAGCAGAAGACTTTGGTTCTCCTGAAGATTTTGAAAGTGAAGAAATTGGTGTGACCTTGAAGACTTGGATATTCATGCTAGGATTATGAAGCATGAAGACTTTTGTTTTCGTAGTTTCGTTTTCTCTTTCTTGAGTCATAGGAAGCACCGTACTATTAAAGGGGATCGAGGTAATACTAAGGAAAGTGGTTTCCAAGTGATGCTCATCTCAAAATCCTACACCTACCCAATCCTTTCGAGTGAAGCCATTGGAAATCTCATATCAGTTCAGTCAATTTCTTCAATGATAGAGACGAAGTTCTTCTGGTCTCTAAGGAATTTGTTCTGACTAAGGAGTTAGGAATTCACTAGTGCGGATTGCCTACATAGTGTGGAACATGATATCCCCGAGGACTTTGAACCTCAAATATTCGACCATTGCTGTGCTATGCGCCAGCTGTCCCAAAATATCTACCCACCTAACGGTCATATCATTGACGAGCATTTATGTCTTATCATGTCGGGCTGCTCCCTAGGCTATAAATAGCCGCGCCCTACAACCACCAGCTGGTTCGCTGCTCCAAGAGAAACTGACACTTGTCACTGAGAGCAGCCCATCCTCTGAGGACTTTGAGCAAAAGTCATCAAGTGAGGAAAAACCCAAAACCCAAACACCTACAACCCAAAGTGATTGAGCATCACTGAAGAGGTTGTTCCAGTGTGGAATCGATGGTTGTTACCTTTGAGGACTATGCATCCTCCAGAAGGTTTGGCGTCATGGTCTGAGAATCTAGGAGGAATTGTGGATCGCTGAGTGACCAAGTCCATGAAGGTTTGGAAGTCACCTGAAGACTTACCATGAGTGATTAGGCGAGGTCTGTGTGACTTTAGCTCAAGGAGAATACGGTGAGGACTGTGTGTCCTCGGGTTTAAATACCCAGCCGCTCCAACGAGATGTACAGCTGTCACAACAGTTGGAACTGGTCTACCAAATCATTGTCTTCACCAAGCCAACTCGTTCTATTTCCTCAACCCTTTTGTTTCCTCATTCATGTGTTGATGAACCTGATCATTACTGTTTGAAGACTTTGTCTGAAAACTTTCTCTATTTCCTCAATCCTAATTCTTTAGTCACTTAGTTCTTAGCCTGCTAATCCTGTTTTCACGCTATCTATACTCTGTGCTTGTCTTTCATTTCATCATGATGACTATGCTTTTACTCTGTTATGCTTTTACCTGAGTACTTATTCCGCTGCTAGTGTGTCATTACTTAATGCATGAATCGTACAAAACATGGCCATTGCAACCATTACTGGTAAGATTCAACTTGTGAATTCATACTTGGTAAGTACTGAGGGGTAGTTGTTGGGGCACTTCATAATGAAAAGAGCCTGCCCCAAGTCAGCCAGAGCCGAGTTGTTCCTTCAGGTCAAAGAGTGGATTAGTGCCGCTGACATGTGTACCTACAAGAAACAAGTAAATGCTAGAAGCCAAACTGCAATTGGACAAATGATGTAAAATACTATAAGCCATGGGATGCAGCTAACCTCGTCGGCAAACAACAACATCACCCATTATGGCCCTGCGTAAGTACATGGAAAGGCATCTTAAGTACAACATGGTTAGCATCCACTAAAAATAGCAAATGGGCAACGTCTCTAGTATATCTTCATTGCGGAGAGAAGTACGATAGCAAAGGGACAGATTTAAAAATGGATACAACCGTTAATTGCAAAAGGCTGAACAATATCCTAAGTCATGTTTTGTAAGTTTGTAGCCATTGAAATACAACTGTTAAAAAATGGATACAACTATTAATTACAACAGGCTTAATAGCCATTGAAGCTGATACTTATAAAAATGCAATTGGCAGAGTTGAACACCACAAGGCAGGTGCTGCCAGAGCAGATAATGGCCCAGTTGTCTATAAAAAGGCAGGGAAAATAGCTAAAACGTGCTAGGAATGTTTACTACAACATGCTTAATACATCTACCGTACAAAACACATCCATTAATTGCAACTGGTATTGGTAAGATTGAACTAGTAAGTTCATACTTGGTAAGTCATGAGAGGTAATTACTGGGGCACTTCATCTTGGCCAGAGCCCACCCAAAGTGAGCGGCGACGGAGGCGAAGGCGAGCTAATCCTCTCGGTCGAACCGTGGATCAGTGCCGCTGACATGTGTACCTACAAGCAACCAATAAATGTTAGAAGTTAAACTGCAATTGCACAAATAATGTAAAATATTGTAAGACATGGGATGCAGTGTGACAGCCTGATTTTTGGCCCTCTTTTTTTCTGAGGTTTTTCCTTGAGTTTTCTTTTTCCGTGGCTTTGTTGTCTGGAAACTGAAGAAGATGCCCACTTCTTTGTTTCCAAAGTGGCTTGTCATTCCAAAATCCTTCCCTAGACCCTGTCATTTTCATCCTAGCCCAAATCCCAATATTCTTTTTATTGGGAATATTCCTTTTCTATTAAAGGAATAACCCAAATTGCCCTAGTTTGTGAAGCAAACTATATTTCTATCACTCCTAAAATTCCCAAATAATTCTCATAAATTGTTTGGGTCATATCTTTCTCAAATATGGCAAAATATTTCATTTGCCATGCTTCCCATCATCCCCAAATAATTCATTTCATATTCTTCCCTAAATGGCACATTGTGAAGCAAGTGCTATTTTTCTTTGCCCATTTGACGTCAAACTCCTTGGACATCTTTTCATGTCCATATCATTGCCACATGCCAAAATGGAACCTCATTTGCCTAGTAATTATTTAATTATGATTTTCCAAAGTTTTTTTTCCAGAAAGAAGCTTTGTGAAGGAGGTACAAGCTAGGCATATCCAAATGAGTTGCAATTTTGCATGGTGCTTCATATCATCATATAATAGCCCTCCACCCAAGTTGAGCTCATGTCATGCCTCCATGTGAGCACATCTTCAAATCTTAGTTTCTGCCCAAAATTTCAGTTTGTGAAGCAAGTATATTTTATCTTGCTCCATTATGGCTGTAAACTTTTGTGGGACTTCTAGTATCCATATAACCTATCTCCACCCATTTTGGGAATAGTTCATCAAGCCATTATAACTCTAGAATTTTTGTAAGTTTCTGTCAAGAGGAGATGTTTGTGAAGCAAGTACCAGTTGGGCTTGGCCAATTGGTATGAGACATTTTGAGCATCTTCATAGGACCAAATGACTCTGCCTTGCCCAATTTGAGCTCAATTTGACACTCCATGTGAGTGCACCTTCTTGATGAAGTTTCTGAACCGGATTATGAAGTTGCAAAGCAAGTGCATTAAATCTTACTGCCCAGGACTGTAGTCCTTCCTAAGATAATCACCCCAGACAACTCCATTGATCACAATCACTTCCCTGTTGATCACCAGTGCACGACCAAGTTTACTGCAGTAAACTTCAGACGATGACTACCGTTTAACCACTGCATCTTTAACCAAGTTACCACCATAGTTGAAACCTCCCTGGAAGGACTTACCCCTAGACAACAATTGCCAGCCATTTGGCTCTTCTTGATGCAAGTCTGCGTGGTGACCACCGCTTTGGTATGCAATGGCCGCGTCCAGAATGTCTTCTTGCTCGGGCCCCTCCTCAGCTCGGCGTCTCAGCGAGCACGGGCCTGTCTAGCATGTTCCCCGCGTCGTTGCCGTCCTCCTGGGGCCACCTCCCCCTCCATCCGCTCCTCCGTCGGTGCTCGTCGCCACGCGCCCACGGGTGCAATGTGGCTGACCGAGCATTAATGGTGCTATGGACTCTTCCCCTCTGTGCCCCTCGGCCCCTCCTGCCCTGTGCACGTTTGTAGCTCGTTCGGTTCCTTCTCGTCGTGATCCCACGCCTCCCCGTGATCGCTGGTGAAAGTGTAACTATCCCTAGGTGGTTTTGGTAATTCATAACAACATATAGCTCATTGAGCTAATGCTATTCCAAGACTATTATTTCAGGAAAGCTCAATGAATGGCATGGCATGGATGATGAAAGTGGATCCCTCAAAATACTAAGGACAAAGGATTGGCTCAAGCTCAAAAGCTCAAGACTCTTCATTTTACATTTTAGTGATCCAAGATCACATTGAGTCTATAGGAAAAGCCAATACTATCAAGGAGGGATGAGGTGTTGCTTAATGAGCCTCTTGCTTCATGTGCTTAGTGATATGCTCCAAAACCCTCAACTACTTACCCACATCCACAAATGACCTAAACCCAAAGCCAAAATCGGTCACACCGATTCTTCCTATCCGGCGCCACCGATTCCAAAAGTCATAGCCACTGCCACAAACCCTAAGCAAATCGGTCTTACCGATAGGGATCTCGGTCTCACCGAGATGGGGTTGTAATCTCTCTATTTCCCTTCGTAACATTTCGGTCTAACTGAAGTGAGCGATCGGTCCCACCGAGATTGCAATGTAAACTCTTTGTTTCCTTTTTGTAACATTCCGGTCTCACCGAAAAGAGCAAATCGGTCCCACCGAGTTTACCTGACCAACTCTCTGGAAAGCTTATTACCAAATCGGTCTCACCGAGTTTGTGTAATCAGTCTTACCGAGATTACGTTATGCCCTAACCCTAACCGAATCATTCTCACCGAGATGCATGTCAGTCCCACCGAAAATCACTAACGGTCACTAGGTTTACTAAATCGGTCCGACCGAGTTTAACAATTCGGTCCCACCGAGTTTGGTAAATTGTGTGTAACGGTTAGATTTTGTGTGGAGGCTATATATACCCCTCCACCTCCTCTTCATTCATGGAGAGAGCCATCAGAACGAACCTACACTTCCAATTTACCATTTCTAAGAGAGAACCACCTACTCATGTGTTGAGGCCAAGATATTCCATTCCTACCATATGAATCTTGATCTCTAGCCTTCCCAAGTTGCTTTCCACTCAAATCTTCTTTCCACCAGATCCAAAATCTATGAGAGAGAGTTGAGTGTTGGGGAGACTATCATTTGAAGCACAAGAGCAAGGAGTTCATCATCAACGTACCATTTGTTACTTCTTGGAGAGTGGTGTCTCCTAGATTGGCTAGGTGTCACTTGGGAGCCTCCGACAAGATTGTGGAGTTGAACCAAGGAGTTTTTAAGGGCAAGGAGATCGCCTACTTCGTGAAGATCTACCGCTAGTGAGGCAAGTCCTTCGTGGGCGATGGCCATGGTGGGATAGACAAGGTTGCTTCTTCGTGGACCCTTCGTGGGTGGAGCCCTCCGTGGACTCGCGCAGCCGTTACCCTTCGTGGGATGATGTCTACATCAACGTGGATGTACGATAGCACCACCTATTGGAACCACGCCAAAAACATCCGTGTCTCCAATTACGTTTGAATCCTCCAAACCCTTCCCTTTACTTTCTTGCAAGTTTCATGCTTTAATTTCCGCTACCTATATGCTCTTTGCATGCTTGCTTGAATTGTGTGATGATTGCTTGACTTGTCCTAAAATAGCTAAAATCTGCCAAACTCTAAAATTGGGAAAAGGTTAAGTTTTTATTGGTCAAGTAGTCTAATCACCCCCCCTCTAGACATACTTCAAGGTCCTACAAGTGGTATCAGAGCTTTGGTCTCCATTTGCTTTGATTTCCATAGCTTTTGGTGATCATAGCCTTGGTTTCGCAACCTAGGAGAGTATGGCGTCTAGCGAGGGAAATTATCACCGTAGAGGTCCTTACTTTGATGGTACTAATTTTGCTAGTTGGAAGCATAAGATGAAAATGCATATTCTTGGACATAACCCCGCCATTTGGGCAATTATTTGTATTGGCTTGCAAGGTGAATTTTTCGATGGGAAAGAACCGGACCGTGAAGCTAATGCGAAAGAATTGAAGATGCTGCAATACAACGCTCAAGCATGCGATATCATCTTCAACGGATTGTGCCCCGAAGAATTCAACAAAATCAGCCGTCTTGAGAATGCAAAGGAAATTTGGGATACTTTGATTGATATGCATGAAGGTACCGAGTCCGTGAAGGAATCCAAGTTGGATGTGCTCCAAAGTCAGCTTGACAAGTTCAAAATGAAGGATGGTGAAGGTGTCGCTGAAATGTACTCTAGGCTTGCTCTTATCACAAATGAGATTGCCGGCTTAGGGAGTGAAGAGATGACCGACAAATTCATCATCAAGAAGATTCTAAGAGCATTGGATGGAAAGTATGATACCGTATGCACATTGATCCAAATGATGCCAACCTACAAAGATCTCAAGCCAATAGAAGTCATTGGAAGAATTGTTGCTCATGAGATGTCACTCAAGGATAAGGAGGAACTTCACAACAAGTCAAGTGGTGCTTACAAAGCCTCAAGTGAAGCCCCCACATCATCAAGTGAGAAACCAATCTTCAATGAAGAATTGAGCTTAATGGTGAAGAACTTCAACAAATTCTACAAGAGTAGAAGCAAAGAAAGAAGCTCCAAGTCAAGGTCTTACAATGACAAAAGATCTTCTAGTCGAGGGCACAATTGCTACAATTGTGGGAGACCCGGACACTACTCCAATGTGTGTACGGCACCCTACAAAAGAAGAGAAGATTCTCCAAGAAGAAGGCGCAAAAGAGAAGAATCACCACCAAGAGAGAGGAGTAGAGATGATCGTTATGAACGAAGACCCTCATGGAGAAGCAAGGATTCGGAAAGGAAGGACAAGTCATCAAGGAGCTACACAAAACAAAGACATCAAGCTCATGTTGGTGAATGGGTATCCGGCTCCGACTCCGAGAATCACTCCGAGAGAAGCTATCACTCCGACTCCGATTATAGTCAAGATGAAGGTGTTGCCAGTCTAGCACTTGTGTCAACCAACTCCTATGACATATTTGATTCACCAAATGAAGTTGTTGGAAGATGCTTCATGGCCAAAGGTCCAAAGGTAACACATCTTGAGTATGTTGATTTCAATAGTGATGAAGATGACTTGCTTGTGGATGATGATTTACTTTTTGACAACTCTAGTGATGAATACTATGATGAAACGTCAATTAATCATGCTAATCAAGATAAAACGAATGACAATGATAAGGAGAAGATTGAGCTTCTAACTAAAGAACTAAACACTCTTAAGTTAGCTCATGAGACTACCTTCGAAGATCATCAAGAACTTTTAAGGGCTCATGAGAAGTTACGCTTTGAAAAGCTCAATCTTAAGCAAGATCATAAGTTCTTAAAAGCAAACAATGATGATCTCCGTAAGAAAAGTTTTTCTTACATTGCCAAGCATTTACTCTTATCTACTTACATGCCTCAAGTGAAGTCTAGTAACAAGTACAAGAAAGATACTTCCTCTAGTAGTAACAATAATAATGTCAAATCTAATATTGTTGCTTCTAGTAGTTCTCTTGATTCCACTAATGATTCTCTTAGACAAGTTACACTTGAGTAAGAAAATAGCTTATTGAAAGGAATTATAGAGAAAGGTGTTTACAAGAGCCTTGCCGGGAGTAAGCAATTCGAAGAAATTGTACGCAAGCAAGGAAGGCATCGTAAGAATCAAGGTGTTGGTTTTGAACGAAAGTTCAATGCCAATGGAGTTGAGTGGGAAGAAGATCAATACCCCAAGACGAAGTTTGTTCCTCAACAAGAGAAGTATGATCCTACTTCCTTCAAGGGAACACAAGCTCAAGATGATCTTCCACCACAAGACCTCAAGAACAAAGGCAAGGACAAGCTTCAATAAGAGATTGATGCATTTTAAGAAGCACCTAAAGCCTTGTTCAAGTGGGTTCCCAAGACTACGTCAAGTTCTACTTCATCAAGTACAACTACAACTCCATGGATTCCCATCAAGATGATGTGGATCCCAAAGAAGAAGAACTAGAGAGTTCTTGAGGGTGACTCCACCAACATTCTTCACTCATATCATTATGGCAAGAACAAGTGCAATCAACTTCCACATGTTGCAGTAGTTCAAGGAGTCACAAACCCTCATGTTGGTAAGACAAGGGACAAGGTAACCTAATGATTTCATGGACATCATCTTGTGTGTGCATCACTCTATGTCTATGGATATTCTTGTTTGTTCCTTGTGGGACTAACCCATGTAGGTAAGTTGAAAGTGCAACTCACTCCAAAGGATTGCTCCAAATGATCTACATCAACATTGAGCATCTACATCTTCAACACCTACATGAAGTCATCATCGACAAAACCCAAGGTTAGTTCATCCCTCTAAAGGGGGATCTCACATCTAGGGGGAGCTTAACTCTAAGAATTGAGTCAAAGCAACTCTAAAGGTGTGAACACATCATTGCATTATGTAAAAGTGGTAACCCCACTTGAGCTTAAACGATGAGTATGACCTATGATCAAATGTTCTCATTTGACTCCTAAGTCAATATACTCATATATAGATGACCTAGTCATCGCCAATTGTTTGATAGATGCTAGAATTGGGTGTGCATGCTTTGCCACATATTTCATTTGCCATCTTATTGTGTGAGCATGTTGGTGCATATTTTACTCATTCAAGGACATCCACTTGTTGTTTTGATTGTTTGGGCTCTTTTCTTTTTGCCAAGTGGATGGACAAGAATGCCTAAGAACCTTCTTTAGCTATCTATGCTTTTCTCATCTCAAACTCTATTCACGCTACATCACAAAATTTGATCAAGTCAGATTCGAACCACTCTGTGTGAGGAGCACTCGGAGTCCCCGATTCGTCATAGACTTAAAATTCCAAAACCTCTTTGTGATTCTCGGTCTGACCGATTCCACCATTCGGTCCTACCGAGATCACCAAGTTGATCTGAGTTTTCAATCTCGGTGCAACCGATTTGAACTTTTTGGTGTCACCGATTTGCTATAACTGTACATAGTTATGCATCTCGGTGCCACCGAGTTGTTACACTCGGTCACACCGACAGGATCGGGCTATATATAGCCACGGGCAAAATTTTGGAAATTTCTCCAAAACCCTTCGCCCGCGCAATAGCTCGCTCTGCCATCGGAGGTCTCTGGATCGTCTCCTCGTCACCAGCAGCCTCCTATCACTAGTCTCCGCCGCCGTCAACGGATTTCGTCCCCGCCGTTGCCGCCGTAGCGAGTCCACCACCAAGTTAGGGTATGGACTCGATCTTTGTGCTATCCACGTCTGATTCCTAGCACATTGTATCTTATTTGAATCTTGCCATGATTGAAACTCTTCTATCCAGCCAAAGTAATCCATAGATTAGATGAGATTCAAATTTTTAGGGTTAGGTTTCCGCCGAAACCATCTCGGACCCACCGAGTTGAAAAACTCGGTCTCACCGATTTGGCTTATGCCATTGCACTAGTGACTCTCGGTCTGACCGAGAATTACTAATCGGTGCGACCGATTTGAGGATTCTGTGAAACCCTAGCAGTCTCGGTGCCACCGAACTATGACTCGGTCCAACCGAGATCATCAGTTTAGGTTCCAAAACTGCTTCGGTATCACCGAGTTTGAAAATCGGTTGATCCGAAATGCTTTCTATGGAAAACTAAAACTAAATTTTTGAATCTTTCTTTTACAAAAATCTCTACATTTTGTGATGCTCATCTATTCTATCTCATCTATAACTCTTCACAGGGTCAGTAGTCAGCTTTTGCAGTATGTTTGATCAGAGTGATAGGAAGAACAGGTCAGTAGAGCAGATGGACTTGAGTGAGGGCACTAGTCCCTCATCTACAGATGAAGGGAGCAGAAGTACTCCTAGCAATTTGCCTAAGGCTACTACTAGGCAAAGGAGGAAAAGAACTTCAAACTCAGAGGATGAAGATTACAAAGATGAGGAAGATGAGGCTACTTCCAAGAAAGTAGTGCTGAAGAAAGAATATGGCTCTGCACATAGCACTAAGCCAGATCTGAAGAACAAGGTTCGTGCCAAGAGGACACCGATGCCTAAAGCCAGAAAGTCCACTCAAGTGCCAGCTCAGGCTCAACCCAAAGAGGCACCTGAGAAGAAAGTCACTTCTTCCAAACCTCAGAAAGTCCCCACTGGTGAAACTATGAAGTTCACAATTGAATCAGAGGATGATGGTGATCAGGACAAGAAGAAGAAGAGAGCAAGAACCACAACTGCCAAGGTCCTTGGAAAGCCCTCTACAAGAAGAGATTCTGAAGAAGAGGAAGAGGATGTTGCACCAGCACCTAAGGCACTTAAGCTTATGGGTGATGCAATCAGATCAGGGGCTGCAACATCTAAGCCCAAGGAAGCACCCAAAGCTGCCTCCAAGGGCAAGCAAGTTCCAAAGAGGAATACTAGGAGTATTCCAGCTGCTGAGAAGAACAAGGCCCCAGTGCCCAATGTTGCTGAAGATGAAGATGAAGAAGGTTAAGTCCTAAGAAAGCTCAAGCCCAAGATACCAAACCACAATGATGCCCATCCTGCGGCTGAGGACATGAGAATCAGGAAGGATTCAGGGCTGAGACTGTGGAGGATGGAAGATCCATATGCTTCAAGAAGAAGAACTGCTATTGACTACAGGTTCCATACAAAGGAACAGCAGGACTTTTATGAAACAATTCTGTTGGACAAGAAGCCCATAGTTTGTGACATGAGGTGGGTCGACTGGACCTACATCAAGGACAATGAGCAGCACCATCCTGGAGTGCAAGAAAGCTTTGTTGCTTGTGGAGTTGCTGATTTTGTTGGACAGAAGTTCACTCACTGGAATGATACGATCATCATGCAGTTCTACTCCACAACACATTTTTACCCAGATGGTAGAATTGTTTGGATGTCTGAAGGTACAAGGTACCAATCCACTGTTGAAGAATGGGCAAGACTGATAAATGCCCCCAAGGAAAATGAGGATGACCTGGACATTTATGCAAAGAAGAAGATGGATCACAATTCAATGGCTCACATGTACAAAGAGATCCCAGACAAGGCAGTTGAGACTCACAAGTCTGGATCAGTTCACTTTCTGCTGTCAGCGTTGCCAACCATCAATTGGATTTTGAGGCACACTCTGTTGCCCAAGTCTGGTGACCATAACATTATCAAAGGGCATGCCATCAACATGTTGCATGTGTTTGATGTGCCACAGAAGTTCAAAGTCATGAGCCTAATGATTGAAACAATCAAGAGGACTGCAGCAGATCAGAAAAGGGGCTGTGGATATGCACCTCAGATTCAGGAACTGATCAACTCAAAGATGGGCACAGGGAAATATCAGTTGGATAAGGAACAATTTCCACTTTATCCAGACTTTGAGGACAATGAGGTTGTCATGAATGAGAATGATCCACAATCAGTTCAAGCTCAGGAGAAGAAGGAGAAGGCAAAGAAGGAGAAGGCTGCCAAGATGCCAACTCAAGAGGAGGCATCTGAATATTGTGTTGCTTAATGAGCCTCTTGCTTCATGTGCTTAGTGATATGCTCCAAAACCCTCAACTACTTACCCACATCCACAAATGACCTAAACCCAAAGACAAAATCGGTCACACCAATTCTTCCTATCCGGCGCCACCGATTCCAAAATTCATAGCCACTGCCACAAACCCTAAGCAAATCGGTCTTACTGATAGGGATCTCGGTCTCACCGAGATGGGGTTGTAATCTCTCTGTTTCCCTTTGTAACGTTTCGGTCTAACCGAAGTGAGCGATCGGTCCCACCGAGATTGCAATGTAAACTCTCTGTTTCCTTTTTGTAACATTTTGGCCTCACTGAAAAGAGAAAATCGGTCCCACCGAGTTTACCTGACCAACTCTCTAGAAAGCTTATTACCAAATCGGTCTCACCGAGTTTGTGTAATAGGTCTTACCGAGATTACGTTATGCTCTAACCCTAACCGAATTGGTCTCACCGAGATGCATGTCAGTCCCACCGAAAATCACTAACAGTCACTAGGTTTACTAAATCGGTCCAACCGAGTTTAATGATTCGGTCCCACCGAGTTTGGTAAATTGTGTGTAACGGTTAGATTTTGTGTGGAGGCTATATATACCCCTCCACCTCCTCTTCATTCGTGGAGAGAGCCATCAGAACGAACCTACACTTCCAACTTACCATTTCTGAGAGAGAACCACCTACTCATGTGTTGAGGCCAAGATATTCCATTCCTACCATATGAATCTTGATCTCTAGCCTTCCCCAAGTTGCTTTCCACTCAAATCTTCTTTCCACCAGATCCAAATCCTGTGAGAGAGAGTTGAGTGTTAGGGAGACTATCATTTGAAGCACAAGAGCAAGGAGTTCATCATCAATGCACCATTTGTTACTTCTTGGAGAGTGGTGTCTCCTAGATTAGTTAGGTGTCACTTGGGAGCCTCCGACAAGATTGTGGAGTTGAACCAAGGAGTTTGTAAGGGCAAGGAGATCGCCTACTTCATGAAGATCTACCGCTAGTGAGGCAAGTCCTTCGTGGGCGACGGCCATGGTGGGATAGAAAAGGTTGCTTCTTCGTGGACCCTTCGTGGGTGGAGCCCTCCGTGGACTCGCGCAGCCGTTACCCTTCGTGGGATGATGTCTACATCAACGTGGATGTACGATAGCACCACCTATCGGAACAACGCCAAAAACATCCGTGTCTCCAATTGCGTTTGAATCCTCCAAACCCTTCCCTTTACTTTCTTGCAAGTTGCATGCTTTAATTTCCGCTGCCTATATACTCTTTGCATGCTTGCTTGAATCGTGTGATGATTGCTTGACTTGTCCTAAAATAGCTAAAATCTGCCAAACTCTAAAATTGGGAAAAGGTTAAGTTTTTATTGGTCAAGTAGTCTAATCACCCCCCCTCTAGACATACTTCAAGGTCCTACAGCTGGCCATCATCAGAGCGTTGGCCGGATCCCCGCGGCGACACCCGAGCTCGGCCTCCCTTGCCCGGCTATATATAGCCACCCCCGGCCTCGTCCGAGCTCACCACCAGCCTCACCACCCTCCTTTGGTCCTGCCTAGCCTCTCCGTTGAGCTCGAGGAGCTCTCCTTCCCTCCAATGGCCGCCATGGCCGCCGTCGGTGCCCACCTAAATTTGCAGCAACCAAGCCCTCCCTCCCCTCTTGGCCGTCACTAGAGCCCTACACCACCACTCCAGATCGACCCCGCGCCTCCACCCCTCTTCCCGCAGCGCCCGAGAACTCCAAGCTCTTCTCTTCACCCCCAATAGCCTCCCCAACCTCTCCGCTGAGCCCCGGAGCCTCTCCTCGCTTCTCTCTGTCGCCATGGCCGCCGCTCCCCTCCGGTTAAATCTAGGCAGAGCCAAGCCCTCCTTCACCTCTAGCCACCACCATCGCCTTGCCCACACTCCAGCAACTCTCCCCGTTCCCTTGCCCCCTCGCCGGAGCCCCTCTAGGGCCGTGCCCCGAAGATCACCGCCGCCTCTGTCCCCTTCTCCCACCAACCGTTGCCGCCTCCCCACTCCTCCCCGGGGCTTGTTTTCCCCCTGGATGGATGCGGTAGGCTGCGCCGCGCTCTCTGGTGGCCTCCCATTGGCCAGAGTTGGCCGGAGCCGCGAGGCTAGCACCGGAGCCGGCGCCCATCCCTTTGTTCTGCGCCCATGTCGGGAGGAAGAAGAGGAGGAGCAGGATGAGGGAGTTGACCAAGCAAGTGGGCCCTCGGCCCCACCTGTCGGCGGGCAGGAGTTGACCCCGCCTGCCTAGCTGGATAAGTGACGGGACCCACAGCCTGTGGGACACGCCCGTCAGCGACTCGGCCCCGCGACCCCACCACGCAACCACACGCGTTGACCCCGCCTCTGCCAGGTGGATAAGTGGACACGTATTCTAGTGAGTACGTTTTCATCTCCGGAAAGCGTATTTTCTCAAAACCCGCTTCTTCCTTATCCACTCATGGACCTATATGTGATGATATTTTTGCAGAATAGTCCCTGAACTTCAACCCTCCACAACTTTTTGCTTGTAACCCCAAATGAGGTGATTCCAAAGCCCATTTCTTCTTCTCGTCGAGCCCGTTCTGTTGGTCACACTTTCACTATGTGTTAAAATTGTGGAAATAACCAATTTTCCTTGCACGTAAACAGCCCCTCCGGGAGAGAACTGTTTCCAGCAAATCTTTTCGCGGCTTCACCGCACTTCTCCCCCGTGCCTTCTTCATCCCCAGGCAAGCTACAATACCCACTTGAATGATAGTAATGCAGTAGCCATGGTTTTCAACTCGAATATTTAATAAATGTTTGTTTGTTTAAAACATGGTTATCGTTGTTCTGGTGCTGCTTAGAGTTTCATGTTCACTCTCGTGTTATGTTGTCTTGCACCTGGTAATCTTGTACTAGTTGCTAGTATTCCTTCCATATGCTTATGCTTGCTAGTAGTACATGTTGATGTTAGTGATGGTTTTCGGTGCATGACTATCGTCTGTTCCGAGTGTCGTCGTATGCATGTTCCATTGCATTTAGTTGGTTAAATGCTTGCATGGTAGCACTGTTGATATGTTCTTGCATGATATTTATTGTTGATTCTAGTGGTCATGCTAGGTGTCTATGAGTAGTGTTGTACTTGTGATATTCATGCACGTAATTATGCCATGCTCAGTTGGATATGATTCATTGTTGATATCATGCTCATGCATTGTAATTCCATTATGTTATTTTATCATGGCTCAGCATATTTGCATTCAAGTTTAATCGGATCAAATTGAACTTGAACAACTGTTGGCTGAGCCATGGTGCCATCATATCGAGCTGACCAGTGCAACCATGCTTACCTTTATGGGAGGGTCCTAACTAGGTCTATTGTTGTGCCTCTCACCGGTGCCTCCAACGAGGGAAGGTTATGCGCGGGCGCTACCTTGGCCAGGTAGGATGGCATAAGCCTTGTGAGCCCGAGTTTGGTTATGCGCACATGTCCTAGTTTGGGACCGTTTTGCCATGATGTGGCCGTTTTTCCACGACGGTGGCCGTTGGTGTCTGGGGTAGACATGGGGCCACCCATGACCTAGCCTAGTGGGGAGTGAGTCGGAGTGGCCGGGAGAGTGTCATGGCAGTAGGACGGTTTTGTCGGAATGCCGTTGGTCCACCCGAATGGGTGTGCGAGGCCATGGGTTCCGCGGTGTGGGTACAGTGTGCTAACCTCTGCAGGGTGTATACTAAATCTATCGATAGCCGTGCCTGCAGATAAGGGTCTAGTTCGTGTCGATCACACTATGGGTCAACAGTAATAATAATAATGTGCTTAATAACAACCCCGGTTCGATGATGAGATAAGTTGGTTATGTGATCCGTGCATGATCACCGTTTAGTTACGAGGTAACCCGTTGAACCAAGGGTGGTTCCGTTTGTGATCCGTGAATGATCACCGTTTGGTTATGAGGTAACCCTTTGAGCCAAGAGTGGTTCCATTTGTGAGCCGTGATTGATCATTGTGGTATCGAGGATACCAAGTTGATGGATATTCGTGATATTGTGCGAGAATCGTGGGAAAAGATCAAGCTCCTTGTGGTCATGTAATGACTATTGTGGTATTTTTAATACCAAGCTTGATTTGATCCTGAGATGATCGTGTGATGTCCGAGGTTAGTAAGTTTATGCATGTGATGGTTACGAGGTAACCCGAGTAGAATAAGTGGTGCATATAGTATCATCATGTTGCATGCTAGTATCATCAGATTCATATGTTCCTGCCCTGTTCATGTTGTTCTAACTGTATCATGTTCATGTTGTTCATGCTATGTTGTTCTGATGATCTCATGGTAATCCCTGCTTAACCTGTAACTGCCATGCTGTTGTTTGCCTTGAATGCTTCTGCTTATTGTGAGCTTGCAAGTACATTCAATGTACTGACCTGGCGTGTCATGCCAGCTTGCAGGCCAAGCCGGATTTGATTGCTTGTTTGCCGTGGATTCTTTGTTTGCGAGCTAGGATAAGCGTTCAAGCCAAAGTCCCTGCATAGTGGAGTTCACCACCATCGTCGTTGTCCCGCTGCTAGATTTATTCCGCTGCTTCGAGTTGTTGTGCTGCTTGCATAGAGCAATAGTGGCAGGCGTAGTGTCACCGTGCCGGTGTAATTCCCCGTTATATCGGAACCCCTTGTACCAAAATAGATTGTAATAAAGAGCTGGCTTGTTCTATGCTAAGCAGTGTCGTATTCCAGAAGACTTCATCTTGATCTCTGGGCTGGAAACGAGGCATTCCGGTTTCTCTGAGCCGGGGTGCCACATGCAGCTAACCTCGACGGCAAACTACAACATCGCCCATTATGACCCTGCATAAGTACATGGACAACCATGTTAAGTACAACAGGTTAGCATCCACCAAAAATAGCAAATGGGCAGTCTCTAGTGATATTGTGAGTCATGTATTCTAAGTTTGTTGCTGGTATTGGTGAAATTGAGTTGGACAATTAATACTTGAACATCACACAATGTGCAGTACTGAAATAAGCAAGGCAGAAACAGTCTTAATACATCAACCATAAAAAACATAGCCATTGCAAGTGGTATTGGTAAGATTGAGCTGGTCAGATCATACCTGGTAAGTCCTGGGGGTAGTCGCTGGGGCACATTAATTGGGCTAGATCCTGCACCAAGTCGGCGGTGACGGAGGCGAGGTGTTCCTTTGGGTCAACACCCACAATGGCCATCAGCTCCTCGACCTCCATGTGATATGTGGTTGGGCTTGTGCGGTGATTCCCTGGAGGTAGGGGCGGTGGGGATTTGGAGGCATGAGGATGTTTTGCAGGTGCCATTTAAGCAATCAGGCTGGGGCCGTGATAGAGATCGATGGGTTACTTGACTGGATCGATGATGCTCGGGAAAGAACGTAGATATTGTTGAAGCTGTGGTTGCCACATCGGCAATTTGAGCTGCCGGGAGAGGGGAGGCGGAGATACTAAGGAAATTTGATGGGTGGGGATGTGGTGTGGGAGGAATAAATTCTGAAATCGTGCGCCTAATGGAAATTTTGCTGCGGAACTTGAAACATGGGCGGGGGAAACACACAATGCAGACGACGCGAGTAAAATACTCATGTGTGAGAAAAGAGTAAATTGGTAGATCCCATCTCCAAAAAATGTACATGTGTAGTTTATTTTTTTCGGTCAATGGTACACTTGCTTTATTAGGAGACATCACATAGGTAACTGACTTGTGTATCATTAACGTAAAAAATGCACACGAGTACGCCATAGAAACCATGTGTTTTGTGATATTCTAATAATTCTTATATCTATCAGCATCTCGAACCGCACCTAATTTCAAAAGTCTCTTTCATTGTATTAGGATTATTCAATGTACATGAACGAGGCATGGTGAGACCCGATGAACAATCATTGGTTTATGAAATGTAATCAAGTGTCAACCGGCCTCGCTCACATAGCCAGATTTGGTCCTATGCAACAAGAGAGAAGCTTGCTGCCATCCGCCGGTGCGACAATTTATAACAGTGTGCAGCCATCTCGCACGGCGAGAAGGGACTAAAAATCAGCTGCAGTCAACTCTAGTTTCCGGTGGCTGCGGGCAGACGCTTCAGGAGTATTTAGGGCCGGGGTGTGGCTACAAAACTTCAGTGAACACATGCTAATCAATGCTCAAGGATCTAAAGGGATGCTCTTACCGACATTGTACGTTAATAATAGATAGTACCAACTTAAAGTACTACTAGTAATTTGCTCTAAAACTAGTACGTATGTAGTACTGGTAGATGATCGTAATTAATTATTCAAATTTACGGGCGACACATGCACTAACTACTTCTCACATGCTAGCATCGAGGCATGCTGGCCAGACGCCATCGTTCTCCTTCCCGGCCTTATAGGCGGCAGCCCACCGTGCTTTGGTGTCCACCGAGCTCTCCCCAGCACGGCGTGCAACCTCTTCTTTCTTGAGGCCACGAGATTCTCTTTTCTTGACTACTTTCTGCCTTTTCCGCTCCTTCTGTGTGGCTTTGGCCACCTCTAGATCCATCGCCCATTCGACCATGGTAGCCTCAAAGTACGCCCACATACTTGTGTGGCTGCGGGTGGCGATGAACTCAGCGTCGCAGGATGCCATCGCTTCCTTACCATGTGTGCGGTCACGGGTGGCGAGGAATGCAGCACGGCGGATGCCATCGCTTGCTTACCAGTTACTGTGCGCCGTAGTGCTATGAACGATGCTTGGAGAGAGCTCTGGGATGGAATGGCCAGACAGCCGTATAGTGCGGTGGTTTTCAAGAGCTCAACGACAAACGACGAAGGAAATTTGGCTTCCCTTACAATCTTGCTCATTCCTTATCGCACATAGTTCATCTCCGTCGCCTTCGAAAATAGTGTGCGCTGAGCCTATTGTGTGTGTCATTATGATTGGCGGGAACCCTAGCCACGCGGATTGCGCATGTGCACTGTAGGATGCGCCGTGATCGAATGACAATCCACGTCCC
Organism: Triticum timopheevii; assembly: GCA_963921465.1. Taxonomy (NCBI): domain Eukaryota; kingdom Viridiplantae; phylum Streptophyta; class Magnoliopsida; order Poales; family Poaceae; genus Triticum; species Triticum timopheevii. Next base: position 246,507,463 of record OY997266.1, read on the forward strand.
TCACATCACACCCGTGCAACTATAGTTGGATTGGATTTATATACGCTATATGCCTAGAAAATGCACATAATCCCTTAAATATGGTAAATGAGCCCGGAAAAGTACCAAATTTGAACATGGTGATTTGACGGGTGTATGTTTGTCATAGAAAAATACTGAAGGGCAAATAAAAAAGAAAATTTGGATTCCCCTTCAATCTTGATGATTTCCCTCTCGAAAGCATGGAACTTCCTCGGCGAAGGGCGTGCATGATGACATAAGCCAAACCTTCTCAAATTTTTACCAGGGCATGGTGAGGCCATACCATGGCACCATGCCAAGCGTCATGTTTTTCAGGCATTTATTTCATTTTTCTATAGACAAGAAACCAATAAACAAACATTTGTGGTTGACTATTGCCACACATTTCATGGAAATATCTGCCCATTTCGTGTAAAAGGCATGAGAATGTACTATATAACACGAGCATGGTTTTGCAGACCGTTCTTTTGCACCCTTTCATGCACCGGTTGTTTGAACTTGAATTATGTGCATTAATGCCTAGAAAATGCACATAATCCCCTAAATATGGTAAATGAACCTGGAAAAGTGCCAAATTTGAACATGGTGATTTGCAGGGTGTATGTTCATCGTAGGAGAAAACTCATGGACAAAGGACGAAGGAAATTTGGATTTCCCTTCAATCTTGGTGATTTCCCCCTCGAAACCATGAAACTTCATCGGTGATGGTTCGATTTATGAAAGGCGTGCATGACGACATAAGGAAAACATTCTCGAATTTTTACAAGGACACGGTGAGGCCATACCATGGCACCACGCCGGGCGTCATGTTTTCCAAGCATGTATATCATTTTTCTATAGTTGATAAACCAATAAACGACGCATTTGTGGTTGACTATTCCCACACATTTCCTTGAAATCTGCCGATTCCTTGTAAAAGGCATGAGAATTTACTAAATAGCACGAGCATGGGTTTCCAGACCATTCTTGTGCACCTTTTCATGCACTGATTGGTAGAATTTGAACAATGTGCCTTAATGCCTAGAAAATGCACATAGTCCCCTAAATATGGTAAATGAGCCCTAAAAAATGCAAAATTTGAACACGTTTCATTGGAGGAGGTATGCTGTTTGTTGGAAAAAACTGAATGACAAACTAGGACGGAAATTTGGATTCCCCTTCAATCTTGGTGATTTCCCCCTCGAAACCATGAAACTTCCTCGGTGATGGTTCGATTTATAAAGGGCATGATGACAAAAACCAAACCTTCTCAACTTTTTACCAGGGCACAGTTAGGCCATACCATGGCACCATGCCATGCGTCATGTTTTTGAAGCATGTATTTTATTTTTCTATAGTTGATAACCCAGTAAGCGACGCGTTTGTGGTTGACTATTGCCACACATTCCCTTGAAATCTCTTCCCATTCCTTGTAGAAGGCATGAGAATTTACTGAATACCACAAGCATGGTTTTCTAGACCATTCTTGTGCACCTTTCCATGCATCGATCGTTCAATTTTGAATTATGTTGATTAATGCCTACAAAATGCACATAATCCCCTAAGTATGGTAAATGAGCCCAGAAAAATGCCAAATTTGAACACGTTGCATTGGAGGGGTTATGTTGATCGTAGAAAAAAATTGAATGACAAACTAGGAAGGAAATTTGGATTCCCAGCCCCTTCAATCTTAGTGATTTCCCCCTCGAAACCATGAAACTTCCTCGGTGATGGTTCGATTTATGAAGGGCATGCACAGCGACATAAGCCAAACCTTCTCAAATTTTTACCAGGGCACAGCGAGGCCATACGATGCCAGCCGTCATGTTTTTCAAGCATGTATTTCATTTTTATATAGTTGAAAAAGCAATAAACACGCATTTGTGGTTGACTTGCCACACATTTCTATGAAATCTCTGCACATTCCTTGTAAAAAGCACGAGAATTTACTAAATAGCACGAGCATGGTTTTCCAGACCATTCTCATGCACCTTTTATGCATCGATTGTTTGAATTTGAATTATGTGCATTAATGCCTAGAAAATGCACATAACCCCCTCAATATGGTAAATGAACCCGGAAAAGTGCCAAATTTGAACACGGTGATTTGCACGGTGTATGTTCATCGTAGAACAAAACTCATGGACAAAGGACGAAGGAAATTTGGAATCATCTTCAATCTCAGCGTACTATCGACTACGCTTCATCTCTGTCGCCTCTGCGAACCGTGTGTGTTCACCCGCACTAGAAAAAGGAAAAAGAAAACCCTCGCCCACTTCGTCCCCACCCACTCGCCGCGGACTCCTCCACAACTCTGCACCTCATCAACTTCTATCGTAGCGGCCACCCTAAGCTCGACAATTGTCGTCGCGGGCGGAGGTCGCACTCCAAACGGCAAGGGATTTCGTCACTACTGCTTGCCGCCGCCTATCTCCACCGACTTGCACCGACATTCTAGACTCTGGTCGATTGGGGTTTTCTGCGGGATTGGGCCGGGGATTTTTCTCATGGAGAAGGTAATCACATTAGAAAAATATTTACTCATCTCTTATCGCAGTCCGTCCATCGCTGTTAATCAATCGTCAGAAATTACCGTGGATTCATGTTTCTTCTAGCTGATTCGAGGGTTTTCATTCATGTGTCCATAGTGCGAGCACAAATCGGGTAAGTGTGGTCGCGGCCAGTCAGAAACGAAGTTCTGTCTCACCATTCCGGATGACTTCAGGGAGCGCTTGGTATGTTCAATCTCACCCTACCACGGTCGGCATGGCCTAAATTTGTGAACATATACCGTCTATTGCTACATTTGGATAAAACGTACGGTGCCATGTGCAACCTAGACGTCGAAGCCGATGTTTTCCCTATATTATGCAAATTAATGATGTATTGTTCATTCAGTTACTCTCGTATTTGCATCAAATCTTTGTATTTTTAATTATATATTTTTGTACTTTGCTTTTAGCTATATATTGTTCTGTTCCATCAGTTACTCCCATATTTTGCATCTTGCTCTGTTATTTCAATATATCTAATCGACGATCTTGATTTTCATTTCAAGCAGTACATCCCTGGCTTTGCAAGAATAAGAGTACAAGGAAATCTGGGGCTTTAATTGTTGATGACTCCATGGATGTCATATTGACAATGCAACATGGATTTACAATGACAGTTAGCATAAAACTTGATAAAGTTGGTCACTCCTATTTTGATGCGGACCTTTGAGAAAAATGTCTAAGTTTTATGAACTGAAAGTTGGCAATACAATTCTAGTGCATGCACCACAGCTTGGTCTAATTAGCATGGATGTTTACTTTCCCAACGTCATCAGCCGATCAAAGTCTGATCGAGGTTAGTGTCCGTTCAACTTTCTCCATGCTGGCATATTACTTAGCAAAATTGGGGTATTTGTTATGACTAATTGATCACTGTTTAAGCAACCAATTGTGATTTCATTTTCTGACTTCGTTCCTAGGCAGTAACAAATTCTATTTACCAATTTATGCGCACTATATATTCTTCTGCCATGTTCTGAGTAAATAATACTTTCCACCTTTTATGCAGGTTATGTTGGATGCATAGTTAACGATCTTTATGTTACCAAGCATGCCAAATTTCACTGGAAAGACTTGAAGCATGTCATAAAATTGCTGATAATCTGACAGAGATAGCACAGTGTATGAATGCTGGATTTTGGATGGGATTAATTATACCTACGGTGCACACATTGAACAAGACCAATTGTGTGCACAAAACGCTAGTAAAAAGTCTTATTTTTATATTGATGCTCATAAACTATATATATCTTCAACGATATGTGACAATTGGTTTCTATTCTACCTTTCAACAGAAATTGCCCGCTGCAGCTGTTCCTGAATAGATTTCCCGGCATGGTCGAATTACACTTGTGCCTGCTAATAACACCAAAGTGATTGCAAAGTACTGCATTTCCTGCAGAAATGGAACCATTCAAATTAACAAGTTCTCACTTGTCGTGGCAATGCATCCATATTGGAAAGTTGGAGACACTGTTCTACCCATGCTCTACCAAGGCACCTGAGGGTTCTTCATTTTCGTTGATGATATGCCAAGTCACTGTGATCAAGCTGCTTGCAGCGGATAGTTGTGGTTGTTGGCCCTCAGCCTCCTAAAATGTGCTAGCTATTACTATGTTAAGTATGTAGATATGGACCATATGGTTGTTGGCCCTTAGCGTCTTAAAATGTGATAGTTGTTACTATGTTAAGTATGTAGATATGGACCATATGGTTGTCAAAACCGTGTTACGAAGATCCTCCTTTTGTCGAATAGTGTAACCACTATATATATGTTACTCAAATGCTTTTAACCAAGTTCTTAAATTTTCTTGGGAAGTATTAGTATCGTACACAGTTCATGGCATTTCAGCGTGTGCCCGGTAGAGCAGTAGATAGAGGACATCCATGTTTTCGACGTGGCCATCAACACTGATGTCTAGAAGGCATTTGCATACTAATTGTCCATATTGCACATTAAGATAATATACTGACAGGCTAGTCCATACAATTTACATATTTGATATGCATGACAAAATCAATTGAGTATATATATTGCTAATTTACAAGAATATAATGAACCATGCGCGCAGAAAAGACCTACACTGTGCACCTGATGCTGACCCAGCACGCACAACTGTCATCTTCCATCATTGTGTCGATCATGGGCTCAGTGCGAGCGGAGGCCACCAAGTCGATGACCTACACACCTTGATCGATCGAGGCTCGGGCAGACTTGACATCGGGAATCGCCGGTACTGCCTCGTGCGCCGCGCTCAACTGGGCTACCGCGACCGCCGGGTCTGCCCCGGCGACGTATGGCGAGACACCGTTGGCTATCGCCAGGGTTGCCGTGATGGCCCCCAGGCATGCCCCGGCAACATCCGGTGTTGCGCCCTCCTCCATCTAGGACATAAGCTTGCACCTCGGGCGGCGGCCGCCACTTTCGCAATTGTCCTTTCATCGTCAACGTCCCTCTTCCGCCGCCCGCACCATCCACCGCACTCCTCACCAAGCTAGCAGTATCGCCCGCTAGCGATCCCTGTCCGCTTTTGGGACGACCCTGGCTTACCTGGCGGCTTGCTCGTACCGTGTTTCTTGCTTTCTTTGGCCATCTTCAGGAGAGGCGGCAGCATGGCCATCGACTGCCAAGCCGACCATCGTGCCTTCAGCCTTCATTCCGTCGTTGCGCGACTCCATCCCGTCGTCGGCCGTTGGGGCTATGCTTGTAAGTGTGGGTAACTAGCTAGCAACTGGATCAATAGTGAGTCGCCGCCGCCGGCCATTGCTGTGGTTATTTATAGCTAGTAGCTGGCTAGGGGATTGCGGATTTTACAATTCACCCATGTGGTGCATCGGAAGCATTCGCTAGAGCGCGGGAAGACTAAGTGGAGCACACAACCCGAATACCTTATGCGGTGTCACATGTTATCTATCACACACGTGTTAACATAAGGAAACATTTGTGTAACTTACTAATCATTGCACACGAGTACTCGCAGACACATCGTGTGCGATACTCCTAGCCACCGCAAGCAAGTAGTTTGCATTTTCAAAGTTTTTTGTACAGACAGAATCACACACAAATTAACCGTAGTAATCGTCTGTGTTATAATTTCTCATCGCAAACAGTTCATCCGAGTGGGCTGTTTGCCGCATATCACATACATCTTGTTTACACGAATAATTTGTGTTCTTTTGGCTCACCGCAAATAGTTCATCTATGTGAACTGTATGCCGCATATCACACAATTCTTGTTAAGTTGAACCATGTTTGTTGTGTTCCCTAATCAAAAATAGTTTGTCCGACTGAACCGTATGCCATATATCACACACACCTTGATCTGGCTAACCATTTCTGTTGCATTCCCAAATAGCAAACAGTTCATCTGATCGAACTGTATGCCATATATCGCACACACCTTGATATCGCTACCCATTTCGCTTGTTCTATCTCATTGCAAAAAGTTTGAATGGATTCAATTGTATGCCCTACATCGCACACACAACTAAATTCTGAACCGTGTTTGATGTCTCCGCCATCGCAAATGTTTTGCGTCTTTTTTGACGGTTTTTTACATCACTGTTTGCGATTAATGCATCGCACACAGTTTCGTCAAAGGGTCTCTGATCATAGTGTCGCGTTAGCAGCATCCTGCAGTGGTGATATATCACATAAAAATGAAGTCTAACTCTCTTCCTATGCATGGGCATGTCGTAAAAGAAAAATTCATGCACACAAATTAAAGGCCGATACATAGCATAAGTAGTTTCTTGCAATTTTATCGTATTGGAAACACAGAGAGGCAGAGATGTAGTTCCTCTCTCGTAATAATTGAAAGTAGGAGCAGCAAGCACATGCATATCATATTCATCCAAATCATCATGTGCAATAGTAAAACCCAACCCATCAATATAAATCTTAATAAGTGCAACCTTCTCTGTTATAGCGTAGTTGGAGCTTTCAAAAGGATAATAGGACTGTCATGTGTGGGTGCAATAGGAAAAAAATTCATTTTTAACATAAGGAACTGTAGGAAGTTCATCTCGATAAGTATAATTCATATTGGCATCATGGCCACAGTCATAGAAAGCATCAATTTCAATAAAAATGGATATTTCAAGCGAATCAATGGGATCATAGCAATCATCATAGCATTCATCCTTCGGTAACCACGAAGGGAAATTAAAGAATGAATGAGTTTGTTGGGGTACTCAAACAGGGGTGTATGTTTTCCCCTGACTTGTGCACGGACAGCAAACCACCGGTCCGGCAACTTACAACATCCAAGACCAGACCAAGCAGAAGAGGTAGCTCTTTGAGAAATCAAAGGGCAGATCAAGAGGACCAAGTCAAGATAAAGGAGCAAGAAACCACTAAGGAAAACCCTCCCTTGCTAGGCAGGCGAGCCTGGCAAGGCCGAGGTTGCCCCGAAGACAAGTCTCAAGAATGCCCCAGCAAGCTTGCCGGTGACACTGAGGGCAGACTACCCCGCCAAGGCTCCACCGCTCCACCTCATAGCAACGCAAGTCATCGATCAGTGCGGTGTCGAGCCCCCAAGTGACTAAGTGGCTGTTATTACGCATGTGGCAGCCACTTCCACAGGAAATCACCCCCAAATGACACCCGTCCAGAGACGTGTCACGTAGGCAGATGAGAAGGTGGCTGAACGACCCGGCAAGGCTTGCCAGGTTTCGCTACGATGTGACACTAAGTGGTGCATTTAATGCACCACGTCCTGTCTGCAATGCTAGGCATGATAGCACTGTTTGATATCTCATGAGTATGCAATGACTGATTTGCTATTGTGGTGACCCCTTGATCTATAAAAGGAGGGTCATTGCAACGTTAGAAAGGATTTAGACCCCTGTACTCTCATAGCGTGTAGCTGCTCTCGTCCGAAGCAACCTTGCCGGGTTAGAGCACTGCGTCTCCACCACGGCCCCCTCATCAGTCCACCAAAGTAGGAGTAGGGTTTTACGCCTCATGGCGGTCCGAACCTGGGTAAAACTGCCTGTGTGATCGCAGCCGTGCTGCTCTGCACCCTCCGCTCTTTGCGCAATGTGCTCTTGCCCCTGCAGAACAACAAGGGGCTGATGGCCTGATAGGTGCCCGTGTTTTCCCACAACATCTTTGTCGCGCCAGGTAGGGGCAATCGTTTGCGCGAACCCGAGAGTGTATGCAGCGCGTCATCTTCATCATCGTTTTCTTCATGGACGGCTTCAGTACCCATGACACCCAAGAAAACGCAGGGAATGGTGGGACGGACAGGGGGAGGATATCGCTCCCCCGCCTACCATGTCCAGTCTCCATCATCTCCCTCTGCTGTGACTGAAGCGGCGACAGAAACTAGGAATGACGGTGGCATGGCAACCCCAAACAGTTCAGGCAGTATGGTCGCCATGCAAGGCCCGTTCGGGAAAAGGAGCAAGGTGTAAGGGTATAAGGTTTCTCTCTCCGCCACTCTTACTTATCGACAAGCAAGCTACTCTGGGTTTTAGCATCATCAATGTCGATGAGCCCGCGTGATACTCGGTCCGACATTTACCCTGCTTAGGGAAATCCTGAGTAGAGCGCCGGTGTGAATCCTTTGATCGACGCCCCGGCAAGTACGCTCCGGCAAGGCCATCTGCGTTGGCGTGACTTTTATGCCAGCCGCCATCAGATTGTTTAAAAAGTGTGAAGAGGAGGAGAGAGAAATCGGTCGTGTCCCGCATCACATCCTGTCGCCCACAAGATACATATGATTCTTGCCGGCACCTGCCGGGAGTCAGAGAGCAACATGCGCGACACCATCCTTCCCGAAGCATGCGAACATGACAAGCGGCCGCAACTGAAGAGAATGGAGGGAAGCAAGGATAAAAGCTAAGTCCGAACAATCATTTCTCCATCATAGACCTAGGATTTACATTTGTTTATCCCTTGGATGCCGAGGTGTTTGTATGAGGAAATCCTTCACATGATGGAACCTTACTAGTTCTTTATCCACGCCCTCGTTCTGTTCCGAGCCTGCTCATAGAATGGGCGGCTGCGTCAAAAACTACCAAGGAAAAACCTACCGGGACGTATCCTCGCCAAGAAGAATGTAAGGGCGTGACCCTTATGACAATCACGCTAGTATGATACGGAAAGGCAACCAAAACACGCACAGAGACTAATCATACGAACACCGATGGGTGAGCTCAAAATGTATAAACACGCAATTAAAGATTAAGAAAAAGCATCAGTTCCACACAAGCATAAGTAGTACAATGTCTAAACACAAGACATGCATCATGTTTTGTTACAGGACATCGCATTGGCGAGGATAATTCAAGGCCGGGACGGGCGACCTCGCAAAGCAGTAGGGATGTTAAGGAAATTGTTGGCGTAAGGGGCGGCCTTCTCCTCGGCAGCAAAAACATCTGCGCCTTCCGGCAGCTTCCTGAAGCCATCAGCAAGGTTGAGATCCGGATGGTGGTAGGTGATGTTTCTCAGGACCATGAGGAGGGCGTTGAGGGCAAGCTTCCGGGATTCGCACATGAAGCGACCGGCCCTTCCCTCTTTGTTGAAGAAGATCCCTAGCTTGACATTGGGGACATCATGCTTGTTGGATGAGAAGACTGGCCCTTTCATGCCCATCGCTATAGTTTGGGGAGTGAGACGCTCAGCAATGTCGATCAAGCTATTGATCCAAAGATCGACCTGCTCAGAGTGGTCCACCAACTTGTCCTCCGCATCCTTTGAAGAAGCCTTGCGGTGTTCAGATCCATTGTCAGCTGCTTCTCACGGGCCCCGCTGGCTTCCACCGAGCTCTCTAGGGTGTCAATTCTTGGCCTTCAAATATTCAATGGTGCCATTGGTGGTCTCAAGGTCTTGGCTCTTCGAGGAGAGCTGTGATTGCACACCCTTTAGAAGGATCTCTACTTTCCGCACCTCCTCCCTAAGGGTTGCGACCTCCTTGGCGCTCCCGGCAAGCTCTTCAGTCAGCCTGGCCACCTGCTGGTCGAGATCGATCTTGGCAGTAGATGAAGCGGCAAGGTCATCAGCCCACTTCTTCAGCCGGGTGGTAGAGTCGGTAGTGAGGCCGTCCAGGGCTGCCTTATGCCTGTCCTCCTGCTCCTTGGTACGCCGTTGTATGATGGCTTCTAGTTCTTCATCCTTGGCACGGAGGGTGGCTTCGAGTTTCTCTTCCCGGGAAGATATACCCTTCTCCTTGGCATCCAAGAGCGCCTTGCGCTCCTCCAAGCGAGTCTCCCGGGCGATGACATCCTCCCTCGCCATTGAGATTGTCTCCTTCTGCCTCATGTGGAGCTAGAACTACTTGTCGTGCCAATCACGCAGCTCGCTACCCTTGTCCCTCATCTTCTGGTCCACCTTGTTGGCGGACTTGCACTGCTCCTTGAGCACCTGCCATTTCTAGCTGTGCCGGCCCGACATCTCCTTAATGCCCACTACCATGGACTCCAGGAAAGACAAGTCCATGGCAACAGTGATAGAGTCGTGTGCCTCTTCAACCCCTTAGTGCAGCAATGCCAAGATGCGCTGGATCTCTCCATCAAGTTCCTCACTCATTGCCACTGACGGACCGGGGGCTCCAAACCCAGGCTGCGCAAGGACCAACGCCAATTGACTCCAAGTTGGCGGCGAGGCCCCCGCCGAGGTGCAAAATGACGGAAGGGGGTCCATAGTTTGGAGGGGGATTTTCTCTTCAACCAATACCCCCGACCCCAACGTACTACCAGGGGTTTTCTCTGATTCCTTCGGAAGCTCCTGGATACCCCCGACAGCATGTCCCTGCCCTACCGTGGCTGCAATCTAGGTGGCTTCCTCTGTGGCATCCTTCCCTATGCTGGACACCTCTTCCAATAGTTCAGGCTCTTTGGTCAGAGCTGCTACAGAGTGAGTCAACAATCAATGATAAGGGTGCAAAATTATTAGCAAGTCGGGAGCAAGGAGCGAGACGGTAAGAGTTGCAGAACACAAAAGGAGTAAATGGAATTCCCGGAGATGCCTGCTGTGGAGGAGCTTCAGTTTCCTCGGCAACGTCAATTGCGGAGCCAAGATCACCATTCCCTCCCTTGGTAACCACGCCATCGCCCTGGGCAGACCCTTCCATGGAAACCTTTGTCGGGGAATCGTCGACTCGATGGGTGGGCGAGGTGGGCCCTTCCTGGAAGGACTCATCCAGAGTAGTCTCCTCCCCTCCTCTTGCTACGGAGGTGGGGAGCTCTCCTCCATCACTTTCGATGGGAGGAGCCAACCCTGCACTTTCAGGCCAGGGGCTGAGCTGGGGGCTTGGTGTCAGGTCGTTTGTGCTGCTTCCTGCCAGGCCCATGCCCCGTCTTAGGCGGCTCTGTGCGCCTGAGCCACTTGGTCCGATGGATGAGGGTCTCGCCTTCTTCCTCCTCCTCCATGGCAAAGACAACAAGCAAAGATCAGTTAGCAAGCAAGGAGAATGTTCTTTCTTACTCTCCGTCAATGAGGCATGGAGCTTAGCTCAAACTCCATGGGCTGTGAGGGAGCCCTACTTCTCTCTTGGGGAGTAGGAACAAAGCTTCCCGACAACTTCGAGCCTTGTTGAGGCGCAGGGGACTCCGACGAGGAAGAGCTCTGCGAGGAGCTCGAGCCGGACTGGGAGCTGGAGTCGACTCCCATGGCTGCCAATTGCTTGGTGGCAGGGGTTTTAGCCCCGAAAAGGCGAGTGGACTGCCAGCGCACCGCATCCGGCTTGCTTCCCTTGGAGGTAGTCTTCTTCACCTTCTTGGCGGTAGGCGTAGGATCGGGAACCACTGCTCCTCGGTTAGCCACTTGCCTGCAAGGACGCTAGTCCAAGACTGGCTCGGGGGCTTGAGGGCCTGCCGCGAGCCACTCCTCCTTGGGCTGCTCTGCCAATTGCTTGGTGGCAGGGGTTTTAGCCCCGAAAAGGCGAGTGGACTGCCAGCGCACCGCATCCGGCTTGCTTCCCTTGGAGGTAGTCTTCTTCACCTTCTTGGCGGTAGGCGTAGGATCGGGAACCACTGCTCCTCGGTTAGCCACTTGCCTGCAAGGACGCTAGTCCAAGACTGGCTCGGGGGCTTGAGGGCCTGCCGCGAGCCACTCCTCCTCGGGCTGCTCTGCCTTGATACGTCTCCAATGTATCTACTTTTTCTCACACTTCTCCTCTTGTTTTGGACTCTAATTTGCATGATTTGGATGAAACTAACCCCGGACTGACGCTATTTTCAGCAGATCCACCATGGTGTTGTTTTTGTGCAGAAATAAAAGTTCTCGGAATGGAACAAAACTTTGCGAGGATTTTTTATATCAATAATAAGAATTTCTGGAGCTAGGACCTTCCGGACAGGGGAACCTGGGTGGGCACAACCCACCAGGGCACCCCCTCTCCTGGCGCGCCCAGGTGGGTTGTACCCATCTAGTGGCCATGCAGACAACCCCCTGATACTATAAGATCACATATTTCCAGGAAAAAATTAGGGAGAATGAATTATCGCGATCCACGAGATGGAGCCGCCGCCAAGCCATGTTCTTCCTCGGGAGGGCAGATCTGGAGTCCATTTGGGGCTCCGGAGAGGTGGATCTTCGTTCATCGTCACCACCAACCCGTCTCCTTCGCCAATTCCATGATGCTCCCCACCAGGAGTGAGTAATTCCTTCATAGGCTCGCTGGTCGGTGAGGAGTTTGATGAGATTCATAATGTAATCAAGTTAGTTTTGTTAGGGCCTGATCCCTAGTATCCACTATGTTCTTAGATTGATGTTGCTATGACTTTGCTATGCTTAATGCTTGTCACTTTGGGCCTGGGTGCCATGAAGTCAGATCTGAACCGTTTATGAATTCATCATTATATCCATGTTTTAGATCTGATATTGCAAGTTATAGTCACCTACTACGGTTATGATCCGACAACCTCAGAGTGACAACAACCGAGCCCACTCTTGGTGATGACCGTAGTTTGAGGAGTTCATGTATTCACTATGTGTTAATGCTTTGTTCCGGTTCTCTATTAAAAGGAGGCCTTAGTATCCCTTAGTTTCCAATATGGACCCCGCCGCCATGGGAGGGTAGGACAAAGATGTCATGCAAGTTCTTTTAATAAAGCACGTATGACTATTTACGGAATATATGCCTACATTATATTGATCAACTGGAGCCAGTGTTGTATCGCCGTAGGTTATAACTTTCAAATGATGAATATCATCCAACAAGTCACAGATCCAATGCCTACAAATTTATCTTATATTGTTTCTGCTAAGTTACTACTGCTGCTACTACTGTCGCACTTGCTACAAAATACTGCTATCACTGTTACTGTTACTATTGCTGCTGTCACTACTATCAAAACTATCATATTACTATGATACTGATCACTTTGCTGTTGATAATTACTTTCCAGGTGTGGTTGAATTGACAACTCAGCTGCTAATTCCTTCATATATTCTTTGGCTTGTCACAGCCCTAGAATACCTGAGTGAAATAGTTGCAACTGCACTCATGCATCATGTTTAAATTTCTTGAAACTTGAAATGGGGATTGTCAAAACCCCAGCAGCAAATGGAATACAACCAGGTTCAAACTTTAATCTTTTCAATGAGCCCAAACTGCCTTTAGAAATGTTCATCATTTTTGAATTGGTCCAGCACCTCTGACAAAAATGATGCACATATTTTTAGGCCATTCTGGATTTTTGAATTAATTCATATTGTATTTGCATTTGGGCATTTAAAAACTATAAAATATTTTAAATGCTCAAATAATCATAAACTTAAATGTTTGCTGTTGGATATTTCCAAACAGTGGGCTTGAGCAAGTTTCATGATTTTCGGGATAGCATTAGTATTTTTAATAAAGCCCTAAAGATTACAGAGAAATAGAAAAACAAAAACAATTAAAAGAGAGAGAGTGAACTACCTGGGCCAACTTACCTAGCCTTCCAGCCCACCTGGTGGCCCACCTGCCGGCCCAGCCCAGCCACTACTCCAGTGAGCTGCTTGGCTTGGCCAGGCAGGCAAGCAGTTGCTCGACGGTGAGCACAGCATGCGTGCCATGAAGTTGCCCGCCGCCTCGCCGCTCCCCTCGTCGAGCTGTTGACGTGGGACAAACCCTCTCTTTCTCCCCGACCTCGCAGACACTCGCCCTCCCCTCTGGCTCCTCTCCCTCGCCCTCCCAGACGTCGCCCGAGACGTCACCGTCGCTGCCGCTCGCCGCAGCCGCGTCCAACGCCGTCCCCGCGCCCTCTCACCGTGTCCGGATGGTTCGTCGTCGTCGACTACGTCGACTAGCCAAGCTGCACGACGCCGGAGCCCCTGCATCATCCCCACCGCCGTCGTCTTCAACCTCGGGCCGCCCCAGATCTCCGTCGTCGTTCCGACTGCACCGAGCCTTCCCCGAGCACGCTGACCATCCCTGCGGCTTCTCTGTGAGCTGCTGAACCTCCCCGTGCTTTCTGTTTCGCCCCTAGAATATCGTAGACACCGCGTCTCTTGTTCCTGAACGCGCTGCCGCCTGACCACGTCGCCGGCGCTGGTCCGGTGACCATTTGGTCACGGGCTTGTGCCCGTCACACTCCTCGCGCCGCGTAGAGGCTGTAGGTGCTAGCGCCACACCGCCTAGGCCACTGCAGCCACGCGCACGAGCTGGCCCGAGCTTCGGCCTCCGCCAAACTCGTCGCCGACGATGCTCCGGCCACTTCCCGGCCAAGCCATCACCACGGCTGGATGCGGGCGAGCACCAGCTGCCCGTAGCTGCTCTCCGCGTAGCAAATGGAGCCCTGTGGGCAAATCCCGCAGGACGCTGCCGCGTCTGGCCTCGCCGGCGGCTAAACGCCGGCAGGCTTTGACCCACTGACCGGCAGGTTTGACCATTAACGTTGACTAGGTGGGCCCAAGTTGACTCCCCTGAGTCAATGACAAGTGGGCCCCCCTGCTAACTAACCAGATTAGTTTAACTAAAATTAGTTAGTTTAATTAATTGCTGACACGCGGGACCCACTGGTCAGTTTGACCTGGACGTCCCTGTTGACCTCTGACGTCACCCTGACGCAGTGCTGACGCAATAAACCCTTTTCTGGATTTTAAATAAATCTAAACGATTTATTTATTTCAGAAAATAGCTAAAACTTCTAAAAATCATAGTAATTCAACCGTGACTCCAAATCAAACAAATTATATATGAAAAATTATCAGAAAAATTCAAGGAATCCATGTGTACCATTTTCATGCATGTTTGAACAATGTTTGTCCTCTGTTTTGGAAAAAACAAATAAAGGGCATTTAAATAATCATATATGGAGTTGGAATTTGAATAATGTATTCAAACCAACTTCATTTAAATCATAGCTGGGTGCATTAGCTCAAATCACAGCATATTGCCATGTCATGATCATGCATCATATTGTGGCATTGCATTGATTGTGTTCTTTCTTAGTTGCCGGTGTCTGTTTCCTCTCGATAGACGTGGTTCCGACGACGAGTTCGATGACACCGATGAAGAACTATATTATCATTAGAAGTGCCAGGCAAGCAAAACCCACTTGTTCATTCCAATACAAACCCACTCTCTCGCTCCTGCTCTCTTTTACTGCATTAGGACAACATCGATTCAACTATTACTTGCTGCAGTAGTTGAACCCCTTTATCCTCTGCATGACCTGTCATTGCCACAGTAAATAGATGAAACCCACTAGCATGAGTAGGAGTTGTTTGAGCCCTGATGTGCCTACTCATTCATGCTTGTTTGTCATGCCTGCTATTGCTTAGAGTTGAGTCAGGTCTGATTCATCGGGGATGAATCAGAGGTGTGTGGACATGTCCTATTGTGTGCGAGCTAAGTGTGTGAACACGATTTGGTAAAGGTAGTGGTGAGAGGCCATGTAGGAGTACATGGTGGGTTGTCTCATTGAAGCCGTCCTTAGGAACTGAGTTCTGTGTTTGTGATCCATGATTCAGCTACTACCATGCATTGGGCCCTGAAACATGACCCCGCTCGACTTCTTAATCACCCTTGTCCTCTGTCCAGGAGTTGCAAGTAGTTTCTGGTGTTTGTAGTATGCTGGAGGCCATGCGCAGCGCTGACCGGAGGGGTGGGCTGTGATGTGGTAGGCACGTGGCACGATGTAACGGGCGCCCGTTTGGTGTCTCGGGAACCCTGCACACATCGTTTGGGGATGTGAGCGAAACTCCGGCCGGATCTCATCGCGGATGGAACCCGAATAGGCGATAAACCTGGACTAGAGACTTAAGTGTTTAGATAGGTCGTGGTCTACACCCACGTCGGCTTTCGCTTGAAGTCTGCCGAGCACATGTTGTGTGCAGACGCTAAGTGGTGGAAACATGTATGAAGAAGTACACCCCTGCAGGGTTAACATCATCTATTCGAATAGCCGTGTCCGCGGTAAAGTACTTCTGGGTTGCCTATAACAGTTCATAGACAAGTGAAAGTGGATACTCTAAAATACGCAAGATAAGTGTGAGTGCTATGGATGGCGTTCTCGTAGGGAGACGGGAGCGGATCCATAGTGGTGTATTGATATGCTGAATATGTGGACTCGTGTGCGCCACCTCAAAAGAGTTACTTCAAGTAGTAGTTCAGGATAGCCACCGAGTCAAAGCTGGCTTGCTGCAGTTAAACCCCACCATCCCCTTTGTTGATAATGATGCATATGTAGTTAGTTCTGATGTAAGTCTTGCTGGGTACATTTGTACTCACGTTTTCCTATTTTATGTTATTGCAGAGAGACTTCGGTCTCGTTAATAGTTCCGCTTGGACTTCAACGTTTAGCTTGATACCTCAGCTACGATCTTGTGCCCTCGGCAGGATCTGGTAGATAGTCAGGCTTTCAAGCTTTTTTCATTTGTAGATGTCTGTACTCAGACATGTTAAGCTTCTGCATGTGCTTTGATTTGTATGCTCTGAATGTTGGGTCATGAGACCTTTGTTTGTAATATCTTGCTCCTCGGAGCCTATTGAATTAAATACTTGAGTCGTAGAGTCATGTTGTGATGCCATGTTGTATTTGCACATATCTAGCATATTGTGTGTATGTTATTGAAATGCTTGGTATGTGTGGGATCTGACTATCTAGTTGTTTATCCTTAGTAGCCTCTCTTACCGGGAAATGTCTCCTAGTGCTTCCACTAAGCCATGGTAGCTTGCTACTGCTCTGGAACACTTAGGCTGGCCGGCATGTGTCCTTCTTCGTTCCTGTGTCTGTCCCTTCGGGGAAATGTCACGCGATGAATACCGGAGTCCTGTTAGCCTGCTATAGCCCGGTTCACCGGAGTCCTGCTAGCCCAGTGCTACAGCCTGGATTCACTCGCTGATGACCGACATGTTCGATGTTGGGTCATGGATGCCTGTCCCTGTAAGTTTGTGCCACTTTGGGTTTACGACTAGCCATGTCAGCCCGGGCTCCTTATCATATGGATGCTAGCGACACTATCATATACGTGTGCCAAAAGGCGCAAACGGTCCCGGGCAAAGGTAAGGCGACACCCGTGGGAATACCGTGCGTGAGGCCGCAAAGTGATATGAGGTGTTACATGCTAGATCGATGTGGCATTGAGTCGGGGTCCTGACATGGCTCCCCTTGTGTCAAATCTATAAATTTGTGTTGAATACTCTACCCTCGAAAACTATTGCGATCCCCTATACTTGTGGGTTATCACGCCTTGTCAACCCCTTCTTCCTCCTGGGCCTTTGTTGCCGCGGCATACAGAGCCTCAGTCCCGCCAGGCTCGCCCAGACAGGTTTGCCACCGGAAGGCTCACCTACGGAAGGATCATCCCTGACAGCCTCCTCTGTGGCTTGCGCCTTGCTTCTGCCATGGGAGGAGCCTTCGTCCTCATCCTCATCCTCTTCCTCTGCTACCTTCCCGGCCTTCGCCTTCATGGCAGCTCGGAGTGCCTTGTCCTCCTCGATCCGCCCTTGATGTATGCCTCCTCCACTTTGGAGGTGCGCTTGTACATACGGTAGCCCCTTCCACCAGGCTGGAGGTCCACGCAAGCTATTCATTAAGCTCGGGTAAATGCCAGTCACCCAAAACTCCATGAGCATTGCAATCCGGCATCCATTTTAGAATTTGGTCCTGGGCAGAGTTGATGTTCAGTAGGATGGCATCTTCATTGGCCAGCAACCTGAACGGCCCAAGGTTGCCGAACAGTTATTCAAACAACCAAGCATGGCCGTAGACTGACAGATTGTTGGTCAGGCCAGGGTACAACCTCATCCAGTCTGCAGCATCTCCATACTGTCAGGTGAACCTGTCCCTCTTCTGCAGTTCCGCAATGCAACATCAGAGGAAGTCGGCCCCCACATGCCCGATGGTCAACCCGATAGCCTTTAGGCGGGTTGTCCTGTTTATTGCCGGGAAAAGCCTATCATCGGTAAGGCCGAATTCCCTCCATCCGCTGCCGTGCACAATGCACTCTGTCTACGCTTGGCAGAAATCTGGGGCCTCCTTGTCCGGGATCCAGCACCAATCTGCCCTCCAGTCTTCCCATCTGCCGTGCTGCTAAACAAGGAGGTAATCCCAGTTTTCCATCGCCACCTGAGGCATCCAACTTATGTTCCCTGGACGGCGGGCTTTATTCTCCACCGCGGGACGAAATAGTGCCTGAATAGGTCGACATTGGGGCAACTCCAACAAAGTTCTCGCACAAGTGGGCAAAAAATTGCCATGCACGCCATTGCATTTGGCCTAAAGTCCAGAAGGTGGAATCCATAGATCATCATCATTGCTTCAAAGAAATCCAAAAAGGGAGGACAGAGGCCGCAGATGAAGTATGCGCAAAAGAATCGATATGAATCTGGTGGATCCCTTTTCCCCTCTGCCTGAACCTTGGGTACGCCATGCCCCTTCAGGGCCTTCCTACCCCACAGATATCCCCTTTGCTTCTTATCCAGCTCTGCCACTCTCTTCTTGCTCCCCTCGACGGCCACCTCCTTCGCGGCAGTCGCCCGCTTCCCCTTGGGAGCAACGGTTTTCTTGCCCATCTCTTCGAGTTACGGTGAGGATGGAGGAAGGAAATTGGGTGGGGGTCGGCGGCGGGTATGGGCGAGAAGGGAGAGCAGTCGCTTCTCTTGCGGAAGAAGATGGTGGAGGGGTGAGGCAGATGATGAATGAGCAGTGTCCCTTCGCATTTTTCTTTCTTAAGAGAAAGGATGTGGAGGGGGGCATGACTCTTCAGAAAGTTACCACTTTACAATAACTGCTGCAGTCCCATGCCCCCATGACCCACGATAATTACGCGAAGTGGTCGTTGGATTCACTGGTCATCATCACAAACCGCTGCGCGCACAACATTCTCTCGCCACTTGTCCATGCACTATTTGGGGCCTGACCTAACATGCCCGGTGAAACGTATGGCTCAGGCCCGGGGGCTTCTGTCAGGGTACACAAACAAGGGTGTATGTTTTTCCCTGACTTGTGCACGAACAGCTAACCACTGGTCCGACAACTTACTACATCCAAGACAATACCAAGCAGAAGAGATAACTCTTTGAGAAATCAAAGGGCAGATCAAGAGGACCAAGTCAAGCTAAAGGAGCAAGAAACCAGTGATACGTCCATTTTGCATCATGCTTTTAAATCGATATTTATTGCATTATGGGCTGTTATTACACGTTATGTCGCAATACTTATGGCTATTCTCTCTTATTTTACAAGGTTTACATGAAGAGGAAGAATGCCGACAGCTGGGATTCTGGGTTGGAAAAGGAGGAAATATTGGAGACATATTCTGCACAGCTCCAAAAGTTCGGAAACTCCACGAAAGTCATTTTGGGAATTAATGAACAATATTCAGCGGAAGAAATACCTGAGGGGGGCCACCAACCATCCAAGAGGGTGGGAGGCACGCCCTACCCCTGGGCGCCCTGCCTCGTGGGCCACCTGGAAAGCCTCCGGGGCCCATCTTCTGCTATATGAAGTCTTTTACCCTGGAAAAAATCATAAGCAAGCTTACGGTACGAAACTCCACCTCCACGAACGGAAGCTTGGCGGAACCAATCTTGGGCTCCGGCGGAGCTCTTCTGCCAGGGAAACTCCAATAACTGAAATCATCATCATTGTCATCAACAATGATCCTCTCATCGGGAACATCTTCACCAGCACCATCTCCTCTCAAACCCTAGTTCATCTCTTGTATCCAATCTTTGTACCCAAACCTCAGATTGGTACCTGTGGGTTGCTAGTAGTGTTGATTACTCCATGTAGTTGATGCTAGTTGGTTTATTTGGCGGACGATCATATGTTCAGATCCTTAATGCATATTAATACCCCTCTGATTATGAACATGAATATTCTTTGTGAGTAGTTACATTTGTTCCTGAGGACATGGGAGAAGTCTTGCTATTAGTAGTCATGTGAATTTGCTATTCGTTCGCTATTTTGATGAGACGTATGTTGTCTTTCCTCTAGTGGTGTTATGTGAACGTCGACTACATGACACTTCACCATTATTTGGGCCTATAGGAAGGCATTGGGAAGTAATAATTAGATGATGGGTTGCTAGAGTGACAGAAGCTTAAACCCTAGTTTATGAGTTGCTTCGTAAGGGGCTGATTTGGATCCATATGCTTCATGCTATGGTTAGGTTTACCTTAATACTTCTTTTCTAGTTGTGGATGCTTGAAATAGGGGTTAATAGTAAGTGGGATTCTTGTCCAAGAAAGGGCAGTACCCAAGCACCGGTCCACCCACATATCAAATTATCAAAGGAACGAATGCGAATCATATGAGCGTGATGAAAACTAGCTTGACGATAATTCCCATGTGTCCTCGGGAGTGCTTTTCTCATTATAAGGATTTGTCCAGGCTTGTCCTTTGCTACAAAAAGAACTGGGCCACCTTGCTGTACGTTATTTACTTTCATTACTTGTTACCCGTTACAAATTATCTTATCACAAAACTATCTGCTACCTACAATTTCAGTGCCTGCAGAGAATACCTTACTTAAAACCGCTTGTAATTTCCTTCTGCACCTTGCTGGGTTCGATCCTCTTACTTATCGAAAGGACTATGATAGATTCCCTACACTTGTGGGTCATCAAGACTCTTTTCTGGCGCCATTGCCGTAGAGTGAAGCGCCTTTGGTAAGTGGAACTTGGTAAGGAAACATTTATATAGTGTGCTGAAATTTACTGTCACTTGTTACTATGGAAACTAATCCTTTGAGGGGCTTTTTCGGGGTATCTTCACCCTGACCAGTAGAGCAAAGAGTTGATTCTCAACCTACTGAACCTACTGAAAATGTTACTTTGAAATTCCTTCGGGTATGGTAGAGAAACTGCTAGCTAGACCCTTTGCAGGATATGGAACGTTGCATCCCGATTTACACCTAATCTATGTGGATGAAGTTTGTAGATTATTTAAGCTTGCATGTATGCCCGATGATGTTATCAAGAAGAAGGTCTTCCCTTTATCTTTGAAGGGAGATGCATTGACATGGTATAGGCTATGTGATGATATGGGATCATGGGACTACAAACAATTGAAATTGGAATTTAAACCAGAAGTTTTATCCTATGCATCTTGTTCATCGTGATCGTAATTATATATATAATTTTTGGCCTCGCGAAGGAGAAAGCATCGCTCATGCTTGGGGGAGGCTTAAGTCAATGTTATATTCATGCCCCAATCATGAGCTCTCAAGAGAAATAATTATTCAAAAAATTTATGCTCGGCTTTCTCTCAATAATCGCTCCATGCTCGATACTTCTTGTGTTCGTTCTTATATGATGAAGACTATTGAATTCAAATGGGATTTATTGGAAAGAATTAAATGCAACTCTGAAGATTGGGATTCTGACGATGGTAAGGAGTCAGGTATGACACCTAAGTTTGACTGTGTTAAATCTTTTATGGATACCGATGCTTTTCGTGGATTTAGCACTAAATATGGACTTGACTCTGAGATAGTAGCTTCTTTCTGTGAATCATTTGCTACTCATGTCGATCTCCCTAAGGAGAAGTGGTTTAAATATAATCCTCCCAGTGAAGTAAAAGTATTTGCACCTGTTACAATTGAAGAAAAGATTATCACTTATAATGATCCTATTGTTCCTACTACTTACGTTGAGAAACCACCTTTCCTTGTTAGGATAAAGGATCATGCTAAAGCTTCAAATGTGGTTCGTAAGAGTAATACTAGAACATATACACCACCTGAGCAAATTAAAGTTGGACCTAGTATTGCTATGGTTAAGGATCTCTTGGCTGATAATATTGATGGGCATTGAGGCAGTCCTAGATTAGGGGCTATCTGGACAGCCGGACTGTGTACAACATCCGGACTATTGAAGCGTGAAGATATAAGACTCAAGACTTCGGCCCATGTCCGGATGGGACATTCCTTGGCATGGAAGGCAATCTTGGTGATCCGGATATTATATTTCCTTCCTTGTAACCGACTCCATGTAAACCCTAGCCCTCTCCGGTGTCTATATAAAAACCGGAGAGATTGGTCCTGAGAAGGCCGATCACATTTACATTCATACCATCATAGGCTAGCTCCTAGGGTTTAGCCTCTACGATCTCGTGGTAGATCTACTCTTGTACTACCCATATCATCAATATTAATCAAGCAGGAAGTAGGGTTTTACCTCCATTGAGAGGGCCCGAACCTGGGTAAACACCTGTGTCCCTTACTTCTTGTTACCATCAGCCTTGACGCACAGATCGGGACCTCCTACCCGAGATCCGCCGGTTTTGACACCGACATTGGTGCTTTCATTGAGAGTTCCTCAGTGACGTCGTCGTCAGGCTTGATGGCCCCTTCAATCGTCATAAACGACGCTATCCAGGGTGAGACTTTCCTCCGCGGACAGATCTTTGTGTTCGGCGGCTTCGCGCTGCGGGCCAATTCGCTTGGCCACTTGGAGCAGATCGATAGCTATGCCCCCGGCCATCAAATAAGGTTCGGAAACCTGAACTACACGGCGGATATCCGCGAAGACTTGATATTCAATGGATTTGGGCCAGCGCCAGAAGCGCCGAACAGTCACGATGAGCACGGCTTAGACCTACTGCCAGACATCGCTCGGGATATCGTCCCGGCAGAAGCCTCAGATATAAATCTGGGACAGGTTGCTTCGCCTAAGGACGGAGGGCTGGACCCCGCCCCACAGGCTGTAGCTTGATCGGCGATGGAGCCGAACACAGGTTTCACCTCTAAAGAAACATGTGACTCCGGACCCCCGGATTCATATCCGGACGCAGGATCCAGTCCGCGCGCCTCCGAGCCCGCCGATCCTGGTTGGGCTCCGGTGATGGAGTTCACCGCGGCGGACGTTTTTCAGCACTCGCCCTTTGGCGACATGCTGGACTTATTGAAGTCCCTCTCCTTGTGAGGAGACTCTGGGCCAAACTATGTCCGGCTCGGGTGGGAAGCAGACAACGATGGAATTCGTTGCCCACCCACCACCCACTTCATTGCCACGATCGATGATCTAACCGACGTGCTTGACTTCGACTCCGAAGACATTGACGGTATGGACGACGATGTAGGAGAATCACAGGAGCCACCTCCTCATATGATATATATATATGGTGGACACTCCGAAGGAAACTAATGGCGACGAGGCAACGGAGGACAACCCGCCGGGAACAAAATCAAAGAATGGGCGTTGTCGGCGCCCGCTCCAAGCCCCGCCATAGCAACACCGGCCCCGGAGGCGAAAATAATCCGGATGGCGCCGAAGAAGAATATGACCCTGATCAGCCCACCTTTGAGCAGGACGAACAGGAAGACGAGCAGGTCATCCTAGAAGAACAGGCGACAGATGCATAACCGGGGGAGGACAACTACATGCCCCCCTCCGAGGACAAGATCGGCCTCGGCGACGATGAGTTTAGCATACCTGAGGATCCCGTGGAGCAGGTGCGCTTCAAGCGTAGGCTTATAGCCACCGCAAGGAGCCTGAAGAAGAAGCAACAGCAACTACAAGCTGATCAAGACCTGCTCAGAGATAGATGGACTGAAGTCCTGGCAGCCGAGGAATATGGACTCGAATGCCAAACGGCTGACCGGCCACCCCGTGGCCAGGACAAAACGGGATACCAGCCCGGATACCAGCCCGCACCCCCACGCCGATACACTACGGCTCAGGGCAATAGGCACGACTTGCAAGATATTCTGGACAATAAAGCAGGACAGCCTAGATCGATCTACGGATCGAGGGGGCGCGCCCCAGCGCGCGACGACGACCATCACGCCGGATACATCATCAACAAATCCGGCCAGGCCGAACATAGCAATCCAGACCAATCCGACCTGCGTAGCCACATAGCCCGGCACAGAGGCGCCACACACCCCCTCTGCTTCACGGATGAAGTAATAGAACATGAATTCCCAGAAGGGTTCAAACCCGTAAACATCGAATCATACGATGGCACAACAGACCCCGCAGTATGGATCGAAGATTTCCTTCTCCACATTCACATGGCCCGCGGAGATGATCTACATGCCATCAAGTATATCCCCATTAAGCTCAAAGGACCAACCCGGCACTGGTTAAATAGCCTGCAGCAAATTCCATTGGCAGTTGGGAAAACCTGGAAGATGCATTCCTTGACAATTTCCAGGGCACATATGTGCGACCAACGGACGCTGATGACCTAAGCCACATTAATCAACAGCCCGAAGAGTCAGCCCAGAAATTCTGGACTCGGTTCCTCGCTAAAAAGAACCAAATAGTCGACTGTCCGGACGCCGAAGCCCTGGCGGCTTTTAAGCATAATATCCGTGACGAGTGGCTCGCTCGACACCTCGGCCAGGAAAAACCTAAGTCTATGGCAGCTCTCACAACCCTAATGACCCGCTTTTGTGCGGGAGAGGATAGCTGGTTGGCTCGTAGCGGCACCACGCCACATTCTGGCACTTCGGATAGCAGCGATGCTAACGGCAAGCCACGGCGCAACAGACATAAGAGATGGAACAACGACGAGAGCACGGAAGACACGGCAGTCAATGCTGGATTCAGCGTACCTAAATCCGGACAGCGGAAAAAGCCGTTCAAAAGAAATAATTAGGGACCGTCCAATCTCGACCGCATACTAGAGCGCTCATGCCAAATCCATGGCACACCGGACAAACCAGCCAACCACACCAATAGAGACTGCTGGGTGTTCAAACAGGCCGGCAATATAAACGCCGAAAACAAGGACAAGGGGCTTCACAGCGATGATGACGATGAGCCCCAGCGTCCGAACACGGGGGGCCAGAAGAAATTTCCCCCTAGGTGAAAATAGTCAATATGATCTACGCCACCCACATCCCCAAGCGGGAACGGAAGCGGGCAATACAGGACGTCTACGCGATGGAGCCAGTCGCCCCCAAGTTCAACCCATGGTCAGCTTGTCCGATCACCTTTTATCGTAGGGATCACAATACCAGCATCTATCACGGCGGCTCCACCGCATTGGTCTTAGAACCAATCATCGACGGATTCCACCTCATGCGTGTCCTTATGGACGGCGGCAGCAGCCTGAACCTACTCTATCAGGACACAGTGCGCAAGATGGGCATTGATCCTTCAAGGATCAAGCCCACCAAAACCACCTTTAAAGGTGTTATTCCTGGAGTAGAAGCCCGCTGCACGGGTTCTATAACATTGGAAGTGGTATTTGGATCCCCAGACAACTTCAGGAGCGAAGAGCTGATCTTCGACATCGTCCCTTTCCGCGGTGGCTACCATGCACTGCTCGGACGAACCGCATTCGCAAGATTCAATGCGGTGCCGCACTATGCATATCTCAAGCTCAAGATGCCGGGACCGCGCGGGGTCATCACTGTAAACGGAAATATGAACCGCTCCCTTCGAACAGAAGAGCATACGGCAGCCCTCGCGGCAGAAGTACAATGCGGCCTCCTCCGACAAACCAATCCGTCTACAACTCCGAGCACTGTCAAACGAGCCTGGAGCATCCCGCAGCAGGATCAACACGAACGTCAAGATCATGATTAGCAGTCCGGCCTCCGCTCAAGCCCCTCCAAAGCAGCATTCATGCCACGCGTACACAATTACGCACTCAAGATACCTTGGGCATAGGCGGAGGCGCATCAACTACTCAGTCGATACTGCGGGTAACCGCTAAATACCTTCATACTCTTTCCCTTTTACCTTTCAGGACACCGCGTTAGTGCAGCATCCTCAGAAGAGCCGAATTGCCGGACTCATATGGAAGAGACACCCAAGGAGGCAACAGACGTTGTGCGCAGAAGGAAATACCCATGTGGAATCTATTTACGATCATTATACCTGCTTCATCTATCTGCACACGGCTTGCCCCTGGATAGGACATGTCAAATAGTCCTATTTTTATCTCTGCCTAATGCATCCATTGTAAACATACGCTTAAACGTATCTTTCGTCAAATGGAGATCATATATAGTGTTAGCTTATTATCATTATTCGAGTATTTTTTTCTTATAAATGTTTATTTGGTATTACATCCATACACCTGGGTACGGCCAGTTTGCCAGGGTCTTCTTATGACGCCTCGTAATATGGCAACTAAAAGTCCGAACACTTTCAATAGTGCGGCACCCCGAACTTATAGCACTATATGCATCAGCTCTGAATCATGTATTGGGTCTACAGTTGGGATAGCCCGGCTCCCTTGTTTTGGTACCTTACGTTCCTTTATATCGGCTAAGGTAGCGCTGGGATAACTACTGCAATTGTGTCCAGGTTCTTCCGGACGAGCACCTCAGTAGAGAAAGCCGAAAACTGACCGGCATGATGTGGCGAGAGCTGGTCGCTGTTCGAGAGGTGCTAAAATCCTTAAAGATTTTCCGCTTTAGGCGATAAATTGGCTTTGTCCGATCTAGGCGTATATAGCGCCCCAATTCGGCCTTCCGGATTCTAGGGGCTTCGCCGAAATTTAAAATTGTAGACTTCTATGGCTAAGTGAAAGTTATAAATCCGCATAGTCTGATTGCCTCGTTCGCTACGCTGGACACCTCCTTAAGGGACCAAACATTTGGATAAAGAGTGTCCGGATTTTCCACGAACACCCCAGTGCTAGTTGCGTGGGGGCGAAAGCCGACGACTGGCCTACTTTCAGGATTTTATAAACAGCCGCACAGAAGGTAATATTTTAAATAACAAAAGCGCTACATAGCGCAAGTAACTTCATCCTTAAAATACAACCATGACAGAAGCGAATTCATTCAAAAATGGTGTCCTTGGTACATTCGTCAGCCACAAGGTGAGCACCCTTCATAACGCCATCATAGTACAGCTCGGGATGGCGATGCGCCTTGCCCTCCGGCGGTCCGTCCTTGACCAGCTTCTCCGCATCCATCTTGACCCAATGCACTTTGACGCGGGCAAGGGCCCGGAGGGCACCCTCGATGCACACGGATCGCTTGATCACCTCAAGCCGTGGGCAGGCATCCATCATCCGCTTGATCAGCCCGAAGTAGCTACCGGGCATGAGCTCACCAGGCCACATCCAGACTATGAATCCCATCATAGCCAGTTCGGCCGCCCTGTGGAGTTCGACCAACTGCTTCAGTTGGTCACTTAGAGGCATCGGGTGTTTGGCCCCAGCATACTGGGACCAGAACAACTTCTCCGTTGAGTTCCCCTCCTGGGCACGATAGAACTCCGCAATGTCTGATACGCTGCGTGGCAGATCTGCGAATGCCCCTGGAGAGCTCCGAATTCGTGTAAGTAAAAGAAACGCCTCCTCCACATGTTTGCTTTGCATAAATAACTTCTTACCCGCTGCTATCTCCTTGGCCTCCTAGATCTCCTGCTGTGCTTTCTCGGCTTCGGCCTTGGCGTCTTTTAAGCTCATAAGGGCCTTCGCAAGCTCAGCCTCTTTGGCCTTCAGATCATGCTCCACGGACTCACATTTCTTGCCGAGGTCCTGGAGCTCCTGCTGTACCTCACCTACCCGAGAACTTTGCTTTTCGTGCTCCTTACATTCTAAGGCCGCCTTGCCTTCGGCCTTGGACAACTCCTTCTTCAGGGCCGCCACCTCGGCAGGCGCCCCTGTTATATGGTCACGAAAGTTAGTTGTTGACCCACCAATTCTGCCTATCCCTAAAAATATAAGAACGGGAATTACTTACCCTTGTTCTCTTCGAGCTGCCTCTTCGTGAGGTTGAGCTCTCCCTGCGCCTGCTCCAGGTCCCGCTTCAGTTCGGCAACCTCGGCTGTACGGGCAGCAGCAGCAAGAAGCACAGCCTGCTTATTCAAAATAACAGTTATGATTAAACTCATGCGGAATTTAATTGACCCTCTGCTCAGCTTTTCCTTCCGAACGCCAAATAGAGTATCAAGGGCTACTACCTATCGGGTGGCAATTTTGCACATATTTACTACATACCTCGAAGAGTGTTAGGAGGCTGGCGCAAGCTTCGGTTAGTCCGCTCTTGGCGGACGAAACCTTCCAAATCACCGCACTCATAAGAGTATGGTGCCCTTCATCCAGGGAAGCGCCGCAAAGCACTTCCAGCAGACCGTCCGGTGCCTCATGTGCAACGGAAGTCCGCGACACAGACGGCTCGCCCTCCTTACCGAGGGGTCGCTTGCTTGAGTCCGGAACCATCGATGGTTCTGGAATTGTGTTCGGCTGAGAGCCCGGCTGGCCGTGGCTCTTGTCGACACGATCCGCGTGGATCTTAAACCCCGCGTGTCCGACGACTGGGACCCCGCCTCGGGGCGTCTCCAGGGTCACCTCCCCCTGCTCCGGGATCCTTGGGGACAACACCTCCGTGTCGTCCGCGGGTTGAGGAGTGGTGGCCGTCGGAAGCGAATTCATATCCGAATTACTCAGGGACCCGGAGGAGGATACCTCGGGGTGATCCCTGGCCGGACTGCACATATGTTCGACATTATTAATATAAAAACTATGAAGTGAAGTCATGATAGAATGCGAGCACTTACGATCGCGCTAGGGGCTTCCCCCTAGGCAGCCACCCTTCCTCGCTGAGAGTGGCCGTGGCGGAGTAGTCCAGAAGGGGCCCCTTGCCCTTCTTAGATGCCCCAGGCTCCCCTCCTGGGGCATCTTTCCTCTTCTTCTCCCCCCCGGTGGGGGAAGGTAGGATCTCTTCCTGATTCCCCTGCCTCCGCGGGAGGAATCCGACTCGTCATCATCGGACGACAGGGGAATGACGGCCCTACGCCGAGGACCTTCTCTGGCCCCCGGATCCGCCTCCCTAGACCCCTCATCCTTCTTGGATGGGGCGTCTTCTTCTTCTTCCTCCTACCCTTTGTGGGAGGAGTCCGCCTCGTCGTCCTCGGACGAGGCTTCCGGCACAACCTTACGCCAAAGACCCTTTCGGATCCCCGGGGCCTTCTTCTCGGCCTTCTTCTCCGGCACCTTGTATGGCGCCGGGACCAGCATCTCCGTCAGGAGAACGTCTGCTGGGTCTTCTGGCAGCGGAGCTAGGCAGTAAACCCGCTCCGCTGTCTCCACGTAATCCTGAAGCCAATATGCACCACTATTTAAGGCACTCCCGTGAATATACCGGGAAGAACTGGGTCCGCTATCAGTCTATGAACTCACCGGCCTAGGAGCCCGCGTGGCGTGAAGCCCGCGGTCTTCGGATGTCGAAGGAGGCACTTCAGAGGCCTTGAACAGCTCTTTCCATGCACCTTTGTGCATCATACCATAGAGCCTCTGGAGCGTCTGGTGCTCAGTGGGGACAAACTCCCACAGATTGACTGCCCACCTCTGGCAGGGCAAGATTCGGCGAACAAGCATGACCTGGATCATGTTGACCAGCTTGATGTTCTTGTCCTTCATGCTTTTGACGCATGTTTGGAGTCCGGCCAGCTCCGTGGAATCGCCCTAGGACAGGCCCTTCATCTCCCAGGAGGTGAGCCGCATGGGGGCTCCAAATCGGAACTCGGGAGCTGCCGCCCAGTTGGCACCGCGCGGCTCGGTGATATAGAACCACCCCGATTGCCATCCTTTTACAGTCTCCGCAAAGGAGCCGTCAAGCCATGTGACATTAGGCATTCGGCCCATCATGGCCCCTCCGCACTACACCTGTTGGCCTCTTACCACTTTTGGCTTCACGCAGAAAGTTTGCAGCGATAGGACGAAGTGGGGCCGGATGCGGAGGAAGGCCTCGCACACGACGATGAACGCCTAGATGTTGAGGACGAAGTTCGGGGCTAGATCGTGGAAATCTAGCCCGTAGTAGAACATAAGCCTGCGGACAAAGGGATGGAGTGGAAATCCTAGTCCACGGACGAAGTGGGCGACGAATACGACCCTCTCGTGGGGTCCTGGGGTCGGAATGACCTGCCCGGCGTCTGGTAGACGGTGCGCTATGTCCGCGGCCAAGTATCCGGCCGCCCGAAGATTGGTGATGTGCTCCACCTTGACGGTGGAAGTCACCCACTTGCCTCCTGCTCAGGACATGTTTAGCTGTGCGGGGAAGACTTGGGCTTGGGCGCTGGAGCTTGAGGGGGCAAGAGTGGGCAAAGGAGGAAGAAGGCGTGGGTGAAAATGGGGGAATCTTATCCCTTTATAGAGGCGCCGGAAGCGGTGCGCCTCCCCACTTGCCCGTTGGGAATCACTTGTTTCCCAAGCGCCACGGTTAATGGCGTGGTGAGATTACCCATGCCCGTATTGATGAGAATCCCGTAATAAGGGGACATGATCTCTGCTTTGACAAGACGTGTCATAGAAACCGCCTCGTGATATGCTTTGTAGCTGGTTGTCTGGAAACGGTTCGAATAATGGATCCGATCATAATAACGTGTCACGTCATCAGGAAAGGTTTCAGCAGATTGCATTTGTGAAATATCATTCTCTCTATGGTGGTATGCGAGGATCGTTTTTTCAGATCCGGACACGATCTGAGTGTTTGATGATTACTTTGGAGTATTCGGAGGAGGAACCCGGCTTGCAATGCCGAAGACAATACTACGTGCCGGACTCATTGTCATTGACGCCTGGTTCAGGGCTACTGAGGGAGTCCTGGATTAGGGGGTATCCAGACAGACGGACTGTGTACAACGTCCGGACTATTGCAGCGTGAAGATATAAGACTCAAGACTTCGGCCCGTGTCCGGATGGGACTTTTCTTGGCGTGGAAGGCAAGCTTGGCGATCCGGATATTATATTTCCTTCCTTGTAACCGACTCCATGTAAACCCTAGCCCTCTCTGGTGTCTATATAAAAACCGGAGAGGTTGGTCCTTAGAAGGCCGATCACATTTACATTCATACCATCATAGGCTAGCTCCTAGGGTTTAGCCTCTACGATTTCATGGTAGATCTACTCTTGTACTACCCATATCATCAATATTAATCAAGCAGGAAGTAGGGTTTTACCTCCATCGAGAGGGCCCGAACCTGGGTAAACACCTGTGTCCCTTACTTCTTGTTACCATCAGCCTTGACGCACAGATCGGTACCCCCTACCCGAGATCTGCTGGTTTTGACACCGACATGCATGTAATTTTTTCTGTGATGAAGCTGCTAGAATTGTTAGACCCGATGCTAAGAAACCTAGACCTGTTGTAGGCATGCCTTTTATTTCTATTAAAATAGGAGATCATTGATACCATGGCTTATGTGATATGGGTGCTAGTGCTAGTGCAATACCTTATTCCTTATATGAAGAAATTATGCATGATACTGCACCTGCTAAGGTAGAAGAAATTGATGTTACAATTAAGATTGCAAATAGAGATACTATTTCACCAATTGGGATTCTTAGAGATGTTGAAGTCTTGTGTGGGAAAGTTAAATATCCTGCTGATTTTCTTGTTCTTGGTTCCCCACAAGATGACTTTTGTTCCATTATATTTGGTAGACCCTTCTTGAACACTATTAATGCTAGCATAGATTGCGAGAAGGATGTTGTTACGATTGGCTTAGGGGATATGTCTCATGAGTTTAATTTTGCTAAATTTCGTAGACAACCCCATGATAAAGAATTGCCTAGTAAGGATGAAATTATTGGTCTTGCTTCTATTGTCGTGCCTCCTAATGATCCCTTAGAACAATATTTGCTAGACCATGAAAATGATATGTTTATGAATGAAAGAAGGGAAATAGATGAAGTATTATTTAAAAAGGGACCTATTTTGAAACACAACTTGCCTATTGAAATCCTAGGGGATCCTCCTCCACCCAAGGGTGATCCCGTGTTTTAGCTTAAACCATTACCTGATAATCTTAAATATGCTTATCTTGATGAAAAGAAGATATATCCTATTATTATTAGTGATAACCTTTCAGAGCAGGAAGAGGAGAGATTATTGAAACTCTAAAGAAGCATCGTGCTGCTATTGGATATACTCCTGATGATCTTAAGGTCATTAGTCCCACCCTATGCCAACACAAAATAAAATTGGAGAAAGATGCCAAACCAGTTATTGATCACCAACGACGGTTAAATCCTAAGATGAAAGAAGTGGTAAGAAAGGAAAGACTAAATCTCCTTGAGGCAGGTATAATTTATCCCATTGCTGATAGTCTGTGGGTAAGTCATGTCCATTGTGTCCCTAAGAAGGGAGGTATTACTGTTGTTCCTAATGATAAACATGAATTGATCCCGCAAAGAATTATTATAGGTTATAGGATGGTAATTGATTTTTGTAAGTTAAATAAAGCTACTAAAAATATCATTACCCTTTACCTTTTATTGATCAAATGCTAGAAAGAATATCCAAACATACACATTTTTGCTTTCTAGGTGGTTATTCTGGTTTCTCTCAAATACCTGTGTCAGCAGAAGATCAAGAAAAGACTACTTTTACTTGCCCTTTCGGTACTTTTGCTTATAGACATATGCCTTTTGGTTTATGTAATGCACCTACTACCTTTCAAAGATGCATGATGGCTATATTCTGTGACTTTTGTGAAAAGATTTATGAGTTATTCATGGATGATTTCTCCATTTACGGATCCTCTTTTGATGATTGCTTGAGCAACCTTGAACGAGTTTTGCAGAGATGCGAAGATACTAGTCTTGTTTTGAATTGGGAGAAGTGCCACTTTATGGTTAATGAAGGCATTGTCTTGGGGCATAAAATTTCTGAAAGACGTATTGAAGTTGATAAAGCTAAAGTTGATGCAATTGAGAAGATGTCATGTCCCAAGGACATTAAAGGTATAAGAAGTTTCCTTGGTCATGCCGGTTTTTTTAGGAGGTTCATTAAGGACTTCTCTAAAATCTCTAGGCCTCTTACTAATTTATTGCAAAAAGATATTCCTTTTGTCTTTGATGATGATTGTGTAGAAGCGTTTGAAATACTTAAGAAAGCTTTGATTTCTGCACCTATTGTTCAGCCACCTGATTGGAATTTACCCTTTGAGATTATGTGTGATGCTAGTGATTATGCTGTAGGTGCTGTTCTAGGACAAAGAGTTGATAAGAAACTAAATGTTATTCAATATGCTAGTAAAACTCTAGACACTGTCCAGAGAAATTATGCTACTACTGAAAAAGAATTCTTAGCAGTTGTATTTGCTTGTGATAAGTTTAGACCTGATATTATTGATTCTAAAGTAACTATTCACACTGATCATGCTGCTATTAAATATCTTATGGAAAAGAAAGATGCTAAACCGAGACTTATTAGATGGGTTCTCTTGCTACAAGAATTTGATTTGCATATTATTGATAGGAAGGGAGTTGAGAACCCTGTTGCTAAATTACAATTAGCTGTTGATGACCCACTACCTATTGATGACCCACTACCTATTGATGATAGCTTTCCCGATGAACAATTAGCTGTCATAAATGCTTCTCGTACTACTCCTTGGTATGCTGATTATGCCAATTACATTGTTGCTAAATTCATAACACCTAGTTTCACATACCAGCAAAAGAAAAAGTTTTTCTATGATTTAAGACATTACTTCTGGGATGACCCACACCTTTATAAAGAAGGAGTAGATGGTGTTATTAGACGTTGTGTACATGAGCATGAACAGGAACAGATCCTATGCAAGTGTCACTCTGAGGCATATGGAGAACACCACGCTGGAGATAGAACTGCACATAAGGTATTGCAATCTGTTTTTTCTTGGCCTACTCTGTTCAAAGATGCCTGTAATTTTTTCTTGTCTTGTGATGAATGTCAAAGAATTGCTAATATTAGTAGAAGTCAAGAAATGTCTATGAACTATTCTCTTGTTATTGAACCAGTTGATGTTTGGGGCTTTGATTATATGGGACCATTTCCTACCTCTAATGGTTATACACATATTTTAGTTGTTGTTGATTATGTTACTAAGTGGATAGAAGCTACTGCAACTAGTAGTGCTGATCATAACACCTCTATTAAGATGCTTAAAGAAGTTATTTTTATGAGGTTTGGAGTCCCTAGATATTTAATGAATGATGGTGGTTCACATTTTATTCATTGTGCTTTCCGTAAAATGCTTGCTAAGTATGACGTAAATCATAGAATTGCATCTCCATATCACCCACAGTCTAGTGGTCAAGTAGAATTGAGTAATAGAGATCTTAAATTAATTTTGCAAAAGACTGTTAGTAGATCTAGAAAGAATTGGTCCAAGAAACTTGATGATGCATTGTGGGCTTATAGAACTGCATATAAAAATCCTATGGGTATGTCTCCATATAAAATGGTTTATGGAAAAGCTTGTCACTTACCTCTTGAACTTGAACATAAGGCATATTGGGCCATTAAAGAGCTCAATTATGATTTCAAACTTGCCGGAGAGAAGAGGTTATTTAACATTAGCTCAATTGATGAATGGAGAACCCAAGCCTATAATAATGCCAAGTTGTTTAAAGAAAAAGTTAAAAGATGGCATGACAAAAGGATACAAAAGCGTTAGTTTAACGTAGGTGATTATGTTTTTCTTTTCAACTCTCATTTAAGACTTTTTGCAGGAAAACTTCTCTCTAAATGGGAAGGTCCTTATGTTATCGAGGAGGTCTATCGTTCGAGTGCCATAAAAATCAACAACTTCGAAGGCACAAATCCGAAGGTGGTTAACGGTCAAAGAATCAAGCATTATATCTCAGGTAATCCTATAAATGTTGACACTAATGTTATTGAAACCGTAACCCCGGCGGAATACATAAGGGACACTTTCCAGAACGTTTCAGACTCCGAAAAGGAATAGGTATGTGGTACGGTAAGTGAACAGACACCAAAATAGTTCTAATAGCATTTTTTCTCTATTTTGGAATATTTAAGAAAATAGGAAAATAAGAAGTAGTCCGGGAAGGACACGAGGCGTCCACGAGGGTGGAGGGCGCGCCCTACCTCCCTGGGCATGCCCCCTGCCTCGTGGGCACCTCGTGTGCTCTCCGAACTCCGTTTTCTTGCACAATACTTCTTTCGGTCGGTAAAAATTCATTATATAATCTCCTAAAGGTTTTCGCCACCGTATCACGCAAATATCCTCTGTCTTTGTTTCGAGCTATTTTTTGACAGATCTAGAGCACCATGACGTCATCAAGCGCCCCCAAGGACAAGTTTTTCAAGATGGTCAGCAACCCCTACCTCGTGGAGGTGCTGCATCACCCTCAAACCATTGAGATGCGAGAGGGGGTGCTGCACATCCGTGATGTTGAGGGAGCAAGGAGTACCGGAAGCGTGGAGACGAACCTCGAGACAATGGAACAACAAGTTTTCAAGTGCCAAGGGATGGTGGAGCGCGGACTCAATGCCAACCAGATGATGATCGTGGAGTTCACCAACAACCACAAGCTGGATGCCAAGAACATCGAGGAGACCATCTTCAAGCTTCATGATAAAATCGAGCACCTCCAAGCCCAGATCTACGACCTGCAAACCCAAAATTGTGAGTATGAATATAGATTCAAGAGGATGAGTTTGGCTGCAGATTTGAGGATCCCGGAGACTCGATCATCCTTCTATGATGGTGAGCCTATGCCTTGGAAGTCGGACGACAAGCCTGCATCATCAACAACTCCATCGTCACCACCTCCGAGGAACTAATCACATGGGTATGGGCACTCCCCTTGGCAACTGCCAAGCTTGGGGGAGGTGCCCCGGTATCATATCACCATCACACTCCTATCCTTACCGTTTTATTTAGTTTGATCCTTTTGGTAATATCTTGATCTAGTAGAATAAAGTTTTGGTATGAATTAGTTTTGAGTTATGCTTTATGACCCCTCTATGTAATCGAGTCCATGACTTATATATAATAAAGATTAGTGTTGAGTCAAGGGCTTTGCTATCTTGCTACGATCTTAAAGAGAGAAAAAAATAAAAGGAAATAAAGAGACCATATTGATCTTATGGATAGTAATGACTTCACATATAAAAAGTATGATGAATAAAAGTTGTTGAGAGTTGACAAACATAGTTTTGGTCATCGTTGCAATTAATAGGAAGTAATAAAGAAAGAGAGGTTCTCACATATAAATATACTATCTTGGACATCTTTTATGATTGTGAGCACTCATTAAAGTATGACATGCTAAAGAGTTGATGTTGGACAAGGAAGACAACGTAATGGGTTATGTTTTCTCACATCTCAGTTAAAGTATATTGTCATGGATTGCCCAACATGTTGAGTTTGCCTTTCCCCCTCATGCTAGCCAAATTCCTTGCACCAAGTAGAGATAGTACTTGTGCTTCCAAACATCCTTAAACCCAGTTTTTCCATGAGAGTCCACCATATCTACCTATGGATTGAGTAAGATCCTTCAAGTAAGTTGTCATGTTGTATGCAATAAAAATTGCTCTCTAAATATTTATGACTTATTAGTGTGGAGAAAATAAGCTTTATACGATGTTGTGATATGGAAGTAATAAAAGAGACGGACTGCATAATAAAGGTTCGTATCACAAGTGGCAATATAAAGTGACATTCTTTTGCATTAAGATTTCGTGCATCCAACCAAAAAGAACACGACAACCTCTGCTTTCCTCTGCGAAGGGCCTATCTTTTACATTATGCAAGAGTCAAGGTGATCTTCACCTTTCCCTTTTTAATTTTATCCTTTGGCAAGCACCTCCTGTTGGAAAGATCCTGATATATATATATATATATATATATATATATATATATATATATATATATATATATATATATATATATCCAGTTGGATGTAAGTTAGCATGAACTATTATTGTTGACATTACCCTTGAGGTAAAAGGTTGGGAGGCAACACTATAAGCCCCTATCTTTCTCTGTGTCCGATTAAACCTCCATAACCATAAGTATTGTGTGAGTGTTAGCAATTGTGAAAGAATAAATGATAGTTGAGTATGTGGACTTGCTGAAAAGCTCTTATGTTGACTGTTTCCTATGTTATGATAAATTGCAATTGCTTCAATGTCTGAGATTACAGTTTGTTAGTTCTCAATGAAGTTTCTGAATCATACTTGACATTGTGAATAGATTGTTACTTGAGTATAAAAAATCATATGACAATATATATATATATGTTGTTGTTATAAGAATGATCATGATGCCCTCATGTCCGTATTTTATTTTATCGACACCTCTATCTCTAAGCATGTGGACATATTTCTCGATATCGGCTTCCGCTTGAGGACAAGCGAGGTCTAAGCTTGGTGGAGTTGATACGTCCATTTTGCATCAGGCTTTTATGAAGTCTTTTACCCTAGAAAAAATCATAAGCAAGCTTACGGGATGAAACTCCGCCGCCACGAGGGAGAACCTTGGCGGAACCAATCTAGGGCTCTGCCGGAGATGTTCTGCTGGGGAAACTTCCCTCCAGGAGGGGCAAATTATCACCATCGTCATCACCAACGATCCTCTCATCGGGAGGGGGTAGATCTCCATCAACATCTTCACCAGCACCATCTCCTCTCCAACCCTAGTTCATCTCTTGTATCCAATCTTTGTACCCAAACCTCAGATTGGTACCTGTGGGTTGCTAGTAGTGTTGATTACTCCTTGTAGTTGATTCTAGTTGGTTTATTTGGTGGAAGATCATATGTTCAGATACTTAATGCATATTAATAGCCCTCTGATTATGAACATGAATATGCTTTGTGAGTTGTTACGTTTGTTCCTGAGGACATGGGGAAGTCTTACTATTAGTAGTCATGTGAATTTGGTATTCGTTCGATATTTTGATGAGATGTATGTTGTCTTTACTCTAGTGGTGTTATGTGAACGTCGACTACATGACACTTCACCATTATTTGGGCCTAGAGGAAGGCATTGGGAAGTAATAATTAGATGATGGGTTGCTAGAGTGACAGAAGCTTAAACCCTAGTTTATGAGTTGCTTCGTAAGGGGTTGATTTGGATCCATATGTTTCATGCTATGGTTAGGTTTACCTTAATACTTCTTTTGTAGTTGCGGATGCTTGCAATAAGGGTTAATCATAAGTGGGATGCTTGTCCAAGAAAGGGCAGTACACAAGCACCGGTCCACCCACATATCAAATTATCAAAGTAACTAACACGAATCATATGAGCGTGATGAAAACTAGCTTGACGATAATTCCCATGTGTCCTCGGGAGCACTTTTCTCGTTATAAGAATTTGTCCAGGCTTCTCCTTTGCTACAAAAAGGATTGGGCCACCTTGCTGCACCTTATTTACTTTCACTACTTGTTACCCGTCACAAATTATCTTATCACAAAACTATCTGTTACCTACAATTCCAGTGCTTGCAGAGAATACCTTACTGAAAACCGCTTGTCATTTCCTTCTGCTCCTTGTTGGGTTTGGCACTCTTACTTATCGGAAGGACTACAATAGATCCCCTACACTTGTGGGTCATCAACCACTAAGGAAAAACCTCCTTGCCGGGCAGGCGAGCCTGGCAAGGCCGAGGTTGCCTCAAAGACAAGTCTCAAGACTTCCCCGGCAAGCTTGACAGGGACGCGGAGTGCGGACTACCCCACCAAGGCTCCACTGCTCCAACTCACAGCAACACAAGTCATTGATCGGTGCGGTGTCGAG
Organism: Triticum timopheevii; assembly: GCA_963921465.1. Classification (NCBI taxonomy): domain Eukaryota; kingdom Viridiplantae; phylum Streptophyta; class Magnoliopsida; order Poales; family Poaceae; genus Triticum; species Triticum timopheevii. The sequence goes on from OY997266.1 coordinate 246,545,852, forward strand.
CCCCCAAGTGACTAAGTGGCTGTTATTTGGCACGTGGCAGCCACTTCTATAGGAAATCACCCCCAAATGACACCCGTCGAGAGATGTGTCACGCAAGGAGGCGAGAAGCTGGCTGAACGGCCCAGCAAGGCTTGTCGGGCTGAGCTAGTATGTGACCCTAAGCAGTGCATTTAATGCACCTTGTCGTGTCTGTAGAGTTAGGTATGATAGCACTGTTTGCTATCTAATCAGTATGTAATGACTGATTTGCCATTGTGGTGACCGCTTGATCTATAAAAGGAGGGTCGTGACAACCTTCGAAAGGATTCGGACCCCTGTACTCTCATACGCATGTAGCTGCTCTCGTCCCGAAGCAACCTTGCCAGGCTTGAGTGTTGCGTCTCCACCATGGTCCCCTCATCAATCCACCAAAGCAGGAGTAGGGTTTTAAGCCTCATGGCAGCCCGTACCTGGGTAAAACTGCCCGTGTGATCCCTGTCATGCTGATGTACACCCTCCACTTTTTGGCAATGTGATCTTCCCCCTGCCGAACCACAAGGGGCCGATGGCCCATAGGTGGCCATGTTTTCGCACGACGGAGCTGAAGAGTTACTATCATTATAAGGTGGGCACGGGTAGCTAATCCGCTCTTCCTCCTTTTGTTCTTCGCTCTCCTCCTCATCATTTACATTTAATGACATAATAGTTCAACAAATTCTTCTTCCAAAGTTTCCTGCAAAATATTATTCTCTTCTTGGACAGCGGAGGCATCCTCAATATATGCTTTAGCATAAGCATTAGAAGCATACTTTTCATAGCAATATTTAAGTATGACAAAATTTTCAGATTTGTAAAGAGTAAGATCATACTTTTCAATCAAAGAAGGAATTTCATAGGTACCCTTAAAAGAAACAAATTCTTCAATTTGTTCAATATCATAGTAATTATAAGCACCTTTTTCATAAGAAGGTATGATTCCTTATACTTAAACTCACATTGGAAGGGAAGGTGTTTTTAGGGTCTTCAGAACAACATATAATACCATGTATTTCACATAAATTCCAAGCATATCAATGCAAATTATTAATATGATGCCATAAAAGTTTCCCTTTGTGAGATACGCGGTGTCGCACAAAATAAGCATGCTCATTTAATTATTTTCTCCCAACTAAGCTAGTTGGGTTTTCAGCACGAGAACTGTCGGATTTCGGGTTCCGCAAACCCTTGATAGGTTCGAACTCTGGGGTGCGTGCGGAGATCTCGACCTACCTAGCCTACCTACTTGTGATCCTCATAGACTAGCGGGTCGAGCTCAAAGGGAAAGAGAGCAACAATAGTTTATCCTGGTTCGGGCAACCTTGCGGTGTAATACCCTACTCCAGCTTTGTAGTGGATTGCCTCGAGGGGCAGAGGATGAACTAGTACAGTGGATGAATGGCCTTAGGAGGTGAGGTGTTCTTGAGCTCAAGAGAGCTGGTGAAGGAGGAATGGCTTCGCTCTGTTCGGATCGGTCTCGCCTTCTATGGTGGTGGCTAAGTCCTATTTATAGTGGCCTTGGTCCTCTTCCCAAATGTTGGCAGGAAGGGATCCCACAACGGCCAGATCTGAAGGGGGACAAGAAGTACATCCTATCCTGACTAAAGTGGTCTTCACCTACAAAAGCCTCTGATCGTGACGCTGCGGTGGAATCGGCGATGACCTCTGTCTTGCCGTCTTGGAGGTCTTGGTCTTGTTGCACTAGACTGGAAACCTTTGGCTGATTCCTCGGGACTCCGCGCCTGCTACTTGCCTCCTTTGCACCAAAGAGGAAACTCGTACTCTGCACCCGCTGGCACCCGCCTAGCCTTGATCGACATGGCTCACATTAGCTAAGCCTCGTGAAGTGCACCTTGCATAGAACTCTCCGCTCCTCGGGAGCCAGTCCGAGGAGGTCGATCCCCTTGGAGGTCTTGGTGTCGTCCACCCCGCAAGGCTTGGCCCCTCGCGAGGGTCTTGAGTTGTCGATGCTGAAGCTGGGTCGTACCAGGCCGTCGATGGAGCCATGCAGTGGGCCGCAGGCAGGCAAGTCTGGGTACCCCCGTGTCCAGAACACCGATAGTAGCCCCCGGGCCCAAGGCGCGCTCGGACTTGGCTTCTAGCCGAAGCAAAAGGGCAAGTGTGGAGCACCGCGGACCTAACCGCCTGCGGCCTTGGACGACGCGTTGAGATTGATGGGACATGGGCGTCTCCACTTCCCCATGCTACCTCGGCAACCATTTCCGACTGAAAAAAGGGCCTGACACCTGCCACTGAGCCTTCATTGCCTTCCTTTCATCTTGCTCCAGATCCCCTTCTCTCCCTACGGAGAAAAATCATCCAGATCCGCCGATCCTCCCCACCAAGCTCTCGCCCGATGGCCGCCAGGAAGACTAAAGTCCTAGCCTCTACCACCAGCCCCGCCTAGTTCCAGGCGGCGCTGTCGGCGTCCTGGATATGGGGGTATCCAGCCCTGCCTGCCTGCAGCCCACCGCGTGGCTCCATCGACTGCCTGGTACGGCCCAGCTTCAGCATCAACAACTCAACACCCTTGCGAGGGGCCAAGCCTCACAAGGCGGACGATGCCAAGACCCCCGAGGGGATCGGCCTACCCAGGCTAGCTCCCGAGGGGCGGAGAGTTCTATGAAAGGTTCACCTCATGAGGCTCAGCTGACGTGAGCCATGACGACCAAGGCCAGGCGGGCACAGAGCGCAGGTTTCCCCTTCAGTGCAAAGGAGGCAAGCCATAGGCGAGGAGTCTCGAGGAATCAGCCAAAGGATTCCATTCTGGTGCAACGAAACCAAGACTGCTAGGACGGCAGGACGGAGGTCATCGATGAGCCCACCGCAGCATCACGACCAGATGCTTTTCATAGGAGAAGACTAATTTTGTCAGGATAAGCTGTACTACTTGTCCCTTTTCAAATCCGGCCGTTGTGGGATCTCTTCCCGCCAAGATTTGGGAAGAGGACCAAGGCCACTATAAATAGGACTAGCCACCACCATAGAGGGGGGCGAAATGGAGCTAGCCCACAACACACCACACCAGCTCCCATGAGCTCAAGAACACCTCACCTCCTGAGGCGAGTTCATCCATCGTACTAGTTCATCCTCAACCCTCCGAGGCAATCCACCAAAAAATGTTGGAGTAGGGTATTACACCGGAAGGTGGCCTGAACCAGGATAAACTGATGTGTCTCTTTGTCTCTTTGAGGGTGTCGCGCTAGGCTTAGGAGGATCGCGAGTAGGCAGGCTGTAGGTTGAGATCTCCGCATGCACCCCAGAGTTCGAACCTCTCAAGGGTTTGCAGATCCCTTAATCTGACATTTGGCGTGCCAGGTAGGGGTGCGTCAGATCTTCTCTTCCATCGATCGATCCACCGCCACTCCGACACCTCCATGGCTGACGGACGCCGAGCTCGTGCCAAGTGTCAGGCCGCAGTCGCCGCTCGCGTCACTTAGACAGCTCCGGCGGGCGATGGCTGTGCCCGTCGCGCTCCGTCTCTGGTGGCCAACGCCGCCACGGACCCTGCCTTCCACGAGCAGCAGGCTTCGTCACTGCACCCGTCAGTGCGTCGCGATGGGCGCACTGCTACTCCGTCATTGACCCCAGCAGCTTCATCATCCCACGCACGTCGCGGCGAGGCGGACGCGTAGGCCGCTCTACTCATGGTGCGACACCTCCTTCGCTGCCGCCCAGTTGGTGACCTCTACGAGGAGTGGCTCGAGCGGATCGCTCAGCTCGTCAGCATTGCGCATGGGGGCTCCGTCGAGCTGGCTCGCTCGCTACCTCGGCAACCACCTGCAGTGGGCGATGGGCGCATCGGGCTCCTCCACCACCTCTTGCCCAGGGCGTCATCATCGAGCCAAGGTGTGTGGCTCCGCGGTGCGACCCGCCTCGCCCTGCACCGGCTCGGGAGGACGGAGCTGCTAGGTGGTGCAACGTCCCCAAGGAGAAGCGCGTGTACTTCCAGCACCACAGCACCACGCCCGCGTACTGCCATAGGAGGTGGCAGCGTGCACGCACCAAGACTAGTTTCCACCTCCATGAAGACATCCGGTGGCCACGGCAGGATGCCGCGCATTCACTCCAGAGCTCCACAATGTCGTGTGGACAAGCAAGTTCAAGCCTAACCTGCCTCCATGCTACGACGACACCGCCGACCCCGCCAAGTTCTTGCAGCTCTACGAGCTGAGCATCGAGGCGGCCAGTGGCGACAAGAAGATCATGGCGAAATGGTTCCCGATGACCCTCAAGGATGGCGCTCATTCTTGGCTCCCGAACCTGCCCGAGGGGTCAAATTCTACTTGGGAGGAGATGCGTGACCGCTTCATTGCCAACTTCCAGGGCACTCGCGACCGTCCGCCGGCCGTGGGTGACCTGTGTAGCATCAAGCACCAACCTTGAGAGAACCTGCAAAAGTACATCCAGCGCTTCAAAAACGTTCGCCTCAAGATCCCCAAGGTGTCGGACGAGTCCATCATTTCAGCGTTTGCTGATGGTCTCCGCGATGTCAAGGAAGGAGCAGCTCGCCATCCACGAGGATCTTTGTACAACTCTAGAGATGTTCAACATGGCGAACAAGTGCGCGAGGGCTGAGGAGGGGCGCCTCTCCCTCCTCGAGCTCCCCAATGCTGATCCAGAAGACAAGAATACCAAGACCAAGGAAGTGAAGCGCAAGGGGCCGGCCGTGCTTGCGGCAGAACCAGAGACGAAGCATGGCTGTGACCACGCCGAGTCATCCAAGAGCAACCGGTCGTTCTGTGTCTTCCACAACGTTCATAGCCACAACACGAACGACTGCCAGGAGCTCAGGGCCCTCCGCGATGGGTGCCTCGGTCGATGCCCCGAGCGCAACGATCGAGGCTACGGTCATGGAGGTGGCCGAGGCGGAGGATGCTGGGATGGATGTGACCATCGTCAGGTGTGCCGCGACCACTTTCGTGACGTCCGCTGGCAGGGCCAGCCTCGCGAGGGCGCCTGGATGGAGCAGCCTCGTGAGGAGCGCCCTCAGGACAACACAGCCCCGCCTCCTCTACCTCCACCACCAAGAAGGAATGAAGATCACCACCAGGACGAGGGGGCTGGGGGATTCCAGGAGCCTCAAGACGTCGCCTGCATCTTGGGCGGCTCACAGCCCTGGCTTCCCACCGCGTCTTCAAGCAGTTCACGCGCGAGGTGAATGCAGCACTCCCCATGCCTAAAACAACTCGCCCTCTCAGGTGGTCCAAGTGCGCCATCACCTTCAGCTCCACAGACCAGCTCAAGTGCGCGGCCACTACTGGTGCGCTCTCCATGCTCTGCTCCACCGTCATCAGCAATGTGGTCGTCACCAAGACTCTCATCGATGGCGGAGCAGGGCTCAATGTCCTGTCTATTCAGACGTTCGACAGGCTCCAAGTGCCATACAACCAGCTTCACCCGACCAAGCCATTTTCAGGAGTGACCGACGGTTCTACACACCCAATAGGGCAGGTTCGCCTCCCTGTCACCTTCGGCAAGTGCAACAACTACCACACTGAGCTCATCGACTTCGACGTCGCCGGCATCCGCTTGCCCTACAATGCCATCCTAGGGTACCCAGCACCGGCCAAGTTCATGGAAGCTACACACCACGGCTACAACGTCCTCTAGATGCCTGGAAGAAGCGGCGTCATCACGGTCCCATGCCAAGAAAAGGATGCGGTGTGCTGCCTCGAGTGCGCCTTACAGGTTGCAGCGGCCAGGAACCCTGAAGACGAAGATGGCGCCCTCCCTCCTGGGGTCGCCCCCAAGACAAAGAAGCTACAACTGGGACAGGGGTCTCGTGGAGGAGCATCACTCGAGGACACTGTGCTGAGCCTCACGTCTCCGGACACGGCACCATCACCCATCGCACAGGAAGGCGCGCCTGACGCCCCTCTCAGGTTGAGCTCGGGGTGTCTCCTCGGGAGGGCCTCGGACCTAGCCAGGGTCACGAGGGAGGCGCTTGGGCACCATCTGGAGGCGCTCTTTAGAGCACGCTTCCCAGGAGAAGGCAGCAGGCGCGAGGCACCAGGCGTTCAGCAGTTCATTAGCAAGGCAATCGAGGAGATTCAAGAAGCAAGGGTTCTGCAAGGCGATCGTCGCCTGCCACGCGGCCCAGCTCACTGCACTGGTGAGGGTAAGGAGTTCCGCGTCTGCATCGACATCCCCGGGCTCAACAGGGCCGCATATCGGCAGCTCATGTGGCCGTCTCGTGTCGGCCGATGAGAGGGTCCACCTGAAAACTACGTTCGCATGCCTTTCATCCTGCCGAGCACGGCTGAGGTGTTCCAGCGCTGCATGTGGGACGCCCAGGCAGCTTGCGAGGCCAGGCATCAGGCGATCATGGAGGAGATGGAGGAGCACCTTCATGAGCCTCCCGAGCCCTCTGAACCTCCCGAGGCTCGGCACTAGAGCGGCTCGTGAGGAACGACTCCATCGGCGCGCGCTTTTTGGCTACTTTAACACCTCTTTTTTTTGACTGTACACAGTAGGGCAAAACCCCACTGCAATTTTTATATTATCATAAACAGCAATGTACAAGCAAGGAAGGCTTGAGAGAAGCCCTTAAACAAAAGAAAACTCTAAAAAACTAGAACTAAAAACTAAAACTAGAAAAGGAGAAGAAGAAACTAAAAACAAACTAAGAAAACTCTAAGAACTACAGGACGAGAGTGTCCAACCAGGAACAGAAAGAATCGGAAAACTTGTCCTTAATTCTGAATTTGAGTAGGTGCAATTCTGTGAGGAAAATGAACTTCCATCTATGAATGCTGGTTGGAATGCTATTGAAAATCTTATCATTCCTGACTATCCAAATGGCCCAAGATGCAATGATAATGATCTCCATGTAAAAAGGTTGGGGTATGTTGTTCCTTAAATCTGGAATGGCTTCCATGATGGTGAGGTTCCTTTGTCTGTTAGGGCAGAGAATATCCCAACAAGCAGAAGCAAAAGGGCAGGTCGAGAAGAGGTGCTGCAGAGTTTCTTCCTGCTGGCAATTGAGTGTAGCACAATTATAGTTTTCCAGATGAAAAGATTTCGTTCTTAGCATATTCCTGGTGTTTAGCCTATCATGAAGAAGTCTCCAAAAGAAAACCTTGTGCTTTGGTTTGGCAGAACATTTCCAAATCCAATTGAACTAAGCTGGAACAATTTGTACACCTATCAAAATTTTGTAGGCTTTGGCCACTGAGAAGGTGCTATTTCCCCACATATAACTCCATGTATCCAAGTGCTCATTGGAAGCAGATCTTTTGAGGTTGTCACAAATTTCTTCCATTATTTCAAATTCTAGAAAAGCCTCCTGGTTCAAAGGTAGGTGAAATAAATCTTCCAAGTATTCAAACATAAGCACAGATTGCACTGAGAGGTTCTGATCTCTGACAAAGGAGTAAAGATGAGGTAATAATTGATTCAGACAAGAAGTGTGCCAGAGATCAGACCAAAACAGAGCAGATTTACCATCCCCTATTGTGCATCTTGCCATGGATTTGTAACTATCAATGAGCCTGAGGTTACATTTCCACCAGAAAGACCCTTCCCATTTCTGTCCTGGTAGGTTGCCATTGTCATAATAAGCTTCCCAGATGAGATTTACCCAAGGAATGTTTTCTCTATTGTAGAACTTGTGTAGATTCTTGAGCAGTAGGGCTTGGTTTTGTACAAAGATATTCATAACTCCAAGGCCTCCCTGGTTTTTAGGCTTGCAAACAGTGGACCAAGCTACCAAAGCTGGTCTGTGATCCTCCAAATCTGGTCCCCTCCAAAGACAGTGTCTCAAATATTTGTTAACCTGGTTTTTGATAGTTATAGGAACATCAAGACAGCCCATGAAGTAAATAATAAGAGAACTTAGCACTGATTTGACCAGCAGTAACCTTCCAGCAAGAGTCATAAAAGAAGATAAGCCCGCTAGTTTTTTTGCAATTATTCTTACTAAAGGCAAACACTGCTCCACTGTTGGCTTTTGAAGTCCTAAGGGCATGCCCAGATAATTGATGGGGAATGATCCTTTCAAACATTGCAAAGTACCAGTCAAAATTTCCATTTTTTCATCACTCACATTGATTGGTATGAGATTGGATTTGTTGTAGTTCACCTTTAACCCAGTAGCATCTGCAAATGTGTGAAGAAGTGCTTTAAGACAATGGAGTTGTGGGGCATCATCTTGCATGAGAATCAGGGTATCATCTGCATATTGTACTATGGGGAAGTCTGGACATGACTGAACTTGCAAAGGAGGAATGAGAAGGCCCAAGTTCATTGCCCTCTTCATGATTGATTGAAGTATATCAGCAGCCAACACAAAAAGAAGGGGAGAGAGAGGATCCCCTTGTCTCACACCTCTGAGGCAATAAAACTTTTTTCCAGGAATGCCATTAAGTAACACTTGTGATGAAGCAGAGGTAAACAACATTTTAATCCATCCAATCCATCTTTTCCCAAAACCCTTTTCTCTAAGGATATCAATAACTGTAGAATGCTCAATGAGGTCGAAAGCTTTTTCAAAATCTAGCTTTAGCACAACAATTTCCTCCTTAGAGTTATGGCATTGATGAAGGTACTCATAAGCCCAACCAAGACAGTCATGAATAGCTCTTTCCTTAAGGAAACCATACTGATTTATATGCACCATTTTGAGGATTACTTTCTGTAACCTGTTGGCAAGCAATTTGGTAATGAGCTTGAGGCAGCAATTGAGCAGAGATATGGGTCTGAAATCATTAGCAGTACTGGGAGAAGGCCCCTTGGGAACTAGAGTTATGAAGGAGGAGTTGATGCTCTCAAGAGAAATTTGTCCAGCATAGAACTCATGAATCAGTCTAGTGACATCAGGCTTTATAATATCCCAGCAGCTCTTAAAAAACTCATTGTTAAATCCTTCTGGACGAGGAGACTTATCAGTGGGCAAATGTTTAACAACGTCATTGATTTCTTCCTCAGTGAAAGGGATTTCCAGCTGCTCAAAGTCTGAAGGAGTGGCTTGATGTTGCAGAAGAGAATGCAAATCAAAGTGCATGGTGGTTTGCTCTGACCATCCTAGTCTGCTCTTGAAGGCATTCCACAGCAGGGCAGCTTTACCTGCATGGTCTGTGATTTCCACTTGATCCTCATTTCTAAGCATAGCAATGTGATTATGCTTATGATTTATTGAAGCCTTTGTATGGAAAAATTTGGTATTTTCATCACCAAACTTAACACCTTTGATTTTACCTCTCTGTTTCCAATAGATTTGTTGGTTCTTCAGTAGCAATAGCAATTGTTCTTTTAGGATAACCCTGCAATTCCACTCAAAATCTCCCAAATCTCTGAATTCCTCAAACAGGTCAAACAAGAAGATAACCTCATTAATGGAGCAATTTTGGATTTTAGGCAAGACAGGTTCTTGGCCCACAGTTTTAAAGCCCTTCTAAGATTTTTGAACTTTGCATTTATGCTTTTTGCTGCATCCAGATGACCCACAGGAATATTCCAAGCTGTAGTAACAACCTCTTTAAAGTCAGAGTGTTTTAGCCAGAAATTTTCAAATCTGAAGACCCTTGCCTTTGGGATTGAAGTCCCAATTTTGATAACACATGGAAGATGATCTGATATAGTCCTAGAAAGAGGCATTGCAACTGTATCAGGATAAGTGGTCATCCAAGAGGCAGAGGTGAAGAACCAATCCAACTTTTCCAACAAAGGACTCTGTTGCATGTTACTCCAGCTGTATTTTCTTCCATGAAGAGGGAGCTCAATTAAACCCAGATTGCTGATAGCCTCATTAAAAAGAAGCATTTCATTAACATCCCCACCAGGCCTATTCCTGTCAGAAGGATCCCTAATAAAGTTGAAATCACCAACTAGAATCCAATTTGTGTCTATTGGCATATGAATGTTGGAGAACCAATTAATAAACTCCATTTTTTCTGCTTGCACACATGGCCCATAAATGTTGGTTAGGACCCAGGATTGGTTGCATAGAAGACTAGTGAAACTAATTGAGAGAGAGTATGAATTGTGAAAGATGACCTCTCCCTCAAACAGAGAACCATTCCATGTGATTAGAAGGCCTCCAGAAGCTCCAATTGAAGGCAGGAAGGCAAATTTATTGAGCCTGTTGGGACAAAAGTTCTTAATGTAAGCAGCATCAAAATGCTCCCTCTTGGTTTCTTGAAGACACAGGATGGCACAGTCACTTTCCTAAATTTTTTGCCGTAGAGCAAGCCATTTCTCAGGTGAGTTAATTCCTCTAATGTTCCAGTTTAGTATATTCCAGCTTCTGTTTTGACTATTCATGGAAACAGTATAGGAGAACATCCAGGGACCAAGCACCATCACTTGGCCAGAACCCAAGGAATTCAGTCCAACCAGACAGCAGCGTAAGCACATTGAGCATGTACAGGATCCACATCAACCACAGCACAACAAGATATGAAACTACCCATATGGAGATAGAGAAGCAAAATGCACTGGCAGAAGAACATGAGCTATTACAATAAGTCCAGAGGGCCCATAGGGTGCAAGTACAACCAAAAGGAACATTCATACAGTCCAAAACATAAAACCCCTCCCTCTCCTTCACAAGATCTTTTAATGTGGTCATCTAAACACTATTGGGGTTGTCCTGCCTGTCCTCCTTTGATGGGATCACCCCAGCCAAGTCCTCTCCCATCCTTCTCTTAGGTTTCTTGGAGAGCTTCCCTTCCAACTCATGATCAGCAACCTTGCAAAATGAGGATGTGAGATTCTTAACCACTGATTTTTGAATAACTGGTGGAGCAGCATTACAAGGCAGACACTTATTATTAGAGCAAGAACCTCTTTTAAAACCAGCATTGTCTTTTTTTATCCTATCACTCCTCCTTACCTCTGTTTCTACAAGAGGTGTCTTTCCTCCCCTTCTTTTCTTTGAATTTTCAGCCCCAAAAGGTTGAAGAAGGGCCAAGGAATCCAAGTCCTGCTGGTTGGAGGAATCTCCTTCATTTTCCTTGTTTGTATCCTGCTGATGGGAATGATCCATGAGCTGTTTGCAAGCAGGAGCCTTAGTAGCAGTGCATTTATCAGGAATGTGAAACATATAAGAATTTTCAGTGCCCTCTACTTCAACAAGTAATTCCCACAAAGGAGATTTAAGCATATGGATTTTCCAGTTAAACTTGTCTGGTGTCATTAGAAGATGCACAATAAAATTGAACCAACTTATTGGAACTTGAACTGCAAGAGAAGGCACACCCTCCAAAGGCTTTTGAGCAAAATGCTCTTTCCAAATTACCAGGCCTTCCTCTGACAGAATAGTATCCTTATTAGCTAGAGCCTTTAACTGAATTGATTTCAAACCAAGTAATGAGGGTGCAAACTGAAAGTGCTCTCCAATTTGTGCAATCCAGTTACCTTTTTTGCTATCATTTTCATCCCCAGCAGGGTCCAGAAGCAGTGGGTTCACTGAATGAGAGCTAGCACCTGCTTCCCCAACCAAATCTACAGCTGTGAACTGAAAAGGTTCCTTGTCATGGCCTACTGGCTCTTTACCAGCATGAGTTTCTCTGCAAGGGTCCACTAACAGATCCTGAGGGACAATAGTACTGTTACCAGTAATCGGCTCAGAAGGTTGGAACACTTCCTCCAAGACAGGCTGAATCTGAGGGACCACCTTAGGAATTGTTGGCAGTATAACTTCCTGAGGAGCTGCCAAAGCCTGAGCAGCTGGGATGGCATGAACATCCTGCTCCTCCTCTTGGTAGTCCTGCATCAAAAGCTCAAGGCCATTGCCCTGTATCTACAACATAGGTGGAAGTTGATTTACTTCCTCACTTGCATGTGAAGACAAACCTTCAGACAGGGAGACAGTTGTTGTGATGCTGTTGTGGCCCTCCAAGGGTGGTGGGAGTTCTTCCCCATCAGCCCAAGCAATTTCTTCTTTATGAACACCTTCAAAAGCATCTTGAGGTTCAACATTATTACCAACTGGGGGCTGCAGAGCCCAGTGACCCTCCTCTGCATCCATGTCATCTTGCTGAATAGGTTGAGGATTAAAATGAAAACCAGGGAGAGCATTGTTTTGTCCTGGTAGAGGGTGAGGGTCAATATTGGCAGGTGGTATTGGATCCTCATCTGCTGGGGCCCCACCCATCAACTGTTGTAGAAGAATTTCCACTGAAGAGGACCAAGCATCTTCATCTAGGACTTCACCTTCAGACCACCTGACACTTTTAGGGATGGATTCAAGATCTCTAACTTTAGCTTTTGCAATCACTCTACCCATATGAAGAGGGTCATTCTCCCAAGAAACAAGGCGCCCAAAATGACTGATGGCCCTGGCAATATCTTCAGAATTGCGAAAATCAAACGGGACCGCAAGGAAGAGCAGCCAAACTGTTCTATTAAACTGTGTTCTTCGGCAGTTGCGGCCATTATCATGGTTATGGAAAGTGATGAAAACATCTCCAAACTGATGAGGACTCTGCAGCACTAATCTATCTCTGTCTCTTGGATTGACAAATCGCACATAAGCTTCCCCCAGAGGACAGCGCTGCATTTCTCTTATTTGCACTTGCTGAACATCCGCAAAGAACTCATCAAGAACTTCTTGCACATTTGGAAAAAGTACCTCATCCAGAAGCGGCTCAATGGTGATGATGGCCAGTCCTCGTGGCGCTTCTGACGCTGGGGGAGAACCACCCTGGCCACACCATTACCGCCTTCAACATTGAGAATATTGAAACCATGGGGAACAAAAGGCTGAGGATCAAACGAAATGTTTGCCATGGTTAGCTCTGCGCCGGCAGAAGGCTCTGAAGACTGCAATGGGGAAGGAAGACGAGCCCGAGGTTGAACAGTGGAAGGCAGGGGAGGAGACGAAGAGGCAAGAGGGAATCTTGGCTGAAAATTAGGGAACATGCCATCACAGAGCTGCCTAAAAGAGGAAGCTCGAATCACCGGCTGGGCTGGGCCAACGGCCGAGAACCAGTCTTCCACCACCCCAGGGGCCCAGGCCTCAGATGGGCGGGTGGTAAAAGAAGCCACCTGAAAAAACGGCCATAGCCCGGTCAGACGCGGTTTAGGGCAGGCCCAAGCCATGTGGTCCAAATTGCCACAACCGTAACAAGTAATGGCCGAATTTGAAGATCCAGAGATCGCGCCCTCATCCCCCTGAACCACGCGATCATTGATCGGAGGTGTAGAATTACACTCAATGCACCCTTCATCAATATCAGTTACCTGTAAATCCGGAGACGAGTCCGGTAACCCCGCCAGCCGTTGGAAAACTAAGACATGGTGGTCGAACTCCCTCCGGCGATCGCCGGAGCTGCTTTGGGAGGAAGAACGTGGAGGCCCTCTGGTAACCAAGGACCATGAATTTTGCTCCTCTTGATAGAACAGACGCTCCTCACGACGCCAATTAGGACCACCTTCACCCCAGAGGCTAAAAACCATCTCAAAATCCCTCTCAAAAATGCGGCCACTATTGTAGAGTTCAAAACCCACAGACTTGGAGGCAACCGAAAACTGAAACGAACGGTCCCGGAGAAACTTAACCCTAAAGCCTTGAGGGTAACCACCAAAGCAAGAGTGAAGCACAATGCTCACAGTGTGACAATCCAGGCGAAAGCACGCGCGACCGAAAGAGACTACAAGCTTGAACTCATGCTGGCGAAAACCAGGAGAGAAAACCACTGGATGACCAAACTTTTGGCGCATGCCAAGCTGAAAAGCCTTACCTCTAGCAAAGTCAAGGTGTGGAGGCGCCATTGGGCAGCCAGGGTGGTGGACGCCGGGGCCGGAGTGGCCACCGGCGGTGGAGCCGCCTAGGAGTCGCCTAGGAGGAGAGGAGGAGGAGGTGTATTGACTCGCCTAACAAGAGACCTAACTTTAACACCTCTTCAGTGATGGTACCAGGTGATATCTCTCTAGTTCGTTTAGTCTGGGGGGCCCTCGGGCTGCATCATCCCCAGGCCATGTGGGTCTATCCCTACGGTATGTATCCCTCCTGCATCTATCAAAGCTAGTTAAAATCCTTTGCAAGCCCCTTCTAAATTATTAACTACCTGACCGGAGCTTCATCGCTAAGAACGTCTTGCGCCCTTGCAAGCCGTCCCACGACCGCCTCATGATTAAGGATTGGCACGACATCTGTGCTCGGGTCCGTCCCTGCATCGTCGCTAAATCCAAGTGGTTGAGCTCTAGCTCACGGGCCAGTCCCCGTGTAGGTCACCTCCCATGGCCCTTGGTGCCTTGTTCTCGCATGAGCTAATCGCGGGCGGATGAGTAAGGGCGCGCGACCTGGTGCCCCCGTGGCCCACAGGAACCATGCGCCAGTTGTTTTTCTTCAGGATCTTTGCATGAGAAGACTGGGAAATGCGTCTGTGCTCGGGTCCATCCCTGCAGCGTCGATAAACCCAACGGCTGAGCTCTGTCTGGCGGGCCGGCCCCATTCACGTCACCTCTTGGGGTCGTTGGTGTCTGGCCTTCTCATACAATAACCTTAGGAGACTCATTCGGCAAAGGCTGCCTAACCATCACGTAGGATTAACACAAGCATATCCAATCAAGACCAGGCGAAACCCTCCTTGAGGTAGGGCCTCGTGAGTCCTGCGCTGGCTCACGGGTGCCCATACACACCTCCTCCAACCCTGCCGTGCAAGCCACATGTCAGTGCGGGGCTATACACGCCCCGGGGGCTCTCCACAGAGGGAGCCCCCTCCACGCACCAGTGGAAGCACCATGCTCCGCGCTGGCCATCACACTACCGAGGAGCTGCTATGCGCGTACAAGAGCGGAAGCGCTATGCTCCGCGCTGGTGATAAACAACTGGGGGTGACCTCATGGATGCATTAACCCCAGGGAGCCTCCGGGCTCAGTGACCAGCCCACCGCGTTGCTCTCCCTCGGGAGGGTAGCGTGAGGGGGTGGGCACGTGTGCTACGCTCAGGTCACGCTTGGCGTATCCCACCTCGACAGGCCTCACAGGCCTGGTCTTTGCACACCCCTCCTAAGCAAGAGCTCAGCGAGGGAAAGGTATGATGGTCGGTTCGTACGTCAAGGGGGACTCTTGAGCTTCGCGTCTCAGGAGCCTAACTGGACACGTAGCCCCTCACGCCTTGGGCTCGTCCTGGCGATCCGGACGACCCAACGGCAGCTGAGGCATGCGCGGGGCTGGGCCCTGCTGACCCAGAACACCAAGGCCTGGCTCTCACCCTTCCTTTTCAAGCCGTTCGTACGTCAAGGGGGACTCTTGAGCATCGCATCTCAGGAGCCTAACTAGTCACGTAGCCCCTCACCCCTTGGCCTCGTCCTGGCGATCTAGACGACCCGATGGCGGCTGAGGCATGCACGGGGCCGGGCCCTGCTGTCAGGACCCCGACTCAATGTCACATCGATCTAGCCTGTAACACCTCATATCACTTTGCGGCCTCACGCACGGTATCCCCACGGGTGTCGCCTTACCTTTGCCCGTGACCGTTTGCGCCTTTTGGCACACGTATATGATAGTGTCGCTAACATCCATATGAAAAGGAGCCCGGGCTAACATGGCTAGTTGTAAACCCAAAGTGGCACAGACTTACAGGGACAGGCATCCATGACCCAGCATCGAACGTGTCGGTCATCAGCAAGTAAGTTCCGGGCTGTAGCACTGGGCTAGCAGGACTCCGGTAAACCGGGCTGTAGCGGGCTAACAGGACTCCGGTACTCAATGCGTGACATTTCCCCGAAGGGACAGACACAGGAACGAAGAAGGACACATGCCGGCCAGCCAAGTGTTCCGGAGCAGTAGAAAGCTACCATGGCTCAGTGGAATCACTAGGAGACATTTCCCGGTAAGAGAGGCTACTAAAGATAAACAACTAGATAGTCAGATCCCACACATACCAAGCATTTCAATCATACACACAATATGCTCAATATGTGCAAATACAACAAGGCATCACAACATGACTCTATGACACCAGTACTTTATTTAAAGGCTCAGAGAGCCATACATAGCATACACACAAGTACGGGTCACACGACCCAGCATTCAAGTCATACAGTCATACAAACCAGCAGCGGAAGTAACTTGTCTGAGTACAGACAACTAGTAAAATAAAAGAGGCTTGGAAAGCCTAGCTATACTACGTGGTCCTTCACAAGCTCAGGATCACCACCTGGGCCTTAGCCTACTCATTGATGTCAACGTCTACGAAGAACCCATCAGAAGGGGTTGCAGCGTCTTCTGTAAAAATGTAAATTATAGCAACATGAGTACAAAGGTACTCAGCAAGACTTACATCAGATCCTACATACATGCACATTATCAAGAAGGGTTGGTGGAGTTATTGCAGCAAGCCAGCTTTGACTCTTGGCTAAGCTATCATACGAGACTCCGACTTGAAATGGTTTTGCGCACACGAGTCCACTACTCACCACTCAATACACTACCGAGGATCCACCTCCGTCTTCCTACGGAAGAGCCATCCTCGGCACTCACGCTTATCTTGAGGCTTTTAGTAGTTTCCATTTACTTTTCTATGAACTGTATAGGCAACCAAGTAGTCCTTTACCGCGGACGCGGCTATTCGAATAGATTAGGTTAACCCTGCAGGGGTGTACATCTTCATACACGCTCTCACCACTTACCGTCGTTTACACGACATGTACTCGGCAACCTTCAAGCGGAAGCCCAACGTGGGTGTCGGCCATGACCTACCTAGACACCTAAGTATCTAGTCCAGGTTTATCGCCTATTTGGGTTCCATCCATGAGGAGATCCGGCCGAAGTTTCGCTCACGGCCCCAAACGATGTGAACAGGGTTCCCGAGATACCAAACGGGCATCCGGTACACCCGGCCACGTACCTACCGCATCACAGCCCACCCCTACGGTCAGCGCTGTCCACGGCCTCCAGTAGGCTACAAACACCAGAAACTACTTGCAACTCCTGGACCGAAGACTAGGGTGAATAAGAAGCCAAGAGGGTCCATTGGTTTCGGGCCCAATGCATGGTAGTAGCTGAATCTTAAATCACACATACAGATCTCAGTGCTTAAGGACGGCCTCAATGAAACAACCCACCATGTACTCCTACATGGCCTCTCATCGATACCTTTACCAAATCGTGTTCAACACACCACTCTCAAACTGATATGATCATTTCACTCTAGCCCATCACCCAGATGAACCAGACCTAACACGACTCTAAGCATAGCAGGCATAGCAAGGTAGGAACAACACATACATATGGCTCAAATAACTCCTAGACATGCTAGTGGGTTTCATCTAGTTACTGTGGCAATGATAGGTCATGCAGAGGAAATGGGTTCAACTACCGAAGCACACAGCAGTTTGAAACGCGTTGTCTTAATGCAGTAAAAGAGAGCAAGAGCGAGAACATGGGATTGTATCGATATGATCAAACGGTTGGTTGCTTGCCTGATGGGTCGATGCACTGATACGGTTCTTCGCTAGGGTAATCACGGTACTCCTCGGAGGCAGAACCTGTCGCAAAGAACACCGATACACAACCATCACCAAACAATGTGCGACAATATGATGCATGTGTGAAATATGGCAATATGAGTGTGTTGGGCTAATGCAACTAAGACCAGAAGGGTTTGAACCAATTTGAACCAAAGATTCAAATTTCAAACTCATACATGGCCCGTTAAAGTGTTTTATCTTGTTCTGCATTAAACATCAAGTTAACTTGTTTAATCATGCATGGAAACAGTACAGATGGATAGATTGGATTTTTCTGATCATTTTTCATATGTAACTTGTTTGATTTGGAGTTACAGATTAAAAGTTATGAATTTTTGAAGTTTAAACTATATTCTAGAATTTCTTATATTAGAATAAATCCGGAAATTAATTTATTGCGTCAGCCATGCGTCAGAATGACGTCAGGGTCAACGGAGACGTCCAAGTCAAACCTGACAGTGGGTCCAGGGTGTCAGGGTCATTAGTTTAGTTGGAATTTAATTAAAACTAAACTAGGTTAGTTAACAGGGCTGGGCCCCACCTGTCAGCGACTCAATGGAGTCAACCAGGGCCCACCCGCGGTCAAAACAGGTCGGCTGCACCGGCGTTTAGCTGCCGGCGAGCCCGACGCGGCGGCGGAAGTGGTTTTGGCCGTTCCGGCCACCAAAAGGGGCGCGGAGGCCATCGGAGTGGACTTGAGGACGAGCCGCGGCTCTTGGCGGAGTCCGTTGGGGTCGGGGTGGCCGGAGTTGGCGTCGGCGGCGACTTTGGAGGCCACCGGAGTTCGGGTGAAAGCGAACTCGGGCTAGGGTGTGCGGTGAGGTGCGGGGAGTGCACGGTTGGGTGCAACGCAGCGTGGTGAGTGCGATGGACACCGTGAGGTGGCCGGAGGATGGCCGGGAGCACGTCGGCGACGAGATCCGCGGCGGTGCGTGCGGGTGATCTTCGTGCGATGGTTACACGGCTCGGGAGCGAGAGAGGAAGGGTAGGAGGGGTAGCTAGGCTCACAGAGCACTCGTAGAGGCCACCGGCGGGGTCGGGGACGAGCTGATGCGGCGACGGCGTTGAAGGGGATCTCCGGCGACGGCGGACTCGGGCGAGGTCGGTGCGGCGGACTCGGGCCACGCGAGCACGCGGGGCTCGGCTAGCCTGGCGAAGTGGACGGCGGCGGAGCTCCTGGACACGATGAGTCGGAGCACGGGCGGCGGGGAGCGCGGCTACGACGATGGAGCGGCGGCGGTGGCGTCGGCCATGGCTGGGGAGCGCGAGGGGGAGGAGGTGGAGAGGAGAGGGGGTGTCTGGGGGGTTCGGGGGAGAGAGGGGGAGTGGTCCCCGTCGTGGCGTGATGAGGAGAGCGGCGAGGCGGCGAGCAGGTGCGTGGCACCCATGCGGTGCTCGCCGTCGAGCACCTGCCTGCCTGCCTGGCCGGCAAGCAGCTCGCAGGCGCGGCGCTGGGCTGGGCCGGCAGGTGGGCCGGGTGCTGGGCGCCAGGTAAGTTCCTCTCCTGTTATTTCCTTTTTATATTTTTCTGCAACTTTGTTGAATTATTAAAAATACTTAGGTAACTCCTAAAATCACCAAACTGCACCTGGTCCATAGTTGGATTATTTCCAACATGAAACATTTTAGTTTGGAGATATTTGAGCATTTGAAATATTTTATATAATTTTAAATGCCCAAATTCAAATATTTATGATTTAATTCAAAGACCCTAGGATGACCTAGGAAATTGTGCATCACTTTTGGCAGAGGTTTTGAACCAAGACAAAAATGATGGACATTTTAGAAGGGCATTTCAGGTTCATCGAAAAAGTTTTTAGTAAACCCTAGTTGGTTTCAGAGGGGGCTGGGGGTTCTGTCATCCCCATTTCAAGTTTCTGATGAAAAAAATAGACATGATGCAACACTCTAATGCATAACTAGCTAGGGTGTGACAACTCACCCCCACTCGAAAGAATCTCGTCCCGAGATTTGGGTTCCTCCGGGAAGAAGGCGGGATACTCAAGTCGAAGACGATCCTCCCTTTCCCAAGTTGCTTCCTTCTCAGAATGGTGCGACCATTGAACCTTGAGAAACTTGATATTATGACGTCGAGTGATACGCTCGGCCTGATTGAGAATACGAACGGGGTACTCTCGATACGTGAGATTATCTTGGAGATCAAGCGTTTCGTGGTCCACTCCACGGATAGGATCCGAGAAGCAACGCCTGAGTTGAGAAACGTGGAAGACATCGTGGACTCTGGAGAGATGCGAAGGTAGTTCCAATTGGTAGGCAACTTCTCCTCGTTTAGTGAGAATACGAAAAGGTCCAATGTAACGAGGAGCCAATTTGCCTTTGATACCGAAACGATGGGTTCCCTTCAGAGGAGTAACCCGAAGGTAAGACTTCTCGTCAACCTCGAAAGTCATAGCCTTATGTTTTCGGTCATATTGACTCTTTTGACGAGATTGGGCTGTTTTCAACTTTTCATGAATGATGCGAACTTGCTCTTCTGCTTCCTGGATCATATCCGGGCCAAAGAATTGTCTTTCCCCGGTTTCTGACCAATTAAGGGGTGTTTGACACCGTCGTCCATAGAGAACTTCAAAAGGGGCTTTACCCAAGCTAGACTGATAGCTGTTGTTATAAGCGAATTCGGCAAATGGAAGGCATTTCTCCCAATCCATTCTGAATGAGATAACAGAAGCTCGAAGCATGTCTTCTAGAATCTGGTTGACGCGTTCTACTTGACCACTTGATTGAGGGTGAAAGGCGGTGCTAAAGGAAAGGCGGGTTCCCATAGCATTTTGGAAACTTTCCCAAAATCGAGAGGTGAAAAGACTTCCTCGATCCGAGTTAATTTCCAACGGAACACCATGGAGAGACACTATTCGGGAGATGTACAAGTCTGCTAACTGACTAGCAGTTATACTCTCACGAACAGGTAAGAAATGGGCTACTTTGGAAAGACGATCGACAACGACGAAGATAGCATTATTCCCTCTCTTGGTCCTGGGAAAACCGGTGATGAAGTCCATACCAATTTTATCCCATTTCCATTCAGGAATAGCTAGGGGTTGAAGAGTGCCAGCAGGCCGTTGATGCTCTGCTTTTACACGACAGCAGACGTCGCAATTAGCAATATACTGAGCAATTTCTCTCTTCATCCTAGTCCACCAGAACCTCTGGCGTAGGTCCTGATACATCTTAGTGCTACCGGGATGAATAGTGAGAGGAGATTCATGAGCTTCCTTAAGGATCAATCGCCTCAGGTTTCGCACCTTGGGAACCACTAGCCGATTCCCGAAGTATACGACCCCTTGATCATCAATGGAGAAACAATTCGCAACTCCCTTCTGGACGTTTCTCTTGATGCGGGAAATTCCTGGATCTACCTTCTGTGCTTTGATGATCTGATCCGTAAGGGTAGGTTTCGCCACCAAGGTGGAAAGGAATCCTTGAGGAACGATGTGAAGGTTAAGTTTCCGAAATTCCTCATGGAGAAGTGGTTGACTTTGTTGCAACATCAGATTATGGCAATAAGATTTACGACTTAGCGCATCAGCCATAACATTGGCTTTCCCTGGGGTGTAAGTTATTCCTAAGTCGAAATCCGTGATCAACTCGACCCAACGTCTTTGCCTGAGATTCAAATCCGGTTGGGTGAAGATGTACTTCAGACATTGGTGATCGGTGAATATCTCGCAACGATTACCGAGGAGGTAATGTCGCCAGGTTTTAAGTGCATAGACTACAGCTGCAAGCTCTAGATCATGAGTAGGATAATTCTCCTCATGTGGGTGCAATTGCTGTGAAGCGTAAGCAATTACGTGTCGATCTTGCATGAGGATACAGCCTAGTCCTTGTCGCGAGGCGTCGCAGTAGATAACAAAGTCCTTAGAGAAATCTGGCGGTACCAGTACGGGAGCAGATGTCAGGCGTCTTTTTAGTTCCTGAAAGCTGTGCTCACATTGTGGAGTCCGCTCGAACCTTTTATCTTTCTTGAGGAGTTCGGTTAGAGGTTTAGCAACTTTGGAGAAATTCTCGACAAAGCGACGGCAATAGCTCGCCAAGCCCAGAAAACTCCGAACTTGCTTGACCGATTTAGGTGGAGTCCAATTAAGGATGGTTTGAACTCGCTCAGGATTAACAGCAATACCTTTACCAGATATTACATGACCCAGATAGGTCACTTCTGACAACCAAAATTCACATTTAGAAAATTTGGCATAAAGGCGATGCCCTCGAAGTTTCTTCAACACTAGCCTTAGATGTTCGGCATGTTCTTTCTCGTTCTTGGAGTACATGAGTATATCATCGAGGTAAACCACGACGAATTTATCCAAATACTCCATGAAGATTGAGTTCATTAACCGAGAAAAGGTGGCTGGAGCGTTGGTTAAACCGAAGGACATGACGGTGTACTCGTATTGGCCATAACGAGTAACAAAGACCGTTTTCGGAATGTCCCCGTTCTTGATTTTGATTTGATGGTAGCCCAACCTCAAATCCATTTTAGAGAAGACTGAGGATCTAGCGAGCTGATCATACAGGTCGTTGATCCTGGGGAGCGGATACTTGTTCTTAATTGTGACCAAGTTAACCGGTCGATAATCTACAACCATCCGGTCCGTACCATCCTTCTTCTTGACGAAGAGGATGGGGCAAGCCCAAGGAGATGAACTAGGTCGGATGAAACCCTTTTTCAAGGACTCATCGAGTTGTTTCTTAAGCTCGGCTAGTTCTAGTGGTGCCATCTTATAGGGTCTTCTAGCAATCGGGACGGTTCCTGGAATGAGGTCTATTACGAACTCAACATCCCTGTCGGGTGGAACACCTGGCAATTCCTCTGGGAAGACATCCGGAAAGTCACAGACTACCGGAACGTCCTCAAGGTCTGGCAAAGGGCTGGCGTTAAGAGAATATAACTGTTGCTTGGCTATTCGGGTCAAGACATTGACTATCTTCCCTGAAGGATGGGTGAGTTGAACAGTCCTAGAGAAGCAATCAATTTTGGCATGATGGGCTGACATCCAGTCCATACCCAAGATGATATTAATATCCGAAGATTTGAGAGCTATCAAAGATGCAAGGAAAACAAGTCTGTCGACTTGGATTTCATTTCCATGGCTTACTCTAGAAGTTTGCCATCTAGAACCAGGAGTGGAAATTTCCATGGTAGAAGGCATGTCACAGAAGGCGGTGTTATGCAAGCGAGCATAGTTTTTGGATATGAATGAATGAGATGCTCCAGTATCAAAAAGAACAGATGCCGGGTGGCAATTTACAAGGAGCATACCGAGAACGACGTTGGGATCCTCTTGAGCTTCTTCGGCAGAGATACAGTTGACATGGCCACGTGCAGCAGTGGCCGGCTTGGCGTAGAACACCTTCCCTGTCGGCTTGCCACGGCCAACAGTTTTTGCTGTCTGGTTGGGGTTGGTTTGGGGGCACTCGCGCATATAGTGGCCTGATTCCCCACACTTGAAGCACGTCACGGAACTAGTGCGTGGAGGAGCATTGTTGGTTGGACCACCATAGGGCTTGGCTGTTGCATATTGCTGAGCTGGGCGAGGCGCCTGAAAGGGTGGCCTCGGTGTATATCTGGGTGGCAGGGCAGTGTTAGGCACCCATACACGGCGCTTCTGGGGTCCAGCACCGGATGAAGAACCCAAATCACGGCCATGCTTGCGTGATGCATCAAAATCAGTCTGTCCCGTCTCAGCACTGATGGCTTTATTCACAAGCTTCTGAAAAGAGGTGCACTCATGCAGACGGAGGTCACGATGGAGCTCAGGACTAAGTCCCTTACGGAACCTTGCCTGCTTCTTGGCATCGGTAGAAACTTCCTCAGTTGCATAACGTGCAAGGTTACCGAACTCCCTACTGTAAGCATCAACAGAGAGTCGACCTTGAGTGAAGCTACAGAACTCCTCACGTTTACGATCCATGAGACCCTCCGGAATGTGATGTTCATGGAAAGCCTCGCTGAATTCAGCCCAAGTAGTGATGTGGCCCGCTGGGCGCATAGCTTCATAATTCTCCCACCAGAGACTGGCGGGGCCTTCAAGATGATATGCAGCAAAGGTGACCTTATCAGCCTCAGCTACCAGCGCAGAACGCAGTTTGTGAGTAATGCTACGAAGCCAGTCATCGGCGTCGAGAGGCTCGACGGAGTGGTGGAAGGTAGGTGGGTGTAACTTGATGAAATCACTGAGTGACACCAAGTTATTCCTCTGATGGTGTGCTGTGTTCTGTTCGATGCGCTCCAACAAACGATTGGTCTCCCGCTTGTTTCTCTCAGCTTCCAGCATAACTTCAGCTAGGGAAGGAGGGTGAGGCAGATTTGCATTCCTGACTTCACTGCCTTCGGCCTGCTCTTGGGGAGCAGGGTTTTTGCGCGTGTTAACCATCCTAGGAAAAACAAGACAATGATTAAGTCCAAAATGCTAAGATTCCGACATAGGATGTAGAATGTAATGGACAACTCAGAATGCAAGATGATCATCCGTATGACATGGTAGACACAGAAACTACTTCTTTATTCCATCATCATACACACCATACAAGGTTTAGTACAAGACCAAACAAAGTACTACTACGGTGAAAGGGAGGTTACATCTCATCGGAGGCATTCCAAGCTCCTATACATTATTTTTCATACACCTCCGGAATTACTACACACTAAGTCATATTCCACAAGTCGCACAGGACAGCGGAAATACAACTGTTACAGTACTAGTGGAACTACTACTAACTCAGACGTCTCCGTAGTAGTCCTCGTAGAAGTCACCTCCATTGCCTGGAAGCTCAACATGATCATCCGGAAACAGATGATCTCGCGGAGCTTGTGGACCAAAAGGGCTAGGGTGAGGTCTTGGACCAACAAACGGTGGCCTGCGGGAACCACGAGGTGGGGTGATGCCCCCCACATCACGCCAATCCATCATGTCCGGCAGAACAGATCTAACAGGATACAGATCTCTCATATCCATGCATCCAGCTTGCATAGCCGGTGCAAACCGAGTCAAGGTGGCCCAATGATCAACGCGGGTGTTGAAAAGCTCCATTCTCAAGGCCTGGTTTTCACGGTCCTTATCCTTGAGCAACTCAGCAGTGGTGCGAGTCCGTGAATCCTCCTGAGTGGGGTCAGCATAGATAGCCTGGAGATACCCTTGTGCTCCCGGAAGTGATGCTGGCATATACCGGAAATCAGAGTCCCGAAATAGGCCAGTCCTGACTCGCATGATGGTCATCATAGAATAAGCCGCATCTTGCACGGCCATCTCAATAGTAACACCGAGCCCGTAGGAATAGTGAAGAGCCTCGGTAGAACCAGGATAAGAGGGAAATATCCTGACAGTGCAAAGATACTGGCTTTGATTAAAGTCTCGAAATTGCTCTTCGACCGTGTACTCAGGATACCAACGGTATCCAGCCTCAGTCATTACCCTGACCAACATAGCAGTATGGCCGGGTACATCTAGGCATCGAGTCAGGCGAACCACTTGATTTTGGTCGCGAGTGGCCATCGGAAAGCACAACCATAATGCAAAGGCATTAGAATTTCTAGCAAAATTTCGACAACATAACAGCTGTAAATGCTCAAAAAGGATTTTGAGACATTTGACAAGGATTTCATACACACTCAACAACATTATATCAAAGTTCCAGGTCCATCTTAGCAACATAATGTGGTAGTAGAACTGAACTAGGCTTGTATCCATCAAACCTATAAGGTACTACTGATTAGTAACACGTGAACCTGATAGAGAGAAGAGATCCTAATTCCTTAACCCCCGGTGGAAGAATAGACTGACTCAGATCAGAATGCCATGAGGTAAAGAAGTAAAAAGAGCCTTACGTACCATCCCACAATCAATTCCCTTATATATAACTAAAGCATTTCTAGACTCAACATCGACCAGTTTGGCTTGGAGAACCTACAGGCAGTCCGGCTCTGATGCCAACGCTGTCAGGACCCCGACTCAATGTCACATCGATCTAGCCTGTAACACCTCATATCACTTTGCGGCCTCACGCACGGTATCCCCATGGGTGTCGCCTTACCTTTGCCCGGGACCGTTTGCGCCTTTTGGCACACGTATATGATAGTGTCGCTAGCATCCATATGAAAAGGAGCCCGGGCTGACATGGCTAGTTGTAAACCCAAAGTGGCACAGACTTACAGGGACAGGCATCCATGACCCAGCATCGAACGTGTCGGTCATCAGCAAGTAAGTTCCGGGCTGTAGCACTGGGCTAGCAGGACTCCGGTAAACCGGGCTGTAGCGGGCTAACAGGACTCCGGTACTCAATGCGTGACATTTCCCCGAAGGGACAGACACAGGAACGAAGAAGGACACATGCCGGCCAGCCAAGTGTTCCGAAGCAGTAGCAAGCTACCATGGCTCAGTGGAATCACTAGGAGACATTTCCCGGTAAGAGAGGCTACTAAAGATAAACAACTAGATAGTCAGATCCCACACATACCAAGCATTTCAATCATACACACAATATGCTCGATATGTGCAAATACAACAAGGCATCACAACATGACTCTATGACACCAGTACTTTATTTAAAGGCTCAGAGAGCCATACATAGCATACACACAAGTACGGGTCACACGACCCAGCATTCAAGTCATACAGTCATACAAACCAGCAGCGGAAGTAACTTGTCTGAGTACAAACAACTAGTAAAATAAAAGAGGCTTGGAAAGCCTAGCTATACTACGTGGTACTTCACAAGCTCATGATCACCACCTGGGCCTTAGCCTACTCATTGATGTCAACGTCTACGAAGAACCCATCAGAAGGGGTTGCAGCGTCTTCTGTAAAAATGTAAATTATAGCAACATGAGTACAAAGGTACTCAGCAAGACTTACATCAGATCCTACATAGATGCACATTATCAAGAAGGGTTGGTGGAGTTATTGCAGCAAGCCAGCTTTGACTCTTGGCTAAGCTATCATACGAGACTCCAACTTGAAATGGTTTTGCGCACACGAGTCCACTACTCACCACTCAATACACTACCGAGGATCCACCTCCGTCTTCCTACGGAAGAGCCATCCTCGGCACTCACGCTTATCTTGAGGCTTTTAGTAGTTTCCATTTACTTGTCTATGAACTGTATAGGCAACCAAGTAGTCCTTTACCGCGGACGCGGCTATTCGAATAGATTAGGTTAACCCTGCAGGGGTGTACTTCTTCATACACGCTCTCACCACTTACCGTCGTTTACACGACATGTACTCGGCAACCTTCAAGCGGAAGCCCAACGTGGGTGTCGGCCACGACCTACCTAGACACCTAAGTCTCTAGTCCAGGTTTATCGCCTATTTGGGTTCCATCCATGAGGAGATCCGGCCGAAGTTTCGCTCACGGCCCCAAACGATGTGAACAGGGTTCCCGAGATACCAAACGGGCATCCGGTACACCCGGCCACGTACCTACCGCATCACAGCCCACCCCTACGGTCAGCGCTGTCCACGGCCTCCAGTAGGCTACAAACACCAGAAACTACTTGCAACTCCTGGACCGAAGACTAGGGTGAATAAGAAGCCGAGAGGGTCCATTGGTTTCGGGCCCAATGCATGGTAGTAGCTGAATCTCAAATCACACATACAGATCTCAGTGCTTAAGGACGGCCTCAATGAAACAACCCACCATGTACTCCTACATGGCCTCTCATCGATACCTTTACCAAATCGTGTTCAACACACCACTCTCAAACTGACATGATCATTTCACTCTAGCCCATCACCCAGATGAACCAGACCTGACACGACTCTAAGCATAGCAGGCATAGCAAGGTAGGAACAACACATACATATGGCTCAAACAACTCCTAGACATGCTAGTGGGTTTCATCTAGTTACTATGGCAATGATAGGTCATGCAGAGGAAATGGGTTCAACTACCGAAGCACACAGTAGTTTGAAACGCGTTGTCTTAATGCAGTAAAAGAGAGCAAGAGCGAGAACATGGGATTGTATCGATATGATCAAACGGTTGGTTGCTTGCCTGATGGGTCGATGCACTGATACGGTTCTTCGCCAGGGTAATCACGGTACTCCTCAGAGGCAGAACCTGTCGCAAAGAACACCGATACACAGCCATCACCAAACAATGTGCGACAATATGATGCATGCATGAAATATGGCAATATGAGTGTGTTGGGCTAATGCAACTAAGACCAGAAGGGTTTGAACCAATTTGAACCAAAGATTCAAATTTGAAACTCATACATGGCCCTTTAAAGTGTTTTATCTTGTTCTGCATTAAACATCAAGTTAACTTGTTTAATCATGCATGGAAACAGTACAGATGGATAGATTGGATTTTTCTGATCATTTTTCATATATAACTTGTTTGATTTGGAGTTACAGATTAAAAGTTATGAATTTTTGAAGTTTAAACTATATTCTGGAATTTCTTATATTAGAATAAATCCAGAAATTAATTTATTGCGTCAGCCATGCGTCAGAATGACGTCAGGGTCAACGGAGACGTCCAGGTCAAACCTGACAGTGGGTCCAGGGTGTCAGGGTCATTAGTTTAGTTGGAATTTAATTAAAACTAAACTAGGTTAGTTAACAGGGCTGGGCCCCACCTGTCAGCGACTCAACGGAGTCAACCAGGGCCCACCCGCGGTCAAAACAGGTCGGCTGCACCGGCGTTTAGCCGCCGACGAGCCCGACGCGGTGGCGGAAGTGGTTTTGGCCGTTCCGGCCACCAAAAGGGGCACGGAGGCCATCGGAGTGGAGCTGAGGACGAGCCGCGGCTCTTGGCGGAGTCCGTTGGGGTCGGGGTGGCCGGAGTTGGCGTCGGCGGCGACTTTGGCAGCCACCGGAGTTCGGGTGAAAGCGAACTCGGGCTAGGGTGTGCGGTGAGGTGCGGGGAGTGCACGGTTGGGTCCAACGCAGCGTGGTGAGTGCGATGGACACCGTGAGGTGGCCAGAGGATGGCCGGGAGCACGTCGGCAACGAGATCCGCGGCGGTGCATGCGGGTGATCTTCGTGCGATGGTTACACGGCTCGGGAGCGAGAGAGGAAGGGTAGGAGGGGTAGCTAGGCTCACAAAGCACTCGTAGAGGCCACCGGCGCGGTTGGGGACGAGCTGATGCGGCGACGGCGTTGAAGGGGATCTCCGGCGACGGCGGACTCGGGCGAGGTCGGTGCGGCGGACTCGGGCCACGCGAGCACGCGGGGCTCGGCTAGCCCGACGAAGTGGACGGCGGCGGAGCTCCTGGACACGATGAGTCGGAGCACGGGCGGCGGGGAGCGCGGCTACGACGATGGAGCGGCGGCGGTGGCGTCGGCCATGGCTGGGGAGCGCGAGGGGGAGGAGGTGGAGAGGAGAGGGGGTGTCTGGGGGGTTCGGGGGAGAGAGGGGGAGTGATCCCCGTCGTGGCGTGATGAGGAGAGCGGCGAGGCGGCGAGCAGGTGCGTGGCACCCATGCGGTGCTCGCCGTCGAGCACCTGCCTGCCTGCCTGGCCGGCAAGCAGCTCGCTGGCGCGGCGCTGGGCTGGGCCGGCAGGTGGGCCGGGTGCTGGGCGCCAGGTAAGTTCCTCTCCTGTTATTTCCTTTTTTTATTTTTCTGCAACTTTGTTGAATTATTAAAAATACTTAGGTAACTCCTAAAATCACCAAACTGCACCTGGTCCATAGTTGGATTATTTCCAACATGAAACATTTTAGTTTGGAGATATTTGAGCATTTGAAATATTTTATATAATTTTAAATGCCCAAATTCAAATATTTATGATTTAATTCAAAGACCCTAGGATGACCTAGGAAATTGTGCATCACTTTTGGCAGAGGTTCTGAACCAAGACAAAAATGATGGACATTTTAGAAGGGCATTTCAGGTTCATTGAAAAAGTTTTTAGTAAACCCTAGTTGGTTTCAGAGGGGGCTGGGGGTTCTGTCATCCCCATTTCAAGTTTCTGATGAAAAAAATAGACATGATGCAACACTCTAATGCATAACTAGCTAGGGAGTGACACCTGCCGACGCAGAACACCAAGGCTTGCTCCTGCACCTTTTCCTAAGTTGTTCGCACGTCAAGCAAGACTCCTGAGCATCGCGTCTCAAGAGCCTAACTAGTCATGTATCCCCTCACCCCTTGGGCTCATACTGGCGATCCGGACGACCCAACGGCGGCTGGGGTACGCACGGGGCCAGGCTCTGCCGACGCAGAACTACAAAGCAAACAAAAAAGTCAAGGGAACATAATCTAATTATTACAAAACATATTTTTCCAAGCAAACAGTTTTAAACGCCTCCTCGAGGCATGCTATGTGATACATGACGAACAGGGAAAAGCAGAGTCACCAAGCCACCTCTTCAGACCTGTACGTCACCGTCGCCCGCTAGTGGAGCCCCGTCGCCAGACACGTCGCCCGTTCCATCAACCTTGGTCTGAGGACCGACGACCAGGAACTTACTCAGCATGGCGTCCACGAAGCTCTTCATGGCGGCAGGAGCAGCGTTGTGGGAGTCGGAGTGCACCGGAGTAAGGAAGGAGGAGAGGTCGAAGTCGGCATCCTGAAGATAGAGATGGCTGAAGACGCACGTCAGAGCCGAGGAAGAAAGTGAGTGTGCCTCGCTTTCCTCCAAGGAGGCAAACCCATCGACAGCATCTTTGAGCACCGCGAAGACTTCAAGAAGCAGAGCAGCAGGGCTCTCCCTCGGGGTCGTCGCCGCTGCCTTCTTCAAAGGATCATCCCCGAAGAGTGACTTCTGAGCCTTGTGGGACCTCGCGTCGAGAGAGGCAAGGGTGCTGCCCTCCATGGCGGCCACCTTCTTGGCCTCGGCAAGGGCCGCTTGGGCCGCCTCTACCTCCTCCTTTAGCTTCGTCAGGCGGTCACGCTCTGCAGCCTGCTCCAAGGCCACATTCTTCACCTGGGCGTCTCGATCGGCGATGTCAGTCTCCTGGGCTTTTAGCTTCTCCTCACGTTCCTGGAGCTGGCTGGCCTAGGCAGCCTGCTGATCCTGAAGAGTCTTCAGTTCAGCCTCCACCACGCGGCACCAATCCTTAGCTTATATGGACTCCTTTCGCGCCAGGTTGCGCTTGGTGGCGACCACCTCGAGGGACTTATGGGCTTCCTTCGTAGAGCCCCAGGCCATGTGGGGCAGACGCGTCGGCCTGGATCCAACCAGAAATCAGCCCCAGGCATCGCTATGCTGAGCGACAATCCGGGCCCCGACGTTCACCCTGGAGGAGGTCCAGCGCCGCCCTTGCCTCCTCCAGGGCCCCGGAGGTGGCAGGTGCGCCGCGGCTCGACCACACGCTGGGCAGGGGAGGAGATGCCCTCGGCGCCAAGACAGAAGAAACCTCGGCCTTAGGAAGGACCGGGGGCTCCGGAGGCTGGTTGACCTCAGCAGCCGCAGCAAGGATGGGCGCTGGTGGAGTCAGCCACACCAACGGCAGCGGCACCTCCTGAGGACGGGCTTCCATGCCTTGGGGAGATGGAATCACCACCGGAGCTATGGGGTCGCGGCATTCTCCTTCGCCAGGGCCGCGACAGCCACTTCAGCACCTACGGCCGCAGCAACCTCTGTGTCCTCCTTCTGCTTCTTCAATGGCTGCTGCCTAATGATAGACGAAGGCGCTAAGCATCGCTTCAATAATCAACGAGCTAGGCTAAGGAAAAGACTTACTGGCAGGCAAAGACATAGTTCCTCTTCAGGCTCAGCAGCGGGCGCTTAGGCGGAGCAGCCGGTGCTGAACTCTTGGGAGCAGGAGAGCTTGCGGTTGGTGCCGCTCGGGGCGCCATTGGCGATGGAGGAATGCTGCCCGGAGGAATCAGCGCGGGCCTGCCCTTCTCTGTGGCCGTCCGCATGGGATGCTTCAATGAGGACACCCCGGACCTCGTGGTGACTCTAGAATGGTGAGGCACCTCCACCATCGGAGGTGCGTCATCATCATCGTCATCATCGGGGAAGTTGTAGAGGAGCTCCCTCTGCCGCAGGGCAGAGGATTCCTCCACCATCTCGTCCACGGTGGCCTCAGAGTAATGATCTCCGAAGGATAGATCCACCAAGAATGGAGGTGGCGGGGGAGGCCCCGCCCGCACAAGCCCAAACTCGTCAAAGACCAGCATAGCAGTGGCAACCTCTTCCACGTCATCTCGGCAGTACAGTGGGAGCCAATATTCCGGAGGATCTCTCGGGTCCTTCCCCATCAACTAGAGCAACACCTTGCTCAGCTCCTCCACGGGAAGGGTGTCCTGGCGCAGGCAGATCTTGTCGTCGACGCACCCAAGCTTCCCCAGGGGGCGAGAGCGATCTTGGAGCGACGCTATGTGCTGCCTCAAGAACTCCTTGATGAACATGGCCCCTTTGGCTTCTCGCTACTGAGGCCATTCTCCATCTTCCTCACCAACGGCGTCAGGGAAGGGTCGGTGATCTTCTCAGAATACCATCCCTTCTCAGAGATGGAAAGTATGGTCGGCAGCTCCAATGAGCTCTGGGAGCACTTGGCATCCATCAGAACCCACCTCTTCGCGGCATCCTCTACTTTCTTCCCAGCACGGGAGATTGCATTACCACCCCGCGCTGGAACGAAGCCGATGCACCCAACCGGATTTTCGCCAGTCATGCGAAGGAAGAAGAAGTGGCAGAGGATGACGACGGAGGGCATCACCCCCACGAATGCCTCGCAGTAGAAGGCGAAGATGGACAGGAGGAGGATGGAGTTGGCGTGAATGTGGAGCGCGTGGAGGCTGTAGTGGTGAAGAACGGCGAAGAAGAAGCGGGAGAATGGGGAATGAGCCCCGAATAGACGTTGTGTAGGAAAAAAGGAAAGAAAATGATGTCAGCAGGCTCCAATGCAGCGGTGTGAACCTGGAGCGCCGTCCCCTTCCACTCGTTGTCCCTGCTCGCCGTCAGGAGGATCGCAGTCTGGTGCTTCTCCCCAGCCACGCAGGGCGCAAGCAGCGCTGTCTCGTACTAGGCAGAGCCAGTAGCCGAGGCGGAGGCCTTGGTTTTCTCAGCGGGCATTGAGCGAAGGATTGGAGGGGAAAATCGCCAGATCTGGTGAGTTCTTCCGCTGTTGGGAGAAGGGGATCTGGAGCAAGGCGAAGAAGGAGGAATGAAAGCCTGATGGCAGATGACAGCCCTTTTTGTTAGATGGAAACAGTTGCCGAGGCAGCATGGGGAAGCAGAGTCACCCACGTCCCATCAATCGCCATGCGTCATCAAGACCGCAAGCAGTTAGGGCCGCGGCGCTCCGCACTTGCCCTTTGGCTTCGCCTGGAAGCCAAGTCCGAGCGCGCCTTGGGCCGGGGGCTACTGTCGGTATCCTAGATATGGGGGTATCCATCCCTGCTTGCCTGCGGCCCATCGCGTGGCTCCATCGACGGCCTGGTATGGCCCAGCTGCAGCAACAACAACTCAAGACCCTCGCGAGGGGCGAAGCCTCGCGAGGCGGACGACGCCAAGACCCCCGAGGGGATCGGCCTCCCCTGGCTGGCTCCCGAGGGGCGGAGAGTTCTATGCAAGGTTCACCTCATGAGGCTCAGTTGACATGAGCCATGACGACCAAGGCCAGGCGGGCGCCAGGTGGGCGCCAGGCGGGCGCAGAGCACAGGTTTCCTCTTCGGTGCAAAGGAGGCAAGCCGCAGGCGTGGAGTCCCAAGGAATCAGCCAAAGGTTTCCATTCTGGTGCAACAAGACCAAGATTGCCAGGACGGCAGGACGGAGGTGATCGACGAGCCCACCATAGCATCACGACTAGAGGCTTTTCTCAGGTGAAGACTACTTTTGTCTGGATAAGCTGTACTACTTATCCCCTTTCAAATCCGGCGGTTGTGGGATCCCTTCCCGCCAACATTTGGGAAGTGGACCAAGGCCACTATAAATAGGACTAGCCACCACCATAGAGGGGGATGAAGTGGAACTAGCCCACAACACACCACACAAGCTCCCTTGAGCTTAAGAACACCTCACCTCCTGAGGCCAGTTCATCCATTGTACTAGTTCATCCTCAGCCCTCCGAGGCAACCCACCAAAAAACACTGGAGTAGGGTATTACACCGCAAGGTGGCCCGAACCAGGATAAACTGTTGTCTCTTTGTCTCTTTGAGCTTAGGCTTAGGAGGATTGCGAGTAGGCAGGCTGGGTAGGTTGAGATCTCCGGACGCACTCTAGAGTTTGAACCTCTCAAGGGTTTGCGGATTCCTTAATCCGACAGGCGGTGTTGGTGTTCTGGATATTGGGGTATCTAGACTTGCCTGCTTGCGGCCCATCGCTTGGCTCCTTCGACGGACTGATACGGCCCAGTTTCAGCATCAACGACCCAAGACCCTCGCGAGGGGCCAAGCCTCACGAGGCGGACGACACCAAGACCCTCGAGGGGATCGGCCTCCTCAGGCTGGCTCCCGAGGGGTGGAGAGTTCTATGCAAGGTGCACCTCACGAGGCTCAGCAGATGTGAGCCATGACGACCAAGGCCAGGCGGGCGCCAGAGGGTGCAGAGCGCTAGTTTCCTCTTTGGTGCAAGGGAGGCAAGCCACAGGCGCAGAATCCCGAGGAATCAGCAAAAGGTTTCCATTCTGGTGCAACAAGACTGAGACCGCTAGGGTGGCAGGACGGAGGTGATCACTGAGCCCACTGCAGCGTCACGACCAGAGGCTTTTCACAGGCGAAGACCACTTTAGTCATGATAGGATGTACAACTTGTGCCCTTCCAAATCTGGCCATGGTGGGATCCATTCCCGCCAACATTTGGGAAGAGGACCAAGGACACTATAAATATGACTTAGCCACCACCATAGGGGGGATCGTATCCATTCTCACCCGACCACCTCACGAGCTCTCTTGAGCTCAAGAACACGTCACCTCATGAGGCTAGTTCATCCACTGTATGAGTTCATCTTGAGCCCTTCGAGGCAATCCACCAAAACGCTAGAGTAGTGTATTACACCGCAAGGTGGCCTGAACTAGGATAAATTGTTGTGTCTCTTTGTCTCTTTGAGCCCGACACGCTAGGATTAGGAGGATTGCGAGTAGGCAGGCTAAGTAGGTTGAGATCTCCGCACGCACCCTAGAGTTTGAACCTTTCAAGGGTTTGCGGAACCCGTAATCCGACATTTGGCGCGCCAGGTAGGGGGCGTTGGATCTTCTCTTCCATCGACCGGTCCGCCGCCACTCCACCAACGCCATGGCCGACGCCCCGAGGACCCACATCGATCACTGGGTTGTCCGGGCCTCCTCGACAGCGCCCAACGACAAGGAGGACCTCCACTCCGCTCTGCTCACGGCCCGCCCTCCGCCTGGGGCAGCCGGCCGCCGGGGGCGTAGGGTGCAACCCTCCCCTCTGGCGCCACGCCACAACAGCGCCGCCGAGCGATATGCAATTTACGCAGCAGCAACCGCACCGCACACATGCAGGGAGCAAGCAAACATGCGGGCTGAGGTCATCATGGATTGGGAGCTCTTGAGGTGCAGGCTACTGGAAAGCGGCCACGACGCCCTACTGGAGCGGGTCGCCGAGCTGCTGGATGCGACGTGCAGGGGCGCAGCACCATTCTGCACCCTGCCCACGTCGCAAGCCGTGGTAGGGGCGTGCACTCACCCTTGTCGCAACCGTGCACCCCCTCCAGGGCCCCTGAAGAGCCTCTCGGTGTCGGCCAACCTCATGGTGCAGCCCGCACCCCTCCAACTATGCCACCTTGGGGCGGGGCTGCTCCGAGCAAGATCCCGTGGGGCCGAGCTGGGGCGCCGGCCCCTATTCGTCAGGACCAATGGGCGACCAAAGAAGGCAGGAGCGTGAGGCAGCCGGGTAGCGAGTCCGGCGCAACCGGCCCAGAAGCCTACGTACCTGTCATGGTGGATCTGAGACACGTACAAGGAGAAGGCTGTTTGTGTCAAAACCGGCGGATCTCGGGTAGGGGGTCCCGATCTCTGCGTCAAGGCTGATGGTAGCAAGAACTAAGGGACACAGGTGTTTACCCAGGTTCGGGCCCTCTCGATGGAGGTAAAACCCTACTTCCTGCTTGATTAATATTGATGATATGGGTAGTACAAGAGTAGATCTACCACGAGATCTTAGAGGCTAAACCCTAGGAGCTAGCCTATGATGGTATGAATGTAAATGTGATCGGTCTTGTAAGGACCAACCTCTCCGGTTTATATAGACACCAGAGAGGGCTATGGTTTACATAGAGTCGGTTACAAGGAAGTAAATATAATATCCGGATCGCCAAGCTTGCCTTCCACGCCAAGGAATGTCCCATTCGGACATGGGCCGAAGTCTTGAGTCTTGTATCTTCACGCTTCAATACTCCGGACGTCGTACACAGTCCGGCTGTCCGGATACCCCCTAATCCAGGACTCCCTCAGTAGCCCCTGAACCAGGCTTTAATGACGATGAGTCCGACGTGCAGTATTGTCTTCAGCATTGCAAGGCGGGTTCCTCCTCCGAATATTCCAAAGCGGTTATCGAACATGTTGACCGTGTCCGGATCCGCAGGACGATCTTCGTATGGTATAGATCTGATTTGCTGGCAATCTTCATGCATCGTGCCCTCGTATCGTGGCCCGGTCCAATGTGAACCGATGCTTCCTGCCCTACAACGACTCGCGTTACGAGGCAGTTTTATTGGCACGTCCTGTCGAGGCAGAGATCGTGTCCCTCTTATACGGGATTTTCCATCAATATGAGCGTGCGTGACCCCATGACGGCCGTTGGTATTAACCCGTGTGTTTTTAGATAAGCCTCAAACGGTCACACCGGGGACTCTTGATATTCACGCTCTTTATAAAGGGGTCGAGACTTACGCCTCTTTCTTCACCTTCATCGCGCCTTCCCGCACCTCGAGTTCTAACACCCAAAACCTAAGCTCCACCCCTCCAGAACCCGCCAGTGTGTCCGGATCTGATCCTCAAGGCCGGTGGGTCGCCTCCTCAATCCAGGAGAAGGACATTGCGAATCTTAGGGAGGTCGGATACCTAACAACAGATATCCAGCACAGGCTTCCCGCTCCGGGGCAAGTTATCCCCACAACGGAGCCCAATGAGTGTGTTGTTTTTGTCCCACACTTCCTTCGAGTTTGGGTTTCACCCTCCATCCTTTCGTGAGTGGGCTCATGTTCTATTATGGCTGGATTTTCATGTCCTAGCTCCAGATGCCATCCTCCATATCTCGTCGTTCATTATCGTGTGCGAGGCTTTTCTCCATGTCACGCCACACTTCGGCTTATGGCTCAAGACCTTCAATGTGAAGCCGAAGATGATCGAGGAGCGACAAGTGGAGTGTGGAGGTGCCGTAATAAGCAGAAACGCCGATGCCCCATGGCCGGAGGGTTCTTTCCCAGAAGTATCTAACGTATGGCAGTGGAGGTGGTTTTATGCCAAGGCCCCAAGGGGCACAAACTGGGTAGCCGCCCCTCAGTTCCGCTTAGGCCCTCCGTCGCAGTTGGCGTCCTGGACAAACGTAGGATGTAATTGGGGGCCCGCAGGCGATGTACCAGTACTGCAGAACCGCATTCGGGAGCTTCTCGAGAGGGATATCAACCTTTTTAGCATAATGCAAGTGATGTTAATTCAGCGGACGTTGTCGTGCCAACGCCGGCCTCTTCGGATGTGGGAGTTCAATCTAGAGGGTTCGCGGACTGTGAAGCACTTCTTCGGCTTAAAGCTCGAAGAGATGTGCAAATTATTCATCGGACGGAAGGTAACGTGTCCGGATACTACCGAGGATGCGGGTCTAAGCTGCAACAGCCTAGATACTCAAGTAAGTGGCCTTGATACCGGACACCATGTTTTGTATTTGTCATACTTGTTTATTCTGAACATCATCCACTCTCGACGTTCTGGGAACGGGGGTCCCCAGACTTGCCTGCCTGCGGCCTGCGGCGTGGCTCAAAGGAGGCCCAGCACAGTCCATCTTCATCAACACAAGCTCAAGACCCTCGCGAGGGGCCAAGCCTCGCGGGGCGGACGATAAGGAGCCTCCTCAGGCACGGCCTCGTCAGGCTGGCTCACGAGGAGGCGGAGAGTTCAAGGCGGGGTACCTCGCGAGGTTCCCACGACGCAAGCCATGACGACCAAGGGCGCCAGTCGGGCGCTAGCCCGCGCAGTGTCCTCCTTTCCTCTTTGGTGCAAAGGGAGCAAGCACAGGCGAGAGCATCAAGCAAAGGCATCCGTTTCGGTGCAACAAGACCAAGACCAGCCCAACGGCCGGAAGGAAGTCATTGTGGAGCCCAAGAAGGCGTCACCACTAGAGCCTTTGACAGGCGAGGACCAACTTTAGTCAGGATAAGTGTACCGGATGTTCCCCTTCAAAATGGCCGATTATTGGCGCCCTTACCGCTCAATATTTGGGAAGAGGCCCAGGGCCTTTGCCTATAAATAGGACTAGCCACCCCCGGGGTAGAGGCAGCTAGACCTGGTCGAGAATCCAAGAGCTAGAACCAAGTAGCGCCAGCCAAGAACAGACCCTCGCGAGGCTGTTCTTCCTTGTATTGTTCATCATCAGCCCAAGAGGCAATCCACCACACCACACACTAGAGTAGGGTATTACACAACAATGGTGGCCTGAACCAATATAAATCTTGTGTCTCTTGTGCTGTTCTGTTTGGTAGTTTAGATCCTAGCGATTCGGCGAGGAGCAAGCCGGTAGAGGGTTAAATCTCTGTGCGCACCCCAGTGTTCGAACCTCAATGGTCTGCCGGAAACCGAAATCGGACATTTGGCGCGCCAAGTACGGGTGCGCCGGAATTTGTCTTCCGTCGTCTCGTTCTTCTCCAACCATCGCATCCATGTCTGACGTTCGTCGGGCTCGCGCCGAGCGCCGAGCCGCCCTCGCTTCCCATGTCGCCCAGACGGCTCCCGTCGGTGGGCGCCCTCGTCATTCCCCGTCACCCGCCGTCAACGCCACCACCGGCCCGGCGGGGAATGAACAACAAGCATCATCCCAGCATCCATCCATGAGGCGGGACGGCCGCACTGCCACACCCTCGCTCACCCCCGCTGGTTCTTCATCACGCGTGCCCCACGCGGCCATGGAGGCCTGAGCTGCCCTCATCGCGGCAAACGAGCTCCTGCGCTACCGCCCCATCGACGACGTCTACAAAGAGTGGCTCGACCGAGTCGCCGAGGTCGTCCGCGCCGCCGGGGGCTCCCCTGCGCCGTCCTTCTTGCTGCACCGCGCCCCGCCCTGAACGGGCAATGAAGCTCCTGGGGCGCCTCAGCTGCCTCCTCCTCGAAGGCGCCCTGGCCCCAAGGCGCGCGGCCCCTCGACGGAACCCGCTCCGTCAGGCGCCAGCGCGACAAGAGCAGAGCTGCCAAGATGTCCCTTGCCCTCGAGAAGCTGCCCGAGCGCTCCCTGCTCCAGCACATCAAGACCCTGCACTGCCCCCAGCCGCGGCGCATGGGGACCCGCAGGACCAAGCTCTCCGTCGCCCAAGGCCCCCTGTGGCCACAGCGGGCTACCGCGCCTTCACCTCCGAGCTACGCAGCGTCGCGTGGCCCGGCAAGTTCAAGCCAGACCTGCCTCCTCGCTACGACAGCACGGCTGAACCTACAGAGTTCCTCCAGCTTTATGAGTTGGGCATTGAGGCTGCCAACAAGGACGAGAAGGTCATGGCTAACTGTTTTCCCATGGCGCTCAAGGACGGGGCCCGCACCTGGCTCCTGAACCTGGCTCCAGGCACGATCTCCTCCTAGGACGAGATGCGCGCCCGCTTCATCGCCAACTTCTAGGGTACTCCCGACCGGCCACCCGCCGTGAGCGACATGAGCCGTATCAAGCGGCAACCAGGGGAAACCCTGCAGAAGTACATCCAGCGCTTCAACAACACGCGCCTCAATATCCCCAAGGTGATGGAGGAGGCCATCATCTCAGCCTTCTCCGACGGTGTGCGCGACGTCAAGATGAAGGAGGAGCTGGCGATGCATGAAGACCTGTGCACCTCCTTGGAGCTGTTGAACTTGGCGACCAAGTGCGCCAGGGCTGAGGAGGGACGCCTCTCCCTCCTCGAGCTGCCTGCCGCGCACCCAGAAGAGAAGAAGCCCAAGGCCAAGGACGTGAAGCGCAAGGGGGCTTCCGTACTCGCGGCAGAGCCAGACTCCAAGCGAGGCAGAGATCAGCCCGAATCCTCCAAGGGCAGTCGGTACTGCGTGTACCACGACCTCCACACCCACAACACCAATGAATGCCAAGAGCTCCGGGCCGTGCGTGAAGGAAGGGTCGGCAGATGTCCCGACCGCAGCGACCGGGGTTACGGCCGAGGAGGAGGAAGGAACGTGGGACGTTGGGAAGACTGCGGCCCACGCCAAGGGTGGCACGACCAACCTCGCGAGGATTGCTGGCAGGACCCGCTTCGCGAGGGAGGCTGGAGGGATCAGCCTCGCGAGGATCGCCCACAAGGGAACGCGGGCCTCCCTCCGCTGCCGCCGCAGCCAAGGAGAAATGAAGACCGTCATCAGGACGAGGGGGCTGGGGGTTTCCAGGAACCGCGTGCAATCGCCTGCATCCTGGGTGGAGCTCAAGCCCTAGCCTCTCAACACATCTTCAAGCAGTTCGCCCACGAAGTGAATGCAGTCCTCCCCAAGCTCGAGGCCACGCGCCCTCTCAGGTGGTCGGCATGCGCCATCATGTTCAGCTCAGTGGATCAGCTCAAGTGCGCGGCCACGGCTGGAGTCCTCCCGATGATTTGTTCCCCAATCATCAGCAACGTGCTAGTCACCAGGACCCTCATCGACGGCGGAGCATGGCTCAACGTCCTATCCGTGGAAACATTCAACAATCTCCAAGTGCCCTACAGTCAGCTTCAGCCAACCAAGCCCTTCTCCGAAGTCACCGACGGCTCCACGGTCCCGATTGGGCAGGTCCGCCTTCCTGTCACCTTTGGGGCACGCGACAACTACCGCACCGAGCTCATCGACTTCGACGTCGCCCACATTCGCCTGCCGTACAACACCATCCTCGGGTACCCGGCGCTGGCAAAGTTCATGGCCGTAACCCACCACGGCTACAAGGTCCTCAAGATGCCAGGAAGTGGCGGGGTCATCACGGTGCCCTGCGAAGAGAGAGAGACGTAGTGTGCTCCCTGGAGCGAGCCTTTCAGGCCGCATCATTGGAAGACCCGGACCGCGGAGGCAGGAGGCCTCCCGAGGCCGCCCCCAAGAAGAAGAAGCAATCGTCCATCCCGGCCCCTTAGGAGGCAGGCCCCTCAGGGCCCGCGCCTGCTTAGGGGGAACCTCCTTCCATCGCATAGGGAAGCGCGCCCGGCGCCCTCCTCAGGCAGGGCTCGGTGGCTCTCCCCGGAGGGCCGCCGACCTCTCCAAGGTCACGAGGGAGGCGCTTGGGCACCACGTGGAGGCGTGTTTCGAAGCATGTTTCCCTCAAGAAGGAGCAAGGCAAGGAGGGCCCAACCCTCAGGAGTTCGTCAGCAAGGCCATTCAGGAGGTACAGGAGTCAAGGGTCATGAGAGGCAGCCGCCGCCTACCCGCTGTGGCCCCCCATCCAGGCGAGGATGGTGGGCTGTGCGTCTGCATCGACGTACCGGGGCTCAACCAAGTTGCGTCTCAGGAGTGCCTCTCGCCCTCGCGAGTGGGACGCTGCGAGGGTCCGCCCCACAGCTACGTGCGCATGCCTTATGGCTTGCCGAACGCAGCTGCTGCGCACCAGCGCCTCATGAGGGCCATCCTGGAGGCTCAAGAAGTCAGGCGTTCCGCAGCCCTGGTGGAGATGGAGATGGCCCGTGAGGAGCCGCTAGCGCCTCCGGAGCCTCCTAAGGCCTCTGAGCCTGGGGGCTTGTCAGGATCGGCTCCCGCAGCCCGCCAAGTCTACTACACCAACACCCCTTCGTCCCCAACATCATCACGTGACATCTTTCGAGTTTCATTCCCGGCTGGGAGCGCCCTCAGGGCCGCATTATTCCCAGGCCGCGTGGGTCCATCCCTGCGGTGTGTATCCCTTTTATTTCATGTTCTTGGCTTACCTTATTGGGGGCGCCCCTCGGGCTGCATCATCCCCAAGTCGCTCGGGCTTGACCCAGGGGCGTGTACCCTTCTTGCGTTTACCTGAGGGTTATGCTTTCGACCCATCATGCTTGTTATTTGGTGCCTTTTCCTCCTGGGTGTCGGAATCTTGGGCGTTAAAGGGGGGTGCCTGAGCATCGCGACTCAGGGCTCCTACCGGCTCTCCAGCCCTCACCCTCTGGTCTTGTCCATGGCATTGCGACCTGGCATGCCAGCGATGGCTGAGACCAGCTCGAGAGCCAGGACCCCAGGACGTAGAGTTTCGACATCTAACCCAGCTTGCGCGTTAAAGGGGGGTGCCCGAGCATCGCGACTCAGGGCTCCTACCGGCTCTCCAGCCCTCACCCTCTGGTCTTGTCCACGGCATCGCGACCTGGCATGCCAGCGACGGCTGAGACCAGCTCAAGAGCCTAGACCCGAGGACGTAGAGTTTCGACATCTAACCCAGCTTGCGCGTTAAAGGGGGGTGCCTGAGCATCGCGACTCAGGGCTCCTACCGGCTCTCCGGCCCTCACCCTCTGGTCTTGTCCATGGCATCGCGACCTGGCATGCCAGCGACGGCTGAGACCAACTCGAGAGCCGGGACCCGAAGACGTAGAGCACCGGCATCTGGCCAAATTTGCAGGAACACACTCCAAGATAAGGCCCAGAGCCCGGCGCAACCCGCCTTGAGGTAGGGCCCCGAGAGTCCCGCGTAGGCTCACGGGAGCCCCAATACACCTCGATCAGGCCTTTCGTGCATCGTCGCCTCTCCAAAGCAACTAACGGCTAACTGTCGATTGCCACGACGAACTCTCGTTCCTTTTGTGATGAACCTGCAGGGTCCCTCCAGAGAGTACCGCCAGGCGAGGCCCTCACGGTGCTTTCTTCGCTCTCGTTCACGCAACTCGCTTGCACGTTAAAGGGGGGTGCATGTCAGATTTCGGGTTCTGGCAGACCCTTGAGGTTCGAACACTGGGGTGCGCGCGGAGATTTAACCCTCTACCGGCTTGCTCCTCGCCGAATCGCTAGGATCTTAACTACCAAACAGAACAACACAAGGGACACAAGATTTATACTGGTTCAGGCCACCATTGTGGTGTAATACCCTACTCCAGTGTGTGGTGTGGTGGATTGCCTCTTGGGCTGATGATGGGCAATACAAGGAAGAACAGCCTCGCGAGGGTCTATTCTTGGCTGGTGCTACTTGGCTCTGGCTCTTGGATCCTCGATCAGGTCTCGCTGCCTCTACCCCGGGGGTGGCTAGTCCTATTTATAGGCAAAGGCCCTGGGCCTCTTCCCAAATATTGAGCGGGAAGGGCGCCAACAATCGGCCATTTTGAAGGGGAACATCCGATACACTTATCCTGACTAAAGTTGGTCCTCGCCTATCAAAGGCTCTGGTGGTGACGCCTACTTGGGCAACACAATGACTTCCTTCCGACCGTTGGGCTGGTCTTGGTCTTGTTGCACCGAAACGGATGCCTTTGCATGATGCTCTCGCCTGCGCTTGCTCCCTTTGCACCAAAGAGGAAAGGAGGACACTGCACGGGCTGGCACCCGACTGGCGCCCTTGGTCGTCATGGCTTGCATCACGGGCACCTCGCGAGGTACCCCGCCTTGAACTCTCCGCCTCCTCGTGAGCCAGCTTGACGAGGCCATGCCTGAGGAAGCTCCTTGCTGTCCGCCCCGCGAGGCTTGGCCCCTCGCGAGGGTCTTGAGCTTGTGTTGATGAAGATGGGCAGCGCTGGGCCCCCCTTTGAGCCACGCCGCAGGCGCAGGCAGGCAAGTCTGGGGACCCCCGTTCCCAGAACGCCAACAGTAGCCCCCGGGCCCATGGCGCGCCCGAACTAGACTGAGCAGGGAGGCGAAAGGGCAAGTGCGAAGCGTCATGGACCCTAACAGCCTGCGGCCTCGGACACCGCGTGGCGGTTGATTGGACGTGGGCGGCACTTTTCCCCCACGCCTCCTTATTTTATGCCTTGCTAGGCGGACTTGTAGCCGCACACATCCGCTCCCTTTTCTGCTGCTCGAGCGCTCTCTGTCCTTTCTCCTCTCAAACTCCAGTTTCCGCATCCAATCCAATCTCGAACCTTCCCCCCCCCCTTTTCTGCCGCCATGCCGCCGCCTCGCTCATCGTCGGGGGCCGCCGATCGGCCGATCATAATCAATC
This sequence comes from Triticum timopheevii, assembly GCA_963921465.1. Lineage (NCBI taxonomy): Eukaryota > Viridiplantae > Streptophyta > Magnoliopsida > Poales > Poaceae > Triticum > Triticum timopheevii. Next base: position 246,589,423 of record OY997266.1, read on the forward strand.
AAGAGGGCTTGAGCAAGGTCAGCTCGGCCCTAGCCACCATCTTCAACGAATGCAGGAGGACGACGGCCTGGCCCGCATCCTTCATCTCCATTGACAGGATTGCCACCGAGGTCCGATACTTCGTCGACGCCCTGTGGGTGGGACTGGTTCCCCCCTTTTCTGATTTCTTCAATGCCGTGCTCTCCCATTATCAGATCGATATGATGCATCTGGGTCCTAAGTCCATCACTCTTCTCGCGGTCTTCGTCTTCGTTTGCGAGGCCATGGTGGGCATCCTTCCCTCAGTTGCCTTGCTGCGCCATTTTTTCTCCCTGTGCTTGGTCGACCCCACCCAATGTTTGGTGTGTGTGAGCTTTGTTGCTGCGCCTGAGACGGCGGCTTCAGGAATTGACTTCAGCCTTCCTCCACCCGCGCCTGGGTTTCGCGAGCGGTGGCTGTATGTGGACGTAGGGGTGCCCAGCCCCCTGCTGACGGAGCCGTCTTCGCCCGCTGTCCCCAACTCAGGCTGGGGTCAGGAGACGCTTGCTAGCCCCCGGCTCGCCTTCGTCTGGCGTCGCTTCGAGTTCTTGAGGGAGCTCCGCGTGACGATGCCCAAGGTGGTGAAGGAGTTCCTGCTACACCGTGTTGCCCCTCTCCAACGCCATTCTCATCGGATGTGGGCCTTCAGCGGCCGTGGGGACCGTATGCGGCTCCAAGAAGAGGACCTGACGCCTGAAGCGCTGAGGAAGGTGCTCTTGGTCTTGACTGGGGATCCTTCCCCCGGCGGCATTCGGCAAGGGGGGGCCTTGCTGTACCTCTGCTCGAATAGAGGTGACTTCGTGAGCCAGATGCCCATTTTCGACGAATGGGGGCTGCGCCCTGCTGGCCTCCAGGGGCCTCACGAGAACCCAGTGGTGGTGGTCGTCCTTGCGGCTGGCCAGGGCGACTTTTCCTCAAGTGGCGGAGCAGGGAGGCTTGAGCCTCCGGAGGCCAAGGGTGCCCCCGCCGAGGTGACAGCACTGGGCGGCGCTTATGAGGGAGTGGCCCCTGAGGCCCGTGCTGCCATAGCTGAAGGTGGCGAGCGGGCACCCGCAGTGCCCGCGGCCGAGGCCCCCAAGGCCCCAGCTGCTCGTCTTGGTGAGGCGACCAGCAGCGCGCATCAGGCGGACGCCCCCGACGCGGGTCGCCTCGGTGCTTCCTCTTCGTCGCAGGCCGACCCCTGCGCTCAACCTTTGGGTCGCTTCCGCGTGGACTTTGAGGCCCTCCGGAAGAGAAGGGAGGCCCTGGGCGACGATTACCCTTGCCGCCTGCTGAAGCGTAGGAAGTACTTCGCCATCGATGAGTAAGCCTTCTCCCTTCCCAGCTCCTGATTCTTCCGCCGCCTTTCCTGATCCTTGCTCCACAGGGCCCTTCCTTCCGAGCTCATGGTGGTGGATGAGGAGCCATGCCCCTCGCCTCCGCCCTCTTCGCCATCTTCGATCGTTACGAGTAGCAGGGCCCTTGTGGTGAGGTCGGCTGGTGAGGTGAACCATCCCGAGGCGCAGCGCGGCTCTGCGCTCTCCGCGGCCTTCCTTCGCGAGCCTTCTCGTGGCATAGCCAGCCTGCCGTGGGTTTCTCGTCTGGTCATGGACCGCGATTGGCTAGGGTACTCCCGGCGCTCCTCACTTGGAGATGGACTGGCTCTAGGTCGGGCCTCCGGCAGGGCGTGCCCGGTCGCCCCAAGGGCGCCAGCCCCCAGCCCCCTGCCCGGGAGGGGAGTGCTGATCCGTGCCCCACGGCGCTCGTGTTGGGAGGATGATGGTGTGGAAGACGTACTCGAGCACGCCCGGGAGCGTCGCGCTCTTCGCCACGGGTTCCTTCGGAGGGCGGCTGACGCGGTGAGCCTGCTTGGTGAGGAACTCGCTGATGAGGACGCGTGCCTTGAGGCTGAGGGCCTGCGGCTGGTTGCGGAGAGGCGCGAGCTAGAGGCGGCTGCCGCCCTCGCACACCGTCAGTGCGACCTCGATGATGAGGGGGCAAAGGCGTCGCTGGTGGCCTCTCGGGAGGCCCGTTCCCGGGCTGTCGAAGAAGCCCGGGAAGCTGACCGGCGGCGAGAGGCCACGAAGGAGCGGGCACGGGAGCTCCTGGCCCGGTGCCACTCGCTGGAGGAGCAGGTGGAGCTGCGTGAGGTGGCCCTTGCATCGATGAAGGTGGCCTCCGGTGACCCAGCAGAGCTCCAGAAGCGTGAGGAGGCGCTGACGATGGAAGCCGCCGAACGCGCACGCGAGTATGAGCGCCTGGAGATGAGGGAGCGCTTGGTGACATGGGCGAAGGACGATGTCGCTACGCGGGAAGCCCGTGTCTCGGAGGAGGTCGGACGTAGGGTGGCGACGGTGCTCCTGAACCTCGAGCGCGAGTTCAAGGAGAGGATGGAGTTGGTCCGGACCGAGGCCGAAGGTAGGACCACCACCCTCAGGACCAGACTGGAGGAAGCAACACGGCAGGCCGATGTCTTGCGGGTCGCACTTGAGGCGGCGCAGGGGGAGTCAACCACTTCCCATGCCGAGGTGCTTCTTCTTCGCCAACAGGTGGTTGAGGCTGAGACCGTCGCTCGCTAGAATGCGGACGAGATGCGTCAGCGGCGGCTCTTGGAACATGAGCACGCCCCCATGCTCACCACGCTTCGGGACAGGGCCAACACGGCCTTAGGTAACATCTGCGAGGCAGCCGTCGGGGAGCCGTGTGCCATTAACTACGCCGGCAACCTTCAGTTCTTCACCAACATCGTGACGCAGCTGGAGGCGCGGTCGGTCCGTGCCAACAGGTTGGTGGAGGAGAGGAGCCGAGCCCTGCTCGGGCACGCCTTTTCCCGCGTCTTCAACCATCTCCGGAACATGGATCCTCACTTCAACTTTGATGCCGCCATCGCCCCAGTCCCCCAGGCCGTTCGAGACGACCTGGCGTACTGGGTGGAAGACAACGTGGACGCCCTTGTCAGGGCCTTCGCTTCAGATGATGATGGTGTGATCGTGGCCACCGACGAGGGCGGCGTGGTGAACGGCCCTGGCGCCGCTGACGACAATGTGGAGGGCGATGGCGAGGCCAGCGACAGTTCGGGCGGCGTTCTTGAGGATGCATTGGGGGATTTATCCGACTGACAGCGCATTGCTCATGTTTCCTTATCCTGCATGAGTAGAACTCAGGCTTTTGTCCAGATGGTTGTAAGAGCATTTTTGGGAGGGGATGCCCCTCATGTAAAACTTATGTTCAGCATACTTGTGAATGCTACGTCACTTATATGCCCGTGCCAAGCGGCTGGCCATGTGACGAGCCGGCTGGCTACTTTACCTTTACCCCGAGCGGGCCTCGAGATAACTTGTTGGAGGCCATGGCGCCTCGCACGCCTCTTGATTGAATCCGTGGGATCTGCAGTGAAAAACCTCCTGAGGGGGTACGTCGAAGGCGGTCTGGGCTGCACGCAAGCTAGGCCAGACCCGGCTCGCAAGGGGCTCGCGAGGGGAGGCAGCTGAGGTGAGGTCGTAACTGAAACGCGAGAGATTGCTCGAACGAGACTAAGGACCCCTTCCCCAAACACACCCAAATTTCAAATTCAAGTCCAACTTAAATCCAGCGGGGGAAAGCAACAACCAAGAGAAGAGCAATGAAAGCAGAAAAAGGCCGCATCCGGCACCTAGTCTAGTCTTGGACGTCTTCTCACCAGCGCGGAGCTAAGTGCTGCCACTGGGCGTGGGAGGGAGCCCTAGGGCCTGAGGGCGGCACCCCTGAGACTCCGGGGTGTGTACAGCCCCACACATTATTACGTGAGAGTGTCACGGGGTGGCGAGCTTCACAGGCACTGGGCCTTCTTCACAGGTACCGGCCTTGCTTCATATCGCCTGACGAGGGCCCCGCCTTGCACCACACTCTAGTGCCATCAGCGACAACCGAAAACCAGGACGCTGCCGATGGGGTAGAGCGGTTGCCAGCGGTTCCCCCGACGACCACGAGTCCTCCGCCAGGGGCAGGCCCGAAGGCGCCTCCCCAGCGGAGGGCCTACCTTCTGGGAACGCCTTGCTCCGAACGCCGCGGTGGTGATGTCGGATCTCGGCCCCTCTCCTGCGGCCCCCAACGCCCTCCTCCTGAGGGGTAAGAGGCTGCAGGATGGGGGCAGCTGCTCGCTGTGGCGACCTGCATCTCCTGCGACCCATGATTAGTGTATGCCAGCTCCTGAGGGATTAGCGGTACCCAATAATCGTCGCTTCCAGCGTGGCCAGTGGGGCCATCCCTGGATTCCTGGAAGAGCTCAGCTTCTGGCACCTCGTCCCCCCAGCTCGGGCTGAGGAGTGAGCCCTGTTCGCCTTCACGCGGGTGCCCTTGATCCATCATGTGGGGTACGTACTCTTCTGGGGCCGTCATCCCGAAGGCCGCGCCATAGGGCTCAACGCGCCATGCAGCTCTGCCTAATGCGCCTACCTGGGGGTGGTAACGTGGTGGTCCGCTGGGGCCGTGGGTCGCGACGAGTCCTTCTTCATTGGCGGGGAGCGGAGTCAGTGCTGCCGCTGGTTCGGTGCCGACAGCTTAGCTGGTGTTGGAGTAGCCTTGGAGCCCGCGGGTGCGCGTGGGGCCCCCGCGCGGGCCGCCCTGAGCCTGGGGCGGGAGCTGGGTGCAGAAGGGATGAACCCCCGTGGCGGCGAAGCCCAGGAGCTCCACCACCCGCTCAAGCAACACGTTGCGGCCGCCTTCCAACAGCCTGCACTGCAGCAGCTCTCGGGCCACCGTAAGCGCGGCCCTTGAGTTCGCCTGCTCCCGGCGGGTGTACGGCGTCGTGGCCGCGGCGTGGTTGGAGGCCCTTGCTGCCGACCGCGTCTGCCGTGGTGTTAGAGCTGTTGAGGCTTGTCCGCGTCGCCCACGGCCCGCAGCGCCCTGCGGACCGCGAGCTGCCTGGGGCACGGGGTCGCCCAGGGCAAGCGGCTCTGCGCGGGCGCGCCAAGCCACCCAGGGATCAGGGTTGCCTGCCTGGTCGCCGAACATGGTGATGACGATGCGACGGGACGCGAAGTAGCGGAAGGTGGATCCCGGTGCACCCCTACCTGGCGCACCAAATGTCGGATTTCGGGTTCCAGTAGACCCTTGAGGTTTGAACACTGGGGTGCGCGCGGAGATTTAACCCTCTACCGGCTTGCTCCTCACCGAATCGCTAGGATCTAAACTACCAAACAGAACAACACAAGGGACACAAGATTTATACTAGTTCAGGCCACCATTGTGGTGTAATACCCTACTCCAGTGTGTGGTGTGATGGATTGCCTCTTGGGCTGATGATGGAAAATACAAGGAAGAATTGCCTCGCGAGGGTCTGTTCTTGGTTGGTGCTACTTGGCTCTGGCTCTTGGATTTTCGATCAGGTCTCGCTGCCTCTACCCCGGGGGTGGCTAGTCCTATTTATAGGCAAAGGCCCTGGGCCTCTTCCCAAATATTGAGCGGGAAGGGCGCCAAAAATTGGCCATTTTGAAGGGGAACATCCAGTACACTTATCCTCACTAAATTGGTCCTCGTCTGTCAAAGGCTCTGGTGGTGACGCCTGCTTGGGCTCCACAATGACTTCCTTCCAGCCGTAGGGCTGGTCTTGGTCTTGTTGCACCGAAACAGATGCCTTTGCTTGATGCTCTCGTCTGCGCTTGATCCCTTTGCACCAAAGAGGAAAGGAGGACACTGCGCAGGCTAGCGCCCGACTGGCGCCCTTGGTCGTCATGGCTTGCGTCACGGGCACCTCGTGAGGTACCCCGCCTTGAACTCTCTGCCTCCTCGTGAGCCAGCCTGACGAGGCCGTGCCTGAGGAAGCTCCTTATCGTCTGCCCCGCGAGGCTTGGCCCCTCGCGAGGGTCTTGAGCTTGTGTTGATGAAGATGGGCCGCGCTGGGCCCCCCTTTGAGCCACGCCGCAAGCCGCAAGCAGGGAAGTTCGGGGACCCCCGTTCCCAGAACACCGACAGTGCCTGAGCATCGCGACTCAGGGCTCCTACCGGCTCTCCAGCCCTCACCCTCTGGTCTTGTCCATAGCATTGCGACCTGGCATGCCAGCGACGGCTGGGACCAGCTCGAGAGCCGGGACCCGAGGATATAGAGCAGAAAGGGGAGCGAAGGCGAGAGGGGAGGAACACGCGAGGACCTCGCCAAGCAACCCCTCATCGGCCAAGGCACGGATCTAGCGCCGCACCAGGAAGCGTTTTCTGAGCCTCGAGATAAGTCACTCTCCGGAAACACTGGTTATCGCAGCACTGTCCCCGCACCAAGTGCAATCCCGTTTTAGCAACGTCGCTCTCCTTTCTCACCGAATGATGGTTGCTTGAGCGCTAAGGGGGACCCCCAGAGCATCGCGACTCAGGGGCTCTTACTGGACCTCGGGCCACTCACCCCCTGGCCTTGACCACAGCATCGCGACCTGGCATACCAGCGACGGCTGAAGCCGCCTTGGGACTGGGACTTATCGGCGCAGAGCATCAAGCCCTCACGAGGTCTGAAAGGAGGAAACTAAGCTAAAACGGAATAAGCATCTCGCATTGCTTCACAATAAGGATCATATTGACAAACGGAGCTGCACACATCTTACAAGACCTCGCGGGGTACATTCTTGCCTCCTCGCAGGAACAAAAGACGCGAATCCTAAGGAGTCCTAGCTACAGAGGGCATCGCGGCGGACGCCATCATCAACAGTGGGCCGCCCAGCACCGGCGCCAACCCCATCCAGATCAGGGCGGCGACGGCCTGACGAGCCCGCCCTGCTCCGGGAGCGGCGCAGGCTGGGGGGCTCGTAGCTGTCGTCGCTCATCTCCAGAGTTGCGAAGAGCTCGGCGGAGTCGCTGGATCCACCAGCGCCTCCCCCGCCTGGGGAGCTGCCGGGGGAGCGGTTGGCCGGCCTCTATCTCGCCGTGGTAGGGTCCCGACCGCCCCTTTCGGGGCAGGACTCCAGCCGGCGACCCTCCGCATCGAAGACCTTGAAGGACATCACTGAAGCACCGTCATACTCCCGGTGGATCGCGAGGGCACCCCTTGTCCTGCAGACCCGGGCGACCTCGCCCCAGCCTCGAGTCATGAAGACCTCGCCCGGGGCAACGACCGCGACCTGTGCCCCGGTCGCAAGGGTGCTGCAGCTGGCGTGCTACAGCCAAAGCACCAGGGGTTCCCCCTGCCGGATGACGGAGGTGAAAAAAGGAGGGAGATGAATCCAAGACTTAGGAGGCATGGCGGCGCGAAGCACGAACTCCCGGCAGGAGCCCTCGGCATGGACTCCAGGGGGGAAGACGCACACCTTCGTGACGCACCGGCGCCGATGGTGGCGCCGCCCGTGGCGTTCGGTGTTGGCTCCTTCAGAGCCATCGATATGCGCGTACAAGGGAAGCGGGAACCCTGGTGGTGGCCGCTCGCACCAGGGTCTTAACGCTTCCTGGCGAGTGCCCTCACCCCGATGCCAGAGAGCGAGCCGCTTCTTCGGGGGAAGCGGGTCAGGATCCTCTTGGGGAGCTTTTCCCTTCTCTTCCGCAGAGAACCGGCGGATCGGAGCCATTGCAGCAAGTCGGAGCAAGACCCAGGAGGGAGGAGAAGCAGAGGGAGTAGACTGGAAGGGCGTGCACCTTTCCGTACTTATAGCCGACGAAGGCCAACCGTCGACCTCCACGATCGGAGGTAATCATGACCCGCTTTGCATGCAGGGACTTGTCGAATCCGTGTGGTTACCGAGGCGTCGTGGGGAAGCGGAGGCGCCCCGATCCCATCAATCGCCATGCGGCGCCCAAGGCCGCAGGCTGTTAGGGCCCGCGACGCTTCGCACTTTCCCTTTCGCCTCTCTCCTCAGCCAAGTCCGGGCGCGCCGTGGGCCCGGGGGCTACTGTCGGCGTTCTGGGAACGGGGGTCCCCAGACTTGCCTGCCTGCGGCCTGCGGCGTGGCTCAAAGGAGGCCCAGCACAACCCATCTTCATCAACACAAGCTCAAGACCCACGCGAGGGGCCAGGCCTCGCGGGGCGGACGACAAGGAGCCTCCTCAGGCTGGCTCACGAGGAGGCGGAGAGTTCAAGGCGGGGTACCTCGCGAGGTGCCCATGACGCAAGCCATGACGACCAAGGGCGCCAGTCGGGCGCCAGCCCGCGATGTGTCCTCCTATCCTCTTTGGTGCAAAGGGAGCAAGCGCAGGCGAGAGCATCGAGCAAAGGCATCCGTTTCGATGCAACAAGACCAAGACCAGCCCAACGTCCAGAAGGAAGTCATTGTGGAGCCCAAGCAGGCGTCACCACCAGAGCCTTTGACAGGCGAGGACCAACTTAAGTGAGGATAAGTGTACCGGATGTTCCCCTTCAAAATGGCCGATTGTTGGCGCCCTTCCCGCTCAATATTTGGGAAGAGGCCTGGGTCCTTTGCCTATAAATAGGACTAGCCACCCCAGGGGTAGAGGCAGCTAGACCTGATCGAGAATCCAAGAGCCAGAACCAAGTAGCGCCAGCCAAGAACAGACCCTCGCGAGGCTGTTCTTCCTTGTATTGTTCATCATCAGCCCAAGAGGCAATCCACCACACCACACACTGGAGTAGGGTATTACACCCCAATGGTGGCCTGAACCAGAATAAATCTTGTGTCTCTTGTGCTGTTCTGTTTGGTAGTTTAGATCTTAGCGATTCGGCGAGGAGCAAGCCGGTAGAGGGTTAAATCTCCGCGCGCACCCCAGTGTTCGAACCTCAAGGTTCTACCGGAACCCAAAATCCGACATCCGCATCCAGGAGTGGCTCAGCAAGGCGGAGAGAATCAGGTGTCCGGCACCACTTCCAGAAGGCTCGCGCGCCGCTACCGTGGCCAAGATGCTCGACCGGGTACTCAGCCGAATGCCCTCGGGGAAAGACAAGGGGAAGGACGAGAAATACGAACCCCACACACTACGCATCCGAACCGGGGATAGTCGGGGAGGAGAGATCGAGGCCGCCTCCCGACGCGGGAAGAAGAGGGCCGCCTCCAAAGATTTGGAGGCAGAGATGCTCAAATCGGGGAAAAAGGGATCCCCAGGGGTCCTTGCCCCGACAGGCACCCTCACCGCATCATGCCCTCGAACGGGCCAACCCTCCAACGAGTCGTAAGTCAATCATTAACTTAAAGGTACTGTATTTCTCCTGGATCAATGACCAGGACTCAACTTTTTGCAGTCCGACTGGCAGCTCTTCTCAATAGGGATTGTCTTCGGGCGACCTTCCTCTGGAGATGATGGAGAGCCAGACCCCACCCGCCTCTCCGGTTCTTGATGCGGGAGACACCAAGGTGTCGTCACGGAGGAGCCCGGACCCGCCAAGGCCGGAAGCCAACGTGTCAGCTGCCCTGAGTCCGAACGTACTGACGGGCTTACTTGAGCGAGCTGCGCTCTCGGTGGAGCACCGCTCATTAATGACCGCGGTGCTCAAGAAGATTTCATCCGCTACAAGCAGTTTGAATGAAGCATTCACAAGCCTGCTCAGAGGCTTTGAGGTATGTAATGGAAAACTCACTATTTCTTTGGTTGTAAGGCACGCGCTAGGTGTGCTCCATATAGATAGCAGCCCCTGAGAATCTGGTTGCCCGCCCTAGGTGGCAAATGGGGGATCATAAACCAATGATAGTTCTGTAAACGTGTGCAGGTACCTGTGGGTCCGGCCGCCGGCCCGTCCGTTGAAGTTGCCAAACTATCGAGGCAAATTGGGTCGATTGATGCGGATATTACTCTGATGAATGAGCGGCTGGATACATCACAAGGTATGTGCCCCGTCTCCCATTGCATAGGAAAACATTAAGGTGGCATGTATTAATATATTTTGTTCGGACTGCAGATGGTGCTGCTGCCGTGGAGGCCCTGAGGGATGAACTTGCTCTAGCCAAGGAACAAGCTTAGGTGAGCAATGCGGCTGCCCTAAAGGCGGCCGAGGAATTGAGAGCCGAACAGGCTGCTCATCGCCGAAGCGAGGAAAAGATAGCCGAAATGGCTAACGAGTTAAAACATGCCGCTGACTGGTATGAGCTCCTGAAGAAGGAGCATGAAGATAAATCGGCTGACCTAAGCAAGGCGCTGAATGCCACCAAGGAAATACAGACCGAACTCAGGGGTGTGCGGGAGGAGCTTCAACAGGCCGGAAAAATCGCGGCTGGAGGCTCCTACTTGCTGCGGACGAAGTTCTTCGATCCGAAGTACACTCCCCTTGATCGATGCTGGAGCTCGCTGGACGCGTATGCGGACCTGGCAAAGAGTACGGCTGATGCTTTGGAGTTCTTCAAAGGTCAGGGTGAAAAGGAGGTGGAGAAGCTTTTTTGGTCACAGTTCCATGCTCCTGCTCACCCGCTGCCGTTAAGTGATAAGATGGCTGTTGTGGCGGAGCTTCACAGGCTGTCCGGGCATGCGATGCGGTCCGTAATAGATCATCTTTGACCGAAGGAGCCTAAGCCGGACAACTACTTTGGTTTAGTGCAACAGTTCCTTGGGGCCGTGCCCCGGATCGATGCCATGAGGAGGTCAGCATGCATAGAGGGTGCGCGGATGGCCCTTGCACGCGTTGAAGCGTATTGGATGGATATGGATGCCACTATGATAGCGTATCAGGATCCGTTAGGGGGTCAACATCCGTTACGGAGGGTGCCCGCCTGATGGAGGCGCAGTGCCCGAAGGATCTCCTCTTCGAGTGATGATTCGAATTATTGTAAGAACATTTTGAATAGAAGGTTTTATTTATAATTTGTACCTGAAAATATGATTATGTCCCCTGTGCTACCGTTTATATATATATATAAGTGTAATCTGAATGATAGCAGTCGTTGGCTTCAGCCCCCATGCATACAATGCGGGGATGTTCGTGAAAAAATGTGCCTGATCACTCTTTATCCAACGTCTCTGTCCGGCAAGGAGGTGATCGCATGTCGAACTAGGCAACCGGACTATATAGTTGTAACACTTTCGCTTAGCCGTGGGATCCTAATATTGGGGCTACTATGTAGCCCCTGGTACCATCCCGTGCATCCGAATACGGGCGCGTATGTACCTGGCCGGGAAATGGCCCTTCGTTAAGGCGGAGGAATCCTAGAGATTCCGGTGAGTCGTCGAGTGGTTGATTATTCTCTCTCTACTAAGGTGCTCATCCGGAATAACCAGGGCACAATCGCAGTAGTTCTCCTTTGGCCACCTTAGCCGATTATAACGTAACATAAGGCGGCAAACCCACGAGCCGGGTAATCCCAACATTTGACCAAAGACATGATTCGGAGCTTGTCAGGACCCCGACTCAATGCCACATCGATCTAGCATGTAACACCTCATATCACTTTGCGGCCTCACGCACGGTATCCCCACGGGTGTCGCCTTACCTTTGCCCGGGACCGTTTGCGCCTTTTGGCACACGTATCTGATAGTGTCGCTAGCATCCATATGATAAGGAGCCCGGGCTGACATGGCTAGTCGTAAACCCAAAGTGGCACAAACTTACAGGGACAGGCATCCATGACCCAGCATCGAACGGGTCGGTCATCAGCGAGTGAATCCAGGATGTAGCACTGGGCTAGCAGGACTCCAGTGAACCGGGCTGTAGTGGGCTAACAGGACTCCGGTATTCATCGCGTGACATTTCCCCGAAGGGACAGACACAGGAACGAAGAAGGACACATGCCGGCTAGCCTAAGTGTTCCGGAGCAGTAGCAAGCTACCATGGCTCCGTGGAAGCACTAGGAGACATTTCCCGGTAAGAGAGGCTACTAAGGATAAACAACTAGATAGTCAGATCCCACACATACCAAGCATTTCAATAACATACACACAATATGCTCGATATGTGCAAATACAACATGGCATCACAACATGACTCTACAACTCAAGTATTTATTCAATAGGCTCCAAGGAGCGAGATATTACAAACATGGGTCTCATGACCCAACATTCAGAGCATACAAGTCAAAGCACAAGCCGAAGCTTAACATGTCTGAGAACAGACAACTAAAAATGAAAAGGGCTGAGAAGCCTGACTATCTACCAGATCCTGCCGAGGGCACAAGATCATAGCTGAGGTAACAAGCTAAATGTCGAAGTCCACGCGGAACTACTAGCAAGACTGAAGTCTCTCTGCAAAAATGTAAGATAGGCAAACGTGAGTACAAATGTACCCAGCAAGACTTACATCAGAACTAACTACATATGCATCATTATCAACAAAGGGGGTGGTGGAGTTTAACTGCAGCAAGCCAGCTTTGACTCGGTGGCTAACCTGAACTACGACTGCAAGTAACTCTTTTCAGGTGGGGCACACGAGTCCACATATGCATCATTATCAACAAAGGGGGTGGTGGAGTTTAACTGCAGCAAGCCAGCTTTGACTCGGTGGCTAACCTGAACTACGACTGCAAGTAACTCTTTTCAGGTGGGGCACACGAGTCCACATATTCACCATATCGATACACCACTATGGATCTGCTCCCGTCTCCCTACGAGAGCGCCATCCATAGCACTCACACTTATCTTGTGCATTTTAGAGTATCCACTTTCACTTGTCTATGAACTGTACAGGCAACCCAGAAGTCCTTTACCGCGGACACGACTATTCGAATAGATCATATTAACCCTGCAGGGGTGTACTTCTTCACACACGCTCTCGCCACTTACCACCATGTACACGTTGTGTATCTCGGCAACCTTCCAGCGGAAGCCTGGCGAGGGAGTCGGCCACGACCTGACTAACCACACAAGTCTCTTGTCTAGGTTTATCGCCTATTCGGGTTCCATCCGCAAGGAGATCCGGCCAGGGTGTCGCTCATGGCCCCAAACGATGTGAGCAGGGTTCCCAAGCCCACCATTCGTGTGCCACTTGGTACACCGTGCCACTGTGCCTAGTCTGTCCCAAGCCCACCTATACCGGGTGCCACTTGGTAGACTACTAACACTACCTACAAACACAAGAAACTAGTTGCAACTCCTGGAAAGAGATCGAGTTGATTAATAAGTCAAGAGGGGTCGAGTTACCGGAACCCAATGTGTGGTAGTAACTGTTCATGGATCACAAACACAGAACTCAGTTCCTGAGGACGGTTTCAATGATACAACCCACCATGTACTCCTACATGGCCTCTCACCGCTACCTTTACCAAATCGTCTTCACACACTTAGCTCACACACAGTAGGACATGTTCACACACCTCCAATTCATCCCTGATGAATCAGACCTGACACAACTCTAAGCAGTAGCAGGCATGACAAACAAGCATGAATGAGTAGGCACATCAGGGCTCAAACAACTCCTACTCATGCTAGTGGGTTTCATCTATTTATTGTGGCAATGACAGGTCATGCAGAGGAAAGTAGCCATAAGTTGTTCTAACATGCATGAAAATTGCACAGATGGATAGATTGGATTTTTCTGATCATTTTTCTTATATAATTTATTTCATTTGGAGTTACGGTTGATTTTATTTGATTTTTAGAAGTTTTGGACATTTTCTGGAATTTCAGAATTATTTAAAATTAAACTAAATCCAGAAATAGATTTGCTGCATCAGCATGACAACAGCATTACGTCAACAGGTCGGCTGTGGCTGACCAGGTCAAACCTGACCGGTGGAACCCACTGGTCAGTGACCCAGTGTCAGTTAGTGACACTAACAGGTGCGCCCGGTCAACGGCCACGTCAGCGAGGTCAATGCCGACGCGTGGGGCCACTATGATTAACTTAAACTAAACAGAAATTAAACAGTGGTTCGTTAAGTGTGTGGGGTCCAGTGTCAGAGGCATGGGGCGGTGATTAGTGGCTAATTAAGCCAGCCATGTCAGCAAGTGATGCCGGTGACCACGGCGATGGTGGGACCTCGCCGGAGTTGCTCGGGACGGCGCTACGGGCATCGGCTGGATGCACTAAAGGCACCAAAGGAAAGCCCATCCTCGCGCGCATTTAGGGGAGCCCGCGGGAAGGCTGCGAGGTGGCCGGAATCCTTGCCGGCGTCGAGCTGTGCGGCTGCCGGAGCTCGGGGGAGCTCGGGGTCGAGGCTACGGTGTACGGAAGAGCAAGGCAAGCGGTGCTATGGCCTCCTGTGAGCATGCTAAGCACAACTATGTGCTCGGTCGGGTCAGGCGAGGTTGCTATCTGCGGTAGTGATGATCGCGGTGGCGGTGAGCTCACGGTTGCGGCGGTTAGCACGGTTAGGGAAGCAGACGACCGTGGGGAGAGGTGGAAACGGGGTAGGAGCTCACAGGGAGGTCGTCGAGTAGCTCAGTGGGCTCGGGGAGGCGGCGGAGACAGCGAATCGCACAGCAGCATCCGGCGGCCATGGACGGGGAAGAAAGGTCACGGCGTCGTCCTCGGGTCGTCCGGCCTTGCGTTGGTCGGCGGAGAGGTGCTTGGGGTTGGGGCGGAGCACGGGGGCACGAGAACGGCTCCTGGGGAGCTCGGTGGCCATGCTAAATGGCGGCGGTGGTGATGACTGCGCTCGGACGTTCACAGGAGAGAGAGACGGGGAGGGATGAGTGAGCGAGAGGGTGGCCGAGGGGATTCAGGGGGCACGTGGCGTTTCTAGTCAGGTCGGGGTGAGGCGGCAAGCAGGAGGTGGCCGGGCGCGTGTCGGCGTGCGTCGGCCACGCGCGCTGCCCACTGGCGCGAGGAAGACGACAGGGAGGGAAGGCTACTGGGCTGGGCCTGCCAACTAGGCCGCCAGGTAGGTTTGGGCCGGGTGGGCTGCCAGGTACAGGTAAGCTGGGCCAGGTTAGTTTCCTTTTTTCACATTTCTGTTTCTGTTTTCTAATATTTCAATTCTGTTTTGATTTGATTCACAGCCCAAACCATCTAGTAGCTTCTGAAAATATTTATGTGGCTTGATACAATATATTCTTAGCCACTCACAGGTTTTTCAGAATTGTTGGACTTGAAATTCTTTTATAGAAGAATTAAATCCAACTCAAATATTTATTGATTTAAATCCAAATATCCAAAATAATTCCTCAAAAATATTCCATATTTTTGGTTTGGACCAAAACCCTTGCCAAAGATATTAAACATCATTGAAGAGCATTTTGGAAACATTGGATGCATTTTCCAGGGTTATTTGCCCTTCTTTTAATTAAAATTTTGAGGCTTCCAAATTTCCTCATTTCAACTTTTTAGAAATTTAACATGATGCATGAATGCTTTAAAGCAACTAGTTACAAGCAATGCTAGGGCTGTGACAACTCACCCCCACTAAATGAGAATCTCGTCCCAAGATTCAAGACGTGAGGTAAGAAGATAGGGGGAACACAAAACTAACACAATCTTCATGATCCAACTTGCACTTCATAAGAACCTTGATTCGATCACCATCTTCTCTCGCCGTCTTGTTCCGAGAACTCTAGCCAACATGACAAGAAGAGGAAAAGAAAACTCTAGAAGAATCAATCTTCTCGAAGTCCGAACAACTTAGGATCAACTCATGGGGTGAGATATAAAACATCTCTTGAGGTGAGACACAAAACACACATTTAGAGAGATGGGGTGTAACAGATGACGAAGGTTCACTAGGTAGGCAACAAATCCACGCTTGATCACGACGTAGCGAGGAGTTAAGTATCATGATTCCCCAACGGGGCACCTTAGGAAAAGTGACTCGTAGAATCATCCCTTAAGTGGCAAAAAGAATTACCTTTGATTCAGAGATCATTGAAACTCTTCATACCAGCCTGAGGCAATTCAAAATTGATCGATTGAAGGAATTTGAAAGAATGTCATACCCAGTTTGGAATGGAAACTACGGTTATAGAACAACTCGGCAAAAAGGAAGGCACATTCTAATTGATACCGAGGATATAACCTAGTGTCTGAGCATGCCCTCAAGAACTTGAGCATTTCCATATTCATCAAGGTTTTACCAATATCCGTGTCAAGGATCCTGGCAACACAACGTACTACCATGATGAATACCGGTGGAAGATGCAGATGCAAAGGAAGATAAAACCTTCTTAGACTTCACCTTGGCGGGGTCAAGGAAACAAAATCTGGATGATCGACCGAGAGACATTTAGCACTCCGCTTCTAATGTTCTCCTTGATGTGCTAGCGTATCCCATTCATTGGAATGGTTTGGTAACTAGACCATCAAGTAAAAGGTCGGACTTCGGGAGCACAAGAATCCATAAGGAACAATTAGAGAGTAATTCCTACGAAGTCCTTATAGGGAGGTGGCCAACTTCTTCAATCAAGATATTACAATAATGGGTCTTTCGGCTGGGTGTGTTGGCCACGACATCCACTTTACCGGTTATGGAGAGACCAGTATTATAGTTCTTGGGAAATGTTCCATCCATCATATCTGCCTGAGATTCAGATCTGGTTGGTGTTAGGATATTCTAGACTCATCGAGTCTAGAAAGAAATATGGAAGTTTGCAACACAAATCGACAAGATGACATTGCGAGATTCTCGGGGAATGAACTACGATAGGAAGCTCCAAAACATGAGCTGGTTCTGCTACACACATGTGAAAACGCTGTCCTAGACAAACATGATCACATAGTAGTCTTATAATAAAACACTATCGAGTTCAGGAGGGGAACCATCAACGAGGATATAGGAGTCTTGTGCATGATCTAGAATTAACACAACAAATTCTTTTTCCTTGAGAAAATCAATCAGTGGCTTGGGGTGCTAGGGAATACATATGGGATGAAGGTTGCAAGTCTCCAAACCATAGAATACTTCGCACATATGCATGACTGATTTGGGATGATTCCAAAGGAGGCAAAACAAACTTTCTCGAATTCACGGCGGCAACTTTCACCAAATACACGTGAATCAGAGGTAGTCACTTCTTTCATCCAAACATATGCTTCATGAACGAAACACGAAGAAATGTTTACACAAGTTTCCAACACTAGCTGGATGTTCAACACGGATCACGGAGAAGATAACAATGTTGTTGATGGGCTCAACAACAATTCATCTATGTTTCCATATAAGTGGAGTTCCACAATTATGTGAACAATGTGATAGCATTGGTCAGACCCAAATATATAATGGTGTATGATCAAGGGATCAACCACGAGTAAGACAACATTACGAATATCATTGGTTCTGACTTGATTTGATGATGGCCCACACTTAAATCAAGGTTTGGGCAAGGCGATAGGTTTAACAACTGATCACGAGGATCAATCGATGAAGAATCATCTTTCTACAACAAACACACAAACACAAGATATCTCTTTGGAAACGAACTAAGATAGACAAGCTTCCATCTTCCAACTCTCCAAGTTGTTGTTTAGCTTGACCAAACAGCTCAGGGGTATGCAACAAAGATTCTTGGAGAAGGGGTGGTTTATATGAAACCAACTTGATCACGAGCTCAACATAACAGTCGGGTGACAACCTGGTGATACTTTCGAGAAGATATTCGAAAATCACGAACCAATGATATGTTACTAAGCTCGAGAACAATCTTGCTTTTCAGGGCAAGACGATATGATCAAATAAGCAAGGATTGGCACTATCCTAATTCATTGATCGGAGAGTGCACCAGGAATAAGGACTAGGTAGCACAATCAATCTTAGAATGATGATTCAATAATCAACACGCTAAGAATGAGGTTGTTGTCCCTTAACTACCAAGCAACGAATTGCTAGGAGTATAGATTTCACACATCACGATTCACTTGTCGGTATTTCGGTTGCAACAACACGAGGATTGAGAAATGAATAATGAGGGCAAGAAGTATCACTGTATGAAGAGTTCGTAGGTTGGTGTGCAATTCCCATGACATTCTTGATATAAAGAGGGTGATACTCCAAGGTAGAACAGAACAAAATCTAGATTGGCATTTTGATCTACGGAATACAACTACTTTGACCCAATCAAAGAAATGGATGAGATACTGGAGTTTGATTCTCCTAGTCATTCTAGAATAGAATGGCTTGACGGACCACAGGGATAATAGGCATCGATAAACATGAATGCACGACTACTCCTGACTATCAATTGGTAGACGCGGGTCAGAATACAACTAAAGGGGGAACAACTCAAAAGAACATATGATTTTCTGATTTATGGACGCATGGATTAGAATGTCGATCGAGTTCAACATATTTCTTCCGGACAATCCATGGAGAGAGGTAGGTTTGGCAGAATCGTAATATAGAAGGGGAACTCATCGAGAGCACTCTTGTTGTGATCTTTTGGTTCCCGAACTTCTGCCATATTGGTTTATGGTATTGGAAGAAGGAAATACCACGAATCTCGAGGACTATTGCAAAGGTTACTAATATCCTAAAGGAACTAGCAAACACCAACAACATGAAGTAAGTAGGGAAGTCTCGGGTTCAGAAACCCAGGAGTACCTACTACTAAGTGGCATCACGGGATTCTTTCGACAATGATGGCCAGAATCATCACACTGGGATCACAAAACATCGCTAGACTACTAGATGATCCCCTAAGACACCTAGGGTCATAATAATAACTCCAACATAAATGTCGAGGCAATGAAGTACCTCAACACACTAGTTAGAGTGGTTGATCTGGCACAAAGGAACTTCAGAACGGTAAGAAGGGATTTACAAATGCATCAGACTGTTTAGAAACCTAGAAAACTCGGACAGCATAATGGCTGTAAATGCTCAAAAATATTGGGGACATGCTACAGGATGGTGGCATAGCCACTTAGAAGCACAATAACAAGGTTTAGAGATCAACAGTTAACATACGGAGGTAGTTGAAACTGGACTGAGCCTTAAATCCAACAATTCTATAAGTCTACGGATTAGTAACACGTCATCCTGATAGAAAGAAGAGAAAGCCTAGTTCCTTAACCCCATAGGAAAGATAAGATGACTCAGATCAGAAGGGCATACGGTAAAGGAGTAAAAAGAGCCTTACGTTCCATCCAACAATCAATTCCCTTATATAACTAAAGAATTTCTAGACTCAACTTCGACCAGTTTGGCTTCGAAATCCTACAGGCAGTTAGGCTCTGATACCAAAGCTGTCAAGACCCCGACTCGATGCCACATCGATCTAGCATGTAACACCTCATATCACTTTGCGGCCTCACGCACGGTATCCCCACGGGTGTTGTCTTACCTGTGCCCGGGGCCGTTTGCGCCTTTTGGCACACGTATATGATAGTGTCGCTAGCATCCATATGATAAGGAGCCCGGGCTGACATGGCTAGTCGTAAACCCAAAGTGGCACAAACTTACAGGGACAGGCATCCATGACCCAGCATCGAACGTGTCGGTCATCAGCGAGTGAATCCAGGCTGTACACTGGGCTAGCAGGACTCCGGTGAACCGGGCTGTAGCGGGCTAACAGGACTTTGGTATTCATCGCGTGACATTTCCCCGAAGGGACAGACACAGGAATGAAGAAGGACACATGCCGGCCAGCCTAAGTGTTCCAGACAGTAGCAAGCTACCATGGCTCAGTGGAAGCACTAGGAGACATTTCCCGGTAAGAGAGGTTACTAAGGATAAACAACTAGATAGTCAGATCTCACACATACCAAGCATTTCAATAACATACACACAATATGCTCGATATGTGCAAATACAACATGGCATCACAACACGACTCTACAACTCAAGTATTTATTCAATAGGCTCCAAGGAGCGAGATATTACAAACATGGGTCTCATGACCCAACATTCAGAGCATACAAGTCAAAGCACAAGCGGAAGCTTAACATGTCTGAGAACAGACAACTAAAAATGAAAAAGGCTGAGAAGCCTAACTATCTACCAGATCCTGCCGAGGGCACAAGATCGTAGCTGAGGTAACAAGCTAAACATCGAAGTCCACGCGGAACTACGAGCGAGAATGAAGTCTCTCTGCAAAAACGTAAAATAGGCAAACGTGAGTACAAATGTACGCAGCAAGACTTACATCAGAACTAACTACAAATGCATCATTATCAACAAAGGGGGTGGTGGAGTTTAACTGCAGCAAGCCAGCTTTGACTCGGTGGCTAACCTGAACTCTTTTGAGGTGGCGCACACGAGTCCACATATTCACCATATCGATACACCACTATGGTTCCGCTCCCGTCTCCCTACGAGAACGCCATCCATAGCACTCACACTTATCTTGTGCATTTTAGAGTATCCACTTTCACTTGTCTATGAACTGTACAGGCAACCCAGAAGTCCTTTACCGCGGACACGACTATTCGAATAGATCATATGAACCCTACAGGGGTGTACTTCTTCACACACGCTCTCGCCACTTACCACCATGTACACGTCGTGTATCTCGGCAACCTTCAAGCAGAAGCCTAGCGAGGGAGTCGGCCACGACCTGACTAACCACACAAGTCTCTCCTCCAGGTTTATCGCCTATTCGGGTTCCATCCGCAAGGAGATCCAGCTGGGGTGTCGCTCACGGCCCCAAACGATGTGAGCAGGGTTCCCAAGCCCACTATCCGGGTGCCACTTGGTACACCGTGCCACTTTGCCTAGTCTGTCCCAAGCCCACCTGTACCGGGTGCCACTTGGTAGACTACTAACACTACCTACAAACACCAGAAACTAGTTGCAACTCCTGGACAGAGATCGAGTTGATTAATATGTCGAGAGGGGTCGAGTTACCGGAACCCATTGTGTGGTAGTAACTGTTCATGGATCACAAACACAGAACTTAGTTCCTGAGGACGGTTTCAATGAGACAACCCACCATGTACTCCTACATGGCCTCTCACCGCTACCTTTACGAAATCGTGTTCACACACTTAGCTCTCATACAGTAGGACATGTTCACACACCTCCAATTCATCCTTGATGAATCTGACCTGACACAACTCTAAGCAATAGCAGGCACGACAAACAAGAATGAATGAGTAGGCACATCAGGGCTCAAACAACTCCTACTCATGCAAGTGGGTTTCATTTATTTACTGTGGCAATGACAGGTCATGCAGAGGAAAGGGGTTCAACTACCGCAGCATGTAACAGTTGAATGGTTGTTATCCTAATGCAGTAAAAGAGAGCAGGAGCGAGAGAGTGGGATTGTATCGGAATGAACAAGGGGGGTTTTGCTTGCCTGGCACTTCTGAAATAATATAGTTCTTCATAGGTGTCATCGATCACATCGTCGGTACACGTCTACTGAGAGGGGACAAGCACCGACAAACAAAGAAGAAACACAATCAATGCAATGCACAATATGATGCATGATCATGACATGGAAATATGTTGTGGTTTGAGCTAATGCATCTAGCAGCAGGTTAAATGGAGTTGGTTTGAACCCAAGGTTCAAATTCAAACTCCACATGTGGTTATTTAAATGCTATTCATTTGATTTGTCCTAAACAGTAGCCATAAGTTGCTCTAACATGCATGAAAATTGTACATATGGATAGATTGGATTTTTCTGATCATTTTTCATATATAATTTATTTCATTTGGAGTTACGGTTGATTTTATATGATTTTTAGAAGTTTTGGACATTTTCTGGAATTTCTGAATTATTTAAAATTAAACTAAATCCAGAAATAGATTTGCTGCGTCAGCATGACAGCAGCATTACGTCAGCAGGTCGGCTGTAGCTGACCAGGTCAAACCTAACCGGTGGAACCCACTGGTCAGTGACCCAGTGTCAGTTAGTGACACTAACAGGTGCGCCCGGTCAACGGCCACGTCAGCGAGGTCAATGCCGATGCGTGGGGCCACTTTGATTAACTTAAACTAAACATAAATTAAACAGTGGTTCGTTAAGTGTGTGGGGCCTAGTGTCAGAGGCACGGGGCGGTGATTAGTGGCTAATTAAGCCAGCCATGTTAGCAAGTGACGCCGGCGACCACGGCGACGGCGGGACCTTGCCGGAGTTGCTCGGGACGGCGCTACGGGCGTCGGCTGGATGCGCTAAAGGCACCAAAGGAAAGCCCATCCTCGCGCGCATCTAGGGGAGCCACCGGAAGGCTGCGAGGTGGCCGGAATCCCTGCCGGCGTCGAGCTGTGCGGCTGCCGGAGCTCGGGGTCGAGGCTACGGTGTACGGAAGAGCGAGGCAAGCGGTGCTATGGCCTCCTGTGAGCACGCTAAGCACAACTACGTGCTCGGTTGGGTCACGCGAGGTTGCTAGCTGCGGCAGTGACGATCGCAGTGGCGGTGAGCTCACGGTTGCGGCGGTTAGCGTGCTTAGGGGAAGCAGACGACCGTGGGGAGAGGGGGAAACGGGGCAGGAGCTCACAGGGAGGTCGTCGAGAAGCTCAGTGGGCTCGGGGAGGCGGCGGAGACGGCGAATCGGACGGCAGCATCCGGCGGCCATGGACGGGGAAGAAAGGTCGCGGCGTCGTCCTCGGGTCGTCCGGCCTTGCGTTGGTCGGCGGAGAGGTGCTTGGGATTGGGGCGGAGCACGGGGGCACGGGAACGGCTCCTGGGGAGCTTGGTGGCCATGCTAAATGGCGGCGGTGGTGACAATACGCTCGGGCGTTCGCAGGAGAGAGAGACGGGGAGGGGATGAGTGAGCGAGGGGGAGGCTGAGGGGATTCAGGGGGCACGTGGGGGCGAGGCGGCAAGCAGGTGGTGGCCGGGCGCGTGCCGGCGTGCGTCGGCCACGCGCGCTGCCCACTGGCGCGAGGAAGACGACAGGGAGGGAAGGCTACTGGGCTGGGCCTGCCAACTAGGCCGCCAGGTAGGTTTGGGCCGGGTGGGCTGCCAGGTACAGGTAAGCTGGGCCAGGTTAGTTTCCTTTTTTTTCACATTTCTGTTTCTGTTTTCTAATATTTCAATTCTGTTTTGGTTTGATTCACAGCCCAAATCATTTAGTAGCTTCTGAAAATATTTATGTGGCTTGATACAATATATTCAAAGCCACTCACAGGTTTTTCAGCATTGTTGGACTTGAAATTCTTTTATAGAAGAATTAAATCCAACTCAAATATTTATTGATTTAAATCCAAATAGCCAAAATAATTCCTCAAAAATGTTCCATATTTTTGGTTTGGACCAAAACCCTTGCCACAGATATTAAACATCATTGAACATCATTTTGGAAACGTTGGATGCATTTTCCAGGGTTATTTGCCCTTCTTTTAATTAAAATTTTGAGGCTTCCAAATTTCCTCAGTTCAACTTTTTAGAAATTTAACATGATGCATGAATGCTTTAAAGCAACTAGTTACAAGCAATTCTAGGGCTGTGACAGTGCTGATGCATATAAGGCCAAACTCGTGATGCCGAACACTCCCGAAGGTATTCGGACTTTCTAACAGATGATGAGCTCAAGAATTCCATTCATTATAAACCCTATATTTCCAGGTGCGTGCATTAATCTGTCGTGGCGTAATGCCAGAAACGGCAGTATCCTCTTTGGGTGTGGAACCCGTGGGATGATGAAACAACAAGAGGCGATAGAAAAGGTTTACACATGGGCTTAATCTAAAAAGAAACCTATTGGACGGGGCCCTGCTGCACGTTTGCGCCTTTGTCTCCGTTGTGCCGCATCCTGGAAGGGTATCGCGCGAACGTTGTCTGCGGAAAAAATGGATCTCATAGAAGAGGGCAACGTAAGTGTGCGATGGATAGTAGAAAATGTAAAATGCTGGCCTGCCAATAAGGTTGAGCCGAGAGTGTGGGGCTTTATTATTAGCCCCTGGTGTCCGCTATAGGATTACATATACAATTGCCCTTGTTCAATGTGGGCTGCCGGACTCGTCTAACCGTGTCCGTGGTCTTAATGACCTGGTGTAATTTTGTTTGGAGGCCGCTTGTAGTCCGACCGCTAGGGCCGTCGCATATTCCTCCGCGCACGAAAGGCACTCCGTTGTTCCGCTAACGGTGATGATGCCGCGTGGACCGGGCATCTTGATTGTAAGGTAGCCATAATGCAGCAGTGTGATGAAGCGGGCGAAGGCCGTTCTTCCAAGCAATGCTTGATAGTTGCTTTGGAAGGGTGCGATGATGAAGGCTAGGTTTTCGCTTCTGGAGTTACCTGGAGAGCCGAATGTTACCTCCAGTATGACGGAGCCCTTGCTATAGGCTTCAACACCTGGTATCACCCCTTCAAAGGTGGTGTGAATCTTGCTGATTGTGGATGAGTCTATCCCCATCCTGCGGACAGTGTCCTCATATATTAAATTGAGACTGCTGCCACCGTCCATGAGGACAGGAGTGAGATGGTATCCGTCGATTATTGGGTCAAGCACCAAGGCATTTGATCCTTCATGTCGAATACTAGTTCGGCCGTCTAGGTGATCGAAGGTGATCGAGCAAGACATCCAACATTTAGGTGGGGGTATGATGGGCTCTATATCACATGCGTCTTTATGGGTGCGTTCGTGCCTTCCCAAGGATGTACGAGTCGCGTGGATCATGTTCACTATTTTAACCTCCGGCGGGAATGTTTTCTATCCCCCAGTGTTCGGTTGGCGAGGTTCCTCCTCGTCTTCACTTGGTGTTTCCCTTCCCTTGTGTTCGGTGTTTAGTTTGCCGGCTTGCTTGATGACCCAGCACTCTCTGTGCATGTGGTTCGCAGGTTTGTCACGGGTGCCATGAATTTGGCATAGTCTGTCCAGAACTCTGTTTAGACCGGGCGGTCCCTCTTTACTGCCTTTAGGTTGCTTATTTTGCTGGTTGGGTCGAGGGCCTCGGAATCCGGCATTAACGGTTGTGTTGTCCGGACTCTCTTCCTTGTTTTGGCATTCATTTTTATTACGCCGTGGCTTCCCATGGCCATCCCTTATTTCGGATCTGCTGGGGTTTCTGGTGCCTTTGCGGGCTAGCCAGCTATCTTCTCCCGCGCAAAAGCGGGTCATAAGGCTTGTTAGGGCTGCTATTGTCCTTGGCTTTTCTTGGCCGAGGTGTCTGGCGAGCCACTCGTCACGGATGCTGTGTTTTAATGCTGCTAAGGCTTCGGCATCCGGACAGTCAATGATTTGATTCTTCTTAGTAAGGAACCTATTCCAAAGCTTGCGGGCGGACTCTCCGGGTTGTTGGATTATGTGACTTAAATCGTCAGCATCCGGAGGCCGGACATAAGTCCCTTGAAAATTGGCCCTGAAAGCGTCCTCTAGTTCCTCCCAGCTCCCGATTTAATTTTGGGGGAGGCTTTTCAACCAGTGTCGACCTGGTCACTTTAGTTTGAGGGGAAGGTATTTGATGGCGTGGAGGTCATCCCCACGAGCCATGTGTATATGGAGGATAAAGTCCTCGATCCAGACCCCTGGGTCTGTCGTTCCGTCATATGCCTCTATGTTTACAGGTTTAAAGCCCTGTGGGAATTCATGGTCCAGTACTTCGTCACTAAAGCACAGGGGGTGAGCAGCCCCTCTGTATCTGGATGCGCTGTGGCATGCCGTCGGCTGTTGTTGTGTTCAGTGTATATTCCGAACTGGTGTTTGGTTGTCATGATTGTTTCGACGGTCATAGTGCCTTGACGGGGTGTCTCTTTTAGATCCGTAGATGGACCTAGCTGCGCTAGTTTTCTTTCCCAGGTGCTCACGTGGATCGTGGGCGTCCTCGGCAGCGGATTTGGTGCGGTAATGAAGTGGTACTCTTGGTCTCCTGGTCATGTTGTTCTTCGGTGGAACGACCTCATCTTCGAATTATGGCAGTAGCTTACGTTTTGGGTAGCTCTTTGTATGGCGATCGTCGCCATATCTTTCTTCAGTGTCTAGCACCTTGTTCCATCTGCGATTGAGCGTTTCCTGTGCAGCTTTAAGCCGTTGCTTCTGCTTCTTCAGACTTCTTGCTGTGGCCATGAGCTGTTTAGGGAGGTTCTCTCGTTCCACGCGTTTGTCCGGAACGAGGAATGCGTCGTCGTCCGGACAGTCTTCTTGTCCTAGGCCGGACTGGTGAACTCGTCCCTCTGGATCGTTTTCTTCGGGCGTATGACCCGGACTATGTTCGGCGTGACCTGGTTCGTCCTGCTCCATCGCTGGTTCTGTTTGGTCATTATTGCCATTGGGGTTGACCGTAGTATCCATTCTTCTAGTGCTCTTCCTGATATTGTTACTATTGCTGGATTTGGAACGGCGACTTCACCGTCGCTTTGGTTTTTGCCCAGGGGTGTTATCTTCCGGGTTGTCACCGTCGCCCTCCTTGGGTGTATCCACCATGTATATGTCGTGTGGCGAGGCGTGAATCCGGCACCCCATAGATTCTGAGTCTTCTCCTGCATCGTCGTCCATACCGTCGCTGTCCTCGGAGTCGAAGTCCAGCACATTGGTTAAATCATCAACCATGGCTATTAAGTGGGTGGTGGGTGGGCAACGAATGTTTTCGTCACCTGCTTCCCACTCGAGCCGGACATAATTTGGCCCGAGATTCTCTGTCACAGAGAGAGTTTTGAATGAGTTTAGTATGTCGCCGAAGGGCGAGTGCTGAAAGATGTCCGCCATAGTGAACTCCATCACCAGAGCCCAACCGAAATCGGCGGGCCCGGGGACGCACGGACTGGAGCCTACAACCGAACACGAGTCCAGGGGCCCGGGGTCACCGGTTTCCTCCAAAGTGAAGCCTGTGTTCGGCTCCATCGCCGATGAGGGTACGGCGTGTGGGGCGAGGTCCAGCCCTCCGTCTTTAGGCAACACAACCTGTCCCGGATTTAGGTCCGGGGCATCTACCGGGATGATATCCCAAGCAATGTCTGACAGCAGGTCTAAGCCGTGCTCATCATGACTGTTCGGTGCTTCTTGCGCTGGCCCGAATCCGCCGAAGATCAAGTCTCCTTGGGTATCCGCTGTGTGGTTCAGGTTTCCGAACCCGATTTGAGGGCCAGGGGCATAGCTATCGATCTGCTCCAAGTGGCCAAGTGAATTGGCCCGCAGCGCGAAGCCGCCGGACACGAAGATCTATCTGGGGAGGAAAGCCTCACCCTGGGCAGCGTCGTCAATGACGATCGAAGGAGCCATCGAGCCTGACGGTGACGTCACAGAGGAACTCTCAATGAAAGCACCAATGTCAGTGTCAAAACCGGTGGATCTCGGGTAGGGGGTCCCGATCTGTGCGTCAAGGCTGATGGTAACAAGAAGTAAGGGACACAGGTGTTTACCCAGGTTCGGGCCCTCTCGATGGAGGTAAAACCCTACTTCCTGCTTGATTAATATTGATGATATGGGTAGTACAAGAGTAGATCTACCACGAGATCGTAGAGGCTAAACCCTAGGAGCTAGCCTATGATGGTATGAATGTAAATGTGATCGGTCTACTAAGGACCAACCTCTCCGATTTATATAGACACCAGAGAGGGCTAGGGTTTACATAGAGTCGGTTACAAGGAAGGAAATATCATATCCGGATCGCCAAGCTTGCCTTCCACGCCAAGGAAAGTCCCATACAGACACGGGCCGAAGTCTTGTGTCTTGTATCTTCACGCTTCAATAGTCCGGACGTCGTACACAGTTTGGCTGGCCGGATACCCCCTAATCCAGGACTCCCTCAAAGGCCCCAGCCGATCCCCCATGCCAGGCTGGGCACGGGATGTGCACGAAGTTGAAACCCTTTATGAGCCGCCGTCGAACTACGCCAACATCTCCAACAGCAACAACCACTGGGTACAGCTAATGCCACAGGGGCACGCTTATGTTGATCATGGATCGCAGGTGAACCAGGGCGCAGCTGCCGCCAGGACTCTCAGGACGGCATATCCGCCACAGGAGCACGAAGGGCAGTGGGAGCAGCGTGGGGAGAGCCCAGGGCCAAGGCCTTCCCCGTGCTGCTCGGAGCAGAACCCTGCTCGGAGGTAGGTTCCCCGCCGGGGAAGGCACCGGCGAGCCCTTCCTCGGCGGAGGGCCTACGGTCGCCGAGGACGCCGCCAGTGTCCCCCTTGCCCCTTGCTCTTGTCCTGGTTTCCGGTCTCCCCAAGGGTGGTCGGGGGCGTCACAGGGCAGGGTCCTCGTCGGGCGACATGAAGCAAGGCTCTGACCTGTGAAGGTCTCCGCTCATGTTTCACAACCTTAGTCAGTGCATGCATTAGAGTGATTGCATCATGTTTACTTTCCACAGAAAGTTGAAATGGGAATGGCAGAAACCCCCAGCACCACCTAATTCAACTAGGGTTTACTTAAATCTTTTCAAATGAACCTAAAATGCCCTTCTAAAATGTTCATCACATCTGCCTTGGTCTAGAACCTCTGACCAAAATGGTGCACACTTTTGTAGGACATCATTAGGTCACTGGATTAAATCATACTCTATTTGCATTTGGGCATTTAAATGCTATAAAATATTTTAAATGTCTTAATAATCACAAACTCAAATATTTACTATTGGAAATATTCCAAACAGTGGGCATGAGCAGTTTCATGATTTTTTAGTTAGTTTTAGCATTTTTAGAAAAGACCTAAAATTGTAGAAGAAATAGAAAACAGAAAATAAAAGAAAAGGAAACTCACCTGGCCCAACTTACCTTTGCAGCCCACCAGAGCCAGCCCAGCAGCAGCCCAGCCCACAAGGCCACTCCCTCCTGCGTCTTCCGCCCCCTCGCCCCAAAGCAGCTCGGTGGTGAGCGGCGAGTGCTGACGTCGCCCCGGCCTCCTCCCTGCCTGCCTCCCCCCTCCCCGGCCCATCTAGCGATGCCGTGGGGATGCCCCGTGGCCCCTCGCTCCACTCCCTCTCTCTCTGCTCTCTCCCTCGCCCTCTAGCCCCTTCCCCAAGCTCACCCGAGCACGCCCGTCACCGCCGACGAGCACCACCGCGAACACCGACCTCCCCACGCTTAGCTAGCTAGCGCACGAGCTCCGCCTCGTGACAGCGCACCTCTATGCCGATTCCCACGAACCCGGATGCCCTACGGAGACGCTTTCGAGATCATCTTCTACCTCGGACCCGCCGGTCGCCGTCACCCGATTTGCCGCTGTATCCGCGTCCTCGAGTCCGCTGAGACCGTCCTCGGACCCGATGTGAGCTCTGCCATCTTCTCCCCTGCTCCCCGTGCTCGTATGCACCCTCTAACCGCTTGAGCCACCAGAGCCGAGAGCACCTCGTCGCCGTTCATGGAGCTATTGTGGCCTCAGCTATCGCCCCATGTTTTTGAGCCGGTCGCTATGGTCACCGTGCTCCCAGGAGCCGAACGCACCCACCAACTAGTCCTGTCGTGCATCATAGCGCCATCTCGAAGTACCTCCGAGCTCTGGCTGGCGCCACGATCTCTGTTCTGGCGAACTTCGGCGCTCCCGCGGCCACCCACCTGCCCCAGGCTTCTCTTGACGAGGCCGAGAAGGCGGCGACCATGGAGCGCGGCGCCTTCATCTCCCTCGAGGCGAGGTTCCGCAAGGCGCGGCAGGAACTCTGTGGGAGTGATCCCCAGGGGAAAGCTGTGACCCCGAAGGAGAGCCCTGCCGCTTTGCTCCCCGAGCTCGTTGAGGCGCTCGAGGACGTCGTCACAAGGTTTGGCTCCATGGTGGCAGGTGAGGCTCGCATACTCTCTTCCTCGGCCCTGACGCACGCCTTCAGCCACCTTTATCTCTGGGACACCAGCCTTGACTCTGCCGCCTTGCTCAAGGCCGTGGACCCTGACTCCTGCGACACTGCTGCTGACGCCGTGCGGGGTCCGGTGGAGGCCCTGCTGGACAAGTTTCTCGCCGTTGGTCCTACAGCTGGAGCTGAGGGCAAGGGCGACGACGACGTCGTCGACGACGGGACTTCACAGGCGGGCGACGGCTGTGGCCAAGGCTGAAGAGGTGGCTTGGTGGTGGTGCTCCTTCATGGTTTTATTCTACGAAATGTACCATGCCTCATGGAGGCATTAGAACTTATGCTTGGAACAATGTGTTTTGTAATAATTAGTTGATGGTTTCGTGATCTCTTTTTCCGTTTCCTTGGCGTTCTGCATCGGCAGGGCCCGACCCTGCACGTACCTCAGCCGCTCTGGGTCGTCCAGATTGTCAGGACGACGCTAGGTGTTGAGGGGCTATGTGGCCAGTTAGGCTCCTAAGACACGATGCTTTGGAGTCCCCCTTGACGTGTGAGCACCTTAGGAAAGGAGGTGCGAGTGGAAGCCTTGGTGTTCTGCGTCGGCAGGGCCCAGCCCCACGCATACCTCAGCCGCCATTGGGTCGTCTGGATCACCAGGACGAGAACAATGGGTGAGGGGCAACATGGCCAGTTAGGCTCCTGAGACGCGATGCTCAGGAATCCCCCTTGACGTATGAACGGCTTGGAAAAAAAGGGGAGGGCGAGAGTTAGGCCTTGGTGTTCTGTGTCGGCAAGGCCCGACCCTGCGCGTACCTTAGCCGCCATTGGGTCATCGAGAACACAAGGACAAGACTAAGGGGTGAGGGGCTATGTGGCCAGTTAGGCTCCTGAGACGCGATGCTCAGGAGTCCCCCTTGACGTACGAACATACCATCATACCTTTCCTTGTCGTGCTCTCACTCGGGAGGGGCGTGCGAAGATCAAGGCCATGGGACCTGGTAGGGTGGCATATGCCAGGCGTGACCTGACTGTAGCCCCTGTACCTAGCCCCCCGCTCTACCCTCCCGATGGAGAGCAGCGCGGTGAGGCTAAGTACTGAGCCGAGAGGCTCCCTGAGGTTGTTGCAGCCGTGAGGCTACCCTCAGTTGTTTATCACCAGCGCGGGGCATGGCGCTTCCGCTCTTGCATGGGCATAGGCGCTCCTCGGCAGTGTCGACTGCAAGCACAGAGCATGGTGCTTCCACTTGTGCGTGGGAGGGGGCTCCCTCTGAGGAGAGCCCCCGGGCCGTGTACAGCCCCGCCCTGACAAGTGGCTCGTACGACGGGGCTAGAGGAGGTGTGTATGTGCACTCGTGAGCCAGCGCAGGACTCACAAAGCCCTACCTCAAGGCGGGTTGCTAAAATCTTTTCCAAATGAACCTGAATTGCCCTTCTAAAATGTTCATCATATCTGCCTTGGTCTAGAACCTCTGACAAAATGGTGCACACTTTTCTAGGACATCATAAGGTCACTGGATTAAATCACACTCTATTTGCATTTGGGCATTTAAATGCTACAAAATATTTTAAATGTCCAAATAATCATAATCTAAAATGTTTACTGTTGGAAATATTCCAAATAGTGGGCATGAGATTCATGATTTTTTAGTTAGTCTTAGCATTTTTAGAAAAACCCTAAAATTACATATGAAATAGAAAATAGAAAATAAAAGAAAAGGAAACTCACCTGGGCCAACTTACCTGTGAAGCCCACCAGAGCCATCCCAGTCCACCAGGCCACCCCCTCCTATCGTCATCCTCCCCCTCGCCCCGAAGCAGCTCGGTGGCGAGTGCTGACATCGCCGTGGCCTCCTCCCTGCCTGCTTCCCCCCCTCCCCGGCCCTTCTAGCGACGCCACGGGGATGCCCCGTGGCACCTCGCTGCTCTCCCTCACTCTCTGCTCTCTCCCTCGCCCTCTAGACCCTTACCCGAGCTCACCCGAGTGCACCCGTCGCCGCCGATGAGCACCACCCTGAACACCGACCTCCTCACGCTCAGCTAGCTAGTGCACGAGCTCCGCCTCGCTGCAGCGCACCTCTACGCCGATTCCCACAAGCCCAGATGCCCTACGGAGACGTTTTCGAGCTCATCTTCTACCTTGAACCCGCCGGCCGCCGTCGCTCGATTTGCTGCCGTCTCCGCCTCCCCGAGTCCGCTGAGACCGTCCTCGACCCCGCTATGAGCTCCGCCATCTTCTCCCCTGCTCCCCATGCTCGTACGCACCCTCTAACCGCCCGAGCCACCGGAGCCGAGAGCTCCTTACCGCCGTTCATGGAGCTCTCGTGGCCCCAGCTGCCAGCGCATGTTTTTGAGCCGGCCGCTGTGCTCACCGTGCTCCCAGGAGCCGAACGCACCCACCCACTAGTCCTGCCGTGCTTCATAGCACCGTCTTGAAGAACCTCCGAGCTATGGCCGCCACTGTGAGCACCGTTCCGGCGAGCTCCAGTGTCCCCACGGCCACCCACCTGACCCTCTGGATGCGGGAGAGCACGAGCTATGCCCCGGTGGTCTTTCCGTGTCTAGCAGCCGCCTGCAGCGCAAGTTCGGGGAGTTGCCACCGCGATTATGGTCGTCGCTGGCCAAACTCCGGCAAGCCGACGTGGCTCCGTCATTAGGCACTAACCCAGCTAGCTAAGCACCCCACAGCCACTGACAGTGGACCGTACCCCTCAAACCCCAGTCAGCGTTGGGTTTGACCGGGATTAGTCCATGTGTCACTAACGTGTGGACCCCACAAGTAAGGTTTGACCTGCACTAGCCCCGTGGACCTGCTGATGCAGTGCTAATGTCATGCTGACACAGTAAATAGTTTCTGTTTTTAAATAATTTAGAAATTCCAGGAAAAGCTTAAAATTTCAAAAATTCATAGAAATTCAACCATAAATCCAAATGAAATAATTTATATATGAAAAATGATCAGAAAAATCCAATCTATCCATATTTACTAGTTTCATGCATGTGGAAACAACTTAACCTTTCTGTTTAGTGCAAAACATGATAAGGTACTACTTAAGTTCATAAGATGAGTTTGGGGTTGAACCTTTCGTTCAAAATGACTCAAACCCATCTGGTTTTAGTTGCATTAGCTCAACCACAATTTATTTCCATGTCGTGATCATGCATCATATTGTGCATTGCATTGATTGTGTTTCCTTCTCTATTGCCGGTATCTGTCCCCTCTCGATAGGCGTGGTTTCAACAATGAGTTCGATGACACCTATGAAGAACTATACTATCTTTAGAAGTGCCAGGCAAGCAGAATCCCCTTGTCCATTCCGATACGATCCTACTCTCTTGCTCCTGGTCTCTTTTACTGCATTAGGACAACAATTATTCAACTGTTACATGCATGCAGTTGTTGAACCCCTTTTCCTCTGCATGACATGTCATTGCCACACTAAATAGATGAAACCCACTAGCATGAGTATGATTGGTTTGAGCCCTGATGTGCCTACTCATTCATGCTTGTTTGTCATGCCTGCTACTTCTTAGAGTTGAGTCAGGTCTGATTCATTGGGGATGAATTGGAAAGTTGTAAACATGTCCTTCGGTGTGTGAGCTAAGTGTGTGAACACGATTTGGTAAAGGTAGCGGTGAGAGGCCATGTAGGAGTACGTGATGGGTTGTCTCATTGAAGCCGTCCTCAGGAATTGAGTTCTGTGTCTGTGATCCATGAACAGCTACTACCACATGTTGGGCCCTGAAATATGACCCCGCTCGACTTATTAACCGCCCCTGTCCTCTGTCCAGGAGTTGCAAGTAGTTTCTGGTGTTTGTAGTTTGCTGGAGGCCGTGTGCAGCACTGACTCGAGGGGTGGGCTGTGATGCAGTAGGCACGTGGCCGGTCATGCCGGGCGCCCGTTTGGTGTCGCAGAACCCTGTACACATCGTTCGGGGCCGTATGTGGAAACCTCGGACGGACTCCCTATGGATGGAACCTGAATAGGAGATAAACCTGGACTAGAGAGTTGTGTGGTAAGTAAGGTCGTGGTCCACACCCACATCGGCTTTCGCTTGAAGTCTGTTGAGCACATGTCGTGTGTAGACGCTAAGTGCTAGAAACATGTGTGAAGAAGTACAACCCTGCAGGGTTATAAATTATCTATTCGAATAGCCTCTTCCGTGGTAAAGGACATCTGGGTTGCCTACACAGTTCATAGACAAGTGAAAGTGGATACTCTAAAATGCGCAAGATAAGCATGAGTGCTATGGATGGTCTTCTCATGGGTAGATGGGAGCGGATCCATAGTGGTGTATTGATATGGTGAATATGTGGACTCGTGTGTGCCACCTCAAAAGACTTGAAGACTAGCTAGGCGGCGGATGCGGCCATTAGCTTTCGCTCCTTTTTTGTACTCATTCGCCGGCTTCTTGGAATGAACTTGGTTCTCATGCGTTTATAAAACAATGGGGGGGGGGGGGTTCTTGTCTTGCATCGCTCTCTTGCTTTCTGGTCTTGCGCTTTTCCGGAGCTCATCCCTATAGCCCTGCCCCTGAGCGCCTCGCGAGCGGGGGCTGGGTGCGGTGCGCGCATGTCAGGATTGATCTCTTTCCTCCTCGGGGGCTCAAGGGTGCGGCCGCAACGCGCGCCCACCTCACCGCGATCCGGCAGTTGGCTCCTCACGAAGCACTCCAGGACAGTTCAACAGGCTCCTCGCGAGAGTTGGACCCTCACAAGCCTGCAGCGGGCACGCCTTGGTAGGACGAATGTTCCTGTAGTGTCGGGGCTCGCTCGAGACCCGCGGAGCCAAAGATAAGTCATAACCACCATTCCGCCCAAGGTTGCGAACCTGGGGGTTGCTCCGTGCCATCATTTCAAGGCATTTCACAATTATATACATCACAAGGGGCCTCCCATTTTCAAAATGCTACAAGGGAACTTTCAAGTTTGGTCATGCAGGTTAAAGCGAACAGGAGTACAGGTCTAGTTGTGTGCGCCCCCTTCATCATCTTCATCCGCGCTGCTCGTGCTGCCCGAGCCATGGCGGCTATCTCCTCATCACCACTGGCCGTGCCACTCACTCCGGCCATGAGCACGACCATGTCATCCTTAGATGCCAGCTCCTCCACCAAGGCCTTCACATGGTTATCCACCCACCTGATGAGCCTGTCCTGGGGAGCCGTGGGCACGGGGGCTAGCACAACGTTGAAGTCAAAATGGGAATCGCGGTTCAGGTGGTTGCTGAAGACAAGCGAGAGTGCGCGCCCGAGGAGGCCCCGGCTCCTCTCCTCAACAAGATGGAGAGCCTTCGCGGCCTGACCCTCCAAGCGGGTCAAACATCGGTGAATAAGTTGAGATGGATGGCGTAGTCACTCTCGTGCAGGTGAGGAGCGCTCCCGTTGCAGATGGCGCCCAAGGCACGGTTAGCCCTGACGCATAGATCCTGGATCATAGAGTCGTGCTCGCGTTCCAGCCTCAGGCGGCGACTCTTTTCATTTGCAGCCTCTCTAGGAGGGATGCGGTGTCCTTGACTTGCTGCCGATGGGAGGACATCTCGGCCCGGGCATAAGTCAAGGCAGATTCGGAAGAGGTTAGAGCTTCTCGGGCGGCATTCTCACGGTGCTCTGCGGATTTCAGATTCGCCTTCAGGGCGGCGTTCCTGCCCTCAAGCTCATCCTTGAGCAGCTCCAGATCCAGGTGGTGCCTCTCAGCCAGATCAACACGCGCCTTCGCCACCCTCTCCACCACCTCTAGCTGGACCTGGGCTTCTCGGGCGGTGATGGCATCCTCAGCCGCAGCAGCCTGGCGCTCCCTCACGTCCAACCTCTCCAACGCCATGCTGTGCTCCGTGGCCTCCAACTCAAGGTCATCATGGCGCCTCAGGAACTCCGCCTCAGCAAGAGTCGCTTCTGTCACGCCCAATATGCGACCCTATCCAAACGGAACTCGAAGGTCCCACCAAGGATAGACCCGCATATTGGAACGCTTTTGCAAGGTGGATATCATTACATCAACATTACATAATAGATGGGGATACATACAAAAGGCTTACAATGCCACATGAATACAACATACAAGAACAACATCCGACTACAGATGAATCATAAATAGAAACTCAAACAATATCCACCCTGCTAGCCCAGGCTGCCGACCTGGAACCTATCCCCTGATCGAAGAAGCAGAAGAAGAACTCCAAAACAAGCAAACATCGCTCTCGCGTCAGGATCATCGGATAAACCTGTACCTGCAACTGTTGTTGTAGTAATCTGTGAGCCACGAGGACTCAGCAATCCCATTACCATGGGTATCAAGACTAGCAAAGCTTAATGGGAAAGGAAGGGGTAAAGTGGTGAGGTTGCAGCAGCGACTAAGCATGATATGGTGGCTAACACACACAAATGAGAGCGAGAAGAGAAGCAAAGGAACGGTTGTCAACTAGTAATGATCAAGAAATGATCCTGAACACCTACTTACGTCAAACATAACCCAGAAACCGTGTTCACTTACCGGACTCTGCCGAGAAGAGACCATCACGGCTACACACGCAGTTGATGCATTTTAATTCGGATCTGGTGTCAAGTTATCTACAACCGGACATTAACAAATTCCCATCTGCCACATAACCGCGGGCACGGCTTTCGAAAGATAATACCATGCAGGGGTGTCCCAACTTAGCCCATGATAAGCTCTCGCGATCAACGAAGGATATTCCTTCTCCCAGGAAGACCCGATCAGTCTCGGAATCCCGATTTACAAGACATTTCGACAATAGTAAAACAAGACCAGCAAAGCCGCCCGATGCGCCGACAATCCTGATAGGAGCTGCACATATCTCGTTCTCAGGGCAACACCGGATAAGTCAAGCAACGAGTAAAACCAGACGTCGAGTTGCCCCGAGGTAGCCCCGCAGGTTGCTCGTTTCGGACCAACACTTAGACAAGCACTGGCCCGGGGGGGGCTAAAATAAAGATGACCCTTGGGTTGGCCGACCCAAGGGCAGGGTATAGGTGCTGGTGAGTCAAATGATAAAACCAAGGTTGGGCCTTGCTGGACAAGTTTTATTCAAAGCGAACTGTCAAGGGGGTCCCATAAATCACCCAACCGCATTAGGAACGCAAAATCCGGGAACATAACACCGGTATGACGGAAAGTAGGGCAGCAAGAGTGGAACAAAACACCAGGCATAAGGCCGAGCCTTCCACCCTTTACCAAGTATATAGATGCATTAATAATATGAAAGATATTGTGATATCCCAACATAACCCTGTCCACCAAGGAGCAATCTTCATCTTCACCTGCAACTAACAATGCTATAAGAGGGGCTGAGCAAAGCGGTAACATAGCCAAACAACGGTTTGCTAGGAAGGGTGTCAAAGCTTAGAGGTTCATGGCAATTTGGGGAGGCTTGAAGAGCAAAAGATAGGTAGCACAACATAGCGATAGAACGAAGCAACTAGCATAGCAATGATAGTAGTGAGATCCAGGGTAGCGGTCATCTTGCCTGAAATCCCACAACGAAGAATAACGAGTCCATGAAGAAGATGAAGCCACGAAGACGAACCAAACGTAGACGAACGAATCCTCACGATCGCAACGAAACAGGAACTATCGAGAAGAAGCACACAACAAGGTAAACACACCACACATGGACAAGACATGATTCACAACAAAGTATGATGCATGACAAAGCTAGATTAGGCTACTCATGGCAAGAGATGATGCAAACAAGAACAACACATCAAGGCAAGTTTAAAATGAGGCCGGAAACAACATATAACAATTCCGGTAAGTCCTCATATGCAAATTTCGAAATTGGTCCAGATCTGAACAAACATTAAGTTGAAGGTGTTAAACAGCAAGTTAAAGAGCACCAAGAGGATCTAGACGAAATTCTAGTCAAGTTACATATAAAGTTCATTAGATTCGAAGCTACGG
Organism: Triticum timopheevii; assembly: GCA_963921465.1. Classification (NCBI taxonomy): domain Eukaryota; kingdom Viridiplantae; phylum Streptophyta; class Magnoliopsida; order Poales; family Poaceae; genus Triticum; species Triticum timopheevii. The sequence goes on from OY997266.1 coordinate 246,626,633, forward strand.
CCTAGAAGATATGAGCAAAACAAGTTAAGCATGGCATTGATGCAAAATGCACCCAAACATCAAGCAAACACACCAAAACAAGGATGCAACATGGTAATATGAAACTACAAGCAAAATCAAGCAAGTTTCATATAGAGCACACTCAAAACGGAGCAACGGTTCAACACATACACTCCATACAAGTTATAACAACAATCTGTCCATAACAGCAACTAGGCATATTGCAAGCACCAAAACAACAGGCTAAAGCACCCCAACATAATAACAAAAGGCATGGGCATGAAGTACAGGTAAAGCATAACAAAACATGAACACTGAGCTATCTCCAGAAACAACTAGAACATGCTCAAAAGGACATGGTAAGATTGCAAATAATAACAGTTTCAGACTTTGCAGAAATAATATCATGTTGCAATGTTTAGAGCTATCAAACAACATGTTACATGAACTCATAATGGCAAAAAAAGGCATGGCATTAATCTACTAATTGCATAGAACAAAAGACCCTTACTGACCATGAGCCAAAAAGAATCAGAAGATATGATGGCACCCATGTAAACATGGCAAGTTATATTACAGATTCATACATGGCAGGAACAACAATAAGTAGGCATGATGGTGAGCTTGAACCACTCACCACAGAGCAATACATGCCATGGCAAGGCAACCAACAGTAAGAAGACATGTTTACAAAGCTAAGCATGGCAAGATCAAGTTCATAGGGTGCATGGATCACTAGAAAAGCACATGGCCAAAACTGAACTTAATGTTAACATGATAGCAACATTATTTAGCAACTTTGGAGCAAGACAACAACAACCTACCGAAGGATATAAAAGCACCCAGGGGCATGAATAAATAGAGAATAACATGTATAACAAAACATCCTTAGTGAACATCTCCAGATTATGCACGAAATGACTTGTAGTAGCAGGTTTACATAGCAACAAAATATAACAGAAACAGCCAAGCAAAACAGCAACAGCAAGTGCCCTACTGAACAAGCTTGATGCACTCAGTACAAGACTCACAAAAAAAACATGGTTTGCACCACTGGAAAGATGGCATGGCATAGATCAAAACACATGTAGACATCAACCTCATAGGATGCACACATCAAACATGGCAAAAATTACAAATGAGCATGTTATAACAGTTCCAGCAGATTAACAGCAACATGCACTCTTCCAACAGCATTTCGGGCATCAAGATGAGCTCAAATGAACATGACGCAATGGAATGAAATGAAGTACTCGTTGAGGCAAACAATTTGACATATTACATGCATGAAACGGAGCAGTATGCGTGGAGTTATGATGCGATGAACATGGCATGATAATGTCACAGATTCGGGGACTTGGTGAAATAAACAGGGTCAACCTCTAGCTTGCACGGAGACGGGCGGCGCAGCGGGCGGAGGGGGCACCGGAGGGACGGGGCCGGCCGGATCCAGAGCGGGGAACCTTGGGGAGGCCAGATCCGGGCTGTCCCGCACGCGGGTCGCCGGAGGAAGAGGCAGCGCGGCGGCGTGGAGGTCGCCGGCAGATGGAGGCGCAGCCGGGCGGAGGCCGCCGGCAGGGACGCGGGACGAGGCGGAGGGCGCGGATCAGAGGAGGCGCAGGGTGGATCCGGCCCGGGGTAGCGCGGGCGGCGAGGTGGCAGAGGCGGGCGCCGGCGAGGGAGACGGGCGCCGGCGAAGGCGGCAGCCGGTGCGGGAGGCGGAGGGCGCGGGCGACCGGGCGCGGTGCGGGCCGGGCGGCGGCGGCGCACGGGCCCCGCGGGCCTGCAGCAGGCCGGCGGCGGGGTCGGGCGTGGGAGGCGACGTGGCGAGCTATGAGTGGCTGAGGAAGGCGGGGGCGGACGCGTCCGGCGCAGGGTTGGACATGTCCGACGCGCAAGGGGAGCGGGGCTAGGGTTTCGTCTGCGATTTGATCCGCGAATTACGGAGGGGGAGGTGTTTATATAGGTAGAGGGAGCTAGGAGAGTCCAAATGGAGTGCGGTTTTCGCCCACACGATCGTGATCGAACGACCGAGAGCATGGAGGGGAGTTTGCTGGGTTTTGGGCCACTTTGGAAGGGGTGTTGGGCTGCAAGACAAAAGAGGCTTTACGGTTACCCGGTTAACCGTTGGAGTGTCAAACGACCTCCAAATGGCACGAAAGTTGACAGGCGGTCTACCGGTGCTATACCAAGGCCGCTTGGCAAACCTCGGGCCATTCCGAGAACGTTTAACACCCGCACATGAGAAGAGGCAAAAGGGGACGCCGGATGACATAGGAGTGCCGGATCGCAAAACGGACAACGGGGAAATGCTTGGATGCATGAGATGAACGTGTATGCAAAATGAAATGCACATGATGACATGATAAAATGCAACACGCAATCAAATGACATGGCAACGATGGCAAATAATTGGCGGACACCTGGCGCATCGAATCCAGGGCGTTACAACACTCCTCCACTAATAAGAGATCTCGTCCCAAGATCTTAGGACCGAGACGGAAGGGAAAAAGGGATGAGGTGAAACAAGAACTCAAGAGGAGAAGCAAATAATCTAGAGCACTCGAGAAGAAGAGAGGAACGACGAGAATGACGAGAATCGAAAACCCACGGAATCAGATAGACTATGAAACCACTCCGGTTAGATCGAGATAAGACACGAATAAGACTGAAAGGGTTTAGGCAGCAGTCCTATTGAAACTTGGAGGAATAGAACACGAGCTTGAGAGGATGGAATGATACTTGATGAAGACATGACACAAAACCTCCGAAAAGAATTGAAAGAGTTGAATGAAAGAACGGAGAAGAAAATGACAACTTGTGCCACGAAAGAAATAGATAGCAACCTCAGAAGAAAGGATTGAACGGATTTGTTGAGAAAATCAACAACGAAAAGAGTAAGCTTGTTGTGGACTTATGGAAAACATCTCGAAATTATGAGGTGATAACCGACCACAAACGGAAATGATTGGATAGCTGAGAAGAACGAAGAAATGCAAAATTCGACTTCAAAAGAAAACGGAGAATTAATTGCACCTCGAGAAGCAAGAAGAAGGATACTTGAGCTCCTTCGATTAGAATCTTGATGAACTCTTGAAAGAATGAATTAAGTCATGAAGAACCACCATGAAGAACTCCGGTGACAAAAGGACGATGAGTTCGAATGAAGGAAGAAAGAATAAGATGAGCTTTGCGATGATTTAGATGAACGTTCCAACGAGATGGCCAGGAAATTTGAACTTCGGAAAAGAAAAGATGAAACCACTTGGAACGAGAATTTATTCATCAAGAACAAACTCCGATGAAAAAGGATTACTTACTCAGAGGAAATAAGAATAAGATTTATTGTATGCTTATCCTTCATCAAATTAAATTGATGACTAGCAATGGATTTCGCATAGTACTTATTCTTCTTGAAAAGGATTAAGAAGTGACATAACGCAAACTTGAGAAGGTCTTCATGAATCACCGGTAGGTTGAAAAGAACGAATGGATATGTATGATAAACAAGGAAAAGAATCTTGAACGAACCACCATAAGAATTCAAAAATGAACTGATTGAAGAGAATGAATCACCGGGGAAGAACAAATTTGCTTGAGGGGGATTTAGATGCAAAAGAATAAAGAGTTCATGAGCTGATTAAAGAACACTTGAACGAAGCACCGGAAGAATATTGAGACGAACAAAAGGACACAGATATAGAATAATTGGAGAACGAATCTGAAAACTTAGAATGAAGAAATCTTCCGAAAAGATGGCCTTCGGATGATCGAGAGAGAAAGCAACTCCTGAAATGCTCCGGATGGATGAAAAGAATATCTGACCAACAGAATAATTCAAGAGGATAACATTAAGTTGGAACCACGATACTTCGAGAGAACGGACAAGATTTAGAGGAAAAGCTCTTCTTCGGTCTTCAAATGACGACGAGAAACACCACCAAAATTACTGAGATACTCCGGAAGAATGAAAAGCGAAGAGGTTGAGCCAACAATGAAATGATTTGAAATCGATCTTGGAAAAGGCATGTGACTGATGGAATCCATTCTTACATCACACTTTGAAAAGAATTGAGAATAACTCCGGGGGAATTAGAAGAGTCGGGTAAGATCCTGGGAAAAGACCTGTGGGTTAGGGCCCACTAAAGAGAAAAAACACCGTTGAAAAGGATTGCTGAAAAGATAGATGATGCACCGGAACAATTAAAATATTTGAATGAGGTGACAACCTCGAATTAATTGGAACACCGACGAATCTCCTGAGATGTCTTGAGTACTCCGACAGGATAAACTGGCGAGAGGCGAACGAGCAAAGGGAAATATTTGAGCTGAGGGAAAGAATATGATCGACAAAAAAAAGGGATGAAGAATGACGAACGAGACGAGAATTCACCGGCTGAAATAATTAAGGGAAGACTGAAGAGGCTCCACATGAATGAAATTGATGGTCGAAAGAGACTCAGACTCCGGGAAGAAAAAGGGTGGGAGGGCGGGAAAACAAAGACAACTTGGAAGAGGAACCGACGAATATCTTGAAGAGAAAACACCGGTTGAAATCATTGAGGAAAGAAAGCAAGGACTTCACACGAGTAGGATGGATACTCGATTACAGACTCCAACTCCGAGAAGAAAAAGGGTGGGTGGGTGGGAAAAACAAGGGAAACTTCGGACAGGGAAACAACATCGATCGAAAAGAGCTGAGGATTGAACTCCCAAAGAGAGAGAGGTTCGAATCAGCTTGACGAAGAATGCGCCGGACAAAAGAGGATGGACAACGAACGAAAACCAACCGCGTGATCCTAAAGAAAATTTTGAAGGGGAAGAGGAGTAATTCAAAACACCTACGTCACGATTCCTTACTAGAGCGACGAAGGGGCTGAGGAGTAAAAGAATTCCTACTCTCCGATATAACTAGACTCTGAAAAAGTTTTCTTCTAGACTCAACAATGGCCAAACTACACGATCAATCAAGGGGGCTCCTAAGGTCGGTCGAGGATCTGATACCAACTTGTCACTCCCAATATGCGACCTTATCCAAACGGAACTCGAAGGTCCCACCAAGGATAGACCCGCATATTGGAACGCTTTTGCAAGGTGGATATCATTACATCAGCATTACATAATAGATGGGGATACATACAAAAGGCATACAATGCCACATGAATACAACATACAAGAACAACATCCGACTACAGATGAATCATAAACAGAAACTCAAACAATATCCACCCTGCTAGCCCAGGCTACCGACCTGGAACCTATCCCCTGATCAAAGAAGTAGAAGAAGAACTCCAAAACAAGCAAACATCGCTCTCGCGTCAGGATCGTCGGATAAACATGTACCTGCAACTATTGTTGTAGTAATCTGTGAGCCACGAGGACTCAGCAATCCCATTACCATGGGTATCAAGACTAGCAAAGCTTAATGGGAAAGGAAGGGGTAAAGTGGTGAGGTTGCAGCAGCGACTAAGCATGATATGGTGGCTAACATACGCAAATAAGAGCGAGAAGAGAAGCAAAGGAACGGTCGTCAACTAGTAATGATCAAGAAATGATCCTGAACACCTACTTACGTCAAACATAACCCAGAAACCGTGTTCACTTCCCGGACTCCGCCGAGAAGAGACCATCACGGCTACACACGCAGTTGATGCGTTTTAATTCGGATCTGGTGTCAAGTTATCTACAACCGGACATTAAGAAATTCCCATCTGCCACATAACAGCGGGCACGGCTTTCGAAATATAATACCCTGCAGGGGTGTCCCAACTTTGCCCATGATAAGCTCTCGCGATCAACGAAGGATATTCCTTCTCCCAGGAAGACCCGATCAGTCTCGGAATCCTGGTTTACAAGACATTTCGACAATGGTAAAACAAGACCAGCAAAGCCGCCCGATGCGCCGACAATCCCGATAGGAGCTGCACATATCTCGTTCTCAGGGCAACACCGGATAAGTCAAGCTACAAGTAAAACGAGACGTCGTGTTGCCCCGAGGTGGCCCTGCAGGTTGCTTGATTCAGACTGACACTTAGACAAGCACTGGCCCGGGGGGGGCTAAAATAAAGATGACCCTTGGGTTGGCTGACCCAAGGGAAGGGTATAGGTGGTGGTGAGGCAAATGGTAAAACCAAGGTTGGGCCTTGCTGGACAAGTTTTATTCAAAGCGAACTATCAAGGGGGTCCCATAAATCACCCGACCGCGTTAGGAATGCAGAATCCGGGAACAGAACACTGGTATGACGGAAACTAGGGTGGCAAGAGTGGAACAAAACACCAGGCATAAGGCCGAGCCTTCCACCCTTTACCAAGTATATAGATGCATTAATAATATAAGAGATATTGTGATATCCCAACATAACCCTGTCCACCAAGGAGCAATCTTCATCTTCACCTACAACTAACAACGCTATAAGAGGGGCTGAGCAAAGCGGTAACATAGCCAAACAACGGTTTGCTAGGAAGGATGTCAAAGCTTAGAGGTTCATGGCAATTTGGGGAGGCTTGAAGAGCAAAAGATAGGTAGGCCAGCATAGCGATAGAACGAAGCAACTAGCATAGCAATGATAGTAGTGAGATCCAGGGTAGCGGTCATCTTGCCTGAAATCCCGCAAGGAAGAAGAACGAGTCCATGAAGAAGATGAAGCCACGAAGACGAACCAAGCGTAGACGAACGAATCCTCACGATCGCAACGAAACAGGAACTATCGAGAAGAAGCACACAACAAGGTAAACACACCACACATGGACAAGACATGATGCACAACAAAGCATGATGCATGACAAAGCTAGATGAGGCTACTCATGGCAAGAGATGATGCAAACAAGAACAACACATCAAGGCAAGTTTAAATGAGGCCGGAAACAACATATAACAATTCCGGTAAGTCCTCATATGCAAATTTCGAAATTGGTCCGGATCTGAACAAACATTAAGTTGAAGTTGTTAAACAGCAAGTTAAAGAGCACCAAGAGGATATACACGAAATTCTAGTCAAGTTACATATAAAGTTCATTAGATTCGGAGCTACGGCCTAGAAGATATGAGCAAAACAAGTTAAGCATGGCATTGATGCAAAATGCACCCAAACGTCAAGCAAACACACCAAAACAAAGATGCAACATGGTAATATGAAACTACATGCAAAATCAAGCAAGTTTCATATAGAGCACACTCAAAACGGAGCAACGGTTCAACACATACACTCCATACAAGTTATAACAACAATCTGTCCATAACAGCAACTAGGCATATTGCAAGCACCAAAACAACATGGTACATCACACCAACATAATAACAAAAGGCATGGGCATGAAGTACAGGTAAAGCACAACAAAACATGAACACTGAGCTATCTCCAGGAACAACTAGAACATGCTCAAAAGGACATGGTAAGATTGCAAATAATAACAGTTTCAGACTTTGCAGAAATAACATCAGGTTGCAATGTTTAGAGCTATCAAACAACATGTTACAGGAACTTATAATGGCAAACAAAGGCATGGCATGAATCTACTAATTGCATAGAACAAAAGACGCTTACTGACCATGAGCCAAAAAGGATCAGAAGATATGATTGCACCCATGTAAACATGGCAAGTTATATTACAGATTCATACATGGCAGGAACAACAATAAGTAGGCATGTTGATGAGCTTGAACCACTCACCACAGAGCAATACATGGCCTGGCAAGGCAACCAACAGTAAGAAGACATGTTTATAAAGCTAATGATGGCAAGATCAAGTTCATAGGGTGCATGGATCACTAGAAAAGCACATGGCAAAAACTGAACTTAATGTTAACAGGATGACAGCAACATTATTTAGCAACTTTGGAGCAAGATAACAACAACCTACAGAAGGCTATAAATGCACCCAGGGGCATGAATGGATAGAGAATAACATGTATAACAAAACATCCTTAGTGAACATCTCCAGATTATGCACGAAATGACTTGTAGTAGCAGGTTTACATAGCAACAAAATATAACAGAAACAACCTAGCAAAACAGCAACAGCAAGTGCCCTACTGAACAAGCTCGATGCACTCAGTACAAGACTCACAAAAAAACATGGTTTGCACCACCTGAAAGATGGCATGGCATAAATCAAAACACATGTAGACATCAACCTCATAGGATGCACACATCAAACATGGCAAAAATGACAAATGAGCATGTTATAACAGTTCCAGCAGATTAACACCAACATGCACACTTCCAACAGCATTTCGGGCATTAAGATGAGCTCAAATGAACATGACGCAATGGAATGAAATGAAGTACTTGTTTAGGCGAACAATTTGACATATTGCACGCATGAAACGGAGCAGTATGCATGGAGTTATGATGCAATGAACATGGCATGATAATGTCACAGATTCGGGGACGGTGAAATAAACAGGGTCAACCTCTAGCTTGCACGGATATCGAGGCGAGGCGGGCCTCGCCGGAGACGGGCGGCGCAGCGGGCGGAGGGGGCACCGGAGGGACGGGGCCGGACGGATCTAGAGCGGGGAACCTCGGGGAGGCCAGATCCGGGCTGTACCGCACGCGGGTCGCCGGAGGAAGAGGCAGCGTGGCGGCACGGAGCTCGCCGGCAGATGGAGGCGCAGCCGGGCGGTGGTCGCCGGCAGGGACGCGGGACGAGGCGGAGGGCGCGGATCAGAGGCGACGCAGGGTGGATCCGGCCCGGGGTAGCGCGGGCGGCGAGGTGGCAGAGGCGGGCACCGGCGAGGGAGACGGGCACCGGCAAAGGCGGCAGCCGGCGGCGGCGGCCCGTGCAGGAGGCGGAGGGCGTGGGCGACCGGGCGCGGTGCGGGCCGGGCGGCGGCAGCGCACGGGCCCCGCGGGCCTGCAGCGGGCCGGCGGCGGGGTCGGGCGCGGGAGGCGATGTGGCGAGCTGTGAGTGGCTGAGGGAGGCGGCGGTGGACGCGTCCGGCGCAGGGTTGGACATGTCCGGCGCGCAAGGGGAGCGGGGCTAGGGTTTCGTGTGCGATTTGATCCGCGAATTACGGAGGGGGAGGTGTTTATATAGGTAGAGGGAGCTAGGAGAGTCCAAATGGAGTGCGGTTTTCGCCCACACGATCGTGATCGAACGACCGAGAGCATGGAGGGGAGTTTGCTGGGTTTTGGGCCACTTTGGAAGGGGTGTTGGGCTGCAAGACAAAAGAGGCTTTACGGTTACCCGATTAACCGTTGGAGTGTCAAATGACCTCCAAATGGCACGAAACTTGACAGGCGGTCTACCGGTGCTATACCAAGGCCGCTTGGCAAACCTCGGGCCATTCCGAGAACGTTTAACACCCGCACATGAGAAGAGGCAAAAGGGGACGCCGGATGACATAGGAGTGCCTGATCGCAAAACGGACAACGACGAAAATGCTCGGATGCATGAGATGAACGCGTATGCAAAATGAAATGCACATGATGACATGATAAAATGCAGCACGCAATCAAATGAAATGGCAACGAAGGCAAATAACTGGCGGACACCTGGCGCATCGAATCGGGGGCGTTACAGCTTCGCCTGGTGAAGAGGCCAGGAGGGCGCGCTGCTCCTCAACTTCCCGCTTAAGGGCCACATATGAAGATAGAAGCTCCCGCTCCTGCTCCTCTGCCGCCTCGCAACAGCGGTTAGTGGCTTCGGCCTCCTCCATGGCACGGACACAAGCCTCGCGAGAAGTTGCAAGTGAGGCCGCCGCAAGTGCGTCGACTTGGTCGCGCTGAAGTTTCCCGAGGTTGATGGAAACCTTCAGCTGATGCCACTCATGCGCCAAGTGGCGGCCCTTCGTCTGGAGTGTGGCGTCGACATTAGCAAGCTCTCCACCAAGCTGGACGACACTGCACCAACGTGCAACCGCCAGCGCATCGCCAAGGCCTTCTTCAGCCCCAGAGGCCGCCGAGGGGGCGTGGGACGTCTCGCCTGCCCCCGGCTGGGGCTGGCCGGTGTAGCCCCGCAAACTGAAGACAAAGGTCGCCCAAGAGGCGCCGGATTGCCGGCAGTGACTAGAGGAAGGATTGTCGGTGCGTCTTCGTCCTACAGGCTGGGCCGCGGAGAAAGGAAGTAGGAAGCTCGGGCCCCGGCCCCCCTTGCGGCACCCCGGCGGTCAGAGTCGGCCTCGTGGCCTGGGCAGAGCCAGGGCATGGGGGGTTGTGTGCTGAGATCAAGCTAGGATCCTTGAAAGCACTCCCCTCCTAAGGTCTCGTCGTCACGGGAACCCTGCAAGGCCCTGGTCAGGAGAGAGCACGGCACGCAAGGAATCAAGAACGAAGGTACTTACTTGTCTGCAGGCACATATCTCCTTAGCTTCAGCGGTCGGCGGGTTCTGCTGCTGCAGCACAGAGATCCCTTCCTCTTTAGGAGTGATTCAAGGCTCAGGCGGGGCCGCCAGGGCCCTGAAGGGTGACCCTCGGGAGGAGGAGTGCTCGGTGAGGCACCCGGGGCGGAGGCCTCAGGAGCGAGAGCGCCTAGCGGGGTCTTCTAGACGACGGCTCCGGAGCCGTCGGTGGGCACCTCGCCATGAGCAGCCACCTCAAAGCCATCACCCTGAGCGTCAGGAGCCTCGACCTCCAGAGCGCAGGATTGCACCAACCCCGCGGCGGCCCCATTTTGAGTCTCGGGAGTCCCAGTCTCCCGGGCTCCCAGCGGCGCCAGGTCTCTGAAGGAACCTTCAGCAGCTGCTGCTGGCGGGCGTCCCCCTGCATCCACACTTGGGGCATGTGCAGCAGGATCAAGCAGCAGGGGAACAATGAGGACGGGGTTCTCACGAGGCCCCTCGAGGCCCTCCAGGAGTAACCCCCACTCATCGAATAGGGGCATCTGCCCACAAAGACCGTCTTGTTCGAGAATTGATAGAGGAGGCAGCCATCTCCTGGGAGGTCGGCGGGCTTAGATTCTCCCATCAAGAGCTCAAGCACCATGCTCAAGGTCTCAGAGGGCAGTGATGGCCTCTGCAGCCTCATGGGATCCTCGACGCTTGCAAGTTCCCACATCGGGCAAGAATGGCGATGGAGAGGAGCGGCGCGCTGCCTGACGAATTCCTTCACCACCATCGGCATCGTCACCTCCAGCCTATGCAGCATCGCCAACCTCTTGCAGATGCAAGTAAGGCCCAGTCGGAGAGCTTCACATGCCCCCAATCGGAGCTGGGCATGGCCGGCGCCCGAGGAGTCAAGAGCTGGGGGCTTGTCGGTGTACTAAAGTAGGGGTACCTTAGTATCCCGAACTTGTGCACAGGCAGTCGCAGCGTCCCGCGGCAAGGCTTGCCGGGCGTCCGCCAAGATCCTTCGCTATTCCTATTACTGCCATTCAAGAACAAAGTGTTTAACTGAGAAGACAGAGCCCCCGCGAGAAGAGCTTGCCGGGAAGGACAAGACCCCAGCAAGAGGAGCTTGCCGGGAAGGCCAACCAAGACATTTCAAGAGACTTGCCGCGACGCACCGCACGTCACGGCAAGACCCGGCGAGCGGCAAGCTTGCGGGTGCGACAAGACAGCGACCGCGGCAAGGTGCTTGCCGCGGCGAAGCCACCACTCTGCGCCTACACTCCAGCGCATCCGACGACGTGTCGCCCCAAGACCATCCCAGGAGCACGTGGCGGAGTGCTGTGTAGCCAAGCGGTGCGAGGTGGCAAGTGGAGATGACGAGGAGGCCACCGTGGCAATCGGTGGCGCCTCTAACGGTCGTTTCTTACACTGTTTGGGCGACCGGACGGGCATTAAATGCCTTTGTCCCCTGCCGTTAGAGTTAGGTAGGGGGCACTGTGGATAGCGGTTGTACCAACCCATCTTTTTACTTTTTTACCCCTCTCTCTACGTTGCCACCTGTCGGTGACCCCTTTAGCCTATAAAAAGGAGGCCCATGCGCACGTAGAAGAGGTTCGACTCATTCGAAACTACAACACACCCACGCTCTCGAGCAAGAACAAAATAGAAACACAAAGCAACAGTAGGAGTTTTATCTCTCCGGAGAGCTCCGAAGCTGGGTAAAATCCCTTGCGTGCTTCGCCTCGATCTGCTCTTCGTGCGCTCTCCGCTCCCTTGCCGGACCAAAAAGGGGCCCTGCCCCATTGGTGTTCGTTTCCCACGACATCTTTGGCGCGCCAGGTAGGGGGGCGTCGAGATTGTGCGAACCTGATCCGACGTTCGTGCGCGCTACATCAACATCTTCATCGACATGCCACCGAAGAAGAAGACTTCGGAGGTGGCCGTTCCGTCCACGTCGATCCTACCGTCACCGGAGCAAACGGGCGGTGGGGTGGATGCCGGCGGAGGAGCGGGCGCCGACGGGGGGACTCACATCATCACCAGGTCCAAGGACAAGGCCCCGTCAAGCTTCGGCGTCTGTACATACACCGCACCCCTCCCAGGAGGTGCAGGATCGACAACGCCATGGTGCTCCTAGCACCGTACTCGCATTGGAGCAAGGCCAAGCTGGCGGATCGCGAGACGCTCAAGGCCAACATACGCGTCAACATGCTGGCACGAGCGCAGTACGGTCGCCTGGACGAGATGTTGCTCCTTCCAACAATGTTAGAAGTCTGAGCATATCTCGCTCCTCGCGTCGTTCGCTGCCACCGCCCAAGACTCCAGAGGAGGCACTGGCCCGAGCCCAGCTGCTTCTAGACTACCCTCCAGTGCCAGACAAGATCGACGACTGGAGGGCCACCATTCAGAGCCTCATCGGCTTCTCTAATGGCGACAAGCCCCGGCAACCGAGCACATCGAATCCCCGGCAAGACGCCCAGGCGCAAGCCGACGCCGACAAGACCGCTGGGGATGCCACCACCGTGCACTCCCCGCCCCGAAGGCCAAGATCACCGACTCGTCGGGCTAACCTCGACACCGATTCCACCGCGCCGTTGGACCCGCGAGCTCGTCGCGATCAGCGCCAAGTTCTCCAAGAATGACGACAAGAAGACGCTCGTACTTGCATCGAGCGTCGAAGAGAAGCGCGGCGTCAGTCAGACCAGCGCATTGGGCCCACTGTCGATATGCATGCGCTAGGGGAACCAGGCGACTTGCCGTACGCAGTAGGTTGCCCTGCGTTCACCCGTGAGCTGCGGCAGGTCCAGTGGCCCGGTACTAAGAACTTCAAGCCAGACGTGCCCGAGAAGTACGATGGTAGGATACATCCGTCAGAGTTCCTCAGCATCTACACCATCGCGGTGCAGGCTGCTGGGGGGCGTGACGAGAAGATCCTCGCCAACTACTTCCCGCTGGTGCTCAAGCCCAACGTCAGATCTTGGATCATGCACTTGCCGGACAACTCCATCTCTTCGTGGGCGGACCAGTGTCATCAGTTTGTCGGCGCCTTCACAGGCGGCCACAAACCCCATGGCCAGGAGAGCGATCTTCATCTGCTCGCCCAGAAGGAAGGAGAACCCCTGCGCAAGTACATACAGAGATTCAGCCAAGTGCAGCGCAACATTCCAGATGTCCACCCTGCCGCCGTTATCAGCGCGTTCCATCAGAACGTGCGTAACCGCGGGATGAGGGAAGAGATGGCGATGTGCAAAATCAGAGATGTCAGCGAGCTGTATGCTCTGGCTGACAAATGTGCACGGGCTGAGGAGGGGAGGAAACTCCCCAGAGAGAAAGCAGGAGCAGAAGGATCTGACAGTGAGGATGCCGCTCCGGCAAAGAAGAACCGGAGGCGGAATAACAGAAAGAGGAAAGCCAAGGATGTGCTAGTTGTCGAGCAGTCCGGCAACGGAGGTGGCGCCGAGAAGGCCAAAGCTGGTGATTCCGGCAAGGCTGTGGTGGCCGCCGACAAGCAAGACGGCTCCGGCAAGCAATACTGCAAGATCCACCGCACCAAGGGTCATGACCTCCAGGCCTGCAAGAAGGTTGAACAGCTCGTAGAACTGCAGAAAGCTGAATACGAGCGCCGCGATAAGGAGAAGGCCCAGGAAGGTGGCGGAGGATCCGGCAAGAAGCGTCCCAGCCGGGGAGGGCGCCGCGGCAAGGCCAAGCAGCGGCAAGGAGACAGGCCCCCCCGCGGCCGCGACAAGGATGAAGACGAGGATGAAGATGAAGAGATGGATGAGGATGAGGCCGACGAGCAGGAGTTTCAGAAGGTAACGGAGGTTTTGTGCGTCGACGGTGGTGCCTCTCTGCATACCTCGCACCGCCAACTCAAACAGTGGATGCGAGAAGTAAATGCAGCAGAACCGTCCATTGAGTCGCGCAAGCCCCTGAAGTGGTCCAGCACGCCCATCATCTTTGATGTCGAGGATCACCCTGATCGCATAACTGCGTTCGGGTGCTTGCCGATGTTGGTTTCACCAACTATCCGCAACCTCAAGGTCACAAAGATGCTGGTTGACGGCGGGGCCGGCCTGAATCTGATCTCCTCAGCGGTACTCAAGAAGCTCCAGATCCCCGACAGTGAGCTCGAAGAGACCGGCACTTTTCAAGGAATCAACCTGGGAAGGAGCAAGCCGAAGGGGAAGATCACACTGCCAGTGACGTTTGGCAGCGAGCTGAACTTCAGGACAGAGAGAGTTACATTTGACGTTGTTGATTTCCCATTGCCCTACAATGGGATACTTGGCCGTCCAGCGCTCGCCAAGTTCATGGCAGCCTCTCATTATGCTTACAACGTGCTCAAGATGCCCGGTCCGATAAGTGTCATTTCTGTCCATGGCGACAAGAAAGATGCCCTTATCTGTACCGACAAAATCTACCGGGAAGCAGCAGCCGCAGCAGAACGCAAACCACTTGCCGCTGAAGCTCCCGGGGGGAAGAGGAATACCAAGTCCGGCAAGAGTAGCTCTGATGCCCACTCCGGCAAGCGCACCTCTTCGGAGTGCTGTGCTACCGTCGAGGACGCACCATCGAGCTCCACCGGCAAGTGCAAGAAGGCAAAGATAGCTTCACCAGAGACCAAGAAAGTGGCCGCCAAGGAGGACGGCACTGGTGGTACCTCCACCATCAGTGCCACGCTTGACCCTAAATAGGAAAGCGCGCTCGTTGCTTTCCTACGGGCGAATGTCGATGTGTTTGCATGGCAACCATCTGACATCCCCGGTGTTCCCAGGAAAGTAATTGAGCACCACCTTGCCGTCTGCCCTCACGCGCGGCCCGTCAAGCAGAGAGTCAGGAAGCAAGCAGTGGAACATCAAGAGTTCATTGCAGAAGAGATCAAGAAATTGGAAGCAGCAGGCCTGGTCTGAGGGGTACTCCATCCAACGTGGTTAGCCAATCCAGTAGTCGTGCGCAAAGCGAACGGGAAGTGGAGGCTTTGTATTGACTTCACTGATGTTAATAAAGCTTGTCCCGAGGATCCATTTCCCTTGCCGCGCATTGACCAGATTGTCGACTCCACGGCAGGATGTGATCTGCTTTCATTCCTTGATGCATATTCAGGATATCATCAGATCTTCATGGCAGAAGAGGATGAAGAGAAAACCGCGTTCATTACTCCATGTGGCACGTACTGCTTTGTACGGATGCCTTTCGGACTAAAGAATGCTGGTTCAACATTTGCAAGGGTAGTCAGTCATGCTTTTGAGCCACAGCTGCACAGAAATGTAGAAGCTTACATGGATGACATAGTGGTCAAGAGCAAGGACAAAGAAACTCTGATCCAAGATTTGGCCGAGACTTTTGCAAATCTGCGTAAGATCAATCTTAAGTTGAACCCCGAGAAGTGCGTGTTTGGAGTTCCTTCCAGCAAGCTTCTCGGGTTCTTTGTGTCCCAGAGGGGGATTGAAGCCAATCCCGACAAGATCAAGGCCATTGAGGAGATCGAAGCACCGAAGCGCGTTAAGGATGTGCGAAGGCTTGCCGGCTGTGTTGCTGCTCTCAGTAGGTTCATCTCTAAGTCTGCTGAGCGCGCCCTGCCATTTTTCAAAATTTTGAAAAAGGCAGGTCCAATGAAATGGACTCCGGAAGCGGAGGCTGCGCTGCAGGACTTGAAGAGGTACCTGTCCTCCACTCCAATACTTGTCGCACCTAGGCCACAAGAGAAGTTGCTGCTGTATCTGGAGGCAACCAATCAAGTGGTTAGTGCTGCGTTAGTAGCGGAGAGGGAGGCGGATGATGAGCCAGCGGCAGCGGCAAGCGAATCCAGCGACAAGCAGGGGGCTTCTCCGGCAAGCTCTAGTCCCGACAAGGACGAATCTGTGCAGCCGCAGGAAGAAAAACAAAAGAAGATGGTGCAGCGCGCAGTGTATTTTGTCAGTTCCCTTCTGCAGGGGGCTAGATCAAGGTACTCTGGAGTGCAGAAGTTGCTTTTCGGCCTTCTCATGGCCTCGAGGAAGCTGCGCCATTACTTTCAAGCACATGAGATCACAGTTGTCACTCGCTTTCTGTTGAAGAGGATACTGCAAAATCTGGAAGCAACAGGCAGGATTGTCGAGTGGGCACTGGAATTGTCAAGCTTTGGCCTCAAGTTTGAGAGTACCTCAACTATCCAGAGCAGAGCATTGGCAGAATTCATAGCAGAATGGACGCCAACACCTGATGAAGAAACTCCGGAGACGAGCATCCCCGTCAAGGAAGCAAGCAAAGAATGGATCCATGTCCTCATTGTTCCCCTGGTGCCTTCTCGCTGCAAGGCGCCGGTGCGGGCGTACTACTTGTCGCACCCACCGGAGAACACCTCAAGTACGTGGTTCAGATGCACTTTCCCAAGGAGCAAGCGACAAACAATACTGCAGAGTATGAAGGCTTGCTTGCCGGACTCAGGATCGCGGCAGACCTTGGGATCAAGAAGCTTATTGTCAGGGGTGACTCGCAGCTTGTCGTCCGCCAAGTCAACAAGGATTATCAGAGTCCGTTGATGGAGGCCTACATTGATGAAGTGAGGAAACTAGAAGAGCATTTTCACGGTCTACAGATGGAACATGTTCCAAGAGCTCAGAACGACATTGCAGATGGCCTGTCAAAATGCGCTGCGCTCAAGTTGCCTGAGGAACCAGGGATCTTTGTGCTCAAGTTGACTCAACCATCTGTAACACCATCAACTGGACAGAGCAAGAAGAGGAAGTTGGTCACTGGCGACTACTTTCCGGCAGAGCTCCCCGAAGCCGCCGTCAAGAAGGTCCCCAAGATCAAGACAAAGAGTGCTGAGGAGCAGTCTGCTCCGACAAGCCCTAGGGTTTGTTTCGTTGAAGCAGACGCTCCCGACAAGCTGTGTCCCGACACGCTTGCCGGGGAGCATCACGCTCCGGCTGAATCACAGATTCTTGCCGTCGAAGCAGGTGTTCCCGCAGCAGCATTTGCGCCTTTAGTCCTTGTCGTTGAGCCACAAGCTCCGGCATGGGCACAACAGATCGTCCATTTCCTTCAAACAGGAGAACTTCCCGAAGAGCAAGAAGAAGAGGAGAGAGTAGCCTGGCAATCAAGTATGTACCAGTTTGTCGATGACATACTGTACAGAAGAAGATTCAACGGAGTGAAATTGAAGTGCATTTCCCGGGAAGAAGGACAGGAGCTGTTGGCGGAGATACATGGAGGCATATGTGGTCACCACATTAGCGCAAGAGCACTTGCCGACAAAGCCTTCCGGCAAGGTTTCTTCTGGCCGACGGCCCTCCAGGATGCAACTGCACAAGTAACCAAGTGTGAAGCGTGCCAGTTCCACTCCAAGCAGATACATCAGCCAGCTCAAGCTCTCCAAACAATCCCTTTGTCCTAACCATTTTCGGTCTGGGAGCTCGACATCCTCGATCCCTTTCCCCGAGCTGTCGGGGGCTTCGAGTACTTGTACGTGGCGATCGACAAGTTCACGAAGTGGCTGGAGGTGGAAGCAGTGAGGAAGGTGACAACACAGTCAGCAGTCAAGTTCTTCAGGTCAATTGTTTGCCGTTTCGGAGTCCCTAACAGGATCATCACCGACAATGGCACACAATTCACGAGCCGCACCTTCATGCAGTACGTCCAAGATCTTGGCACCAAGATCTGCTTCGCTTCTGTTGCTCACCCGAGAAGCAATGGTCAAGCGGAGAGGGCAAACGCTGAAGTGCTGCGCGGGCTCAAGACCAGAACTTTCGACAGGCTGCACAAGTGCGGAAGAAATTGGATCGAGGAGCTGCCGGTGGTTCTTTGGTCGATCAGGACGACACCAAATCGAGCCACTGGCCAGACGCCTTTTTCTCTAGTCTATGGAGCAGAAGCAGTTCTCCCCACGGAAATCGTATACGGATCGCCTCGAGTACTCGCTTATGATGAGCTTGAGCAAGAGCAGCTGCGGCAAGATGACGCGCTGCTCCTCGAGGAGGATTGTCTTCAGGCTGCGGTACGAGCTGCTCGATACCAGCAAGCTTTGCGTCGCTACCACAGCCACAAAGTTAATGCCAGAAGCTTCGAGGAAGGCGACCTTGTTCTTCGGGGCGTTCAATCCGCCAAGAATTCCAACAAGTTGACGCCGAAGTGGGAAGGTCCTTATCGGGTGAAACGAGTCACTAGGCCCGGCGCTGTCCGCCTTGAGACCGAAGATGGCTTTCCGGTGAGCAACTCCTAGAACATAGAGCATCTTCGTAAGTTTTACCCATAAGGCGCGGTTGCCGGAACCTGTTCCGGCAACCACCTTTTGTACAAGCCTTGCCGCTGTTACATGTAACCCTTTGTACAAAGCCGGGCCCAGATCCCGTGCATAAATAAAGTTTATGTGCTCCGCATATCTTGTCAAATTTCATGCATTCTTTCTTTTTTGCATGCTTTATCTGACACATTGTGTAGCACTTGCCCCGGTAAGCAATAACGAGCCTTAAAGCTCCATATCACTATTTTCTCTTCTTTCTTTTTTCTCAAAAAGGAAGGTTCCTTCGCCCACAAGTTCACGGGGGGGGGGGGGGGGGGGGAGGAGAGGATAAGGGTAGTTGCGCCCTTACTTTGTTTCGAGTCCGCTCAACAACTTAAGTGTGCTGCAACTAGTTGCGGCAAGGTTTCTTGCCGGAGGCGGTACTGCCACCGAGCTGCTGATGTCCCGCACTCAGCGCTCGCGGCAAGCGTACCCGCGCTGGCAAGTCCCCTAAAAGCGTAGGGTAAGAACATACAAAGAAAAGGATCAAGTAAAGGAGATAACGTAGCAAGCATTGCCCAGAATAAAGTTATATTACAAAAGTAACTTGTTGCAACACTGACTAAATTGTTCTCATAAATAACAGCGACAGGAAAAGGAGAAGAAGACTGGCCTAATCCACGCGCTCGCCGTCGATCCTCCTGACTTCATTCACCTTGTCCACAATGGGTGCGACAATGGCTTTGAGCTCTTCGAGATCAGCGCCCGCCGGCAGCTTCTTGAGGACGCGGGTGAGGTCGAGGCCTGGATTGCGGAAGAGTATCTTCACCAACACCTTCTCCAAGACCTTGGCGCAGATTGCGCGCGAATCGTCCGCCAGCTTCTTTGGGATCCTTTCTCGGAGTTGCTGGAGGGCCGTCACCACGCCCTTGAAGAAAAGGGTAAGCTTGGCGCTGGGTTGGAGATTCTCATCGGGGGAGTACCCGAAGCCCGCCAAGTCCAGTTCCGCCAGCTCTTTGTCAATGGCTGCAACGATGTTGACGAGGCCCTCCATCCAGAGCTCCACCGTAGCCTTGAAGGTGTTTTGAGTCTCGGCAGCCCTCGTCAGCAGCTCCTCGTTGCCCTTGATCTCTTTCTTCAAGTCATCCTCTCGCCTCTTTGCGCCGTCCAGCATCTCCGCCAGGGTGGCCAGTTTCAGCTCCAGATCAGCAGTTGAGTCCTGGACGGAGTTCAGTTCCCTGACCTTGTCAGCGAGTTGAACTTGCAGATCGCCATGGGCAAGGGCATCCTTCTCACGTTCGCGCTGGAGTGCGGCAAGCTCCTCATCCTTCCCTTTCATATCAGCCTCCAGCTGCGTCACCTTTGCTTCCAACTCCCTCTTGGCGGCCTCGGCAGCTGCGGCAGCATCCTTCGCTTCCTTGAGCGCCCCGCCAATTGATTGTTCCCGGGCAGCAAGATCCTCCTCGTGGCTGTCCAAGTTGACCTTTTTCTGCGTTAGCTTGCCTTCCCGCCTGGACAGCTCCTCGGCGGCGAGCCTCTGCTGCTCTTCGTCTTCAGCCTTTTCAAGGATGAACGCCTTCTTCGCCTCGACGAGCTGCGCCCTCTCCTGAGCAATTGACCGGAGGGCCTCTTGGTTGCGGCTCTGGAGCTCCTCCGCATGCTTCTCTATATCAACTCCTGCCCGCGCGACAAGCGCTTCCCGGGACTCTAGCTTCGCTTGCCGGGCGTGGTAGAGTGACAGCAGCTTCCGGAGCAACTGTTCCTCCTCGGACTCGCTGCTGCTGCTACTTGGTGTGTCAACCACTGCCAGCCCAGCAGAGGCGAGTACTTCCCTGTCAAACTCCTCTCCCTCGATCGGCGCCCTGGAGCTCGACGCCCAGGGAAGATGGATGAAAACACCCTCGCCGGCCTTCAAGTAGGCGCCGGGCTGGGGCTCCTCGGAGCTCGGTGCTGCGTCAGCGGCAGAGGGTTCGGTGGTCGGTGTAGCGCCTTGTGCTCCTGCGCCCTCCGGGTCGCCAGTACGATCGCCGGGCCCCTCGCCAGCTCCTGCACCAGCAGCCTTGGCGGCCTCTTCGCTGGCGGGGTCGTCAGCACCGGCCTCTTCCTCGTCAGCGGCGACATCCTCGGTGTTGCCACGTGCGTCTTCCTCGCCAGTGGCTTCAGTCTCCATCGGGTCTGTGAGAGGGGGATCTAAAGACAGGAAGAGGAAGGAAGAGTCAAGCAAATATCCAAAAAAGAAGATCAGAAGAAGAAGAACCCAAGGGAAGATTTCCGACAAGAAGGGTTACCTGTGCTGGGCTCTGTGACCATGGGCTCCTCCACCGAAGGCTCACTGGTTCCGTCCATTGCCGGGGACCTCTCCCTTGCCGGGGAGCGCTCCCTTGTCGGGGAATCGCCCCTTGGCGGCATAGTCGAGGCAGACAGCACCTCCGGGGCGGCTTCTCCTTGCTCCTGATGGGCCTGTTCTGCTCCTACACAAATAAATCAACAATCAAGATGTCAGCGAAAGAAAAAGCACCTATGCGCGCCCCCACAACAGGAAGTGAACCAAACACTTATGCTGGGGGCTGTGCTGGGGGCTGCTTCGAGGAGATGGTATCAGGTCCGTCAAGGTAGTATCGGACGTGTCCTCTGCCATCACAGCAGGATCGTCCTCGATGACAACCACGGGGACCTTAGCCCTCTTCGCTGCTCTCTCGGCCAGAGTCCTGGAATGGAACGAGGTTCAGAGGGAAGCGGATCAGATGCAAGATAAGAAACAACAAAGATCGAAGAAATACAAGTACAACAAGAAGAAAGTCTTACTCCTCCTCTTCTTCTTCCTCCTCATCGGAGCTCAGCGCGGAGAGGTCGAAATCAGGCACCCTCTAAGAGCGACGAGGCGGAGGAGTAGGCTCCCTCGGACGCTTGGCGGGAGCTGCGGCAGGGTCAGGAGTAGCGGCCCGTGAAGATCCCGCTCCGGTTGCCGGCGCGGCATGAGGCGCCCCCACGGCGACGGTGCTTGTCGCGGAAGAGCGCGTCCTGCGGCGCTGTGGCTGTTGGCCTGCCCGCCGCCCTGCTGCGTCTCCAGTCTTGCGGAGGCGCCTTCTTGGTTGAGTTGGGGGCTGCGCTGACGGCTCCGTCTGCGGCAAGCTGCTTGAAGATGGTTGGCCACTTGCGCCCCCGGCAGGTTCGCTTGCCTCGGCTTCGGGCTCCTCCTCGCCAGCGACCTCCCCGCCAAGGTCCTCTCGGTCGGCAAGGCTTGCCGCCTCGGCCGCCTCTGCCTCCTCCA
This sequence comes from Triticum timopheevii, assembly GCA_963921465.1. Classification (NCBI taxonomy): domain Eukaryota; kingdom Viridiplantae; phylum Streptophyta; class Magnoliopsida; order Poales; family Poaceae; genus Triticum; species Triticum timopheevii. Next base: position 246,648,377 of record OY997266.1, read on the forward strand.
ACGTGAAGCCAAACTCGCCCACGGCGGCGGCTGCCGCCGCCTCTTCGGCCCTGGTGGCGATGTACAACATCTCGTCGTCGGTGGTGTCGCGGGTGAGGAGCCTCTGCTCGTCGGCGTGGACTGCTACCTCCGACAAGCTGTCGAAGAATTGCCGCACGACGTCGTCGGTGGGCTCCATCCAAGTTGGGACAATCCCGTGCGAGTCGCACTCCGGCATCATTGCACGGATGCGATCACGCTGGGAATTATTGCACAGTGGGATGATGCCCTGCGGCAGCCAGAACCACTCCGGATGGTTGGCGTCATGCTTGAACAGCTCCTTGAGCATCCCGTCAAGCTCCAGAACTGTGAAGTTGAAGTTGAGGCCTGGACGCAGCCTCATGATATCCGCCGGGGCGCCAAACAGCCAGGCGGGCCTCCTCCTCTCCTGCAGAGGGGCGATGCAACGGCGAAGGAAATCCGCGCCGACGGCCCCTACTGTGAGCCCGGCAAGCCTGAGCCGCAGGATTCGGGTGGTGGCGATCTTCAGCTTGGCATCGTCTGGCGACAGAGCGCTCCAGTCGCCGCCGTGCACTACTCGAGTCTGGCGCAAACTGGTGAAGGGCTGCGGATCTGCGTCAACGATCCAACACCATTCAGCCCTCCACTCGTCCCATTTGCTGCGGAGCTCCCCCTCCAGATACACCTCCTTCTTGCCGAGCCTTGAGGTCCAGGAGACCCCGCCAGACAAGGGTTCTCCTTTCTCGACCCGGGGAGTGAAATAATGGCGGAAGAGAGCAACGTTGGGATGAATTCCGACGAAATTCTCGCGAAGATGCGCGAAAACCGCCATTGTCAGAATGGCGTTGGGGGTGAAGTCAAGGAGATGGAGCCCGTATGTGTTTATAATATCGTAGAAGAAAGTGGAAAAAGGTGGGCAGAGCCCGCAATAGAAGAACAGAGGGAAGAAATAATATCCCCTGGGGCACTTTTTTGAAGTGGAAGCTTCGGCAGAGAGTACCTGCGTGCGCGGATGTGCCCGCGTCTCTGTCGACCAGAAGAGGTAGAACTCCTCCCGCAGCGCCTTCGGGGTCAGCTCTGGGGGGAAAAGCGCTTGTTCCTTGCGCAGCGCCTCAAGCCGCAGCGCCTCGGCCGACTTCACGCTCTTCCCGGTCTTCGGAGCCATGGCGGAAGCGGTGGAGAAGGCTGGCGGCGACGGCGGCAACGATGGCGACGGGCGGCGGAGCGCTGCTCTCTTTCGGCTTGGGAAGCGGAGGGGAGCGGCTGAGCTTTCTGAGGAAGAAACCGCAAGTGGCGAAGGTGGGGGGAACGGCCCCTGTTTCCTCTGCTTATAAAGGGGAGAGGCGAACGTTACGCCTTTCCTGATTAAAGAATTGCCCACGATCTCTCCCACAACGCCGCGTTTGACGCGTGCCGTTACGGGAGGGCGCGATGGATACGAAGTCATATTTGGTATGGACCCAGGCCGCATGTGCCCGTGCCCTGTTTTGGGCCTGGCCCAACAGCGCTCAGCACTGTGTATGGCCCAGGCCCGGGGGCTCCTGTCGGTGTACTAAAGTAGGGGTACCTTAGTATCCCGAACTTGTGCACGGGCAGTTGCAGCGTCCCGCGGCAAGGCTTGCCAGGCGTCCGCCAAGATCCTTCGCTATTCCTATTACTGCCATTCAAGAACAAAGTGTTTAACTGAGAAGACAGAGCCCCGGCGAGAAGAGCTTGCCGGGAAGGACAAGACCCCGGCAAGAGGAGCTTGTCGGGAAGGCCAACCAAGACATTTCAAGAGACTTGCCGCGACGCACCGCGCGTCACGGCAAGACCCGGCGAGCGGCAAGCTTGCGGGTGCGACAAGACAGCGACCGCGGCAAGGTGCTTGCCGCGGTGAAGCCACCACTCTGCGCCTACACTCCAGTGCATCCAACGACGTGTCACCCCAAGACCATCCCAGGAGCACGTGGCGGAGCGCTGTGTAGCCAAGCGGTGCGAGGTGGCAAGTGGAGATGACGAGGAGGCCATCATGGCAATCGGTGGCGCCTCTAATGGTCGTTTCTTACACTGTTTGGGCGACCGGACGGGCATTAAATGCCTTTGTCCCCTGCCGTCAGAGTTACGTAGGGGGCACTGTGGATAGCGGTTGTACCAACCCATCTTTTACTTTTTTACCCCTCTCTCTACGTTGCCACCTGTCGGTGACCCCTTTAGCCTATAAAAAGGAGGCCCATGCACACGTAGAAGAGGTTCGACTCATTTGAAACTACAACACACCCACGGTCTCGAGCAAGAACAGAATAGAAACACAAAGCAGTAGTAGGAGTTTTATCTCTCCGGAGAGCTCCGAAGCTGGGTAAAATCCCTCGCGTGCTTCGCCTCGATCTGCTCTTCGTGGGCTCTCCGCTCCCTTGCTGGACCAAAAAGGGGCCCTGCCCCATAGGTGTTCGTTTCCCATGACAGGGCTGCATGTGCCGGCATCCATAAGCAGCCACTGCTTCCAGAACCCCTTCACGGCGGGCGAAAGCTCAAAATCGATCCCCGAGCTTGCGGTCGCGGCCACAGCTTCAAAGGTCACGTTACCCAAGCACTGGCGAGCATCTACCAGCTAGAGCAAGAAGAAATGGCGAAACAGGGCCACAGAAGGAGCAATGCCGACCATGGGCTCGCAAAGGAAGGTGAAGACGGCGAGGAGAATGATGGAGCGGGGATCCAGATGCAACAAGTGGATCTGGTAATGCAAAATTATGGCATTGAAGAAGGGAGAGAAGGGGTCAATCAGACCCGCGAAGAGAGCATGGACAAAGATGGGGATCTCAGTGGCGCTCATGTCACACGCAAGCCAAGATGCAGGATGGATGGCCACCGCCTTCCACTCTGTTGAATCGGCTGCAAGGGCAGGGCAGACCTTGTCTAGCCCTTCCTGATTAGTCACCATCGACCGCTCAAGAGCCAGCTCCAAGGCTGGCAGGGGCCCGGCTGGGGCGCGCGGCTTCCCCGTCTACCTCCTCTGTTGCGGGTCCATGACAAAAACTGGCAAGGGGGCGAGGCGCTGATGCCGGATCTGTGTGCGGAGCTACATGACTGGGAGTAGAAGAAACAAAGACGAAATGCGGCAACCTCCAAGGGCGAGCTGCTCTGGCAATGGGAGACGACCAGATCCGGTGGATATCAAGGCGCTGTGGAGAAGTGGAGACACCCACGTCCTATCAATCGCCATGCATCATCAAGGCTGCAGGCGGTTAGGGCCTGCGGCTCTCCGCACTTGCCTAGAAAGCCAAGTCCGAGCGCGCCTTGGGCCCGGGGGCTACTATCGGCATTCTGGATATGGGGGTATCCAAACTTGCCTGCCTGCAGCCCATCGCGTGGCTCCTTCGACGGCCTCATATGGCCCAGCTTCAGCATCAACGACCCTAGACCCACGCGAGGGGTCAAGCCTCGCGAGGTGGATGACAGCAAGACTCCCAAGGGGATTGGCTTCCTCAGGATGGCTCCCGAGGGGCGGAGAGTTCTATGCAAGTTGCACCTCACGAGGCTTAGCTGGCGTGAGCTATGAAGACCAAGGCCAGGCGGGCGCCAGCGGGCGCAGAGCGCCAGTTTCCTCTTCGGTGCAAGGGATGCAAGCCATAGGTGCGGAGTCCCGAGGAAACAACCAAAGGTTTACATTTTGGTGCAACAAGACCGAGACTGCCAGGGCGGCAGGATGGACGTCATCATGGAGCCCACCATAGCATCACGACTAGAGGCCTTCAACAGGCGAATACCACTTTAGTCAGGATAGGATGTACTACTTGTCCCATTTCAAATTTGGCCGTTGTGGGATCCCTTCCCACCAACATTTGGGAAGAGGACCAAGGCCACTATAAATAGGACTTAGCCACCACAATAGGGGGGGGATCGGATCCATTCTCACCCGACCACCACACCAGCTCTCTTGAGCTCAAGAACACCTCACCTCCTGAGGCCAATTCATCCACTTTACTTGTTCGTCCTCAGCCCTTCGAGGCAATCCACGAAAATGCTGGAGTAGGGTATTACAACGCAAGGTGGCCCAAACTAGGATAAACTGATGTGTCTCTTTGTCTCTTTGAGCCCGATGCGCTAGGCTTAAGAGGATTGCGAGTAGGCATGCTGAGTAGGTTGAGATGTCTGCACGCACCCCAGAGTTCAAACCTTTCAAGGGTTTGCGGAACCCGTAAGCCGATAGGCGCTGATCGCACCCTCCGTCGCCGAGGAGAAGCTCCAGACTGCGCTTCTCCTAAAGACGAGCGATGACAGCGAATGGGGGAAGACAGCGCTCCGGCTTGCCTCCGCCGAGCTGGAACACGCGAATAGTACCTTCTACCCCTTCTTCCTGCACAACGTCTATGCAGGGCTGATTCCTCATTTCTCCCGCTTCTTCTATGCCGTCCTCCACCATTACGGTATCCATGCGCTCCACCTTCATCCCAATTCAGTCCTCGTCTTGTCCATCTTCGCCTTCTATTATGAGGCGTTTGTGGGAGTGATGCCCTCCATCGCCATGCTTCGCCACTTCTTCTACCTCCGCGTGAATGGCCACTAGTCCACAGGGTGTGCTGGCTTCGTTGCGGCCCATGGTAGCAATGCAATATCCCACACCGGGAAGAAGTTGGAGGACGTCCGGAACAAATGGGTCCTCATTGACGCCAAGTGCTCCCACGTCCTGTTGGAGCTGACGACTGGGCTCCCGTCCTCTAAGAAGGGGTGGTCTTTTGAGAAGATTACTGACCCGTAGTTGAGGCCGATGATGAAGAAGATGGTGGCCGACTTGATGGCCAAGAAGCAGACGGGGGCCATGATTGTCAAGGAGTTCCTGATGCCGCGCCTGGCGCCGCACTAGGAGCACTCCCACCCCTTGTGGATGCTTGGGGGTGCCGAAGACAAGCTCTGGCTGCGCCAGGACAGCCTGCTTGATGAGGAGTTGAGCAACTTCCTGCTTTCCTTGACCGGGAAGGACCCGAGCGGCCCTCCAAATGATTGCCTCCTGATGTACCACCAAGAAGATGGGGAGGAGACTGCCGCCGCCATGCATGTCTTCAACGAGCGCGGGCTCGTGTCGATGGGGCCATCCCGCCTGCCGCCTCCTTGGTGGACCTGTCCTCCGGTGACCCTTCCTCTGAAGCCACCAAGGAGGGGGAGGGGGAATCCTCTGCCCTGAGGCAGAGAGACCTCCTACGCGACTTTTCCAACAACGAGGACGAGGACGCAAATCCCGTCATGGAGCTGGCTTGCCCTGCTGGGGTCACCACGAGATACGGGGGGCCTCCTCGAAGAAGCTGAAGCGAGTGGTCGTGAAGAAGGGTAGGTCGGTGCTGGTTCCCCCAGGCAGCACTCCTCCTTTACCGTTGCCAACCTGCACGGTGCCGATCGCGTGCTCGTATGATCCCAAGAACGCAGCTTCGGCCTCGCCGTGAAGCCAGCGCTGCCGAGCCTGAAGAGGAGCTACGTCGCCACAGACCAGTAAGTGTTCCCTCTTGGCCTTGCTCTTAGATCTCGATGCAATGCTTAGTCGAGGTCGAGCCTGCCGAGCCTGATGTCAGGCCGCAGTCGATGGCGAAGAAGAAGGGGGGGGGGTTCTAAGGCGGCCGAGGTCGAGCGCGTTGCGGCGGCTACCACGGCTTCGGCGAAAGGGGCGCAGCGGCTACTATGACTTCAGTAGTGGCGCCGTCCTCTCGAAGCTCGGAGGCCCAGCGTCAGGAGGAATCGTCTTCCACTGCAGGATTGCCCCTGGCGGCACCCATCCCCGACGCGACTGCTAAGGACTCAAGGCCTACGGAGCCCCCTGTCCTTCCTGCTGCCACAGCTCCACTAGTCTTGGCGTGCAGAGCACTTCTTGTTCCAGCCACCACGCCATTGGGCCATGGTGTTTCTGCCGCCTGCAGGGCCCTGAAAGAGGCCCGATCCGTGCTGGAATAGCTCCTGGGTGATCTTCGAGGTCCGGACCGGCGCACGGCGTCAGGGCGCCTAGAGCTGGTCTCAGGGTGTCTTCTGGCTGATGCATCTTTCCGGGCGGCCTGGAGTCAAGCATTAAAGTTGGCTGGCGTAGCCGCTGCCGAGCGTGCCAAGGTGCTGAAGGAGGCCAAGGACGCCTAGGAGCGGTGCTATCCAGCGGAGGCTGAGCTGAAGGCCCTTCGGGATCAGTAGGCCACCCAGGCCAGTCAGCTCTAGGAGCGAGAGGAGAAGTTGAAGGCCCAGGAGGCTGCCGTTGTTGATTGGGACGCTAAGATGAAGCGGGAAGCCAAGGAATAGGCCATGGAGCATGGCCTCTTGGAGAAGTTGAAGGACGAGGCGGAGGCGGCCCAGGCTTCTCTTGACGAGGCCGAGATGGCGGCGACCATGGAGCACGGCGCCTTCGTCTCCCTCGAGGCGAGGTTCCGCAAGGCGCGGCAGGAACTCTTTGGGAGTGATCCCCAGGGGCAAGCAGTGACCCCGAAGTTGAGGCGCTCGAGGATGTCGTCGCTGGGTTTGGCTCCATGGTGGAAGGTGAGGCTCGCATACTCTCTTCCTCGGCCCTAACGCGTGCCTTCAGCCACCTTTATCTCTGGGACGCCAGCTTCGACTCTGCCGCCTTGCTCAAGCCCGTGGACCCTGCCTCCTGCGACACTGCTGCTGACGCCGTGAAGTGTCCGGTGGAGGCCCTGCTAGACAAGTTTCTCGCAGTTGGTCCTATAGCTGGAGCCGAGGGCAAGGGCGATGACGACGTCGCCGACGACGGGACTTCACAGGCGGGAGACGACGGTGGCCAAGGCTGAAGAGGTGGCTCTGTGGTGGTGCTCCTTCCTGGTTTTATTCTACGACATGTACCATGCCTCATGGAGGCATTAGAACTTATGCTTGGAATTCTTTTTCAAAGTTCGACATAAGAAATGATTCCATCAATCACATGCCTTCTCCAAGATCGCTTTCAAATTCTTTTCATCTGTCGCTCAACCTTTTCCTCTTTTCAATCTTCCGGAGTGTCTCGGTAATTTTGGTGGTGTTTCTCATCGTCATTTGAAGATCAAAGAAGAGTTTCTCATAAATCTTGTCCGTTCTTCTGAAGATTCATGGTTGTATCTTCTTGTAATCCTCTCAATCATTCAGTTTTCACAAATTCCTTTTCTCATCCATCCGGAGTATTTTTGGAGTTGATTTCTATTTCGTTTCACGGGAGGCCATCATTCTAGCTATCGTTCTCTATTTACCCCGGTGCAGCTGTCAAGTATTCTTTAATCAGCTCGTTGTCCCTTCGTTCTTTTGCATCTAAATCCCCTCAAGCATATTTGTTCCTCTAATTCTTCCCAGTGATTCAGTCTCTTTCATCAGTCATTTTCAAATTCTTACGGTGGTTCTTTCACCATTCATCTTCCTTTACCATCATATCAATTCATTTTCTTTCCAATCCTACCGGTGGCTCGTAAGGATTTAATTCATTCTTCAAGTTTTCATCAAGATTCTTGTTTGAGGAATTCAAGCATCTTTTCTTCTTCCGTCTCGAAGTGCAAATATTTTTTCGTATTCTTTTGAAGTGGAGTTTTGCATTTCTTCTTCTTCTCAGCTATTCATGCATTGGGTTGTGGCATAAATTCACCTCAAGTTTGAGATGTTTTTCCATAAGTCCACAACAAGCTTATTCTTTTCTTGTTGATTTTCTCAACAACACTGTCTAATCCTCCCTTCTAAGGATGCTAAGTCATACGTGGTGGTAGTTGTTGTTCTTCTCATTCCTCTATTCTTAAGGAGGCATTGTGTTGTTCATCTCGTCAAGTGTCATTCCATCTTGTGAAGTTCATGTTCTATCCCTTCCATTTTCAACCGGAGTGATGCCGAAATTCTTTTGTTCTTATTCCTTTCCTATCTTGTTCTAACCAGAGTGCTTTCAGAGTCTATCTTGTTTCTTGAGCTTTTCATTCTCATCATATCCGTCATTCCTCTTTTCTTCCCGAGTGCTCTCGACTTTGTTCATCTTCTCTCTTGCGTTCTAACTTCACCTCTTCCTCTTTCTCTTCCGTCTCATTCCTAAAATCTCAGGACAAGATCTCTTGTTAGTGGAGGAGAGTTGTAATGCCCCGAGATCGATGCGCCAGATGTCTTCTAGTTATTCGTCATCATTGCCATGTCATTCGCTTGCATGTTGCACTTTGCCATGTCATCATCTGCATTTCATCTGCATGTTTTTCAAAACTTGCATCCGTCCGGGTCTCCCATCTCTTTCCCTTGCCTGTTCTGAGCCCAGACACACGCACAAGCGCCCGCGGCACCTCCAAAATATTATTTTATAAGTGGCATAAAAAGGTTCTCTAAATGGATTGAAAGTTGGCGTGCGGTCTTATTATAGTGTAGGTAGACCGGCTGTCAACTTTCATCGCATTCAGAGTCCGTTTGATAGCCCAACTGTTAAACATAGCTGGTGTATTCTTCGGACGTTTTCGGTCTCCAGAAACTATTGCCAGGCGGATATCCTCTCTCTCTTCTCAGCCCAAGGCCCCTCTACACAACCCACTAACCCTTCCTAGCCCTTCCTAGACTCCCTTCTTGATCAGATCCGTCAGATTGTGATCGAAGGCTCTGAAACGTTCCAAAACCCGCAACCCTAGCCCTCCTACTATATATGGACACCCCCTGTCCATTTTGGGGCAGCCTAGCCCCTCCACCTACCTCTAGCTGCCCACCTCCTCGTTTTCGCACCAAGCCACCCCCCCCCCCGTCTCCACTTGTCGCCAGCCCAGAGGCCGCGCAGCCACCTGAGGCGTCGCCCTGGCCAACCGGGCACTGCCACGTCATGTATCCCGCCTCCTGCAGCCACTCATAGGCCTCCACATCGCCTCCCCTGCTTCCCACTTGGCCCGCGGGGCCCATCCCTAGCCCACCGTCGGGCCGATCCGGGCCCCGGTCAGCCCGTGCCTCCGCGCCCCACACTCGTCCCCGCGCCTCCCCAAGCAAGCCCTCGCTCCCCAACGCCGCTCCGTCGTAGTCACTGCCCAACCCCGCCGCCGGCCATCGTCTCCTCAGCCTCAGCCCCGCCGGACGACTGGACCTCGCCGGAGATGAGAACCCCGTCGCCCCGTTCCTCCTTCTCCTCCTCTCCCTTTGGTCCTCTTCTTCTCATATCTCTCTCTGTGTGTTTCAGCCATGGGAGCCCGCATCCTCATCGAGGAACCTCGCCGCCTGCCATGTGGGGCCCGCATGCCCTCGCCCGAGGCCGGATCCGGGGTCGCCACGCCCGGACCTGCCCGTTCCGAGCCACCACCCCGCTGGTTCCCTGCTGCAACGACAGTTCCTCGCCGGAATCCGCCGCCTGCGTGGCCTTCCTCTTCCAGGCGTGCGTGCGGGCGCACGCACAGCCGTTCCTCCTCGCACCCCGACCCAGCGCGCCGGCCACGTGGGCCTCCCCGCGGCCCAGCTGGCGGCCTGCCTCCTCTCTGCGACCTGGGCCGAGCCCATGTGGTGAGTGTAATGTTTCATTCATGTTACTGATCATATTGATACCTTAATCTTCGTTGGAAAACTGCTATGTGTATAAACTGCTGAAATCTACCGTTTGTTAACATCATGTGTGCATCTTGTGAGTGCTATAAGTTTATAGCTGTTGATCCTATAGTGTTGATATTTATATGCACAAGTTCTGCTCTTCATGCTCTACATGTTGATGTTCTTTGAATTCATGTTAGGGTGCATCTTAACATGTTAATCTCTGTTGCAAAAGTGCATATTGCTGTTAACTGCTGAAAACTGCTGTAACTTGCCTACTTGTCACTTTTATATCTTTTTGTGTCTTTTTCTTTTAGGCATCATGTCTACATGTTTTAGGAGCATAGTCATTCCATCTTTATAGTGGTGCAATACATGTATTTCGATATTCCATGAAGTTAGTGCATCAAGCTTGTGAAGTGGGCTACTCGCTGTTAATGTGTTGTCAAGTCTGTTTCTGTCATATCATGTTGCTATGTTTGCTTGATGCTACGAATTTATCCATGCACAATCTGGAGATTCTTACTTGACATGTTTTGTGTCAATGTTATGATCTATATTTCCATGCCTTTTTATACCCTATATATGTCCTGTAGAATACGTTTTCGTTGCCATGAACATGCCTATATGTTGTTCCAAATTTCTGTTAACTTCATGATGCCTTGTTGTGAGCTTGATATGAGCTGATACCTACCTATTCTAGATATGCTCCAATTACATGTTTAGAAGTATGCTATGAGTACTTTGTTCATCTGCCATGGTTGTTAATTTTAGAGATCATATGCCTCAGTTCAATGCTTGCAAACATGCTATCATAATGTTGATGTTTACACTTGCTGAAACTGTTTCAACATTTAATCTTGTCATCTTGGTTCCCATTAATCCATGAGCCATATGTATATGATGCTATGATGTTATTTGCTCTTTGTTATTTTTACTTTGATGCCATGCCATTGGTTGCTATGTATACCTGCTGTAACTTGTCTCTTTATTGCTCTCAAGTTGCCATCATATTAACTCTACTCATGCAGATGCTCCTGTGTTATAAAGTTGCTTTTTGCATTGATCATATTGGTTTAATCTTGATGCCTATGAACCCGAAACTTAATTATATTTGACATTTGTTCTCTATACATGAAGTGCATGTCAAGTTTGTGCTCTTATGATTCCTGTAGCATGTTGTTTTGATGTTTGCAATGTGTCTACTTGCTGTTTTGGGCAGATTATTGTTATATCTTGTTTGGAGTGTATGTGTTGCACCGTTGCTCTGTTTTGAGCATGCTCTATATGAAATTTGCTTGATTTTGCATGTAGTTTCATCTTATCATGTTGCATCCAGGTGCTGAGAGTGTTTGCTTGATGTTTGAATGCATTTTGCATCAATGCCATGTTTAACTTGTTTTGCTCATATCTTCTAGGCTGTAGCTCCGAATTAAATGAACTTTATATGTAACTTGACTAGAATTTCGTGGAGATCGCATTGGTGCATTTTAACTTGCTATTTAAGAACTTGAACAGAATGTGTATTCAGTTCTGGACCAATTTCAAAATTTTCATATGGGGACTTACCGAATTTGTTTGTTGTTTCCGGCATCATTTAAACTTGCTTTGATGTGTTGTTCTTGTATGCATCATCTCTTGCCATGAGTACATCATATAACCTTGCCATGCATCATACCTGGTTGAGCATCATGCCATGTTATGTGTTGTGTGTTTACCATGTTGTTTGCTTCTTTCTGGTTGTGCCTCTTCTCGATAATTCCTGTTTCGTTGCAATCGTGAGGATTCGTTCGTCTACGCTTGGTTCGTCTTCGTCCGTTCGTCTTCTTCATGGACCCGTTCTTCTTCTTAGAGGGATGTCAGGCAAGATGATCGTCACCCTGGATCTCACTACTATCATTGCTATACTAATTGTTTTGTTCTATCGCTATGTTGTGCTACCTATCACTTGTTTATCAAGCCTCCCAAATTGCCATGTCAGCCTCTAACCTTTTCACCCTTCCTAGCAAACCGTTGTTTGGCTATGTTGCCACTTTGCTCAGCCCCTCTTATAGCGTTGTTAGTTGCAAGTGAAGTTGAAGATTGCTCCATGTTGGAACATGTTTATGTTGGGATATCACAATATCTCTTATTTTAATTAATGCATCTATATAATTGGTAAAGGGTGGAAGGCTCGGCCTTATGCCTGGTGTTTTGTTCCACTCTTTCTGCCCTAGTTTCCGTCATACCGGTGTTATGTTCCTTGATTTTGCGTTCCTTATGCGGTCGGGTTTATGGGAACCCCTTGACAGTTCGCTTTGAATATAACTCCTCCAGCAAGGCCCAACATTGGTTTTACCATTTGCCTAATAACAACTAAAACTTAAATATGGGATTTTCACTGGCCCCCTAGTATTTTTTCAATCAAACCCCCGGGCCAGTGCTCCTCTGAGTGTTGGTTCGAAACGGCCAGACTGTAGGGCCACCACGGGGCAACTCGAGGTCTAGTTTTACTCGTAGGCTGACCTATCTGTTGTGCCCTGAGAACAAGATACGTGCGACTCCTATCGGGATTTGTCGGCACACCGGGAGGTCTTGCTGGTTTTGTTCTAACATTTTCGAAATGTCCTGTAACCAGGATTCCGAGTCTGATTGGGTCTTCCCGGGAGAAGGAATATCCTTCGCTGATCATGAGAGCTTGTGATGGGCTAAGTTGGGACACCCCTGCAGGGTTTAAACTTTCAAAAGCCGTGCCCGCGGTTATGTGGCAGATGGGAGTTTTCAATATCCGGTTGTAGAGAACTTGACACCAGATTTGAATTAAAATACCCAACCGCGTGTGTAACCATGATGGTCTCTTTTCGAGTGGGTAGAAGAGAACACGGTGGTGTTATGTTTGAACGTAAGTAGTTTCAGGATCACTTCTTGATCATTACTAATTTGCGACCATTTGCATAGCTTCTCATCTTATTGTTGTATTCGTAAGTTAGCCACCATATCCTGCTTAGTCGATACTGCAACCTCACCACTTTCCATTCCTTACCAATTAAACTTTGCTAGTCTTGATACCCATGGTAATGGGATTGTTGAGTCCTCGTGGCTCATAGATTACTACAACAATAGTTGCAGGTACAGGTAATGCGATTATCATGACGCGAGAGTGATGTTTACTTGTTTTGAATTTGTTCTTCTACTTCTTCTTTGATTAGGGGATAGGTTCCAGGTCGGCAGCCTGGGCTAGCAGGGTGGATGTCGTTTGATTTTTTGTTTGTGTTTCATCCGTAGTCGGATGTTGCTCTTATGTATGATGTTGTTGTATTCATGTGTCATTGTACGCCTCTTGTATGTATCCCCAATTATTATGTAATGGTACGATGTAATGATATCCACCTTAGAAAAGCGTCTCCAATATGCGCTTCTATCCTTGGTGGGCCCTTCGAGTTCCTTTAGGATAGAGTCGCATATTGGGCGTGACAATGGGCCTCCCAGACCCTATTGCCAAGGACTAACGAGAGACCTACTAGAAGTGAAGACGCGCACCCCCGTGTGCACGGCCTCTAGACCTCGTGCCCACGGGCCTAACCACTGTAGCACCCCATGCGCACAGGCGTGTACTGTGCCCACACGACTCACTTACCCCGTGTGCATGACCCTCCCAGGACTCGGGCATGAACTTCCTTTTCAACCCCCAACTCATCCCTCACCACCATCTCTCTCTATATTTTGTGCCTAGGACATTGTTCAGGGTTAGCAAAGTATTATGAGAGATTAAAGAGAGCTTTACTCATTGTACCACCTCTCTAGGAGATCAAGACCTCCTAGGATAAGATCTCTAGTGGATATCAAGACCCCCTCAAGGGGAGGATCTCTCTAGATCATCAAGACCTTATGTCCTCTTGGATTTGGGAAGAACTCTATCGTTGTGCTTGTTTTCCTTGGATTGTTCTTGTATTCATGTGGATCTCATGTGTCCTAATGTAGTGGATGTGGGTTTTGTTTGAGTGATTTCTCCTTTGTGTTCTTGTGAGTTCATCCCTTTCCCCCATCCAAATGTGAAACATGTCCCTTAGGGTTCCACCCTACAACATCTTGGTATTAGAGCAAAGTGTATTCACATCTTGGAGTCCCTGCCCCCCATATTCTAGCCTAATTTTGTTGCTTTTTGCCCCAATTCAGAAATCCCCACAATAATAACCCCAATTTTTTTGGCAATTTGTTTGTTCTTGTGAGATTTGTTGATTTGATCCACGAATTTTGTGTTTGGAAACTGGATCTAACCTTACCCACCATCCTCAATCATCAACACTAATGAATCCATCACAATATTGAGTTTTACTATGGATTCCGGGCGTGTTCTTGTGCCAGTGGAGCACCCAGTGCGCACGAGCCCCCAATACGTTGTGCCCATAGGACCCTGTGCACACGGGCCTCACATTCCCCATGCACATGCCTCACTGGAGAGGAGTGGCATCACCCTTTTGGTCCACATTTCCACCATTTGCACCATCTCGTCCTCCGCAGCACCGCACTTCACCACACATATTTGTGAGATTTGAGTTGCGGTTTATGTTTCTTGAGGTGTTTTGGTTAATTAGGGATGGTTCGACATCATCATCATGCTACTCATGATCACCAAGAAGTCGACATTGACAACAACCTCTTCACATTCATACCAACCATAAGGAAGGACGGTAACCTCAACGATAACTTGTACTGATCCCTTGCCATTGTATTGATAGCCTCGAGAAATGTTGCATCACTTACCTATTGACATTAGCAAATTGAGAATTGTCGGGCCACACTCTTTGTGCACCTTATTCATACGGTTACTCCGCATAGCTACATTTAGTGTGCAATCATCTTGCTATCATCATTGCGCCATAAGTCTCTCCCATGCATATCTTACATACTTTTCTCACATTTTGGCTCGTGCATCAAGCATTTTGGCATAGGTGAAGAGAAGAAGCTTTAAAGAAAAAGAAGAGAAACAAAGAGCTTGTAAGCAATAGCATTGAGCAATTTTGCATAGTTACATCATTTTGGATCATACATACATCGCATACTCGGGATTGAAGGCAACATATTACCTTCATAGCTAGGTGCACAAGCTAACGTATCTCTAGTATCCATACAACAAGAGAATTTTCCGTGGTTACACATTTTGATCTCATTCCTTGGTTGTGCGGGTCCCATTTATCTTCCGTCTGTGTTTCCAAGTTATATCCTCGAGTTGATCTATTTGTCTTACTTGCAATTTGTGAATCCCTCCAACATTATAAATAATTTGACTAACACTTGTTTGAGTTTTGTGCCACTCATCCTAAGCAAGCTCCTTGATAAGCCCTTACTTTTGTAAGTGTTTATAAACAAACACAGTACCAATTCTACTATTGTAGCATTACATTGATGGATACTTGATACATGCTCAATCTTTGGAGTATGTAACTTTGGTATTTTCTATCATTTTCCTAGTCACCCCTACTTGAGTATGATGGATAGGACAAGTACTTCGGCAAACCCACTCTTCAAGGATCAAGATGAAGCGCACGACTACGTCGGCAAAAATCATTGCTTCAGCGTTCAATGAGCTCTACATCAAGAAAGTAAAGCTTTGGGAGACCGCATCGAGCAACTCGCCACCGACCTTCGTCAATCAAAATTAAGGAACCTGTCGGTGCAACACACCCTGGGTATGTTGCCCTGACTGTGCACAGGCACAGGAACAAGATTATGGCACCAGGCCATGCCAGTGTACAAGAGACCAAGATCTTCGAAGGACCAGCATGCAGAACAAGAGGACCAAGATCAAGCCAGACAAGCAAGATACCACCAGGAGAAAAGCCTCCCTTGCCGGGCAAATGAGCTTGGCGAGGGCGGAGCCACCCTCGGAAGAGAACATCCAAGACGTCTCGGCAGGGCCTGCCGGGACTCAAGGAGGCAAGAACCACCTCACCAACCACTCCACCACGATCCACGTCGTCAATCAATGTGGTGTCAAGTCGCAAAGTGATTAAGTGGCAGCCATTCGCCACATGGCAGCCTTTTTCTCCAGGAAAACCTACAGATGACACCCGTCCTGCGATGTCTCAAGGAAGCAGGCGTGAAGCTGGCAAAATAGCCTGGCAAGGCTTGTTGGGCGAGCAATGATGTGACATTGAGCGGCGCATTTAATGCGCTCTATCAGCCTGCAAAGTTAGGTATGATAGCACTATTTGCTATCTTATTAGTGCGTAATGATTGATTTGCCATTGTGGTGACCCCTTAACCTATAAAAGGAGGCCCGTGGCAACCGTAGAAAAGGTTGGAAAGTGGGACAACCACACACTCATACGCGCGTAGCCACTACCGCCCCTGCCGGGCAAGTGTACTATGCTCCACCACTATTCTTCCACCATCAATCCACCAAAGCAGGAGTAGGGTTTTACGCCTCGCGTCAGCCTGAACCTAGGTAAAATTGCTCGTGTGATCTCTGTCATGCTGCCCCACGCTCCTCTGCTCTTTGTGCAACATGACATCCCCCCTGCCAAACCAGCAAGGGACCCTTGGTCCTCAAACCCTTGAGAGGTTCGAACTCTAGGGTGCGTGCGGAGATCTCAACCTACCTAGCCTGCTACTCATGAAACCTCACAGCCTAGCGCGTCGATCTTGAAGATAAAGAGAAACACAACAGTTTATCCTGGTTCGGGGCACCTTGTCGTGCAATACCTACTCCAGCTTTGTGGTGGATTGCCTCGAGTGGCTGAGGATGAACTAGTAAAGTGGTTGAACAGCCTCAGGAGGTGAGGTGTTTAGCTCAAGTGAGTTGGTGAGGTAGTGAGGGCGGAATGGATTCTATGGGTTCAGATCGGTCTGTCCCCTTCTATGGTGGTGGCTAGGCCCTATTTATAGTGGCCTTGGTCCTCTTCCCTAATGTTGGTGAGAAGGGATCCCACAACGGCCAGATTTGAAGGGAGACAAAAAGTACATCCTATCCAGACTAAAGTGCTCCTCGCCTACAAAAGCCTATGGCCGTGACACTTCGGTGGGCTCGGCGATGACCTCCGTCCTGCTGTCCTGGCGGTGTTGGTCTTGTTGCACCAAAATGGAAACCTTTGGTTGATTCCTCGAGACTCCGCGCCTACTCCTTGCCTCCTTTGGACCAAAGAGGAAGCTGGTACACTACACCCGCTGGCGCCCGCCTAGCCTTGGTCGTCATGGCTCACATCAGCTGAGCCTCGTGAGGTGCACCTTGCATAGAAATCTCCGCTCCTCGGGAGCCAGTCTGAGGAAGCCGATCCCCTTGGAGGTCTTGGTGCTGTCCTCCTCACTAGGCTTGGCCCCTCGCGAGGGTCTTGAGTTAGTGATGCTGAAGCTGGGCCGTACTAGGCCGTCGATGGAGCCACACAGTGGGCCGCGGGTAGGCAAGTCTGGGTACCCCCGTATCCAAGAAGCCGATAGTAGCCCCCAGGCCCAAGGCGCGCTTGGACTTGGCTTCTAAGCGAAGCCAAAGGCAAGTGTCGAGCGCCGCTAGGCCTGACCGCCTGCGGCCTTGGACGACGCATGGATATTGATGGGACGTGGGCATCTCGACTTCCCCACACGGCCCCGGCAACCATTCCCGGCTGACAAAAGGGGCTGACACCTGCAGCTGAGCCTTCATTTTCTTCCTTTCGTTGCTCCAAATCCCCTTCTCTCCCGACACCGGAAAAATCCACCCGATCTGTCGATCCTCTTCACCAAGATATCGCCCGATGGCCGACAAGAAGGCTATAGCCCCAGCCTCGGCTGCTAGCCCTGCCGCCTGGTTTTAGCCAGCACTAATCACACCCTCCGTCGCCGAGGAGAAGCTCCAGACCGCACTTCTCTTGACGGAGAGCGATGGCAGCGAAGGGGGAAAGACAGCTCTCCGGGCCGCCTCTGCCGAACCGGAACCCGCGAAAAGCACCTTCTACCCCTTCTTCCTGCACAACGTCTATGCGGGGCTAATTCCTCCTTTCTCCCGCTTCTTCTATGCCGTCCTCCACCATTACGGTATCCACACGCTCCAGCTTCACTCCAATTCTGTCCCCCTCTTATCCATCTTCGCCTTATACTATGAGGCGTTCGTGGGGGTGATGCCCTCCATTGCAATGCTCCACCACTTCTTATACCTCCGCGTGAACGACCACCAGCCCACAGGGTGTGCTGGCTTCGTCGCGGCCCATGGCAACAATGTGATTTCCGCGTCGGGAAGAAGCTAGAGGTCGTCCGAAACAAATGGGTCCTCATGGACGCCAAGCGCTCCCACGTCCTGCTGGAGCTGCAGACAGGGCTCCCATCATCCAAGAAGGGGTGGTCTCACGAGAAGATTACCGACCCCTAGGTGAGGCCGCTGATGAAGAAGATGGATGCTGACTTGAAGGCGGAGAAGCTGACGGGGGCCATGATTCTCAAGGAGTTCCTGGCATAGCGCTTGGCACCGCTCCAGGAGCACTCCCGCCCCTTGTGGAAGCTTTGGGGTGCCGAAGACAAGCTCCGGCTGCGCCAAGACAGCCTGCCCGACGAGGAGTTGAGGAAGGTCCTGCTTTCCCTGCCCAGGAAGGACCCGAGCGGCCCTCCAGATGATTGCCTCCTGCTATACCGCCGAGATGATGGGGATCAGATCGCCGCCGCCATGCCTATCTTCAATGAGCGCGGGCTCGTGTCGACGGGGCCTCCCCCACCGGCGGCCTCCTTGGTGGACCTATCCTCCGGCGACCCCTCCTCCCAAGTCACCAAGGAGGGGGAGGGCGAAACCTCTTCTTTGAGGCAGGAGACCTCCTCTGCAACTTCTCCGACGACAACGAGGGCGCGCATCTGGTCATGGAGTTGGCCCTCCCTGCCGGGGTCACCACGAGATCCGGGGGGACCTCCTCGAAGAAGCTGAAGCGAGCGGTCATGAAGAGGGGCAAGTCGGCGTTGGTTCCCCTGGGCAGCGCTCCTCCTTCGTCATCACCATCTAGTGAGGTGCAGACCGCGTGCTGGCCTGCTCCCAAGAACGCAGCTCCGGCCGCACCCGTGAAGCCCGCGCTGATGAGCCTAAAGAGGAACTACATCACCACGGACCAGTAAGTGCTTCTTCTTGGCCTTGCTCTCGGATCTCGTTGCGGTGCTTAGTACCTTCATTTGATGTCAGACCGCAGTCAGTGGCGAAGAAGAAGAAGGGGGATCCGGAGGCCGCTGAGGTCGAGCGCGTTGCGGTAGTTGCCACAGCTCCGGTGCAAAGGGGCGTAGCAGCTCCTATGACTCTGGTAGCGGCATCGTCCTCCCGAAGCTCTAAAGCCCAGCCTCAGGAGGAATCGGTTTTGCAGCAGGGCTAACCTGGCGGCGCCCGTCCCCGACGCGCCTACTGAGAACGCAAGGCCTCCCGGAGCCCCCTATCCTTCCTTCTGCCGCAACTCCACCAGTCTTGTCGCTGGGAGTGCCTCTTCTTCCACCCACCACTCCGTCGGGCCAAGGTGCTTCTGCCGCCTCCGGAGCCCTGGACGAGGACTGATCCACGCTGGACCAGCTCCAGGGTGATCTTCGAGGTCCGGACTGGCACACGGCGTCAAGGCACCTAGAGCTGGTCTCGAGGTGGCTCCTGGCTAATGCATCTGTCCGGGCGGCCTGGGGTCAAGCCGCGACATCCATGGAGGAGGCCCGGAAGGTGACCGGCTTAGTTGCTGCCGAGCGTGACGTGCGTTGAAGGTGGCCAAGGACGCGTAGGAGCAGTGCCGTGCAGTGGATGCTGAACTGAAGACCCTGTAGGACCAGAAGGCCACCCATGCCAGTCAGCTCCAGGAGCAGGAGGAGAAGCTGAAGGCCCAGGAAGCTGCAGTTGCTGATCGCGACGCTGAGCTGAAGCGAGCAGCCTAGGAGCAAGCTACGGAGCACAGCCGCCTAGAGAACTTGAAGGAGGAGGTGGAGGCGGCCCAGGCGGCCCTTGCCAAGGCCGAGAAGGCGGCTACAATGGAGCATGATGCCTTTGTTTCCCTCGAGGCGAGGTCCTGCAAGGAGTTGCGGGAACTCTTTGGGAGCGATCCTAGGGGCCAGCGGTGACCCCAAAGGAGAGTCGTGCCGCTCTGCTCCCCGAGCTCGTTGAAGAGCTCGAGAGCGTCATCGCTGGTTTGGCTCCATGGTGGAGGGGGAGGCTAGCCTACTTTCTTCCTCGGCCCTGATGCTCGTCCTCAGCCACCTCTTTCTTCAGGACACCAACTTCAACTTCACCGCCTTGCTCGAGCCTGTGGATCCTGATGCCTGGGTCACTGCCATTGAAGCCATGAAGAGTCCAGTGGAGGACCTGCTGAAGAAGTTCCTTGCCGTCGGCCCCATGGCCGGGGCTGAAGGCAGGGTGACGGCGACATCAACGACGACAGGGCTCTCAAGGCAAGCGCCAGTGGTGTCCAGGCTGAAGAAGAAGCTTGATGGCTGCACCTCTCCCTGTTTCATTCTGCAACATGTACCATGCCTCGCAGAGGCATAAGAACTTATGCTCAAAAGAGCAGCCTGGTTAGGATATGCACTGAGCCCGAAGGCGCCCTGAGGTTGCTGAAGCCGTGAGGCTGCCCTCAGTTGTTTATCAACAACAAGGAGCATGACGTTTCCGCACTTGCATGGGCATAGCCACTCCTCGGCAGTGTCGACTGCTAGCACGGAGCATGGTGCTTCCACTGGTGCGTGGGAGGGGGCTCCCTCTGAGGAGAGCCCTCGAGGCGTGTACAGCCCCGCCCTGACACGTGGCTTGCACGGCAGGGATAGAGGAGGTGTATGGGCACTCTTGAGCTAGCACGGGACTCACGAGGCCCTACCTCAAGGACGGTTGTACCTGAATTTGATTGGGAACACTTGTGTTAGTCCTGCAAGATGGTTAGGCAACCTGCACCAAATGAGTCTCCTGAGGTTATTGCATGAGAAGGCCAGACACCAATGACCCTATGAGGTGACGTGAACGGGGCTGGCCCGCCAAGACAGAGCTCAACCGTTGGGTTTATCAACGCTGCAAGGACGGACCTGAGCACACACATCGTGCCCAGTCTTCTCATGCAATGGTCTTGAAGAAAAACAACCGACGCGCGGCTCCCGTGGCGATGAAGGACCAGGTCGCGCGCCCTCACTTGTCCGCCCACAATTAGCTCATGTGAGAACAAGGCACCAAGGGCCATGGGAGGTGACGTACACGGGAGCTGGCCCGCGAGCAAGAGCTCAGCCTCTTGGGTTTAGCAACGCTGCAGGGACGGACCCGAGCAGAGACACCTTGCCAGTCCTTAATCATGAGGCAGTCATGGTTGGGCTTGCAAGGGCGTGAGACGTTCTTGGTGACGAAACGCCAGACAGGCAATTGATAATTTTAAGGCAACTCATGGAGGAAGGTAAACTAGTTCTGATGGACGCAAGAAGCATACATGTCGTAGGGGCGGACCCTCGTGGCTTGGGGATAGTGCATCCCAAGGGGCGCCACCAAACTGAGAGAATTAAAACATGTCACCTGGCACAGTTGTTGAAGAGATGTCGGGGTAGTAGAAGACACGCGTTGCTGAAGTCGCTCCTCAAGAGCCACCCTGACCCTGAGCCTCAAGAGGCTCTGGGGGCTTGGTGGGCTCGTGAGGATCCATCTCCATCTCCGCCAAGATTGCCTGGTGCCTAGCCTCCCGAGACGCTAGGACGTCCCGCATGTGGCACTTCAATGCAACAGCCGCGCTCGGCAGGCCAAAGGGCATGCGGACGTAGTTGTGAGGGGGACCCGCGCATCGATTGACACGGGACGGCTAGAAGAGCTCCTGAGGCGCGGCCTTGTTGAGCCCTGGGATGTCTATGCAGACGCGGAACTCCTCAACCTCACCAGGGCTAGGAGCCGCGCCCGACGGTGGGTGGCGATCGCCCTTCAGAGCCCTCGCATCCTGAATCTCCTTGACTGCCTTGCTGATGAACTCCTGAGCGCCTAATGTTTCACGCCCTGTGCTCTCTCATCGGAAGCGTGCGCTAAAGCATGCCTCCACATGCTGCCCGAGCGCCTCGCTCGTGACGTTGGCTAGGTGTGAGGCCCTCCAGAGAGAGCCCCCGAGCCCAACCTAAGAGGGGTGCCGGGCGCGCCTTCCTATGCGATATGTGAAGGCGCCCCATCCACGGACGTGAGGCTCAACGCGGCACTGCCGGGCGAGGCCTCCTCGTGAGATCCCTGACCCAGCAGCTGCTTCTTTGTCTTGGGGGCAACCTCAGGAGGGAGGTGTCGCTCTCGTCTTCAGGGTTCTCGACCGCTGCAGTTTGGTAGGCGCGATTGAGACAGCACACCGCGTCCTTTTCCTTGTAGGCGACCCTGATGATGCCTCCGCTCCCTAGCATCTTGAGGACGTTGTAGCCATGGTGCATCGCCGCCATAAACTTGGCCAGTGCTGGGTACCCGAGGATGGCGTTGTACGGCAGGCGGATGTCGACGGCGTCGAAGTCGATGAGCTCAGTGTGGTGGTTATCGCGCTTGCCGAAGGTGACAGGGAGGCGGACTTTCCCGATTGGATGCGTGGAGCCGTCTATCACTCCTGAGAAGGGCTTCGTAAGCTGGAGCTGGTGGTATGGCACTTGAGCCTGTTGAACGTCTGGACAGAGAGAACATTGAGACCTGCTCCGCCATCGATGGGTGTCTTGGCAACGAGCACGTTGCTGATGATGGACGAGCAGAGCATTGGGAGCGCGCCAGCTGTGGCCGCACACTTGAGATGGTCGGGGGAGTTGAAGGTGATGGCATACTTGGACCACCGGAGCAGGCATGTCGCCTCGACCTTTGGGAGCGCTGCGTTCACCTCGCGCGCGAACTGCTTGAAGACACGATGAGAGGTCGGGGCCTGGGAGCCGCCTAAGATGCAGGCGACGGCACGAGGCTCATGGAAGCTCACATCCCCCTCGTCCTGCTAGTGATCTTCGTTCCTTCTTGGCGGTAGAGGCAGTGGAGGAAGACCAGCGTTGCCCTGAGGCTGATCCTCGCGAAGCTGGTTCCTCCAGGCGCCCTCGCAAGGCTGGCCCTGCCAGCGGTCCCCCCGAGGCCGGTCGCGGTACTCCTGGCGATGGTCACAGCCGTCCTAGCGTCCTCCACCTCGGCGACCTCCTCGACTGTAGCCTCGATCGTTGTGCTCGGGGCGTCGACCGAGGCGCCCATCGCGGAGGGCCCTGAGCTCCTGGCTGTCATTGGTGTTGTGGCTGTGCACGTTGTGGAAGACACAGAACAAATGGCTTCCCTCGAATGATTCAGGGTGATCGAAGCCGCACTTCATCTCCGTCTCGGCTGCAAGCACAGCCTGTCCCTTGCGCTTCACGTCCTTGGCCTTGGCCTTCTTGTCTACTAGATCAGCATCGGGGAGCTCGAGGAGGGAGAGGCGTCCCTCCTCGGCCCTCGCACACTTGTTCGCCATGTTGAACATCTCTAGGGCAGTGTAGAGGTCTTCATGTATGGAGAGCTCCTCCTTCATCTTGATGTTGCAGACGCCATCAATGAACGCTGAGGTGATGGCCTCGTCTGACACCTTGGCGATCTTACGGCGAACGTTGTTGAAGCACTAGATGTAGTTCTGCAGGCTCTCTCCTGGCTGCTGCTTGATGCGTCGTAGGTCACCCGCGTCCGATGGGCGGTCGCGAGTGCCCTGGAAGTTGGTGATGAAGCGGTCGCGCATCTTACCCAAGTAGGAGATAGACCCCACGGGGAGGTTTAGGAGCTAGGAGCGTGTGCCATCCTTGAGGGCCATGGGGAACCAGTTTATCATGATCTTCTCATCATGGCTGGCCGCCTCGATGCTCAGTTCGTAGAGCTGCAGGAACTTGGCGGTGTCGGCGGTGCCGTTGTAGCGTGGGGGCAGGTCAGGCTTGAACTTGCCCAGCCAGACGATGTTGCGCAGCTCCAGGGTGAACGCACGGCACCCTGCCATGGTCACGGGATCCCATCGGGGCGGTGGAGCCTACTCTTGGAGCTCGCGCGCCACCACCACAGGCGGTGCACGGTCTTGACGTGGAGGTGCTGGAAGCGCACGTGCATCTTCTTGGGGCCGCTGCACTACTTGACATCTTGCTTCTTCACGCGTGGGCGCCTGACGCTGCTGGTCGCGCCGTGGTGCTGCCCACCTCGGCTCGACGATGGCGCCCTGGACTGGAGGTAGTGGAGGCGCCCTGTGAGCCACGTCGCCGTAGCAGGCGGCTGCTGAGGTAGTGAGCGGGGCGGAGGAGCAGAGCCTCTGGCGGCGCTGACAAGGAAGCTTGCTGCTCATGGCCGGCAGAGCCCGTGGCAGCGTTAGCCGCTGGTGATGCAGGATGACAAGGACAACCATCGCCTGCCGGCGCCTTCTGAGTGACGCGGGCGGCAACCGCGGCCTGGCGCTCAGCGCGAGCCCAATGTGCGTGAGCCATGGAAACGTCGTAGTAGGGTGGATCGATCGGCCGAAGAGAAGATCCGACGCACCCCTACCTGGCGCGCCGAATGTCAGATTTCGGGTTCGGCAAACCCTTGAGAAGTTCGAACTCTAGGGTGTGTGCGGAGATCTCAACCTGCGTAGCCTCCTACTCACAAAACCTCACAGCCTAGCGCGTCGAGATCAAAGAGAAAGAGAGACACACCAGTTCATCCTGGTTCGGCCCACCTTGCGGTGCAATACCCTACTCCTGCTTTGTGGTGGATTTCCTTGAGGGGCCGAGGATGAACTAGTACATTGGTTGAACAACCTCAGGAGGTGAGGTGTTCTTGTTCTCAAGTGAGATGGTGAGGTTGTGAGTGTGGAATGGATTCTATGGGTTCGGATTGGTCCATCCCCTTCTATGGTGGTGGCTAGGCCCTATTTATAGTGGCCTTGGTCCTCTTACCAAATGTTGGCGGGAAGGGATCCCACAATTGCCAGATTTGAAGGGAGACAAAAAGTACATCCTATCCTGACTAAAGTGGTCTTCGCGTGCAAAAGCATCTGGCTGTGACGCTGCGGTGGGCTCGACGATGACCTCCGTCCTGCCGTCCTGGCGGTCTTGGTCTTGTTGCACCATAATGGAAACCTTTGGTTGATTCCTCGGGACTCCGCGCCTGCTCGTTGCCTCCTTTGCACCGAAGAGGAAAATGGTACACTGCGCCCGCTGGCGCTCGCCTGTCCTTGGTCGTCATGGCTCACGTCAGCTGAGCCTTGCGAGGTGAACCTTGCATAGAAATCTCCGCTCCTTGGGAGCCAGCCTGAGGAAGCCGATCCCCTTGGATGTCTTGGTGCTATCCGCCTCACGAGGCTTGGCCCCTCGCGAGGGTCTCGAGTTGTTGATGCTGAAGTTGGGTCGACCCAGGCCGTCGATGGAGCCATGAAGTGGGCCGGAGGCAAACAAGTCAGGGTACCCCCATATCTGGGACGCCGACAAAAGGTGACTGCTCAGTCAGCTATCAAGTTCTTGAAAGAATTGGTTGTCGTTTTGGTGTCCCGACAAGGATCATTACCGACAACGGCACCCAGTTCACGAGCCGTGCCTTCATGCAATGTGTTCGCAACCTTGGAAGCAAGGTCTCGTTGCCTCTATCTCACATCCCAGAAGCAATGGGCAAGCTGAGAGGGCAAACCCTGAAGTGTTGCGGGGCCTCAAGAGAAGAACCTTTGATACGCTGCGGAAGCATGGCAGGCGGTGGATCGATGAGCTGCCGGTAGTCCTCTGGTCCCTTAGAATGACACTAAATTGAGCTACCGGGTAGACTCCTTTCTCCCTGGTCTATGGGGAAGAAGAAGTTATCCCCACGGAACTCATTTACGGGTCACCTCGAGTGCTTGCCTATGATGAAATAGCGCAAGATCAGCACCGGCGTGACGATGTTGTGCTACTCGAGGAGAACCGTCTCCGGGCTACTACGCGTTCTGCATGCTATCAGCAAGCCCTGCATGGCTACCATAGCCGTAGGGTTCATGCCCGGTGTTTTGAGGAAGGCGTCCTTGTCCTTAGGCGCGTTCAGTCGGCCAAGGGTAAAAACAAGCTGACGCCAAAGTGGCAAGGCCCTTACGGGTAGTATGAGTCACCAGACTTGGTGCAGTTCGTCTGGAGACTAGAGATGGCTTTCAATTGCAAAACTCATGGAATATTGAGCATCTCCGCAAGTTCTACCTGTAAGGAGCGATTGTCGAGCCCTGCCCGGCAGCCACCCTTTTGTACAGCTCTTGCCTCAGTTGCATGTAACCCCTTGTACAAAGGGCCCCCCCCCAACCAAGTTTCATGCACGCATGAGCATTCCAAAAACATTGCACGAGCATTTGCATATGCATACAGATAGGATCACATCCTACATCATTCTCATATGCATAAAACTGCAGGTTCCTACCATGAACTTGGCTTCTACAAGGAGCCGAGAAGATGGACCAACACTGCGATCCCCGGCAAGCCAAACAGATAAGTTCTACCTCTTGTCCATAAGTGCTCTGTAAGCTAAAACTTGTGCATGAGAAAACTTCGCCGCTCTTCGAAGCTTAGGTGCTCCCACTTTTGGCTCGAACGTTGCTTCAGCCTAAGTGGTTGCAGTGGCCTTTGCTAAAAAAGGGTTAGCGGGGGGGCTGGTCCCTTTATTTTTTGCCCAGTAGACTCCGGTCCCCGGCAACATAATAAAAAGGGTACCAGCAGGATAGCCTACCAGAGAACACTCGTTAATTGAACTAAAGAGGCATCCTACCTCTGCATTGACATACACATGCACGAGTTCCCGGCAAGGCTCATCTTTTTCATTAATATTCTGATCATACAAGTGCAAGCCTTACAAAACACAAACATGGACTCAAGAGATTACATTATTTGAATTAAAATTTGGCAAATGCCTACAAGGTTAAGATTGAAAAAAGATAAGTGCCCCATAAACTCCTCTCCCTGTTCCTTCTACCCTAGGTAGCACGGTGGGAAGAGAACGAGGCAGGAGCACCGCCTAAGCGGGAGTCCATGCCGATCTCGTCATGGAATGCCGGACGCAGAGCCTGACAAGATCGGGAGTGGCGAGGCTGTGACGGAGGAGGGCGGATGGAGCAGCTCGACAGCGCCCTTGGTTACCACCACCGGGACTAGCCAGAAGCCCCAGCTCGAGCAACAGTGGAGTCATCCACCAAAGCTTAGTTGGAAGACTGCTGGAGGATGCGAAGGCACCAAGAGAGCGGCACCCTCCTAGGCGACCAGTAGGCCGGTGATGATGGTGCCGGGGAGGAGGGGAAGTGCGGAAAGACGAGGCAGCATGTCGCTAGTATGAGACAAATGCGTCGATGCGATCATACTCTGACCTGACGGCCTGCCTCCCGCCTTCTCCGCCTTCCCTGGTTTCATCTTCATCAACACCTCTGTAGGGAAGCGCCAGCCTCGCGGACCGACACTCCTCCTAAAGAGACGGCGAGCGACCAAGACGACCAAGGGGATCGAGGGGCACCGCACCTCACATTGGCGGGTAAGAAGACACCCTCCGCATCAACATCAACCCCAGTTCCAAGGAAAGGGGCAGTATTGGGATTTCTAATGATCCCATTCCCTTCGCCTTGGACTTGGGCCTGACCCACTCCCCGAGCACCAGCACCATTGCCTGGCATCATCAGCTCCAAGCTCGGGCCTGGGACCTGGCCCCAGGCTCTCCCTTCGAGCATACTCAAGGCAAAGCAATACGGAGGAAGAGAGGGATATGGATGAATGCCTCCACTCCTTCCCTGCTCTTCCTTTTATAGGCGAGCAGGGGACTGGGGGCTGATTTCATGGTGAGTAATCACCGCCCTCCTCCGCCAATTCAAGAAGACTGGGCCCTCGCCATAACACTCTCCCTCGCCATGCAGCATACGTGGGTGAGGATAAGGGCGTGGTAGGAAGAGTGAATTGGCAGTTTCTACCCCATGCGTTAAAGTCATTCATGGGTCGTTACAAGAATGGCCCCACCACCATTGGCTTCACACAATGTGCGGGAAAATCGGAAACTGGCCCAGGCTTGGAATTAATGAAGAAGCAAATAAGAACCCCATAAGCCAACCTCTTCAGCGCCCCTCCCCTTGCAATTATTAGGGCCTACCCCGACGATGCTCGATAGCGCGATCAGGGCAGGACCGGGGGCTTCTATTGGTGCAACAGACCCTGGTTATGTTGCCCTGACTGTGCATAGGCACGGCAACAAGATTATGGCATCAGGCCATGCCAGAGTACAAGAGACCAAGATATTCGAAGGACCAGCATGCATAACAAGAGGACCAAGATCAAGCCAGAGAACAAAGAGAACACTAGGAGAAAAGTCTCCCTTGCCAGGCAAACGAGCATGGCGAGGGCGGAGCACCCCCAGAGGAGAACATCCAAGACGTCCCGGTAGGGCCCGCCGGCACTCACGGAGGCAAGAACCACCTCACCAACCACTCCACCATGAACCACGTCCTCAATCAGTGCGGTGTCAAGCCGCAAAGAGATTAAGTGCCAGCCACTCGCCATATGGCAGCCTCTTTCTATAGGAAAACCTACAGATGACAACCGTCCTGCATCGTGTCAAGCAAGCAGGCGTGAAGAAGGTGAAATAGCCTGGCAAGGCTTGCCGGGGGAGCAACGATGTGACGTTGAGTGGTGCATTTAATGCCCTTTGTCAGCCTGCGGAGTTAGGTATGATTGCACTGTTCTCTATATTATCAGTGCGTAACGACTGATTTGCCATTGTGGTGACCCCTTAAAATGTAAAAGGAGGCCCATGGCAATAGTAGAAAAGGTTGTAAAGTGGGACACCCACACACTCATACGCGCGTAGCCACAACCGCTCCTGCTGGGCAAGTGTACTGTGCTCCACCACCATTCTTCCACCATCAATCCACTGAAGTAGGAGTAGGGTTTTACGCCTCGCGGCGGCCCAAATAGGTAAAATTTCTTGTGTGATCTCTATCGTGCTGCCCCACGCTCCTCTGCTCTTTGTGCAATGTGACATCCCCCCTACTGAACCAGCAAGGGACCCTTGGTCCCATAGGTGGCCGTGGATTCCCATGACAGAACCAGGATTATATTGATGCCAAGCTATCAACAGAAATGGAAGAATTTTGTCATGCGATGGTCGACCGCACGTCTTCCATATCATCTTCATCAAGACGGCGCCACGGAAGACGACACTCTTCGGACTCTTCTTCCGACGCAAGTCTTGCACGAGCTCGTTCTCATCGCTGCAAAGTCCATCAAGGTTGCCAAGCTCAAGAAAATCCATTCCATGGCAATGGTTTGCAAGACCATGTTCGAGAGCACGAACAACTTCATCGCCATGAGCAAGGTGCAATGGCACATGAGCAAGCCCCATGATGCCAATGCCAAGACAACCAAGACAAGGATGCACTCGGCAAGAGCAACAACGCCATGAAGAACAATCGCTTGAAGCACTACATGCACTCTAAGAGGCCACTCATGCCATTGAAGAGCGCAACCGCTGAGTGTGTGAACAAGAAGAAGCACTTCACCAAGAATAACAAGAGGAAGCCGTTCTCCATGAGGAGCACCAAGAGAGGCGAAACTGAGCATGAAGCCCTCACCCTCAAAGTCAAGCACATCAAGCAGAGCAAGAGTTTGAGGACCCTCCTCCATGCCAAGAGTGACATTACCATCGTCACCATGATGAAGAACAATATTTCGACAAGCTCAAGTTCACCATGCCCAAGTTCTCCGGAAGCACCGATCCCGAAGAATATCTCTCATGGGCATTGAAGGTCGACAAGATATTCCATCTTCACAATTATGAAGAGGAGAAGAAAATCGCCATGGCCTCCCTCAAGTTTCAAGACTATGTCCTCATTTGGTGGGAGCAAGTGATTGAGCAACTAAGGGACAAAGGTGAACCACTAATCACAACTTGAACACAAACGAAGGATGTCGTGAGAGCTTGCTTTGTGCCCACACATTATAGGCATGGTCTATTCAAGAAGGTGCAACTTCTCAAGCAAGGCACGAAGATAGTGGAAGAATACATCCAAGATATGTAGATTTCCATGATACAAGCAAATCTCAAGAAAGATGATGAACAAAGAAAAGCATGTTTCATGAGTGGACTAAATCATGCAATCAAGAAAATTGTAGATTTCCATCCCTATTCCAACCACCTCGAGCTAGTGCACCAAGCAACAAAGGTGAAGCGACAAGTGCAAGATGATTTCAAATATGCCAAGTACTCTTCCAAGACCTACAACTCCTACAATCAAGCTGCCACAACTTTGACACCTTCTAGCATGACTTGAGCTTCACCAAGTATCGGCGAAAAATCGAGTTCCAAGCAAGCCACAACATCACCAAGTCGTTCTCCAGCAAGCACCTACAAGTCCAAATCTTTCTCATCGAATACTCCAACGAGTTCTACTGCCAAGACAGGTTTGATTCAATGCTTTACTTGTCTAGGGCGCGACCACAAGACGTACCAATGCCCCACGAGGTGAAATATGATTGCTTGATGACGGCACCTATGACTCCATGAGCGGATAAGAAATGGAAGCACTTGAACATTTGGTCATGCATCATCAAGTCTTTTATGACAATGATTCGAGCCCCTCTCTTGTTATCTCAAAGGTTGCCAGGACCCCGACTCAATGCCACATCGATCTAGCATGTAACACCTCATATCACTTTGCGGCCTCACGCACGGTATTCCCACGGGTGTCGTCTTACCTTTGCCCGGGACCGTTTGCGCCTTTTGGCACACATATATGATAGTGTCGCTAGCATCCATATGATAAGGAGCCCGGGCTGACATGGCTAGTCGTAAACCCAAAGTGGCACAGACTTACAGGGACAGGCATCCATGACCCAGCATTGAACGTGTCGGTCATCAGCGAGTGAGTTCCGGGATGTAGCACTGGGCTAGCAGGACTCCGGTGAACCGGGTTGTAGCGGGCTAACAGGACTTTGGTATTCATCGCATGACATTTCCCCGAAGGGACAGACACAGAAACGAAGAAGGACACATGCCGGCCAGCCTGAGTGTTCCAGAGCAATAGCAAGCTACCATGGCTCAGTGGAAACACTAGGAGACATTTCCCGGTAAGAGAGGCTACTAAGGATAAACAACTAGATAGTCAGATCCCACACATACCAAGCATTTCAAACATACACACAAGATGCTCGATATGTGTAAACACAACATGGCATCACAACATAACTCTACGACTCAAGTATGTATTCATTAGGCTCCGAGGAGCGAGATATTACAAACAGGGGTCTCACGACCCAACATTCAGAGCATACAAGTCAAGCACAAGCGGAAGCTTATCATGTCTAAGCACAGACATCTACAAATGAAAAAGGCTGAGGAGCCTGACTAACTACCAGATCCTGCCGAGGGCACAAGATCGTAGCTGAGGTAACAAGCTAAACGTTGAAGTCCACGTGGAACTACTAGTGAGACTGAAGTCTCTCTGCAAAAACATAAAATAGGCAAACGTGAGTACAAATGTACCCAGCAAGACTTACATCAGAACTATCTACATATGCATCATTATCAACAAAGGGATGGTGGGGTTTAACTGCAGCAAGCCAGCTTTGACTCGGTGGCTATCCTGAACTACTACTGCAAGTAACTCTTTTGAGGTGGCGCACACGAGTCCACATATTCACCATATCAATACACCACTATGGATCCGCTACCGTCTCCCTACGAGAACGCCATCCATAGCACTCACACTTAACTTGCGTATTTTAGAGTATCCACTTTCACTTGTCTATGAACTGATATAGGCAACCCAGAAGTCCTTTACCGCAGACACGGCTATTCGAATAGATCATATTAACCCTGCAGGGGTGTACTTCTTCATACATGTTCCCACCACTTAGCGTCTGCACACGATATGTGCTCGGCAGACTTCAAGTGAAAGCCGACGTGGGTGTAGACCACGACCTACCTAAACACTCAAGTCTCTAGTCCAGGTTTATCGCCTATTTGGGTTCCATCCATGAGGAGATCCAGCCGGAGTTTCGCTCACAGCCCCAAACAATGTGAACAGGGTTCCGTGACACCAAATGGGTGCCCGGTTTACCCGGCCACGTGCCTACCGCATCACAGCCCACCCCTACGGTCAGCGCTGCGCACGGCCTCCAGCATACTACAAACACCAGAAACTACTTGCAACTCCTGGACAAAGGACAAGGGTGATTAAGAAGTCGAGCGGGGTCATATTTCAGGGCCCAATGCATGGTAGTAGCTGAATCATGGATCACAAACACAGAACTCAGTTCCTAAGGACGGCTTCAATGAAACAACCCACCTTGTACTCCTACATGGCCTCTCACCGATACCTTTACCAAATCGTGTTCACACACTTAGCTCACACACAGTAGGACATGTTCACACACCTCTGATTCATCCTCGATGAATCAGACCTGACTCAACTCTAAGCAGTAGCAGGCATGACAAACAAACAAGAATGAGTAGGCACATCAGGGCTCAAACAACTCCTACTCATGCTAGTGGGTTTCATCTATTTACTGTGGCAATGACAGGTCATGCAGAGGATAAAGGGGTTCAGCTACCGCAGCAAGTAACAGATGAATCGTTGTTGTCCTAATGCAGTAAAAGAGAGCAGGGCGAGAGAGTGGGATTGTATCGGAATGAACAAGGGGTTTTTGCTTGCCTGGCACTTCTGAAGATAATATAGTTCTTCATTGGTGTCATAGATCTCGTCGTGGGAACGTCGTCTACTGAGAGGGGACAGTTACCGGCAAACACAGAAGGACACAATCAATGCAATGTGACAATATGATGCATGCTATGACATGGCAATATGATGTGTGATAGGTCTAATGCAACTTGGGACATAAAGGTTTGAGTCCATTTGAACCAAGGATTCAAATGATCACCCAAAATAATAAGTGATATA
Organism: Triticum timopheevii; assembly: GCA_963921465.1. Classification (NCBI taxonomy): domain Eukaryota; kingdom Viridiplantae; phylum Streptophyta; class Magnoliopsida; order Poales; family Poaceae; genus Triticum; species Triticum timopheevii. Next base: position 246,680,605 of record OY997266.1, read on the forward strand.
AGTGCATTAGCTTGTTTCACCTAAACAGCAAGGTTAAAGTGTTCTGACATGCATGAAACTAGTACAGATGGAAAGATTGGATTTTTCTGATCATTTTTCATATATAATTTGTTTCATTTGGAGTTATAGATTAATTTCTATGATTTTTAGAAGTTTATACTAATTTCTGAAATTTCCTGTAGAAGAATAATTCCAGTAATTAAATTACTGCGTCAGCATTACGTCAGGATGACGTCAGAGGTCAACGGGGAGGTCCAGGTCAAGCTGACCAGTGGGTCCCGCATGTCAGCAGTTAATTAAACTAACTAATTTTGGTTAAAACTAATTAGATGTAGTTAGCAGAGGGGGGCCCACTTGTCATTGACTCAGAGGAGTCAACCTGGGCCCACCCAGTCCACGTCAGGGGTCCAACCCGCCGGTCAACAGGTCAAAGCCTGCCGGCGTTTAGCCATCGGCGGGGCCAGACGCGGCGGCGTGCTGCGGAATTCGCCCACAGGGCCCCATTTGCTGCGCGGAGAGCAGCTACGGGCAGCTGGTGATCGCCCGCACCCAGCCATGGTGGTGGCTTGGCCGGGGAGTGGCCGGAGCTTCGCCGGCGATGAGGTCAGGCGGAGGCCGAAGCTCGGCCAGCTCGTGCGCGGGGCTGCGGTGGCCTAGGTGGCGTGGCGCTAGCACCTACGGCCTCTACGCGGTGCGAGGGGTGTGATGGGCACAAGCCCGTGACCAAATGGTCACAGGAGCAACGCCGGCGACGTGGTCAGGCGGCGCCGCGTGCGGTGAGCTTTGTGTGCTCCCTATGTTGCAATAGAAGGAGAACGGAGAAGATGGGGAGGTTCAGCAGCTCACAGGGAAGCCGCAGGGGAGGTCGGCGTGCTCGGGGAAGGCTCGGTGCGGTCGGGACGACGACGGCGATCTGGGCGTCCCGAGGTTGAAGACGACGGCGGCGGGGATGATGTAGGGGCTCCGGCATCGTGTGGCTTGGCTAGTCGGCGTAGTCGACGACGGCGAACCGTCCGGACACGGTGAAGGGGCTCGGGGACGGCGTTGGACGCGGTTTTACGGTGGCGCAGGCGCAGTAGCATCGGCTATGGCGGAGGGAGAGCGAGGGAGAGGAAACAGGGGAAGGTGCGGGTGTCGGCGAGGTCGGGGAGAGTGAGGGGGTTCATTCCCACGTCGCCAGCTCGACGAGGGGAGCGGCGAGGCGGCGGCAGCTGCGTGGCACGCAAGCCGTGCTCGCCGTCGAGCACCTGGCTGCCTGCCTGGCCAAGCCAAGCTGCTCGCTGGAGCGGTGGCTGGGCTGGGCCGGTAGGTGGGCCTGGTGGGTGGCGCCAGGTAAGTGCTTTCTCCCTCTCTCTATACTGTTTTTGTTTTTCTATTTTTTTTTGTAACTTCAGGGCTTTATTAAAAATGTCAGGGCATTTCCAAAAATCATGAAACTAACCATGACTATTGTTTGGAATATATCCAACAGTAAACATTTTAGTTTATGATTATTTGAGCATTTAAAATATTTAATAGCATTTAAATGCCCAAATGCAAATACTATAAGATTTAGTTCAGAGCCCAATATGTCATGGAAAAATGTGCATCACCTCTGGTTATGGTTCTAGCATTTTCCAGAAATGATGAACATTTTTGAAAGCCATTTGGAAATCACTGAAAATATTTTAGTTGAACCTAGTGAATTCCTTTGATGCTAGGGTTTAGGCAATCCCCATTTCAAGTTTCAAATAAATTTTAGACATTATGCATGGGTGCTGATGCAACTAATTGCAAACAAACTCTAGGGCTAACTCACCCCCACTAAACAAGAATCTCGCCCCGAGATTCAAGACGTGAGGTAAGAAGACAAAGGGGTCACAAACTAGTAACATGAACTCCAAGATCCAACTGTCTTCTCGAGGTGTTGATCTATTGACTCTAAACAATCTTGACGTCTTTGCTTGCGAGGTCTTTATCCAACACGATGACGATAGAAGGAGACTCTACAGAAGACGATCTCCTTGAAGATCAAGTATTCAAGATCAATTCATGGAGTGAGAGGTAAGAACATCTCTCGAGCTAAGATACGAAGCATTCATCCAAAGAGATGGAGTGGAACAGACGACAGAGGTTCACTAGGTAGACAACAATTCCACACTTAGGAGGGTGGTGAACGGTTGTCATCGTAGCGAGTAGTTGAGTTGCCATGATACCATAACGATGCACTTTAGGGAAGGTGACTCGTAGAAATATCCCCTTAAGTGGCAAAAAGAATTACCTTTGATTCAAAGATCATTTAAACTCTTTATACCAGCCTAAGGCAATTCTCGAGCGGTCATTTAGAGGGGTTCGGTAGAATGGCATACCCGGATTAGAATGGATGATGTGGATTACCTTGTTGAAAACAACACAAGGGATGATTTTAGTAACTGGGGAAAAGCTCAACAATAGAGAGAGTGAGTCCACTGTTGAAAGGGTTATAGCATAACCGAGGAAACTGAGAGCACTATGTAATTAATGCCGACAATAAAACCTAGAGCTTGAGCGTGCTCTCAAGAACTTGAGCACTTCCATAATCATCAAGGTTTTATCAACATCCATGTCAAGGGTGCTGACAACACAACATACTACCATGATGAATAGCGATGGACGATGCAGATGCAAAGGAAGATAACACTTTCTCAGATTCCACCTTAGCGAGACCAAGGGGACAAAATCTGGATGATCGACCGAGAGACATTTAGCACTCCGCTTCTAATGTTCTCCTTGATGTACTAGCGTATCCCATTCATAGATATGGTTTGATATCTAGAACATCAAGTAACAGGTCGGACTTCGGGAGCACAAAAATCATAAGGCACACAAATAGGGAATAATTCCTACGAAGTCCTTATGGAGAGGTGGCCAACTTCTTCAATCAAGATATTACAATAACAGGTCTTCCGGTTGGGTGTGTTGGCCACGCATCCACTTTACCGGGTTACAGAGAGACCAATAATATAATTCTTGGGAAACGTTCCAACCGTCATATCTGCCTGAGATTCAGATCTGGTTGTTGTTAGAATAGTCAAACTCATCAAGTCTAGAGAGAAAAATGAAAGTTTGCAACACAAATCGACGAGATGACGTTGCGAGATTCTCGGGAAATGGATTACGGTAGTAAACTCCAAAACATGAGCTGGTTCTGCTACACACATGTGAACACGCTGTCCCAGACAAGCATGACCACGTAGTAGTCTTACAAAAAAACACTATCGAGTTCAGAAGGAAAACCATCAACGAGGATAGCGAAGTCCTAACATAAGTCATGATTCTTAAGAAGGAACTTCTTCTCCTTGAACAAATCAATCAGTGGCTTGGTGTGCTAGGAATACATATAGAATGAAGGTTGCAAGTCTTCGAACCACAGAATACTTCGCACGTATGCATGAATGATTTGGGATGACTCCAAAGGAAGCTACATTGTCTTTCTCGAATCCACGGCGGCAACTTGCATCAAATGCACATGAACTAAAGGAAGTCACTTCTTTCATCCAAGCATATTCTTCATGAACGAAACACAAAGATAATGCTTATATAAGTTTCCAATACTAGCTGAATGTTCAACACGAATCATGGAGGAGATAAAAATGTTGCTGATGGGCTCAACAACAATTCATCTAGGTTCCCATATAAGTGGAATTCCACAATTACGTGAACAAGGCGATAGCATCGGTCAGACCAAAGGATATAACGGTGTATGCCCGAGGAGACAACCACGGGTAAGACAACATTACGAATATCATTGTTTCTGACTTGACTTGAAGATAGCCCATACTCAAGTCCAAATTTTGAGAAGGCAATAGGTCCAACAACGGATCACAGGGACCAATCGGTGAAGATATCATCTTTATTCAACAACCACACAAACACAAGGATATCCCTTTGAAAATGAACTAAGTCGGACAAACTTTCATCTTCCAACTCTCCAAGTTGTTATTCAGTTTACCAACTTGCTCAGGGTATCCAACACAGATTTTTGAAGAAGGGGTGGTTTATGGAAAACCAACTTGATCACGAACCCTACATAGCGGTCATGTGACAACCTGGTAATACTTCTGAGAAGATATTCGGAAAATTACGAACCACCAATATGTTATTAAGCTCGAGAACAATCTTGCTTCCGAGGCAAGATGATGTGATCAATTAAGCAAGGGATTGAAATCCTAACTCATTGATCGAAGAGTGCACCAGAAATAAGGACTAGGTAGCACAATCTATATTAGAATGATGATTCAATAATCAAGATGCTAAGAATGAGGTTATCGTCTATTTAACTACCAAGCAACGGAGTTGCTAGCAGTATTGATTTCACACGCCACGATTCACTTGTCGGCATTCCAGTTGCAATAACACGGAAAACGAGGGATGAACAATGATGGAAAGAAGTATCACTGTACCAAGAGTTCATAGGATGTTGTGCAATTCCTATAATAATCCCTATATAAAAGATGGTAATTCCCCAGGGTAGAACAGAACAAAAGCTGGGTTTGCAATTGATCTGCAGAGTACGACTGCTTTGACCCAATCCTGGAAATGGACGAGGTACTGGAGTTCGTTTCTCCTAGTCATTCCAGAATAGAATGGCTCGACGGACCACAATAATAATAGGCATCGATGAACACGGTTGCACAACAACTCCTGTTTATCAATTGATAGACGAGGGTCAGAATACAACTAAAGAGAACAACTCAAAGGAACATATAATTTTCTGAGTTGTGGATGCATAGATTAGTATGTCGAACCAAGTTCAACAAATTTCTTCCGGATAGTCCATGCGGAGAGGTAGGATTGGCAGAGTTACAACATGGAATCGAGAACTCATCGAGAGCACTCTTGTCGTGATCTCTTGGTTTAAGGAACTTCTGCCAAGGATGGTTCATGGTATTTGGAAGAATGATATACACAGACCTCGAAGACAATCGCAAAGGGTACTAATATCCTAAAGGTACGAGCAACACTAATCAACATGAAGTAAGTAGGGAAATCTCGGGTTCAGAAAACCCAGGAGTAGAATACCTACCAACTAAATGGCATCACGGGATGCTTTCGAGAATGATGGCCAGAATCATCACACTGGGGCACAAATCATGGCTAGATTACTAGATGATCCCCTAGAACACCTAGGGTCATAATAATAATTCCAACATATATGTCGAGGCAATAGAATACCTCAACTCGGCAATTAGTGTGATTAACCTGGCCTAAAGGAACATAAAAACCAGAGGAAAAGGATTTGCAAGTGCATCAGATTGTTTAGAAACCTGGGATGACTCGGACAACATAACGACTGTAAATGCTCAGAAAAGATTTGAGACATTCACAAGGATTTGCATAGTCACTTAACAACATCATAGCAAGGTTCTGGTTCAACTGAGAACATACTAAAGTAGTAGAAACAGAATTGAGGCTTGAAACTATCAATCCTATAAGTCTCAAACATAGTAACTCGTCATCCTAGTAGATAGATGAGAAGCCTAGTTCCTAAACCCCGTAGAAGAGAATAGGATGACTCAGATCAGAAGGCCATGAGGTATAAGGAGTAAAAAGAGCCTTACGTTACAACCCACAATCAATTCCCCTACATATAACTAAAGCATTTCTAGACTCAACTTCGACCAGTTTGGCTTGGTAAACCTACAGGCAGTCAGGCTCTGATACCAAAGCTGTCAGGACCCCGACTCAATGCCACATCGATCTAGCATGTAACACCTCATATCACTTTGCGGCCTCACGCACGGTATTCCCACGGGTGTCGTCTTACCTTTGCCCGGGACCGTTTGTGCCTTTTGGCACATGTATATGATAGTGTCGCTGGCATCCATATGATAAGGAGCCCGGGCTGACATGGCTAGTCATAAACCCAAAGTGGCACAGACTTACAGGGACATGCATCCATGACCCAGCATCGAACGTGTCGGTCATCAGCGAGTGAGTTCCGGGCTGTAGCACTGGGCTAGCAGGACTCCGGAGAACCGGGCTGTAGCAGGCTAACAGGACTCCGGTATTCATCGTGTGACATTTCCCTGAAGGGACAGACACAGGAATGAAGAAGGACACATGCCGGCCAGCCTGAGTGTTCTGGAGCAGTAGCAAGCTACCATGGCTCAGTGGAAACACTAGGAGACATTTCCCGGTAAGAGAGGCTACTAAGGATAAACAACTAGATAGTCAGATCCCACACATACCAAGCATTTCAAACATACACACAATATGCTCGATATGTGTAAACACAACATGGCATCATAACATAACTCTACGACTCAAGTATGTATTCATTAGGCTCCGAGGAGCGAGATATTACAAACAGGGGTCTCACGACCCAACATTCAGAGCATACAAGTCAAGCACAAGCGGAAGCTTATCATGTCTGAGCACAGACATCTACAAATGAAAAAGGCTGAGGAGCCTGACTAACTACCAGATCCTGCCGAGGGCACAAGATCATAGCTGAGGTAACAAGCTAAACGTCGAAGTCCACGTGGAACTACTAGTGAGACTGAAGTCTCTCTGCAAAAACATAAAATAGGCAAACGTGAGTACAAATATACCCAGCAAGACTTACATCAGAACTATCTACATATGCATCATTATCACCAAAGGGATGGTGGGGTTTAACTGCAGCAAGCCAGCTTTGATTCGGTGGCTATCCTAAACTACTACTGCAAGTAACTCTTTTGAGGTGGCGCACACGAGTCCACATATTCACCATATCAATACACCACTATGGATCCGCTCCCGTCTCCCTACGAGAACGCCATCCATTGCACTCACACTTAACTTGCGTATTTTAGAGTATCCACTTTCACTTGTCTATGAACTGATATAGGCAACCCAGAAGTCCTTTACCGCAGACACGGCTATTCGAATAGATCATATTAACCCTACAGGGGTGTACTTCTTCATACATGTTTCCACCACTTAGCGTCTGGACACGATATGTGCTCGGCAGACTTCAAGGGAAAGCCGACGTGGGTGTAGGCCACGACCTACCTAAACACTCAAGTCTCTAGTCCAGGTTTATCGCCTATTCAGGTTCCATCCATGAGGAGATCCAGCCGGAGTTTCGCTCATAGCCCCAAACGATGTGAACAGGGTTCCGTTACACCAAACGGGCGCCCGGTTTACCCGGCCACGTGCCTACCGCATCACAGCCCACCCCTACGGTCAGCGCTGCGCACGGCCTCCAGCATACTACAAACACCAGAAACTACTTGCAACTCCTGGACAGAGGACAAGGGTGATTAAGAAGTCGAGCGGGGTCATATTTCAGGGCCCAATGCATGGTAGTAGCTGAATCATGGATCACAAACACAGAACTCAGTTTGTAAGGACGGCTTCAATGACACAACCCACCATGTACTCCTACATGGCCTCTCACCGATACCTTTACCAAATCGTGTTCACACACTTAGCTCACACACAGTAGGACATGTTCACACACCTCTGATTCATCCTTGATGAATCAGACCTGACTCAACTCTAAGCAGTAGCAGGCATGACAAACAAACAAGAATGAGTAGGCACATCAGGGCTCAAACAACTCCTACTCATGCTAGTGGGTTTCATCTATTTACTGTGGCAATGACAGGTCATGCAGAGGATAAAGGGGTTCAGCTACCGCAGCAAGTAACAGATGAATCGTTGTTGTCCTAATGCAGTAAAAGAGAGTAGGGCGAGAGAGTGGGATTGTATCGGAATGAACAAGGGGGTTTTGCTTGCCTGGCACTTCTGAAGATAATATAGTTCTTCATTGGTGTCATAGGTCTCGTCGTCGGAACGTCGTCTACTGAGAGGGGACAGTTACCGGCAAACACAGAAGGACACAATCAATGCAATGCGACAATATGATGCATGCTATGACATGTCAATATGATGTGTGATAGGTCTAATGCAACTTGGGACATAAAGGTTTGAGTCCATTTGAACCAAGGATTCAAATGATCACCCAAAAGAATAAGTGATATAAGTGCATTAGCTTGTTTCACCTAAACAGCAAGGTTAAAGTGTTCTGATATGCATGAAACTAGTACATATGGAAAGATTGGATTTTTCTGATCATTTTTCAAATATAATTTGTTTCATTTGGAGTTACAGATTAATTTCTATGATTTTTAGAAGTTTATACTAATTTCTGGAATTTCCTATAGAAGAATAATTCCAGTAATTAAATTACTGCGTCAGCATTACGTCAGGATGATGTCAGAGGTCAACGGGGAGGTCCAGGTCAAGCTGACCAGTGGGTCCCGCATGTCAGCAGTTAATTAAACTAACTAATTTGTTTAAAACTAATTAGATGTAGTTAGCAGAGGGGGGGCCCACTTGTCATTGACTCAGAGGAGTCAACTTGGGCCCACACAGTCCACGTCAGGGGTCCAACCCGCCAGTCAACAGGTGAAATCCTGCCGGCGTTTAGCCGCCGGCGGGGCCAGACGCGGCGGCGTGCTGCGGGAGTCGCCCACAGGGCCCCATTTGCTGCGCGGAGAGCAGCTACGGGCAGCTGGTGATCGCCCGCACACAGCCATGGTGGTGGCTTGGTCGGGGAGTGGCCGGAGCTTCGCCGGCGACGAGGTCAGGCGGAGGCCGAAGCTCGGCCAGCTCGTGCGCGGGGCTGCGGTGGCCTAGGCGGCATGGCGCTAGCACCTACGGCCTCTACGCGGTGCGAGGGGTGTGACGGGCACAAGCTCGTGACCAAATGGTCACCGGAGCAACGCCGGCGACGTGGTCAGGCGGCGGCGCGCGGGGTGAGCTTCGTGTGCTCACTGTGTTGCAATAGAAGGAGAATACAGAAGATGGGGAGGTTCAGCAGCTCACAGGGAAGCCGCAGGGGAGGTCGGCGTGGTCGGGGAAGGCTCGGTACGGTCGGGACGACGATGGCGATCTGGGCGGCCCGAGGTTGAAGACGATGGCGGCGGGGATGATGCAGGGGCTCCGGCGTCGTGTGGCTTGGCTAGTCGGCGTAGTCGACGACGGCGAACCGTCCGGACACGGTGAAGGGGCTCGGGGACGGCGTTGGACGCGGTTTTACGGTGGCGCAGGCGCAGCAGCATCGGCCATGGCGGAGGGAGAGCGAGGGAGAGGAAACAGGGGAAGGTGCGGGTGTCGGCGAGGTCGGGGAGAGTGAGGGGGTTCGTTCCCACGTCGCCAGCTCGACGAGGGGAGCGGCGAGGCGGCGGCAGCTGCGTGGCACGCATGCCGTGCTCGCCGTCGAGCACCTGGCTGCCTGCCTGGCCAAGCCAAGCTGCTCGCTGGAGCGGTGGCTGGGCTGGGCCGGTAGGTGGGACTGGTGGGTGGCGCCAGGTAAGTGCTTTCTCCCTCTCTCTATACTGTTTTTGTTTTTCTATTTTTTTTGTAACTTTAGGGCTTTATTAAAAATGTCAGGACATTTCCAAAAATCATGAAACTAACCATAACTACTGTTTGGAATATATCCAACAGTAAACATTTTAGTTTATGATTATTTGAGCATTTAAAATATTTAATAGCATTTAAATGCCCAAATGCAAATACTATAAGATTTAATTCAGAGCCCAATATGTCATGGAAAAATGTGCATCACCTCTGGTTATGGTTCTAGCATTTTCCAGAAATGACGAACATTTTTGAAAGCCATTTGGAAATCACTGAAAATATTTTAGTTGAACCTAGTGAATTCCTTTGATGCTAGGGTTTAGGCAATCCCCATTTCAAGTTTCAAATAAATTCCTTTGATGCTAGGGTTTAGGCAATCCCCATATCAAGAATCTATGTGGCCAAGCTATTTCAGCAAGGTATGCTGACAAAGAAAATCATGACCATCAAAGGATGAGACCAACAACAAAGGTATGATGGTTTTTGCGTAACCATCAGGGTCCAGATACCCAAGACAGTTGGAGGCCATGATTCCCTATGGATCCACAAAGGCATACCCTCAGAGGCCTACCCTGTTCTACAAGACCTTCCTATTCTGCTGACCCGTTTGTCCCAAGACACCTGTTCAGAATAATTATTGCGGAATGTTCAAGTCTATTATGTCGGATCCAAGATTCCTTTGCAACCTTAGCAACTTGATTTTAGTGGCAGTGATAAATCATCCCATTACCAAAGATGGGTATACCGACAAATGGGGAAATCAAAGGCCAAAACCATCAGCTCAGAACCGGTATACTCATGGACAGAATCAAGTACACGGACAATCCGTCATGAAAAGTATTTCCCCGTCAGCATCCCTGTCAGGCTAGTCTCAAGATGCTCATGTTTGAGGTATGCTACATCTACAAGCCCATACTCCGTTATATTGCCCGCGTCAGAAGGTAGTAGAATATTTGGTATACATCTCCTGCCCAAGCCAGAGAAGCAAGTCAAGAGAAATTAGTATCATTGATGAGCAGTCAGACCCATCAAAAAAATGGCCATGATTATCAGCATTTATTGAACTCGGAACACATGCATTTGTTTGAGCAAACCCCAAGGCAGAAGTACAAAGTTTTCAGAACAAGAGGAAATTTGTGCTCAAGTCCATTGGATATTACCACAGATATGAGAGAAACAACATCAGCTAAAGGATTTGGTATATGAGCAAAAACCTGTCAGAATTTGGGAAAGGTGAAGTTAACCACTCCACATCAAGGTAAGTGGATATTATGAAATTCTTGTGGGAACAATAAACAAAGGAGAAGAATACCCAAGTTGGAAATGGTTTCCTTAAGATATAAGCATACTTGTTCCCTGAGCAACCAAATCTCAAGGACAAGATTTCTTTAAGGGGGGGAGGTTTGTGACGGCTTGGCTTTTGGCCCTTTTCTTTTTTCCTTTGATTTATCTGGTTTTTGCTCTGTTTTTCTTTTTGGAGTGGTTCTGTGGCCTTGCAAACTGGAGATCATCATCATTTCTACTCCCAATTGACTAATCACCCTCAAACTCATCCCAAGACCATGTCATTTCCATCCTAGCCTAAATCCCAATATTCTTTTTCTAGGGGAAAATTCCTTTTTCATTAAAGGAATAACCTCATTGGCCCTAGGTTTTGAAGCAACCTATATTTATGTCCCTCCAAAAATTCCCAAATAATTCTCATAATTCCTTTGGGTCATATATTGCTCAAATATGCCCAAACATTTCCTTGGCTAGTTCAAAAATAATTCCCCAATATTCCTTGTCCTATTCTACCCTGAATGGCACTTTGTGAAGGAAATGCCATTTTTTCCTAGTTGCTCCCAAAAATTTTGGGCATGTTTCTACATTCAAAACATTGCCTCATGCAAAAATTCAACTTCATTTTCCTAGCTAATTTTCCTCAGCAAATTTTCAAAGTTTCTGTCAGACAGAAGGATTTGTGAAGGAAGTACTAGCTAGGAGTATCCAAATGATTTGAAATTTTGCCCACCCCTTCATGTGCTCATATTAACCCCCTCCTCCAAATTTCAGCCACATCCAATCATCTACATGAGCACAAGATCAAATCTTTGATTCTGGCAATATTTTCAGGTTGTGAAGCAAGTGTATTTTATATTGCTTCATTGATTCTGAGAAATTACCAGATCATGATTCTACCTATATAACATCTCTCCACCAAATTTGGGATCATTTAATTGAGCCGTTTGATCACCAAAATTATTCCAAGTTTCTAGACAGTGAGGATGTTTGTGAAGCAAGTACCATTTTGGTTTGTACAATTGGTATGAAATTTTTACAGTATGATCACCTGTCCAAATCATCATGATCCACCCAATTTAAGCTCAATTTGATACTCCAAGTGAGTGCATCATCTTGATTTAGTTTCTAACCAGATTTGGGCAGTTGCAAGGCAACTATATTAAATCGTGGTCCAAATCTTCTCAAAGTTAACAGGATGATAGTCCTACCTAAGAATACAACTCCTTTGACCTCAATCAGTTCTTTGTTGATCACCAGTGCACAACCAAGACTGATGCAGCAAACTTTACTCGAAGCCTCACATCTCTCCAGTGCTCCTTTTGTCGATTCATCACCTCTCCCAGCCTTAGTGATGGAGGGACTAGTCGCTAGACAACTCACTACATCACAGCTTGTCCTCTTCGTGCCAATGCCCATGGTGACTGCCGCCATGGCATGGCATTTCTCGCGCTCTGGTGGCATCTGGCACGTTCTAAGCGCCGGACAGCTCTGCCTCGATGGATTTCCCGCGTCCGGGCATGCCAACCTAACTCCCCCTTCCTCTTCTGTCTCTCTCGTGTCTCTGCCCCCTCTTGAAGCCTCCTCGCTGGAGCTAGCCGACGCGCGGCCATGGGTGCAGTGTGCCCCGCTTGACCCAGTCCTTGTTCGGTCCATTTCTTCTGCTCCTCGGCGTTGGTTTCTTCTCCGTGACCCTCCCCTGGACTCCCTTGGCCTCTCCCATCTTGTCCATTCCCTTCCGTGAGCTCTGGCTCTGCCGGAACATTGTCCGGACCCGAGCAGTGGCTCGTGGCCATGGTACCTCGGCCACGGCTTTAAATAGCCACTCCCCGCGGCCTCCGAGAACACCAGAAGCCCTCCCTCACTCCCAGAGCCCCACCTAGTCCATTCCCCGAGATCCTAGAGTTCTCGCTGCCCCCCTCTGCCACCGTGGCCGCCGTGGGCCTTAGCTCGAATTGGAGCTCTGCTGCGTGGCCCGCCCCATCTAGCCACCTACAGAGTCCTTCTCCACCACCGCAAACCTCCCCGAACCACCAGCTCCTCTTCTCCACGACCGAGTGGCGCTCCCCATCTTCGTCAGAATCTGTCATCCGCCTCGGCCCAGGGTGTGCCCATGCCTGCCTCCTCAAGGTCCATTCTGCCCCTGGATGCGTGCGGCTCGACGCGTTGAGCACTCTGGTAGATCGACCGGCGAGAATGATTGCTGGAGCCGCCCGGAGTCCTCGTCGGGGCCGGCCGGCCTCGCCTTGCTCCAGTGCCATTGAGAGGAAGAACGAGAAGGCCAGGAGGAGAGATAGGTGAGGTGGGACCCGTGTGTCAGCCGCACACGTGTTGACCCCGCCACTGCCACGATGGATAAGTGGAAGCGCAGACCCACGAATGCGTTTTCCCGTTCCGAAGACGTATTTCGGTGTGGCTTAGGCCAGGAATGCGCTTTGCTTTCTGGAAAGCATATTCTGCCAAATGCGTTCTCTGTTTTTCCACTCAAGGGCCTGTTTGTGGATATATTTTTACATATAGGTCCCTGGCAGTAAAACCCTTATATCTTTTTGATCATAACTCGAAATGAGGTGATTCAAAAGCCCACTTCTTCGGTTCGTCGAGCCCGTTCCGATGGTACCATTTTCACCATATTTTGACATTCTGAAAATGACCATTCTGCCCTTGCCCTTAATCAGCCCCCTCTGAGAGAGAACGGTTTCTGGCGATTCTTTCCACGAGTTTCTCGCACTTTCTCCCAGTGAATCCTTCCACCCCAGGCAAGCCACACCCTGCATTTGCATCACTGTAATGTAGTGACATGGTTGAAATTAATAGAACTTGTTCAAAATATTGTTTTAGCTACTTGTGAGTTGTCGTGGCATTTCTCGGAGTATTATTTGAACTTGCTATTGCCATGATGTTGCTTTGAGTTCTAGGACTAATATTTTGCAGCTTGTGAGGATGACATGTTGCCATTGTATTATTAGCGGCCCCTATTATGATTATTTTCATGTTGGCATCTGATATTATATTTCGGAGTATTGCTTTGAATGTCATGCTGCCTTTGGATTATTAGTGGCTAGAATTATTTTCATCATGATGCTAGTTGATGTTATGTTTTGGAGAATGATTTCGGAGATGATGCTTGCATGTGGATATTAGCTGGATAGCTTGTTCTTGATAATTGAGTAGTAGTAGTGGTAGTAGTAGTATCGTTCTTGGATTCAGCATGCTGTTAGTGTTTGGTTACCCTCGAAGTATTATGTTATGGCTAGGTCATTCTTTGGATTATTTGTTGGATATTGCTATGACTTGGATTACAGGTTGATAGATGATATTAGAGTTTTAGTTATCACAGATATGCTTTGGGGATAAATTCCATCATTAGGTTGGTCAGGTGCCAGCGAACCGGGCTTTTCCAGTGCAACCACATTTTCCTTTTATGGGAAGGGCCCTAATGAGGTCTTTTGTCATGTCTCTCGCCGGTGCCTCCAACGAGGGAAGGTTATGGGCGTGCGGTACCCTGGCCCGGTAAGCAGACATAACCTAGTTTGCCCATAGTTGGATAGGGCCCTTTTTGTACCCGTTTAGAACCGTTTTTGTGTTCCCACGATGGTAGCTGTTGATGCCTTTGGTAGGCATGGGGCCACCCAGGGCTGAACCCAAAGGGGGTGTTGGTCGGAGTGGCCGGGAGAGTGTCATGGCAGTAGATCGGTTTTGTCAGAATGTTGTTGGTCCACCCGAATGGGAGTGTAAGGCCATGGGTTCTGTTGTTTGGGTACAGTGTGCTACCTCTGCAGAGTGTGTGTTTAATCTATCGATAGCCATGTCCTCGGTCATGGGCACAAGTTCGTACTAGGTCACAACATTCGATCAACACTCACATGACAGAATGACTTATATAGGACTAATATGTTGATATGATGAGCTGTGATAGTTTAGCAAGATGTTGATGATGATGTTAAGATGATCTCAAGGATGATCATTCAATTTGTGAGGTGGTCATGAGGTGATCACGTGGATGTTTTGATCACGAGGTGCTCATGTGAACCACGAGGTGGTTGAGATGGTATATTGCTTGGCCGGTTAACCAAGCATGAGATGGTTATTGAGATCTGAGATGGTGGTTTATCAGTATTGTAGTAGTTTCATTTCATGCTTAGTAGTGCTTTCGTATCATGGTAGATGTTAATTTAATTAACCTGCTCAATGCTATGTTGTTGTTTTGCCTTAATGCTTTTGGTTGTTGTGATCTTGCAAGTACATTCAATGTACTGACCTGGCGTGTCATGCCAGATTGCAGGTGATGCCATGATTGATTGAGTGCTTGTCGAGCTTACCATATATGCGTTCTAGATCATGTCCCAGCTAGAGTCCCTGCAGAGTGGAGTTCACCACCTTCTCCATTTTTCCGCTGCTTGAAGATTTCCGCTGCTACGAGTTGTTCTGCTGCTGGCATAGAGCAAGTGTAGTATCGCAGCATAGTGTCACCGTGCTGATGTGATCCTTTGTAATACCAGACTCGTGTACTTATCCTTTTAATAAGAGCTGATTTGTTCTATGTCAAGCAGTGCCGTATTCCAGAAGTCTTCTCCTTGATCTCTGGGCTGGAATACGGGGTGTTCCGGTTCCACTAAGCCGGGGTGCCACAAATAAGAGCTAGAGTTTTCCAAGAAGATGAATCTTTGCCAACTGATGGAATTGCCGAGCAAAAATATGGTTTTATAACAATGCATATGCCTTCACCTAGTACAACATCATATTGTACACCCCCCTACACAATTGCAAATTTTTGGCAACACCCATGTGTCATTGCCGAAAGAATCTAAATGCATTGGGGGGCAATCATATCCTGAGTGGGCTGAAATTGAGAAAAAACTTAAAGCAAATTTTGCGCTTGTTGCCAGAAACAAATAGAAAAATAATCGGCTCAAGTAAAAGAAGCATTGCCAATTGGTAGAATCAATGAAAAGAAGGATGATTCGGAACATGAAAGTGCTTCGGTTGAAAAAGATGAATCAAGTAGCATATATTCTGGGTCCATCAAATCCAAAGAGGCGAGCATTTTTGAGAAAGGGCATGGCAAGCATAGCAAAACATCCATGCTTGATTTTTCTGAAGTCAATGGAACCTACTTCCTACTCGATGAGTTCCCAGCCATAGAATTTGACAAGTCTCAAGGACAAGAACATGTAGCCGAACAAAGTTTGGCTGGCATGGATCTTCAAAGCAATGATATACGAAATCAAGAAAAAGATGATTACAAGGCGTTGGGGAGCCATCCAAATATGGAGCAAGATGTTCTTCAAGTCGCTCCATCATCATGCTCTCCCAACATACTTGAAGAGGTTTGGCTTGCAAGTAATTTACCTATTTTCAAATTTGGTCACAACTTTATCGTTGATGCATCTATTAGACAAATCCTCATAAGTAATTTTGGAAGACCAATGAAGAATGGTAATTTACTTGTTAGCAATAAAATTGTTATTGAGCATATCTGTCAACCGATTGTGGCATTTATAAAGACCTATAGTGACTTATTGTTGCAACCAAGGCTTTCCCCATTGATTTTCTTATTTTATTAATTTGCGTGCATTTGGCCTCAAATGACACATGTATGCTCTAACTATTTTCGTTTCAGAAATTTAAAGCCAAGGTTTAATTCTTTTGAGAAAACCGATGCTATTGTGATATCTTATCAAAAGACATCGGATATAGAGTGCAAAAGACATTGCATAGCCGAATGGGGAGATTCCATATCTGAACGATTCGTTTGCTTACCTCCAAACCCGTTCTCACACCAAGACCGGCTAAAAAAATAGGAAGTATACCTTCAATTCAAGAATGTGTGATCAAATATTTGATTTGTTCCTAAAAAATAATTACATAGAATTCTTGATCACCATGTCAAGCCATCAATCCAGAGATGAATGTATTGTAAGTTGCATGATTCATCCAAGCATAATTTTGAGGATTGCAATATCTTTCATCAAATAGTTAAATCGACCTTTGATAAAGGATGATTGAAATTTGTTGAAACACCAAGAGATGACCATTCTCTTCCGATTGGTCCTGATGGATTTTTTTTTGCATCGGTTGCTTCAAACTGATACATTTAAACCTGAGAAGGTAAAAACTACGGTTAGCAAAATCAAGCTTTCAATTACAAAAGTTATTGGAGAGTATAATGAACATAAACTTGAGGGCAAGAATTCCATCAAAGGTACAATGAAGATGCCAAGGACTAGGTGACAGCAAGCAAATTGAATGATGTATGGAAGCAAACAAGAAGAAAGCAATGGCCGAGGTAAGCACAAAGGTAAAAGGCCGAAAGTTACTTTTGTGCAACTATTGGAAAGATATCAGAAGATAAGTGAACAGAATAGTGCTTATTGGCCAAGTAATTCAATAGCATCAAGACCACCCCCTAGGCGCAAACTCGAGGATCAGTATTGGCAAAATGAAAATTCTAATGCAGTATATTCACATCCATATTTTGTGCCACCAATGCCAATGTCATGGATACCTTCCTATGATCATGTAAATCCATATCCATCATGGGACAGGTATGATACAAGGGCGCATGCTTCCTCTTATTTTAGACCATCTCACAAAAATTATGCAACTCCAGAAAGATCAACATTTGAACAATCACATGTCAAAGACCTTTCCAATCATAAGGAATCGGTCCAGAGCTCAACGAAAAAGAAAGAGGTGGTCAAGCAAGTTTACCATGTTAAAAAAGATGGTCGTAAGAGTGCTACTTCAAATTTGATCTCAAATGAAAAAGAGCCAATTAAGGTGTTGACACTGGCTAATATAGGAAATGAGGCAAGTCAATCACGCACCAAACCTGAGGAGATGAAGTTGAGAGTGCACAAGGTAAAACAAGAATTGCCATTGCTTCAGACAAAATCACATCCAGGGTGCTCACCCAGCTTATCATATTGGAAAAATAAGAAATTACAAAAACTTAGTGCACAAGAACTTGATGAAAGAAACATGGCATGGGTTTCCAAGAGGAGCAGTCAAAACAAAAATGATGTGCAACCTTCTGTTGAAACATGTTTCACAAAAGTGAAAAAAGAGAAGGATGGAAGCCAAAAGCAATTAAGCCGAAGGTTTGCATCACTCCATCAAAATCTTTGGTTAGCACATCATCCACATACGTCAAACATGCCATTGATGTCTTTGCCATAGAATTGATCCCCAGGTATGATTAGTCACCCTCCATTGGCTTATTTAGATCCATGGATGCAATATAAATTTCTTATATCATGAAAGCGTATTACCAAGTCACTATATACTTGATTAGCTACAAGTTTATTTGTGATCCAAAGGGCCGAAATATTTGATTTGTCTTTTCATTTGTTTATTTTGGCTGTACTTACTTTGGTGGATGAAGTTTACATGGACCTTATGTTAATGGCCGATATTTATCTATCCTCCTAAGAATATGTCAAAGCATGGCCGGTGTACTATCCGAGCATCGTCCTTAGCTTGATTAGAAAGTGAGACAAGCCTTTGATTGCCATAGGTGCTACACATATTGAGGCGTTCGATTATTCGTTATGGAAAGTGCAACAAATATCCAAGGATTATCAATGTTCTGACCAATCACTTATAATTTATCTTGAGGTATTTCTAGATATAAATTTTACCTTGGGTTGCTTTAATACTGCTCATATATCTTGACATGACAATTGAAAAGGAAATGAGCTGGCGCATCAAGCATCCGGTTACTATGTTGATAACGGCGTATTGCATATATCTATCAATATTCGATGCTTATTCTCGCCAACGTAGGTAAGGCCGAATTGGAGCTCGTCGCTTAGGCCACTAATGAAACTTTTATGCAGGCGAAGCAAGGATTGGAAGAAGTTCATTCGTGATTATCTGCAGAATCCTAGCAAAATGGTGAACAATATGGTTCGAAGGATGGCTTTGAGATACATATATATGGAGCTTTACCACCGTATTGTTATAGAAGTTCAGAAGTTTTCACCCAAGTCATCAAGAATTCAAACAAGTAATGGTCGATATATACTTATCGCCATAAGCACGTGCAATAGGTGCAGTGATCAAAGGTTTCTTAAGTGTATCAAATGCTTCTACACAATCATCATCAAAGACAAAAGGAATATCTTTTTGCAATAAATTAGTCAGAGGCCTAGAGATTTTAGAAAAGTCCTTAATGAACCTCCTATAAAAACCGGCGTGACCAAGGAAACTTTTTATACCTTTTATGTCCTTGGGACATGGCATCTTTTCAATAGCATCAACTTTGGCTTTATCAACTTCGATGCCTCGGAGATCTTGTGCCCCAAGACAATGCCTTCATTAACCATAAAGTGACACTTTTCCCAATTCAGGACGAGACTAGTGTCTTGGCATCTCTGCAAAACTCGATCGAGGTTGCTCAAACAATCATCAAAAGAGGATCCATAGACAGAGAAGTCATCCATGAATACCTCACAAATCTTTTCACAAAAATCAAAGAATATAGCTATCATGCATCTTTGAAAGGTAGCAGGTGCATTACATAAACCAAAAGGCATACGTCTATAAGCAAAAGTACCAAAAAGGCAAGAAAAAGTAGTTTTAGATTGATCCTTCGCTAATACAGGTATCTAAGAGAAGCCAGAATAACCATCTAGAAAGCAAAAATGTGTGTGTTTGGATAGTCTTTCTAGCATTTGATCAATAAAAGGTAAAGGGTAATGATCTTTCTTAGTAGCTTTATTTAACTTACGGAAATCAATTACCATCCTATAACCTGTAATAATTCTCTGCGGGATCAATTCATCTTTATCATTAGGAACAACTGTAATACCTCCCTTTTTAGGGACACAATGGACAGGGCTTACCCATTCACTATCAGCAATGGGATAAATAATACCTGCCTCAAGGAGCTTTAGTATCTCCTTTCTTACCACTTCCTTCATCTTGGGATTTAATCATCTTTGAGGGTCTCTAACCGGTTTGGCATCTTTCTCCACCGAAATTTTGTGTTGACATAATGTGGGACTAATGCCCTTAAGGTCATCCAGAGTATATCCAATGGCAGCTCCGTGCTTCTTAAGTGTTTTCAATAATCTTTCTTCTTTCTGTGAAAGGTTAGCACTAATAATAACAGGATATATTTCTTTTTCATCAAGATAAGCGTACTTAAGATTATCAGGTAATGGTTTGAGTTCAAACACAGGATCACCCTTGGGTGGAGGGGGGTCCCCAAGAATTTCAACGGGAAGGTTATGTTTCAGCATAGGTTCCTGTTTAAGGAACACTTCATATATTTCTTCCCTTTCCTTCATAAACATATCGTTTTCATGGTCTAGAAAATAGTGTTCTAATGGATCAATTGGAGGAACAGTAATGGAAGCAAGACCAATAGTCTTCCCTTTCACGAGGTTGTCTACTAAACTTAGCAAAATTAAACTCATGAGACATACCATCTATGCCAACAGTGACAATATTCTTTTCACAATTAATCCTAGCACTAGCAGTATTCCAGAAGGGTCTACCAAAAATAATGGGACAAAAATCATCTTGTGGGGAACCAAGAACAAGAAAATCAGCAGGGTATTTAACCTTCCCAGACAAAACTTCAACATCTCTAACACTCCCAATAGGTTTAAGGGTATCCCTATTAGCAAGTTTAATGGTAACATCAATGTCTTCTAATTCAACGGGTGCGATGTCGTGCATAATTTGTTTATAAATATCATAAGGTATCGCACTTGCACTAGCACCCATTTCACATAAACCATGATCACAATGATCTCCTATCTTAACAGAAATAACAGGCATGCCTACAACAGGTCTACGTGTCTTAGTATCAGGTCTAGCAATATTAGCAGTTTCACCCAAGAAAGAAATAACATGCCCATCTAAATCCTCATCCAAGAGATCTTTAACCATAGCGATACTAGGTTCAACATTAATTTACTCAGGGTTGCATAAGTCCTAGTATTACTCTTACGAACAACAGTCGAAGCTTTAGCATGATCTTTTATCCTAATAGGAAAAGGGGTTTTTTCAACATCAGAAGTAGGAACAATAGGATCACTATAGGTAATAATCTTTTCTTCGACTGTAATAGGTGCAACTACTTTCACTTCAACAGGAGGATTATATTTAAACCATTTCTCTTTAGGGAGAACAACGTGAGTAGCGAAAGATTCAGATAAAGTAGCTACTATCTCAGAGTCAAGTCCATACTTAGAGCTAAATCCACGGAAAGCATCGGTATCCATAAAAGATTTAACACAACCAAACATAGGTGTCATACCTGACTCCTTACCATCGTCGAAACCCCAATCTTAAGAGTTGCGTTTAATTCTTTCCAATAAGTCCCATTTGAAATCAATAGTCTTCAGCATATAAGAACCAGCACAGGAAGTATAGAGCAGGTTGCGATTATCAAGAGAAAGCCGAGCATAAAAATTCTGAATAATCATTTCCCGAGAGAGCTCATGATTGGGGCATGAATATAACATTGACTTAAGCCTCCCCCAAGCTTGAGCGATGCTTTCTCCTTCGCGAGGCGAGAAATTATATATGTAATTACGGTCACGATGAACAAGATGAATAGCGTAGAACTTCTGGTGAAATTCCAACTTCAATCGCTTATAATTCCAAGATCTTGTATCAGCACATAGCCTATACCATGTCAATGCATCTCCCTTCAAAGATACAGGGAGGACCTTCCTTTTGACAACATCATCGGGAATACCTGCAAGCTTAAATAATCCACAAACTTCATCCACAAAGATAAGGTGTAAATCGGGATGCAATGTTCCGTCTCCTGCAAATGGATTAGCTAGCAGTGTTTCTATCATACCCGAAGGAATCTCAAAGTGAATATTTTCATAAAGTTCAGTAGGTTGAGGAGCAACTCTTTGCTCTTCTGGTTGCGGTGAAGATACCCCAAACAGGCCCCTCAAAGGATTAGTTTCCATAGTGACAAGTAATAGAAAATTTCAGCACACTATATAAATGTTTCCTTACCAAGTTCCACTCACCAAAAGCGCTACACTCCCCGGCAACGGCGCTAGAAAAGAGTCTTGATGACCCACAACTGTAGGGGATCTATCGTAGTCCTTGTGATAAGTAAGAGTGACGAACCCAACGAGGAGCAGAAGGAAATGATAAGCGGTTTTCAGTAAGGTGTTCTCTGCAAGCACTGAAATTGTAGGTGATAGATAGTTTTGTGATAAGATAAATAGTAACGAGAAATAAGTAAATGAAGTAAATAAAGTGCAGCAAGGTGGCAAAATCCTTTATGAAGCAAAGGATAAGCCTAGACAAATTCTAATAATGATAAAGGAGCTCACGAGGACACATTGGTATCATCAAGCTAGTTTTCATGACGTTCATATGATTCGCGTTCGGTACTTTGATAATTTGACATTTGGGTGGACCGGTGCTTGGGTACTGCCCTAACTTGGACAAGCATCCCACTTATGATTAACCCCTATTGCAAGCATCCGCAACTACAAAAAGAAGTATTAAGGTAAACCTAACCACAACATTAAGCGTATGGATCCATATCAGCCCCTAACGAAGCAATGCATAAACTAGGGTTTAAGCTTCTGTCACTCTAGCAACCCATCATCTACTTATTACTTCCCCATGCCTTCCTCTAGGCCCAAATAATGTTGAAGTGCCATGTAGTCGACGTTCACATAACACCACTAGAGGAAAAGACAACATACATCTCATCAAAATATCGACCGAATACCAAATTCACATGACTACTAAGAGCAAGACTTCACCCATGTCCCCAGGAACAAATGTAACTACTCACAAAGCATATTCATGTTCATAATCATAGGAGTAATAATATGCATAAAGGATCTGAACATATGATCTTCCACCAAGTAAACTAAATAGCATCAACTACAAGGAGTAATCAACACTACTAGTAACCCACAGGTATCAATTTGTGGTTTTGATACAAGACTGGATACAAGAGATGAATTAGGGTTTTGAGAGGAGATGGTGCTGGTGAAGATGTTGATAAAAATTGACCCCCTCCCGATGAGGGGATCGTTGGTGATGACGTTGGTGATGATTTCCCCCTCCCGGAGGGAAGTGTCCCCGGCAGAACAGCTCCGCCAGAGCCCTAGATTGATTCCGCCAAGGTTCCGTCCCGTAAGCTTGCCCACGATTTTTCTAGGGTAAAAGTGATGATATAGCGGAAGATGGACGCCGGAGGCCCACCAGGGGGCCAAGGAGATAGTGGGCGCGCCCTATGGGGGGGAGGGGGGCGCCCCCTGTCTCCTGGACTGGGTGTGGGCCCCCTGGCCTATTTCTTTCGCTCAAAAATTCTTTTTAAATCCAAAAAGTTGTTTCGTGGAGTTTCAGGACTTTTGGAGATGTGCAGAATAGGTTTCCAACGTTTGCTCCTTTTCCAGCTAGAATTCCAGCTGCCGCCATTCCCCCTCTTCATGGTAAACCTTGTAAAACAAGAGAGAATAGCCATAAGTATTGAGGTATAATGTGTAATAACAGCCCATAATGATGTGATATAAAAGCATGATGCAAAATGAACGTATCAAGCGGCAACGACAAGGTGGACAACAGCGCCGATGAAGCGAGAGGATGCGATGAAAGGATCCTGGTCCAGCGCCGTCGATGAGAGACGTCCATCTCTTGAAGTGGACGACGGGGTAAGGGTAGCGGCTCCGGCAAGGTGGAGGATGGGGTGGCGGACGGAGGAGGCTGGCCGCAGTGGGGAGGTTTTTCTGGCACCGACGGTGTATGAATGGGGAAATGGAGGGAAGGGGGGATCTCAAACTTTGGGACACGCTTCTCTGAAATATGGGAAAGTTATGAACTTATCCCCCGTTTAAAATTTTGGACATCACGTTGGTTGGGTATAGGACGCTAATCTCGCATCTCCCAAATATTTGCCGGTAACTATTTCGGGCGAGGAGAGGGTGTTTTGCCGCCCACGGTTGGCGCCCACGGTGTATGAACGGGGCTGACAGGTAGGGCGGTCGTGTCACATCTGAGGGAAGTTACACATCCGCCCACGTTTGGCACCCTTCGTGTCTGAATGGGCTCAGAGGCCGTCGTGTCACGTCTGATTGAAGTTACTAGTCTACCACTATCGACAGCAGTGTAAATCCGGTCGATAAGGATGTCAAGTGTGAGGGGTAGATAGTAATTTCCATCTCGCAAACACTTGCTTCAGGCAGCCCACAAATTATAGTGGGTGTTTAGCCGCTCCGTTCATAACTTGGGACAATTAGCATTCACGTTTTGTGGGGACCCCGACTCATTAGTCGTGATCACCGATTGCACGTGTACAGTGATCCCAGAGATCAATGCTCACTGAACACACAGAAGCTGAATAACAAGAGTCTTACATCCATACATACCGTCTTACACAAGTAGGACTATTATGGTCAAGTCTTGAGTACAACATTGCAGCAGAAATCTTCGTCGATAACTTGGACCCATGCCATCTGCCTTAACCCTACAGGAATTCTGACTGGGAAGCGTCCTAGCTCGCATGTTTGTCACCGAAGTATTCCTCATCATACCCTGTTCTTTCATGCCTGGCCAATAAAATAACCAGTGGCAAGCCAATGAGTACTTTGAATGTACTCGCAAGCAACCCAAGAGTGATAACAAAATAATTATGCAAAGCTCTACTGCTTAATTGGCATTGTTGCAGAAAGCTAGTTTTTCTCATGCAAGTATGATCAACATTTATCAAGGACAAGAATGCGTCTGCAACACGCATCAGGAGGTTACAGACATCAACATCGAGAAAGAGTTGTGAACACTCATGCTCAAGCTCATCGTGACTTCCTCACGAGCCACATCATCAATATCACCAAACGGTGTTGTTTGTCAGAAACATATGGACATAGTCTAAGCAGCACCGCCAAACTGTCCTTGACCGTGGACACGGCTATTCGAATAGTTTTACACTCTACAGAGGTTGCACACTGTACCCACAAGATCCGGGGAACTTCCGTGTCATCCACGACCCGCGATACCTCAAGTACCCGGGGTAAGCACCCGATCACTACCTTTCCCTAGACGACACTAACATGGAGTCCACTCGATTGGTAGTAACCCCCGTTCCCAACATTTCACATCATAAAGTTTTGGAGCCTCGCTCCCATATTCATCACATACCACAAGCACGGGGTACCGACGGTGTGTCCGGTGC
This sequence comes from Triticum timopheevii, assembly GCA_963921465.1. Taxonomy (NCBI): domain Eukaryota; kingdom Viridiplantae; phylum Streptophyta; class Magnoliopsida; order Poales; family Poaceae; genus Triticum; species Triticum timopheevii. The sequence goes on from OY997266.1 coordinate 246,705,431, forward strand.
CCTATGAAAACAGTCATGGCCGCCCTACCTTGCACGACCCCGTCCCGAGAGAGCGCACCAACAACTCTCTCGTCACTAGTAATGCGGGCTCCAAGCTAGTATCGGTCTAGGTACTCAATAATGCCCTTTCCCATATAAGGGTAGAGTGGTTGCGCATGTAAAGTTGGGACAGTCGACAAATCTTAAATCTAATCTGTCTCTGTAAACAACACTTTCATCAAGCCTCGGTACACTACCTCTCCCCCAAGTAGTGACCTAGTTCATCATCATCTCCCAGGGGCATTAGTGGCACCCACTGGGCTATTTGCAAGTATGTCAAACCACACTTGGTTTCTTTCCATGCATAACCCCGACCCATTTTGCTCAGCCAACAACTATAACATACTTCTACAACCCACCAACACAACTCTAAACAAGGATAGAGTCATGATCAATGCAAGTATCAACGGGGTATGCAATGAAGGCAGACCTAGCATGGTTGCCATTCAAGATATCATGCATTCAACAATCACGGAAAGAAATGTTACTATGATAAAAAGGGTTCATCATGGTCAAAGGGCTGCATGCCTGTTTTAACAAAGTCTTCGAGGTCTTCAAATATCTCTGGTCCAACTCCGAGCAACACAACAAGGCATGAAATAAAAGTGCTCTAAAAATATGGATTTGACTTTTCTAGGATACCTCTGGTCATATGAAAAATAACTAGAGTGGTTTCATTGGAATTGGATCAGTGGATATCTCTGAACATTTTGATATGATGGAACCAAGGGGTTTATGGATTTGGAAGAAGTGTCCAGAAATATATATTTGGAAAATGAGCAAAGGCACCCATTTAACAAATCATGATTTTAGAAGCATCTAGGAGTTGGTTTCACTGGATTTGGAGTTCAAATGAATTCCCTATGAATTTGCAAAGTTGACAAACATGAAGAAATGGCTCACCACTTTGTGGAGTACAGAAAGTATTAGGAAAAATGTTCATAAATTAAGTTATGAACTTGGATGCATCTAGGAATTGGAATCATCGCATTTGGAGCAAGTTTGAGCTCCCTGTGATTTTCTAAAGTTCATCACAGAAATAGGAAAAATAGGATTTGTAAACATTTGTGAGGAAAAGGTCTCTGGAAAAATGTGCATGTTGCATCACCAGGTAGGTCATGATTTATAGAGTCACCATAAATTTGAATCATCAAATTTGGAGCTCTGTTGATTTCTTTATGGATTTTAGAAACTCACTGGAAAAGAATAAAAAGAAATATAGGGCATTACCCTTATCCTGCGCACCGGCGAGAGATAGCCGTGGGCCGGCCCAGCTGCTCGGCCGCGTGGGCGATAGGGGCAACGTCGAAGGCGGCTTTGCGGGGGTGCGCCTTCGCGCAGGGGAGGAGGATCCGGCCGAAGTCGTTTCCACTTAAACGGGCGGGGCCCAGCCGCTGGGTCGCTGACGCGCGGGCCCCAGCGCTCAGGCCGTCGCCTTCAACCTCCCGCGCGGCTCGACGGGAAACAGAGGAGGCGAGACCGAGCGGCGCCGGCGCTCTCCCCGGCGGAACCGACCACCTCCGTGGGTGCCCGGCACAACGGCGGACTCAGCGCGCCGCGGCACATCCATCCAGGTGCTTCACGCCTGCAGGGGAGCCCGGGAAGAGAAGGAGCTTCGGGTGCGGCGGACCGGGGCATCGCCGAGGATGGACTTCACGCCACGGCCTCCGGGGTGTGTAAATGGAGAGCAGGAGAGCTCCGTGGCGGTTGCGGTGATGCAGTGACCCCCATAGGTGGAGAGGAGGGGGCTTGGACGACGAGGATTTAAGCGATGGCCGGCGGCTCGGCTGCGGCCTAGGAGGAGGATGGAGAGCGCGAGGAGGGGAGTGGGTTGGTCCAGGGGGTGCACGGGAGAGAGGGGTAGCAAATGGAGCAGAGAGGGAGGCCAGGGACAACCTTAAGTAGGAGGGGGCGAGGTGCGCCGTGGACAGGACGCTCGGCCTCCGCTGCAACGTTGCTGGCGACCGTTTAAGGGGGGGTGAGCGTGTCTGAGGCGTACGTGGGAGTCGTTTAGGTCATGGGGGAGAGAGAGGAGAGGAAGGGCAGGCTCTGGCGCTCGCACGTGCGAGGCCATGCATTGGCCGAGCCGGGCAGCGTCGGGCACGAGCAGCAGGGGGTGAGAGAGAAAGGGAGAGGGAGGGGCCTGCATGGCTGTCGTGTTGCGGATGTCGAGGACCTCGGCTGGCGCGAGGGGGAGGCTCGAGGTGGTCGGGGGACGCCCTGCCAGGCGCTCCAAAGCATGCAAATGGCCGGCACCCGCGGCTTTTTGCGCGCACCCGCGCGTCCACTTGTGTCTAGTGGCTGCAGGGGGGAGTAAACAATGTGGCAAAGGGCATTGGATGCCTAGGGGATCCACTGCAGTAAGGAGGGAGGTTGAGAGAGAGAGAAATGGTGCTGTCCAGAGAGGGAAAAAGAGGTTTTCACCCCCATCATCATGGATCCTCGGGCAGGGAAAGATGCAGGGGTTAGAGGAGGACCAGATGGTGCTGAGGGAGAAAGATTAGCTGATGGAGATTAGTGGAAATGGCCAGAACATGCATTTTGAATTTCTGCCAGAAGGTGTTTGATGGTGGTTTGGGCAAGAATATGAGTCCCATTTGTCATGAGACTTGACAGGATGAAATGGCACATATAATTAGGGTCTTCCACCAATCTTGAGTTCATTTGGGAAAAGTTGCCAATGCAACTTTTGTGAACCCTAGAAATTAGCAGAAATGAATTTGTGCAAATCCAGTTGAGTAAATCACTTCTCCTTGATGCACCACTTGGTGTGGTGGCCTCATTTGGTCATGTGATCATGCTCACAAAAGTTGGGGTCAAGGAGAGAAAGTTGGTAATGCAAAGTTGTTCAAATTTGGTTCTAGACAGGAAGGGTTTTGGGGCACTTTGATCAAGTTAACTTGTTCTCCAACTTGTGCCATTTGGTCTAGATGAATTATTAGACCATTTGAGCATGTTCACAAGGTTTGAGGACATTTGGACATGTTTGGCAATGTAAAGTTGCTCAAACTTCAGAATGGATAGAAATGGTATTGAGGGGATTTGATGATGTTATATTGTTCTGCAAGTCATGAGACTTGGCAAGATCATCTAATATGTCATATGTGACATGCTAGAATTTTCTTGGAATTTTTGGAGAATATTTTGAGGGATTTGGCCAATATTTTGAACATGACCATGTGTTGAAACTCTTATATATGGACAATATATGTCCACTGAGTTTCCCTAAATTTTCAAAAATATTTTTAAATCATTAAAATAATTTTTCCCTATTAAAGACCATTTCTGGCCTTAAGAAAAATCTTTTAAATAAAATAGGAAAATAACTTTTAAAATTATATTTTTGTGGTTTATGGGTATCCTATATCTAATAGGAGTCAAATATATTTTTGGAAAGATTTTTACTGCCCTTAATTAAGTACTTGCAGTGCAAACCTCAATTCAGGGGTTTTTGAAAAACTAATTTTTGAAAATACTATCTGGCCAAATTATTTTTGCAAGAAATTATTTTTATGTCCTATACACATGGCATGATCATTGGGAAGGGTTTTTGGATCAAGGAGAAGGAGTACAAGAGTTGGAGGATTTATTTTATTTTTAGAGCACTTGCAAACAACAGACAAAATTCAATCAAGGCAAAGTCCAAAACACTCAAAAGTTTTTTGTCAAACCACATTTTAGCATGATATATTGACTTAAGTGTTGTGGCATGAAAATCAGGGTGTGACACGTTTGCCCTGGGCCCTGGCAAACTAAATTAAAATCCAATTTGTATTCGATTATGAATATCCACAGATAATTCTACATTTTGTTATTTATTTCTTCAAAACCACAACAAAGATTTATTCCACATTTATATATGATTATGATTTAGAAATGTTGTGATCTTCAAATTCAGTAGGTTGGATACACTTTGAGTCAAACAGTTATTTCATCCAATACAATATGCTCACACGAAAAATAGTTCACCTTATGTCAATCATACAAGTACTAAGGATTACCTTGCCTAAAAAATTCGGATCATTACAACACATGGACAACATAGGGGGTCTTACAACATAATCCATTCAGAGACATGACACAACATGCAAGAATAATAATCTAATGACAATTTCAACTGGTATCTAAAGAAGAACCGGGATTACCCTGGGCTTCAGATAGCAGAAACAGCAAGACCTCCTCCGTCTTCAAATGCAACATTCTTACTTCCTCCAATTCTTGGGTTGCTTGCATAATGTGTGCCGCTAATTCCATAATTTCCAGCCTCAAGATAAAGATTACCTCATTCATGGCAGCGACACCATCTCTTTCTGCCTCTAGTAGAGCCTCAAGAACTATAATATCTGTGCTCAGACTGCTCTCCGGCGGGGTTGCCTGTGAACTGCTACCATCTGGTAACATGGATGGTGCACTGCTTCCACAAATAGATTCTGGGGTTGTACATTGTGTCCTAGTGTGAGCGGCATCCTGAAAGGTTTCCGTTGGACATAAGTAAGAGATAGTTATCGCATGATCCAGGCAGTAAGCTTACATGGGAAAGGACATACGAATTATTGCCGAGCATGTCAAGTGATATTAAAATGGTTCGAAGCAGCATCAGCCGAAAAGAAATTAAAATGGTAAGATGAAACTAGGGATGTAAGTCGCGAATAAACAACATCCGCCAGTCCCATCTAGTTAGTTTTTGCTAGCTCCCTAGTTCATTTTCCTCAAAAAATGAAAACTCTTTTGAACTATCATACCACTAGTGGACTTTAATCGGGATTAAATGGGACCCAGTTGACATCCCTAGTTGAAAGGGAGTGTACCACCGCTATATTTAAGTTGCCAAGGCATCTAAGCAGTTGAAATTATCTGAGAAAGCACTTAACAGTGTGGCCTCATATAAACTACGAAGACAGTCTTGTGATGAAGTTCAGAGGAAAAGTTAAGGACTCAAATGAACTAGGCATGCATTTCTTTACAATAGTACAGCAGGCACTGCTGACATATTGGCCAACTGAGGTATAGCGTAACAACAAACAAGCATTCGAATCAAGAAATACAGCAAAAGCAGACAACTGAACTTGTAATTCTGTAGGATTACAGGTTGAGGGCACAAGCCAAGAAAGCATCCCCCTCTCGTTACATTTCACATGTACTAAGACACCCTGGCTTACCATATGTTGCTGTGAAGCCTCGCTGCTGTTGCAATGTTCTCTGAAGATATCGTCAGCATCCCGTGGTTGCAAATCTAGTTGTTGTAGTTTATTCTGCACCCTCTATTTAGGTAAAATTAATTTTAATCGCATGCAATGGTCTTAATTGATCATCAATGGTTCATACAAGAAGGGTGTGTGCATACAAGACAATATATCTGTTTCCCTCTTTTTTTATGCTTGTTCAAGTTGCCAACCCCAAAAGAACAAATAGTTTTCTTGATGGGGTAGGCATCTCCATAATTAATAGAAGCATCAAATTAGTCATGCAACTTGGGAAGATCAAGAACACACAAACAAGTAATGACCAGAGGCTCGGAGTAGTGATGTAATAGCTAGCATCAGAAAATGTAGGGTAAAACGAACAAAAATCAGCGGAACCACATGCTAGTGTGCTAATGTGTAATTAAGCATAGAGAACATTAAGCAGTCTGATGGAACAACCAGGTGGTATCAGAACAACACCATTATAAAAAATATAGCATTCAAGAAGTAAAATAGTAGGCAGTGATATCTAGGAAGTATAGTAATACTTAGGACAAAACTAAAGCATATTAACTATATGTGCACTATTATGTAATTTAGCACATATAACATTTTCACTGCCAGAAGTATGGCCCTACAGGTGAAAGCAGAATAACACCTCTCATGAAAACTGAATGATGCCCTGAAGAAATTCAAAGGTGCCGTGCTTATGCTAAGAAAGTGAACGTAGGTGCCGGCCGTTGGATAATAGTACCTGATTCTCGGCGGCGTATGGGTATCGTTGTCATACATGACAGCTAAGGATCGTTGATGGCGCTCGTATTGCGGTTGAGTTTGGGCCGGCTGTCGCCGTCGCTGAAGTGGCTCCGATGCTATGGTTGTGGCGCCTGTCGACATATAAGAAAGCTCATTTGTGGTAAGTGAACAGTTGCAAGATAAAGAGAAAAACCAAAGGAGTACATGTCGAAATAACCTGATGAGGCTGCGGTGTCAGTAAAGTAGGGCCGGTGGAGTTGAATATGGCATCCGTGGAGCGGGTCCGATGCAGTGGACAAAGGCTTCGGTGGGCGTGTTGTACAGTGCTTTCGGTGAGGCGGATCTGTTGCGGCAGACGAGGGCTTGTATGAAGGGCCAGAGAAGGGGCGGACGAGGGAGTCAGTGAAGGGCCTACACTGTGGTGGACGAGTGCGCCAGTTAAGCAGATCTGGTGTGGTGGACTATGATGGCGGTCAAGGAGATCTGGAGCGGTGGACAAGCCAGTCGCTGAAGCGGCTCCGGTGAAGTGGTGAGTTGGCAGTTGGTGGTTCCAAGGTGTGGAAGGTAGATCCGGCGGGGTGTGAGGTCCACCGCTGCGGTGGAGGACTAGATTCGGCGGCTTGCCGTGGTTGGGGGGTAGGGGAGGGGAAGGGGAGGGGCTCTGGGGAATAATGCTGGGGCCAAAGAGGGGAAAACAATGGAGTTACCAAAGCAGCCCTTTTCCGTTCATGTGGAAGGGGTAAAATAGGAATATAGCAGGGCTACACTTTCGGGCACGAGATAGAAGTTTGAAAGCTTTTGGCACCTGAAATTGTATTATGCTCTTGTACGACCGGCTATGATATCATGGCCGAGAATTTGTTTGTTTTGCACGCAAAAAATAGTGCAAGTTTTGAAAATCAATGTCTCCAACTCAAAACTTAGATTGTCCATTCAATTCAATTATGGATCATTGAGCTACTACAAGAAAATACCATCATATGGTCCAATTCAAATGAAATTCCAAATGTTTTTCTCCTAAATATGATGACAAAAGCAAAAATGTGTATGTGTATGAATAAAGTGGATGATTATAAAGTTTGAACATGCCCGTATGTGTATATCTCTAGGTTTGATATATGAATTTGCAATCACGAAATCCCAGCTTAAAAAATGTACCTCCGTTTAAATAAATTACAAAAGCTAATGATGGAGTCGAATTACAAAATTCCAATCTTAGGTTTGTAATTCTGGTACATCAAGGTATATCACGCATGTTCAAAAGTATCGTTATCTCACAGTCCAAACTGTGAAAAAAATTAATCAACCATGAGTGCACACACTATTGACCATGTATATCTCAATTACGCTAGAGTCCCTCAAATATAGACACCTCACTCTTTATCTGAAGCCAACCCCCGCCCCCTTGTCAACCCCCTTGTCGCCCCCCCCCCCCCCACACACACAGAGAAGTCGTTCTCTCCCCAAACACCAACACACGAGCACATTAACACCCCTCTCTCTTCTAAAGTCCAGACCCCAATATAGGTCTCTATCACTTTGTCTCTCGGGCATGCACACATCTCTTCCCCCACTCTCCAGGTCTCCCGGCATATCTCTTTCCCAAGCACACGCACTATGTAGAGTGTATCTTTCCCATAAACAGAAAACATCGCCCCCAAACATCTATCTCCCTAGTTATGTGGTTCTCGCACACTCACCTCACACACCACCCCCACTGCAAACAAGCACACTTTGTCTCCTTGTGCACCACTCTCCTCTTTCTATCTCTCCCACATGCGGACCCGCCCCAGCTCCTTCCCTGTATACATATATGTCATGACTCTTTCCATATCTCCCTAATGTATCACCGTTCTCAATCTCGCACATTGTTCTCTACACCATCTATTCTAGATCTCTCATGAAGTCACTATCACACACACGATGACTCGCTTCCCTTGTGTCTCCGTACATAGGCTAATTTCGAACAACATCAACATTGTCTCCCTATCTATATGCCATTTATGGATGCAAACGACCCCTCTCAACCCTCTCTTCCCCTCTCTCTCTCTTTCTCTGTCGCTAGCTCTCTCTCTCTCTCTCTCACACACCCCTCTCCCACACACACTCGATGTCTCTTCCAAATAGTCTGCTCCCCCGCCCGCACCGATGCTATCCCACTACTACACATGTCACACCATTCCCCCTTCCCTTATACTAGGTTTACATCATTAGTGGTCTCTCTACTCCACATACACACACTCCCTCTCACACACAAACACGCACACAAACACACACAGACACGCACAAACAACCATTTATCTGGATCCTCATCTCTCCCCATGTCCGCATGTGTATGTCACACACTCACTCTTTAATTATGTATATGTGTCTCCACGTTACACAACACAAGGCCCCATGTACATGTCTCTCTCTATCCTCCACACACATAGACACAAAGAATCTGTTATCATTGCCTCAGTCTCTAGACATATCACACATGCACACTGTCTCTATCTCTCTCTCTCGCAAACACGCTCAACAAGGGTTTCCCCATGAATATTACTGTCTATTCATCAACAGTCGTGGAAGTACAGTGAACGTGAGACGTGAAAAAGAAAAAATCTACACATGCTTAGACCACCTAGTATGACTACTAGGACTATAGCAAGCCAAAAAGCGCGCCGCTGTCACACCCTCCATATCGGCGATGGGAATACCTTTGTTATACACAGTTGAGTAGTCATTGTGCTAACGCCCCACATGCTGAGGCGTTGAATAGAATGTAGATGCTAGTATACGGAAACAAGTATCAATAATACATTTGTATCTCCATACTTATATTTCTTCTCTTATAAAAAACCGAGTTGGTGATGATGGTACGCGTGCCATCTTGCAATATAGACTGTCCGATCTATATCTGACGGATAGAAATTAAACTAAAAGATACCTGCACCCCTCTCCACATTTACAGACAAGGCCTTCCCTCGTTAATCCTTATATCCAACAACTTCATTGTTGAGCAATTAAGAAAGGAAGCCTCTGGCACAAAGTGGCCCGGTGGCCGCTGCCGGCGTTGTCAATCCCCATGCCTCCGCTCAGTCCAAACACCAATCACCACCTCGCCCCACTCCTCTTCACCTTATCTCCTATTTATTGAGATATCATTAGTTTTTACACATGGGATTACTCCCGCATGGGTTAATCACAACTAGTGTTTTGTAAAAAAATGCATCTTGATGTACCGTGCAATGCACGGATCTTGGTAGTACTCCTACAGAAGACTAAGTTGGTGATGATGGTGTGTCTGCCATCCGTCGTTTCTGACCATTAGATCTACATCTAACGACTGTGAGGTAAGTTGTTGCCTTTTATCACCAACATCGCACTTGTCTACCAATTTGCAGAAAAACCTATAATTAGTATCTTAAAACCAACCACATCCCTCCCTGACCTCACCAAAACAGCCCAAGGAATATATTCTAATTGAAACATAATATATCTCTAGTGATATATGTATATCAAAATTAGAGTGTTTTTTGTCAAGTTTGTGTATAAGTATTATTCTAATTATGATTCGTTGCCACACACATGAACATTGCTAGTATTTCCAACCATGCAACCTTTTTTCCTAGTATTCCATAGTTTCGAGTTTTCCATCAAGATATTAGTCACCCATGGTTGATATTTACTTTCAATCATGTACAGATATGCACTATGTAACTAGCCTTGCTTATTGGCTTCCAAAGCTAAACTTTCACTCCTACTTACAATATGTAGAGTATTTAACAAAAAACTACCACTTTCAACCAGCCCTAGGAAGAATCTATTGTACAAAAAATAACAAAAACATACCCAAAATTTCTTAATCCACGCCAAAAACTACTACCTAGTACTCCCTCCGTCCCACAATGTAAGACATTTCTGCAAGCTAGTTTAGCTTGCAAAAACATTTTATATTATGGGACAGAGGCAGTACCGGTTAGGTCCGTTTAAACCAATTTATGACAGAGATGGCCCACACGTCCGTGCTGACGAGGCAGCTTAAACCAACACATTTTGTTTGACCATTGTCACGAGGGACCCATATTTGACCTTCTATCCTGTTATTCCCCCTCAAATCATTATTTTTCTTGAATATTACTTCAAATAGTACTAATGCGTGTTCATCGGTGGCACCGGTGATGAGCGAGTTGGCCACCGCTCCGCCAGACGGGCCGGACGCCGTGCTGGCCTCCGCATGGGTTGGCAGGCTAGCCGTTCGAATTCCCAGTTCTCCAATTTTTTCGAAACAAGTGCATGCACTTATTATCACAATGAAAAAACAATATCCCTGCTGCGTCCCAATTATCAGCCTGTACTTGCAGAATTCTCTCATTTATTGAGCACATATATTGTTTTTTCAGGTTGAGCAAGTTTCAATTGGGCTGTAGACTGCCCAGGCTTGGTTTTATTTTTAACAGGCCCAGCCCATGACGACAATGGGGCACAAAGATCCAGCAGGTATCTACTGGCCTCTAGCCTTCCAACTTTAGTTATATTTTATCTTACAACATCCGCAGGCAGTTTTTTTACTGAATCAAACACACAGCCCAGTTCTATTTTCCTCTTGAAACGCATGTCCTACATCTGTTTTATAATCTCTGCCTATAGTTTTACTAGTTCATATACACGTATCATTATATTGAAAATACATAAAATTCCCGTTTCATATTTACATCCTTATTTTTGTTGTTGTTTTCCCTCCCAGCGCTGATTTTTTTACCACTGGTTTTCCCTTAAACCAACTCAATTGTCCCACGTCTTATTTGCTTACAAAAACAAAACGATTTTTTTGGCAAATCAATAAGTTCTTAAAAAAAGTTTATCATTTCGGTATTACAACAGTTCAGACTCCACCAAAATATGCAAAATAAGGTTGAACTTTTTGACCGTGGTCTTGGGCAGAAAATGATCTATAATAAATTACTTAAGAATTAGCAAATGGGCTGCAAATTATTAAAAAATAGCAAAAGGGCTCTATGTTGTCACACCCTGATTTTTATGGCACAACACTTAAGATGATAAATCATGATAAAATGTTGTTCGACAAAAACTTTTGAGTGTCTTGGACCTTGCCTTGATTGGATTTTTGTGTGTTGTTTGCAAGTGCTCTAAAAATCAAATAAATCCTCCAACTCCTATACTTCATCTCCTTGCTTCAAACTCTTGAACCAATGATCATGCCATGTGTATAGTACATTATAGAATTTTCTTACAAAAATAATTTGGCCAAAAAGTATTTTCTAAATTTAGTTTTCCAAAAACCCCTGAATTGAGGTTTACACTGCAAGTACTTGATTTGGGGTATGAAAAATCTTTCAAAGAGTATTTTTGACTCCTAATAGGTATAGGACTACCAAAAACCACAAAAATATAATTTTAAAAGTTATTTTCCTATTTTATTTAAAGGCTTTTTCTTTGGACTAGAAATGGTATTTAATAGGTTAAACTTATTTTAAAACTTTAAAAATATTTCAGAAAAAACTAGGGAAACTCAGTGGACATATATAGTCCATATATAAGAGTTTCAACACATGGTCATGTTCAAAATATTGGTCAAATACCTCAAATACCCTTTATGGATATTTCAAGATTTTGAAATATTTACAAAGGAAATATTCTCGAAAAATTCCAAGAAAATTCTTGCATATCAAATATGACATGTTTGATGATCGTGCCAAGTATCATGTCACGGAGAATAGTATAACCCCATGAAATGCCCTCAAAACCATTTCTGTCCATTTTGAAGTTTGAGAAACTTTACATTGCAAAACATGTCCAAATGTTCTAAATTTTTTTGAACATTCTCAAAAGGTCTAATTATTCATCTAGACCAAGTGGCACAAGTTGGATAACAAGTTAACTTGACCAAAGTGCCCCAAAACCCTTCCTGTCCAGAACCAAATTTGAACAACTCTACATTGGCAACTTTCTCCTTTTGATATCATCTTTTGTGGACATGTTGAGAACCTCAAATGATGACACTACACCACGTGGGGCATCAAGGAGAATATATTTGCATGGCTAAATATTGGAAAGACCATTTTCTGTTGATTTCTAGGGTTTACAAAAGTTGCATTGGCAACTTTGCCCAAATGGACTCAATCTTGGTGGAACCACTTGTTTTCTCATGCCATTTGGCCCTGTCAATCCTTATGACAAGAGGAGTTCATATTCTTGCCCAAATCAACAACAAACACCTTCTGCCATTTTTCTAAAAACACCAATTTGACCACTTCCACTAATCTCCATGAGTTCTCCTTTTTACCACAACCCTCCTAGTCCCCCTATACCTCTGGTGTGCTTCCCTGCCCGAGAGGCAATGATGAAGGGGGGCAGGGATCCACTTTTCTTCTCTGGACAGCAGCATTTTCACTCTCTGTCCACCCCTCCTCTCCTCTACTGGCTTCCCACGGCATCCAACACCACTTTCCAATTGTTTACTTTCCCCCGCAGCCCCTAGACACAAGTGGACGTGCGAGTGCGCATAGAAAAGCCGCAAATGCCGGCCATTTGCATGCTCTGGAGCACCTGGCGGAGCACCCGACTGTTGCCGCCGCTCTCCCCCACCAACTCGAGCCTCACCCTCGCGCCAGTCGAGGTGCCTCAACGTCCGCAACACGCCACCGTGCTGGCCCCCTCCTCTCTCCCTCTCTCTCACCTCCAGTAGCGCGTTCCCAGAGCCGCTCGAGCCCGCCAATGCGTGTGCGAGCTCGTGGCTCCACCAGGAGCTTGCCCCGCTCCCTCTATATCTTCCAGGCGCCCTACTCAACTCCCACGAATGCCGTAGACAGCCCCTCTCCCTCCCTTCTGGCTGCCCGAGTTGTTGCCGCAGCCACCCGTGCGCCACGTCCACGTGAGCCGTGGCCTCGCCATATAAGGCCGCCCCTGACCTCCCTCTTGATCCCCTTTGCTCTCTCTCTCTCTCTCTCTCCCGTGCATCGCCTGGACCAATCCACACCTCCTCCCATGCCCTCCATCCTCGTCCATGGCTAGAGCTGAGCCACCGACCATCGCCTAAATTCTCATCGTCCGAGTCCCCTCCTATCCACCTATAGGTTGCTTTGCATCCCCACCACCATCATGGCGTTTTCCCGCGCTCCGCTTCATCCTCCCTGTGCCTGCTTCCCCGTGCACAAACCTCACCGTCGCCTCCGTCCGCCGCGGGCGATGCACCGCTCGCATCCGACCACCCCTTCCTCCGTTGGGTACCTAGCCAGATGCAACACTCGCTCCTGAGCACGTAGGTGGGTGGAGCGTCGTCGGAGACGCCCTATAGCGCCGGCAGCCAGCGCCGAACACCTCCTCTGTCTCCCGTCGCGTGCCCACGCAGGAGGTGGAGGACGAACCTGCTAGTGGGCCGGCCAGCGGGTCTGAGCCACTGACAGGGGGGCCCCGCCTCGTTTAAGTGGAGACGGGCTCTTCCCGCTGCCACCCGCACGCAGCCGAGCAGCTGGGCCGGCCCACTGCTATCCCGCATGTGCAAAGGATAAGGGTAAAACCCTTTTTCTTTTTCTTTTGATTTCTCTATAAACTTATAAAATCCACAAATAATTCAAATATTGTCCAAATTTGATGAATCAAATTTCTACTGACTCGATAAATCAATTTCTATTTAATGGGCCATAGTGGACATTTTTGTTGTTCTTGGTTTTCACTGGACCCTTTAAAAAGGTCATTTATCCACACAAGTCCACTTAAAAATCCATATTATATTCATTTCAACTCCAAATCTAGTGAAATGGGTACTTTTACTGGGAAAAATGTTTCTAAATGTTTCTAAAATCATGCCTGATTTAATGGGTACTTTTACTCATTTTTATAGAAATGCATTCTGTAGACAACTTGCAGATCCTTAAATCCCTTGTTCCCATCATACTGAAATGTTCAGAGATAACCACTGATCCAATTCCAATGAAACCACTCTGGTTATTTTCCATATGACCAGAGGAGTCCTAGAAAAGTCAACTTCATATTTTTAGAGCACTTTTTTTGCGTTGTTGTGTAGCTTATTGTGATTGTTTCCGGCATTAGTTGATGAAGTAGATGGAGTACTTGGAGAAGGACCAGAAGATTTCAAGACTCTGATGAACCAGGCAAGAAGCTCTTTGACCATGATTCACCTCTCTTGTTCATCAAGAGATTTTGTGTATGCATAATGACGTTGTTGATTATGAGCTTGATACAACCGTTGCACTACTGTATGTCCGTTGGCACTTGCATGTTCATATCTCTACCATGTGCTAGAGATGAAATGAGAAATGCCTGATATTGACGCATGATGTTGCATCTATGCCATGATCATCCCTTGGTTACATTCCTCTGAAAATCCCATCGGGTGCCCCTAATGCCCGTGGGTAATGTTGAACCAGGTCACCACTTGATGAAGAAGTGGTGCACTGAAGCAAGTGAATATGTGTTCTTTACGGAGATAGATTAGATTTAAGATTTGTTGAACGTACCAACCCTACATGCGCAACCACTCTACCCTTATATGGGAAAGGGCATTATTGATTACCTAGGCCGATACTAGCATGGTGCCCACATTACTAGTGACGGGGGTGACATGAGCTCACTCTCGGGACGGGGTCATGCTTGGCTAGGCGGCCATGACTGTTTTCACAGGGCACCAGACACACCATTGGTCCCTGCGTGTATGTGCGTAATGAAAAGGGCAGAGTCCCAAGATCTTAGTGTTTATACACAAGTGTTGTGTACGAACGAGTGGACCCTATGTTGGTGTCGCCTAGGGAAATCTAGTGATAGGGTGCTTCCCCCGAGTACTTGAGGTACTTCGGGATCGTGTATGACATGAAAGCTTCCCGGATCTTGCGGGTAAAGTGTGCAACCTCTGCAGAGTGTAAAACTATTCGAATAGTCGTGTCCACGGTCAAGGACAGTTGGGTGGTGCTGCTTAGACTATGTCCATATGTTTCTGAAAAACAGCACGGTTTGGTGATATTGTTGATGTGATTCATGAGGAAGTCACGATGAGCTTGAGCATGAGTTGTTCATAACTCCTTCTCGAGGCTGATGTCTATAACCCCATGATACTTGCTGCAGATGCATTCATGCCCTTGGTAAATGTTGATCATACCTGCATGAGAAAAACTAGCTTTCCACAAAAATGCCAATTAAGCAGTAGAGCTTTGCATAATTATTTTGTTATCACTCTTGGGTTGCTTGCGAGTACATTGAAAGTACTCATTGGCTTGCCACTGGTAATTTTATTGGCCAGGCATGAAAGACAAGATATTATGAAGAGTACCTTGGTGACGAACATGCGAGCTAGGACGCTTCCCAGTCAGAATGCCTGTAGGGTTAAGGCATATGGCATGGGTCCAAGTTATTGACGAAGATTTCCGCTGCAATGTTATACTCAAGACTTGACCATAATGGTCATAATTTATGTAAGATGGTATGTATGGATGTAAGACTCTTCTTATTCAGCTTCTGTGTGTTCAGTGAGCATTGATCTCTGGGATCACTGTACACGTGCATTCGATGATCACTACTTATGAGTCGGGGTCCCCACAAAGCTGGTATCAGAGCCATCCTGACTGTAGGAAGCCTTAATTAGCATGGTCGTTAGATTGGGTAAAACTATTTTCAAAGCTATTACTAATTTTCAAAACTATCTATACTTCTCTTCCCTTCTTAGTTTATCGAAAACTAAGGTAAACATTCCTTATTGATCTCTTTCCCCTTCAAAACTTATGGTCGCTAGACTCCTTATGCCCCTGACCATGGGATTCCTTGTAAACATCGTGGATAATCTAGAAGGAAGACGCCTTGCCAGACAGTCACCCACCTCTTCTGAACACAAGATTGGTGACACCACAGCAAGATGATGCCAACAGAAAATACGCCCTCGAGGAATGAGGACATGAAGACCCAGAGGATGGTGACATTTTTCAATTTGCCCTAGGATGATGGAACCTTGGCCTACGATGATTAGGTCATGGGACATGCAAGATCATGGTATACATCGCTAATGGAACAACCATGTTCGTATCGTTGTTGCATCGGCAACCACCGGTGGATGACAACCTAGCCATTTGGTCCGCCTCACTATAGTGAGCAGGAAAACGGTTCTCTTCATTCCTCGCTCTTGGTGTCGATATTTTCGTCAACATTACCGACATGTTGGACCTCTACTAGGCCTTGTTAATATCATTGCATAAAGGATTACCTACCTGATACCATCGACGCCTTAGAAGGCAAAAGGGATCGTCATGATTAAGAATATAACAGAAGACCAAGTCAATGCCAGCTACGAGGAGCCAACTTCACCCCATCACCTCATCAGGCTCGAAGTTGTTAAAGATCCTTCAGGCTCAACCCAGATCGTTTCATCAAACAAGAGACGTAACAACACCTGAGGAAAACTTAGGAGACTACACGAGGCACGTGGTATGACTACTGAGTCCGAGAACCCCTAGGGTAGGATGAGTCGTGTAACCCCTATGCGCAGTCGAGTCCGTATGATGGTTCGAATAGAACCATGATTGTATGTTGCTTGTTTTTCTTTGTTTGCGTTTTGATATTAGTCACCCTTTCTGCCCTAGCTAACAAGAACATGACTATATCACCTTCCTTATCTTAATGCTTGTGTTTGGCCCTTTCGGCACTTGTTGTTTGCTCTTGCACTATAGAACCCCCTTTAGGCATTCCCCTCTTCTATGCCACTTTTCCCTCTCATCTCTCTCTCCTCAGCTGAAGATCGGCAAGACAAGGTACACCAAGGATTCTACTTCGACAACCAACTAGCGCTGAAGACTTTTGCTATAGCCACCTCGACCAAGTGCAACCCCATAGAGATATGTTTATTCCTCAAGATTAGAATCCCATCCCTAGACCCTTCGAGACTTCGCAAGATACCCCAACTCGAATCCTTAACCATGTGCTTAACCCACAGAATTGCAAGATAACCAGTTAAGCCACTGTAACCATGCTCAGCACTGGGTTCATTATGGAACTAGTGGACGTAATGAGGAAGCACATTGTCATCCTAATATAGCACAAGAATTGACGATGCCATAGGAAATACCAGTTTGAGGATATAGGAATAGAGGACAAATGACTTGATGGAGCTATACTATTAACCTTGAGGAAGTATCCGACAGTCTTTGGTGGAGTATGAGGTTTCCATATTGGTAGATAAACTTGGTGGGATCATGTGGATAGAGTAGCATTGCTTTCATCACCCCGGAGTAAATTTGAATTTAAATAGGTGATCCTATTGGAGTATATAGGTTGAGTAAGTCTACATGGTTCGGAGTAAATTGGATTTAGACTGATGATCTCGATCATGATACCATGTTTCTCGGTGGACAATAAGCTACGAGATTGGATTAATTGTCGGAGTTGATTTAGGGATGTATATAAGCCTGACCATGGAGTTTACTTGACCCCGATAATGGGAATTGGTGGACTTACTATAGAAAGGATAGCCCTTTCAAGTATTTGGGGATTATAGTACATTAGTAGATCATGTGGAACACCATAGACATTGCATTTGTAGAATTAATGGATTGTGTAGTGATTGATGGAACTTAATGGGCTGTTGGGGTTGACTCATAGGAAGGAAACAAGATCTTGGAGTGGTATATGAAGTGTTTCCTTAGGATAGAGATGCATTATCATAGACCTTGGAAGGATAGGCCGAGCACTTGGATTGTCATGTTTAACTCAAGCTTAGCAGCTTATGCTCTACCCATGGATTTTTACATAGGGATAACCATACACATGAGTTTGGGGATACTTGACATGTATGATTCTGTTATACCTCCTCACAGAAGCCATGAGGATATAAATAGTATGTATGATGATTGGAGTTGACCTATACGGTATGTTTCTTTCAAAAATATGATGCGATTTGCTTGGAAGACTAGATACAGCGATTGACATCTCAGAAGCTGTGCTAAATGATAAGTTGATAAACATTCACTCTCACACTAGAATCCTTGAAACCCTTAAGCCCTACCAAGCCACAACATGGTCAGATCATGACCACATGCCTTGGCTCTAGGTCGAGAACACCTTGACCCATACTGAACTGAGACCATCACCAATACCCGAGCCTACTTTATGTACCCCATGAACAAGCCTTCATGGAGTACTTAGATAGGTTGGTTGTCATGTTTATTTGGTGACCTACTTGCCTACCCGAAGACGGAAGAAGAACCGTTCAGCTGTTTAGGGGACATCTGAAGACCGCCATGTCAAGGAGGAAGAACTATACCAATCACCATCGTGAAGAAGTGAACTTCCTCGTCGAAGACCGTGCGTATCTGCAAACCACTCCTCTTGAAGGAACTGAGCATTTCCATGTAAAAAAGGAAGCTCAGACCAAGATTTACCATACCCCTTCGATATCACTACAAGACGAAGAGCAGATGGTCACAAGCTGGAGTTACTACCTGGGTTATCCACTATGCA
This sequence comes from Triticum timopheevii, assembly GCA_963921465.1. Classification (NCBI taxonomy): domain Eukaryota; kingdom Viridiplantae; phylum Streptophyta; class Magnoliopsida; order Poales; family Poaceae; genus Triticum; species Triticum timopheevii. The sequence continues at coordinate 246,723,871 of OY997266.1, forward strand.
CAACATTTTCCACATGACACAACACCAGAACTGTTTCCAACTTCCTAACTAGCCCGATCACTAACAAGGGCATCAATCACCAAGCCATCGACCCCTAGCCCAACCTGACCTACGCAAGAAACCCCTTACCAACCTGGATCAAGCAGAATGTACAACACAAAGCCACACCATCAAGTACCTCAAGGTTCAAAGGAGCACTCGGAAGCAGAAGCAGTATGAGGACGTGAAGACTACACCAAATCAAAGTCTCCATACTTCTTTCCGCGCCTAGTTTGGGAATCTCGGGGATGAGATTCTTGTAAAGGGGTCTATCACACCCTGATTTTTATGGCACAACACTTAAGATGATAAATCATGATAAAATGTGGTTTGACAAAAACTTTTGAGTGTTTTGGACATTGCCTTGATTGGATTTTTGTCTGTTGTTTGCAAGTGCTCTAAAAATCAAATAAATCCTCCAACTCCTATACTTCATCTCCTTGATCCAAACTCTTGAACCAATGATCATGCCATGTGTATAGTACATTATAGAATTCTCTTACAAAAATAATTTGGCCAAAAAGTATTTTCTAAATTTAGTTTTCCAAAACCCCCTGAATTGAGGTTTGCACTGCAAGTACTTGATTTGGGTATGAAAAATCTTTCAACGAGTATTTTTGACTCCTAATAGGTATAGGACTACCAAAAACCGCAACAATATAATTTTGAAAGGTATTTTCCTATTTTACTTAAAGGCTTTTTCTTTAGGCCAAAAATGGTCTTTAATAGGTTAAAGTTATTTTAATACTTTAAAAATATTTGGGAAAAACCTAGGGAAGCTCAGTGGACATATATTGTCCATATATAAGAGTTTCAACACATGGTCATGTTGAAAATATTGGTAAAATACCTCAAAAACCCTTTATCGATATTTTAAGATTTTGAAATATTTACAAAGGAAATATTCTTTAAAAATTCCAAGAAAATTCTAGCACGTCACATATGACATGTTTGATGATCTTGACAAGTATCAAGGCATGGAGAATAGTATAACCCCATGAAAACCCCTCAAAACCATTTCTGTCCATTTTGAAGTTTGAGCAACTTTACATTGCCAAACATGTCCAAATGTTCTCAAACTTTGTGAACATGCTCAAATGGTCTAATTATTCATCTAGACCAAGTGGCACAAGTTGGAGAACAAGTTAAGTTGATCAAAGTTCCCCAAAACCCTTCCTGTCCAAAACCAAATTTGAACAACTCTACATTGGCAACTTTCTCCTTTTGATCTCAACTTTTGTGGACATGTTCAGAACCTCAAATGATGACACTACACCAAGTGGTGCATCAAGGAGAACAGATTTGCATGGCTAAATCTTGGAAAGTCCATTTTTTGTTGATTTCTAGGGTTTACAAAAGTTGCATTGGAAACTTTGCCCAAATGGACTCAATCTTGGTGGAACCACTTGTTTTCTCATGCCATTTGGCCCTGTCAATCCTTATGACAAGAGGAGTTCATATTCTTGCCCAAATCAACAACAAACACCTTATGTCATTTTTCTAAAAACACCAATTTGACCACTTCCACTAATCTCCATGACTTCTCCTTTTTACCACAAGCCCTCCTAGTCCCCCTCTACCTCTTGTGTGCTTCCCTGCCCGAGAGGCAATGATGAAGGGGGGCAGGGATCCACTTTTCTTATCTCCTCTACTGGCTTCCCAGGGCATCCAAGGGCACTTTCCAATTGTTTACTTTCCCCCATAGCCCCTAGACACAAGTGGACGCGCGAGTGTGCGCGGAAAAGCCGCGGATGCCGGCCATTCACGCGCTCTGGAGCGCTTGGCAGAGCACCCGACCGTTGATGCCACGCTCCCCCATCACCTCGAGCCTCACCCTCATGCTAGTCGAGGTGCCTCGACGTCCGCAACACGCTACCGTGCTGGCCCCCTCCTCTCTCCCTCTCTCTCACCTCCAGCAGCGCGTGCCCAGAGCCGCCCGAGCCCGCCAATGCGCATGCGAGCTCGTGGCTCCACCAGGAACTCGCCCCCGCTCCCTCTGTCTCTTCCTGGCGCCCTACTCAACTCCCACGAACACCGTAGACAGCCCCTCACCCTCCCTTCTGGCTGCCCGAGCTGTTGCCGCACCACCCGTGCACCACCTCCACGGTGAGCCGTGGCCTCGCCATATAAGGCCGCCCCTGACCTCCCTCTTGATCCCCTTAGCTCTCTCTCTCTCTCCCGTGCATCGCCTGGACCAATCCGCACCTCCTCCCATGCCCTCCAACCTCGTCCATGGCCGGAGCCGAGCCGTCGACCATCGCCTAAATTCTCGTCGTCCGAGCCCCCTCCTACCCACCTATTGGTTGCTTTGCATCCCCACCACCATCATGGAGCTTTCCCGGGCTCCGCTTCATCCTCCCCGTGTCTGCCTCCCTGTGCCCCAACCTCACCGTTGCCTCCGTTCGCCGCGAGCGATGCACCGCTTGCATCCGACCACCCATGCCTCTGTTGGGTACCTAGCCAGATGCGCCACTCCCTCCTGAGCATGTAGGTGGGCGGAGCGTCACCGGAGATGCCCTATAGCGCAAGCAGCCGGCGCCGAACACCTCCTCTGTCTCCCGTCGCGTGCCCGTGCGGGAGGTGGAGGACGAACCTGCCAGTGGGCCCCGCCTGTCGGCCGGCCAGCGGGTCTGAGTCACTGACAGGGGGTCCCACCTCGTTTAAGTGGAGACGGGCTCTGCCCGCTGCCGCCCGCGCGTAGCCGAGCAGTTGGGCCGGCCCACTGCTATCTCCCGCCCAGTGCACAGGATAAGGGTAAAACCCTTTTTCTTTTTCTTTTTCTTTCTCTGTAAACTTATAAAATCCACAAATAATTCAAATAGTGTCCAAATTTGATGAATCAAATTTCTACTGACTCCATAAATCAGGTTCCATTTAATGGGCCACAGTGGATATGTTTGTTGTTCTTGGTTTTCACTGGACCCTTTAAAAAGGTCATTTATCTAGATAAGTCCACTTAAAAATCCATATTATATTCATTTCAACTCCAAATCCAGTGAAACCAATTTCTAAATGTTTCTAAAATCATGCCTGATTTAATGGGTACTTCTACTCATTTTTATAGGAAGGCATTCTGTAGACAACTTGCAAATCCATTAAATCCCTTGTTCCCATCATATTGAAATGTACAAAGATAACCACTGATCCAAGTCCAATGAAACCACTCTGATTATTTTCCATATGACTAGAGGAGTCCTAGAAAAGTCAACTTCATATTTTTAGAGCACTTTATTTTTGCCTTGTTGTGTTGCTTAGTGTGATTGTTTCCCGCGTTAGTTGAGGAAGTAGATGGAGTACTTGGAGAAGGACCATAAGATTTCAAGACTCTGATGAACCAGGCAAGCAGCCCTTTAACCATGATTCACCTCCCTTGTTCATCGATAAATTTTCCGTATGCATAATGATGTTGTTGATTATGAGCTTCATACAAACGTTGCTCTACTGCATTTCAGTTGGCACTTGCATGTTCATATCTCTACCATGTGCTAGAGATGAAATGAGAAATACCTGATATTGACACATGATGTTGCATCTGTGCCATGATCATTCCTTGGTTACATTCCTTTTAAAATCCCATCGGTGCCCCTAATGCCCGTGGGTAATGTTGAACCAGGTCACCACTTGATGCTGAAGTGGTGCACCGAAGCAAGTGAATATGTGTTGTTTACGGAGACGGATTAGATTTAAGATTTGTTGACCGTCCCAACCCTACATGCGCAACCACTCTACCCTTATATGGGAAAGGGCATTATTGATTACCTAGGCCGATACTAGCATGGTGCCCACATTACTAGTGACGAGGGTGACATGAGGTCACTCTCGGGACAGGGTCGTGCTTGGATAGGCGGACATGTTTGTTTTCACAGGGCACCGGACACACCGTTGGTCCCTGTGTGTATGTGTGATAATGAAAAGGGCAGAGTCCCAAGATCTTAATGCTTATACACAAGGGTCGTGTACCAATGAGTGGACCCTATGTTAGTGTTGCCTAGGGAAAGATAGTGATCGGGTGCTTCCCCCGAGTACTTGAGGTACTACGGGATCGTGGATGACACGAAAGCTTCCCAGATCTTGTGGGTAAAGTGTGCAACCTCTACAGAGTGTAAAACTATTCGGATAGTTGTGTCCACGGTCAAGGATAGTTGGGTGGTGCTGCTTAGACTATGTCCATATGTTTCTGAAAAACAACAAGGTTTGGTGATATTGTTGATGTGATTCATGAGGAAGCCACGATGAGCTTGAGCATGAGTTGTTCATAACTCTTTCTCGAGGCTGATGTTTGTAACCTCCTGATACTTGCTGTAGACGCATCCATGCCCTTGGTAAATGTTGATCATACCTAGATGAGAAAAACTAGCTTTCCACAAAAATGCCAATTAAGCCGTAGAGCTTTGCATAATTATTTTGTTATCACTCTTGGGTTGCTTTGCGAGTACATTGAAAGTACTCATTGGCTTGCCACTGGTTATTTTATTGGCCAAGCATGATAGACAAGATATTATGAAGAGTACCTTGGTGACGAACATGCGAGATAGGACGCTTGCCAGTCAGAATGCCTGTAGGGTAAGGTAGATGGCATGGGTCGAAGTTATTGATGAAGATTTTCGCTGCGATGTTATACTCAGGACTTGACCATAATGGCCATAATTTATGTAAGACGGTATGTATGGATGTAAGACTCTGGTTATTTAGCTTCTGTGTGTTCAGTGAGCATTGATCTCTGGGATCACTGTACACGTGCATTCGGTGATCGCGACTTATGAGTTGGGGTCCCCACACTTGTACGCCTACTAAGTTCATGCGTACACAAGGTTTCTCAAAAAAGAATCTTAGTCAACAATCCACTCTACCAGAGTCAGACCGTTGGATGTCAATCTAACGACAATCGTGCTTCTTCACTCTATGATCTTCCTGCCCCAGCCGCCCAAACCAACACTGTCAGAACCGCCTGCTCCCGCCTCCCATGGCCGGCTGTGCTGCCGGGAAGGCCTCAGGGCCCCATCATACTCGCATCCCTGGCTTGTCTATCCCTCTACTCACCCACACCTCCTTTTATTTTCTGGCAACGGCAGCCGAACCAGTCAACCCTCGTACTCTCCACCGCATGGGCAACCACTGACGGCACTTCCCCGGCTCCGTGTCATTCCCTTCATAGGCCTCGCCATCGTCCATTGCCCTGGTGCTCTCGGCGCGGCGTGGTTAATGAACACCATCCATCAGAAGTGGACTATACGTGGAGAGGCTGACCGCTGGGTCCACGGCCGCACACAAGGAAATGCCTCCTTATTACGCGCAAAATAATGATTCCTCCACCTGACATCTGGGACCCATTGGAAGGGCCTCTGTATTTTGCAAAAAAACGTTCCCTCCGCTGACAAGTCGGACCCACCAACTGTATCTTCGCACTCAAGGAAGTGCCTCCTTATTGCGCACAAAAAATGAATACCCCCTGCCAGCTGGGACCCACCATAGTGGGAGGCTGACTTGTGGGCCTACTAAGTTGACGGAGACGGAGGGCTTTGTCAACTTAGTCAATATATGAATGATTCTAGCTCCAGTGACCGTACGATGTCCATCCAATAGCCATAGTGCTTCTTCAACCTTTGGTCTTCTTGCTCCAGCCGCACAAACCAGCACTGGTCGTGCCACGTGCTCCTGCCTCCCGTAGCCGGTTGTGATGCCGCGGAGGCCTCACCGCCCCTTACTACTCCCATTGCTGGCCAGGCCATCCCTCTACTCACCCACACCCTGTGTTATTCTGCGGCGACGGCAGCCTCACACCGCAGCCAAACCAGTGAACCCTCATACTCCTCTCCACTTAGGCATCCATTGCCGTGTCTTCCCCGGCTCCGTGTCATCCCCTTCCTAGGCCTCGCTATCGTCCACCTCCTTGGTGCTCTCGGTGTGGCATGGTCAATGTGGTCAACGACCGACTTCCATCGGAGAGTACTATACGTGTAGAGGCTGACAGCTGGGTCCACAGCGTTCGCAAGGAAGTGCCTCCTTATTACGCGCAAAATAATTATTCCTCCACCTAACAGCGGGGACCCACCGGACGAGCCATCGTATTTCGCAAAAAAAATGTTTCCCCCCAGACAGCTAGGACCCACCAGCTACATCTTCGCACACAAGGAAGTGCGTCCGGGCAAAAAAAAACGATTCGCCCCCCTGACTGCTGGGACCCACCAGCTACATCTTCGCATCCAAGGAAGTGCCTGACATCCGGGACACACCAGGTCAAAACGTACGTAGCGTTGTCATTCTGGTCACGAACGTGTATGTACATACTGGTCAATGTAGAGGCGCGCACGTGTCATAGTAGAGGCGCGCACGTGTCGTAGTAGAGGCGCGCACGTGTCGTCGTAGAGGCGCGCACGTAGCATATACACATACGTACAACGGCCAGGGTGCAAGAAAGTAAATACAGCCACGTACGTACATATGGGCGGGGTCTCGAACGCCTACTCGCGCATACGTACGGCCATGGCTCGTGTACATGGATGGGTCGAAACAGAGAAACTGCGTCGTCATCATGTTCATGGGGAGGCAACGGAATGCGTCGTGTTCAACGAGAGGCAACGGAACGCGTGGGAGCCAACCAGCTTGGACGGAATAGCCAATGGAAACGAGGCCTGGCGTACCGCAGAATGAAAGAAACGGCCTTGTTCTCGACCAGCCATGTTCGTACCGCAAAACGGAGGAAACAGACTTGTGTTGGACCTCCAACGGTTGAAACGGGGTCCTGTTGATCGGGAGGGGTGTGGCGTGCTGCAAAACAGAGGAAACGGACTTGTGTTGGAGCGCTACGGTCGAAACGGGGTCCTGCTCATCGGTAGGGGTGTGGCGTACCGCAAAACAGGACTCCACGGGATACTGTTCATCTCCACCGTCGACCTCCTCCAGCCTCCACAAGCTACTGTTCATCCAGCGTCGACCTCCTCCAGCCTCCACCTGCGACTATTCACACGGGGCTCCTGTTCATCCAGCCTCCACCGCGCGCTACTCCACCAGCTACTATTCAACCAGCCCTCTCCACGGGCTCCTGTTCAACCACCCCTCCACGGGCTACTGTTCATCCACCCGTCCACCTTGTACTGTTCATCCAGCCCTCCACGGGGTTGTCCTGTTTATCCAGCCCTCCACAGGGTCCTGTTCATCCGGCCCCAACCGGCTCGATCGATCGGGGTCCTGTTCATCCAGAGGCGATACCACGGGGTCCTGTTCATCCACCCCCGCTGGGAACTGTTCATCCAAACCCCCCCAGCAATGCTCACTGTTCGTCCAGAGGCAGCATCAATCGGCTTCAGTTAGCAGCAGTAGCAAAGGAATCGCTCGATCGGTTTCAGTTAACAGCCATCGATCGATCGCTCGGGTTCAGTAACGCGTAGCCTGCAGTGCAATCGCTTGGGTTTAGTAGGTGAACGCCTCGCTTGGGTTCAGTTAGAGCCCAATGCCTCGCACCCACGCGCGTGCATGTATGAGAGAAATGCGCAAACCTCCGTGCATATCTCGGCCCCGACCACCCACCGTAAACGGGAACACCCCGATATTTTCCTCGCCCTCGCTTCTACCACGGTTTTTTCAATCATGGACGGCTCAAAGAATGTCATGCAGCTACGTCTCTGGCCCGCCCAGGACGAAAAGCCCATTTTCTGTCATGATTTTTTGTCATAGAAGTAGGAGCCCACCACATCTATAATGATACTAGGTTTTGTCACAATTATCGTCTTAGAAGTGTCAAAAGTATGACAGAAAAATTCGTTCGGCCCAAAATGTCACGGATACATCTTTTTTTTGTAGTGTATGCTAACTGTAGTGGAGTAGTCGATCAGCCAGTCTTCCGGCTTCACCGAGCCATTATACTTGGGCATGTCTCTTGCGAGCAAGAATCCTTTGGGAAGGGTTCGTCGTGAATGCGGGGGCCAAAACAAGGCGAGCCGACTGCGTCTTCTTCTTCTAGGGCCAAGGATCGTGCCAGGCAGTCGATCTGATGGCGGGCATCGAAGTCGCCAATTCATTTGCAGTGGCCCAGCCGGCCGCTGAGTGTCGGGTGCTCAACAGGGAGCGGGGAGGGGTATATCTCCCTGCGGGGCGGAGGAGGAGGAGGGTAGTCACTTCGCTGCTCCACGTCTTGTGGGGGACCTTCTTTGTCGCGCTCGATGGTGAGGTGTGTCCGACTGCAGCTAGCAGCCGGCTCCTTATCTTTTCGCTCACAAGCACCGCCTGCAGTCGACGTCCGGGAGGTCCCGCCGTGCTCTCGACGGGGGAGGGGGGAGAACTCTTGGCACAAGCACCAGCTTCTTGCCGTTCAGCGGCCGCGTCGATGAGCTGCTGGACGCGCCTTGTCATGCAGCATAGCTCGTCACCGTCCAAGCCTTTCAGCTCATCTGCTGCGGCCTGGGTAGCACGCAGGTTCTCGAGAGGTGTGGCATAGACCGGACGGTCGGCCCCCAACATGCTGGTGATGGCCGCGCCGCGCTTCTTGATTGCACCAAGCCGGCTGGGCCTGCTAGCAGCCGGCGTGCCGGAGGCGGCACGATCGACCTCGCGTAGATAGGCCACGGTGAGGCGTCTCATGGAGGCTATCTTCTTGCCTCTAGTTTCTCGGTGTCGGCGTTGGCCGGGATGGGTGAGGGAGTCCTGGACTAGGGGGTGTCCGGACGGCCGGACTATCATCGTCGGCCGGACTCCAGGACTATGAAGATACAAGATTGAAGACTTCGTCCCGTGTCTGGATGGGACTTTCCTTGGCGTGGAAGGCAAGCTTGGCGATACGGATATGTAGATCTCCTACCATTGTAACCGACTCTATGTGCCCTCTCCGGTGTCTATATAAACCGGAGGGTTTTAGTCCGTAGGACACACAACCATTACAACAATCATACCATAGGCTAGCTTCTAGGGTTTAGCCTCCATGATCTCGTGGTAGATCCACTCTTGTACTACCCATATCATCAATATCAATCAAGAAGGAGTAGGGTTTTACCTCCATCGAGAGGGCCCGAACCTGGGTAAAAACATCGTGTCCCTTGTCTCCTGTTACCATCTGCCTAGACGCACAGTTCGGGACCCCCTACCCGAGATCCGCCGGTTTTGACACCGACATTGGTGCTTTCATTGAGAGTTCCTCTGTGCCGTCACCGATAGGAAGGATGCCTCTTCCCGTCTTTAAAGACGGTATCTTCGCCAAAGGAGCCTTGGCCGCAGGCCAAACTATCCGGCTGGGTGGTTTTCTCATGACCGCCTGTTCAGCCACCGCTTCGACGACGACCTCCCCGGTCGTCAAAAGCAATCTTCGCGTCAACTCGGAATTCGCCGAGCAATTGTATCCAATAGAGCTCTCGTCCGTAAATGAGCTCTTGGATCGCATCGCCACCCTGGGAGTCGCTACAGACTACAATCAGATTGGGCTTAAAACCGATCTGAGAGAGATTAACTCTCCCCAGGTTACCCACCACGTTGCGGTGGTAGAGGAACAATGCAGCGACTCTTCTCCTAGATTGAAAACTAGTCATGTCCGGGCTTCCGAACCCTCCATGCCGGATTCTCGCGGGGGGACAGACTTCGATCAAGCACTGAACCTAAAGTCAGGCGTCGGACCGGACTCGTTGGACAACATCCAATGATCCAAGCTTCCAAATTTGGAAACTTCTCGGCCCTTGAGCCTCAAGATGGGTAGGATTCTGGACTTAATTCCACCCACCCACCCAGACATATGCGATCTATCTCAAATCCAGCAAGAGCCCACTGAAATAGTACATCATTACTGGGCCAGATTCCTCCTGGTTATGGACAGGATAAAGGACTGCCGAGAGGAAAACGCAATTTCAATTTTCTGCAATAATTGCACGGACGAGGGAATCTTGAACACCGTCAGTCGCCGTGAAATTACACGCTTCTCCGACCTGGCGTCCATAGTACAAAAGTACTGTGCAATGGAGAGTTTCCGGAAAACCGAAACTAAGTTTTGGGACAATCCGGCCCCGAATACAACCCTAGTCCGTAACAAAAGGGTGCAGCACACTCAGGCACCAGGTACAAAAACCAAAAAGCAAAAACCCCATAAAGGGCAAGGAACCGTACTGGAGGGATGGCTCAGCGGACCCGGTAAAATTCACAGTACAGAAGGCGCCACCCCAACACATAGCCTTCGAGCATGTTGGATATTGCGGCAGGTGGCCAAAAGTGGCGAGGAGCTTCTAGCCCCGGAAAACCACTCCAACAGTACTAGTACGGTATCAACAGTCTTCGAGACTTCCGCATCAAATAATATGCGAAAACGAACAATCCGCAGCCTCGCCGAAGTCTACCAAGTAGCAACAACAAATCCATGGAGCGACACGGCCATCACCTTCAATGCTAGCGACGAACCTAAATTCCGAACAGCCCGAGCACTAGCCGCATTGGTCCTCAGTCCAATAGTGGACGGCTTTCGTCTTTCCAAAGTACTCATGGATGGCGGCAGCGGACTAAACCTCATCTACGAGGAAACCCTTCAAAAAATGGAAATAGAACGGAGCCGCATTGAGCGAAGCAGCACAACCTTTAGAGGAATAATCCCTAGCTGGGAAGCGTGCTGCACAGGAAAAATCACACTTGATGTGGTGTTCGAATCGCTGGACAATTATAGGTCCGAAGAGGTCACGTTCCAAGTGGCCCCGTTCAGCAGCGGATATCACGCTATATTAGGACGGGAGGCATTCACAATTTTTCAAGCCATACCCCATTACGGGTACATGAAGCTTAAGATGCCTGTGGCCGGCAGAACAATCACTCTCGCTAGTGATCCGGACATAGCACTCCGCGCCGAAAACAAGACAGCCGCATTAGCCCTGGAGGCACTATCCGAAGCCCTAGCGGCAGAAGAACTCACTGCGCTGCACTCGACCGTGAATAGGGACGATGTGATACTCGATAAGAGATCCAATTCCACCTCTTTCAAACCAGCGGACGAAATAGTCAAATTCCAGGTCCACCCAACGGACCCAACAAAGACGGCCTCCATCGGGGCATAGTTAAACCCCGATGTAGACGCCGCACTGCGAGAATTCCTTCGGGAAAATTGGGACATTTTCGCCTGGCACCCTTCAGATATGCCAGGAATCCCACGCAGATTGGCAGAACACAGCCTAAACATCCTAAAAGGATTCAAGCCAGTCAAACAGGCTCTTCGGCGATTTTCCGAACCCAAAAGACAAGCAATGGGAGAAGAGCTAGCCAAACTACTGGAAGCCGGATTCATCAGAGACATCAAACATCCGGACTGGCTAGCAAACCTGGTAATGGTACCAAAGAAGGACAAATCCTGGCGCCTATGTGTTGATTTTAAAGACCTCAACAAGGCTTGCCCAAAGGATCCCTTCCCTCTCCCCCACATCGACCAAATAATCGATGCTACTGCAGGGCACGATTCATTGTGCTTCCTTGACGCATATTCCGGCTACCATCAAATCAAGATGGCGGAAGCGGACCAAGCGGCAACGACATTCATTACACCATATGGACCATTCTGCTTCAACACGATGCCCTTCGGACTCAGGAACGCCGACGCAACATATCAGCGCATGATTCAGACATGTCTAGCTACCCAGATCGGCAAAACAGTAGAAGCATACGTAGACGACGTAGTCGTCAAAACCAAACACGTCAAAACTCTAGTAGACGATTTGAGGCTCACATTCGACAACCTCCAAGCATATGACATCAAGCTGAATCCGGAAAAATGCGTTTTCGGCGTACCAGCCGGAAAGCTCCTGGGCTTCATTGTATCCGGTAGAGGAATTGAAGCAAACCCAGCCAAGATCCGAGCTTTGTCACAGCTAGATATTCCAAAAGACCTCAAACAAATACGAAAACTAACCGGATGCGTGGCGGCCCTAAGCCGCTTTATCTCCCGTTTGGGAGAAAAGGCATTGCCCCTCTATCGCCTCCTCAGGCGCACCGAACACTTCGAGTGGACGGACGCTGCCACTGCCGGACTCGAAGAAATCAAAGCCATATTGGCAACAAATCCGGTCCTGGCTGTGCCTAACCTAGGCGAACCAATGTTGTTATACATCGCGGCAACACATCAAGTGGTAAGCGCGGTACTCATCGTCGAACGAGAAACAGAAGGGCACAAATTCCCTCTTCAAAAACCAGTGTACTACGTATCGACTGTCTTAACTCCCTACAAGTCCCGTTACCCGCACTATCAAAAGATAGCCTATGCGGTGTTCATGGCATCCTGGAAGCTCCGGCACTACTTTCAAGAGTGTTCGATAACAGTGGCCTCCTAAGTGCCCCTTAATGACATTATAAACAACCGCGACGTGACGGGAAGGATTGCAAAATGGGCCATTGAGCTCTTACCATTCGATATAACTTACAAACCTCGGTGAGCTATAAAGTCGCAAGTCTTAGCTGACTTTGTCGCTGAATGGACTGAAGCCAAACTCCCTAAAGAGTACGGCGCATACTCCAATTGGATTATGAATTTTGATGGCTCCAAAATGTTGGCCGGCTTGGGGGCTGGCGTCGTATTGACGTCCCCAACCGGGGATACAGTCCAATATGTACTTCAGATAATGTACACGGACTCCAACAATGCGGCCGAATATGAGGCCCTCCTACATGGCCTCCGGATGGCAATCTCCATGGGCATTCAACGCCTAGAGGTGCGCGGGGATTCGAACCTCGCAATATCCCAAGTAAATGGAGACTTTGATGCCAAGGATCCGAAGATGGCAGCCTATCGTAAAGCTGTCCTAAAAATGTCAGCCCGGTTCGAAGGACTTGAATTCCACCACGTAGCCCGGGATAATAACCAAGCAGCTGACGTATTGGCACGCATCGGTGCGAAACGCGACGCTGTCCCTCCAAACATCTTCCTGGAACGGCTCTTTAAGCCATCCGTACTATGGGAAGAGGAGTCCGGAAATAACAACCCGGAAGCAGCCGCACCACCCAACACAGAACAATCTGACATAATCGGCGACTCAGCCGATGAAATAACACCTTCAGCCCACGAAATAATGGCAGTAATCGCCCCGTGGACAGAGCCATTCCTAGCCTACTTACTCAGGTAGGAACTTCCCGAAGACCAAAATGAGGCCCACTACATAGTCCGACGATCTAAAGCCTACAGGGTCCATGAGGGAGAACTCTATAAGAAAAGCACAACCGGAGTCCTTCAACGGTGTATCTCCGAAGAGGAAGGGCGAAACCTTCTGGCTGAAATTCATGCCGGACTAGGCGGACACCACACCGCAACTCAGGCCCTTGTAGGCAAAGCATTCCATACAGGATTTTATTGGCTGACAGCTCGGGCAGATGCTCAGGACTTAGTCCAAAGATGCGTCGGTTGTCAGCTCTTTGCTAATCAGAGCCATATGCCACCCACCGCCCTCAAAACTATACCCATTACCTGGCCTTTCACGGTCTGGGGGCTTGACATGGTCGGACCCCTTAAAGGGTGAACCCACAAGCAAAGGTACCTATTGGTCATGGTGGACAAATTCACCAAATCGATAGAGGCCAAGCCAGTTAAAACGGCAGAGTCCGGACCAGTGATAGACTTCATATCCGGGGTAGTACACCGTTATGGTGTCCCCCATAGCATCATTACCGATAACGGCACGAACTACACGGCCGACGAGGTTAAATTATGGTGCAAAAATATGGGCATTAAGCTCGCTTACGCTTCAGTCTATCATCCTCAAACCAGCGGTCAAGTGGAACGAGCAAATGGTCTAATAATGAGCGGCAGGTAGTCCGTAGGACACACAACCATTACAACAATCATACCATAGGCTAGCTTCTAGGGTTTAGCCTCCTTGATCTCGTGGTAGATCCACTCTTGTACTACCCATATCATCAATATCAATCAAGCAGGAGTAGGGTTTTACCTCCATCGAGAGGGCCCGAACCTGGGTAAAAACATCGTGTCCCTTGTCTCCTGTTACCATCCGCCTAGACGCACAGTTCGGGACCCCCTACCCGAGATCTGCCGGTTTTGACACCGACAATGGGTGTAGACAGGTCTGTTATCGCGACCTGCAGAGTGTCATGGGCGTCCGTGCCGGATGCGGCGCCGTGGCTGATGACCAGCACCTCAGTGACGGTGCTGCCACTGCTGTCGGCACGAGGAAGAGGATCATCGATGACCACCACATTGGTGGGGAAGGCGTCAAGGGATGCCATGTCGGAATCGACAACCATCGGGTCGGTGGAGCCGATAGATTCCAAGTCGGAGGTGGGCTCGCTGGCGATGTCGAGCTTGCCGAGGTGGTCGATGAGGCAGCTCTCGGAGCTGGCGCGGGCTCGTCGGAGAGGTGGACCTCACCGAGAAGATTGGTGAGGCAGCTTGCTGCACAGGCGGCTTCAATGCTGTGCAGCGTGTCGGGGCAAGCGCTGTCGGATTTCTGGTTCCGGCAGACCCTTGAGGTTTGAACTATGGGGTGCGCACGAAGATCTTTCCCCTACCAACTCACGTTTCGAAGCCTCGCAAGGGATCAAAGCTAGAAAGATGAACACACAAGGGACACGAGGTTTATACTGGTTTAGGCCACCATTGTGGTGTAATACCCTACTCCAGTGTGTGGTGTGGTGGATTGCCTCAGGGGCTGATGATGAACAATACAAAGGGAGAACAACCTCGCGAGGGGCTGTTCTTGAGCTGGTGCGATGAACTGCTTGGGTGAGTTCAGTCGCCTCTCTCTCTCTAGTCTACCCAAAAATCTGGATCCCTACTCTGTGGTGGCTAGCTCTATTTATAGAGGGAGGCCCTGGTCCTCTTCCCAAATAATGAGCGGGAAGGGCGCCAACAATTGGCCATTTTGAAGGGGAACATCCAGTACACTTATCCTGACTAAAGTTGGTCTTCGACTGCTAAAGACTCTGACGGTGACGCCGTCTTGGGCTCCATGATGACCTCCATCCTGCCGTCCCGCTGGTCTTGGTCTTGTTGCACCGAAACGGTAACCTTTGCCTGATGCCTTGGCCTGTGCTTGCCTCTTTGCACCAAAGGGGAAACAAGGACACTGCGCAGGCCGGCGCCCGCCTGGCGCCCGCCTGGTATCGATCGTTATGGCTTGCGTCATGGGCACCTCACGAGGTACCCTGCCTTGATCTCTCCGCCTCCTCGCGAGCCCGCCTTATGAGGCTGCTCCTGAGGAAGCTTCCTGTCATCCGCCCCGCGAGGTTTCGCCCCTCGCGAGGGTCTTCAGCTTGAGCTGATGAAGCTGGGCTGCACTGGGCCTCCACTTGAGCCACGTCATAGGCCGCAGGCAGGCAAGTCTAGGGACCCCCATTCCCAGAACGCCGCCAGTAGCCCCCGGGACCAAGGCGCGCTCGGACTTGGTTTAGCAGAGAAGCGAAGGGGCAAGTGCGAAGTGCCACGGGCCCCAATAGCCAGCGGCCTTGGGTGCCGCGTGGCGATTGATTGGACGTAGGCGTCTCCACTTCCCCATGATGCCTCATTGCGCGCCCGGCTAGGCGGACCCATGGTTGCACACAGCCATTCCCCTTTTGCCGTTCGCGCGCTTCCTTCCCTTCCTCCTTCCTTGAGCTCCAACCCCCGCCTCCAATCCAACTCGAACTCTCCCCCCTTCCAATCACCATGGCGCCAACGAAGAAGGAAAGGGGGAAGAAGCCCGCGCCTTCCACCCGCTCGTCTCCGGCGCCGGCCCCCGCCATTGATTGGTCAATCATACTCAACCCCGAAGCCTTGGACAAGGTCTGTTCTGCCCTTGTCTCCATCTTCAACGAGTGCGGCAGGACCACGGTTTGGCCTGCGTCCCATGCCTCCTTTGATAGGGTCCTCACAGAGGTCCGGTTCTTCGCCGATGCCCTATGGGCGGGTCTGGTTCCCCCCTTTTCCGCTTGCTTTAATGCGGTGCTCTCCCATTATCAGATCCACATGATGCACTTGGGGCCTGAGACCATTAGCCTCCTGGCTGTTTTCGCCTTTGTTTGCGAGGCAATGGTGGGCATTCCTCCTTCCGTTGGCCTCCTGCGCCACTTCTTCTCTTTGCGCCTGAGCGACCCCACTCAATGCTCAGGGTGTGTGAGCTTCATCACCATGCCAGAGACGGCTGCTTCGGGGATCGATTTCGGCCTTCCTCCTCCTGAGGCCAGGTTCAGAGAGCGGTGGCTGTATGTGGATGTCGGAGTGCCCAGCCCCCCTGCTCTTGCACCCGACCTCGCCCGCTGTTCCCAACTCAGGCTGGGATCATGAGACGCTCGCGAGCCCCCGGCTTGCCTTCGTCTGGCGCTGCTTCCAGAGTTTGAGGGTGCTCGACGTGACGGCGCCCAAGGTGGTGAAGGAGTTCCTACAACGTCGCACTGCTCCTCTCCAGTGCCACTCCTGTCGGATGTGGGCCTTTGCAGGGCATGAAGACCGCATGCGGCTCCAGGAGGGGGATCTGGCGCTTGAAGTGCTGAGGACGGTGCTCAGGGTCCTGACTGGCGATCCTTCCCAGGCAGCCTTCGACATGAGGCAGCCCTCTTGTATCTTTTCTCGGACAGGGCCGATTTTGTGAGGCAGATGCCCAGCTTTGATGAGTGTGGGCTGCATCCGGTTGGCCTCACGGGGCCCCGCGAGAACCCAGTTGCTGTGGTTGCTCTTCCGGTCGCCCTCGGCGGTCCTGCCTCAGGCGATGGAGCGGGGAGACGAGAACCGCCTGGAGCTGAGGGGGCCAATGTCGATATGCTGACGCCGCGCGGAGCCCCGAAGGAGGCAACCCCTGCAGCCTGTCCTAGAGCAGTGGTAGGCGAGGAGTTGCGGCCTACGGCTCCTGAGGCTGGGGCTTCCGAGGCCCCGGGCGTCCCTCATGAGGCGGCGCCTGGCGGCGTCCCCCAGGCCGGTTCCATTGGCGCTGATTACCATGGCGCCTCCTCCATGCCACGTGCCGACCCTTGCCCCGAGCGCTTAGGCTGGTTCCGCGTAGAATTTGAGGCCCTCCACAAGAGGAAGAAGGCCTTGGGTGGTGATGATCGCCCTTGCCTCCTGTTGAAGCGCAAGAAGTACTTTTCCGTGGACGAGTATGTCCTCTTCTCTCTCTGCTCCTTTACCTGACTGTCCCTGCAGCTAATTGTGGCCTTTAAGGGACCTTCCTGCCGAATTCGCGGAGACGGCCAAGGAGCCATCCCCCCAAGCTTTGTCTTCACCACTGACCATGGGCGCGCCGAGCTCGAGCGGCGCCACCGCCGCTGGACCGGTCGGAGAAGTGGTCCGTCCCGCTGGGCACCTCGAGCCTGCGCGCCTGCTGTCCTCCCTTCACGAGTCCTCCTAGGGCATAGCTAGCTTGCCCCATGCTCCTCCTCTGCTCATGGATGGTGACTGGCTGAAGTCGGTCTTGAGTTCCTCCTCTGGGGATGGACCATCGCCAGGCTAGATTCTCGGCCCCGCGCCAGGAGGGGGCATGCCGCCTCAGGGCCCTCCGCATACGCCAGTGGCAGAGGGTGACGCGGAAGACGCGCTCAAGCGCGCTCGAGAGTGTCGCGCCCTTCGTCAAGAGTTCCTTCGGAGGGCGGCGGATGCGGTGAGCCAGCTTGGCGCGGAGCTTGCTGGCGAGGATGTGCGCCTTGAGGCCTAAGGCCTGCACCTTGCTGAGGAGAGGCGCAAGCTGAAGGTAGCCGTCGCCCTTGCGCGTCACCAGCGTGACCTTGGTGACGCGAAGGCTGAAGCGTCGCTGGTTGCCTCGCGGGAGGCCTGCTCCCAAGCCATTGAGGAGGCCCGGGAAGCAGACCGACGGTGCAAGGATGCGGAGGAGCGCGCGTGGGAGCTCCAAGCCTGGAGGAACTCTTTGGAGCGGCAAGTGGAACTGCGCCAGGCGGCCCTTGTGTCGCTGAAGGGGGCTTCCGCTGACCAGGCGGAGCTCCTGAAGAGTGAGGAGGCACTGACGCTGGAGGCCGCCGAGCGCAACCTTGACCTTGAGCGGTTGGAGATGAGGGAGCGCCTGGTGGCTCTAGCGGAGGATGACGTCGCCGTGTGGGAAGCCCGAGTCCAAGAAGAGGTCGACCGCCGCGTGGCGGAAGCTCGCTTGGATCTTGAGCGCGAATACGAAATGAGGTTGGAGCTGATCAGGGCAGAAGCTGAGGGTAGGACCGCGGCCCTCAGGGCCAAGCTGGCTGAAGTGACATGGGGTGCGGACTCCTCCGCAGCCACCCTTGGCACAGCACAAGCGGAGCTGGCCTCTTTCCGCGTTGAGCTGCTTCTTCTCCAACAGAGGGTTGATGGAGCCGAGGCCGTCGTGCGGCGAAATGAGGACGAGATCCGTCAGCGGCAGACTCTGGAGCATGAGCATTCCCCCATGCTCCAAAAGCTCAGGGCAAGGGCCAATGCGGCCCTAGGCAACATTTGCGAGGCGGCTGTTGCCGAGCCTCGCGTGATCAACTATGCTGGCAACATCCGGTTCTTCACGGATGTGGTGACATAGCTGGAGACCCACTCTAATAGGGCCCGTTGGCTTGTCGAGGAGAGTAGCCGAGCCTTGCTTCGGTGTGCCTTCTCCCGTGTCTTCAGCTATCTACAGAACAGAGACCCCCACTTCGATTTCGACGTCACCATCGCACCGGTGCCCGTAGCCATCCGGGGTGATCTGGTGCAATGGGTGGAGGACAACGTGGACGCCCTCGTCAGGTCCTTCACATCTGATGATGATGGCGTGATTGTGGCCGCCAATGAAGGTGGCGTTGTGGACAAGCCTGGCATTGATGGAGGTGATGGCGGTGGTGGTGATGATGTCAGTGATGCTAGCGACGCCTTCGGAGGCGCCCAGAAGACGCGGTGAGTGATATGTCCAACTCATCGTATGTCGCCACTGTTTACCCTGTATGAAGAAGGTTCGGGCTCGGCCCTGAAGATTGTAAGAGCATTTTGGGAGGGGGAGCCCCTCATGTAAAGGTTTCCGATCAGTATCCTTGTAAGCATAACGCCATGTGTGAGCTTATGCCGGGCTACTGGACCGGCGATGGGTCAGCTGACTTGTTTACCTTTTGACCCTGGCGGGTCCCGAGCTGGCCTGTGGGAGCGGCAGCGCCTCAAGTGCCTTCTAGGTGAACCCATTGATCCTACGATGAGAACCTCCAGGGAGGGTGCGGCAACAGCGGTCCGGATTGTAGACATGCTTGGCCCGGCCCGGCTCGCGAGGGTAGGCAGCTGACGCTAACTTTGGATGCAAAGCCAAAACTAGAACACGAGAGATTGCTCGAACGAGACTAAACACCCCTTCCCCAAGCACACGCAAGTCTCAAGCTCAAATCCAACTTAAATTCGAATCGAAGAACCTTGGCAACAGAGGAAAAGGCAAAAGGCAAAAAGCCGCATCCGGCACCTAGTCTAGTCTTCGATGTCTTCTCACCAGCGCAGAGCTAAGTGCTGCCACTAGGCGTGGGCGGGAGCCCCCGAAGCCTGAGGGCGGCTCTCTGGAGACTCCGGGGCGTGTACAGACCCACTCGTTATTATGTGAGAGTGTCACGGGCGGCGAGCTTCACATGCACTGGGCCTTCTTCACAGGTACCGGCCTTGCTTCATATCACCAGACGAAGGCCCCGCCTTGAGGCACCTCCCCGCAGAGGGCCTACTTCCTGAGAATGCCTTGCTCCAAGCGCCGCGGGGGTGAACCCAGATCTCGGCCCCTCTCAGTGCCCTCCTCCTGAGGGGTAGGAGGCTGCGCATTGGGGCAGCCATCTACTGCGGCGACCCGTACCTCCTGTGACCCATGGTTAGCATAAGCTTGCTCCTGAGGAATTAGTGGTACTCGATAGTTGCTGCCACCAGCGCGGTTGTCGAGTCTCTCTTGGGGTTCATGAAAGAGCTCATCTTCCAGTGCGCACTCTTGATCCACCATGTGGGGCACATAAGCTTCTGGGGCCACCGCCCGGTGGGCCTCGCCATAGTGCCCCATACGCCACGTAGTCCGTCTTGGAGCGTTGTCTTGGGGGTTGGCGTGGTGGCCCGCCGAGGCCGAAGGCCGCGACGTGCACTCCTTCGCCGGCCGGAGATGGGGCCGGCGCGACTTGTCGCCCGGTGCTAATGGCAGGGTTGGCATTTTGTAGGCCCTGGAGTCCGCTCGGAGTTGCGTGGGCACATATGGGGTCGCCATACGGCCCAACCTAGATCTGGGGTGATAGCTGGACGCAGAAAGGAGGTGCTCCCAAGGCGGCGGCGTCCAGGAGCTCGGCCACTCGCTCTAACAACACGTCGCGGCCGCCCTCCAGCAGCCTGCACCGTAGCAGCTCTCGAGCTACTGTGAGTGCGGCCCTTGAGTTCGCCTGCTCCCGTCGGGTGTGCGATGCTTGTGGCCGCGGCGTGACTTGAGGCTCTTGCTGCCAACCGCACCTGCCGCGGTGTGAGGGCAGGCGGCGCTTGGCCGCGTCGCTCGCAACCCACAGCGCCCTGCGGAGCACGAGCTGCCTTGGGCGCGAGGTTGAGGTCGCCCTGGGCTGGCGGCATGGCGTGGGCGGGCCACGCCGCCCAGCATTCGGCGTTGGCCGTCGGGTCGCTCGACATGAGAACGGTGAGGCGATGGAGCGCGAGGCGGTGGAAGAAGGATTCCGGCGCACCCCTACCTGGCACGCCAAATGTCGGATTTCGGGTTCCGGCAGACCCTTGAGGTTCGAACTCTGGGGTGCACACGAAGATCTTTCCCCTACCAATTGGTGTCTCGAAGCCTCGCAAGGGATCTAAGCTAGAAAGATGAACACACAAGGGACACGAGGTTTATACTGGTTTAGGGCACCATTGTGGTGTAATACCCTACTCCAGTGGGTGGTGTGGTGGATTGCCTCAGGGGCCGACGATGAAGAGTACAAAGGGAGAACAGCATCGCGAGGGGCTGTTCTTGAACTGGTGCGATGAACTGCTTGGGTGAGTTCAGTCGCCTCTCTCTCTCTAGTCTACCCAAAATCTAGATCCCTACTCTGTGGTGGCTAGCTCTATTTACAGAGGGAGGCCCTAGGCCTCTTCCCAAATAATGAGCGGGAAGGGCGCCAACAATTGGCCATTTTGAACGGGAACATCCAGTACACTTATCCTGACTAAAGTTGGTCTTCGACTGCCAAAGACTCTGACGGTGACGCCGTCTTGGGCTCCACGGTGACCTCCATCCTGCCATCCCGCTGGTGTTGGTCTTGTTGCACCGAAACGGTAACCTTGGCCTGATGCCTTGGCCTGTGCTTGCCCCCTTTGAACCAAAGGGGAAACAAGGACACTGCACAGGCCGACGCCCTAGTCTCGATCGTCATGGCTTGCGTCATGGGCACCTCGCGAGGTACCCTGCCTTGATCTCTCCGCCTCCTAGCGAGCCCGCCTGATGAGGCTGCTCCTGAGGAACCTTCCTGTCGTCCGCCCCGCAAGGCTTGGCCCCTCGCGAGGGTCTTGAGCTTGAGCTGATGAAGCTGGGCTGCATTGGGCCTCCGCTTGAGCCACGCTGCAGGTCGCAGGAAGGCAAGTCTAGGGACCCCCGTTCCCAGAATGCTGACAAGCGCCATCGGGCTTGCCGGGCTGGCTACGCTCATTGGGAAGGAACAGGGTTCCCGTCCAATGCAGGTCTCCGGACAATGGTGCACCTAGCCCCATGGTGGGTGCCAAATGTCGGGTGGTAGGTGCGACATATGCCAAAGGATGGCTAATCATAGTGGTAGCTAGTAAGACGTCGTGGCTGCCCTGAACGGGATGAGGCGAAGACATGCACGCCGGTGAATCTTACCCATGCAGGGCTCTCCTAGGAGATAACACCCCTAGTCCTGCTCTGCGGGGTCTCCACATGATCACTAAATCAACAAGTGGCTACAAGTTGCTCCTTGAGCTTTTATGCTGGAGGAGGAAGAAGGGCAAGGCAAGCTCTACTCCTCTCTTTATATGGTGTGGAAACTCTAAAAGATCAACCCTTTGCATGGGTGCCATGGGGGTTTATATAGGCCTAGCCCCCAGGGGTACAATGGTAATCCGGCCGGGTGTGGACCCAGGCCGTTAGTGTCTATGGCCGTCGGCTTCTCCGCCTGCCACTGGGGTCCACCGACTGGTGGGTCCCACCGGCTGCCGAGCTCTAGGCCGCCAGGCTGGGCCCACCACCCGTGGGCCCTGTCGGCCGCTCATTACTGTAGCCTTGCCCTGATGACGATGGCTTGGTCGGTACGGGCGTGGCTACAGTGCCACCGCTTGGCGGGCGTTCACTGTAGCCTCACTGCGTCTTATCTGGTTGGGAGCCAGCCTCTCCCCATGCCGACTGGTTTGGACATGCCTCCCTTTGATAGCTCACTAACGGGTAGGATCCGCCTCCTGCGGGACATACCGACAGTCATCGTGGGGGCATGGTCATTCTGCCATGGGTGATGTCATGGTCAACAAGGCAACAGTGCTGCGGCGGGCGAGGGATGGCCGCTCGGTACGCTGCGGTGTGGCCACGCTCGCTCCGGGATTCGGGGGTAACTGGTTTCACTATAGCCATGCCCCGTCTTATCACCGTTATGTGGGTGCAAACTTTGGGAGTGCACGGTGGGCCACCTGCTAGGAGTCGGCCACTTTGGTGGCTGCCTTCTAGAAGTCGGCCCACTTTGGGACTGCTTACTGAACCTCGCCGTGTTCCCGCAGCCGGCCGCTGGAGCAGCCGGCCACGAGAAGGCATCCCTTCGTCTTGGATGCTTGAGGGGCGCAGTCGGCCCGATGTCTTGAAAAGCCAGGGGGAGCTGATAAGGCTACCTGTGGTCATTTACTCTGATAGCGTGGTTCTCCTACTGGTTTGATAACCTTGGTCTCATCACTGAGGGACATACCTACCATTGCTATGCTGCATAATCCCTTCCTCTTTGGTGAAATACAAACGTAGTTCAAGAAAACATCAAAAGGAATTTCTGGGGCCGTTGCCGGGGAGGATCACGTCAAGATAGTCTCCCATCCACGTGCAAATTTCTGGTGCCGTTGCCGGGGAGAAATCATCAACATCTATCAGGTTCCTAATCACAAATCTCATCTCCTCGCAATTTACAATATGTGCCTCTCATTTTCCTCGCCCCCACTTCACAAAAATTTGACGTTTTATTCACCCTCTTTTTCGTTCGTTGTTTTCTCGTCAGCTCTGTTTTGAGTGCAGTCTTGTTGTGTAGTCACCATGACTCAAGAGAACACCAAGTTGTGTGATATCTCCAATACCAACAACAATGATTTTATTAGCACTCCAATTTCTCCTCCAGCTACTAGTGCGGGGTCTTGTGATATTGATGCCGCTTTGCTAAATCTTATTATGAAAGATCAATTTTCTCGTACTCCTAATGAGGATGCCGCATCCCATCTTAACACATTCTTGGAATTATGCGATATGCAAAAGAAAAAGATGTGGACAATGATATTGTGAAGCTAAAATTATTCCCATTTTCTTTGCGGGATCGTGCAGAAATTTTGTTTTCCTCTTTGCCTCGCAATAGTATCAATTCTTGGGATAAGTGCCAAGATGCCTTTATTACTAAATATTTTCCGCCCGCAAAAATTATTTCCCTTAGAACCCAGATTATGAATTTCAAGCAACTTCAACATGGGCATGATGCACAATCTTGGGAAAGGATGAAATTCATGCTGAGGACTCGCCCAACTCATGGATTAAATCTTTGGATGATCATACAATTTTTTTATGTGGGGTTGAATTTTGTCCCAAGAAATCTTTTAGATTCCACCACGGGTGGTACTTTATGGAAAATACTTTGGGTGAAGCTACTAAATTTCTAGATAATATTATGGCAAATTACTCACAATGGCATACCGAAAGAGCACCTACTAGTAAAAAAAGTTAATTCGGTTGAAGAAATTTCTTCCTTAAGTGAAAAAGTTGATGCTCTTATGAATTTGGTTGCTAATAAAACTTCTCCTATTGATTTTAATGATGTGCCTTTGTCTACCTTGATTGAGCAAAATAGTGATGCCATATATGTCAGTTTTATCTCGCAAAACAATTTTAATAACAATGCTTATAGAGGTAATTTTAATCCTAGGCCTTTTCCTAGTAATTCCTCTAATAATTATGGTAATTCCTATGGTAATCCCTCCTATAATACTAATAGGAAAACTTCTGATCTTGAGAATAATATTAAAGAATTTATCAATACTCAAAATTTTTGAATGCTACAATAGAAGAAAAGATGAATAATATTGATGATATGTTTAGAAGTATTGATAGAATTTCTCATGATGTAGAAAATCTCAAGATGAATTTTTTTGTGCCCAAGGTAGAAGGGTCAATTAAAGGTCTTTGTGTTTCTATGGATGAAATTAAGAAAAGAACCACTATGCTTAGAGCTAGAAGAGAATTTTTAGAAAAAGCTTTTTCTAGTGATTACTTTCATAGAAATGATGAAGATCTTAAAATGACTGGTGTTTCTTGTATGATTCCTTGTTTATTAAAATTAAGATTGATGATAAAGGGACTGGAGAAGAGTCAACTTTAGTTACAAGGCGTCCAAATAATTTGGAATGTGAAAATCTTGTTGAGAAATATGATAAAAGTGGGTTTGCAGAGGTCAAGACTTTAACTAGTGATGTGCCCACTCTTTTGGATTACAAAGACTTTAAATATGATAGTTGCTCTTTGATTGATTGTATTTCTTTGTTGCAATCCATGATAAATTCACCTCATGCGTACGAACATTATAAAGCTTTTACTAAACATATTGTTAATTCTATGATGAAACCTTTAGAAGAAAAGATGGAATTAGAAGTTTAAATTCCTAGAAAATTACATGATGAATGGGAACCTGCTATCAA
Organism: Triticum timopheevii; assembly: GCA_963921465.1. Taxonomy (NCBI): domain Eukaryota; kingdom Viridiplantae; phylum Streptophyta; class Magnoliopsida; order Poales; family Poaceae; genus Triticum; species Triticum timopheevii. Next base: position 246,748,646 of record OY997266.1, read on the forward strand.
AGTCAAGATTCAAAACTATGTGGGCTTTGCTTTATGTGACTTCGGTGCTAGTGTTTCTACAATTCTGAAATCTTTATGTGATGTGCTTGGTCTTACCGATACTGAAGAATGTTCTTTGCACCTCACAGATTCTACTATTAAAAAGCCTATGGGAAGAATTAACGATGTTCTTATTCTTACAAATAGGAATTATGTGCCCATAGATTTGCTTGTTCTTGATATTGATTGCAATCCATCTTGTACAATTATTCTTGATAGACCATTTTTACGTATTATTGGTGTCGTGATTGATATGAAAGAAGGCAATATTAAATTTCAATTCCCATGAAGGAAGGGTATGGAAAATTTCCATAGAACTAGAATTAAGCCACCATATGAATCAATCATGAGGGCATCGTATGGGTCTAAAAGATGATAATACTTAGATCTATCCCATTATGCCCCGCTAGGGGCGTAAAACAAAAATGCTCGTTGGGAGGCAACCCAACTTGTATCTTTTTGCTTTTTGGTTTTCTTGCCATTTTCAATAAAATACCCAATTATGCCTCTGCTTATATGTCTTTTTGTGCTTTAAATTAGTGTTTCTGCCAAGCAAAGCCTTTGGGATGATTTGGGTGATTGTTGATTTCATCTTGCTGAAAACCAGAAACTTTTGTGCTCAGAAAAAAATTCCCATTTTTAACAGAAGACTGCTTTTGTGTTGATTATTTTTTAAGAAGATTAATATACAAATTTCCCACATGGTCATAATTTTTCAGAATTTTTGGAGTTACAGAAGTATTTGAAGTTCCCTGATTACTACAAACTGTTCTATTTCTGACAGATTCTGTTTCCTTTGAAGAGTTTTTGCTATAGAAAAGTTGGAATACAATATATATAATGAAAAAATAAAATATGAATGCATTGCAACAGTACTTAAAGTAGGGATTTGCTTTCTTATACTAATAGATCTCACAAAGGTTTTGTTGAGTTTTGTGTGATTGAAGTTTTCAAGTTATTGGGTGAGATTGCGATGGATGAAGGAATAAGGATTACCAAAAGGCTAAGCTTGGGGATGCCCGAGGCACCCCAAGTTAATATTGAAGAAGTATCAAGCTACTAAGCTTGGGGATGCCCCCGAGTGGCATCCCATCTTTCTTCTAACAACCATCGATATTTTACTTTGAGCTATATTTTTATTTGTCACATATTATGAGTTTTGCTTGGAGCGTCTTGTATAATATGAGTCCTTGCTTGTTTTTATTTGTGTTCCAAGTAATCTATCCTTGCTGGACACACCTAGTTGAGAGAGCAAAATTTATGCTATGACTTGTTAGAATTTCTCTCTATGCTTCACTTAAATCTTTATGAGCTATGGAATTGCTCTAGTGCTTCACTTATATATTTTTGAGCATGGTGTGCTTTGCTATTTTTAAAGAATTTCTCTCATGGTTCACTTAGATTTATTTGAGAGTTAGTAAATTTTTTAAGAAATTCTCTCTTGCTTCACTTAAATTACTTTGAGAGAAGAAAAATTTTCATGCTCATGTTATTCACTTAAATTTGTTTGAGCTATCAAAAGCAACATATGAAACTAGTCCCAGAAGTGATAGATATTCCAGAGAGATATAGTAAAAAAAACTTTCATGAAGATCATTGGACAAAATAAACTTGATTCTTTGTAATAGTTTTGAGATATGATGATAGTGATATGTGAGTCATGTTGATGAGTAATTATGCTTTAGTAAGAATATTGGTGTTAAGGTTTCTGATTCCCTATGTAAGCACAGTAGTCAATAGTTATGCAATGAAATTACATCCTACTTGTGGTGCATTATTTAGTGTTATTTATGGTTAATGCTCGCTTATGAGATTTTTCATTTCTTGGTTGGATGCTTCCCACTCTTTTGCTATCCTTCATGTGCACTAAGTATGATCACTACTTGTGCGTCCAAAGCATTTAAACTAGTTTTTGCCATATGAGTCCACTATACCTACATATATACGGTATTCTTTTGTTGTTCTAAGCAAATTTGTATGTGTCTTCTCTAATTTTCAAAATAAATTTCTCTTTTGTGTGCGCATACCGCTCATGAAACGGCAGGGGGTGGCTGATATATTTCCATGCTAGATATGTTATTCTCAAGATGAGTGTTTATTCACTTGTCAGAGAGTATAGCAAAGGTACTAGGGATTCCCAGTCCCGAAATGTAAAATGAATTTACTTTATGTTATCAAATAATAAATTCCTTGGAAAGTGTTGGTATGGAAGGCACCCGTGGATATGGTTAGCCATGGAAAGTGAAAGTGTGGTGGAGAAAATAATAAACTTTATTTTCTGTATGGGGACCGCCTATGATATATCTAGCATGTAAAGTCTTGGGAACTACTCGATCGTTTTCGTTGACAGGAAAAGCATGCCACCCAAAATGTTTTATCTCTATCTTTTTTGCTTTGAGCTCTAGCACCTCTACAAATCCCTTCCCTCTATGAAGGGCCTTTCTATTACTTTATGCAATTTTTAGTTTACATGAGTCTCCATCTTCTCTTATAAAGCACCAACTAAGGGGCACTATGATCGTACTTGAGCATTGGGTGTAGCTAATATGCGAGTGTGTTTCATGAATGGATCAATGATTGAGCATAATGGGCTAGGGATAACTTGCTTTAGTGTTGATATTTTGGAAGACATGGTTGCGTGTTGATATGCTTGAGTATTAAAGTCTGCATGTCAAAAATAAACTATTGCTTTGAACCATATAAAATTCCAAATGACCATGCTACAAAGAAAAGAATTTGTGATGAACATGTTAGGAAGCATTCCAAATCAAAAATTCTGTTTTTTATCATTTACCTACTCGAGGATGAGCAGGAATTAAACTTGGGGCTGCTGATACGTCTCCAATGTATCTATAATTTTTTATTGTTCCATGCTGTTATATTATCATTCTTGGATGTTTTAAAATCATTTTATAGCAACTTTATATCATTTTGTGGGACTAACCTATTGACATAGTGCCAAGTGCCAGTTGCTGTTTTTTTGCTTGTTTTTTACATCGCAGGAAATCAATATCAAACGGAGTCCAAACGCAGCAAAACTTTTTGTGGATTTTTTGGACTAGAAGACATCCAGTGGGCCAAAGAAGTACCGAAGAGGGGGCCCGAGGTGATCATAAGACACTTGGGCACGCTTGGACGCCCTGGCGCGCCCTGGTGGGTTGTGGACACCTCGATGACCCCCTGCACCACCTCCTTTCTCTATAAATACACCAATATTCCAGAAACCCTAGGGGAGTCGACGAAAATCTATTCCAGTCGGCGCAAGTTCTAGAATCACCAGATCCAATCTAAACACCATCACAGAGGGGTTCATCATCCTCATTGATGCCTCTCCGATGATGCGTCAGTAGTTCATTGTAGACCTTCGGGTCCATAGTTGGTAGCTAGATGGCTTCCTATCTCTCTCTCTCTCTCTCTCTCTCTCTCTCTCTCTCTCTTGATTCTCAATACAATGGCCTCTTGGAGGTCTATTTGATGTAACTATTTTTGCGGTGTGTTTTTTGGGATCGGATGAACTTTGAGTTTATGATCAGATCTATGTTTTTATCCATGAAAATTATTTGAGTCTTTTGATCTCTTATATGCATGATTACTTATAGCCTCGTATTTATTTTTTGAATCTTTGGTTTAGTTAGGCCAACTAGAGTAATTTTTCTTGCCATGGGAAGAGGTGCTTTGTCATGGGTTCGATCTTACAGTGCTTGATCCCAATGACAGAAGGGGAACCGACACGTATGTATCGTTGCTAATAAGGATAACATGATGGGGTCTATTTCTACATAAATAGATCTTGTCTACATCATGTCCTCGTTATTATTGCATTACTCTATTTCTCCATGAACTTAATACACTAGATGCAGGCAGGAGTCGGTCTACTAATCTTGGACGTGATGCCTATATAATGATCATTGCCTAGATATCGTCATGATTATTTGCAGTTCTATCAATTGCCCAATAGTAATTTTTTCGCCCACCGTATGCTATTTTTCCCGAGAGAAGCCACTAGTGAAATCTACTGCCCTCGGGTCTCTTCTTAATCATATTTGTCTTCAAGATCAATTTTATTTGATTTTATTTTCAGATCTATTAATCCAAAAATACAAAAATACCTTGCTGCAATTTTAGTAATTTATTTTATCTCACGTTCCCGCAAGATCTATTTATCCAATCTACCAAAATTTTACCTTTCTTTTTACCTGTGAGGGATTGGCAACCCCTCTTTTACGTCGGGTTGCAAGTATTTGTTCTTTGTGTGCAGGAGCTGTTTACGTGTTGTTGCATGGTTCTCCTACTGGTTCGATAAGTCTCATCACTAAGGGAAATACCTACCGTTGTTGTGCTGCATCATCCCTTCCTCTTTGGGGAAATACCAAAGTAGTTCAAGCAAACATCACACGCCAACAGTGCAATTGTCTGATTCAGTGCTCCACAGACTGAAGAAGGTTCGAACTCTGGGGTGTGTGCGAAGATCCCGACCAGCTGTGCCTCAAGCTCACCACCTGACGGCCTAGCCTCATTGAGTTCACGCGAGCGGGGAGGAAGATGAACACAACGATTTACCCAGGTTCGGGCCACCTTGCGGTGTAAAACCCTACTCTTGCCTTTGGTGGATTGTCCTCACGAGGAGGTTGGGGATGAACAGGTATAGTGAATGAACAACATTGCGAGGACTCAGGGGGTGAGGGTCGAATGGAACCAATCCCTCTCTATGGTGGAGACTAACCTATATTTATACTGGGCTTGGTCCTCTTCCCTCGTAACTTAGGCGGGAAGGGATCCCACAATTGCCAATTTTGAAAGGGGACAAGTAGTATATGTTATCCTGATGAAAGGTGGTCTTCGCCTGCAAAGCTTGTGGTCATGACGCAGCGGTGGGCTCGACGATGATATTCATCCCGCCGAGCTAATGGTCTTGGTCTTGTTGCACCGGAATGGAAAGCTTTGGGGCCTTCCTCGGGAACCTGCACCTTCCCTTGCTCCCTTAGCACCGAAGAGGAAACTGTCTTCTCTATGCCCGCTGGCGCCCGCATGGCCTTGGTCGTCATGGCTCACATCATCACAGCATCATGATGCGGGAGGCTTGCATAGAGTTCTCCGCCCCTAAGGAGGAAGGCTCGGGGAGCTGCTCCTCTAGAGGTCTTGGCGTTGTTCTCTTCGCGAGGCCGGAGCCCTCGCGTGTGTCTTGTCCCAAGTGTCTTGTAGCTTGGGCCATACCAGGCCGTCGATGAGCCCGCGTACTAAGTTGTAGGCAAGCAGATCTGGGTACCTCCTATCCCAGAATGCTGACATTAATCACCTTCATGACAATAACCCTAGCAGTAGCGTCAGCAGCCGCAGCGCACCCAACGAACTGCTGAGCCTCGTGAAGTATCGATGGCTTCTTCAGATCTGCGGATGCGGCAGTCTCAATGATAGGTGCAGTTGGATAGGTGAGCATTATAAGCTCATACCACCATTCAACGGCGCTGGGAGGCACGCCGTCAATCTGATGAGCGCAATGGTCTAGTCATGGATGAGCCAGCGCTCGCTGTTGGCGGGTACCTACCTTATGAGGTTGGGTGCCCAGCTTTCACGCTAAGTTGTGGCAAGTCCTTTGGGCGTCCATCCGTGATTTAAAGCCGGAAGTGCTGGAGAAGTATGGTGGCAAGATCAACCCGACAAAGTTCCTTGGCATTTACACAATTGCTGTTTAAGTTGCCAGAGGAAGGGATGAAAAGATCCTTGCGAATTATTTCCCATTGATGCTTAAACCCAATGCGAGATCTTGGTTGATGAACTTGCCAGAGAACTCCATTTCTTCGTGGTCAGATCTATGAAATGAATTTGTTGGTGCCTTCACCGGAGGCCAGAAAGGCCCTGGGCAGCCTTGTGATTTGCAAGTTATACCGTAGAGGGAAGGAGAAGATCTGCGCAAGTATATCCAAAGATTCAGCCATGTGTGTCGCAACATTCTAGATGTGCACCCTGCAGTTGTAATTGCCGCATTTCACACGAATGTACGAAATCACAATATGCAGGAGAATATGAACATGTGGTTTCCGAAGACCGTCAACGATCTCTACACATTGGTGGACAAATGTGCATGTGACGAGAAGGGAGAAGGCTCCCTAGGGAAGATGCTAGCGCTGAGGTTGATTATGAGGACGACGGCGCCGCCACCCCGAAGAAGAAAGACTGGGGATGTAATAGATATCCCAAGGGCAAGTCAATTATGGCCGTGGAACGGTCCGGCTACTCGAGTTCCACCAAGAAAACCAAGATAGAGAGCTCCGGCAAGGAAGCTGACACGTGCACTGATCGCCAGGTAGCTACAGTGGGCGAGAAGGCCGACAAGTCTAGCGGGCCATACTGCAAGATTCACCGTACCAAGCATCACGACCTTCAAGAGTGTCGACAAGTCGAACAGTTGGTAGAGAAGCAAAAGGATGAGTATGAAAAGCATGACAAGTGTCGGTGTACTAAAGTAGGGGTACCTTAGTACCCCGAACTTGTGCACGGGCAGTCGCAGCGTCCCGCGGCAAGGCTTGCCGGGCGTCCGCCAAGAGCCTCCGCTATTCCTACTTACTGCCATTCAAGAACAAGGTGTTAGCTGAGAAGACAGAACCCCGGCAAGAGGAGCTTGTCGGGAAGGACAAGGCCCCGCCAAGAGGAGCTTGTCGGGAAGGCCAACCAAGGCACTTCAGAAAACTTGCCGCGACGCTCCGCGCGTCCCGGCAAGACCCAGCGAGCGGCAAGCTTGCGGGTGCGACAAGACAGCAACCGCGGCAAGGCGCTTGCCGCGGCGAAGCCACAACTCTGCGCTCACGCTCCAGCACATCCGACGACGTGTCGCCACAGGATCGCTCCTGGTGCACGTGGCGGGTAGCTGTGCAGCCTAGCGGTGCGAGGTGGCAAACGAAGATGACAAGGAGGCCATCGTGGCGATCGGTGGCACCCCTAACGGTCGTTTCCTACACTATTTGAGCGACCAGACGGGCATTAAATGCCCTTGTCCCCTGCCGTCAGAGGTAGGTAGGGGGCACTGTTGGTAGCAGTTGTACCAACCCGCGTTTTTACTCTTTTACCCCTCTTTCTATGCTGCCACCTGTCGGTGACCCCTTTAACCTATAGAAAGGAGGCCCATGCGCACGTAGAAGGGGTTCGGTCGGTTCGGTTCGGCTCAGTTCGACTCATTCGACACCACAACACACCCACGCTTTCAAGCAAGAACAGAATAGAAACACAAAGCAGCAGTAGGAGTTTTATCTCTCCGGAGAGCTCCGAAGCTGGGTAAAATCCCCCGCGTGCTCTCGCCTCGATCTGCTCTGCGTGCGCCCTCCGCTCCCTTGCTGGACCAAGAAGGGGCCCTGCCCCATAGGTGCTCGTTCCCCATGACATCTCTGGCGCGCCAGGTAGGGGGGCGTCGAGGTCGTGCGTATCTGATCCGGCGTCCGCGCGCACTACATCAACATCTACATCGACATGCCACCAAAGAAGAAGACTTCGGAGGTGGCCACTCCGTCTGCGACTATCCTGCCGCTACCGGAGCAAACGGGCGGTGGGGTGGACACCGGCGGAGGAGCGGGCGCCGACGGTGGGACTCGCGTAGTCACCAGGTCCAAGGACAAGGCCCCACAAGCTTCAACGTCTGTACATCCACCGCAACCCTCCCAGGGGGTGCAGGATCGACAACGCCACGGTGCTCCTAGCACCGTACACGCGTTGGAAAGAGGCCAAGCGTCGCTCGCCACCGCCAACCAACACTCCAGAGGAAGCGCTGGCCCGAGCCCAGCTGCTTCTAGATTACCCTCCAGCACCAGACAAGATCGACGACTGGAGGGCCACCATTCAGAGCCTCATCGGCTTCGCCAACGGCGACAAGCCCCGGCAACCGAGCACCTCGAAACCCCGGCAAGACGCCCAGGCGCAAGCCGACGCTGACAAGACCGCTGGGGGTGCCACCACCGTGCACTCCACGCCCCAAAGGCCAAGATCGCCGACTCGCCGGGCCAACCTCGACACCGACTCCACCGCGTCGTCGGACCTGCGAGCTCGCCGCGATCAACGCCAAGTTCTCCAAGAACGATGACACGAAGACGCTCGCACTCGCATCGAGCGTCGAAGAGAATCGCGGCGGCAATCTGGCCAGCGCGCTGGGCCCAATGTCGATATGCATGCGCCAGGGGAACCAGGCGACTTGCCGTACGCGGTAGGTTACCCTACGTTCACCCGTGAGCTGCGGCAGGTCCAGTGGCCCAGTACCAAGAACTTCAAGCCAGACGTGCCCGAGAAGTACGATGGCAGGATACATCCATCAGAGTTCCCCAGCATCTACACCATCGCGGTGCAGGCTGCCGGAGGGCGCGACGAGAAGATCCTCGCCAACTACTTCCCGCTGGTGCTCAAGCCCAACGTTAGATCTTGGCTCATGCACTTGTCGGACAACTCCATCTCTTCGTGGGCGGACATGTGCCATCAGTTTGTCGGTGCCTTCACAGGCGGCCACAAACCCCATGGCCAGGAGAGCGATCTTCATCTGCTCGCCTAGAAGGAAGGAGAACCCCTGTGCAAGTACATACAGAGAATCAGCCAGGTGCAGCGCAACATCCCAGACGTCCACCCTGCCGCGGTTATCAGCGCGTTCCATCAGAACGTGCATAACCGCAGGATGAGGGAGGAGATGGCGATGTGCAAAATCAGAGATGTCAGCGAGCTATATGCTCTGGCCGACAAGTGTGCACGGGCTGAAGAGGGGAGGAGACTCCCCGGAGAGAACGCAGGAGCAGAAGGATCTGACAGTGAGGACACCCCTCCGGCAAAGAAGAACCGGAGGCGGAATAACAGAAAGAGGAAATTTAAGGATGTGCTAGTTGTTGAGCAGTCCGGCAACGGAGGCGGTTCTGAGAAGGCCAGAGCTGGTGACTCCAGCGAGGCTGTGGTAGCCGCCGACAAGCAGGATGGCTCCGGCAAGCAGTACTGCAAGATCCACCGCACCAAGGGCCACGACCTCCAAGCCTGCAAGAAGGTTGAGCAGATGGCAGAGCTACAGAAAGCTGAATATGAGCGTCGCGATAAGGAGAAGGCCCAGGAAGGTGGCGGAGGATCCGGCAAGAAGCGTCCCGCCCGGGGAGGGCGCCGCGACAAGGTCAAGCAGCGGCAAGGAGACAGACCTCCCCATGGCCGCGACAAGGACGAAGACGAAGATGAAGATGATGAGATGGAGGAGGATGAGACTAACGAGCAGGAGTTCCAGAAGGCAACAAAGGTGTTGTGCGTCGACGGCGGTGCTTCTCTGCACACCTCGCACCGCCAACTCAAACAGTGGATGCGGGAAGTGAACGCAGCAGAACCGTCCGTTGAGTCGTGCAAGCCCCTGAAGTGGTCCAGCACGCCCATCATCTTTGATGTTGAAGATCACCCTGACCGCATCACTGCGGTCGGGTGCTTGCCGATGTTGGTCTCGCCAACAATCCGCAACCTGAAGGTCACGAAGATGCTGGTTGGCGGCGGGGCCGGCCTGAATCTGATCTCCTCCGTAGTGCTCAAGAAGCTCCAGATCCCCGACAGCGAGCTCGAAGAGACTGGTACCTTTCAAGGAATAAACCCGGGAAGGAGCAAGCCGAAGGGGAAGATCACGCTGCCAGTGACATTTGGCAGCGAGCTGAAATTCAGGACAGAGAGAGTCACATTCGACGTTACTGATTTCCCATTGCCCTACAATGGGATACTTGGCCGTTCAGCGCTTGCCAAGTTCATGGCAGCCTCTCACTACGCCTACAATGTGCTCAAGATGCCTGGTCCGATAAGTGTTATTTCTGTCCATGGCGACAAGAAAGATGCACTTATCTGTACCGACAAGATCTACCGGGAAGCAGCAGCCGCAGCAGAACGCAAACCACTTGCCGCTGAAGCTACCGGGGGGAAGAAGAAGACCAAGTCCGGCAAGAGTAGCTCTGATGCCCACTCCGGCAAGCGCACCTCTTCGGAGTGCTGCGCTACCGTCGAGGACGCACCATCGAGCTCCACCGGCAAGTGCAAGAAGGCAAAGACAGCTTCACCAGAGACCAAGAAAGTGGCCGCCAAGGAGGACGGCACTGGTGGTACCTTCACCATCAGTGCCACGCTTGACCCTAAATAGGAAAGCGCGCTCGTTGCTTTCCTGCAGGCGAATGTCGATGTGTTTGCATGGCAACCATCTGACATCCCCGGTGTTCCCAGGGAAGTAATTGAGCACCACCTTGCCGTCTGCTCTCACGCGCGGCCCTTCAAGCAGAGAGTTAGGAAGCAAGCAGTGGAGTGTCAAGAGTTCATTGCAGAGGAGATCAGGAAGTTGGAAGTAGCAGGACTGGTCCGAGGAGTACTCCATCCAGCGTGGTTAGCCAATCCAGTAGTCGTGCGCAAAGCAAACGGGAAGTGGAGGCTTTGTATTGACTTCACTGATGTTAATAAAGCTTGTCCCAAGGATCCATTTCCCTTGCCGCGCACTGACCAGATTGTCGACTCCACGGTAGGATGTGATCTACTTTCATTCCTTGATGCATACTCAGGATATCATCAGATCTTCATGGCTGAAGAGGATGAAGAGAAAACCGCATTCATTACTCCATGTGGCACATACTGCTTTGTACGGATGCCTTTTGGACTAAAGAATGCTGGTTCAACATTTGCAAGGGTAGTTAGTCATGCTTTTGAGCCACAGCTGCACAAAAATGTAGAAGCTTACATGGATGACATAGTGGTCAAGAGCAAGGACAAAGAAACTCTGGTCCAAGATTTGGACGAAACTTTTGCAAATCTGCGCAAGATCAATCTCAAGTTGAACCCCGAGAAGTGCGTGTTTGGAGTTCCTTCAATCAAGCTTCTCGGGTTCTTTGTGTCCCAGAGGGGGATTGAAGCCAATCCCGACAAGATCAAGGCCATTGAGCAAATCGAAGCACCAAAACGCGTCAAGGATGTGCGAAGGCTTGCCGGCTGTGTTGCTGCTCTCAGCAGGTTCATTTCCAAGTCTGCAGAACGCGCCCTGCCGTTTTTCAAAATTTTGAAAAAGGCGGGTCCAATGAAATGGACTCCGGAAGCGGAGGCTGCGCTGCAAGACTTGAAGAAATATTTGTCCTCCACTCCAACACTTGTCGCACCTAATCCACAAGAGAAGTTGCTGCTATATCTGGCGGCAACCAATCAAGTGGTTAGTGCTGCGTTAGTGGCGGAGAGGGAGGCGGAGGATGAGACAGCGACCGCGGCAAGCGAATCCGGCGACAAGCAGGGGGCTTCCCCGACAAGCTCTGGCCCAACAAGCCCTGATCCGACAAGTCCCAGTCCCGACAAGGATGGATCTGCGCGGCTGCAAGAGAAGAAGTAGAGGAAAATGGTGCAGCGCCTAGTTTACTTTGTCAGTTCCCTTCTGCAGGGGCTAGATCAACGCAAAAGAGCGCTGAGGAGCAGTCTGCTCCGACAAGCCCTAGGGCTTGCTTCGTTGAAGCAGACGCTCCCGACAAGCTGTGTCCCGACACACTTGCCGGGGAGCATCATGCTCCGGCAGGATCCTAGATTCTTGCCGTGGAAGCAGATGTTCCCGCAGCAGCATTTGCGCCTTTAGTCCTTGTCGTCGAGCCACAAGCTCCGGCATGGGCACAACAGATCGTCCATTTCCTTCAGACAGGAGAACTTCCCGAAGAGCAAGAAGAAGCGGAGAATGGCCTTGCCGGGACACGGACGACAGAAAAGCTAAGTTGCCAAAGTTTTAGCATGATCAAGTTTTTAATTTTTTTTAAGTTCTACTCCTTGAACAACCGTGCCTTGTATGGAAAACCTGTGCGTGGAGGAATCGACTGGCTAAGTTGCGCCCTTAATTTGTTTCGAGTCCGCTCAACAATGAAAGCGTGCTGCAACTAGCCCCGACAAGGTTTCTTGCCGGAAGCAACAACCGCCGGCAGGCTGCTGATGTTCCGCACTCAGCGCTCGCGGCAAGCGTGCTTGCGCCGGCAAGTTCCCTAAAAGCGTAGGGTAAAAACATACAAGGGATGGAATCGAAGAAAGGATATAACATAGCAAGCATTCCCTCTTTCATTAAAAAAAACTTCCCACTCAGGTACAGTCCATAGAGGATGAAAAACATGAAAGAGAGGGTTACAAGTTTTAGATGCGGCTAAGGCACGGAGGCTTACAAATTAAAAAGATAAGATGCCCGTAATCCCTTTCCTGTCCCTCTTTTCAGGAGGTAGGTCAAGGAGGCAAAAAGGGCAAAAGGGGCACCTAGGCGAGCTACAGGTGCCAGAAGACACCAAGAGAACATCCCGGGGGCCGTCCGAAGGCTGGATGGTGATGGCGGCGCCGAAAGCGGGGCTCGAAGACGGGGCGGCAGGACGTCAGCATGCCGTCGAGGGCACTACGCCCTCGTACTCCGACTTGACGGCCTTGTCGCCAGCCCTCTTCCCCTTCCGCAGCCTCCCTGCGCCAGCCGCCCAAGGAGACAACCCCGGGGAGTTCAAGGAGCCGGCGACACGGATGATGGGGTCGCCGGTGACGCACGAAGCGGCGCCCGACACCTAGTCGGGCCCGCCATCCCGCCGCCCGCTACCCTCGTCGTCGCTGTCGCTCTCCTCCTCATCACTCTCGCTCGAGGAGGAGCCTTCGCTATCGGAGGAGCTGTCCACGCAGCACTTTGCCCGAGTGCCGGAGTCCCCGAAGGCTTTGACGGAGAGGAGATCGCCCTCCATTAACTTAAAATGGAGGGTAAACCCCGCCATCAGGCTGTGGATGCGGGCGAACGTCTTCCACCCGCGATCAAGATACATCACATTGGGGGCTGGGAATACAATGCGGACTCGCGTACCGTTGATCCCACAGCCCCTCATGTGCAGTCTCAATGTCTCGGGCGGGTCCAGCTCCATCGCGCTCGCAAACGGAGCTGGAAGCCGGAGGCGACTACGAGGCGCCCGGCGCAGCCTGACGAAGAACTCGCAAGGGTCGTCCCCTGTATGGACCGCCTTGGGGGGAGGAACTGCCGGCAGAGACGGAGATGGCGCGCCGCCCCGTCCGCCTCTTCCCCGAGCGCCTCGACCTCGTCCTCGACCTCGTCCACGACCTCGCCCCCTCCCTCTTCCTCTTATGGCTGGCTCTGCCACCACGGGCGCAGGATAGGGAGGGGCGCGCTGTCTGGCGGCGACCCTCGCTGCCACCGATGAAGGTCGAGGGTTCCCTTCCTCCATGGCGAATGAGAGAAAGAGGAGCAGAAGCTGAAGAAAGGAGAAGATGGGAGAGTGCGGGCTTCTGCGCTCCCCTCCCTCTCTTCTTAAAGGAGCGAGGTGGGGGCTCGGCCGCCCCGCTCAGCGAATCAGGGCACGGGAAGAGCAGGGAGTCAGGGCCGACCCACTGTCTCCGCTCGCAACGGCCCAGTTTCCCATTTCCACCGTCTGCGACCCCAAGTGCATGGGAGCCGCGTGGAGGGGATGCAGAACCAAGGCGAACGTTACGCATTTTTCTAGATTTAAGTATTGCCCACGATCTCTCCCACGACGCCGTGATTGACGCGTGCCGTTACGGGAGGGCACAGCGGATACGGAGTCAGATTTAGCGTGGACCCAGGCCGCGCGTGCCCGTGCCCCGTTTTGGGCCTGGCCCAATAGTGCTCGGCACCGTGTATGGCCCAGGCCCGGGGGCTCCTGTTGGTGTACTAAAGTAGGGGTACCTTAGTACCCCGAACTTGTGCACGGGCAGTCGCAGCGTCCCGCGGCAAGGCTTGCCGGGCGTCCGCCAAGATCCTCCGCTATTCCTACTTACTGCCATTCAAGAACAAAGTGTTAGCCGAGAAGACAGAACCCCGGCAAGAGGAGCTTGCCGGGAAGGACAAGGCCCCGGCAAGAGGAGCTTGCCGGGAAGGCCAACCAAGGCACTTCAGAAAACTTGCCGCGATGCTCCGCACGTCCCGGCAAGACCCAGCGAGTGGCAAGCTTGCGGGTGCGACAAGACAGCAACCGCGGCAAGGCGCTTGCCGCGGCCAAGCCACCACTCTGCGCCCACGCTCCAGCACATCCGACGACGTGTCACCATAGGATCGCTCCTGGTGCACGTGGCGGGTAGCTGTGCAGCCTAGCGGTGCGAGGTGGCAAACGAAGATGACAAGGAGGCCATCGTGGCGATTCTGAGAAAAAGGATGCAGTCATTGTTGGAAATATGCCCTAGAGGCAATAATAAAAGCATTATTATTATATTTGTCAATTCTGAGAAAAAGGATGCCGAGGCCAATGGGTATCATTTTTGTCAATTCTGAGAAAAAGGATGCAGTCATTGTTGGAAATATGCCCTAGAGGCAATAATAAAAGCATTATTATTATATTTCTTTGTTCATGATAATTGTCTTTATTCATGCTATAATTGTATTATCCGGAAATCGTAATACATGTGTGAATAACAGACACTAACATGTCCCTAGTAAGCCTCTAGTTGACTAGCTCATTGATCAATAGATAGTCATGGTTTCCTGGCTATGGACATTGGATGTCATTGATAACGGGATCACGTCATTAGGATAATGATGTGATGGACAAGACCCAATCTTAAGCATAGCGTGAGATCGTGTAGTTCGTTTGCTAGAGCTTTTCTAATGTCAAGTATCTTTTCCTTTGACCATGAGATCGTGTAACTCCCGGATACCGTAGGAGTGCTTTGGGTGTATCAAACGTCACAACGTAACTGGGTGACTATAAAGGTGCATTACGGGTATCTCCGAAAGTGTCTGTTGGGTTGACACGGATTGAGACTGGGATTTGTCACTCCATATGACGGAGAGATATCACTGGGCCCACTCGGTAATGCATCATCATAATGAGCTCAAAGTGACCAAGTGTCTGGTCACGGGATCATGCATTACGGTATGAGTAAAGTGACTTGCCGGTAACGAGATTGAACTAGGTATTGGGATACCGACGATCGAATCTCGGGCAAGTAACATATCGATTGACAAAGGGAATTGCATACGGGGTTGATTAAATCCTCGACATCGTGGTTCATCCGATGAGATCATCGTGGAGCATGTGGGAGCCAACATGGGTATCCAGATCCCGCTGTTGGTTATTGACCGGAGAGCGATCTTGGTCATGTCTACATGTCTCCCGAACCCGTAGGGTCTACACACTTAAGGTTCGGTGACGCTAGGATTGTAGGGATATGTATATGCAGTAACCCGAACATTGTTCGGAGTCCCGGATGAGATCCCGGACGTCACGAGGAATTCCGGAATGGTCCGGAGGTAAAGATTTATATATGGGAAGTCCTGTTTCGGGCATCGGGACAAGTTTCGGGGTTATCAGTATTGTACCGGGACCACCGGAAGGGTCCCGGGGGTCCACCGGGTCGGTCCACCTGTCCCGGGGGGCCACATGGGCTGTAGGGGGTGCGCCTGGGCCTACATGGGCCAAGGGCACAAGCCCCACTAGGCCCATGCGCCTAGGGTTTCCATGGGGGAAGAGTCCTAGGAGGGGAAGGCACCTCCTAGGTGCCTTGGGGGGGAGGGAAACCCCCTTTGGCCGCCGCCCCCCCTAGGAGATTGGATCTCCTAGGGCCGGCCACCCCCCTTGGCCCTCCTATATATAGTGGGGGAGAGGAGGTACTTCATACCTTGGCCTTTGGTTGCCTCCTTCTCCCTCTCCAACACCTCCTCCTCCTCCATAGTGCTTAGCGAAGCTCTGCCGGAGTACTGCAGCTCCATCAACACCACGCCGTCGTGCTGCTGCTGGTGCCATCTCCGTCAACCTCTCCTCCCTCCCTTGCTGGATCAAGAAGGAGGAGACGTGGCTGTTCCGTACGTGTGTTGAACGCGGAGGTGCCGTCCGTTCGGTGCTAGGATCTCCGGTGATTTGGATCACGTCGTGTTCGACTACATCATCCCCGTTCTTTGAACGCTTCCGCTCGCGATCTACAAGGTATGTAGATGCATCTAATCACTCATTGCTAGATGAACTCATAGATGGATCTTGGTGAAACCGTAGGAAATTTTTTGTTTTCTGCAACGTTCCCCAACAGTGGCATCATGAGCTAGGTCTATGCGCAGTTCTCTTGCACGAGTAGAACACAATTTGTTGTGGGCGTAGATTTGTCAACTTTCTTGCCGCTACTAGTCTTATCTTGCTTCAGCGGTATTGTGGGATGAAGCGGCCCAGACCAACCTTACACGTAAGCTTACGTGAGACCGGTTCCACCGACTAACATGCACAAGTTGCATAAGGTGGCTGGCGGGTGTCTGTCTCTCCTACTTCAGTTGAAGCGGATTCGATGAAAAGGGTCCTTATGAAGGGTAAATAGAAGTTGACAAATCACGTTGTGGCTTTCACGTAGGTGAGAAAACGTTCTTGCTAGAACCCTACTTCAGCCACGTAAAACTTGCAAACAACAATTAGAGGACATCTAACTTGTTTTTGCAGCAAGTGCTTTGTGATATGATATGGCCAAAGTTGTGATGAATGATGAATGATCTATATGTCATGTATGAGATGTTCATGCTATTGTAATAGGAATCACGACTTGCATGTCGATGAGTATGATAACCGGCAGGAGCCATAGGAGTTGTCTTTATTTTTTGTATGACCTGCGTGTCATTGAAGAACGCCATGTAAACTACTTTACTTTATCACTAAACGCGTTAGTCATAGAAGTAGAAGTAGTCGTTGGCGTGACAACTTCATGAAGACACGATGATGGAGATCATGATGATGGAGATCATGGTGTCATGCCGGTGACAAGATGATCATGGAGCCCCGAAGATGAAGATCAAAGGAGCTATATGATATTGGCCATATCATGTCACTACTTTATATAATTGCATGTGATGTTTATTATGTTTTATGCATCTTGTTTACTTAGGACGACGGTAGTAAATAAGATGATCCCTTACAAACTTTCAAGAAGTGTTCTCCCCTAACTGTGCACCGTTGCTACAGTTCGTCGTTTCGAAGCACCACGTGATGATCGGGTGTGATAGATTCTTACGTTCACATACAACGGGTGTAAGACAGTTTTACACAGCGAAAACACTTAGGGTTAACTTGACGAGCCTAGCATGTACAGACATGGCCTCGGAACACGGAGACCGAAAGGTCGAACACGAGTCGTATGGAAGATACGATCAACATGAGAATGTTCACCGACGATGACTAGTCCGTCTCACGTGATGATCGGACACGACCTAGTCGACTCGGATCGTGTAACACTTAGATGACCAAAGGGATGTCAAATATGAGTGGGAGTTCATTATAATTTGATTAGATGAACTTAATTATCATGAACTTAGTCTAAATATTTTACAATATGTCTTGTAGATCAAATGGCCAACGTAGTCCTCAACTTCAACGCGTTCCTAGAGAAAACTAAGCTGAAAGACGATGGCAGCAACTACACGGACTGGGTCCGGAACCTGAGGATCATCCTCATAGCTGCCAAGAAAGATTATGTCCTACAAGCACCGCTAGGTGATGCACCTGTTCTCCCTGCAGAACAAGACGTTATGAATGCTTGGCAGGCACGTTCCGATAACTACTACCTCGTTCAGTGCGGCATGCTTTACAGCCTAGAGCCGGGGCTCCAAAAGCATTTTGAGAGACATGAAGCATATGAGATGTTCGAAGAGCTGAAAATGGTTTTCCAAGCTCATGCCCGGGTCGAGAGATATGAAGTCTCCGACAAATTCTTCAGCTGTAAGATGGAGGAAAATAGTTCTGTCAGTGAGCACATACTCACTATGTCTGGGTTACATAACCGCTTGACTCAGCTCGGAGTTAATCTCCCGGATGATGCGGTCATTGACAGAATCCTCCAGTCGCTTCCACCAAGCTACAAGAGCTTTGTGATGAACTTCAATATGCAGGGGATGGAAAAGACCATTCCTGAAGTATTTGCTATGCTGAAATCAGCAGAGGTAGAAGTCAAGAAGGAACATCAAGTGTTGATGGTCAATAAAACCACTAAGTTCAAGAAGGGAAAGGGTAAAAAGAACTTCAAGAAGGACGGCAAGGTAGTTGCCGCGCCCAGCAAGCAAGCTACCGGGAAGAAGCCAAAGAATGGACCCAAGCCCGAGACTGAGTGCTTTTATTGCAAGGAAAGTGGTCACTGGAAGCGGAACTGCCCCAAATACTTAGCGGACAAGAAGGCCGGCAAAACCAAAGGTATATTTGATATACATGTAATTGATGTGTACCTTACCAGTAATCGTAGTGACTCCTGGGTATTTGATACCGGTGCCGTTGCTCATATTTGTAACACACAGCAGGAGCTACGGAATAAACGGAGACTGGCGAAGGACGAGGTGACGATGCGCGTCGGGAATGGTTCCAAGGTCGATGTGATCACCGTCGGCACGCTACCTCTACATTTACCTACGGGATTAGTTTTGAACCTCAATAATTGTTATTTTGTGCCAAGTTTGAGCATGAACATTGTATCAGGATCTCATTTAATTCGAGATGGCTACTCATTTAAATCCAAGAATAATGGTTGTTCTATTTATATGAGAGATATGTTTTATGGTCATGCTCCGATGGTGAATGGTTTATTCTTTATGAATCTCGAGCGTAATGCTACACATATTCATAGTGTAAGTACCAAAAGATGTAAGATTGATAGTGATAGTCCCACATACTTGTGGCACTGCCGCCTTAGTCACATAGGTGTCAAACGCATGAAGAAGCTCCATGCTGATGGACTTTTAGAGTCTCTTGATTACGAATCATTTGACACGTGCGAACCATGCCTCATGGGTAAAATGACCAAGGCTCCATTCTCAGGAACAATGGAGCGAGCAACCAACTTATTGGAAATCATACATACTGATGTATGCGGTCCAATGAGTGTTGAGGCTCGTGGTGGCTATCGTTATGTTCTCACCCTCACTGATGACTTGAATAGATATGGGTATGTCTACTTAATGAAACACAAGTCTGAGACCTTTGAAAAGTTCAAGGAATTTCAGAGTGAAGTTGAGAATCAACGTGACAGGAAAATCAAGTTTCTACGATCAGATCGTGGAGGAGAATACTTGAGTCACGAGTTTGGTACACACTTAAGAAAATGTGGAATAGTTTCACAACTCACGCCGCCTGGAACACCTCAGCGTAATGGTGTGTCCGAACGTCGTAATCGCACTCTGTTAGATATGGTGCGATCTATGATGTCTCTTGCCGATTTACCACTATCTTTTTGGGGCTATGCTTTAGAGACTGCCGCATTCACTTTAAATAGGGCACCGTCAAAATCCGTTGAGACGACACCGTATGAATTATGGTTTGGGAACAAACCTAGACTGTCGTTTCTAAAAGTTTGGGGATGCGATGCTTATGTCAGGAAACTTCAACCTGAAAAGCTCGAACCCAAATCGGAAAAATGCGTCTTCATAGGATACCCTAAAGAAACTATTGGGTATATCTTCTACCTCAGATCCGAAGGCAAGATCTTTGTTGCCAAGAATGGGTCCTTTCTGGAGAAAGAG
This sequence comes from Triticum timopheevii, assembly GCA_963921465.1. NCBI lineage: Eukaryota > Viridiplantae > Streptophyta > Magnoliopsida > Poales > Poaceae > Triticum > Triticum timopheevii. Next base: position 246,768,138 of record OY997266.1, read on the forward strand.
TTTCTCTCGAAAGAAGTAAGTGGGAGGAAAGTAGAGCTTGATGAAGTATTACTTCTTGAACCGGAAAATGGCGCAACTCAAGAAAATGTTCCTGAGGTGCCTGCACCGACTAGAGAGGAAGTTAATGATGATGATCAAGATACTTCTGATCAAGCTCCTACTGAAATTCGAAGGTCCACAAGGACACGTTCCACACCAGAGTGGTACGGCAACCCTGTCTCGGAAATCATGTTGTTAGACAACAGTGAACCTTCGAACTATGAAGAAGCGATGGTGGGCCCGGATTCCGACAAATGGCTAGAAGCCATGAAATCCGAGATAGGATCCATGTATGAAAACGAAGTATGGACTTTGACTGACTTGCCCGTAGAATGGCGAGCCATAGAAAATAAATGGATCTTTAAGAAGAAGACAGACGCGGATGGTAATGTGACCATCTATAAAGCTCGGCTTGTCGCTAAGGGTTATCGACAAGTTCAAGGGGTTGACTACGATGAGACTTTCTCACCAGTAGCGAAGCTGAAGTCCGTCCGAATCATGTAAGCAATTGCCGCATTTTATGATTATGAAATTTGGCAAATGGACGTCAAAACGGCATTCCTTAATGGTTTCCTTAAGGAAGAATTGTATATGATGCAGCCGGAAGGTTTTGTCAATCCTAAGAATGCTAACAAGGTGTGCAAGCTCCAACGCTCGATTTATGGGCAGGTGCAAGCATCTCGGAGTTGGAACATTCATTTTGATGAGATGATCAAAGCGTTTGGGTTCTCACAGACTTATGGAGAAGCCTGTGTTTACAAGAAAGTGAGTGGGAGCTCTGTAGCATTTCTCATATTATATGTAGATGACATACTTTTGATGGGAAATGATATAGAACTCTTGGACAACATTAAGGCCTACTTGAATAAAAGTTTTTCAATGAAGGACCTTGGAGAAGCTGCTTATATATTAGGCATCAAGATCTATAGGGATAGATCGAGACGCCTCATAGGTCTTTCACAAAGCACATATCTTGATAAGATTTTGAAGAAGTTCAAAATGGATCAGTCCAAGAAAGGGTTCTTGCCTGTTTTGCAAGGTGTGAAATTGAGCTCAGCTCAATGTCCGACCACGGCAGAAGATATAGAAGAGATGAGTGTCATCCCCTATGCCTCAGCCATAGGTTCTATTATGTATGCCATGCTGTGTACCAGACCTGATGTAAACCTTGCCGTAAGTTTGGTAGGAAGGTACCAAAGTAATCCCGGCAAGGAACACTGGACAGCGGTCAAGAATATCCTGAAGTACCTGAAAAGGACTAAGGAAATGTTTCTCGTTTATGGAGGTGACGAAGAGCTCGTCGTAAAGGGTTACGTCGACGCTAGCTTCGACACAGATCTGGATGACTCTAAGTCACAGACCGGATATGTGTATATTTTGAATGGTGGGGCAGTAAGCTGGTGCAGTTGCAAGCAGAGCGTCGTGGCGGGATCTACATGTGAAGCGGAGTACATGGCAGCCTCGGAGGCAGCACATGAAGCAATATGGGTGAAGGAGTTCATCACCGACCTAGGAGTCATACCCAATGCGTCGGGGCCGATCAAGCTCTTCTGTGACAACACTGGAGCTATTGCACTTGCCAAGGAGCCCAGGTTTCACAAGAAGACAAGGCACATCAAGCGTCGCTTCAACTCCATTCGTGAAAATGTTCAAGATGGAGACATAGAGATTTGTAAAGTGCATACGGACCTGAATGTAGCGGATCCGTTGACTAAACCTCTCCCTAGAGCAAAACATGATCAACACCAGAATTCCATGGGTGTTCGATTCATCACAATGTAACTAGATTATTGACTCTAGTGCAAGTGGGAGACTATTGGAAATATGCCCTTGAGGCAATAATAAAAGCATTATTATTCTATTTCTTTGTTCATGATAATTGTCTTTATTCATGCTATAATTGTATTATCCGGAAATCGTAATACATGTGTGAATAACAGACACCAACATGTCCCTAGTAAGCCTCTAGTTGACTAGCTCGTTGATCAGTAGATAGTCATGGTTTCCTGGCTATGGACATTGGATGTCATTGATAACGGGATCACATCATTAAGATAATGATGTGATGGACAAGACCCAATCTTAAGCATAGCGTGAGATCATGTAGTTCGTTTGCTAGAGCTTTTCTAATGTCAAGTATCTTTTCCTTTGACCATGAGATCGTGTAACTCCCGGATACCGTAGGAGTGCTTTGGGTGTATCAAACGTCACAACGTAACTGGGTGACTATAAAGGTGCATTACAGGTATCTCCGAAAGTGTCTGTTGGGTTGACACGGATCGAGACTGGGATTTGTCACTCCGTATGACGGAGAGATATCACTGGGCCCACTCGGTAATGCATCATCATAATGAGATCAAAGTGAACAAGTGTCTGGTCACGGGATCATGCATTACAGTACGAGTAAAGTGACTTGCCGGTAACGAGATTGAACGAGGTATTGGGATACCGACGATCGAATCTCGGGCAAGTAACATATCGATTGACAAAGGGAATTGCATACGGGGTTGATTAAATCCTCGACATCGTGGTTCATCCGATGAGATCATCGTGGAGCATGTGGGAGCCAACATGGGTATCCAGATCCCGCTGTTGGTTATTGACCGGAGAGCGATCTCGGTCATGTCTACATGTCTCCCGAACCCGTAGGGTCTACACACTTAAGGTTCGGTGACGCTAGGGTTGTAGGGATATGTATATGCAGTAACCCGAATGTTGTTCGGAGTCTCGGATGAGATCCCGGACGTCACGAGGAGTTCCAGAATGGTCCGGAGGTAAAGATTTATATATGGGAAGTCCTGTTTCGGGCATCGGGACAAGTTTCGGGGTTATCGGTATTGTACCGGGACCACCGGAAGGGTCCCGGGGGTCCACCGGGTGGGTCCACCTGTCCTGGGGGGCCACATGGGCTGTAGGGGGTGCGTCTTGGCCTACATGGGCCAAGGGCACCAGCCCCACTAGGCCCATGCGCCTAGGGTTTCCATGGGGGAAGAGTCCTAGGAGGGGAAGGCACCTCCTAGGTGCCTTGGGGGGGAGGGAAACCCCCTTTGGCCGCCGCCCCCCCTAGGAGATTGGATCTCCTAGGGCCGGCCACCCCCCTTGGCCCTCCTATATATAGTGGGGGAGAGGAGGGACTTCATACCTTGGCCTTTGGTTGCCTCCTTCTCCCTCTCCAACACCTCCTCCTCCTCCATAGTGCTTAGCGAAGCTCTGCCGGAGTACTGCAGCTCCATCAACACCACGCCGTCGTGCTGCTGCTGGTTCCATCTCCCTCAACCTCTCCTCCCTCCCTTGCTGGATCAAGAAGGAGGAGACGTGGCTGTTCCGTACGTGTGTTGAACGCGGAGGTGTCGTCCGTTCGGTGCTAGGATCTCCGGTGATTTGGATCACGTCGTGTTCGACTACATCATCCCCGTTCTTTGAACGCTTCCGCTCGCGATCTACAAGGTATGTAGATGCATCTAATCACTCGTTGCTAGAAGAACTAATAGATGGATCTTGGTGAAACCGTAGGAAACTTTTTGTTTTCTGCAACGTTCCCCAATAGTCATATGTGTTGACAAGCTTTACAGAGATGCGATTGCAGCAGAGACCGTCAGGGTTGCAGCTCCCGCCAAGAAAAAGAAAAGCAAGAATCCCGGCAAGACATCTTGCTCCGCCGGCAAGAAATCCAAAGCCATTCGACCTGCGACAAAGAAGGTGCTAGCAAAGGAGGACAACACTGGCGGTACTTTCACTGCCAGTGCCACTCTTGATAGTAAATAGGAAAGCACACTCATTGCTTTCCTGCAGGCAAATGTAGATGTGTATGCATGGCAACCATCTAACATCCATGATGTTCCCAGGGAGGTAATGGAGCACAACCTTGCTGTCTGCCATCATGATCGGCCCGTCAACCAGAAGGTCAGAAAGCAAGCTTTGGAACTGCAGCAGTTTGTCGCAGAAGAAATCAAGAAACTTGAAGCAACATGTCTGGTTAGAGGAGTGCTACATACAACTTGGTTGGCAAATCCAGTTGTAGTGTGCAAGGAGAATGGGAAGTGGAGACTTTGCATTGACTACACTAATCTCAATAAAGCATGTCAAATGAATCCTTTCCCCTTGCCGCGTGCTGATCAAATTGTAGACTCCACTACTTGTTGTGAGTTGCTTTCGTTCCTTGATGTGTATTCTAGATACTATCAGATATTCATGGCCAAGGAAGATGACGATAAAACCACGTTCACTACTCCATGTGGAACGTACTGCGTTGTACGTATGCCTTTCGGACTAAAGAGCGTTGGTTCAACATTTGCAAGAGCAGTCCAGATTTGTTTTGAGACACAATTGCATAGAAATATAGAAGCTCATATGGATTATATAGTTGTCAAAACCAAGGAAAAATCAACCCTCATTCAAGACATGGAAGAAACTTTCACAAATTTACGCAGAATCAATATGAAGCTCAACCCTGAGAAGTGTGTGCTTGGCGTTCCATCCAGCAAACTTCTCAGGTTCTTTCTGTCTCAAAGTGGGATAGAAGAAAACCCCGATAAGATCAAGGCTATCGAGCAGATTAAAGCACCTAGAACTGTCAAGGATGTGCGGCGTCTTGCCGGCTGTGCTTTAAGTAGGTTCATTTCAAGATCTGCTGAGCATGTCCTATCATTTCTCAAGATATTGAAGAAGGCAGGTCCAGTAAAATGGACTAAGGAAGCGGAGTCTACACTACAAGATCTGAAAAGTACCTATCCTCTGTGCCAACATTAGTTGCGCCTAGGCCACAAGAGCCGTTGCTACTTTATTTAGCGGTAACGAATCAGGTGGTCAGTGTCGCGCTAGTTGCATAGGGAGAAGCTGACAATGAAGTAAAGACAAAAGGCAAGCCCGTCTAGCGAGAAGGTAGGATCTGACACTGGCAAGCCAAGGATAGTGCAAGCAAAAGAAGTCGATCAACAAAGAATGGCAAAGAAGAAGGTGGTGCAGCAGTCAGCATAATTTGATAGTTCTCTTTTGTAGGGGGATACATCAAAGTACTCTGGTGTGCAGAAGCTGCTTTTCGGTCTCCTCATGGCCTCGAGAAAGCTGTGCCACTACTCCCAAGCACATGAGATAACCATTGACACTCGCTTCCTGTTGCAGCATATTTTGAGGAATCCAGAGGCAACTGGCAGGATAGTGGAGTGGGCATTGGAATTTTCAAGTTTTGGACTAAAGTTGGAGAGCATTTCGACTATTGAGAGTAGAGCCTTGGAAAAATTCACCGCAGAATGGACGCCATCACAGGATGAAGAGATTCAGGAATCAACTCTCCCGGCAAAGAAACTAAGAAGGAATGGATCATGTACTTTAATGGTGTCTCCTTACTACAAGGCGCCGGTGCTGGAGTGCTTCTTGTCGCACCAACTAGAGAACACCTCAAGTGTGTGATTCAAATGCACTTTCCTAGGGAGAAAGTAACCAACAACACCACAGAGTATGAAGTGTTCCTTGCTAGACTTAGAATTGTAGTGGAGTTGGGAATCATAAAGTTAATCATTCGCGGAGATTCACAGCTTGTAGTAAAACAAGTGAACAAAGATTATCAGGGCCTATTGATGAAAGCATATGTGGAAGAAGTGAGGAAATTGGAGGAACACTTTGACGTGTTGCAAATAGAGCATATCCCCCATGGGGAGAATAGCATTGTTGAACACCTGTCAAAATGCGCTTTCAAAAGTTACATGTGGAACCAGGAACTTTTGTACTCCATTTGAATCAACCACCAGTCACTCCATCAACGCAAGCCAAAAAGAGAAGAACCTTGAACACTGGTAAATATTTTGCGTTATAGCTTCCTAAAGCCGCCAATGAAAATATTGCCGGGTACATCAACGCGCTTGCTGGTGAGCAGTAGCTTCACGCAGAACCTCAGGTTCTTGTTGTTGAAGTTTGCACTCCTGCAGCCATAGAGATGCCTTTAGTCCTTGTTGTCGATCCACAAGCTCCAGCATGGGCGCAACATATAGTTCAATTTCTCCAAACAGGAGAACTTCCCGATGAGCAAAAATATGAGAAAGTAGCCCGTCAATTGAGTATGTATTAGTTTGTGGATGACACTCTATACATAAAGACACCAAACAGAGTGAAATTAAAGTGCATTTTTTGGGAGGATGGACTCAAGTTGTTGGAAGAAATACATGGAGGCATATGTGGCTCCCACATTGGATCAAGCGCACTTGTCGGTAATGCTTTCTGGCAAGGTTTTTATTGTCCCACTGTCCTCTAGGATGCAACTGAGTTAGTAACAAGATGTGAAGCATGCCAATTCCAATCTATGAACACACATCAACCATGAAAGGCTCTTTAAACAATCCCTCTCACCTAGCCCTTTTCGGTCTGGGGGTTTGATATCTTGGGCCCCTTCTCTCGTGCTACCAGGGGCTTTGAGTTCTCGTACGTTGCCATCGACAAGTTCACAAAGTGGCTTGAAGTAGAAACAGTGAGAAAGGTGACTGTGCAATCGTCCGGCAAGTTCTTCAAGGGTCTAGTTTGCCATTTTGGGATTCCAAACAGCTGACTCATCACTGACAACGACACACCATTCACGAGCCGCACCTTCATGCAGTACATCTAGAGCTTTGGAAGCAAGGTTTGCTTTGCCTCCGATGCTCATCCTAGAAGAAATGGAGAAGGAGAACGAACAAACAATGAAGTGTTGCGTGGCCTCAAAACAAGAACCTTTGATAGCCTGCCCAAGTGCAGAAGATGCTGGATTGATGAGTTGCCGGTGGTTCGTTGGTCACTCAAAACGACACCAAATCGAGCTACTAGCCAAACACCCTTCTCCCTAGTGTAGGGTGTAGAAGCAGTCCTCCCCATGGAAGTCACATACGGTTCACCTCGAGTGCTTGCTTACGACGAGGTAGAGAAAGAGCACTTGCAACAAAATGATGTCGTGCTTGTCAAATCCCTAGCTTCTAGTACTACCTGGTGTTTTCATCTTGTTGCATCATGTTTAAATTCTATTTAAGCTGAAATAGAGATTGACCAAACCCTAGAATCAGAAAGAATTCAACTAGGTTCAAATAAAAATATTTTCAATGAACCCGAATTCCTTCCCAAAATGTTCATCAGCTTTGGATTGGTCTTGAACCTCTGCCAACATATTGCACATTTTTTTAGGTCAATTAGGGGGCCACTGAGTGAAATCATACAATATTTGCATTTGGGCATTTAAATCCTATAAAATATTTTAAATGTCCAAATAATTACAAACTAAAATGTTTACTGTTGGAAATATTCCAAACAGTGTCCATAGTCAGTTGCATGATTTTTGGAAATGCTCTGGCATTTTTAATAAAGCCAAACACAATTACAGGAAATAGAAAAACAGAAATAAAAGAGAGAGAGAGTTACCTGGCCTTACCTGGCTAGCCCAGATCATGTGCAACCCAGCTGGCGGCCCAGCCCACCTGGCCATCTCCTCCGGTCATCTTCCTCCTTGCCAGGAGGAGGGGCGCGTGCCCGACGCGTGCGGATCGCCGTGCGGCCACCTCCTCCCGCCCTGCCTGCCTGGCTCCTCCCCGACGCGGCCTACGATGCCATGTACATTGCCACGACCCCCTGGATCTCTCTGACACTCCCTGGACCCCTTCCCCCTCCTCGGCTCTCTCTCCCGCGCAGCCCCAGCGGAGCTCGTCACCACCACTCGCCGTTGCCGCACCCATTGCCTCCTCCTCACCCCGTCGGCATGCCCAGTAGCTCGGCTACCTCGTCCTCGACCTCCTGACCAAGCCAAGCGGCGCCGGATGCCCCCAAATGCCCTCATCGTCTTCTTCAACCTCGAGTCACCGAGATCGCCGGCGACCGTGCGCCCGCTCTGACGCTTCCCTGAGCTCGGTGAGGCCACCGAACAAATTGCTGCGAGCTCCTGCATGGATCCCCTCCTTCCTTCCCTTTGATTTCGAGCCGTAGAGGTCGCCCCCTAGACGACCGTAGCCGCCGCTGCTTGAGCTCGTCGCCGACGCAGCTCCGGTGACCAAATAGTCACCTCGGCGAGTCCAACTTGCTCCCTGCAATGCGTAGTGCCCCGTTAGACCTTCGACTCGCTCGTTTGCGCAACGCAGCGCCAACCCAACACCCACCCGAACCCTGGCCACCGCCAAAGCTCATCGCCGGCATGATTCCGGTGACCCCGTGCCAAACTCCGCTTCCCCTTTATGCGGGCGACCAAGGGCTATGCCCTGGTGCCCTCAGCACGCTAAGCCGACGCCTCTAGCGCAAATCCGGCGTGCCCCGCCATGTTCTATGGTGGTCACCGGCTGAACCCCGGCGAGGTCGACGTGGCCCCATCATTAGCAACTAATGACATCGCTAATGAACCCTAGAGCCACTTACACACGAGCCCCACTGCCTAATTAACCCTGGTTTAGTTTTGTTTAAATTAAACTAACCCCACAAGGCCCACAGGTTAGTTTGACCTAGCCACGTCACCTATTGACCGACCCGACACGTTAGCATTGACTTGCTGACGTGGCTGTTGAACTGACCCCACCTGTTTGTGACTCAGACAGCACTCTGTGACTGACCAATGGACCCCACTGGTCAGGTTTGACATGGTCAGCTTCAGTTGACTTGCTGACATCACAGTGACGCAATGCTGACGTAGTTAATCATTTTCTGGATATAAAATAATTCAAAAAATTCCAGAAAATGCCCAAAACTTCTAAAATCATAGAAAATTATCTATAACTCCAAATAAGATAAATTATATATGAAAAATGATCAGAAAAATCCTATCTTTCCATCTGTACCATTATCATGCATGTTAGAACAACTTATAGCTACGGTTCAGGACAAATCATGTAAATGGCATATGAATTTCCACATATGGAGTTTGAATTTGAATTTTGGATTCAAACCAACTTCATTTAACCTGTTGCTAGTAGCATTCGCTCAAATCCGGGGATCCGGGGACCACTTCCAGTGTGACTGAGCCTGTACAATTGGCCTCCACACCTGGTATGACGCCTTTAAAGGTTGTCTTTGTAGGTTTAATCCTTGAGGGGTCTATGCCCATCTTGCGCACTGTATCCTGATAAAGCAGGTTCAGGCTACTGCCGCCGTCCATCAGGACTCTCGTGAGGTGAAATCCATCGACGATTGGGTCTAAAACCAATGCGGCGAATCCGCCATGGCAGATGCTGGTCGGATGGTCTCTTCGATCGAAAGTGATCGGACAAGAGGACCATGGATTGAACTTCGGGGCGACTGGCTCCATCGCGTATACGTCCCTTAGTGCACGCTTCCGCTCCCTCCTGGGTATATGGGTCGCGTAGATCATGTTCACCTTCCGCACTTGTGGGGGGAAACCCTTCTGTCCTCTATTGTTCGGCGGTCGGGTCTCTTCCTCGTCGTCGCTGTTTATCCCCTTGTTGTTGTTTTTGGCAATTAACTTGCCTGCCTGCTTGAACACCCAGCAATCTCTGTTGGTGTGATTAGCTAGCTTTTCAGGGGTGCCATGTATCTGGCATAAGCGGTCGAGTATTCGGTCCAAATTGGACGGACCCGGAGTGGTTCTTTTGAATGGCTTCTTCCGCTGACCAGGTTTAGAGCATCGGAATCCGGCGTTGACTGCCGTATCCTCCTTGTCGTCGCCGTTAATGCGGCATTTATTTTTGCTTCGACGTGACCTGCCATTGTGGTCATTAGTATCCGGACTGCCAGAATTTTTACTGAGGTTGTTGCTGCGAGCTAGCCAGCTATCCTCTCCCGCGCAAAAGCGGGTCATTAATGATGTGAGGGCTGCCATGGATTTCGGCTTTTCCTGTCCCAGGTGCCGGGCTAGCCACTCGTCGCGGATGTTATGTTTGAAGGCTGCGAGGGCCTCTGCATCCGGACAGTCGACGATTTGGTTTTTCTTTGTCAAGAACCGTGTCCAAAATTGTCTGGCCGATTCGTCTGGCTGCTGAATTATGTGGCTTAGGTCATCAGCTTCTGGTGGCCGCACATACGTGCCCTGGAAGTTGTCGAGGAATGCGGCTTCCAGGTCTTCCCAACACCCAATTGACTCTGCGGGCAAGCTATTAAGCCAATGCCGAGCTGGTCCTTTAAGCTTGAGTGGGAGATACTTGATGGCATGGAGATCGTCGCCGCGGGCCATATGGATGTGAAGGAGATAATCTTCGATCCAAACCGCGGGGTCTGTTGTTCCATCGTAGGATTCGATGTTTACGGGTTTAAACCCTTCAGGGATTTGATGATCCATTACTTCGTCAGTGAAGCATAGCGGGTGTGCGGCGCCTCTATATTGAGCAATATCACGACGTAGCTCGAGAGAGCGTTGTCTGCTGTGTTCGGCCCGGCCGGAGTTATTGTATCCGGAGCGACGATATTCATCGTGGGTCGTGGGGCGCCCACGTGATCCGTAGATGGATCTGGATTGCCTTGCTTTGTCCTCCAATACATCTCGCAAGTCCGGCGCGTTCCCTCTTGGCTTCGTACTTTTGGAGCGATGCCGGGGTACGGTCTTGGTGGAGGGCCTGGATGCCTCTCTGTTGCGACCACGGGGTGGTCGGTCGGCCGTATCGTGCGCTGGTGATGAAGGTATGTATGCTTCTTCCTCTAATCGGGGGAGCAACTTGCGTCTTGGGTAGCTTTTGGAGGGGTGTTCGAGCTTAAACTCTTCGGCCGCGAGGACCTCAGTCCATCGATCGGCCAGCAGGTCCTGATCAGCTTGAAGCTGCTGCTGCTTTTTCTTTAGGCTATTTGCCGTGGCGATAAGCCTGCATTTAAAACGCTCTTGTTCACGGGATCCTCAGGCACGACGAATTCGTCGTCGTTGACGCTTTCCTCATCTTCGGAGGGAGGTGTATAGTTATATTCCTCGACCTCTTCGTCTACCGCCCTCTCGTGAGGGCTTGCTTCTGCATCCTCCTGCGCTGAGTCCTGCTGGAGGGGATTTTCTTCGGCACTCTCGGGGGTATTATTATCTCCTGTGCCGGAATCTCCATTCTTGTTGTGGCGGGATTTAGAGCGGCGCCGCTGACGTCGGCGCTTGGGCTTTTTCTTTAAGGAATCTACCTCCGCTGCTTCTTCGCCGTCCCCGTCTTTTGGGGTGTCCGCCATGTATATGTCGTATGACGAGGTGGTCTTCCAGTGCCCTGTAGGCGCTGGTTCCTGTTCGTGTCCGGCAACGTCGTTCATAGCATCGATGTCTTCGGAGTCGTAGTCTAGCATGTCGGTTAGATCGTCGACAGTGGCTACAAAGTGGGTGGTGGGTGGGCTCAGAATTTCTTCGTCGTCCGTATCCCAACCATCCTGGCCATAATCCGGTCAGGGCTCTCCGGATAGCGAGAGATGCTTTAGCGAATTTAGGATGTCACCAAAGGGCGAGTGTTGGAAAATGTCCGCGGCGGTGAATTCCATAACCGGCGCCCGATCGGATTCGATTGGCAGGGGCGTGGGAGATCCGGAGTCCGGCAAGGAGTCCGGCACCTCAGAGTCACGAGCTTCGCGAGGGACAAGGCTAGTGTTCCGCTCCATCGCCGTGGAAGTTGAAGCCCCTGAGGCGGTGTCCAACCACCGGTCCTCGATCTGGGCGATCGGCTCCGGACAAAAGGCCAGAGTGGATTCTTGTGCGGCCACCAAGGCACTGTTCAGCGGCAGAGCTAGATCATGCCCATCGTAACAGTGCGGCGCGCTTGGCTGTGGCTCGAGCCCGTCGAAGATCAAGTCCCCGCGGATGTCGGCCGTGAAGTTTAGGCTTCCGAATCTGACCTGATGGCCAGGGGCATAGCTTTCAATCTGCTCCAGATGGCCAAGTGAATTAGCCCGCAGTGCGAAGCCGCTGAATACGAAGATCTGTTCGGGGAGAAAAGTCTCACCCTGGACAGCGTTGTTGATTGAAGATGCCATCGAGCCTATCGGTGACGACACGGAGGAACTCTCAATGAAAGCACCAATGTCGGTGTCAAAACCGGCGGATCTCGGGTAGGGGGTCCTGAACTGTGCGTCTAGGCGGATGGTAACAGGAGACAAGGGACACGATGTTTTACCCAGGTTCAGGCCCTCTTGATGGAGGTAAAACCCTACGTCCTGCTTGATTAATATTGATGATATGGGTAGTACAAGAGTGGATATACCACGAGATCAAGGAGGCTAAACCCTAAAGCTAGCCTATGGTATGATTGTTGTAATGTATGTTGTGTCCTACGGACTAAAGCCCTCCGGTTTATATAGACACCGGAGAAGGCTAGGGTTACACAGAGTCGGTTACAATGGTAGGAGATCTACATATCCGTATTGCCAAGCTTGCCTTCCACGCCAAGGGAAGTCCCATCCGGACACGGGACGGAGTCTTCAATCTTGTATCTTCATAGTCTTGGAGTCCGGCGGACGATGATAGTCCGGCTGTCCGGACACCCCCTAGTCTAGGACTCCCTCAATGACCCTAGGTGTCTAGAGTATCACCTAGTAATCTAGCCATGTTTTGTGTCCCAGTGTGATGATTCTGGCCATCATTCTCGAAAGCATCTTGTGATGCTACTTAGTTAGTAGGCATTCTACTCCTGGGTTTTTGAACCCGAGATTTCCCTACTTACTTCATGTTGTTAGTGTTTGCTAGTTCCTTTAGGATATTAGTAACCTTTGCAATAGTCCTCGAGGTTCGTGGTATTTCTTTCTTCCAAATACCATGAACTACTAATGGCAGAAGTTCCTCGTTGAACCGAAAGATCACAACCAGAGTGCTCTTAACGAGTTCTCCATTCTATATTGTGGCTCCGCCTGTCCTACCTTTCTGCACGGGTTATCCGGAAGAAATATGTTGAACTCGTTCGACATGCTAATCTCTGCACCCACAACTCAGAAAATCATATGTTCCTTTCAGTTGTCCCTCTTTAGTTGTCTTCTGGCCCTCGTCTATCAATTGATAGTTAGGAGTAGTTATGCATTCGTGTTATCGATGCGTGTTATTTCTGTGGTCCGTCATGCCATTCTTTTCCGGAATGACTAGGAGAAAAAAACTCCGGTACCTCATCCATATCCAGGATCGGGTCAAAGCAGTTGTAATTCGCAGATCAAATACTAATACCGCTTTTGTTATGTTCTACCTTGGAGTATTACCATCTTTTATACCAAGAATATCATAGCAATTGCACACCATCCTATGAACTCTTGATACAGTGATACTTCTTGCCATCATTGTTCATTCTTCGGTTCCCGTATTGTTGCAACCGGAATGCCGACAAGTGAATCGTGATGTGTGAAATCTATACTCCTAGCAACTCTGTTGTTTGGTAGTTAAATGGACAATAACCTCACTCTTACAATGTTGATTATTGAATCATCACCCCAAGATTAATCGTGCTACCTAGTCCTTATTTCTAGTGCACCCCTCGTTCAATGAGTTAGGATCGTATTAATCCCTTGATCTTTTGATCCTATCGTCTTGCTCTAAAAGGCAAGATTCTTCTTGGGCTTATTAACATATTGGTGGTTCGTGATTTTCTGAATATCTTCTAGTATCTCCAGGTCGTCACCTGACCTCTATGTTGAGTTCGTCATCAAGTTGGCTTCTTATAAACCATCCATTCTCCAAGAATCTTTGTTGGATGCCCCTGAGCTAGTTGGTTAAGCTAAACAATAACTTCGAGAGTTGGAAGATAAAAGCTTGCCAGCTTAGTTCATTTCAAGGGAAATATTTGTGTGCGTTGAAGAGAGATGATATCTTCATTGATTGGTCCCTGTGATCAGTTGTTGGACCTATTTCCTTATCAAAACTTTGATTTGAGTGTGGGCTATCCTCAAATCAAATCAGAACCAACGATGTTTGTAATGTTGTCTTACCCATGGTTGTTTCCTCAAGCATACACCATTATATCTTTTGGGTCGGACCAATGCTATCACCTTGTTCACATAGTTGTGGAATTCCTTCTCCATGGGAATATCGATGAATTGTTATTGAGCCCATAGACAACATCCTTATCTCCTCCATTGTTTTGTTTAACATTAAGCTAGTGTTGAAAACTTTTTAAGCATTGCCTTCATGTTCCATTCATGAGTCAAATGTCCGGATGAAAGATGTGGCTTCCTCTAATTCAAGTGCATCTGATGCAAGTTGCCGCCATGGATTCGAGAAAGATTGTTTTTCTTCCACTGGAATCATCCCGAATCAGTCATGCATACGTGCGAAGTATTCTGTGGTTTGGAGACTTGCAACCTTCATTCCATATGTATTCCTAGCACACCAAGCCTCTGATTGAGTTGTTCAAAGATAAAGGAGTCTATCTAAGGTGAAGTCTTTGGACTTCCACGCATGGAGACTTCGCTATCATTAATGATGGTCCCCTCCTGAACTCGGTAGTGTTTTACTATAAGACTACTACGTGGTCATGCTTGTCTAGGACAGCGTGTTCACAAGTTTTTAGCATGAACCCGCTCATATTTTGGAGCTTGCTATCGTAGTTCATTCCCCGAGAATCTCGCAACGTCAGTTCGTCGATTTTTGTTGCAAACTTTAACTTTCTTTCTAGACTTGATGAGTCTGGGATCTGACACCAACCAAACATGAATCTCAGGCAGATATGATGGTTGGAACGTTTTCCAAGAACTATAATATTGGTCTCCCTGTAACCCGGTAAAGTGGATGACGTGGCCAACACACCCAGCCGGAAGACCTATTATTGTAGTGTCTTGATTAAGGAAGTTGGCCACCTCCCCATAAGGATCTCTTTAGGTTTACCCCAGTAGTTGTTCCTTATGGATTCTTATGCTCCCGAAGTCCGACCTTTACTTGATGTACTAGATATCAAACCATATATATGAATGGGATATGCTAGTACATCAAGGAGAACATTAGAAGCGGAGTGCTAAATGTCTCTCGGTCGATCATCCATATTTTGTTTCCTTGGATTCGCTAAGGTGAAATCTGAGAAGGTGTTATCTTCCTTTGCATCTGCATCCTCCACCAATATCCATCATGGTGGTGTGTTGTGTTTCCAGGATCCTTGACACGGATATTGGTAAAACCTTGATCAATATGGAAATGCTCAAGTTCTTGAGAGCACGTACAAGCACTAGGTGTTATCATTGGCACTAACTGGGATTGGTCTCAGTTCCCTCAGTTATGCTATAACTTTTCAAACAGTGAAATAACTCTCTACTATTGAGTTTCTCCCCAGTTACTAGAATCATTCCAGTATTCGCATTTTGTTCCCAGCTTGCACTGCCATTGCACCATTCTACCTTGGGCCCCGTCCATATCCGATGATAAGCAACCTCATCTTTGGCATTGTCTTCAACAAGGTAAACCACATCATCCATTCCAGTCTGGGTATGCCATTCCTTCGGACCCCACCAAATGATCGTTTGTGAATTGCCTTAGCCTGGTATGGAGAGTTTCCATGAACCTTTCCGATAGAGTTTCTTTCTGACGTCAACAATTTGGATGAAGATCTCGAAAGCAAAGACGTTAAGATCAATAGGAAGCAATGAATCAACATCTCTGAGAAGGACAGTTGGATCGTGAAGATCGTGTTAGCTTTGTGTCCCCTTTATCTTCTTACCTCACGTCTTGAATCTCGGGACAAGATTCTCGTTTAGTGTGGGTGAGTTGTCACATCCCTAGCTTCTGGTACTGCCTGGTGTTTGCATCTTGTTGCATCATGTTAAATTTTATTTATGTTGAAATAGGGACCGACCAAACCCTAGCATCAGAAAGAATTCAACTAGGTTCAAATAAAAATATTTTCAATGAACCGAAAATGCCTTCCCAAAATGTTCATCATCTTTGGATTGGTCTTGAACCTCTGCCAAAAATGTTGCACATTTTTAGGTCAATTGGGTGCCACTGAATTAAATCATACAGTATTTGCATTTGGGCATTTAAATCCTATAAAATATTTTAAATGCCCAAATAATCAAAAATTGAAATGTTTAGTGCTGGAAATATTCCAAATTGTGACCATAGTCAGTTGCATGATTTTTGGAAATGCTCTGCATTTTTAATAAAGCCAAACACAATTATGGGAAATAGAAAAATAAAAATAAGAGAGAGAGAGAGAGAGTTACCTCGCCTTACCTGGCTGGCCCAGGTCCTGTGCAGCCTAGCTGGCAGCCCAACCCACCTATACATCTCCTCTTGTCGTCTTCCTCCTTGCCAGGAGGACAGGTGCATGCCCGACACGCGCGCACCGCCGTGCGGCCACCTCCTCCCTCCCTGCCTGCCTGGCTCCTCCCCAACGTGGCCGATGACGGCACATACATCGCCCCGACCCCCTGGATATCTCTCACTCTCCTTGGACCCTTCCCCCTCCTCTGCTCTCTCCCGCGCAGCCCGAACGGAGCTCATCGCCACCACTCGTCGTTGCCGCACCCAGAGCCTCCCCCTCAGCCCCTCGGCGTGCCCATTAGCTCTGCTACCTCGTCCTCGACCTCCTCACCAAGCCAACCAATGCCGGACGCCCCCGAACACCCTCATCGCCGTCTTCTTCAACCTCGGGTCACCGAGATCGCTGGCGACCGTGCGCCCGCTCTGACGCTTCCCCAAGCTCGCTGAGGCCACCGAACGAACCGGTCAGCTCCTGCATGGATCCCCTCCTTCCTCCCCTTCGATTTCGAGCCGTAGACTCGCCCCCTTGACGACCGGAGCTGCCGTCACTTGAGCTCGTCGCCAACGCATCTCCAGTGACCAAATGGTCACCCCGGCGAGTCCAACTTGCTCCCTGCAACATAGTGCCCCGCTAGACCTTCGCCTCGCTTGTTTGCGCACCAAAGTGCCCACCCCACACCCACCCGAACTCTGGTCGCCTCCAAAGCTCGTCGCCCTAGTGCCCACAGCACGCTAAGCCGACGCCTCTAGCACAAATTCGGTGTGCCCTGCTGTGTTCTGTGGTCGCCGTCGGCAGAACTCCGGCGAGGTCGACGTGGCCCCATCATTAGCAGCTAATGACATTGCTAATTAACCCTAGAGCCACTTACACACGGGCCCCACTGCCTAATTAACCCTGGTTTAGTTTTGTTTAGATTAAACTAACCCCGCAGGGCCCACAGGTCAGTTTGACCTGGCCACGTCACCTGTTGACCGACCCCACACATCAGCGTTACTTGCTGACATGGCTGTTGACCTGACCCCACCTATTTGTGACTCAGACAGCACTGTGTGACTGACCAGTGGACCCACTGGTCAGGTTTGACCTGGTCAGCCACAGTTGACTTGCTGATGTCACAGTGACGCAATGCTGACGTAGTTAATCATTTTCTGGATTTAAAATAATTCCAAAAATTCCAAAAAAAGCCCAAAACTTCTAAAATTCATAGAAAATTATCTATAACTCCAAATAAGATAAATTATATATGAAAAATGATCAAAAAAATACTATCTTTCCATCTGTACCATTTTCATGCATGTTAGAACAACTTATAGCTACTGTTTAGGACAAATCATGTAAATGTCATTTGAATTTCCACATATGGAGTTTGAATTTGAATCTTGGATTCAAACCAACTTCATTTAACCTGTTGCTAGTAGCATTAGCTCAAATCACAGCATATTGACATGTCATGATCATGCATCATATTGCGCATTGCATTGATTGTGGTCTTCCTTGTTTGCCGGTAATTGTCCCCTCTCAGTAGATGACGTTTCAACAATGTGATTGATGACACCGATTAAGAGCTATTATTATCTTCAGAAGTGCCAGGCAAGCAAAACCCCCTTGTTCATTCTGATACAATCCCACTCATTTGCTCCTGCTCTCTTTTACTGCATTAGGACAACACAAATCATCCGTTACTTGCTGCGGTAGTTGAACCCCTTTTCCTCTACATGACCTGTCATTGCCATAGTAAATAGATGAAACCCACTAGCATGAGTAGGAGTTGTTTGAGCCCTGCTGTGCCTACTCATTCATGTTTGTTTGTCATGCCTACTACTGCTTAGAGTTGAGTCAGGTCTGATTCATCGGGGAAGAATTGGAAAGTTGTGAACATGTCCTACTATTGAGCGCTAAGTGTGTGAATACGGTTTGGTAAAGGTAGCGGTGAGAGGCCATGTAGGAGTACATGGTGGGTTGTCTCATTGAAGCCGTCCTCAGGAACCGAGTTTTGTGTTTGTGATCCATGAACAGTTACTAACACACATTGGGCTCCGGGCACTCCAAGCTCTCTTGACTTATTAATCAACTTGATCTCTGTCCAGGAGTTGCAACTAGTTTTTGGTGTTTGTAGGTTGTTTTAGTAGTCTACTAAGTGGCACCCGGTACAGGTGGGCTTGGGTCAGACTAGGCACCGTGGCCAGGTATGCCAAGCGCCGCCCGTTTGGTGGCTTAGAACCCCGTACACATCGTTTGGGGCTGTGTGTGACACCCCGTCCAGATCTCCTTGCGGATGGAACCCGAATAGGCAATAAACCTAGACTAGAGACTTGTGTGGTTAGTCAGGTCGTGGCCGACACCCTCGCCAGGCTTCCGCTTGAAGGTTGCCGAGATACATGACGTGTACATGGCGGTAAGTGGCGAGAGCATGTGTGAGGAAGTACACCCCTGCAGGGTTAATATGATCTATTCGAATAGCCGCGTCCGCGGTAAAGGACCTCTGGGTTGCCTATACGGTTCATAGACAAGTGAAAGTGGATACTCTAAAATACGCAAGATAACCATGAGTGCTATGAATGACGTTCTCGTAGGGAGACGGGAGTGGATACATAGTGGTGTATTGATTGGTGAATATGTGGACTCGTGTGCGCCACCTCAAAGAGTTACTTCCAATCGTAGTTCAGTACAACCACCGAGTCAAAGCTGGCTTGCTATGGTTAAACCCCACCTGCCCTTTGTTGATAATGACGCATATGTAGTTAGTTCTGATGTAAGTCTTGCTGGGTACATTTGTACTCACATTTGCTTAATTTATTTTTTTGCAGACAGACTTCCGTCTCGCTAGTAGTTCCGCTTGGACTTCGATGTTTAGCTTGCTACCTCAGCTACGATCTTGTTCCCTCAGCAGGACCTAGTAGATAGTTAGGCTTCTTAGCCTTTTTCATTTCTAGATGTTTGTACTCGCACACGATAAGCTTCTGCATGTGCTTTGACTTGTATGCTCTGACTGTTGGGTCGTGTGAACCATGTTTGTAATATCTCGCTGTAGAGTCATGTTGTGATGCCATGTTGTATTTGCACATATCGAGCATATTGTGTGTATGTTATTGAAATTCTTGGTATGTGTGGAATCTGACTATCTAGTTGTTTATCCTTGGTAGCCTCTCTTACAGGCAAATGTCTCCTAGTGCTTCCACTGAGCCCTGGTAGCTTGCTACTGCTCCGGAACACTTAGGCTGACCGACATGTGTCCTTCTGTCACGCCCAATATGCGACCCTATCCAAGAGGAACTCGAAGGTCCCACCAAGGATAGACCCGCATATTGAAACGCTTTTGCAAGGTGGATATCATTACATCAACATTACATAAATAGATGGGGATACATACATAAGGCATACAATGCCACATGAATACAACATCATATTACATAAGAGCACCATCCGACTACGGATGAAACACAAACAGAAACTCAAACGACATACACCCTGCTAGCCCAGGCTGCCGACCTGGAACCTATCCCCTGATCGAAGAAGAAGCAGAAGAAGAACTCCAAAACAAGCAAACATCGCTCTCGCATCATGATCATCGCATAACCTGTACCTGCAACTGTTGTTGTAGTAATCTATGAGCCACTAGGACTCAGCAATCCCATTACCATGGGTATCAAGACTAGCAAAGCTTAATGGGAAAGGAAGGGGTAAAGTGGTGAGGTTGCAGCAGCAACTAACCATGATATGGTGGCTAACATACGCAAATGAGAGCGAGAAGAGAAGCAAAGGAACGGACGTCAACTAGCAATGATCAAGAAGTGATCCTGAACTCCTACTTACGTCAAACATAACCCAAAGACCGTGTTCACTTTCCGGACTCCGCCGAAAAGAGACCATCACGGCCACACACGCGGTTGATGCGTTTTAATTCGGATCTGGTGTCAAGTTATCTACAACCGTACATTAACAAATTCCCATCTGCCACATAACCGCGGGCACGGCTTTCGAAAGATAATACCCTGCAGGGGTGTCCCAACTTAGCCCATGATAAGCTCTCGCGATCAATGAAGGATATACCTTCTCCCAGGAAGACCCGATCAGTCTCGGAATCCCGGTTTACAAGACATTTTGACAATGGTAAAACAAGACCAGCAAGACCGCCCGATGCGCCGACATCCCGATAGGAGCTGCACATATCTCGTTCTTAGGGAAACACCGGATAAGCTAAGCGTACAGGTACCAACGTAACCCAAGTTGCCAAGGGATGGTCCCGCACGGTGCTCTAGTTTGGACCAACACTTAGACAAGCATTGGCCCGGGGGGCTATAATAAAGATGACCCTTGGATTAATTACTCCCAAGGGAAAGGTAGGTGGTGGTGAGGCAAATGGTAAAACCAAGGTTGGGCCTTGCTGGAGGAGTTTTATTCAAAGCGAACTGTCAAGGGGGTCCCATAAATCACCCGATCGCGTAAGGAACGCAAAATCCGGGAACATAATACCGGTATGACGGAAACTAGGGCGACAAGAGTGGAACAAAACACCAGGCATAAGGCCGAGCCTTCCACCCTTTACCAAATATATAGATGCATTAGTTAAATAAGAGATATTGTGATATCCCAACAGAATCCTGTCCACCATGGAGCAATATTCAACTTCAGGTGCAACTAGCAACGCTATAAGAGGGGCTAAGCAAAGCGGTAACATAGCCAAACAACGGTTTGCTAGGAAGGGTGTCAAAGGTTAGAGGTTCATGGCAATTTGGGAGGCTTGATGAACAAGTTATAGGAAGCGCAACATAGCGAAAGAACGAAGCATAAGAGATATTGTGATATCCCGCTAGGAAGAAGAACGAGTCCATGAAGAAGATGGAGCCACGAAGACGAATCAAGCGTAGTCGAACGAATCCTCACAACTCCGGAACGAAACCGAAGCTAACGAGAGAAGCAAACCGGAAAGAAGCAAACAACATGGTAAACACACAAGCATAATCCTGACGTGATGCACAATCAAGTATGATGCATGTCCGGCTTAATGAGGCATGGCATGGCAAAGTGCAACAAACAATACTACAAGTTAAGTGGAGCTCAATATGCAACGAGTTGCATATTGACGAAACACCACATTAATTATCTAGTTCTCTCTCGGTTTAGGCTACCAAACAATATTAAATGTTGTTATACATGGCAAGAGGTGAAGCATATGGAAACTAACTATTTAGGCAAGTTTAAATGAGGCCGGAACAACAAACAACAATTCCGGGAAAATCCTCATATGCAAATTATGACTTTGGTGCTGTTCTGCCCTAAACACAATTTTAATGATGTTAAATAGCAAAATGAAGTGCACCATGTTAAACTAGGCATATTTCCACCTCATTTACATATAAAGTTTATTAAAGTTGGAGCTACGGTTATTAAGTTATGAAATAAATCATTTTAACATGTCATTTATGCAAATTAATGCAAACAACAATTTTAAATATTTTAACATGGATGAAAGTTGGATATTGTGAAACTAGATAAAATTCTAAGCATTTTACATATATGACATGATCTATTTGGATGCATGGATATTTAGCTATGCACAATTCAAAATGATGGCATTTTCCTGTAATTATGCATGCACCAGAGAAATGCTAAATTGCAGTGAACAGGGAAAAAAACATATGCGGGCCGAAAGTAATGCACTGAGCAAACCCAGAAGCAGAATTGGCCCGAAGCGGATGTGGGTGTGGGTGTGCAACAGTAAAGAAAAACAGGGAAAACAGGACAAAAATTGGGGCGCCTGGGATTCGAACCCCAGACCCCTCGGATGTATACTGGCTGCGCTAGCCACTTGGCTAGCTATGTGTTCGTGATGTAAAAGGAGATCGGGTGAACATCACACATGTACGCATCGCGACCAGGACCAAACTGAAGCATGCGCACGGGGACTCGCCGGCGACGGGAGCCAGCAGCAACCCTTGATGTGGTTGCAGAGGTCCGGCGGGGGTGCGGAAACGTGCCAGGGTGCGGGTGGTGGAGCAACGACGCGAGGGTGTGGGTATGGATGCGCAAGGCATGGGCGAGCAGCTGCCGCTCGCCGGTGTTGTGTGCGTGCAGAAGCAGAGGAGGTAGCGCTGGGGACATTTGACGGCGGAGGAGCTCGTCGGAGCTGTTCCGGCAACCAAAGCACGCGCTGGAGGGCGCGGATGGAAGCTAGGCAACGGGCGAACCCATTCATACCCAGCATTGTCATGCCCAATATGCGACCCTATCCAAAAGGAACTCGATGGTCCCACCAAGGATAGAACCGCATATTGAAACGCTTTGGCAAGGTGGATATTATTACATCAACATTACATAATAGATAGGGATACATACAAAAGGCATACAATGCCACACGAATACAACATCATATTACATAAGAGCAACATCCGACTACAGATGAAACACAAACAGAAACTCAAATGACATCCACCCTGCTAGCCCAGGCTGCCGACCTGGAACCTATCCCCTGATCGAAGAAGAAGCAGAAGAAGAACTCCAAAACAAGCAAACATCGCTCTCGCGTTATGATCATCGGAAACCTGTACCTGCAACTGTTGTTGTAGTAATCTGTGAGCCACGAGGACTCGGCAATCCCATTACCATGGGTATCAAGACTAGCAAAGCTTAATGGGAAAGGAAGGGGTAAAGTGGTGAGGTTGCAGCAGCGACTAAGCATGATATGGTGGCTAACATACGCAAATAAGAGCGAGAAGAGAGCAAGCGGAACGGTCGTGAAGCTAGCAATGATCAAGAGGTGATCCTGAACTCCTACTTACGTCAGACATAACCCAGAAACCGTGTTCACTTCCCGGACTCCGCCGAAAAGAGACCATCACGGCTACACACGCGGTTGATGCGTTTTAATTCGGATCAGGTGTCAAAAGTTTATACCCTGCAGGGGTGTCCCAACTTAGCCCACGATAAGCTCTCGCAATCAATGAAGGATATACCTTCTCCCAGGAAGACCCGATCAGTCTCAGAATCCCGGTTTACATGACATTTCGACAATGGTAAAACAAGACCAGCAAAGCCGCCCGATGCGCCGACATCCCGATAGGAGCTGTGCATATCTCGTTCTTAGGGCAACACCGGATAAGCGAAGCGTACAGGTACCGACGAATCCAATTTGCCAAGGAATGGTCCCGCACGGTGCTCTAGTTTGGACCAACACTTAGACAAGCATTTGCCCGGGGGGGCTATAATAAAGATGACCCTTGGGTTAATTACTCCCAAGGGAAAAGTAGGTGGTGGTGAGGCAAATGGTAAAACCAAGGTGTGGCCTTGCTGGAGGAGTTTTATTCAAAGCGAACTGTCAGGGGGGTCCCATAAATCACCCGACCACGTTAGGAACACAAAATCCGGGAACATAACACCGGTATGACGGAAACTAGGGCGGCAAGAGTGGAACAAAACACCAGGCATAAGGCCGAGCCTTCCACCCTTTACCAAATATATAGATGCATTAATAATATAAGAGATATTGTGATATCCCAACCAAAATCATGTCCACCATGGAGCAATCTTCAACTTCACCTGCAACTAGCAACGCTATAAGAGGGGCTGAGCAAAGCGGTAACATAACCAAGCAACGGTTTGCTAGGAAGGTGTCAAAGGTTAGAGGTTCATGGCAATTTGGGAGGCTTGAAGAGCAAATGATAGGTAACGCAGTATAGCGATAGAACGAAGCAACTAGCATAGCAATGATAGTAGTGAGATCTAGGTAGCGGTCATCTTGCCTGAAATCCCGCTAGGAAGAAGAACGAGTCCATGAAGAAGATGAAGCCACGAAGACGTACCAAGCGTAGACGAACGAATCCTCACGATCGCAACGAAACGGGAGCTATCGAGAAGAAGCACACAACATGGTAAACACACCACACATAGACAAGACATGATGCACAACAAGCATGATGCATGACAAGGCTACATGAAGCTACTCATGGCAAGAGATGATGCAAACAAGAACAACACATCAAGGCAAGTTTAAATGAGGCCGGGAACAACATATAACAATTCCGGTAAGTCCTCATATGCATATTTCGAAATTGGTCCAGATCTGAACAAACCTTATGTTCAAGTTGTTAAACAGCAAGTTAAAGAGCACCAAGATGATCTACACGAAATTCTAGTCAAGTTACATATAAAGTTCATTAGATTTGGAGCTACGGCCTAGAAGATATGAGCAAAACAAGTTAAAATGGCATTGATGCAAAATACACCCAAACATCAAGCAAACACCTCAAAGCAAGGATGCAACATGATAATATGAAACAACATGCAAAATCAAGCAAGTTTCATATAGAGCACACTCAAAACGGAGCAATGGTCCAACACACACACACACTATACAAGTCATAACAACAATCTGTCCATAACAACAACTAGGCATCTTGCAAGCATCAAAACAATATGCTACAGCACCCAAACGTAATAAGAAAAGGCATGGGCATGAAGTACTGGTAAAGCATAACCAAACATGAACACTGAGCTATCACCAGAAACAACTAGAACATGCTCAAAAGGACATGGTAAGATTGCAAATAATAACAGTTTCAGACTTATCAGGAAATAACATCAGGTTGCAATGTTTAGAGCAAGCAAAGAACATGTTACAGGAACTTATCATGGCAAACAAAGGCATGGCATGAATCTACTAATGGCATAGAACAAGAGTCCCTTACTGACCATGAGCCAAAAAGGCACAGAAAATATGTTGGCACCCACGTAAACATGGCAAGTTATATGACAGATTCATACATGGAAGGAACAACAATAAGTAGGAAAGTTGGTGAGCTTGAGCCACTCACCACAGAGCAATACATGACATGGCAAGGCAACCAACAGTAAGAAGACATGTTTGTGAAGCTAAGCATGGCAAGAACAAGTCCATAGGGTGCATGGATCATTAGCAAACAATCATGGAAACATTGAACTTAATGTTAACAGGCTGACAGCAACATTATTTAGCAACTTTGGAGCACGATAACAACAAGCTACAGCAGGCTATAATTGCAACCAAGGGCATGAATGGATAGAGCATGACATGTATAAAAAAACATCCTTAGTGAACATCTCCAGATTATGCACGAAATGACTAGTAGAAGCACGTTTACATAGCAACAAAATATAACAGAATCAGCCTAGCAAAACAGCAACAACAAGTACCCTACTTAACAAGCTCGATGCGCTCACTACACAAGCCACAAAAATACATGGATAGCACCTCTGGAAAGATGGCATGGCATAGATCAAAACACATGTAGACATCAACCTCATAGGATGCACACATCAATCATGGCAAAAATGACAAATGAGCAAGTTATAACAGTTTCAGCAGATTAACATCAACATGCACTCTTCCAACAGCATTTCGGGCATCAAGATGAGCTCAAATGAAAATGATGAAATCGAATGAAATAAAGTACTCGTCGAGACGAACAATTTGACATACTATACGCACGAAACGGAGCTACGGATGCAGAGATACAATGCGATACCTGGCATGATAATGCAAAATATATCAAGCACTGTGGATTTCGGGGTCAACCTCCAGTTTTTGCACGGACTTCGATGCGGCGGCGGATCTCGCCGGATCTTTGCCGGAGACGAAGGAGACGGGCGGTGCGGCGGCCAGAGTGGACGGGGGAGGTCGCCGGGGACGGAGGAGCTAGTCTGGTCTGGCCGGATCCGGCCGGATCCGGCGCGGCGGCGGCGGAGGAGCTCGGGCTCCAGCGAGGGTTGACCGGGCGACGACGGCCGGCGGAGGCGCCGCGGGACGAGGCCGGCGAGGCGATGGGGCCGCGGGAGGCGACGGCGGCGGAGGCGGCGCAACGGCGGAGGAGCGCGGCCGCGGGGCTCGGGCGGCTCGGGAGGCGTGCGGGGGCGGCGCGGCACACGCCGGCGGCGGGGCGGAGGCGCGCCGGCAGCGGGGGCGAGCGGCGGGCGCTCGGGCCCTGGCGGGTCCGCTGCGGGCCGCGGCGGGCCGGCGGCGCGGGGCGGCGGCGCAGGCCACGCGGCAGGCCGCGATTAGACGGGCGCGGCGGCGCGGACATGTCCGGCGTGACACGGACACGTCCAGCGGCGCGGGGAGGAAAAGCTAGGGTTTCGGGGGATTTTCATCCGCGAATTTCGGGGGGAGGCACATATTTATAGGTAGAGGGAGCTAGGAGAGTCCAAATGAGGAGCGGTTTTCGGCCACGCGATCGTGATCGAACGGCCGAGAGCATGGAGGGGAGTTAGGTGGGTTTTGGGCCACTTTGGAAGGGGTGTTGGGCTGCAAACAAAAGAGGCTTTTGCGGTTACCCGGTTAACCGTTGGAGTATCAAACGGACTCCAAATGGCACGAAACTTGACAGGCGGTCTACTGGTGCTATACCAAGGCCGCTTGGCAAACCTTGGGCCATTCCGAGAAAGTGTAACACCCACTCACGAAAAGAGAGAAGAGGGGGACGCCGGATGACATAGGAGCACCGGATTGCAAAACGGACAATGGGGAAAATGCTCGGATGCATGAGACGAACACGTATGCAAAATGAAATGCACATGATGACATGGCAAAATGCAACACGCAAGCAAATGACATGGCAACGATAGTGAATAACTGGCAGACACCTGGCGCATCGAATCCAGGGCGTTACAAGCATGCAACAGGAAGTGAACGGATTCCTCGCCGACGACGGGGTTCCGCGGTGGGGCGCGTGAGCTTGATGCTCGCGGCCAGGGCGTTGCGCGGTGATGCAGGGGTGAAGCAAGGCATGCGTGTGCAGCGGAGGGATTTGCAGAGGAGGTGCCTGCGCTGTGCATAGAGAGCAGCGGAGGTGCTCGGACCTGACGAACCAAGGTCAAACACGGCGCGCTGAACGAAGGAATTGGCAACGAAGAGAGGTCGAATCACTCGCCGGCGACGAGGTCCGACGGAGGCGCACTCGAGCTCAACGGAGATGGACGAAACAGGGCGCAATCAAAGGGGAGAAGCTGATGGGGAGGTGTGGACGCTCACGTAGGGTTGGTTGGTGGAGTCGATCGAGCTCGGGGACGACGGGCGACGACAAATTCCGACAGCGATGTCCCGGACCCGAAGAAGAAGGAGATGAACGCGGCAGCGTCTTGGCGTTCCACGGTGATGAAGAGGACATCGGGGAGGAAGTGCCGGAGTCCTTGTGGTTACGAGCAAGGGTGAGGAAGATGACGATGGAGGAGGCCTCGCAAACGACGCAGAGGCGCTGTTCGTGGAGGTGTTCGGCTCCGTGTAGAAGAGGAAGCAGGGAAGATGCCATCGTGGAGGGAGTCGATCGCATCGGCCCTGGTCCCTCCTGGCTCCTGGCCTTGAAGAAGATGAAGAATACGACACAGTCGAGTCGACCCAGAGCGAAGAAGACGACGGAGGATGGCTATGGCCACCGCGGAGCCATGGGAGTGCGCCGGGAACTCTCTGGTTGCTGCCTCTTGAAGAAGAAGGAGGAATAGGAGAAGGGAAAAGGGGTGGCGGCAGAGAGAGGGAAACCCTAGGGGGTCGCGGGATGATGGCTTTAAAAGGAGGGGCGTGGGAGCCGTGGTAGCCACGGTGGCCATGTGCCCCTGAATATTACTGTGGGAGGAGAGGTGATCGGGAGGAGGAAGAAAAGGTGAGGGGAGAGAGGTTGACAGGCGGGCCCAGGGTGAAAATGTGCTGCGTGGAGGTGGAATTACCAGAGGGCGAGGTAGTTGGCGGGCTGGGTTGTGGCTCGGCTGGGCCGCACCGCTGCAGCGCTACTGGGCTGCTGCTACTGCTGCTGTCTCTTTTCATCTTCATTTTCCTCAGGCAGAAAATAAACAGAAAAGCACCGGGATAAAAGAGGGGTGTCTGAGAGATATAAGAATATCCCCACGACACTGGAATTATGCACTAATTGAAATAATTGATTTGGGCATTTTTAGAGAAAGAAAATTATCGCAAGTTTAAACTAAATTCAAACTTGACGCAATTTTGATTCCAACCAAATCAAGTCCAAAAGAGCTGAAAAATGGCAGAGATGGTTTAGGCATGGTGAACTAGCGTCAGGAAAATAATGAACATTAGTGGAGGAGGGAAGAACTCACTTGCATAAAGAAGTAAAAGAAGAGGAAGAAGAAGGTGATGGTGCACGGCTAGGTTTGAGAGAGATATCAAAGGGGTTGATACATATGACATGAATATAGCAAGACAACATCATAAGGAATGCAATGCACATGGTGAATATGATGAAATGCAAAAGAGACAAGAGGCACAATGCAACATAACAAGTGAAATGAGCATGATGCAAGAAGCAAATATATGACAAGGCACTCAACATGATCATGGCATAAACATATAGGAATTAAATATGCAAAACAATTATGATAATGCAACAAACATAATAAACACACGTCAACAACTAAAAAAAAGGAAGGCAACTGGAGCATCGGTCTCGGGGCATTACACTTCTTTGTTCCTGTGTCTGTCCCTACGGGGAAATGTCACGCGGTGAGCACTGGAGTCCTATTAGCCTGCTACAGCAGGGTCTACCATAGTCCTGCTGGCCCAATTGCTACAGCCCGGATTCACTCGCTGATGACCGACATGTTCGTTGTTGGGTCATGTATGCCTGTCCCTGTAAGTTGGTGCCACTTTAGGTTCACGACTAGCCATGTCAGCCCAGGTTCTTTGTCATATGGATGCTAGCGACACTATCATATACGTGAGCCAAAAGGCACAAACGGTCCTGGGCCTAGTAAAGCGACACCCATGGGAATACCGTGCGTGAGGCCGCAAAGTAATATGAGGTGTTACATGCTAGATCGGTGTGGCATTGGATTGGGGTCCTGACAATGCTCCTGGAGGAAGATCGTCTTTGGGTAGCTTCATGAGCCGCATACTACCAGCAAGCTTTGCGCCTCTATCATGTCCACAAAGTTCACGCCCGAAGATTTGAGGATGGTGTCGGTGTACTAAAGTAGGGGGGGTACCTTAGTACCCCGAACTTGTGCACGGGCAGTCGCAGCGACCCGCGGCAGGGCTTGCCGGGCGTCCGCCAAGATCCTCCGCGGCTACTTTGATGCCATCCAAGAACAGAATACTCAAGCTAAAGCCCCGGCAAGAGGAGCTTGCCGGGAAGGCCAGCCAAGGCCCCGGCAAGAAGAGCTTGCCGGGAAGAAAATAAAGGCCCCGGCAATAGGAGCTTGCCGGGAAGAAAGGCACCTCCAGAAGACTTGCCGCGACGCCCCACGCATCCCGGCAAGGCCCGAGGGCCGGCAAGCTTGCCAGCCCGACAAGAGGAGGACCGCGGCAAGGCACTTGCCGCGGAAAGATTGCCAACCAAACTCCAGCACATCCGGCAACGTGTCATCACAAGGCAGCCCCAAAGGCACGTGGCGAGGCACTACACAGCCATGTGGAGCGAGGTGGCAA
Organism: Triticum timopheevii; assembly: GCA_963921465.1. Lineage (NCBI taxonomy): Eukaryota > Viridiplantae > Streptophyta > Magnoliopsida > Poales > Poaceae > Triticum > Triticum timopheevii. Next base: position 246,797,658 of record OY997266.1, read on the forward strand.
GCGGAGCTGACAGAAACACCATCGTGGCAACCGGTGGCTCACCTGACGATCGCCTCCTTGCACTGTTGGTGCGACCGGACGGGCATTAAATGCCCTTGTCCCCTGCCGCCAGAGTTAGGTAGGGGACACTGTTGGTCACTGTTACACCAACCTGCTACTCCCTCTTGCCGGGGCCTTTACCTTTCTACTCCCTCTTCTTACGCTACCACCTGTTGGTGCCCCCTTTAGACTATAAAAGGGAGGCCCATGCGCACGTAGAAGGGGTTCAGTTGGTTCGGTGGGTTCGGTTGGTTAGGTTCGGTTCGGTTGGTTCGGTTAGGACTAGGGTTCGGTTCATCTCGGTACACAGGACTAGGGATAGGTTTAAGGGTTCATCAGAGGACACAGGATCAAGGCCCGGTCCAACGCATACACACCACACCACCGTGCACTCGTATTCGAGCAAGATCAAATAACAACACAAAGCAGCAGTAGGAGTTTTATCTCTCCGGAGATCTCCGAAGCTGGGTAAAAATCTTCGTCTCTCTGACCCCAGAGCGCGCCCGGGACCTCGATCCGCTCTGCGCGCGGCCTCTGCCCCCCCCGCCGAACCAGAAAGGGGCCCCCCGTGCCTCATAGGTGCTCGGCGGCCACAGAGAGCCCCGACATCTTTGGCGCGCCACGTAGGGGGCGCGTCGAGGTTGTGAGCATCCGATCCGGTCTCCGCGCGCGCTGCATCAACACCTTCATCGACATGCCACCGAGGAAGAAGCCTTCGGAGGTAGCCGGTCCGTCTGCATCGATTCCGCCACCACCGCCGGAGCAAACGGGCAGTGGAGTGGGCGCCGGCGAAGTAGCGGGCACCGACGGTGGGACTCACGTCGTCACCAGATCCAAAAAGAAGGCCCCGCAAGCATCGGCGACCATGCATACACCACACCCTTCCCAGGAGGTGCAAGGTCGACAACGCCCCGGTGCCCCTGGCACCGTGCTCGCGTTGGAGCAAGGCCAAGCTGGCGGGTCGCGAGACGCTCGAGGTCAGCATGCACGCCCGCATGCTGGCGCGAGCGAGGAACGGTCGCCAGGGCGGGGTGATGCACCTCCCAATCCAATTGGGAGTCCGAGCACATCCCGCTCCTCGCGCCGCTCGTCGCCTCCACCACCCAAGACAACAAAGGAAGCGCTGGCCCGAGCCCAGCTGCTCCTAGACTACCCTCCGGCGCCGCACAAGATCGACGACTGGAGGATGACCATATACAGCCTCATCGCCTTCGCCAACGGTGACAAGCCCCGGCAACCGAGCGCATCGAGGCCCTGGCAAGGCGTCCAAGCGCAAGCCGACGCCGACAAGACCGCTGGGGGAGCCACCTCCGTGCACTCCCAGCCCCGAAGGCCAAGATCGATGGCTCGTCGGACCAACCCCGACGGCGACTCCACGGCGTCGTCAGACCCGCGGACTCGACGCGACTAGCGCCACGTTCTCCAAGAACGACGGCATGAAGACGCTCGCACTCGCATCGAGTGCAGAAGGGAAACGCGACGTCAATCTGACCAGCGTGCTGGGCCCACCGTCGACATGCATGCACCGGGGGAGCCAGGTGACTTGCCGTACGCGGCGGGTTGCCCTACGTTCACCCGCGAGCTGCGGCAAGTCCAGTGGCCCAAAACCAAGAACTTCAAGCCAGACGTGCCCGAGAAGTACGATGGCAGGATACATTCCTCGGAGTTCCTCAGCATCTACACCATCGCGGTGCAGGCTGCCGGAGGGCGCGATGAGAAGATCCTCGCCAACTACTTCCCACTGGTACTCAAGCCCAATGTCATATCTTGGCTCATGCACTTGCCGGACGGTTCCATCTCTTCATGGGTTGACCTGTGTCATCAGTTTGTCGGCGCTTTCACGGGCGGCCACAAGCCTCACGGCCAGGAGAGTGACCTCCACTTGCTCGTCCAGAAGGAGGGGGAGCCCCTGCACAAGTACATACAGAGATTCAGCCAGGTGCAATGCAACATCCCAGACGTCCACCCTGCCGCGGTTATCAGCGCCTTTCATCAGAACGTGCGTAACCGCAGGATGAGGGAGGAGATGGCGATGTGCAAGATCAGAGACGTCAGCAAGCTCTATGCTCTGGCCGACAAGTGTGCACGGGCTGAGGAGGGGAGGAAAATCCCCGGAGAGGTTGCGGGAGCAGAAGGATCTGACAGTGAGGATACCGCCCCGGCAAGGAAGAACCGGAGACGGAGCAACAGGAAGAGAAAGACTAAGGACGTCTTAGCTGTTGAGCACTCCGGCAACGGAGGCGGCTCCGACAAGGCCAAGGCCGGTGACTCCGGCGAGGCTGTGGTAGCCGCCGACAAGCAGGATGGCTTCGGCAAGCGGTATTGCAAGATCCACCGTACCAAAGGCCACGATCTCCAAACCTGCAAAAAAGTCGAAGAGATGGCGGAGCTGCAGAAAGCAGAGTACGAGCGCCGCGATAAGGAGAGAGCCCAGGGAGGTGGCGGAGGATCCGGCAAGAAACTTCCCGCCCGGGGAGGACACTGCGGCAAGCCCAAGCCACGGCAAGGAGATAGGCCTCCCCGCGGCCGCGACAAGGATGAAGATGAAGATGAGATGGAGGAAGACGAGACCGATGACCAAGAGTTTCAGAAGGCGACAGAGGTGCTGTGCATCAACGGCGGCGCCTCTCTGCACGCCTCGCACCGCCAACTCAAGAAGTGGGTGCGGGAGGTGAACGCAACGGAGCCATCCGTCGAGGCGCGCAGGCCTCTGAAATGGTCCGGCACGCCCATCATTTTCGATGTAGAAGACCACCCTGATCGCATCACTGCGGTCGGGTGCTTGTCGATGTTGGTCTCACCAACAATCCGCAACCTCAAGGTCACGAAGATGTTGGTTGACGGTGGGGCCGGCCTGAACCTGATTTCCTCCACAGTGCTCAAGAAGCTCCAGATCCCCGACAGCGAGCTCGAAGAGACTGGTACCTTTCAAGGGATAAATCCGGGAAGGAGGAAGCCCAAGGGGAAGATCACATTACCAGTGACATTTGGGAGTGAGCTGAATTTCAGAACAGAAAGGGTCACCTTCGATGTTGCTGATATCCCATTACCCTACAATGGGATACTCGGCCGACCAGCGCTTGCCAAGTTCATGGCAGCCTCTCACTACGCATACAACGTGCTCAAGATGCCTGACCCGATGAGTATCATTTCTGTCCAAGGCGACAAGAGGGATGCACTCATCTGCGCCGACAAGATTTACCGGGAAGCAGCAGCCGCAGCGGAGCGTGAGCCACTTGCCGCTGAAGCTCCCCGGGGGAAGGAGAAGCTCAAGTCCGGCAAGTGCAGCCCTGATGCCCACTCCGGCAAGCGCACCTCCTCGGAGTGCCGCGTTGCCATCGAGAGCGCACCATCGAGCTCCAACGGCAAGTGCAAGAAAGCAAAGATAACCTCGCCAGAGACCAAGAAGGTGGCCGCCAAGAAGGACGGCACCGGCGGTACCTTCACCATCAGTGCCACGCTTGATCCTAAATAGCAAAGCGCGCTCGTTGCTTTCCTGTGGGCGAATGTCGATGTGTTTGCGTGGCAACCATCTGACATCCCCGGTGTTCCCAGGGAAGTAATCGAGCACCACCTTGCCGTGTGCCCTCACGCGCGGCCCGTCAAGCAAAGAGTCAGGAAACAAGCAGTAGAGCGCCAAGAATTCATAGCAGAGGAGATTAGGAAGTTGGAAGCAGCAGGATTGGTCTGGGGAGTACTCCATCCAACGTGGCTAGCCAATCCGGTAGTCGTGCGCAAGGCGAACGGGAAGTGGAGGCTCTGCATTGACTTCACTGATGTCAACAAAGCCTGTCCCAAGGATCCATTCCCCTTGCCGCGCATCGATCAGATTGTTGATTCCACCGCAGGATGTGATCTGCTCTCCTTCCTTGATGCATACTCAGGATATCACAAGATCTTCATGGCAGAAGAGGATGAAGAGAAAACCGCATTCATTACTCCATGTGGCACATATTACTTTGTGCGGATGCCGTTCGGACTAAAGAATGCTGGTTCGACGTTTGCAAGAGTAGTCGGTCATGCTTTTGAGCCACAGCTGCACAGAAATATAGAAGCTTACATGGATGACATAGTGGTCAAGAGCAGAGATAGGGCAACTCTGATCCAAGATTTGGACGAGACCTTCACAAATTTGCGCAAGATCAATCTCAAGTTGAATCCCGAGAAGTGTGTGTTTGGAGTCCCTTCCGGCAAGCTTCTCGGATTCTTTGTGTCACAGAGGGGGATTGAAGCTAACCCCGACAAGATCGAGGCCAACGAGCAAATCGAAGCACCGAAGCGAGTCAAGGACGTACGAAGGCCTGCCGGCTGCGTTGCCGCTCTCGGCAGGTTCATTTCCAAGTCTGCTGAACGCGCCCTGCCGTTTTTCAAAATCTTGAAAAAGGCGGGTCCAATGAAATGGACTCCGGAAGCGGAGGCTGCGCTGGAAGACTTGAAGAAATATCTGTCCTCCACTCCAACACTTGTCGCACCTAAGCCACAAGAGAAGTTGCTGCTGTATCTGGCGGCAACCAATCAAGTGGTTAGTGCTGCGTTAGTAGCAGAGAGGGAGGCGGATGATGAGCCAGCGGCCGCGGCAAGCGAATCCAGCGATGAGCAGGGGGCTCCCCCGACGAGTTCTGGACCGACAAGCCCTAGTCCGACAAGTTCTGGCTCCGGCAAGGATGGATATGTACAAGTGCCAGAGGAGAAACAGAAGAAGATAGTGCAACGCCTAGTTTACTTTGTCAGTTCCCTTCTCCAGGGGGCTAGATCAAGGTACTCTGGTGTGCAGAAGTTGCTTTTCGGCCTCCTCATGGCCTCGAGGAAGCTGCGCCATTACTTCCAAGCACATGAGATCACAGTTGTCACTCACTTTCCGCTGAAGAGGATATTGCAAAATCTAGAAGCAACAAGCAGGATTGTCGAGTGGGCACTGGAACTGTCAAGCTTTAGCCTCAAATTTGAAAGTACTTCAACTATTTAGAGCCAAGCCTTGGCAGAATTCATAGCGGAGTGGACGCCAACGCCTGATGAAGAGACTCCGGAGAGGAGCATCCCCGTCAAGGAAGCGGACAGAGAGTGGATCATGTACTTTGACGGTGCCTTTTCGCTGCAAGGCGCCGGTGCGGGCGTACTGCTTGTCGCCCCCACCGGAGAGCACCTCAAGTACGTGGTCCAAATGCATTTTCCCAAGGAGCAAGCAACAAACAATACTGCAGAGTATGAAGGGTTGCTTGCCGGACTCAGAATAGCAGCAGAACTTGGGATCAAGAAGCTCATTGTCAGGGGCGACTCACAGCTTGTCGTCCGTCAAGTTAATAAAGATTATCAGAGTCCATTGATGGAAGCGTACATCTATGAAGTGAGGAAGCTAGAAGAACGTTTTGACGGCTTGCAGATGGAACATGTTCCAAGAGCTCAGAATGACATTGCAGATGGCCTGTCAAAATGTGCCGCACTCAAGTTACCTGTGGAACCAGGAATTTTTGTGCTCAAGCTGACTCAACCATCTGTCGCACCATCAACTGGACAGAGCGGAAAGAGAAAGTTGGTCACTGGGGACTACTTTCCGGTAGAGCTTCCCGGAGCCGCCACCAAGAAGGTCCCCAGGCTCGACACAGAGAGCGCTGAGGAGCAGTCTACTCCGACAAGCCCTAGGGTTTGTTTCGTTGAAACAGACGCTCCCGACAAGCCGTGTCCCGACACGCTTGCCGGGGAGCATCACGCTCCGGCAGAATCTCAAACTCTTGCCCTGGAAGCGGATGTTCCTGCAGCAGCATTTGAGCCTTTAGTCCTTGTCGTCGAGCCACAAGCTCCGGCATGGGCACAGCAGATCGTCCAATTCCTTCAAACAGGAGAACTCCCCGAGGAACAACAAGCAGCGGAAAGAGTAGCCCGGCAATCAAGTATGTACCAGTTCGTCGATGACATACTGTACAGAAGAAGATTCAACGGAGCGAAATTGAAGTGCATTTCCCGGGAAGATGGACAAGAGCTGTTGGCAGAGATACATGGAGGCATATGTGGTCATCACATTGCGCAAGAGCACTCGCCGGCAAGGCTTTCCGGCAAGGCTTCTTCTGGCCGACAGCCCTCCAGGATGCAACTGCACAAGTAACCAAGTGTGAAGCGTGCTAGTTCCATTCCAAGCGGATTCATCAACCAGCTCAAGCTCTCCAAACAATCCCTTTGTCCTGGCCATTTTCGGTCTGGGGGCTCGATATCCTCGGCCCCTTCCCCTGAGCCGTCGGGGGCTTTGAGTACTTGTACGTCGCAATCGACAAGTTCACAAAGTGGCCTGAGGTGGAACCAGTGAGAAAGGTGACAGCACAGTCAGCAGTCAGGTTCTTCAGGTCAATTGTTTGCCGTTTCGGAATCCCTAACAGGATCATCACCGATAATGGCACCCAATTCACAAGCCGCACCTTCATGCAGTACGTCCAAGATCTTGGCACCAAGATCTGCTTCGCTTCTGTTGCTCACCCGAGAAGCAACGGTCAAGCGGAGAGGGCAAACGCTGAAGTATTACGCGGGCTTAAGACCAGAACTTTCGACAGGCTACACAAGTGCGGAAGAAATTGGATTGAGCAGCTGCCAGTGGTTCTTTGGTCGATCAGAACGACGCCAAATCGAGCCACTGGCCAGACACCCTTTGCTCTTATCTACGGAGCAGAGGCAGTTCTCCCCACGGAACTCGTATACGGGTCGCCTCGGGTGCTCGCTTACGATGAGCTTGAGCAAGAGCAGCTGCGTCAAGATGACGCGCTGCTCCTCGAGGAAGATCGTCTTCAGGCTGCTGTGCGAGCTGCTCGCTACCAGCAAGCTTTGCGCCGCTACCACAGCCGCAAAGTTAATGCTAGAAGCTTCGAGGAAGGCGACCTTGTTCTTCGGCGCGTTCAATCCGCCAAGAATTCCAACAAGTTGACGCCGAAGTGGGAAGGCCCTTATCGGGTGAAACGAGTCACTAGGCCCGGCGCTATCCGCCTTGAGACCGGAGATGGCATTCCGGTGAGCAACTCCTGGAACATAGAGCATCTCCGCAAGTTTTACCCATAAGGCGCGGTTGCCGGGCCCTGTTCTGGCAACCACCTTTTGTACAAGCCTTGCCGCTGTTACATGTAACACTTTGTACAAAGCTGGGTGCAGCCCCCGTGCGTAAATAAAGTTTATATGCCTCGCACATTTTGTCAAATTTAATGCATCTCTCTTTTTTGCATGTAAGACTGACACTTTGTGCAGCACTTATCCCCGGTAAGAAATAGCGAACCTTAAGGTTCCACATCATTATTGTCTCTTCTTCCTTCTCAAAAAGAAGATCCCTCTGCCCACAAGTTCACCAGGGGGGAGAGAAGATAGAGATGTGGACCGGGCGTCGTTCAAAGGAATCTAGCCTTGCCGGGACGTAGGCGACAAAAAAAGCTAAGTTGACAAAGTTTGAGCATAGTCAGTTTTAAATTCTTAAGTTACATTCCTTGAACGTCCGTGCCTTGTATGGAAAACCTGTGCGCGGAGGAATCGACTCGTGGCTTAGTTGCGCCCTTGGTTTGTTTCGAGCCCGCTCAACAATACAAGCGCGCCGCAGCTAGCCCCGACAAGGTTTCTTGCCGGGGGCAACACCGCCAGCAGGCTGCTGATGTTCCGCACTCAGCAAGTGTGCTTGCGCCAGCAAGTCCCATCAAAGCGTAGGGTAAAAACATACAAGGAACGCAGCAAAGTAAAGGGAATAACATAGCGAGCAGTACCCAGAGTAGGGTTATGTTACAAGAATGACTTATGGTGATGCTGAATAAGTTGTCCTCCTGACCAAAATAACAGCAGCAAGAAAACAGGAGAAGAAGGTCGGCCTAATCCGCGCGCCCGCCATCGACCCTCCTGACCTCATTCACCTTGTCCACGATGGGTGCGACGATGGCCTTGAGTTCTTCAAGATCGGCGCCCTCCGGCAGCTTCTTGGTGACGCGGGAGAGGTCGATGCCCGGGTTGCGGAAAAGGACCTTCACCAATACCTTCTCCAAGACCCCGGCGTAGATCGCGCGCGACTCGTTGGCCAGCTGCTTCGGGATCCTTTCCCGAAGCTGCCGGAGAGCCGTCACCACATCCTTGAAGAAGAGCGTGAGCTTGGCGCCAGGCTGGAGGGTCTCCTCGGAGGGGTACCCGAAGCCCGTCAAGTTCAGCTCCGCCAATTCCTCGTCGATGAGCGCGGCGATGCTGACGAGGCCTTCCGTCCAGAGCTCCACCGTGGTCTTGAAAGTGTTCTGGGCCTCGGCAGCCCTCACCAGCAGCTCCTCGTTGCCTTTGAGATCTTTCCTCAGGGTATCTTCTCGCTTCTTGGCGGCGTCCAGCGTCTCCGTCAAAGCGGCCAATTTCAACTCCAGATTGGCGCTCGAGTCCTTAGCGGCGTTCAGCTCCTTGATCTTCTCAGAGAGCTGGACTTGCAGATCGCCGTGAGCGCTCGCATCCTTCTCGCGGTCGCGCTGGAGTGCGGCAAGCTCTTCGTTCTTCCTTGTCACATCCGCCTCCAGCTGCGCCACCTTCTCCTCTAACTCCTCCTTGGCGGCTTCGGCGGCCGCGGCGGCGTCTTTCGCCTCCTTGAGTGCCCCGCCAAGTGATTGTTCCCGGACGGCGAGCTCTTTGTCATGGCTGTCCAAGTACGCCTTCCTCTGTATCAGCTCGCCGTCCCGCTTGGGCAGCTCCTCGGCTGTAAGCCTCTGCTGCTCCTCGGCTTCAGCCTTCTCCAGGATGAACGCCTTCTTCGCTTCGTCAAGTTGCACCCTCTCCTCGGCAATAGACTGGAGGGCCTCCTGGTTGCGGCTCTTGAGTTCTTGCGCATGTTTTTCTATGTCAAATCCCGCCTGCGCGACAAGCGCTTCCCGGGACTCAAGCTTCGCTTGCCGGACGCGGTAGAGTGACACCAGCTTTCGGAGCAGCTGCTCCTCCTCGGACTCGCCGCTGCTGCTGCTTGGCCTGTCGACCACCGCCAGCCCAGCGGAGGCAAGTACCTCCCCGTCAAACTCCTCTCCTTCGACCGGCCCCCTGGAATTCGATGCCCAGGGGAGCTTGATGTATACGCCTTTGCCGGCCTTCAAGTAGGCGCCGGGCTGGGGCTCTTCGGAGCCTGGCGCTGCATCCGCGGCGAATGGATCGGCATTCGGGGTAGCGCCCTGCGCTCCTGCGGCCCCCGGATCGTCAGTACGATCGCCGGATCCCTCGCCAGTTCCAGCGCCAGCAGCCTTGGCGGCCTCTTCGTCGGCAAGGTCACCAGCGCCGGCCTCCTCTTCAGTAGCGGCGACACTACCAGTATCACCGTGCAAGTTCCCCTCGCCGGTGGCCTCGGTCTCCATTGGCTCCACAGAGGGAGGATCTGAAGGCAGGAAAAGGGGGGAGAAAAAGTCAAGCAAATACCCAAAAAAAAAGAAGACCAGGAGAAGAAGAACTCAAGGGGAAATTTTCGACAAGGAAGGTTACCTACGCTGAGCTCTGTGGTCGTGGGATCCACCACCGGGGGCTCACTGATCAGAGACCCCATCCTTGCCGGAGATGGCTCCCATACCGGAGAATCAGCCCTTGGTGGCGTAGTCGAGGCCGACGACACCTCCGGGTCGACCTCTGACTGCTCCTGGTGGGCCTGTTCTTCGTCTGTATAAAAAAAAGAAGAAGAGAGAGCCAATAATCAAGATATTGGCAACAGAAGCAGCGACCATGCGCGCCCCACGACAGCAAGCGGATCGAGGCACTTACGCTGGGGGCTGTGCTGGGAGCTGCTACGAGGGGAAGGGGCCGGGTCCATCAAGGTAGTCTCCGACGTGTCTTCCGCTGCCACAGCAGGATCGTCCTCAACTACGGGGACCTTGGCCCTCTTCGCCGCCCTCTCCCCCAAAGTCCTGAGGCCAAACAGGAGTTTAAAAAAAACAGATTAGATACAAGACAAACAGCGAAGAGGATCGAGCGAAAGGCGAGTGCAATACGGAGGAAGCCTTACTCCTCTTCGTCCTCCTCCTCCTCGTCGTCATCAGAGCTCAGCGCGGAAAGGTCGAACTCCGGTGCCCACCCTGCGCGACGTGGCGGAGGAGTAGGCTCCCTCCGGCGCTTGCCAAGGGCAGCGGCAGGGTCAGGCGTGGCGGCCCGGGAAGACCCCGCCTCAGTTTCTGGCGCGGCTTGGGACCCTCCCGCCGCGACGAAACTTGCCGCGGCTGAGCGCGACCCGCGGCGCCGCGGCTGCTGCGGCTGCTGGTCGACCTGCGCCTCTGCCGGCTCTCCAACTCGACGGAGACACCTTATCGGTCGGAACTGGGGCTGCGCGTAGGGCTCCACCGGCGGCAAGTTGCTCGAATTCGGCCGACCACTCGCGCCCTCGGCGGGCTGGCTCGCTTCGGCCGCGGCCTCCCCTTCGTCATCACCATCTTCGGCAAGATCTTTCCAGGCGGCAAGGCTTGCCGCCTCAGCCGCTTCCGCCTCCGCCAGCGTGAAGCCAGACTCACCCGCGGCAGCGGCTGCCGCATCCTCCTCGGCCCTGCTGGCGATGTATGCTAGCTCATCGGCAGTGGTGGAGCGGGTGAGGAGCTTCTGCTCGTCAGAATTGACTGCCGTCTCCGACAAGTCATCGAAGAATTGCTGCACGACCTCGGCGGCGGGCTCTATCCAGTTAGCACTTACCCCGTGCGAATTGCACTCTGGCATCATTGCGCAGATGCGATCGCGCTGGGAGTTGTTGCACAAGGGGATGACGCCCGCCCGCAGCCGGAACCACTCCGGATGATTGGCGTCGTGCTTAAACGTTTCCCTCAGCATCGCGTCAAGCTCCAGAACCGTGAAATTGAAGTTGAGGCCCGGGCGCAGCCTCATGAAATCCGCCGGGCCGCTGAACAGCCAGGCGGGCCTCCCCCTTGCCTGCAAAGGGGCGATACAATGACGGAGGAAATCTGCGCCGACCGCCCCTGTTGTGAGCCCGGCGTGCCGGAGCCGGAGGATTCGGGTGGTGGCAATCGTCAATTTGGCGTCATCCGACGACAGAGCGCTCCAGTCGCCGCTGCGCACCACCCGAGTCTTGCGCAACTCGGTGAACGACGGCGGTTCGGCGTCACAGATCCAACACCATTCCGCCCTCCACTCGTTCCACTTGCTGCGAAGCTCGCCCGTCAAGTACGCCTCCTTCATGCCCATCCGGGAGGTCCAGGCGATTCCGCTAGCCAGTAGCTCCCCTTTCTCAGCCCGAGGGGAAAAATAATGGCGAAAAAGAGCGACATTGGGGAGGATACCGACGAAGTTCTCACAAAGATGCGCGAAAACCGCCATCGTCAGAACGGCATTGGGGGTGAAATCAAGCAGATGGAACCCATAGGTATTCATGATGTCGCAAAAGAAATCGGAAAAAGGCGGGCAGAGACCGCAATAGAAGAACACAGGGAAGAAGTAGTACCCTCTGGGACACTTCTTCGATTTGGAGGCTTCTGCGGAAAGCACCGGCGTGCGCGGGTGCGCCCGCGTTTCCGTCGACCAAAAGAGGTAGAACCCCGACCGCAACGCCTCCGGGGTGAGCTCAGGGGGGAAGAGCACCTGCTTCTTACGCAGCGCCTCGAGCTCCAGTGCCTCGGCCGACTTCGCGGCCTTCGCAGCCTTCGTAGCCCTCCCAGCCTTCGGAGCCATGGCGGAGGTAGCGGGGGAAGGCGAAAGCAACGGCGATGGCGGCGGCGACGGGCGGCGGGACGCTGTTTCGTCCTTGATTCAGGAGACAGAGGAGGGCGTCGGGGCTTTCGGAGGAAGGAACCGCAAGTGGCAAAAGTGGGGGAGCGGCTCCGCTCCCTCCGCTTATAAATAGGGGATGCGAACGTTGCGCATTCCCTGGAATTAAGTATTAACCATGTCTCCCACGACGCCGCAACCGACGCGTGCCATTGCGGGAGGACGCGGTGGAAGCGGAGTCCGATTTTGTGCGGACCCAGGCCACGCGTGCCCGTGCACTGTTTTGGGCCTGGCCCAACAACGCTCGGCACCGTGTATGGCCCAGGCCCAAGGGCTACTGTCGGTGTACTAAAGTAGGGGGGGTACCTTAGTACCCCGAACTTGTGCACAGGCAGTCGCAGCGACCCGCGGCAGGGCTTGCCGGGCGTCCGCCAAGATCCTCCGCGGCTACTTTGATGCCATCCAAGAACAGAATACTCAAGCTAAAGCCCCGGCAAGAGGAGCTTGCCGGGAAGGCCAGCCAAGGCCCCGGCAAGAAGAGCTTGCCGGGAAGAAAATAAAGGCCCCGGCAATAGGAGCTTGCCGGGAAGAAAGGCACCTCCAGAAGACTTGCCGCGACGCCCCACGCATCCCGGCAAGGCCCGAGGGCCGGCAAGCTTGCCAGCCCGACAAGAGGAGGACCGCGGCAAGGCACTTGCCGCGGAAAGATTGCCAACCAAACTCCAGCACATCCGGCGACGTGTCATCACAAGGCAGCCCCAAAGGCACGTGGCGAGGCACTACACAGCCATGCGGAGCGAGGTGGCAAGCGGAGCTGACAGAAACGCCATCGTGGCAACCGGTGGCTCACCTGACGATCGCCTCCTTGCACTGTTGGGGCGACCGGACGGGCATTAAATGCCCTTGTCCCCTGCCGCCAGAGTTAGGTAGGGGACACTGTTGGTCACTGTTACACCAACCTGTGTTTTTACCTTTCTACCCCCTCTTCTTACGCTGCCACCTGTTGGTGCCCCCTTTAGACTATAAAAGGGAGGCCCATGCGCACGTAGAAGGGGTTTGGTTGGTTCGGTGGGTTCGGTTGGTTAGGTTCGGTTCGGTTGGTTCGGTTAGGACTAGGGTTCGGTTCATCTCGGTACACAAGACTAGGGATAGGTTTTAGGGTTCATCAGAGGACACAGGATCAAGGCCCGGTCCAACGCATACACACCACACCACCGTGCGCTCGTATTCAAGCAAGATCAAATAACAACACAAAGCAGCAGTAGGAGTTTTATCTCTCCGGAGAGCTCCGAAGCTGGGTAAAAATCTTCGTCTCACTCACTCCAGCGCGCGCCCGGGACCTCGATCCGCTCTGCGCGCGGCCTCCGCCCCCCCCGCCGAACCAGAAAGGGGCCCCCGTTGCCCCATAGGTGCTCGGCGGCCACAGAGAGCCCCGACAGATGGCGACATTATTCTTCGATGCGTTCAATCCGCCAAAGGGACAAACAAGTTGACTCCAAAGTACGAATGCCCCTATGGGGCAGCATAAGTTACCAGACCTGGCGTTGTTTGTCTGGAGGCATCCATGTGCAAAACTCATGGAATATTGAGCATCTTCGAAAGTTCTACCCATAAGCACAATTGCCAGGCCTTGCCCTAGCAACGCCTTTTGTACAAGCTTTGTCTCCAAAACTACATAGCCAGGCGCAGACCTTATGCATATGTGAATAAAGATAAGTGTTTCACAAAATTTTATGCATATTTACTTGTGTATCAATATGTGTAACATTGTGATTACACTTTTGTTTGAATGAAATGGCTAACAAACCACCAAGGTATCCATAACACTCTTTTTTTCTTTTTTCTTTTTCTCATAGACAGAAGGATTCCTCGCGCACATGTTTACCGTGGGGAGGAGGGGGTGATGATGGAGTATCATTTTAGAACGACATTGATGTACATTTCATATGACAAGAAGTACAAAAAAACTAAGTTGAAAATTTTTCAACTAAAAATTTCTTTATTACATCTTGGAACTTTCCCGTGTTCAAATTTATACATGTATGAAAAACCTGCAAGCGAAGGAATCTTGTTGTGTTCATTCGCCCTCTTATTGCGCCTCGAGTCCGCTCGATGAGATTTTTGTAGCTGCATTTTCAGCGTGAAAGCACGATCACCTATGGGGCAGGGGTGCCCCTTTGTGGTTTGGCAAGGGGACGGTCACATTGCATAAAGAGCAAAAATGTCAGGGGCAGCGCGGCGACGAACATCTCTCTTTTACCCAGGTCCAGGCCGCCTTGCAGCGTAAATCCCTACTCCTGCTGTGGTGGATTGATCTGGAGGAACACAAAGACACAACATGCTCTAGCCCAGCAAGGGTGCCTCGGGGGGGGGGGGGGGGGGGGGGCAGTGTGTACGTAAAAGTGTTGGGGATCTAAAATTCGAACCCCTTGCTAGGTTGCCTCGGACCTCCTTTTATAGCTTAACGGGCGACCAAAGTGGCAAAATAGCTAGTTTAGTGCGAGTAGATTGCTAACAGTGCTATCATGCCTAACTCTGGCAGTTAGGACAAAGTGCATTAAATGCACTGCTAGGTGTCATGCTGAGGTTGAAGCTTGGCAAGCCTGCTGCGCCACTTATCCATCTTCTCATTAGCATGAGACGCCTTCAGGACGGGTGTCAATAAAGCAAATCTATTCTCCAGCATGTTGCCACGTACCTGACAGGATTCACCTAGTTACTTGAGATCTTGACACCGCATTGATAAATGACTTGGGAATGATGAGGTGGACGGTGGCGTCTTGGAAAAGGCCTGCCGGCAAGGAGCCTGGCAGAGTTTGCTGGCCCCGGATGCCTTGCCAGGGAAAACTAGTCTTTCCCTCAGGTGCAGCCTCGACCCAGCCGTGCTCTCCTGCCCGGCAAGGGAGGTTTTCCTGAGGTGATCTCCTGTCAATTTGATCTTCTTGAGCTTGACACGCCCGGCAGGGTCAGCTTGCCGGGAGGCCACACAAGTCTGTGCACCAGTCAAGGTAAAACAGATACCCCTATTTGTGTACACCAACAGTAGGCCCCGTGCCTGAGCCATACGTGCCGCGGGCGTTGTTGGGTTTGGCCCAAATAGTGCACAGACACGTGGCAAAAATCCATTGTCCATGCATTAATGATTTTACCGATTGTACATTCACAGTTACTGCGGGGCATGGAATTGTGGATTTGTAGTAATTACGGGGTAGTGTGCCTGTTAAAGGTGGTTTTTTAGGGGGAATAGTGGGGAGCTAGCGCCCTCGATTGGTCCCAATAAAATAGGGCAGACGCGAAGGAGCGCTACTCATTCACGCCATCTACCCCTCTCGCTTCATCTTCTTCCTTGCGACAGAAACCGCCTCTGCCGCCACCATCCTTCCCACACCACACCATATCTCTCCCTTTCCTCTGCCCAAAGAAATGGGGCGCAAGAAGAGCGTTGTAAAGGGAAAATAGGCGGCCAAGCCGAAGATCCAAAGGCAGAGAAAAGGAAGAAAGAGGAAGAAGAGCTGGTTCACGGTGGTAGGAGAATGCAGTCTTCTCACCATCAGTCTTAGATGGCAATACCTTGATCCACAGGTATGCCTATAGGTCGGGGAGGGAGACAAAGGCCACGGAGCAACAGTTATTTTCCTGATGGATCCAAGATTCCGGCGGAATCCTATTCCTTTTTCTGTGCATACTTCTACAATGTGCTTTCTCCCCCCTTTTTTGATTTCTTCAGCGCTATGATGCGTGCCTTTGGGTTTCACTTGCTGGATTTTACACCCAATGCGATGACAAGCATGGCAGTGTTTGCCCATTTCTATGAGAACTTTGTGGGAGTTGCCCCCAACGTGGATTTATTCTGCCACTTTTATATCCCCCACATTTAGGACAAATCCCTTTTGGGAAATATATCATGGATTCCGCGGGGAGGAGAGAAGATTGGGATTACCTTGGAGGGCAATTATGCGGCAAATGGGAGGAATGGAGGGGTGATTGGTGCTGGATTCAGGACCTAGAAGATCTTCCGTTCTACTTGCCATGGACCAAATGTGTGGTGCGTGGCAAGGACTGGAGCGACCTGGGCGCCTCTGATGAGAATCTCTGCCCAACATTGAACATAATCGCCCGCCTGAAAGCTGTTGTCGGTGAAACAAACCCTAGGTGTGTTGCCCGGACTGTACACAGGAACAAGAGCACGGTTACAACATCCAAGATGAGACCAAGCAGAAGAGATGGCTCTTTAAGAAATCTAAGGGCGGATCAAGAAGACCAAGACAAGCTGAAGGAGCAAGATACCACTAAGGGAAAACCTCCCCTGCTAGGAAGGTGAGCCTGGTGAGGTCGAGGTTGCCCCAAAGATAAGTCTAAAGACCGCCCCGGCAAGCTTGCCGGGGACGCTGAGGGTGCACTACACTGCCAAGGCTCCACCACTCCACCTCACAGCAACCCAAGTCATCGATCGGTGCAGTGTCGAGCCCCCATGTGACTAAGTGGCTCTCATTTGACACACTGCAGCCACTTCCAAAGGAAATCATCTCCAAATGACACCCGTGTCATGCAGGCATGCAAGAAGGTGGCCGAACTGCCCGGCAAGGCTTGCCAGGCTGCGCTACGATGTGACACTAAGTGGCACATTTAATGCACTTTATCCTGTCTGTAGTGTTAGGTATGATAGCACTGTTTGCTATCTAATCAGTACACAATGACTTATTTTCTATTGTGGTGACCACTTGCACTACAAAAAAAATACACTTCCGTGATGATACGTGTTTGTCGCAATAGGTCACGTTTTCTGTCATGCATGTACATCCATGACGATTCATACCTGTGCTGTCATAGAAGTGTTCCATGACAATACCAAAATTATCATCACGGAAGTGTCCACTTCCACGAATATAAATGGCGCATCACAGAAGTGCTTTTGTCAAAGGTAACTGACATGTGGCATCCATCGTAACGGGTCTTCGTTAAGCTACCGGGTTTAGGTTTGGATCCGATAACCCGTTCACAGCCCCGACCAATGGGGATTTTCCACGTGTAAAATTCCCATTCGCCGGAGGATCCACTTGTCGGCTCAGCATTGGGATAGATGTCATCCACTCATAATACGGGAGGCGCCTATTATACGCCGGCATGTGGCAAGGCCCAATAATGGCCCATTCCGGAGAAAAATGACGGCCCAGTAAAAATTAGAAGGCGAGCCCATATAAGGCCTACTTGTGTCAGGTCCATTTAAGTCCACAACCCATAAGAGATGTGCCAATTCGGCCCGTCAATGGCCCGTTAATGATTTGACAGCATTGTAGCCCATTTTCAGTTCGAGCCCGTTAACAGCCCGCTATATATTCGGGCTCAATATCGGCCCGATGTGGTTTCGGCCTTTTAACGGCCCATTCAATGGATGGGTCAATTTTCAGGATGCATGTCTTTCGGCCTTTTAGCGACCCATTTAAGTGTTGGGCCAATTTCCAGTCCAGTGTCTCTTTCAGCCTGTTAACGGCCCATAAATGAGCTGGGGACACTTGCGGTCGGACCTGAGTTTTGGCCTTTTAATGGCCCATGCGCTTCATGGTCAATACCATCCTTGTTTCTCTTTCGGCCTGCTAAAGGCCCACCACATAGTTGGGCCATATATAGTACGACCTGACTTTTGGCCTATCTTTGACCAGCTACCTCATATGAGATTGAAATAGAGAATAGAATGGAGTAGGAACACGAATAACTTAGCGGCCCATGCTCTTCATGGTCCAGTACGAGCCCGCTTTCCCTTTCAGCCTGCTAAAGTCCCACAGTATAGTTGGTCCATATGTACGTGGACTTTAGTATCGACCTGTTAACGGCCATGAAATCAAATTGGCCCACCTATTGCCTGCTTCGATGTTGGCCTATTAACAACCCGGGAGGTAACAAGGTTGAGCGTTAACTGTCGGCCCGTTTCAATTATAGCGACCCAATAGAGCTTTCGGCCAGGTTACGACCCATTAACTTAATGGGCCCACTAAAGTTCAAACATGTCTATAGACCCAATTAGATAATTTGAGCCCATTAAGGCGAGCAATTTTGCATAGGACCAAAACCGATCAATCAAAGGCCTATGAGATTTTTGGCCCCTGCGAGCCCATTAGGGAATCCCATTAAGGGCAGTTGGCTGCTTCCTTCATATAGTGGCCCACGATTGTGCGTGCTAATTAATATTTTCATTGCTTTTTAGCTTCCTAGCGACCAGTTAGCTGGAATGCGAGGCACGATAAGCAAAGGTACGACATACAAGGAAAAACATTGCACATCCAGCATATACTACATGAAATTGCATCCACTGGGCAATCAAAGATTGGTGCCAGTGCAAATAAATGAATAGAACCTAACGATCTACAACGTCACAATCTGCAACCTCAGCGCATATGACGCCCATAAGCATGTGAGCAAGTTCTTCCTTCTTTGCTACACTGTCTCTGAAAACATTGATCAGTTGTTGTTGCGCAAGAATGTGCACCTCTGATTCCTCCATGATTTCATCGTTGCTTCAACCAGTAATTGGTTCACAAACATACATTTTTTCTGTTGCATTCGAGACAGAGGAAACTGAATAGATTGAGATGGCGATTTTGTTAGGCTTGTATTATTGATTGGAGAGTGTCTCGACCACTGCATCATAACACAAATTAGGAGGGGAACCGAATAGATTAATCAAGAGTTATTGCCATATTACCTACCCTTGATTTATTGGAAAGAAACAATGGGGTTGCCTTGCTGTTTTTAGAGTTTATCTTCTTATCTTCAGCAACCTGCACCAAATTAACACACTAGCATCGCTATCATTTGCAAGGTCAGATAATAGGAAAGCAAAATTGACACAAAGAATGTTTGGGCAACCGGATCACACCAGCCTACACCAAATTAACACAATATGGTACAGGTACGATCAGCTAGGTAAGGTAATACAAAAGCAACATTGACAGAATGAATGTATGGGCAACTAGATCAGCACTACAATTTAGTAATGTGCATGATATGAGATTGTACACTCATGCAGCTCAGTATGCAAAACTACCAGGCAGTTTTCCATACAAAAATGACATTGTCGCCTTTAATTATACATTTTTCTACAACTATATTTAGATCAGATAAAGGTTGGATTCACGCCGATTAATAAAATACATGCAGATGTAAAAATATAGTGATATACAATAGGTACTTGCACCAGCATTGAAGCACAGAGAATTCCCGCAAGATACTTTCCTCGAATATGATACCAGTGCAGAAAGTCTCCTATCCATTAAGCTTATTTTTTGAAAGAGAGATGGGTAAGAAACATGTAGAAAATATGATCATAATTCTATAAAATTTCATGATGCAAGGATACACACACGCTTCTTAGAATGGAGTTGACATATTTTTGCTGGACTGGAGCAGACTAGTTCTTTGGCTACTGGAATCTGCTTATTCTCAGTAGGAGTTGGGTTTCTCTGTGCTGGAGCAGTATTTATGAAAACTGGATTTGGTTTACTATCTCCCGGTGTTTGGATCTTTTGCAAAGACCTTGTTTTGTAACCCTTCAAATTCTAACATAGCCGTCTTCCCCTTGCATGCCGTATATAGAAGAAGGGTCTTTCAGTTATAAAGCATGCTACAACAGAGAGATAGAATAGGCACTGAAGAATAAAAAGGCATGACATATTGACATGTATTCCCTCCTTCCAGAAATAAATGGAAGGGTCTATGCGTATTTCAGTTCTAGATACATCCATTTCTGCCACATGTAATCCGGACGAAGGGAGTATGATGTAAGAGCCAGGGATACGACATGACAACAGAGTAAAAAAACACTCGTGGAATGTAAAACTATATGCTGGCGGAATACATACAGGAAAACACTAAGGCAACATATGCATGTATGATTGGGAAACTAAGATGGCATTGCAACAGACTACTAGAACATCACATCAACGTAAAAAAACATGGTATGGTAGACAGATGAAGTACATACTGATGAATAACCATGCATAAGATATTCATAAGAATGATGTCCAAACTATGCAGATGGCACTGCGATAGAGTAGAATGATAGTACTTGTATTTGAAAACATGTTATCATGAAAGGAAGGTATTGAAAAACAGGAAGGCATGACAAATTTACAAGCATGATCAGCAGGCTAAGAACATGTCATTGCAACAGATTAGATGCACTCCAGGACATTATATGCATGATGTACCCATATCACGGGCCAAGTTAGAGAAAGGACCTTGTGGGGTGAAGAGGATTCATCATCTTTACATGTTCCATCATATGGGGTACCATTGCCATCAAGTTTGTTGGACATTACATTAACCCATGCGGTTCTTGTGGATATATCAGTGTGTGCAATTATATCTGACATGCATGGAAGACAACTAGTAGTTAGATTTATGTAATGAGTGCCTATAGGAGACGACATAAATAGTAGGACTGGGGTTAACTAGCAGCAACAGGTCTCGGAAACTAAAGGGAGAACAAAGATGAAAGCTATAGAATATATATCGTTTGTACTCAACATTAACTAGATGGCACACAAAAGTATTAAAGAACAACATATGTAATACTAGAAGTGGTATAATACAATAATCACCAGCTTATGGGATAGCATTGGCTGATGGATGATAACTATGGAACAATGTTACCTAAAGAACAAGTCTCTTAGGTGAACTATGGAACAACGTTGACTCCTGAACAAGACCCGTAAGAGATCAACATGAATATACAGTGAAATGTCATAATCTATTTTCCATGCTTAGATGAATAACAAAGCCATAAATGTTGCACACAAGTAAGATGAGGGTACAACCTATCTGGTTGCCATCCATAGGAGGGAGCATCATGTGCTGATTTGTCAATGGCCCTACAGTTGTTGTGGCTGTCCATGTCGGGCACGCGCATTCGATGCAGGGAACTATTGAGTGGGGACTATAGCTCCCTTCTGGTGTATGCTTCCCTTATTAGAGCCACTGCAGTGAGAAGGAAGACGGTGTGGCTGAAGATGCAGAAAATGCATAATGTTAAGAACGACACATATCTCTAATCTAAAGAAATAACCTAAGTGATCAACAGTAAGATACAAGAGCGGTCACACATCTGTTGACTGAAGACTAAATTGGTTTCACACGGTTCTATTTTATTTTGGTACTATCCGATCTACATCGGGTGGCTTGATGGTCGTGTTGTGCCTCCCGGCTGACACTGTTCAGAATCTTCCTCGAAGTGCCAGCGACCGCCAGCAAAGCAGACTACCTCCGCTGTCCGTGGCCGTGAGAGCTCTGTCGCGGGAAACCATGGCCACCTATGGGACCAAGAGGCCCCTTGCTGGTTCTACAGGTGGACGTCTCATTGCAGAAAGAGCAGACCAACATGGGAAGCATGACAGATATCAAATAGGCAGTTTTACCCAGGTTTGGGCTGCCGCAAGGTGTAAAACCCTACTCCTGCTTTGGTGGATTGATGGCGGAAATATGGTGGTGGAGCGTAGTACACTTTCCCGGCAAGGGTTGCCTTAGGGCAGCAGCGACTACGCGCGTATGGCGGTGTGAGTTCTCCAACCATCTAACCTATGGAACCCCTTCTACCATTCCAATGGGCCTCCTTTTATAGTTTAAGGGGTCACCACAGTGGCAAATCTATCATTAGACACTAATAAGATAGCAAATAGTGCTATCATACCTAACTCTGCAGGCTGATAGGGTGCATTAAATGTTAATGTCGCATCATTACTTGTCCAGCAAGCCTTGCTGGGCTTACTCTGCCAGCTCCATGCCTTCTTGTCTGACACGCCATTGGATGGATGTTGTCTATAGGTTTTCTGGTAGAAAGGGGCCGCCAGGTGGTGGATGGCTTCCACTTAATCACTTTGCGGCTTGACACCGCACTGATCGACGACATGAGTCATGGTGGAGTGGTTGGTGAGGTGATTTAGCCTCCGCAAGTCACGGCAAGCCCTTCCGGGACGCCTTGGTCATCTTCTTCTAACGGTGGCCTCGTCCCTTGCCGGGCTCGCCTGCCTAGTAGAGGAGGCCTTTCTCTTGATGATATCTTGCTCCTCTGGCTTGGTCTTGGTCCCTCTAATCTGCTTGTTGGTCCTTCGAATCTCTTGGTTCCTTGTACTTTGTCTTGGGTTGATGCTTCAATCTTGATCCCGTGCATGTGCATAATCAAGGCAACAGACCCAGGGTTTGTTGCACCAACAGAAGCCCCCGGGCCTGCCCCGAGCACGCTGCCGAGCGCCGTCGGGGTAGGGCCTAATAAGTGCGTATGCAGAGTTGTTGAAGAGGCTGGCCTGTTTGGGCTATAGCCGGGGAGGTATGTCTTCTTGGCACCCCCGTCCTTCCTCCTGTGATCTCCCGACTGAGCCTCTGCAGATGACCTCGTCAGGGCTTGGGTTGGGTCTTCTCGCTGGTGATGGCGACCGGGGGTGCATCGCCCCGCTACGCTTCTCCTCCACACCTTCACTACCCCTGGTCTCGATCGGCCACCTACGGGCGAGCCACGACGGGACCGGGGTGAGTTCTCACCCAAGTGCTTTTCTCGTCTTTTCCTCCTTCCACCGCAGTGCCTGGGGGAGGGAAAACGGAAAGAGGAGATCATGGGGCACTTATCTTTTTTCAATCTTAAAACTATAGGCACTTGCCAAATTTTAATTCAAATAATGTAATCTCTCGAGTCCATGCTTGTGTTCTGTAATGCTAGTACTTGTATCAGCAAGTTTGTGAAAAAGGTAAACCTTGCTGGGAACCCGTGCATGTATATGTCCATTCAGAGGCGAGATGCCTCTTTAATGTAAATAAACGAGTTTTCCCCGATAGTCTATCTTGTCGGCGCCCTTTTTGTCTGTTAGAGAGTGACACCTGCCAGGTTACAGACAAAAGGACCAGCCCCCCGCGAACTTCCTTTTACCAAATGCCACTGCGACCATTCTTAACGAAGCAACGTTCGAGTCAGGGATGGGAGCACCTAAGTTTAAAAATAATGGCGAGGTTTGTAATGCATAAGTCATAGCTTACAGAACACGAATGGATAAGAGGTACTACTTATCTGTTTGGCTTGCCGGGGATCGCAGCATCGGGCAATCTTCTCAGATTGTTCTCGAAGCCAAGTTCACAAAAATAACCTGCAACTTCATGCATATGAGAATGAATGCAGGATGCGATCCTATTTATATGCATATGCATATGCTCATGAAATTCTTATGCAGTGATCTTGGAATACTCATGCATGCGTGAAGTCTAGGTTGGGGGAACCCCTACAACGCTTCTTTATTTTCTCTTGCATGGGGTCATTGCCCCGACTTTGTACAAGAGGTTACATGCAACTGAGGCAAGGCTTGTACAAATGGGTGGCTGCCTGGCATGGCCCGACAGCCTCACGCCTTATGAGTAGAACTTGCGGAGATGCTCAATATTCCATGTGTTTTGCAATTGAGTGCCATCTCTGATCTCCAGATGAACTCCACCAGGTCTGGTGACTCGTACTACCTGGTAAGGGCCTTCCCACTTTGGTGACAACTTGTTTGTACCCTTGGAGGACTGAACGCGCCTAAGGACAAGGTCACCTTCTTCAAAACACCGGGCATGAACCCTGCGGCTATGATAGCGATGCCGGGCTTGCTAATAGCGTGCAACACGTGTAGCAGCCCGGAGAAAGTTCTCCTCGAGTAGCACATCACTGTCACGCCGATGCTGATCTTAAACTACTTCGTCATAGGCAAGCTCTCAAGGCGACTCGTACATGAGTTCCGTGGGGATAACTGCTTCCGCCCCGTAGACTAGGGAGAAGGGAGTCTGCCCGATAGCTTGGTTTGGTGTCGTTCTGAGGGACCAAAGAACTACTGGTAGCTCCTCGACCCACCACCTGCCGTGCTTCCGCAGTGTATCAAAGGTTCTTGTCTTGAGTCCATGCAGCACTTCAGGGCTGACCCTCTCAGCTTGTCCATTGCTCTGGGGGTGTGCCACATAGGCGAATGAGATCTTGCATCCAAGGGCATGAACATATTCCATGCAGGCGCGGCTCGTGAACTGGGTGCCATTGTCGGTGACGATCCTTGCTGGAACTCCAAAACGAGACACCAGATCTTTCAAGAACTTGATAGCTTACTGAGCATTCAGCTTTCTCAAGGCAGTCACTTCCGACCACTTTGTAAGCTTGTCGATGGAAACAAACAAGAATTCAAAGCCCCCAATTGCTCGGGGGGAAGGGGTTGAGGATTTCGAGCCCCTAGATCGAAAATGGCCATGATAAAAGGATTGTCTTGGGTAGGTAGCTGGGTTTTCTTGGAATGGAACTGGCAGGCTTCACACTTAGTGACTAGCTCGACCAATAGAATCCTTGCCGGAATGCTTTCACAACTAATGCCCTTGATCCAATGTGGGAGCCGCACATTCCTTTATCTATTTCAGATAGCAGTTCCTTTCCTTCTTGCCTACAGACGCACTTCAATTTTCACACCGTTGGGCCTCCTTCTGTACAGAGTGTCATCGACAAACTCATACATATTGTCCCTCCAGTCTACTTTTTTAGCTTCGTCTTGGTCGCTGGGAAGCTCTCCGGTCTGGAGGAAGCGGACAATGTGCGTTGCCCAAGTTGGAGCATGGGGCTCGAAAACAAGGACTAATGGCCCCTCCTCTGCTGCTGGAGCACATGCCTTGTACGTGGGGTCCATGGGCCCGGCTGCAGGGGGTGGTCCGGCAGGCTGTGAGGAGTTGTTTCTGGCAGGGTCTCTGGCGGGAGCGGACGACTCTACGGGAGAGGCTTACCGGTGTCCAACTTTCTCCTTTTCCAGGCCATTGTGGCTGGGGATACGGAGGGCTGAGTAAGATGGACAACAAAAGTTCCTGGTTCCACAGGAAGCTTTTGCGTAGCACCCTTTGACAGATGATCAACTATGCTGTTTTCCGCACGAGTTACATGCTCTGTTTGCAATACGTCAAAGTGCTCCTCTAATCTCCTCACTTCCTTGACGTATGCCTCCATCAATGGACTTTGGTAATCCTTGTTGACTTGTCTCACCACAAGCTATGAATCTCCTCGAATGATCAACTTCTTAATTCCCAATTCAGATGCAATCCTGAGCCCAGCAAGGAGCCCTTCATACTCTGCTGTATTGTTGGTTGCTTCTTACCGGTCGAAATGCATTTGGACAACGTACTTCAAGTGCTCCCCGGAGGGGGCGACAAGAAGCACGCCAGCCCCTGCACCTTGTAGGAAAAAAGCACCATCAAAATACATAATCCATTCTTGGGATGATTCCTTGCCGGGAATAGCTGTCTCTATCACTTCCTCATCAGGGGTTGGCGTCCATTCTGCAATAAACTCTACCAATGCCCTTCTCTGGATAGTTGATGTGCTTTCAAAATTCAAACCAAAGCTAGATAGCTCCAAAGCCCGCTCCACTATTCTGCCGGTAGCCTAAGGGTTTTGGAGTATCCGTTGCAACGGGAAACGAGTGACAACTGTGATCTCATGGGCTTGAAAGTAGTGGAGCAGTTTCCTTGAGGCCATAATGAGACCAAAAATCAATTTTTGCATGCCATAGTACCTCGATCTAGCCCCCTATAACAAGGAGCAGACGAAGTACATTGGGTGTTGCACCACTTTCTTCCTTGCCATCTTCTTGGGGTTGCCCTCGTTGTCGTGCTCACTGCTTTCCTGATCCTTATCTGACTCTGCCAATCTTTGCTCGCTCTCTGCCTCATCCACTTCTCGCTCTGCTACCAAGGCTGCACTGATCACTTGGTTGGTTGCTGCTAAGTACAACAGCAGCGGTGTCGGTGTCAAAACCGGTGGATCTCGGGTAGGGGGTCCCGAACTATGCGTCTAAGGCTAATGGTAACAGGAGGCGGGGGACACAATGTTTGGCCAGGTTCGGGCCCTCTCTATGGAGGTAATACCCTACTTCCTGCTGGATTGATCTTAACGAATATGAGTATTACAAGGGTTGATCTACCACGAGATCGTAATGGCTAAACCTTAGAAGCCTAGCCTATGAGGTCATGATTGTTGTGGCTGGGCCCTAGAAGCCTAAACCCTCCGGTTTATATAGATACCGGAGGGGTCTAGGGTTGTACAAAGTTGGTTACAGAGAAAGGAATCTACATATCCGAATCACCAAGCTTGCCTTCTACACCAAGAAGAATCCCATCCGGACACGAGAAGAAGTGTGTCTTATATCTTCATAGCCTAAAAGTCCGGCCAAAGTATATAGTCCGGCTGTCCGAGGACCCTTAATTCGGGAATCCCACAGTAGCCCCTGAACCAGGATTCAATGACGATGACTCCGGCGCGCAGATTTTCTTCGGCATTGCAAGGCGGGTTCCTTCTCTGAATACTCGAACATAGCCTTCCGAACATAGAAAATGTTTCCGGCTCTGCAAAACAAGTACCACACACAACTGTAGAGAGTATAATATTTCACGAGTCCAATCTGCTGACAACTTTTTGTAGCGTGACATCACACCACTGCCCGGTCATTATTCGAACCGTTTTTTAGTCTGCCGCTCCGTATTTCGAGCTGCGGTTTCATTGGCACGTCTTGTCAAAGCAGAGATCGTGTCCCCTTATCACGAGATTCTCATCAATACGGGCATGGGTAACCCAACCGTGTCATCTGCACGGTGCTTGGGGAATAGGCGAATTTCAAGGCGAGTAGGGAGGCGCATGACTTTTATTGTCTTTATAAAGGGATAAGGATTCACCTTTTTTCACCCATGCCTCCTCCTTCCTCTGCCCATCCATTCTCGAGCTCCAGCACCCAAGCTCTCTCCTTCTCCGCCCAAAAAGAACTCCAATCATGTCCAGATCCGGAGCAGGACGCAAGTGGATGGCCTCCTCCGTTAAGGAGAAGGACATCAAGAAGCTCCAGGAGGCCATGTACTTGGCCAAGGGAATCACTCTCCAGCTCCCGGCCAAAGGAAAAATTGTCCCTACCCTGAAGCCCCAAGAGAGGGTGGTGTTTATCACACACTTCGTCCGCGGGCTGGGATTCCCCCTCCATCCGTTCGTCCGTAGACTGATGTACTACTATGGGCTAGACCTCCATGATTTGGACCCCAACTCTATACTCAACATCTCAGCATTTATTGTCGTGTGCGAGGCCTTCCTCCACATCCCACCTGACTTCGGCCTATGGCTGAAGACCTTCAATGTGAAGCCGAAGGTGGTGAGCGGCCAACAAGCAGAGTGCGGAGGTGCCATGGTGAGTAGATACCCAATGTTACCTGGCACGAAGGCTCCTTTGTGGAGACTGTCAAAGGGTGGCAGTTGGGGTGGTTCTACATCACCGAGACTCGTGGTACCAATTGGGCGGCGGCCCTCGCATTCCGATCCGGAGTCCCGATGCGGCTCACCTCCTGGCAAGAGAAAGGCCTAGCCTAGGGCTCTTCGGACGAGCTGACAGG
This sequence comes from Triticum timopheevii, assembly GCA_963921465.1. Taxonomy (NCBI): domain Eukaryota; kingdom Viridiplantae; phylum Streptophyta; class Magnoliopsida; order Poales; family Poaceae; genus Triticum; species Triticum timopheevii. The sequence continues at coordinate 246,824,766 of OY997266.1, forward strand.
GCTCCAGACATGTGTGCAGAACATGATAAAAAAGAGAATGAAGCTCGTCAACATGATCCAGGTTATGCTCGTTGGCCGGATCCTTCCATACCAATGCCGGACCTGCTATTTGTGGGAGTTCGATCCGGCCCAGCACCAGATGCTACTAGAGCTCTTCGGCATGACGCACGAAGATATCTGGAAGGTGCTCTTCAATCCGGCGAGACACCACCGCCCACAACCGAGGATCATGGGCTTAGCTTAACTCGCTAGGCTAATCCGTTAAGTCTTTTCATATTCTCAAGATATACCCTTTACTGGCATATCCGAGTAAGGAATCTAAGCCTCCCTATCAATTTTTTCAGGCCTGGATAAAGATGGTGGAGCGGATTAACTATCCAGCTCCGCTGCCTGAAGGCCCAGAAATCCGGCTTCTAATAAGATGCTGGTTTCGGCACCTTATCAGGTGACGGAGAAGAAGGCCAAGGGGACGAGAGATGGTCTTTGTCGCAAGGGCGCATCGGACACAATGTCCGAAGACGCCGAGGACCACTCCTCCGTCACCGAAGACGATGAGGAAGAGGAGGAGGAAGAAGAAGAAATCCATTCCCCACTGCTGGGGGGAGAAAGAAGAGGACGACCTCCGCACATGTGGAGGCCGAGGCGTCCAAGAAGGGAGGCGTCCAAGAAGGGGAAAGATTCCCTTCCGGACAGCTCCGCAGCGGCCACCAACAACAGCTGGGAGTGGGAACCCAGGGAGAAGTCCCTGGCCAAATCGTAAGTATCCGGACATGTTCATGTATCTGACCTCTTTATTTTATTGTTTTAATGTGCTGATTTATGCATTTGCAGCCCACCTCGGTCCAACATCAGGCTATCCTCCTCTTTGGAGGGATCGCTGGACCCGTCGGCGATGGACAGCGGGTCCCTTCCGACGGCCTCCTCCCCCAAGGTCGTGGACAACACCGAGGTGTTGTCTCGAAGGATCCCAGGCTAGGGAGAGGCTGAGGAGGCCGTCCAGGTGGTGCCGGAGGGTGAAAACCCGGTTGCCGAACACATGGGGGAGCAAACCCCTATGGATACCGACAATAGGGGCCGCATCCAATTCGGCCCCCAGCCGAATACAGATCCAGAGGCCCATGTGGCTTCAGACTCAGGCAGGCCGCCTCTTTCGAAAGAGGGGGGTGAGCCAACTCCACCAGTGACCTCTGTCCATCCAGAGGCACCGGATAGATTGCTGGAAGCGCTGTGAGGCACTTCCATTGTTGAAGAATGCCATACCCTTACGGGTATGGTGATTGAGAAGATCCAGTCCGCGAAAAGCGGACTGACTGAAGCGTGCACGAGCCTTCCAACAGGCTTTGAGGTAAGCGACACAATTATAAAAAGAATGTCACAGTATAGACAGTAGCCCCTGATACTCGTTTTGGTGTTTGGAAAGAAAAACCAGACAGAGGATCAAATAATTTTCGCAGGAGTCTAATCTAAAATGTCTATGTGAACAAGCAGGCATCGCTGCTACCCGCGTCCTCTCATACTGCGGAAGTCACTGAACTAAAGCAGAATCTCAAGCGGGCCGAGGAAGAGCTCGGCCTCGTGAAGAAGCAGCTGGAGGATAGTCAAGGTATGAAGTGACCTCTGTATATATTTAGGAAGGATGAATGGTTCGTGCTGACTAAAGTGTCATGAACTTTATTAGGGGCTACGACTGAAGTAGCGGCACTCAAGAAGGCGTTGGCCGAGGACGAGGACAAAGCGGCCAAGGAACGAGCCACGCGCAAGAAGCAAGAGCCCCGAGTCAGCGAGGTCCAACAAGAGCTCCGGGATGCCATCAAGAAGTGCGAGTCCTTGCAGCGAGATTTTAAGGAGCAAGAGTCCGAACTTGCCAAGGCCCGCTAAAGCGCACAAGATGCCCGGGAAATCGAGGCGGCCAAGAAGATCACGGCAGGTAAGGCTTTCATTATGCAAAGCAGATATGTGAAGGAAAGGTTCCCTTTACTTACCCGAATTTGGAGCTGTCTAGGGGCGTTTGTGGATTTGCCACGTAGCGTGTCAGACGCTGTGGAATTCTATCGGGCCGAAGAGGGGAGCTCAACGGAGAAGCTATTCTAGTCGCCATACCTTGGACCAGAACATCCAATGCCCTTTAGCGATCAGCTGAAACAGCTGGTCGAGCTGCATAGGGCGGCCGAACTAGCCATGAAGGATTTGATAATACGGCTATGGCCTGCCGAAGCCATGCCTAGTAGCTACTTCGGACTCGTGAAACGGCTTGTCAGCGCCTGCCCTCGGCTTGAAGCCATCAAACGGTCGGTCTGTATTGGAGGTGCGTCAATGGCCTTTGCCCGTGCCAAGATGCACTGGGCGAAGATGGACGCCATGAAGCTGAGGACTGAGGGGCCACCCGAGGGCAAGGAGCACCGCAGACCCCAACTGTACTTTGATAGTGTCCTGGAGGGATCCCGCCTTATGGCGGAGCAATGTGCCAAGGATATCATATTCCCATGATTACATTCATGTTATCCTGTCATGTAATATGAAACAAGATCGTTATGTAATATAATGCTTGTTTATTTAAAATTTTACCTCATGTGTGACCGTTTATGAAATCTGAGAGTTGGCCAGTCATCGGCTTCTGCCCCCACGTAGATAGTATGGGGGTGTTCGGGATAAATCTAAGCACTCTTTACTCCAAGTTTTTGTCCTTAAAGGAGGTGTTTAGCGCAACGAACAAGGCAATCAGACTATACGACTTTATCACCCTCACTTAGCCATAGGAGTTTGACAACAAAAATTTTGGCCCAGCACCTGGTGTTCGGAAGTCCGAACTTAGGGCGCTATGCACGTCTAATCGGTTAAAAACTGACTCATCGCATAATGCGGGAAAAATCTCTAAGGATTTGGAACCTCTCGAACAGCTGACCAGCTCTCGCCGCATCATGACAGTCAGTTTTCGGCTTTCTCTACCGAGGTACTCATCCACAAAAACCAGGACACAATCGCAGTAGTTCTCCCTTTACTACCCTAGCCGATATAGCGGAACGTAAGGTAGTAAGCACAGGAGCCGGGCAACCCAACTATTGACCAAAGACATGATTCGGAGCCGATGCATATAATGCTATAAGTTCGGGGTGCCGAACTGTAATATAAAACTGTTCAGACTTTATTGTCGTGTTATGGGGTATAATGAAGCCCCTGGCGAATTAAGGCGTACCAAAGTGTACGGGCGCAATTGATGAAAAATATAAAGAAAAGGAAAAAAATTAAGTAACAAGATGACGCTACAAATGTTGAGCCGCCAATTATTTTCCATTGTAATTTGATTAATATGTCAAGGCGTATTTGTACAAGTAATGCGATAAGAAAATAAGGCTATTTGACATGCCACGACCAAGGGCGAGTTGCGTGTGGGTTTTAAAAAAAAGGTATAACGATCGTTAGCAGAGACCACCTGGGGGTTCCCTTGTACGTCAAAGCTCCTTGCCTTCTTGGTGTATCCGTCCTGTGATAGGTCCGATGATCAGGTTATCAGAAAAGCCTCGAGAAGAGAAAAACCTGAAAGAGAAAGAAAAAGTGAAGGTATGCGGATCTAGGGGCGGTTGAGCCACGTTATGGACCACAGTCTAGCTGTGCCTCCATCCATGCCCGTGGTATTTTAAGTGCGTAGTTATGTACGCAAGGCACAAATGTCACCGTTTGATTGGGACTGGGATGGAGGCCGAATTGCTAGTCAAGCTCTGGACGAGCTAGACTGTCCTGCTGTAGAGTAGTTTGGACTCGCTTGATGGTGTCCGGGAGCTTTACTACCGAATTGAGGTTCTGACTAAAAAGGCTGCTCTCTATTTCTGCTGCAAGCGCAGCGGTGTGCTCCTCAGTACAGAGGGAGTGTTCTGTATTTCCGTTGACCGTTATGACATCGCGTGGTCCGAGCATCTTGAGCTTGAGGTAGGCGTATTGCGGCACCCCATTGAATCAAGCAAATGTGGTTCGTCCGAGTAGTGCATGATAGCCACTGCGGAAGGGGACGATATCGAAGATTAACTCTTCCCTTCGGAAATTATCCAGGGACTCGAAGACCACTTCTAGTGTTATTGAGCCCGTACAGCAGACCTCTATGCCTGGTATGACACCTTTAAAGGTGGTTTTTATGGGCTTGATGTAACGCCCTCGATGCGGCTATATCTCCCACGTGTCGAAGCATGACTTAGAGGCATAACCGCATTGAAAGCAATGTCGCAAGTGAGGTAATCTTCACACAACCCATGTAATACATAAGGGAAAGAGATACATAGTTGGCTTACAGTCGCCACTTCACACAATACATAAATAAACATCCATCATTCAGATTACACTCAAGGTCCGACTATGGTACCAAAATAAAAGAAGACTACCCCAAATGCCACACAGATCCCCGATCGTCCCAACTGGGCTCCACTACTGATCGTCTGGAAATGAAACATAGTAACGACCACGGTCCTCATCAAACTCCCACTTCAGCTCAGTTGCGCCATCTGCGCTGGTATCATCGGTACCTGCACCTGTTTTGGTAGAATCTGTGAGCCACGGGGACTCAGCAATCTCACACCCGCGAGATCAAGACTATTTAAGCTTATAGGTAGGACAGAGTTGTGAGGTGGAGCTACAGCAAGCGACTAGCATATATGGTGGCTACATTCGCAAAAGAGAGCGAGAAGAGAAGCAAGGCACGGTCGTGAAGCTAGTAGTGATCAAGAAGTGATTCTAGAGCAACCTACGTCAAGCATAACTCCAACACCGTGTTCACTTCCCGGACTCCGCCGAGAAGAGACCATCATGGTTACACACGCGGTTGATGTATTTTAATTAAGGTCAACTTTGGGTTTTCTACAACCGGACATTAACAAATTCCCATCTGCCTCATAACCGCGGGCACGGCTTTCGAAAGATAATACCCTGCAGGGGTGTCCCAACTTAGCCCATCATAAGCTCTCACGGTCAATGATGCAATACATGGCATGATATGCGAGATGTGGTATGCAATGCATATGCGTGCTCCGAAAGGGAAAATGATGAACAAGGCATCAACTTGGAAAACCAAGTATGCCGCTGGAAAGATGAGATGATTTCGGTTGAATCTGCGTTTAACAGCACGATGCTACTTAGCATGCAACAAGAAACTATGCTACAGCACCCCAACATAAAAACAAAGCATATGGCAGTGATCTACAGGAGATGCTTAACAAAAGAGGAACACTGAGCTACGGCTAAATCACATCATAACAGGTTCAAACAAGCATGGTGAAAGTGCAAAAAATATCAGGTTCATAGACTTAGTGAAAACACTAATATGCGAGAAATTAACATCAGGAAGGCATGTTTAGAGCAAGCAAACAACAAGCTACAGGAACTTATAATAGCAAAACAAGACATGGAAGGAATCCACTCAAAGCATAGATCAAAAGTCCCTTACTGACCATAAGCCAAAAAGGACCATAAGAAATGATGGAACCCATGTAAACATAGCAAGTTTCATTACAGATCTCAGACTTAGCAGAAAAACTGGACATGGCAAAAACAGATAACAAGTAGGCATGTTCGTGAGCTCGATGCACTCACTACAGAGCATCTCATGAAAAACTAAGCATACACCCATCAAGAAGACATGGCATAGAAGCTATACATGGCAAGAACAACATCATAGCATACAAGGATCAACTACAACAACCTTGTAAAAATTGAATATCATGTAAACAATCTGCCAGGAAACATTTTGTAGCAAAAGTAGAGCACGAAAATGACATGCTAGACTACTCCATAATTGCCAACAAAGGCATGGATGGATAGAGTACATCCATATGTTCAAAACACCCTTAATGATCGTGCTCCAAATGGGCATAGATCTCTCTGTAACAACATGAATACATGGCATAAAAATAACAGCAGGACATGACTTGGTGAAATTACTAAGTTTCTGAAATCAGCAACATTATCATCCCTAGCTTGCATGCTTGTGCTAGTCACCACAGACATCACAAAAATACATGGCATACACCCCTGTAAAGCTGGCATGGCATAGATCAAAACATATGTAGGGCTCAAGTACATAAGATGCACACATTAATCATGGCAAAAATGACAAAAGTGCATGTTCTGTTAAGAAACAGAAACTAACATCACATAGCCCTCTTCCAACAGAATTTCGGGCATCAATATAAGCACAAATGTAAATGATGCAATGGAATGAAATGATGTACTCTTCGAGACGAACAAATTGGTGTGCTACACGCCCAAAACGGAGCCACGGGTGCGAAGATGTGATGCGATGAAGATGCAACAAAATAATCACAAAAATGACTTGGACGATCTCGGGGGGGAGAAGAAAGTCAACCGTAGCGATTTCCAGATCGGATCTGGCCGGAGTTCGAGGTCGCCGGCGTGGGAGCTCGGGCCGGAGGGAGGAGAGGCCGGGGCGCCGGAGGTTCGCCGGGCGCGGTCGCCGGCGGGTTGAGGGAGAGGCGGCGGCGCGGGCCGCAGATGGAAGCGGCGGCGCCTGAGGCGGCGGGAGCGGGCACGGCGGCCGGCGGTGGTCCGGGCGGCGAGCTGCGGGGCGCCGGCGGCGGTGGTCCGGCTCGGCGCGGGAGGCGGCGGCGTCGGGCCGGGAGGCGCGGGGGCGGAGGCGCGGGCCGGGGACGGGCCTCGCGGGCCTGGCGCGGCCGGCGGCGATGTGGGGCGCGGCCCGCCACGCGGCGGTGCCTGATTCGCCGAGGTGCGGCGGCGGACGTGTCCGGCTCGCCCGGACGTGTCCGGCGGCGGCGGAGGAGCGGGCTAGGGTTTGGGGATCCGGAAATTCGGGGGAGTGCACATATTTATAAGTAGAGGGAGCTAGGAGACTCCAAATGAGGTGCGGTTTTCGCCCACACGATCGTGATCCGACGATGGTGAGCATGGAAGTGACTTAGATGGGTTATTGGGCTGTTTTGGAGGGGTGTTGGGCTGCAACCCAAAAGAGGCCTTTGCGGTTACCCGGTTAACCGTTGGAGTGTCAAACGAGCTCCAAATGACCCAAAACTTGACAGGTGGTCTACTGGTGCTATACCAGGGCCACTTGGCAAGGCTCGGTCCATTCCGAGAACGTTCAACACCCGCACACGAAAAAGAACAAGAGGGGTCCACCGGTGCATGTGGGAGTGTCGGAATGCAAAACGGACAACGGGGAAAATGCTCGGATGCATGAGACGAACATGTATGCAAATGAGATGCACATGATGACATGATATGAGACGCATGACATGAACAAAATGCAAAATGAAGAAAAACCCAACCACAGAGGGAATATCATATCACAATGCCAAAAATGGCAAGAGTTGGAGTTACAAATATGGAAAGTTACATCCGGGGTGTTACAACACTGCACCACTACAAGAGGATCTCGTCTCGAGATCTAGGACTGAAAGAACTCCGGGTATTCGGAACGGAGGTGATCCTCGCACTCCCAGGTGGCTTCTTGGTTGGAATGGTGTGACCACTTCACTTTCAGGAATTTGATTGACTTGTTGCGAGTCTTGCGCTCGGTTTCTTCAAGAATAGCAACGGGGTGCTCATGATAAGAGAGATCTTCTTGGAGGTCAATTTCTTCAAAGTTGATAGTGCGCTCAGGAGTCTTGAAGTACTTGCGAAGCTGTGACACGTGAAACACATCGTGCACGTTTGCAAAGTTGGATGGAAGCTCAAGTTGATAGGCGAGATCGCCTCTTTTGCCAAAGATCTTGAAAGGACCCACGTATCTAGGGGCAAGCTTCCCTTTGATACCGAAGCGACGAGTGCCTTTCATTGGAGAGACGCGGAGGTAGACATGGCCTCCGATTTCAAAAGACACATCATGGTGCTTGTCATCATAATAACTCTTCTGGCGCGATTGCGCGGCTTTGAGATTCTCACGAATGACTTTGCACATTTCTTCGGCTTGTGTGATCAAGTCGTTGCCAAGAAGTTGGCATTCGCCTGTCTCGGACCAATTGAGAGGAGTACAGCACTTCCTGCCATAGAGAATTTCGAATGGGGCCTTGCCCGAACTCGCTTGGAAGTTGTTCTTGTAGGAGAACTCGACATATGGAAGACAATCTTCCCACTTCATACCGAAAGAGATGACACAAGCCCTGAGCATATCTTCAAGGATTTGATTGACTCGCTCGACTTGGCCACTAGTTTGAGGATGGAAAGCTGTGTTGAAACGAATGTTGGTGCCCATGGCCTTCTGAAAGGAGTCCCAGAACTTAGAAGTGAAGATGCTTCCGCGGTCTGAAGAGATCAATTGTGGAATGCCGTGCAAGGAGAAAATTCTGGAGGTGTATAGCTCTGCCAGCTGAGCTGCTGTGATAGATTCTTTGATAGGAAGGAAATGAGCCACTTTAGTGAGCTTGTCGATGAGGACGAAGATGGCATCATTTCCATGCTTGGACTTAGGAAATCTAGTCACGAAGTCCATCTCGATATGGTCAAATTTCCATTCTGGAATAGCAAGAGGTTGGAGGAGACCAGCTGGTCTTTGGTGTTCTGCTTTCACCCTTCTGCAGACATCACATTCATTCACGAATTGAGTAATTTCTCGCTTCATTCGAGTCCACCAATACGACTGCTTGAGGTCATGGTACATCTTCGTACTTCCAGGATGAATGGATAGGAGGGAATTGTGTGCCTCATTCATGATGACTTTTCTCAGATCGCCTTTGGGAACCACAATTCGATCCTCGAAGAAAAGAGTATCTTTGTCATCCAAGCGATAGCACTTGTATTTGGAAATGCCCTTGTCAATACCACGTTTCACCTTCTTCACCATGGTATCCAGGAGTTGTGCCTCACGAATTTGATCTTCCAAAGCAGGAGAGACTATGAGGTTGGCAAGAAAGCCTTGAGGGACAACTTGAAGATTCAGTTTACGGAAAGCTTCACAAAGATCTGGTTGGAAGGGCTTGAGAATTAAGCTGTTGCAATAAGCCTTTCTGCTCAGAGCATCTGCAATCACATTCGCCTTGCCTGGAGTATATTCAATACTTGGATTGTACTCTTGAATCATTTCGACCCATCGAGTTTGCCTGAGGTTGAGGTTGGGTTGAGTGAAGATATACTTGAGACTCTTGTGATCGGTGAAAATGTCCACTTTCCTTCCCAACAAGAGATGTCTCCATGTTATCAATGCATGGACAACTGCCGCCAACTCAAGATCGTGAGTGGGGTAGTTCTTTTCGTTGGGCTTCAACTGAAGAGAGGTACAGGCCACAACTTTCTTCTCTTGCATTAACACAGCACCGAGACCTTGAAGAGAAGCATCACAGAAAACTTCGAATGGTTTGGATTCATGAGGAGGAGTCAAAACAGGAGCTGTGACTAGCTTCTCTTTGAGGGTGTTGAAAGCAACGTCACACTCAGGCGTCCAGACATACTTGACATGCTTCTGGAGGAGGTTGGAAAGAGGCTTTGCAATCTTAGAGAAGTTCTCAACGAATCTTCGGCAATAGCTTGCAAGACCGAGAAAACTGCGGAGCTGCTTGACATTCTGAGGAGGTTCCCAATTCACAATTGAAGACACCTTCTCGGGATTAACAACGATTCCCTTGGCGGAGATGATGTGACCAAGATAAAGAACTTCATCAAGCCAGAACTCACATTTGGAAAACTTCGCATATAATTGATGCTCTCTGAGCTTGTCGAGCACCAATCGCAAATGTTTGGCATGATTCTGCTTGTTCTTGGAGAAGACCAAAATATCATCGAGATACACCAAGATGAAATCATTGGTGTAGGGGTTGAAGATAAAGTTCATCATTCGAGAGAATGTTGGAGGAGCATTGACAAGGCCGAAAGACATGACAGTATATTCATAAGAACCATAGCTTGTTCTGAATGTTGTCTTGGGAATATCTTGTTCACGAATGCGAATCTGATGATAACCTATACGGAGGTCAAGCTTGGAGAAAACTTTAGCACCTTTGAGTTGCTCGAATAGCTCATTGATGTTGGTAAGTGGATACTTGTTCTTGATTGCCTTCTTGTTCAATGGACGATAATCGACGCAAAGTCGGTCCGTGCCATCCTTCTTCTGGACAAAAAGAACTCCACATCCCCATGGAGATGAACTCGGTCAGATCAAACCCAGACGCTCTTGTTCATCGAGCTGTTTCTTCAATTCCTTCAGTTCTTTAGGTCCAAGCTTGTATGGACGCTTGCAAACGGGTTCAGTGCCAGGCTCAAGATCGATAACGAATTCGACTGGCCGATGCAGAGGCATACTTGGAAGCTCTTCTGGAAAGACATCTTGGTACTCACAAACGACTGGAATTTGAGAGATTGCGTGTAGCTCGCCCTTCTCATTGAGAGAAAACAACCGAATGATTTCATCACGAGCGACATAGACGATAACATCCTCAGAAGAGTGTGTCAATTGAATTTCCCTGGCAGCACAATCAAGTTGAGCTTTGTGCTGAGAAAGCCAGTCCATCCCGAGAATAAGATCGATATCAGAGTCACCAAGAACAATTGGTTTAGACAGAAATCTATAGTCGCCCATCATGATTGTGGTATCCGGAACCACCAAACTGGAGCTCAACCGTTTACCCGGAGAAATGACAGCCATGGGTTTATCCAAATGAGAAGAAGTGAAATCATGCTTGGCAAAAAACGGTCTTGACATGAAACAATGCGATACACCAGTATCAAATAAGACTTTTGCAGGAATAGAGTTAACTAGAAGGTTACCCATGATCACATCTGAAGAATCCTCTGCCTGAGCTGCATTCATCAAGTTCACCTTTGCATGCTTTGGATTATGCTTGACCACTGCATTGCTTGAAGACCTCACAGGAGGAGGAGGAGGAAGGCGCCTTTGGTTGAAGAATTTGTTCGCATTGTGACCTTTCTGCTGGCACTTGTTGCAAGTCACTTCTGAGAGCGGACGGTGATAAGGAGCATTTGACCTTGGAGCTTGAGGCTGATACTTGTTCTGATGGCTTGGGTTGGGTGGGTGGGAAGATCCACGACCACCTGAGTTCTTCTGCTGGTAAGGCTGACGAAACGGAGGAGGAGGAAGGTAGAACTTTTGCTGCTTAGCTGCGCCTTGAGAGGAAGAAGAAGACTAAACTGCATCCCTGATTCTCTTCTTTGAAGCCTCACACTTGAGCTGAGCACCTTCTTGCTTGAGTGCCATATTGTAGAATTAATCAAACTGAGTAGGCTCAAAAAGAACAAGAGCTAACTGCAGATCCTCTCTAAGGCCACCTCTGAATTGATAGATCATACTCTTTTCATCAGGAACATCTTGTTTAGCGAAGCGAGCAAGTTTCTGAAACTGCTTGTTGTATTCGTACACTGACATGTTGCCTTGCTTGAGATTGCGGAACTCCTCACACTTGCTCTCAACAACACTGGTAGGAATGTGGTGAGCTTTAAAGTCCCGACAGAAATCAGTCCAAGTAATCACTCGACCTCCTCTGGAATCCTTGTATTGCTGGAACCAATCAGCTGCTTGATCCTTGAGCTGAAAAGACGCGAACTTGACTAGTCCTCAGGCCGAACATTGCTGCATTCGAAATGCTTGTTGATATCCACGAGCCAATCGTCGACGTCTGTGGCCTCGGCACAGTAGCTGAAAGACTTTGGCTGATTTGCAAGGAACTGGTTGAGGATAGGAAACTGAGGCTGATGGTTGAACTGCCCTTGACCTTGATTCCCTTGGTTGCCTTGGCCTTGGTTATGCTCTTGCATCAGCTGAATCAACAACTGAGCGTTGGCGTTAGTGGTTGCCATCAAAGTTTGCCATGCCTCCGGAGGCGGAGGTGGAGGTGGAGGGTTCGCCTGACTTCCATCACTGCGTTCCGGATTCTGACGCGTTGGGGGAGCCATCCTGAAGAGGGTGACATCCGTTAGCATCTTGATAGACAGATAGGCAAGTTGAATCAACGGATAGAAATTGCAACATATAGTCTTCACAATAAACATTCGAACAGGGATGAACGAATGAATTCCAAAGTAAACATCACGTCCATTAAGGTGAGAAGCCACTTGATAAGAGATTGATGAATGAAAATAAAAACAAGGTACGACTGGAACAAATAGGTGGTAAGGATTACGCAATCACAAACCAAATATCTGCGGGAAGAAATGCTAGAGCTACTTGAATCCCACCTATAAACTCCCGAAACTTTCCGGTTATGCAATCAGGTGTTGGGGATACAGGGGAAGCAATATATCTCACCCAAACTAACAATCCCTACATCCAGCTGTATCCATCCGTCAACACATAACCAAGAAACCTTCGTAAATCGTGTACCTCAACCTTCGAAAAGCATCCGTTATACGAGTCATGGCAATACTCCCGTACTCACCTCAGTACTGGGTTATCGGGGTTATCTCACCAACAACTGTACAAAAGAGATTTTCGATGTCGGCAAAACTCAGGTATTCCAGAATTGCAACGATAAAATTGTGACGACAACACCTCGGAGCTCAACTCCCCGGGACACTGCCACAACCCCTAAATGTCAGGAGGCACCAAGATCAATGTTCTCATCACAAAACCATCGGAACAATTCCAAGATACCCGCGTGATCCTAAAAAAAATTTAGTGAAATTTGAGGAGAGGAAAGTCAAAACTTCTACGTCAGGAGACCTCACCAGAGCGTCGAAGGGACTGACGAGTAAAAAGAATCCTACTCTCCGATATATATAATCCTAAGACTCAAAACATTTTTGTTCTAGACTCAACATCGCCAGCAAACAATCAAGCAGGGGGCTCCTAAGTCGGGGCTGGCTCTGATTACCAACTTGTAACGCCCTCGATGCGGCTATATCTCCCACGTGTCGAAGCACGACTTAGAGGCATAACTGCATTGAAAGCAATGTCGCAAGTGAGGTAATCTTCACACAACCCATGTAATACATAAGGGAAAGAGATACATAGTTGGCTTACAGTCGCCACTTCACACAATACATAAATAAACATCCATCATTCAGATTACACTCAAGGTCCGACTATGGTACCAAAATAAAAGAAGACTACCCCAAATGCCACACAGATCCCCGATCGTCCCAACTGGGCTCCACTACTGATCGTCTGGAAATGAAACATAGTAACGACCACGGTCCTCGTCAAACTCCCACTTCAGCTCAGTTGCGCCATCTGCGCTGCTATCATCGGTACCTGCACCTGTTTTGGTAGAATCTGTGAGCCACGGGGACTCAGCAATCTCACACCCGCGAGATCAAGACTATTTAAGCTTATAGGTAGGACAGAGTTGTGAGGTGGAGCTGCAGCAAGCGACTAGCATATATGGTGGCTACATTCGCAAAAGAGAGCGAGAAGAGAAGCAAGGCACGGTCGTGAAGCTAGTAGTGATCAAGAAGTGATCCTAGAGCAACCTACGTCAAGCATAACTCCAACACCGTGTTCACTTCCCGGACTCCGCCGAGAAGAGACCATCACGGTTACACACGCGGTTGATGTATTTTAATTAAGGTCAACTTCGGGTTTTCTACAACCGGACATTAACAAATTCACATCTGCCTCATAACCGCGGGCACGACTTTCGAAAGATAATACCCTGTAGGGGTGTCCCAACTTTGCCCATCATAAGCTCTCACGATCAACGAAGGATAAACCTTCTCCCGGGAAGACCCGATCAGTCTCGGAATCCCAGTTCGCATGACATTTCGACAATGGTAAAACAAGACCAGCAAAGCCGCCCGATTGTGCCGACAAATCCCGATAGGAGCTGCACATATCTCGTTCTCAGGGCACATTATCACGAGTAAAACCAGGCCTCGAGTTTCCCCATGGTGGCCCCGCAGGTTGCTCGGTTCGGACCAACATTCGAAGGAGCACTGGCTCGGGGGGGGGGGGGGGGGCGGCTAAAATAAAGATGACCCTCGGGCTCGCAAAAACCCAAGGGAAAAAGGGTGTAGGTGGCAAATGGTAAAACCAAGGTTGGGCCTTGCTAGAAGAGTTTTATTCAAAGCGAACTATCAAGGGGGTCCCATAAATCACCTAACCACGTAAGGAACATAAAATCAAGGAACATAACACCGGTATCACGGAAACTAGGGCGGCAAGAGTGGAACAAAACACCAGGCATAAGGCCGAGTCTTCCACCCTTTACCAAGTATATAGGTGCATTAATTAAAACAATAGGTATTGTGATATCCCAAAATATCCATGTTCCAACAAGGACAAACTTCATCTTCACCTGCATCTAGCAACGCTATAAGAGGGGCTGAGCAAAAGCGGTGACATAGCCAAACAACGGTTTGCTAGGAAAGGATGGTTAGAGGTTTGACATGGCAATATGGGTGGCATGATATAGAAAGTGGTAGGTAACATAGCATAGGCATGGCAAAAGAGCGAGCATCTAGCAAGCAAAAATACAAGTGATATCGAAGGTATGGTCATCTTGCTTGCAAGGTTCTCAGAGTTGTCGAAGGCTTGATCCTCGTAGCCGTTCTCAACAGGTTCCTCGTTCACGTACTCGTCTCCCGGCTCTACCCAAAGCAAGAACACGAGCAATGGAACCACAATCAAACATGGAGCAATGCACAAGCAATATGATGCAATACATGGCATGATATGTGAGATGTGGTATGCAATGCATATGCGTGCTCCGAAAGGGAAAATGATGAGCAAGGCATCAACTTGGCAAACCAAGTATGCCGCTGGAAAGATGAGATGATTTCGGTTGAAATCGATATGAAGATCACCGGAAACGGATGCACGGTTTGCAAATGGCAAGCAAAACAATAATGACGCGAATCTGCGTTTAACAGCACGATGCTACTTAGCATGCAACAAGAAGCTATGCTACAGCACCCCAACATAAAAACAAAGCATATGGCAGTGATCTACAGGAGATGCTTAACAAAAGAGGAACACTGAGCTACGGCTAAATCACATCATAACAGGTTCAAACAAGCATGGTGAAAGTGCAAAAAATATCAGGTTCACAGACTTAGTGAAAACACTAATATGCCAGAAATTAACATCAGGAAGGCATGTTTAGAGCAAGCAAACAACAAGCTACAGGAACTTATAATAGCAAAACAAGACATGGCAGAAATCTAACCAAAGCATAGATCAAAAGTCCCTTACTGACCATAAGCCAAAAAGGACCATAAGAAATGATGGCGCCCATGTAAACATAGCAAGTTTCATTACAGATCTCAGACTTAGCAGAAAAACTGGACATGGCAAAAACAGATAACAAGTAGGCATGTTCGTGAGCTCGATGCACTCACTACAGAGCATCTCATGATAAACTAAGCATACACCCATCAAGAAGAAATGGCATAGAAGCTATACATGGCAAGAAAAACATCATAGCATACAAGGATCAACTACAACAACCTTGTAAAAATTGAATATCATGTAAACAATCTGCCAGGAAACGTTTTGTAGCAAAAGTAGAGCACGAAAATGACATGCTAGACTACTCCATAATTGCCAACAAAGGCATGGATGGATAGAGTACATCCATATGTTCAAAACACCCTTACTGATCATGCTCCAAATGGGCATAGATCTCTCTGTAACAACATGAACGCATGGCATAAAAATAACAGCAGGACATGACTTAGTGAAATTACTAAGTTTCTGAAATCAGCAACATTATCATCCCTAGCTTGCATGCTTGTGCTAGTCAACACAGAGATCACAAAAATACATGGCATACACCCCTGTAAAGCTGGCATGGCATAGATCAAAACATATGTAGGGCTCAAGTACATAAGATGCACACATTAATCATGGCAAAAATGACAAAAGTGCATTTTCTGTTAAGAAACAGAAACTAACATCACATAGCCCTCTTCCAACAGCATTTCGGGCATCAATATGAGCTCAAATGTAAATGATGCAATGGAATGAAATGATGTACTCTTCGAGGCGAACAAATTGGTATGCTACACGCCCAAAACAGAGCCACAGGTGCGAAGAAGTCATGCCATGAAGATGCAACAAAATAATCACAGAAATGACTTGGACGATTTCGGGGGGGAGAAGAAAGTCAACCGTAGCGATTTCCAGATCGGATCTGGCCAGAGTTCGAGGTCGCCGGCGTGGGAGCTCAGGCCGGAGGGAGGAGAGGCCGGGGCGCCGGAGGTTCGCCGGGGCGCGGTCGCCGGGGGGTTGAGGGAGAGGCGGCGGCGCGTGCCACAGACGGAAACGGCGGCGCCTGAGGCGGCGGGAGCGGGCGCGGCGGCCGGCGGTGGTCCGGGCGGCGAGCTGCAGGGCGGCGGCGGCGGTGGTCCGGCTCAGCGCGGGAGGCAGCGGCGTCGGGCCGGGAGGCGCGGGGGCGGAGGCGCGGGCCGCGGGAGCCGGGGACGGGCCTCGCGGGTCTGGCGCGGCCGGTGGCAATGTGGGGCGTGGCCCGCCACGCGGCGGCGCCTGATTCGCCGGGGCGCGGCGGCGGACGTGTCTGGCTCGCCCGGACGTGTCCGGCGGCGGCTGAGGAGCGGGCTAGGGTTTGGGGATCCGGAAATTCGGGGGAGTGCACATA
Source organism: Triticum timopheevii (assembly GCA_963921465.1). Classification (NCBI taxonomy): domain Eukaryota; kingdom Viridiplantae; phylum Streptophyta; class Magnoliopsida; order Poales; family Poaceae; genus Triticum; species Triticum timopheevii. The sequence goes on from OY997266.1 coordinate 246,841,259, forward strand.
TTTATAGGTAGAGGGAGCTAGGAGACTCCAAATGAGGTGCGGTTTTCGCCCACACGATCGTGATCCGACGACGGAGAGCATGGAAGTGAATTAGATGGGTTATTGGGCTGTTTTGGAGGGGTGTTGGGCTGCAACCCAAAAGTGGCCTTTGCGGTTACCAGGTTAACCGTTGGAGTGTCAAACGAGCTCCAAATGACCCGAAACTTGACAGGTGGTCTACTGGTGCTATACCAGGGCCACTTGGCAAGGATCGGTCCATTCCGAGAACGTTCAACACTCTCACACGAAAAAGAACAAGGGGGGTGCGCCGGTGCATGTGGGAGTGTCGGAATGCAAAACGGACAACGGGGAAAATGCTCGGATGCATGAGACGAACACGTATGCAAATGAGATGCACATGATGACATGATATGAGACACATGACATGAACAAAATGCAAAATGAAGAAAAACCCAACCACGGAGGGAATATCATATCACAATGCCGAAAATGGCAAGAGTTGGAGTTACAAATATGGAAAGTTACATCCGGGGTGTTACACTTGATCCTTGAGGGATCGATACCCATTTTATGCAGTATATCCTGATAGAGCAGGTTCAGGCTGCTGCCACCATCCATGAGGACTTGTGTAAGTTGGAATCCATCAATAGTTGGGTCAGCGACCAGTGCGGCTGAACCGCCATGATAGATACTAGTTGGATGGTCCCTGTGATCGAAGGTGATCGGACAGGACGACCATGGTTTGAATTTTGGGGCGACTGGCTCCATCACATAGACGTCCCTGAGTGCATGCTTGCGCTCCCTCTTTGGGATATGGGTGGCGTATATCATGTTTACCGTTTTAACTTGGGGGGGCGGGGGGGACTTCTTCTGTCCCCCTGTGTTCGGTGGTCGGGGTTCCTCGTCATCGTTATCGCTTTGCGACTCCTTTTCCTTGTTCACGGCATTTGAGTTGCCGGACCGTTTGAAGACCCAACACTCTTTGTTCGTATGATTGGCTTGTTTATCAGCAGTGTCGTGGATTTGACATGGACGATCGAGTATGCGGTCCAAACTAGACGGGCCCGGATTATTTCTCTTAAATGGCTTCTTCTGTTGACCGGACTTAGAGCCATCGAATCCGTCGTTGACCGTCGTGTCTTCAGTGTTGTCACCGTAGTTTCGACGCTTATGTTTATTGCATCGGGGCTTGCCGTTGCTGTTTCTGGTTTCAGAAGTGCTAGATTAGCTTGTATTGTTGTTACTATGGGCGAGCCAGCTATCTTCGCCCGCACAGAAGCGGGTCATGAGTGCCGTAAGGGCTGACATGGACTTCGGTTTTTTCTGGCCGAGGTGTCTGGCTAGCCATTCGTCGCGAATGCTGTGCTTAAAGGCCGCTAGGGTTTCGGTGTTCGGACAGTCGACAATATGGTCCTTTTTAGTTAAGAACCTGGTCCAGAATTTCCTCGCTGACTCTCCAGGCTGTTGGATTATGTGTCTTATGTCATCAGCATCCGGAGGTCGGACGTATGTGCCTTGGAAGTTGTCGAGGAAGGAGTCCTGCAAGTCCTCCGAGCTGCCAATGGAGTTTTCGGGCAGACTGTTCAACCAGTACCTATATGGTCCCTTGAGTTTGAGCGGGAGGTATTTGATGGCGTGAAGATCATCATCGTGGGCCGTATGAATATGGAGAAGAAAGTCCTCAATCCATACTGCGGGGTCTATTGTGCCATCATATTATTCAATGTTCACATGTTTAAACCCTTCTGGGAAATTGTGTCCCTTTACTTCGTCAGTGAAGCAAAGTGGGTGTGTGGTACCTCTATATCGGGCCAAGTCGTGACGTAGCTCGGATGGAGTTCGTCTGCGGTTTTCGGCCCGGACGTGGTTTTGTTTGTCACGTCTAGCCGGATGGCCATCCTCGCGCATCGGGGCACGCCCCCGCGATCCATAGATCGATCTTGTCTGACCTGCTCTGTATTCGAAGTCATACCCCAGGTCATGTGTATATCCCTGAGCTGTTGTATTTCTGTTTGTTTGGCGAGGTAGTGCGGGCTGGTGTTTGGCTCGAGGTGCCACTTTGTCCCGGCCACGTGGTGGTCGGTCAGCCGTATTGTACCTTGGTAGGACGGGCTCCAGCACCTCATCATTGATTTGTGGTAATAGTTTGCGCTTTGGGTAGCTTTTGGTTGGGCGCGCGAGGTCATATTCCTCGGCTGCCAGGACACCAGTCCATCTTTCATTGAGTAGATCTTAAGCAGCTTGAAGATGCTACTGCTTCTCTTTCAGGCTCCTTGAAGTGGCTCTTAGCCAGCCCTTAAAGCACTTCTACTCGACGGGCTCCTCAGGCATGAGAAAGTCTTTGTCGCCGAGGCTCAACTCGTGCTCAGAGAGCCGGAGGTAATTAATGTCCTCTCGATCTTCATTCGTGGCCTGTTCATCAGGGCTAGCATGCCCATCTTCCCGTTCATCCTGTTAGGAGGTTGGCTCTACGGGGTCTTCATTGTCTTCGGCATCGTCTGGAGTGTTATTTTCTCCTGTGATGGTGTTGCTGTTTTTGCTGTGGCGTGGCTTAGAGCGGTGCTGCTGATGTCAGTGCTTTGGCTGTATCTCAGGAGGTTTATCCTCGACTGGATTTTCATTGTCGCCGTTGTTTTCTTTGGATGTATCCACCATGTATATGCCGTACAAGGAGGTGACTGTCCAACGCCCTGCGGGTGGTGGTTCCTGCTCCTCTCTGGCATCGTCATCCATACTGTTAATGTCTTCGGAGTCGTAGTCAAGCATGTCAGTTAAGTCATCGACAGTGGTTATAAAGTGGGTGGTGGGTGGGAGACGAAGTTTGTCGGTGTACAAAAGTAGGGGCTCTCCTTTTGACCCCTTTGCTTGTGCACATGCAGTCGGAGCCACACGCCATGGCCGCACATAGCATGGCAAAGGGGGGAAGCTAGAGAGAAGCCGAAGGCACGAGACAAACAAAGCAACGTCAAGGGCCAAGGCCACAGGGATCGGATGGACAAAGCAGGTTTCCCCGACAAGATCCTTGCCGAGGCAGCCTCAACAGCCCCGGCAAGGCCCTTGCCGGGGCAGCTCGCCCACACCAGCGAAGCGAGCCACCCTTGAGCCCACGGTCTCCAACGCCAACAACCACGTTGGGCTAGGGCTCGGGAGGCACCCCCATGGTGGTACGCAGATCTTTGTGAAGACAAAGAATACTCAAGATCAGATAAGGATTGAAGGGCAACAGTCCTCGTCAATATTCTTACCGAGGAAAACCCACAAGACCCCCGGCAAGACCCTTGCCGGGGACGACAGCGCGCCACCGCAAGACCCTTGTTGGGATGCCCGGCAAGACCCTTGCCGAAGGAGACAATGGGGCCGCTGCCAGGCCCGCACCAACCAGATCCCCACCGCCGTTCACATGCAGTTGCCAGCCCAACAAGCTGGGCAGGCACCCGCGTAGCAACATGCATCTTCCAGGCCAACTCAGCACACACCTGCGTGGCGGCATGCAGTTCTTCGTGGAGGCTCCACCACCACGCCACCTCAGCTGCTTGCCTGCCTACATGGCACCGCATGCATCGCTGGCCAGGGCACGTGTCGAAGTGAGGAGGAGCAGCGACGGACGGGATAGGCCTCGCCCCCGTCCCCGATAAAGTGAAGGGACACCTAAGCCACGCATTTAATGCGTCTTGTCCTGTAATACAAGCAATAAGCTCGCAGCACTATAGGCCTTTCCACCTCCTGTGTGCCATTGTGGCAGCCCCTTTCACCTATAAAAGGAGGCCCATTGCATACAGGAAAAGGATTCGGCTCTTCCGAACCACGCAACACCCATAGCTAGTTCGAGAGCTCAAGAACACTCAATACATCCGCCAAGCAGGACTAGGGTTTTACGCATCCTCGCGGCCCGAACCTGGGTAAATGATCCTTGTGCCGATTACTAATCCTGCTTTTCTTACAACCCTACGCCCCACAGTAGTAGGGATTCTTGTGATCCCATAGGTGTCGTATCCCACCGACATCTTTGGCACGCCAGGTAGGGGCACAATTGTGAGAATCTGATCTAGTAGTTGACCCAGTTGTTCTTCATCGCCATGGCTCCTAAGAAGAAGACGAGCACGGCAATTGGTTCGTCTGGGACCGGATTGCCAGTACCGGTGCGCACCAGTAGCGGGCCAGTCGCGGAGATAACCCGTGGCGAGGCCCGCGAACATCCACATCACCCTGGCAGTCCAGGCCTGGTGAGCGGCGTCGTTCCTACGCCAGGCGACGAGCCACGCGTCGCGGGCTCCAGAAACAGAGTCAGGCCCTCCGCAGGCGGCGCGGGGCCCTCCAGGGGCACCGTCATGCTGCTAGAGGGCAGCACGGCGGCCTCCAAGATGCCAACACTGGTGCCCACGACACGCTCTTCTCAGTCGTGCGCGATGAGCAGCCCCGCCCTGCTGGTGACCCTGGGCGCCACCCTGGGAAGAGTGCCATGCACCCTTCACATGATGAGGAGGGCCAGCATGCGCGCCGAGGTGCTGACGGAGGTGGCGAACTGCTGCGGGGCCGTGATGGGGCTCCTTCTAACGCGGTTAGAAGTCGAGGCGCATCGCGGTCCACAAAGCTTTTGCCGCCGCCCACGCCAGCAGAAGCCCTAGCACGCGCGCAGCTGCTCCTTGATTTTCCTCCCGCTGCGGAGAAGCTGGACGAATGGCGGGCCACTGTCCGGAGCCTCGTCGGCATCACCAACAACATGAGTTGCGGCCCGCAGGACCCATAGGCCATCGCTCCGTCGAGCCACCGCACGCCAGCGGAGGCCGGGCCGGAGGCGATGCGGCCACGGTGCACGCCCCTCGTCCATCCCGGCCATCGCGGGTGTCGGTCCGTCGCGACGACGCTCGTGATGATATCTCCATAGCGTCGTCCGACCCGCGAACCCACCACGACCAATGCCAAGTTCTTTGCAAGTGATTTCATGAAGACGCTTGAACCAGCATCGAGCGCCGGCATGACGTGCGCCACTAGTCGGACAGGCCGGCTGGGCCCACTACGGACCACCCAGTACCGGGAGGCTACGGTGGCCTACATTACGAGGTGGGTTGTCCGGCCTTCACCCGTGAGCTGCGGTAGTTCCAGTGGCCCTCCCACCGCACATTCAAACTCAACGTTGGCGAGAAGTGCAACAACAATACTCACCCATCGGAGTTCCTCAGCATCTACACCATCGCGATGCAAGCTGCAGGGCTCGCGACAATAAGGTGCTCGCCAACTATTTTCCATTGGCCCTGAAGCCCTATGTTATGTCATGGTTGATGCACTTGCTGGTAGACTCCATTTCTTCTTGGGCGGATCTATGTCATGGCTTTGTTGGCGTCTTTACCGGAGGCCACCAAGCTCATGGCCAGGCGAGTGATTTACATATCATCCCCCAGAAGGAAGGAGAAAACATGCGCAAGTACATCCAAAGGTTCAGCCGAGTGCAGTACAACACCCCTGATGTTCATCCTGCCACCGTGATCAGTGCATTCCAACAGAATGTGCACAATCATAAGATGCATGGAGAGCTGGCGATGAACAAGGTCAGGGATGTGGCCGAACTTTATGTTCCGGCCGATCGGTGCGCTCATGCTAAAGAGGGAAGGAAGTACCCCGGCGAAGACGCTGGCGCGGAAAACGACTCCACGGATGATACCGCCGCCCCGACAAAGAAGGGCCGGCGCCGTAACAGGAAGCGCAAGGGCAAGACCGTGCTTGCTGTCGAGGGGTCCAACGATACCGGCGCCACCAAGACACCCAAGGCAATTGACCCCAGCAAGGAGGTTGCCGGGTGTGCCGCCTGCCGGGCCTTGGCGGCTGCTGATAAGCCAGCAGGCTCTAACAAGCAGTATTGCAAGATCCACCGCACCAAAGGCCACGATCTCCAAAACAGTCGGCAAGTGGAGCTGCTCGCTGAGAAGCAGAAAGCCGAGTATGAGCGGCGGGACAAGGAGAAGGCCCAAGCGGGTGCCGAGGGATCCGGCAGCAAGCGTGGCGGCCAAGGAGGCCGCTGCGGCAAAGATAATCAGCAGGAGAAGGCCTGCTCGGGGCCGCGACAAGAAGCAGGAAGACAATGATAATGACGAGGACGATGAGTCCGGCGACCACGAGTTCCAGAATGCCACCGAAGCCATGTGCGTCGATGGTGGCGCCTCGCTACATACATCCCACCGCCAACTCAAGAAGTGGGCGCGTGAGATCACAGCGGTGGAGCCGTCGCTCGACGAAGGGAAACCGCTGAGGTGGTCCAGCACGCCCATCATCTTTGACACCGAGGACTATCCTGACCGTAGTACTGCGGTCGGGTGCTTGCCGATGTTGGTCTCACCAACAATACGCAACCTCAAGGTGACGAAGATGCTGGTTGACGGTGGGGCTGGTCTGAACTTGATCTCGCTTGTTGGGATCAAGAGGCTGCAGATCCCTGATGGAGACCTCGAGGAGACGGGCACGTTCCAAGGGGTCAATCCAGGGAGGAGCCAGCCAAAGGGAAAGGTCACGTTGCCCGTGACGTTCGGAGGCGAGTTGAACCACAGGACGGAGAGGATTGTCTTTGATGTAGCCGAGATCCCCTTGCCCTACAACGGGATCCTCGGCCACCCAGCACTAGCCTAGTTCATGGCAGGTTCACATTACGCCTACAACACGCTGAAGATGACCGAGCCGATGAACATCAGCATCGTCCCCTCCGACAAGAAAGATGCATTGATCTGCGCCGACCAACTCTACCGGGAATCAGTTGCAGCAGCTGCTGCCAAGGCACTTGCGCCTGCCGACGGGAAGAAGACCGGCGAGACCCCTCGCACCCACTCTGGCAAGTGCACCTCTTCGGCGTGTTGCGCTCCCATTGAGGACGTGCCAGAGAGCTCCATCGGCAAGAGCAAGAAGTCCAGAGCTGCGCCACTAGAGTCCAAGAAGGTGCCCGTCAAGGAGGACGGCGCGGGGGGAGCTTTCACCATAGGATCCACCCTCGACGCAAATAGGAAAGCGAGCTCCTCACTTTCCTGTGGGAAAATGTTGATGTGTTTGCATGGCAAGCCTCCAACATCCCCGACGTTCCTAGGGAAGTGATTGAGCACCATCTTGCTATCTGTCCTCATGCATGGCCCGTCAAGCAAAAGGTCAGGAAGCAAGCTCTAGAGAGGCAGGAGGTCATCACGGAGGAGATCAGAAAACTAGAGGCGGCAGGTTTGGTAAGGGGAGTGCTCCATCTGACGTGGTTGGCCAACCCGGTGGTAGTGCGCATGGCAAACGGGAAGTGGAGACTGTGTATTGATTACACAGACATCAACAAGGCTTGTCCAAAGGATCCCTTCCCATTGCCACACCTCGACCAGATTGTCGACTCCATGGCTGGGTGTGACCTATTATCATTCCTTGACGCCTACTCAGGGTACCACCAGATCTTCATGACGAAAGAAGATGAGGAGAAGACATCATTCATTACCCCATGTGGTACGTATTGCTTTTTACGGATGCCTTTCGGGTTGAAGAGTGCTGGCTCAACCTTTGCAAGAGCAGTCCAAATTGGTTTTGAACTCTAGCTAAATAGAAATATGGAAGCTTATATGGATGACATAGTGGTCAAAACAAAGGATAGAGCAACACTTGTGCAAGGTCTGGAGGAAACATTTGCAAACCTGCGCAAGATCAACATCAAGTTGAACCCTAAGAAGTGTTTCTTCGGCATCCCGTCCGGCAAGCTTATCAGGTTCTTTATGTCACAGCACAGGATCGAGGTAAACCCAGATAAGATCAAGGCCATCGAGAAGATTGAGGCACCCAAGCGGATCAAGGTCGTGCGTCGGCTCACTGGCTACGTTGCCGCCATGAGCAGATTCATCTCCAAGTCCACGGAGCGTGCCCTTCCCTTCTTCAAGATCTTGAAGAAGGCGGGCCCAATAGAGTGGACCCTAGAGGCCGACGAAGCACTGCAAGATTTGAAGAAGTACCTCTCCTCTACCCCAGTGCTGGTTGCGCCCAAACCACAAGAACCGTTGCTGCTATATCTGGCGGCAACAAATCAGGTGGTTAGCACCGAGAGGCAGCGGCAGCGACAGAGTCAATGGATGGCAAGCCGGAACCCTCCCCGGCAGGGCTCGATCCTGGCAAGACTGAGTCCCTGGCGGAGGCTGACGCCAGTGCGAGAGGGCCCACGCGACCGGGTGAAGTGGCGCAGAAGAAGGAAATGGTGCAAAAGCTGCTCTTCGACCTCCTTATGGCATCGAGGAAGTTGCGTCATTACTTGCAAGTGCACGAAATCACTGTGGTCACCCGCCTCCCGTTGCAGTGGATACTGCATAACTGAGATGCAACCGGGAGGATCGTGGAATGGGCCCTGGAGCTATCGAGTTTAGGTTTGAAATTCGAAAGCACCTCGACGATTCAGAGCAGAGTTTTGGCGGAGTTTGTTGCGGAATGGACCTCGATGCCCGACGAAGAGGTACAGGAGACCACTCTCCCCGGCAAGGAAACAAGCCGCAACTGGATACTGTACTTTGATGGGGCTTTCTCGCTGCAAGGCGACGGTTCTGGTGTGCTGCTTGTCGCACCCACCGGAGAGCACCTCAAGTATGTCATCCAAATGCACTTTCCCCAGGAGATGTCAACCAACTACACCGCTGAGTAAGAGTGTTTGCTTGCCGGTCTCAGGATCGCGGCGGACCTCGGAGTCAAAAAGCTCATCATCAGGGGTGACTCGGAGCTCGTCGTCAGGCAAATCAACAAAGATTACCAAAGCCCGTTGATGGAAGATTACGTGGATGAAGTGAGGAAACTGGAGGAGCGCTTTGACGGTATACAAGCGGAACACGTCCCTTGGACGGAGAACGACGTCACCGACTACTTGTCGAAGCGCACTGCCCTCAAGCTACCTGTGGAACCAGGTACTTTTGTGCTTCAGTTAACTCAACCATCCATCGAACCATCAACCGGGCAGAGCAAGTGGAGGAAGCTAGGCCCCGGCAAGTACTTCCCCACCGAGCTCCCCGGAGCCGCTAGCGAAGATGCTGCCGTGAATGCCGATCCTTCCGCAGGGAACCGACTGCGGCAGGGCCTCAGGGCATGGACGTAGAGACGGCCACTTCCGTGGCAGAAGAGATGCCTTTAGTCCTTGTCGTCGAGCCACAGGCTCCGGCATGGGCGCAGCACACCGTCCGATTCCTCCAAAAAGGAGAGCTTCCTGAGGAGTAGGAAGAGGCAGAAAGAGTAGCGCACCGGTCTGCTCTGTACCAATTCATTGACAATGTATTGTACAGAAAAAGACCGAATGGGGGTTAAATTGAAGAGCATCTCCCGTGAGGAAGGATTAGAGCTGTTGGCAGAGATACATGGAGGCATATGTGGTTCCCACATAGGGTCGAGGGCCCTTGCCGGCAAGGCTTTCTGGCAAGGTTTCTTCTGGCCCACCGCCCTCTAGGATGGAATGGCACTAGTAACCAAGTGTGAAGCGTGCCAGTTCCATTCAAAGAAGCTTCATCAACCAGCTCAAGCCCTTCAAACCATCCCTCTCTCCTGGCCCTTCTCGGTCTGGGGGCTCTTCATATTGGGCCCTTTCCCTCGTGCAGTCGGGGGCTTTGAGTACTTCTACATTGCAATCGACAATTTCACGAAGTGGCTAGAAGTGGAAGCAGTGAGGAAGGTGACAGCGCAATCAGCCAACAAGTTCTTCAAGGGACTGGTTTGCCGTTTTGGGGTACCCAACAGGATTATCACCGACAACGGCACACAGGTCACAAGCCATGCCTTCATGCAATACAGTGAGGATCTCTGCAGCAGGGTCTGCTTTGCTTCCGTGGCACACCCACGGAGCAATGGCCAAGCAGAGAGATCAAATGCTAAAGTTCTGCGAGGTTTAAGAATGAAGAAATTTGACAGGCTGCGCAAGAGTGGAAGGCGCTGTATTGATGAGTTGCCGGTGGTTCTTTGGTCGATCAGAACGATGCCAAATCGAGCCACTGGCAAGACACCCTTTGCCCTAGTCTACGGGGCTGAAGCAGTACTCCCAACGGAACTCATATACGGGTCACCTCGAGTGCTCGCTTATGATGATCTTGAGCAAGAGCGATTGCAGCAAGACGACGCAACACTCCTTGAGGAAGATCGTCTCCAAGCGGCTGTGAGCGCAGCATGGTACCAGCAAGGCTTGCACCGCTACCATAGCCACAAGGTTCATGCCCGGAGCTTTAAGGAAGGCGACCTTGTTCTTCGGCACGTTCAGTCGGCCAAGAATTCCAACAAGTTGATGCCAAAGTGGGAGGGCCCTTATCGGGTAACACGAGTAACCACGCCTGGCGTAGTCCGCCTGGAGACCGAAGATGCCATTCCAGTGAGAAACTCCTAGAACATCGAGCATCTTCACAAGTTTTACCCATAAGGCGCGGCTGCTGGGCCTCCCGGCAAGCCACCTTTTGTACAAGCCTTGCCGGCAAGGCATGTAACCCTTTGTACAAAGCCAAGCGCAGACCCTGAGCATAAATAAATGAAGCGCTCGCGCCCTAAGTTATAGCATGCATGCTAGGTCAAGTCTCCTCCTTGGTTAGGGTGGATAGTGCTTAGCGGCGGCTAACCCCTAGCTTAGAGGTCGAGTGCGCATCTCTCTGTTCTTTCCTGTCCTCTTTGGTTCGCATGGCACATAAGCATTTCTGGCGAGTTGTTTGGAAGAAAGGAACGGACCATCGTCCTGACCCCGGCAAGTCAAAATTGCCGGGGGCTGCATGTACGAGGATCTATCCACGGCAAGCCCAGGTCGTCGGGGGATGCAGATCCAGATAAGCCTTTTATCCTCTATCGTGCATTTCTTTATGGACTGGGATATGTGAAACCTCGTTTCATTTCTAGGCTACCGTGCTCCCCTTTTTCGTACCCAAGGATTATCTCCTGGGTCAGAATTTGGTCGTAGTCGCGGCAGCAAGGAAGTGGAACAAGGAGCCTAATCCCACCTCATCTCTCCCCCCGCCAAGAGCGTGAGAAAGGCCAAGCAAAGTGGGGGAACGGCAAGGCCTGTTGCCGGGCGAAAAATGTTTATTCCTAAATGACAATGAGGATTCGCTCCTTGTCGCGGGGTTCGCCCATGAACGAAAAACCCGGCAAACATCCCTTTTTCATTAAAAACATCCCGTACAAGTACAGTTCATACGAAATGAAAAACATGAGCAAGGGGACTACAAGTTCTAAATTTAACAAAGGCCCGAAGGCTTACAAGACTAAAAAGAGATAAGATGCCCGTAATCCCTTTCTTGTCCCTCTCCCCAGCAGGTAGGTCAAGGAAGCGAAAAAGGGCAAAAGAGGCACCTAGGGGAGCTACGAGCAGCAGAAAGCACCAAGAGGACATCTCGGTGGCCGTCCAAAGGCTGGCTGGTAATGACGACGCCCGGGGAAGAGCTCGAAGACGAGGCGGCAGGACGTCAATACGCGACGAAGGCGTTGGTTCCCGCGTACTCCGACTTGATGGCCTTGCCGCCCGCCCTCTTCCTCTTCTGCAGCCTCCCAATGCTAGCCGCCCAAGGAGACGACCCCGAGGAGTTTAAGGAGCCAGCGACACGGATGATGGGGTCACCGGTGCCGCCTGGAGCGGCGCCCGACGCTTAGTCGGACACGTCATCCTGCGGCCCGCTACCCTCGTTGTCGCTGCCGCTGTCCTCCTGGCCACACTCGCTCGAGGAGGAATCTTCATCGTCAGAGGAGCTCTCCACGCAGCACCTTACGCGGGTCCCGAAGTGCCTGAAGATTTTGACGGAGAGGAGGCCACTCTCCATTAATTTGAAATGGAGAGAGAGCCCCTTCATCAAGCTGTGGACGCGGGCAAAAGTCTTCCACCCTCGATGAAGATACATGACGTGAGGGGCGGGGAACTCAACATCGGCCCATCTACCGCTGTTCCTGCAACCCCTCATATGCAGTTGCAACGCCTGCGGCGGATCCATCTCCATCTCCCATGCAAATGGAGTCGAAAGACGAAGACGACGGCGAGGCGGCTGGCGCAGCCTGATGAAGAACTCGTAAGGGTTGTCCCCGACGTGGCCCTCCACCGGGGAGGGACCGCTGGCAGAGGTGAACCCGATCTACCGCCCCGTCCTCCTCTCCCCCGAGCACCGCGATGGCCTCGGCCTCACCCCCTCCCCCTCCCTCTAACGGCCGGCTCCGCCGCTATGAGATCTTGGGGAGGAGCGATGCATTGCCTAGCCGAGATCCTCGCCGCCACTGATGAAGCGTCGACATGCCCCCTCGCCATGACAGAAGAAGGAGGAAGCAGGAATAGGGAGAAGCAGGTGATGAAGGATTGAGAGGCGCCGTTCCTCCCGCTCCCCTCTTTATAAAGGGGCGGGGGCGACGCTCGGCCGCCCCTCTCAGCCAATCAGGCCCGTTGAAGTGACAACGGGCGGGGCCGTCGAACGCCCTCCCCGCTCAATTGAAGGCGCGTGGGAATCGGCCTGCACTCGCGCGACTTCCCTTATCCCGTGCGCCTATCATTCGCTCTGCATCATGCATGCAGCGAACGTGGCGCGAAGGACGGGCGCAATGGGACGTGTGGAGCGACGGTTCCCGAGTAAGGGCAGTAAATGAGCAGCGTCCCTGCGGTCTTGAAAGGACACGCAAGCCGCCTCTTTACAATCAACCGCAAGATGAGGCCAGCGTGCTTCGATCACGCACGCACGCGCGACCCCCACGTCACGCCTTCAACAAGGGTCGTGGGGAAGCGCAGCAGACGGAACAGTTACCGCGGTGAAATCCGCCCTACCTGCTGCACACCGTTATAGGCCCGGCCCAACAACGTGTCGCGCTTATGTGTGGCCTAGGCCCGGGGGCTCCCGTCGGTGTACAAAAGTAGGAGCTCTCCTTTTGAACCCTTTACTTATGCACGGGCACTCGGAGCCACGCGTCATGGCCGCACATAGTAGGGCAAAGGGGGGAAGCCAGAGAGAAACCGAAGGCACGAGACAAACAAAGCAACATGGGCCAAGGCCACAGGGATCGGATGGACGAAGCAGGTTTCCCTGGCAAGACCCTTGCCGGGGCAACCTCAGCTGTCCCAGCAAGACCTTTGCCGGGGCAGCCCCGGCAAGCCCCTTGCCAAGGCAGCTCGCCCACACCAGCGGAGCGAGCCACCCTTGAGCCCACGGTCTCCAACGCCAACAATCACATTGGGCCAGGGCTCGGGAGCACCCCCATGGTGGTATGCATATCTTTGTGAAGACAAAGAATACTCAAGATCAGAGAAGGATTGAAGGGCAACAATCCTCGTCAAGATTCTTACCGAGGAAAACCCACAAGACCCCCGGCAAGACCCTTGCCAGGGACGACAACGTGCAACGGCAAGACCCTTGCCGAGCCACCCGACAAGACCCTTGCCGAAGGCGACAGCGGCGCCGCTGCCAGGCCCGCACCAGCCAGATCCCCACCGCCGTTCACATGCAGCTGCCAGCTCAACCAGCTAGGCAGGCACCTGCGTGGCAACATGCAGCTTCCAGGCCAACTCAGCACACACCTGCGTGGTGGCATGCAGATCTTCGTGGAGCCTCCATCACCGTGCCACCTCAGCTGCTTGCCTGGCTACATGGCACCGCATGCATCGCTGGCCAGGGCGCGTGTCGAAGCGAGGAGGAGCGGGGACGGACGGGACGGGCCTCGCCCCCGTCCCCGATAAGGTGAAGGGACACCTAAGCCACACATTAAATGCGTCTTGTCCTGTAATACAAGGGATAAGCTCGCAGCACTATAGGCCTTTCCACCTCTTGTGTGCCATTGTGGCAGCCCCTTTCACCTATAAATGGAGGCCCATGGCATACAGGAAAAGGATTTGGCTCTTCCGAACCATGCAGCACCCATAGCTAGTTCGAGAGCTCAAGAACACTCAATACATCCACCAAGCAGGACTAGGGTTTTATGCATCCTCGCGGCGCGTACCTAGGTAAACGATCCTTGTGCCGATTACTAATCCTGCTCTTCTCACAACCCCGCGCCCCGCAACCGTAGTAGGGATTCTTGTGATCCCATAGGTGTCGTTTCCCACCGACAAAGTTCTTCGTCATCCGCTTTCCATTCAAGCCGGACATAGTTTGGCCGAGAGTCCGCTAACAAGGAGAGGGATTTTAATGAGTTTAACACGTCGCCAAAGGGCGAGTACTGGAAGATGTCGTGGAGCAGAACTCCAAGACCAGCGCCCAATCAGGTTCGATGGACGTGGATGCATGCCGTCCGGAATCCATGGCTGGAGACGAGTCAGGGGTTCCAATGACACAAGCCCATCTCGATGTTAAGTTTCTGTGCGGCACAAGTGCCGCTGAGTCTGCGGCCTCCGTGGCAGGGTTAGGCTTCCCGCTTCGGACGACACAGTCCGCTCCGGATCAAGGGCCAGAGCGGTCACATGCGCTATCCCCTGCGCTCGGCCAGATGACAGATGTAGATATTGTTCATCATGGTGGCTGGTGACAGCCATCATGGGCTCAAACCCGTCGAAGATCAAGTCTCCACGGATATCAGCTAAAAAATTCAGGCTTCCAAATCTGCCCCGATGGCAAGGGGCGTAGCTATCGATCTCTTCTAGATGGCCAAGTGTCGGGGCGTATCTCTCTGTGGCCACGAGCACCTATGTGGCACGGGGGGCCCCTTCTAGTCCGGCAAGGGGGGCGGAGGCCGCGCGCAGAGCAGATCGAGGTCGGGCCTTGCCGGGACGCGCGGGGCGCCGCGGCAAGTCTTCTGGAGATGCCTTGGTCGGCCTTCCCGGCAAGCTCCTCTTGCCGGGGCTTTGGTTTTCTTCCCGGCCAGCTTCTCTTGCTGGGACTTTGGTTGGCCTTCCCAGCAAGCTCCTCTTGCCGGGGCCTTGGTTTGAGTACTTTGATCTTGAATGGCATGAAAGTAGCCGTGGAGGATCTTGGCGGGCGTCTGGCAAGCCTTGCCGTGGGGTGCTACGACCGCCCGTGCACAAGTTCGGGGTACTAAGGTACCCCCCTACTTTAGTACACCGACAGGAGCCCCCGGGCCTGGGCCATACACGGTGCCGAGCGCTGTTGGGCCAGGCCCAAAACAGTGCACGGGCACGCGCGGCCTAGGTCACACCGCATCGGACTCCGCTTCCACCGCGCACGCTCGGAGTGGCACGCGTCGATTGCGGCATCGTGGGAGAGAACGTGGTCAATACTTAACCCCAGGAAATGCGTAACATTCGCATCTCCTGTTTATAAGCAGAGGAAACGGGGCCGTTCCCCCACTTCCGCCACTTGCAGTTCCTTCCTCCAAAAGCTCCGCCGCTCTCCTCCGTCCCTTGAATTGAGAGAAAAATAGCACTCCGCTACCCGTCGCCGCCGTCGCCGTCGTTGCCGTCGTCGCCTTCGCCTCCCCCTACTGCCCTCGCCTTGGCTCCGAAGGCCGGGAAGGCCACGAAGGCTGCGAAGGCCGCGAAGGACGCCGAGGCACTGGAGCTCGAGGCGCTGCGCAAGAAGCAGGTGCTCTTCTCCCCCAAGCTCACCCCGGCGCCCCTTTTTCCTTCCCCGGCAAGCTTCTCTTGCCGGGGCCTCCTTGACCTACTCCCTGAAGAGAGAAACAAGAGAGGGATTACGGGCATCTTATCTTTTAATTTGTAAGCCTTCGGGCCTTAGCTGTATTTAAAATTTGTAATCCTCTCTATCATGTTTTTCATCCTCTATGGACTTGTACTAAATTGGGATGTTTTTTTAATGAAAAGAGGGGAAAGCTTGCCGGATTAAGTCCTTTACTTGATTTTGTGCCTTGTACGTTTTCACCCTACGCTTTCAGGGAACTTGCCGGCGCGGGCACCTTGCCGTGAGCGCCGAGTGCGGAAAGTCGGCAACGGAACTGCAACCGACAGGAAACCTTGTCGCGGAGCTAGTCGCGGCTTACTTAAGTCGTTGAGCGGACTCGAAACGATAGTAAGGCAACTAGCTACGAGTTGGTTCTCTGCCGGCGGCGCCGCGACCGACAAGAAACCTTGTCGTTGAGCTAGCCGCAGTTCACCTAAATTGTCGAGCGGACTCGAAACAACAGTCGGTGCGCGACTAGCCACAAGCCGGTTCCTCCGCGCACAGGTTTTTTTTATACAAGGCATGAACGTTCAAGGACGCGGCCTCGCTTTCCCCAGCCCATAAGAGGATGCATGACGAGGGATGAAAAACTTATCTGATATTACAGCCCCCGGCGACTCTGGCTTGCCGGGGGTGAATCTTGATATTTGCAGCCCCCGGCAACTCTGGCTCGCCGCGACCCATGCGCCGGTGAGCCTTTCTTTGTCCTTGCCGCCGGCGTCGTAGCCTCCGGGGACCCTGTCTTGCCGCGGAGGAACTTCGGTACTTGCAGCCCCCAGTGAAATCAGCTTGTCGGGGCCTCTGCGCCAGTGCGCCCTTCTGGTTTTTCCCTGTCGCTGTTATTATAGTCATGAGGAAAATTTAGATGGCGCCGTAATAAGTTACTCTTTGCAACGTAACTTCAAGTTGGGCAATGCAACGCCATGTTTCGCCCTTTGTATGTTTACACTCTGTGCTTCTAGGGAACTTGCCGGTGCTAACACACTTGTTGAGTGCGGAACGTCAGCAGCCTGCTGGCGGTGTTGTACCCGGCAAGAAACCTTCTCGGGCCAGTTGCAGCGCGCTTGTATTGTTGAGCGGACTCGAAAACAAAGCAAGGGCGCAACTTAACCACGAGTTAGCTCCTCCGCGCACAAGTTTATTATACAAAGGACGTCCCATGGCATGGCTTGCTACGTTACATCCTCTACTTCATTACATCCCTTGTACGTTTCTACCCTTCGCTTCTAGGGAACTTGCCGGTGCTAACACACATGCTGAGTGCGGAACGTCAGCAGCCCGCTGGCGGTGTTGTACCCGGCAAGAAACCTTCTTGGGCCAGTTGCAGCGCGCTTGTATTGTTGAGCGGACTCGAAAACAAAGCAAGGGCGCAACTTAACCACGAGTTGGTTCCTCCGCGTACAGGTTTTTCGTACAAGGGACGAACGTTCGAGGAATATAACATAAGAGCTTAGAACTAAAAAGTGTTATGCACTCAAGCTCGGGTGACTTAGCTTTTCTGTTTTCCGCGGTCCGGCGAAGCTGCACTCCTCCCTTGACTTCCTCCCTTGTACGCTTTCACCCCCTCGCGCTTTCAGGGAACCCGCCGGCGCAAACACACTTGCTGAGTGCGGGACATCAGCAGCCCGCTGGCGGTGTTGCTTCCGGCAGGAAGAGCTCGTCGGGCTAGTTGCGGCGCGCTTTCATCGTTGAGCGGACTCGAAACGGATCAAGGGCGCAACTTAGCCACGATTCGACCCTTCTGCACACAGGTTCTTTGTACAAGGTACGGATTCTCAGGGAATACAATTCAAAAGCTTGAAATTGGACGCTTTCTTCGCCCTACTGGCTGGTGGAGCTCGATGGTGTGTCCTCGACGGCAGCGCGGCACTCCGAGGAGGTGCGCTTGCCGGAGTGGGCACCAGAGCTGCTCTTGCCGGACTTAGTCTTTGGTTGGTCTGCCTTTGCCTTCTTGCACTTGCCGGTGGAGCTCGATGGTGCGTCCTCGACGGCAGCGCAACACTCCGGGGAGGTGCGCTTGCCGGAGTGGGCATCAGAGCTGCACTTGCCGGACTTAGTCTTTGGCGGCTCTGCCTTTGCCTTCTTGCACTTGCCGGTGGAGCTCGATGGTGCGTCCTCAACGGCAGCGCAACACTCCGGGGAGGTACGCTCGCCGGAGTGGGCATCAGAGCTGCACTTGCCGGACTTGAGTTTCTTCTTCCCCCGAGGAGCTTCAGCGGCAAGTGGCTCGCGCTCTGCTGCGGCTGCTGCTTCCCGGTAGATCTTGACGGCGCAGATGAGTGCATCCCTCTTGTCACCTTGGACAGAAATGACACTCATCGGGCCAGGCATCTTGAGCACATTGTATGCGTAGTGAGAGGCCTCCATGAACTTGGCGAGTGCGGGTCGACCGAGTATCCCATTGTAGGGTAATGGGATATCAGCCACGTCAAATGTGACCCTCTCCGTCCTGAAATTCAGCTCGCTGCCAAACGTCACTGGCAATGTGATCTTCCCCTTGGGCTTGCTTCTTCCCGGATTTATCCCTTGAAAGGTACCAGTCTCTTCGAGGTCGCTGTCGGGGATCTGGAGCTTCTTGAGCACTGCGGAGGAAATCAGGTTTAGGCCGGCCCCGCCGTCAACCAACATTTTCGTGACCTTGAGGTTGCGGATTGTTGGTGAGACCAACATCGGCAAGCACCCGACCGCAGTGATGCGATCAAGGTGGTCCTCAACATCGAAGATGATGGGCGTGCCGGACCATTTCAGAGGCTTGCGCGCCTCGACGGACGGCTCCGCTGCGTTCAACATCGAAGAGTTGGCGGTGCGAGGCGTGCAGAGAGGCGCCGCCGTCGATGCACAACACCTCTGTCACCTTCTGAAACTCTTCGTCATCGGTTTCATCTTCCTCCATCTCATCCTCCTCATCCTCATCTTCGTCCTTTTCGCGGCCGCGGGGAGGCCTATCTCCTTGCCGCGGCTTGGACTTGCCGCGGTGTCGTCCTCGGGCGGGAAGCTTCTTGCCGGATCCTCCGCCACCTCCCTGGGCTCTCTCCTTATCGCGGCGCTCGTACTCGGCTTTCTGTAGCTCTGCCATCTCTTTGACTTTCTTGCAGGTTTGGAGATCGTGGCCCTTGGTGCGGTGGATCTTGCAATACCGCTTGCCGAAGCCATCCTGCTTGTCGGCGGCTGCCACAGCCTCGCCGGAGTCATCGGCCTTGGCCTTGTCGGAGCCGCCTCCGTTGCCGGAATGCTCAACAGCTAGCACATCCTTAACCTTTCTCTTCCAGTTGTTCCGTCTCCGGTTCTTCCTTGCCGGGGCGGCATCCTCACTGTCAGATCCTTCTGCTCCTGCAACCTCTCCGGGGATTTTCCTCCCCTCCTCAGCCCGTGCACACTTGTCGGCCAGAGCATAGAGCTCGCTGATGTTTCTGATCTTGCACATCGCCATCTCCTCCCTCATCCTGCGGTTACGCACGTTCTGATGAAATGCGCTGATAACTGCGGTAGGGTGGACGTCTGGGATGTTGCGCTGCACCTGGCTGAATCTCTGTATGTACTTGCGCAGGGGCTCCCCCTCCTTCTGGACGAGCAAGTGGAGGTCACTCTCCTGGCCATGAGGCTTGTGGCCACCCGTGAAGGCGCCGACAAACTGATGACACAGGTCTGCCCATGAAGAGATGGAACTGTCCGGCAAGTGCATGAGCCAGGATCTGACATTGGGCTTGAGCACCAGCGGGAAGTAGTTGGCGAGGATCTTCTCATCGCGCCCTCCGGCAGCCTGCACCGCGATGGTGTAGATGCTGAGGAACTCCGATGGATGTATCCTGCCATCGTACTTCTCGGGCACGTCTGGCTTGAAGTTCTTGGTTTTGGGCCACTGGACTTGCCGCAGCTCGCGGGTAAACGCAGGGCAACCTGCCGCGTACGGCAAGTCGCCTGGCTCCCCTAGTGCATGCATGTCGACAGTGGGCCCAGCACGCTGGTCAGATTGACGTCGCGTTTCCCTTCTGCGCTCGATGCGAGTGCGAGCGTCTTCGTGCTGCCGTTCTTGGAGAACTTGGCGTTTATCGCGTCGGGTTCGCAGGTCCGACGACGCGGTGGAGTCGCCGTCGGGGTTGGTCCGACGAGCCGGCGATCTTGGCCTTTGGGGCTGGGAGTGCACGGAGGTGGCACCCCCAGCGGTCTTGTCGGCGTCGGCTTGCGCCTGGGCGCCTTGCCGGGGCCTCGATACGCTCGGTTGCCGGGGCTTGTCGCCGTTGGCGAAGCTGATGAGGCTGTATATGGTCATCCTCCAGTCGTCGATCTTGTGCGGCGCCGGAGGGTAGTCTAGAAGCAGCTGGGCTCGGGCCAGCGCTTCCTCTGCTGTCTTGGGTGGCGGTGGCGACGGGCGGCGCGAGGAGCGGGATGTGCACGGACTCCCAACTGGATTGGGAGGGGCAACACCCCGCCCGGGCGACCGTACCTCGCTCGCGCCAGCATGCGGGCGTGCATGCTGACCTCGAACGTCCCGCGACCCACCAGCTTGGCCTTGCTCCAATGCGAGCACGGTGCTAGGTGCACCGGGGCATTGTTGACCTTGCACCTCCTGGGAAGGGTGCGGTGTCTGCACGGTCGCCGACGCTTGCAGGGCCTTGTTTTTGGATCTGGTGACGACGTGAGTCCCACCGTCGGCGCCCGCTCCTCCGCCGCGTCCACTCCACCGCCCGTTTGCTCCGGCGGGGGTGGCGGAATCGATGTAGACGGAGCGGCCACCTCCGAAGGCTTCTTCTTCGGTGGCATGTTGATGAAGGCGTTGATGCAGCGCGCGCAGAGACCGGATCAGATGCTCACGACCTCGACGCACCCCCTACCTGGCGCGCCAAAGATGTCAGGGCGTATCTCTCTGTGGCCACGAGCACCTATGGGGCACGGGGGGCCCCTTCTAGTCCGGCAAGGGGGGCGGAGGCCGCGCGCAGAGCAGATCGAGGTCGGGCCTTGCCGGGACGCGCGGGGCGCCGCGGCAAGCCTTTTGGAGATGCCTTGGTCAGCCTTCCCGGCAAGCTCCTCTTGCCGGGGCTTTGGTTTTCTTCCCGGCCAGCTTCTCTTGCCGGGACTTTGGTTGGCCTTCCCGGCAAGCTCCTCTTGTCGGGGCCTTGGTTTGAGTACTTTGATCTTGAATGGCATCAAAGTAGCCGTGGAGGATCTTGGCGGGCGTCCGGCAAGCCTAGCCGCGGGGTGCTACGACCGCCCGTGCACAAGTTCGGGGTACTAAGGTACCCCCCTACTTTAGTACACCGACACCAAGCGAGTTGGCCCGCAGTGCGAAGCCACCGAATATGACCAGGGAGGAAGATCTCCCCTGGAATGCGTTGTTGTAGATGATTGATGGAGCCATCAAGCCTTCTGGTGATGACGCAGCGGACCTCTCAATGAAAGCACCAATGTGGTGTCAAAACCGGCGGATATTAGGTAGGGGGTCCGGAACTATGTGTCTAAGGCTAATGGTAAGAGGAGGCGGGGGACACAATGTTTACCCAGGTTCAGGCCCTCTCTATGGAGGTAATACCCTACTTCCTACCTGATTGATCTTGATGAATATGAGTATTACAAGGGTTGATCTACCACAAGATCATAATGGCTAAACCCTAGAAGCCTAGCCTATGAGGTTATGATTGTTGTGGCTGGGCCCTAGAAGCCTAAACCCTCCGGATTATATAGACACTGGAGGGGGCTAGGGTTGTACAAAGTCAGTTATAGAGAAAGGAACCTACATATCCGAATCACCAAACTTGCCTTCTACGCTAAGAAGAGTCCCATCCGGACACGGGAAGAAGTCTTTGTATTGTATCTTCATAGCCTAACAGTCCGGCCAAAGTATATAGTCCGGCTGTCCGAGGACCCCTTAATTCGGGACTCCCACAAGCAGCTCGTGGGGTTTGGGAGCAACCAAGGTTGGCACAGAGGACATGTAGGCCTTCAACTCTTGCAAAGCTGCATCTCCTTCCGGGGTCCACTTCATAGGCCTTGCCTTCTTTAAAATCTTGAAGAACGACACGACACGCTCGGCAGACTTGGAGATGAATCTGCATAGCGCGGCAACACATCCCGTCAGGTGCTTGAATCTGCTCGATAGCCTCGATCTTTCGTGATTAGCTCTGATCCCCCTGTGGGACACAAAGTACCCAAGTAGCATGCCAGAGGGAACGCCAAACATGCACTTCTCTGGGTTGAGCTTCAAGTTGATCTTGCACAGATTTGCAAATGTCTCCTCCAAATCCTGGATAAGAGTTTCTTTGTCCTTGGTTTTGACCACAATGTCATCCATACAAGCTTCAATGTTTCTGTGTAGCCGAGGTTCAAAACCAATCTGGACTGCCCTTGCAAAAGTACACCCGACACTCTTCAATCCGAATGGCATGCGGACAAAGCAGTATGTACCACATCGAGTGATGAATGAGGTCTTCTCTTCGTCTTCCTTGGACATGAAGATTTGGTAATATCCAGAATAGGCATCCAGAAATGAAACCAAATCACAGCCTGAAGTGGAATCCACAATCAGGTCAATATGCGGCATGGGAAACGGGTCCTTCGGGCAAGCCTTCTTGAGAACTGTGAAATAAATGCACAACCTCTACTTCCCATTTGCCTTCCGGACCACCACTGGGTTTGCTAGCCAAATTGGATGTAGCACTCCTCTGACCAAACCAGCTGCCTCAAGTTTCTTGATCTCT
Organism: Triticum timopheevii; assembly: GCA_963921465.1. NCBI lineage: Eukaryota > Viridiplantae > Streptophyta > Magnoliopsida > Poales > Poaceae > Triticum > Triticum timopheevii. The sequence goes on from OY997266.1 coordinate 246,863,493, forward strand.
TCTGCAATAAACTGTTGTCTCTGCAATGCCTGCTTCCGCATTTTCTGTTTAATAGGTATGGCGTGTGGGCAGATAGCAAGGTGGTGCTCAGTTACCTCCCTGGGAACACCCGGGATATCAAATGGTTGCCATGCAAACACATCTATATTCGCCCGCAGGAAGGCAACAACTGCGCTTTCCTATTTGTCATCGAGGGTAGCGCTGATAGTGAAAGTACCATCAATGCCAGCCAGCCCTGCCGGGACCATTTAGACTTGTGGAGCAGCAACCTTGGATCTCTTGATGTTGGAACACTCCCGCATGTCGTCAACGGGTGTCGTGCACTCGATGGGGACAATCATCCCGAACTCTTTGCCGGAGGTCCTACAACCCCTGTTCTTTCCTTTACTTTCCTTGGCGGGAACTGCTGGTACCGGTGCCTCTACCGCGACCGCGCCTCGGTACATCTTGTCCACACAAATGATCGCATCCTTCTCATCTGATGGGATGGTGATGACTCCCAGTGGCCCAGGCATCTTCAGGGTGTTGTAGGCATAGTGGGATGCCGCCATGAATTTATCCAGAGCCGGGCATCCAAGAATCCCATTGTATGGCAGGGGGAGATAAACTACGTCAAACACAATCTTCTCTGTCTGCTAGTTCAGTTCTCCCCCAAATGTTACCGGAAACGTAATCTTTCCTTTAGGATGACTCCTGCCAGGATTAACTCCTTGAAACATGCCGGTGACCTCTAGCTCTTCCTCTGCTATCTGAAGCTTGCTGATAACTTCTGGGGTAATCAGATTCAATCTGGCCCTGCCATCCACCAACATCTTTGCGACTTTGAGGTTGCGAATTGTTTGAGAAAACAACAATGGAAGGCACCCTACCACAGTGGTACGGCTAAGATGACCCTCCTCTTCAAAGATGATGGGCGTACGGGACCATTTGAGCGGCTTCTGGGCCTCTGGCGCTGTCAGGACCCCGACTCAATGTCACGTCGATCTAGCTTGTAACACCTCATATCACTTTGCGGGCTCACGCACGGTATCCCCACGGGTGTCGCCTTACCTTTGCCCGGGACCGTTTGCGCCTTTTGGCACACGTATATGATAGTGTCGCTAGCATCTATATGAAAAGGAGCCCGGGCTGACATGGCTAGTTGTAAACCCAAAGTGGCACAGACTTACAGGGACAGGCATCCATGACCCAGCATCGAACGTGTCGGTCATGAGCAAGTAAGTTCCGGGCTGTAGCACTGGGCTAGCAGGACTCCGGTAAACCGGGCTGTAGCGGGCTAACAGGACTCCGGTACTCAATGCGTGACATTTCCCCGAAGGGACAGACACAGGAACGACGAAGGACACATGCCGGCCAGCCAAGTGTTCCGGAGCAGTAGCAAGCTACCGGCTCAGTGGAATCACTAGGAGACATTTCCCGGTAAGAGAGGCTACTAAAGATAAACAACTAGATAGTCAGATCCCACAAATACCAAGCATTTCAATCATACACACAATATGCTCGATATGTGCAAATACAACAAGGCATCACAACATGACTCTATGACACAAGTACTTTATTTAAAGGCTCAGAGAGCCATACAAGGCATACACACAAGTACGGGTCACACGACCCAACATTCAAGTCATACAGTCATACAAACCAGCAGCGGAAATAACTTGTCTGAGTACAGACAACTAGTAAAATAAAAGAGGCTTGGAAAGCCTAGCTATACTACGTGGTCCTTCAGAAGCTCAGCATCACCACCTGGGCCTTAGCCTACTCATTGATGTCAACGTCTACGAAGAACCCATCAGAAGGGGTTGCAGTGCCTTCTGTAAAAATGTAAATTATAGCAACATGAGTACAAAGGTACTCAGCAAGACTTACATCAGATCCTACATACATGCACATTATCAAGAAGGGTTGGTGGAGTTATTGCAGCAAGCTAGCTCTGACTCTTGGCTAAGCTATCCTACGAGACTCCAACTTGAAATGGTTTTGCGCACACGAGTCCACTACTCACTACTCAATACACTACCGAGGATCCACCTCCGTCTTCCTACGGAAGAGCCATCCTCGGCACTCACGCTTATCTTGAGGCTTTTAGTAGTTTCCATTTACTTGTCTATGAACTGTATAGGCAACCAAGTAGTCCTTTACCGCGGACGCGGCTATTCGAATAGATTAGGTTAACCCTGCAGGGGTGTACTTCTTCATACACGCTCTCACCACTTACCGTCGTTTACAGGACATGTACTCGGCAACCTTCAAGCGGAAGCCCAACGTGGGTGTCGGCCACGACCTACCTAAACACCTAAGTCTCTAGTCCAGGTTTATCGCCTATTTGGGTTCCATCCATGTGGAGATCCGGCCGAAGTTTCGCTCACGGCCCCAAACGATGTGAACAGGGTTCCCGAGATACCAAACGGGCATCCGGTACACCCGGCCACGTACCTACCGCATCACAGCCCACCCCTACGGTCAGCGCTGTCCACGGCCTCCAGTAGGCTACAAACACCAGAAACTACTTGCAACTCCTGGACAGAAGACTAGGGTGAATAAGAAGCCGAGAGGGTCCATTGGTTTCGGGCCCAATGCATGGTAGTAGCTGAATCTTAAATCACACATACAGATCTCAGTGCTTAAGAACGGCCTCAATGAAACAACCCACCATGTACTCCTACATGGCCTCTCATCGATACCTTTACCAAATCGTGTTCACCACACCACTCTCAACTGATATGATCATTTCACTCTAGCCCATCACCCAGATGAACCAGACCTGACACGACTCTAAGCATAGCAGGCATAGAAAGGTAGGAACAACACATACATATGGCTCAAACAACTCCTACACATGCTAGTGGGTTTCATCTAGTTACTGTGGCAATGACAGGTCATGCAGAGGAAATGGGTTCAACTACCGAGCACACAGCAGTTTGAAACGCGTTGTCTTAATGCAGTAAAAGAGAGCAAGAGCGAGAACATGGGATTGTATCGATATGATCAAACGGTTGGTTGCTTGCCTGATGGGTCGATGCACTGATACGGTTCTTCGCTAGGGTAATCACGGTACTCCTCGGAGGCAGAACCTGCCGCAAGAACACCGATACATAGCCATTACCAAACAATGTGCGACAATATGATGCATGCATGAAACATGGCAATATGAGTGTGTTGGGCTAATGCAACTAAGACCAGAAGGGTTTGAACTAATTTGAACCAAAGATTCAAATTTCAAACTCATACATGGCCCTTTAAAGTGTTTTATCTTGTTTTGCATTAAACATCAAGTTAACTTGTTTAATCATGCATGAAAACAGTACAGATGGAAAGATTGGATTTTTCTGATCATTTTTCATATATAACTTGTCTGATTTGGAGTTACGGATTAAAAGTTATAAATTTTTGAAGTTTAAACTATATTCTGGAATTTCCTGTATTAGAATAAATCCAGAAATTGATTTATTGCGTCAGGATGACGTCAGGGTCAACGGGGACGTCCAGGTCAAACCTGACAGTGGGTCCAGGGTGTCAGTGGCTAATTAACTAATTTAATTTAGTTTAAACTAATCTGGATAATTAGCAGATGGGGGCCCCACCTGTCATTGACTCAACGGAGTCAACCGGGGCCCACCCGTGGTCAGAGTCAACACGGCTGCACCGGTGTTTAGCCGCCGGCGTGCCCGACGCGGCGGCGGAAGTGGTTTTGGCCGTTCCGGCAACCAAACGAGCCGCGGAGGGCATCGGAGTGGAGCTGAGGACGAGCCGCGGCTCTTGGCGGAGTTCGTTGGGGTCGGGGTGGCCGGAGTTGGCGCCTGCGGCGACTTTGGCGGACACCGGAGTTCGGGTGAGAGCGAACTCGGGCTAGGGTGTGCGGTGAGGTGCGGGGAGTGCATGGTTAGCCTCAGCGCGGCGTGTTGAGTGCGTTGGACACCGTGGAGTGGCCGGAGGATGGCCGGGAGCACGTCGGCGACGAGATCCGCGCCGGTGCGTGCGGGTGATCTTTGTGTGGTGGCTACACGGCTCGGGAGTGAGAGGGGAAGGGTAGGAGGAGTAGCTAGGCTCACTGGGCACTCGTAGAGGCCACCGGCGGGGTCGGGGACGAGCTGAGACGGCGGCGGCGTTGAAAGGGGTCTCCGGCGACGGCGAACTCGGGCGAGGTCGGTGCGGTGGACTCGGGCCTTGCGAGGGCTCGGGGCTTGGCTAGCTCGACGAAGTGGACGGCGGCGGAGCTCCTGGACACGGCGGCACGGCGTGGGGTTGACGGAGGGCGTGGCTACGGCGAGGGGGTGGCGGCGATGGCGTCGGCCATGGCTGGGGAGCGCGAGGGGGAGGTGCTGGAGAGGAGAGGGGGTGTCTGGGGGGCTCGGGGGGAGAGAGGGGGAACGATCCACGGCGTTAGCCGGGTGAGTGGAGCGGCGAGGCGGCGAGCAGGTGCGTGGCACCCATGCGGCCTGCCTGGCCGGCAAGCAGCTCGCTGGCGCGGCGCTGGGCTGGGCCGGCAGGTGGGCTGGTTAGCGGGCGCCAGGTAAGTTTTCCCTTTCCTGTTTTTTTTCTTTTTCTATTTTTCTGCAACTTTGTTGAATTATTAAAAATACTTAGGCAACTCCTAAAATCACCAAACTACTCCTGGTCCATAGTTGGATTATTTCCAACATGAAACATTTTAGTTTGGAGAAATTTGAGCACTTGAAATATTTTATATAATTTTAAATGCCCAATTTCAAATATTTATGATTTAATTCAGAGACCCTAAGATGACCTAGTAAATTGTGCATCACTTTTGGCAGAGGTTCTGAACCAAGACAAAAATGATGGACATTTTAGAAGGGCATTTCAGGTTCATTGAAAAAGTTTTTAGTAAACCCTAGTTGGTTTCAGAGGGGGCTGGGGGTTCTGTCATCCCCATTTCAAGTTTCTGATGGAAAAAAAATAGACATGATGCAACACTCTAATGCATAACTAACTAGGGTGTGACAACTCACCCCCACTCAAAAGAATCTCGTCCCGAGATTTGGGTTCCTCCGGAAAGAAGGCGGGATACTCAAGTCGTAGACGATCTTCCCTTTCCCAGGTTGCTTCCTTCTCAGAATGGTGCGACCATTGAACCTTGAGAAACTTGATATTATGACGTCGAGTGATACGCTCGGCCTGATCGAGAATACGAACGGGGTACTCTCGATACGTGAGATTATCTTGGAGATCAAGCGTTTCGTGGTCCACTCCACGGATAGGATCCGAGAAGCAACGCCTGAGTTGAGAAACGTGGAAGACATCGTGGACTCTGGAGAGATGCGGAGGTAGTTCCAATTGGTAGGCAACTCCTCCTCGTTTAGCGAGAATGCGAAAAGGTCCAATGTAACGAGGAGCCAATTTGCCTTTGATACCGAAACGATGGGTTCCCTTCAGAGGAGTAACCCGAAGGTAAGCCTTCTCGTCAACCTTGAAAGTCATAGCCTTATGTTTTCGGTCATATTGACTCTTTTGACGAGATTGGGCTGTTTTCAACTTTTCACGAACGATGCGAACTTGCTCTTCTGCTTCCTGGATCATATCTGGGCCAAAGAATTGTCTTTCCCCGGTTTCTGACCAATTAAGGGGTGTTCGAAACCGTCGTCCATAGAGAACTTCAAAAGGGGCTTTACCCAAGCTAGACTGATAGCTGTTGTTATAAGCGAATTCGGCAAATGGAAGGCATTTCTCCCAATTCATTCCGAATGAGATAACAGAAGCTCGAAGCATGTCTTCTAGAATCTGGTTAACGCGTTCTACTTGACCACTTGATTGAGGGTGAAAAGCGGTGCTAAAGGAAAGGCGGGTTCCCATAGCATTTTGGAAACTTTCCCAAAATCGAGAGGTGAAAAGACTTCCTCGATCCGAGTTAATTTCCAACGGAACACCATGGAGAGACACTATTCGGGAGATGTACAAGTCTGCTAACTGACTAGCAGTTATACTCTCACGAACAGGTAGAAAATGGGCCACTTTGGAAAGGCGATCGATAACGACGAAGATAGCATTATTCCCTCTCTTGGTCCTGGGAAAACCGGTGATGAAGTCCATACCAATTTTATCCCATTTCCATTCAGGAATAGCTAGGGGTTGAAGGGTGCCAGCAGGCCGTTGATGCTCTGCTTTTACACGACGGCAGACGTCGCAATTAGCAATATATTGAGCAATTTCTCTCTTCATCCTAGTCCACCAGAACCTCTGGCGTAGGTCCTGATACATCTTAGTGCTACCGGGATGAATAGTGAGAGGAGATTCATGAGCTTCCTTAAGGATCAATCGCCTCAAGTTTCGCACCTTGGGAACCACTAGCCGATTCCCGAAGTATACGACCCCTTGATCATCAATGGAGAAACAATTCGCAACTCCTTTCTGGATGTTTCTCTTGATGCGGGAAATTCCCGGATCTACTTTCTGTGCTTTGATGATCTGATCCGTAAGGGTAGGTTTCGCCACCAAGGTGGAAAGGAATCCTTGAGGAACAATGTGGAGATTAAGTTTCTGAAATTCCTCATGGAGAAGTGGTTGACTTTGTTGCAACATTAGATTATTGCAATAGGATTTATGACTTAGCGCATCAGCCATGACATTGGCTTTCCCTGGGGTGTAAGTTATTCCTAAGTCGAAATCTGTGATCAACTCGACCCAACGTCTTTGCCTGAGATTCAAATCCGGTTGGGTGAATATGTACTTCAGACTTTGGTGATCAGTGTAGATCTCGCAACGATTACCGAGGAGGTAATGTCGCCAGGTTTTAAGTGCATAGACTACAGCTGCAAGCTCTAGATCATGAGTAGGATAATTCTCCTCATGTGGGTGCAGTTGCCGTGAAGCGTAAGCAATTACGTGTCGATCTTGCATGAGAATACAGCCTAGTCCTTGTCGCGAGGCGTCGCAGTAGATAACAAAGTCCTTAGAGAAATCTGGCGGTACCAGGACGGGAGCCGATGTCAGGCGTCTTTTCAGTTCCTGGAAGCTGTGCTCACATTGTGGAGTCCATTCGAACTTTTTATCTTTCTTGAGGAGTTCGGTTAGAGGTTTAGCAACTTTGGAGAAATTCTCGACAAAGCGACGGCAATAGCTAGCTAGGCCAAGGAAGCTCCGAACTTGCTTGACCGATTCAGGTGGAGTCCAATTAAGGACGGCTTGAACTCGCTCAGGGTTAACGGCAATACCTTTACCAGATATTACATGACCCAGATAGGTTACTTCTGACAACCAAAATTCACATTTAGAAAATTTGGCATAAAGGCGATGCTCTCGAAGTTTCTTCAACACTAGCCTTAAATGTTCGGCATGTTCTTCCTCATTCTTGGAGTAGATGAGTATATCATCGAGGTAAACCACGATGAATTTAACCAAATACTCCATGAAGATTGAGTTCATTAACCGGGAAAAGGTGGCTGGAGCGTTGGTTAAACCGAAGGACATGACGGTGTACTCGTATTGGCCATAACGAGTAACAAAAGCCGTTTTCGGAATGTCCCCGTTCCTGATTTTGATTTGATGGTAACCCAACCTCAAATCCATTTTAGAAAAGACTGAGGATCCAGTGAGCTGATCATACAGGTCGTTGATCCTGGGGAGCGGATACTTGTTCTTAATTGTGACCAGGTTAACCGGTCGATAATCTACAACCATCCGGTCCGTACCATCCTTCTTCTTGACGAAGAGAACGGGGCAAGCCCAAGGAGATGAACTAGGTCGGATGAAACCCTTTTTCAAGGACTCATCGAGTTGTTTCTTAAGCTCGGCTAGTTCTAGTGGTGCCATCTTATAGGGTCTTCTAGCAATCGGGACGGTTCCTGGAATGAGGTCTATTACGAACTCAACATCCCTGTCGGGTGGAACACCTGGCAATTCCTCTGGGAAGACATCCGGAAAATCACGGACTACCGGAACGTCCTCAAGGTCTGGCAAAGGGCTGGCGTTAAGGGAAAATAACTGTTGCTTGGCTATTCGGGTCAAGACATTAACTATCTTCCCCGAAGGATGGGTGAGTTGAACAGTCCTAGAGAAGCAATCAATTTTGGCATGATGGGCTGACATCCAGTCCATACCCAAAATGATATTAATATCCGAAGATTTGAGAGCTATCAAAGATGCAAGGAAAACAAGTCTGTCGACTTGGATTTCATTTCCATGGCTTACTCTAGAAGTTTGCCATCTAGAACCAGGAGTGGAAATTTCCATGGTAGAAGGCATGTCACAGAAGGCGGTGTTATGTAAGCGAGCATAGTTTTCGGATATGAATGAATGAGATGCTCCAGTATGGAAAGGAACAGATGCCGGGTGGCAATTAACAAGGAGCGTACCGAGAACGACGTTGGGATCTTCTTGAGCTTCTTCGGCAGAGATACAGTTGACATGGCCACGTGCAGCAGTGGCCGGCTTGGCGTAGAACACTTTCCCTATCGGCTTGCCACGGCCAACAGTTTTTGCTGTCTGGTTGGGGTTGGTTTGGGGGCACTCACGCATATAGTGGCCTGATTCCCCACACTTGAAACAAGTCACGGAACTGGTGCGTGGAGGAGCATTATTGGTTGGACCACCATAGGGCTTGGCTGGTGCATATTGCTGAACTGGGCGAGGCGCCTGAAAGGATGGCCTCGGTGTGAACCTGGGTGGCAGGGCAGTGTTAGGCACCCACACGCGGCGCTTCTGAGGACCAGCACCGGATGAAGAACCCAAATCACGGCCATGCTTGCGTGATGCATCGAAATCAGTCTGTCCCGTCTCAGCACTGATGGCTTTATTCACAAGCTTCTGAAAAGAGGTGCACTCATGCAGACGGAGGTCACGACGGAGCTCAGGACTAAGTCCCTTACGGAACCTTGCCTGCTTCTTGGCATCGGTAGAAACTTCCTCAGTTGCATAACGTGCAAGGTTACCGAACTCCCTGCTGTAAGCGTCAACAGAGAGTTGACCTTGAGTGAAGCTACAGAACTCCTCACGTTTACGATCCATGAGACCCTCCGGAATGTGATGTTCACGGAAAGCCTCGCTGAATTCAGCCCAAGTAGTGACGTGGCCCGCTGGGCGCATAGCTTCATAATTCTCCCACCAGAGACTGGCGGGGCCTTCAAGATGATATGCAGCTAAGGTGACCTTATCAACCTCAGCTACCAGCGCAGAATGCAGTTTGTGAGTAATGCTGCGAAGCCAGTCATCGGCGTCGAGAGGCTCGACGGAGTGGTGGAAGGTAGGCAGGTGTAACTTCATGAAATCACTGAGTGACACCAAGTTATTCCTCTGATGGTGTGCTGTGTTCTGTTCGATGCGCTCCAACAAACGGTTGGTCTCCCGCTTGTTTCTCTCGGCTTCCAGCATAACTTCGGCTAGGGAAGGAGGGTGAGGCAGATTTGCATTCCTGACTTCACTGCCTTCGGCCTGCTCTTGGGGAGCAGGGTTTTTGCATGTGTTAACCATCCTAGGAAAAACAAGACAATGGTTAAGTCCAGGATGATAAGATTTGGCACAGAAATGTAGAATGTAATGGATAACTCGGAATGCAAGATGATCATATGTATGACATGGTAGATACAAAAACTGCTTCTTTATTCCATCGTCATACACACCATACAAGGTTTAGTACAAGACCAACAAAGTACTACTACAGTGAAAGGGAGATTACATCTCATCGGAGGCATTCCAAGCTCCTATACATTATTTTTCATACACCTCCGGAATGATACACACAAAGTCGTATTCCACAAGTCACGCAGGACAGCGGAAATACAACTGTTACAGTACTAGTGGAACTACTACTAACTCAGACGTCTCCGTAGTAGTCCTCGTAGAAGTCACCTCCATAGCCTGGAAGTTCAACGTGAGCATCCGGAAACAGACGATCTCGCGGAGCTTGTGGACCAAAAGGGCTAGGGTGAGGTCTTGGACCAACAAACGGTTGCCTGCGGGGACCACGAGGCGGGGTGATGCCTCCTACGTCACGCCAACCCATCACGTCTGGCAGAGCAGACCTAACAGGATACAGATCTCTCATATCCATGTATCCAGCTTGCACAGCCGGTGCAAACCGAGTCAAGGTGGCCCAATGATCAGCGCGGGTGTTGAAGAGCTCCATTCTCAAGGCCCGGTTTTCACGGTCCTTATCCTCGAGCAACTCAGCAGTGGTGCGAGTTAGTGAATCCTCCTGAGTGGGGTCAGCATAGAGAGCCTGGAGATACCCTTGTGCTCCCGGAAGTGATGATGGCATATACCGGAAATCAGAGTCCCGAAATTGGCCGGTCCTGACTCGCATGATGGTCATCATAGAGTAGGCGGCATCCTGCACGGCCATCTCAACAGTAACCCCGAGTCCATAAGAGCAGTGAAGGGGCTCGGTGGATCCCGGATAAGATGGAAATATCCTGACAGTGCAAAGATATTGGCTTTGATTAAAGTCTCGAAATTGCTCTTCGACCGTGTACTCAGGATACCAACGGTATCCAGCCTCAGTCATTACCCTGACCAACATAGCAGTATGGCCGGGTACATCAATGCATCGGGTCAGGTGAACCACTTGATTTTGGTCGCGAGTGGCCATCTGAAAGCACAACCATAATGCAAAGGCATTAGAATTTCTAGCAAAATTTCGACAGCATAACAGCTGTAAATGCTCAAAAAGGATTTTGAGACATTTGACAAGGATTTCATACACACTCAACAGCATCATCTCAAAGTTCCAGGTCCAACTTAGCAACATAATGTGAAAGTAGAACTGAACTAGGCTTGTATCCATCAAACCTATAAGGTACTACTGATTAGTAACACGTGAACCTGATAGAGAGAAGAGATCCTAATTCCTTAACCCCCGGTGGAAGAATGGACTGACTCAGATCAGAATGTCATAAGATAAAGGAGTAAAAAAGAGCCTTACGTTCCAACCCACAAACAATTCCCCTACATATAACTAAAGAATTTCTAGACTCAACATCGACCAGTTTGGCTTGGAGAACCTACAGGCAGTCCGGCTCTGATGCCAACGCTGTCAGGACCCCGACTCAATGTCACGTCGATCTAGCTTGTAACATCTCATATCACTTTGCGGCCTCACGCACGGTATCCCCACGGGTGTCGCCTTACCTTTGCCCGGGACCATTTGCGCCTTTTGGCACACGTATATGATAGTGTCGCTAGCATCTATATGAAAAGGAGCCCGGGCTGACATGGCTAGTTGTAAACCCAAAGTGGCACAGACTTACAGGGACAGGCATCCATGACCCAGCATCGAACGTGTCGGTCATCAGCAAGTAAGTTCCAGGCTGTAGCACTGGGCTAGCAGGACTCCGGTAAACCGGGCTGTAGCGGGCTAACAGGACTCCGGTACTCAATGCGTGACATTTCCCCGAAGGGACAGACACAGGAACGACGAAGGACACATGCCGGCCAGCGAAGTGTTCCGGAGCAGTAGCAAGCTACCGGCTCAGTGGAATCACTAGGAGACATTTCCCGGTAAGAGAGGCTACTAAAGATAAACAACTAGATAGTCAGATCCCACACATACCAAGCATTTCAATCATACACACAATATGCTCGATATGTGCAAATACAACAAGGCATCACAACATGACTCTATGACACAAGTACTTTATTTAAAGGCTCAGAGAGCCATACAAGGCATACACACAAGTACGGGTCACACGACCCAACATTCAAGTCATACAGTCATACAAACCAGCAGCGGAAATAACTTGTCTAAGTACAGACAACTAGTAAAATAAAAGAGGCTTGGAAAGCCTAGCTATACTATGTGGTCCTTCACAAGCTCAGGATCACCACCTGGGCCTTAGCCTACTCATTGATGTCAACGTCTACGAAGAACCCATCAGAAGGGGTTGCAACGTCTTCTGTAAAAATGTAAATTATAGCAACATGAGTACAAAGGTACTCAGCAAGACTTACATCAGATCCTACATACATGCACATTATCAAGAAGGGTTGGTGGAGTTATTGCAGCAAGCTACCTTTGACTCTTGGCTAAGCTATCCTACGAGACTCCAACTTGAAATGGTTTTGCGCACACGAGTCCACTACTCACCACTCAATACACTACCGAGGATCCACCTCCGTCTTCCTACGGAAGAGCCATCCTCGGCACTCACGCTTATCTTGAGGCTTTTAGTAGTTTCCATTTACTTGTCTATGAACTGTATAGGCAACCAAGTAGTCCTTTACCGCGGACGCGGCTATTCGAATAGATTAGGTTAACCCTGCAGGGGTGTACTTCTTCATACACGCTCTCACCACTTACCGTCGTTTACACGACATGTACTCGGCAACCTTCAAGCGGAAGCCCAACGTGGGTGTCGGCCACGACCTACCTAAACACCTAAGTCTCTAGTCCAGGTTTATCGCCTATTTGGGTTCCATCCATGAGGAGATCCGACCGAAGTTTCGCTCACGGCCCCAAACGATGTGAACAGGGTTCCCGAGATACCAAACGGGCATCCGGTACACCCGGCCACGTACCTACCGCATCACAGCCCACCCCTACGGTCAGCGCTGTCCACGGCCTCCAGTAGGCTACAAACACCAGAAACTACTTGCAACTCCTGGACAGAAGACTAGGGTGAATAAGAAGCCGAGAGGGTCCATTGGTTTCGGGCCCAATGCATGGTAGTAGCTGAATCTTAAATCACACATACAGATCTCAGTGCTTAAGGACGGCCTCAATGAAACAACCCACCATGTACTCCTACATGTCCTCTCATCGATACCTTTACCAAATCGTGTTCACCACACCACTCTCAACTGATATGATCATTTCACTCTAGCCCATCACCCAGATGAACCAGACCTGACACGACTCTAAGCATAGCAGGCATAGAAAGGTAGGAACAACACATACATATGGCTCAAACAACTCCTACACATGCTAGTGGGTTTCATCTAGTTACTGTGGCAATGACAGGTCATGCAGAGGAAATGGGTTCAACTACCGAGCACACAGCAGTTTGAAACGCGTTGTCTTAATGCAGTAAAAGAGAGCAAGAGCGAGAACATGGGATTGTATCGATATGATCAAACGGTTGGTTGCTTGCCTGATGGGTCGATGCACTGATACGGTTCTTCGCTAGGGTAATCACGGTACTCCTCGGAGGCAGAACCTGCCGCAAGAACACCGATACATAGCCATTACCAAACAATGTTCGACAATATGATGCATGCATGAAACATGGCAATATGAGTGTGTTGGTCTAATGCAACTAAGACCAGAAGGGTTTGAACTAATTTGAACCAAAGATTCAAATTTCAAACTCATACATGGCCCTTTAAAGTGTTTTATCTTGTTTTGCATTAAACATCAAGTTAACTTGTTTAATCATGCATGAAAACAGTACAGATGGAAAGATTGGATTTTTCTGATCATTTTTCATATATAACGTGTCTGATTTGGAGTTACAGATTAAAAGTTATAAATTTTTGAAGGTTAAACTATATTCTGGAATTTCCTGTATTAGAATAAATCCAGAAATTGATTTATTGCGTCAGCCATGCGTCAGGATGACGTCAGGGTCAACGGGGACGTCCAGGTCAAACCTGACAGTGGGTCCAGGGTGTCAGTGGCTAATTAACTAATTTAATTTAGTTTAAACTAATCTGGATAATTAGCAGATGGGGGCCCCACCTGTCATTGACTCAACGGAGTCAACCGGGGCCCACCCGTGGTCAAAGTCAACACGGCTGCACCGGCGTTTAGCCGCCGGCGAGCCCGACGCGGCGGCGGAAGTGGTTTTGGCCGTTCCGGCAACCAAACGAGCCGCGGAGGGCATCAGAGTGGAGCTGAGGACGAGCCGCGGCTCTTGGCGGAGTCCGTTGGGGTCGGGGTGGCCGGAGTTGGCGCCGGCGGCGACTTTGGCGGCCACCGGAGTTCGGGTGAGAGCGAACTCGGGCTAGGGTGTGCGGTGAGGTGCGGGGAGTGCATGGTTAGCCTCAGCGCGGCGTGTTGAGTGCGTTGGACACCGTGGAGTGGCCGGAGGATGGCCGGGAGCACGTCGGCGACGAGATCCGCGGCGGTGCGTGCGGGTGATCTTTGTGTGGTGGCTACACGGCTCGGGAGTGAGAGGGGAAGGGTAGGAGGAGTAGCTAGGCTCACTGGGCACTCGTAGAGGCCACCGGCGGGGTCGGGGACGAGCTGAGACGGCGGCGGCGTTGAAAGGGATCTTCGGCGACGGCGAACTCGGGCGAGGTCGGTGCGGTGGACTCGGGCCTTGCGAGGGCTCGGGGCTTGGCTAGCTCGACGAAGTGGACGGCGGCGGAGCTCCTGGACACGGCGGCACGGCGTGGGGTTGACGGAGGGCGTGGCTACGGCGAGGGGGTGGCGGCGATGGCGTCGGCCATGGCTGGGGAGCGCGAGGGGGAGGTGCTGGAGAGGAGAGGGGGTGTCTGGGGGGCTCGGGGGAGAGAGGGGGAACGATCCACGGCGTTAGCCGGGCGAGTGGAGCGGCGAGGCGGCGAGCAGGTGCGTGGCACCCATGCGGTGCTCGCCGTCGAGCACCTGCCTGCCTGCCTGGCCGGCAAGCAGCTCGCTGGCGAGGCGCTGGGCTGGGCCGGCAGGTGGGCTGGTTAGCGGGCGCCAGGTAAGTTTTCCCTTTCCTGTTTTTTTTCTTTTTCTATTTTTCTGCAACTTTGTTGAATTATTAAAAATACTTAGGCAACTCCTAAAATCACCAAACTACTCCTGGTCCATAGTTGGATTATTTCCAACATGAAACATTTTAGTTTAGAGAAATTTGAGCACTTGAAATATTTTATATAATTTTAAATGCCCAATTTCAAATATTTATGATTTAATTCAGAGACCCTAAGATGACCTAGGAAATTGTGCATCACTTTTGGCAGAGGTTCTGAACCAAGACAAAAATGATGGACATTTTAGAAGGGCATTTCAGGTTCATTGAAAAAGTTTTTAGTAAACCCTAGTTGGTTTCAGAGGGGGCTGGGGGTTCTGTCATCCCCATTTCAAGTTTCTGATGGAAAAAAAATAGACATGATGCAACACTCTAATGCATAACTAACTAGGGTGTGACAGGCGCTAGTTCCACGGCATTGACTTCTCGCGCCTACCACTTGAGCTGGAGGTGAGAGGTGTGCAAAGATGCACCCCCATCATTGCACAGGGCGTCAGTGGCCTTCCGAAACTCTTGCTCACTCTTCATCCGCTCCATCATTCTCATCATCACAAGCTTCCTTCACCTGACCCCAGGCGGGTTTTCCTTTTCTCCGAAAGGGTTTGCCAGGGCGATTTACTTCACCACCTCGGCCCTGGCCACCAGCGGCATTCTGACCTTTGTCCTTGTCATGCTTCTCATATTCGGCTCTCTGTCTCTTGACCGACAGCACAACCTGATAGCACTCTTGAAGGTCGCGGCCTTTGGTCCGATGGATCTTGCAGTATGCCCAATGCCCTTCCCGGCAATCAGCGCACACGAAGGCCTCCTTGCCAGTGACCTTAACCTTGGCATTCTTGCTAGTGCTTGGGGTTCCTGATCCTTCAACAGTCATCACTGCCTTATCCCTCCACTTCTTACTGTGCTTTTTTGCTCTTCTTCTGACTAGTTGATTCATCATCATCCTATGAATCAGCATTGATGTAATCTTCCTCCCTGTGCAACTTCCTTCCCTCCTCCATCCGAGCACACTTATCCACTAGGGTGTACAGCTCCTTCACAGTCTTGGGCAACCGCACGTTCATCTTAGAACGAATCAGGCAGTTGCACACATTCGGCTGGAAGGCACCTATGACAACTGCTAGATGGATATTTGGAATATTTCCATTAACTTTGCTGAATCTCTGTAAATACTTACGGAGGGTTTCTCCTTCCTTCTGTTGGAGAAGCTGGAGAAGCTGCAGGTCGCCGGGTCAGCCCGGCTCTTGGTGGCCACCGGTGAAGGAATCGATGAACTCATGGCACAGGTCCGCCCACGACGAAATGGAGTTCTCCAGCAGGTGCATCAGCTAAGACCTCACATTGGACTTGAGGGCCAAAGGGAAGTAGTTGGCGAACACCTTCTCATCTCTTCCCCCGGCAGCCTGAACAGTGATGGTATAGATGCTTAGGAACTCTGCCGGGTTCATCCTCCCATCATACTTCTCAGGTATCTCTAGCTTGAACATACGAACGAATGGCCAACGGACTTGCCACAGCTCACGGCTAAAGGTTGGGCAGTCAACCTCGAAAGGTAGGTGCATGCTAAGACCGAGCATGGGCTCATCGACGTCGGGTCCATCGCACCCGTCGGTCCAGCGGAGGTCGTCGAGGCGCTGCCCGACGAAGCATGTGTCTCCTCTCTGCCTATCCACCAAGGTTCGTCGTTAGCCTGGACATGCACGAGGGTCAAACGAGGCCATCGAGACGTCATTGGGGTCTTGATTTGGTCGCGCTCATGCTGGCTGCCGTGGCGGGGACTGTATCGTGGGGATGGCCCCCTCCGAACGGGCAGCAGCATGAACCGTCATTGTCGCTTGGGGAGACCATGGCGGGTCAGCTCACCGTGAGCGCCCAGCTTCGGTGAAACCAAGCAGACTCAGGATGGTAGCACGCAATTCATCCATCTTCTCGGCCGCGGGTGGAAACCTCAGCACCAGTTGAGCCCGCTCCATGGCCTCCTAGGCTGTACTTCGCATGGATGACGACGAAGTTGATCGCGCCGTCGCTCAGCTCCAGATGGTGCCAGCGGTGGCAGCACCACGCCCCCGCTATTGCGGTGCAGCCACTTGGATGGCAGGGTGGTGCGGCGAAGGCGCTCGAGGGCCAGCGGCTCGGTTGAGCGCGGCGGCTTGGTCGACTCGCCCGGCGGAAAGCGCACGCGCAACATCCGCGCCTGTGACAGGGGTGGCCAGAGGGCGGTGGTTCGCCCCAGACCAAGCGCCATCGTTGCGGTTGTGGCCGCCGGCGAGCGGGGCATGGCCATCAAGGTGTTGCTGATGCTGCTCTCCTCCGGTGCCTCCTGCTCCTATGTCGACCGCGGGGGAAGTGGTGGTGGTGCCGCTTGCTCCGACCACATCCCCAACAGCGTCCGCATCCTTGCGTGTCTCTGCGCCCCCCGCAGCGTTGGAGGCCGCTGGTGGCGGAGCCTTCGAGGTGGATGGATGAGCCAAAGAAGTGGGTTTCTTTTTGGGCGCCATGGTCGATGGCATCGTCGAAGATGCAGATGGCGACGAAGGTGATGTGCTGCTCATGTCTTCAGGTTCGCGCAAGCGATCCCCCTACCTGGTGTGCCAAATATGTCACAGGAAACGACAGCCACCTATGGGACCAGTAGGCCCCTTGCTGGTTCGGTAGGAGGACATCACGTTGCACAAAGAGCAGACCAACATGGGCAGCATGACAGCGATCACACGGGCAATTTTACCTAGGTTGGGCCGCCGCAAGACGTAAAGCCCTACCCCTGCTTTGGTGGATTGATGGTGGAAATGTGGTGGTGGAGCGTAGTACACTTGCCTGTCAAGGGTTCCCTTAGGGCAGCAACGACTACGCACGTATGGGGGTTTGAGTTATCCGACCATCTAACCTCTCGAACCCCTTCTACCATTGCCATGGGCCTTCCTTTATAGGTTAAGGGGTCACCACAGTGGCAAATCAGTCATTAGACACTCACAAGATAGCAAATAGTGCTATCATACCTAACTATGCAGGCTGACAGGGTGCATTAAATGCACCGCTTAATGTCACAACCATTGCTTGTCTGGCAAGCCTTGCCGGGCTTAGTCTGCCAGCTCCATGCCTGCTCATATGACACGTCATAGGACGGGTGACGTATTTAGGTTTTCTGTTAGAAAGGGGCCGCCATGTGGCAAATGGCTGCAACTTAATCATTTTCCAGCTTAACACCGCACTGATCGACAACATGAGTCGTGGTGGAGTGGTTGGTGAGGTGATTTATTCTCCGCAAGTTTTGGCAGGCCCAGCCCAGATGCCTTGGTCGTCTTGTTCTGAGTGTGGCCTCATCCCTTGCCAGGCTCGCTTGCCCGACAGAGGAGGCATTTCTCTTGACGATATCTTGCTCCTCTGGCTTGGTCTTGGTCCCTCTAATCTGCTTGTTGGTCCTTCGGATCTCTTGGTTCCTTGTATTCTGTCTTGTGTTGATGCTTCAATCTTGATCCCGTGCCTATGCACAGTTAGGGCAACAGACCCGGGGTTTGTTGCAGCGACAAGCTCCAAACAAAACCCCGCTTCCCACCCCACGGCACTGTCCTGGATGCGCCGCACTCGGCCAATCCACAAAGACTCACCGTCATCCAGATCCGGCGGCGGCAGTACCTTCAACCCACGCAACTCTAAGATAGCCATGTAAGCGCTGCTTCCGCAGCGAACTTGCGCCCGCGCACCCTTACATTAGACACCAGCCAACCAGCAGCCTAGGAGCTCCGCCGCCTCGAGGAATCAATTGGCCCAGAATAATAATTTAGACAATTGACGCCTAAATAAAGTAATTTGAGATGAGTGTACGACCTATCTTGCGGCCCGGTGAAATAGGCAGCTCCAACTGCTGAGTCGGTGAGGCCGGCGCGATTGCGGTGGCTACCGGTGGTAGGAAAGCAGAGATGCTGTGACGGTCGACGGCTACGGGGAAGCAGCACTGGGGCCCTGGACGTATCCGAAGATAGAGCCGCTCCGGCGCCATGCAGAACGGCGGCGGTGAATCGGCTCCGCTATGGTTCACGCGGCCATCGTTGAGGCAGTTGTGGCAGCACGAAGTAAGAGGCACATGGCCCAGTGCACGATGGCAAACGGACAACGTCTCTAGCATTGGGGAGGAGGGCAGCGATGAGTTTGGTGCGGTAGGGGGCGACATGGAGGAAGGGCTGAGGTTTCGCAGCTGGGGCGAAGGGAGCTTCCGGGGAGAAGGTGATTTGGTGCCCATGAAGTATGAATGGGGAATTGGGAGGGGGAACCATGTCTTACGGACGCATTTGTCTGAAATGTGGGGAGAATTATGGTTCTACCCCTGCCTTTAGGCTTCTGGGCTTGGGTCTGTGTACTGAGGGTCGGGGATAGTAAAGTAACTTTGCTTCTCCCAAATAGTGGGCGCGAGCGATTTCGTGCGTGGAGGACGTGTTTTGAAATAGTGTGCGCGAGCGATTCGGGCGAGGAGAGGGTGTTTTGCTTCCCATGGTTTATGAATTACTCTGCACATGTCGTTTTAGCTGAGGAGAAGGCACGATTGGATGAAGTTACGAACCTACCCTCGATGTACCATGGGCTAATTTATGTGTGTCCCACATAGGCCGGTAATGTCGCGTCTCCCATTTATTTGCTCGGGTGAATTCCACCAAGCAGAGGGTGTTTAGCCGTTCGTTCAAATTTTGGGAGAACGAGCATCCACATCTACCTTACCAAGTCGATTCCAATCAAATTTTGGAATATTAGCTTGCCACATCTTTTTTAGATGGAGAGATGATGCTCGGGACTAATGTCTTTTTACATGCTCATTGCAAACAATTTACTCTATGACAAATAGTTGACCAACTCAAAAACGGGAATCAAACCCAAAATGAAATATCTCGATTCAATCAAATAGCTTGTTCACCTTGTCAAAATAGTGAACTAAATCCAAAATTGAACACCTCAATCGAGTAGCATGTTGTACAGTATTATAATACTCCATGAACATGTTGAAAGTCAAATTAATGAACCTATTTGATATGCATATCTCCGTTCATGTGTGGATAGTAGACAACATGTTCTCCAATTTAAATATTTGGATGCAAGTTTATATCAAAACTTGGTTTATATCAGTCTTTGATGCATAAAATGCGACCTCCCCCTCTCCCGGACTCATGCTCTCTCTGTCTCTCTCTCGCCAATAATCTTCAATTCTATTGCACGCATCCAAACACAAACCTTGTTGGTCCCTCTCCCTCTTTCTCTCTTTATCGCTCTCTCTCTTTGTGTGTGTGGGGGGGGGTCTCTCTAGTTCGCATGCACCCTCCTTGTATAGGTCTCTCTCACACACTATGTATGGTTATCTAGTCCAAGCTAAATATCTCGGGTACACTCATTGTACGCACACAAATTCCCTGGCTCATTGCTTGTAACTCTCTCACGCACCACTCTGCCATCTCGGAGCTCTTCCCCCCCTCTCTCAAACACTCCACCTCCCTGGGTCACACATAAACATGCATATCTCACTTGCACTCGATAGACCGATATAAAACTCTCTCTCTCCCTCATTCTCACACGCACACACACAATCTCACGCCTAGGCAAGTATGATGGTCTCTCCTTCAATTGTAAGCACACGCAGTTCCCCCTATATCTATATGACTAGCTAATTCTTAGTCTCCATCACAAACATGTGCAAGGTCTATCTCGATTTCTCTCGGGGCATCTTTCTATCGCACATGCACCTCATCCCTCGATCTCCCACCCATATAGTCCCCTCACGACCTCAAGGGATCTTGCAAAAACACACCCTTTGTCCCTCCCCATGCGTCCATCTTCTCCATGCGTCCTTCTCGACCTTTGTGCCTTGTTGGCCAGACCTATATTGGACATGTGCTATAGGGGTGTCTCTCTCCGTTGCAAACAATCACGCACTAGCTATCTTCGTGTACCTCCTCACCCCGCTTTTCTATCTCAGAGATGCATGCATGATATTTTTGCATAAGAAACAAACAAACACACACACACACACACTCTCTCTATCTCTCTCTCTCTTTCTAATTTATCGTTTGTTGTCCCTTTCTCTTTCACACACACACACACTCTTTTTGCACACTCACTCATTCTCCTTCACACTCACTTGATCTCTCTCGACTTAGGCACTCTCTTCGGTCCATAGCATATAGACTTATTGAAAAGTCAAACATCACAAAGTTTGACCATATACGTGGAGAAAAACATTTACATCTAGAATGGCAAACATATATCATTAGACTCATCATGAGATGTAGTTTCTTATGATGTATCTTTGGTATTGTAGATATAAATAATATTTGTGTAAACTTGGTCATAGTTTCCAAAGTTCGACTTCTAAAAAATTTATATGCACTACATTATCGAGCGGATGGAATACCTCTTTCCCCATCTCAGCTATCTGACGCATCACTCAGCCATATCGGGACTCCTCTGTCGCTCTCAAACTTTATATCTCCCTGGTTCACACATACACATATCTCACTTGTGCTACATAGACGCATCTAACACCGTCCGCTCTTGTACCATAATCTCCCCTAAGTACCATAATCCCCCCTGAGTACCATAATCCCTCACTCCATCATAGGCGCACGCACTCCCCCCTAAGTATGACTATCTCTCACTAGCCATTAGCAACACATGTATTGTCTCCTTCCATCCATACGTCTATCTCGATATCTCTAGGGGTATCTTCTATCGCGCACACACCTTGTCACTCGATCTCCCACCCATGTAGTCCCAAAACGATCTCTAGGGTATCACTTTGTCACAAACATACACTCTCTCCCTCCCCATGTCTGCATTTTCTCCATACGTCTCTCTCAACCTCTCTCCCTTGTTTGTCAGACCTCTCTTGGCCACGTGCTAGGGGTCTTTCTCTCTCCGTTGCAAACAACCACACACTATCTTCTCACCTCGCTTCCGTTGTCAAAGATGCATGTGTGATATGTTTGCGTAAGACACACACGCTTTTTTCTACTTTATCATGTGTTGTCCATGTCTCTTTCACACATGCACACACACTTTTTTTACTCACTCTTTCTATTTCACACACACACTCTCTCTCTAGTTAGGTACTCTCTCACGTCCATAAGCATATGGATGTTTTGAAAAGTCAAACCTCAAAAAAGTTTGACCAGGTATATGTGGAGAAAAACATACATCTGGAACGATCATTAGATTCATCACAACATGTACTTACTTCATACTATCATTTATATTTCATATTGTAGATATAAATAATTTCTTTATAAACTTGGTCAAAGTTTCAAAATGTTGTCTTTAAAAAAATATAGGCAGTACATTATCGAACAAAGGGAGTAGCTCTTTCTCTCTCTCTACTATCTCTCACGGGCCTCCCCTTTCAATCAAACTCTCTATACCGAGGGATTATATGGTCACTATGTCAACGTAGAGCTCCATATATTTTTTAGTTGACGGGTCAACCAGTCCACATGCTGCCTTGTCAGCTCGTGTTCTCTATATTCGTGTGCTGGCCCATGTGACAATGGGTGAAAATAAATAAACTAGAGGCCCATCTAACATGCGGTGATGTAAACAAAGGTTAAACCACTAGGGGTAGCACCCCACACGCTAGTAAATTGAGGGTACACTTCTTCCGCGTGAAGTACGCACTCACGCGCAGTTCACCACTGCGCGACAGCATGCATAGAAGGACGCACTCGCGCACACCCAGCACACAATACACACCAGCACACGTGTACACCGGCGTCGCTGCCGGCTGAGATGGACGGGGAGGCATCCAACAAGCAGAGGAGGCTCGAGCGAAAGCCACATCCGGCGAGCCTAGACTTCATGATTGGCCTCCCCGACGACATGCTGCTCGTCATCATCGGCCACCTCCCCACCAAATCTGCCATGCGGACCACACTGCTCTCCCGGCGGTGGCGCCCCTCTAGCGCCACGTCCCCCTCAACCTCACCGTCGACAGCTGCCTCTGCGACGGGGATTGCAAACGCATGGTCGTAGTCTCCAAGATCATTTCATCGCACCCTGGGCCAGCCAGATGCCTTGACATCCACATTTTCAGTACCAACTGCAAGGTCCAAGACAAGTTCACCGAGTGGTTCTTATCCCCCGCCCTAGATCAGCTCGAGGAACTCAGGTCTGAAGCTGGACAATGTCGCTCCATGCCGCCGTCTGTGCTCGGCCTCACGCCAATGCTGCGCCGCGCCAGCTTCAGCTCCTGCTATTTCCACAGATTAATGTCGCGCCCGCCCTTCTTCTCCCTCAACTCAAGCATCTCGACCTCTTCTACGTTTGCATCTCGAAGAAGGCTATGGAGCACCTGCTCCGCAGCTGTACTGCGCTTGAGTACCTTCGTCTTTGGTAGATATACGGGTTCATTAGCCTCCACATCGCCTCCACAAATCTCCGATAGATTTATGTGTCTTGCTAGCCCCACAACAAGACATCAATTTGGAAGAGATCACTCCAGTTGTTCCATGTTATGGTTATTCAGAATGCGCCTTTCCTTTAGAGATTGCTTGTATATGATCTACAAGGTCCAACAAAAATCAGGGTCATTGACGCACCGAAATTGACAGTGTTAGTGTACTCGTCTACCAAATTCTTGAACTCTTTATTGGATCTATAATCGTTCAGGTACAACACACATCTTATTCTCCGTCTTCTTGAAATTCACATTTTTTTAATTTCTTCTTGATGTATTTACGACTATCATCTAGAAAATTATTCCCATCAGCTTGACCCAGTTTGTGCGCACAGTGAAGATCTTGGCAATAAAATCTATCGGCCCCAATCTGGACCAAGTTGTTGGATTCCTTACATGCTTTCCGTGGACGAAGAAGCTACTCATCAAGGTGAAACTTCTTTCCTATTAGTAAATGGTAATCACAACATAGCTCAATTTTTTAATAATTCTACCAAATTACTATAAGAAGTGTAGTGTTCAATATTGCATCTACGCACTACACCGAAAGAAATGATTTTAGTATTTTTTTCTCACGTGACCACCTGCATCACTTTTTTGTTGTACTACTAGTAGCCTAGGCTAGTCATAGTGGCAAGTAACTTAGACTAGTAACACTATGGTTACCCTAAGAGCAATTACTACCTCCGTCCTAGTTTACTCTTCCTATTTTGTAGTATCAAAATTTGACCATATATTTAACTGAGAAAATGTTAATGCATGTCACTAAAAATTATATTATTGGAATCGTATGTGAACATAATTTCAAAAGGTATAATTTTTTGTGACATGCCTTGGAATTTTCTTAGGTAAATGTATGGTCAAAATTTTACACTAAATACGAGGTACTACAAAAGTGGACTATGACGACCCTCCACTATGTAGGCCAAAACACGTGCCAAATAAACTTGTGATGCATTTGGCATCGATGCCCCTCCATTGCTCACCTGGTGCCCCAATCTGGACCATCTACTTTGCTCTGGTGCCAAATTAACTCACATAATGAAAAAACACTTGCATGGGAGAGGGAGAGGACTAAGGCAATAAAAAAATACTTGTTTGGGAGTGTGAGAGGCTGGTGTAGTTGGTTTGATTGATTTACTTATACATGTGGGTCTGTGTGCACAGTGGTGCCAACTCTCCCACATCGCTAGAGCGGTGCCAAAATCTTTTGATTTGACATTGATGTGGCAATGCTTTTAAGAAATATGGCATCGGCCACATAGTGGAAGGCAACAAATGCCCAAGCTCTTCACGTGCTCCTAAGTAAATGAGAGGAAAGAGAGAGAGATAGAGAGAGAGAGTGAAAAAATATCACTAGCCAGCCAACCCTATCATATGAGCGAATGATATTGGTACCTCTTGATGACACAGCAATCTTATACAGCCACCTGCTCTAATATGTTCTCTTCTTTTGCAAATAAAAAAACACCCGAAAGTGAAAAATGTGCTGCACTATAACAATCCCATTGAATGCCTTGGTCTCCATCTTACAGAAATTGATTTGATCGACTACAAAGGTAGCACATCTGAGATTAAATTTGCCAGGTTCTTTGTTTTGGAGGCAAGTGTGCTCAAGTTAAAGAGGTTTAGCGTTCTCTGGTGCAACAATGAAGTTCGTGGTGATCACCGCAAGCATCTATGCCTAAATGACAAAGTCTCCACAAAAGCTGAATTTGTGTTTGAAACATCAAGTCACCAGAGACTCAAAAAATTATTTGCCCATTAGTGACTTGTGAGGGCAGTGGATTTTAGTTTGTACGATAATGCAACATCCACCTAAAGTAATAAAATTTCTTACGTAAACCTAATAATCCCCTCTTGGTAGGTGAAAAATTACTTCTAACATTTGTAATATCAATTTGAAATTTGTAATATTGCCGTGTCCTGTTCTTGCATTTTCAAAATCATGTGAATCAAAGAGGTCCCAAGTTGGTGATGATGGTGTGCCTGCCATCTTTCACCAATAGCCATCAGATCTAGATATGAGCATACAAAGCAAACTTTTGCAGTTTTGCAAAAAGATGCCCGCACTTGTTCCCTATTTCCAAACAACTCCTTGTCTCTCACAATTAGCCTTATCTCCTCCCCACCACATCTAGAAGGCCATGGAACAATCTGGTGCGATGGCCGCTGCCGGCACCGTCCACCCCCAATCTTGGTGTTCCGTGCAATGCACGGGCATCTTACTTCTATAAGAAAAGAGCAGAGATACTTGTGGAAACACATGGGAAATTATGTCGAACACAGCTAGTTGTAAGCAGGCTAGCTCTACAACCATTATGATAGTGACTACACACGGTGAGGCTGACTTTGGTATGCCAAACACGGCTGTCGGATTACGGGTTCCGCAAACCCTTGAGAGGTTCGAACTCTGGGGTGCGTGCGGAGATTTCAACCTACCCAGCCTTCCTACTCGCGATCCTCCTAAGCCTAGCGTGACACTGCAGTTTATCCTAGTTCGGGCCACCATGCGGTGTAATAACCTACTCCAGTGTTTTGGTGGATTGCCTCGGAGTGTTGAGGATGAACTAGTATAGTGGATGAACTGGCTTCAGGAGGTGAGGTGTTCTTGAGCTCAAGGGAGCTGGTGTGGTGTGAGCTAGTTCGGCTTGTCTTGCCTCTATGGTGGTGGCTAGTCCTATTTATAGTGGCCTTGGTCCTCTTCCCAAATGTTGGCTGGAAGGGATCCCACAATGGCCGAATTTGAAAGGGGACAAGTAGTACAGCTTATCCTGACAAAAGTAGTCTTCGCCTGCAAAAAGCCTTTGGTCGTGACACTGTGGTGGGCTCATCGATGACCTCTGTCCTGCCGTCCTGGCGGTCTTGGTCTCGTTGCACCAGAATGGAAACCTTTAGCTGATTCCTCGGGACTCCGTGCCTGTGGCTTGCCTCCTTTGCACCGAAGAGGAAACATGCCCTCTGCGCCCGTCTGGAGCCAGCATGGCGCCCGCCTGGCCTTGGTCGTCATGGCTCACGTCAGCTGAGCATCATGAGGTAAACCTTGCATAGAACTCTCCGCCCCTCGGGAACCAGCCTGGGGAGGCCGATCCCCTCGGGGGTCTTGGCGTCGTCCGCCTCGTGAGGCTTGGCCCCTCGCATGGGTCTTGTGCTGTTGATGCTGAAGCTGGGCCATGCCAGGCCATCAATGGAGCCACGTGGTGGGCCGCAGGCAGGCAGGGCTGGATACCCCCATATCCAGGACGATGACACTAGCCCCTTGGCCCAAGGCGCACTCGGACTTTGCTTCCAGGCGAAGCCAAAGGTAAAGTGCGAAGGGCCCTGGCCCTAACCACCTGCGGCCTTGATGACGCGTGGCGATTGATGGGACGTGGGCGACTCCACTTCCCCACGCTGCCTTGGCAATTGTTTCCATCTGACAAAATGGCTGCCATCCGCCGCCAGGCTTTCATTTTCTCTTCTTCGTCTTCCTCTACAACCCCTTCTGCCAGCAGCGGAAGAACTCGCCAGATCTGCCGATTTTCCCATCCAATCCTTTGCTCAATGGACGCTGAGAAGACCACGACCTCAACTTCGGCTACTGGCTCCGTCTGGTACGAGCTGTTGCTGCTTGCGCCCTCCGTGGCTGGGGAGAAGCTCCAGAGCGTGCTCCTCCTAACGGCGAGCCAGGACAAAAAATGGAAGGGGACGGCGCTCCGGGTCACCACCGGTGTGCCAGAGCCCGCGAATAGCACTTTCTTCCCTTTCTTCCTCCACAGCGTCTACTCGGGGCTGGTGCGCCCATTCTCCTTCTTCTTCTATGCTGCATTTCACCATTATGGCATCCATGCGCTCCACATTCATGCCAACTCCATCCTCCTCCTGTCCATTTTCGCCTTGTACTTTGAGCTGTTCATGGGGGTGATGCCCTCCGTCGCCATGCTCTACCACTTCTTCTTCCTCCGCATGACCGGCGACCATCCGGTTGGGTGCATCAGCTTTGTTGTGGCACGGGGCAGTAACACGATTTCCTGCGCCAGGAAGAAGGCGGAGAATGCCCTGAAGAGGTGGGTTCTGATGGATGCGAAGTGCTCTCATGACTTGTTGGAGCTGCTGACCAAGCTCCCCACCTCCGGGAAGGGGTGGTACTCTGAGAAGATCACTGACCCTTCCCTGAAGCCATTGTTGAAGAAGATGGAGGAGGACCTCAAGAGCGAGAGGTTGACGGGGGCCATGTTCATCAAGGAGTTCTTGACGCAGCACATAGTGCCGCTCCAAGATCGCTCCCGCCCCCTACGGAAACTTGGGGGTGTCGACGACAAGATCCGCCTGTGCCAGGACGCCCTTCCGGAGGAGGAGCTGAGAAAGGTGTTGCTTTACTCAACTGGTAAGGACCCGAGCAATCCCCCGGAGGACTGGCTTCTGTTGTACTGTCGGGTTGACGGGGAGGAGGTCACCGCTGCCATGCCGATCATTGAAGAGTTTGGGCTCGTGCAGGCAGGGCATGTGTCGGCGTTTTGAGAACAGGGGTACCCAGACTTGCCTGCATATGGCCTGCGGCGTGGCTCAAGGAGTGGCCTAGTACGGCCCATCTTCATCAACACATGCTCAAGACCCTCGCGAGGGGCCAAGCCTCCCGGGGCGGACGACATGAGGCTTCCTCGGGCACGGCCTCGTCAGGCCGGCTCGCAAGGAGGCGGAGAGATCAAGGCGGGGTACCTCGCGAGGTGCTCATGACGCAAGCCATGACGACCAAGGCCGGCATGCGCCAGGCGGGCGCCGGCCTGCGCAGAGTCCTTGTTTCCTCTTTAGTGCAAAGGGGGCAAGCGCAGGCAAGAGTATCAAGCAAAGGCAACCATTTTGGTGCAACAAGACCAAGACCAGTAGGACGGCAGAATCGAGGTCATCGGGGAGGCCAAGCCGGCGTCGTCGTCAGGGTCCTTTGCAGGCGAGGACCATTTTAGTCAGGATAAGCGTACTAGATGTTCCCCTTCAAAATGGCCAATTGTTGGCGCCCTTGCCGCTCAATATTTGGGGAGAGGCCCAGGGCCTCCGCCTATAAATAGGACTAGCCACCCACAGGGTAGAGGCATCAAAAGAACAAGGATAGAAAGACACACACACAGAGAGAGAAGCGACTGAAATCCCCCTAGCAGTTCATCGCACCAGCCAAGAACAGACCCTCGTGAGCCTGTTCTTCTCTTGTACTGTTCCTCGTCAGCCCTAGAGGCAATCCACCACACCACAAACTGGAGTAGGGTATTACACCACAATGGTGGCCTGAACCAGTATAAATCTCGTGTCCCTTGTGTTGTTCTTCGTGTTGTTTTAGATCCTGGCGAGGTTGTGAGACATGGGTAGGCATGAGGTGTGATCTCCGCGTGCACCCCAGTGTTCGAACCTTGAGGGTCTGCCGGAACCCGAAATCCAACATTTGTCGCGCCAGGTAGGGGTTGCGCCGGAATCTGCCTTCCGTCTGCTCGTTTTTCGCTGCCCGTCCCATCCATGTCAGACACTCGTCGCGCCCGCGCCGAGTGCCGAGTCGCTCCCGCCACTCGCGTCGCCCAGACGCCCCCTGTCTGCGGGCGCCCCCACCGATCCTGGTCGCCTGCCGTCAAAGCCTCCACCGGCCCAGCGGGGAACGAGCAGCAGGCGTCGTCCCTGCATCCTTCAGTGCGGCGAGAAGGCCGCACCACCACCCCGTCGCTGACTCTGGCTGGCTCCTCGTCCCACGCCCGTTTGGTTAGATGTCGGTGTTCTACGTCCTCGGGTCCCAACCCTCGAGCGGGTCTTGGCCGTCGCTGGTATGCCAGGTCGCGATGCTGTGGACAAGGCCAGAGGGTGAGGGATGGAGAGCCAGTAAGAGCCCATGAGTCGCGATGCTAAGGTACCCCCCCTTTAACGTGCAAGGAGCCGACATTAAGACAGAAGGGTGCCAGGCACCAAACAACAATCACAATGGGTCAAACGCACGACCTGAATAAACGCAAGAGGGATACGTGCCACCGGGTCTGGCCCGGGTGGCTTGGGGATAATGCAGCCCGAGGGGCGCCCCCGATAAAGTAAGCTGAAAACATGAACTAAAGGGGATACACGCCGCAGGGACGGACCCACGCGGCCTGGGAATGATGCAGCCCTGGGGGGGGGGGGTTCCCAGCTGAAAATGAAACTCAAAGGATGTCACCTGATTATGCTGAAGATGGAGGGATGCTGAAGTAGCGTATGGCGTGCGCTGCGGGAGACGATCTTCACGAGCCCCCAGGCCCAGGGACCTTGGCAGGCTCCAGAGGTGCTGGCGGCTCCTCGCAAACCATCTCCACCTCCGCCAGGACTACGGAATGCCTGACCGCCTGAGCCTCCAAGATGCTCCTCATGAGGCACTGACGTGCCGCAGCCGCGTTCGGTAGGCCGTAAGGCATGCGAACATAGCTGTGAGGTGGACCTTCGCAGCACCCCGCGCGTAAGGGCCAGAGGCGCTCCTGAGAGGCGGCTCGGTTGAGCCCTAGTATGTCGATGCAGACGTGCAGCCCACCATCCTCGCCTAGATGGGGAGCCACAGTGGGCAAGCGGCGGCTGCCACTCATGACTCTTGACTCCTACAACTCCTGAATGATCTCGCTGATGTATTTCTGAGGGTTTGGCCCTCCTTGCCTTGCTTCCTCGTGAGGGAAACATGCATTGAACCACGCCTACAAGTGGTGCCCGAGTGCCTCCCTCGTAATCTTAGCAAAGTCGATGGCCCTCCAAGAGAGAGCCACCGAGCCTTGCACGAGGAGTGCGTCGGGTGCGCCTTCCTATGCGACAGATGGAGGTGTCCCCTGAATGGGCGCTGGCTCTAAGGGGCCGGCCTCCCAAGGGGTCGGGCCAGGCGATGTCTTCTTATTAGGAGCATCCTCGGGAGGCCTCCCATTTCTGTGATCTGGGTCTTCAATTGATGCGGCTTGGAAGGCACGTTCCTGGGAACACACATCGTCTCTCTCTTCACAGGGCACAATAATGACTCCGCCGCTTCCTGGCATCTTGAGGACATTGTAGCCATGATGGGTCACGGCCATGAACTTGGCCAGGGCTGGGTACCCGAGGATGGCGTTATACGGCAGGTGGATGTGAGCGACGTCGAAGTCAATGAGCTTGGTGCGGTAGTTGTTGCGGTTCCCGAAGGTAACAGGAAGGCGAACGTGCCCTATCAGAACCGTCGAACCATCGGTGACTCCTGAGAAGGGCTTGGTTGGCTGCAGCTGATTGTATGGCACCTGGAGATTGTTGAACGTCTCGACGGATAGGACATTGTGCCCTACTCCGCCATTGATGACGGTCCTGGTGACTTGCATGTTGCTGATGATTGGGGAACAAAGCATCGGAAGGATTCCTGCTGTGGCCGCGCACTTGAGCTGATCCGCTGAGCTGAACGTGATAGCGCACGATGACCACCTGAGAGGGCGTGTGGCCTCAAGCTTAGGGAGGACTGCATTCACTTAGCGGGCAAACTGCTTGAAGATGCGCTCAAAGGCCGGGGCTTGCGCGCCGCCCAAGATGCAAGCGATTGCGCGCGGCTCCTGGAAGCCCCAGCCCCTTCGTCCTGGTGATGGTCTTCGTACCTCCTTGGCTGCGGCGGCAGAGGAGGGAGGCCTGCATTGCCTTGTGGGCGATCCTTGCGAGGCTGGTCCCTCCAACCTCCCTCACGAGGCTGATCCTGCCAGCGGTCCTCGCGAGGTCGGTCACGCCACCCTTGGCGTGGGCCACGGTCTTCCCATCGTCCTCCATTTCTTCCTCCTCCTCGGCCATAGCCCCTGTCGCTGCGCTCGGTGCGTCGGCCGGCACGCACATCTCGCACGGCTCTGAGCTCTTGGCATTCGTTGGTGTTGTGGGTGTGGAGCTCGTGGTACACGTAGTACCGGCTGCCCTTGGATGACTCAGGCTGATCCTTGCCTCACTTGGTGTCTGGCTTTGCTGCAAGCAAGGCAGCCCCCTTGAGCTTCACGTCCTTGGTTTTGGGCTTCTTCTCTTCTGGGTCAGCAGCTGGTAGCTCGAGGAGGGACACGCGCCCTTCCTCAGCCCTTGCGCACTTGGTCACCAGATTGAACAGCTCCAGGGAGGTGCACAAGTCCTCATGGATCGCGAGCTCCTCCTTCATCTTGACATCACGCACGCCATCGGAGAAGGCTGAGATGATGGCCTCCTCGGACACCTTGGTGATCTTAAGGCGACCGCTGTTGAAGCGCTGGATGAACTTCTGCAGGGTCTTCCCCGACTGCTGCTTGATGCGGCGCAAGTTGCTCATGGCCGGGGGCCCGTCGCGAGTGCCTTGGAAGTTGGTGATGAATCGGGTGCGCATCTCGTCCCAGGAAGATATCGCGCCAGGAGCCATGTTCGGGAGCCAGGTGCGGGCGCCGTCCTTGAGCGCCATGGGAAACCAGTTCGCCATGACCTTCTCGTCTCCGTTGGCGGCTTCGATGCCCAGCTCGTAGAGCTGGAGGAACTCAGCAGGGTCAGCCGTGCCATCGTAGCACGGGGGCAGGTCTGGCTTGAACTTGCTCGACCAGGCCATGCTGCGCAGCTCGGCGGAGAAGGCACGGCAGCATGCAGTGGCCACGGGAGCCCTTTGGTGACGGAGAGCTTGATCTTGCGGGTCCCTGTGCGCTGCGGCGAGGTGCAGCGCGGGGTCTTGACGCACCAGAGCGGGTGCGTGCTCGTGCCGAGCCGATGCGGGGAGCACACGGGCGGCTTCCTAGGGACGAGTGATCTGTTCGCAGCTCTTCTCTTGCTGCGCTGGTGCCGGATGGAGTGGGTTCCGCCCAGGGGCCATGCGCCTTGGAGCCAAGGTGCCTTCTTGAGGAGGAGGCGGCTGGGGCGCCCTCGGAGCTTCGTCGCCCACGCAGGGCGGTGCGCGGTGCAACGAGAGGGACAGTGCAGGGGAGCCCCCAACGGCACTGACGAGCTCAGTGATGCGGGAGAGCCACTCGTCGTAGAGGTCGTCGACGGGACGGTAGTGCAGGAGCTCCCGCGCCAGGAGCAGCGCGGCGTGTGTGTCCGTAGGAGCGCGACGGGCGTGGGACGAGGAGCCGGCCGGAGTCAGCGATGGAGTGGCGGTGCGACCTTCTCGCTGCACCGATGGATGCAGGGACGACGCCTGCTGCTCGTTCCCCGCCGGGCCGGTGGCGGTGTTGATGGCAGGCGACGGGGAACGACGGGGGCGCCCGCCAAAGGGGGCCGTCTGGGTGGCAGTGCGTCTGACATGGATGGGGTGAGCGGCGAAAACACAAGGCAACGGAAGGCAGATTCCGGTACACCCCTACCTGGCGCGTCAAATGTCAGATTACGGGTTCTAGCAGACCCTTGAGGTTCGAACACTGGGGTGCGTGCGGAAATCACACCCTCAGCCTACCCGTGTTTCACCACCTCGCTAGGATCTAATTTACTCAAAGAACAGCACAAGGGACACAAGATTTATAATGGTTCAGGCCACCATTGTGGTGTAATACCCTACTCTAGTTTGTGGTGTGTGGTTTTCCTCTAGGGCTGATGAGGGAACAGTACAAGGGGAGAACAGCCTCGCGAGGGTCTGTTCTTGGGTGGTGCGATGAACTGTTGGAAGGGTTCAGTCGCCTCTCTCTCTCTCTCTCTCTCTCTCTCTCTCTCTCTCTCTCTCTCTTGGGTGTCGATTCAATCAGATCCAGATGCCCTACCCTATGGGTGGCTAGTCCTATTTATAGGGGAAGGCCCCGGGCCTCTTCCCAAATATTGAGTGGGAAGGGCGCCAACAATTGGCCAATTTGAAGGGGAACATCTAGTACACTTATCCTCACTAAAGTTGGTCCTCGCCTGCCAAAGGTCCTGAAGATGACGCTGGCTTGGGCTCCACGATGACCTCCGTTCTGCCGTCCTACTGGTCTTGGTCTTGTTGCACCGAAATGGTTGCCTTTGCTTGATACCCTTTCCTGCTCTTGCCCCTTTGCACGAAAGGGGAAACAAGGACTCTACGCAGGCCGGCACGCGCCTAGCGCCCGCCTGCACCTTGGTCGTCATGGCTTGCGTCACGGGCACCTCGTGAGGTACCCCGCCTTGATCTCTCCGCCTCCTCGTGAGCCAGCCTGACAAGGCCGTGCCTGAGAAAGCCTCTGGTCGTTCGCCCAGCAAGGCTTGGCCCCTCGCGAGGGTCTTGGGCATATGCTGATGAAGATGGGTCGTACTGGGCCACCCCTCGAGCCACGCTATAGGCCGCAGGCAGGCAAGTCTGTGTACCCCCATTCCCAGAACGCCGACACAGGCCCCTCAGGGTCCGCGCCTGTTCAGGGAGCACCTCCTTCTCTCGCAT
The DNA here is from genome assembly GCA_963921465.1 of Triticum timopheevii. Lineage (NCBI taxonomy): Eukaryota > Viridiplantae > Streptophyta > Magnoliopsida > Poales > Poaceae > Triticum > Triticum timopheevii. The sequence goes on from OY997266.1 coordinate 246,896,839, forward strand.
AGGAAGGCGCGCCCGACGCCCTCCTCGAGCAAGGATCGGAGGCTCTCTTCTGGAGGGCCATTGACTTTGCTAGGATCACGAGGGAGGCGGTCGGGCACCACTTGGAGGCATGCTTGAACGCACACTTCCCTCAAGAAGAAGCAAGGCAAGGAGGGCCAAACCCTCAGCAATTCGTCAGCAAGATAATTCAGGAGCTCCAGGAGTCAAGAGTCATGAGTGGCAGCCGCCGCTTACCCGTCGTAGCTCCCCATCCAGGCGAGGATGGTGGGCTGCACGTCTGCATCGACATACCAGGACTCAACCGAGCCGCCTCTGAGGAGCACCTCTGGCCCTCATGCGTGGCACGCTGTGAAGGTCCACCCCACAACTATGTTCGCATGCCTTGCGGCCTGCCGAGCGCGGCTGCCGCGCGTCAGCGCCTCATGAGGAGCGTCCTGGAGGCTCAAGCGGTCAGGCACTCCGCAGTCCTGGAGGAGATGGAGATGGTCCGCGAGGAGCCGCCAGTGCCTCCGGAGCCTCCCGAGGCCCCTGAGCCTGGGGGCTCATGAAGATCAGCTTCCGCAGCGCACGCCGTCCGCTACTTCAGCATCCCTTCCTCTTCAACATTATCAGGTGACATCCTTCGAGTTTCATTTTCAGCTAGGAGCGCCCCCAGGGCTGCATCATTCCCAGGCCGCGTGGGTCCGTCCCTGCGGCATGTATCCCTTTAGTTCATGTTTTTAGCTTACTTTATCGGGGGCGCCCCTCGGGCTGCATTATCCCCAAGCTACCCGGGCCAGACCCGGTGGCATGTATCCCTCTCGCGTTTATTCGGGTCATGCTTTTGACCCACCCTGATTGTTATTTGATGCCTGTCCATGGCACCCTTCTTCCTTCATGTCGGCCGCTTGCACATTAAAGGGGGGGGGTACCTGAGCATTGCGACTCGTGGGCTCCTACTGGCTCTCCAACCCTCACCCTCTGGCCTTGTCCACGGCATCGCGACCTGGCATACCAGCGACGGCTGAGCCCGCTTGAGGGCCAGGACCCGAGGACGTAGAGCGCCGACATCTAACCAAATCTACAGGAACACATTACAAGAAAAGGCCCAGAGCCAGGCGCAACCTGCCTTGAGGTAGGGCCCCGTGAGTCCCGCGCTGGCTCACGGGTGCCCAGATACACCTTGTCAGGCCCTACCGTGCTAGCCACGTGTCAGGGCGGGGCTGTACACGCCCCGGGGGTTCCTCCCGGAGGGGAGCCCCCTCCCACGCACCAGTGGAAGCACCATGCTCCGCGCTAGCTGACAACACTGCCGAGGAGCGGCTATGCCCGTACACATACAGATGCGCTATGCTCCGCGCTGGTGATAAACAACTGAGGGTGGCCGCCGGCCGCATCAACCTCAGGGAGCCCGGAGCTCAATGTCCGGCCTCATCGTAACGCCTCCCCTCGGGAGTGCCGCGCGAGGGGTCTGGGCGCGGGGGCTACACCTGGGTCACGCCCAGGTGTACGCCACCCGGCCAGGCCCCTCGGGCCTAGTTCATCGCACGCCTCTCCCTGAGCGGAGCCAAGGTACGAAGGCCGTTTGAATGTCAAGGGGGACTCCTGAGCATAGCGACTCAGGAGCCTAACTGGTCACATAGCCCCTCACCCCTTAGCTCCGAAAGGCTAACGGCGGTTGAGGTATGCGCGGGGCCGGGCTCTGCCGACGTAGAACGGTAAATTCACCCATACATCTCACCTCCCTACTTGCTGTTCGTGCGTCAAGGGGGGCTCCTGAGCATCGCGACTCAGGAGCCTAACTTGTCACGTAGCCCCTCACTCCTTGGTCCCGTCCCGGTTTCCGGTCGGGGCTAAGGGCGGCTGAGGTATGCGCGGGGCTGGGCTCTGCCAACGTAGAACACAAGCAAGTAGGAAGGAAAAGCGCAAATCTCAAGGAATTCAAAAGCAAATATTACAGTCCATAGAATGCTTTGGCAACGCCAAACACAAGTTTAAACGCCTCCATGAGGCATGATGCATGTTGCAGGAGCTAAAAACAGGACGGGAGCTGCGAAGGGGTCACTTTCTGGCGGTGCCATCGCTGGTGACGGAGCTGCGCTGGGTGGCTTCGCCTCGTGGAGCCTCAGGATCGGCAGCGCCTCGCTTCGGCTTGGTGCTGAAGGCCCAGAACTTCACCAACAGAGCCTCCACCCGACCCTTCATGGCCTCAACAGCGACAGCGGCAAGCTCGCCGCTCATGGGCTCCAGCAGGCTGTCAAGGTCGACGTCGGGGTCGCGAAGGTAGACGTGGGTGAAGACGCGCGTCAGCGCTGCAGAAGAAAGGACAAGCGCCTCAGCCTCAGTCGTGGGGCCAAGGCCAAGGGCGACATCTTCAAGGGCGCGGACCAGGGAGGGAAGCAGCTTGGCGGGGCCGTCGTCGGCGCCAGCCAACGGGCTTTCCAGGCCGCTGTCATAGAGGGACTTCAGCAAGGTGCGAGCCTTCACCTCCAGCTTCGTGAAGGCCACGCGGTGTTTGGCCAGGACCCGCGCCTTGCCGTCCATCTTGATCCTCTTCGCCTCCAGCGCCTGCTCCATTGCACCCAAGCGTCCATGGCCTTCATCAAGTTTGGCATCCCGGTCCTTTGCGGCAGCCTGACGCGCCTTCATCTCTTCCTTCTTCTCCTGGCGGACAAGGGCCTCATTGGCAAGCTGGTTGCGCAGGCCTTGCAGCTCACTCTCCAGCGCCTCGCAGCGACCTCGGACATCTGCTACCTCACCCAAGGCGGCGCCGCAAGCGGCCTTCGCCTCAAGGATGGCCTGCTTCTCCTCGTCACAAGCTGTCATGGCCTAAGCCAGCGCTGCTCGGACTGAAGCATCAAAGCGGACCCAACCAGAGGCCAGCTCCAGGCGCCCGGCCACCAAGCGAGGGTCGGCGCTCAGAAGATCTTTCCGCAGCCAGTCCAGCTCAGCAGCAGCATGATCCAGGACAGTAGAAGGAGTCGGAGAGATGGCAGTTGGCGGAGTAGGAGGAGAAGACGGCAGCGTAATCACAGCACCATGAGTCAGGACTTTCTACGCCCCGACGACTGCGGCAATGGTGTCAGGCAAGGACACCTCGGGAGTCGCTTGGGCCATGGGGGCTGAGCTTGCTCCAGCTAGCCCCGCTAGGCCTCGCGAGGATGACCAGGCAGGAGAGGCCCGCGTCTTGCCGCCCCCTTCTCCCGTGGGTGGGGGTGATGCCCCAGACGAAGCCTTAGGAGCCCCCTTCAGCTTCTTTGCCGTAGGCACCGGCCTAGCCAAGGAATATGGACGTCAAGCCTCAACAACGAAGCAAGAAGCAAAACGAGAATCGAGCACTTACTCGTCATCGCTCGCGGGCTTAAGCAACCTCCGGTCGAACTTGAAGACCGAGAGCCTGCTGCTGGGATCAACCTCAAGAGGCTCGGGAGCAGGAGGCGCGTCTGTAGATCGCCTCGGAGCCGGAGCAGACCCGCGGGGAACCAGCCCCGTCATGTCCTTCTTCGGTATCAGGGGCGAGCTCTCGCCACCCCGCTCATCGCCGTCCTCGTCGTCATCCGGCATGAGGCGAAGAGTGCGGGACCTACGCTGAGGGAGGGGCGCTCTCGACTCCCCGTCGGTCGCCTCTGAATCGGGCTCCTCTTCCTCCTCCTCTTCTTCCTCCTCTCCGCTTGAGTCGCCGGAGGATACGTTCACCGTCGCCAGGGCCGCCGGGTCCTCAGGAACCTTCGCGGGCACAGGCCCATCCCCAATAAAAGCGGACATGGAGTTCACCACCTGCTCCCAATCATCCCGAAGTAACAGGGGCACGGGAGCATCCTCCAACCTCGCCACGTTCCCCCCAACCAAGGATTGGAGGACTGTGGCCAGATCCTCGTCAGCCAGGACTTCAGGGTTCGAGCGAAGGGCGGCATCGGCCCCCCCGAGCTTCCATAGAGGAAGCGAGTGTTCCCGGAGCGGAGCCACCCGATGCTCCAGGAACTCCCTTAGAAGTGATGCCCCGGTCAGTTTCGCCATCGCCGTGTTGTCCGGCCACAGGTCCGCGTCCATCCTCTCTAGCACCGACTTCGCGCGGGGATCAACGAGCATTGCACGGGACCAAGCATCAACAGACTTGGGCTGCCCCGTGGGGAGAATCAGCCGGGAGTGGATGCGCCCAGCATCCACCATGACCCACTTGCTCCTGAAGCCCTCAATTCTCTTCTCGGGCTTCGAGATTGCATTAGAGCTGCCATACGCGACAAAGCTCGCGCACGCGGTGATGGGGCCGCGGGAGACCCGAAGGTAGAAGTAATGGCGCAGCAAGGCCACCGAAGGCCTCACCCCAACATGAGCCTCGCAGTAGTAGGCGAAAATCGCCAGGAGAAGAACAGAGTTGGGATGGAGGTGCAGAGCTTGCAGGTTGTAATGGTGGACAACAGAAAGGAAGAACTCGGAAAAAGGGGGCACCAGACCGGCGGCGATGGCGCTCACGAAGAGTGGGTAGAAGGTGCTTCCCCTGCCCTCAGGAAGGGCGGAGCCAACCTTGAGCGCGGCCGCCCCGTCGTTGCCTTGTGCCGCCATCATCTGGCGCGTCCGAGCAAGGTTCTTCTCCGACACATTCGGAGGATCCAGAGCAGGTGAGTACCATGCTCCGGCTAGGGTCTGGCGAGGTGCCATGCCTTGCTAGGATGCAGGGTTGGAGTAGATCTGGGGATTTCGGAAGCAAGAAGGACAGCAGCAAGAAAGGGGATCTGGGCAGTGAAGGAGAAGGCAAAGAAGGTAAGCCTAGACGGGTACCGCTCCCTTATCAATTTGTGCAGTTGCCGAGGTGCCGTGGCGAGCCAGGACGCCAACGTCCAATCAACCGCCACGCGGCGCCCAAGGCTGCAGGCTATTGGGGCCTGCGGCGCTTCGCACTTGCCTCTTCGCTTCTCTGCTAAGCCAAGTCCAAGCGCGTCTTGAGCCTGAGGGCTACTATCGGCGTTCTGGGAATGGGGGTACCCAGACTTGCCTGCCTGCGGCCTACGGCGTGGCTCAAGGAGTGGCCCAGTACGGCCCATCTTCATCAACACATGCTCAGGACCCTCGTGAGGGGCCAAGCCTCGCGAGGCGGACGACAGGAGGCTTCCTCGGGCACGGCCTCGTCAGGCCGGCTCGCGAGGAGGCAGAGAGCTCAAGGCAGGGTACCTCGCGAGGTGCTCATGACGCAAGCCATGACGACCAAGGCCAGGCAGGCGCCAGGCGGGCGCCAGCCTGCGCAGAGTCCTTGTTTCCTCTTTGGTGCAAAGGGGGCAAGCACAGGCAAGAGTATCAAGCAAAGGCAACCATTTCGGTGCAACAAGACCAAGACCAGCAGGACGGCAGAATGGAGGTCATCGTGGAGCCCAAGCCGGCGTCATCGTCAGGGTCCTTGGCAGGCGAGGACCAACTTTACTCAGGATAAGTGTACTAGATGTTCCCCTTCAAAATGGCCAATTATTGGCGCCCTTCCCGCTCAATATTTGGGGAGAGGCCCAGGGCCTCCGCCTATAAATAGGACTAGCCACCCATAGGGTAGAGGCATCGAAAGAACAAGGATAGAAAGACAGAGAGAGAGAGAGAGAGAGAGAGAGAAGCGACTGAACTCCACCTAGCAGTTCATCGCACCAGCCAAGAACAGACCCTCGCGAGGCTGTTCTTCCCTTGTACTGTTCCTCGTCAGCCCCAGAGGCAATCCACCACACCACAAACTGGAGTAGGGTATTAGAGCACAATGGTGGCCTGAACCAGTATAAATCTCGTGTCCCTTGTGTTGTTCTTCGTGTCGTTTTAGATCCTGGCGAGGCGGTGAGACATGGTTAGGCAGGAGCTGTGATCTCCGCATGCACCCCAGTGTTCGAACCTTGAGGGTCTGCCGGAACCCAAAATCCGACAGCCTGCACCACCGCCTACCACCTTGGTGCTCCTGTCCTCCAGCGACCAATCGTCCGAGGCCACCGAGGATGAGGTTGTGGAAGAATCCTCCTCCCCGCAGTAGAGGGAGCTCCTCCGTGACTTCCCTGACGATGATGATGATGATGAGCCTCTGGTGGTGGAGGTGCCTCGCCCGTTTGGAGTCACCACGAGATCCGGGGTGTCCTCTTCGAAGCAGCCCAAGCGGATGGCCATGAAGAAGGACAGGACCATGTTGATTCCTCCGGGCAGCGTTCCGCCTTCGCCAACAGCGTCCCGAGTGGCGCCAACTGCGAGTTCTCCTGCTCCCAAAAGTCAATCACATGGGGCTCATAGAAGGTCTAGTTAATAATCTCTCTGCCGAAGAAGCCCTGGAAAACCCCGAAGTCGTCATTGGTATGTTTCTCATTAATAACATACCTGCAATAATTTTATTTGACTGTGGGGTTTCCCACTCTTTTATTTCTCGGAGTTTTGTTGCCAAAAACAAATTTTCTTTCTCGCTTTTGGGGAAAAGTATGCTGGTTCAATCCCCGGGCTCCATGATCAAAGGCCACCTGGTCTGCAAAAATTTGGAAATTGATATCAAGGGAGTCCGTTTTCCAACCACTGTGACAGTCATCGAGTCTGATAAGTTGGATGTTATTTTGGGAATGAAATGGTTGACTCTGTATCAAGTGTGCATAAATTGTACGACCTGAGAAGTCACTCTGACAAATCAGGAAGGCAAAACCATATAGGTTTATGCCGTAAAGGCGTACCCAAAAGGGAGATGGTCTTCACTTCAGTAGCTGAAGAATTGGATCTAATTCCTGTGGTTAGTGAATTTCCCGATGTATTCCCTGAAGAATTACCTGGAATGCCACCAGACAGGGAGCTTGAATTTGCAATTGATCTTGTACCCAGGACTGCACTGTTGTACAAAATCTATTATCGAATGCCATCCTACGAACTCCTAGAATTAAAGAAGCAGTTGGATGACATGCTTCAAAAATGATACATCCGCCCAAGTTTTTCACCATGGGGATCACCTGCAATATTCGTGGACAAGAAAGATGGTGGTCTCAGAATGTGTGTGGACTACCGTCAGTTGAACGATGTCACCATCAAGAACAAATACCCACTACTAAGGATTGATGATTTATTCGAACAGCTCAATGGTGCAAAGGTATTTTCCAAGATTGATTTAAGGACCGGATATCATCAACTAAAGATCAAGAAGGAAGATATTCCTAAGACTGCGTTCACTAATCGTTACGGTCTTTACGAATATACGGTGATCTCCTTTGGTCTCACAAATGCCGCCGCCTTTTTCATGCATATGATGAATAAGGTGTTCATGGAATTCTTGGATAAGTTTGTGGTGGTCTTCATCGACGATATTCTCATATACTCTAAAACTGACGAGGAACATAAGGAACACCTTCGCGCAGTTCTGTAGAGACTTCGTGGCCACCAGCTGTATGCGAAATTCAGCAAGTGTGAGTTTTGGATCAAACAAGTCAGAGTTTTGGGACATGTTCAATCAGCAGAAGGTATTTCGGTGGATCCCAGTAAAATAAAAGATGTGCTTGATTGGGCAGCACCCACAACAGTATCCGAAGTTAGCAGTTTCCTTGGATTAGCCGGATACTACCGCTGGTTCATCGAAGGATTCTCCAAAATTGCCAAGCCAATGACAGAACTCCTCAAGAAAGACAAGAAATTTGAATGGAATGAGGATTGCGAGCAAAGCTTTAACAAGCTAAAAGGCAGGTTGACATCAGCACCAGTCCTGACTCTCCCAGATATTTACCGCAGCTTCGATCTATATTGTGGCGCATCCAGAAAAGGTATTGGGTGTGTACTTATGCAAGACGACAAGGTGGTAGCTTACACATCTCGCCAACTATGACTTCATGAAGGAAATTATCCTACGCATGATTTGGAACTGGCCACGGTTGTGCACTCGCTAAAGATTTGGAGACATTATCTAATTGGGAAGAGATGTCAAATATTCACCGACCAAAAAAGTCTCAAATATATCTTTACTTAGCCAGACTTAAACCTTCGATAGCAAAGATGGCTCGAGCTCGTCAAGGACTATGATCTGGGAATAAATTACCATCCGAGAAAGGCTAACGTAGTCGCTAATGCCCTCAGTCGCAAACCTATCAATCTAAATGTCATGCTAGAGTCTTTGCCTTCCGAACTCCACCAACAGATTGCTCAGCTAAACCTGGAAATTGTTGATGCCAGTCTCGTGAATATTTCGGAAGTAACTCCGACTCTATAAGAAGAAAAACACAGGGCATGTGCCAACAGCAAGAGTCTGCAAGCATACTTCCCACGTCTGCACGAAGTCAATGCTCGAGATTTCTCTACGGACGCACTGGGTACACTCAGGTTCCGAGGAAGGATATGCGTACCTGAGAAAGAAGATTTGAAGAAGAAAATTTTGGCACAAGCACACAAATCTTCATATTCGATACACCCAGGCAGCACCAAAATGTATGAAGATCTTCGACAGATATTTTGGTGGGATGGAATGAAAAGGGACATTGCATATTTTGTTGGTTGTTTTGACATCTGCAACAAAGTAAAGGCGGAACTCCAGAAACCCGCTGGAATTCTCCAACCCCTACCCGTCTCATAATGGAAATGGGACGATGTCTGCATGGAATTTATCACCAGTCTACCCAAAGCTCACCGAGGCAATGATGCTATATGGGTCATAGTGGACACACTAACAAAAGTGGCTCCCTTTATTCCCATCCGCAACACTCTCCGCGTTGATCAACTTGCACAGTTGTACGTATCTCGAATTGTCAGTCTGCATGGAGTGCCGAAAACAATCATTTCGTACCGAGGTTCATGTTTACCTCCGCCTTCTGGTCCCGACTCCATCAAGCTTTGGGGACCTCTCTCAGATATAGCACTGTCTATCATCCACAGACAGACGGTCAGACCGAGCGAGTGAATCAAATCCTTGAAGATATGCCGCGAGCATGTGCCTTAGACCATGGACCGAATGGGAAGATTGCCTGCCATTTGCGGAATTCTCATACAACAACAGTTTTCAATCCAGCATAAAAATGTCACCCTTTCAGGCATTATACGGTCGTAAGTGCCGCACTCCATTAAATTGGTCTAAAACCGGAGACAGAGGTATCTTCGGTACTGATCTAATAGTGGAAGCAGAGAAGCAAGTCAAGGAAATTTGGGATAGACTTCAACTGGCTAAGTCACAACAGAAAAGTTATTATGACGCCAAACATAGACAAGTCAGTTTTGAAACCGGTGAACACGTGTATCTCCGAGTCACCCCCCATGAAGGGAGTCAAGATATTTCAGACCCGAGGCAAATTGGCACCAAGATATATTGGTCTGTTCCCGGTTATGACACGAGTTGGTACCGTTGCTTATCAATTGGAATTGCCACAAGAATTATCGGATGTAGGCAACGTGTTCCACGTGTCCCAGCTGAGAAGGTGTATTTCACCACCAAAGAAAAGGACTAATATGTCAGAAATTGAGATTGCAAAAGATTTAACTTATGAGGAGAGACCGTTCAAAATATTGGATGAGGCAGAAAGGGTTACACCCAGCAAAGTTATCAAATTTTACAATGTCAAGTGGGAGCATGACATAGAGGAAGAAGCAACTTGGGAAAGAGAGGAATTTTTAAGGACAACCTACCCAGAACTGTTTTCCAAAGGAACGGAATATCGAGGACAAGATTCATCTTAAGTGGGGGAGGTTTGTGACATCCTAGTTTTTGCCTTCTCTCTTTTTTCGGAATTTCAGTTGCCTTTGCTTGGATTTGGTGTTTTGGTTCAATTCAAATGGACTTAAACACTTGGGCATACCCTTGATTTTTACCCAAGTGACCCATCCACCTCTAACCCACCTTCTCTTCTCTGAATAACTCCAGCAAAAACCTAATGGATATTCTTCATAAAAGAAAAATATTCATTTTTCTCCCTGAAAATCACTTTAGAGAAGAAAGCTCGAAAGCAACCCCTAGATTTCTTGAAATGCTATATAAATTCACAAATATTCTTTCAACCCTAGGGCCACTTCCTGAGCAAAAATATTGCATAACTTTTTGTAATATTTTTGCTACAGAAAATCATTTGTGTTCTGGACAGAATGATCACTTTGTACAACAAGTATATTTTTTTTCTTGATCTTTTGGGGCTGATCTTTTCTGAGCTTCATTGCCTTCCTAAGAGATCACTAAACCCCAAAGTACAGCCCTTAACTCTCACTAGATTTTTCTCAGTTAGGATCACAAGTTTCTGTCCAGAAACTTGCTAGGAAGATAGCCACTCCCACACTGCACCTGTGACTCAACGAAGCATGCAAAACAACTAAAACTAGTAAGGACTAGCTGGCATGCATCCGACGCGCTCTGTGTTCTGCCAACGCCTCTGTTTCGCACGAGCTCGTTTCCCTCGCTGCAAAATCGTGCCAATCCATGCCACCATCCTCATTTGAGCCTCCTTAGAATGCACCCTGGCGCTCGCCGACGCTGGAGCTCACCGCAGTGAGCATGGGCATGGCGCGACCAATGCAACAGTGCGCCCGTGCCACTGCGCTTATCGCGTACCACGCTCCTATGCTCGTCGCGGCTTGCCTACAGCTCCCGCCGGAGCTCCGCGCCTTCCCCATCTCTCATTGACGCCATTTGTCACCGGGCGAGGCTCGAGAGAACTCCGGCGAGCTCTCAATCCCCGCCTCGGCCTCGGCTATAAATAGAACCCCCCGAGCTCGTTCTTTTCCTCACACACGGCCATCACACCTCCGCAGACCCGTAGAGCGCCGCAGCCTGGTCGGGCAGGCCTTTGGCCGCCGTCACCATCACAAGCTCGCCAGCGACCCCCCTCCTCTGGCCCACCCACTCTAGAGCCACTCGAGCTCAGCTGACCCCTCCGGCGTGTTCGTGGTGATCCACTGGTGCGTGCTGGTGCTGTTGGAGCTGCTAGACTGACCCTGCCTCGCCGGAACCACCACCTCCGATGAGCTCCGCCTGCTGCCGCTGCTGCAGAGCTCTGTTCCGACCCCGTCCGGCCACGCCTAGCCACGCTACGGGTACGGGCAGGTGCGTCTCCACCTCCTCTTCAATCCTATCCCTTCAGATCTTGTCGACGGGCAGTCCTCGCCGGAGAAAGTGTTGCCGCCGCGCCGCCCGCCTCTATTTCTCTCTCTCCCCCTCCGGCCTGACTGCTTGGGCCCACTGTCATCCGCTCAGGCCACGCCCGAAGCGGTATAAGTGGTGGCTCCCCGGCATTTTACGCCTTCGATGTCACCCCCCTAAGTTTTTTTTAAATTTGACCAGAACTTTGACTAGCCATAACTTTTATTCTACAAGTCCAAATGAGTTGATTCTTTTTGCATTCTGTTCTTACTGGAAAATCCTAGCAGCACAACCAAGATGGGATTTTTCTTTGATGCCTAGAATTTTTGGTAATTTTCAGAAGTGTTCTTTTCTTTTTGTCATTTGAATTATTTTCAGAAGGTGAAGCTTGTCTTGAAGGCATCCAGGAGGAGTGTGAAGCTCCTCTGCACTAAGGCAAGCCACAACAACCGGATCATGGTGTCTTTGCAATATCCATGATTTTCTACTTGAATTTATGTGATATTCATTGCATATAGTATTAAAAATAAATGATGCTTGTGGTATTTAGTTTGTTATGATCAAAATGCTTAATTAACAGAGAAGAAATGCTTGAACCAGTGTGTATAGCTTGAGTAGTTGATCTAAGAAAAATTTGTCATGTCTATGGTGTTATGAGCATGAGTATTATTTTTGCTATATGAAAAATGAGTTTTATTTGATAAAAACCAACTAAAGTAATGACTAGAAATAACCAGTAAGAAAGGACCAGAAGTGTTGCAAGTTGATTTTATGCAAGTAGAACTTTGAATAAGATTGATCTGGTACTGTTAAAGTGATATATGATGCATGGTACATGGTTGCATGAGCATGGCATATTGTGACTTATGCCTTTTTATTTTCAAGTTAAACCTGATGATAATTGAACTTGAACTTAAAAGTTGGTCGGGTCATGGTGCCACTGAATCGGGCTGCCGAGTGCAACCACTTTTGCCTTATTATGGGGAGGCCATAGTCATTCCGTTGTCATGCCTCTTTTTGGTACCTCCAATTGGGAAGGTTATGGGCGTGCGTTACCGTGGCCCGGTAAGCAGACATAACCTGGTGGACCTGTTTTTGTTATTGGTACCATGTCCCCGTTTGGGACTGTTTATTTTCCATGACTTTGGTAGTTGCCTCTGGTAGGCGGGGTCACCCAGGACTAGCCCCAGAGGGGAGTTGGTCGGCGTGACCGTAAGAGTGTTATGGCAATGGGAGGGTTCTGACGGAATGCCGTTGGTCCACCCGAATGGGAATGCGAGGCCATGGGTTCCGTGGTGTGGGTAAAGTGCGCTACCTTTGTAGAGTGTATTAGTATTTCGATAGCTGCGCCCGTGGATAAGGGCCCAGTTCGTAAGTAAGTCACACCATGGATCAACTTTTGTAAATAATATTGCACACTAAGTATTTGTCTTGCACTGCTGAGTTATGATGATGTCAGTAAGACTGACGATAGTGGTATTGTTCGTGATCCAGAAATGATCACGGTTGGGTTATTAAGTAACCTGTGGAACCAAGAGTGATCTGTTAGTGGTCCGTCGTGATCACTGTTCGGTTGCGAGGCAACCTATTGGTAAGAGAGTCCGATTGACTCGATGCACAAGTTTGGTAACTGCATGAGCAGCATGTTGATATTTGCATTTAACTGGTTTAAATGACATGAAGTTGTTTGTCATTATGGTTCTGCTTGTTGCGAGCTTGCAAGTACATTCAATGTACTGACCTGTCGTGTTATGCCAGCTTTCAGGAACGTCTAACTAGATTGGAGTGTTGCCAGGTCTACCCCGTGTCAACATCGGTGTCCCTGTGCTATGGAGTCCCGCTGTGTTGTTGTTCTGCTGCCGTGTAGACGTCGTGCTTGAGGCCCCTTTATGTTCACTAAATAATGTACATTTTGTGCAGCCGCACCGAGTGTGCCGCTTGGCCTTGCTAGTTGATGTAATGTAACTCTTATGCTTCTGCTAGCTTCAATAAAGCAGTGATTTCTATACCAAGATGTTGTGTGTTGCCAGAAGACATGATCTCTGGGTTGGCAATGCAAGGTAAACTGGTCGCTCTGAGCTGGGGTGCCACATATAGTGTCACTGAATTGTCAAGGCGGTGATGGCATTTTATTTTAGTTGAACTGCACAAGTATGGTTCAGTTTTTATGAAAATACTATGTATGCCTTCCTCACGTCAGCCGTTGTTGCCTTATTTATTCCTTCAAATAGGTGGTTAGAAACGGTCTTGCTACCTTTTCTTCTTAAGAAATTGGAATGCTTATATTTATGAGTCTATGCTTCAACTAGTGCCACATCTATAGTAATCACACTTTCAATATCTATGCAAACAAGGATGCTCAATTTTTGTGGAACTGCATAATAAGTCCAAATGGTTCAACATTGGGAGCAAGTTTTGTTCCAAACCTTTATATCCAATTGGTGGCACTATGACTTGTTCACCATGAAGGTACGTGTTTTGCTACTATCTTGCTACTCTTTTTGTACTATCATTAGATACTAATATTAGTGGTTTGCATGTGATTTTATTGATAGGGTGGACCTACAATGGAGGTGTAGGACATGATTCAATGATTGGATGCTCAATTTCTGTTGTATCGATTTCACCTCTTCCATCACTGCGAACAAGGATATCCTTGGTCTTATGGAGAGTAGGCGCTATTTCTGCTCTGTACCAACAAATCAATTCAGTATGAAATTGTCCAGGGCAAAACATGGCAGTATGAAATTGTTCAGTGAAAAACATGACATATGCTAAGCGGAAGAGACGTGTTTAAACCGAAAAAGAAAGGTGGGGTATATGTTTACTAGCTGCTTGATATTGGTGCAGACAAATGTCTGCCCATTGCTATTTGGCAAACAAATGAAGTGCCTGCAATTTTGGTGGAACTGCACAAGAGAATAGTATAGTCACTCCATGTAGTGACATTTTAAAATAGACACAAAAAGATTGGATAGTCACTTCATGGACTTCACAAAAGTAGTACTATACTATTTACTGGCCAACACTAGGTGCTTCATTGCTTTGGTCTGATCATACAATGGGCATTATTTTGCCTAAGTTAAAGTTTGTATTCCAAAAATAGTCTCGCTATGTGATCGAGAGAAGACCAAATTATATTGTAGTGGATGTTCCTCCATCATGTTGGTTCATTCTCATGGTTCTAGCTGTTGGTAACACCGAATTGTAGACTTCACAAACAAATTTGTCTTTCACTCTGTATGGAATGTTGGCCTAGAGAAGCATCCATGGACGTAGGAAGAACATATGTTTTTCCTAGATCTTTGCTTCTGGAGATACATATTTGTATATGATCTGTGAATCATTGAGAAGCATTAACATGTTACTAGTTCGTTGTGAATTTGGGCTACTAATGTGAACATATTACAATGACAGGCCTTTGAGTCTCGTGTGAACATTTTGAACGGATCGGCTCTAACTACTTTGCATAACATGATCCTTTTTTTCTCTGTTCTCAGTGTTTACAAGTTACTAGCAGTTCCTTATTTCTATTCGCTCAGTGTTTACAAGTTACTTATCGATCACTAGCTAGCCTACTAATACGCTCCTGGCAGTTTTAGTCGCGATGCAAGATCCAAAGGTGGCGGTTTTTTGAATAAAAATGCCTACCTCTGAAGAAACTGACAAGTTGTTCTAAAGAAAATGCCATGGGAATCTGAAGAAAATTCTAGCAAAAACGTTCGCAAATGCCTTATCTCCCAGCGAACGTTCATCAGCTAATGCGATCCGACACGTACACTGTCTGACCTACTCGATCCTACACGTACACTATCCGACTTACTTGATCCTACACAAATAAATAGTGGATCAAACACGTACTACCTCCTTTCCGGCGTGCAGGGCTCAATTCAAAAATTCTCACCAATCAAGCTAGATGATTAGTGGTGGAATAATTTTTTACAAGGAGGGAGTACCTCATGTGGATGATTCTAGTGCACTCGTTTGACTGTCGTGCCGATGTGCGACCCAGCACGGACGGGACGCACCACTGACGGGATGGGATGACATATCAGTTTTTCCAGTTTTCCACAGTAAGCTGGCGCGCTAAGCCATGCCTGCTTATGCATTGAATTTCAATGACCATCGCGTTTCCCATGACAAGCTGCTTCACCTTCCTTCCGCCTTTAATTACTGGCTCCCGGCATTCTCCGGTAGCACTGTGACCCAACTCGCCCTATCGGCTCCCCTCACAACCCCCACCGGCCCGACGTTGCTCGCCACTTGCCCCCGCTCTCGGCACGTCCGTCATGCCCTCGACCGTCGGCCATAGGCGATGCGAAAGGCGCTCACCGCCGGAGCTAGTGTTTGGTTATTCACGGGAATGAAGACGGAGGGAGGAGGCATTATATCGGTCTTTAGATGGCAATGCGGAGTACGAGGAGTTGTTGGAGCGTGACCGCCTGACGGAGGAGTAGCGTATCGCATATTTGCGCCGATAGTGGGGCATGGACTAGCAGTGCACTACTGCTTTGAGTCGCGAGCAGAGCGCCCGCTACTGGGCCGACTAGAGGCTATCGAGCATGCACGCGTGCACGACACCGAATTTTACTACCAGCTCGTATAGTGGGTTTCTTGCTTAGAATCCGAAGCTTCGGACAACGCGTGCGAGCAATGCGCCCTATCGCGCCTCCGGAAAGTCCAAGGTGAGGAGGAGGACATCGGTGCCGGCATTTAGCATGTATCGCAGATGGCGGCCGACATCATCTAGTTAGCTAGGAGTAAGTCAGTACTTGTGCACTAGAGTATTATTGGGAGTAGATAGTTAACTTGGCTATGATGGTTGTTAACATGGAAGTTTAGTACTCTATATATGATCAGACCTGTTATTTTGCTTTGAATATTGAACTTTCCGTGTGAACATATGGAAAGGGCTGTTATTTTTTAAATGGGTTGTATTTGTCCGCCACGGGTTTAGATGTTGACTTTTGGGCCTACTAGGTTAATGTCGGATATCGGGTTCCGGCAAAACGCTTAAGGTTCGAAAACTGGGGTGCGCGCGAAGATCTTCCCCCTACCGATCCATGTCCCAATGCCTCGCTGAGAATCTAAGCTACGCGATGAACAACATAAGGGACACAAGGTTTATACTGGTTCGGGCCACCGTTGTGGTGTAATACCCTACTCCAGTGTGTGGTGTGGTGGATTGCCTCAGGGGCTGATGATGTACAGTACAAAGGAAGAACAACCTCGCAAGAGGTGTTCTTGGGTTGGTGCAGTCAACTACTTGGGTGAGTTCGATCGCCTTTTGATCTGATGAGAACTCAATGACATCTCCTCTACTGTGGTGGCTATCTCTATATATAGAGGCCCTGGTCCTCTTCCCAAATATTGAGCGGGAAGGGCGCCAAAAACGGCCATTTTGAAGGGGATCATCTAGGACAAGTTACCCTGACTAAAGTTGGTCTTCAGTTGCCAAAAGTACTGGCGATGACGCCGTCTTAGGCTCCACGGTGACCTCCGTCCTGCCGCCCTACTAGTCTTGGTCTCGTTGCACCAGAATGGTAACCTTTGCTTGCTGCCTCAGTACTCCGCGCCTGCGCTTTGCCCCTTTGCACCAAAGAGGAAACAAGGACACTGCACAGACAGGCGCCCGCCTGGCGCCCGCCTGGTCTTGATCGTCATGGCTTGAGTCATGAGCACCTCGCGAGGTACCCTTGCCTTAATCTCTTCGCCTCCTCGCGAGCCGGCCTGGTGAGGCCATTCCTGAGGAAGCCCATTGTCTGCCCTCCGATGCTTGGCCCCTCGCGATGGTCTTGAGCTTGAGTTGATGAAGATGTGCCGAACTGGGCCACCACTTGAGCCACGCCGCAGGCCGTAGGCAGGCAAGTCTGGCGACCCCCATTCCCAGAAAGCCGACAATAGCCCCATGGCCCAAGGCGCGCTCGGACTTGGCTTAGCAGCGAAGCGAAGGGGCAAATGCAGAGCACCGCGGCCCCCAACAGCCTGGAGCCTTTGTCGCCGCGTGGCGGTTGATTGGGCGTGGGCGTCTTCACTTCCCCATGTTGCCTCGGCAACTGCCCGATTTGACGAGTCCCTGCTGCAAGCAAAAAGAGCCATGATTACCTGCGATCGTGGAGGCCGATGGTTGGCCTCCCTTGGGTTATAAATGCGGGAGGGTGCTGGCCCCCGCTTCACATCTCCCTTCCCCTACTTGCTTCTTCTTCCTCCCTACTCCAGTTGCCCGTCATGTCCCATGGCGCCGACGAAGAGGTTCTCGGCCGCGGAGAAGGGAAAAGCTCGTCGGGAAGGGCCTGGCTCCCCTCCGCCCAAGCGCGGCCGAGGTCGCCCCCGCAAGCACCCCGCGACTCCTGTGGTGGCTCCTCGTGGTCGCGGCGGTGGTCCCTTGCACGGTGACGGCTGCCCGGTGGGTGAGGGAAGGCGCGTGGTGGCCGCGTGGCCTCCCAGGCCGCGCTTCCACTCGATAGAGGTGCTGCCGGAGTTTGTCGTGTGGTTGGCGGACCCGGCCGGCAACTGGCTCCAGCTTCCTTGCTTCTTCACCAGCAAACTCCCGGCTGGCGCTCCTTGCGGCCTCTGGCTCCAGGCGGACGGCTGCTGCAGCAGGGCTTCCTGGGTCTCGCTGGAGTTCTCCGTCGCCGGGAATGTGGCCTTGGCCCGCGGCTGGCAGACGTTTGCCCGTGCGCGCGGCCTGGGCCGGCGGTGCACGCTACACTTGAAGTTTGACGGCAACGCGACCCTCTACGTGAGGGTATTCCGAGAAGACGGCCACCGTGTCGGGTGCTGCCCTGAAGACGATGATGGCAATCTGGTGCTGGGACTTGGTGATGGCCGCAACGAGGACGAAGGCGAGCCCGCTGCCGGCAGCGCTCGCAGCTCGCCAAGCTTCAGCGACTCCCCCTCTGGTGATAGCTCCTCCAGCGGTGGCCGCGGTCAACCACCGCGCCGCCACGCTTGCTTCAAGGGTTGTAGCGGGTCATCCCGCCGTCGTGTCTCGGTGAAGCGTAAGGAGGAGTCCGATTGAGCTCAGGAGGGCGGTGTGAATCCCCCCTCACGAGCCGTCGTCGGGCGCGGTGTGTTTATTTTGTTTTATCTCCTATTTTCCTGCATAGAGAAAGGGAGAGAGAAGTATGGAGCCTCGTGGGGGCGTGTTGGACTATTGCCCTTAATCATTATGCTATCTCTATTATTCCCACGTTGTGTTGTGGTGTGCGGCTACGTGCTGGTGCGTAGGAAAAACTTAGCTCGAGGGGCCACTGCGGTTTTCGCCTTGCAAGGTACCTGCTTGAGATCCCGCCGGGGCGTCTTGAAGCCTGCAAAATTTAGCCGGGAGGATAGATTTCAAACCTTTGTCATGAGGGTGTCCGGCTCAGGCCCTGTGTTCGCGTCGTGATGCCCATGGGGCATGGACGGGGAGGGGTGCCCCCGTTGTGAACTTGCGTGAGGAAGCCTCGCAAAATTAGGCAAGAAGGTGCTCGTGAGTGTGCCCGTGCAGCCCCCTCGCGAGGCTTGCAAAACAGAGGACGAGCCAGGCGAAAGATAAAGAAAAAGAATCACTAGCTAGGGACGGCAAACAACACTAAAAGCAACTCCAAAAAAGTTTCAAACAAGGGTGAACAAGCGAACTACGGAAAGCAAATGAAAAGCCGCATCTGACACCTATTCTAGTCTTCGACGTCTTCTCACCAGCGCGGAGCTAACTGCTGCCACTAGGCGTGGGCGGGAGCCCCCGAGGCCCAAGGGTGGCACTCCGGAGACTCCGGGGCGTGTACAGCCCCAACTCATTATTACGTGAGAGTGTCACAGGCGGCGAGCTTCACAGGCATTGGCCTTCTTCACAGGCACCGGGCCTTTTCTTGGGGCGATGAGCTTCGCAGGCACTGGACCTTCTTTGCAGGCACTCGGACCTTCTTCACAGGCACCGGGCCTTCTTTACAGGCACTGGGCCTTACTTCAAGGGTAGAATCTCCGGAGGTGCTGAATGTTCCACGCGTTCGGAATGGGCACCCCTTCATGGGTCTCCAAGTGCGCAACACCAGGCCTGGAAACATGAACAACCTTGAACGGGCCCTCCCATATGGGAGAGAGCTTGTGCATCCCTTCCCTACAGAGCACCCGCCTGACCACGAGGTCACCTACCTCGAGAGTCCTGGGGCGGATGTTGCGGTAGTGGTACCACCGCAATGCCTGCTGGTATCTTGTCGCTCGAAGCGCGGCCTCCCGACGGTGTTCCTCCCCAGCACGAGATCCATCCCCCGCATGGCATCCTGCTACGCTTCGTCAAACGCCAGGACCCGCGCGGAGCGACACCTGACCTCGTGAGGGAGGACCGCCTCAGCTCCGTAGACAAGAACAGGGTTTCGTCGGTTGACTTGGTGGCGGTAGTGCGGATGGAACATAGCACGGACTAGAGCTCGTCGTACCAGCCCCTGCTGCAGGCCTCTAGCTTCTTCTTGAAGGTCCTGGTTTTGAGGCCTTTGAGGACCTCGGCGTTGGCGCGTTCGGCCTGGCCGTTGCTTCGAGGGTGTGCCACCGAAGCGTAGCATATCGGCGTTCCAAGGTTAGCACAATATGTTTTGAAGAGATTGCTGGTGAACTGCGAACCGTTGCCGGTGATGATGCGATTAGGCACCCCGAATCGGCTCACGAGGCCCTTGATGAACTTGACTGCGGAACCGGCTAGGATGGTGCAGACAGCTTCCACCTTTGTCCACTTGGTGAACTTGTCGATGACGACGTAGAGGTAACGATAGCCCCCTGGCGCCCGAGGAAACGGGACCAAAATGTCCAGCCCCCAGACTGGGAACGGCCACGAGAGTGGAATGGTCTGCAGGCCCTGAGCTGGTTGATGAATCATCTTGGCGTGGAATTGACAAGCTTCGCAAGCCTTCACCAGCTCGATGGCGTCGTTGAGTGTTGTAGGCCAATAGAACCCGCTGCGAAATGCCTTGCCGGCGAGGGGCCGTGATGACGAGTGGTGCCCACAGTCCCCATCGTGAATGTCTGCTAGCAACTCCTTCCCTTGTTCCCTGGAGATGCAACGCGGGGAAACATCGTTGGGCCGCTTTCGGTAGAGCTCCCCGTCTTGGATGCAGTAGGTCGTGGCCTGCCGTGCTATACGTTCTGCGTCCTCTTCTTTCTATGGTAGAGTCCCTTGCATCAAGTAATCCTTGAGCTCCGTAGTCCAGCATCCTTCCGGAGGCTCTGGTGCTAGGAGCAAGTGTGCTCCTGAGGTCAGGCCACAGGCTGGGGCCCCTGAAGCAGGCGGTTGAGGGAGCTCCTCCCGAGCTTGCACCGTGCTTGATAGTGACGGTACTGCCAAGGGCTTGAAGAGTCATTCCACGAAAACGCCACGCTCATGAGGCAGCCGCCTCGATGCCCTCTTGGCGATGTCATCAGCCTCCTGATTGGTGCCGTGGGTCACATGCTGCAGCTCCAGCCCCAAAAACTGTCGTTCCATCTTGCGCACTTCTGCAAGATATGCTTCCATGTGCTCGTCCTTGGGCACGTATACTTTTTTGGAGAAGTTGACGAGGAGTTGTGAGTCACCCTTGACGATGAGGTGCTTCACCCACAATGCAGCCACTTCCTTTAAGCCTTCTATGAGGCCCTCATATTCTGCTATGTTGTTGGAAACCTTTTCGCCCTGCTAGAAATAGAGCTGCACGGCGTAGTAGAGCTTGTCCTGAGTGGAGGATATAAGCACTGCGCCTGCCCCTGCGCCATGTCGCTAGAATGCTCCATCGAAGTGCATAACCCAGTCGTCTGGCGCCTTGCTTCCTGGGGAAAGCGACCGATCTTCTCCTGCTTCGAGCCCTGGCGCCTCTGTCCATTCTGCCACAAAATCTGCAAGTGTGGCCCCCTTGATGACTCTGGTTGTGCTAAATTCTAACTGAAACGCTTGCAGCTCGATGTTCCATTCAGCGATCCTTCCAGCGGAGTTAGGACTCTTGAGAACCCTCTCCAATGGGTAAGCTGAGACGACCTTGATGGGGACCTTGGAAGTAGTGCGGCAGCTTCCGAGAAGCCACCAATAGCTCGAGCAAGAGCTTTTGGGGCCTGGGTACCATGCCCTTGCATCCCGCAGCATCGTGCTGACGAAATACACGGGATGCGCGATGAGAGTGGGCATGCTGATGGATCCTGCACCCTCCGGAGAGTCGAGCGCCTCCTGAGGCATTTGAGCCCCCAGCTCCTGACTGCTTGGTGAGGCCCCCTCAGCTCCGGAGGCGTCTTCCTGTTGAGGTTGGACCCCATCGGCGGAGGTTGTGGCCCTCGCGAAGCCTTCCTGGCCTTGAGCTACCGGGGTCGGGGTCGCGGCCGATGTGGCCTTGACCCGGCGCTCCTCCCAAACTGCCACCAAAGCGGCGCTGGCGGAGTAGGGTGTGGCGGCGAGGTAGAGCACCAAGGGCTCCTAAGGGCATGGAGCCACCATCACAGGAGGGCTGGTCAGGTACTTCTTGAGATCTTGGAACGCTTCGTCCTCCTCTTGAGTCCATTCGAACCGACCCTTCTTCTTCATCAGCTTGAAGAAGGGAAGTGCGCACAACCCCAGCTTGGAGATGAAGCGCCCTAATGCAGTCACTCGCCAGGTGAGCTTCTGCATTTCTCTGAGGGTTTGCGGCGGACTCATGTCTTCGATTGCTTTGACCTTCTCTAAGTTAGCCTCGATGCCTCTGTGCGACACGAGAAAAGCCCAGAAGCTTGCCAGAAGGAACACCGAACACGCACTTCTTCGGGTTGAGCGGTAGGTCCACTTCACGAAGGCTCGCGAAGGTTTCTTCCAGGTCCTGTATGAGGGTCTTGGCCTCCCGAGACTTCACCACGACGTCGTCGACGTAGGTTTCGGTGTTTCTCCCGAGCTGCCAACCTAAGGCGATATGCATCAGCCGCTGAAAGGTTGCGCCTGCGTTGCGCAATCCAAACGGCATGCAGGTGTAGCAGTACAACCCGCATGGGGTCAGGAAAGTCGTTTTCTCCACATCTTCTACCGCCATCTTGATCTGGTGATAGCCCGAGAAGGCATCTAGGAAGCACAACAGGCCGCACTCAGCGGTGGATTCGATGATTTGGTCAATGCGGGGGAGCGGGAACGGATCTTGGGGGCAGTCCTTGTTAAGGTTGGTGAAGTCGACGCACATATGCTCCTTTCCTCCCTTCTTCGGCACAACAACTGGGTTGGCCAGCCATTCTGGATAGCGAACCTCGCGAATGACTCTCACAGCCTCTAGCTTGCGGGTTTCTTGGATGATGAAGGCCTGCTTCTCGGTGGACTGCCGCCTTGCTTTCTGCTTCACGGGGCGCACATTAGGGCACACGTTCAGGTGGTGCTCGATCACCTGTCTTGGGACCGCCGCTAGTTGCTTGGGCTCCCACGCGAGAACCTCCTTGTTTGCGCGCAAGAATTTCACTAGAGCCTCCTCTTGCTCGGGGTCGAGATTGGCGCCTATGGTGAAGGTGGCGCTAGAAGATCCATCTTCATCGACTGGCACCATCTTAGTCTCCGCCTTGCCTTGGGTGAACAGCTGCTTCTTCTTGGTTGGCGCAGCCCCCTTGTCCTTGAGGGTGTCGGCGCCGGCGGGCTGCGCCACCGCGACCACCTTGAAGGCGAGCTTGAGCGCCTGCAGAGCATCCTTTGTATCTCCAGCCACGGTGAGGATGCCGCTGCTCTCGGGCATCTTCATGAGGTTGTAGGCTGGGTGAGTCGCTGCCATGAACTGGGCCAAGGCAGGGTAGCCGAGGACGGTGTTGTACGGGAGGCCGATGGGGGCGATGTCGAAGTCGACCAGCTCCGTGCGGAAGTTGTCATGGGTGCCAAAGGTCACCGGGAGGCGGATCTACCCCAGGGAGCCGGTGGAACTGCCTCCGACGCCCGAGAAGGGCTTGCTGGGTACGAGTCACTCCAGTGGCACATGGAGGAGGCTGCAGTCCACCACCGAGAGCACGTTGAGGCCGGCACCGCCGTCGATGAGGGTCCTGGTGACGGCCACCTGGCAGATGGTGGGAGTGCACAGCATCAGGAGTGCTCCCCGAGTAGGTGGTGCTGGCGGGGTGATCGTCCAAGCTGAAGGTCAAGTCGGCCTTGGGTGCCACCCATCCCGGAGGGGCTTTGCGGCGCGTGAGGGTAGCGCCGATCTGGCGGACGAATGGCTTGACGTGGCAGCTCGAGGACGGTGCTTGCGAGCCGCCCAGGAGAGCTGCAACGACCGGGGGCGCTGGCGCAGCATAATGGGCGAGGAAGAGGTTGCGCAGGTCCTCCAAGGAGGATACTAAAGCCGTCGGCAGGTGGAGCAGCCACATGCGCGGAACGCTGGTGAGGGCCATGGGAAGCCAGTTAGCCATGACCCTGTCGTCGCCCCCGGCCTTGAGGACGGCCTCCTCATATGCCAGCAGAAAAGCTAGCGGATCCACCGCGCTGTCGTAGCGCGGCGGCATCTCTGGCTTGAACTTGTTCAGTCACTGCACCTGTCGCAAGGCGGGGGGCAAGGCTCGGAGCCCCCTGGCCCCAGTGCCGGCATCGGTAGCCGGAGCGGGCAGCGCATTGTCCGCCATGAGGGTGAAGCACTGTGTTGATGGAGAGCGGGTCGATGAAAGGGGGAGCTCCGGCGCACCCCTACCTGGCGCGCCAAATGTCGCATATCGGGTTTCGGCAAAACCCTTAAGGTTCGAACTCTGGGGTGCGCATGAAGATCTTCCCACTACCGATCCACGTCCCAATGCCTCGCTGAGAATCTAAGCTACGCGATGAACAACACAAGGGAGACAAGGTTTATAATGGTCTAGGCCACCGTTGTGGTGTAATACGCTACTCCAGTGTGTGGTGTGGTGGATTGCTTCAGGGGCTGATGATGACCAGTACAAAGGAAGAACAACCTCGCGAGAGGTGTTCTTGGGTTGGTGCGGTGAACTACTTGGGTGAGTTTGATCGCCTCTGGATCTGATGAGAACTCGATGAGATCTCCTCTATTGTGGTGGCTATCTCTATATATAGAGGCCCTGGTCCTCTTCCCAAATATTGAGCGGGAAGGGCGCCAACAACGGCCATTTTAAAGGGGAACATCTAGTACAAGTTATCCTTACTAAAGTTGGTCTTCGGCTGCCAAAAGTACTGGTGATGACGCCATCTTAGCTCCACGGTGACCTCCGTCCTGCTGCTCTGCTGGTCTTGGTATCATTGCACCGAAATGGTAACCTTTGCTTGATGCCTCGGTACTCCGCGCCTGCGCTTGCGCTCTTTGGACCAAAGAGGAAACAAGGACACTGCATAGCACGGCGCCTGCCTGGCGCCCTCCTGGTCTCGATCATAATGGCTTGCGTCATGAGCACCTCACAAGGTACCCTTGCCTTGATCTCTCCGCCTCCTCGTGAGCCAGCCTTGTGAGGCCGTTCCTGAGGAAGCCTGTCGTCCGCCCTGCGAGGCTTGGGCCCTCGCGAGGGTCTTGAGCTTGAGTTGATGAAGATGGGCCGAACTGGGCCACCACTTGAGCCACGACGTAGGACGCAGGCAGGCAAGTCTGGGGACCCCCGTTCCCAGAACGCGGACAATTAACGCGTACACAATTAGGAGATGATTGTATGTGGAGAGGATCACACCAGGGACCCACCAGGGTCATGGCAGTACACAAGCAAGTGCCTCCTTATTTCATGCCAAAAAATGCTTCCTCCTAACTGATTTTTGACCTTTGGGTCCCATGCCACTGTCAACGTAGTCAATAAATGAGAGAATTGCACAACGAGCAGCTGACACTAGGGACCCAGTAGCTTGCCTATTTATTTTTGTTTTTGAGACGAAAGCAGGGTGTCAACTGGGTTGTGCGGGGTACTCTTTTTTTGTTAAAAGGCATACACACGACTTTATAAATAAAGCCACCAGGCAGAGTATCAGAACCAACACCATCCAAACACAATAGCAGAACAACAAAAGAATAGGTTCGCGTACATGGCAACCCAGCTAGTCATGGCACGCAGGCCAGCCCTAAACAGACAAGATAGGATGAGACAGGATTTAAGTCGCTTCCCGATGCGAGCCCGCCAAGGAGTAAGCTGTGATCAGAATCTTGGATAGCATAGCGTCAAAGGCCTCATGGTCTGCTTCCTTAATCAATGATCTCCACTGCTACAGGAATACACCAGTTTTAGATAAGAAACCAACCGGATTAGCTGGGAAGATATGTTCAATGGTAAACTTCTTTCTAGTGGTCCACAACGACCTACAAATCGCTGTAAACACCACCAGAAGATCCTTTTAGAAGCCCTAGGTAAGCCGCTAGCCAGTATCCTCACATCCACAAAAGATGAAGGATTCCAATTCACTTGCAGCCAATAAAGAATGCAACACCACATAGACTTAGCCAAAGAGCATCGAAAGAAGATATGATCAGTATTTTCAATAGCCCCACATAAGGCACATCTATCTGAACTCGGGCCATTCCTTTTCCTGATTTGATCTGCCACAAGAAGCTTCCCACGAAAGGCTTGCCACATGAAAATTTTGATGTTAGGGGGAATCCGGGACTCCAAATGCATTTTGAACTTGGACGTGGGGGAGCGAGAGATTAGTTTAGAGTAAGTAGATTTAACCGAAAATCGACCTGAAGAAGAATGACGCCAGACCACTGAGTCCTCTTCCTCTGAGAGCAAAGGGAAGCAGGCAGTAAGGCGATGCCAGTCTTCCAACTCTTCAGGAGATAGCGTTCTATGGAAGTCAAGATCCCAATTATTTAGCGAGAGCTCGAAGATAGAGATCTCCAGGTTAGAACGGTAAGAAAGCAAGTTAGGGAACAACACCGCAAGGGTGGCTTCCCCGAACCACCAATCTAGCCAAAAACGGGTAGATTTGCCATTCCTAACAATAAATTTAACCAACGATCAAAAATCCAGTCGAACTTTAACAAGTTGGTGCCGAAACTGGGAACCACCAGAGGACGGAGCCAACATGGGACTCGACGAAGGGAAATATTTAGCCTTGAGAATGGTTAGCCAAAGGGGGGATCCACAGAAGACATGATTTTCCACCACCACCTTAAAAGTGAGGCACTTGTTCATGACAGCCGTGTTAATGATACCCAACCCACCTAGGTCTTTAGGTCTGCAAATGTATTTCCATTTCACCATCCTCTATTTACGCTTATTATCCACTGAATTCCAGTAAAAGGCACCCCGGTGCTTATCAAAGACAGCATGAATCCCTCCTGAAAGGAGGTAGAAACCCATCAGGAACATGGGGAGGGAGGACAAGCAAGCTTTGGTTAGGGAAACCTTGCCCGCTTGGGCGTTGTAACGACCTCTCCACGGCAAAACCCGATTGCCCACCTTCGTAGTAGCCGGAGAAAAAAATATAGCCAACAGCTTGTGGGGAGAGATCGAAAGGCCGAGATATTTGAAAGGGAAGGAGCCTAGCAAGTAGTTAAGAAGGTGAGAAACTCTTTGGGCCTCAGCATCCGAGACCCCAGTAACTATGACATCACTTTTGGCAAAGTTAATCTTGAGACCAGAGAGAGTTTCAAAATAAAGAAGAAGGAAATTCCGGTGGGCAATGCGAGCCTCATTCAGATCAACCATAATGATAGTATCATCCGCATATTGTAAATGAGAGATGCCATTTGGGACGAGGTGGGAGCTGACAGGAGTAATGTGACCCGCTACCGCAGCCCGAGTCTGAATATGAGATAGGGAATCAGCCACGAAGTTGAAGAGAAGTGGGGAAGTCGGGTCACCCAGCGTCAAGCCCCTGCCATTAGCGAAGAATTGACTAATGTTCCCGTTGACCGAGACTGCAGTGTGGCCACCCGTGGCCAACTGCATAAGTCTGTGAACCACTGCCCCGTCTAAGCTCTTGGCTAGCAGCACTTCCGGAGGAAAATCCAACCGACCGAGTCATAAACTTTTTTGAAGTCAAGTTTCAAAATCACCACTTTGGAACCCCGGACACGCAAGTCTTGAACTATTTCATGAAGACAAAGAATTCCATCTAGAATGAACCTACCTTTAACGAAAGCCGATTGAATAGGACTAAGAGTGCGATGAGCGATGGGGGAGAGCCTAGTAGCAAAGCCTTTTGCCGGAAGCTTGGCGAAGTTATTGATCAGGGCTATAAATCTAAATTGAGTGATCAAATCTTCCCCTTTAACTTTAGGTGTGAGAGTAAGCACAGCGTAATTTAACCTAGGTATGTCAACAGTACCCAACTAGAAGCCTTGGATGATAGCATGGACGAGGCCCCGCAGCTGGGACCAAAAGTGTCTAAAGAAGCGGATGGAGAAACCGTCTGGGCCCGAGGCCGCATTTGAATTAGCTGAGTGAATCGTATCAAAGACCTCATCCTCAGAAAGGGGAATCAACAAGGCCTCATTCTCATCACTAGTAACCTTGTCCTGAGATGCCCAAAAGAAGTTAGCCATCCTAAATCCCACCTTGGGCTTAGTGGAAAGGAGAGAGGAAAAGAAGTCGACCACATGTGACATGATTAGGTGGTGATCAGACACCCTGACATTATTGATGATCAAGCTATCAATCATGCATCGGCGATGCCTACCGTTAGCAATGGCAAAGAAGTACGTGATAGGAGAATCAGCTTTCATAGTCCAGTTAATGGTGCCCCTTTGCCTCCAGTATATTTCCTTTTGACGGTGCAGGGCCAAAAGGGCCTCCTCTAAATCATATTGGGCCTGCCATTCCGGGAGAGAGAGGCTAGGGTCATCTGCACGAGCAGAAAGTCACGCCTTGACTCAGTAGCGTGGTTCTTCGCCCAACCACGGAGAAATTTCCGGATGAAATACGAGCATTGGTGCCAGTCGTCCATCAGGCCAAAGGAGCGGCGAGTACAAGAGAGGAAGTTTGAAATTTTACGTGAAATCATATAAAAAAACCATCAACCGGGAGCTAGGAGGCATCAAACTGAAACCGCATAGAGGAGACAGAGCGAATCCTATCATCAAGAATCAGGGGCACATGGTCAGACCCCAGAATGGGCAAAGCCTGAAGAGTGGCCCGACGAAGCAAGGAGTCCCATTTGGGACAGATGAACACGCGATCAAGAACTGATCTAATAGGGGTAGTTTGATGGTTTGTCCATGTAACGACCCGGATGCAACTTTCCATATCGGTAACTCCAACTCTTGCCTTTTCCGGAGATGTGATATGTTATTTCCTTCGTGGTTGGGTTTTTGTCTTCGTTTTGCTTTTTGTTGATGTCATGCATTCATCATTGCATCATTTTCATTGCATCCTGTCATCATGCAACCCTTTTAAAAACTCAACTAAATAAATCGGGTGGATCCTCGGTCCATTTAAATTGAGGGATATTCACAATGGTGATTTCTCTTTATAACATATCCTCCCATATTAGGGAGCTATTATTAAATATTCCATTAATTTGGAATTCACCATAACAAAATTCAAAATATTCCATGCATTTGTTATCTTAATTCTTGGTCTCCAAACTTTGCCCTAAATTCTTTCTTCACATTCCGGAGCTCCACCAAAAATCCTCAACATTTTTGGACACTTCAAAAACCTAGTCCTAGTTCAAACCCATTTGAATTTCAAATGAGTTTGAATTTAATTTCCTGCAATCATGTCCCCGCCATTTTTCTTGGATCAAGCTTATTTCTGTGAGTCCAGGGAAATTATCCGTGTGTACAACTTCTTTCCCTAACCTCTCTTTCTTTTCTTTCTTAATCTCCGTTTTTTTCTTTTCTTTTAGGAGTGAGAGAGAGCCTAGCAGGCCATCTAGGCACATCCGCAGCCTAGCTCCTCCATGGCCCAAGGCCTAGCCGGCCCCTGCCTATCAAACCCTAGCCCCGACCCCCTCCTCTAGATCTCTCCCTCTGGCCGCCGCCTGCTGCTCGATCCCCATCTACGCTCGATCCCCATCTACTTTCCCTCGTTCACTCGCCTCCCTCTCCTCCCTCGCGCCGCCACCACGCTCAGGAGAGGAGCTCCTGCGCCCGATCCATGGCCTCTCTTGCTTCTCCTCGTCATCCTCTAGCTGCCGCCGCGACCGAACCACCCCTGCGCCTTGCCTTCGACCTCAGCCTTCCACATGGCTGGCCACCCACGCTGAATCCCTCGTCACCGGCCTCCCCTACCCTGGCCAAGTGGGGGTTCGGTGCATCGTCCGCGCCCCTGCCCTGGCGCCTCCCCGAGTCGTGCTCGTCGCGACCCCGCTTCCCCGCCTTCGGCGACCGTCGCTGCACCGCGCACCCCGACAATCCTCCTGCTCCGCCGGCCTGGTCCGCCTCGTCGTCGTCCTCCCAGTGCTGCCTCGAGCTCGTCACTGCTTTGCTTCGCCTCCTGGCATGCAACAGCAGCGTCCACTTCGTCCCTCGTTGGCATTCGACCCCTGCTCGAAGCCAAGATCGCTACTCCATGTCCCCGTGGACGCCAAGTTCTTTTCGTAGACCTCTCTAAGACCAGGATACACCAAGACTCATTCGTGGATTTCGTCAAGTTCGAGCACCGCTTAACGAGGGTTTTTGCCTTGCTCATTTTGGATGCGCCAAGTTCCTGTTTGAAAGTACGTCTACATGGACTAGTACCGTGGCACCGAAGACTTTTGATGCGTCAAGTCCCTCTCCGACAATTGTTGGACTACCATCCCGTGCATTGCACCAAGTACCACGACATCGTCGGCCCTACAAGTTCAATTATGGTTGCCGTGTACGACTACCGTCGACCCACGAAGACCCCGTGGACCTCGAACATCTACGGGACATGAACAACTACTTCCGCTACGGCCGAGTACAACTACTTCCACTACTGTCGCCACATGAACAACTACTTCCCATGACGACCCGTGAACAACTACTTCCTCTACATCGTACCGAACCCGAACCGCTCTGAAAGTGCACGCTTAGAAGGTATAACAGCCAAGACGACCACCGAATGCATGTGTTGAATGAGATGCTCGAGTTTTGCACCATGATCGAATTGTCTTTGCACGTTCCTCGTTTGCCATGCCACCGTCATGTGGGACACCCGGTATCCGGGATCACTCCCCATCTCTTGCATGTTGCACACTCATCCGCACACTTCTCTCTTGCATCGGTATCTCAATCGAGTTACCGGGACCGGAATGTTGCCGTGGCACCATTTCCGTTTTGCCGCCGTGGCACCCTTTTTGTTCCGCCATGGTGACCAAATGCTTCATAACATGCTCATGTCAACATTTTCATAAAAATTGCATAAAACTTGCATATGTCATCCGCATCATGATAACAACAATTAAAATGTTTAAAATTGTTGTTGCATTAAATTGCAAAATAACATGGGGATTTTCCGGAATTGTTGTTTGTTGGTTCGGCCTCATTTAAATATGCCTATATAGGTAGTTTAATTATGCTTCACCTCTTGCCATGTTTAACAACATGTAATATTGTTGCGTTCATAACGAGAGAGAACTAAATAACTCAAATGTGGTGTTTTGTCAATATGCAACTCGTTGCATATTGAGCTCCACTTAACTTGTAGTATTGTTTGTTGCACTTTGCCATGCCATGCCTCATTAAACCGGACATGCATCATACTTGTTTGTGCATCATGCCATGTTTATGCTTGTGCATTTACCATGTTGTTTGTTTCTTTCCGGTGTTGCTTCTTAGTTCCGGTAATGTTGCGATTGTGAGGATTCGTTCGACTACTCCCATTCGTCTTCTTCATGGACTCGTTCTTCTTCCTAGCGGGATCTCAGGCAAGATGACCGTCACCCTGGATCTCACTACTATCATTTCTATGCTAGTTGCTTCATTCTATCACTATGTTGCGCTACCTATCACTTGTTCTTCAAGCCTCCCAAATTGCCATGAACCTCTAACCTTTGACACCATTCCCAGCAAACCGTTGTTTGGCTATGTTACCGCTTTGCTCAGCCCCTCTTATAGCGTTGTTAGTTGCAGGTGAAGTTGAAGATTGCTCCATGGTGGACAGGGTTATGTTGGGATATCACAATATCTCTTATATTATTAATGCATCTATATATTTGGTAAAGGGTGGAAGGCTCGGCCTTATGCCTGGTGTTTTGTTCCACTCTTGCCGCCCTAGTTTCTGTCATATCGGTGTTATGTTCCTGGATTTTGCGTTCCTAACGCGGTCGGGTGATTTATGGGACCCCCCTGACAGTTCGCTTTGAATAAGACTCCTCCAGCAAGGCCCAACATTGGTTTTACCATTTGCCTCACCTATTACCTTTTTCCCTTGGGAGTCGCGCATCCTAAGGGTCATCTTTATTTTAGCCCCCCCGGGCCAATGCTTGTCTAAGTGTTGGTCCAAACTAGAGCCACTTGCAGCGCCACCTTGGGGAAACTTGAGGGCTGGTTCTAGTTGTACGTACTGCTCATCCGGTCGTGGCCTGAGACGAGATACGCGCGGCTACTATCAGGATGTCGGCACGCCGGGAGGTCTTGCTGGTCTTGTTTTATTACTGTCGAAGTTTCTTGTAGCCGGGATTCCGAGACTGATCGGGTCTTCCCGGGGAGAAGGAATATCCTTCGTTGATCGCGAGAGCTTATCATGGGCTAAGTTGGGACACACCTGCAGGGTATAAACTTTCGAGAGCCATGCCCGCAGTTATGTGGCAGATAGGAATTTGTTAATGTCCAGTTATAGATAACTTGACACCAGATCCGAATTAAAACGCATCAACCGCGTGTGTAGCCGTGATGGTCTCTTCTCGGCGGAGTCCGGGAAGTGAACACGGTCTTTGGGTTATGTTTGACGTAAGTAGGAGTTCAGGATCACCTCTTGATCATTGCTAGCTTCACGACCGTTCCTTTGTTTCTCTTCTCGCTCTCATTTGCGTATGTTAGCCACCATATATGCTTAGCTGCTGCTGCAACCTCACCACTTTACCCCTTCCTTTCCCTTTAAGCTTTGCTAGTCTTGATACCCATGGTAATGGGATTGCTGAGTCCTCGTGGCTCACAGATTACTACAACAACAGTTGCAGGTACAGGTTATGCGATGATCATGACGCGAGAGCGATGTTGCTTGTTTTGGAGTTTCTTCTTCTGCTTCTTCGATCAGGGGATAGGTTCCAGGTCGGCAGCCTGGGCTAGCAGGGTGGATATTGTTTGAGTTTCTGTTTATGATTCATCCGTAGTCGGATGTTGTTCTTGTATGTTGTATAGTTGTATTCATGTGACATTGTATGTATCAGATGTATCCACACTATTATGTAATGTTGATGTAATGATATCCACCTTGCAAAAGCGTCTTCAAGATGCGCTTCTATCCTTGGTGGGACCTTCAAGTTCCTTTAGGATAGGGTCGCATCTTGGGCGTGACAAGTTGGTATCAGAGCCTCGACTAACCATAGGAGCCCCCTTGTTTGTTGGCCGTTGTTGAGTCTAGAAGAAAACTATTTTGAGTCTTAGGATTATATATATCGGAGAGTAGGATTCTTTTTACTCCTCAGCCCCCTTCGTCGCTCTGGTGAGGACTCTTGACGTAGATGTTTTGTCTTTCCTCTTCTCAAATTTCACTATTTTTTTTAGGATCACGCGGGTATCTTGGAATCGTTCCGATGGTTTTGTGACGAGAACATTGTTCTTGTTGCCTCCTGACATTTAGGGGTTGTGGCAGTGTCCCGGGGAGTTGAGCTCCGAGGTGTTGTCGTCACAATTTTATCGTTGCAGTTCTGGAATACCTGAGTTTTGCCGACATCGAAAATCTCTTTTGTACAGTTGTTGGTGAGATAACCCTGATAACCCAGTACTGAGGTGAGTACGGGAGTATTGCCATAGCTTGTATAACGGATGCTTTTCGAAGGTTGAGGTACACGATTTCCGAAGGTTTCTTGGTTATGTGTTGACGGATGGATACAGCTGGATGTAGGTATTGTTAGTTTGAGTGAGATATATTGCTTCCCCTTTATCCCCAACACCAGATTGCATAACCAGAAAGTTTCGGGAGTTCATAGGTGGGAATTCAAGTAGCCCCTAGAATATCTTTCCGACAGATGTATGCTATGAGATTGGGGTTTGACGTCTAGTGGTCCGCCTATCCACGGTTGGTTTTACAGTGGTCTCGTTGTGTCTTAAAGAATCCTTGGCTATGCCGATTCGGGGACACTTCGTATGTCATGTTCACTGCCTTGCACATGATGGTGCTGTACGATTGAGCCCGTGTGGGCCCCACCACGAAAACTTCGGACGAAATCTCTATCATATGTATTTGTTCCGGCTTATTCTGCAAGCCAAATCCATTGTTTTGTTTTATTTGTGGTATTCGAGTTGCTTCGAAGTCAAATGTTGAATCCATACCTTTCCTAAACGGTGTTCTCATATTGCTATGTGAATACTAATCCTTTTTGATCATTGAGGTTGTCATGTTAATTCTTTTCCAACCGGTGCGCTTCTCTTCGAGATGATCTCATCATTCTCTCCATCCGCAAGATCAATTCTAAGTTTTCTCAATGGTGTTTGTTTCGTTCATCCCAAGTTGCCTTTGTTTTCCCGCCCTCCCACCCTTTTTCTTCAAGGACTCAGATTTCTTAATCATGTATCCTTTTATTTGTGTGAAGTCTCTTCATTCTTTTCAATCAATGTTCTTATCCGTTGATTTCCCATGAAGATGCTCAACAGTTTCAAGTTCATCATCCTTCATTGTTGTTTCTTCTTCGGTGGTTCCAATTCAAGCTTTGGATATTCATCATATTCCTTTCCTCATTTCTAATGCTTTCTCATGCCTATGCACCTCTTAATCATTCACCTCTCTCTTTTCATTTGTTCTGGAGTGCTGAAGATATCTCACAAGACTTGTGTTTCCATTCTCAATCCGTTCAAGATATTTCGAGGTTGTTATCTCATTCAAGGCATTTAATTCAACCGGTGCAATCTCTTCTTTTTCAAGCAATCGTTCAACGGTGTATCTTTTGAGTGGGCCCTAACCCACAGGTCTTTTCCCAGGATCTTACCTGACTCTTCTAATTATTCCGGAGCCATTCTCAAATTCTTTTCGGAGTTTGACGTAAGAATGAATTTTCATCAGTCACATGCCTTCTCCAAGGTCGCTTTCAAATTCTTTTCATCTTTGGCTCAACCTTTCCTCTTTTAATCCTTCCGGAGTGTCTCAACAATTCATGGTGGTGTTTCTCCTTGTCATTCTCAGCTTTGAAGACCGAAGAAGAGTTCCTCTTAAATCCTTACCCGTTCTTCCAAAGATGCGTGGTTCTAGCTTGATGCCATCCTCTCATAATTGTTTTTGATTGTTCATTCCGGAGCATTTCATGAGTTGTTTCCGTTTCTTTCCTCCGAAGGCCATCATGTCATAATTCTTCATTCTCAGCGTGTAGCTATCATTCTCCAAATCTTACCGGTGCATCATTCAAATATCCTCTAATCAATTCACAATCTCTTCAAGTATCTAAATTCCCTCAAGTATCTTCATTCGTTTTCCAATTCTTCCCGGTGAATTGTGCCTTTGCTACGTTCATTTTCAATTCTTACGGTGGTTCGTTCAAGATTTCACTTCCTTCGTTATCATATTAATTCATTCGTTCTTTTCAATCCCACCGGTGATTCCATCAATACCTTCTCAAGTTTATGCTATATCTCTCTTAATCCTTTTTTTCAATGGGAATAAGTAGTATGCCAAATCCGTTGCTTGTCATCAATTAAATTTGGTGAAGGATAAGCATACAATAAATCTTATTTTTATTTCCTCGAGGTGACTCAATTCTTTTTATGGAGATTATTCATGATGAATAAATTCTTGATCACAAGTGAATCATCTTTCTTTCCGGAGTTGGTCATCATATCACATTCTCGGTTCGAGAGGCTTCATCTTTCTTTTCGGAGTTCTTCATGGAGGCTCTACATGGTGGCTCATCAAGGATTCTTTTCATTCTTCAATTGTTCTTCAAAATTT
This sequence comes from Triticum timopheevii, assembly GCA_963921465.1. Taxonomy (NCBI): domain Eukaryota; kingdom Viridiplantae; phylum Streptophyta; class Magnoliopsida; order Poales; family Poaceae; genus Triticum; species Triticum timopheevii. The sequence goes on from OY997266.1 coordinate 246,931,712, forward strand.
CTCTTGAAGTTATGATCCGTCAAGCTATACTCTAAAATAAACATGGTGCTCAACACATGTTTTTGTTTTGAGGAGCTCAAGTATTCTTCATCTTGCATTCCAAAGTGCAATTCTTTCTACCTTATCTTTTGAGGTGGTGTTATGTCACTCTTGACAATTTCCTTCATGTTTCATGAATCATATCTTGTCAAGAATGAGGTATTTTAAAGCCATCAATCTCTTCGTTGGAGTTATCTTGGTAAAGATTTCACCTAAAGCCTTCCCAAAGGAATGTTGCTATTGTGGTGCTTATCAATGATCCAATTTTCTCCTTCTCATCTCGATGAAGAAGTTTTTCATCTCTTTGGTGCTCTTAGTCATCAATTGTTTCCATTAGTGGCCGGTTGTCACCTCATCATTTTGAGATGTTTGCCATAAGCCCACAACAAGCTTGTGCTTTTCGTTGTTGATTTTCCAACAACTCCGTTCAATTCTTCTTTGCAAGGATGCTTTCAAAGCTCATTTGTGGCAGAAGTTGGCATTTTCTTCTCCATTCTGTTATTCCAATGATTTATCTTCTATTCCTTCTTCCAAAGGCATTGTGATGTTGCTCTTTTCACTCATCATCTCGAATTGTGAGGATCATGTTCTTTTCGTGCTTATCCATTTAACTGGAGTGTTGTGTTCTCATTCAAGTTCTTTCATCTTATCAAGTTTTGCCTCTCTTTTCAACCTGAGTGCTACCTGAAATCCTTCTTACCCATTGTGCCATTCTTTCAATAGTTCTGGAGGCAGTGTGTTGTTGATTTCATAAAGTATACTCTCATCTTGTCAAGTTCATGTTCAATTCCTTCCATTTAGAGTCGGAGTGCTGTCCAAATTATATCAATCTTATTCCTTCTCTATCTAGTTTTAACCGGAGTGTTTTCAACTTTCCTCATATTCGTTGCTTTCTTCCTTTCATTTTTCTCAACATCTCAAGGTTCATGGTTTCACTCGTTTGTCGAAGAAGCAACTTAGTTTACCTCTTATCTCCCTCTTCCTTTTTCCTCTTGTGCCATCCTAGATCTCGGGACAAGATCCTCTCGTAGTGGTGGAGTGTTGTAACGCCCCGGATGCAACTTTCCATATCCGTAACTCCAACTCTTGCCTTTTCCGGAGATGTGATATGTTATTTCCTTCGTGGTTGGGTTTTTGTCTTCGTTTTTCTTTTTGTTGATGTCATGCATTCATCATTGCATCATTTGCATTGCATCCTGTCATCATGCAACCCTTTTAAAAACTCAACTAAATAAATCGGGTGGATCCTCGGTCCATTTAAATTGAGGGATATTCACAATGGCGATTTCTCTTTATAACATATCCTCCCATATTAGGGAGCTATTATTAAATATTCCATTAATTTGGAATTCACCATAACAAAATTGCAACATATTCCATGCATTTGTTATCTTAATTCTGGGTCTCCAAACTTTTCCCTAAATTCGCTCTTCACATTCCGGAGCTCCACCAAAAATCCTCAACATTTTTGGACACTTCAAAAACCTAGTACTAGTTCAAACCCATTTGAATTTCAAATGAGTTTGAATTTAATTTCCTGCAATCATGTCCCCGCCATTTTTCTTGGATCAAGCTTATTTCTGTGAGTCCAGGGAAATTATCCGTGTGTCCAACTTCTTTCCCTAACCTCTCTTTCTTTTCTTTCTTAATCTCCGTTTTTTTTCTTTTCTTTTAGGAGTGAGAGAGAGCCTAGCAGGCCATCTAGGCCATCCACAGCCTAGCTCCTCCATGGCCCAAGGCCCAGCCGGCCCCTGCCTATCTAACCCTAGCCCCGACCCCCTCCTCTCGATCTCTCCCTCTGGCCGCCGCCTCCTACTTGATCCCCATCTATGCTCGATCCCCATCTACTTTCCCTCGTTCACTCGCCTCCCTCTCCTCCCTCGCGCCGCCACCACGCTTAGGAGAGGAGCTCCTGCGCCCGATCCATGGCCTCTCTTGCTTCTCCTCGTCACCCTCTGGCTGCCGCCGCGGCCGGACCTCCCCCGCGCCTTGCCTTCGACCTCAGCCTTCCACACGCCTGGCCACCCACGCTGAATCCCTCGTCGCCGGCCTCCCCTACGCTGGACAAGTGGGGGTTCGGTGCCTCATCGCCCGGATCCGGCGTTCTTCGCATCGTCCGCGCCCCTGCCCTGGCGCCTCCCCGAGTCGTGCCCCTCGCGACCCCGCTTCCCCGCCTCCGGCGACCGTCGCTGCACCGCGCACCCCGGCAATCCTCCTGCTCCGCCGGCCTGGTCCGCCTCGTCATCGTCCTCCCAGCGCTGCCTCGAGCTCGTCACCGCTTTGCTTCGCCTCCTGGCATGCAACAGCAGCGTCCATTTCGTCCCTCCTTGGCCTTCGACCCCTGCTCGACGCCAAGATCGCTAATCCATGTCCCCGTGGACGCCAAGTTCTTTTCGGAGACCTCTCCAAGACCAGGATACACTAAGACCCGTTCGTGGATTTCGTCAAGTTCAAGCACCGCTAAACGAGGGTTTTTGCCTTGCTCATTTTGGATGCGCCAAGTTCCTGTTCGAAAGTACGTCTACATGGACTAGTACCATGGCACCAAAGACTTTTGATGCGTCAAGTCCCTCTCCGACAATTGTTGGACTACCATCCCGTGCATTGCACCAAGTACCACGACATCGTCGGCCCTACAAGTTCAACTATGGTTGCCGTGTACGACTACCGTCGACCCTCGAAGACCCCGTGGACCTCGAACATCTACGGGACATGAACAACTACTTCCGCTACGGCCGAGTACAACTACTTCCACTACCGTCGCCACATGAACAACTACTTCCCATGACGACCCGTGAACAACTACTTCCTCTACATCGTACCGAACCCGAACCGCTCCGAAAATGCACGCCTCGAAGGTATAATAGCCAAGACGACCGCCGAATGCATATGTTGAATGAGATGCTCGAGTTTTGCACCGTGATCGAATTGTCTTTGCATGCTCCTCGTTTGCCATGCCACCGTCATGTGGGACACCCGGTATCCGGGATCACTCCCCATCTCTTGCATGTTGCACACTCATCCGCACACTTCTCTCTTGCATCGGTATCTCAATCGTGTTACCGGGACCGGAATGTTGCCGTGGCACCATTTCCGTTTTGCCGCCGTGGCACCCTTTTTGTTCCGCCATGGTGACCAAATGCTTCATAACATGCTCATGTCAACATTTTCATAAAAATTGCATAAAACTTGCATATGTCATCCGCATCATGATAACAACAATTAAAATGTTTAAAATTGTTGTTGCATTAAATTGCTAAATAACATGGGGATTTTCCGGAATTGTTGTTTGTTGGTCCGGCCTCATTTAAATATGCCTATATAGGTAGTTTAATTATGCTTCACCTCTTGCCATGTTTAACAACATGTAATATTGTTGCGTTCATAACGAGAGAGAACTAAATAACTCGAATGTGCTGTTTTGTCAATATGCAACTCGTTGCATATTGAGCTCCACTTAACTTGTAGTATTGTTTGTTGCACTTTGCCATGCCATGCCTCATTAAACCGGACATGCATCATACTTGTTTGTGCATCATGCCATGTTTATGCTTGTGCATTTACCATGTTGTTTGTTTCTTTCCGGTGTTGCTTCTTAGTTCCGGTAATGTTGCGATTGTGAGGATTCGTTCGACTACTCCCGTTTGTCTTCTTCATGGACTCGTTCTTCTTCCTAGCGGGATCTCAGGCAAGATGACCGTCACGCTGGATCTCACTACTATCATTGCTATGCTAGTTGCTTCATTCTGTCGCTATGTTGCGCTACCTATCACTTGTTCTTCAAGCCTCCCAAATTGCCATGAACCTCTAACCTTTGACACCATTCCCAGCAAACCATTGTTTGGCTATGTTATCGCTTTGCTCAGCCCCTCTTATAGCGTTGTTAGTTACAGGTGAAGTTGAAGATTGCTCCATGGTGGACAGGGTTATGTTGGGATATCACAATATCTCTTATATTTGTGGGGACCCCGACTCATAAGTCGAGACCACCGGATGCACGTGTACAGTGATCCTAGAGATCAATGCTCACTGAACACACAGAAGCTGAATAACAAAAGTCTTACATCCATACATACCGTTTTACACAAGTAGGACCATCATGGTCAAGTCTTGAGTATAACATTGCAGCGGAAATCTTCGTCGATAACTTGGACCCATGCCATCTGCCTTAACCCTACAGGCATTCTGACTGGGAAGCATCCTAGCTCGCATGTTCGTCACCGAAGTATTCTCCATCATATCCTGTCCTTTCATGCCTGGCCAATAAAATAACCAGTGGCAAGCCAATGAGTACTTTGAATGTACTCGCAAGCAACCCATGTTTTGGTTCAAGATACAACAATGCATGATATAGGTAAATTTTTGCACAAAGCTAGTTTTGAATGTAATGACATGTTCAACAACTTTGTAAGGCATGCATCAAGAGAATTCAAGTAACCATGAGGACAGATTACAGGTATCAACATAAATAGAGTGGGCACCAACCCATCTAACATAAATAGAGTGGGCACCAACCCATCTAACATAAATAGAGTGGGCACCAACCCATCTCAATCATGCCAACTCCCTTGACTTGACCTAAGTCATTTTTTTATCAACACACACACACTTGGTTTGTAAACAAGTGGACGTAGCCCAAGAGTGGTTACCCAACTGTCCTTGACCGTGGACACGGCTATTCGAATAGTTTTACACTCTGCAGAGGTTGCACACTTTACCCACAAGATCCGGGGAACTTCTGTGTCAACCACGACCCGCGATACCTTAAGTACCCGGGGTAAGCACCCGATCACTACCTTTCCCTAGACGACACTTAACATGGAGTCCACTCGATTGGTAGTAACCCCCGTGCCCAACATTATCACATAACATTTTCGTGGAGCATTGCTCCCATATTTATCACATACCACTGGCACGGGGTACCAACGGTGTGTCTGGTGCCCCATAAAAATGGTCATGGCCGCCTTACCTGGCACGACCCCCGTCACTAGTAATGCGGGCTCCAAGTTAGTATCGGTCTAGGTACTCAATAATGCCCTTTCCCATATAAGGGTAGAGTGGTTGCGCATGTAAGGTTGGAATAACGGTCGCAACTCCGACCAATCCGTTTTGAAAACAACACACACTTTCCTTGGTACACCACTTCGTCATCAAGTGGTTACCCATCTCATCATCTCCCTCGGGCATAAGTGGCACCCGATGAGGTTTTCGAAAAGTCTTTTGATAAAGCTTTGTCTCCTTCACCATGCATAACCTGTCCCTTTTTGTGTAGAAAGTACTTTAGCATCCTATCTACTCCCACCGGCATAGCCCTCATAAGAAGGTAGGGCCATGCACAATGCAAGTATCAACAAGGAAGTAACCGAGGCAACCAACCCACGTGGTTCACCGTGTCATCATGATTCCGATGCAACAATAATAAAGAGCTATATGGAATGCATAAAAAGGTTTCATAGACATGGTCAAAGGGCTGCTTCCCTGTTGTAACGAAGTCTTCGAGGTCTTAAAATATCCCTGGTCCAACTCCGAGCATTCCCTCTACTTCGTCAACTATCGTCGAAAGCAAGCATAATAAGCAACACAACAAGGCAGGAAATAAAAGTGCTCTAAAAATATGAGTTGGACTTTTCTAGGATACCTCCGGTCATATGAGGGATGACCAAAGTGGTTTCATTGGGATTTGATGAATGGATATCTCTGAACATTTTGATATGGTGGAATCAAGGGGTTTATGGATTTGCAAGAAGTGTACAGAAATATATTTTTGAAAAATGAGCAAAGGCACCCATTTAACAAAGGATGATTTTAGAAGCATCTAGGAATTGGTTTCACTGGATTTGGAGTTGAGATGATTTTCCTATGAATTTGCAAAGTTAGCTATATACAAAGAAATAGACCATTAGTTGAGGTGACACAGAAAGTATTAGTAAAAATGTTCAAAAACTAAGTTTTGAACTTAGATGCATCTAGGAATTTGAATCATGGCATTTGTATCAATATTGAGCTGTCTGTGATTTTCTAAAGTTTATCACAGAATTAAGAAAATTGGGATTTGATAATTGTCTGTGAAGAAAACCTTTATGGAAAAATGTGCAAATTGCACCATGTGATAGATCAGGAATTTATGAACTTATAGAAATTAGAATCATCCAATTTGGACTTAGAATAAATAATCTATGGATTTTACAATCTCACTAGAAAAGAATAAAAAGAAATATAAGGCATTACCCTTATCCTGCGCACGAGGCGAAGGTAGCAGTGGGCCGGCCCAGCGGCTCGGCTGCGCGGGTGTCAGGGGCGACGTCGAAGGCGTATTCCAGTCAGGGCGCCTTCGCCGCGGGGAAGCAGGAAGAGGCTGGTACGCTTCCACTTAAACTGGAGGGGCCCGCTGGCCGGTCACTGACCTGCGGGGTCCACCCGCAGGGTCGTCGCCCTCCTCCCGCCCGCGACAGAGGAGGCAGAGGAGGCGGGGCCTAGCGCTTGCCGGCGCCCGTTCCGGTGGCTCCGGCCACCTCCGGCGACCGCCCGGAGTCCGGCGAGCTCGGGAGGATGGGCCGCATCCACCTGGGGACCCAGTTTCTGCCGAGGAGCGCCAGAGCGAGCGAGACCTCGGCCGCGGTAGGAACAGGCAATGGCGGGGTTCGACACGGCGAGGAAGGCACGAGGAGGAGGGGATGGAGCACGGGGCGAGTTGGTGGTGGTGATGAGAGGGTGTGGGAGTGTTCATGGGGAAGAGAGATGGGCTGTGGCGCCCGAATCCGAGCGGCGGTCCGCGGTGGCACACCGGCCATGGAGAGGGCAGGAGAGCACTAGAGGGAGGGGGAGGCTGTCCAGGAGGTGCACGGGAGAGAGAGGGGTCCAAAAGAGGAGAGGAGAGCTCGGGGGAAGGCTCTATATAGGGGGGCACCGGTGCACCATGGGCAGCATCCATGGACGTGCTCGGGTGAGCTCGTGGAGGGATAAGGAGGGCGAGGGAGGAATGGGCCGACAGTGTTGCGTGTCGTGGACGCCGAGGCTGCCTCGGGGGACACGATTCCGGCGCCCAAGGTCGACGGGAGGCCTTGGAATGGGCGTGCTACAGTGCCGGAGAGCACTGTGGCATGCTCCAGAGCGCGAGCTCTGCACGCCATGGCATTGTTTATGTGCCAGGGGCGTGTCCACTAGTGTTTGGGGCTTTGTGGGGTGAGTAAACAAAGGGGAGGTGGCCTTGGATGCCCTGGTGAACCACTAGGAGAGGAGAGAGGTTGAGGGAGAGAGAGAAAAGGGCTGTCCAGAGAGGGAAAGTGGGGTTTTACCCCTCCAATAATTGAGCTATGGATTTGCCATTGCTACTGGACGTGCAAGGGGACTAGGAGGGGCTGTGGTAAAAAGTTGAGCTCATGGAGAACAAGGAAAGAGGTGAAAACATCAACTTTTAAAAATTACCAGAAGGTGTTTGATGTTTGTTTGGGCAAGAAGATGATTTCCATTTGTCATGAGGCTCCACAGGGTGAAATGGCACACATAATTAGGGCCTTCCACCCATTTTGAGCTCATTTGGGCAAAGTTGCCAATGCAACTTTTGTAAACCCTAGAAATTAGCAGAAATGGGCTTTCCAAGATTTAGTCATGCAAATATGTTCTCCTTGATGAACCACTTGGTATGGTGGCCTCATTTGGTCATGTTATCATGATCACAAAAGTTGGGGTCAAGGAGAGAAAGTTGGTAATGCAAAGTTGTTCAAATTTGGTTCTGGACAGGAATGGTTTTGGGGCACTTTGATCAAGTTAACTTGTTCTCCAACTTGTGCCGCTTGATCTAGATGAATAATTAGGACATTTGAGAATGTTCACAAGGTTTGATATTATTTGGGAATGTTTGGCAATGTAAAGTTGTTCAAACTTCAAAATGGACAGAAATGGTTTTGAGGGGATTTGATGATGTTATCTTGTTCTCCAAGACATGAGACTTGGCAAGATCACCAAATATGTCATGTGACATGATATAATTTTTCTTGGAATTTTTGGAGAATATTTCCTTTGTAAATATTTCAAAAGCTTGAAATATCCAGAAAGGGTTTTTGAGGGGTTTGACCAATATTTTGAACATGACCATGTGTTGAAACTCTTATATATGAAAATAATTTTTCCCTATTAAAGACCATTTCTGGACTTAAGAAAAAGCTTTTAAATAAAACAGGAAAATAACATTTAAAATTATATTTTCGTGGTTTCTGGGTATCCTATATCTAATAGGAGTCAAATATATTTTTGGAAAGATTTTTACTACCCTTAATTAAGTACGTGCAGTGCAAACCTCAATTCAGGGGTTTTTGAAAATCTAAATTTTGAAAATACTATTTGGCCAAATTATTTTTGCAAGAAATTATTTTTATGTCCTATACACATGGCATGATCATTGGGAAAGGTTTTTGGATCAAGGAGAAGGAGTATAAGAGTTGGAGGATTTATTTTATTTTTAGAGCATTTGCAAACAACATACAAAATCCTATCAAGGCAAAGTCCAAAACACTCAAAAGTTTTTGTCAAAACACATTTTATCATGACTTATTAATGCATCTATATATTTGGTAAAGGGTGGAAGGCTCGACCTTATGCCTGGTGTTTTGTTCCACTCTTGCCGCCCTAGTTTCCGTCATATCGGTGTTATGTTCCCGGATTTTGCGTTCCTAACGCGGTCGGGTGATTTATGGGACCCCCCTGACAGTTCGCTTTGAATAAGACTCCTCCAGCAAGGCCGAACATTGGTTTTACCATTTGCCTCACCTATTACCTTTTTCCCTTGGGAGTCGCGCATCCTAAGGGTCATCTTTATTTTAGCCCCCCTGGGCCAATGCTTGTCTAAGTGTTGGTCCAAACTAGAGCCACTTGCAGCGCCACCTCGGGGAAACTTGAGGGCTGGTTCTAGTTGTACGTACTGCTCATCCGGTCGTGGCCTGAGACGAGATACGCGCGGCTACTATCAGGATGTCGGCACGCTGGGAGGTCTTGCTGGTCTTGTTTTATTACTGTCGAAATGTCTTGTAGCCGGGATTCCGAGACTGATCGGGTCTTCCCGGGGAGAAGGAATATCCTTTGTTGATCGCGAGAGCTTATCATGGGCTAAGTTGGGACACCCCTGCAGGGTATAAACTTTCGAGAGCCGTGCCCGCGGTTATGTGGCAGATGGGAATTTGTTAATATCCGGTTGTAGATAACTTGACACCAGATCCAAATTAAAACGCATCAACCGCGTGTGTAGCCGTGATGGTCTCTTCTCGTCGGAGTCCGGGAAGTGAACACGGTCTTTGGGTTATGTTTGACGTAAGTAGGAGTTCAGGATCACCTCTTGATCATTGCTAGCTTCATGACCGTTCCTTTGTTTCTCTTCTCGCTCTCATTTGCGTATGTTAGCCACCATATATGCTTAGCCGCTGCTGCAACCTCACCACTTTACCCCTTCCTTTCCCTTTAAGCTTTGCTAGTCTTGATACCCATGGTAATGGGATTGCTGAGTCCTCGTGGCTCACAGATTACTACAACAACAGTTGCAGGTACAGGTTATGCGATGATCATGACGCGAGAGCGATGTTGCTTGTTTTGGAGTTTCTTCTTCTGCTTCTTCGATCAGGGGATAGGTTCCAGGTCGGCAGCCTGGGCTAGCAGGGTGGATATTGTTTGAGTTTCTGTTTATGATTCATCCGTAGTCGGATGTTGTTCTTGTATGTTGTATTGTTGTATTCATGTGACATTGTATGTATCGGATGTATCCCAACTATTATGTAATGTTGATGTAATGATATCCACCTTGCAAAAGCGTCTTCAAGATGCGCTTCTATCCTTGGTGGGACCTTCGAGTTCCTTTAGGATAGGGTCGCATCTTGGGCGTGACAGTCCAAGTGAAGAGGGCACCCCCCCCCTAGGAACTTCACGGATTGCAGAATCACGAATAAAAGCATTAAACACGTGAGCCATCGGCCAAGAAAAGTTAGGAGAGTTTTTATCCAGAGGAGAGCGCGTCAAGTTAAAGTCACCACCAATGAGCTAAGGTAAGTCACAAGATTCAATCTTATTCAGAATTTCGTGAAACAAAATATAAGAAAGGGAGTGATCAGCAGGGCAATAGACAACTATGACATCCCAAAGCATATTGGATGAGCGATGAGACAGTACTGTGCTAGCCAGAAAAATGTCGTGGTCGAAGGCCATAAAATCAAACATGCCTCTCTTAGTACCAAGAAGAATTCCACCCGAGTGGCCTGAAGAAGGCAGAAAGTTCCAGTCAAACCTACCAATCCCAGCAATAGAAGAAAGTTCATTAGGAGATAAAGAAGGCTTGAGCGTTTCTACTAGACCAATGATGTCAATGTTCTCAGATCGAACGAGATCTTTATGCTGGTCCCTGCCCCCCTAGCGCCAAAACCCTCTAATATTCCAAAATAAAGCCTTCATCGGAGAGAAAGGTTTTTTATGCAAAGACTCAACCTGCATGGGGCCATGCAGGATTTAGCACGTTTGTCATCCCTGCGCTGAGGTGCAGCAGTGGGCACCTGATCCCTCTCAGGTGCCACCTCGAGCCCACCGGCCACAACCAATGAGACACCAACCCGAGAGACAGCCTCCTTGGCCCTGGCAATATCCTCCTGGGCTAGTTCATTTGCCCGAATAACATCCAACTAGGTAGACGGAGAACCAAAACTAGGGTTGAAGGAAATGCCTACATCCTCTAAAATATGCAACAAATGCTCATTGGAGTGCGACGGTAAATCTAACCGAACAGGAGAAGAAACGGGAGGAGGAGGGTGCGGGGAGCATGGCATTGTACCTAAAGGGGGAAGATCTCTGGCCATAGCGCGCCGCACCGCCCGGTCAGCCACCCACTCGCCACTGTTGGGGACACGGCCGCTCTTGCGTGCAGTGGAAGCGGGAGAGTGCACTAGCGCAGGACGGGCACGACACGGAGAAGCCACCATAGACGAAGGACCAAAAGCCACACCCAGATCGGCATCGAGCCTGTGGCAAAGCCCTGCCGCAGAATGTTTGGAATCACCAGAGGCCCTGCTACACGCAGAGAATTTCTTGACAGACTTCTTCTTCTTCTTTTTCTTGGACAAGGGGCCATACAAGGGTAGATCTTCGATGCCAGAAAGGGAGGGAGGAGCAGGGCAGGCAGGGAGGTTGGAGCACACACCAGAGAAAGGAATGCCCCTCGCTCCATCAGAAGCAACAACCCCTCTATCGGCGTCCTCCATCGCATCCTTGTTCCCATCCGTTGGCGTTCTGGGAATGGGGGTCCCCAGACTTGCCTGCCTGCGGCGCACGGCGTGGCTCCAACAGTGGCCCAGCACGGCCCGTCTACATCAACAAACACTCAAGACCCTCTCGAGGGGCCAAGCCTCATGGGGCGGACGACACAGGGCCTCCTCAAGAGCGGCCTTGCCAGCCAGGCTCGCAAAGGAGGCAGAGAGATCATGGTAAGGGGTACCTCGTGAGGTTCCCGTGACGCAAGCCATGACGACCAAGGCCACACGGGCACCAGGCGGGCGCCATCGCGCGTAGTGTCCTCGTTTCCCCTTTGGTGCTAAGGGGGCAAGGGCAGGTGCGGAGTACCGAGGCATCCGGCAAAGGTTTCCATATTCGTGCAACAAGACCAAGACCAGTAGGACGGCAGGACGGAGGTCATCATGGAGCCCAAGGCGGTGTCACCACCAGCGCCTTTGACAGGCGAAGACCACCTTTAGTGAGGATAGGTTATACTAGTTGTCCTCTTTCAACGTGCCCATTGTTGGATCCCTTGCCGCTCAATATTTGTGAAGAGGACCAGGGCCTCTATAAATAGGGCTAGCCACCATAGTGGGAGGGGGACTCATCTGGACCGAAAACCAAAACAAGTAGAACACCAAACCAGCTCAAGAACACCTGGCCTCAGGAGGCTGTTCTTCCCTTGTATTGTTCATCATCGGCCCAAGAGGTAATCCACCACCACCACCACACGCCTCCGGCCCCGGCGACTGATGCGAGTGCTGGGGCCAGGGTGCTCCGAGCCTTGGCCCCCGCCTTACGGCGGGTGCAGTGGCCGCCCAAGTTCAAGCCAGAGATGCCGCCGCGCTACGACGGCATGGCGGACCCACTGGTTTTCTTGATGGCATATGAGGAGGCCGTCCTCAAGGCCTGTGACAACGACAGGGTCATGGCCAACTGGCTTCCCATGGCCCTCACTAGCGTCCCGCGCACTTGGTTGCTCAACCCGCCGGCATCTTCTGTGGCCTACTGGGAGGAGCTGCGCGACCTCTTCCTCGCCCACTACGCGGCACCGGCGCCCCTGGTTGGCGCAACTCTCCAAGGCGGCTCGCAGGGGCCACCCTCAGACCGCCATGCCAAGCCGTTCTTTCGCCAGATCAGCACCGCCCTCGCGCGGCAAGGGGCTCCCTCAGGTTGGGTGGCGCCCAAGGACGACCTGACCTCCGACTCAGAAGATCACCCCATCACCACCGCCTGCTCGGGTGTGCTCCCGATGCTCTGCACGCCCACCATCTGCCAAGTGGCCTTCACCAAAACCCTCATCGACTGTGGTGTCCGCCTCAACGTGCTCTCGGTGGAGGCCTTCAGCCTCCTCCGCGTACCGCTGGAGCGGCCCCGACCCAGCAAGCCCTTCTCAGGCGTGGGAGGCGGTTCCTCCAGTCCCCTGGGGCAGATCCACCTCGCCGTGACCTTCGGCACCCGCGACAACTACCGCTTGGAGCTGGTCGACTTCGACGTTGCTCACATCGGCCTCCCATACAACGCCATCCTCAGATACCCTGCCCTGGCTCAGTTCATGGCAGCAATCCATCCGGCCTATAGCCTCATGAAGATGCCCGGAAGCAAGGGCGTCCTCACCATAGCTGGGGATACCAAGGAGGCTCTTATGGCGCTTAAGCTTGCCCTCAAGACCGTCGCGGCGGTGCAGCCCGCCGACGCGGACGCCTCCAAGGCCAAGGAAGCTACACCGACCAAAAAGAAGCAGTTGTTCACCCAGGATAAGGCGGAGACCAAGCAGGTGCCGGTTGAGGAAGATGGGTCCTCAGGAGGCACCTTCACCATAGGTGCCGGCCTCGACCCCGACAGAGAGAAGGCGTTGGTGAAGTTCTTGCGCTCGAACAAGGAGGTGTTCGCATGGGAACCCAAGTAGCTGGCGGGGGTCCCAAGTGCGGTGATTGAGAATCACTTAAATGTGTGCCGCAATGTACGCCCTGTGAAGCAGAAGGTGAGGCGGCAGTCCACGGAGAAGTAGGCCTTCATCGTCCAAGAAATCCTTAAGCTGGAGGCAGCAGGAGTTATTCGCGAGGTTCGCTACCCTGAATGGCTGGCAAACCCCGTTGTCATGCCAAAAAAGGGGCGAAAGGAGCGCATTTGCGTCAACTTCACCAACCTCAACAATGCCTGCCCCCAAGATCTTCCCGCTTCCTCGCATCGACCAGATCGTCGACTCCACCACCGTGTGCGACCTGCTGTGTTTCCTGGATGTGTTTTTGGGTTATCACCAGATCAAGATGGCGGTGGAGGACGTGGAGAAGACAGCATTCCTGACCCCGTGTGGGGTATAGTGCTACACTTGCATGCGGTTCGGGTTGTGCAACGCGGGCGCGACCTTCGAACGGCTGATGCACATTGCCTTGGGCTGGCATCTCGGGAAGAACGCCGAGGCTTACGTCGACGACATTGTGGTGAAATCTAGGGAGGCGAGGACCTTGATCCAGGACTTGGAGGAGACCTTCGCGAGCCTCCGCCAGGTAGACCTGCGACTCAAACCGGAGAAGTGCATGTTCGGCGTCCCTTCCGGCAAGCTGCTGGGCTTCCTCGTGTCCCACGGGTGGATCAAGGTCAAACCGGAGAAGGTCAAGGCAATTGAAGAAATGATTCCGCCGCAAAACCTCAGAGAAATGCAGAAGCTCGGCGGGCGCGTGACCGCATTAGGATGCTTCATATCCAAGATGGGGGAGCGCGCCCTACCGTTCTTCAAGCTGATGAAGAAAATGGGTCCATTTGAGTGGACACAGGAGGCCAACCAAGCGTTTCAACACCTCAAGAGATACCTGACCAGCCCCGCCATGATGGTGGCGCCGCCCCTCTCGAGTCCCTGGTGCTCTACCTTGCCGCCACTCCCTACTCCACCAGCGCGGCCCTGGTGGCAGTTCGGGAGGAGCGCCAGGCTAGGGTGCCGCCCCACCTAGCTACGGCATCAGCCGGGGCGACACAAGACCAGGAAAGCCTAGCGAGGACCACGACAACAGCAGCAAGGGACCAAGCTCAGCACGATGATGCCCACTGGGCTGAAGAGGCCCCACCAAGTGAACAGGCGCTCTTGGCTCCATCATCTCAGGAGGCGCCTCAACCTCCGGAAGACGTAGGCCATGTCAGCGCCCCGACCCTCGTCGAGCATCTCGTGTACTTCGTGAGTACGGTGTTACGGGATGCAAGAGCACGGTACCCCATGCCTCAGAAGCTCTTACTCGCGCTCTTGGTGGCCTCGTGCAAGCTGCGGCACTACTTTCAAGGTCATCCCATCAAGGTCGTCTCGACCTACCCGTTGGAAAGGGTACTCAAGAGCCCCAACTCCACTTAGAGAGTCGCCAAATGGAACATCGAGCTGCAGGCGTTCCAGTTGGAGTTCAGCACAACCAGGGTCATCAAGGGAGCCGCACTTGCTGATTTCGTGGCCGAGTGGACGAACACACCTGAGCTCAAGGTGGGCGAGGATTGATCTCTCTGACGCACCAGATGGCTGGGTCATGTATTTTGATGGTGCCTTCTCGCGGCAGGGCGCGGGGGCTGGTGCAGTGCTTATATCACCCACTCAGGACAAGCTCTACTACGCCGTACAGCTCTGATTCCAGCATGGCGAGAAGGTCTCCAACAACATAGCAGAGTACGAGGGCCTCATAGTAGGCCTGAGAGCTGCAGCAGCACTGGGAGTGAAGCGCCTCGTCATCAAGGGCGATTCACAACTCCTCATCAACTTCTCCAACAAGGTGTACGAGCCGAAGGACGAGCACATGGAGGCATATCTCGCAGAAGTACGTCAGATGGAGAAGCAGTTCTGGGGGCTGGAGTTGCAGCATGTACCCCGCGGCACCAACCAAGTGGCTGACGACATCACCAGGAGGGCGTCCAAATTGCTGCCCCAGGAGCCTGGTGTTTTCGAGGAATGACTCTTCAAGCCGTCGGCGGCACCACTGTTGTCAAGTATGGCACAGCCTAAGGAAGAACTCCCTCAGCCACCTGCCACAGGAGCCCTGGCAAGTGGCCCGATTTCGGGAGCACGCCTACTCTTGGCATTGGAGCCTCAGGAGGGATGCTTGACCAAGGAATTCAAGGAATACCTGGCGCAGGGGACGCTGCCGGAGAAAGAGGAGGACGCGGAGCGCGTGGCCCGGCAGGCCACGGCCTAGTGCATCCAAGACGGTAAGTTATACCTGAAGCGGCCTAATGACGTTTCCCTATGTTGCATCTCCAGGGAACAAGGGAAAGAGCTGCTGGCCGACATAAATGATGGATACTGCGGACACCACTCGTCGTCGCGGGCCCTCGTCGGCAAGGCATTTTGCAGCGGATTTTATTGGCCTACAGCACTCAACGACGCAACCGAGCTGGTGAAGTCCTGCGAGGCCTGCCAATTACACGCCAAGCAGATTCATCAGCCAACTCAAGGCCTACAGACCATCCCGCTCTCGTGGCTGTTCACGGTCTGGGGGCTGGATATCTTGGGCCCGTTCCCTCGAGCGCCTGGGGGCTACCGCTACCTCTACGTCACCATTGACAAGTTCAACAAGTGGGCAGAGGTGGAAGCCGTCCAAACCATCCCAGCCGGCTCGGTGGTCAAGTTCATCAAAGGCCTGGTGAGCCGATTTGGGGTCCCTAACCGCATCATCACCGACAATGGTTCGCAGTTCACTAGCAATCTCTTCAAGAAGCTGGCACGACGAGCTCCAGTCCGTGCTGTGGTCCATCCGCACCACCGCCACCAAGAAAATGGGCGAGATCCCGTTTTCCTCGTCTACGGAGCGGAAGAGGTTCTCCCTCACGAGGTCAGGCGTCGCTCCGCATGGGTCCTGGCGTTTGATGAGGCGCACTAGGATGCCATGTGGGGGATGGACCTCGTGTTGGGGCAGGAACACCGCCGTGAAGCCGCGCTACGGGCGACAAGATACCAGCAGGCGCTGTGGCGGTATCATTGTCGCAGTGTCCACCCCAGGACGGACGAGGTGGGTGACCTCGTCTTGAGGCAGGTGCTCTCCAAGGAAGGGCTTCATAAGATCTCACCCATGTGGGAGGGCCCGTTCGAGATCGTCCATGTCCCCAGGCCTGGCGCCGCGCGCCTGGAGACCCAAGACGGGGTACCCATCCCGAACGCCTGGAACATCCAGCACCTCCAGAAGATCTACCTTGAAGAAAGGCCTGGTGCCTGTGAACAAGGCCCAGTGCCTATGAAGCTCGCTTGAAGAAAGGCCCGGTGCCTGTGAACCTTGCCGCCCGTGACACTCTCACGTAATAATGAGTGGGGTTGTACACGCCCCGGAGTCTCAGGAGTGCCGCCCTCGGGCCTCGGGGGCTCCCTCCCACGCCCAGTGGCAGCACTTAGCTCCCGCTGGTGAGAAGACTTGAAGACTAGACTAGGTGCCGGACGCGGCCTTTCATTTGCTTTCTGCACTTGGCTCGCTCTTCCTTGATTGAACCTAGTTTGAAGTTGCTTCTCATGTTCTTTGCCAGCTCTGTTCCATCGCTTCTTGCCTTTGTTTTCTGTCTTCAACTCTTTATCTGACTTGCTCTCTCCCGCAAGCCTATGAGGGGGCTGTACGAGCGCCCTCGTGAGCCCTTTTTTCTTCTGATTTTCGCGAGGCACTCTCGTTCGAGGTCACAGCAGGAGCACTCCTCTCAGTCCGTGCCCCTCGGGTACCATGACATTAAGCACCGGGCCACGTCCGGCAGCCCTTGCGACCAGGGTTCGGAAAATGATAGTCTCTCAACGAGGGTTTTGCAGCTCTTAAGGCACCGAGCCACGGCCGGCAGCCCTTGCGACCAGGGTTCGGAAAATGATAGTCTCTCAACAAGTTTTTTGCAGCTCTTAAGGCGCCCGGCGAGGCCTGAGGCAGGCACCTCGCGAGGCGGAAACTACTTCAAATGTGCCAAGCTAAGTTGTTCCTACACGCAGACGTATAACAACGACGCCATGACACCACCAGCGCCTTTGACAGGCAAAGACCACCATTAGTAAGGATAGCTTGTACTAGTTGCCCCCTTTCAAATTGGCCATTGTTTGATCCCTTCCCTCTCAATATTTGGGAAGAGGACGAGGGCCTCTATAAATAGGTCTAGCCACCATAGTGGGAGGGGGACTCATCTGGGCTGAAAACCTAAACAAGTAGAATACCACACCAGCTCAAGAACACCTCGCCTCAGGAGGCTGTTCTTCCCTTGTACTGTTCATCATCAGCCCAAGAGGCAATCCACCACCACCACACAGGAGGAGGGTATTACACCACAACGGTGGTCCAAACCTGTATAAATCTTGTGTCTCTTGTGTTGTAAGTTCATCGAGCTAAGCTTAGAGATCGCGGGGAGGCTGAGGGCGAGATTCGGTAGGGGGAAATCTTCATGCACACCCCAGTGTTTGAACCTCGAGGGTTTTGCCGGAACCCTAAATCAGACACCACCGCCACCGTAGCATTATCCTTGAGCAGGTCACGATCTTTAGGAGGTAGCTCATCCCCCTCTGACTAAGTAAAATGGTTCTCATCACCCGGGTTTGAGTCATCCGGCATGCCATCCTCATCTTAGCCATCTTTATCATCATTGCCCGAGGCCGGCCGAGGGGGTGGGGGTGGAGGCGACACCGGAGCCGCATGCCCCTTGACCCGGACCCTAAGACGGAATCCACCAGCAGAAGGGAAGACATCAACCGAGCCGCGGATGCAATTAGGATCAACACACGAGGCCCGCAGCCGAGCCGGGCCCAAGATAAGTATAGACTCCTGATCCACCTCAATTGGTTTGCCAATAAGAATACCGAATGCCATAAGGAAGGCTTGAGAGCGACGCGAAGGAGGGACATCATCGACGAGGACCCAAACGTTAGATAGAGGCGATATGGCTTTGGACCCATTGGAGGCGGCCTTGACAGAGACGACAAGTTGGTTAAGGGGAAGGGCGAAACTGGTACACGAAGAGATCATCCTCAAACATTATTTGGAGGGGAAAATTGCAGCGAATTCATAATCAGATAATTGGCGGATCTGCCAATCCCATCCACCTTCATCCCATAGACGGAGTTCATCAAGGAGAATCTGAGGGGAGATTTTCTTGTCCTTGACAGAAATGATGCCAGCATTAGATAGAGCAGGAATAGGAACCACTTGAGGGACTTCGCGATCGAGAGCGAAGAAAGCACATCCAGGGAGGCCGAGGCCGTAATGCATGACTGCGGGGGGTTTCAGGCAGTTTTGACAGTCAACCGTGAGGTGACCGTCGTCTCCGCAAATGAGGGAGAAGGGCGGGTTTTGAGAACGCGAATGAAAATGACCAGGACGGTGGCAGGCGAAGAAGGTGAGGGTGGGGTTGGCCACTTGGGAAGGAGGAGGAGCGCGTGCCGGAGCGGGGGGAGGAGGTAAAGTACCATCACCACAGGGGTCGGAACCAGAGGAAGGACCCAGACCGCCGGAGGGGCGGCGACCCATAGCCCAGAAGAGCTGCGAGGCACAAAACACTAAGGACCACCACTAGAGGCTGCCGGGGCCCAGGCCAGAGCCCGTGACGAGGCCACAACATCGCGGCGAAGAGGGGGCCGTGATGATGGACCAACAGAGCCGTCCTTACTCGCCGCAGCCGCCACCTCCCAGGGATCCGAAGTAGTGGGACCGGCCACCATAGAGCCAGATCCAAGGGACGAGGGCTGCCGGGCGCCACAGCGGTCCCATATGCCCACACGCGGTCCGCCTGGAGCTTGGAGCCCAAGGCCGCTTCGTACTCCAGATCCACCTCCCCCTCAATAGAGCCCTACACCGGCGCTTCTGGCCGGACAGGGCCTCACTGGAGGAGCCACATGAACGGTCCATCGAGATGACCACCGCGAACGAGAGGGAGAGAGCCGAAGGAGGCATAGATCTGGAGAAGACGCAGATGGGGAAGCAGTGCTGAGGCAGGTCAGAGAGAGAGGTTGGGAAACCTATAAATGGGGGAGCGTGCCCCTCCAAACCCATAAATACCCCAACTGCACCAGGCCAAGGCCAATGGGTTGGGCCGGAGCGGGGGCGGAGGAACGGGCCTGGGCCACCCGAGGCCCAAGAGTCATGAGAGGTAAAGGGGAGGGGGAATCCGACACACTAGAGAGGGGAGGAGGGGCCCAGGCTCACCAGGCCGACCTGGACACGCGGAGGCCCGACACCAAGGATCTGGCACCACCACGAAGGGCGCCACCAGATCTAGGGTTTCGGACGACCCGACCTCCGCCGGCGAGGCCGCCAGCAAGCAAACGGACGGAAGCAGCACCACCCAGGACGAAGAACGCCATGGGCTGGAGACGGCGGAGGAGCCCTATGCCGCCTGCGCGAAACTCGAGTCCAGCCCTCCACGGCCAGCAGATCGGGGGCGGGGCGTCCACGCCCGTCGGTGGCGAACTTACGGCACCACACCAGAGCAGAAATGTCGGGCAGCACGACCGGAGGCGCAGGGTGAGGGGCGGAGGAGGGGAGCCGGGGTCGTAGTCCGAGTCCGAGTCCTCGGACCCAAGAGCCCAGAACCTGTTGATGGGGGCAGAGACATGGAGCGTAGTACGCAAGGTGGACGATGGGGAAGGGGGGAAGCGGACGACGCCGCGCGGAGGCAGCACAGAGAGCCAGTAGCAGAGACCGCCGGAATCGGGGAAGGAGGAGGCGAGACCATAGCCATAGCCGCCCGGGAGGGGGGAGAGGGGAAGCGAGGAGAGCCATCCAGTGCGGGGCACTCTGGCCTGTCTAGCTAGCATTTTCTTTTAAGTTTACCACAAGACCAGCCTAGTAGTTTTCTCTTTCTGAAATGGCTAGCCCAATTTTTTTGTTCTTTTGTAGAATACCAAACCGAGGCCTACTTGCTTTATCAGCCCCGCTGGGCGGTAAATCTTTCAAGACGAGAAAATGGGCTATTAGTAATGAGAAATGGGTTGTACATTTTTAAAACACCTCAAACCGGCAATTAGTTTCAAATTTCTTTTTTTTTCATTTTGAGATTTTAAATTCCATTGATTTTTATGCGTGGACAATTATGTGATTTATTTTTCAAATTAGATTGAATATGACTCGAAATTTCGGGATTAAAAACAGTTCAAACCGCACCAAAATATGCAAAATTACGTATAATGTTTTAGCCGTGGCCACAATATGGGATGTAATGCTAACAAAAAGAATTCGGGCTCCGAAAAAAACCTTAAGAATTAGCAAATGGGCTGTAAATTATTAGAAATAATGGCAGATGGACTATATGCTGTTTTCCATAGATTTGAGGCTGACTTGTGCGCCTACTATTGCTTGATACGTACGCTTTCCTAAAAAAAGGTTGACGCGCACGCAACGCCATGCCAACTTAGTCAACACGCGAGAGCGGTGACTGTTGGATGTCCATCCAACGGCCATCATCCTTCTGCAATCTGTGCTCTTACTGCTCAAGCCTCTCAAACAAGCACCTGAGGGACTGCCTGGTCCATCCTCCCGTGGCCGGCTATGCTGCCGCGCAGGCCTCACCGCCCCGCCGTACTCCCAACATTGGCCTAGCCATCCCTCTACTCACCCTAGACCTCTTGTTATTCTCCGGCGATGGCAGCCTCACACTGCAGCTGAAGCAGTAAACCCTCGTACTCCCCTCTGCGTGGGAAACAACTGCTGAGTCTCGGAGTCGCACATTCCTTTGTGAATCTCAGCCAGCAGTTCCTTTCCTTCTTCCCGGCAGACAAACTTAAATTTCACACCGTTGGGCCTCCTTCTGTATAGAGTGTCATCGACAAACTGGTACATACTGACCCTCCAAGCTACTTTTTCAGCTTCGTCTTGTTCACCGGAAGCTCTCTGGTTTGGAGGAAGTGGACAATGTGTCTTGCCCGAGTTGGAGCCTGTGGCTCAGCAACGAGGACTAATGGCACCTCCTATGCTGCGGGAGCACTGGCCTCGTGTGCGGGGTCCATGGACCTAGCAGCAGGGGGTGGTCCGGTAGGCTGTGAGGACTTGTTTCCGACAGGGTCTCTACCGGGAGAGGACGAGTATACCGGGAGAGGCTTTCCGGTGTCGAAATTTCTCCTCTTCTGGGCTATTGTTACTGGGGACACGGAGGGCTGAGTAAGACGGAGAACAAAAGTCCCTGGTTCCACAGGAAGCTTCTGCGTAGCACACTTAAGCAGATGATCAGCTATATTGTTTTCCGCACAGGGTATGCGCTCTGTTTGCAATCCGTCAAAGTGCTCCTCCAATCTTCTCACTTCCTCGACGTATGACTCCATTAATGTACTTCGATAATCCTTGTTAACTTGCCTCACCACCAACTATGAGTCTCCTCGAACGTTCAACTTCTTAATTCCAAATTCTGCTGCAATCCTGAGTCCGGCAAGGAGCCCTTCATACTCTGTTGTATTGTTGGTGGCTTCCTCCCGTGCAAAATTCATCTGGATGACGTACTTGAAGTGCTCCCCTGTGGGGCAACAAGAAGCACGCCAGCCACCGCAACTTGTAGGGAAAAAGCACCATCAAAATACATAATCCATTCTTGGGGTGATTCCTTGCCGGGGACAACTATCTCTGTTACTTTCACATCAGGGGTTGGTGTCCATTCAGCAATAAACTCTGTCAATGCCCTGCTCTGGACAGTTGATGTGCTCTCAAACCTCAAGCCAAAGCTAGATAGCTCCAAAGCCCACTCCACTATTCTGCCGGTATCCTCTGGGATTTGGAGTATCCATTGCAAATGGAAACGTGTAACAACCATGATCTCATGGGTTTGGAAGTAGTGGCGCAGTTTCCTTGAGGCCATGATGAGGCCAAAGATCAACTTTTGCACACCAGAGTACCTTGACCTAGCCCCCTGTAACAAGGAGCTGATGAACTACACTGGGCGCTGCACCACTTTCTTCTTTGTCGTGTCCTTGGGGTTGTCATCTTTTCGTGCTCGCTGCTGCCCTGATCCTTTTCTGGCCCTGCCGGCCTCTGCTCACTCTCTTCCTCGTCCACTTCTAGCTGTGCTACCAAGGCTGCACTTGATTTGTTTCCGCCAAGTACAGCAATAACGGCTCCTGAGTCTTGGGCGCGACCAAGGTAGGCATAGAGGACAGGTACGTCTTCAGCTGCTTCAGGGGTCCATTTCATGGGATCTGCCTTCTTCAAAATCTTGAAGAACGGCAGGACATGCTTGGCAGACTTGGAGATGAATCTGCTAAGCGCGGCATCGGATCCCGTCAGGCGCCTCACATCCTTGAATGTCCTTGGCATTTGGATCTGCTCGATGTCCTTGATCTTCTCAGGATTGGCTTTGATCCCCCTGTGGGACACAAAGTATCCAAGCAGCTTGCCGGAGGGAACGCCAAACACACATTTCACTGGGTTTAGCTTCAAGTTGATCTTGCGTAGGTTTGCAAACGTAGGTTTGCAAACGTCTCCTCCAAATCCTGAATGAGAGTTGCTTTGTCTTTGGTTTTGACCACAATGTCATCCATATAAGCTTCAATGTTTCTATGCAGCTGAGGTTCAAAACCAATCTGGACTGCACTTGCAAAGGCGGACCCGACACTCTTTAATCCGAATGGCATGCGGACAAAGCAATACGTACCGCATGGAGTGATGAATGATGTCTTCTCTTTATCCTCCTTTGACATGAAGATCTGGTGGTACCCAGAATAGGCGTCCAGAAATGAGAGCAAATCACAACCTGAGGTGGAATCCACTATTTGATCAATACGCGGCAAGGGGAACGGGTCCTTTGGGCAAGCCTTGTTGAGGTCTGTGAAGTCAATGCACAGCCTCCATTTAACATTCGCCTTCCGGACTACTACTGGGTTTGCTAGCCAAGTGGGATGTAGCACGCCTCTGACCAAACCAGCTGCTTCATGCTTCTTGATCCCTACCGCAATGAACTGCTGCCTCTCCAAGGCCTGCTTCCGGACTTTATGCTTAACAAGTCTGGCATGTGGGCAGACAACAAGGTGATGCTCGATTACCTCCTTGGGAACATCGGGGTTATCAGATGGCTGCCAAGCAAACACATCGATATTCGCCCGTCAGAAGGCGACGAGCACGCTTCCTATTTGTCATCGAGGGTGACGCTGATGGTGAAAGTACCATCAACGCCAGCCAGCCCTGCCAGGACATTTTTCACTTGCGGCAACCTTGAATCTCTTACTGTTGGAACACTCTGGCACGTCGTCAACGGGTGCCATGCCCTCGTAGGGGGCACGCTTCCCGGACTCTTTGGCAGAGGTCCTGCAATCCTGTTTCTTACCTTTGCTTTCCTTGGCGGGAACTGCTGCCGTCACAGCCTCGGCCGCGACCGCGTCCCTGTACATCTTGTCCACACAAATGATTGCATCTTTCTCATCTGACGGGATGGTGAGGACTCCCAGCAGCCCATGCATCTTTAGGGAATTGTAGGCATAGTGGGATGCCGCCATGAAGTTAGGCAAGGTCGAGCGTCCAAGGATCCCATTGTACGACCGGGGGAGGTCAACTATGTGAAACACAATCTTCTCAGTCTAGTACTTAAGTTCTTCCCCAAATGTTACTGGCAACATGATCTTCCCTTTAGGATGAATCCTTCCGGGGTTGACTCCTTGAAACGTGCCTGTAACCACTAACTCTTCTTCTGCTATCTGAAGCCTGTTGATAACTGCCGGGGAAATCAGATTCAATCCGGCCCCACCATCCACCAACATCTTTGTGACCTTGAGGTTGCGAATAGTTAGAGAAACCAACAAAGGCAGGCATCCTACCATTTTGGTGCGGCTAGGATGGTCCTCCTCGTCGAAGATGACAGGTGTACGGGACCATTTGAGTAGCTTTCAGGCCTCCGGCGCTGGTTCCACGACATTGACTTCCCGAGCCCATTGCTTGAGTTGGCGATGGGAGGTGTGCAAAGATGCACCTCCGTCAACTCACCGAGCATCCATGGCTTTCTGGAACCTTGTTTCCTCTTCAGCCCCCTTGTCGCTCTCGTCACCACAGACTTCTTTCTCCTGGCCATCAGCGGGTTTTCCTTTGTTCCGAAAGTTCTTGCTGGGGCGATTTGCTACATCGCCTTAGCCCTTACCACCAGCGATATTCTGACCCTTCTCCTTATCGCGCTTCTCATATTCTGTTCTCTGTCTCTTGACCAACTACTCGACCTGATAGCACTCCTAAAGGTCGTGGCCCTTGGTCCGATGGATCTTCCAGTATGGCCCAACGCCCTTCCCAGCTTTCTCGATAGCAGCGTCTTCCAGGCAATTGACACACGTGGCAACCTCCTTGCCGGTGGCCTCAGTCTTGGCGATCTTGCCGGTACTAGGGGTGCCTGACCCTTCAACAGTTAATACTGCTTTATCCATTCGCTTCTTACTGTGCTTCTTAGCCTTCTTCTGACTGGTGGATTCATCATCATCCTCTGAATCAACATCAATGCAATCTTCTTCTCTATGCAATTTCCTCCCTTCCTCCATCCGGGCACATTTATCCGCTAGGGTGTACAGCTCCTTCATAGTCTTGGGCAACCGCACGTTCATCTTGGCACGGATTCGGTGGTTGTGCATGTTGGACTGGAACACAACTATCATGGCTATCGAATGGATATTTGGGATATTCCTACAAACTTTACTAAACCTTTGCACATACTTACAAAGGGTTTCTCCTTCCTTCTGTTGGAGAAGATGCAGATGGCTGGGGCGGCCCAGCTCCTGGTGGCCACTGGTGAAAGCGCCGATGAACTCATGGCAAAGATCTACACACGATGTAATGGAGTTTTTCGCCAGGTGCATAAGCCAAGACCTCACGTTGGATTTGAGAGCCAATGGGAAGTAGTCGGCAAACACCTTCTCATCTCTTCCCCCGGCAGCCTGAACAATGATGGTGTAGATGCTCAGAACTCTGCCGGGTTCAGCCTTCTGTCGTACTTCTCAGGTATCTCCGGCTTGAACGTGCGAACGGACGGCCAATAGACTTGCCACAGCTCATTCAGGAAGGCAGGGCAGCCAACCTTGAAGGGCAGGAGCCCGTCAACACCAAGAATGGGCTCGTCAATGTCAGGGCCGCCGTGCCCGTCGGCTCAGAGGAGGTTGCCGTGTCCTTTCTCGACAACGCACACGTATCCTCTCCGCCTATCTTCTGGGGTTCGTTGTTGGCCTCGACGTGCTTGAGGATTGAAAGAGGCCATTGAGGCATCATCGAGGTCTTGATTTGGGCACGCCCGCGGCGGCCCATCGAGGGGACGGCCTCCCCCGTGCGGGCAGTGGCATGGGATGTTGCAGTGGCTTGGGGAGGTCGTGGCGGAGCAGCTCATCATGAGACCTCAGATGGTGGCATGCCATTCGTCCATCTGCTCAGCCGCTGGTGGAAACATCAGCTGTAGCTCAGCCCGTGCCATGGCCTCCGAAGTTGTGCTTGGCATAGATCATGATGAAGCCGGTCGCTCCATCGCTCGACTCTTGGCAGAGCCAGCGGCAGCTACGCTGCGCCCCTGCTGCTGCGTGCAACCACCTGGGTAGCAGGGTGGTGAGGCAAAGGCACCCGAGGGCCATCAGCTTTGTCGGGCGCACCAATTTAGTCAGCCTGCCCTGGGAACAGCGCACGCCCAGTAGTCGTGTCCGCGGTGAGGACGGCTGTAGGGCGGTGGCTCGCCCCGGACCGAGTACCATCATTGTGGCTGCGCTCATCAAAGGTCAGAGCATGGCCGTCGGGGCATTGCTGATGTCGCTCCTCTGGCATCTTCTTCTCCCGCGTCGACCGCGAGAGGGATTGTGATCGTGCCGCCTGCGCCGGCCACACCCCCTGCAGCATTTGCTTCCTCATGCGTCTTTGCGCCCCCTACAGCGTTGGAGGCCGTGGGTAGCGAGCCTTCAAGGTGGATGGATGAGTCGAAGGAGCTGATTTCTTCTTGGACACCATGGTAGATGGCGCTGTTGATGATGCAGATGGCGATGAAGATGACGCGCTGCTTACGTCTCCAGGTTCGCTCAAGTGAGTGCCCCTACTTGGCACGCCAAAGATGTCACGGTAAACCACAGCCACCTATGGGACCTGGACGACCCCTTGCTGGTTCGGCAGGGGGAGTCGTGTTGCACAAAGAGCAGACCAACGCAAGGCAGCACGGCAGGGATCGCATAGGCCGTTTTACCCAAGTTCGGGCCCCGCGAGGCATAAGACCCTACTCCTGCTTTGGTGGATTGATTGGGAAAAGGTGGTGGTGGTGCATAGTACTCTTGCCTGACAAGGGTTGCGTCAGGGCAGCAGCAACTACGCGCGTACGGGGGGTGAGTGGTCTAAACCTCTAACCTCTAGAATAGTCGCCATGGGCCTCCTTTTATTGATCAAGGGGTTACCATAGTGGCAAATTAATCATTAGACACTGATATGATAGCAAACAATGCTATCATACCTAACTCTGTAAGCTGACAACATGCATTTAATGCGCTGCTTAGTGTCATGTTGATGGTTGCTCGACAAGTCTTGTCGGGCTAATTCGCCATCTCCAAGCCTGCTTGCTTGACACGTCACTGGACGGGTGTCATGTGTAGGTTTACGTGGTAAGAAGTGGCTGCATGTGGCGAATGGCGGCCACTAACCATGTTGCATCTTGAAACCTCATTGATCAACGATGTGGGTCCTGGCGAAGCAGTCGGTGGGGTGATCTGGTCTCCGCGAGTCCCGACAGGCCCTGCCGGGATGCCTGGGTCTTCTTCTTCTGGGGGTGGCCTTGCCCCTTGCCGGGCTCGCCTGCCTGGAAAAGAAGGCCTCTCTCTTGATAACATATGATCCTTCTGCCTCTGTCTCGGTTCCTTCTGATCTATTAGTTGGTTCTTTGAGTCTCTTGGTGTCTTGTTCTGGTGCTTCAATCTTGATCTTGTGCCTGTACACAGTCAGGTCAATAGGCCATGGGTCTGTTGCACCGACATCCACAAACAAGTATGATGCATGTCCAGTTTAAATATGCATGGAATGGCAAAGTGAAACAAACAACACTACAATTTAAGTGGAGCTGAATATGCAACGAGTTGCATATTTACGGAACACCACATTCAAGTATTTAGTTTGCTCTCATTATGATCCCAACAAATTTAAATGCTGTTAACCATGACAAGAGGTGCAACACATTAAAACTATACTATCTAAGCAATTTAAATGGGGCCGGAAACAACAAACAACAATTCCGGGAAATCCCCATGTGCATAATACGAATTAGGTACTGTTCTTCCCTAAACCATATTTTATTATTGTTAAACATGTAAAGAAGTGCACCGTGTTAATCTATGCATTTTTCTACCCCATTTGCACATAAAGTTTATTTAATTCGGAGCTACGGTTTTTTATGGAAATAAGTCATTTTAGCTGTGCATTTATGGAAATTAAACATAAATAGCATCTTAATTTTTTTGACATGGATGAAAGTTGGACACTATGAAACTAAATGAAATCCAAAGTATTTTACATGTTTAAATCATTTTAATTCGATGCATGGTTGTTGGGTTATTATATGCATGAACAATGAGAGTTTTTCTATAAACTACAAACTCTCGATAAATAGCATAATTCGGAGAACTGAAAAGAAGGAACTGGGCCACATCTGGCAGGGCGCTGGATCCGTGGCGGCTGACCATGGGGCAAGGCTGAGTTGATAGGGAGGGAGGCCGGAAGGGGGGGGGGGGGCGTAGCTAGGCCGGCTGGCTGGGTGCGGCCCAGGCGCGAGGTGAGGAGGCGCTGGGCCTAATGCGCGCCTGCGGCCAGGAGGTAGAAGAAGGCCCCGGGATGGGCGGGCACTTGTTCTCCTGCTCGAAGCAGAGGGGATGCTGATGGCTGGCAACGGCTGCGCGACAGGTGAAGCAGAGGAGGCCAGACCCGGACAAGTGGGCGGCGAGGTCGAGGGTCTGCTACGGGAACGGCGGAGCTTGGCGCGGGGCAGAGGGAGTGCGGGTGAGACTCTCATTGAGGTCCTCCTCCGGGAAGCAGAGCAAAGGCTACATGACCTTGGTGGCTTCCGTGGGGCTCCGACAATGGTGGAGCACCGGCAAGAAGATGGCGGACCTGCAACACGAGGTGGCACTGGGAGATCCGGGAGAGAAAAGAAAGCAAGGAAGCGAAACAAGAAGAAGAGAGGGTAGCGCTGGTGATCTCTTGGTCGAAGTCCAACTAGGGCTTGCTGGAGCTCCGGTTTGTGGTGAGGGACGGAAGGTGGTGGGGAACGTCCGGGCGACACAGGGGAGTCCTGCTGGTGCTACTGCTCGCCGCCGGCAGGGAGGCACGGCTAGCTGCACGAGATGGAGGCGCACGGGAGGACGTGAGGTGCGGCTAGCGGGTGGAGGAGATGAAGCCGAGCACCTGCTGCTCGTGTTCTCGAGCAGGTGTACTGCAGGCACGCTAGGTGGCTGCGGGATGCATGGATTTGTTGAATTCAGGCGAGCGCTAGTGGTTGGCTTGCTGGTGATCCCGAGGGAAATGGAGAGGGTGGCGGCGGCGTGGGAATTTGGAGGAGAAGGTGGAGGCTTGGTTGCGTTGGTTAGAGCGAAGGGGATCTAGGATGATTCCAAGGTGGGCAATGAGACAGGGAGGCGGCGGCGGAGGGACAAATGTCTTTGATTTTATAATTGGACTAGGGGTGGACTGCTATATATAATAGAATGTAGATAGGAGGGAGGATTTTGGATCATCCGATCGAAATTGGACGGTTAGAGATGAATAGGTTAGGTAGGCCAAAAGAGAAATCGAAGATGTTTAAAGGATGTTTTGGGATGATCCGGACCCATTAGTCACGACCGCCCGGATTGAGTTCGGGGAAGTTTCGGACGTGCTCGCGAGGGTGTTTGAGAGAGGTCGAAAAAGAGTAAGGGGCCTAACAAAACATCAAAAGAGACAAGAGATAAGAGGCAACTATGAACGACTACGGGTTTTATGAAAACATGCGGATGCAATGCGCATGATGCGATGATGAAATGTGTCGGGGCACACAAATAGGGGTGTATGTTTGCCCCCGACTCGTGCATGCACTGTTGGGGAACATAGTAATAATTAAAATTTTCCTACGTGTCACCAAGATCAATCTAGGAGATGCTAGCAACGAGAGAGAGGTAGTGCATCTTCATACCCTTGAAGACCGTGAAGCGGAAGCGTTACAAGAACGCGGTTGATGGAGTCGTACTCGCGGCGATTCATATCACGGAAGATCCGATCCAAGCACCGAACGGACGGCGCCTCCACATTCAACACACGTATAGCCCGGGGACTTCTCCTCCTTCTTGATCTGGCAAGGGGGAGGAGAAGTTGAGGGAGAACTCCGGCAGCACAACGGCGTAGTGGCATTGGAGCTCATGGTTCTCCGGCAGAGCTTCGCTAAGCACTACGGAGGAGGTAGAGGTGTAGGAAGGAGAGTAAGGGAAGCACGAGGGCGTGTCAGGGTGCGGCTGCCCTATCTCCCCCTCACTATATATAGGGGGATGGGGGAGGAGGAGGCGCCCTAGGGTTTCCCCTAGGGGGCGGCGGCTAAGGCAGATTGGATCTCCCTAGGGAAATCCTAGGAAGACATGGCAACCAAGCCAAGCCTGGTGGAGACTTGCCTCCCAAGCCAGGTGGAGGTGCCCCACCTCCCCAAGCAACATGGGAAAGGGTGTGGTGGAGCACAACCCCTTAGTGGGCTTCTTTGCCCCCTCCCTGTCAGGACCCCGACTCAATGCCACATCGATCTAGCATGTAACATCTCATATCACTTAGTGGCCTCACGCACGGTATTCCCACGGGTGTTGCCTTACCTTTGCCCGGGACCGTTTGCACCTTTTGGCACACGTATATGATAGTGTCGCTAGCATCCATATGATAAGGAGCCTGGGCTGACATGGCTAGTCGTAAACCCAAAGTGGCACAATTTACAGGGACAGGCATCCATGACCCAGCATCGAACGTGTCGGTCATCAGCGAGTGAATCCAGGCTGTAGCACTAGGCTAGCAGGACTCCGGTGAACTGGGCTGTAGCGGGCTAACAGGACTCCAATATTCATCGCGTGACATTTCCCCGAGGGGACAGACACAGGAACGAAGAAGGACACATGCCGGCCAGCCTAAGTGTTCCGGAGCAGTAGCAAGCTACCATGGCTCGGTGGAAACACTAGGAGACATTTCCCGGTAAGAGAGGCTACTAAGGATAAACAACTAGATAGTCAGATCCCACACATACCAAGCATTTCAATAGCATACACACAATATGCTCGATATGTGCAAATACAACATGGCATCACAACATGACTCTACAACTCAAGTATTTATATTCAATAGGCTCCAAGGAGCGAGATATTACAAACATAGGTCTCGTGGCCCAACATTCAGAACATACAAGTCAAAGCACATGCGGAAGCTTAACATGTCTGAGTACAGACAACTACAAATGAAAAAGGTTGAGAAGCCTGACTATCTACCAGATCCTGCCGAGGGCACAAGATCGTAGCTGAGGTAACAAGCTAAACGTCGAAGACCACGCGGAACTACTAGCGAGACTGACGTCTCTCTGCAAAAACATAAAATAGGCAAACGTGAGTACAAATGTACCCAGCAGGACTTACATCAGATCTAGCTACATATGCATCATTATCAACAAAGGGGATGGTGGGGTTTAACTTCAGCAAGCCAGCTCTGACTCGGTGGCTATCCTGAACTACTACTACAAGTAACTCTTTTGAGGTGGCGCACACGAGTCCACATATTCACCATATCAATACACCACCATGGATCCGCTCCCATCTCCCTACGAGAACGCCATCCATAGCACTCACGCTTATCTTGCGTATTTTAGAGTATCCACTTTCACTTGTCTATGAACAGTTATAGGCAACCCAGAAGTCCTTTTCCGCGGACACGGCTATTCGAATAGATGATGTTAACCCTGCAGGGGTGTACTTCTTCATACATGTTTCCACCACTTAGCGTCTGCACACGACATGTGCTTGGCAGACTTCAAGTGAAAGCCGACGTGGGTGTAGACCACGACCTACCTAAACACTCAAGTCTCTAGTCCAGGTTTATCGCCTATTCGGGATCCATCCGCGAGGAGATCCGGCCGGAGTTTCGCTCACAGCCCCAAACGATGTGTGCAGGATTCCCGAGACACCAAACGGGCGCCCGATACACCGTGCCACGTGCCTACCGCATCACAGCCCACCCCTTCAGTCAGCGTTGCGCACGGCCTCCAGCATACTACAAACACCAGAAACTACTTGCAACACCTGGACAGAGGACAAGGGTGATTAAGAAGTCGAGCGGGGTCATATTTCAGGGCCCAATGCATGGTAGTAGCTGAATCATGGATCACAAACACAGAACTCAGTTCCTGAGGACGGCTTCAATGAGACAACCCACCATGTACCCCTACATGGCCTCTCACCGCTACCTTTACCAAATCGTGTTCACACACTTAGCTCACACATAGTAGGACATGTTCACACACCTCTGATTCATCCCCGATGAATTAGACCTGACTCAACTCTATGCAATAGCAGCCCTGACAAACAAACATGAATGAGTAGGCAAAACAGGGCTCAAACAACTCCTACTCATGCTAGTGGGTTTCATCTATTTACTGTGGAATGACAGGTCATGCAGAGGATAAAGGGGTTCAGCTACCGTAGCAAGTAACAGATGAATCGTTGTTGTCCTAATGCAGTAAAAGAGAGCAGGAGCGAGACAGTGGGATTGTATTGGAATGAACATGGAGGTTTTGCTTGCCTGGCACTTCTGAAGATAGTATAGCTCTTCATCGGTGTCATCGAATTCATCGTCGAAACGTCATCTACTGAGAGGGGACAAATACCGGCAAACAAGGAATAACACAATCAAGGCAATGCACAATATGATGCATGATCATGACATGGAAAAATGAGTGTGTTGGGCTAATGCAACTAACAACAGGTTAAATGAAGTTGCTTTGAACCCTAGGTTCAAATTCAAACTCCATATGTGCTTATTTAAATGCCAACTACGCAAATTGCCATATACAGCAACCTTAGGTTGTTCAAACATGCATGAAAATGGTACAGATGGAAAGGTTGGATTTTTCTGATCATTTTTCATATATAATTTATTTCATTTGGAGTTACGGTTGAATTACTATGAATTTTTGAAGTTTGCGAGATTTTCTGGAATTTCCTATATAAGAATAAGTCCAGAAAAGGATTTACTGCGTCAGTATGACGTAGGTGTGATGTCAGCAGGTCAACTGGGTCGGCCAGGTCAAACCTGACCTGTGGGGTCCATTGGTCAGCGACACAGTGCTGTTCAGTGTCAATGACAGGTGGGGCCTGGTCAACGGCCACGTCAGCATAGTCAACTCTGACTGGTGGGTCCCATGTGTTTATAAACTAATCTAAACAGAAACAAAACATAGATTATTTAGGGCGTGGGACCCAGGTGTCAGTGAGCTAGGTGGGTTGGTTAGTGGGGTGTTTAACCGCTAATGACGGCCACGTCAGCTACCGGCGTTTAGCCGCCGGCGACCAAATCCGCGGCGGAGGGAGTCGGGATTTCGCTGCAGGGCCCTATTTGGCACGCGGGGAGCATCTACGTGAAGCTGGGGAGCTGCCGCGTCGAGTGGTGGTGGTGTTTGGGCTCAGGGTGGTCGGAAAAGACGCCGGCGACGACGTTGGCAGCTGCGGGAGCTCAGGCGAGCTCGGGGTCGTCGCTAGGAGGCACGGCAGGAGGTGCGGAGCGGTGCTACGGGCTCCTGGGGACACGACGAGTGCGGTGAAGCGCTCGGTTGCGAGCTTGCGCGGCTGTGGCCACGGCTACACCATGGCCGGCGGCGAGAAGCTTTCGGCCGTGATGGGAAATGGAGCTAGGGGACGGGAACGGAGGGGGCGAGCATAGGCGAAGCAGCAGGGGCTCACAGCGGATCCATCCGAGGCGGAGGCGAGGCCGGGGGAGCGTTGGAGGCAGCGCAGGGTCGCCGGAGATCTGGGCGGCCGAAGGTTGAAGACGACGACTTGGACGGTGAAGCAGGGCCTCTGGCGTCGTGTAGCTCGGTGGAGAAGGTCGAGGAAGATGCAGTGGAGCTTCTGGGCTGCTCGAGGGGGCGAGGGAGAGGCGATGGCTGCGGTGGTGGCGAGCGGCGTCGGCGGTTGCGCTTCGGGCGCGAGAGGGAGAGAAAGCAGAGGAGGGGAGAGGCACGGGAGAGAGTGAGAGGGGGCCAGGGGCTGCGTGGCCTCGCCTGGTGCATCGAGGAGGAGCCAGGCAGGCTGGGAGGGAGGAGGTGGAGGCCTCGGGCGTGCTGGCGTCGACATGCCTCTTTCTACTGGCAGAGGTTGAAGACGACCGCTTCGCCCTGGTGTGCTGGGCCTCAGCTACAGTGTTGGGCGAGCTGGGCTGACAGGTGAGCGCCAGGTAAGTTCTCTCTCTCTCTGGTTTCTCTATTTTAATTTCTGTTTTCTATTATTCTGTAATCTTTAGGGCTTTTCTAAAAATACCTAGACCCTTTCAAAATCACTAAACTGCACATGACCACTGTATAGAATATATCCAACATGGAACATTTCAGTTTAGGAGTATTTGGACACTTAAAATATTTTATAGAATTTAAATGTCCAAATTCAAATACTTATGATTTAATTCAGTGACCTTAGGATGACCTAGAAAATTGTGCACCATATTTGTCAGAGGTTTAAGACAAAGGCAAAGATGATGAACATTTTAGAATGGCATTCCAGGTTCATTGAAAATAATTTTATGTTGAACCTATTTGATTTGATCTGGTGCTAGGGTTTGATCAGTCC
Organism: Triticum timopheevii; assembly: GCA_963921465.1. NCBI lineage: Eukaryota > Viridiplantae > Streptophyta > Magnoliopsida > Poales > Poaceae > Triticum > Triticum timopheevii. The sequence continues at coordinate 246,965,703 of OY997266.1, forward strand.
CCATTTCAAGTTCATTTGAAAAGTTAAACATGATGCACACATGAAGGGCTAGCCTACTGCATACCAGGACCAGGGATGTGACAACTCGCCCCCACTAAACAAGAATCTCGTCCCGAGATTCAAGCATAGGATAGAATGAAGGGGAAACGCAACTAACGCAATCTTCACGATCTGGGTTGCACCTCAAATGAATGTTGATTCAATCACCATCTCTGTCTCGTCATCTTGCATTGAGAAATCCAACCAACATGACAATGAGAGGGGAAGGAGACCCTAGAAGGATCGTTCTTTTCAAAGGTCGAATAACTCAGGATTAACTCACAGAATGAGACATAGCAACATCTCTCGAGCTGAGACATGAAGCACACATCTAGAGGGATGGAGTGGAACAGATGACGAGGGTTCACTAGGTAGACAACAATTTCACACTTAAGAAGGTGGTGAACAGTCATCAACATAGCAAGGAGTTGAGTTGCCATGATACCATAACGGGGCACCTTAGGGAAGGTGACTCGTAGAATTATCCCTTAAATGGCAGAAAGAATTACCTTTGATTCAACGATCATTGAAACTCTTTATACCAGCCTAAGGCAATCACGAATGATCGTGTGAAGGACCTCGAAGAAATTGCATACTCAGATCGGATAGGAAACTATGGTTATAGAACAACTCGGCAAACGGGAGGCACATCCCAATTGATACCGAGGATATAACCTAGTGACTGAGTGTGCTCTCAAGAACATGAGCATTTCCATAACCATCAAGGTCTTACCAACATCCGTGCCGAGGATCCTGGCAACGCGTCTTACTACCATGATGAATAGTGATGGACAGTGCAGATGCAAAGGAAGACAACACTTTCTCATATTTCACCTTAGCGAGGCCAAGGGAACGAAATCTGGATGATCGACCGATAGACATTTAGCACTCCACTTCTAATGTTCTCCTTGATGTGCTAGCATAACCCATTTACATGGTTTGGTATCCAGAACATCAAGTAAAAGGTCGGACTTCAGGAGCACAAGGATCCATAAGGAACAACTACTGGGTAAATCCTACAGAATCCTTATGGGGAGGTGACCAACTTTCTTCAATCGAGATACTACAATAATGGGCCTTCCAGCTGGGTGTGTTGGCCACGACATCCACTTTACCGGGTTACAGAGAGACCGATACTATAGTTCTTGGGAAACGTTCCAACCATCATATCTGCTTGAGATTCAGATCTGGTTGGTGTCAGAATATTCCAGACTCATCAAGTCCAGAAAGAAAAGTTAAAGTTTGCAACACAAATCGATGAGATGACGTTGCGAGATTCTCGGGGAATGGACTACGATAGCAAGCTCCAAAACATGAGCTGGTTCTGCTACACACATGTGAGCACGCTGTCCAAGACAAGCATGGTCACGTAGTAGTCTTATAATAAGACACTACCGAGTTCAGGTGGGAAATCCATCATCGAAGATATCGAAGTCCTTACATAAGGTATACTCTTAAGAAGGAACTTCTTCTCCTTGAACAAGTCAATTAGTGGCTTGGTGTGCTAGGGATACATATGGAATGAAGGTTGCGAGCCTGTCAAACCATAGAATACTTCGCACATGCATTTCTGACTTGGGATGGTACCAGGGGAAACAAAAACAATCTTTCTCGAACTCACAACGGCAACTTGCACCAAATGCACGTGAATCAGATAAAGTCACTTCTTTCATCCAACATATTCTTCACGAATGGGACATGAAGATAATGCTTATAAAAATTTCCAACACTAGGTTGATGTTCAACATGAGTCATGGGGGAGACAAAATGCTGCTGATGGGCTCAACAGCAACTTATCGGAATTTCCATATCACTGGACTTCCGCCATCATGTGAGCACGGTGATAGTATTGGTCAGACCAAAAGATGTAATGGTGTATGCTCAAGGGATCAACCATGAGTGAGACAACATTACGAATATCGTTGGTTCTAACTTGATTTGATGGTAGCCCACACTCAATCAAGGTTTGGACAAGACGATAGACTCAACAACTGATCACGAGGAACAATCAATGAAGACATCATCTCTCTTCAACACACACACACACACACAAGGATATCCCCTAGTGATGAACTAAGCTAGGCAAGCTTTTATCTTACAACTCTCCAAGTTGTTGTTTAGCTTAACCGACCAGCTCAGGGTATCCAACACAGACTCTTTGAGAAAGGGTGGTTTATAAGAAAACCAACTTGATCACAAACTCAACATAGCGGTCAGGTGACAACCTGGTAATACTTCCGAGAAGATATTCAGAAAATTACGAACCACCAATACGTTACTAAGCTCGAGAACAATCTTGCTTTTCAGGGAAAGACGATATGATCCAATGAGCAAGGATGGGCACTATCATAACTCATAGATCGAAAAGTACACCGGAAATAAGGACTGGGCAGCATAATTAGTCCTAGGATGGTGATTCAATAACCAACATGCTAAGAATGAGACTATTGTCCATTAACTACCAAGCAACAAGGTTGCTAGGGGTATCGATTTCGCACATCATAGTTCACTTGTCAGCACTCCGGTTGCAGCAACACGGGACCGAGGAATGAATAATGATAGTGAGAAGTATCACTACGTCAAGAATTCATGAGAAATGGTGCAATCCTCATGACAATCCTGACATAAAGGAGGTAATACTCCGAGGTAGAACAGTATCAAAAGCTGGATTGGCATTTGATTTGCAGATTACAACTGCTTTGACCCAATTCCGGAATAGAATGGCTTGACGGACCACAAGAATAGTAGGCATCGATGAACACGGTGCATGACTATTCCTGACTATCAATTGATAGACGGGGGTCAGGATACAGCTAAGAGGGACAACCCAAAAGAACATACGATTTTCTGAGCTGTGGATGCACAGATTAGTATGTCGAGCAAAGCTCAACATTTTTCTTCCGGATAACCCATGCAGAGAAGGTAGGACTGGCGGAGTCACGATATAGAATGGAGAACTCTTCGAGAGCACTCTTGTCGTGATCTTTCGGTTCAATGAGGAACTGCTGCCATAAGTAGTTCATGGTATTTGGAAGAACGATATACCACAAACCTCGAGAACTATCGCAAAGGTTACTAATAACCTAAAGGAACGAGCAAACACTATCAACACGAAGTGAGTAGGGTGACTATCGGGTTCAAAACCTAGGAGTAGAATACCTACTAACTAAATTGCATCACGGGATGCTTTCGGGAATAAAGGCCAGAATCATCACAATGGGACACAAATCATGGCTAGATTACTAGATGATCCCCTAAGACACCTAGGGTCATAATAATAACTCTAACATATAGTTCAAGGTAATAAAATACCTCAACTCAGCAATTATTGCGTTTAATTTGGCCTAAAGGAACATCGAAACCAGAGGGAAAGGATTTGCAAGTGCATCAGATTGTTTAGAAACCGGGGATGACTCGGACAGCATAACGGCTGTAAATGCTCAAAAAGTTTGGAGACATACTACAAAAATGGTGGCATAGCCACTCAGAAGCACAATATCAAGGTTCCGAGATCAATAGTTAACATACGGAAGTAATAGGAACTGAAACGAGGCTTAAGTCCAATAATCTTACAAGTCTACAGATTAGTAACACGTGTTCCTGATAGAAAGGGGAGATAACCTAGTTCCTTAACCCCATAGGAAAGATAGGATGACTCAGATCAGAAGGTCATAAGGTAAAGGAGTAAAAAGAGCCCTACGTTCCATCCCACAATCAATTCCCTTATATAACTAAAGAATTTCTAGACTCAACTTCGACCAGTTTGGCTTGGTAGTTCTACAGGCAGTCAGGCTCTGATACCAAAGCTTTCAGGACCCCGACTCAATGCCACATCGATCTAGCATGTAACACCTCATATCACTTTGTGGCCTCACGCACGGTATTCCCACGGGTGTCGCCTTACCTTTGCCCGGGACCGTTTGCGCCTTTTGGCACACGTATATGATAGTGTCGCTAGCATCCATATGATAAGGAGCCCAGGCTGACATGGCTAGTCGTAAACCCAAAGTGGCACAAACTTACAGGGACAGGCATCCATGACCCAGCATCGAACGTGTCGGTCATCAGCGAGTGAATCCAGGCTGTAGCACTGGGCTAGCAGGACTCCAGTGAACCGGGCTGTAGCGGGCTAACAGGACTCCGATATTCATCGTGTGACATTTCCCCGAGGGGACAGACATAGGAACGAAGAAGGACACATGCCGGCCAGCCTAAGTGTTCCGGAGCAGTAGCAAGCTACCATGGCTCGGTGGAAACACTAGGAGACATTTCCTGGTAAGAGAGGCTACTAAGGATAAACAACTAGATAGTCAGATCCCACACATACCAAGCATTTCAATAGCATACACACAATATGCTCGATATGTGCAAATACAATATGGCATCACAACATGCCTCTACAACTCAAGTATTTATATTCAATAGGCTCCAAGGAGCGAGATATTACAAACATAGGTCTCGTGACCCAACATTCAGAACATACAAGTCAAAGCACATGCGGAAGCTTAACATGTCTGAGTATAGACAACTACAAATGAAAAAGGCTGAGAAACCTGACTATCTACCAGATCCTGCCGAGGGCACAAGATCGTAGCTGAGGTAACAAGCTAAACGTCGAAGACCACGCAGAACTACTAGCGAGACTGACGTCTCTCTGCAAAAACATAAAATAGGCAAACGTGAGTACAAATGTACCCAGCAAGACTTACATCAGATCTAGCTACATATGCATCATTATCAACAAAGGGGATGGTGGGGTTTAACTGCAGCAAGCCAGCTCTGACTCGGTGGCTATCCTGAACTACGACTGCAAGTAACTGTTTTGAGGTGGCGCACACGAGTCCACATATTCACCATATCAATACACCACCATGGATCCGCTCCCGTCTCCCTACGAGAACGCCATCAATAGCACTCACGCTTATCTTGCGTATTTTAGAGTATCCACTTTCACTTGTCTATGAACTGTTATAGGCAACCCAGAAGTCCTTTTCCGCGGACACGGCTATTCGAATAGATGATGTTAACCCTACAGGGGTGTACTTCTTCATACATGTTTCCACCACTTAGCGTCTGCACACGATATGTGCTCGGCAGACTTCAAGCGAAAGCCGACGTGGGTGTAGACCACGACCTACCTAAACACTCAAGTCTCTAGTCCAGGTTTATCGCCTATTCGGGTTCCATCCGCGAGGAGATCCGGCCGGAGTTTCGCTCACAGCCCCAAATGATGTGTGCAGGGTTCCCGAGACACCAAACGGGCGCCCGGTACACCGTGCCACGTGCCTACCGCATCACAGCCCACCCCTTCGGTCAGCGTTGCGCACGGCCTCCAGCATACTACAAACACTAGAAACTACTTGTAACTCCTGGACAGAGGACAAGGGTGATTAAGAAGTCGAGCGGGGTCCTATTTCAGGGCCCAATGCATGGTAGTAGCTGAGGACGGCTTCAATGAGACAACCCACCATGTACTCCTACATGGCCTCTCACCGCTACCTTTACCAAATCGTGTTCACACACTTAGCTCACACATAGTAGGACATGTTCACACACCTCTGATTCATCCCCGATGAATCAGACCTGACTCAACTCTAAGCAATAGCAGGCATGACAAACAAACATGAATGAGTAGGCACAACAGGGCTCAAACAACTCCTACTCATGCTAGTGGGTTTCATCTATTTACTATGGAATGATAGGTCATGCAGAGGATAAAGGGGTTCAGCTACCGCAACATGTAACAGATGAATCGTTGTTGTCCTAATGCAGTAAAAGAGAGCAGGAGCGAGAGAGTGGGATTGTATCGGAATGAACAAGGAGGTTTTGCTTGCCTGGCACTTCTGAAGATAGTATAGCTCTTCATCGGTGTAATTGAATTCATCGTCGAAACGTCGTCTACTGAGAGGGGACAAATGCCGGCAAACAAGGAATAACACAATCAATGCAATGCACAATATGATGCATGATCATGACATGGAAAAATGAGTGTGTTGGGCTAATGCAACTAACAATAGGTTAAATGAAGTTGGTTTGAACCCTAGGTCGAAACTCCATATGTGCTTATTTAAATGCCAACTATGCAAATTTCCATATACAACAACCTTAGGTTGTTCAAACATGCATGAAAATGGTACAGATGGAAAGGTTGGATTTTTCTGATCATTTTTCATATATAATTTATTTCATTTGGAGTTACGATTGAATTGCTATGAATTTTTGAAGTTTGTGAGATTTTCTGGAATTTCCTATATAAGAATAAGTCCAGAAAAGGATATACTGCGTCAGTATGACGTAGGTGTGACGTCAGCAGGTCAACTGGGTTGTCCAGGTCAAACCTGACCTGTGGGGTCCACTGGTCAGCGACACAGTGCTATTCAGTGTCAATGACAGGTGGGGCCTGGTCAACGGCCACGTCAGCATAGTCAACTCTGACTGGTGGGTCCCGTGTGTTTATAAACTAATCTAAACAGAAATAAAACATAGATTATTTAGGGCGTGGGGCCCAGGTGTCAGTGAGCTAGGTGGGTTGGTTAGTGGGGTGTTTAACCGCTAATGACGGCCATGTTAGCTACCGGCGTTTAGCCGCCGGCGACCAAATCTGCAGCGGAGGGAGTCGGGATTTCGCTGCAGGGCCCTATTTGGCATGCGGGGAGCATCTACGTAAATCAGGGGGGCTGCCGCGTCGAGTGGTGGTGGTGTTTAGGCTCGGGGTGGTCAGAAAAGACGCCGGCGACGACGTTGGCAGCTGTGGGAGCTCGGGCGAGCTCGGGGTCGTCGTTAGGAGGCACGGCAGGAGGTGCGGAGCGGTGCTACGGGCTCCTGGGGACACGGCGAGTGCAGTGAAGCGCTCGGTTGCAAGCTTGCGAGGCTATGGCCATGGCTACACCATGGCCGGCGGCGAGAAGCTTTCGGCCGCGATGGGGAATGGAGCTAGGGGACGGCAACGGAGGGGGCTAGCATAGGCGAAGCAGCAGGGGCTCACAGCGGATCCATCCGAGGCGGAGGCGAGGCCGGGGGAGCGTCGGAGGCAGCGCAGGGTCGCCGGAGATCTGGGCGGCTGAAGGTTGAAGACGACGACTTGGACGGTGAAGCAGGGCCTCCGGCATCGTGTAGCTCGATGGAGAAGGTCGAGGAAGATGCAGCGGAGCTTCTGGGCTGCTCGAGGGGGCGAGGGAGAGGCGATGGCTACGGTGGTGGCGAGCAGCGTCGGCGGTTGCGCTTCGGGCGCGAGAGGGAGAGAAAGCAGAGGAGGGGAGAGGCACGGGAGAGAGTGAGAGGGGGCCAGGGGCTGCGTGGCCTCGCCTGGTGCATCGAGGAGGAGCCAGGCAGGCTGGGAGGGAGGAGGTGGAGGCCTCGGGCGCGCTGGCGTCGACACGCCTCTTCCTACTGGCAGAGGTTGAAGACGACCGCTTCGCCCTGGTGGGCTGGGCCTCAGCTACAGTGCTGGGCCAGCTGGGCTGACAGGTGAGCGCCAGGTAAGTTCTCTCTCTCTCTCTCTGGTTTATCTATTTTAATTTCTGTTTTCTATTATTCTATAATCTTTAGGGCTTTTCTAAAAATACCTAGACCCTTTCAAAATCACTAAAATGCACATGACCACTGTATAGAATATATCCAACATGGAACAATTCAGTTTAGGAGTATTTGGACACTTAAAATATTTTATAGAATTTAAATGTCCAAATTCAAATACTTATGATTTAATTCAGTGACCTTAGGATGACCTAGAAAATTGTGCACCATTTTTGTCAGAGGTTTAAGACCAAGGCAAAGATGATGAACATTTTAGAAGGGCATTTCAGGTTCATTGAAAATATTTTTATGTTGAACCTATTTGATTTGATCTGGTGCTAGGGTTTGATCAGTCCCCATTTCAAGTTCATTTGAAAAGTTAAACATGATGCACACATGAAGGGCTAGCCTACTGCATACCAGGACCAGGGTTGTGACACTCCGTTTGGCCCATGAGGCCCTGCAACACATGTCGGGGCCCCAGAAACACCTTTCGGTCATGCTGGCCATAGCCCGATACTCCCGAAACACTTCCGGAATACAATAACCTTCGTCAATATATCTATCTTCACCTTCGGACCATCCCGAAGCTCCTCGTCATGTCCGGGATCTCATTCAGGACTTCGAACAACCTTAGGTAACCACATACTATTCCCATTACAACTCTAGCGTCACCGAACTTTAAGTGTGTAGACCCTACGGGTTAGGGAACCATGCGGACATGACCGAGACACCTCTCTAGCCAATAACCAATAGCGGAACCTGCATACCCATATTGGCTCCCACATGTTCCTCGATGATCTGATCGGATGAACCACGATGTTGGGGATTCAATCAATCCCGTATAAAATTCCCTTTGTCCATCGGTATGTTACTTGCCCAAGATTCGATCATCGGTATGCCTATACCTTGTTCAATCTCGTTACCGGCAAGTCTCTTTACTCGTTCCGTAACACACGATCATGTGACTAACTCCTTAATCACATTGACATCATTATGATTATGCATTACTGAGTGGGCCAAGAAATACCTCTCCGTCATACGGAGTGACAAATCTCAGTCTTGATTCGTGCCAACCCAACATACACTTTCGGAGATACCTATAGTGCACCTTTATAGTCACTCAGTAACGTTGTGACGTTTGATACACCCAAAGCATTCCTATGGCATCCGAGAATTGCACAATATCATGGTCTAAGGAAAGATACATGACATTAGAAAAGCTCTAGCAAACTTACTACACGATCTTGTGCTATGCTTAGGATTGGGTCTTGTCCATCACATCATTCTCCTAATGATGTGATCCTGTTATCAACGACATCCAATGTCCATGGTCAGGAAACCACAACCATCTATTGATCAATGAGCTAGTCAACTAGAGACTCACTAGGGACATATTGTGGTCTATGTATTCACACATGTATTATGGTTTCCGGTTAATACAATTATAGCATGAACAATAAACAATTATCATGAACAAGGAAATATAATAATAAACATTTTATTATTGCCTCTAGGGCATATTTTCAACCTGGACAACATGGCCAACAGGCACAAGGACAACGATTACAACACCAAGATCAAACCAAGCAAGGAGGACCAGTTGATCAAAGGGTCCAAGTGGAGATAAAGAAGATCAAGATGAGCCAAAGAAGCAAGATACGGTGAAGGGAAGAACCTCCCTTGCCGGGCAGGTGAGCCCGGCGAGGTTGGGTTTGCATCGGAAGCGTACCTCTAGATCAGCCCACCAGGCCCTGCTTGGGCTTGCGGAGTCCAACCTCTCCACCGCTCCACTTCACGAGCGATGCAAGTCACAGATCAGTGCTGTGTCAAGCCCGAAGATGACTAAGTGGCTGCTTTTCGCCCTATGGCAGCCACTTCCTACAGCAAACACGTCCATATGACACCGGTTGTGAGACGTGTCAAGTAAGAAGGCGTGGAGTTGGCAAAATAACCCAGCAAGTGCTACTGGGCACACTGTGATGTGACACTAGGCGGCGCATTTAGTGCGCCCTATCAGCTTCTAGAGTTAGGTATGATAGCACTGTTTGCTATCTAATCAGTATGTAAAGACTGATTTGCCATTGTGGTGACCCCTTAACCTATAAAAGGAGGCCCATGGCAACCATAGAATGGGTTCGCGAGGTTGGCAAGCACGGCCCTCACATATCCATACGCACGTAGCCACTTCGCCCAGAGGCAACCCTGCTGGGCAAGTGTCCTACGCCCACCACCACCTTTTCCACCATCAATCCACCAAAGCAGAAGTAGGGTTTTACGCCTCGCAGCAGCCCAAACCTGGGTAAAAACCGCCCATGTGGTCTCTGCCACGCTAAACTATGCTTCTCAACTTTGTGTGCAACATGTCCATCCCCCCACCGAACCAAAAGGGGCTCGCAGCCCCATAGGTGTTCGTGGTTCCCCCATGACAAAATGCAACAAACAAAAATAAATCACACGACCACAATGAAATAACTGGAAGTCTTCTAGAGCGTCGGTCTTGGGGCGTCACAACTCTCCCACACTAACAGAGGATCTCAACCCGAGATCCTAGGGATGGCACCGGAGAGAAGCGGAATAGGAAGAGGTAGAACTAAGTTGCTTCTTTGACAAACGAGTGGAACCACACGAACCTTGGGGATTGAACAACTTGAAAGAAAGAATACAACGGAGATGAATGAGATTGCAAACAGTCCGTTGGACAAGAGGAACAAGGAATACGGTGAGAGTGACAACATAGGCATTGAAACCACTCTGGTTAAAACAAGATAGAGAGGGAATAAGAAAGAAATAATTTGGACAACACTCCGAATAAAAATGGAAGGAATTAATTTGAACTTGAGAAGATTGGATGATACTTGATGAAATCAACAACACACTGCCTCCGGAACTATTGAGAGAATGGCACAAGGGGTAAGAAGGATTTCAGAAAGCATTCCGGTTGAAAAGAGAGGCAAAACTTGATAAGTTGAGAGAAACTAAATGGAGGGCATGACACTCCTATTAACTGGACTAGAAAGGATAAGAACATGATCTTGATATGACAAGATGATGGTTCAAAGAGAGAAATATCAGAAAGCCTACAGAACGAATAATGGAGTGAAAACAACGAAGAAGAACAACATCTTCTACTAGAAATGAATTTTAAAACATCCTTACGAAGAAGGGTTGAGACGAGTTGTTGAAGAATCAACAATCAAATGATATACTCCTAGTGGACTTATGAAAACATTTCAAAACTAGAGGTGAAATTATGCCACAGTTCATTCGATCTCGGCAAACACACCGCAAAAGGGTATTACATTGAATAGATCACCAAAAACATCAAAGAGAACATGGTATTGAGAATCAATGAGAGAGAAGAAGCCATCTAGCTACTAGCTATGGACTTGTAGGTCTATGGCAAACTACTCACGCTTCATCAAAAGGGCAATGGTGTTGATGTAGAAGCCTCCGTGATCGAATCCCCCTCCGGCAGGACGCCGGAAAATGTCCCTAGTTGGGATCTCATGGGTACAGAAGGTTGCGGCAGTGGAAAAGTGTTTTCGTGGCTCCCCCTAATGGTTTTGCGGTATAAGAGTATATATGGGCAAAAGAATTAGTTCAGGAGACCCATGAGGAGCCCACAAGACAAGGGGGCGCGCCCTCGACCCTTGTCACCGCCTCGTGGCTCCTCCGACTTCATATCCAAGTCTCTTGGTTTGGTTCTGACCCAACAAAGATCATCGCGAAAGTTTTATTCCGTTTGGACTCCGTTTGGTATTCCTTTTCTGGGAAACTCAAAAATAGTCAAAAATCAAACACTGGCACTGGGCACTAGGTTAATAGGTTAGTCCCAAAAATAATATAAAATAGCATATTAATGCATATAAAACATGCAAAACAGATAATATAATAGCATGGAACAATAAAAAATTATAGATACGTCGGACACGTATCAAGCATCCCCAAGCTTAATGCATGCTCGTCCTCGAGTAGGTAAATGATAAAAACAGAATTTTTGATGTGGAATGCTACTTAGCATATTTATCAATGTAATCTTCTTTATTGTGGCATGAATGTTCAGATCTGTAAGATTCAAAATAAAAGTTTAATATTGACATAAAAACAATATTACTTCAAGCATACTAATAAAGTACTCAAAATAACATGGCCAAAGAAAGCTATCCCAACAAAATCATATAGTCTGGATATGCTCCATCTTCATCACACAAAATATTTCAATCATGCACAACCCCGATGACAGGCAAAGCATTGTTTCATACTTTTGATGTTCTCAAACTTTTCAACTTTCACGCAATACATGAGCGTGAGCCATGGATATAGCACTATGGTGGAAGAGAATATGGTGGTTGTGGACAAGACAAAAAGAGGGAGATAGTCTCACATCAACTAGGCGTATCAACGGGCTATGGAGATGCCCATCAATAGATATCAATGTGAGTGAGTAGGGATTGCCATGCAACGGATGCACTAGAGCTATAAGTGTATGAAAGCTCAAAAAGAAACTAAGTGGTTTTGCATCCAACTCGCTTGCTCACAAAGAGCAAGGGCAATTTGAGGAAGCCCATCATTGGAAATATACAAGCAAAGTTCTATAATGAAAATTTTTCACTAGTATATGAAAGTGATATATCATAGTAGACTCTCTATCATGAAGATCATGGTGCTACTTTGAAGCACAAGTGTGGAAAAAGGATAGTAACATTGCCCCTTCTCTCTTTTTTCCTCATTTTTTGGGCCTTTCTCATTTTTTGGCCTCTTTTTTATGTTTTTTAATTTTTCATACAGAGTCTCATCCCAACTTGTGGGGGAATCATAGCCTCCATCATCCTTTCCTCACATGGGAAATGCTCTAATAATGATGATCATAACACTTTTATTTACTTACAACTCAAGACTTACAACTTGAGTTTTAGAATAAAATATGACTCTATATGAATGCCTCCGGCGTTGTACCGGGATGTGCAATGAATCAAGAGTGACATGTATGAAAGAATTATGAAAGGTGGCTTTGCCACAAATAATATGTGAACTACATGATCATGAAAATTAATACGGCAATGATGAAGTGTGTCATAATAAACAGAATGGTGGAAAGTTGCATGGCAATATATCTCGGAATGGCTATGGAAATGCCATAATAGGTAGGTATGGTGGCTATTTTGAGGAAGGTATATGGTGGGTGCATGCACTACAAAAAAAATACACTTCCGTGATGATACGTGTTTGTCACAGTAGGTCATGTTTTCTGTCATGCATGTACGTCCATGAAGATTTTATGACAGAACCAAGATAGTCATACATGTGCTGTCATAGAAGTGTTCCATGACATTACCAAAATTATCATCACAGAAGTGTCCACTTCCATGACGATAAATCGCGCGTCATAGAAGTGGTTTCATCAAGGGTGACCGACACGTGGCATCCACCGTAATGGCTCGCCGTTAAGCTATCGGGTCTGGTTTTGGATCCTATAACCCATTAACAGCCCCGACCAATGGGGATTTTCCACGTGTAAAATCATCATTGGCTGGAGGAAACACGTGTCGGCTCACCGTTGGGACAGATGTCATCCACTCATTGGACCGAAGGCGCCTATGATATGTCAACACATGGCACGGCCCAATAGAGGCCCATTCCTATGAAAAGGCCGGCTCGTTTGACTTGGTCAAAAGGTGGCGGGCTGGCCCACGGAAAGCCGGTTAACGGCATGTTTGCATATAGCCCATTTACAGCCCGCTAACCCAGGGCCCGTTATGACCTATCCGAATTAGGCCCATTAGCATCATTTGGGCCGTCTAATATGATTCAGCCCATTTTAACTTCCGGCCCACGTATGGCACCTGATGTCTTTCGGCTCATATGAGGCCCTTTGTAATTCCTGGCCCATTTACGGCCCGTGGTGAAACTGGTCGGTATTGAATAGTGTATCAATTTATACCCATTAACGGCCCATTATTCCATTGGCCCATTTCCAGTCCATGTCATCTTTCAGCCTTCTCAGGGCCCATTTATTCTTGGGCTCATTTCCAACATTCAGTTACTTACGGCCCATTACTGTAATATTTTGCTTGTGGGCCAAATTCAGCCCGTGGTTACAGTCAGCCCGTTTGTGGCCGTTAATACATTGGGCCATTTTCATAGCGTCATCAAATACGGCCGATTAACGACGACACGTTATGGTCGGCCCATGAACAGATGATTCCAACTCTAGCCCATTTACGTCCATAATGCGGTCTGTTATAGGCAAATGTTTGGCCAGTCGATCATACGCCCCGTAGAAGGCCCATTGTTGATATGGCCCATAGAAGGCCCATTGTGTCTATGGCCCGTAGAAGGCCCATCGTGTCTATGGCTCGTAGAAGGCCCATTGTTTCTACGGCCCGTAGGAGGCCCAATGTCACTACAGTAAATATGTAGCCCATGGTTATTGTGGCCTAGTTTTAAAAAATAAGTTATTGCGGCCACTAGCAAACCACGAAAAAAGAACTGCACTGACTACAAGCAAACAAATAAACAAGACAACAAGGAAATAAATAAGCAAGCAACTTACGCTAGGCTATCACAGCTATTACACATATTACATCCACTCGGCATCAAAGTTCGCCACCAGTGCAAATATAGGGAACAAAGCAGCATATAAGCGCCGCAGCAAAACAAGTCCAGAACTGAAACCACTTCAGAAGACCTCAAGAAACAATATCCTGGGTACCCATAATGCTGGCAAGATGCTTAGCAAGCTTATTAACTTTCTCTTGTTTGGCGCTTAAATCCTCCAGCGCTTGCTGTTGCATCAGAAAGTATGCATCTGAATTCTGCAAGGACTTCCTCAGTTCTTCAGCTTCCTGTCACAGCACATCTGATCGATGTCTTTCAACTTGAAGATGAGACACAAGAAGACGAACTGTGAGTTCGAAGAGCTTGTGCTAGCAGTAGTGTCCAGTAACTCGAACACTACATCAAGGCAGGACTTTTGGGTTCCCTCATTGTCGTCAAGATAGTTTTTATCAGCTTTCTTGGAGACCAACAGGGATGTCTCACTATCTTGAACCTTATCTGCATTACTTCCTTTACCATTGCATAACGGGGTACTGTTCTCCAATATTTTGTCCGCATTCTAAAAGAGAAACAAGCAGAAACATCACAGGTTACCATGTTGTATATGAAACTCATGTTGGTAAATCAATTCAGTAGTAAAGTGGACAGGATAGCAACATGAAACAAACATATATCTATGTACCATGGTCACGTTATGGTCTATATCATTCTAGTTTTGTTTCCATATCAAGATAGAGACATAGTTCAAATAATATTTGTTTAAGACAAAGCAGAATAGAACGAATATAAGTGTGGGAAACTATAGAGCAATAACCAAACTTGTAATGTGCATGACATGAGAACATAATTGTTTATTCAATTGAAACTGAAATCAACATAGAGCAAGTTACAACAGCAAACTAGTTAAAGAAACAGGTTTAAAACATACCTATTGTGCCATTGGAGTTTCAACTCTATCCTTCAAATTTGAAAATAGTTGGTATGAGTAAATACAGTGATGCAAGAGCAAAGGAGTATGAACCATAGCTACAGAACCTGACCTGAGAACAATTCTTCTTCTCCTTTAAGTGTTGAGTTATGATCATAGTGGTGGTCCTCATACTTTGGGCACTGCAGTTCCCTTAACTACTCGTGTTTCGGTGCTTTGTGGTGGAGACGGTGCTGTGTCAATTGGAACTGGGTTACTATCTGCTGGGGTTGGGGTTTGAAGGGGTGTAGCTGGTTCTCTATCCAACTGGGTAGGGGTACAATCTGCGAGAGTCTGGGTTATGTGTGGTGGGGCTGGTTCTTGGGTAAGTACAATCGTGGTTCTATCTGCATCAACTGGTAGCACTATCTTTTCTGAAGACCGTGTTGTTACTCCCTTAGATACTGCCATCACCCTCTCCAATTCAAGTGGCTGATAAACAAGACAAGTAATTGAATGTACAGACATTGTATCATAGACGGGTGCAATGAATAGTGGGGAATAAAAGAGGTCATGAAATAATTCACATTTATGTTGTCTAACCAAACAAGATAGCTTGACACAATTTCACATATATGATGGCTAACTAAACAGTGTAGCATGACAAAATTTAACATTATGATGGCTAACTAAAAAAGATGGAAAGACATAGTTCAAAATGTGATGACTACGTAAACAGGATGACATGATATAACTATATAATGTGTTTATTAAATAGGTTGGCATGCCATAATTCACATACATGCCGCCTATGGAAACATGATAGCATGATATAATTCACGGATAGAATGACATAATTCAAAATATGATGACTGTAAACACTAAACATGATGAGATGATATAACTATATGATGTCTTTATTATATGGGTTGCCATGCCATAATTCAGATAGATGTTGTGTATGTAAACATGATGGCATGATATAATTCAAATATATGATTTATATAGTAAGCATGTAAGCAGATGGCAATCCATATATGATGTAAAAACTAAGCAATGCAAGACAACGTGCATGACATGGGTAATATAACCCTGCCTAGTTTGAGCATAGACCTCGGGGGGGAAATAGGACTCGTCATCTGTCTCTGAATCCTCCTCTTAGGAGCTATCCGTAACCAGCGAGATATGAGCTTTATCAGATAGCATAGTCTGCTCTAAAGACCTTGTTTTCACTCTAGAATTTTCCATCACCGTGTCAAATGGCTGATGCACACGAACAGTAGTTGAATGTACTAACATGTTGACAAATTTAATACGTAACGGAAAAAAAGGATGGTCGGATATAGTTCACATATAAGATGACTGGCTAAGCAGGATGGCATTGCAAAATTCACATGTATGATGCCTGGCTAAACAAGATGGCGTTGCATAATTCACATAAATGATGAATAAACTAAACAGATGGCATTCGCACAAAGCATGTCTAAACTAAGCATATGACATATTTGATGTATAAAGTAAGCAATGCAAGGCACCATATGCATGATATAACCAACATCAGCATGCCAAGTTAGAGCGAAGTCCTCAGGGGGTAAATAGGAGTGGTCTTCTCCTTCTGAATCCCCCTCAGAACAGATATCTTCCTCTCGATTACAATCCAAAATGGGTGGAGGGGGCTTCCTTTGCACCTACCATGGAGCGACGTCTGCATGAAATTTTATTGCCACGCAAGGCTCGTCTCTTTTGCTCTACATGTTCAGTTCCATTGTGTACAATAACTAACATGCATAGGAATAAAACATAGTAAGATTATGTAAGGAGTGCATGCATAAATCCGGAGTGATGGTAGCAACCTGTGGATAGACCCAAAACCAATGATAGCTGGGAGATAATGGCTTCAGTTAAAAAATACAGATAATGCCTTCTTTACTGTTTGTTTCCCACCCAACATGAAACTCATAGTAGAAAACAGAGATTAACTAGATAGTAGATAGATACTGTTGATTAAGGCCCCGATATGTTCCCCACAACCATTTAAAAACTCAAGTTTGACCATTAGTTTGGAGCTAACTCAGAGTCTAATCGGTGAACAGTACGGTCAAGTAGCATGTAATATTAAGTGATGCATAACGTAAGCAGACACGGAAGAGTGCGTCCTCTCTTGCGGACCCGTGTAGTCCTCAAGGTCATCTTCTCGGTTGATGATGGCAATGCAGTTTTCGTGGCTGCCGGCGGTGGGGAAGAAGATCTGAGTTGGTGAAAGATAGTCTGGAGGCCGGATCCCTGCTGTGCTGGACCCTTCTGTCGTTTAAGTAGCTGAGCTGGGGTGGTCGACGGCGCAGCAGGAGTAGGACAAACCACGCAAGGTTCTCTTTGACAACTATCTGTAAGAGAAGTAATTCTGTAAGGGCTCGTTTGAATTGGAGGATTCTAAGAACGCAGGGATAGGATAGGAACGCATGTGCAAAATAGGATATTTAAAAACACAGGATTTCTGCCAATCTGGGTGTTTGGTTCACAATAATTGGAAGATCACAGGATGCAAAGAAGCATGGTGACATTTAGTCAAACCACAAGAAAATGTATGGTTATAATGTTATTATGCTACTATCTCTTAGTCTTGTGCTTCATGAATAGGAATTTGAAAAGCAGGACAAGTGGATATTAAAATTCCTACAGTTTTTCTTTCAAGGAGACACTAGAGGAACAAATCCTACAGTTTTCCTTTGCTCCATTCCTTTGAACCAAATGCATGAATAGTAGTACCATAGGAAACTTTCCAATTCCAAAGTTTTTCCTTCACTTTTCGTCTCAAGCACTAGCGATTCTAGTAGGCAGGCTTGAGCAAGGAAAAGCCTACACTCAAAAAAAATTGTGCTACTTCTACTACTTTGGACCCAGGCCACTGCCCTACTAGCTCAACTCCCAGGCCCATCGACAAATGCACAGCTTAAACGCGCAGAGATAAATAATGATGCCGTTCAAGAGAGTCCACCACGGATAGCTAAGTAGCCTGGTACCTCACTGCTTGTCATATAGTAGGACAAGCTAATCATACTTCACGTTACTGTGTGTTCTTAGTGGACAACATATATAACATGTAGAGTAAAAAAGAGATGCAACAAGTGTACAACCACTTTGGTGAAGCCATGTCGATCTTAGCGTGACTGGGTTGGTCGGTGAGGATGATCCGGCTGACTTGGCTGTCGGAGGAGGGGAAGAAGATCTTAGGCATCTTGAGATGGAGCCCGGGGTATTACTCCACTATGATGGAGGGTTTCGTCGTAGGAGCAGCTCCGGTGAGTTGTAAGACGCCGAGGCTAAAGCAGGACTGGAGAGACAACGTTTACCTGAGTGGAATTCTAATAGCATCTCCAACAGATGAGGTAAAATACATAACCACAAAGTGCTATATGTAAAATACATCAACCTCTCAACTCTGAACTTAACTGTCGAAACTGAATTTAACTGTCGGAACTAAACTTAACTGTCGAAGCTGAATTTTGCTGTCGAAACTGAACGCACTAGTAGGAGAAAAGCAGTAGCAGTAGCAGCAATAGTAGCGCGTGTGAGAGCCCGGGCAGCTGGTCGTGTGGTAGCATCAGGTGAGGCTACACGTCAGTTGACTGACTTCTTCATCTCTGGTCAATCAATTTTCCACCCATTGGATAGAAATCAAGGGCCTGCAGTTCGTCTTCAACCTCCACCCCTGAGCCGCCAGCCACCACCAGCCAAACAGCCGCCCACCGCCGCCCGCGGCTGGCAGTGCACCGCCCCACCCGCCCCGAAAACACTCCCAACCGCCGGTCCACCGCTGCCCCAACCATCCCTCTAGGCCCCCCACGCCGAGCTTTTTCTCCGGCGATCCCCACGCCACCGCCCCACCAGCGCCGGTGATCACCACCCCACCCTGAACCCTAAGATATATAGTGGGGTACCTGTCCGGCAAGCCCCCCTTCCCGCTGCGACTTGTTCTTCCTTAACTCCGGCGAGCCCCCCACCCCCTGAAAATCAACTGATCCAAAAGTCGATTCAATCGACTGAAGTGTAGCTAAATTGGAGCAGCATCGCAAGCAAGAGCAAGAGAGAGAGCTGTAGCACGAGCAAGAGCAATAGCAAGAGCAGACCAGGCAGGGGACCGAGAGTAAGAGCAGAGCAGCAGCGTGAGCGAGAGCTAAAGTAGCAGCAACTCCTACTGATGTGGACATCGCCACCGAGGGAGCGACGCCCTGGAGGAAGTGGCCGGCGACACCGCCGTGGATGGAGCCATGCCGTGTCGGCTCGGGGCCAAGCGCCGGCAGCACCGTGAGGTCGAATCAAGAAGAAAATGCGGCGATTAGTGTACAACCTCTTTGGTGGCGCCGATTATGCCGCAACTTCATCCGAGGAAACGATGATGATGCTGCTCTTCCGGCGGTGCAGGTGAAGAAGGCGGTGTGGGAATGGAGTTTGCACGAAAGACGAGGGGAATTTCGGGGCAGCTCCTTGGAGGTGGAGGACGGGGTGGCTGAACTAGCAAGACGACAAGATCGATGACGGATCCTCATCTGGTACGGTTGTTGGGGATATTACCACTAGGCGTAAACCGGCCTACTTGGGCCGGGTTAACTTCATTAGTGGTATAAGCAGATGAAGGCCCAAGGCCTGTAGTCGGTTTAGAACATGTAGCCGTAAACCGGCCTGATGTATAACTTGTATTGTAAGTTAGGGATAGAGAGACACCGACCGGGATACGAGTATGAACCGGTTGGGACTCTATGGACCGACGGGCGTCACCCGTGTATATAAGGGGACGACCCGGCGGCGGTTCAAGGGGAGGCAACCACAACTCGAGCCTAGGCGAAGCTTGTTTGCTCCCTAGCCATCGAGACTACATCAATTCCATCACAACTAGACGTAGGCTTTTACCTTCATCGAAGGGGCCGAACTAGTATAAAACCCTCGTGTCTTTGTGTCCCATTTAACCCCTTCAAGTAAACTCGTAGTGATGGCTCCATGACTAAGTCCTTTCACTAGGACATCTGCCGTGATAAATCCACGACAGTTGGCACCCACCGTGGGGCCATCGCACGATGGTTTGACGATCTTGGATGGCAAGCTCAAGGGACTCGAAGGCTATGTTGTGGGCCGGATGACCAAGAGTCATCGCGGCAGGATCTACATCGACGACGCAGGATGGGGTCCCGAGGCCGATTCGATCGAGTACGGTTACCGGGCCCCCTTCGGCGGCATACACGTTTTCATTGGCAAGATCGGTGAGCCTGGGCCTGAGCCGGACATCTGCACCGACCTCGTCGAGACGGCTCAGCGTGCGAGATCTACCCAGGCTAAACCGGCCATGAAGCGTGCCTTCGTTGGAGTCATCCACGGAGGAGAGCGTGAGGACGAGTCAGAACACGGTAGCGAGACCGTCGTCTATTCCAGTGACGAGTCCTCGACCGGAGAGACCGAATCGCTATACCAGTTGCAAGATGACCAGGTTAGGGGCTGTTCCAATGGCGACAGTATTCCGGACCCCCCGGGCCAGATCAACCGGGTTGGAATATTCATGGCCGGCACCCAGGCGGCGAATCATTCTTCGACCGCCGCAGCAATGCTCTCCGGATCAGCAGCGGCAGCAGGGGCAGGAGGCCTTGTGCGCCCGCCGGTTCAAGTCCTATCAGATCTATTTGATGCACTAGCCGTGCTTATGGCAGAAGCCAATCCGGTGGATCAGGAGGCTGATGATGCAGAGATTGCAAAGGTGAAAGAGCAGATCATGCAAGCCAAAGCGGATCTGGCAGCAGAGAAGGACAGGATGACTGCAGAGCGGGCCGCTTTGGACGCCTAGGCCTATAAGCTCATGCTTGACCAGAATGCATCATAGGAGGTCTTGAAGCGGAAGCACAGATCACGCCTGCCATTAGGGTTTGACCCCCGAAATCTCTTTCACACTCCAGGAGTCGGACCCAGTAATCCACCGTAGTACCTGGAGGCAAACCGGATTGAGGCACCAGGGCCAGGAGCGACGGTCCAGCCCCGCCTGATGGAACCTCCTCAACAGAACATTCTGGCCCCTCCGCCGGTCCAGACGCCCCCGGGTCATTATTCGAATCCGATGGACAACCTTGTTGCGGCCGCCACGCGATTAGAGGCTATCCCGGTCGAAGGGGACTCTCCGCAAGCGATAGAGACGCGCCGGGTTAAGGAGCTTCTCCGGACTGCGCTGATTCAGCAGGAAGCATATTCATACAGCCGTGATCGGATTCACTCTACGCCCCGTCCAAGCCGGAGCTATAGCAGGAGCATGGATGAACCGGCCATATCAAGCAGTGCACGAGGCCGTGAAGCGACCCGTGGCAATAACCCGGCAGGAGGTGTTCGCGATGCTCAGGATGTGGTGGACCGGGCCCGGGCACGAAGGGAGGCCGAGTTAGTGGCACAGGATGATGCGGGTCAATTTACACCGGTTCGCCCTACCACCTTCGCCGGACCAGGAGTCGCGTCCGCTTTGGGAGTGCCTTGCTTAATCCCCGCTTTACGCAATGTGCACCTACCCAAAGATTTCAAGGGTCCACACAAGATGCCGAATTACACCGCTGATTTATCCCCTGAAGTGTGGGTAGAGAGTTATGAGATGGCCATGGAGATGCTAGACGTGGATGAGACCGTGTGTGCAAAATACTTCACCATGATGCTTGAGGGCACGGCTCGTACTTGGTTGAAGAGCCTACCGCCCAATTCTATCAGCTCATGGGCCCAGTTGCGGGCCCGGTTTATACAGAATTTTAAGGATACATGTAAGCAGCCCAAGTCCATAGTAGACCTCGCGGCTTGTGTCCAGGAGGAAGGAGAATCAACGACCCGTTGGGTGCGCCGTGTTTCGGAAATTTTGCACTCGTCTGACAGGATTAATGCTGACTCTGCGATCTTAACTCTGGAAGGCAACTGCCGGTTTGAGCCTTTAAAATTGAAATTGGGACGCATGAATCAGTTCTGTAATGACATGGGAACCCTCATGGCCGCTTTAGTGAAGTATGCTGATTCGGACAGTACCAAGGATCCCGAGACTGATGATGATGAAGCAGGGAAGGGAAGGAAGAATAGCAACTCCAAACAGCAGCAGTACAAACCGGCGGGTCATGGAAACGGAGGCAAGCGCAAGGCGGATAGCAGCATGGATTTTGTGGCCAACACTAATGCACAGGACAGGGGGCAGCAGCGCAGAGCTAAAGCGGCAAATCGTAATGGGGCTCCCAATCCTAACGCAAGCCGTTTGAACTATTTGTTGAATCAGCCTTGCCCAAAGCACGGGACGAAGGAATGGCCGGCTAACCACCTTTGGAAGGATTGTTATATTATGCAGGAGTTTAGAAACTCTAATGCCTTCCGGTATGACCATGGGTCAGGTGGCGGTTCAGGATCCGGTTTCCATGGACCGGGTCACGATGGAGCATCCGGTTCAGGTCTCAATCAGGGCGGTCACAACAACCAAAATAATCAGAACGGCCAGCAGCAGCAGCAGCAACAGCAGTCGGGTTATCAGAGCCAGCCAAAGCAGTTGAACAATGGGCAATATCATGTTTTCACAACTAGCTTAGATAAGCGCGACCGAAAACTCCACAAGCGAGCGGTGAATTCTGTTGAACCGGCCTTACCACGTTTCTTACGTTGGTCAGAGCAGCCTATCGTGTGGAGCAGAGAGGATCATCCGCCCCGGGTTGATAATCCGGGCCAGCTAGCATTAGTGGTAGACCCTCAGGTGGGGGGTTATAAGTTCACCAAGGTACTCATGGATGGAGGAAGCTGTATTAACATACTATACTATGAGACATTCCGGCGCATGGGTCTAATAGACAAGGATCACAGACCGTCTAATACGGTGTTCCATGGTGTAGTGCCAGGAAAATCTGCATATCCTGTTGGTAAGATAGCCCTAGATGTGGCTTTTGGGGACGAGCACGATTCTCGGTCGGAAAAATTAACCTTTGAGGTGGTGAAGATCCGGAGCCCGTATCACGCCTTGTTTGGGCGGCCGGCTTATGCCAAGTTTATGGCGCGGCCTTGTTATATCTACTTACAGCTCAAGATGCCGGGTTACAAGTGGACGATAACGGTTCATGGGAGCCGTAGGGTCGCTTTGGAATGTGAGGAAGGTGATGCGGCTTATGTAGAGTCGGTCTGTGCCACGGAAGAGTTGAAGTATTATAAGGACAATGTTGATCCGGCGGATATGACCCCTTTGAAGAAACCAACTACAGAGCATGATTCAGATCTGAAGTTCAAATCGGCAGCTGAGACCAAGCTTGTTGACTTCGTGCCCGGCGATTCGTCTAAGCAGTTCACTATCAGTGCCAACCTGGATCCCAAATAGGAAAGCACGCTCATCGAGTTCATCCGTGAGAATCAGGACATCTTTGCATGGAAACCATCCGACATGCCAGGTGTACCGAGGGAACTCGCTGAGCACACTCTTAATGTGGATCCTAAGTATAAACCGGTGAAACAATTCCTCCGCCGGTTTAACGAAGAAAGGCGCAAAGCCATTGGAGAGGAAGTGGTCAGGCTTTTAGCAGCTGGTTTTATCGTTGAGGTGTTCCATCCAGAGTGGCTTGCTAATCCGGTGCTGGTTCTTAAGAAAAACGGCACTTGGCGTATGTGTGTGGATTACACAGATCTTAACAAGGCCTGTCCGGCGGATCCTTTTGCCCTCCCCCGCATTGACCAGATCATTGATGCCACGGCGGGTTGTGAGCGTTTGAGTTTTTTGGATGCATACTCTGGATATCATCAGATCAAGATGGCGGTTAAGGACCAGTAGAAAACAGCGTTTATTACTCCCTTTGGAGCCTTCTGCTATGTATCTATGCCCTTTGGGCTCAAGAGTGCCCAAGCCACCTATCAACGGTGTGTACAAAATTGCCTGCATAAACAGATCGGTCGCAATGTGCACGCCTATGTGGATGATATTGTAGTAAAGTCAAGGCAGAAGGAGACGCTGGTGGATGATTTGAAGGAGACCTTTGACAACTTGCGGGTTTACAAGATGATGCTTAATCTGGCCAAGTGTGTCTTTGGTGTTCCGGCAGGCAAGTTACTGGGTTTCCTGGTGTCTAACAGAGGAATTGAGGCTAACCCGGAGAAGATTACGTCTATTACCTCCCTAGCTAAACCGAAGTGTATCAACGATGTTCAGCGTTTGGCGGGCCGAATCACTGCACTGAGCCGGTTTATCAGCCGCCTCGGAGAGAAGGCCATCCCTTTGTACCAAATGCTGAGGAAGACAGACAATTTCGTCTGGAGTCCGGCTGCTGATGAAGCATTTGAGGACTTGAAGCGGCAGTTAGCCAATCCGTCGGTTCTTGCAGCTCCGGTTGACAAGGAGCCACTATTATTATACGTAGCAGCTAATGCTCGGGCAGTTAGCGTGGCTATTGTGGTGGAACACAAGGAGGCAGGCAAGGAATATCCGGTTCAGCGGCCAGTTTATTATATTAGCGAGGTGCTTATTGAATCCAAGCAAAGGTATCCGCATTGGCAGAAGCTGGTCTATGGTGTCTTCATGGCCAGCCGGAAGTTGAAGCAGTATTTTCAAGGGCACCCCATCACAGTGGTCAGTTCAGCTCCCTTGGGTGATATCATACAGAACCGGGAGGCGACTGGTCGGATTGCCAAGTGGGCTATAGAGCTTGGGCCACACGGATTGAAGTATATACCTCGGACGGCGGTGAAGTCTCAAGCACTTGTTGATTTCATAAATGACTGGACAGAGTTACAAGCACCAGAGAAGAAGCCGGATCACACATATTGGACTATTCATTTTGATGGATCCAAGCAATTGGAAGGCTCTGGGGCTGGAGTCGTATTAACTTCCCCACGAGGTGATAAGTTCTGTTATCCACTTAATGTTCCCTTGTACTAATAATGCAGCTGAGTACGAAGCCTTGCTCCATGGTCTCCGGATGGCTAAAGAGATGAACTTAAGCCGGGTTAAGTGTTTCGGTGACTCGGACCTTGTGGCTCAACAGGTGTCTGGCACTTGGGATTCTAAGGACCCGCTCATGGCTGCGTATCGTCGGGAAGTGGATAATATTGCGGGTTGCTTCAAGGGTTATCAAGTGGATCATGTGGACCGTCGGAAGAATGAAGCGGCGGACACTTTAAGCCGGTTGGGTTCTCAGCGCAAACCGGTCCCGCCTAATGTCTTTTTGGACGTGTTGCACTATCCGTCAGTCCAGCTCCCAGGTGAAGCGGATTTGGCTATTCCTGACCCGGAGGCTCAATTGGTGGCAGCATTACATGCTATTCCGGATTGGACGGTTCCTTATCTTGCATACATGACCCGGGGGGAGTTGCCAGAGGATGAAATTCTAGCAAGGCAGATAGTCCGGCGATCCAAGTCCATGACGATTCTCAATGGTGAATTGCATCATTGCAGTGTATCAGGGGCGTTTCAACGTTGTGTTTCTCCTGAGGAAGGCTGTGAAATCTTAAGAGAAATCCATGAAGGGGATTGTGGACACCACGCCGGTTCAAAGTCTCTGGTGGCAAAGGCGTTTCGTCACGGGTTTTACTGGTTGACAGCACATGCTGATGCGGAGGACTTGGTTAAATGGTGCGATGAATGTTAGAAATTTTCAAGGCGTGCGCATGTGCCGGCTCAAGAATTGAGGATGATTCCAATAACGTGGCCGTTTGCAACTTGGGGGCTGGATATGGTCGGAACTTTTAAAAGATCCAAGGATAAGAAAATCCACCTTTTGGTGGCAGTTGACAAATTTACCAAGTGGGTTGAAGCGGAGCCTGTCAGCAAGTGTGATGCAGCAACAGCAGTGCAGTTCATCAAAAAGGTGATTTTCCGGTTTGGCTTTCCGCACAATATCATTACTGACAATGGTACCAATTTATCCAAGGGTGCTATGAAGGAGTTCTGTGAACGTGAGCACATCCGACTTGACTTGTCGTCAGTGGCACACCCCCAGTCCAATGGATAGGCAGAACGAGCTAATCAAGAGATCTTGCGAGGCATCAAACCCCGGCTTATGGTCCCGTTGCAAAGGACACCAGGGCGTTGGGTTGAGGAGCTGCCATCTGTGCTATGGAGTATCAATACTACCCCAAATCGATCCACAGGATACACAGCATTTTTCATGATCTACGGAGCAGAGGCAGTTCTCCCTAGTGATATCCGGCGTGACTCGCCTCGTGTGGCAGCTTATGTTGAAGCGGCCAATGAGACAGCACGGCAAGACGCTTTGGACCTATTGGACGAGGCGCGTGATCTAGCGGCTACCCGTTCGGTGATTTACCAATAAGATCTTCGTTGCTATCACAGTCGCCGGGTTAGAACCAGAACTTTTCAAGAAGGAGATTTGGTGCTTCGACTCATCCAAGACCAGACAGATATGCACAAGTTATCCCCACCTTGGGAAGGACCTTTCGTGGTCAGCAAGAATCTGCACAACGGGTCGTACTATCTGATTGATATTCGAGAGCATCACGACTCACGCACATCAGAGGAGGAGACCAATAGGCCGTGGAACATAGCTCATCTTCGGCCTTACTATACTTGAGCCATCGGCTCTATTTATGTACATATCATGACAATGTATATATTATCTTTGATATAATAAAACTGGAGCCTCAGCTAAAGCGGGGTCTCTGTCTTTCTTATCATGCGTGGTTACATGGAGTGGCTCTGTTTTTAAAGCAGCCTCCGGTTTACCCCTTGACATTTGCTTTTTATATATCACTGGGGGCCTTGGTCGTGTCCGAACCAACGCGACACCTTTTGATAGGCGACAGCCACCAGATCATTTGGGGACATGGTCAAGTCTGAACCAGTCACGCCTCTTGGTCGGCCTAAGGCCACAAAATCACTTGGGGGCTTGGTCGAACCCGAACCATTGCCACGCCTCTTGATCTGGCATATATGCCACGAATCATTTGGGGACCTGGCTGACTTGAATCATTGTCACTCCTATTGGGGGCTTGGTCATGTCCGACCATGGTAACACCATCTGATCAGCTCAGTATAGCATATTTTTGCAAACGGTTTTTATCATTGCCTTTGCTTCCATGTTATTTTCATGGCTTGTTTGTTCTTTGTTTTTTGGATTTCTTTTATGTCAACAAACATCTTTTTCCCCTTTAATCCGGAGAAGTATGCCCGGTTTACCTTTTCCTGTTAACATCATGGAGTAACAAGGGGTTTGTATTGCCTCAGTACGGTTTATGCGGGAGCTGTTTTTCTCCCCCCTTGTCGACGGTAATGGTTTATAAAACCTCCGCTTCAAAGCTTGGCTAAGCCAGCTTCATGCCCAAACATGGCAGGTATTTTGTTTCACCCATTCGTTACATTACTGATGCACATATTAAGATCACAAACCGGCTGGCGGTATAACCGCCACCGAAGTTCAAATTTTTCTGATTGCAGGAAATATGAATTGAGGTTTTTCAGACAAAAGCTTCAGTACGTATGCACGAAGGCATATTCAAGATAGAAGTATTAACTATCCTATTACAAGGCAACACGGTGCCCAGATAAGATCATTGTTATTTTGGAAAGATGCCAAAGACAGCTATCCAAACCGGCTCTGGTTCAAGCTTGCTCCTCATCATCTGCCGCTTCAGCTTCCTCGTCTCTACCCATTGGCCGCAAATCAACAGTGGTCCAGTCGATTCCATTAAAGCTTGGAAAACAGCCTCTTCATGGATCAGGGAAGACGGTTCAATATCAGGAGCGTAAGTGTGCTTACGGATTGGAGGGATCAGATTCTCCGCTTTAAGAGTTGGGGCAGGCACTCGCTTGTTCTGATCATTGTATTGTGCTTGATAATGCGTCAAGTCTGCTTCTTCAGCTAGCTGACAAGCCAGAGGGTGTACTGCACGGTTTATTGCCCTCAAATCCTCTTCGTTGAATTCGGAGCCATCTTCCTTCAGGCTGGGGTAGCCTTGAGCTGCTTCCACAGGGTCGAAATCTGGCACCCATGCCTTTGCCCGGATCAAGGCGTTAATAGCTCCGGTTCGAGCAGCGGATATTCTCAGCTCCTCAATCCGGGCCGGAAGCATCGACAACCCGTTAAGAGTGTCCTGGATTAAAGAAGATGCCGGGTTGTTATGAGAGGTTGTGGTGATGATCCGCTGGGCTCCGGTATATAATTGTTCCACTAAGGTGTAGGCAGCCTTCAGTTTCTTCTGCACATCATTTCCTAAGTGCCCGATGCGTGTGCCTACAACAATATAGGGACGGTCTCAAACCGGATTTACATTACAGCAGGTTCAAATTATCACAGAAGTTAAAAGGAGCTTACCAAAGATTGCATCGGTCATGGAGTGTATTTGCCTCTTTACGGCCGTAAGTTCATCCACCACCGGTTTAAGGGCAGCTTCAGCATTTTCCGCTCTTTTGGTTAAAGCGGCCTTCTCAGTGGCCCAATCAGCCCGCTCTTTCTTGAAGCCCTCCTTCAGCTATTCACCGGTGCTCAAGGCGCTGGTTAATTCTTCCTTTCCCTTGTCTGTTTCAGCCTGCTGGGTTTTCAAGGCCTCCTGCAAATCGGCAATCCGGTCCTCCTTGATTTTCACCTCAGCCTGCATACAGATAGCATTTAAGCTTTACACAAGTGATCCAAGAAATTGAAGTATCAACCACATAACAAAGTTATATGCCTGATACTTGGGGGCTAATGCACCTTCAATTTTTATATATTACTAGATTGCAAAGTCCCAAGCTCAATATAAGTATTCAACTTGGCACTTGGGGGCTAATGGCTATTTGATCAAATTATGTTCTAAGGACAGTTTTCTATTGGAGCCCCGGTTTACTTATGCTAAGTTAAACCGGCCCTTGAGGGCTATACCGATGGATTTCAAAAATGTTCAGGATCAAGTCCCGGTTTGACGAAGGTGACAAACCGGCCCTTGGGGGCTAGAAGGATGGATACAATGGCAGAAAGTAAAGAAGTAAGTTACCTCAAATTTATCCCTCATCATCTTTACCAAACCAGCTTCACAGTCACGGCTCGTATACAGCCGGTTTAAATAGCCGGAGTGAAGATCTTGGGCACTCAGAGCAGCATATGTCTCTAGTTCAACATCCCATTTTCCTTTGTTGAAAGTGGAAAAATCCTCTTTTATGGTATGTTTGGTAAGGGTGACAGGATTCCCGGGTTCAAAGCGGCCCACACCGGTAATCACAACGTCATCATCTTTGGACTCGCCGGTATGTGTTGGTGCGGCCGGTTTGTCAGCAGGAGTGTGGGATTTCTCAATCCGGACGGAGCTGGCAGGCGGATCAGCAGAGACTGAAGTGTTAATAGGCCCTTCTTCGGGAATAACATCGTCTTGCAAAGGAGGATCATTGGGAATATCCTCAGGAGCAAACGTTTCAAGATCTAGCGCTTTGTCATGTTCTGGGGCTACATCTTCTTCAGCCGCTTTATCCAAGCGGGCCTTCTTGCTTGGTTTCGGTTTGGCCCTGAAAGAAAAACAAAGAGTCAAGGAAAAGCATAAGCCATTACACAGTATACTGGAAGCATATGTTCAGTTTAGCTTACCCAGCAACTATTTTTAATGGTGGTAGCTGAGTGGCCGACGATTCACCAGACGATGAATGAGAAGTGACCTGATAATCGGAGTCGGATGGATTAAGAGGTTGACGGAAGAAACCGGCTTTAGGATTTAAATCAATAAAAAGGTCGGAGACCTCGGAGCGGCGTTTTTGAACCGGACTGTTCGGTAAACCGGCAGAGGTAACTACCTGGCCACTGTGCCGGGTTGTGCGGCGAGCTTCATGTTGCTGGGTCTTCATAAGAAATTTGGGATCCAAATAAGCAATAGGATGAGAAAATTTAACTTTCCAGTTTGCCTGGCGAAATTTTGGCAAAGGCAAGATTTCTGAATCGGAAGAGAGAATAGTTACCTCAACGAATCCCGCATTGCTGGCTTCGGCGTCATCCTGACAAGCATCATCATCAATAAGGCGTGTAAAAAGTAAGCCAAGTGAATCAAGTTCTACCTCAAGATCCGGGGTACCCACATCATCATCAATAGCTGGGTCAGATGAAGCGGTGGTTTTTCTCTTATGAGCTGGTTTCTTGATAACCTTGGTCTTGGGCCGGGTTGGCCGCCCTGCCTTCTGTGTTTTATCTTGTGGAAGCTTCTTGATCCAAAATGGATTATCACTCTGGATCAGCAGTAATAAAAGGTCAGACAGATAAAGCAGTAACAGGTTCAACAATAGAGCAATTAAAATCTTACCGCTGGCGGTTTGTTGGTGGTGCAGTAAGGAAGCAGACCGGTTTGAGCACAGAGGTGCTCCGGTTCATTCAACATCTTCTTTACAGAATCTGTGACTTCGTCGTCGGAGACTTGGATTTTAATGTGTCGGAGTGGGTCATCGACGCTACCAGTGTACTTGCACATCAAACCGGGGCACCGGCTCAGAGGCAGTATGCTCCATGATATCCAGCAGCGTGCAAGGTCTATTCCTGTTAAACCGTTCGCCATAAAGGCTCGGAGCTTGGACAGTTGAGGAGCATATTTAATTCTCTCCTTGGCGCTTAGCCTTTGTGGAAAAGGGTGAGTGTTGCTGAGCCGTTCCGGACGCAAGCCATGCAAGGGATTTTCATTGTCAGGGGAGGTATCCTTGCAATAAAACCAAGTTGCATTCCACTCCTTGGGGTGAGTATGGAGATTGACGTGGGGATAGGTGATCTCCTTCCTCTTCTGAATGGCCATACCGCCCAATTCAGTATTGGGGCCATCGGTAAATTCAGTACGATGGTTTAAATGGAAGAGATCTCTAAACAACTCGACTGAAGGCTCCTCTTGAAGGTATACCTCAGAAAGTACTTGAAAGTGACATAGATTGGTGATGGAATTGGGGCCAATATCCTGTGGGCAGAGCTGAAAGTTGGCTAACACATCCCGATAAAATTTGCGAAGACCCGGGCCAAGTGATCTGCGAAGACCACGACCTCTCCTTCCTGAGGTGTGGGAGGACATTCATCTCCAGGAACCCTCCAGTGGATCGTATCTTTACTATCCAAAGCGCCGATCAGGACTAGATCGTCCAACTGTGATTCTGTGACGCGAGAGGGAACCCAATTGCACTCATACACTTGTTTGGCCATGGCGAGATCTACAAGAAATAGGTGATCCGGTTCAAGAACACGCTGGATAAAAGAAGGTGTTGATCTAAACTACGATAAACCGGGGGCAGTACCTTTAAACCGGTCTTCTACAATGCGGCGTCATATGGATTTTGGCGGTTCAACAGCGATTTAGCAATTTTTTCTATGCCGCGGATCTACTAATGATATATACTAATGATATATACCGGTTTAGCAATTTTTTCTATGCCGCGGATCTACAGCGAGCTCACAAAAACAGAAAATATTTCGAAGAGTAAGGCAGAAACAGAAGTGAACTATTGAGCGGATATGTGCGGAGATCTATGGGCTTAGATGAGAAGCTACAGGCGGATGCGTAGAGATCACTACTAAACACAGCAGAAGTTCACGGATTCATTCAAGGTAAGAGAACAGATATGAGCGCGCGATGAACACAGCATGAACATGGAACCCTAAGAACAGATCTAGGTCAAAAAGAGGAGAAAGCTTACCGGGAACGGAGAAGATGCGGAAAGGTGCCGCAATACTCTGGTACGTTTAGGTTGATGCAGCGGCCCGAGACGAGGCAGAGGTCGACGGCGGTGGCGGAACTCCAAAGCTGGCGACGTGAGGAAGAAGAAGAAGAAGGGACGAAGGGGAAAGGAAAAAAATAACCCTTCAGTCTTATTTATAAGGCAACAGAGCTAGGTCAAGCGCGCGGATCCAGGAGCTATTATTAAAAGAGGGCGTTATAAGTGATAAATTTCATGATGACGTCATGCCGGTTTACAGCAACCCGAAATGATGACGACATGGCAGTTTACCAATTACTCGAAGATGTCCAGGACACAGGATTTGTTGAAGGATTGACGTGAACTAGTTCAAATCAATCTGGGGCCTAATGTTGGGGATATTACCACTAGGCGTAAACCGGCCTACTTGGGCCGGGTTAACTTCATTAGTAGTATAAGCAGATGAAGGCCCAAGGCCTGTTGTCGGTTTAGAACATGTAGCCGTAAACCGGCCTGATGTATAACTTGTATTGTAAGTTAGGGATAGAGAGACACCGACCGGGATACGAGTATGAACCGGTTGGGACTCTATGGACCGACGGGCGTCACCCGTGTATATAAGGGGATGACCCATCGGCGGTTCAAGGGGAGGCAACCAGAACTCGAGCCTAGGCGAAGCTTGTTTGCTCCCTAGCCATCGAGACTACATCAATTCCATCACAACTAGACGTAGGCTTTTACCTTCATCGAAGGGGCTGAACTAGTATAAAACCCTTGTGTCTTTGTGTCCGCTTTAACCCCTTCAAGTAAACTCGTAGTGATGGCTCCACGACTAAGTCCTTTCACTAGGACATCTGCCGTGACAAATCCACGACAGATGAGGGACGTCGAGGTGTTGTTGTGAACAAAGTCGTCGGGGAAGAGGCTCCGGCTCAGTGGCGGACAGAGGAGGGTCTGGGGCTTCGCGAGTTTTCGCGGCCTTGGTGTATGAATGGGTGGGCAGATGGGATGGGAGTGGGGAACCATGGCTTAGGGACGCGCTTGTCCGAAATAGGGAGGTAAGTTACGAAAGTAGCCCCACCGATTTGAGCTAGGCGGTTCTTTTGGTTCAGGGGTATCACGGGCATTTCGCGTATCGGGATTTCACAGGAGGTGTGAGTTTTCGTGCGTGTTGTAATTTTGGAATAGCAAGGCGCGGGTTGAGATGGAGGGAGTTGTTGGAGCACAATGAGATAAAGTGATATCTTAAATATTTCGGGTTAACAAGGCGCGGGTTGAAATTTCCAGACAAGCCTAACGTGTACTGTAACAAATCAATTCGCACTTCCGTCGATGAAAAAACATAAAGAAATCAATTCGCAGCACACAAGAGAGTCTAGTCCCATGTAATGCACCGAATCAATTCATGCTACAAATGTGATTCAAAAATTTGAATTCATGTTATGTTCAATTAAAATATTTCTCTACGTGTATAACGCATGCAACCTACTACTCAAATGAACATTTTAGTGCATTCCAAACGTATATACTGCCGCTTCAATATGAACTAAATTTGAATTCGTTTCTCTATTTGAATAAGATATACAATAATGATTGTTGTGAAGTCAAACCATTTGAATTTGTTTCTCTGTTTTAATAAGATCTACAATCGTCACTATTGTCAAGTTAATCCATCGTTTGTGTATTATCTTCACAACACACATGATTACTCTCGAGTTAGATATGAACTATGTGTACTATACGAACTCGAACTCAATTTTTGAATCCACTTTATGTTGATTTCAGATCACAATACATTTCAAGCTCTAGCTAGATTTCATAATCTAAACCATGTCTCATATGTATAATGTTTTTATCACATAATGTATGGTGCCCCGCTCCCTACGCCTACAAGTATTTAGATGTCAGTTACAAACACCACACATTACCACAAATTCAAATGATATGTGAGATTGTTCGATATATAGTATTGTTTAGATTGTTTGATATTTAGTTGTAAGCTGCAAACGCCACACATTATCACAAATTCAAATAAAATGTTGGATTGTTTGATATATAGTATGGTTTAGATTGTTCGACATTTACCTGTGAGTTGCAAACGCCATGCATTATCACATTATGGTATAACATGTGCAAAACCACAGCACGTGTATCCCCGCTATATTCATGCATGCATATGTTTATAACACTATGATCTTCTATTCAAATATATGAATCCACTTTCATATCAAATTATGATCTTTGTTAGTCTCTTACACCCACACAATTCTCTAACCTTTGTAGCTAGCACTAACTTTCTCTCGTGCAGGCACACGCCCTCCTGGGCCTCCCCCTCCCTTGCATTCTATCCATTGCGCACATTCATTTTTTTCTTTAGGTCATTCTCCCACAGTCTCCACAACTCCTTTCCGACACGCCGATCGATAAACCTCTCCAGCGATGTCTGCCTACAACATACACACGCACCTTCCATCTCCTCCTTTTTGTGTCCATGCCTCGTGTCTCTCATACGGTCCAACACACGTGTAAACTCTCGCCCCTCTTTTCATCGATCTCACAACTGCTCACTCCTTCCCCTATCTAGCTAGTAGCTCGGCCTCTCGCATCACCTCCATTCTCTCTGTCTATCCATCTCGTTGGGCCTTATTTGCCTCTAACAAATGGATGTACACCGACTGATCTCCCTCTATACATATAGCTAGCTAGGTCCTTATAACTCATTTTTTCCCACGCGTCGATCAATCTACCTCATTAGTTATGTCTCTCCCTTCATCCGACAAACAACAATTGATCTACCATTCTAGTGAGGTTTGCTTACCAAACATATGGTTCCCCTTTATCAACCATGCATGCATCCCGACAGATCTATCACACACAGGCACACACAGAAACACATCCCCACTCTTATTGATAATATTGCAGTTCTACCCTCAGTTTGTCTAGTAGGCCTCTCCCACCATCTTCGAGAAGCAACTCCATCACCCACCCAGCACTCTACCCCTCTCCATCCCTATCTCTCTCCTCTCTCTTTCTCTCTCTCTCTCTATCCCATCCAATTTCCCGTCCTTTAGTTATGTATGGATGTCGACTGATGTCCCTCAAGACATAGCTGGGTCTCTCCTTCTCAACACATATACGATTCGTTCTACCTCTCTAGTTAGGCCTCTGCCTCCCCGCCCCCCCCCCCCCACACACACTGATACATCAAGCACTCTAGTCATGTCTCCTTGCCACACACAAACTTGCCCTATGCCCTCTGACGTTCCGGTAGGTCGGCCGCTCTATATCTTTTAGTTGCACACACACAATTTTGATGACTGTCTTCATCGATCTCGCACCCACCCACTTGATCCTCTCTTCGACCCTATCGATATCTATGACCCCTCCCTCTCTTCTCGTGGATCGCCTGGCCCTCTATATATGATATGGATAGGCCTCCATTTCACACATATTGCATACAAAATTTTGTTTGAGATGTCATCGACACATACTCCCACAAATACAGTGACGAAATCACACCCCCCCAAACAAAAACACTCACGAACGCACACTCCATCTGTCTAGGTTTATATCTCTCTCACACACACCCACGTAGCTGGGGACGTGCACGAAGAGAAGAGGTTCATGCACGGCGCACGTACTCCCGTCTCTTTCCCAACCACACCCATGCGGGTACACGGTGGAGCTCATTTCTGTTCGAAAAGGCAGCCCACAAAGTAATTTGACATGTGTACTAGTTGTCCACCTAATGGAGGGAGGATCATCAACCACGGGTGAACAAACAAATTGTGACCTAACACGTTATGTTAAAAAGAGGCAAACCATGTGGGGCCTACCTTAGAGGCAAGGCTCTACACATTGGAATACTTTTGATGTGTCCTGTCAACTCGCAGAACGAGGAGAAGCTTGCTTAGTATGCCATCTCCCCCACCCACAGGCGTGGTGGCTCACAGTATTAGGTCAAGCTTGCTTACTAGTATGCCTTACGCCCGCTCCCTCGCCCACATGCACGGTGGCTTGCAGATCGAGGAGGAAATTGTACTACTCCCTCCATTTACTCCTCATCCCTACCTTGGTTAGAGAGATTATCATATTGTTTGGAATATATGTCCTTTAATAGATTAAAATATGAACTACAAGTACATACTCCAAACACTGATGTATATAGACATATTTTAGAGTGTACGTTCACTCATTTTGCTCCGTATCTAGTCCATATTGAAACGGACGTAATAGTACGCACTCTCCCTCGCCCCTCTCGCCCATATGGTGGACGTGCAGAAATTCATTCGATCTCATATAGCCAGAACGATATATACTACAGTACCATTATTGCTCGACTTAACAAAGAGACAAAGAGTCAATCGCAAGGTTAATATTTTGGAGATGCCAAGCGCAAGGTTTATAGGATAACAAGTAGTAGGTGCCGCGTCATTTATAAATAAAACTTTTTTCTTCAGTGGCACGTACGCAATATAAATAGGTTCATATGGAGAGAAAAGGAAACCGCTCCACTATATACATAGTCAGGACGAGCCTACACGGTTGCTTGTTGGGGTTGCTCTCTTCACACTCGCTCGCACAAAATGACTGTGGCCACATCTCTAACATCCCGGCGGATCACGTCCCCCGGAGAAAGGGGTGGATGCTTAGTGTAGATGTGGTCGCCGTCGCCGACGTCGAAACCCCACTGTCGGCACGTCCCGATCAGGGGTCCCCGCCATTCTCTCTCACAAAGCCGGTGAGGTTGCCTTTGTCCCTTGCTCACTACCGCAACATGGGCAGTTGCCGCTGTCGGTGTCAAAACCGGTGGATCTCGGGTAGGGGGTCCCAAACTGTGCGTCTTAGGCTAATGGTAACAGGAGGCAGGGGACACGACGTTTTACTGTCACACCGTGCTTTTTGTAACATGTCATTTGCATTATTAAAGCATGAAAATTTGGACTAACAAAAACTTTTGCATTATTTGGCTTTTTATTTGCAGTTGGTTTTTCTCTCTATGGTTTTCAAGTGCTCCTTAAAGTCAACACAACTCCACCTTGTATACTTCATCTCCTTGCCCCAAACTTCTGCCCAATGATCATGCCATGTGTATAGTGCAATATAGTATTTTCTTACAAAAATAATTTGGCCAATTAGTATTTTCAAAAATTAGTTTTCCAAAACCCCCTGAATTGAGGTTTGCACTACAAGTACTTGATTTGGGGTATGAAAAATATTTCAAATAGTATATTTGAAACCTATTAGATATGGGACCCCCATAAACCACAAAAATATGATTTTAAAAGTAATTTTCCTATTTAATTTAAAGGCTTTTTCTTTAGGCCAGAAATGGTCTTTAATAGGTAAAAATTATTTAAAAGCTTCAAAATATTTGAGAAAAATCAGGGAAACTCAGTGGACATATATTTTCCATATATGAGGGTTTCAACACATGGTCATGTTCAAAATATTGGACAAAACCTCCCAAAACCATTCCTGCCCATTTTAAGGATTTGAAATATTTCTACAGGAAATATTTTCATAAAAATCCAAGGAAAATCCAGCAAGTCACAAATAAATATTGTGATCACCTTGCAAATCCTCATCTCAATTAAGGTCATTGTGGTTCACCAAAATGCCCCAAAACCCCCTCTGACCAGAGTCAAATTTGAACAACTTTGTACTACCAACTTTCTCTCCTTGATCCCAACTTTTGTGAGCATGATCACATGACCAAATGAGGCTACCACACCAAGTGGGCATCAAGGAGATGTGATTTTCTCAACTAGATCTGCACAAGTTCATTCCTGCCAATTCCTAGGGTTTACAAAAGTTGCATTGGCAACTTTGCCCAAATGAGCTCAAAATGGGTGGAAGGCCCTAATTATATGTGCCATTTCACCCCGTGGAGTCACATGACAAATGGAAATCATGTACTTGCCCAAACCAGCATCAAACACCTTCTGCCACTTTACCAAAATCCCATTTTTGGCCTCTCCCGCTAATCTCCATGAACTCTGCTTTTTACCACAACCCCTCCTAGTTCCCCGTATCACCTGGATGCTTTTCTTCCCGAGGAAGCACTGATGAAGGGAGGAGGAACCCCATTTTTTTCTCTGGCCAACAGATTCCTCCCTCTCTCTCAGCCTCCTTCTCTCCCCTCAGCTTTCCAGAGCATCCAAGGCTCTCTCCGGGTTTTGCCCATGCCCCCTCCAGCTGCCAGACACAAGTGGACGCGCGGGGACGCGGGAAAACCGCAAATGCCAGCCAAAGTGAAGCTCTGGAGCGCCTGGCTGGGCACCCGACCGTTGATGCTGCGCCCCCGACCACCTTGAGTCTCCCTCGCGTGCTAGTCGATGCCCCTCGACGTCCGATCCACGCCAGCAGGCTGACCACTTGCTCTCACACCCTCCTCTCTCTCCTGCAGCTTGCGCCAGAGCACCGCCCTGCTCGGCCAATGCTCGCGCCGCTCCTGTGGCTCGCCCGCAGCTCGTCCCTCTCCTCCTCTCTCTCCCTGGCAACCTGAGCCACTCCCACAAACACCCCTGAGCCCCCATTCCCTCTCTAACGGCCACCCGAGCCAATCCCGCAGGCACCCATAGGCCACGCCTACGGTGGACCTCGGCCAGCCTATAAAAGGCGACCCCGAGCCCCTCTCTCAATCCCTGTCGCTCCCCCACACTCCTAATAAACCACCCGCACCACCCATTCGTCTCTAGGGCCGCTGTCGGATTTCGGGTTCCGGTAGACCCTTGAGGTTCGAACACTGGGGTGCGCGCGGAGATTTAACCCTCTACCGGCTTGCTCCTCGCCGAATAGCTAGGATCTAAACTACCAAACAGAACAACACAAGAGACACGAGATTTATACTGGTTCAGGCCACCATTGTGGTGTAATACCCTACTATAGTGTGTGATGTGGTGGATTTCCTCTTGGGCTAATGATGAACGATACAAGGGGGAACAGCCTCGCGAGGGTCTGTTCTTGGCTGGTGCTACTTGGTTCAGGCTCTTGGATTCTCGATCAGGTCTAGCTGCCTCTACCCCGGGGGTGGCTAGTCCTATTTATAGGCAAAGTCCCTGGGCCTCTTCCCAAATATTGAGCGGGAAGGGCGCCAACAATCGGCCATTTTGAAGGGGAAAATCCGGTGCACTTATCCTGACTAAAGTTGGTCCTCGTCTGTCAAAGGCTCTGGTGGTGACGCCTGCTTGGGCTCCACAATGACTTCCTTCCGGCCGTTGGGCTGGTCTTGGTCTTGTTGCACTAAAACGGATGCCTTTGGTTGATGCTCTCGCCTGCGCTTGCTCCCTTTGCACCAAAGAGGAAAGGAGGACACTGTGCGGGCTGGCGCCCGACTGGCGCCCTTGGTCATCATGGCTTGCGTCACGGGCACCTTGCGAGGTACCCCGCCTTGAACACTCCGCCTCCTCGTGATCCAGCCTGACGAGGCCGTGCCTGAGGAGGCTCCTTGTCGTCCTCCCCGCGAGGCTTGGCCCCTCGCGAGGGTCTTGAGCTTGTGTTGATGAAGATGGGCTGTGCTGGGCCTCCTTTGAGCCACGCCGCAGGCCGCAGGCAGGCAAGTCTGGGGACCCCCGGTCCCAGAACGCCGATAGCCGCCCAAGCTCGAGATCGAGCTTGAGCTCCTCCGCCTCGGCTCTTTGGCGTTCGTGCGGTACAGGCCTCCTCCGCCCCTGTTTTCTCTCGATCGGGAACCGCGTGGCATCGCTGACCCTTTCCCCTCTCTTCCCCACTCTTTTTGCAGCCAGGAATGGCCAGAACCATCGACGCCCGAAGCACGGATTCGACAAGTCCCTGCATGCAAAGCGGGTTATGATTACCTATGATCGTGGAGGTCGACGGTTGGCCTTTGCCGACTATAAGTACGGAACGGCGTGCGCTCTTCCAGTCTACTCCCTCTGCTTCTCCTCCCTCTAGGGTCTTGCTCCGTCTTGCTGCAATGGCTCCGATCCGCCGGTTCTCCACAGAAGAGAAGGGAAAAGCTCCCCAAGAGCATCCTGACCCGCTTCCCCCGAAGAAATGGCTCGCTCTCTGGCATCGGGGTGAGGGAACTCGCCAGGAAGCGTTAAGACCCTGGTGCAAGCGGCCACCACCAGGGTTCCCGCTTCCCTTGTACGCGCATATCGATGGCTCTGAAGGAGCCGACACCGAACGCCACGGGCGGCGCCGCCATCGGTGCCGGTGGGTCACGAAGGTGTGCATCTTCCCCCTAGAGTCCACGCCGAGGGCTCCTGCCAAGAGTTCGTGCTTCGCGCCGCCACGCCTCCTAAGTCTTCGATTCGTCTCCCTCCTTTTTTCGCCTCCATCATCCGGCAGGGGGAACCCCTGGGGCTTTGGCTGTAGCACGCTGGCTGCAGCACCCTCGCGACCGGGGCAGAGGTCGCGGTCGTTGCCCCGGGCGAGGTCTTCATGACTCGAGGCTGGGGCGAGGTCGCCCGGGTCTGCAGGACAAGGGGTGCCCTCGCGATCCACCTGGAGTATGACGGTGCTTCGGTGATGTCCTTCAAGGTCTTCGATGCGAAGGGTCGCAGGCTGGAGTGCTGCCTCGAAAGGGGCGGTCGGGACCCTGCCGCGGCGAGACAGAGGCCGGCCAACCGCTCACCCGGCAGCTCCCCAGGCGGGGGAGGCGCTGGTGGATCCAGCGACTCCGCCGAGCTCTTCGCAACTACAAAGACGAGCGACGACAGCTACAAGCCCCCGAGCCTGCGCCGCTCCCGGAGCAGCGCGGGCTCGTCAGGCCGTCGCCGCCCCTGATCTAGATGGGGTTGGCACCGGTGCTGGGCGGCCCACTGTTGATGATGGCGTCCGCCGCGATGGCCTCTGTAGCTAGGACTCCTTAGGATTCACGTCTTTTGTTCCTGCGAGGAGCCAAGAATGTACCCCGCGAGGGCTTGTAAGATGTTTGCAACTCCGTTTGTCAATATGATCCTTATTGCGAAGCAGTGCGAGATGCTTATTCTGTTTTAGCTTAGTTTCCTCCTTCCAGACCTCGTGAGGGCTTGATGCTCTGCGCCGACAGGTCCCAGTCCCAAGGCAGCTTCAGCCGTCACTGGTATGCCAGGTCGTGATGCCGTGGTCAAGGCCAGGAGGTGAGCGGCCCGAGGTCCGGTAAGAGCCCCTGAGTCGCGATGCTCAGGAGGTCCCCCTTAACGCTCAAACAGCCATCATTCGGTGAGAAAGGAGAGCGACGTTGCTAACACGGGATTGCACTTGGTGCGGGGACGATGCTGCGATAACCAGTGTTTCCGGAGAGTGACTTATCTCGAGGTTCAGAAAACGCTTCCTGGTGCGGCGCTAGATCCGTGCCTTGGCCAATGAGGGGTTGCTTGGCGAGGTCCTCGCGTGTTCCTCCCCTCTCACCTTCCCTCCCCTTTCTGCTCTACATCCTCGGGTCCCGGCTCTCGAGCTGGTCCCAGCCGTCGCTGGCATGCCAGGTCGCGATGCCATGGCCAAGACCAAAGGGTGAGGGCTGGAGAGCCGATAGGAGCCCTGAGTCGCGATGCTCAGGCACCCCCCTTTAACGTGCAAGCAAGTTGCGTGAATGAGAGCAAAGAAAGCACCGTGAGGGCCTTGCCTGGCGGTGCTCTCTAGAGGGACCCTGCAGGTTCATCACAAAAGGAACGATAGTTCGTCGTGGCAATCGGCAGTTAGCCATTAGTTGCTTTGGAGAGGCGACGAGGCACGAAAGGCCTGGCAAGGCATATTGGGGCTCCCGTGAGCCTGTGTGGGACTCACGAGGCCCTACCTCAAGGCGGGTTGCGCCTGTCTCTGGGCCTTATCTTGGAGTTTGTTCCTGCAAATTTGGCCAGATGCCGGTGCTCTACGTCTTCAGGTCCCGGCTCTCAAGCTGGTCTCAGCTGTTGCTGGCATGCCAGGTCGCGATGCCATGGACAAGACCAGAGGGTGAGGGCTGGAGAGCCGGTAGGAGCCCTGAGTCGTGATGCTCAGGCACCCGCCCTTTAACGCGCAAGCTGGGTTAGATGTCGAAACTCTACGTCCTCGGGTCCCGGCTCTCGAGCTGGTCTCAGCCGTCGCTGGCATGCCAGGTCGCGATGCCATGGACAAGACCAGAGGGTAAGGGCTGGAGAGCCGGTAGGCACGCCAAATGATGGATTTCGGGTTCCGGCAGACCCTTGAGGTTCGAACACTAGGGTGCACAGGGAGATTTAACCCTCTACCGGCTTGCTCCTCGCCGAATAGCTAGGATCTAAACTACCAAACAGAACAACACAAGAGACACGAGATTTATACTGGTTCAGGCCACCATTGTGGTGTAATACCCTACTCCAGTGTGTGATGTGGTGGATTGCCTCTTGGGCTGATGATGAATGATACAAGGGGGAACAGCCTCGTGAGGGTCTGTTCTTGGCTAGTGCTACTTGGTTCTGGCTCATGGATTCTCGATCGAGTCTAGCTACCTCTACCTCAGGGGTGGCTAGTCCTATTTATAGGCAAAGGCCCTAGGCCTCTTCCCAGATATTGAGCGGGAAGGGCACCAACAATCGGCCATTTTTAAGGGGAACATCCGGTACACTTATCCTGACTAAAGTTGGTCCTCGCCTTTCAAAGGCTCTGGTGGTGACGCCTGCTTGGGCTCGACAATGACCTCCTTCCGGCCGCTGGGCTGGTCTTGGTCTTGTTGCACTGAAACGGATGCCTTTGCTTGATGCTCTCGCCTGCGCTTGCTCCCTGTCGGTGTCAAAACCGGCGGATCTCGGGTAGGGGGTCCCGAACTGTGCGTCTAGGCGGATGGTAACAGGAGACAAGGGACACGATGTTTTTACCCAGGTTCGGGCCCTCTCGATGGAGGTAAAACCCTACTCCTGCTTGATTGATATTGATGATATGGGTAGTACAAGAGTGGATCTACCACAAGATCAAGGAGGCTAAACCCTAGAAGCTAGCCTATGGTATGATTGTTGTAATGGCTGTTGTGTCCTACGGACTAAAACCCTCCGGTTTATATAGACACCGGAGAGGGCTAGGGTTACACAGAGTCAGTTACAATGGTAGGATATCTACATATCCGTATCGCCAAGCTTGCCTTCCACGCCAAGGAAAGTCCCATCAGGACATGGGACGAAGTCTTCAATCTTGTATCTTCATAGTCTTGGAGTCCGACGGACGATGATAGTCCGGCTGTCCGGACACCCCCTAGTCCAGGACTCCCTCAGTAGCCCCTGAACCTGGCTTCAATGACGATGAGTCCGGCGCGCATAATGTTCGGCATTGCAAGGCGGGTTCCTCCTCCGAATAATCCATAGAAGATTGTGAACACCAGGATAGTGTCCAGCTCTGCAAAATAATTTCCACATTCCACCATAGAGAGAATATCATGTACACAGGTTTGATCTGCTGACGTATCTTGTAGCGTGACGTGACGCCACTACCAAGCCTTTACTTGAATCGTTTTTTATTATACCACCTCAGCGCGTTTAGCGAAGCGGTTTCCTTGGCACGTCTTGTCGAAGCAGAGATCATGTTCCCCTTATTCCGGGATCCTCATCAAAACGGACGTGGGTAACCCAGCCGCACCATTGATGGCGGCGCTTGGGAGATAAGCGAGTTTTACTAGGCCGGTGGGGACGCACAGTCTTCGTCCGCCTTTATAAGGGGATAAGGATCCACCTTTTCACCTACGCCTTCTTCCTCCTTTGCTTATCCATCTTCGCGCACTCTTGAGCTCCAGCGCCCAAGTCCGTGCGTCTCGCCTCGACCTTCTCCGACCATGTCCGGAGCGGGAGGCAAATGGCTGGCCTCCACCGTTAAGGAGGAGCACATCGAAAAGCTGCGCGGCGCCGGATACCTCTCCAGCGACATCGCGCACCGGCTGCCCGATAAGGGGCAGCTCATCCCCACCCCCAGTCCCCATGACAGGGTCGTTTTCCTTCCCCACTTCCTCCGCGGACTGGGCTTTCCACTTCACCCTTTTGTTCGGGGGCTCATGTTCTACTACGGCCTAGATTTCCATGATCTGGTGCCGAACTTCATCCTCAACATCTCGGCGTTTATCGTCGTGTGCGAGGCCTTAATCTGCATCCAGCCCCACTTTGGCTTGTGGCTCAAGACCTTCAATGTCAAGCCGAAGGTAGTGAAGGGCACTCAAGCGGAGTGCGGAGGCGCTATGTTGGGAAAGATGCCCAACGTCCTCTGGTTCGAAGGGGCCTTTGTGGAGTCTGTCAAGGGGTGGCAATCAGGGTGGTTCCATATCACCGAGCCGCGCGACCCTACGTGGGCGGCGACCCCCGAGTTCAGATCTGGTATCCCTTCGCATCTCACCTCCTGGAAAGAGAAGGGCTTGCTATGGGGTAGTTCGGAGGAGCTGACGGGACTCCAAGCCTGTATCCAGAAGCTGGTGAACAAGAAGCTCAGGCTTGTCAATGTGGTCCAAGTCATGCTCATCCGCCGGATTCTCCCCTACCAACAACGGGCATTTAAGTTGTGGGAGTTCAATCCAGCACAGCACCAGGCATTGAACGGGCTCTTCGACACGACGTACGAAGGCGCCTGGAGAGTGCTGTTTAAGGGCGCCGAAGCTCCCGCATCCGCTACTGAAGATCGCAGATTTCGCTCGCAGCGACCAGCTGACGAGGTAAGTGATTCTACCCCTTTACGGGACACTTGTTTTCAATAGTTTGACCCTATGTGGGTTTCAATCTTCCTTTTCCTTTGACAGGACTGGATGAAGAAGGCCAAGCAGATCATCTGCTCGGCTCCCATGCCAGAAAACCCAGTAGACGCCCGTCTAGCGGGGCTGCTGGTTCCGGCACCGCATGTGGTGCTGGAGAAGAAGGCCAAGAAGGAGGCCACGAGTACTCGAAAGAGTTCCCATTTTCAGGTGTCCGACGACTCCGAGGCGGACTCCTCCCCCGAAGGCGAGGAGGAGGAAGAAGACTCTCTCCCAGAGGAAGGAGAGAGGAAGAGGAAGGCTTCCCCGACAGGGGAGGCCGAGGGGTCCAAGAGGGGAAGAACTATTCCCCCGGACAGCTCCGCCAACGCCAACGTTGGCAAAGAAGAGTGGCCCTCGAGGGCCAGGCCTCCGGCAAGATCGTAAGTATCTTGATTCTGAATGATCTGTAATTTCTTTTGTGTCACATAGTGTCCTTCTAATGCCGCATATTGCTGCAGTCCGGCCGACGATGATCTCCCCGCTTCGTCGAGCGGGTCATTGGCTCCGTCGGATGTGGATTCCATCCCGACTGCCTCCACCCCTCGCGCCGCTGAGGACGCCGAGGTGGGATCCCAGGAAGGGACCCATCAGGAGGAGGCTCCGGAGGCGCCGCAAGGCAGCCTCCCGGACTTTGCGCCGGACTCCACGCCAGAACCCGCAGTGGTTCCGGAGTCCGGCAGGC
This sequence comes from Triticum timopheevii, assembly GCA_963921465.1. Lineage (NCBI taxonomy): Eukaryota > Viridiplantae > Streptophyta > Magnoliopsida > Poales > Poaceae > Triticum > Triticum timopheevii. The sequence continues at coordinate 247,010,680 of OY997266.1, forward strand.
GGCCCCTTCGCAAGAAGGGCATGACCGTGACGCCGGCGGCCCCTGTCCAACCGGAGGCGTCGGACAATTTGTTGGAGGCGCTCAAAGGCGCTTCCATCGAGGAAGAACACCACACTATCATGAGTGCGGTGATTCAGAAGGTTCAGCTCGCCAAGAGCGGGCTGACCGAAGCCTGCAGCAGCCTTCTAACAGGCTTTGAAGTAGTTCGGTTCCGTTGTTTCCTTGCGACGGTTAGATCCCGCGTTTGACGAAGTAGTTGGAGAAGAAGAAGGAGAAGGACTTGAAGACTTTGAAGACCAAGCCAGCCAAGGCAAGCAGCCCTTTGACCATGTCCATGAATCCCTTTTTATGCATGTCATATAGCACTTTATTATTGTTGCATCGGAATCATGATGAGATGGTAAACCACGTTGGATGGTTGCCTCTATTACTTCCTCATTGATACTTGCATGGTGCATGACCCTACCTCCTTATGAGGGTTATGCCGGTGGGAGTAGATAGGATGCTAAAGTAGTTTGTGACACCGCAAAAATTTAACCTTGTTTTGTTAATTAAAATTTTGCCATGAAACTTAAACTTTTAATTTCTAGAATTTCTTTTGATTTCAGAACAATTCTTCTCTTGGTTATTATGGGGTTTTTACCCCAAGTGAAAACTTTCCAAATGTTTTGTTGGACTTGTGTGCCCTCTCAAGAAAAACTTTTCTTTTTATCAGAGGAATTAATTATATAATAATTTTCCTGATCTTTATTTCTTTCAAAATGGTCTCCCATGGTTTTCGGGTACCATTTGAGCTACAACCCTTTGATAAATTTATTTAAAATTCCAACCAAAATTTGGAGATGTCATGCGATGTTTTTAAATCACTTTTATGCAAAAATATCTTCTAATTCATTGGAGATTTTGAGCTCTACACCATATTTTCAAATCTGGTCCAGTGGGCAAATTTGCACTACAGCCTATTTAAATATTTCTTTAAAGCCTCCACCAAAATTATGGGATGTCAGTGGTAGCATGCAATTCAACTTTATGCAAAAACCTAGTGTTGTTCTTTGGAAAAATTGACTGAATCAACCTCCTTTTCATTCTGGTCCAGCCTTGTGATTTCTACTGCTACCCTGATTATTTTTGCCCTAGTGACCTTGTGCTTTCTCCTGCTTGTAGTCCACCCTACAAAACCCCTAAGTCCAGGAGCATGTACCCATTGGGACATTTTTGGTTCATGTAATGATGCCATTTACCCCCTGTCCAGAATTGAAGTTTTGCAAAACTTGCACTAACAAGTTTCTACATTTGGCAAACTAACCTCACTACCCTCTCATTCATCTAAAGAGACCCCACTCTAGAAGATTTGACCACCCCAAGTACTGCCTAGATGCCTCTGGCATTTTGTCAAACACCCTGTGTGCATAGACAGATTTGGCATGGTTGAAGATTTTGTGTTGTGAACTTCCCCCTTGTCCAAACCAAGTTGTCTAGTAGCCTTCTAACTGTCTCTAACCTAGGCCTGTGGATTTGCATGGGCTCTCTAGCAATATTGGTCGCCCTAGCATTACGTCGAACGAGTGCCGTGCATGCCTGGAGCGCGAGCAGAGCGCACGTTTTACACGTGCTCGCGTCTGAGCCAGCACGCCCCCTGGATAAGTTTCCCCGAGCTCATCCTGATCCTCTCCCAATCGCCGCCTCATGCCAGAAGCCCCGACTGCCCCCTCGCCCCCTGCAGCGTCGCCACAGCAAGCTCTTGGCGGCATGCCTGCGGCCGCGTCCGCGCCTGCTGTCGGTGTCAAAACCGGCGGATCTCGGGTAGGGGGTCCCGAATTGTGCGTCAAGGCAGATGGTAACAGGAGACAAGGGACGCGATGTTTTTACCCAGGTTCGGGCCCTCTCGATGGAGGTAAAAACCTACTCCTGCTTGATTAATATTGATGATATGGGTAGTACAAGAGTGGATCTACCACGAGATCAAGGAGGCTAAACCCTAGAAGCTAGCCTATGGTATGATCGTTGTAATGGTTGTTCGTCCTACGGACTAAAACCCTCAGGTTTATATAGACATCAGAGAGGGCTAGGGTTACACAGAGTCGGTTACAATGGTAGGAGATCTACTAATCCGTATCGCCAAGCTTGCCTTCCACGCCAAGGAAAGTCCCATCCGGACACGGGACGAAGTCTTCAATCTTGTATCTTCATAGTCTTGGAGTCTGGCCGATGATGATAGTCCGTCTATCCGGACACTCCCTAGTCCAGGACTCCCTCAGTAGCCCCTGAACCAGGCTTCAATGATGATGAGTCCGGCGCGCATATTGTTCGGCATTGCAAGGCGGGTTCCTCCTCCGAATAATTCATAGAAGATTGTGAACACCAGGATAGTGTCCGGCTCTGCAAAATAAATTCCTCATTCCACCGTAGAGAGAATAATATGTACACAAGTTCAATCTGCTGACGTATTTTGTGGCATGACGTCATACCACCACGAAGCCTTTACTTGAATCGTTTTTTATTATACCACCTTAGTGCATTTAGCGAAGCGGTTTCCTTGGCACGTCTTGTCGAAGCAGAGATCGTGTTTCCCTTATTCCAGGATTCCCATCAATACGGACGTGGGTAAACCAACCGCACCATTGATGGTGGCGCTTGGGGGATAAGCGAGTTTTACCAGGCCAGTGGGGACGCATAGTCTTCGTCCGCCCATATATAAGGGGATAAGGATCCACCTTTTTTACCTACGCCTTCTTCCTCCTTTGCTTATCCATCTCCGCGGACTCGAGCTCCAGCGCCCAAGTCCGCACATCTCGTCTCAACCTTCTCCAGCAATGTCCGGAGCGGGAGGCAAGTGGATGGCTTCCTTCATTACGGAGGGGCACATCGAAAAAGTGCGCGGCGCCGGATACTTGTCCAGCGACATCGCGCACCGGCTGCCCGACAAGGGGCAGCTCATCCCCACCCCCAGGCCCCATGAGAGGGTCGTATTCCTTCCCCACTTCCTCCGCGGACTGGGTTTCCCACTTCATCCCTTCGTCCGGGGGCTCATGTACTACTACGGCCTGGACTTCCACGATCTGGTGCCAAACTTCATCCTCAAAATCTCGCCGTTTATCGTCGTGTGTGACGCGTTCCTCTTCATCCAGCCCCACTTTGGCTTGTGGCTAAAAACCTTCAATGTTAAGCCGAAGGTAGTGAAGGGCGTCCAAGCGGAGTACGGAGGATCCATGGTGGGAAAAATGCCCAACGTCCTCTGGCTCGAGGGAGCCTTTGTGGAAACCATCAAAGGGTGGCAATCGGGGTGGTTCTATATCACCGAGCCGCGTGACCCTAAATGGGCAGCGGCCCCCGAGTTCAGATTTGGTACCCCCATGCAGCTCACCTCCTGGAAAGAGAAGGGCTTGCTATGGGGTAGTTCGGAGGAGCTGACCGGACTTCAGTCCTGCCTCCAGACCCTGGTGAACAAGAAGCCCAAGCTTGTCAACGTGATCCAGTTCATGCTCGTCCGCCGGATTCTCCCCTGCCAACAACGGGCCTTCAACCTGTGGGAGTTCGATCCGGCACAGCACCGGACCCTTAGCGGGCTCTTCGACACAACGTACGAAGCTGCCTGGAGGGTGTTGTTCAAGGGGGGAGAAGCCCCCGCATCCGCACCTGAAGATCGCGGATTCAGCAAGAAACGCCCTGCCGGTGCGGTAAGATATGTTATCCTTTATGGGACATTTATTTCTTTCATAGTTTAACTCTATTGCGGGATCTAAAATTCCCAATGCCTTTAACAAGGCTGGCAGAGGACGTCCGGACAGGTTAACTGTCCGGCTCCCCTCCCCGAAAACCCAGTGGATACCCATTTATCGGGGCTGCTAGTCCCGGCACTCTATGTGGTGCCGGAGAAGAAGGCCAAGAAGAAGGCCACGGGAACCCGAAGGAGTTCCCGGCGCCAGGTGGTATCGGACTCATTGTCCGATGGCTCCGAGGCGGACTCCTCCCCTGAAGACGAGGAGGAGAAAGAGGACTCTCCCCAGGAGGGGGGAGAGAGGAAGAGGAAGGCTTCCCCAACGGGGGAGGCCGAAGGGTCTAAGAGGGGAAGGACCCTTCCTCCGGACAGCTCCGCCAACGCCAATGTTGGCGACGAAGGGTGGCCCTCAAGGGCCAAGCCTCCGGCAAGATCGTAAGTATCCGGATTCCTGAATGATTTATAATTTCTCTTTCGTGCCACATGGTGTCCTTCTAATGCCGCACACTACCTGTAGTCCGGCCGAGGACGATCTTCCCGCTTCATCGAGCGGGTCCTTGGCTCCGCCGGATGTGGATTCCATTCTGACCGCCTCCACCCCTCGTGATGCTGATGATGCTGAGGTGGGATCCCAGGAGGGGACCCATCGGGAGGAGGCTCCGGAGGTGCCGCAAGGCAGCCTCCCGGACTTTGCGCCGGACTCCATGCCGGAACCCGCAGTGGTTCCGGAGTCCAGCAAGCGGCCCCTTCGTAAGAAGGGCAAGGCCGTGACACCGGCAGCCTCCGTCCAACCGGAGGCGCCGGACAACTTGTTGGAGGCGCTCAACGGTGCTTCCATCGAGGAAGAGCACCGCACTATCATGAGTGCGGTGATTCAGAAGGTTCAGCTTGCCAAGAGCGGGCTGACCGAAGCCTGCAGCAGCCTTCTAACAGGCTTTGAGGTAAGAAGTTTTAAAATATGTAATGTAATACCACATAGACAGTAGCCCCTGATGCTCGGTTCGGTGTTCGGAATGAAAAGCCGAACTGAGGATCTAAAAAGACATACGCAGGAGTTCTAAAAATTATGTCAATATGGGGTTGCAGGCTGCGCTGCTGACCTCTGCCGCATTGACTGCGGAGGTCGGTGCTTTGAAGCAAGACCTCAAGCGGACCGAGAACGAGCTCGGCCTTGCCAATAAGCAGCTCGAGGACAAAGAAGGTGAGTAACACCGTATTGAATTTGTACCTTACAGAACAGGATTTTGGTTGCAATAGAAATATCAAGGATAACGTGGGCACTGCAGGGGCCACGAACGAGGTGGCGACCCTGAAGGAGGCCGTGTCCGCGGCCGAACGTAATGCGGCCACAGAACGAGTGGTGCGAGAGAAGCAGGAGGCGCGGGTGGCGGAGGTGCGGCAAGAGCTCCGGGCTTTCATGGAAAAGCATGAGAGTTTGGAGCGCGACTCGAAGCCTCGAGAGTCCGAGCTTGCCTCGGCTCTTGAGAGTGCCAAGGCCGCGAAGGCCGAGGCCCATAAGGCCCTCCAGGAGATTGAGGCGGTGAAAAAAATAGCGGCGGGTAAGGCATTTTTCATGCAAAGCAAGCATGTGAATGCGAATTACCTGTTACTTACCCGAATTCGGACCTCTCCAGGAGCGATTGCAGATCTTCCTCGCAGCATGTCTGATGCCGCCGCATTCTACCGGGCCGAGGAGGGGAGCTCAACGGAGAAGGTCTTCTAGTCTCAGTACGCTGACGCCAGACATCCGGTGCCCCTTAGCGACCAGCTGAAGCAGCTGGTCGAGCTCCACAAGGTAGCCGAGCAGGCCATGAAGGGCCTCATAGTCCGGCTGTGGCCTGAGGAGGCCATGCCTGGGAGCTACTTCGGCATGGTGCGGCGGCTGGTGGATGCGTGTCCTTGGGTGGAAGTCATCAAGCGGTCCGCCTACATTGAAGGTGCCCATCGGGCCCTTGCCCGCGCAAAGGTGCACTGGGGCAGGCTGGATGCTGAGAAGCTTATAACGGACGCGCCGCCGGCAGGCTAGGAGTATCATACGCCCGAAATGTACTATAAGAGTGTCCTGAAGGGTTCCCGCAAGATTGCGGATGAGTGCCCAAAAGATGTAATTTTTGACTAGACTCGCAATGTGTTATCCTGTGCGCTGAAAAATTTGTTCATATGCGCTAAGCAACGCTTATTTATTTAAAATATTACCTTCTGTGCAGCCATTTATTAAATCTGAGAGATGGCAAGTCGTCGGCTTCAGCCCCCATGCCACGAGTGCTGGGGTGTACGGGATAAACTTGAGCACTCTTGTTCCCATTTTTGGGTCCATCTAGGGAGGCGCTCAACACAACGAACAAGGCAACCGGACTTATAATGCTTGAACACTCTCACTTAGCCATATAATTCTATAATTTTAAATTTCGGCGAAGCCCCTAGTATTCGGAAGACCGAGTTCGGGGCGCTATCCACGCCTGGGCCGGACGAAGCCGGTTCCTCACTCTAAGCGGCATAAGTCTTTAGGGACTCGGAAAGACCTCTCGAATAGCGACCAACTCTCGCCTTATCATGACGGTCAGTTTTAGCTTTCTCCACTGAGGCGCTCGCCCAGCTCAACCGGGGCACAATCGCAGTGGTTCTCCCAGTGCTACCTTAGCCGATGGAACGGAACGTAAGGTACCAAAATATGGGAGCCAGGCAAACCCAACTATTGACCCAAGACATGATTCGGAGCCGATGCATATAATGTTATAAGTTCGGGGTACCGCACTTGTGAAAGTGTTCGGACTTATCACACCATTATGCGGGGAACGTAAGCCCCTGGTGTATTCGGCCGTACCAAAGTGTACGGATGCAAGATGTCATAAATGAACATATATAAGAAAAGGAATGCAATTATAAGGGAAAAGTGATGCATTGTTCATTCAAGGAATTCTGCCATGAGTGCAGAACGATACAAATAGTGTGGTAAGCAAGGGATTGGACTATTAGACATGTCCCCCTCCAGGGGTAGGCTGCGGACCGGCGTATTTAACAAATTTAATGCTCATAATGGAGACCACCTGAGTGTTCATCGTAGCCTTTGTCCTTCCCTGGCTGTTGCATCGTGAGTTCGGCAGGTTCACCGCCAGACAGGGTCTCTCGTGAACGGAGTCCTGTGGATAAATAGAAAAAAGCAAAAAAGGAAAATAAAAAGAGCGACACACTTGGGAGCCCCTGGTGTGGTTGAGCCGCACTCTGGGCCTATCGTGGTCGTGCCCCTCCCCCTATGCCCATGGTATCTCCAGAGCGAAATGATGTACGCGAAGAGCTGGTCTTGCAATCATGCAAGGGCCGGGGTTGGGGCCGCATTGCTACGCGTGCTCGGAACGTGCCAGGTGGTCTTGATTGATGTTACTCCGGGCGCGTTTGGCCATGTCCGGTCGTTTAGCGGCCGGACTCGAAAATTGTCTTAAGAGGCTGCTCTGTACTTCTGCCGCGAGAGCTGCTGTGTGTTCCTCCGTTCGGAGGGAGCGTTCAGTATTTCCATTGACCGTGATGACTCCGCGAGGGCCTGGCATCTTGAGCTTAAGGTATGCATAATGCAGCACCGCGTTGAACTTTGCGAACGCGGTTCGTCCGAGCAGAGCGTGATAGCCACTGCGGAACGGGACTATGTCGAAGATTAACTCCTCGCTTCGGAAATTGTCCGAGGATCCGAAGACCACTTCCAGTGTGACTGAGCCTATGCAATTGGCCTCAACACCTGGTATGACGCCTTTGAAGGTCGTCTTTGTAGGTTTAATCCTCGAGGGGTCAATGCCCATCTTGCGCACTGTATCCTGATAAAGCTGGTTCAGGCTGCTGCCGCCGTCCATCAGGACTCTAGTGAGGTGAAATCCATCGAAGATTGGGTCTAAAACCAACGCGGCGAATCCGCCATGGCGGATACTGGTGGGGTGGTCCCTTCGATCGAAAGTGATCGGGCAAGAGGACCATGGGTTGAACTTCGGGGCGACTGGCTCCATTGCATATACGTCCCTAGGTGCATGCTTCCGCTCCCTCTTGGGTATGTGGGTTGCGTATATCATGTTTACTGTCCGTACTTGTGGGGGGAACCCTTCTGTCCTCTACTGTTCGGCGGCCGGGTCTCCTCCTCGTCATCGCTATGCAGCCCCTTGTCATTGTTTTCGGCAATTAACTTGCCTGCCTGCTTGAATACCCAACAATTCCTGTTGGTGTGGTTAGCTGGCTTTTTGGGGGTGCCATGTATCTGGCAAGAGCGGTCGAGTATTCGGTCCAAATTGGACGGACCCGGAGTGGTTCTTTTGATGGCTTCTTCCGCTGACCGGGTTTAGAGCCTCTGAATCCGGCGTTGACTGCCGTATCCTCATTGTTATCACCATTAACGCGGCGTTTGTTTTTGTTGCGACGCGACCTGCCATTGCGGTTCTTGCTGTCCGGACTGCCAGAATTTGTGCTGAGGTTGTTACTGCGAGCTAGCCAGCTGTCCTCTCCCGCACAGAAGCGGGTCATGAGTGATGTAAGGGCTACCATGGATTTCGGCTTTTCCTGTCCAAGGTGCCGGGCCAGCCACTCGTCGCGGATGTTATGTTTGAAGGCTGCGAGGGCCTCTGCATCCGGACAATCGATGATTTGATTTTTCTTTGTAAGGAACCGTGTCCAGAATTGTCTGGCCGATTCGTCTGGCTGCTGAATTATGTGGCTTAGGTCATCGGCGTCTGGTGGTCGCACATATGTGCCCTGGAAGTTGTCGAGGAATGCGGCTTCCAGGTCCTCCCAACACCCAATTGATTCTGCTGGCAAGCTGTTAAGCCAATGCCGAGCTGGCCCCTTAAGCTTGAGTGGGAGATACTTGATGGCGTGGAGATCTTCACCGCGGGCCATATGGATATGAAGGAGATAATCTTCGATCCAAACTGCGGGGTCTGTTGTGCCATCGTAGGATTCAATGTTCACGGGTTTAAACCCTTCAGGGATTTGATGATCCATTACTTCGTTTGTGAAGCATAGTGGGTGTGCGGCGCCTCTATATTGAGCAATATCCCAGCGTAGCTCAAGAGAGCTTTGTCTGCTGTGTTCGGCCCGGCCGGAGTTGTTGTATCCGGCGCGACGGTAGTCGTCATGGGTCGTGGGGCGCCCACGTGATCCATAGATTGATCTTGATTGTCTTGCCTTGTCCTCCAATATGTCTCGCAAGTCCGGCGCATTCCCCCATGGCTTCGTACTTTTCAAGCGGTGCCGGGGTACGGTCCTGGTGGAGGGCCTAGATGCCTCTCTGTCGCGGCCACGAGGTGGTCGGTCTGCCGTATTGTGCGCTGGTGATGAAGGTTTATATGCCTCCTCCTCTAATCGGGGGAGCAACTGGCGTTTTGGGTAGCTTTTGGAGGGGCGTTCGAGTTCATACTCTTCGGCTGCCAGGACTTCAGTCCATCTGTCGGCTAGCATATTTTGAAGCTGTTGCTGCTTTTTCTTTAGGCTATTTGCTGTGGCCATTAGCCTGCGCTTAAAACGCTCTTGTTCGACGGGATCCTCGGGCATGACGAATTCGTCGTCGTTGAGGCTTGCCTCGTCTCCGGATGGAGGCATGTAATTTTCATCCTCCTCATCTGCCGCTCTCTCTTGAGGGCTGGCTTCCCCGTCCTCCTGTGCTGAATCTTGTTGGAGGGGGATGTCTTCGGCACTCTCTAGGGTGTTATTATCTCCGGTGCCGGAATCTCCATTCTTGCTGTGGCGGGATTTAGAGCGGCGCCGCTGACATCGGTGCTTCGGTTGTTTCTTAGAGGAATCTGCCTCCGCTGCTTCTTCGCCGTCCCCATCCTTTGGGGTGTCCACCATGTATATGTCGTATGACGAGGTGGTCTTCCAGTGCCCCGTAGGCGCTGGTTCTTGTTCGTCTCCGGCATCGTCGTCCATACCGTCGATGTCTTCGGAGTCGAAGTCTAGCATGTCGATTAGATTGTCGACAGTGGCTACAAAGTGGGTGCTGGGTGGGCTTCGAATTTCGTCATCCGCATCCCAACCATCTTGACCGCAGTCCGGCCAGGGCTCTCCTGATAACGAGAGATAATTTAGCGAATTCAAGATATCGCCGAAGGGTGAGTGCTGAAAGATGTCCGCAGCGGTGAACCCCATGATCGGCGCCCAATCGGATTCGATCGGCAGGGGCGCAGGAGGTTCGGAGTCCGGCACCTCGGAGTCACGAGCTTTGCAAAGGACAAGGTCGGTATTCGGCTCCATTGCCGTAGCAGTTGCAGCTCCCGAGGCGGTGTCCAGCCGCCGGTCCTCGATCTGCGCGGTCGGCTCCGAACTATGGGTCGGAGCGGATTCGTGTGCGGCCTCCAAGGTACTGTCCGGTGGCAGAGCTAGGTCATGCCCATCGTGACAGTGCGGCACGCTCGGCTGTGGATCGAATCCATCGAAGATCAAGTCTCCGCGGATGTCAGTCGCGAAGTTTAGGCTTCCAAACCAGACCTGATGGCCAGGGGCGTAGCTTTCGATCTGCTCCAGATGGCCAAGTGAATTGGCCCGCAGTGCAAAGCCGCCGAACACGAAGATCTGTCCGGGGAGAAAAGTCTCACCCTGGACGGCGTTGTTGTTGATTGGAGAAGCCATCAAGCCTATCGATGACGACACAAAGGAACTCTCAATGAAAGCACCAATGTCGGTGTCAAAACCGGCGGATCTCGGGTAGGGGGTCCCGAACTGTGCGTCTAGGCAGATGGTAACAGGAGACAAGGGACACGATGTTTTTACCCACGTTCGGGCCCTCTCGATGGAGGTAAAACCCTACTCCTACTTGATTAATATTGATGATATGGGTAGTACAAGAGTGGATCTACCACGAGATCCAGGAGGCTAAACCCTAGAAGCTAGCCTATGGTATGATTGTTGTAATGGTTCTTCGTCCTACGGACTAAAACCCTCCAGTTTATATAGACACCGGAGAGGGCTAGGGTTACACAGAATCGGTTACAATGGTAGGAGATCTACATATCCGTATCTCCAAGCTTGCCTTCCACGACAAGGAAAGTCCCATCCGGACACGGGACGAAGTCTTCAATCTTGTATCTTGTATCTTCATAGTCTTGGAGTCCGGCCGATGATGATAGTCCAGCTATCCGGACACCCCCTAGTGCATGACTCCCTCACCTGCCATGGGCGGCATCGCCCAAACCACCGCAGCGTGCCAGCTCGCCTCCTTAGACAGTGGAGCGTTCGTCGTTAGCCCCTGAAGCCAGCCAGCCACCGCCACATCGCCCTGCAGCACAGTAGGGCGGTCTGCCGACGAGCTTATCCACGGCCGCCATGAACCGACATGGATGTGCTATAAAAGGAGGCCCCCGAGCTCCTCCGAGCACACAGGCAGCCTCACACCGTCCTCCTAGTACCCCAGTTGCCATCAATTGATGAGGAAAAGGCCGTCTTCACCCTCTCCGGTCAGCTCGGCCGCCGCCTCGTCCCGGTTCACACTGGTGCCACTAGGGCCTCCCCCACCTTTCCATCACCACCACTCGACTCCTCTTCGTCTTGCGGAGCCGCCCAGACCCCCACCTACGATGGAGCATCACCCTAGCCCGAGCCCCCAAATCCACCGAAACCTTCCCTCCGCCGCAGAGCTCGCCGCCGGCGATTCCTTCCACCCCCGACGACCCTACAACCACCGCAAGGACCTCCCTAGATCCGCGGATCCATCCCCGCCCTCAGCTCCTTGCAAGGAACCGCCGTTCGCCGGCGATGATCGCCGGAGTCCCGCCTCTGCTCGGGCAGAGGAAGAGGAGGGAGTGGAGACTAGTCAAACCTGACTAGTGGGCCCCCTGGACCCACTGTCAGTGACTCCCTGCGCGGTCCACTCTGGATAAGTGGAGGCGTAAAACCTCAAGTACGTCTCCTCTGCCCGAAAGCATAATCCCGTTTGAAACGTTTTCTTTTTCTGTTTTTATTAAAAACAGATTTTTACCAAAACTTTGACTGGCTATAACTTTTTAAATATAGGTCCTAATGAATTGATTCTTTTTCCTACCTCTCTCAAATTTAGTCTAGTTTATTTTAGGCAACCTTTTGGTACTGTTTTTGAAACTATATATTGATTCAAAAATATTTTAAATATGATTTTCTGAGAGAGGAGAAAGCTTTCAAAAGTTTTGGAGAGCACCCCACCCCTGCACAACTTGAAGGCAAGCATTCTGAACCCTGGCATAATATTATGTGGGTTATTTGTATGGATACAACACCACCTCGACACGGAGTAGCCGTTATTTCATGTGATGATACGTTTCCACTCATGAGTGCATAGTGATGAATGCATGCTACAGAAGTTAGATATGTTGTGATAATAATCACCATCGAATGCCTTCCATGCATACCGGAAGGCATCCGGTAAAGCCTCAGTCTTGGGTAGACACGATCTTGTCCCTAGTCCTACGTCGAGACGGTCGTGTCCGGTATGCAAGGAGGAGGTATGTCGCGTGGTGATTCTGTCTGTTGGTTGAAGTATATATACTATCATGCTAATCATGCAGGGAATACTAAGCCTCCTGAGTCGACCATAGATCGAGTCTTGTGCCAGTAACCCCCATACTTGTTTCATACTACCACTTGTCCTTACAACAAGTAGGCTACGGTTCAGTAAGTCGTCAACACCTTTCAAGCACACACCGTACAGAGAGGCCGTGGTGGAAGATACCGGTTGTAGCCGGTTGGCAGGCCACCTGGTCCGGGGGCATGGGTGTTTCCGGTTGGGACCAGAGGGGAGGCCACCCCTTAGAGCGCGCGATATAAATTTGATGCCATGCTACGCGAGGTTGTAGCCTCCCCACTTACAGTTTTGCTTGACGGGTGTCGTGGGTGATTCCAGACACCAGTAAGTTAAGCTGGTGTGTGCAAGGCAGGTGTGTTTTCAATTAAAAGATCGTAGAGGGAATTAGTCCCGATGGACTAATGAAATCCGTTACTCGTGGGTAAAGAGTACACCCTCTGCAGAGATTAAATCTATTTGAATAGCCGTGTCCATGGTTAAGGACTACATTCTGGGATGGGTCAGGTGTCGGTCTTAGTGTCGGTCTTCGGAGCAGAAACTACTAAACCAGAACGTGGATCATGACTGATGACTTGTGATGATTATGTCTATTTTTATTATGGACTAACCCATTATATTATTTGAATTATTGAATATCCCTGGGATGGTTCTATCTCCTGGATATTCATTGTGATTATTTACCTTATAAGCCCTTTATGTGGTGTCGCTGAGACGCCCGACTATGGCATTGCTTTTTATTTATTTACCTTATAAGCCTTGTATGTGGTGTCGCTAAGACGCCCGACTGTGGCATTGCTTGTTATTTATTTACTTTATAAGCCCTTTATGTGGTGTCGCTGAGACGCCCAACTATGGCATTGCTTGTTATTTATTTACTTTATAAGCCCTTTATATGGTGTCGCTGAGACGCCCGACTGTGGCATTGCTTATTATTTATTTACTTTATAAGCCCTTTATGTGGTGTCGCACAAACGCCCGACTGTGGCATTTTATTCCCACTCCATTATTGCATATTCATGTTGCATATAAATAACCTGCCTGCATGCATAAAAGATTTTTATTTATGACTGACGATGTGATCATAGAATATTTCATTGCATTATTATTGTTTATATTATCCCAGTGTTCATGATGTTTGCGAGTACATTCAAAGTACTCACTGGCTTGTCCCTGGCTATTGTCTTGGCCAGATTTCTTACTTGGAGAGGAGCGATGCGACGACAGCCCCTGAACCTACGCAAGGATGATAGCAGCCGCGCGAAGATAGGAGTTAACCTGGTCAGCTGTTCCTGTGGGAAATGGAGTCCCATAGACACAGATGATCCACAAACCGCTTCCGCCATCAACCACTAGAAAACCAATTGTTGTTCTCCAGGCCAGAATGGTCTTGTACTACATATTTTGTATTCTGCTTGGAATTTCTATATCAAATTTGTGCCTCATCAGCTAACAGTAACCCTGGGACTGGTGAGCACAAGGGCCATTTTTTGGGAAATTAATACCCGGAAAACCGGTCGTGACAAACTTGGTATCAGAGCCAGGCTGACCATTGGCTAACCCTATCTTAGATAGGTCAATAAACTTAGGCAAAACAACCCACCAGACCTTAACTGAACCCCAGCCAAGCTTCTCATGCAAGATAGCCATATAGTGACCCGACACCTTTTGGCAGTCGGTGCCCAACCTATCAGCCTAGCCTGTTGATCACGCGCGAGTGACCAACACCTAAATTGTCCCATTCGCAAGCGTGCGAAGGAAGACTTCGCCCCCCTTTTTCTATAAAAAGGGCACGCTAGCCTCAACCCAGCACAGCACAGCCTCTACCCCAAACCGAGCCATAATGCCTGGCCCCGTCGTGCACAATGAGACCACAGCAACCAACCTTGGAGGCTTTGTGACCATACTCGCAAACCTCACCCGCCGTGCTTTTGCATTAGAGGAGCCTCCAGAATATGTTGTGTACCAAGGGCCCATGAGCAGTGAGAGCCGTCAATTCTGGGCCACTGTGCACATCTACGGTAGGGGTCTAGCGCCCGAGCGCCCCTACAGGTTCACCGGAAGGTCAACTTCCTTTGAGCCACAAGCCATCCAACTAGCTGCTCGAGAGGCTATAGTACAACTCCGGCACTTGTCGCCCAGAGTTAACTATCGCTCCTTCTACTACTACCCCAGCCGTGAAGGGTATGGTAGACCACCCCAAGTTGCCAACGGAGATCACGAGATGGATCCTGCATTGTTTCACCTAGTGTGCTATGTAGGTGCACTAGAGGAACTGTTCGATCAGATCACCCTTGATCTGATCGCAGCTCATGGAGAACTGGTTCGCCGAGCCCCGGCGATAGTAGAGAATGGGCCCGACACCGTCACCCCAGTCGTGCTGTTCGGACACCCGATCGAGTCCCTGAGGTCTTCCCCAGCCATCGGCCAAGGTTCTTTGATGACCCCAGAAGTGCTTCGTCGCCTCTTGGGAGCACACTCCAATGGGGTTGTGGCCAACAATCCCCAAGATGGTCATCATCACTACCCCGACCCTGCAGCCCCTTAACTCCCTCCAGCTAATCCCGACAGTGAGACCCGAGGAGAGGCCTTGACATCCACAAGGCACGTCCGCTTGGATATAAACGAGGTAGACTAAGTCACTCGAGTAGTGTCGAGTCTTAGTGTTTCCTCGCTTTATAATCTTGTGATCTTATAAATAAATGCAGCCCGTTGTTGTGCCTCTGTTTTAAATAGTAACCTTGCATGGGTATGTCAGCATGCAGTGTAATTTTCTACCCTGGGCACAGCTACCAAAAACCACCCCGTCGACCCCCACAGTGATACGTCACTTTAGTGAGATCTGCGTATCTGTGGCTTTGACCCCGACCCTTGGAGCTGAACTGGAAATTCATTACCTTTCACCACGGTAAAATGACCCAGCTCCAGTGCTATAAAAATGCCACCTCGAGACCTTGCCAAGCACCCCTCACCTTGTGCACCATCCTCACAACCATTTCTTGCCATGCCAAGCCCTAGTATTTATCTGAGAACTCCAGATGCAACCCCAGGTAGTTTTGTCAAAATATTGTGGGACTTTACCTGCAGTACTATGGGTTCTACCCAGCCACCCCAGTACGAGCTGTTCAAATCGAGAATCACCCAGTCCACCTCGAGATATTGGGCAGCAGTGAACATCCCTCCCTTAAACTCAAACCAAGACCCAACGGAGATCTCCTTCGTGGGGAAATCTATGCCGATCCCACATATGGCCATAGAAGCTGCTGCGTACGAAGCGCTTGCTCGCCTTCGATTCGCGGTACCCTATGCCAGCGAACGAGGGTATTATTACTTTCTGAGGCGTGCAACACCCGGAGAAGTAACATCTTTTCCCGATGGACGAATTGAGAGAGACCCAGTACTGGCCAACCTTGTCCAGTACATCATCGCTCAAGAGCGTTTAACCCAACGTGTGATGGGTTATCTCCAGAGCCTCGCGGATTTGAATCCTCAGATCGCCATCGGCAGATCACTGAGGCCCGACCAGGAGAGACGCATTCATCGACTGGTCAATCCACTTTCCCCGATAGAAGAGGAGTGTGTCCCAGTACCAGAGACGTTTTCTCGGGACCCCGTCCAGTTACCGTTTCCATTTTAGACGTCACTGTTGTGTTTATTATTGCAACTTTTATTTATGTGTTGTAACTTATGCGTGGTACCCTGAGTTTGTGCGACGAGCCAATTATTTGGTTACTACTAGTGTGAGTAGTTTTTGTTGTGGTTTATTTTTCCTTTAAATTAACCGATTTCCCTCAAAAAAAAATCCTGGAGTAAGATTTCTTTTCCCGGAGCTGCTGCCTCATATGCCTTCTCACGACATGGGATTTTTCTTATTCACGCAGCACCACGGCAGCAGACTCACAACTACAACTCATACACTGCTTGCAAAACCTTGCAACCGTGTTGCATCTAACTGAAAACCTCCTAACAACAGTTAGCACCCGACACACCCCACCTACTCCTCGTGATGACCGCCACCGCGGAGAGCCAACACTCGAGCGGCAGCATCGCGACGATCATCGAGGATCATCGTGCACAGGAGCACGGAGAGCCCCAGCATGGCAGCCAGCCCTCCGCACACCAGGATCACGTACCAGTCCGGCACCACCTCTGCCATTAGAGCCTCGCTTCGAGCTTCGGCAAACGGGGACAAAGGAGAAGGAAGGAGAAGGAGGAGCGAGGCCAGGTGTGAGGAAGAAGAGAGGCGCACCCCGGTCGTTTTATAGCTCGAGATCAGTGTACGGTGGGCGAGGTCCACCAGCGCCGCTTGTCGCTCGACCGTCGGTGTTCGGAGGAAAATCCGCGAGCAGTGCCGACAGCGCACTGGCCCGCGAGGTGAGTGCACGCTGCACCGGCAGCTAGCACGCCACGCACTACCGCAGTACGGCCTAGATGCCTTACGTGCTAGACGTCACCAGTGGAGAAAGCGCGGGAAATCGCGCGGGAGGAAGGAAGAAGAGAGAGCCGGAGGAAGAAGAAGAGACCGACAGTGGGCCCCGGATCCACCTGTCAGCCACAAAGAGCATTGTGCTCTCAGGTACGACCAGTGTATTATAAGATTTAGAATTTATTCTAAATTTACTGCGTCCGATGTGGAAATTGCTCGTTTTTCCCCAAAATCGTGGATTTTTTCATGCAGCGCCAGTGTCCCACCCTGTAATTTTGCACCACTTTTTGCCCTCTCACTGTAGCCGCTTTTTACCGCTTAAGTAAAGTAATTGTTTTGATTTGGTAAAAATATTTTTTTTCAAAAACAATCCTTAGCAAATCTCGAGGACGAGATTTTATTAGGGGGGTAGTGTTGTGACACCCCAAAATTTTAGCCTTGTTTTGTTAATTAAAATTTTGCCATGAAAGTTAAACTTTTAATTTCTGGAATTTCTTTTGATTTCAGAACCATTCTTCTCTTGGTTATTATGGAGTTTTTACCCCAAGTGAAAACTTTCCAAATGTTTTGTTGGACTTGTGTACCCTCTCAAGAAAAACTTTTCTTTTTATCAGAGGAATTAATTATATAATAATTTTCCTGATCTTTATTTCTTTAAAAATGGTCTCCCATGGTTTTAGGGTACCATTTGAACTACAACCCTTTGATAAATTTATTTAAAATTCCAACCAAAATTTGGAGATGTCATGCGATGTTTTTAAATCACTTTTATGCAGAAATATCTTCTGATTCATTGGAGATTTTGAGCTCTACACCATATTTTCAAATCTGGTCAAGTGGGCAAATTTGCACTACACCCTATTTAAATATTTCTTTAATGCCTCCACCAATATTATGGGATGTCAGTGGTAGCATGCAATTCAACTTTATGCAAAAAACCTAGTGATGTTCTTTGGAAAAATTGAGTGAATCAACCTCCTTTTCATTCTGGTCCAGCCTTGTGATTTCTACTGCTACCCTAATTATTTTTTCCCTAGTGACCTTGTGCTTTCTCCTGCTTGTAGTCCACCCTACAAAACCCCTAAGTCCAAGAGCATGCACCCATTGGGACAATTTTGGTTCATGTAATGATGCCATTTACCCCCTGTCCAGAATTGAAGTTTTGCAAAACTTGCACTAACAAGTTTCTACATTTGGCAAACTAACCTCACTACCCTCTCATTCATCTAAAGAGACCCCACTCTGGAAGATTTGACCACCCCAAGTACTGCCTAGATGCCTCTGGCATTTTGTCAAACACCCTGTGTGCATAGACAGATTTGGCATGGTTGAAGGTTTTGTGTTGTGAACTTCCCCCTTGTCCAAACCAAGTTGTCTAGTAGCCTTCTAACTGTCTCTAACCTAGGCCTGTGGATTTGCATTGGCTCTCTAGCAATTTTGGTTGCCCTGGCATTTCGTCGAACGAGTGCCGTGCATGCCCGGACCGTGAGCAGAGCGCACGTTTTGCACGTGCTCGCGTCCGAGCCATCACGCCTCCTGGATAAGTTTCCCCGATCTCACCCTGATCCTCTCCCTCTCGCGGCATCACGCCAGAAGCCCCGACCGCCCCCTCGCCCCCTGCGGCCGCGTCCGCCCCTGCCATGGGCGGCACCGCCCAAACCACCGCAGTGCGCCAGCTCGCCTCCTTAGACAGTGGAGCATTCGTCATTAGCCCCTGAAGCCAGCCAGCCACTGCCACATCACCCTGCAGCACAGTAGGGCAGTCCGCCGACGAGCTTATCCACGGCCGCCGCGTACCGACATGGATGTGCTATAAAAGGAGGCCCCCGAGCTCCTCCGAGCACACAGGCAGCCTCACACCATCCTCCTAGTGCCCCCGTTGCCATCAATTGAAGAGGAAAAGGCCGTCTTCATCCTCTCCGGTCAGCTCGGCCGCCGCCTCGTCCCAGTTCACCCCGGCGCCACCAGGGCTTCCCCCACCTATCCATCACCACCACTCGACTCCTCTTCGTCTTGCGGAGCCGCCCAGACCCCCAGCTACGACGGAGCATCACCCTAGCCCGAGCCCCCAAATCCATCGAAACCTTCCCTCCACCCTCGACGACCCTACAACCACCGGAAGGACCGCCCTAGATCCGCGGATCCATCCCCGCCCTCAGCTCCCCGCAAGGAACAGCCGTTCACCGGCGACGATCGCCGGAGTCCCGCCTCTGCTCGGGCAGAGGAAGAGGAGGGAGTGGAGACATGTCAAACCTGACTAGTGGGCCCCCTGGACCCACTGTCAGTGATTCCCCTCACGGTCCACGCTGGATAAGTGGAGGCGTAAAACCTCAAGTATGTCTCCTCTGCCCGAAAGTGTAATCCCGTTTGAAACGTTTTCTTTTTCTGTTTCTATTAAAAACAAATTTTTACCAAAACTTTGACTGGCTATAACTTTTTAAATATAGGTCCAAATGAATTGATTCTTTTTCCTACCTCTCTCAAATTTAGTCTAGTTTATTTTAAGATTTATTTGAATAAATTGCAGACAACCTTTTGGTACTGTTTTTGAAACTATATATTGATTCAAAAATATTTTAAATAGGATTTTTGGAGAGAGGAGAAAGCTTTCAAAAGTATTGGAGAGCACCCCACCCCTCCACAACTTGAAGGCAAGCATTCTGAACCCTGGCGTAATATTATGTGGGTTATTTGTACGGATACAACACCACCTCGACACGCAGTAGCCATTATTTCATGTGCTGATACGTTTCCACTCATGAGTGCATAGTGATGAATGCATGCTACTGAAGTTAGATATGTTGTGATAATAATCACCATCGAATGCCTTCCATGCATACCGGAAGGAATCCAGGAAAGCCTTTGTCTTGGGTAGACACGGTCTTTTCCCTAGTCCTCCGTCGAGACGGTCGTGTCCGGTATGGCAGGAGGAGGTATGTCGCGTGGTGATTCTGTCTGTTGGTTGAAGTATATATACTTTCATGCTAATCATGCAGGGAATACTAAGCCTCCTGAGTCGACCATAGATCGAGTCTTCTGCCAATAACCCCCATACTTGTTTCGTACTACCACTTGTCCCTACAACAAGTAGGGTACAGTTCAGTAAGTCCTCAACTCCTTTCTAGCACACACCGTACAGAGAGGCCGTGGTGGAAGATACCGGTTGTAGCCGGTAGGCAGGCGACCTGGTCCGGGGGCATGGGTGTTTCTGGTTGGGACCGAGAGGGTAGGCCACCCCTTAGAGCACGCGATATATATTTGACCCCATGCTACGCGAGGTTGTAGCCTCCCCACTTAGAGTTTTGCTTGACGGGTGCCGTGGGTGATTCCAGACACCAGTAAGTTAAGCTGGTGTGTGCAAGGCAGGTGTGTTTTCAATTAAAAGACCGTAGACGGAATTAGTCCCGATGGACTAAAGAAATCTGTTACTCGTGGGTAAAGAGTACACCCTCTGCAGAGATTAAATCTATTCGAATAGCCGTGTCCATGGTTAAGGACCACGGTCTGGGATGGGTCAGGTGTCGGTCTTAGTGTCGGTCTTCGGAGGAGAAACTACTAAACCAGAACGTGGATCATGACTGATGACTTGTGATAATTATGTTTATTTTTATTATGGACTAACCCATTATATTATTTGAATTATTGAATATCCCTGGGACGGTTCTATCTCCTGGATATTCATTGTGATTATTTACCTTATAAGCACTTTATGTGCTGTCGCTGAGACGCTCGACTGTGGCATTGCTTGTTATTTATTTACCTTATAAGCCCTATATGTGGTGTCGCTGAGACGTCCTACTATGGCATTACTTGTTATTTATTTACTTTATAAGCCCTTTATGTGGTGTCGCTGAGACGCCCGAATATGGCATTCCTTGTTATTTATTTACTTTATAAGCCCTTTATGTGGTGTCGCTGAGACGCCCGACTGTGGCATTGCTTATTATTTATTTACTTTATAAGCCCTTTATGTGGTGGCGCACAGACGCCCGACTGTGGCATTTTATTCCGACTCTATTATTGCATATTCATGGTCCATATAAATAACCTGCTTGCATGCATACAAGATTTTTATTTATGACTGACGATGTGATCATAGAATATTTCTGTGCATGATTATTGTTTATATTATCCCAGTGTTCATGATGTTTGCGAGTACATTCAAAGTACTCACTGTCTTGTCCCTGGCTATTGTCTTGTCGAAATTTCTTGCTTGGAGAGGAGCGATGCGACGACAGCCCCTGAACCTATGCAAGGATGATAGCAGCCGCGTGAAGATAGGAGTTAACCTGGTCAGTTGTTCCTGTGGGAAATGGAGTCCCATAGACACAGATGATCCACAAACCGCTTCCGCCATCAACCACTAGAAAACCAATTGTTGTACTCCAGGCCAGAATGGTCTTGTACTACATATTTTGTATTCTGCTTTGAATTTTTGTATCAATTTTGTGCCTCATCAGCTAACAGTAACCCTGGGACTGGTGACCACAAGGGCCATTTTCTGGGAAATTAATACCCGGAAAACCGGTCGTGACATAGTTGCTATGCAAAAAGGGACGGGAATATGCATGGTGATGGAGACAAAGTGCTTTGAAGGAACTTTTTGGAAAAAAAACACGTCGGGTGCCACTTATGTCCGAAGGAGATAATGAGAGGGGTAACCACTTGATGACAAAGTGGTGTACCGAGGCAAGTGTGTGTGTGTGTGGTTTTCAAAAACGGATTTGATTTAAGATTTGTCGACTGTCCCAACCTTACATGTGCAACAATGCTACCCTTATATGGGAAAGGGCATTATTGATTACCTAGGCCGATACTAACTTGGAGCCGCGTTACTAGTGGCGGGAGAGTTGTTGTTGTGCTCTCTCGAGACGGGGTCGTGCCAGGTAAGGCAGCCATGACTTTTTTCATAGGGCACCGGACACACCGTTGGTACCCCGTGCTTGTGGTGTGTGATGAACATCGGAGTGAGGCTCCACAATTTTAACATGTGAAATGTTGGGCACGGGGGGTTACTACCAATCAAGTGGACTCTATGTTAGTGTCGTCTAGGGAAAGATAGTGATCGGGTGCTTACCCCAGGTACTTGAGGTACCGCGGGTCGTGGATGACACGGAAGCTCCCCAGATCTTGTGGGTAAAGTGTGCAATCTCTGCAGAGTGTAAAACTATTCGAATAGTCGTGTCCACGGTCAAGGACAGTTGGGCGGTGCTGCTTAAACTACGTCCAGAGTTTCACAACCGTGTGTGTGAGTTTATAAAACTAATTGGGTTAAGTCAGATGGCTTGACACGATGATCAAGTTGGATTGGTGTCCAACTCCGCTTATGTTGATATCTGTAACATGTTCATATGGATAACTGAACTCCCATGATGCATACTTTACATGTTGATAGATCATGTCATGGAACTCAAAACTAGCTTTCTGCGGATACCTACTTAGTACTATATAATTGCATTGTTGTGCCTTGTTCCAATCATGGGTTGCCACTGGTTATTGACCAGGAATGGAAGAGCAAGAGTTCGAGGAAGAGTTCTTTGGTGACGAACACGCGAACTACGATGCTTCCCAGTCAGAATGCCTATAGGGTTAAAGCAGATGGCATGGGTTCTTACTTATCAACGAAGATTTCCGCTGCTTGTGTTTCATTTCATGTTCAGCCCTTAAGGCTTTATCAATGTAAGACTTGACCATAATGGTCAGAATTTGTGTAACACGGTATGTATGGATGTAAGACTCTTGTTATTCAGCTTCTATGTGTTCAGCGAGCATTGATCTCTGGGATCACTGTACACGTGCATTCGGTGATCTCGACTTATGAGTCGGGGTCCCCACAGAGCTAGTATCAGAGCCATCCTGACTATAGGAAGCCTAGTTCGCATGGACGTTAGTTAGAGTGAGACTATCTACGAAATCACCTATATACCTATGTTTTCTGAAAATATCCCAAACATAGGTCACATTTCCTCTATTGACCCTTCCCGTTCCACTTTTGTAGATGGCCATCGTACCCGAGGACTTCCTGACCACCGGATTTCCCTTGCTTCTTGAGGATAGGCTCAGGAAGTGCCAGTTCACTCGAGCCCCCACCTTCTCCTACCACGAACACTGGATCAACAACACTTAGAAGGAGTATCACGTGGAGGTAGTCGTGAGGGCAAACGACTCCCCGACGAGCTGGTTCTTTGAGGGACCACAGATGGCGACCCTCCTTCTCGCCGTTCAGACTGCTTCGCTCAAGGCGTTGACTCGCCTTCGGGATCTTCTGCCAGAGATGGCAAGTGAGCTAGCCACTCGTTACCTGCCTTATCGTAAGGAGGGTGATGAAGAGAGCAACGCACCAGCTCCACCCATGGACGAAGGACATCCCCTCTGTTTCCAGACCTACTTTAGCTTATGTGCTGACAGCCTGGCATAACACCTGGCCTCGTAGTCGATGGAGCTTCAAAGGGAACTCCACGAGACCAAGGAGCTCCTCCGCCTAGCTTAGATGAAGGCGGACGGGATCAAGAAGGATGGTGCACCCCCTGGACAGCCTGTTGTTGCCTATCGGGGCGGGCGACCCTCACAGATCACGAATGCCAAGGGGTCATCTTAGCCAGGCCGTATGACGGCGAAGGAATATCGCATCTTCTTCACGGTGCCCCCGGCGAAGCAGCGCCGTGTTCAGCTCCTCCACTCCCCCACTCCCTCAAGTGACGAAGAGACTGAGACAGATGAAGAGGAGGAGGAAGACCCAGAGGAGCCAGAATACCCGACCGAGCATTCCACCACTTAGACACCATTCAGGACTAGGATAGGCCAGTCCGTAACCCTTAAGGTAGGATAGGTCGTGTACCCCGTATGCGAAGTCAATTCCATGTAATGGTTCAAATGAAACCATGTTGTGTTGTGTTTGCTTTCGTCTTGTTTTGATGAAAGTCGTACTTTCCCATTCGGGAACTTGTAAATGGCTACATCACCATTTGGTTTTAATGCATGAGTTTGGCCTTTCCGGCCTTGACTTAACTTAGAATTGTGTCACACCCACCCCTTACTACGCCTCTCATCCATATTGTTTTCCCTTATTGTTTCCGAATCATGAGACCTTGACCGCTCCAACAGGATGCCTATTGTAACACGTACTGGTACCTCTACCCAGCAGCAAGAAGCCGGAGGATCTACCCAAGGAGGAGCCAGCCAGGACCAAACCCAAGGACAAACTCCACCTCCGAACATGGACATGGCCCAGTTTCTCCAAGCCTTCCGGGAGGAACGCCAAGCCAACACCGCAGCCCTCCAGATGATTGCTCAAGCTGACACAAACAACCGCCAGCAGGCGGGGAATGGCAATGGACGTTCCACGTTGGCGGAGTTCAAGAAGCATGCACCACCCACCTTCATCGAGACTGTTGAACCCCTAGATGCAGAAGACTGGGTCCGCACCATTGAGGATCTGTTGGAACTAGTCGGCTGCACTGAAGACCGTGTGAGGGTGGCATATGCTACCCACTGTCTTGGGGGAACTGCCAGAGCTTGGTGGGATGGATTCAAAGGTCATGCATGCAGGGCAAAACATCACTTGGC
Source organism: Triticum timopheevii (assembly GCA_963921465.1). Classification (NCBI taxonomy): domain Eukaryota; kingdom Viridiplantae; phylum Streptophyta; class Magnoliopsida; order Poales; family Poaceae; genus Triticum; species Triticum timopheevii. Next base: position 247,034,911 of record OY997266.1, read on the forward strand.
ATGACTTCAAGGCAGAATTCCGCAAGGCCCACATTCCTTCTAGAATTATGGCCATCAAGAAGCGTGAGTTCTGGGCCCTGAAGCAAGGGAGTAGCACTATCAAGGACTACATGCAGAAGTTCAGTGTTCTGTCAAGGTATGCTCCTGAAGATGTCAGCACTTATGCTGCCAAAAGAGAGCGCTTCATGGAAGGCCTCAATCAGACCCTGCAGTACTCGCTTGTCATGTGTGACTGCCCAACCTTTCTTGAATTAGTGAACAAGGCACTCATGCTTGAGGACAAGCGACGTGCTTTGGATGATACCCGTAAGCGCAAGATGACCAACAAGGGTAACTCCAGCAACCAGAAGCCTCACCCGTGGCAGCCAGCCCCAGTCAAGCCAACCTATCAGCGGCCAAGAGCCCCTGCGCCTCGCACCAACTATCAGCCTCAGCAGTATGCTAACCCCAGGCCATCTTTCAACAACCTCAATAACAGTGGAGGCAACAAGATCAACAACTCAAACCAAGTCACTTGCTTTGGATGTGGTTAGGCAGGACACTACTCTAAGTATTGCCCCAACAAGAAGCCCGATGCCCCGCGCCCCAATGCGCAGAACCCAGGACAAGGCCGCGGAATACCACCACGAAACCAAGCTCCCCGCAACCCTCCCAACAATGGCAAGGAGCGTGTGAATCGTGTCACCACAGAAGAAGCCCAGGTGGATCCGTACGTCGTGCTGGGTATGTTCCTTGTCAACTCAGCACCCACAACTGTTTTGTTTGATTCTGGTACCATGCATTCATTTGTCACCCAAGAGTTTGCATTCAAAAGTGGCATGACCCCTACACCCCTGAATAACCCCATGGTGGTATAGACCCCTGGAGCAGAGATGAGAGCCAAGATAGGCTGTAAATGAGTCGGGATTGTCATTAATGGGGTAGATCTCCTAGCAGACGTTATCATCCTAAGTTCACAAGGCTTGGACGTGATCTTGGGAATGGATTGGCTCAGCAAGCACCAAGGCTTGTTAGATTGTGCCAACCGAACGGTCACAGTGACTAATGACCAATGAGTTGAAGTTAAGTTTCTGCCAACTCCCCTCTAGCTCAAGCCACCAAAGTCAACTATCTGACTGAAGTTGGATTTGAGCAAGTACCGGTAGTATGCGAATACCCCGATGTCTTTCCTGATGACCTACCGGGAATGCCTCCTGACTGAGACATTGAGTTCATCATCAAGCTCACGCCTAGAGCAGGACCCATCTATAAGAAGCCTTATAGAATGGGATTGGAAGAGTTAGCAGAGCTGAAGAAGCAACTGGAAGAGCAGTTGAGGAAGGGATTTATCCGCCCTAGTGCCTCCCCTTGGGGATCACCTGTTCTGTTTGTGGCAAAGAAGGACGGTACCATCCGCTTGTGCATTGACTATCGCTTCCTCAATGAAGTTACAATCATGAACAAGTACCCACTTCCCAAGATTGAAGATCTGTTGATCAACTCAATGGGGCCAAGGTGTTATCCAAGATTGACCTTAGATCTGGGTACTACCAGCTGAAAATCAGACCCCAAGATATTCCAAAGACGGCATTGGTAACCAGATATGGCCTGTATGAGTGCACGGTCATGTCCTTTGGATTGACCAATGCCCCAGCTTACTTCATGTATCTCATGAATAAGGTCTCCATGGAATATTTGGACAAGTTTGTTGTCGTCTTCATTGATGACATTCTTGTCTTCTCGAAGACGGAAGAAGAGCACGAGCAACACTTGAGGATGGTCCTAGACAAGCTTCGAGAGCACCAACCGTACGCCAAGTTCAGCAAGTGTGAATTTTGGCTGCATGAGGTTGGATTCTTGGGTCATGTACTGAATGCAGAAGGGTTGTCAGTGGATCCCACCAAGATCCAGGCCGTGACTGAATGGCAAACCCCGAGCAATGTGAAAGAAGTCAGAAGCTTCCTTGGACTCGCGGGATATTACCGCAAGTTTGTTGAAGGATTCTCAAGCATTGCCCAACCCATGACCCAACTCCTGAAGAAGGACAAGAAGTTTTAGTGGACACCAAAGTGTGAAGAGAGCTTCCAGGCGATGAAGAAGAGATTAACCACCGCCCTAGTTCTGGCCACACGTAATATTCACAAGGAATTTGTGATATATTGTGATGCATCAAGAACCAGACTCGGTGGTGTCCTGATGCAAGAAGGCAGAGTTGTAGCATATCTATCCCGACAGCTACGTCCTCACGAAGATAACTATGCTACTCATGATCTTGAGTTGGCAGCTGTAGTTCACGCCTTAAAGACCTGGCAACATTACCTTCTAGGGAAGCGATGTGAGATATACACCGACCACAAGAATTTGAAGTATATATTCACTCAAAAGGAATTGAACATGAGGCAAAGAAGGTGGCTAGAGTTGATCAAGGACTATGACCTCAATGTCCAATACCACCCTAGAAAGGCTAATGTGGTAGCAGATGTGATGAGGACATCAATACCATTGTTACACCCACAGCCCCTGCTGCTACATATACTGGACCAATTACTAGAGCTCGCGCACACCAATTAAATTATCAGGTACTTTCGTTTCTTGGTAATGATTCTAATGTTCATGAGAATATGATGCTGCCAAAATTGGATACATTTGTTTTGCTTACAAATGAAGGGCCTAGCTTGGAGAAGGATGGACATTGGAGCAAGAGCAAGCATGGAGATGATGCCATGCGCAAGGGGAACCAGAACGGAGTTACAAGTGATGATTTCAGGACTTTGAAGCCACCATAAGAGTGCATGAAGCCTTGGACGAAATATACAAGATGCCACTTCATAAATTTCGTCCAGAGGCTATTATAGGTGCTGCGTCACCTTATTATTGGGCCAGGCCCATGTAATTTCGAAATACATAAGTATAGGCTATTTTTAGAGTCCGTATGTGTGGGGAAACAAGAGATAGGGTTGATTTCGGACCCCTCCACCAAGGGCCACGAAATTCCCCCCCTCTTCCTCCATATATACAGCCCTTAGGGCGCCGTTTAGACTTTGGGATTTGTTTAGTTAAAAGTTAGCCATTGCAACTTCGTGTACTTCGTTTGTGTCCAACGACCAGACCAAGACCTCTTACGGATCCCCACCTTTATCAATACTTCATATATACTCGCAATATTCAGATTGCTTTTATCATATTCTTGCTTGTTCTTCGATTGCTTGCAGGAATAGACCTTCGTGGTCAGGTTGATTGTGCTCCGGCGTGGTCAATAACCTCTCAGAGTTGGTTTAGCGATTGCTAAGGCGCAACGTCGTGCACGTTTGTAGTCGGATCGTCAAAGTCATCTTCACCAAATCGATAGTTATCATCTCATCGAAAGATCGGGACACCCCCCGCCTCTATCAAGATGCCTTAAGCAGAAAGGCTTGTACCTTGAATGCTATGCTTAAGGAAAGGCTATCCGCCTTATATGAAGAACTTGAAGGCTTCAGATTGGAACTGGTTGCACCAGGATTCTTAGCCAACCTCGAAGTCAAGCCTACCCTAGTGGATGATGTTAAGAAAGCTCAGAAGGGACACGAGAGTATTGAGGGCATCAAGAGGAAGAACAAGGCGGGCAAAGCCCCAACTTTCTCAAAGGATGAGCAAGGAGTTGTGTGGTTCGGGAATCGCATTTGCGTGCCCAACAAGATTGAGCTCAAGAATCTGATCTTGCGAGAAGCTCATGACACCCCGTATTCCATCCATCCTGGAGGAACCAAGATGTATCAAGACCTGAAGGAAATATTCTGGTGGCACGGGATGAAAAGGGTGATTGCACCTATGTTGCAAAGTGTGATGTGTGCCAAAGGGTCAAGGCTGAACATCAGCAACCTGCTGGATTGCTCCAACCACTCAAGGTTCCCGAGTGGAAATGGGATAAAGTCGGAATGGATTTCATCACTGGGTTACCCAGGTCAAATAAGGGTCATGACTCCATCTGGGTTATAGTCAACCATTTGACCAAAGTGGCCCATTTCATTCCTGTCAAGACTACCTATGATGGCAACCAGCTGGCGACTCTATACATCAACAGAATCGTAAGTCTTCATGGTGTTCCTAAGGAGATTGTGTCAGATCAAGGAACCCAGTTTACCTCGAGGTTTTGGAAGAAGTTCCAAAAGGCCTTGGGAACCAAGTTGTCTTTCAGCACTGCTTTCCCCCCACAGACCGGAGGCCACACAGAACGAGTGAATCAGATTCTCGAAGACATGCTCCGAGCCTGTGTCCTAGCATATGGGGCTAAGTGGGAAGATTGTCTTCCGTTCGCCGAGTTCTCCTATAACAATAGTTATCAATCAAGTCTCCAGATGGCACCATTTGAGGTGTTATATGGACGCAAGTGTCACACACTCTCAATTGGTCAAAGACCGAAGAAGGGCTAGTCTTTGGACCAGATATTGTCCGTGAAGCAGAAGACCAAGTGCAGCTAGTCAGAGAGCTCCTGAAGACCGCCAAGTCAAGATAGAAGAGCTATGCTAACACTCGTCGCCGATAGGTGAACTTCCTAGTCGGAGACCATGTGTACCTACGGGTAACCCCCCTTAAGGGAACCAAGCGTTTCCATGTTAAGGGGAAGCTCTCACCAAGATTTATTGGCCCCTTTAAGATTACCGCACGACGAGGAGAGGTGGATTATCAGTTGGAACTACCACCTGAACTATCCGAGGTGCACAACGTATTCCACGTGTCACAACTCCGGAAGTGTCTCCAAGTTCCAGACAAGCCTGATCTCTACAAAGATGTCGATCACCAAGACATTGACCTTCAGCCTGATTTGGCATACCGTCAGAGGACCATCAGAATTTTGGATGAAGCAGAACGGCGTACGTGAAGCCACACCATCATGTACTTCAAGGTCCAGTGGAGCAACAACACTGAAGCAGAAGCCACCTGGGAACGTGAAGATTACCTTAGATCCTAGTTTCCCGATCCCTTATAAGGCCTAGTTTAGGAATCTCGGGGACGAAATTCTTGTAAGGGGGGTAGGTCTATCACACCCTGCTTTTTGTAACATGTTATTTGCATAATTAAAGCATGAAAATTTGGACCAACAAAACCTTTTGCATTATTTGGCTTTTTATTTGGAGTTGGTTTTTCTCTCTGTGGTTTTCAAGTGCTCCTTAAATTCAACACAACTCCACCTTGTATACTTCATCTCCTTGCCTGAAACTTCCACCCAATGATCATGCCATGTGTATAGTGCAATATAGTATTTTCTTACAAAAATAATTTGGCCAATTAGTATTTTCAAAAATTAATTTTCCAAAACCACCTGAATTGAGGTTCGCACTACAAGTACTTGATTTGGGGTATGAAAAATACTTCAAAGAGTATATTTGTAACCTATTAGATATAGGACCCCCATAAACCACAAAAATATGATTTTAAAAGTAATTTTCCTATTTTATTTAAAGGCTTTTTCTTTAGGCTAGAAATGGTCTTTAATAGGTAAAAATTATTTAAAAGCTTCAAAAATATTTGAGAAAAATTAGGGAAACGCAGTGGTCATATATTTTTCATATATGAGGGTTTCAACACATGGTCATGTTCAAAATATTGTACAAAACCTCCCAAAACTATTCCTGCCCATTTTAAGGATTTGAAATATTTCTACAGGAAATATTTTCATAAAAATCCAAGGAAAATCCAGAAAGTCACAAATGCATATTGTGATCACCTTGCAAAGCCTCATCTCAATTAAGGTCATTTTGGTTCATCAAAATGCCCCAAAACCCTCTCTGACCAGAGTCAAATTTGAACAACTTTGTACTACCAACTTTCTCTCCTTGATCCCAACTTTAGTGATCATGATCACATGACCAAATGAGGCCACCACACCAAGTGGTGCATCAAGGAGAAGTGATTTGCTCAACTAGATCTGCACATGTTCATTCCTGCCAATTCCTAAGGTTTACAAAAGTTGCATTGGCAACTTTGCCCAAATGAGATCAAAATGGGTGTAAGGCCCCAATTATATGTGCCATTTCACCCTGTGGAGTCAGGTGACAAATGGAAATCATCTACTTGCCCAAACCAGCATCAAACACCTTCTGCCACTTTTGTCGGCGTTCTGGGAATGGGGGTCCCCAGACTTGCCTGCATGCGGCCTGCGGCGTGGCTCGAAGGAGGCCCAGCATAGCCCATCTTCATCAACACACGCTCGAGACCCTCGCGAGGGTTCAAGCCTCGCAGGGCGGACAACAAGGAGTTTCCTTAGGCACGGCCTCGTCAGGCTGGCTTATGAGGGGGCGGAGAGTTCAAGGCAGGGTACCTCGCGAGGTGCCCATGACGCAAACCATGACGACCAAGGGCGCCAGTCGGGCGCCAGCCCGTGCAGTGTCCTCCTTTCCTCTTTGGTGCAAAGGGAGCAAGCGCAGGCGAGAGCATCAAGCAAAGGCGTCCATTTCGGTGCAACGAGACCAAGACCAGCCCAACGGCTGGAAGGGAGTCATTGTGGAGCCCAGGCCGGCGTCATCACCAGAGCCTTTGACAGGCGAGGACCAACTTCAGTCAGGATAAGTGTACCTGATGTTCCCCTTCAAAATGGCCAATTGTTGGTGCCCTTCCCGCTCAATATTTGGGTAGAGGCCCAGGGCCTTTGCCTATAAATAGGACTAGCCACCCCCAGGGTAGAGGCATCTGGATCCTCACCAAGAAACCAGTAGATAGAGCGACTGAACCCCTCCTAGCAGTTCATCGCACCAGCCAAGAACAGACCCTCGCAAGGCTATTCTTCCTTGTACTGTTCATCATCAGCCCAAAAGGTAATCCACCAAACCACACACTGGAGTAGGGTATTACACCACAATGGTGGCCTGAACCAGTATAAATCTTGTGTCTCTTGTGCTGTTCAGTTTGGTAGTTTAGGTCCTAGCGATTCGGTGAGGAGCGGGCCGGTTGAGGGTTGGATCTCCGCGCGCACCCCTGTGTTCGAACCTCAAGGGTCTGCCCGAACCCGAAATCCGACATTTGGTACGCGAGGTAGGGGTGTGCCGGAATCTGCCTTCCGTCGTCTTGTTCTTCCCCGACCACCGCAACCATGTCTGATGCTCGTCGGGCTCGCGCCGAGCGCCAAGCCGCCCTTGCCTCCCACGTCGCCCAGACGGCTCCCGTCAGCAGGCGCCCTCGTCGTTCCCCGTCACCTGCTGTCAACACCGCCACCGGCCCGGCGGGGAACGAGCAGCAAGCATCGTCCCAGCATCCATCCATGAGGCGGGACGGCCGCACCGCCACGCCCTCGCTCACCCACACTGGTTCTTCATCACGCATGCCCTGCGCAGCCATGGAGGCCCGAGCTGCGCTCATCGCGGCAAACGAGCTCCTGCGCTACCACCCCATCGACGACGTCTACGAAGAATGGCTCGACCGAGTCGCTGAGCTCGTCCGCGCCGGTGGAGGCGCCCCCGCACCATCCTTCTCGCAGCGCCGCACCCCGCCCCGCGCCGGCAATGAAGCTCCTGGGGCGCCTCAGCCGCCTCCTCCTCAAGAACGCGCCCTGGCCCCAAGGCATGTGGCCCCTGGGCGGAACCCACTCCGCCAGGTGCCAGCACGGCAAGAGCAGAGCTGCCAAGAAGTCCCTCGCCCACGAGAAGCCGCCCGAGCGCTCCCTGCCCCAGCACGTCAAGACCCAGCGCTGCCCCCAGCAGCGGTGCATGGGGACCCGCAGGACCAATCTCTCCATCGCCCAAGGCTCCCCGTGGCCACGGCGGGCTGCCGCGCCTTCACCTTTGAGCTGTGTAGCATCGCGTGGCCCGGCAAGTTCAAGCCAGACCTTCCCCCTTGCTACGAAGGAACGGCTGACCCTGCGGAGTTCCTCCAGCTCTACGAGTTGGGCATCGAGGCTGCCAACGGAGACGAAAGGGTCATGGCGAACTGGTTTCCCATGGCGCTCAAGGACGGAGCCCGCACCTAGGTCCTGAATCTGGCCCCAGGCACGATCTCTTCCTGGGACGAGATGCGCACCCGCTTCATCGCCAACTTCTAGGGTACTCGCGACCGGCCACCTTCCCTGAGCGACATGCGCCGTATCAAGTAGCAGCCAGGGGAAACCCTGCAGAAGTACATCCAGCGCTTCAACAACGCTCGCCTCAAGATACCCAGGGTAATGGAGGAGGCCATCATCTCTGCCTTCTCCGACGGCGTGCGCGACGTCAAGATGAAGGAGGAGCTGGCGATGCATGAAGACTTGTGCACCTCCCTGGAGCTGTTCAACTTGGCGACCAAATGCGCTAGGGCTGAGGAGGGGCGCCTCTCCCTCCTCGAGCTGCCTGCCGCGGACCCCGAAGAGAAGAAGCCCAAGGCCAAGGACGTGAAGCACAAGGGGGCTGCCGTGCTCATGGCCGAGCTAGACACCAAATGGGGCAGAGATCAGCCCGAATCCTCCAAGGGCAGCCGGTAATGCGTGTACCACGACCTCCACACTCACAACACAAATGAATGCCAAGAGCTCCGGGCCGTGCGCGAAGGAAGGGTTGGCAGACGTCCGGACCGCAGCGACCGGGGCTACGGCCGAGGAGGAGGAAGGAATGCAGGATGCTGGGAAGACCGCGGCCTGCGCCAAGGGTGGCGCGACCAACCTTGCGAGGACCGCTGGCAGGACCCGCCTCGCGAGGGAGGCTGGAGGGATCAGCCTCGCGAGGATCGCCTGCAAGGGAACGCATGCCTCCCTCCGCTGCCGCCGCAGCCAAGAAGGAATGAAGACTGTCATCAGGACGAGGGGGCTGGGGGCTTCTTGGAACCGCGTACAATCGCCTGCATCCTGGGCGGAACTCAAGCCCTAGCCTCTTAGCGCATCTTCAAGCAGTTCGCCCGCGAAGTGAATGCAGTCCTACCCAAGCTTGAGGCCACGCGCCCTCTCAGGTGGTCGGCGTGCACCATCATGTTCAGCTTAGCGGATCAGATCAAGTGCGCGGCCACAGCAGGAGTCCTCCCGATGCTTTGTTCCCCAATCATCAGCAACGTGCTAGTCACCAGGACCCTCATCGACGGCGAGCAGGGCTCAACATCCTGTCCGTGGAAACATTCAACAATCTTCAAGTGCCTTATAGTCAGCTTCAGCCAACCAAGCCCTTCTCCGGAGTCACCGACGGCTCCACAGTCCCGATAGGGCAGGTCCGCCTTCCTGTCACCTTCGGGGCACGCGACAACTACCGCACCGAGCTCATCGACTTTGACGTCGCCCACATTCGTCTGCCGTACAACCCCATTCTCGGGTACCCGGCGCAGGCCAAGTTCATGGCCGTAACCCACCACGGCTACAACGTCCTCAAGATGCCAGGAAGCAGCGGGGTCATCACGGTGCCCTGCGAAGAGAGAGACGCAGTATGCTCCCTGGAGCGAGCCTTTCAGGCCGCATCACTGGAAGACCCAGACTGCAGCAGCAAGAGGCTTCCGGAGGCCGCCCCTAAGAAGAAGAAGACATCAACCGGCCCAGCTCCTCAGGAGGCAGGCCCCTCAAGGCCCGCGCCTGGCCAGGAGGAGCCTCCTTCCATCGCATAAGGAAGCGCGCCCGGCGCCCTCCCCAGGCAGGGCTCGGGGGCTCTCCACTGGAGGGCCGCCGACCTCGCCAAGGTCACGAGGGAGGCGCTTGGGCGCCACATGGAGGCGTGCTTCAAAGCACGTTTCCCTCAAGAAGGAGCAAGGCAAGGAGGGCCAAACCCTCAGGAGTTCGTCAGCAACGCCATTCAGGAGCTACAGGAGTCAAGGGTCATGAGAGGCTGCGGCCTCCTACCCGCTGTGACCCCCCATCCAGGCGAGGATGGTGGGCTGCGCGTTTGCATCGAAATACCAGGGCTCAACCGAGCCGCATCTCAAGAGCGCCTCTGGCCCTCGCGTGTGGGACGTTGCGAGGGTCCGCCCCACAGCTACGTGCGCATGCCTTACGGCCTGCCGAACGCGGCTGTTGCGCACCAGCGCCTCATTAGGGCCATCTTGGAGGCTCAAGAGGTCAGGCGTGCCGCAGCCCTGGCGGAGATGGAGATGGCCCGCGAGGAGCCGCCAGAGCCTCCGGAGCCTCCAGAGGCCCCTGGGCCTGGGAGCTCGTGAGGATTGGCTCCCGCAGCCCATCGAGTCTGCTACACCAACACCCCTTCATCCCCAACATCATCAGGTGACATCTTTTAAGTTTCGTTTCTGGCTGGGAGCGCCTTCAGGGCCGCATTATTCCCAGGCCACGTGGGTCCATCCCTGCGACATGTATCCCTTTTATTTCATGTCCTTAGCTCACCTTATCGGGGGCGCCCCTCGGGCTGCATCATCCCCAAGCTGCTCGGGCCTTTCCCAGCGGCATGTGCCCTTCTTGCGTTTATCTTAGGATTATGCTTTCGATCCACCATGCTTGTTATTTGGTGCCTTTTTCTCATGGGTGTCGGAATCTTGCACGTTAAAGGGGGGGTGCCTGAGCATCGCGACTCAGGGCTCCTACCGGCTCTCCGGCCCTCACCCTCTGGTCTTGTCCATGGCATCGCGACCTGGCATGCCAGCGATGGCTGAGACCAGCCCGATAGCCGGGACCCGAGGACGTAGAATTTCGTCATCTAACCCGGCTTGCACGTTAAAGGGGGGGTGCCTGAGGATCACGACTCAGGGCTCCTACCGGCTCTCGGGCCCTCACCCTCTGGTCTTGTCCATGGCATCGCGACCTGGCATGCCAGCGATGGCTGAGACCAGCCCGAGAGCCGGGACCCGAGGACGTAGAGTTTCGTCATCTAACCCAGCTTGCACGTTAAAGGGGGGGTGCCTGAGGATCGCGACTCAGGGCTCCTACCGGCTCTCCAGCCCTCACCCTCTGGTCTTGTCCATGGCATCGCGACCTGGCATGCCAGCGACGGCTGAGACCAGCCCGAGAGCCGGGACCCGAGGACATAGAGTTTCGTCATCTAACCCAGCTTGCGCGTTAAAGGGGGGGTGCCTGAGCATCGCGACTCAGGGCTCCTACCGGCTCTCCGGCCCTCACCCTCTGGTCTTGTCCATGGCATCGCGACCTGGCATACCAGCGACGGCTGAGACCAGCACGAGAGCCGGGACCCGAAGACGTAGAACACCGGCATCTGGCCAAATTTGCAGGAACACACTCCAAGATAAGGCCTAGAGCCAGGCGCAACCCGCCTTGAGGTAGGGCCCCATGAGTCCCGCGCTGGCTCACGGGTACCCAGATACACCTCGTCAAGCCCTACCGTGCCGGCCACGTGTCAGGATGGGGCTGTATACGCTCCGGGGGCTCCTCCCAGAGGGGAACCCCCTCCCACATACCAGTGGAAGCACCATGCTCCGCGCTGGCTGACGACACTGCCGAGGAGCGGCTATGCTCGTACGCATACGGTAGCGCTATGCTCCGCGCTGGTGATAAACAACTGAGGGTGGCCTCTGGGCCGCATCAACCTCAGGGAGCCCGGAGCTCAGTGTCTGGCCTTGTCGCAACGCCTCCCCTCGGGAGTGCCGCGCGAAGGGGCTGGGCACGGAGGCTGCCCCTGGGTCTCACCCAGATGCACACCACCTGGCCAGGCCCCCCGTGCCTGGTTCGTCGCACGTCCCTCCCCGATCGGAGCCAAGGTACGAAGGCTGTTTAAGTGTCAAGGGGGACTCCTGAGCATCGGCGACTCCGGGACCTAACTGGTCACGTAGACCCTCACTCCTTAGTTCCGAAAGGCTAACGGAGGTTGAGGTATGCGCGGGGCCGGGCCCTGCAGACGTTGAACGGTAGATCCACCCACACCTCACCTCCCTACTTGTTGTTCGAGCGCCAAGGGGGACTCCTGAGCATCGCGACTCAGGAGCCTAACTTGTCACGTAGCCCCTCACTCCTTGGTCCCGTCCTGGTTTCCGGTCGGGGCCAATGGCGGCTGAGGTATGGGCGGGGCCGGGCTCTGCCGGCGAAGAACACAAGCAAGTAGGAAGGAATAATGGAAAATTCTGGGAATTCAAAAGCAAATATTACAGTCCATGCTGTTACCACAACATCAAGCATAAGTTTTAACGCCTCTCCGAGGCATGGTACATGCGTAGGAATTAAAAACAGGACGGGAGCCACGACAGAGTCACTTGCCGGCGGGAGAGCCGCGTGGAGTAGGTTCGCCTTGTGGAGCATCAGGGCTAGCAACGCCCCGCTTCGGCCTGGTGCTGAAGGCCCGGAACTTCCCCAGCAGAGCCTCCGCATGACCCTTCACGGCCTCAGCAGCGGCAGCGGCACGCTCGCCGCTCACTGGCTCCAGCAGGCTGTCGAGGTCGATGTTGGGGTCGCGAAGATAGATGCGGGTGAAGACCCGCGTCAGCGCTGCAGAAGACAAGACGCGTGCCTCAGCCTCAGCCATAGGGCCAAGGCCAAGGGTGACGTTGTTAAGGGCGCGAACCAGGAAGGGAAGCAGCTTGGCGGGGCCATCCTCCTCGCCGGCCAGCGGGCTCTCAAGGCCGCTGTCATAAAGCGTCTTCTGCGAAGTGCGAGCCTTCTCTTCCATATCCGCGAAGGCCACGTGATCCTCGGCGAGAACCCAGGCCTTGCCGTCCAGCTCAACACTCCTCGCCTCTAGCTCTTGCTCCAGCACACCTAGGCGGCCACGGCGCCTCTTGAGCTTGGCCTCCAGGTCCTTGACGGCCGCCTCGCGAACCTTCATGCTCTCCTCCTGCTCTTGGCGAAGGCGGGCCACCACTGCAAGCTGGTTCTGCAGGCCCTTCAGCTCGCTCTCTAGCGTCTCACAGCGACCTTGGACACTAGCTGCCTCCCCCAGGGCAACATCGCAGGCGACCTTCGCCTCATGGATGGCCTGTTTCTCCTCGTTGCAAGCCGTCGAGGCCTGGACCAGCGGTGCCCGTATCGAAGCATCGGAGCGAATCCAGCCAGAAGCCAGCTCCAAGCGCCCGGCCACCAAACGGGTCGACGCCCCGAAGATCCTGCCGCAGATAGTCTAGTCTGGCGATGGCGCGATCCAGAACAGTATTCGGAGAAGCAGCAGTCGGTGGAGAAGGAGGGGAAGACGGCTGTGTGACCACTGCGCCTTGAGGCGGAACCAGCGGCGCCACAGCGACAGTGGAGGCAGCGTCAAGCAAGGGCACCTCGGGAGTTGCCTGGGTCAAGGGGCTGAGCTCGCCCCAGCTGGCTCAGCCTGTCCTCGCGAGGACGCCCGGGCAGGAGAGGCCTGCGCATCACGATCAGTTTATTTCTCGGGCAGAGGCGCTGCTACGGATGGGACCTCAGGAGCTCCCTTCGGCTTGTTCGCCGCGGGCGCCAGCCTGACCGAGGGATATGGGCATCAGGTCTCGTCGACGGAACAATAATCAAGACGGGAAGCAGACACTTACACGTCGTCGCTGGTGGACTCGAGCAGCCTCCGGCCGAACTTAAAGCCCGAGAGCCGGCTGCAAGGGTCGGCTTCAAGGGGCTCGGGAGCAGGAGGCGCGCCTGCGGATCGCCCCGGGGCCGGAGCAGACCCGGCGGGGACCAGCCCAGTCCGGTCCTTCTTCGGGATCGGAGGCAGGCTCCCGCCGCCCTGCTCACCCTCATCCTCGTCGTCACTCTGGGGAAGCCGGAGAGTGCGGGACTTGCGCCGAAGGGGAGGAGCTCTTGACTCCGCCTCCGAGTCAACCCCCTCTTCCTGCTCCCCTTCTTCCTTCTCTTCGCTGGAGTTGTCAGAGGACACGTCCACCAGGTCCTCCGGAGCCTCCACGGGCATGGGCCCGTCCCCATTGAAGACAGGCATGGACCCCACTACCTGCTCCCAATCCTCGCGAAGGAACAGGGGCGTAGGAGAGCCCTCCAGCCTCGCCACGTCGCCCCCAACCAGGGACTGGAGGACTGCCGCCAGATCCTCATCGGCCAGGACCACGGGGCTCGAGTGAGGCCTCCACATCGGAAGCGAGTACTGACGGAGCGGAGCCAGTTGATGCTCCAGGAACTCCCTCAGCAGCGACGCACCGGTCAGCTTCGCCGCCGCCACGCTGGCCGGCCTCAGATCTGCATCCATCTTCTCCAACACCACCTTCGCGCAGGGATCCAGAAGCTCCACTCGGGACCAGTCGTCGGAGCTCACGGGGTGTTCCGTGGGCAGGTTCATCCGAGGATGGATGCGCCCAGCATCCACCAAGACCCACTTGCTCCTGAAGCCCTCAATCCTCTTCCCAGGGTTTGAAATGGCGATGGCACCGCCAAATGCGACGAAGCTCGCGCACGCGGAGGTGGAACCACGGGAGGTTTGGAGGGAGAAGTAGTGGAGTAGCAAGGCCACCGAGGTCTTCACCCCTACATGAGCCTCACAATAGTAGGCGAAGATCGCCAGAAGGACGGAGTTGGGATGGAGGTGCAGAGCTTGAATATTGTAGTGGTAGAGGACAGACAAGAAGAACTCGGAAAAGGGAGGCACCAGGCCGGCAAGGATGGCGCTCACGAAGAGCGGATAGAAGGTGCTCCCTCGACCTTTGGGGACGGCAGAGCCGGCCTTGAACGCCTTCACCCCGTTGATGCCCTAGGCCTCCGCCATTTGGCGCACCAGGGCAAGACTCGCACCTGACACGTTTGGCGGATCCAAGGCAAGTGAGTACCAAGCTCCGGCCAGGGCTTGGCGAGGCGCCATGACTGGCTAGGGCACGCAGGCGGAGTAGATCTGAAGATTTTGGAAGCAGGGAGGAGAGGTGCAAGAAAGGGGATCTGAGCAGCAACTAGAGGAAATAAAGGAGGCAAGGGAGATGCCGCTCTTTTATCAACTCACGCGGTTGCGGAGGCGCCCATGTCCAATCAACCGCCACGCGGCACCCGAGGCCGCAGGCTGTTAGGGCCCGCGACGCTCCGCACTTGCTGTTAGGGCTACTGTCGGCGTTCTGGGAACGGGGGTCCCCAGACTTGACTGCCTGTGCAGCCTGCGGCGTGGCTCAAAGGAGGCCCAGCACAGCCCATCTTCATCAACACAGGCTCAAGAACCTCGCGAGGGGCCAAGCCTCGCGGGGCGGACGACAAGATCATGCCATGTGTATAGTGCAATATAGTATTTTCTTACAAAAATAATTTGGCCAATTAGTATTTTCAAAAATTAGTTTTCCAAAACACCCTGAATTGACGTTCGCACTACAAGTACTTGAGTTGGGGTATGAAAAATATTTCAAAGAGTATATTTGTAACCTATTAGATATAGGACCCCCATAAACCACAAAAATATGATTTTAAAAGTAATTTTCCTATTTTATTTAAAGGCTTTTTCTTTAGGCTAGAAATGGTCTTTAATAGGTAAAAATTATTTAAAAGCTTCAAAAATATTTGAGAAAAATCAGGGAAACGTAGTGGTCATATATTTTTCATATATGAGGGTTTCAACACATGGTCATGTTCAAAATATTGCACAAAACCTCCCAAAACTATTCCTGCCCATTTTAAGGATTTGAAATATTTCTACAGGAAATATTTTCATAAAAATCCAAGGAAAATCCAGAAAGTCACAAATGCATATTGTGATCACCTTGCAAAGGCTCATCTCAATTAAGGTCATTGTGGTTCACCAAAATGCCCCAAAACCCTCTCTGACCAGAGTCAAATTTGAACAACTTTGTACTACCAACTTTCTCTCCTTGATCCCAACTTTTGTGATCATGATCACATGACCAAATGAGGCCACCACACCAAGTGGTGCATCAAGGAGAAGTAATTTGCTCAACTAGATCAGCACATGTTCATTCCTGCCAATTCCTAAGGTTTACAAAAGTTGAATTGGCAACTTTGCCCAAATGAGATCAAAATGGGTGTAAGGCCCCAATTATATGTGCCATTTCACCCTGTGGAGTCAGGTGACAAATGGAAATCATCTACTTGCCCAAACCATCATCAAACACCTTCTGCCACTTTTGTCGGCGTTCTGGGAACGGGGGTCCCCAGACTTGCCTGCATGCGGCCTGCGGCGTGGCACGAAGGAGGCCCAGCATAGCCCATCTTCATCAACACAGGCTCGAGACCCTCGCGAGGGGTCAAGCCTCGCGGGGCGGATGACAAGGAGCTTCCTCAGGCACGGCCTCGTCAGGCTGGCTTATGAGGGGGCGGAGAGTTCAAGGCAGGGTACCTCCCGAGGTGCCCATGACGCAAACCATGACGACCAAGGGCGCTAGTCGGGCGCCAGCCCGTGCAGTGTCCTCCTTTCCTCTTTGGTGCAAAGGGAGCAAGCGCAGGCGAGAGCATCAAGCAAAGGCGTCCATTTCGGTGCAACGAGACCAAGACCAGCCCAACGGCTGGAAGGGAGTCATTGTGGAACCCAGGCCGGCGTCATCACCAGAGCCTTTGACAGGCGAGGACCAACTTTAGTCAGGATAAGTGTACCCGATGTTCCCCTTCAAAATGGCCAATTGTTGGCGCCCTTCCCGCTCAATATTTGGGAAGAGGCCCAGGGCCTTTGCCTATAAATAGGAATAGCCACCCCCAGGGTAGAGGCATCTGGATCCTCACCAAGAAACCAGTAGATAGAGCGACTGAACCCCTCCTAGCAGTTCATCGCACCAGCCAAGAACAGACCCTCGCAAGGCTGTTCTTCCTTGTACTGTTCATCATCAGCCCAAGAGGCAATCCACCACACCAGACACTGGAGTAGGGTATTACACCACAATGGTGGCTTGAACTAGTATAAATCTTGTGTCTCTTGTGCTGTTCAGTTTGGTAGTTTAGGTCCTAGCGATTCAGTGAGGAGCGAGCCGGTTGAGGGTTGGATCTCCGCGCGCACCCCAGTGTTCGAACCTCAAGGGTCTGCCGGAACCCGAAATCCGACATTTGGCACGCCAGGTAGGGGTGTGCCGGAATCTGCCTTCCGTCGTCTTGTTCTTCCCCGACCACTGCAACCATGTCTGAGGCTCGTCGGGCTCACGCCGAGCGCCGAGCCGCCCTCGCCTCCCACGTCGCCCAGACGGCTCCCGTCGGCAGGCGCCCTCGTCGTTCCCCGTCACCTGCTGTCAACACCGCCACCGGCCCGGCGGGGAACGAGCAGCAAGCATCGTCCCAGCATCCATCCATGAGGCGGGACGACCGCACCGCCATGCCCTCGCTCACCCCCACTGGTTCTTCATCACGCGTGCCCTGCGCAGCCATGGAGGCCCGAGCTGCGCTCATCGCAGCAAACGAGCTCCTGCGCTACCACCCCATCGACGACGTCTACGAAGAATGGCTCGACCGAGTCACTGAGCTCGTCCGCGCTGGTGGAGGCGCCCCCGCACCATCCTTCTCGCAGCACCGCACCCCGCCCCGCGCCGGCGATGAAGCTCCTGGGGCGCCTCAGCCGCCTCCTCCTCAAGAAGGCGCCCTGGCCCCAAGGCATGCGGCCCCTGGGTGGAACCCGCTCCGCCAGGCGCCAGCACGGCAAGAGCAGAGCTGCCAAGAAGTCCCTCGCCCACGAGAAGCCGCCCGAGCGCTCCCTGCCCCAGCACGTCAAGACCCAGCGCTGCCCCCAGCAGCGGTGCATGGGGACCCGCAGGACCAAGCTCTCCATCGCCCAAGGCTCCCCGTGGCCACGGCGGGCTACCGCGCCTTCACCTCTGAGCTGTGCAGCATCGCGTGGCCTGGCAAGTTCAAGCCAGACCTGCCCCCTCGCTACGACGGCACGGCTGACCCTGCGGAGTTCCTCCAGCTCTACGAGTTGGGCAACGAGGCTGCCAACGGAGACGAAAGGTTCATGGCGAACTGGTTTCCGATGGCGCTCAAGGACGGAGCCCGCACCTAGCTCCTGAATCTGGCCCCAGGCACGATCTCTTCCTGGGACGAGATGCGCACCCGCTTCATCGCCAACTTCTAGGGTACTCGCGACCTGCCACCCGCCGTGAGCGACATGCGCCGTATCAAGCAGCAGCCAGGGGAAACCCTGCAGAAGTGCATCCAGCGCTTCAACAACGCTCGCCTCAAGATCCCTAGGGTAATGGAGGAGGCCATCATCTCTGCCTTCTCTGACGGCGTGCGCGACGTCAAGATGAAGGAGGAGCTGGCGATGCATGAAGACTTGTGCACCTCCCTGGAGCTGTTCAACTTGGCGACCAAATGCGCTAGGGCTGAGGAGGGGCGCCTCTCCCTCCTCGAGATGCCTGCAGCGGACCCCGAAGAGAAGAAGCCCAAGGCCAAGGACGTGAAGCACAAGGGGGCTGCCGTGCTCATGGCCGAGCCAGACACCACACGGGGCAGAGATCAGCCCGAATCCTCCAAGGGCAGCCGGTACTGCGTGTACCATGACCTCCACACTCACAACACAAATGAATGCCAAGAGCTCCGGGCCGTGCGCGAAGGAAGGGTCGGCAGACGTCCCGACCACAGCGACCGGGGCTACGGCCGAGGAGGAGCAAGGAATGCAGGACGCTGGGAAGACCGCGGCCTGCGCCAAGGGTGGCGCGACCAACCTTGCGAGGACCGCTGGCAGGACCCGCCTCGCGAGGGAGGCTGGAGGGATCAGCCTCGCGAGGATCGCCCGCAAGGGAACGCATGCCTCCCTCCGCTGCCGCCGCAGCCAAGAAGGAATGAAGACCGTCATCAGGACGAGCGGGCTGGGGGCTTCCAAGAACCGCGTGCAATGGCCTGCATCCTGGGCGGAACTCAAGCCCCAGCCCGCGAAGTGAATGCAGTCCTACCCAAGCTCGAGGCCACGCACCCTCTCAGGTGGTCGGCGTGCACCATCATGTTCAGCTCAGCGGATCAGCTCAAGTGCGCGGCCACAGCAGGAGTCCTCCCGATGCTTTGTTCCCCAATCATCAGCAACGTGCTGGTCACCAGGACCCTCATCGACGGCGAGGCAGGGCTCAACGTCCTGTCCGTGGAAACATTCAACAATCTTCGAGTGCCTTACAGTCAGCTTCAGCCAACCAAGCCCTTCTCCAGAGTCACCGACGGCTCCACAGTCCCGATAGGGCAGGTCCGCCTTCCTGTCACCTTCGGGGCACGCGACAACTACCGCACCGAGCTCATCGACTTTGACGTCGCCCACATTCGCCTGCCGTACAACCCCATCCTCGGGTACCCGGCGCAGGCCAAGTTCATGGCCGTAACCCACCACGGCTACAACGTCCTCAAGATGACAGGAAGCGGCGGGGTCATCATGGTGCCCTGCGAAGAGAGAGACGCAGTGTGCTCCCTGGAGTGAGCCTTTCAGGCCGCATCACTGGAAGACCCAGACCGCAGTAGCAGGAGGCTTCCGGAGGCCGCCCCTAAGAAGAAGAAGACATCAACCGGCCCGGCTCCACAGGAGGCAGGCCCCTCAGGGCCCGCGCCTGGCCAGGACGAGCCTCCTTCCATCGCATAAGGAAGCGCGCCCGGCGCCCTCCCCAGGCAGGGCTCGGGGGCTCTCCCTTGGAGGGCCGCCGACCTCGCCAAGGTCACGAGGGAGGCGCTTGGGCACCACATGGAGGCGTGCTTCAAAGCACGTTTCCCTCAAGAAGGAGCAAGGCAAGGTGGGCCAAACCCTCAGGAGTTCGTCAGCAAGGCCATTCAGGAGCTACAGGAGTCAAGGGTCATGACAGGCAGCGGCCGCCTACCCGCTGTGACCCCCCATCTAGGCGAGGATGGTGGGCTGCGCGTCTGCATCGAAATACCAGGGCTCAACCGAGCCGCGTCTCAAGAGCGCCTCTGGCCCTCGCGAGTGGGACGTTGCGAGGGTCCGCCCCACAGCTACGTGCGCATGCCTTATGGCCTGCCGAACGCGGCTGTTGCGCACCAGCGCCTCATGAGGGCCATCTTGGAGGCTCAAGAGGTCAGGCGTGCCGCAGCCCTAGCGGAGATGAAGATGGCCCGCGAGGAGCCGCCAGAGCCTCCGGAGCCTCCAGAGGCCCCTGGTCCTGGGAGCTCGTGAGGATTGGCTCCCGCAGCCCACCGAGTCTGCTACACCAACACCCCTTCATCCCCAACATCATCAGGTGACATCTTTTAAGTTTCGTTTCTGGCTGGGAGCGCCTTCAGGGCCGCATTATTCCCAGGCCGCATGGGTCCGTCCCTGTGACATGTATCCCTTTTATTTCATGTCCTTAGCTCACCTTATCGGGGGCGCCCCTCGGGCTGCATCATCCCCAAGCTGCTCGGGCCTATCCCAGCGGCATGTGCCCTTCTTGCGTTTATCTTAGGATTATGCTTTCAATCCACCATGCTTGTTATTTGGTGCCTTTTTCTCCTGGGTGTCGGAATCTTGCACGTTAAAGGGGGGGTGCCTGAGCATCGCGACTCAGGGCTCCTACCGGCTCTCCGGCCCTCACCCTCTGGTCTTGTCCATGGCATCGTGACCTGGCATGCCAGCGATGGCTGAGACCAGCCCGAGAGCCGGGACCCGAGGACGTAGAGTTTCGTCATCTAACCCAGCTTGCACGTTAAAGGGGGGGTGCCTGAGCATCGCGACTCAGGGCTCCTACCGGCTCTCTAGCCCTCACCCTCTGGTCTTGTCCATGGCATCGCGACTTGGCATAACAGCGACGGCTGAGACCAGCCCGAGAGCCGGGACCCGAAGACGTAGAACACCGGCATCTGGCCAAATTTGCAGGAACACACTCCAAGATAAGGCCCAGAGCCAGGCGCAACCCGCCTTGAGGTAGGGCCCCATGAGTCCCGCGCTGGCTCATGGGTGCCCAGATACACCTCGTCAAGCCCTACCGTGCCGGCCACGTGTCAGGGTGGGGTTGTATATGCCCCGGGGGCTCCTCCCGGAGGGGAGCCCCCTCCCACATACCAGTGGAAGCACCATGCTCCGCACTGGCTGACGACACTGCCGAGGAGCGGCTATGCCCGTACACATACGGTAGCGCTATGCTCCGCGCTGGTGATAAACAACTGAGGGTGGCCTCCGGGCCGCATCAACCTCAGGGAGCCCGGAGCTCAGTGTCTGGCCTTGTCGCAACGCCTCCCCTCGGGAGTGCCGCGCGAAGGGGCTGGGAACGGAGGCTGCGCCTGGGTCTCACCCAGATGCACCCCACCTGGCCAGGCCCCCCCGGGCCTGGTTCGTCGCATGTCCCTCCCCGATCGGAGCCAAGGTACGAAGGCTGTTTGAGCGTTAAGGGGGACTCCTGAGCATCGCGACTCCGGGACCTAACTGGTCACGTAGACCCTCACTCCTTAGTTCTGAAAGGCTAACGGCAGTTGAGGTATGCGCGAGGCCGGGCCCTGCAGACGTAGAACGGCAGATCCACCCACACCTCACCTCCCTACTTGTTGTTCGAGCGCCAAGGGGGACTCCTGAGCATCGCGACTCAGGAGCCTAACTTGTCACGTAGCCCCTCACTCCTTGGTCCCGTCCTGGTTTCCGGTTGGGGCCAATGGCGGCTGAGGTATGCGCGGGGCCGGGCTCTGCCGGCGTAGAACACAAGCAAGTAGGAAGGAATAATGCAAAATTCAGGGAATTCAAAAGCAAATATTACAGTCCATGCTGTTACCACAGCATCAAGCATAAGTTTTAACGCCTCTCCGAGGCATGGTACATGCGTAGGAATTAAAAACAGGACGGGAGCCACGACATAGTCACTTGCCGGCGGGAGAGCCGCGTGGAGTAGGTTCCCCTTGTGGAGCAGCAGGGCTAGCAACGCCCCGCTTCGGTCTGGTGCTGAAGGCCCGGAACTTCCCCAGCAGAGCCTCCGCACAACCCTTCACGGCCTCAGCAGCGGCAGCGGCACGCTCGCCGCTCACTGGCTCCAACAGGCTGTCGAGGTCGATGTTGGGGTTGCGAAGATAGATGCGGGTGAAGACCCGCGTCAGCGCTGCAGAAGACAAGACGCGTGCCTCGGCCTCAGCCATAGGGCCAAGGCCAAGGGTGACGTTGTAAAGGGCGTGAACTAGGAAGGGAAGCAGCTTGGCGGGGCCATCCTCCTCGCCGGCCAGCGGGCTCTCAAGGCCGCTGTCATAAAGCGTCTTCAGCGAAGTGCAAGCCTTCTCTTCCATATCCGCGAAGGCCAGGTGATCCTCAGCGAGAACCCAGGCCTTGCCATCCAGCTCAACACTCCTCGCCTCCAGCTCTTGCTCCAGCACACCTAGGCGGCCACGGCGCCTCTTGAGCTTGGCCTCCAGGTCCTTGACGGCTGCCTCGTGAACCTTCATGCTCTCCTCCTGCTCTTGGCGAAGGCGGGCCACCACTGCAAGCTGGTTCTGCAGGCCCTTCAGCTCGCTCTCTAGCGTCTCACAGCGTCCTTGGACGCTAGCTGCCTCCCCCAGGGCAGCATCGCGGGCGACCTTCGCCTCATGGATGGCCTGTTTCTCCTCGTTGCAAGCCGTCGAGGCCTGGACCAGCGCCGCCCGTATCGAAGCATCAGAGCGTATCCAGCCAGAAGCCAGCTCCAAGCGCCCGGCCACCAAACGGGTCGACGCCCAGAAGATCCTGCCGCAGATGGTCCAGTTCGGCGATGGCGCGATCCAGAACAGTATTCGGAGAAGCAGCAGTCGGTGGAGAAGGAGGGGAAGACGGCTGTGTGACCACTGCGCCTTGAGGCGGAACCAGCGGCGCCACAGCGATAGTGGAGGCAGTGTCAAGCAAGGGCACCTCGGGAGTTGCCTGGGTCAAGGGGCTGAGCTTGCCCCAGCAGGCTCAGCCTGGCCTCGCGAGGACGCCTGGGCAGGAGAGGCCTGCGCGTCACGATCAGTTTATTTCTCGGGAAGAGGCGCTGCCACGGATGGGACCTCAGGAGCTCCCTTCGGCTTGTTCGCCGCGGGCGCCAGCCTGACCGAGGGATATGGGCATCAGGTCTCGTCGACAGAACAATAATCAAGACGGGAAGCATACACTTACACGTCGTCGCTGGTGGACTCGAGCAGCCTCCGGCCGAACTTAAAGCCCGAGAGCCGGCTGCAAGGGTCGGCTTCAAGGGGCTCGGGAGCAGGAGGCGCGCCTGCGGATCACCCTGGGGCCGGAGCGGACCCGCGGGGGACCAGCCCAGTCAGGTCCTTCTTCGGGATCGGAGGCAGGCTCCCGCCGCCCTGCTCACCCTCATCCTCGTCGTCACTCTGGGAAGCCGGAGAGTGCGGGACCTGCGCCGAAGGGGAGGAGCTCTTGACTCCGCCTCCGAGTCAACCCCCTCTTCCTGCTCCCCTTCTTCCTTCTCTTTGCTAGAGTCATCGGAGGACACGTCCACCAGGTCCTCCGGAGCCTCCACGGGCATGGGCCCGTCCCCGTTGAAGACAGGCATGGACCCCACTACCTGCTCCCAATCCTCGCGAAGGAACAGGGGCGTAGGAGCGCCCTCCAGCCTCGCCACGTCGCCCCCAACCAGGGACTGGAGGACTGCCGCCAGATCCTCGTCGGCCAGGACCACGGGGCTCGAGTGAGGCCTCCACATCGGAAGCGAGTACTGACGGAGCGGAGCCAGTTGATGCTCCAGGAACTCCCTCAGCAGCGACGCACCGGTCAGCTTCGCCGCCACCACCCTGGCCGGCCTCAGATCTGCGTCCATCTTCTCCAACACCACCTTCGCGCAGGGATCCAGAAGCTCCACTCGGGACCAGTCGTTGGAGCTCACGGGGTGCTCCGTGGGCAGGGTCAGCCGAGGATAGATGCGCCCAGCATCCACCAAGACCCACTTGCTCCTGAAGCCCTCAATCCTCTTCCCAGGGTTTGAAATGGCGATGGCACCGCCAAATGCGACGAAGCTCACGCACGCGGAGGTGGAACCACGGGAGGTTTGGAGGGAGAAGTAGTGGAGTAGCAAGGCCACCGAGGGCTTCACCCCTACATGAGCCTCACAATAGTAGGCGAAGATCGCCAGAAGGACGGAGTTGGGATGGAGGTGCAGAGCTTGAATATTGTAGTGGCGGAGGACAGACAAGAAGAACTCGGAAAAGGGAGGCACCAGGCCGGCAACGATGGCGCTCACGAAGAGCGGATAGAAGGTGCTCCCTCGACCTTCGGGGACGGCAGAGCCGGCCTTGAACGCCTTCACCCCGTCGATGCCCTACGCCTACGCCATTTGGCGCACCAGGGCAAGACTCGCCCCTGACACGTTTGGCGGATCCAAGGCAGTCCGGTCGGGGCTTGGCGAGGCGCCATGACTGGCTAGGGCACACAGGCGGAGTAGATCTGAAGATTTTGGAAGCAGGGAGGAGAGGTGCAAGAAAGCGGATCTGACCAGCAACTAGAGGAAATAAAGGAGGCAAGGGAGATGCTGCTCTTTTATCAACTCACGCGGTTGCGGAGGCGCCCATGTCCAATCAACCGCCACGCGGCGCCCGAGGCCGCAGGCTGTTAGGGCCCGCGACGCTCCGCACTTGCTGTTAGGGCTACTATCGGCGTTCTGGGAACGGGGGTCCCCAGACTTGCCTGCCTGCAGCCTGCGGCGTGGCTCGAAGGAGGCCCAGCACAGCCCATCTTCATCAACACAGGCTCAAGACCCTCGCGAGGGGCCAAGCCTCGCGGGGCGGATGACAAGATCATGCCATGTGTATAGTGCAATATAGTATTTTCATACAAAAATAATTTGGCCAATTAGTATTTTCAAAAATTAGTTTTCCAAAACCCCCTGAATTGAGGTTCGCACTACAAGTACTTGAGTTGGGGTATGAAAAATATTTCAAAGAGTATATTTGTAACCTATTAGATATAGGACCCCCATAAACCACAAAAATATGATTTTAAAAGTAATTTTCCTATTTTATTTAAAGGCTTTTTCTTTAGGCTAGAAATGGTCTTTAATAGGTAAAAATTATTTAAAAGCTTCAAAAATATTTGAGAAAAATCAGGGAAACGCAGTGGTCATATATTTTTCATATATGAGGGTTTCAACACATGGTCATGTTCAAAATATTGTACAAAACCTCCAAAAACTATTCCTGCCCATTTTAAGGATTTGAAATATTTCTACAGGAAATATTTTCATAAAAATCCAAGGAAAATCCAGAAAGTCACAAATGCATATTGTGATCACCTTGCAAAGCCTCATCTCAATTAAGGTCATTGTGGTTCACCAAAATGCCCCAAAACCTTCTCTGACCAGGGTCAAATTTGAACAACTTTGTACTACCAACTTTCTCTCCTTGATCCCAACTTTAGTGATCATGATCACATGACCAAATGAGGCCCCCACACCAAGTGGTGCATCAAGGAGAAGTGATTTGCTCAACTAGATCTGCACATGTTCATTCCTGCCAATTCCTAAGGTTTACAAAAGTTGCATTGGCAACTTTGCCCAAATGAGATCAAAATGGGTGTAAGGCCCCAATTATATGTGCCATTTCACCCTGTGGAGTCAGGTGACAAATGGAAATCATCTACTTGCCCAAACCAGCATCAAACACCTTCTGCCACTTTTGTCGGTGTTCTGGGAACGGGGGTCCCCAGACTTGCCTGCATGCGGCCTGCGGCGTGGCTCGAAGGAGGCCCAGCATAGCCCATCTTCATCAACACAGGCTCGAGACCCTCGCGAGGGGTCAAGCCTCGCAGGGCGGACGACAAGGAGCTTCCTCAGGCACGGCCTCATCAGGCTGGCTTATGAGGGGGCGGAGAGTTCAAGGCAGGGTACCTCGCGAGGTGCCCATGACGCAAACCATGACGACCAAGGGCGCCAGTCGGGCGCCAGCCCGTGTAGTGTCCTCCTTTCCTCTTTGGTGCAAAGGGAGCAAGCGCAGGTGAGAGCATCAAGCAAAGGCGTCCATTTCGGTGCAACGAGACCAAGACCAGCCCAACGGCTGGAAGGGAATCATTGTGGAGCCCAGGCCGGCGTCATCACCAGAGCATTTGACAGGCGAGGACCAACTTTAGTCAGGATAAGTGTACCCGATGTTCCCCTTCAAAATTGCCAATCGTTGGCGCCCTTCCCGCTCAATATTTGGGAAGAGGCCCAGGGCCTTTGCCTATAAATAGGACTAGCCACCCCCAGGGTAGAGGCATCTGGATCCTCACCAAGAAACCAGTAGATAGAGCGACTGAACCCCTCCTAGCAGTTCATCGCACCAGCCAAGAACAGACCCTCGCAAGGCTATTCTTCCTTGTACTGTTCATCATCAGCCCAAGAGGCAATCCACCACACCAGACACTGGAGTAGGGTATTACACCACAATGGTGGCCTGAACCAGTATAAATCTTGTGTCTCTTGTGCTGTTTAGTTTGGTAGTTTAGGTCCTAGCGATTCGGTGAGGAGCGAGCCGGTTGAGGGTTGGATCTCCGCGCGCACCCCAGTGTTCGAACCTCAAGGGTCTGCCAGAACCCGAAATCCGACATTTGGCACGCCAGGTAGGGGTGCACCGGAATCTGCCTTCCGTCGTGTTGTTCTTCCCCGACCACCGCAACCATGTCTGACGCTCGTCGGGCCCGCGCCGAGCGCCGAGCCGCCCTCGCCTCCCACGTCGCCCAGACGCCTCCCGTCGGCAGGCGCCCTCGTCGTTCCCCGTCACCTGCTGTCAACACCGCCACCGGCCCGGCAGGGAACGAGCAGCAAGCATCGTCCCAGCATCCGTCCATGAGGCGGGACGGCCGCACCGCCACGCCCTCACTCACCCCCACTGGTTCTTCATCACGCGTGCCCTGCGCAGCCATGGAGGCCCGAGCTGCGCTCATCGCGGCAAACAAGCTCCGGTGCTACCACCCCATCGACGACGTCTACGAAGAATGGCTCGACCGAGTCGCTGAGCTCGTCCGCGCCGGTGGAGGCGTCCCCGCACCATCCTTCTCGCAGCACCGCACCCCGCCCCGCGCCGGCGATGAAGCTCCTGGGGCGCCTCAGCCGCCTCCTCCTCAAGGAGGCGCCCTGGCCCCAAGGCGTGCGGCCCCTGGGTAGAACCCGCTCCGCCAGGCGCCAGCACGGCAAGAGCAGAGCTGCCAAGAAGTCCCTCACCCACGAGAAGCCGCCCGAGCGCTCCCTGCCCCAGCACGTCAAGACCCAGCGCTGCCCCCAGCAGCGGTGCATGGGGACCCGCAGGACCAATCTCTCCATCGCCCAAGGCTCCCCGTGGCCACGGCGGGCTGCCGCGCCTTCACCTCTGAGCTGCGCAGCATCGCGTGGCCCGACAAGTTCAAGCCAGACCTGCCCCCTTGCTACGACGGAACGGCTGACCCTGCGGAGTTCCTCTAGCTCTACGAGTTGGGCATCGAGGCTGCCAATAGAGACGAAAGGGTCATGGCAAACTGGTTTCCCATGGCGCTCAAGGACGGAGCCCGCACCTAGCTCCTGAATGTGGCCCCAGGCACGATATCTTCCTGGGACGAGATGCGCACCCGCTTCATCACCAACTTCTAGGGTACTCGCGACCGGCCACCCGCCGTGAGCGACATGCGCCGTATCAAGCAGCAGCCAGGGGAAACCCTGCAGAAGTACATCCAGCGCTTCAACAACGCTCGCCTCAAGATCCCCAGGGTAATGGAGGAGGCCATCATCTCTGCCTTCTTCGACGGCGTGCGCGACGTCAAGATGAAGGAGGAGCTGGCGATGCATGAAGACTTGTGCACCTCCCTGGAGCTGTTCAACTTGGCGACCAAATGCGCTAGGGCTGAGGAGGGGCGCCTCTCCCTCCTCGAGCTGCCTGCCGCGGACCCCGAAGAGAAGAAGCCCAAGGCCAAGGACGTGAAGCACAAGGGGGCTGCCGTGCTCATGGCCGAGCCAGACACCAAACGGGGCAGAGATCAGCCCGAATCCTCCAAGGGCAGCCGGTACTGCGTGTACCACGACCTCCACACTCACAACACAAATGAATGCCAAGAGCTCCGGGCCGTGCGCGAAGGAAGGGTCGGCAGACGTCCCGACCGCAGCGACCGGGGCTACGGCCGAGGAGGAGGAAGGAATGCAGGACGCTGGGAAGACCGCGGCCTACGCCAAGGGTGGCGCGACCAACCTTGCGAGGACCGCTGGCAGGACCCGCCTCGCGAGGGAGGCTGGAGGGATCAGCCTCGCAAGGATCGCCCGCAAGGGAACGCAGGCCTCCCTCCGCTGCCGCCGCAGCTAAGAAGGAATGAAGACCGTCATCAGGACGAGGGGGCTGGGGGCTTCCAGGAACTGCGTGCAATCGCCTGCATCCTGGGTGGAACTCAAGCCCCAGCCTCTTAGCGCATCTTCAAGCAGTTCACCCGCGAAGTGAATGCAGTCCTACCCAAGCTCGAGGCCACGCGCCCTCTCAGGTGGTCGGCGTGCACCATCACGTTCAGCTCAGCGGATCAGCTCAAGTGCGCGGACACAGCAGGAGTCCTCCCGATGCTTTGTTCCCCAATCATCAGCAACGTGCTAGTCACCAGGACCCTCATCGACGGCGAGGCAGGGCTCAACGTCCTGTCCGTGGAAACATTCAACAATCTTCAAGTGCCTTACAGTCAGCTTCAGCCAACCAAGCCCTTCTCCGGAGTCTCCGACGGCTCCACGGTCCCGATAGGGTAGGTCCGCCTTCCTGTCACCTTCGGGGCACGCGACAACTACCGCACCGAGCTCATCGACTTTGACGTCGCCCACATTCGCCTACCGTACAACCCCATCCTTGGGTACCCGGCGCAGGCCAAGTTCATGGCCATAACCCACCACGGCTACAACGTCCTCAAGATGCCAGGAAGCGGCGGGGTCATCACGTTGCCCTGCGAAGAGAGAGACGCAGTGTGCTTCCTAGAGCGAGCCTTTCAGGCTGCATCACTGGAAGACCCAGACCGCAGCAGCAGGAGGCTTCCGGAGGCTGCCCCTAAGAAGAAGAAGACATCAACCGGCCCGGCTCCTCAGGAGGCAGGCCCCTCAGGGCCCGCGCCTGGCCAGGAGGAGCCTCCTTCCATCGCATAAGGAAGCGCGCCCGGCGCCCTCCCCAGGCAGGGCTCGGGGGCTCTCCCCTGGAGGGCCGCCGACCTCGCCAAGGTCACGAGGGAGGCACTTGGGCACCACATGGAGGCGTGCTTCAAAGCACGTTTCCCTCAAGAAGGAGCAAGGCAAGGAGGGCCAAACCCTCAGGAGTTCGTCAGCAAGGCCATTCAGGAGCTACAGGAGTCAAGGGTCATGAGAGGCAGCGGCCGCCTACCCGCTGTGACCCCCCATCCAGGCGAGGATGGTGGGCTGCGCGTCTGCATCTAAATACCAGGGCTCAACCGAGCCGCGTCTCAAGAGCGCCTCTGGCCCTCGCGAGTGGGACGTTGTGAGGGTCTGCCCCACAGCTACGTGCGCATGCCTTACGGCCTGCCGAACGCGGCTGTTGCGCACCAGCGCCTCATGAGGGCCATCTTGGAGGCTCAAGAGGTCAGGCGTGCCGCAGCCCTGGCGGAGATGGAGATGGCCCGCGAGGAGCCGCCAGAGCCTCCGGAGCCTCCAGAGGCCCCTGGGCCTGGGAGCTCGTGAGGATTGGCTCCCGCAGCCCACCGAGTCTGCTACACCAACACCCCTTCATCCCCAACATCATCAGGTGACATCTTTTAAGTTTCGTTTCTGGCTGGGAGCGCCTTCAGGGCGGCATTATTCCTAGGCCGCGTGGGTTCGTCCCTGTGACATGTATCCCTTTTATTTCATGTCCTTAGCTCACCTTATCGGGGGCGCCCCTCGGGCTGCATCATCCCCAAGCTGCTCGGGCCTATCCCAACGGCATGTGCCCTTCTTGCGTTTATCTTAGGATTATGCTTTCGATCCACCATGCTTGTTATTTGGTGCCTTTTTCTCCTAGGTGTCGGAATCTTGCACGTTAAAGGGGGGGTGCCTGAGCATCGCGACTCAGGGCTCCTACCGGCTCTCCGGCCCTCACCCTCTGGTCTTGTCCATGGCATCGCGACCTGGCATGCCAGCGATGGCTGAGACCAGCCCGAGAGCCGGGACCCGAGGACGTAGAGTTTCGTCATCTAACCCAGCTTGCACGTTAAAGGGGGGGGGGTGCCTGAGCACCGCGACTCAGGGCTCCTACCGGCTCTCCAGCCCTCACCCTCTGGTCTTGTCCATGGCATCGCGACCTGGCATACCAGCGACGGCTGAGACCAGCCCGAGAGCCGGGACCCGAAGAGGTAGAACACCGGCATCTGGCCAAATTTGTAGGAACACACTCCAAGATAAGGCCCAGAGCCAGGCGCAACCCGCCTTGAGGTAGGGCCCCATGAGTCCCGCGCTGGCTCACGGGTGCCCAGATACACCTCGTCAAGCCCTACCATGCCGGCCACGTGTTAGGGTGGGGCTGTATACGCCCCGGGGGCTCCT
This sequence comes from Triticum timopheevii, assembly GCA_963921465.1. NCBI lineage: Eukaryota > Viridiplantae > Streptophyta > Magnoliopsida > Poales > Poaceae > Triticum > Triticum timopheevii. The sequence continues at coordinate 247,064,941 of OY997266.1, forward strand.
CCCGGAGGGGAGCCCCCTCCCACATACCAGTGGAAGCACCATGCTCTGCGCTGGCTGACGACACTGCCAAGGAGCGGCTATGCCCGTACGCATACGGTAGCGCTATGCTCCGCACTGGTGATAAACAACTGAGGGTGGCCTCCGGGCCGCATCAACCTCAGGGAGCCCGGAGCTCAGTGTCTGGCCTTGTCGCAACGCCTCCCCTCGGGAGTGCCGCGCGAAGGGGCTGGGCACGGAGGCTGCGCCTGGGTCTCACGCAGATGCACCCCACCTGGCCAGGCCCCCCCGGGCCTGGTTCGTCGCACGTCCCTCCCCGATCGGAGCCAAGGTACGAAGGCTGTTTGAGCATCAAGGGGGACTCCTGAGCATCGTGACTCCGGGACCTAACTGGTCACGTAGACCCTCACTCCTTAGTTCCGAAAGGCTAACGGCGGTTGAGGTATGCGCGGGGCCGGGCCCTGCAGACGTAGAACGGCAGATCGACCCACACCTCACCTCCCTACTTGTTGTTCGAGCGCCAAGGGGGACTCCTGAGCATTGCGACTCAGGAGCCTAACTTGTCACGTAGCCCCTCACTCCTTGGTCCCGTCCTGGTTTCCGGTCGGGGCCAATGGCGGCTGAGGTATGCGCGGGGCCGGGCTCTGCCGGCGTAGAACACAAGCAAGTAGGAAGGAATAATGCAAAATTCAGGGAATTCAAAAGCAAATATTACAGTCCATGCTGTTACCACAGCATCAAGCATAAGTTTTAACGCCTCTCCGAGGCATGGTACATGCGTAGGAATTGAAAACAGGACGGGAGCCACGACAGAGTCACTTGCCAGCGGGAGAGCCGCATGGAGTAGGTTTGCCTTGTGGAGCAGCAGGGCTAGCAACGCCCCGCTTCGGCCTGGTGCTGAAGGCCCGGAACTTCCCCAGCAGAGCCTCCGCACGACCCTTCACGGCCTCAGCAGCGGCAGCGGCACGCTCGCCGCTCACTGGCTCTAGCAGGCTGTCGAGGTCGATGTTGGGGTCGTGAAGATAGATGCGGGTGAAGACCCGCGTCAGCGCTGCAGAAGACAAGATGCGTGCCTCGGCCTCAGCCGTAGGGCCAAGGCCAAGGGTGACGTTGTTAAGGGCGTGAACCAGGAAGGGAAGCAGCTTAGCGGGGCCATCCTCCTCGCCGGCCAGCGGGCTCTCAAGGCCGCTGTCATAAAGCGTCTTCAGCGAAGTGCGAGCCTTCTCTTCCATATCTGCGAAGGCCACGTGATCCTCGGCGAGAACCCAGGCCTTGCCGTCCAGCTCAACACTCCACGCCTCCAGCTCTTGCTCCAGCACACCTAGGCGGCCATGGCGCCTCTTGAGCTTGGCCTCCAGGTCCTTGACGGCCGCCTCGCGAACCTTCATGCTCTCCTCCTGCTCTTGGCGAAGGCGGGCCACCACTGCAAGCTGGTTCTGCAGGCCCTTCAGCTCGCTCTCTAGCGTCTCACAGCGACCTTGGACGCTAGCTGCCTCCCCCAAGGCAGCATCGCGGGCGACCTTTGCCTCATGGATGGCCTGTTTCTCCTCGTTGCAAGCCGTCGAGGCCTGGACCAGCGCCGCCCGTATCGAAGCATCGGAGCGAATCCAGCCAGAAGCCAGCTCCAAGCGCCCGGCCACCAGACGGGTCGACGCCCAGAAGATCCTACCGCAGATGGTCCAGTTCGGCGATGGCGCGATCCAGAACAGTATTCGGAGAAGCAGCAGTCGGTGGAGAAGGAGGGGAAGACGGTTGTGTGACCACTGCGCCTTGAGGCGGAACCAGCGGCGCCACAGCGACAGTGGAGGCAGCGTCAAGCAAGGGCACCTCGGGCGTCGCCTGGGTCAAGGGGCTGAGCTCGCCCCAGCAGGCTCAGCCTGGCCTCGCGAGGACGCCCGGGCAGGAGAGGCCTGCGCGTCACGATCAGTTTATTTCTCGGGCAGAGGCGCTGCCACGGATGGGACCTCAGGAGCTCCCTTCGGCTTGTTCGCCGCGGGCGCCAGCCTGACCGAGGGATATGGGCATCAGGCCTCGTCGACAGAACAATAATCAAGACGGGAAGCAGACACTTACACGTCGTCGCTGGTGGACTCGAGCAGCCTTCAGCCGAACTTAAAGCCCGAGAGCCGACTGGAAGGGTCGGCTTCAAGGGGCTCGGGAGCAGGAGGCGCGCCTGCGGATCGCCCCGGGGCCGGAGCGGACCCGCGGGGGACCAGCCCAGTCCAGTCCTTCTTCGGGATCGGAGGCAGGCTCCCGCTGCCCTGCTCACCCTCATCCTCGTCGTCACTCTGGGGAAGCCGGATAGGGCGGGACCCGCGCCGAAGGGAAGGAGCTCTTGACTCCGCCTCCGAGTCAACCCCCTCTTCCTGCTCCCCTTCTTCCTTCTCTTCGCTGGAGTCGTCGGAGGACACGTCCACCAGGTCCTCCGGAGCCTCCACGGGCATGGGCCCGTCCCCGTTGAAGACAGGCATGGACCCCACTACCTGCTCCCAATCCTCGCGAAGGAACAGGGGCGTAGGAGCGCCCTCCAGCCTCGCCACGTCGCCCCCAACCAGGGACTGGAGGACTGCCGCCAGATCCTCGTCGGCCAGGACCACGGGGCTCAAGTGAGGCCTCCACATCGGAAGCGAGTACTGATGGAGCGGAGCCAGTTGATGCTCCAGGAACTCCCTCGGCAGTGATGCACCGGTCAGCTTTGCCGCCGCCACGCTGGCTGGCCTCAGATCTGCGTCCATCTTCTCCAACACCACCTTCGCGCAGGGATCCAGAAGCTCCACTCGGGACCAGTCGTCGGAGCTCACGGGGTGCTCCGTGGGCAGGGTCATCCGAGGATGGATGCGCCTAGCATCCACCAAGACCCACTTGCTCCTGAAGCCCTCAATCCTCTTCCCAGGGTTTGAAATGGCGATGGCACCGCCAAATGCGACGAAGCTCGCGCACGCGGAGGTGGAACCACGGGAGGTTTGGAGGGAGAAGTAGTGGAGTAGCAAGGCCACCGAGGGCTTCACCCCTACATGAGCCTCACAATAGTAGGCGAAGATCGCCAGAAGGACGGAGTTGGGATGGAGGTGCAGAGCTTGAATATTGTAGTGGCGGAGGACAGACAAGAAGAACTCGGAAAAGGGAGGCACCAGGCCAGCAACGATGGCGCTCACGAAGAGCGGATAGAAGGTGCTCCCTCGACCTTCGGGGACGGCAGAGCCGGCCTTGAACGCCTTCACCCCGTCGATGCCCTGCGCCTCCGCCATTTGGCGCACCAGGGCAAGACTCGCCCCTGACACGTTTGGCGGATCCAAGGCAGGCGAGTACCAAGCTCCGGCCGGGGCTTGGCGAGGCGCCATGACTGGCTAGGGCACGCTGGCGGAGTAGATCTGAAGATTTTGGAAGCAGGGAGGAGAGGTGCAAGAAAGGGGATCTGAGCAGCAACTAGAGGAAATAAAGGAGGCAAGGGAGATGCCACTCTTTTATCAACTCACGCGGTTGCGGAGGCGCCCATGTCCAATCAACCGCCACGCGGCGCCCGAGGCCGCAGGCTGTTAGGGCCCGCGACGCTCCGCACTTGCTGTTAGGCCTACTGTCGGCGTTCTGGGAACGGGGGTCCCCAGACTTGCCTGCCTGCAGCCTGCGGCGTGGCTCGAAGGAGGCCTAGCACAGCCCATCTTCATCAACACAGGCTCAAGACCCTCGCGGGGCGGACGACAAGGAGCTTCCTCAGGCACGGCCTCGTCAGGCTCGCTCATGAGGGGGCGGAGAGTTCAAGGCAGGGTACCTCACGAGGTGCCCATGACGCAAGCCATGACGACCAAGGGCGCCAGTCGGGCGCCAGCCCACGGAGTGTCCTCCTTTCCTCTTTGGTGCAAAGGGAGCAAGCGCAGGCGAGAGCATCAAGCAAAGGCGTCCATTTCGGTGCAACGAGACCAATACCAGCCCAACGGCTGGAAGGAAGTCATTGTGGAGCCCAGGCCGGCGTCATCACCAGAGCCTTTGACAGGCGAGGACCAACTTTAGTCTAGATAAGTGTACCCGATGTTCCCCTTCAAAATGGCCAATTGTTGGCGCCCTTCCCGCTCAATATTTGGGAAGAGGCCCAGGGCCTTTTCCTATAAATAGGACTAGCCACCCCCAGGGTAGAGGCATCTTGATCCTCACCAAGAAACCAGTAGATAGAGCGACTGAACCCCTCCTAGCAGTTCATCGCACCAGCCAAGAACAGACCCTCACGAGGCTGTTCTTCCTTGTATTGTTCATCATCAGCCCAAGAGGCAATCCACCACACCACACACTAGAGTAGGGTATTACACCACAATGGTGGCCTGAACCAGTATAAATATTGTGTCTCTTGTGCTGTTCAGTTTTGTAGTTAGGTCCTAGCGATTCGGTGAGGAGCGAGCCGGTTGAGGGTTGGATCTCCGCGCGCACCCCAGTGTTCGAACCTCAAGGGTCTGCCGGAACCCGAAATCCGACAACTTTACCAAAATCCCATTTTTGACCTCTCCCACTAATCTCCATGAGCTCTGCTTTTTACCACAACCCCTCCTAGTTCCCCCCTATCACCTGGATGCTTTTCTACCCGAGGAAGCAATGATGAAGGGAGGGCAAACCCCATTTTTATTCTCCAGACAACAGATTCCTCCCTCTCTCTCAGCCTCCTTCTCTCCCCTTAGCTTTCCAGAGCATCCAAGGCTCTCTCCAGCTTTTTCCCATGCCCCCTCCAGCTGCCAGACACAAGTGGAAGCGTGGGCACGCGGGAAAACCTCGGATGCCGGCCAAAGTCGTGCTCTGGAGCGCCTGGCTGGGCACCCGACCGTTGACGCCGCGCCCCCGACCACCTCGAGTCTCCCCCGTGCGCCAGTCGATGCCCTCGACATCCGCTTCATGCCAGCAGGCTGCCCACTTGCTCCCGCGCCCACCTCTCTCTCCTACAGCTCGCGCCAGAGCGCCGCCCCGCTCGGCCAATGCTCACGCCGCTCGTGTGGCCCGCCCGCAGCTCTTCCCTCTCCTCCTCTCTCTCCCTGGCACCCTAAACCACTCCCACAAACACCCATGAGCCCCCATTCCCTCTCTAACGTCCACCCGAGCCGATCCCGCGGGCACCCGTAGGCCATGCCTACGATGGACCTCGGTCAGCCTATAAAAGGCGACCCCGAGCCCCTCTCTCACTCCATGTCGCTCCCCCACACTCCTAATCAACCTCCCGCACCACCCATTCGTCTCCAGAGCCGCCCAAGCTCGAGATCGAGCTCGAGCTCTGCCGCCTCGGCTCGTCGGCGTTCGCGCGGTACAGGCCTCCTTCGCCCCCGTTTTCTCTCGATCTGGAACCGCTCGGCATCGCTGACCCTTTCCCCTCTCTTCCCCACTCTTTTTGCAGCCGGGAACAGCCAGAACCATCAACGCCCAAAGCACCTCCGTCGTGTGACCTCGTCGCCAGCGAACTAGGCTGCTCCGTCGACCATCTCCACCACCACCCAAATGGCGACATCCCCCTGAGTCCAGCGATACCACCCACGCATCCTCCTGTGCCCTATATTGCCGCTGGCGAGCTCGCCATCGCCTCTGGACGGAGGTAGACGACGACGGCCGTGGGCTCGGTCTGTCAGCCTCACGCCCTGATGGGTGGGACCCACCCGTCAGGTTTAAAAACGCATGCGCGTGCACCGGTTCGCCCGTCGGCTGAAGGAGTACTTCGCCTTTACGCCTTCGACGTGGTAGCCTTGCGCGGGCTGTTTTCCCTCTGGGCCTGCTACACTGTGGCATTTCTGGCCCAGTGGCACAGTACCATTTTTCCTTGAAATAATTCCACAGGATAAAATACTTATCCAAATGAAATAATTCCAACTCCTAATATCCCATAATAATCCCACCTATTTATTGATGTAACTTTCATACACATCCATTACACTTTTCTGCACTGTTCAAATTTAAATTCAAATTTGAACAATAAAATCTCTGTTTGAAAATCCACTACTCTGTCCCCCTAACTACAAATCCAAAACTAAGAGTTTTTTCCTTCTTAGTTTTCCTCCTAGTATTTTACAAAAATAGGTTGACATTTTTTTGAGCACTTTGACTTTTCTGTTTTTATTATTGTCTTATTTTTCCGTTGTTTTCTTGCAACGATTGGATCCCATGTTTGACGAAGTAGTTGGAGAAGAAGAAGGAGAAGGACCTGAAGACTTTGAAGACCAAGCCAACCAAGGCAAGCAGCCCTTTGACCATGACCATGAAACCATTTTTATGCATGTCATATAGCACTTTATTATTGTTGCATCGGAATCATGATGAGATGGTAAACCATGTTGGATGGTTGCCTCTATTACTTCCTCGTTGATACTTGCATGGTGCATGACCCTACCTCCTTATGACGGTTATGCCGGTGGGAGTAGATAGGATGCTAAAGTAGTTGCTACACAAAAAGGGACGGGACTATGCATGGTGATGGAGACAAAGTGCTTTCAAGAAACTTTTTGGAAAAACCCCGTCGGGTGCCACTTATGCTCGAGGGAGATAATGAGACGGGTAACCACTTGATGACAAAGTGGTGTACCGAGGCAAGTGTGTGTGTGTGTGTGGTTTTCAAAAATGGATTAGATTTAAAATTTGTCGATTGTCCCAACCTTACATGCGCAACCACGCTACCCTTATATGGGAAAGGGTATTATTGATTACCTAGGTCAATACTAACTTGGAGCCCGCGTTACTAGTGGCGGGAGAGTTGTTGTTGTGCTCTCTCGAGACGGGGTCGTGCCAGGTAGGGCGGCCATGACTGTTTTCACAGGGCACCGGACACACCGTTGGTACCCCGTGCTTGTGGTATGTGATGAACATGGGAGCGAGGCTCCACAATTTTAACATGCGAAATGTTGGGCACAGAGGGTTACTACTAATCGAGTGGACTCTATGTTAGTGTCGTCTAGGGAAAGATAGTGATCGGGTGCTTACCCCGGGTACTTGAGGTACCACGGGTCATGGATGACACAGAAGCTCCCCGGATCTTGTGGGTAAAGTGTGCAACCTCTGTAGAGTGTAAAACTATTCGAATAGCCGTGTCCACGGTCAAGGACAGTTGGGCGGTGCTGCTTAAACTACGTCCCGAGTTTCACAACCGTGTGTGTGAGTTGATAAAACTAATTGGGTTAAGTCAGATGGCTTGACATGATGATCAAGTTGGATTGGTGTCCAACTCCACTTATGTTGATATCTGTAACTTATTCATATGGATAACTGAACTCCCATGATGCATAATTTACATGTTGATAGATCATGTCATGGCACTCAAAACTAGCTTTCTGCAGATACCTACTTAGTACTGTATCATTGCATTGTTGTGCCTTGTTCCAGTAATGGGTTGCTTGCGAGTACATTCGAAGTACTCATTGGCTTGCCACTGGTTATTTAATTGACCAGGCATGGAAGAGCAGGAGTTCGAGGAAGAATTCTTTGGTGACGAACACGCGAACTAGGACGCTTCCCCGTCAGAATGGCTGTAGGGTTAAGGCAGATGGCATGGGTTCTACTTATCAACGAAGATTTCTGCTGCTTGTGTTTCATTTGATGTTCAGCCCTTAAGGCTTTATCAATGTAAGACTTGACCATAATGGTCACAATTTGTGTAAGACAGTATGTATGGATGTAAGACTCTTATTATTCAACTTCGATGTCTTCAGTGAGCATTGATCTCTGGGATCACTGTAGACGTTCATTCGGTGATCTCAACTTATGAGTCGGGGTCCCCACATTTACCCAGGTTCAGGCCCTCTCGATGGAGGTAATACCCTACTTCCTGCTTGATTGATCTTGATGATATGGGTATTACAAGAGTTGATATACCACGAGATCGTAGAGGCTAAACCCTAGAAGCTAGCCTATGATTATGATTGTTGTTGTCCTATGGACTAAACCCTCCGGTTTATATAGACACCAGAGGGGGCTAGGGTTACACAGAGTCAGTTACAGAGAAGGAGATCTACATATCCGAATTGCCAAGCTTGCCTTCCATGCAAAGGAGAGTCCCATCCGGACACAGGACGAAGTCTTCAATCTTGTATCTTCATAGTCCAACAGTCCGGCCAAAGTATATAGTCCGGCTGTCCGAGGACCCCTTAGTCCAGTACTCCCTTAGTAGCCCCTGAACCAGGCTTCGATGACGATGAGTCGGGTGCGCACATTGTCTTCGGAATTGCAAGGCGGGTTCCTTCTCCGAATACTCCATAGAAGTTTAAGAACACAAGGATCCTATCCGGCTCTACAAAACAAATTCCACATACCACCGTAGAGAGTACAATATTCCAAGATCTGATCTGCTCACGGCCTTTTATGACATCATGCCACGGCCCGGTTTTTATTCGAACCGTTTTTCATAACCAGCCACCGCACATATCGCGAGGCGGTTTTATCGGCACGTCTTGTCGAAGTAGAGATCATGTCCCCTTATCACGGGATTCTCATCAATACGGACGTGGGTAACCCAACCGTGCCATCAAACGCGGCGCTTGGGGAATAAGCGATTTTAATGGGCAAGTGGGGAGGCGCAGGATCCCTCCTTCCTTTATAAGGGGATAAGAACTCCCTCTTTCACACACGCCTTCATCCTCTGCGCATCCATCCCTTCTTGCTCAAGCCCTCGTGCTCAAGTGTCCACCTTCTCCATCAAAAAGGTTTCCCAAAAATGTCCGGATCCGGAGCAGGAGGCAAGTGGATGGCCTCTACCGTCTGGGAGAAGGACATTAAAAAGCTTCGGGAGGCAAGGTATTTGTCCAAGAGAATCAGCCACCGTCTTCTGACGGCGGGACAAATTGTACCCACCCCGGAACCCCACGAGAGGGTGGTATTTCTCCCTCATTTTGTCAGCGGGCTAGGGTTTCCCTTCCACCCATTTGTTCGTGGCATCATGTACTATTATGGGATTGATTTTCATTATCTATCTCCCAATTCTTTCCTCGATATCTTGACATTCATTATCGTGTGTGAGGCCTTTCTCCGCATCCCGCCGCACTTTGGCTTATGGTTGAAGGTTTTTAACGTGAAGCCCAAGGTAGTGAGAGGCCAGCATGCCAAATGCAGAGGTGCCATGGTGAGCAAGATGCCCAACGTCACATGGCCAATAGGTGCTTTTAATGATTCTATCAAGGAGTGGCAGCAGCAGTGGTTCTACATCACCGAGCCGCGTGGCAATGAATGGGCCACCGCCCCAGAGTTCAGATCCGGTGCCCCCCTGCGTCTTATGTCTTGGCCCAAGAAGGTCCTAAACTGGGCTTTGTCTAACAAGCTATCGGAGCTCCACACGCGCATCCAAGACATGGTAGAAAAGGACATCAAGATCGTCAATGTAGTCCAGGTGATGTTAGTTCGCCGGATTCTACCTTGTCAACACCGGGCTTGCAATCTATGGGAGTTCGACCCAGCCAAGCACCAGACCTTGTCAGAGATCTTTGGCTCATCGCATAAGGACATCTGGAAGGTGCTTTTCAAGTCCGGCAAATCATGGCCGGACTCCGCCGAGGACCGCGGGTACCAACTGTCCCGCCCGGCAAGTTCGGTAAGTGATCGCTTGTTGACAGTTCGTATGTTTCATTCGGATATTCTTTAAGAAAATGCCTGAAGTGTTTCCCCCGAATTTCCTAGGGCTGGGCGAAGAAGGCGGGGCGGATCTACTATCCGGCCCCGCTACCAGAAGAACTGGCTGGCCACTTCTGACGAAGATGCTGGTCCCGACGCCTTACAAGGCACCGAAGAAGAAGACCGAAAAGGAGGCCAAGAATACCAGGGGCGGCCTCCATCGTCGTGGCGCTTCGGACGCAAGATCTGAAGATTCCAATGCCCATTCTTCCTCCGAAGAGGATGAGGAGGAGGAGGGAGACGAATCCCCCGTGGGAGGAAGAAATAAAAGGACGGCCTCCACATCCTTGGAGGCCGAGCCACCCAAGAGGGGAAAAACTCCTCTGCATGAGGAGTCCACCGGCGCCACCGATAGCAGCCCAGAGTGGGATCCCAGGGCCGAGCCCCTGGTGAACTCGTGAGTATAAAATCGGAACACACTCATGCATCCGGACTCATCGTGGCATGACATTCTAATCTGAGCCGTGCTTTTTTCAGTCCGGCGAAGCCCCGCGGCGAACAATCCTCGTCAGAAGATCTGCTGGGTTCGGACGCGATGGAGAGCGGAACACCCCCGAAGGCCTCCTCCAAGCATATGAATGAAACTGAGGTTTCGTCCTAGAAGGACTCAGGCCACGAAGGAGGGGAAAAGGTCGAAAGGCGGCGCCATGAGGCCATACGTCATGGGCCGGACACATGAGAGAGAAAGCTCCCGCGGACATCGATGACGGGGGTCATCTTGAATCCGGGCCCCAGCTAGAGAAGATTCTAGAGACCCATAAGGTCCCCGAGTCAGACATATGGCCTTCGTCAACTGGAGGAGGTATGCCTGCTCCACCGGCCACCTCTGTCCAACCAGAGGCGTCGGATACTTTATTGGCGGCGCTGAAGGGTGCCTCCATCGTTGATGAGCACCGTGCCCTCATGGTTGCGGTGATTGAGAAGATTCAGTCTGCTGAGAGTGGACTTAATGAATCCTATATCAACCTCATAAGAGGCTTTGAGGTATGTTTTATGAGTTTTTGGGAGAGTGTCATGGTATAGATAGTAGCCCCTGTTACACTATTCGGTGAAAGAAAGAACCGAACAGAGGATCAAATTCATGCTCGCAGGAGACTCACTTGATGACATCTATCACTCTTTTTAACCAGCAGGCATCTGTAGAGTCTGCCGCCTCTCATGCTGCGGAAGTATCTGGACTGACGCATAGTCTGGAGCGGGCCGAAGGAGAACTTGGCCAAGTGAAGAGACAGCTGGAGGATAATCAAGGTATGTAGAAACCTTGTTTATGTAGCACAAATGAATAAGTGTGCATGATGAAAATATTTTCATAAAGTGCTCTAGGAGCGACGGCCGGTATTGAGGCTCTTAGGAAGGCTGTGGCCGAAGCCAAGAAGAAGGCAGCCGCAGAGCAGGCTCTTCGTGAGAAACACGAGGCTAGAGTTATTGAGGCTGAGCGAGAGCTTCCAGAGGCCGTGCATAAATGCGAGACCTTGGAGCAGAGTTTAGCAGGGAAAGAATCCGAACTCTCCCAGGATCGCCAAGCCGCAAGTGATGCCCGGGGGGAGGCCCAAGGTGCCCTCAAGGAAATCCAGGAGGCGAGGCAGATTGATGCTGGTAAGGCTTTTTCTGTACAAAGCGAGTATTTGAAAGGAGAAAATCAAGTTGAGAGTTTAAATTCTGATTTCTCCAGGGGTATTTGCAGAGCTGCCACGCAGCATATCTGACGCCTCCCAATTCTACCGAGACGAAGAGAGGAATACTGCAGATAAGCTCTCCTCGACACAGTATCTGGCGCCAAATTATCCGGTGTCGTTTTTCGATTAGCTGAATCAGCTGGTCGAACTGCATAAAGCGGCCGAGCAAGCCATGAAGGATTTGATTATCCGGTTGTGGCCTGCCAAGCCGATTCCAAGTAGTTACTTCGGGGTCGTGAAGTGGATTGTGAGTGCCTGCCCTCGACTCGAAGTCATCAAGTGGTCCATCTGCATAGAAGGTGCGCGAATGGCCTTTGCCCGCGCAAAGGTGCATTGGGGGAAGATGGATGCCGAAAAGCTGATGACCGAGGGACCACTGGAGGGGAAGGAGCACCGCAAGCCCGAATTGTATTATGAAGGTGTCTTGAAAGGGGCCCGCCTTGTGGCGTAGCAATGCACCAAGGCCATTATATTTCCATGAATAAGGTCATGTTTGTCCTTTTGTAATATCTGAACAAGGTTATTATTTATTGCTTGTCGCATGAAAGTTTTTCCTCCTGTGCGGCCGTTTCATAGATTAATCCTTAGAGTCGGCCAGTCGTCGGCTTCTTCCCCCATGTAGTGAGTACGGGGGTCTTCGGGATAAACCTGAGCACTCATTATCCCAGTTTTGGGTCCCTAAAGGAGGTGTTCAGCACAACAAACCAGGCAATTGGACTATAGGGCTTTATCGCTCTCACTTAGTCGTAGGAGTTTTTACGAGGAAGGTAGGCGCAGCCCCTGGTGTTCGGAAGACCATCCGAGGGGCTCTATAAGCGCCTGATCAGAAAAAGCTGATCCGTCGCACGTTGCATTTGTTATGGCATTATGCGGAAGAAATCCTTAAAGATTTTGGAACCTCTCGAACAGCTGACCAACTCTCGCTACATCATGACAGTCAGTTTTCGGCTTTCTCTATTGAGGTGCTCGTCTGGAAGAACCGGGACACAATCGAAGTAGTTCTCCCAGTGCTACCTTAGCTGATATAGCGGAACGTAAGTTACCAAAACATAGTTGAGCCGGACAAACCCAACTATTGACCCAAGACATGATTCGGAGCTGATGCATATAATGCTATGAGTTCGGGGTGCCGAACTACCGTGAAGGTGTTCGGACTTTTTTTTGCCGTAGTATGGGCATGATGAAGCCCCTAGCATATTAAGGCATATCGTGATAAACAGCCACCTTTTAGCAGAAGAAAGTTTTCAATAAGAAATAGCAGTAGATGAGCATCACATAAATCCACACGTTGTATTTGAATAATACGTCAATGCGTATGAGTATAGATGATGTGATAAAAGGAAATATGATTGCGGAACCTGCTGATACCAGGTGTGAGGAAGTTGTGTTTGGATCCAGGTGCAGTTGGATGATCATAGAGGGGAATATCTAGAGTTTCCCTTACGCGCTCAGATTGTTTCCATGCCATCGATCCTTACATACGTAAAGGTGAACCTGCAAAGAAAATGCAAGAAATGGTTTTGCGCCACCGGGCGGTTGAGCCGCAGTATGTGGCTTGTATTATCTTTTTCTGGAGTGTTTTTAATTAAGATCCGGGCGAACCGGGCTATCCTGCCGCGCATTAGTTCGGACTCCTTTGATGGTGTCCGGGAGCATGGTCTTCGACTCGAGGTTCGGTTGGAAGGTGCCATCCGTTGTTCTTGCTGTTAAAGCGGTGGTAAACTCTTCGGCGGTGAGGGGGAGTTTGGACCTGCCATTAACCGTGATGACACCGCGTGGACCGGGCATCTTTAATTTACGGTAGGCATAATGTGGCACCGCGTGGAACCAGGCGAACTCTTTTCGTCCGAGCAGTGCCTGATGGTCACTGCGAAAGGGGACGCTGTCGAAGACTAAATCTTCGGTAGGGTGATTGTACGGAGATCCGAAGACCACTTCTAGTGTGATTGAGCCCATGCAACAGGCCTCTACACCTGGTATGACACCTTTGAAGGTGGTTTTTGTGGGCTTGATCCTTGAGGGGTTGATGCCCATTTTGCGCACTATATCCTGGTATAGCAGGTTGTCACGCCCAATATGCGACCCTATCCAAAAGGAACTCGAAGGTCCCACCAAGGATAGACCCGCATATTGGAACACTTTTGCAAGGTGGATATCATTACATCAACATTACATAATAGATGGGGATACATACCTAAGGCATACAATGCCACACGAATACAACATCATCTTACATGAGAGCACCATCCGACTACGGATGAAACACAAACAGAAACTCAAACGACATCCATCCTGCTAGCCCAGGCTGCCAACCTGGAACCTATCCCCTGATCGAAGAAGAAGCAGAAGAAGAACTCCAAACAAGCAAACATCGCTCTCGCGTCATGATCATCGGATAAACCTGCACCTGCAACTGTTGTTGTAGTAATCTGTGAGCCACGAGGACTCAGCAATCCCATTACCATGGGTATCAAGACTAGCAAAGCTTAATGGGAAAGGAAGGGGTAAAGTGATGAGGTTGCAGCAGTGACTAAGCATATATGGTGGCTAACATACGCAAATGAGAGCGAGAAGAGAAGCAAAGGAACGGTCGTGAAACTAGCAATGATCAAGAGGTGATCCTGAACTCCTACTTACGTCAAACATAACACAGAAACCGTGTTCACTTCCCGGACTCCGCCGAGAAGATACCATCACGGCTACACACGCGGTTGATGCGTTTTAATTCGGATCTGGTGTCAAGTTATCTACAACGGGACATTAACAAATTCCCATCTTCCACATAACCGCGGGCACGGCTCTCGAACGTCTATACCCTGTAGGGGTGTCCCAACTTAGCCCATGATAAGCTCTCGCGGTCAACGAAGGATATCCCTTCTCCCAGGAAGACCCGATCAGTCTCGGAATCCCGGTTTAAAAGACATTTCGACAATGGTAAAACAAGACCAGCAAAACCGCCCGATGCGCCGACAATCCCGATAGGAGCTGCACATATCTCGTTCTCAGGGCAACACCGGATGAGACATCCTACGAGTAAAACCAGACCTCGAGTTTCCCCGAGGGGGCCCCGCAGTCTACTCGGTTCGGACCAACACTTAGACAAGCATTGGCCCGGGGGGGGGCTATAATAAAGATGACCCTTGGGTTAATTACTCCCAAGGGAAAAGTAGGTGGTGGTGAGGCAAATAGTAAAACCAAGGTTGGGCCTTGCTGGAGGAGTTTTATTCAAAGCAAACTGTCAGGGGGTCTCATAAATCACCCGACCGCGTAAGGAACGCAAAATCTGGGAACATAACACCTGTATGACGGAAACTAGGGCGGCAAGAGTGGAACAAAACACCAGGCATAAGGCCGAGCCTTCCACCCTTTACCAAATATATAGATGCATTAATAATATAAGAGATATTGTGATATCCCAACCAAAATCCTGTCCACCATGGAGCAATCTTCAACTTCACTTGCAACTAGCAACGCTATAAGAGGGGCTGAGCAAAGCGGTAACATAGCCAAACAACGGTTTTCTAGGAATGGTGTCAAAGGTTAGAGGTTCATGGCAATTTGGGAGGCTTGAAGAGCAAATGATAGGTAATGCAGCAGAGCGATAGAACGAAGCAACTAATATAGCAATGATAGTAGTGAGATCCAGGGTAGCGGTCATCTTGCCTGAAATCCTGCTAGGAAGAAGAACGAGTCCATGAAGAGGATGAAGCCGCGAAGACGAGCCAAGCGTAGACGAACGAATCCTCACGATCGCAACGAAACGGGAACTATCGAGAAGAAGCACACAACATAGTAAACACCCCACACATGAACAAAACATGATGCACAACAAGTGTGATGCATGACAAAGCTACATGAAGCTACTCATGGCAAGAGATGATGCAAACAAGAACAACACATCAAGGCAAGTTTAAATGAGGCCGGGAACAACATATAACAATTCCGGAAAGTCCTCATATGCAAATTTCGAAATTAGTGCAGATCTTACTAAACCTTATGTTCAAGTTGTTAAACAGCAAGTTAAAGATCACCAAGATGATCTACACGAAATTCTAGTCAAGTTACATATAAAGTTCATTAGATTTGGAGCTACGGCCTAGAAGATATGAGCAAAACAAGTTAAACATGGCATTGATGCAAAATGCACCCAAACATCAAGCAAACACACCAAAACAAGTATGCAACATGATAATATGGAACTACATGAAAAAACAAGCAAGTTTCATATAGAGCACACCCAAAACGGAGCAACGGTTTAACACATGCACTCTATACAAGTTATAACAACAATCTGTCCATAACAGCAACTAGGCATATTGCAAGCATCAAAACAACATGCTACATCATCTCAATGTAATAACAAAAGACATGGGCATGAAGTACAGGTAAAGTATAACAAAACATGAACACTGAGCTATCTCCAGAAATCACTAGAACAAGCTCAAACACACATGGTAAATTGCAAATAATAACAGTTTCAGCCATTAGCAGAAATAACATCAGGTTGCAATGTTTAGAGCTATCAAACAACATGTTACAGGAACTTATTATGGCAAACAAAGGCATGGCATGAATCTACTAAATACATAGAACAAGAGCCCCTTACTGACAATAAGCCAAATGGGCACGAAAAATATGATGGCACCCATGTAAACATGGCAAGTTATATTACAGGTTCATACATGGCAGGAGCAACGATAAGTAGGCATGTTGGCGAGCTTGAACCACTCACTACAGAGAAATACATGGCATGGCAAGGCAACCAACAGTAAGAAGGCATGTTTATGAAGCTAAGCATGGCAAGATTAAGGTCATAGGGTGCATGGATCAGTAGAAAAGCATATGGCCAAAACTGAACTTCATGTTAACAGGTTGACAGCAACATTATTTAGCAACTTTGCAGCAAGATTACAACAAGCTACAGTAGTCTATAAATGCAACCAGGGGCATGAATGGATATAGCATAACATGTATAACAAAACATCCTTAGTGAACATCTCCATAATAATGCAAGAAATGACTTGTAGCAGTAGGTTAACATAGCAACAAAATATAACAGAATCTGTCAGGAAAACAGCAACAGCAAGTACCATACTTAACAAGCTCGATGCACTCAGCACACAACTCACGAAAATACATGGTTTGCACCTCTGGAAAGATGGCATATCATAGATCAAAACACATGTAGACATCAACCTCATAGGATGCACACATCAATCATGGCAAAAATGGCAAATGAGCATGTTATAACAGTTTCAGCAGATTAACATCAACATGCACTCTTCCAACAGTATTTCGTGCATCAAGATGAGCTCAAATGAAAATGACGCAATGGAATGAAATGAAGTACTCGTCGAGGCAAACAATTTGACACATTACACGCACAAAACGGAGCTACGGATGCAGAGTTATGATGCGTTGAACATGGCATGATTATGCAAATACTTCGGGACATAGCAGAATTTTCGGAGGGGAAAGTCAACCTCGTGCACGGATTCCGAGGATGGCCGGGGCTCTCGCCGGAGATGGCCGGGGAGGAGGCCGGCGATGCAGATCCGAGGCGGGTCTGGCCGGATCTCGCCGGATCCAGGCGCGGACCCCGAGGAGCGGCGCCGGGCGGAGGCGGCGCTGGAGGCGCTAGCCGGCGCGGGGGCGGCGGCGGCCACCGGCGGCCGGAGGCCGCGGACGTGGGGGAGGCCCGGGCCGAGGCAGGGCGCTGGCGAGCGGCCCGGTCGGCGGCGAGCTCTGCGGCCGGCGGGGCGACGAGGCGGGAAGGCGAGGCGGCGGGATCCGGCGCCGGCGGGGCTGCGGGCAGCGCCGGCGGGCGGCGGGCGGCGCTGGCGAGGACGGGTGGCTACGCGGGGCGGGAGCCGGGCGGCGCGCGGGCCGGCTGCGGGCCCCGCGGGCCGCGGCGGCGCGTGGGACGGACGGCGGCCACGTGGCACGTGGAGGTTGGCTGAGGCGGCAACGATGACGTGGCGTGATCTGATTCGCCGGGGTGAGGTGTCCGGCGGACATGTCCAGCTTGGGCGGACGTGTCCGGTGGCGCAAGGATGAAGATGGCTAGGGTTAGACCGGGATTTCGGGGGAGATGCACATATTTATAGGTAGGAGGAGCTAGGGGACTCCAAATGAGGAGCGGTTTTCGGCCACGCGATCGTGATCGAACGACCGAGAGCATGGAAGAGACTTAGATGGGTTTTGGGCCACTTTGGAAGGGGTGAGAAGAAGTCTTTGCGGTTACCCGGTTAACCGTTGGAGTATCAAACGACCTCCAAATGGCACGAAACTTGACAGGCGGTCTACCGGTGCTATACCAAGGCCGCTTGGCAAACCTCGGTCCATTCCGAGAACGTTTAACACCCGCACAAGAGAAGGGGCAAAAAGGGGACGCCGGAGGACATAGGAGTGCCGAATCACAAAACGGACAATGGGGAAAAAGCTTGGATGCATGAGACGAACACGTATTCCAATGTGATGCACATGATGACATGATATGAAATGCAGATGATGACATGGGAAAATGCAACACGCAAGCACATGACAAGGAAACTACGGCGAATAACTGGCGGCCACCTGGCGCATCGAATCCGGGGCGTTACAACACTCCTCCACTAACAAGAGATCTCATCGCGAGATCTTAGGACCGAGACGGAAGGGAAAAATGGATGAGGTGAAACAAGAACTCAAATGAAGAAGCGAAGAATCGAGAGCACTCGAGAAGAAGAGAGGAACAACGAGAATGACGAGAACCCAAAGCTCATGGAAACAAGATAGACTCTGAAATCACTCGGTATAACCGGAGTGGTTAGAAAGAGAAAAGAAACAGATAAGACTGAAATGATTTAGGCAGAACTCTGACTGACCATAGAAAGAATAGAACACGAGATTCACCCAATGAGATGGCACTTGATGAAGACATGACACAAAACCTCCAGAAAGAATTGAAATAGAATGAAAAGAACGGAGTAGAAAATGACAACTTGTGCCACGAATGAAATAGATAGCAACCTAAAAAGAAAGGATTGAACGGAGTTGTTGAAAACATCAACAACGAAAAGAATTGCTTGTTGTGGACTTATGGATAACATCTTAAAATTATGAGGTGATAACCAACCACAAGCGGAAAAATAGAATAGCTGAGAGGAACAAAGAAATGCAAAACTCCACTTCAAAAGAATATGGAAAATTAATTGTACTTCAAAAACCAAGAAGGAAAGATACTTGGGCTCCTTCGAGAAGAATCTTGATGAACACTTGAGGAATGAATTAAATCATGAAGAACTCCGGTAACAAAAGGATGATGAGATAGAATTAAAGGATGAAAGAATGAGATGAGCCTTGCGATGATTTAGATGGAGGTTCCGACGAGATGGCCGAGGAAAACTGAACTCCGGAAAAGAAAAGATGAAAACACTTGAAACTAGAATTTATTCATCAAGAACAAACTCCGAAGGAAGGGATTACTCGCTTGGATGAAATAAGAACAAGATTTATTGTATGTTTATCCTTCATCAAATTAAATTGATGACAAGCAATGGATTTTGCATACTACTTATTCTTCTTGAAAAGGATTGAGAAGTGACATGTCGCAAACTTGAGAAGGTCTTCATGAACCGCCGGTAGGATAGAAAAGAAACGAATGGATTAATATGATAACGAAGGAAAAAAATCTGAAAGAACCACCATTAGAATTCGGAAATGACTGTCGAAAGAGAATGAATCACCGGGAAGAATTAGGAGAACAAATATGCTTGAGGGGATTTAGATGCAAAATAACGAAGAGATCGTGAACTGATTGAGGAATACTTGAACGAAACACCGGAAGAATATTGAGACGAACGAAAAGGGCACGGATATAGAATAATTGGAGAACGAATCTGAAAACTTAGAACGAAGAAATCTTCCGAAAAGGTGGCCTCTGGATAATCGAGAGAGAAAGCAACTCCTGAAATGCTCCGGATGGATGAAAAGAATTTGCATGACTTGAAACAATTTGATAGGATAACATCGAGCTAGCACCGCGAATCTCCGGGGAATGGACAAGATTAAAGAGAAATCTTCTTCTTCAATCTTCAAATGATGACGAGAAACACCACCAAAATTACTGAGATACTCCGGGAGAAAGAAAAGCAAAGAGGTTGAGGCGACGATGAAATGATTTGAAATCGATCTTGGAAAAGGCATGTGACTGATGAAATTCATTCTTACGTCACACTTGAAAAGAATTTGGGCTCCGGAATAATTAGAAGAGTCAGGTAAGATCCTGGGAAAAGACCTGTGGGTTATGGGCCCACTAAAAGAAAACACCGTAGAAAAGGATTGTTGAACAGATAGATGATGCACCGGAACAATTGAAATATTTGAATGAGGTGACAACCTCGAATTAATTCGAACACAGACGAATCTCCTGAGATGTCTTCCGAACTCCGGGATGATTAAATGGCAAGAGACGAACGATCAAAGGGAAATATTTGAGCTGAGGGAAAGAATATAATCAACCGAAAAACTTGAATTGAATCCACCGGAAAAGAAAAGAGATGAAGAATGTCGAACAAAACGATAATTCACCAGTTGAAATAATTGAGGGAAGACTGAAGAGGCTCCGTGCGAATGAAATAGATGGTCAAAAGAGACTCAAACTCTGGGAAGAAAAAGGGTGGGAGGGAGGGAAAAAACACAGGAAACTGGAAAGGGGAACCGACGAATATCTTGAAGAGAAAACACCGGTTAAAATCATTGAGAAAAGAAGGCAAAGACTTCGCACGAGTAGGATGGATGCTCGATTACAGGCTCCGGCTTCGAGAGGAAGAAGGGTGGGCGGGTGGAAAAAACAAGGACAACTTCGGACAAGGAAAAACAACGACGTCGGAGGAAGAACTGAGGATTGAACTTGGCAAAGATGAAGAGGCTCGAGTCGACTTGACGAGAAATGCACCGGATAAAAGAGGATGGACAACTCATGAAACTAACCGCGTGATCCTAAAGAAAAAAATTTGAAGGGAAGAGGAGTAGTTCAAAACACCTACGTCAAGATTCCTTACCAGAGCAACGAAGGGGGCTGAGGAGTAAAAAGAATTCCTACTCTCCGATATAACTAGACTCCGAAAACTGTTTTTCTTCCAGACTCAACATCGGCCAAACTATACGATCAATCAAGGGGGCTCCTAGGGTCGGTCGAGGCTCTGATACCAACTTGTCACGCCCAATATGCGACCCTATCCAAAAGGAACTCGAAGGTCCCACCAAGGATAGACCCGCATATTGGAACGCTTTTGCAAGGTGGATATCATTACATCAACATTACATAATAGATGGGGATACATACATAAGGCATACAATGCCACACGAATACAACATCATCTTATATGAGAGCACCATCCCACTACGGATGAAACACAAACAGAAACTCAAACGACATCCACCCTGCTAGCCCAGGCTGCCAACCTGGAACCTATCCCCTGATCGAAGAAGAAGCAGAAGAAGAACTCCAAACAACCAAACATCGCTCTCGCGTCATGATCATCGGATAAACCTGCACCTGCAACTGTTGTTGTAGTAATCTGTGAGCCACGAGGACTCAGCAATCCCATTACCATGGGTATCAAGACTAGCAAAGCTTAATGGGAAAGGAAGGGGTAAAGTGATGAGGTTGTAGCAGCGACTAAGCATATATGGTGGCTAACATACGCAAATGAGAGTGAGAAGAGAAGCAAAGGAACGGTCGTGAAACTAGCAATGATCAAGAGGTGATCCTGAACTCCTACTTACGTCAAACATAACACAGAAACCGTGTTCACTTCCCGGACTCCGCCGAGAAGAGACCATCACGGCTACACACGCGGTTGATGCGTTTTAATTCGGATCTGGTGTCAAGTTATCTACAACCGGACATTAACAAATTCCCATCTGCCACATAACCGCGGGCACGGCTCTCGAAAGTTTATACCCTGCAGGGGTTTCCCAACTTAGCCCATGATAAGCTCTCGCGATCAACGAAGGATATTCCTTCTCCCAGGAAGACCCGATCAGTCTCGGAATCCCGGAACAAGACCAGCAAAACCGCCCGATGCGTCGACAATCCCGATAGGAGCTGCACATATCTCGTTCTCAGGGCAACACCGGATGAGACATCCTACGAGTAAAACCAGACCTCGAGTTTCCCCGAGGGGGCCCCGCAGTCTACTCGGTTCGGACCAACACTTAGACAAGCATTGGCCCGGGGGGGGCTATAATAAAGATGACCCTTGGGTTAATTACTCCCAAGGGAAAAGTAGGTGGTGGTGAGGCAAATGGTAAAAATACCTGGTTTGCACCTCTTGAAAGATGGCATATCATAGACCAAAACACATGTAGGCATCAACCTCATAGGATGCACACATCAATCATGGCAAAAATGGCAAATGAGCATGTTATAACCGTTTCAGCAGATTCACATCAACATGCACTCTTCCAATAGCATTTCGGGCATCAAGATGAGCTCAAATGAAAATCATGCA
The DNA here is from genome assembly GCA_963921465.1 of Triticum timopheevii. Lineage (NCBI taxonomy): Eukaryota > Viridiplantae > Streptophyta > Magnoliopsida > Poales > Poaceae > Triticum > Triticum timopheevii. The sequence goes on from OY997266.1 coordinate 247,086,728, forward strand.
ATGGAATGAAATGAAGTACTCGTCGAGACGAACAATTTGACATATTACACGCACAAAAGAGAGCTACGGATGCAGAGTTATGATGTGTTGAACATGGCATGATAATGCAAATACTTCGGGACAACAGAATTTTCGGAGGGGAAAGTCAACCTCGTGCATGGATTCCGAGGATGGCCGGGGCTCTCACCGGAGATGGCCGGGGAGGAGGCCGGCAATGCAGATCCGAGGCAGGTCCGGCCGGATCTCGCCGGATCCGGGCGCGGACCCCGAGGAGCGGCGCCGGGCGGAGGCGGCCACGGCGGGGAGGCGGCGCTGGAGGCGCTGGCCGGCGCGGGGGCGGCGGCGGCCACCGGCGGCCGGAGGCCGCGGGCGTGGGGGAGGCCCAGGCCGAGGCAGGGCACTGGCGAGCGGCCCGGTCTGCGGCGAGCTCCGCGGCCGGCGGGGCGACGGAGGCGGGAAGGTGAGGCGGTTGGGTCCGGCGTCGGCGGGGCTGCGGGCAGCACCAGCGGGCGGCGGGCGGCGCCGGCAAGGACGGACGGCTACGCGGGGCGGGAGCCGGGCAGCGCGCAGGCCGCGCGGGCTGGCTGCGGGCCCCGCGGGCCGCGGCGGCGCGTGGGACGGACGGCGGCCACGTGGCGCTTGGAGGTTGGCTGAGGCGGCTGCGACGATGACGTGGCGCGATCTGATTCGCCGGGGTGAGGTGTCCGGCGGACATGTCCGGCTCGGGCGGACGTGTCCGGCGGCGCGAGGATGAAGATGGCTAGGGTTAGACCGGGATTTCGGGGGAGATGCACATATTTATAGGTAGGAGGAGCTAGGAGACTCCAAATGAGGAGCGGTTTTCGGCCACGCGATCATGATCGAACGACCGAGAGCATGGAAGAGACTTAGATGGGTTTTGGGCCACTTTGGAAGGGGTGTTGGGCTGCAAAGAGAAGAAGGCTTTGCGGTTACCCGGTTAACCGTTGGAGTATCAAACGACCTCCAAATGGCACGAAACTTGACAGGCGGTCTACCGGTGCTATACCAAGGCTGCTTGGCAAACCTCGGTCCATTCCGAGAACGTTTAACAGCCGCACAAGAGAAGAGGCAAAAAGGGGACGCCGGAGGACATAGGAGTGCCGGATCGCAAAACGGATAACGGGGAAAAAGCTCGGATGCATGAGACGAACACGTATGCCAATGCGATGCACATGATGACATGATATGAAATGCAGATGATGACATGGCAAAATGCAAAACGCAAGCACATGACAAGGCAACTACGGCAAATAACTGGCGGACACCTGGCGCATCGAATCCGGGGCGTTACACAGGTCAAGGCTGCTACCTCCGTCCATAAGGACTTGTGTGAGGTGGAATCCGTCAATGATGGGGTCGAGGACCAGTGCGGCTGAACCGCCCTAACGGATATTGGTAGGATGGTCCATATGATCGAAAATGATCGGGCAAGAGGACCATGGGTTAAACTTTGGGTCGATTTTATAGACTTCCCTTAGTGCATGTTTCCACTTGGGGATGTGGCTTGCCCAAATCATATTCACCGTTACCGTTTTCACCTGGGGGGGATTTCTTCTGTCCTCCTATATTTGGTGATTGGGGATCCTCGTCATCGTTGCTTTGAGACCCTCTCCCGTTTTTTCGGCGTTTGACCTGTCGGCTTGTCTGAAGACCCAACACTCTCTATTGGTGTGGTTGGCTGGTGTTCCTGGGGTGCCATGAATTTGGCATGGACGGTCGAGTATGCGGTCCAAACTGGACGTGCCTAAATTGTTTCTGTTGAATGGCTTCTTCCGCTGACCGGACATGGAGCCGCTGAATCCAACATTGACTGACGTGTCTTCGACACTATCACCGTTTTTGCGGCGCTTGTGTTTGTTGCATCGAGGTTTGTCGTTGCTATCCTTGGCTTTCAATGTGCCGAGATTGTTTGTTGTATTGTTGCTACGAGCCAACCAGCTATCCTCGCCCGCGCAAAAGAGGTTCATGAGTGTTTTGAGGGCTGCCCTGGACTTTGGCTTTTCCTGGCCGAGATGTCGGGCAAGCCACTTGTCACGGATGTTATGCTTAAAGGCCGCTAGGGCTTCAGCATCCGGACAGGTGATAATTTGGTTCTTTTTGGTTGGGAACCGGGTCCAAAATTTCCTGGCTGACTCTTCGGGCTGTTGGATTATGTGACTTAGATCATCAGCATCCGGTGGTCGCACATAAGTGCCCAAGAAGTTGTCAAGGAATGCGTCTGCCAGGTCCTCCCAACTCCCGATGGAGTTTGCCGGCAAGCTGTTCAGCCAATGTCGAGCCGGTCCCTTGAGTTTTAGTGGGAGGTACTAGATGGCATGTAGACCATCTCCGCGGGCCATGTGAATGTGGAGGAAAAAATCTTCTATCCATACCGCGCAGTCTGTGGTACCATCGTATGATTAGATGTTCACGGGTTTAAACCCTTCCGGGAATTCATGATCCATTACTTCATCAGTGAAGCATAGGGGATGTGTGGTGCCTCTATGCCGGGCTTCTGTATTTGATCCGACCAGATTTGTTAGTGTATCCTGCGTGACGATACTTGTCACCCATTGGGGCGCGCCCCCGTGATCCGTATATCGATCTTGTCTGTCCTGCTTTGTTTTCCAATACATCTCGCAGGTCCTTCATGTAGCCCCATGCCTTAGTATTATCGTTTGATTGGTGATGGGTGCGGTCTGAACTTCGGGCTGGTACGCCGCTTTGTCGCGGCCACGGGGTGGCTGGTCAGCCGCATCATGTGCTGGTAGCGTGGGCTTTAAAGCCTCCTCCTCGAGTTCAGGTAGCAACCTGCGCTTTGGGTAGCTTTTGCTTGGGCGCTCGAGTCCTTATTCTTCGGCAGCCAGGACCTCGGTCCATCTGTCAGTTAGCAGATATTGATTAGCTTGAAGCTGTTGCTACTTTTTCTTTAGGCTTTTTGCAGTGGCTATAAGCCGGCGTTTGAAGCACTCCTGCTCAACGGGATCCTCAGGCACGATGAATTCTTCGTCGCCAAGGCTCACTTCGTCTTCGGAGAGAGGCATGTAATTATCATCCTCTGATTCTCCATCTGTTGCCTGTTCTTTAGGGCTAGCTTGCCCATCCTCTTGCTCGGCCTGCTCGAAGCCTGGCTGGGCAGGATTGTTTTCGTCTTCGGCACCATCCGGATTGTTATCTCTTGTGCCGGTATCGCTATTTTTGCTACGGCGGGGCTTGGAGCAGCGCCTATGACACCGGTGCTTAGATTGCTTCTCCAAGGGGGTATCGTCTGTTGCCTCATTGCCATTGGTTTCTTTGGGGTTGTCCACCATATATATATTGTATGATGAGGTAGTTGTCCAGCGCCCTATAGGCGGTGGTTCCTGTTCTTATCCTGCATCGTCGTCCATACCGCTAATGTCTTCGGAGTTGAAGTCAAGCACGTCGGTTAAGTCATCGATGATGGCTATTAAGTGGGTGGTGGGTGGGGAACGAATTTCTTCGTCGTCCGCTTCCCACTCGAGCCGGACATAGTTCGGCCAAGAATCTCTCGACAATGAAAGAGACCTTAATGAGTTCAGCACGTCACCCAAGGGCGAGTGCCGAAAAATATCCGCGGCGGTGAACTCCATGACCAGTGCCAAATCAGATTCGATAGGCACGGACGCACGCGGTTCGGATCCTATATCAGGAGACGAGTCTGAGGGTCCGATGACACCATCCTCATAGAAGGTGGGATCAGCGTTCGGCTCCAGCGCCGATGGGTGCGCGACCTTTGTGGCGGGGTCCATCCACCCATCCTCGGAGGGCACGATCTGCTCCGGATTGATTCCCGGCGCCGCCGCAGGTGCGATCTCCAAAATAGTATCCGATGGCAGATCAAAGTCATGCCCGTCGTGACCGTCCAGCGCGCCTGACATGGGCTTGAACCTGACCATGGGCTTGAACCTGACCATGGGCTTGAACCTGACCATGGGCTTGAACCTGATCAAGTCTCCGCGGTTGTCGGTAGTATAGTTCAAGCTTCCAAACCTGACCTGATGGCCAGGGACATCATATGTTATCCCCAAATTTTGCTGGGATTTTTAAATGAATTTATCAAAGGGTTGCAGTTCAAATGGGACCTTAAAACTTATGAAAAACTATTTTAGATAAATAAAGCTCAGGGAAAAATAATTATATAAATAATCCCACTGATAAAGGAATTGTTTTATTTGAGAGGGGAAATAAGTCCAATAAAGATTGAAAAGTTTTCACTTGGGGTAAAAACTCCACAACTTAGAAGAAAAGAGAGGTTTTGAGATCAAGAATAAATCCAGAAAATAAAAGTTTAAGTTTCATGGCAAAATTTTAGCTAATAAAACAAGGTTAAAATTTTGGGGTGTCACACTTAGTGTTTTACTAGTTATTCTAGTGTTAACTAGATAGTTATAATAGTTTTTATACCAGTTCTTTTGCTAGTAAAGACTTTAGTAAATTATTTTCTGTTGTTTAATTAGAATTATATTTTCTTTGCTGTAGAAAAGTTATTAGAGTAATTTAGTGTTGTTACGATAAACTTTGTGTGAGTTGGTCTTCACTAGTTTTCCTTAAAGTTTTCTTTTTGAAGTTTTCCTTTGGTTCTCATTTGTTTTCCTTTGAACATTAATTGTTTCTTTATTGTTTTTTTATTGATAGAATTGATTACTAGAATTGTTTCTTATGTGAATACAATGTTTGATTATATAGATTTTCAACGGAGTGACGAATTTTCTATCAAGTTATTTTCGAGAGCGTTATTATCTTCAGCAAGTAATACCAGGCTAGTTCACTTTGACCATGCTTTCATACCTATGTTTTTATTGCATTTAGTGGCATCTTTGCAACAACCCTCCAGTGGTGATATTGAATTCTTGTAGTTGAGTAGTATGCATGAGGTTGGAACCCATCACCCTGTTACCAAGCCTGGGACGTTATTTATTTTAATGCTACGCTATAGTAGATGGGGTTTGGTATGAGTGCATGAGAGTGGTGTGAAGAAGGAGGACTCTACGTCAATGATGACAACTCCATGATGGCATCTGCAAGGACTGCATCTTCAAGGCCTCAAGACTTCAAGACATGAGACAACAATTCAATACACACTACTGGGTGAAGGACGGTTGACGGGCACTGAGGGAGTCCTAGACAAGGGGGTGTCCGGACAGCCAGACTATCATCGTCCACCGGACTCCAAGACTATGAAGATACAAGATTGAAGACTTCGTCCCGTGTCCGGATGGGACTTTCCTTGGCGTGGAAGGCAAGCTTGGCGATACGGATATGTAGATCTCCTACCATTGTAACCGACTCTGTGTAACCCTAGCCCTCTCCGATGTATATATAAACCGGAGGGTTTTAGTCCGTAGGACACAACAACCATTACGACAATCATACCATAGGCTAGCTTCTAGGGTTTAGCCTCCTTGATCTCGTGGTAGATCCACTCTTGTACTACACATATCATCCATATCAATCAAGCAGGAGTAGGGTTTTACCTCCATCGAGAGGGCCCGAACCTGGGTAAAAACATCGTGTCCCTTGTCTCATGTTACCATCCGCCTAGACGCACAGTTCGGGACCCCCTACCCGAGATCCGCCGGTTTTGACACCGACATTGGTGCTTTCATTGAGAGTTCCTCTGTGTCGTCACCGATAGGCTCGATGGCTTCTTCAATCAACAACAACGCCGTCCAGGGTGAGACTTTTCTCCCCGGACAGATCTTCTTATTCGGCGACTTCGCACTGTGGGCTAATTCACTTGGCCATCTGGAGCAGATCGAAAGCTACGCCCCTGGCCGTCAAGTCAGATTTGGAACCCTAAACTTCACGGCGGACATCCGCGGAGACTTGATCTTCGATGGATCCGATCCGCAGCCGAGCGTGCCGCACTGTCGCGATGGGCATGATCTAACTCTGCCGCAGGACAGTACTTCAGAGGCCGCACACAAATCCGCTCCGACCCATAGTCCGGAGCCGATCGCGCAAATCGAGGACGGGTGGCTGGACACCGCCTCGGGAGCTGCGACTTCCATGGCGATGGAGCCGAACGCTGGCCTTGTCCCTTATAAAGCTCGTGACTCCGAGGCGCCGGACTCCAAACCTCCTGCGCCCCTGCCAATCGAATCCGATTGGGCGCTGATCATGGAGTTCACCGCCGCGGACATCTTTCAGCACTCACCCTTTGGCGACATCTTAAATTCGCTAAAGCATCTCTCGCTATTCGGAGAGCCCTGGCCGGATTACGGCCAGGATGGTTGGGATGCGGACGATGAAGAAATTCAAAGCCCACCCACCTCCCACTTTGTAGCCACTGTCGACGATCTAACCGACATGCTAGACTATGACTCCGAAGACATCGACGGTATGGACGACGATGCCGGAGACGAACAAGAACCAGCGCCTACAGGGCACTGGAAGACCACCTCGTCATATGACATATACATGGTGGACAGCCCAAAAGATGGGGACGGCGAAGAAGCAGCGGAGGCAGATTCCTTAAAGAAACAGCCCAAGCGCCGACGTCAGTGGCGCCGGTCCAAATCCCGCCACAGCAAGAATGGAGATTCCTCCACAGGAGATAATAACACCACAGAAAGTGTCGAAGGCAATCCCCTGCAAGATTCAGCACAGCAGGATGCAGAAGCAAGCCCTCACGAGAGAGCGGCAGACGAAGAGGTCGAGGATGATAATTACATACCTCCCTCCGGGGACGAGGCAAGCCTCGACGATGACGAATTCGTCGTGCCTGAGGATCCCGTCGAACAAGAGCGTTTCAAACGCAGGCTAATGGCCACAGCAAATAGCCTAAAGAAAAAGCAGCAGCAGCTTCAAGCTGATCAAGACCTGCTGGCCGAAAGATGGACCGAGGTATGAACTCGAACGCCCCTCCAAGAGCTACCCAAAACGCTAGTTGCTCCCCCGATTAGAAGAGGAAGCATACATACCTTCATCACCAGCACACAATACGGCCGACTGACCACCCCGTGGTCGCGACAAAGAGGCATCCAGGCCTTCCATCAAGACCGTACCCCGGCATCGCTCGAAAAGTACGAAGCCACGGGGGAACGCGCCGGACTTGCGGGATATATTGGAGGATAAGGCAAGACAATCCAGATCTATCTATGGATCGCGTGGGCGCCCCACGACCCACGACGAATACCGTCGAGCCGGATACAACAACTTCGGCCGGGCCGAACACAGCAGACAACGCTCCCTTGAGCTACGTCATGATATTGCTCAATACAGAGGCGCCGCACACCCGCTATGCTTCACTGACGAAGTAATGGATCATCAAATACCGGAAGGGTTTAAACCTGTAAACATTGAATCCTATGATGGCACGACAGACCCCGCGGTTTGGATCGAAGATTATCTCCTTCACATCCATATGGCCCGCGGCGACGATCTCCACGCCATCAAATATCTCCCGCTCAAGCTTAAAGGACCAGCTCGGCATTGGCTTACCAGCCTGCCCGCAGAGTCAATTGGGTGTTGGGAGGACCTGGAAGCCGCATTCCTCGACAACTTCCAGGGCACATATGTGCGACCACCAGACGCCGATGACCTAAGCCACATAATCCAGCAGCCAGATGAATCGCCCAGGCAATTCTGGACACGGTTCTTAAAAAAGAAAAATCAAATCGTCGACTGTCCGGATGCAGAGGCCCTCGCAGCCTTCAAACATAACATCCACGACGAGTGGCTAGCCCGGCACCTAGGACAGGAAAAGCCGAAATCCATGGCAGCCCTCACATCATTAATGACCCGCTTCTGTGCGGGAGAGGATAGCTGGCTAGCTCGCAACAACACCCTCAGCAAAAATGCTGGTAGTCCGGATACTAAGGACAACAATGGCAAGTCGCGTCGAAGCAAAAATAAATGCCGCGTTAACGGCGACGACAAGGAGGATACGGCAGTCAACGCCAGATTCCGAGGCTCTAAACCCGGTCAGCGGAAGAAGCCATTCAAAAGAACCTCTCCGGGTCCGTCCAATTTGGACCGAATACTCGACCGCTCATGCCAGATACATGGCACCCCCGAAAAGCCAGCTAACCACACCAACAAAGATTGTTGGGTATTTAAGCAGGCAGGCAAGTTAATTGCCGAAAACAACGACAAGGGGCTGCACAGCGACGACGAGGAAGAGACCCGGCCGCCGAACAGTAGAGGACAGAAGGGTTTCCCCCCACAAGTGCGGACGGTAAACATGATATACGCAACCCATATACCCAAGAGGGAGCGGAAGCGTGCACTAAGGGACGTATATGCGATGGAGCCAGTCGCCCCTAAGTTCAATCCATGGTCCTCTTGCCCGATCACTTTCGATTGAAGAGACCATCTGACCAGTATCCACCATGGCGGATTCGCCGCATTGGTTTTAGACCAAATCGTCGATGGATTTCACCTCATGAGAGTCCTGATGGACGGCGGTAGTAGCCTGAACCTGCTTTATCAGGATAGAGTGCGCAAGATGGGCATAGACCCCTCAAGGATTAAACCTACAAAGACGACCTTCAAAGGCGTCATACCAGGTGTTGAGGCCAATTGTACAGGCTCAGTCACACTGGAAGTGGTCTGCGGATCCCCGGATAATTTCCGGAGCAAGGAGTTAACCTTCGACATAGTCCCGTTCCGCAGCGGCAATCATGCTCTGCTTGGACGAACCGCGTTCGCAAAGTTCAACGCGGTGCCGCATTACGCATACCTCAAGCTTAAGATGCCAGGCCCTCGTGGAGTCATCACGTTCAACGGAAATACGGAACGCTCCCTCCGAACGGAGGAACATACAGCAGCTCTCGCGGCAGAAGTACAGAGCAGCCTTCTAAAGCAATTTTCGAGTTTAACGGCCGGACACGGCCAAACGCGCCCAGAGCAACATCAACCAAGACCACCTGGCACGTTCCGAGCACGCGTAGCAATGCGGCCCCAACCCCGGCCCTCGCATGACTGCAAGACCAACCCTCCGCGTACATCATTATGCTCTGGAGATACCATGGGCCTAGGGGGAGGGGCATGACCACAACAGACCCAGAGTGCGGCTCGACCACACCAGGGGCTCACAAGTGTGTCGCTCTTTTTTATTTTTTATTTTCCTTCTTTGTATACACAGGACTCCGCTCACCAGAGGCCCTGTCCGGCAACGAACCCGTTGAACTCATGATGCAACAGCCAGGGAGGGAAAAAGGTTGCGATGAACACTCAGGTGGTCTCCATTACGAGCATTAAATTTGATTATATACACCAGTCCGCAGCCCACCCCTGGAGGGGGACATGTTTAATAAGTCCAATCCCTTGCTTACCGCACTATTTGTATCATTCCGCACTCATAGCAGAATTCCTTGAATAAATAATGCAGCACTTTTTGCATGTAATTGCATTACTTTACATATATGTTCACTAATGACATCTTACACCCGTATATTTTGGTACGGCCGAATACACCAGGGGCTTATGTTCCCCGCATTATGGTGTGATAAGTCCGAAAACTTTCACAAGTGCGGCAACCCGAACTTATAGCATTATATGAATCGGCTCCGAATCATGTCTTGGGTCAATAGTTGGGTTTGCCCGGCTCCCACATTTTGGTACCTTACGTTCCGTTTTGTCGGCTAAGGTGGCACTGGGAGAACCACTGCGATTGCACCCCGGTTGAGCTGGGCGAGCGCCTCAGTGGAGAAAGCTAAAACTGACTGTCATGATAAGGCGAGAGACTGGTCGCTGTTCGAGAGGTCTTTTCGAGTCCTTAAAGACTTATGCCGCTTCAAGCGAAGAACCGGATAATGTCCGGCCAAGGCGTGGATAGCGCCCCGAACTCGGTCTTCCGAATACTAGGGGCTTCGCCGAAATTTAAAATTATAGAATTCTATGGCTAAGTGAGAGTGTTCAAGCATTATAAGTCCGGTTGCCTTGTTTGTTGTGTTGAGCGCCTCCCTAGATGGACCCAAAAATGGGAACAAGAGTGCTCAAGTTTATCCCGAACACCCCAGCACTCGTGGCTTGGGGGCTGAATCCGACGACTTGCCATCTCTCAAATTTTATAAACGGCCGCACAGAAGGTAATATTTTAAATCAAACAACCGTTTCTTAGCGCATATGAACAAAGTTTTCAGCGCACAGGATAATACATAGCGAGTCTACTCAATAATTACATCTCTGGGGCACTCATCGGCGATCTTGCGGGCACCCTTCAGGACAGTCTTATAGTACATCTCGGGCGTACGATACTCCTTGCTCGCTGGCGGCGCGTCAGTGATAAGCCTCTCCGCATCCAGCCTGCCCCAATGCACCTTTGCGCGGGCAAGGGCCCGACGAGCACCTTCAATACAGGCGGAACGCTTGATGACCTCCACCCAGGGGCACGCATCCACCAACCGCCGCACGGGGACAAAGTAGCTCCCAGGCATGTCCCCTCCAGGCCACAGCCGGACTATGAGGCCCTTCATGGCCTGCTCGGCTACCTTGTGGAGCTCGACCAACTGCTTCAGCTGGTCGCTAGGGGGCACCGGATGGCCGGTCTCAGCGTACTGAGACCAGAAGACCTTCTCCGTTGATCTCCCCTCCTCGGCTCGGTAGAATGCGGCGGCATTGGACACACCGCGAGGCAGATCTGCAAACGCCCCTGGAGAGCTCCGAATTCGGGTAAGTGTCAGGTAGTTTACATTAACATGCTTGCTTTGCATGAGAAATGCCTTACCCGCCGCTACTTTGTTCACCGCCTCAATCTCCTGAAGGGCCTTATGGGCCTCGGCCTTGGCGGCTTTGGCACTTTCAAGAGCCGAGGCAAGCTCGGACTCTCGAGTCTTTGAGTCGCACTCCAAACCCTCATGCTTTTCCATGAGAGCCTAGAGCTCTTGCCGCACTTCCGCCACCCGCGCCTCCTGCTTCTCTCGCTCCGCTCGTTCCACGGCCGCATTGCGTTCGGCCGCAGATACGGCCTCCTTCAGGGCCGCCACCTCGTTCGTGGCCCCTGCAGGACCTACGTTATCCTTGCTATTTTTTGCAACTGAAATCCTTTTCTGTAAGGTAAATATTCAAAGTGGTGTTACTCACCTTCTTTGTCCTCGAGCTGCTTCTTGGCACGGTCGAGCTCTTGCTCGGACCGCTCGAGATCTTGCTTCAATGAACCAACCTCCGCAGTCAGTGCGGCAGAGGTCAGCAGCGCAGCCTGCAAACCCATATTGACATAATTTTTAGCAACCCTGCGTATATCTTTCTAGATCCTCAGTCCGGCTTTTCTTCCCGAACACCGAACCGAGCATCAGGGGCTACTGTCTATGCAGTATTACATTACATAATTTTAACTTCTTACCTCAAAGCCTGTTAGAAGGGTGCTGCAGGCTTCGGTCAGCCCGCTCTTGGCAAGCTGAACCTTCTGAATCACCGCACTCATGATAGTGCGGTGTTCTTCCTCGATGGAAGCGCCTTTGAGCACCTCCAACAAGTTGTCCAGTGCCTCCGGTTGGACGGGGGCTGCCGGCGTCACGGTCTTGCCCTTCTTGCAAAGGGGCCGCCTGCCAGACTCCGGAACCACTGCGGGTTCCGGCGTGGAGTCCGGCGCAAAGTCCGGGAGGCTGCCTTGCGGCGCCTCCGGAGCCTCCTCCTTATGGGTCCCTTCCTGGGATCCCACCTCGGCGTCCTCAGCGGCGTGAGGGGTGGAGGCAGTCAGGATGGAATCCACATCCGACGGAGCCAACGACCCGCTCGACGAAGCGGGTAGATCATTGTCGGCCGGACTGCAGGCAGTATGCGGCATTACAAGGACACTATGTGACACAAAAGAAATTACAGATCATTCTGAATCAGGATACTTACGATCTTGCCGGAGACCTGGCCCTCGAGGGCCACTCTTCTTTGCCAACGTTGGCGTCGGCGGAGCTGTCCGGGGGAATAGTTCTTCCCCTCTTGGACCCCTCGGCCTCCCCTGTCGGGGAAGCCTTCCTCTTTCTCTCTCCCTCCTCTGGGAGAGAGTCTTCTTTCTCCTCCTCGCCTTCGGGGGAGGAGTCCGCCTCGGAGTCGTCGGACACCTGAAAACGGGAACTCTTTCGAGTACCCGTGGCTTCCTTCTTGGCCTTCTTCTCCGGCACCACATGCGGTGCCGGAACCAGCAGCCCCGCTAGACGGGCATCTACTGGGTTTTCTGGCATGGGAGCTGGGCGGATGATCTGCTTGGCCTTCTTCATCCAGTCCTGTCAAAGGAAAAGGAAGATTGAAACCCACATAGGGTCAAACTATTGAAAACAAGTGTCCCGCAAAGGGGTAGAATCACTTACCTCGTCAGCTGGTCGCTGCGAGCGAAATCCGCGATCTTCAGTAGAGGATGCGGGAGCTTCGGCGCCCTTAAACAGCACTCTCCAGGCGCCTTCGTACGTTGTGTCAAAGAGCCCGTTCAATGCCTGGTGCTGTGCCGGAACTCCCACAATTTAAATGCCCGTTGTTGGCAGGGGAGAATCCGGCGGATGAGCATGACTTGGACCACATTGACGAGCCTGAGCTTCTTGTTCACCAGCTTCTGGATACAGGCTTGGAGTCCCGTCAGCTCCTCCGAACTACCCCATAGCAAGCCCTTCTCTTTCCAGGAGGTGAGCTGCGAAGGGATACCAGATCTGAACTCAGGGGCCGCCGCCCACGTAGGGTCGCGCGGCTCGGTGATATAGAACCACCCTGATTGCCACCCCTTGACGGACTCCACAAAGGCCCCTTCGAACCAGAGGATGTTGGGCATCTTGCCCAACATAGCGCCTCCGCACTCCGCTTGAGTGCCCTTCACTACCTTCGGCTTGACATTGAAGGTCTTGAGCCACAAGCCGAAGTGGGGCTGGATGCAGAGGAAGGCCTCGCACACGACGATAAACGCCGAGATGTTGAGGATGAAGTCCGGCGCCAGATCATGGAAATCTAGGCCGTAGTAGAACATGAGCCCCCAGACAAAAGGGTGAAGTGGAAAGCCTAGGCCGCGGAGGAAGTGGGGAAGGAAAACGACCCTCTCATGGGGCCTGGGGGTGGGGATGAGCTGCCCCTTATCGGGCAGCCGGTGCGCGATATCGCTGGAGAGGTATCCGGCGCCGCGCAGCTTTTCGATGTGCTCCACCTTAATGGTGGAGGCTAGACATTTGCCTCCCGCTCCGGACATGGTCAGAGAAGGTCGAGGCGAGACGCACGGACTTGGGCGTTGGAGCTCGAGAGTTCGCGAAGATGGATAAGCAAAGGAGGAAGAAGGCGTAGGTGAAAAGTTGGATCCTTATCCCCTTATATAAAGGCGGACGAAGACTATGCGTCCCCACCGGCCTAGTAAAACTCGCTTATCTCCCAAGCGCCACCATCAATGGCGCGGTTGGGTTACCCACGTCCGTATTGATGAGGATCCCGGAATAAGGGGAACACGATCTCTGCTTTGACAAGACATGCCAAGGAAACCGCTTCGCTAAACGCGCTGAGGTGGTGTAATAAAAAACGATTCAAGTAAAGGCTTGGTAGTGGCGTGACGTCACGCTACAAAATACGTCAGCAGATCGAACCTGTGTACATGATATTCTCTCTATGGTGGAATGTGGAAACTATTTTGCAGAGCCGACACTATCCTGGTGTTCACAATCTTCTATGGATTATTCGGAGGAGCAACCGGCCTTGCAATGCCGAACATTATGCGTGCCGGACTCATCGTCATTGAAGCCAGGTTTAGGGGCTACTGAGGGAGTCCTAGACTAGGGGGTGTCCGGACAGCTGGACTATCATCATCCGCCGGACTCCAAGACTATGAAGATACAAGATTGAAGACTTCGTCCTGTGTCCGGATGGGACTTTCCTTGGCGTGGATGGCAAGCTTGGCGATATGGATATGCAGATCTCCTACCATTGTAACCGACTCTGTGTAACCCTAGCCCTCTCCGGTGTCTATATAAACTGGAGGGTTTTAGTCCGTAGGACACAACAACCATTACAACAATCATACCATAGGCTAGCTTCTAGGGTTTAGCCTCCTTGATCTCGTGGTAGATCCACTCTTGTACTACCCATATCATCAATATCAATCAAGCAGGAGTAGGGTTTTACCTCCATCGAGAGGGCCCGAACTTGGGTAAAAATATCATGTCCCTTGTCTCCTGTTACCATTCGCCTAGACGCACAGTTCGGGACCGCCTACCCGAGATTCGCCGGTTTTGACAGGCACCCTGGAGAAACAGTGGATGGCCGGGATGCATGGAGAAGCGCCATGACATCTTGCGGAGAGCTTCACCTAGACTCAAAGTGACGAAAGAATACTTCATGCCCGGAAGCTTACCTGTGCAACCGAAAGTCACTATGGGCTCTGGCTTGGTTGACCTTAGTTGTGACTCTGGCTGGGACGGTGCTAGCAGATGTAGAACTACGGTAGGATTGTATGAGCACCGGACAGTGGTCAGGCGAACTCTTCCGAAGACCATGTTTTGATCGTCTTGTTCTCAAACACCCTGAAGTGCGAGAACCTAAAAAGAGGGATTGAATCTTGCGGGTAAAGTATAAAAACCTCTGCAGAGGGTCAAAACCTAATTGATTAGCCGTGTCCTCGATTACAGACAACTTCACCCTCTAGACTTGGATCTATCTCGGAACTCTCAACACTGGATCTAAAACTTAATTGTGGGCAACTTATGATTTGGGCTATGAGACATCGGTTGGCGGAACCATGTCATGATGGAAAACTCTATAGTACAGACTCCAGCTATTCCTTTGATGTAGGGAAAATAAAACCAGCTTTTATGCAAAACAACTCAGACACAGACCACAAAGCCATATTGCATATAGAATAGTTTTATCATCTGTTTTCTCATATTGTGATCTTGCCGATACATTCAATGTACTGACCTACATAGATGCAACGTATCATGTTGCAGATACTTTTTTCCCATGAGTAATAGTACGGTAGAGGGTTACGGTCTACACTCAACCTGCCGATGGCATTGATGGGACTCCACACCCGACTATTTTGTTTTCGCTGTGACTTATGAGGTGTATATCCATTTTACATTATTCATACATGTGATTGCACTTTGATAAATACACTGATGTACTGTGTGTGCCAGCATACTGATCTAGGGGTGGCACAGATACACAGAGGCTTGACCGTCTGAGGTCGGGTCGCTACAGTCTTCCCCGGCTCCACGTCGTCCTCTTCCTAGGCCTCGCCGTCGTCCACCGCCCTAGTGCTCTCGGCGCGGCGTGGTCAACGAGGTCAAGGAACGACATCCATCAAAAGAGTATTGTACGTGGAGAGGCTGACAGCTGGGTCCACGGTCGTAGCAAGGAAGTGCCTCCTTATTACGCGGAAAATAATGATTCGTCCACCTGACAGCACGGACCCACCGCATGGGCCACCGTATTTTGTGAAAAAAATGTTTCCCCCTGACTGTTGGGACCCACCAGCTACATCTTTGCACGCAAGGAAGTGCGTCCATATTACGGGCGAAAAAAACGATTTGCCCCCTGACTGCTGGGACCCACCAGCTACATCTACGCATGCAAGTAAGTGCCTGACAGTCCGGACCCACCTGGTCGAAGCATACGTAGCGTTGTCATTCTGGTCACAAACGTGTACATACATACTGTTCGATGTAGAGGCGTGCACGTGTCGTAGTAGAGGCGCGTACGTGTTGTAGTAGAGGCGCGCACGTAGCATGTACATGTACGTACATCGGCCAGGGTGCAAGAAAGTAAATACCGCCACGTACGTACATACGTACGGGGTCTCGAACGCCTACTTGCACATACGTACAGCCAGGGCTCGTGTACATGGGTAGGTCGGAACGGAGAAATTGTGTCGTCATAATGTTCATGGGGAGCCAACCGGCTGGGTCAGAACGGAATGCGTCCTCGTGTTCATCGGGAGGGCTTGGACGGAACAGCCGATGGAAACGTGGCCTGGCGTACCACAAAATGGAGGAAACGGCCTTGTGTTAGACCGCCCATGGTCGAAATGGGATCCTGTTCATCGGGAGTGGTCTGGCGTACCGCAAAATGGAGGAAACGGACTTATATTGTACCTCCTATGGTCGAAACAGGGTCATGTTGATCGGGAGGGGTGTGGCGTACCGCAAAACGGAGGAAACGGACTTGTGTTGGAGCGCTATGGTCGAAGCGGGGGTCCTGTTCATCGGGTGGGGTGTGGCGTACCGAAAAATGGGACTCAACGGGATACTGTTCATCTCCACCGTCGACCTCCTCCAACCTCCACGGGCTACTGTTCATCCACCGTCGACCTCCTCCAGCCTCCACCTGCTCCTATTCATCCACGGGCTCCTGTTCATCCAGCCTCCACCGCGCGCTCCTCCACCAGCTACTGTTCAAACAACCCTCACCACGGGGTCTTGTTCAACCACCCCTCCACGGGCTACTGTTCATCCAGCCCTCCACTGGCTACGGTTCAACCAGCCCTCCACGGGGTCCTGTTCATCCAGCCCTCTCCACGGGGTCCTGTTCAATCACCCCCAACCGGCTCGATCAGGGTCTTATTCATCCAGCGGCAATGACCTCTACTACCACGGGGTCCCGTTCATCCAACCCCCCATGGCAACTGTTCATCCACCCCCCCCCCCAACAACAACGCTCACTGTTCATCACGAGGTAGCATCGATCGGGTTCAGTTAGCATCAGTAGTGAAGGAATCGCTCGATCGGGTTCAGTTAACAGCCATTGATCGATCGCTCGGGTTCAATAGGTGAACGCCTTACTCGGGTTCAGTTAGAGCCCAACACCTCACACCCCCGCGCGTGTGTGTACAAGAGAAACACGCAAACCTCTGTGCATTGCTCGGCCCCAACCACCCACCGAAACCGGGAACACCCCGATATTTTCCTTGCCCTCGCTTCTACCACGGTTTTTTCCGTCATGGACGCCCCAAAGAATATCATGCAGCTACGTCTCTGGCCCGCCCAGGATAAAAAGCCCATTTTCTGTCATGATTTTTTGTCATAGAAGTAGGAGCCCACCACATCTATGATGATACTGGGTTTTGTCACAATTATCTTCATAGAAGTCTCATAAGCATGACAGAAAAAAAATCATTCGCCCAAAATGTCACAGATGTGTCTTTTTTTTGTAGTGACGGTACCGCCGAAAGTTGCACGGCACAAGAGAGGCTAGCAATGGTGGAAGGGTGAGAGTGCGTATAATACATGGACTCAACATTAGTCATAAAAAACTCACATACTTATTGCAAAAATCTATTAGTTATCGAAACAAAGTACTACGCACATGCTCCTAGGGGGATAAATTGGTCGAAAAAGACCATCGCTCATCCCCGACCGCCACTCACAAGGAAGAGAATCAAAAAATCATGCTCCGACTTCATCACATAACGGTTTACCATACGTGCATGCTACGGGAATCACAAACTTTAACACAAGTATCTCTCCAATTCACAACTACTTACTAGCATGAATCTAATATCGCTATCTTCATATCTCAAAACAATCACAAAGAATCAAACTTCTCATAGTATTCACTACAAGAATCAGGACTTTTGCCGTGAGCCAGCTCTTTGCCGTCAATTGGCTGATGGCAAAGAATGTCTTTGCCATCAGCTTGATGAAAACTGATGGCAAAGAAAGAGTTGACGGCAAAGGTCATGTTTGCCGTCAGCCGTTTCTTTGCCGTCCGCCAGCTGACAGCAAAGAAGCTTTGCCATCTGCTGGCGGACGGCAAAGAGTGTGGGCGGACCACTGGAGATGACCACCTATCACACACTTTCTTTGCCATCCGCCAGCTGACGGCAAAGCTTCTTTGCCGTTTGCTAGCAGACGGCAAAGAAATGGCCAAACTAACGTCCGTTAGCTAGGCTCCTTGTCGTCTGCTAGCAGATGACAAAGAACCGTACCCTAACAAAATATCAACGAGCCCGCTGACCCATATATCTGTCCCCTCTCTCTCTCGGTTCCGCCCTCGAGCAGCCGACGCCCCGTGCCATCCAGCCCCCGTGTTGCTGCTGGCCCGCGCCAGCCCCATCGCTGCATCGCCCCCGTGCCGCCACCGCCCCTCGCCACCCCATCGTCACGCCGCGCGGCGCCACCCCCCTCATCGTGCTACCCGGCCCCGCCCCCCGTGCCCGAGCCGCCGCTGCCCCATGCGACTCCGTTGCCGCGCGGCCCCCTCCTCCACCCCGGCGACCACCTCCTCCACCCCGCGCCACCCCGCTCGCCGTGCCGCCCAGCCCTGCCCCCCGTGCTCGAGCCGTCGCCGCCCCGCGCGACCCCCTTTGTCGCGGCTCCCCCCTCCTCCACCCTGGCGGCCCTGGTGTCGTCCTTCCCCCTCCGCCATCGCTGCCGGGTATAGCCCCCTCTTCCAAGATGTCGAAGCAAGGTACGGCGAAAAATCCCCCTTCCTCCATTTCTTTCCAACATGGTTTAACCTAGCCGCCTCATGCCAGTAGTCGCGATTTGTTCCTATACTTGGTGCGAAGATGCTTAGGAATGGAGCTATTGTGCATGATGCATCTCCTAGGTTAAGTGACTGTAAATTTTCTCAACTGCTTGTGTTTGTGTGGCTGTCATGCATCTGCAGATTATTCGCTTAGTTTACTGAAGGTGTTTCGATCCGTCGGTGGTTGTATATGGTGTAGAAGATGTATAGGAAATGAACCTACTCAGCTGATTGTTGGTGCAAGGTTGCTACCAGCTAGGCCCGTGTAGTTGCTTGTTGTACTGATGTGGGATGGATCGTTGCCTTGCCTGTGTTTAAATCCACTTCGGGGCCTTAGAGGGGTTTGGAAGTGAACATGTCTGTGATGTCCCTGCCCAAGTGGACAGATGATTGTAAAATTTATCAGATGCTTGCGTTTATCTTGACTCACTGAATATATATAATCCATGTTTAACTTTGAAGAAACGTTCATGATATCGTGTAATCATAACATGTATGTGGCTTATATGTCAATATGTGGTTTATATGGCATGAAATTGGTATCGTTAGCTTTTCTTTTGTCGATACTTAGTACTTACTAATAAATGTGAGTTTTTTTCCTATAAACCCCATAGTGATAAAATAATTCTTGGTCAAAGTCTTCTCTCACTGGAACTTAATGTATATGTCCTACATTTGAAGTACACCAAAAACAAAAAATCCCGATAAAACAATGAAAACGTAGCTCATATCTATTGGTGGTAAATGACGGTGGATATTGAGCTCGGTTGACTCATAAATAGTCGCGAGCTAGTTGATGAAAATGCATTTATCCTCTAATGATATTTTAGTGATGATCACAATATTACTGCTAATGTACCTATGATCAACTTGTCTATGATCAATTTGAAACATGAGCATTACTAGGTCGTCTCTTCTGCTGCTTATCAGAGATGGGGGGAGGCCGCCACCACAGGCTACGCTCCTCCACACCGGAGTACGAGTTGGATGCTTTCGAGTTCTTCAGTATCATACTTGAGAATTCATCCAGGAGGCAGGAATGTAAAAGGAGAGATCTCCCCTTCACCCATCTCTTTATGATAACTCTGTTGTTTGCTACATCACTCCTTGTCCCACGCTGCAGAGGCTGCCTGACACTTTCATGAAGAGGCTGGGCGGCCATCGGCCAAAGAATGTGAAGCTGCAACAGGCCGGCAGCGGGCTTCGCAGGCATTGGGACGTGCAGCTGGTGATCAGGTATGGCCACTTGTACCTGTGTCGTGGATGGGAGCAGTTCTACTGTGCCTACCACTGGCGGCACGGGTACTTCCTTCTCTTCTAGTACGACGGCGAAGTCATGCTCACCGTGAACGTGTTCAACATGACTATGTGTCGCATGCGCTACTAGGACGACGACGATGCCAGTATGTTCTGCCTCTTCTTCCTCTACATTTGGCTTTGTCTCACATCGATTGTTAATAGTCATTGTTGCATTTGGTCAAGCAATGGGAGCAGCAGCAGCGACTCTGGCTACAGCCAAAGCAGCACCGACTCTGGCTACAACAAAAGCAGCAGCGAGGATGATCCGGAATGGAGTGGGAAGAAGAGGAGCAGAGTGGGGATGAGGAGGTGCAGCCTAATCTGCCTGACGATGACCTCGTGATAGTGGTGGCTGACGGTGGCCAAGATATGGTGGTGGCTAACGATGGGCAAGAGATGGTGGTGACTCATGATGGGCAAGAGATGGTGGTGGCTGAGGATGACCAAGCACTGCTGCTGCCTGAAGATGGCCTCGCGATGATGGTGGTGCTTAACAATGACCTCGTGATGGTGGTGGCGTCGGAGAATCCCCAGCCGGGCAACATGACCATGCCAATTGAGGTAGAAGACTACATCCCACTTCACTGCCTGACCGCTCTTGGTGCATCAGGATGACGAAGTTGAAGGAGAAGGAGGAGTGAACTATGTTAGGTATGTCACATCTCCAAAATGATCTACACTTAGCTTTGTTTCCTCCGCAATGACATAAGTTAGCTCTAATATGCTAAGTTAGCTCTAATATGCTTCGTTACCTAGGTTTGCTCAATAATGACCTACACTTGACTTGTGTAAAAAATGGCATATTTATGCTTAGTTAACTAAAAAATGGCATAATTAGTTAAGTTAGCTTCAAAATGACACATTTAACATAGGTTAGCCCCAATGTGATCCATTTTAGATAGATTATTTTCAAAATGATCAATTTACGTACATTAGCTACAAAATGGCATAATTACTTATGTTAGCACAAAAATGACCTATACTTACCTTATTTTCATCCAAATATACATAATAAGCTTAGTTAGCTAAAAATGGCATAATTACCTATGTAAGCTCTAAAATGACACAAATAAGGAATAAGAAGAAGAAGAAAAACATGGAAGAGGAGAAAAAGAAAGAATAGAAGAAGAAAAAGAAGAAAAAGAAAGAATAAACGAAGAAGAATGAGAAGGAAAAGGGTAAAAACCTTCTTCTACTTCTTCTAGTCTTCTTCTTCTTCTTCTTCTCCAAAATGACCTAAGTTAGCTCTAATATGCTTAGTTACCTAGGTTAGCTCAATAAAGACCTATACTTAGCTGCTTTATATCAAAAATGGCATAATATGCTTAGTTCACTCAAAAATGGCATAATTAGCTAGGTAGCTCCATTTTACCTAAGTATGCTTACTTCTTCTTCTAGTCTTCTTCTTCTTCTAGTATTCTTCTTCTAACTTTCTTGTTTCCCATTTTGCAGATTTCATTTACTTCATGGAAGCTTGCATGGATGGAGTGCTTCTTTTCCCTTTCTACTTTTATTTTGTATCAATGAACAATGTGGAACTTGTTATATGGATGGATATGTGTTAGATGAACAATGTGAAACTATTGTAATATGTATGGATGGAACTATGTGTTGGTTATGTATGTATATATGGTGAAACTTTTGTGTTCGATATGTTTGCTGTGAAATTTGTGTGTTCAAACTTGTTTGTTGAAATTGAATGAATCTAAGAAAAAACAGAAAAAAACAGGGGCTATACAGGCTCTTTGCCGTCCGACACCGGACGGCAAAGAGGTTTGCCTTCAGCCAGCAGACGGCAAAGCAGCCACGTGGTAGCTACCTGTGTAGCCTGGGGGCTGGCCTATTTGGTTACTTTGTCGTCTGCTAGCTGACGGCAAAGCGCACCATTAACCCCCTAATGACCATAAGATAGCACGTGTGCCATCCAAGTCCTTTGTCGTGGGCTGGCGGACAACAAAGACCATATCATCTTTGCCGTCCGCCAGTAGACAGCAACGAGCCCTTTGCTGTAGCCTGTTCAGCCGGACCTATTGTCGTCTGCTGACGGACGGCAAAGGCCTTTGCCATCTGCTGACGGACGGCAAAGGCCTTTGCCGTCCGGCAGGCATGCCTTTGCCGTCAGGCATGGTGGACGGCAAAGTGCTTGATTCCTGTAGTGATTCAATGCATTTTATATGAAATTTTTTATTATATCCCTCTTGGATGCCTATCATATTAGGACTAAATTTATAACCAAAGCAAATTACCATGCTGTTTACAGACTCTCAAAATAATATAAGCGAAGCATGAGAGTTCATCAATTTCTATAAAATAAAACAACTGTCGTGCTCTAAAAAGATATAAGTGAAGCACTAGAGCGAAATTGCCTAGCTCAAAAGATATAAGTGAAGCACATAGGGTATTTTAATAATTCACGATTCATGCATGTCTCTCTCAAAAGGTGTGTACAGCAAGGATGAATCTAGCAAACTAAAAATCAAAGACTCAAATAATACAAGACGCTCCAAGTGAAACACATATCATGTGGTGAATAAAAATATAGCCTCAAGTACTGTTACCGACATACGAAGACGAAAGAGGTGATGCCTTCCGGGGCATCCACAAGCTTAGGCTTTTGGTTGTCCTTCAATATTACCTTGGGTGCCTTGGGCATCCCCAAGCTTAGGCTCTTGCCACTCCTTATTCCATAGTCCATCAAATCCTTACCCAAACAACACAAAACTCAACAGAAAATCTTATAAGCTCCGTTATTATAAGAAAATAAATCACCACTTTAAGTCACTATTGTGAACTCATTCTTTATTTATAGTTGTGTAACATCTACTGTATTCCAACTTTTCCATGGTTCATACCCCCCGATACTACCCATAGATTCATCAAAATAAGCAAACAACACATAGAAAACAGAATCTATAACTCTCTAATACTTCTGTAACTCCAAAAATTCTGAATACTTCTGTAACTCCAAAAATAAGCAAAAAGAACAATGTGTAGCAATCTGTAACTCTTGAATACTTCTGTAACTCCAAAAATTCTGAAAAATTAGGAAAACCTGAGAAATTTGTGCACCAATCCAGAGCAAAAAGAAACAGATCAAAAGCACGTTTCAATATAATCCTGCAAATTATTTACTGGGCGCAAAAGTTTATGTTTTTCAACAGGATCAATACAGCCATCACAATAAGCTATCCTAAAGGTTTAACTTGGCACAAGCACTAATTAAAACACAAAACCACATCTAACCAGAGGCTAGATGAATTACTTATTACTAAACAGGAACAAAAATCAAAGAAGAAAAATAAAATTGGGTTGCCTCCCAACAAGCAATATTGTTTAACGCCCTTAGCTAGGCATAAAACAAAAAATAGATCTAGGTATTGTGATCTTTGGTATGCAATCCATAAGTGGCTCTCATAATAGATTCATATGGCAATTTAATTTTCTTTCTAGGCAAGTGTTCCATGCCCTTCCTTAACTGAAATTGGAATCAATTCTTTCCTTCTTTCATATCAATAATTGCACTAGTCGTTCTAAAGGTCTACCAAGAATAATAGGACATGTAGGATTGCAATCTATATAAAGAACAATGAAATCTAAGGGCAGATAATTACTATTTACAACTATAAGAACATCTTTAATCCTTCCCATAGGTTTCTTAATAGTGGAATCCGCAAGATGCAAATTCAAAGAACAATCACCAAACTCACGGAAACCTAACACATCACGTAAATTGTTTGGAGTCGAGGAGACACTAGCACCCAAATCACACAAAGCATGACACTCATAATCATTAATCTTAATCTTAATAGTAGGTTCCCACTCATCATATAGTTTGCTAGGGATAGAAACTTCCAGTTCAAGCTTTTGTTCAAAATATTTCATCATATCATTGTTAAATTCCTTGAAATCCAAAAGAGTGGTTCATTGCTACTTAAAGTATTAACCTCTCCAATCCCACTTTTATCAATTTTAGCAACTAGATCTAAAAACTCTGAATCATTGGGACGCCTTTTAACTAAAGTTGACTCATCTCTAGTCCCATATTTATCAAGATTTATATTGGAAAACAAAGATTCAATAGGAGTCACGTCAATCACTTTTAGATCTTCATCATTATTTTCAAGAAAACTAGAAGAACACGCTTTTATAAACCGATCCTTTTTAGCATGCATCTTAGCTGTTCTTTCTTTGCACTCATCAATGGAAATTCTCATGGCTTTGAGAGACTCATTGAAGTAATGCTTAGGTGGAATAGATCTAAGTTTCAATGAATCAACATCAGGAGAAATTCTATCAACGTTCCTAGCCAAATCATCGATCTTGAGAAATTTGTCTTCAATCAAAGCATTGAAATTCTTTTGTGAACTCATAAATTCTTTAACACTAATCTCAAAATCAAAGGGCATGTTATTAAAATTTCCATAAGAATTTTTGTAGGAACTACCATAATTATTAGAGGAATTACTAGGAAATGGCCTAGAATTAAAATTACATCTATACGCGTTATTACCAGAATTGTTCCTACCAATAGAATTCACATCCATAGATTCATTATTATTTTCAATCAAAGTGGATAAAGGCATATCATTAGGATCAAAATAAGCACTCTTACTAGCAAATAATTTCATAAGTTCATCCAGTTGGATTTCGGGTTCTGCAAACCCTTGAGAGGTTCGAACTCTAGGGTGCGTGCGGAGATATCAACCTGCCTAGCCTGCCTACACGCGATACTCACAGCCTAGCGCGTGGAGCTCAAAGGGACAGAGAGACATAACCATTTATCCTGGTTCGGGCCACCTTGCGGTGTACTACCCTACTCCAGCTTTGTGGTGGATTGCCTGGATAGGCTGAGGATGAACTAGTAAAGTGGATGAACAGCCTCAGGAGGTGAGGTGTTCTTGAGCTCGGGTGAGATGGCAAAGGAGGAATGGCTTCGCTCCATTCGGATCTCCCCTTCTATGGTGGTGGCTAAGTCCTATTTATTGTGGCCTCGGTCCTCTTCCCAAATGTTGGCGGGAAGGGATCCCCCAACGGCCAGATTTGAAGGTGGAAAAGAAGTACACCCTATCCTGAGTAAAGTGCTCTTCTGCTGCAAAAGCCTCTGGTCGTGACGCTGCGGAGGGCTTGGCGATGACCTCTATCCTACCGTCCTGGCGGTCTTGGTCTTGTTGCACCAGAATGGAAACCTTTTGTTGATTCCTCGGGACTCCGCGCCTGCTGCTTGCCTCCTTTGCATCAAAAAGGAAACCGGTACTCTACTCCTGCTCGCGCCCGCCTGGCGCCCGTCTAGCCTTGGTCGTCATGGCTCACCTCAGCTGAGCCTCGTGAGGTGCACCTTGCATAGAAGTCTCCGCTCCTCAGAAGCCAGCCTGAGGAGGCCGATCCCCTTGGAGGTCTTGGCGTCGCCCGCCTTCCGATGCTTGGCCCCTTGCGAGGGTCTTGAGTTGTTGATGCTGAAGTTGGGACGTACCAGGCCATCGATGGAGCCATGTAGTGGGTCGCAGGGAGGCAACTCTGGGTGCCCCCGTATCCAGAACACCGACAGTAGCCCCCAGGCCCAAGGCGCGCTCGAACTTGGCTTCTAGGCGAAGCCAAGGGGCAAGCATGGAGCGCCGCAGACCCTAACCGCCTGCGGCCTTGAACGATGTGTGGCGATTGATGGGATGTGGGCATCTCTGCTTCCCCAAGCTGCCTCGATAACTGTTCAACTTGACGGATCGATGCTGCATGTAGAAGATCATCATTACGCGAGGTCGCAGAGCCCCCTTCGCTCATCTTTTCCTCCGTCTTCCCGCTGCTCATCCGTTGTCCTTCTCCATCTTGCTGTTGCTTCCATGAAGCCGATTAGGAGGTTTTCTGCGGCCAAAAAGGGGAAGGCCCCTCAGGAGGGGCCCGATCCACTCCCGCCGAAGAAGCGGTTCTGCCATCCATGCAGCGCAAGGCAGGAGGTGACCAGGCCTTGGCAATCAATGCCCCCCAGCTTCCCTCTTCTTCTGTACGCTCGCGCACAGGACGATGATGCATGCCGTCGACCAATCTGAGGTGGCAGTGCACAAGCTGTTGCCGTCCTGCCTGCTGAGCCATGGATCCACGCCGAGGGTAGCTCGTGCGAGTATGTGGTGTGGGCAGCATTGCCACGCGCCTCGTCGAACTGGCTCCCAAGGTTCCTCACCGACGAGCTGCCGCCGAGGGGGCCACTTGAGCTGTGGCTACAGCACGCCGGGTGGTACAGCCTGGCCATCAGGATTGAGGTTGAGGTGGTGCCCCCTGGCGACGTCCTCATGACCCGCCGATGGGGCGAGGTTGCCCGAGCCTGCCGTGCGGAGGGGGCCCTTGCAATCCACTTTGAGTACGACGGCACCTTCACGTTGTTATTCATGGTCTTCGATGAGGAGGGCTGGCGACTGGAGTGCTGCCCCAGGGGAGGCAGACCGCGGGATGCCGCCATGGGCGCCGGACCTGTTTCCGTCCCCATTGGCGCCTCCTCTAGTAGCAGCGATGACTCTTGGGAATCCAGCGATTCTCTAGAGCCCAGCGAATCTCCGGAGTCCAACGACGAGAGCTACGTGCCGCGAAGCTCTTGCCGTGGCTGGAGTGCGGCAGTGGCTGCCGCTCGCGTCATCGGTCATGCGCGCTGGCCTGGTCGGAGCTTTTGTTCTTTTGTTTCCCTGTGCGGAATTAGGAATGGCCCTGCGGGGGCATGTAAGGATCGAAATTCTTTAATTCCACCGTTGTTCTTATTTTTTTCATGATGAAATCATGTATCCCAATCTGGCACGGTTCCCCCCTTTCCTCCCCTTAGGTAGCGTAGCATTCTACGCCGGCGGGACCCAGTCCCTAGGCAGGCTCCAGCCATTACTAGTATGGCAGGTCGCGATGTCGTGGTCAAGGCTAGGAGCTGAGCGGCCCGAGGTACGGTGAGAGCTCATGAGGCACGATGCTCACGATGTCCCCCTTGGCGTGAAAGCAGCTCCCCAAGAAACGGAGATGGGAGTGAAACTGCCGGAGTGGGACTGCGAGACTCGAGTGAGCGGGTTGTGAGAGTCATGTCGTCCTGTGGGCGATTTATCTTTTAGCAAACCCTCATCGATTCTTCTGGATGGTGCCCATTCGTGCCTTCATGGTAGCGTCACGAGGTAGGGCCCCTCGCTCTCATTCCCTTTCCTTGCTTACCTAGGTTCTCTACGTCCTCAGGTTCCGGCCCTCAAGCAGGCTCAGCTGCCACTGGTATGCCAGGTCGCGATGCCATGGTCAAGGCCAGGGGGTGAGGGCTGGAGAGCCAGTAGGGGCTACTGAGGCGCGATCCTTTGAAGCCCCCCTCTTTAACGTGCAAGCGACTCCTGGGGCAAGGTGGTGATCACCGGGCCCGCCCGTGGCTAGGCCTCAGGTGAACCTACATGTTAGCTGGCAGAAGAGATTGCAACTCGCTATGGTGTTGACTGCCTATCCTTGAACCTTTCGCGGGAAGACGAAGGCACCGAGGACCTAGTGAGGTGGTGTGCGCGAGGCGGGCCGTGAGCCAGAGCTCAGTTCTTGGTTTTATCAGCGTTGCAGGGATGGACCCCAAGCACAAGTGCCGTGCTAGAATAAGTAGTTTTCGTTGCAAGACAAGCATATGATGAGTTGGCAATGTAAGGGGACCGCAAAGCGGATAGGTCTCGAAGCAAGAAGGTGATGGTAATAAAGCAGCTCATGAGATATGGTTTGGCAATTCTGACGAATGCAAGAAGGATACATGCCGCAGGGACAGACCCACGTGACCTGGGGATAGTGCAGCCTGAGGGGCGCCCCCAAACTAAATGAAATATAAGATGTCACCTGGCACTGTTGCTGAAGAGACGTCGGGGTAGCCGAAGATACGCGTTGTTGAAGTCGTTCTCGTTCCTCATGAGCCGCCCTGGCCCCGAGCATCGGGAGGCTCCACGGGCCTGGGGGCTCCTGAGAATCCATCTCCACCTCCGCCAGGATCGCCTGGTCGCTAGCCTCCCGACCCGCTGGGACGTCCTACATGCAGCGCTGAAATGCCACAGCCGCGCTCGGTAGGCCAAAGGGCATGCAAACGTAGCTGTGAGGGGGACCCTCGCATTGGCCGACACGGGACGGCCAAGAGAGCTGCCGAGACGCGGCCCTGTTGGGCCATGGGATGTCGATGCAGACGCAAAAATCCTTACCCTCTCCAGGGCAAGGAGCCGCGCCCAGTGGTGCGCGGCAATCGCCCTGCAGAACTCTTGCTTCCCGAATCTCCTTGACTGCCTTGCTGATGAACTCCTGAGCGCCTAGCGCTCCATGCCCTATGCCTTATCCTGGGAATTGTGTGCTGAAGCTTGCCTCCAAATGATGCCTGAGTGCCTCCCTCGTGACGCTGGCTAGGATTGAGGCCCTCCGAAGGAGAGACCCCGAGCCCAGCATAAGAGGGGCGTCAGGCGCGCCTTCTTATGTGATAGGTGAGGGCACCCCATCCAAGAACGCGAGGCTCAGTGCGGCACTGTCGGGCGATGCCTCCTCGTGAGATCTCTGGCCTAGCTACAACTTCTTCGTCTTGGAGGCGACCTCAGGAGGGAGGGCATCACCCTCGTCTTTAGGGTTTTCAACTGCCACAGCCTGGTAGGCACGCTCGAGAGAGCACACCGCGTCCTTTTTCGCACAGGCGACCGTGATGATGCTGCCGCTCCCTGGCATCTTGAGGACATTGTACCCGTGGAGCGTTGCCTCCATGAATTTGGCTAGTGCTGTGTACAAGAGGATGGCGTTGTATGGCAGACGAATATCAGCGACGTCAAAGTCAATGAGCTCGGTGTGGTAGTTGTCACGCTTGGCAAAGGTGACTGGGAGGCGGACGTGCCCTATCGGATGCATGGAGCCGGCGGTCACTCCTGAGAAGGGCTTGGTAGGCTGAAGCTACTGGTATGGCACCTGGATCCTGTTGAACGTCTGGACAGAGAGAACATTGAGCCCTGCTCCGCCATCAATGGGGGTTTTGGTGATGACCATGTTGCTGATGACGGGCGAGCAGAGCATTGGGAGCGCGCCGGCAGTGGCCACGCACTTGAGCTAGTTGGAGGAGTTGAAGGTGATGGCGTATCTGGACCGCTTGAGCGGGTGTGTCTCCTCGAGCTTGGGGAGTGCTGCGTTCACCTCGCGCGCGAACTGCTTGAAGACGCGGTGAGAGGCTGGGGCCTGGGAGCTGCCCAAGATGCAGGCGATGGCTCGAGACTCTTGGAAGCCCCCAGCCCCCTCGTCCTGGTGATGATCTTTCTTCCGTCTTGGCGGTGGAGGCAGCGGAGGGAGACCAACATTGCCTTGAGGCTGATCCTCGCGAGGCTGGTCCCTCCAGGCGCCCTCGCGAGGATGACCCTGCCAGCGGTCCTCCCAAGGCTGGTCGCGCCACTCCTGGCGATGGTCGCGGCCATCCCAGCGTCCTCCACCTCGACCACCTCCATGACCGTAGCATCGATCGTTGCGCTCGGGGGGTCGACCGAGGCGCCCGTCGTGGAGGGATCTGAGCTCCTGGTAGTCATTGGTGTTGTGGTTGTACACATTGTGGAAAACACAGAATGGTTGGCCGCTCTTGAACGACTCAGGGTGATCGCAGCTGCACAACGTCTCCGGCTTGGCTGCAAGCACAGCTGGCCCCTTGCGCTTTACGTCCTTGGCCTTGGCCTTCTTCTCTTCTGGGTCAGCATCGGGGAGCTCGAGGAGGGATAGGCATCCCTCCTCAGACCTCACACACTTGTTCACCATGTTGAACATCTCCAGGGATGTGCAGAGGTCCTCATGTATGGCGAGCTCCTCCTTCATCTTGATGTCGCGGACGCCATCGGTAAATGCTGAGATGATGGCCTCGTCCGACACCTTGGGGATCTTGAGGCGAACGTTGTTGAAGCGCTGGATGTAGTTCATCAAGGTCTCTCCTGGCTGCTGCTTGATGAGTCGTAGGTCACCGGCGGCTGGCGGGCGGTCGCGAGTGCCCTAGAAGTTGGCGATGAAGCGGTCGCGCATCTCAACCCAGGAGGAGACGGACCCCACGGGGAGATTCAGGAGCCAGGAGCGCGCGCCATCCTTGAGGGCCATGGGGAATCAATTCGCCATGATCTTCTAGTGCTGTTGGCCGCCTCGATGCTCAGTTTGTAGAGCTGCAGGAACTCAGCGGGGGCGGCAGTGCCGTCGTAGCGTGGGGGCAGGTCAGGCTTAAACTTTGTCGCCCAATCGATGTTGCGCAACTCCGGGGTGAACGCGCGACACCCTGATGCGGTCACGGGAGCCTGTTGGGGTGGTGGAGCCTGGTCTTGGTGCTCGCGCGCCGCCACCATCACAGGTGGCGCACGGTCTTGACATGGAGGTGCTGGAAGGGCACGTGCATCTTCTTGGGGCCGCTGCACCACTTGACAGCTTGCTTCTTCGCGCGTAGTCGCCTAGCGCTGCGAGTCGCGCCGTGGCGCTGCCCACCTTGGCTCGACGATGGTTCCCTGGACTGGAGGTGGTGGAGGCGCCCCGTGAGCCACGCCACCCGTAATAGGCGGCTGCTGAGGCAATGAGCGGGCCGGCGCAATGGAGTCTCCGGCGGCGCTGACGAGCCCGACGATTCGCTCGAGCCACTCCTCATAGAAGTCGTCGACTGGTCGGTAGTGAAGGAGCTCCCGCGCCATGATTAGGGTAGCTTGCTCATTCACCGGGCCGCGGCGCATGTGGGAGGACGAAGCGGCCGGAGTCAGCGATGGAGTGGCAGTGCGCCCGTCGCTGTGCATCGAGGGGTGCAGTGATGAAGCTTGCTGCTCGTGGCCCGCAGGGCCCGTTGCGTCATTGTCCGCTGGTGACAGAGGACGACGAGGATAGCCGTCGCCTGCCAGTGCAGTCTGAGCGATGCGGGTGGCAACCGCGGCCCGACACTCAGCGCGAGCCCGACGTGCGTCGGCCATGGAAGCGTCGGAGTAGTCGTCGATCGATCGATGAAAGAGAAGATCCGACGCACCCCTACGTGGCGCGCCAAATGTCGGATTTTGGGTTCTGCAAACCCTTTAGAGGTTCGAACTCTGGGGTGCATGCAGAGATTTTAACCTGCCCAGCCTGGCGCGTCGAGCTCAAAGGGACAGAGAGACACAACCGTTTATCCTGGTTCGGGCCACCTTGCAGTGTAATACCCTACTCCAGCATTGTGGAGGATTGCCTCGATGGGCTGAGGATGAACTAGTACAATGGATGAACAGCCGTAGGAGGTGAGGTGTTCTTGGGCTCAGGTGAGCTGGCGAAGGTTGAATGGCTTCGTTCTGTTCGGATGTCCCCTTCTATGGTGCTAGCTAAGTCCTATATATAGTGGCCTTGGTCCTGTTCCCGAATGTTGGCGGGAAGGGATCCCACAACGGCCAGATTTGAAGGGGGACAGGAAGTACACCCTATCATGACTAAAGTGGTCTTCGCCTGCAAAACCCTCTGGTCGTGACGCTGCGGTGGGCTCGGCGACGACCTCTGTCCTGCCGTCCTAGCGGTCTTGGTCTTGTTGCAGCAGAATGGAAACCTTTGGCTGATTCCTTGGGACTCTGCGCCAGATGTTTGCCTCCTTTGCATCAAAGAGGAAACTCGTACTCTATGCCTGTCTGGCGCCTGCCTGGCCATGGTCATCATGGCTCACGTTAGCTGAGCCTCGTGAGGTGCACCTTGCATAGAAGTCTCCGCTCCTCGGGAGCCAGCCTGAGGAGGCCGATCCTCTTGGAGGTCTTGGTGTTGCCCGCCTCACGAGGCTTGGCCCCTTGCAAGGGTCTTGAGTTGTCGATGCTGAAGCTGGGCCGTACCAGGCCGTCAATGGAGCAACACAGTGGGCTGCAGGTAGTCAAGTCTGGGTACCCCCGCATCCAGAACGCCGACACATCCATCTTTCCACTCAAAACATTAATCTCTTCAATCGCATGCATCTTTTTTACTAGTGGATCTTTCGGTGTGCCATTGAGAATAATTAGCGATAATATTATCTAGGAGTTTAGTCGCTTCTCCTAAAGTGATTTCCATAAAAGGACCTCCCGTGGCCGAATCTAAAAATTTTCTAGAAACAAAATTCACTCCGGCATAAATTTTTTGTATAATCATCCACAAGTTCAAACCATGAGTAGGGCAGTTTCTTATCATCAATCTCATCCCCTCCAAAGGTTGCACAACATGCTCATGATGAAGTTGCTTAAAATTCAATGTCGTTCCTAAGGGAGATGATCTTAGCGGGAGGAAAATATTTAGCGATGAAAAGCATCTTTACACTTGTTCCACAAATCAATACTATTTTTAGGCAAAGATGAAAACCAAGTTTTAGCACGATCTCTAGAAAACGGGAATAGCTTCAATTTAACAATATCATTGTCGAAATCTTTCTTCTTTTGCATATCACACAAATCAACGAAATTGTTTAGATGGGATGCGACATCTTCACTAGGAAGGCCAGAAAATTGATCTTTCATAACAAGATTAAGCAAAGCGGCATTAATTTCACAAGATTCCGCATTAGTAGGGGGGAATCGGAGTACGAATAAAAACATTGTTATTGGTGTTGGAAAAATCAAACAATTTGGTATTATCTTGATCCATCGTGACAAAGCAAGCAATCCAACACACGAGCACCCAAAAAGCAAGCGAGAAAGACAAACGGAAGAGGGGCGAAGAAAAGGCAGATCTTATCGAAAATCTTTTTCAAAGTGGGGGAGAGGAAAACAAGAGGCGAATGGCGAATAATGTAATGCAAGAGAAGAGAGCTTATGATGGGTACTTTGTATGACTTGACTAGGTGTAGATCCCCCCGGCTATGGCGCGAGAAGAATTCCTGCTACCTCTTGAGCTTTTGTTGGTTTTTCCCTTGAAGAGGAAAGGGTGATGCAGCAAAGTAGAGTAAGTATTTCCCTCATTTTGAGAACCAAGGTATCAATCCAGTAGGAGACAACACACAAGTCACCAAATACTTGCACAAACAATCAAACAAACTTGCACCCAACACGATAAAGGGGTTGTCAATCCCTTCACAGTTACTTGCAAAAGTGAGATCTGATAGAGATAGATAAACAATGAAGTAAATATATTTGGTATTTTTGGTTTATAGATCGGAAAGTAAAAGATTGCAAAATAGTAGATCGGAAACTTAT
Organism: Triticum timopheevii; assembly: GCA_963921465.1. NCBI lineage: Eukaryota > Viridiplantae > Streptophyta > Magnoliopsida > Poales > Poaceae > Triticum > Triticum timopheevii. The sequence goes on from OY997266.1 coordinate 247,119,532, forward strand.
ATGATGGAAAAGAGACCCCGGGGCCATAGGTTTCACTAGTGGCTTCTATCAATATAGCAAATAATACGGTGGGTGAACAAATTACTACCGAGCAATTGATAGAAGAGCGCATAATTATGACGATATCTAAGGCAATGATCCTGAACATAGGCATCACATCAGTGTCAAGTAGACTGACTCGTGCCTGCATCTACTACTATTACTCCACACATCGACCACTCTCCAGCATGCGTCTAGAGTATTAAGTTCATAAAGAAAGGAGTAACGCATTAAGTAAGATGACATGATGTAGAGGAATTAAGTGAAGCAATATGATGTAAACCCCATCTTTTTATCCTCGATGGCAACAATACAATATGTGCCTTGCTGCACCTACTATCACTGGGAAAGGACACCGCAAGATTGAACCCAAAGCTAAGTACTTCTCTCGTTGCAAGAAAAAACAATCTAGTCAGCCAAACTAAACCAATAATTCGAAGAGACTTGCAAAGATATAAAATCATGCATATAAGAATTCAGAGAAGATCCAAATAATATTCATAGATAATCTGACCATAAATCCACAATTCATAGGATCTCGGCAAACACACCGCAAAAGAGTATTAAATCACATAGTTCTCCAAGAACATCGAGGAGAACATGGTATTGAGAATCAAATAGAGACAAGAAGCCGTCTAGCTACTAGATATGAACCCGTAGTTCTCTGGTGAACTACTCATGCTTCATCGGAAGGGCAATGGTGTTGATGTGAAGCCCTCCGTGATCAAATTCCCCACAGACAGGACACCGGAAAAGGTCCCTAGATGGGATCTCACGGGTACAGAAGGTTGCGATAGTGGAAAAGTGTTTTAGTGGCTCCCCTGATGGTTTTGGGGTATAAGAGTATATATGCGCAAAAGAATTAGGTCACGAGACCCATGAGGGGCCCACAAGATAGGGGGGCGCGCCCTACCCTCTTGGCGCGCCCTCGGCCCTTGTGGCCACCACGTGGCTCCTCCGACTTCATCTCCAAGTCTCCTGGTTTGCTTCTGCTACAAGAAAGATCTCGCAAAAGTTTTATTCCGTTTGGACTCCGTTTGGTATTCCTTTTCTGCGAAACTCAAAAACAGGCAAAAACAAAAACTGGCACTGCGCTCTAGGTTAATAGGTCAGTCCCGAAAAAATATAAAATAGCATATTGATGCATATAAAACATCCAAAACAGATAATATAGTTGCATGGAACAATAAAAAATTATAGATGCGGTTGAGACGTATCAATGGTACCTTTACGATCAGTGCCACCCTCGACGACAAATAGGAAAGCGCGCTCATTGCCTTCCTGTGGGCGAATGTCAGTGTGTTTGCATGGCAACCATCTGACATCCCCGGTGTTCCAATAGAGGTAATCGAGCACCACTTTGCTGTCTGCCCACATGCCCGGACGGTCAAGCAGAATGTCCAGAAGCAAGCTTTGGAGCGGCAACAGTTTATTGCCGAAGAGATCAAGAAACTTCAAGAGGCTGGTTTGGTCAGAGGAGCACTACATCCCACATGGTTAGCCAATCCATTGGTGGTGCACAAGGCAAATGGGAAATGGAGGCTTTGCATAGATTTCACGGATCTAAATAAGGCATGCCCGAAGGACCTGTTCCCCTTGCCGCGCATCGACCAGATTGTGAATTCCACCTCCAGGTTTGGTCGGAGGAGTACTACATCCAACATGGTTAGTGAATCCAGTGGTGGTGCGCAAGGTGAATGGGAAATGTAGGCTTTGGATAGATTTCATGGATCTAAATAAGGCATGCCCGAAGGAACTGTTCCCCTTGTCGCGCATCGACCAAATTGTGGATTCCACCTCTGGGTGTGACCTACTTTCCTTTCTGGACGCCTACTCCGGGTACCACCAGATCTTCATGTCCAAGGAAGACGAAGAGAAGACCACATCCATAACCCCATGTGGCACGTACTGCTTTATACGGATGCCCTTCGGGTTGAAGAGCGTCGGATCCACTTTTGCAAGGGCAGTACAGATTGGCTTTGAGTCCTAGCTGCACAGAATCATTGAAGCCTACATGGATGATATAGTGGTCAAAACCATGGACAGAATGAATCTCATTCAGGATTCAGAAGAAACCTTTGCAAATTTGCGCAGGATCAACTTGAAGCTAAACCCGGAGAAGTGTGTGTTTGGCATTCCTTCCGGCAAGCTACTTGGCTTCTTCGTGTCCCATCGGGGGATAGAGGCCAACCACGACAAGATCAAGGCTATCAAGCAGATTCAAGCACTTGAGACAGTTAAAGACGTGAGACGTTTGACTGGATGCGTTGCCCCACTGAGCAAGTTCATTTCTATCAGGACCCCGACTCAATGCCACATCGATCTAGCATGTAACACCTCATATCACTTTGCGGCCTCATGCACGGTATCCCTACGGGTGTCGCCTTACCTTTGCCCGGGACCGTTTACGCCTTTTGGCACACGTATATGATAGTGTCGCTAGCATCCATATGATAAGGACCCCGGGCTGACATGGCTAGTCGTAAACCCAAAGTGGCACAAACTTACAGGGACAAGCATCCATGACCCAGCATCGAACGTGTCGGTCATCAGTGAGTGAATCCAGGCTGTAGCACTGGGCTAGCAGGACTCCGGTGAACTGGGCTGTAGCGGGCTAATAGGACTCCGGTATTCATCGCGTGACATTTCCCCGAAGGGACAGACACAGGAACAAAGGACACATGCCGGCAAGCCTAAGTGTTCCGGAGCAGTAGCGAGCTACCATGGCTCAGTGGAAGCACTAGGAGACATTTCCCGGTAAGAGAGGCTACTAAGGATAAACAACTAGATAGTCAGATCCCACACATACCAAGCATTTCAATAACATACACACAATATGCTCGATATGTGCAAATACAACATGGCATCACAACATGAGTCTACAACTCAAGTATTTATTCAAATAGGCTCCGAGGAGCGAGATATTGCAAACATGGGTCTCACGACCCAACATTCAGAGCATACATGTCAAAGCACATGCGGAAGCTTAACATGTCTGAGTACAGACAACTACAAATGAAAAAGGCTGAGAAGCCTGACTAACTACCAGATCCTGCCGAGGGCATAAGATCGTAGCTGAGGTAACAAGCTAAACGTCGAAGTCCACACAGAACTACTAGTGAGACTGAAGTCTCTCTGCAAAAACATAAAATAGGCAAACGTGAGTACAAATGTACCCAGCAAGACTTACATCAGAACTAACTACATATGCATCATTATCAACAAAGGGGTGGTGGGGTTTAACTGCAACAAGCCAGCTTTGACTCAGTGGCTATCCTGAACTACGACTGCAAGTAACTCTTTGAGGTGGCGCACACGAGTCCACATATTCACCATATCAATACACCACTATGGATCTGCTCCCGTCTCCCTACGAGAACGCCATCCATAGCACTCATGCTTATCTTGCGTATTTTAGAGTATCCACTTTCACTTGTCTATGAACTGTACAGGCAACCCAGAAGTCCTTTACCATGGACACGGCTATTCGAATAGATCATATTAACCCTGTAGGGGTGTACTTCTTCACACACGCTCTCGCCACTTACCGCCATGTACACCTCATGTATCTCGGCAACCTTCAAGCGGAAGCCTGGCGAGGGAGTCGGCCACGACCTGACTAACCACACAAGTCTCTCATCCAGGTTTATCGCCTATTCGGGTTCCATCCGCAAGGAGATCCGGCCGGGGTGTCACTCGCGGCCCCAAATGATGTGAGCAGGGTTCCCAAGCCCACCATCCGGGTGCCACTTGGTACACCGTGCCACTGTGCCTAGTCTGTCCCAAGCCCACCTGTACCGGGTGCCACTTGGTAGACTACTAACACTACCTACAAACACCAGAAACTAGTTGCAACTCCTGGATAGAGATCATGTTAATTGATAAGTCGAGAGGGGTTGAGTTACCGGAACCCAATGTGTGGTAGTAACTGTTCATGGGTCACAAACACAGAACTCAGTTCTTGAGGATGGTTTCAATGAGACAACCCACCATGTTCTCCTACATGGCCTCTCACCGCTACCTTTACCAAATCGTGTTCACACACTTAACTCTCAACAGTAGGACATGTTCACACACCTCCAATTAATCCCCGATGAATCAGACCTGACTCAACTCTAAGCAATAGCAGGCATGACAAACAAGCATGAATGAGTAGGCACATCAGGGCTCAAACAACTCCTACTCATGCTAGTGGGTTTCATCTATTTACTGTGGCAATGACAGGTCATGCAGAGGAAAGGGGTTCAACTACCGCAGCATGTAACAGTTGAATCGCTGTTTTCCTAATGCAGTAAAAGAGAGCAGGAGCGAGAGAGTGGATTTTATCGGAATGAACAAGGGGGTTTTGCTTGCCTGGCACTTTTGAAGATAGTATAGTTCTTCATCGGTGTCATCGAACTCATCGCCGGAACACGTCTATCGAGAGGGAACAATTACCGGCAAACAAGGAAGAACACAATCAATGCAATGCACAATATGATGCATGAATGTGACATGGCAATAATATTATGATTTGTGCTAATGCATCTAGCAACAATTTAGATGAAGTCCATATGAACCAAGGGTTCATATGCAAACTCCATATTTAGCATTTAAAATGCCATTATCATGTTTTCACTTATACAGTGGGTATAAGTTGGTTTAACATGCATGAAAGTAGCATAAATGGATAGATTGGATTTTTCTGATCATTTTTCATATATAATTTATTTCATTCCGAGTTACAGGTGAATTTATATGATTTTTAGAAGTTAGCACTATTTTCTGGAATTTCCTGAATAAGAATAAATCCAGAAAAAGGAGTTACTACGTCATCACTATGTCAGGGTGACGTCAGCATTGACCAAAGTCAAATCTGACTGGTGGGGCCTACTGGTCAGTGACACGGTGCTGGTCAGAGACACTGACATGTGGGACTGGTCAACGGGCACGTCATCAAAGTCAAAGTTGACGCATGGGTCCAGTCGGGTTGGATTAGTTCTAACTAATTTCGTTAGCTGGCTAATTAAACCAGTGGGGCCCATGTGTATGTGGGTCAAGGGGTTAATTAGTGGGTGATTAGCCCTAACTAAGTGGCCACGTCAGCGTACCGGCGGTTAGCCGCCGGTGACCGAACAGGGTGGGGGAGGCACTCGGGAATCACCCACAGGGCTCGGTTCGAGGCGTGCTTGGGCTCGTTGGAGAGCCCTCGCTGGCGCGCGTCGAACTGTGGCGGTAGTCCGGCCTGTGGTGGCTGGAGGCGATGGCGGGGAGCTCGGCCACGTGGCCGGAGCTCGGGCGTGAGCACAGGCAGCGCTGTGGTGCAAAAACGAGCACAAGGGAGGAGGGGAAACGGAGGATAGCTCACGGTGGGTCGACGGGCGTGCTCAGCGGGCTCGCGGAAGGACGAACGGTGACGGGACATTGACGGAGATCTCGGGCGGCCGAGGTCGAAGATGGTGGTGGCGACGGTGATGCAGGCTGTCCGGGCTTGGTTCCTTCGGCTTGGAGAAGCTGGGCGAGGATGCAGAGCTCGGGGGCACGACCGTGGGGCGAGGGGACGGCTGTGTCTGCGCGGGCGGTGTGCGGCGGCGACGACAGCGGTCGGGCGCGCGAGAGAGAGATCCAGGAAGGGGGTGAGAGCGCGGGAGAGTGAGAGAGAGAGAGGCAGGGAGGTGCGTGGCGACGCGGGAGAGATCCAGGTGACGGGGAACAGGCAGGCAGGGTGGAGGTGGCCGGGGCACGTGCCGGCGCGCTGCGGTCATGCGCTCGTCCTCCTGGCAAGGAGGAAGACGACAAGGGAGGGGCCAAGTGGGCTAGGCTGGCTTTGCCCAGCTGGGCTGCTACAGTGCCAGGCCAGGTGGGCCTTGCCAAGTAAGTTCCTTTCTTTTTATTAATTCATGTTTTCTATTATTTCTGTAACTTCAGGGCTTTATTAAAAATGTCAGGGAATTTCCAAAAATCATGAAACTAATCATGACTACTGTTTGGAATATATCCCACAGTAAACATTTTAGTTTATGATTATTTGAGCATTTAAAATATTTAATAGCATTTAGATGCCCAAATGCAAATACTATAAGATTTAATTCAGAGCCCAAATATGTCATGGAAAAATGTGCAACACCTCTGGTTATTGCTTCTAGCATTTTCCAGAAATGATAAACATTTTTGAAAGCCATTTGGATTCACTGAAATTATTTTAGTTGAACCTAGTGAATTCCTTTGATGCTAGGGTTTAGGCAATCCCCATTTCAAGTTCATTTCAAAAGTTAAACATGATGCACACATGAAGGGCTAGCCTACTGCATACCAGGACTAGGGATGTGACAATTTCCATGTCTGCCGAGCGCGCCCTATCGTTCTTCAAAATCTTAAAGAAGGCAGGGCCCGTGGAGTGGACTCTGAAGGTAGACGCTGCACTACAAGATTTGAAGACCTATCTTTCCTCTGTGCCCACTTTGGTCGCTCCCAATCCACAAGAGCCGTTGCTGCTATACTTAGAGGCAACCAATCAAGTAGTTAGTGGGGCACTAGTGGCGCGGCAGGAAGTGGGTGAAGCGGCAGCTGCAACCACCGTCCCCTCTGGAGAAGAAAGCGAACCCATCCCGGCAAGATCAGATGCAGTTCATGACATAGAAGAGCAAGGCAGCAGAGACAATTCCAAGGTCACGGCAAGGAAGAAGGTGGTGCAGCGCCAAGTGTATATCGTCAGCTCCTTGTTGCAGGGGCTAGGTCAAGGTACTATGGCATGCAAAATTTGATTTTTGGCCTCATCATGGCCTCAAGGAAACTGCGCCACTACTTTCAAGCCCATGAGATCCTGGTTGCCACCCGCTTCCCTTGCAACACATACTCAAAAACCCCGAGGCCACTGGCAGAATAGTGGAATGGGCCTTGGAATTATCCAGCTTTGGTTTGAAGTTTGAGAGGACGGTAACTATTCGGTGCAGAGCATTAGCCGAGTTCATTGCCGAGTGGACGCCAACCCCTGTTGAAGAAGTATTGGAGACAGCCATCCCCTGCAAGGAAGGGCTCCTAGAATGATTATGTACTTTGATGGTGCCTTCTCCTTACAAGGTGCAGGAGCTAGTGTGCTTCTTGTTGCTCCCACTCGCGAGCACCTTAAGTACATCGTTCAAATGCATTTCCCCTGGGAGAGGGCTCCAAACAATACTACAAAGTATGAAGGTCTCCTTGTCGGGCTCAGAATTGCAACTGAACTGGGAATTATGAAGCTAATCATCCGTGGAGATGCGCAACTTGTGCTGAGACAAGTAAGCGAGGATTACGAAAGCCCATTGATGGAGGCATAAGTCGAGGAAGTGAGAAGGGTGGAGGAGCGCTTTGACGGATTGAAAACAGAGCACGTGCCTCATGCGGAAAACAACATTGCTAATCATCTATCAAAGTGCACTGCACAAAAGCTCCCTGTGGAACTAGGTACTTTTGTTCTCCTTCTGACTCAGCCCTCTATGTCCCCAGCAACGATGGCCAGAAAGAGGAGGAAGCTGGACTCCAGAAAGCCTCTCCCGTTAGAGCTTCCCGAAGCCCCCGGCAGAGAGCTTGGCGGGAACAACTCCCCTTTGATCGGTGACCTGCACCCTTGTCACGCCCAATATGCGAACCTATCCAAAAGGAACTCGAAGGTCCCACCAAGGATAGACCCGCATGTTGGAACGCTTTTGCAAGGTGGATATCATTACATCAACATTACATAAATAGATGGGAATACATACATAAGGCATACAATGCCACACGAATACAACATCATCATACAAGAGATCAACATCCGACTACGGATGATACATAAACAGAAACTCAAACAATATCCACCCTGCTAGCCCCGGCTGCCGACCTGGAACCTATCCCCTGATCGAAGAAGAACTCCAAACAAGCAAACAACGCTCTCGCGTCATGATCATCGCACAACCTGTACCTGCAACTGTTGTTGTAGTAATCTGTGAGTCACGAGGACTCAGCAATCCCATTACCATGGGTATCAAGACTATCAAAGCTTAATGGGAAAGGAAGGGGTAAAGTGGTGAGGTTGCAGCAGCGACTAAGCATGATATGGTGGCTAACATACGCAAAGAAGAGTGAGAAAAGAGCAAGCGGAATGGTCGTGAAGCTAGCAATGATCAAGAGGTGATCCTGAACACCTACTTACGTCAATCATAACACAGAAACCGTGTTCACTTCCCGGACTCCGCCGAGAAGAGACCATCACGGCTACACACATGGTTGATGCATTTTAATTCGGATCTGGTGTCAAGTTATCTACAACCGGACATTAACAAATTCCCATCTGCCACATAACCGCGGGCACGGCTCTCGAAAGTTTAAACCCTGCAGGGGTGTCCCAACTTAGCCCATGATAAGCTCTCGCGATCAATGAAGGATATACCTTCTCCCAAGAAGACCCGATCAGTCTCGGAATCCCGGTTTACAAGACATTTCGACAATGGTAAAACAAGACCAGCAAAGCCGCCCGATGCACCGACAATCCCGATAGGAGCTGCACATATCTCGTTCTCAGGACAACACCGGATAGGTTAGCCTACGAGTAAAACCAGACCTCGAGTTGCCCCGAGGGGGCCCTGCAGTCTGCCCGGTTCAGACCAGCACTTAGAGAAGCACTGGCCCGGGGGGGGGGGGCGGGGGCTAAAATAAAGATGACCCTTGGGTTGGCCGACCCAAGGGAAGGGTATAGGTGGTGGTGAGGCAAATGGTAAAACCAAGGTTGGGCCTTGCTGGACAAGTTTTATTCAAAGCGAACTGTCAGGGGGTCCCATAAATCACCCGACCGCGTATGGAACGCAAAATCCGGGAACATAACACCGGTATGACGGAAACTAGGGCGGCAAGAGTGGAACAAAACACCAGGCATAAGGCCGAGCCTTCCACCCTTTACCAAATATATAGATGCATTAATAATATAAGAGATATTGTGATATCCCAACCAAAATCCTGTCCACCATGGAGCAATCTTCAACTTCACCTGCAACTAGCAACGCTATAAGAAGGGCTGAGCAAAGCGGTAACATAGCCAAGCAATGGTTTGCTAGGAATGGTGTCAAAGGTTAGAGGTTCATGGCAATTTGGGAGGCTTGAAGAGCAAGTGATAGGTAACGCAGCATAGCGATAGAACGAAGCAACTAGCATAGCAATGATAGTAGTGAGATCCAGGGTAGCGGTCATCTTGCCTGAAATCCCGCAAGAAAGAAGAATGAGTCCATGAAGAAGATGAAGCCACGAAGACGAACCAAGCGTAGACGAACGAATCCTCACGATCGCAACAAAACGGGAACTATCGAGAAGAAGCACACAACATAGTAAACACACCACACATAGGCAAGACATGATGCACAAGAAGCATGATGCATGACAAGGCTACATGAAGCTACTCATGGCAAGAGATGATGCAAACAAGAACAACACATCAAGGGAAGTTTAAATGAGGCCGGGAACAACATATAACAATTCCGGTAAGTCCTCATATGCAAATTTCAAAATTGGTCCAGAACTGAATAAACCTTATGTTCAAGTTGTTAAACAGCAATTTAAGATGCACCAAGATGATCTACACGAGATTCTAGTCAAGTTACATATAAAGTTCAATAGATTCGGAGCTACGGCCTAGAAGATATGAGCAAAACAAGTTAAGCATGGCATTGATGCAAAATGCACCCAAACATCAAGCAAACACCTCAAAACAAGGATACAACATGATAATATGAAACTACATGCAATAATAAAGCAAGTTTCATATAGAGCACACTCAAAACGGAGCAACGGTGTAACACATACACTCTATACAAGTCATAACAACAATCTGTCCATAACAGTAACTAGGCATCTTACAAGCATCAAATCAACAAGCTACAGCACCCCAACATAATAACAAAAGGCATGATCATGAAGTACAGGTAAAGCATAACAAGACATGAACACTGAGCTATCTCCAGAAACAACTAGAACATGCTCAAAATGACATGGTAAGATTGCAAATAATAACAGTTTCAGACTTTGCAGAAATAACATCAGCTTGCAATGTTTAGGGCTATCAAACAACATGTTACAGGAACTTATCATGGCAAACAAAGGCATGGCATGAATCTACTAATTGCATAGATCAAAAGTCCCTTACTGACCATGAGCCAAAAAGGCACAGAAAATATGATGGCACCCATGTAAACATGGCAAGTTATATTCCAGATTCATACATGGCAGAAACAACAATAAGTAGGCATGTTCGTGAGCTTGAACCACTCACCACAGGGCAATACGTGGCATGGCAAGGCAACCAACAGTAAGAAGGCATGCTTGTGAAGCAAAGCATGTCAAGAACAAGTTTATAGGATGCATGGATCACTAGAAAAGCACATGGACAAAACTGAACTTCATGTTAACAGGTTGACAGCAACATCATTTAGCAAGTTTGGACCAAGATATGAACAATCTACAGCAAGCTATAAATGCATCCAGGGGCATGGATGGCTAGGTCATAACATGTAGATCAAAACATGTTTATAGAACGTCTCTAGATTATGCATAGAATGATTAGTAGCAACATGTTAACATAGCAACAAAATATAATAGAATCTGTCAGGAAAACAACAACAGCAAGTGCCCTACTTAACAAGCTCAATGCACTCACTACACAAGTCACAAAAATACATGGATGGCACTCCTGGAAAGATGGCATGGCATAGATCAAAACACATGTAGACATCAACCTCATAGGATGCACACATCAAACATGGCAAAAATGACAAATGAGCAAGTTATAACAGTTTCAGCAGGTTAACATCAACATGCACTCTTCCAACAGCATTTAGGGCATCAAGATGAGCTCAAATGAAAATGATGCAATGGAATGAAACGAAGCACTCGTAGAGTCGAACAATTTGACATATTACACGCACGAAACGGAGCTACGGATGCAGAGTTACAACAGGTCAAACATGGCATGATTATGCAAAAACCTCAGGGACTTGGGCGTTTCGGGGTCAACCTTCGGGTCTGCATGGATTACGATGCACATTGGGATCTCGTCGGAGCTGCGTCGCCGGAGATGAGGGAGGTAGTGGCCGGGCTCGGGGAGGTGGCCGGGGAGGTCGAGGGGCGCCGGATCTGGCCGGAGACGGGGCCGGGCGCGGCCGTAGGCGGCGAAGGGCGGTGACGGGGGCGCGCTCTGGCGCCGGGCAGAGGCGGCGGCCGGCGGCCGGGGCGGGAGACAGCGGCGCGGAGGAGTCCAAGCGGCGGGGCGGCTCGGGGTCGAGCGCGGAGGCGCCGGCCGGCGGCGGCGGAGGCCGAGGCGAGGCGACGGAGGGCGGGGCCGGTGGCGGCGCTCGACGGCAGCGGGTGGCGAGGCGGCCGGGCGGCGGGGTGCGGCGGGCAGAGGCGGCGGGGTGCGGGTGGTTCCGGCGGGGCAGCGCCCGCGGCGGCGGCGGCGGCGGGATGGGCCCCGCGGGCCCGATCCGGGCCTGGCGGGCCTGGCGCGGGTGGCGGCGAAGTGGGAACGGGCGCGGGCGACGTGGCGACGTGCGATTGGTGGAGGCGCGTGGTGGGGTGACGTGGCGGCCTGTGATTCGCCGGAGTGAGGTGGTCGGCGGACATGTCCGGCGCGGACTGACGTGTCCGGCGGCGCAAGGAGGATGGAGGCTAGGGTTTAAGGATGGCAATGGGTAGGGTATGGGCAGGGTAGAGCAATACCATACCCATACCCGTATAGTCAGTGGGTGCAAAATTCTATCCATACCCGTACCCACGGGTATAAAACTTAACCCATACCCATACCCGACGGGTACCCATACCCATTGGGTACGCAACGGATAGAACAAATAGTACACAAGTTGTTCACAATTTTACACTCATTCATAGAACAAATATCTTAGCTCAATAACAAGTAGATGGGTACAAGACTACTATCCAAATTTAGAAATCACAACATACTCATAAGTCAACAGGAGTATATGAGTCACATGATAAATTAATGATTAATTGACAACAACTTGACATTACTTTTACAAGCGGCCAGGGTATGGGTATACCCGCGGGTACAAGGCTATACGCATACCCTACCCATGACTTAACGGGTAGGGTATGGGTACTACCCATGGGTATAAAAGTGTGCCCGTACCCTACCCATGCGGGTACGGTACCCGCGGGTACCCATACCCATGGGTAAAATTGCCATCCTTACTAGGGTTGCACCGTGAATTTCGGAGGGGGAGGTGTTTATATAGGTAGAGGGAGCTAGGAGACTCCAAATGAGGAGCGGTTTTTAGCCACGCGATCGTCATCGAACGACCGAGAGCATGGAGGGGAGTTAGATGGGTTTTGGGCCACTTTGGAAGGGGTGTTGGGCTGCACACAAAAGAGGCTTTGCGGTTACCTGGTTAACCGTTGGAGTATCAAACGACCTCCAAATGGCACGAAACTTGACAAGCGGTCTATCGGTGGTATACCAAGGCCGCTTGGCAAACCTCGGGCCATTCCGAGAACGTTTAACACCCGCACACGAAAGGAGACAAAAGGGGAACGCCGGAGGACATAGGAGTGCCGGATTGCAAAACGGACAACGGGGAAAATGCTCGGATGCATGAGATGAACATGTATGCAAAACGAAATGCACATGATGACATGATATGAAATGCAGATGATGACATGGCAAAATGCAACACGCAAGCAAATGACATGGCAACGATGGCGAATAACTGGCAGACACCTGGCGCGACGAATCCGGGGCGTTACAACACTCCTCCACTAACAAGAGATCTCGTCCGGAGATCTTAGGACCGAGACGGAAGGGAAAAAGGAGGAGGTGAAACAAGAACTCAAGAGAAGAAGCAAAGAATCGATTGCACACGAGAAGAAGAAAGGAACGACGAGAACGACAAGAATCGAAAGATCACGGAATCAAATAGACTATGAAACCACTCGTTCTAACCGGAGTGGTTAGAATGAGAAAAGAAACGAATAAGACTGAAAGAATTTAGGCAGCATTCCTGCTGAAAATGGAAGTATTAGAACACAAGCTAGAGAGGATGGAATGATACTTGATAAACTCTTGAAGAATGAATTAAATCATGAAGAACCACCATGAAGAACTCTGGTGACAAAAGGATGATGAGGCAGAATGAAGGATGAAAAAAATAAGATGAGCCTTGCGGTGAATTGAATGGAGGTTCCGACGAGATGACCGAGGAAAAATTTGAACTCCGGAAAAAGAAAAGATGAAATACTTGGAACTAGAATTTATTCATCAAGAACAAACTCCAAAGAAAAAGGATTACTCACTTGGATGGAATAAGAATAAGATTTATTGTATGCTTACCCTTCATCAATTAAATTGATGACAAGCAATGGATTTAGCATACTACTTATTCTTCTTGAAAAAGGATAGAAAAGGGATATATCACAAACTTGAGAAGGTCTTCATGAATCACCGGTAGGATTGGAAAGATCGAATGAATTAATATGATAATCAAGGAAAAGAATCTTGAACGAACCACCGTAAGAATTCGGAAATGACTGATGAAAGAGAATGAATCACCGGAAAGAATTGGAAGAACAAATATGCTAGAGGGGATTTAGATGCAAAAGAACAAAGAGATAATGAGTTGATTAAAGAATACTTGAACGAAGCACCAGGACAACTGGATAACGGTAGCTAAAATGTGAGGACGAAGAATTCTTCTGGAACGATGGCCTCTGGTGAAAAGAAATAGAAAAGAACTCCTGAAATACTCCGGATGGGTGAGAAAAAGAATATCTGACAAATGGAATAATTTGAGAGGATAATATGAAGCTAGAACCACGAAACTTTGAGAGGACGGGCAAGATTTAGAGGAAAACTCTTCTTCGATCTTTAAAGTTTAGAATGACGACGAGAAACACCACGGAAATTACTGAGATACTCCGGAAGAATGAAAAGCGAAGAGGTTGAGCCAACGATGAGAAGAGTTTGACAACGATCTTGGAGAAAGCATGTGACTGATGGAATCCATTCTTATGTCACACTTGAAAAGAATTGAGAATAACTCCGGAAGAATTAGAAGACTCAGGTAAGATCCTGGGAAAAGACCTGTGGGTTAGGACCCACTAAAGAGAAAAACACCGTTAGAAAAGGGATGTTGAACAGATAGAAGAAGCACCGGAACAATTGAAATATTTGAATGAGGTGGCAACCTCGAATTAATTAGAACACAGACGAGTCTCTTGAGATGTCATGAGCACTTCGGAAGGATAAACTGGCGAGAGGCGAACGAGCAAGGAAAAACACTTGAACCAAGGAAAAGAATATGATCAACACCGAATACTTGAATTGAATCCACCGGAAAAGAAAAAGAGATGAAGAATGACGAACGAGACAAGAATTCACCGGTTGAGATAATTAAGGGAAGACTGAAGAGACTCTGTGCGAATGAAATAGATGGTCGAAAGAGACTCAAACTCCGGGAAGAAGAGGGTGGGAGGGCGGGAAAAACAAAGGCAACTTGGACGGGGAAACCGACGAATAACTTGAAGAGAAAACACTGGTTGAAATAATTGAGGAAAGAAAGCAACGATTTCGCACGAGTATGATGGATACTCGATTATAGGCTCCGGTTCCGAGAAGAAAAAGGGGAGGGCGGGTGGGAAAAAAACAAGGGCAACTGAGGGTAGAGAAACAACTTCATTGAGGGCAAACTGAGGATTGACCTTGCAAAGATGAAGAGGCTCGAGTCAACTTGACGAGAAATGCACTGGATGAAAGAGGATGGACAACTCACGGAACTAACCACGTGATCCTAAAGAAAAATTTGAATGGGAAGAGGAGTAATTCAAAACACCTACATCAAGATTCCTCACCAGAGCGACGAAGAGGCTGAGGAGTAAAAAGAATTCCTACTCTTCGATATAACTAGACTCCGAAAACAGGTTTTTTCTAGACTCAACAACGGCCAAACTACACGATCAATCAAGGGGGCTCCTAAGGTCGGTCGAGGCTCTGATACCAACTTGTCACGCCAATATGCGACCCTATCCAAAAGGAACTCGAATGTCCCACCAAGGATAGACCCGCATATTGGAACGCTTTTGCAAGGTGGATATCATTACATCAACATTACATAAATAGAAGGGAATACATACATAAGGCATACAATGCCACACGAATACAACATCATCATACAAGAGATCAACATCCGACTACGGATGATACATAAACAGAAACTCAAACAATATCCACCCTGCTAGCCCAGGCAGCCGACCTGGAACCTATCCCCTGATCAAAGAAGAAGCAGAAGAAGAACTCCAAACAAGCAAACAACGCTCTCGCATCGTGATCATCGCACAACCTGTACCTGCAACTGTTGTTGTAGTAATCTGTGAGCCACGAGGACTCAGCAATCCCATTACCATGGGTATCAAGACTATCAAAGCTTAATGGGAAAGGAAGGGGTAAAGTGGTGAGGTTGCAGCAGCGACTAAGCATGATATGGTGGCTAACATACGCAAAGAAGAGTGAGAAAAGAGCAAGCGGAATGGTCGTGAAGCTAGCAATGATCAAGAGGTGATCCTGAACACCTACTTACGTCAATCATAACACAGAAACTGTGTTCACTTCCCGGACTCCGCCGAGAAGAGACCATCACGGCTACACACACGGTTGATGCATTTTAATTCGGATCTGGTGTCAAGTTATCTACAACCGTACATTAACAAATTCCCATCTTCCACATAACCGCGGGCACGGCTCTCGAAAGTTTAATCCCTGCAGGGGTGTCCCAACTTAGCCCATGATAAGCTCTCACGATCAACGAAGGATATACCTTCTCCCAGGAAGACCCGATCAGTCTCGGAATCCCGGTTTACAAGACATTTCGACAATGGTAAAACAAGACCAGCAAAGCCGCCCGATGCGCTGACAATCCCGATAGGAGCTGCACATATCTCGTTCTCAGGGCAACACCGGATAGGTCAGCCTACGAATAAAACCAGACCTCGAGTTGCCCCGAGGGGCCCCGCAGTCTGCCCAGTTCAGACCAGCACTTAGAGAAGCACTGGCCCGGGGGGGGGGGGGGGGGGGGCTAAAATAAAGATGACCCTTGGGTTGGCCGACCGAAGGGAAGGGTATAGGTGGTGGTGAGGAAAATGGTAAAAACAAGGTTGGGCCTTGCTGGACAAGTTTTATTCAAAGCGAACTGTCAGGGGGGTCCCATAAATCACCCGACCGCGTAAGGAACGCAAAATCCGGGAACATAACACCGGTATGACGGAAACTAGGGCGGCAAGAGTGGAACAAAACACCAGGCATAAGGCCGAGCCTTCCACCTTTTACCAAATATATAGATGCATTAATAATATAAGAGATATTGTGATATCCCAACATAACCCTGTCCACCATGGAGCAATCTTCAACTTCACCTGCAACTAGCAACGCTATAAGAAGGGCTGAGCAAAGCGGTAACATAGCCAAGCAATGGTTTGCTAGGAATGGTGTCAAAGGTTATAGGTTCATGGCAATTTGGGAGGCTTGAAGAGCAAGTGATAGGTAATGTAGCATAGCGATATAACGAAGCAACTAGCATAGCAATGATAGTAGTGAGATCCATGGTAGCGGTCATCTTGCCTGAAATCCCGCAAGAAAGAAGAACGAGTCCATGAAGAAGATGAAGCCACAAAGACGAACCAAGCGTAGACGAACGAATCCTCACGGTCGCAACGAAACGGAAATTATCGAGAAGAAGCACACAACATAGTAAACACTCCACACATAGGAAAGAAATGATCCACAACAAGCATGATGCATGACAAGGCTACATGAAGCTACTCATGGAAAGAGATGATGCAAATAAGAACAACACATCAAGGCAAGTTTAAATGAGGCCGGGAACAACATATAACAATTCCGGTAAGTCCTCATATGCAAATTTCGAAATTGGTCCAGAACTGAATAAACCTTATGTTCAAGTTGTTAAACATCAAGTTAAGATGCACCAAGATGATCTACATGAGATTCTAGTCAAGTTACATATAAAGTTTTAATTAGATTCGGAGCTACAGCCTAGAAGATATGAGCAAAACAAGTTAAGCATGGCATTGATGCAAAATGCACCCAAACATCAAGCAAACACCTCAAAACAAGGATGCAACATGATAATATGAAACTACATGCAATAATCAAGCAAGTTTCATATAGAGCACACTCAAAACGGAGCAACGGTGTAACACATACACTCTATACAAGTCATAACAACAATCTGTCCATAACAGCAACTAGGCATCTTACAAGCATCAAAACAACAAGCTACAGCACCCCAACACAATAACAAAAGGCATGATCATGAAGTACAGGTAAAGCATAACAAGACATGAACACTGAGCTATCTCCAGAAACAACTAGAACATGCTCAAAATGACATGGTAAGATTGCAAATAATAACAGTTTCAGACTTTGCAGAAATAACATCAGCTTGCAATGTTTAGAGCTATCAAACAACATGTTACAGGAACTTATCATGGCAAACAAAGGCATGGCATGAATCTACTAATTGCATAGATCAAAAGTCCCTTACTGACCATGAGCCAAAAAGGCACAGAAAATATGATGGCACCCATGTAAACATGGCAAGTTATATTCCAGATTCATACATGGCAGAAACAACAATAAGTAGGCATGTTCTTGAGCTTGAACCACTCACCAATGGGCAATACATGGCATGGCAAGGCAACCAACAGTAAGAAGGCATGTTTGTGAAGCAAAGCATGGGAAGAACAAGTTCATAGGATGCATGGATCACTAGAAAAGCACATGGCCAAAACTGAACTTCATGTTAACAGGTTGACATCAACATCATTTAGCAAGTTTGGAGCAAGATATGAACAATCTACAGCAAGCTATAAATGCATCCAGGGGCATGGATGGATAGGGCATAACATGTAGATAAAAACATGTTTATAGAACATCTCCATATTATGCATAGAATGATTAGTAGCAACATGTTAACATAGCAACAAAATATAATAGAATCTGTCAGGAAAACAGCAACAGCAAGTGCCCTACTTAACAAGCTCAATGCACTCACTACACAAGTCACAAAAATACATGGATGTCACTCCTGGAAAGATGGCATGGCATAGATCAAAACACATGTAGACATCAACCTCATAGGATGCACACATCAAACATGGCAAAAATGACAAATGAGCAAGTTATAACAGTTTCAGCAGGTTAACATCAACATGAACTCTACCAACAGTATTTCGGGCATCAAGATGAGCTCAAATGAAAATGACACAATCGAATGAAATGAAGTACTCGTCGAGACGAACAATTTGACATATTACACGCACGAAACGGAGCTACGGATGCAGAGTTACAACAGGTCAAACATGGCATGATTATGCAAAAACCTCAGGGACGGGTGTTTCGGGGGCAACCTTCGGGTCTGCACGGATTACGATGCACGTCGGGATCTCATCGGAGCTACGTCGCTGGAGACGAGGGAGGCAGTGGCCGGGCTCGGGGAGGTGGCCGGGGAGGTCGAGGGGCGCCGGATCCGGCCGGTCCTTCGCCGGATCTGGCCGGAGACGGGGCCGGGCGCGGCCGGAGGCGGCGAAGGGCGGTGACGGGGGCGCGCTCCAGCGCCGGGCAGAGGCGGCGGCCGGCGGCCGGGGCGGGAGACAGCGGCGCGGAGGAGTCCAGGCGGCGGGGCGGCTCGGGAGTATCAAACGACCTCCAAATGGCACGAAAATGGCACGAAACTTGACAGGCGGTCTACCAGTGGTATACCAAGGCCGCTTGGCAAACCTCGGGCCATTCCGAGAACATTTACCACCTGCACACGAAAGGAGACAAAAGGGGAACGCCGGAGGACATAGGAGTGCCGGATTGCAAAACGGACAACGGGGAAAATGCTCGGATGCATGAGATGAACATGTATGCAAAATGAAATGCACATGATGACATGATATGAAATGCAGATGATGACATGGCAAAATGCAACACACAAGAAAATGACATGGCAACGACGGCGAATAACAGGCAGACACCTGGCGCGACGAATCCGGGGCGTTACAACCCTCCCACCAGACTACCACTCCCTGTGGTCGAGGAGTGCGCTCCCACGAATGAGGAGGTGTCACTGATACTTGTTGACGCGCCGTTGGCTCAACTTGGGCGCGGCACATAGTCCATTTGCTCCAAATAGGAGAACTTCCCAAAGAGCAAGAAGAAGCTAAAAAGGTACCCGGAGGGCCAGTATGTATCAGTTCGTGAAATTGACAACACACTATACAGAAGAAGGCCCAACGGTGTGAAATTGAAGTGCATTTGCTGGGAAGAAGGAAAGGAACTGTTGGCACAGATACACAAGGGTATGTGCGACTTCCTCATTGGAACAAGGGACCTGGTTGGAAAAGCTTTTCGGCAAGGTTTGTACCAGCCCACGGCCCTCCAAGACGCAATTGAGATTATCACCAAAGTGAAGCATCCCAGTTCCACTCCAAGAACATCCACTAGCCTACTCCAGCTCTCTAGATGATCCCTTTATCATGGCCCTTCTCAGTTTGGGGGCTCGATATCATGGGCCCCTTGCCATGTGCTACCGGGGGCTTTGAGTTCTTGTTCGTCGCTATCGACAAGTTCACAAAGTGGCCAGAGGTGGAGCCCATGAGGAAGGTGACTGCACAGTTAGCTCTTAAGTTCTTGAAATGATTGGTGTGCCATTTCAGGGTACCTTCCTGAATCCTTACCGACAATGGCACCTAGTTCACGAGTCGCGCCATCTTGCAATATGTTCATGCCCTCAGAAGCAAGATCTCGTTTGCCTCTGTTGCCCATCCCAAAAGCAACAGACAAGCTGAGAGGGCGAACGTTGAAGTGCTGCGAGGCCACAAGTCCAGAACATTTGATAAGCTTCAGAAGTGCGGTAGGCGGTGGATTGACGAGCTGCTGGTGGTTCTTTGGTGTCGGTGTTCTGGGAACCAGGGTAGCTAGACTTGCCTGCCTGTGGGCCATGGTGTGGCTCCATCAACGACCTGGTACGTCCCATCTACAGCACCAACAAGACAATACCTTCAGGAGGGGGCCAAGCCTCGCGAGGCGGGCGACATCAAGACCTCTGGCGGGAGTGGCCTCCCAGGCTGCCTCCCAAGTAGTGGAGATTTCTATGCAGGTGCTCAACCTCATGAGGTTGCGGTGATGTAAGCCATGACGACCAAGGCCAGGCGGGCGCGAGTGGGCATAGAGTAGCAGGTTTCCTCTTTGGTGCTAAGGAGGCAAGCTCAGGCGCCGGGTCCCGAGGAATTGCCCAAAGGTTTCCATCCAAATGCAACAAGACCAGGACTGTCAAGACAGCAGGGCGGATGTCATCGCCGAGCCCACCGCAGCATCACGACTAGGAGCTTTTCCAAAGAAGACCACCTTTTGTCAGGATAACATGTACTACTTGTCCCCTTTCAAATTGGCCACTTTGGGATCCGTTCCCGCCTACGTTTTGGGGAAGAGGACCAAGGCCACTATAAATATAGGTTGGCGACCACCATAGCAAGGTGTCGGAACAGTCGAATCCCTTTAGCTCACACCCACACTGGAGTAGACCTCGCGAGGTTGTTCTTCCCTTGTACTAGTTCATCTCAGCCCCTCTTGAGGCTAATCCACCCCAAAGCAGGAGTAGGGTCCTACACCGCAAGGTTGCCCGAACTTGGGTAAACTACTGGGTCCATTCTCTTCCTTGTTCATCGAGCTAGGCCGTGGGGGCGATGAACTGGTTGGCTGGAGAGGTTGAGTTCTTCACACTCGCCCCAGAGTTTGAACCTTTCTTGGGTCTACTAAACCCTAAATCTGACATGTGGGGCGCCATGTAGGGGCCTGTCAAAGCTTCTTCTCCACCATTGGCTCTGCTCCTGGTCCGTCATTCCGATGGCCGATGCTCACCATGTTGTGCCGAGCGCCGGGCAGCTCTCGTTGCTCACGTCGCTTAGAAGGTGCCCGCGTGCAACGACGCCCCACGCCGCTCCCCATCTCCTCCGGCCAACGTCGCCACCGGTCTTGCGGCCCATGAGCAGCAGGAATCGTTGATGCCACCTTCCATGTGGCGTGAGGGTCACACCACAACTCCGTTGCTAACCCCAGCCGCTACGTCATCTTCCCATGCTCATCGCGGGCCTGTGAATGCGCAGGCTACGCTGCTCATGGTGAGAGAGCTTTTCCGCTATTGTCCGGCCGACGACCTCTACAAGGATTGGCTTGACCACATCACCGAGCTCGTTAGCGCCGCTGGAGAGGCCCCTACGCTCTCTCGCTTGCTCCCTCACCCGTCCCAGGCAGGCGAGGTGGCACACGACGCACCTCCTCCAGCTCGGCGTGATGTTGTCCCCGAGCACCAGCACGAATCACCCTAGTGCGACTTGCCCCGCAGGGCGCCAACGCGTGATGAAGATAGCTGTCAGGTGGTGCAGTGACCCCAAGGAGAAGCATGTGCGCTTCTGGCGCCACTGCGCCAAGATCGCGTGCCACCGGAGGTGGCGGCGCGCGTGCGTCATTATCAGGCTCCTCCACTGCGGCTGGCTCCAGTGAGCGTGGCAGGCTGCCATGCTTTCACCCCAGAGCTGTGCAATGTTGTCTGGCACGACAAGTTCAAGTAGGATCTGCATGCGCGCTACAACAGCTCCCCCGACCCGCCTGAGTTCCTCCAGCTATACGAGCTAGGTATCGAGGCGCCGAACGGCAACGACAAAGTCATGACGAATTGGTTCCCCATGGCCCTCAAGGATGGTGCATGCACCTGGCTCCTGAACCTTCCGGTGGGGTCGATCTCCTCATGGGGCGAGGTCCGCGAGCGCTTCATCGCCAACTTCTAGGCACTCACGACCGCGCTCGTGGGGCAGGCGACCCGCCACTCATCAAGCAGTAGATAGGCGAAACCTTGCACAAGTACATACAATGCTTCACAAAAGTTCGGCTCAAAATCCCGACGGTGTCGGACGAGGCTATCATTACAGCGTTATCTGAGGGCGTATGGGATGTCAATATGAAGAAAGAGCTCGCCATGCACGAGGATTTGTGCTCGGCTCTGGAGATGTTTAACATGGCCACCAGATGCATGAGGGCAGAGGAAGGTCGCCTCTCCCTCCTAGAGCTTCCGGAGGTCGATCCTGAAGACAAGAAGGCCAAAGCTAAGGATGTAAAGCACAAGGGTCCAGCTATGCTGCGGCTGAACCTGAGATGAAGCACGGATGCGACCACCCTAGATCCTCCAAGGGCAGCCTCCCACTCTGCGTCTTCCACAATGTTCACAGCCACAATACCAACGACTGCCAAGAGCTCCGGGCGATCTGTGATGGGTGCTTCGGCGGCTGTTCTGAGTGCAATGACCATGGCTACCACCACAAGGAGGTCGTGGTGGTGGCCTTTGGGACAACCACGACCTCCGACAGGACTGGCGCGGCCCGCCCCGTGAAGACCAGTGGCTGGGCCAGCCTCGCGATGGCCCCTGGAGGGACCAGCCTCGTGAAGACCGTCCTCAGGGCAACACTGGCCTCCCTCCGCCGCCATCATCGCCAAGGAGGAATGATGACCACCGCCAAGACGATGGGGCTGTGGGCTTCCAAGAGCCTCGTGCCATTGCCTGCATCCTGGGTCGTGCTCAGGCCCCCGCCTCTCATCATATCTTCTAGTAGTTCGCTCGTGATGTGAATGCGGCCCACCCCAAGCTCGAGGCGTCGCATCCCCTCAGGTGGTCCAAGTACGCCATCACTTTTGATTCTATAGACTAGCTCAAGTGTTCAGTCACCATTGGTTCGCTCCCGATGCTCTGCTCGCCGACCATAAGCAACGTGCTTGTCACCAAGACCATCATCGATGATGGAGGGTGCTCAACATCTTCTCCATCAAGAAGTTTGACACACTCCAGGTGCCCTACTGTCAGTGTCAAAACCGGCGGATCTCGGGTAGGGGGTCCCGAACTGTGCGTCTAAGGCCAATGGTAACGGGAGGCGGGGGACACGATGTTTATCCAGGTTCGGGCCCTCTCTATGCAGCTAATACCCTACTTCCTACTTGACTGATCTTGATGATATGAGTATTACAAGAGTTGATCTACCACGAGATCGTAGAGGGTAAACCCTAAAATCTAGCCTATGATTCTGATTGTTCTTGTCCTACGGACTAAACCCTCCGGTTTATATAGACACTAGAGAGGGCTAGGGTTACACAGAGTCAGTTACAGAGAAGGGAATCTACATATCCGAATTGCCAAGCTTGCCTTCCACGCAAAGGAGAGCCCCACCCAGACACGGGACGAAGTCTTCAATCTTGTATCTTCATAGTCCAATAGTCTGGCATAAGCATATAGTCCGGCTGTCCGAGGACCCCCTAATCCAGGACACCCTTAGTAGGCCCTGAACTAGGCATCAATGACGATGAGTCCGACACGCAGATTGTCTTCGGCATTGCAAGGCGAGTTCTTCTCCAAATTCTCCAGAGTACCTGTTGTAACGAGCAGTGTCCGGCTTCCCATTAATGTTGCACTCATCGACTTCTGTACCTTAATAATGTCAGTCTCCACCTATCGAGTGAATGCGAGAAGTGGGGGCATTTTTACACTTGCCACCATGACCATGTAAGTAAATCGTCTATTAAAGAGACGGGGATCCTCAGATCCAAATCACACCATCTCCCCCAAGCGAGGATTCATCAGAGCGTGCTCGAAAAAACCATCACCATCATGGCCGGCCACCGCAGCTCCTCCTCTCGCTCCCATAATGCTAAGCCAGGTGATTGGGAGAAGTGCACCGTATCCCATGGCCTATTGGTGGAGTTGCAGACCCAGGGGTTTCTCCCACCTGCATATCTTGTCCATGTCCGAGCCGGATTAGCCACTTATGACGGCGGGGAGCAAGCGGAGAGTTTCCCCAACCCATCTAGGGGGAGCGAGTATGCCTTGTCCCTTACATGCTGAGGGGCATCGGATTTCCAATCCATCGTTCCTCCGCGGGCTCCTGGAGTATTATGGCCTCCAGCTGCACAACCTCACCCCTGCCTCCATCCTGCACATCGCAGGTTATGTCGCCCTTTGTGAGTTATTTCTAGGCTGCGAAGCTCATTTCGAGCTATGGAAGAGGCCGTTCTGCCTCGTCCCTCGCAATCCGGAGTGGTCAATATACCAAGTGGGCGGAGCCGAAATATGGTGCATCGCTGGAACCGGATACCTGTCTGGCACTCCAAAGAAGACATCCGACGAGTGGCCTTCTGAGTGGTTTTACATAGAGGATGTCTTCCTTCCTGACCCTATCCGGATGGGTCTTCCTGAGTTCACAAATGCCCCATTGAAGAAACACCATAGCTGGCGTCCCCGGAGCCCCAAGGAGGAAGATGGCAGAGAGGTCCTTCAACTGATGGGCAGGATAAAGATGCTTGCCAAATCTGGATTGACATTAATTGAGGTTATGTCAATATGCATAATGTGGGGGGTGCAGCCACTCCAGTATCGGGGGCATCCCATGTGGCACTTCAATGGAGAAGACGATGCCACCCGCTGTGGTCAGAAAGGTCTGGACTCCACCACCACTCTGGAGAAAATATTGTCCGATTTGTACAAAGGAGAAGAAGAGGAGTTCATCTGCATTAAGCCACGGGATGGATTTTCCAAGTACAACCCCCCATAGCTGGGTGAGTTGCTATATTTTTCTCAACTCTATTCCTTCCCACAATCTTTTATCATGAATATTTACCTCGCTAGCCCATAACAGGAACTGCGGAAAGCTGTGTGGGAGGTCCACAGCCCGCCTCCACAGCCAGAGGACCATGACCGGGCCATCGTCCCCGAACTCGAAGTAGATCCGGACATATTTGTGCAGCTCGTTGACAGGATGTTTTACCAGGCAAGTTGTGAAGGCGCCTTGGTGGCCATCATTTCCAACTATCCCGGCCACCTCCCATATCACATGTAAGTAAAACAGGAGACTTAACTTCCAAAAAGGATCCCCTCTATACACCTTACCCAATGCACATGTATTGTGCGTTACAGGGAAGGCCATCGGCGTGCCATGTCGAACCCACGGCGACTCACCAACAAGGGGCGCCTAAGCCGGGTAGGGTTAAAAGGAAAGCGAACAGGGCCGAGCCGCCATCGAAGAGGTATGACTTAAAACGTGCTCCGTGATTGTCATCTTTGAAATATAACAATGTCCACTATGTCTTGGCAGAAAGAGTATTCACCGGACTGTATCCAGGGATCCTGCCTGTCACGCCTCGACCAGCCGGACTCCAGAACCGGTCCCGAGGGGGGAGGCTAACGTGGGGACAACACCGGATGGTCCTCCTACAAAGGATGCAAATAGAATATCTGCTACAAATTCCGAGGTGGAGAGTGCCATGAATCTTCGGCATCGTCGGGCCGTACTCCGCGACCCTAATTTTTTCGAAGAGGCTTTCAATACCTTCAACTCGGGAGACGCATACATCTGAGCTGCTCAAGATGGGCTTGCTAGAGCCACAGACCAGTATTTAAAAGATATACGGGTAAGCAAAATCTGATAATTATGTGTATCAGTAGCCCCTGAGACTTGAAACAGTTGGTACAACTGATTTAAGGATCATTGGATGAATAGGTTCTTACAGAGAAGAATAACCATTTGTCTCAACAGCTGGAGGAGTGCAAATCCCAGCTAAGGGCCGCAGCTGCCGAAATGGAGGAATCCAAGAAGGCCTCAGTTGGTAATATTTATCTTGACAGATAAAAAACGTAATTACGTGTACCATTTGGTATTCGGCATGTTCGCAAATCTAACAATAGATTCTGCAGGCAATTATGGAGTGAATATGGAGAGCCTACAAGAGGATGAGCAACGAGCTCAACGACAATTAGAGGCTGGCGAGCATGTACTTACACGGGTCAGGCGAGAGAAAAATGATCTCCAGGATGCCAATACTCGGTGGGGCGTGTAATTGAAAGATGTTCGGGCCCAGCTTGCTGACTCTGTGAAGGAGAATAAGAGGCTTCAATGCGGCATTTTTAGTATGTGCTCAAATGAACCTTTTATACAGTTCGGCGAAGAGACGGGCTAACAGAGTTATGTCTGTAGGTATACTGATTGGTCGTCCCGAAGAGGAGATGCCCGGATCCGCAGGCGATCTTCTGCAAGAGCTTTCGCAACTGCACGAACAAGTTCGTCAGGTGATGCAGGGTATTGCCCAGGCTTTGTGGTCGTCCGCCTCCCTGTCAGGAAGCATGGGGGAGCTTGTAGAGCTGCTGAAGGGAGCACGGTGGCGCTTCCATTTATGGAAGATATCTTCCTATCGACAAGGTGCAACGGAAGCTTGGGCCATGGTGAAAACACAGTACGCCAAGCTCGATCCAAATCACATGGCCCTGGTCGGACCTGTAGGGTCAGATGGGAAAGAGATTCTCGTTAGTCTGATATATGACCAGGTAGGATTAGCCACAAAGTATTCCCAACTAGATTGTAGGCTAGACAGCCTATTGGATGGTATAGAAGAAGAAGTATGTGGGTCTAAGTGACTGTGTACTTCAATTGACATATTTTGGCCCTAGCCGGATTGTAAATCATTTGTCTTGGCGAACCTTTTCGCTTCAGCCTCCAGACCCGACAGTCCGGAGTGTTTCCGAATACCCGCTCAGTTATGTAAACCGGGGTACGCGTGGAAACCAAGCGTAGGGGTCATAAGTGCTTGAACAGACAAGTACCCAACTAGCTATGTTATATTACATGGATAGTAAGAAACATCTTCCAGGGAGAATAGTTCCATTAAGGGTTCCTTTCCCTAGGTACGCATGCATTAATGTGCATGTCCGAACTGCATATAGAGACGCAGTATATCAAACATCTGGGGTTTTGTATTGTAATAGGCAAGAAACATCTTTAGTTCACTGACCGAATATTCCCTTAAGAACGCTAGCTTTCGGCTTCACCCAGTCTGAGGTACACGTCCGGCGTACCCGGCAGTAAAAATCGCAGAGGTGCTCCCCTTATGCCCTAGCCAAACTAACGGGAACGTAGGGCATAAACACAGGAGCGAGGCAACCCAGCTTGGCCAAAACTTAAGTCATATCGATGCATATAATGGTGAAGAAAAGGTACATATGGAAAAGAGACACATATGCAGTGGGCATGATGCCCTGAAGGTATTTAAGCTTCTGTATAAGAAGCCCCCAGGTATAGTGAGCGCGCATAGCGCGTCAAGAGTGTGTAGCTGACTCACACTTAAAGCTTTAAGGGCCATCAAAAAGAGAAAGAAAGAAAGAAAGAGGATATAGCTTAAAAAAAGGGGCTGAGGGAGGGAGACGAACACAGAGTTCGGTGCTAGGCGTAGAATCTTCGGAGTTTGGCCGCGTTCCATGGGTTCGGCCCGAGTCGATTATCTGATGCATCACGTAGGCGGTACGCTCCTCCGTTGAGAACTTTATCATTGATGAAGGGACCCTCCCACTTGGGCTTGAGCTTGTCCATTTTCTTCTCCGGTAGGCGTAGAACGAGTTCGCCAACGTTATATGTTTTGGCCTTGTCGTGGGAAACGAACACCTATGGGGCAGGGCCCCTTTTTGGTCCGGCAAGGGAGCGGAGGGCGCACGAAGAGCAGATCGAGGCGAAGCACGTGAGGGATTTTACCCAGCTTCGGAGCTCTCCGGAGAGATAAAACTCCTACTGCTGCTTTGCATTTCTATTCCGTTCTTGCTCAAGAGCGTGGGTGTGTTGTAGTTTCGAAAGAGTCGAACCACTTCTACGTGCGCATGGGCCTCCTTTTTATAGTCTAAAGGGGTCACCGATAGGTGGCAGCGTAGAGAGAGGGGTAAAAAAGTAAAAACAGGGGTTGGTACAACCGCTACCAACAGTGCCCCCTACCTAACTCTGACGGCAGGGGACAAGGGCATTTAATGCCCATCCGGTCGGCCAAACAGTGCAAGAAACGACCGTTAAGAGCACCACCGATCGCCACGATGGCCTTCTAGTCATCTTCATTTGCCACCTCGCACCGCTTCGCTGCACAGCTACCCGCCACATGCACCAGGAGCGATCCTGCGGCGACACGTCGTCGGATGTGCTGGAGCGTGGGCGCAGAGTGGTGGCTTCGCCGCGGCAAGCGCCTTGCCGCGGTCGCTGTCTTGTCGTACCCGCAAGCTTGTCGCTTGCCGGGTCTTGCCGGGATGCGCGGTGCGTCATGGCAAGTCCCTTGAAATGCCTTGGTTGGCCTTCCCGGCAAGCTCCTCTTGCCGGGGTCTTGTCCTTCTTGGCAAACTCCTCTTGCCGGGGCTCTGTCTTCTTAGTTAAACACTTTGTTCTTGAATGGCAGTAATAGGAATAACGAAGGATCTTGGCGGACACCCGGCAAGCCCTGCCGCGGGGTGCTGCGACTGCCCGTGCACAAGTTTGGGACACTAAGGTACCCCTACTTTAGTACACCGACAGGAGCCCCCGGGCCTGGGCCATACACGGTGCCGAGCGCTGTTGGGCCAGGCCCAAAACAGGGCATGCGCACGCGCGGCCTGGGTCCAAACCAAATCTGACTCCGTATCCGCCACGCCCTCCCATAACGGCACGCGTCAATCGCGGCGTCGTGGGAGAGATCATGGGCAATTCTTTATTCAGGAAATGCGTAACGTTCGCCTCCCCTGTTTATAAGCAGAGGAAACAGGGCCGTTCCCCCCACCTTCGCCACTTGCAGTATCTTCCTCCGAAAGCTCCGCCGCTCCCCTCCGCTTCCCAAGTCGAAAGAGAGCAGCGCTCCGCCGCCCGTCACCGCCGTCGCCCTCAACACCTCCGCGCTCCCCCGCCGCTTCAGCCATGGCTCCGAAGACCGGCAAGGGCTCAAAGTCGAGCACCAAGTCGGCCGAGGCGTTGCGGCTTGAGGCGCTGCGCAAGGAGCGAGTGCTTTCCCCCCCCCCCCCCCCCCCGAGCTCACCCCGAAGGCGCTGCGGGAGGAATTTTACCTCTTCTGGTCGACGCAGATGCGGGCGCATCCGCGCACGCCGGTGCTCTCCGCCGAAGCTTCCACTTCGAAGCGATGCCCAAAAGGGTACTATTTCTTTCCGGTGTTCTTCTATTGTGGGCTCTGCCCACCTTTTTCTGATTTCCTCTGCAACATCATGAATACCTACGGGTTTCATCTTCTTGATTTCACCCCCAACGCCGTTCTAACAATGGCGGTTTTTGCACACCTCTGCGAGAACTTCGTTGGCATCCACCCAAATATTGCTCTTTTTCGCCACTATTTCACCCCCCCCCCCCCCCCCGAGCCGAGAAAGGAGAGCCATTGGCTGGCGGAATCGCCTGGACCTCACGAATCGGCATGAAGGAGGTGTATCTGACGGGCGAGCTCCGCAGCAAGTGGGATGAGTGGAGGGCGGAGTGGTGCTGGATTGTTGACGCCAATCCGCAGCCATTCACCAACCTGCGCCAGACCCGGGTAGTGCGCGGCGGCGACTGGAGCGCTCTGTCGCCGGACGACGCCAAGCTGAAGATTGCCACCACCCGAATCCTCCGGCTCAGGCTTGCCGGGCTCACAACAGGGGCAGTTGGCGCGGATTTCCTTCGCCGTCGCATCGCCCCTCTGCAGAAGAGGGGGAGGCCCGCCTGGCTGTTTGGCGGCCCGGCGGATATCATGAGGCTGCGTCCAGGCCTCAACTTCAACTTTACAGTTCTGGAGCTTCACAGGATGCTGAGGGAGCTGTTCAAGCACGACGCCAACCATACAGAGTGGTTCAGGCTGCCGCAAGGCGTCATCCCATTGTGCAACAACTCCCAGCGCGATCGCATCTACGCAATGATGCCAGAGTGCGACTCGCACGGGATAAGCCCAACTTGGATGGAGCCCGCCGACGACGACGTGCGGCAATTCTTCGATGGCTTAACGGAGATAGCAGTCAATGCCGACGAGCAGAGGCTCCTCACCCGCGACACCACCGACGACGAGATGGGGTACATCGCCACCAGGGCCGAAGAGGCGGCGGCAGCCGCCGCCGCGTGCGAGTTTGGCTTCACGTTGGAGGAGGCGGAGGCGGCCGAGGCGGCAAGTCTTGCCGACCGGGAAGACCTTGCCGGAGAGGTCGTTGGCGATGGGGAGCCCGAGGCCGAAGCGAGCGAGCCCGCCGGGGGCGCGAGCGGCCAGCCGTCTTCGAGCAGCTTGCCGCAGGCGGAGCCCCCAGCGCAGCCCCAATTCCAACCAAGAAGGCGCCTCCGTCGAGGTGGAGATACAGCAGGGCGGTAGGCAGGCCAACAGCCGCAGCGTCGTGGGACGCGCTCCACCGCGGCAAGTACCGTTGCCGCAGGAGCATCTCAGGCCGTGCCGGCAACTGAGGCGGGGTCTTCCCGGGCTGCCACACCCGATCCTGCCGCAGCTCCCGGCAAACGTCCAAGGGAGCCTACTCCTCCGCCTCGCCGCGCAGAAAGGGTACCAGACTTCGACCTCTCTGTGCTGAGCTCCGACAAGGAGGAAGAAGAGGAGGAGGAGTAAGGCTTTCTTCTCACTGTACTTGTTTTTCTTTGATCTTTGTTGTTTCCTGTCTTGCATCTGATCTGCTTCCCTCTGAATCCCTATTCCATTTCAGGACTCTGGTCGAGAGAGCGGCGAAGAGGGCCAAGGTCCCTGTGGTTGTCATCGAGGACGATCCTGCTGTGATGGCGGAAGACACGTCCGAGACCACCTTGACGGACCCGGTTCCTTCTCCTCGCAGCAGCCCCCAGCACAGCCCCCATCGTAAGTGTTTGATTCACTTCCTGTTGTGGGGCGCGCATGGGTGCTTTTCTTTTGCCGACATCTTGACTATTGATTTACTTGTGTAGGAGCAGAGCAGGTCCATCAGGAGCAACCAGAAGCCGCTCCAGAGGTGCTGTCTGCTTCGACTACGCCGCCAAGGGGCGATTCTCCGACAAGGGAGCGCTCTCCGGCAAGGGAGCGGTCCCCGGCAAAGGGCAGTTCCCCGGCGAGGGACGGGACCAGCGATCCTCCGGTGGTGGAGCCCATGGTCACGGAGCCCAGCACAGGTAACCTCCTTGTTGGAAATTTCCCTTTGGTTTTTCTTCTGATCTTCTTTTTGGATCTTTGCTTGACTTTTTCTTCCTCTTCCCGTCTTCTGATCCCCCTCTCACAGACCCGATGGAGACTGAGGCCACCGGTGAGGAAGGTGCACGCGGCAATACTGAAGATGCCGCCGCTGACGAGGAAGAGGCCGGTGCTGATGAACCCGCCGACGAAGAAGACGCCAAGGCCGCTGGCGCAGGAGCTGGCGAGGGGTCCGGCAATCGTACTGGCGACCCTGAGGGTGCAGGAGCGCAGGGAGCTACACCGACTCTCGACCCCTCCGCCGCTGATGCAGCGCCGGGCTTCGAGGAGCCCCAGCCAGGCGCCTACTTGAAGGCCGGCGAGGGCGTATACATCAAGCTTCCCTGGGCGTCAAGCTCCAGGGCGCCGGTTGAAGGAGAGGAGTTTGATGGAGAAGTACTCGCCTCTGCTGGGCTGGCAGTGGTTGACGCGCCAAGCAGCAGTAGCGGCGAGTCCGAGGAGGAGCAGTTGCTCCGAAAATTGGTGTCACTCTACCGCGCCCACCAAGCGAAGCTTGAGTCCCGTGAAGCGCTTGTCGCGCGGGCGGGATTTGACATAGAGAAGCATGCGGAGGAGCTCAAGAGCCGCAACCTGGAGGCCCTCCGATCCATTGCGGAGGAAAGGGCGCAACTTGACGAGGCGAAGAAGGCGTTCATCCTGGAAAAGGCTGAAGCCGAGGAGCAGCAGAGGCTCGCCGCCGAGGAGCTGTCTAGGCGGCAAGGTGAACTGACACAGAAGAAGGTTAATCTGGACAGCCACGAGGAGGAGCTCGAGGCCTGGGAGCAATCACTTGGCGAGGCACTCAAGGAGGCGAAGGATGCCGCCGCGGCTGCTGAGGCCGCCAAGAAGGAGTTAGAGGTGAAGGTGACGCAGCTGGAGGCGGACATGAAAGGGAAGAATGAAGAGCTTGCCGCACTCTAGCGCGAACGCGAGAAGGATGCACTTGCCCATGGCGATCTGCAAGTTCAACTCGCCGAGAAGATCAAGGAACTGAACGCCGCCAAGGACTCGAGCGCTAATCTGGAGCTGAAGCTGGCCACCTTGATGGAGACGCTGGATGCCGCCAAGAGGCGAGAGGATGACTTGAAGAAAGAGGTCAAGGGCAACGAAGAGCTGCTGACGAGGGCTGCTGAGACTCAGAACACCTTCAAGGCCACGGTGGAGCTCTGGACGGAGGGCCTCGTCAACATCGCTGCGGCCATCGACGAGGAGCTGGCGGAGCTGGACTTGGCGGGCTTCGGGTACTCCACTGACGAATATCTCCAGCCCAGCGCCAAGCTTACACTTTTCTTCAAGGGCGTGGTGACGGCCCTCCAACAACTCCGGGAAAGGATCCCAAAGAAGCTGGCGGACGAGTCGCGCGCAATCTGCGCCAAGGTCTTGGAGAAGATGTTGGTGAAGATACTCTTCCGCAACCCGGGCCTCGACCTCACCCGCGTCCTCAAGAAGCTGCCGGCGGGTGCTGATCTTGAAGAACTCAAAGCTATTGTCGCACCCATCGTGGACAAGGTGAATGAGGTCAGGAGGGTTGACGGCGAGCGCGTGGATTAGGCCACCCTTCTTCTCCCTTCCTTGTCGCTGTTTATTTAAGTCATGAGAACGATTTAGTCAGTGCCGCAACAAGTTACTTTTGTAATATAACTTTATTCTGGGCAATGCTTGCTATGCTATCTCCTTTACTTGGTCCTTTTCTTTGTATGTTTTTACCCTACGCTTTTTAGGGAACTTGCCGGTACAGGCACGCTTGCCACGAGTGCTAAGTGCAGAACATCAGCAGCTCGCTGGCGGTGCCGGCTCCGGCAAGAAACCTTGCCGCAACTAGTTGCAGCACACTTAAATTGTTGAGCGGGCTTGAAACAAAGTAAGGGCGCAACTAGCTACGAGGAGGTTCCTCCGCGCACAGGTTTTCCATACAAAGCACTGTCGTTCAAGGAGGATAGCTTAAAATTTTAAAAACTGATCATGCTCAAAACTTTGGCAACTTAGCTTTTTTGTCGTCTGTGTCCCGGCAAGGCCATACTTCTTTGAATGACGCCCGGTCCACACCTTTATCCTCTCCTCCCCCTGTGAACTTGTGGGCGAAGGAACCTTCTTTTTGAGAAAAAGAAAGAAGAGAAAATAATGGTATGGGGCCTTAAGGCTCGTTATTGCTTACCAGGGGCAAGTGCTGCACAAAGTGTCAGATAAAACATGCAAAAAAAGAAAGAATGCATGAAATTTGACAAGATGTGCGAAGCACACATGAACTTTATTTATGCACGGGATCTGCGCCCGGCTTTGTACAAAGGGTTACATGCAACAGCGGCAAGGCTTGTACAAAAGTTGGTTGCCGGAACAGATTCCGGCAACCGCGCCTTATGGGTAAAACTTGCGAAGATGCTCTATGTTCCAGGAATTGCTCACCGGAAAGCCATCTTCGGTCTCAAGGCGGACAGCGCCGGGCCTAGTGACTCGTTTCACCCGATAAGGGCCTTTCCACTTCGGCGTCAACTTTTTGGAATTCTTGGCGGATTGAACACGCCGAAGAACAAGGTCGCCTTCCTCGAAACTTCTGGCGTTAACTTTGCGGCTATGGTAGCGACGCAAAGCTTGCTGGTAGCGAGCAGCTCGTACAGCAGCCTGAAGACGATCTTCCTTGAGGAGCAGCGCGTCATCTTACCGCAGCTGCTCTTGCTCAACCTCATCATAAGCGAGCACTCGAGGCGATCCGTATACGAGTTCCATGGGGAGAACTGCTTCTGCTCCATAGACTAGAGCAAAAGGTGTCTGGCCAGTGGCTCGATTTGGCGTCGTCCTGATCGACCAAAGAACCACCGGTAGCTCCTCGATCCAATTTCTTCCGCACTTGCGCAGCCTGTCGAAAGTTCTGGTCTTGAGCCCGCGCAGCACTTCAGCGTTTGCCCTCTCCGCTTGACGATTGCTTCTCGGGTGAGCAACAGAAGCGAAGCAGATCTTGGTGCCAAGATCTTGGACGTACTGCATGAAGGTGCGGCTCGTGAATTGTGTGCCATTGTCGGTGATGATCCTGTTAGGGACTCCGAAACGGCAAACAATTGACCTGAAGAACTTGACTGCTGACTGTGCTGTCACCTTCCTCACTTCTTCCACTTCAGGCCACTTTGTGAACTTGTCGATTGCAACGTACAAGTACTCAAAGCCCCCGACATCTCAGGGAAAGGGGCCGAGGATGTCGAGCCCCCAGACAGAAAATGGCCAGGATAAAGGGATTGTTTGGAGAGCTTGAGCTGGTTGATGTATCTGCTTAGAGTGGAACTGGCACGCTTCACACTTGGTTACTTTTGCAGTTGCATCCTGGAGGGCTGTCGGCCAGAAGAAACCTTGCCGGAAGGCTTTGCCGGCAAGTGCTCTTGCGCCAATGTGGTGACCACATATGCCTCCATGTATCTCCGCCAACAGCTCCTGTCCATCTTCCCGGGAAATGCACTTTAATTTCACTCTGTTGAATCTTCTTCTGTACAGTATGTCGTTGACAAACTGGTACACACTTGATTGCCGGGCTACTCTCTCCGCTTCTTCTTGCTCTTCGGGAAGTTCTCCTGTTTGAAGGAAATGGACGATCTGCTGTGCCCATGCCGGAGCTTGTGGCTCAACGACAAGGACTAAAGGCGCAAATGCTGTTGCGGGAACATCTGCTTCCACGGCAAGAATCTGTGATTCAGCCGGAGCGTGATGCTCCCTGGCAAGCGTGTCGAGACACAGCTTGTCGGGAGCGTCTGCTTCAACGAAACAAACCCTAGGGCTTGTCGGAACAGACTGCTCCTCAGCACTATTTGTGTTGATCTTGGGGACCTTCTTGACGGCGGCTTCGGGGAGCTCTGCTGGAAAGTAGTCGCCAGTAATCAACTTCCTCTTCTTGCTCTGTCCAGTTGATGGAGTTACAGATGGTTGAGTCAGCTTGAGCACAATGATTCCTGGTTCCACAGGTAACTTGAGTGCGGCGCATTTTGACAGGCCGTCTGCAATGTCATTCTGAGACCTTGGAACGTGTTCCATCTGCATGCCCTCAAAATGTTCTTCTAGCTTCCTCACTTCATCAATGTATGCTTCCATCAACGGACTCTGATAATCTTTGTTTACTTGACGGACGACAAGCTGTGAGTCACCCCTGACAATAAGCTTCCTGATCCCAAGGTCTGCCGCGATCCTGAGTCCGGCAAGCAAGCCTTCATACTCTGCAGTATTGTTTGTTGCTTGCTCCTTGGGAAAGTGCATTTGGACCACGTACTTGAGGTGCTCTCCGGTGGGTGCGACGAGTAGTACGCCTGCACCGGCGCCTTGCAGCAAGAAGGCACCATCAAAGTACATGATCTATTCTTTGCTTGCTTCCTTGACGGGGATGCTCCTCTCCGGAGTTTCTTCATCAGGTGTTGGCGTCCATTCTGCTATGAATTCTGCCAATGCTCGGCTCTGGATAGTTGAGGTACTCTCAAACTTGAGGCCAAAGCTTGACAATTCCAGTGCCCACT
The DNA here is from genome assembly GCA_963921465.1 of Triticum timopheevii. NCBI lineage: Eukaryota > Viridiplantae > Streptophyta > Magnoliopsida > Poales > Poaceae > Triticum > Triticum timopheevii. The sequence goes on from OY997266.1 coordinate 247,155,091, forward strand.
CGACAATCCTGCCTGTAGCTTCTGGATTTTGCAGTATCCTCTTCAACGGAAAGCGAGTGACAACTGTGATCTCATGTGCTTGAAAGTAATGGCGCAGCTTCCTCGAGGCCATGAGAAGACCGAAAAGCAATTTCTGCACACCAGAGTACCTTGATCTAGCCCCCTGCAGAAGGGAACTGACAAAGTAAACTGGGCGCTGCACCATCTTCTTCTGTTTCTCTTCTTGTGGCTGCGCAGATCCATCCTTGCCGGAACCAGAACTTGTCGGGGAAGACCCCTGCTTGTCGCTGGACTCACTTGCCGCGGTCGCTGGCTCATCATCCGTCTCCCTCTCCGCAACTAACGCAGCACTAACCACTTGATTGGTTGCCGCCAGATATAGCAGCAACTTCTCTTGTGGTTTAGGTGCGACAAGTATTGGAGTGGAGGATAGGTATCTCTTCAAGTCCTGCAGCGCAGCCTCCGCTTCCGGAGTCCATTTCATTGGACCTGCCTTTTTCAAAATTTTGAAAAATGGCAGGGCGCGCTCAGCAGACTTAGAGATGAACCTACTGAGAGCAGCAACGCAGCCGGCAAGCCTTCGTACGTCCTTGACTCGCTTCGGTGCTTCGATCTGCTCGATGGCCTTGATCTTGTCGGGAGGCTTCAATCCCCCTCTGGGACACAAAGAACCCGAGAAGCTTGCCTGAAGGAACTCCAAACACGCACTTCTCGGGGTTCAACTTGAGATTGATCTTGCGCAGATTTGCAAAAGTCTCGTCCAAATCTTGGATCAGAGTTTCTTTGTCCTTGCTCTTGACCACTATTTCATCCATCTAAGCTTCCACATTTCTGTGCAGCTGTGGCTCAAAAGCATGACTGACTACCCTTGCAAATGTTGAACCAGCATTCTTTAGTCCGAAAGGCATCCGTACAAAGCAGTACGTGCCACATGGAGTATTGAATGCGGTTTTTTCTTCATCCTCTTCTGCCATGAAGATCTGATGATATCCTGAGTATGCATCATGGAATGAAAGCAGATCACATCCTGCCGTGGAGTCGACAATCTGGTCAATGCGCGGCAAGGGAAATGGATCCTTGGGACAAGCTTTATTAACATCAGTGAAGTCAATACAAAGCCTCCACTTCCCGTTTGCTTTGCGCACGACTACTGGATAGGCTAACCACGTTGGATGGAGTACTCCTCGGACCAGGCCTGCTGCTTCCAATTTCTTGATCTCTTCTGCAATGACCTCTTGGCGTTCTACTGCTTGTTTTCTGACTCTCTGCTTGACAGGCCGCGCGTGAGGGCAGACGGCAAGGTGGTGCTCAATTACTTTCCTGGGAACACTGGGGATGTCAGACGGTTGCCATGCAAACACATCAACATTCGCCCGCAGGAAAGAAACGAGCGCACTTTCCTATTTAGGGTCAAGCGTGGCACTGATGGTGAAGGTACCACCAGTGCCGTCCTCCTTTGCGGCCACTTTCTTGGTCTCTCGCGAGGCTGTCTTCACCTTCTTGCACTTGCCGGTGGAGCTCGATGGTGCTTCCTCGACGGTAGCGCAGCACTCCGAAGAGGTGCGCTTGCCGGAGTGGGCATCAAAGCTACTCTTGCCGGACTTGGTCTTCTTCTTCCCCCCGGGAGCTTCAGCGGCAAGTGGTTTGCGTTCTACTGCGGCTGCTGCTTCCCGATAGATCTTGTCGGTACAGATAAGTGCATCTTTCTTGTCACCATGGACAGAAATAACACTTATCGGACCAGGCATCTTGAGCACATTGTAAGCGTAGTGAAAAGCTGCCATGAACTTGGCAAGCGCTAGACGGCCAAGTATCCCATTGTAGGGCAATGGGAAATCAGCAACGTCAAACGTGACTCTCTCTGTACTGAAATTCAGCTCGCTGCCAAACGTCACTGGCAGCGTGATCTTCCCCTTCGGCTTGCTCCTTCCCGGGTTGATTCCTTGGAAAGTACCAGTCTCTTCGAGCTCGCTGTCGGGGATTTGGAGCTTCTTGAGCACTGCGGAGGAGATCAGATTTAGGCCGGCCCCGCCGTCAACCAACATCTTTGTAACCTTGAGGTTGCGGATGGTTGGCGAAACCAACATCGGCAAGCACCCGACCGCAGTGATGCGATCAGGGTGATCCTCAACATCAAAGATGATGGGCGTGCTGGACCACTTCAGGGGCTTGCGCGATTCAACGGACGGTTCTGCTGCGTTCACTTCCCGCACCCACTGTTTGAGTTGGCGGTGCGAGTTGTGCAGAGAAGCACCACCGTCGACGCACAACACCTCTGTTGCCTTCTGGAACTCCTGCTCGTCGGTCTCATCCTCCTCCATCTCATCATCTTCATCTTCGTCTTCGTCTTTGTCGCGGCCGCAGGGAGGCCTATCTCCTTGACGCTGCTTGGCCTTGCCGCGGCGCCCTCCCCGGGCGGGACGCTTCTTGCCGGATCCTCCGCCACCTTCCTGGGCCTTCTCCTTGTCGCGGCGCTCGTATTCAGCTTTCTGTAAGTCAACAAGCTGCTCAACCTTCCTGCAGGCCTAGAGGTCATGGCCCTTGGTGCGGTGGATCTTGAAGTACTGCTTGCCGGAGCCGTCCTGCTTGTCGGCGGCCACCACAGCCTCGCCGGAGTCACCAGCTTTGGCCTTCTCGGTGCCACCTCCGTTGCTGGACTGCTCGACGACTAGTACATCCTTAGCTTTTCTCTTTCTGTTATTCCGCCTCCGGTTCTTCTTTGCCGGGGCGGCATCCTCGCTGTCAGATCCTTCTGCTCCCGCGTTCTCTCCGGGGAGTTCCCTCCCCTCTTTAGCTCGTGCACACTTGTCGGCCAGAGCATATAGCTCGCTGATATCTCTGATTTTGCACATTGCCATCTCCTCCCTCATCCTGCGGTTACGCACCTCCGTTGCTGGACTGCTCGACCAGCACGGTGGACGTCTGGGATGTTGCGCTACACCTGGCTGAATCTCTGTATGTACTTGCGCAGGGGTTCTCCTTCCTTCTGGGCGAGCAGATGAAGGTCGCTCTCCTGGCCATGGGGTTTGTGGCCGCCTGTGAAGGCGCCGACAAACTGATGGCATAGGTCCACCCACGAAGAGATGGAGTTGTCCGGCAAGTGCATGAGCCAAGATCTGACGTTGGGCTTGAGCACCAGTGGGAAGTAGTTGGCGAGGATCTTCTCGTCGCGGCCCCCGGCAGCCTGCACCGCGATGGTGTAGACACTGAGGAACTCTGACGGATGTATCCTGCCATCGTACTTCTCGGGCACGTCTGGCTTGAAGTTCTTGGTACTGGGCCACTGGACCTGCCACAGCTCTCGGGCGAACGCAGGGCAACCTACCGCGTACAGCAAGTCGCCTAGTTCCCCTGGCGCATGCATATCAACAGTGGGCCCAGCGCGCTGGTCAGATTGACGCCGTGCTTCTCTTCGACGCTTGATGCGAGTGCGAGCGTCTTCGTGTCGTCATTCTTGGAGAACTTGGCGTTGATCGCGGCGAGCTCGCGGGTCCGACGACGCGGTGGAGTCGGTGTCGAGGTTGGCCTGGCGAGTCGGCGATCTTGGCCTTCTGGGCGGGGAGTGCACGATGGTGGCACCCCCAGCGGTCTTGTCGGTGTCGGCTTGCGCCTGGGCGTCTTGCCGGGGCTTCGATGTACTCGGTTGCCGGGGCTTGTCGCCGTTGGCGAAGCTGATGAGGCTCTGAATGGTGGCCCTGCAGTCGTCGATCTTGTCTGGAGCTGGAGGGTAATCTAGAAGCAGCTGGGCTCGGGCCAGCACTTCCTCTGGAGTCTTGGGTGGCGGTAGCGAGCGACGCGAGGTGCGGGATATGCTCAAACTTCTAACAGTGTTAGAAGGAGCAACATCTCGTCCAGGCGACCGTACTGCGCTCGTGCCAGCGTGTTGACGTGCATGTTGGCCTTGAGCGTCCCGCGACCCACCAGCTTGGCCTTGTTCCAACGAGAGCACGGTGCTAGGAGCACCGTGGCGTTGTTGATCCTGCACCTCCTGGGAGGGGTGCGGCAGATGTACAGACGCTGAAGCTTGCGGGGCCTTCTCCTTGGACCTGGTGACGACGTGAGTCCCCCCGTCGGCGCCCGCTCCTCCGCCGGCGTCCAACCCACCGCTCGTTTGCTCCGGTGGCGGTAGGATAGTCGTAGACGGAGCGTCCACCTCTGAAGTCTTCTTCTTCGGTGGCATGTTGATGAAGATGTTGATGTAGCGCGTGCAGACGCCGGATCAGATACGCACGACCTCGACGCCCCCCTACTTGGCGCGCCAAAGATGTCGTGGGAAACGAACACCTATGGGGCAGGGCCCCTTTTTGGTCCGGCAAGGGAGCGAAGGGCGCACGAAGAGCAGATCGAGGCGAAGCACACGAGGGATTTTACCCAGCTTCGGAGTTCTCCGGAGAGATAAAACTCCTACTGCTGCTTTGCATTTCTATTCCGTTCTTGCTCAAGAGCGTGGGTGTGTTGTAGTTTCGAATGAGTCGAACCCCTTCTACGTGCGCATGCGCCTCCTTTTTAGAGTCTAAAGGGGTCACCGATAGGTGGCAGCGTAGAGAGAGGGGTAAAATAGTAAAAACAGGGGTTGGTACAACCGCTACCAACAGTGCCCCCTACCTAACTCTGACGGCAGGGGACAAGGGCATTTAATGCCCGTCCGGTCGCCCAAACAGTGCAAGAAACGACCGTTAAGAGCGCCACCGATCGCCACGATGGCCTTCTAGTCATCTTCATTTGCCACCTCGCACCACTTGGCTGCACAGCTACCCGCCACGTGCACCAGGAGCGATCCTGCGGCGACACGTCGTCGGATGTGCTGGAGCGTGGACGCAGAGTGGTGGCTTCGCCGCGGTTGTTGTCTTGTCGTACCCGCAAGCTTGTCGCTCGCTGGGTCTTGCTGGGACGCGCGGTGCGTCACGACAAGTCTCTTGAAATGCCTTGGTTGGCCTTCCCGACAAGCTCCTCTTGCCGGGGTCTTGTCCTTCTCGGCAAACTCCTCTTGCCCGGGCTCTGTCTTCTCAGTTAAACATTTTGTTCTTGAATGGCAGTAATAGGAATAACGAAGGATCTTGGCGGACACCCGGCAAGCCCTGCCGCGGGGTGCTGCGACTGCCCATGCACAAGTTCGGGATACTAAGGTACCCCTACTTTAGTACACCGACAGGCCCATACTTCTCTCCTGTGATACCTTCGAGCATGTTGCTGATAGAGTGCGGAACGGGCTTTTGCAACGTCACGCTCCTCCTCCAGGGCATCTAAATTGTCCCGCCAATCAAGCTCGGCTTCTCTCTCTTCATACATGCGCACTCGAGATGAGTCATGAATGATATCGCAGGGCAATACCGCCTTTGCGCCGTACACCATGAAGAATGGTGTGTATCCGGTAGTGCGGTTCGGCGTGGTCCACAGTCCCCATAGTACGGAGTCGAGCTCCTCGACCCAGTGCATGTCTGATTCCTTCAGGGATCGCACTAGTCTTGGTTTGATGCCGCTCATAATAAGACCATTCGCTCGTTCGACTTGACCGTTAGTTTGGGGATGATAGACGGAGGCGTAATGAAGCTTAATGCCCATGTTGCTGCACCAAGTTTTCACGTCGTCGGCTGTGAAGTTGGAGCCATTATCGATAATGATGCTGCGGGGGACACCATAATGGTGCTCGACCCCTGATATGAAGTCTATCACTAGTTCGGATTCGGCCGTTTTAACTAGTTTGGCCACTATCCATTTGGTGAATTTATCCACCATGACCAACAGGTATTTTTTGTTATGGCCTCCACCTTTAAGGGGTCCGACCATATGGAGCCCCCAGACCACAAAGGGCCAAGTTATGGGAATGTTTGGAGTGCTGTAGGTGGCATATGGCTTTGGTTAGCGAAGAGCTGGCAACCGACGCAATGTTGGACGAGGTCCTGTGCGTCTGCTCGGGCTGTCGGCCAGTAGGAACATGTATGGAAGGCCTTGCTTACAAGGGCCCGAGCTGCGTCGTGGTGGTCGCCGAGTACAACATGAATTTCGGCCAAGAGCTGCCGCCTTTCCTCTTTGGAGATACATCTTTGGAGTACTCCGGTAGCGCTTTTCTTATAAAGCTCTCCCTCATGTACCTTGTAGGCTTTAGAGCGCCGCACAATGCAACGTGCCTCATTTTGGTCCTCGGGGAGTTCTTGCCTATTCAGGTAGGCTAAGAAGGGTTCGGTCCAGGGGGCGTTGACAGCCAGTTATTTCGGTGGCGGAGCCTCCGATTATGTCCGAGTATTCGGGCTCTGGGGTTGTATTCGGATCCGGACTAGTATTGTCGGTCTCCCCTTGCCACACCACGGATGGCTTGAACAGCCTTTCCAAGAAGATATTAGGTGGGACGGGGTCGCGCTTAGCACCGATGCAGGCGAGGATATCTGCCGCTTGATTGTTTTCTCGGACCACATGATGAAATTCAAGCCCCTCGAACCGAGTTGACATTTTGAGGATGGCATTATGGTAAGCCGCCATTTTTGGGTCCTTAGCATCGAAGTCTCCATTTATTTGGGATATTGCGAGGTTCGAATCCCGACACACTTCTAGGCGTTGAATGCCCATGGAGACTGCCATCTGAAGACCGTGCAACAGAGCCTTGTATTCGGTTGCATTGTTGGAGTCTGTGTATAGTATTTGGAGTATGTATTGGACTGTATGTCCAGTGGGGGATGTCAGGACCACGCCCGATCCCAGACCAGCCAGCATCTTAGAGCCGTCAAAGTGCATGATCCAGTTGGAGTATGCGCCGTACTCTTTAGGGAGTTTGACTTCTATCCATTTGGCGACGAAGTCAGCCAGTATTTGGGATTTAATGGCTCGCCATGGTTTATATATAATGTCGAACGGGAGGAGCTCGATTGCCTACTTAGCAATCCGGCCCGTGGCATCGCGGTTATTTATTATATCGTTGAGTGGTACTTTGGAGGCCACTGTGATTGAACATTCTTGAAAGTAGTGTCGTAGTTTCCAGGATGCCATGAAGACCGAGTATGCTATCTTTTGATAATATGGGTACCGTGACATGCATGGTGTGAGGATAGTGGATATGTAGTATACCGGCTTTTGAAGCGGGAACTATGTCCGTCCTCCTCTCGTTCGACGATGAGCACTGCACTTACAACTTGGTGCGTTGCAGCTATATATAACAGCATGGGCTCGCCAATGTTCGGTGTGGCCAGGATTGGTTTGCTGGCCAAGAGGGCCTTTATTTCTTCTAGTCCAGCCGTAGCCGCATCCTTTCACTCGAAGTGTTCGGTGCGTCGAAGAAGGCGATAAAGATGTAGTGCCTTTTCTCCCAATCGGGAGATAAACCGGCTTAAGGCAGCCACGCATCCAGTTAATTTTTGGATTTGCTTGAGGTCTGTTGGGGTAGACAACTGTGACAAAGCTCGGATTTTAGCCGGGTTTGCTTTAACTCCTCTATTGGAAACGATGAAGCCCAGGAGCTTTCCGGCAGGAACGCCGAAAATGCATTTTTCCGGATTGAGCTTGATGTCATATGTTCAGAGGTTGTCGAACGTGAGCCTCAGGTCATCTATTAAAGATTCGACGTGTCTGTTCTTGATGACCACGTCGTCCATGTATGCCTCAACTGTTTTGCCGATTTATTTTTCCAGGCATGTCTGAATCATGCATTGGTAGGTTGCACCGGCGTCTTTGAGCCTGAAAGGCATGGTGTTGAAAAAGAAAGGGCCATATGGAGTGATTAATGCCGTTGCAGCTTGATCGGACTCCGCCATCTTGATTTGATGGTATCCGGAGTATGCGTCTAGGAAGCACAATGACACTTGTCCTGCGGTAGCATCGATGATTTGATCGATGCGGGGGAGAGGAAAGGTATCCTTGGGGCAAGCCTTATTGAGGTCCTTGAAATCAACACATAAGCCCCAGGATTTGTCCTTCTTTGGTACCATCACCAGGTTTGCTAGCCAGTCCCGGTGTTTTATTTCTCTGATGAATTTGGCTTCGAGTAACTTGGCTAGCTCCTCTCCCATGGCTTGTCGTTTAGGTTCTGAAAAGCGCCATAGAGTCTGCTAGACCGGCTTGTATCCCTTCAATATGTTTAGGCTGTGCTTAGCCAGCATGTGTGGGATCCCTGGCATGTCTGCAGGGTGCCAGGCGAAGATGTCCCAATTCTCGCGTAAGAACGCCAGCAGTGCGGCGTCAATTGTGGGGTTCAGCTGTGCCCCGATGGATGCTGTTTTTGTGGAGCCTGTTAGGTGGACTTGGAATTTGACTATTTCGTCTGCTGGTTTGAAGGAGGTGGACTTGGATCGTTTGTCGAGTATTACGTCGTCCCTGTCCACAATGGAGCGTAGTGCAGTTAGTTCTTCAGCCGCGAGGGCTTCGGATAATGCCTCAAGGGCCAGGGCGGCGGTTTTGTTTTCGGCGCGGAGTACTATGTCCGGATAACTTGCTAGAGTGATGATTCCGTTGGGCCCGGGCATCTTGAGCTTCATGTACCTGTAATGGGGTATAGCTTGGAAGCTCGCGAATGCGTCCCGCCCTAAAAGGGCATGGTATCCACTACTAAATGGGGCCACTTGGAATGTTATCTCTTCGGACCTGTAATTTTCCGGCGTATCGAATACCACATCGAGTGTGATTTTTCCCACACATCGAGCCTCCCGACTAGGGATAACTCCTCTGAAGGTCGTGCCGCTTTGCTCAATGCGGCTCTTGTCTATTTCCATTTCGTTGAGAGTTTCCTCGTAAATGAGGTTTAATCCATCGCCGCCGTCCATGAGCACTTTAGTAAGCCGTAAGCCGTCCACAATTGAACTAAGGACCAAAGCGGCTGGTGCTCAGACTATTCGGAATTGAGGTTCATCACTGACATTAAAAGTTATAGCCGTGTCACTCCAGGGATTTATTGCTGCGACGTGGCAGACTTCGGCGATGCCGCGGAGTGCTCTCTTGCGCCTATTATTCGAGGCGAAAGTCTCGAAGACTGTCAATACTGCATTGTTGTTTTCTGTGGGGTGATGCTCTGCGGTATTGTTAATGAGGAGATCCTCGCCGCTCTTGGCCACCTGCCGAAGTATCTAACATGCTCTAAGGCTGTGTATTGGTATGGTATCCGGTGTGGTGTGAATTTTGCATGGCCCATTGAGCCATCCCTCCAATACGGTTCCACGCCCTGTAGTGGGCTTTGGTTTCTTTGTAATTGGATCGGGTGACTTGCGAGAGTGCACCCTTATTTTTGGACGAGGGGTTTAGTGAGAGCCGGAGGATCCCAGAATTTAGCCTGGGTTTTCTAGGCGCTTTCCATTGCACAGTACTTTTGTACTATGGCCACCAAGTCAGTGAAGTGTGATATGTCACTGCGACTTATGGTGTTGAGGATTCCCTTGTCCGTGCAATTTTTGCAAAAGAGTGAGATTGCATCTTCCTCGTGACAATCCTTGACCTTGCTCATTACAAGGAGGAATCTAGCCCAAAAGTGATGTACTGTCTCTTGGGATTGTTGTCTAACGTGGGAAAGATCGCTTGTATCTGGGTGGGTGGGTGGATTTAAGTTTGAACCCTGACCCGATCTGAGACCCAGGGGTAGAGGAACTTCCGAACTTGGAAGTTCGGGTTCCGGGACGTTGCCCAATTTTTCTGGCCCGCTGTCCGATTCTAAGTTCGGAGTTTGGGTCATGTCCTCCCGCAAACGGGTATCCGGCTCGGAGAGCTCGGGAATCCGGACATAGTTCATCCTCAAAATAGAGGAAGAATCGCTGCATTGCTCCTCCACCACCGCTATCTGATGGGTGACCGGTGGAGAGTTAATCTCCCTTTGATCGGGTTTAAGCCCAATCCGATCATAGTCTGTAGTCACACCCAAGGCGGCGATGCGATCCAAGAGCTCGTTCAGGGACGAGAGTTCCATTGGATCCATCTACTCGGCGTATTCCGAGCTGACGTGGAGGCTATTTTTCATGACCCGAGAAGTCATCGTCGGCACGGCGGCCGAACGGGCGGTCATGACGAAGCCGCCTAGTCGGAGGGTTTGGCCTAAAGCCAGGGCTCCCCAGAGGTGATGTTGTCCTCGAGAACAAGGCGATCCATCAAACCTTTTTTCGACGTCAGAGTGGAACACACAATGAAAGCACCAAAGTCGGTGTCAAAACCGGCAAATCTCGGGTAGGGGGTCCCGACCTGTGCGTCTAAGGCCAATGGTAATAGGAGGCGGCGGACACGATTTTTACCCAGGTTCGGGCCCTCTCTATGGAGGTAATACCCTACTTCCTGCTTGATTGATCTTGATGATATGAGTATTACAATAGTTGATCTACCACGAGATCATAAAGGCTAAACCCTAAAAGCTAGCCTATGATTCCGATTGTTCTTGTCCTACGGACTAAACCCTCCGGTTTATATAGACACCGGAGGGAGCTAGGGTTACACAGAGTCGCTTACAGAGAAGGGAATCTACTTATTCGAATGGCCAAGCTTGCCTTCCACGCAAAGTAGAGTCCCACCCAGACACGGGACTAAGTCTTCAATCTTGTATCTTCATAGTCCAACAGTCCAGCATAAGCATATAGTCCAGATGTCCGAGGACCCCCTAGTCCAGGACTCCCTCACCTACGACCAGCTGCTCCCCACCAAGCCCTTCTCAGGAGTGATCGATGGCTCCACTATCCCCATATGACACATTCGCCTTCCCGTTACCTTCAGCAAGTGTGACAACTACCACACCGAGCTCATCGATTTGGATGTCGCCCACATTCACCTCCTGTACAATGCCATCTTCGGGTATCCATCCCTCACCAAGTTCATGGCAGCGACTCACCATGGCTACAACGTCCTCAAGATGCCAGGAAGTGGCGGCATCATCATACTCGCCTGCAACAAGAAGGACGCATTGTGCTCCCTCGAGCGCGCCTACCAGGCCGCAACAGTCTACAACTCATATGACGAGGGTGCCATCCGTCCTCCTAAGGCCGTCCCAAAGAAGAAGAAGCGGCTCCTCCTCAGGGGCCATCGAAGGATGGGGCGTCCGATGATCGTTCCTTAGGCCGTGCCCCCACTGCTGGGGCGCCTCCCTCTTTCGTATAGGAAGGTGCACCTGGCGCCGCTCTCAGGGCCGGCTCGGGGGCTCTCGTGTGGAGGGCCTCTGAGCTAGCCAACATCACGAGGGAGGCGTTCAGGCACCACATGGAGGCGTGTTTCGATACGCGCTTCCGTGAGCAAAGAGCGAGGCGCCAGGCACTCTGGAATTCATCACCAAGGCAATTGAGGAGCGTCAGGAGGTGCGAGCCATGCGTGGCGAGCGCTGCCCCGCGTCATCCGGTGCAGCTGCCGCCCCCGACGTGGGTGGCGTGTTACACGTCTGCGTCAACATCCAAGCCTCAACAAGGCTACTTCTCAGGAGCTCTTCTGGCCGTCCCACATTGTTGGTGTGGGGTGGGGTCACCCCCATAGCTACGTCCACATGTTGTTGGGCCTGCCGGATGCGGCTGCCTCACACCAGCGCTACATGAAGGCCATTCTGGCAGCTCACGAGGCCAAGCACCAGGCAATCCTGACGGAGGAGGTTCCAGAACATCGCGAGCCCCCGGGGCTCAGGAGTCGGCTGGCCTGTAAAGAGCGACTTCTGCAGCATGCATCTTCAGCTTTTCCACATCTTTAGCTTCTCCAATTCCTCTACAACAATTATGCTAGATGACTCTTTTGTTTAATCAGTTGAGGGCGCCCCTCGGGCTACATTATTCTCAAGCTGCTATGGCCTGTCCCTGCAATCGCACCATTTTGATTCATGTACTCTGGAACAGTTATACATGCTTGAGTTGTCATGGTTTTCGACCTTACTCTCGCCATCATGTTATCTCTGGAGCGGCCCCTCACGGCCTCTGCACGTTGCTAAACTTGCCTCTTGCTCATCCCGCAAAAAGGGGCTACTGGCACGGCGGCTATGCTCGGGTCCGTCCCTGCAGCGCTGATAAACATAAGAGACTGATCTCTGGCTCGTGGCCAGTCCCGCACACGTCACCTCACCTTGTCCTTAGTGCCTTCGTCTTCTTGCGAAAAGATCATCGGTAGGATAGCGAGCACGGCTGCGTCTTGTGTTTTCCTTTTTCGGCTAACTCACAGGAACTGCCGGAGAAGGGACTACTAGTGGCTTCGCCCGTCCCTCGAGATGTAATGCCTCCTGGGCACCCCCTCAGGGCCAGCCACTCTTTTCTCGTGCAAGTCGCTTGCACATTAAAGGAGGGGGGCTGAGCACCGTTCCTCAGGGGCTCCTACTGGCTCTGGGGCCCTCACCCCCTGGCCTTGACCATGGCATCGTGAGCTGGCATACCAGCGGCCGTTGAGCCTCGCTTGAGGGCTGCGACCCGAGGATGTAGAGCACCCAGATGAGTGAGAAGGATGGGGATGGCACGGGCCCTGCCCAGGGGCACCATCGGGAGAAGGGCATAGCTTAAGGTCACGTAGGAAGCTCGTCCTCGCCGCTAAAGAATCATCACGGTCTCGCCAAGATAAGTTACCCCACACTTGCATGATGGCACGAACCCTACAATCAGCACTCTGTCTCTAGCGACCTCGCTCGGTCAAGATGTTTCCCTTTTCAGTCTTTCGGGAGCCGCTTGTCTGCCAAAAGGGACCTCCTGAGCATCGCGCCTCAAGGGCTCTTACCGGACCTCGGGCCGCTCACCTCCTGCCCTTGACCACGGCATCGCGACCTGGCATACTAGCGATGACTGAAGCTTGCCTGGGGACTGGGTCCTGTCGGCGTAGGGCACTAAGCTATCGCAGGAATGAAAGGGGAAACCATGCCAAGGCGAGAGACGCAAACACGACATCGAATCAAAAATGATAACGTTAAAGTGCAAGCATCGCAGTTTTTACATACCCCCACGGGGCCCGTCATGGTTTTGTGCAGAATTGGAGAAAAAGGAAAAAAACCTAAGAGCCACGGCCTTGGCGACATGATCGACGACACCGGGATGATGCTACCGCTGCGTTCCGGGCGCGGCGACGCAGCGGCTCATAGCTATCATCGTCGCTCGAGTCCGATGAGGCGCTGCTGCTCTCAGAGGAGTCGTGGACAAGGCCAAGAGTAACTTCATTGACGGTGGCCTCGCCCCCTCGTCGACCCGGAGAGGGGCCTTCCTCCTGTTCGCCTCCCCTGGGGCAGCACTTCAGGTGCCCGCCGTCCTCGCCGAAGACCTTGAAGGAAAGCGTTGAAGCTCCGTCGTACTCAAACTGGATGGCATGAACCGATGACTGTGGGATGACAGTATCGCTGCGGTCCGGTGGCGGTGATGTGGCGGCTCGTAGCTCTCGTCGTCTCTCGAGTCCGATGAGGAGCTGCTGCTGTCAAAGGTGTCGCAGACAAGGCCAAGGGAAAGTTCACTGCTCGTGGCCTCGCCCCCTCGTTGAACCAGAGAGGGGCCGCCGTCCTATTAGCCTCCCTTGGGGCAGCACTTCAGGCATCGGCCGTCCTTGCTGAAGACCTTGAAGGGAAGTGTCGAAGCTCCATCGTACTCAAAGTAGATGGGGTGGGCAATCGCACCCCATCCCCGAGTCATGAAGATGTTGCCTTAGTCGACGACCTCGACTTCCGCCTCCAAAGCCAGGCTGCAGCATCCGTTGTACTGCAACCACAACTTGACACGCCCCCTCGGTGGCATCTCCCTTGCTAGGGACTGTGGGAGCCGATTCATGTGCGCGGCGGCATTGCCACCCGCACCACAAATTCACGGGCCGTGCCTTCGGCATGGGTCCACGGGCGGGGTGGCAATACGACCACTTCCTATTCTCCTTCGTGGCTCCGCTCCTCGCGGCGTCCGTCGCCACTCCCATGGGTGGGGACCTGCGCGCGAGCATAGATGGGAACCGGGAAGCCTGCCGCGTCTCCATGGGCACCGTGGCGGCATCGCGGGAGCAATGAGGCCTCTTCTTCAGCGGGAGCAGCTCTGGTTCCACCTGAGGGGTTTTTACCTTCTCCACAATAGAAAACCTCCTCACTGGCGCCATAGACCCTCCTGCAAGATGACAAGACGAAGAAGAAGGAGAAGCGAGCAGCGTGAAGTTGAAGATAGGTTGGGGGCTCAGCCACCTCCCCCATTTATAGCCGGAGGGAGGCCAACTGCCGGCCTCTCATGATTCCGGGTAATTTTGGTTTTTCTGCATGCACCAGGTAGTTGTCAAGTCGGGCAGATGCTGAGGCAGCGTGGGGAAGTGGAGACGCCCATGTCCCATCAAGCGACACACATCGACCTGGTCCGCATGCGATTGGGGCCCGCGGCGCTTTGCCCTTGCCCTTTGGCTTTGCCTCGAGGCCAAGTCTGAGCGTGCCTTGGGCCCGGGGGATACTATCGACGTTCTGGGAACCAGGGTACCCAGAATTGCCTGACTGTGGCCCACGGTGTCGGATTAAGGGTTCGACAAACCCTTGAAAGGTTCGAACTCTGGGGTGCTTGCGGAGATCTCAACCTACCCAACCTGCCTACTCGCGATCCCACTAAGCCTAGCGCGTCGAGCTCGAAGAGACAAAGAGACACATCAATTTATCCTAATTCGGGCCACCTTGCGGTGTAATACCCTACTCCAACCTTTTGGTGGATTGCCTCGAGGGGTTGAGGATGAAATAGTACATTGGATGAACTGGCCTCAGGAGGTGAGGTGTTCTTGAGCTCAAGAGAGCTGGTGAGGTCGTCAGGTGATAGTGAATCCCACAATGGCCGGATTTGAAAGGGGACAAGTAGTACAGCTAATGCTGACTAAAGTGGTCTTCGTCTGTGAAAAGCCCCTAGTCATGACGCTGCAGTGGGCTCCGTGATGACCTCCGTCCTGCAGACCTGGCGATCTTGGTCTTGTTGCACCAGAATGGAAACCTTTGGCTAATTCCTTTAGACTCTACGCCTATGGCTTGCCTCTCTTGCACCGAAGAGAAAGCTGGCGCTCTGCGCCCGCTGGCGCCCGCCTGGCCTTGGTCGTCATGGCTCACGTCAGCTGAGCCTCGTGAGGTGCACCTTGCATAGAACTCTCCGCCCCTCGGGAGCTAGCCTGAAGAGGCAGATCCCCTCGAGGGTCTTGGTGTCGTCATCCTCGCAAGGCTTGGCCCCTCACGAGGGTCTTGAGTTGTTGATGCAAAAGATGGGCCATACCAGGCCATTGATGGAGCCACATGGTGGGCCGTAGGCAGGCGAGTTTGGATAACCCCATATCCAGAACACCGACAGTAGCCCCTGGGACCAAGGCGCTCTTGGACTTGGCTTCTAGGCGAATCCAAAGGGCAAGTACGGAGCACCGTGGGCCCTAACCGCCTGCTGCCTTGATGACGCGTGGTGATTGATGGGACATGGGCGTCTCTACTTCCTCATGCTGCCTCGGCAACTGTTTCCATTTGATCAAAGGGTTGCCATCTGCTGCCGTGCTTCAATTGCCTTCCCTTCGTCTTGCTCCAGATCCCCTTCTCCCAATGCCAAAAGAACTCACCAGATCTGTCGATTCTCTCCTCCAATCTTCCGCCCAATGGCTTCTGAGAAGACCAAGGCTTCGGCCCCGGCTGCCGGCCTTGCCTGGTACAAGCTGGTGCTGACCGCACCCTCTGTCACCAAGGAGAAGCTCCAGACCGTGCTTCTCCTGACGGCAAGCGATGACAAAGAGTGGGGGGATACTGCGCTCCGGGTCACTACCGCTACGCTGGAACCCACGAACAGTACCTTCTACAATTTCTTCCTCCACAGCGTTTATTCGGGGCTGGTGCCCCCATTCTCCCGCTTCTTATATGCCGTTCTCCATCATTACGGCCTCCATGCGCTCCATATTCACCCCAATTCCATCCTCCTCCTGTCCATGTTCGCCTTCTACTGCACGGCATTCGTGGGGGTGATGCCCTCCATTGCCATGCTCCGCCACTTCTTGTTCCTCCGCATGACCGGCGACCGACCCGTTGGGTGTGTCGGCTTCATTGCGGCTCAGGGCGGCAACGCGATTTCCCACGCCGGGAAGAAGGTGGAGGATGCCTGGAAGAGGTGGGTCCTAATGGATGCCAAGTGATCACAGGACCTCCTAGAGCTGCTAACCGAGCTCCCTCCTCCGAGAAGGGGTGGCTTTCTGAGAAGATCACCGACCCTTCCCTCAAGCCGCTGATGAAGAAGACGGAGGAGGACCTGAAGAATGAGAAGCTGATGGGGACCATGATCGTCAAGGAGTTCCTGATGCAGCGCCTAGCACCGCTCCAGGATCGCTCCCGCCCCTTGTGGAAGCACGGGGGCGCTGATGACAAGGTCCGCCTGCGCCAGGACGCCCTTCCTGAGGTGGAGCTGAGCAAGGTGTCTCTTTACTTGACTGGGAAGGATCTGAGCGGTCATCCCGAGGAATGGCTCCCTTTGTACAGCTGAGTTGATGGGGAGGAGGTTGCCGCTGCCATGCCAGTATTGGACGAGTTCGGGCCCGTGCTGACGGGGCCTCCCCCGCCGCCCGCCTCCTTGGTGAATCTGTCCTCCGGTGACCATTCCTCTGAGGCCACCGAGGAGGAGGGCATGGGGGAATCCTCTGCCCCGAGGCAGAGGGAGCTCCTCCGCAAATTCCCTGACGATGATGACGATGACGCGCCTCCGGTGGTGGAGATGGCTTGCCCCCCGGGAGTCACCACGAGAACCGGGGCGGCCTCCTCCAAGCAGCCCAAGCGATCAGCCGTGAAGAAGGGCAAGACTATGCTGATCCCCCCGGGCAGCACTCCGCCTTCGCCAGCAGCATCCGAGTGGTGCCGATCGCGTGCTCTCCTACTCCCAAGAGTGTAGCTCCGACTACGCCAGCGAAGCCCCCGCTGTTGGATACGAAGAGGAACTACATCTTCTCTGACAAGTGAGCGCTTGCCCTTGAAATTGTCATTGATTCCTGATGCGAAGCTTAGCATCTTCGTTCGTTGTTAGGCACTAGTCGTCAAAGAAGAAGAAGGAGGGCGCTGAGGTTGCCGTGGTGGAGCACGTCGAGGTGGCCGTCGCAGCCCTGGCAAAGGATAGCAATGCGGTCCCTACAGCTTCAGCGGCGATGTCATCTTCTCAGGGTGCCGAAGCCCACCCTCAGGAGGTGCCAGCGTCTTCAGCGGGGCTGACCCCGTCTGCGCCCATCCTTACTGTGGCTGCTGAGGTCGCCCAGCCTCCGGAGCCCCCAGTCCGTCCGGCTGTTGAGGTTTCTCCTGCCTTGGCGCCGAGAACGTCTTCTCTTCCGCCCGGTGCGCAGTTGGGCCATGGCGCTCCTGCCGCATCCATAGTCCTAGAGGAGGCACGAGCAGCGTTGAACCTTCTCCAAGGTGAACTACAGGGAACAGACCAGCGCGTAGCATTGGGGCGCCTGGGGCTAATCTCTGGATGGCTCCAGGCCGACGAGTCTGTCCTAGCGGCCTGGAGCTCTGTGGAGGAGGCCCAGAAGGTGTCCGGGGTGGCTGCTGTCGAGTGTGACCTGGCGCGAAGGGAGGCCACGGAAGCCGAGGACCAGTGCTGCATGGTGGAGGCTAAGATGAAGGCTCTTCAGGATCAACAACCGCCCAGCCTGCTAGATCTAGGAGCAAGAGGAGAAGTTGAAGGCCTAGGAGGCTGCATTTGCTGATCAAGACGCTGAGCTAAAGAAGGCAGCCCTGGAACACGCTGCAGAGCACGGCCGCTAGACGAAGCTGAAGGAGGGGGCGGAGGCGGACCAGGCATCCATTGCCGAGGCCAAAGAAGTAGCCACCATGGAGCACAGCACCCTCGCCTCCCTCGAGGCGAGGTTTCACAAGGCTCAGCGGTCACTCTTTGGGGACGATCCTTTAAAGAAAGCCGCGGTGGCCCCAAGGGAGAGCCCTGTCGCGCTGCTCTCTGAGGTCGTGGCAGTGCTCGAGGACACCATCGACGGTTTTGGCTCCTTGGTGGAAGGTGAGGATCGCTTGCTTTCTTCCTCGGCCCTTACGTGCATCTTCAGCCATCTCTATCTTCGAGACTCCAGCTTCGACTTCGTCGCCTTTCTCGAGCCCATGGACTCCAACTCCCGCAGCACTGCTGCTGCCGCCATGAATAGCTCCATGGATGCCCTACTGAGCAAGTTCCTTGTAATTGGCTCTTCGGGTGGGGTCGAGGGCATGGATGACGCGGCTAGCGATGAGGCTCCACTAGTGGGTGATGGCGGTGTGCAGGGTTGAAGAGGTGGCTTGGTGACGCTGCTCCTTCCTGTTAGTCCTTTATCATCCAGCATGCCTCGTGGAGGCGTTTTAAAACTGATTGCTTGGAACAATATGTTTTGTAATGATTAAATTGTGGTTCCCCGACTTTTTCCGTTTGCTTTATTGTTCTGCGTCGGCAGGTCCCGTCCCCGCGCATACCTCAGCCGCCGTTGGATCATCCGGATCGCCAGGACGAACCCAAGGGGTGAGGGGCTACGTGGCCAGTTAGGCTCCTGAGACACGATGCTCAGGAGTCCCCCTTGACATGCAAACAGCTTAGGAAAAAGTGCGAAGGCAAGCCTTGGAGTTCTGTGTCGACAGGGCCCGGCCCCGCGCATACCTCAGCCGCCGTCGGTCGTCTGGATTACCAGGATGAGACCAAGGGGTGAGGGGCTACGTGGCCAATTAGGCTCCTGAGGCATGGTGCTCAGGACTTCCCCTTAACGTACGAACGACTTGAAAAAGACGAGAGTCAGGCCTTGGCTTTCTGCGTCGGCAGCGCCCGGCCCCGCGCATACCTCAACCGCCGTCGAGTCGTCCGGATCACCAGGACGAGATCAAGGGGCGAGGGGCTACGTGACTAGTTAGGCTCCTGAGGCGCGGTTCTCAGGAGTCCCAGTTGACGTACGAACCGACCATCATACCTTTCCTCGTCGGGCTCTTGCTTGGGAGGGGCGTGCGAAGACTAGGTCCGTGGGACCTGGCGAGGTGGGGTACGCGAGGAGTGACCTTAGCGTAGCCACCATGTCCATCCCCCTCGTTCTACCCTCCCGAGGGAGAGCGGCCGCGAGGCCACCCCCAGTTGTTTATCACTAGCACGCAGCATAGCGCTTCCGCTGTTGCACGGGCATAGCTGCTGCTCGGTTGTGTCGATGACTAGCACGGAGCATGGTGCTTCCACTGGTGCGTGGGAGGGGGCTCCCCCTGAGGAGAGCTCCCGGGGTGTGTACAACCCCGCCCTGACACGTGGCTTGCACGACAGGGCTGGAGGAGGCGTATATGGGCACCCGTGAGCCAGGGCGAGACTCATGAGGCCATACCTCAAGGCGGGTTGCGCCTAAGCTTGATTGGGCGCACTTGTATTAGCCCTACAAGATGGTTAGGCAGCCTGCGCCGAATGAGTCTCCTCAGGCTACTGCATCAGAAGGCTAGACACCAACGACCCCAGGAGGTGACGTGAACGGGGCCGGCCCGCTAGACAGAGCTCAGTCGTTGGGTTTATCGACGCTGCAGGGACGGAACCGAGCACAGATGCCGTGCCTAGTCTTCTCCTACAAAGATCCTGAAGAAAACAACCAGCGCGCGGTTCCCTTGGCCACGGGGGCACCAGGTCGCGCGCCCCCACTCATCTGCCCGCGATTAGCTCATGCGAGAACAAGGCACCAAGGGCCATGGGAGGTGACGTACACGAGAACTGGCCCACGAGCCAGAGCTCGGCCTCTTGGATTTAGCAACGCTGCAGGGACGGACCCGAGCACAGGCTCGTGCAAGTACTTAATCATGAGGTGGTCGCGAGAGGGCCTGCGAGGGCGCAAGGCATTCTTGGCGACGAAGTGCCGGTTAGGCAGTTGATAATCACAGTTAGCATGTAAAGGAAGTTAAACTAGCTCTGGTAGATGCAAAAGGGATACATGCCACAGGGATGGACCAATACGGCTTGGGGATGATGCAACTCGTGGGGCGCCCCCAAACTGAACAAACTAGAGAGGTGTCTCCTGGTACCGTTGCTGAAGAGATGTCTAGGTAGCAGAAGACGTGTGCTGCCGGAGTCACTCCTCACGAGCCGCCCTGGCCCCGAGCCTACAGAGGCCCAGAGGGCTCGGGAGGCTCCCAATGTAACGCCCCGGATTCGATGCGCCAGGTGTCTCCCAGTTATTCATCGTTGGTGCCATGTCATTTTCTTGCGTGTTGCATTTTGCCATATCATCATCCGCATTTCATCTACATGTTTTTCAAAACTTGCATCCGTTCGGGTCCTCTCGGTTCTCTCCGTTGTCCATTCTGAGCACACACACACACTCACACACTGTAACACCCCGGATGTAACTTTCCATATTTGTAACTCCGACTCTTGCCATTTTCGGCTATGTGCTATGATATTCCCTCCGTGGATGGGTTTTTGTTTTTGTTTTGCATTTTGTTCATGTCATGCATCTCATATCATGTCATCATGTTCATCTCATTCGCATACATGTTCGTCTCACGCATCCGAGCATTTTCCATATTGTCCGTTTTGCATTCCGACGCTCCCACATGCACCGGTGCACCCCCTCTTGTCTCTTTGTCGTGAGTGGGTGTTGAACTTTCTCTGAATGGACCGAGGCTTGCCAAGTGGCCTTGGTATAACACCGGTAGACCACCTGTCAAGTTTCGTGCCATTTGGAGCTTGTTTGGTACTCCAACGGTTAACCGCACTCTCGCAAAGGCCTCTTTTAAGTTGCAGCCCAACACCCCTCCAAAACAGCCCAATAACCCATCTAAGTCACTTCCATGCTCTCCGTCGTCGGATCACGATCATGTGGGCGAAAACCACACCTCATTTGGAGCCTCCTAGCTCCCTTTACCTATATATATGCCTCCCCCTCCGAAATTCACGGGCAAACCCTAGGCGAATCCCTCTCCACGCCGCCGGACACGTCCGGACGGAGCCGGACGCGTCCGCCGCCGCGCCCGCAGCCAACCAGGGGCTGCCACGTGTCGCCGCCGTGCCAGCCCCCGCCGCCGGCCCGCGAGGCCCGCCGCGGGCCCTCCCGCGCCCGTTCCCGGCCGCGCCCCGCGCCCCCGCCGCCGCGGTCCCGCGCCGCCGCCGCCCGCCGACCCGCGCCTCTGCCCCGGCGTTCCACGGCCGCCGCCGCCGCCCGCGAGCACCGGCCGCCCCGCTTGCCGCCGGCCTCCGTCCTCGCCACCCGCGCTCGGATCCGGCGAGATCCGGCCGGATCCGCCCCGGAACCACCTCGCCGGCGCCCCCCCGCTTCTTCTCCGGCCACCGCAGCGCCCACTCCGGCCGGCGACCTCGAACTCCGGCCAGATCCGATCTGGGGATCGTTAGGTTGACTTTTTCCCCGACCCCCGAAATCCACTAAGTCATAATCTGTCATTATTTTGTTGCATTTTCATTGCATCACAACTTTGGACATGTGGCTCCGTTTTGGGCGTGTAGCATATCAAATTGTTCGTCTCGAAGATTAGATCATTTCATATCATTGCATCATTTTCATTTGAGCTCATCTTGATGGCCGAAATGCTGTTGGAAGAGGGCTATGTGATGTTAGTTTCTGTTTCTTAACAGAACTTGCACTTTTATCATTTTTTCCATGATTAATGTGTGCACCTTATGAACTTGAACCCTACATGTGTGTTGAACTATGCCATGCCATCTTTCCAGGGGTGTATGACATGTATTTTTGTGATCAATGTGGTGACTAGCACAAGCTTGCAAACTAGGGATGATAATGTTGCTGATTTCAGGAACTTAGTGTTGTCATGTCCTGCTGTTATTTTTATGACATGTGTTCATGTTGTTACAGAGAGATCTATGCCCTTTTTGGGCATGATCAGTAAGGGTGTTTTGAACATATGGATGTGCTCTATCCATCCATGCCTTTGTTGGCATTTATGGAGTAGTCTAGCATGTCATTTTCATGCTCTACTTTTTCTTCAAAATGTTTCCTGCCAGATTGTTAACATGATATTCAATTTTCACAAGGTTGTTGTAGTTGATCCGTGTATGCTTTGATGTTGTTCTTGCCATGTATAGCTTCTATGCCATGTCTTCTTGATGGTTGTATGCTTTGTTTATCATGAGATGCTCTGTAGTGAGTGCATCGAGCTCACGAACATGCCTACTTGTTATCTGTTTTTGCCATGTCCAGTTTTTCTGTCAAGTCTGAGATCTGTAATGAAACTTGCTATGTTTACATGGGTGTCATCATTTCTTATGGTCCTTTTTGGCTTATGGTCAGTAAGGGACTTTTGATCTATGCTTTGAGTAGAATCATGCCATGCCTTGTTTTGCTATTATAAGTTCCTGTAGCTTGTTGTTTGCTTGCTCTAAACATGCCTTCCTGATGTTAATTTCTGGCATGCTAGTATTTTCACTAAGTCTGTGAACCTGATATTTTTTGCACTTTCACCATGCTTGTTTGAGCCTGATATGATGTGATTTAGCCGTAGCTCAGTGTTCCTCTTTTGTTAAGCATCTCCTGTAGATCACTTCCATATGCTCTGTTTTTATGTTGGGGTGCTGTAGCATAGTTTCTTGTTGCATGCTAAGTAGCATCGTGCTGTTAAACGCAGATTCGCGTCATTCTTGTTTTGCTTGTCATTTGCAAACCGTGCATCCGATTCCGGTGATCTTTATATCGATTTCAACCGAAATCATCTCATCTTTCCAGCGGCATACTTGGTTTGCCAAGTTGATGCCTTGTTCCTCATTTTTCCTTCCGGAGCACACATATGCATTGCATATCACATCTCGCATAGCATGTCATGTATTGCATCATATTGCTTGTGCATTGCTCCATGTTTGATTGTGGTTCCATTGCTTGTGTTCTTGCTTTGGGTAGAGCGGGAGACGAGTACGTGTACGAGGAACCTATTGAGAACGCCTATGAGGATTAAGCCTTCGACAACTCCGAGAACCTTGCAGGCAAGATGACCATACCTTCGATATCACTTCTATCTTTGCTTGCTAGATGCTCGCTCTTTTGCTATGCCTATGCTGCGATACCTACCACTTGCTATATCATGCCGCCCATATTGCCATGTCAAACCTCTAACCATCCATGTCCTAGCAAACCGTTGATTAGCTATGTTACCGCTTTGCTTAGCCCCTCTTATAGCATTGCTAGTTGCAGGTGAAGATGAAGTTTGTTCCTGGTCGGAACATGGTTATTTTGGGATATCACAATATCTATTGTTTTAATTAATGCATCTATATACTCGGTAAAGGGTGGAAGGCTCGGCCTTATGCCTGGTGTTTTGTTCCACTCTTGCCGCCCTAGTTTCCGTCATACCAGTGTTATGTTCCTTGATTTTGTGTTCCTTACGCGGTTGGGTGATTTATGGGACCCCCGTGACAGTTCGCTTTGAATAAAACTCCTGCAGCAAGGCCCAACCTTGGTTTTACCATTTGCCACCTATACCCCTTTTTCCCTTGGGTTTTCGGGAGCCCGAGGGTCATCTTTATTTTAGCCCCCCCGGGCCAGTGCTCCTTCGAGTGTTGGTCCGAACTGAGTAGACTGCGGGGCCCCCTTGGGGAAACTCGAGGTCTGATTTTACTCATAGGATGTCTCATCCGATGTTGCCCTGAGAACGAGATATGTGCAGCTCCTATCGGGATTTGTCGGCACATCGGGCGGCTTTGCTGGTCTAGTTTTACCATTGTCGGAATGTCATGCGAACCGGGATTCCGAGACTGATAGGGTCTTCCTGGGAGAAGGTTTATCCTTCGTTGACCATGAGAGCTTGTGATGGGCTAAGTGGGGACACCCCTGCAGGGTATTATCTTTCGAAAGTCGTGCCCGCAGTTATGAGGCAGATGGGAATTTGTTAATGTCCGGTTGTAGAAAACCCGAAGTTGACCTTAATTTAAAATACATCAACCGCGTGTGTAACCGTGATGGTCCCTTCTCGGCGGAGTCCGGGAAGTGAACACGGTGTTGGAGTTATGTTTGGCGCAGGTTGCTCTAGGATCACTTCTTGATCGCTACTAGCTTCACGATCGTGCCTTGCTTCTCTTCTCTCTCTCTTTTGCGATCGTAGCCACCATATATGCTAGTCGCTTGCTGCATCTCCACCTTATTACACCAACCTTCCCTTAAGCTTAAATAGTCTTGATCTCACGGGTGTGAGATTGCTGAGTCCTCGTTACTCACAGATTCTACCAAAACAGATGCAGGTATCGGTGATACCAGGGCAGATGGCGCAACTGAGCTGAAGTGGGAGTTTGACGAGGCCCTTGGTCGTTACTATGTTTCATTTCTAGACGATCAGTAGTGGAGCCCAGTTGGGACGATCGGGGATCTGTGTTGCATTTGGGGTAGTCTTCTTTTATTTTGGTTCCGTAGCCGGACCTTGAGTGTAAACTGAATGATGGATGTTTATTTATGTATTGTGTGAAGTGGCGACTGTAAGCCAACTATGTATCTCTTTCCCTTATGTATTACTTGGGTTGTGTGAAGATTACCTCACTTGCGACATTGCTTTCAATGCGGTTATGCCTCTAAGTCGTGCTTCGACACGTGGGAGATATAGCCGCATCGAGGGCGTTACAAGTTGGTATCAGAGCCTTCCCCGACCTTAGGAGCCCCACTGCATGATCGTTTTTAGCGGCCGAGTTATGTCTAGAAAAATGTTTTGAGTCATTTAGGATTATATATATCGGAGAGTTAGGAATTCTTTTTACTCCTCAGTCCCTTCGTCGCTCTGGTGAGGTCTCCTGACGTAGAAGTTTTGACTTTCCTCTCCTCAAATTTCACTAAATTTTTTTTTAGGATCACGCGGGTATCTTGGAATCGTTCTGATGGTTTTATGATGAGAACATTGTCTTGGTGCCTCCTGTCAGGGGTTTAGTGGAAGTGTCCCGGGGAGTTGAGCTCTGAGGTGTTGTCGTCATAATTTTATCATTGCAGTTCTGGAATACCTGAGTTTAGTACGCCGACATCGAAAATCTCTTTTATGTAGTTGTTGGTGAGATAACCCCGATAACCCAGTACTGAGGTGAGTACGGGAGTATTGCCATGACTCGTATAACGGATGCTTTTCGAAGGTTGAGGTACACGATTTCCGAAGATTTCTTGGTTATGTGTTGACGGATGGATACAGCTGGATGTAGGGATTGTTAGTTTGGGTGAGATATATTGCTTCCCCTGTATCCCCAACACCTGATTGCATAACCAGAAAGTTTCGGGAGTTTATAGGTGGGATTCAAGTAGCTCTAGTATTTCTTCCGCGGATATTTGGTTTGTGATTGGGTAATCCTTACCACTTATTTGTTCCATTCATACCTTGTTTTTATTTTCATTCATCAATCTCTTATCAAGTGGCTTCTCACCTTAATGGACGTGATGTTTACTTTGGAATTCCTTCGTTCATCCCCGTTCAAATGTTTATTGTGAAGACTATATGTTGCAATTTCTATCCGTTGATTCAACTTGTCTATCTGTCTATCAAGATGCTAACGGATGTCACCCTCTTCAGGATGGCTCCGCCAACGCGTCAGAATCCGGAACGTAGTGATGGGAGTCAGGCGAACCCTCCACCTCCACCTCCGCCTCCGGAGGCATGGCAAACTTTGATGGCAACCACTAACGCCAACGCTCAGTTGTTGATTCAGCTGATGCAAGAGCGTAACCAAGGCCAAGGCAAGCAAGGGAATCAAGGTCAAGGGCAGTTCTACCATTAGCCTCAGTTTCCTACCCTCAACCAGTTCCTTGCAAATCAGCCAAAGTCTTTCAGCTACTGTGTCGACGCCACAGATGCCGACGATTGGCTCGTGGATATCAACAAGCATTTCGAATGCAGCAATGTCCGGCCTGAGGACTACGTCAAGTTCGCGTCTTTTCAGCTCAAGGATCAGGCAGCTGATTGGTTCCAGCAATACAAGGATTCCAGAGGAGGTCGAGTGATTACTTGGACTGATTTCTGTCGGGACTTTAATGCTCACCACATTCCTACCAGTGTTGTTGAGAGCAAGCGTGAGGAGTTCCGCAATCTCAAGCAAGGCAACATGTCAGTGTACGAATACAACATGCAGTTTCAGAAACTTGCTCGCTTCGCTAAACAAGATGTTCCTGATGAAAAGAGTATGATCTACCAATTCAGAGGTGGCCTTAGAGAGGATCTGCAGTTAGCTCTCGTTCTTGTTGAGCCTACTCAGTTTGATCAATTCTACAATATGGCCCTCAAGCAAGAAGGTGCTCAGCTCAAGTGTGAGGCTTCAAAGAAGAGAATCAGGGATGCAGTTCAGTCTTCTTCCTCTCAAGTGGCAGCTAAGCAGCAAAAGTTCTACCTTCCTCCTCCTCCGTTTCGTCAGCCTTACCAACAGAAGAACTCAGGTGGTCGTGGATCTTCCCACCCACCCAACCCAAGCTACCAGAACAAGTCTCAGCCTCAAGCTCCAAGGTCAAATGCTCCTTATCACCGTCCGCTCTCAGAGGTGACCTGCAACAAGTGCCAGCAGAAGGGTCACTATGCGAACAAATGCTTCAACCAAAGGCGCCTTCCTCCTCCTCCTCCTGTGAGGTCTTCAAGCAATGCAGTGGTAAACAATAATCCAAAGCATGCAAAGGTGAACATGATGAATGTAGCTCAAGCAGAGGATTCTTCTGACGTGATAATGGGTAATCTTCCAGTTAATGATATTCCTGCAAAAGTCTTATTTGATACTGGTGGATCGCATTCTTTCATGTCATATCCTTTTGCATCGAAGCACAGTTTTGACACAGAGGTCTTGTCCAAAGTTATGCAAGTTGTTCCTCCGGGAAAACTTATGACTTCTAGTTTGGTTGCTCCTGATGTTTCCATCCAGTTGGGAACTATAAATTTCTGGCTAAACCAATTGTTCTTGGTGACTCTGATATTGATCTAATTCTCGGGATGGACTGGCTTTCTCAGCACAAGGCTCAGCTTGATTGTGCTGCCAGGGAAATTCAATTGACACACTCTTCTGAGGATGTTATCATCTATGCCGCTCGTGATGAAACCATTCGGTTGTTTTCTCTCAATGAGAAGGGCGAGCTTCACGCAATCTCTCAGATTCCAGTCGTTTGTGAGTACCAAGATGTCTTTCCAGAAGAGCTTCCGAGTATGCCTCCTCATCGGCCAGTCGAATTCGTTATCGATCTTGAGCCCGGCACTGAACCCGTTTGCAAGCGTCCATACAAGCTTGGACCTGAAGAACTGAAGGAATTGAAGAAACAGCTCGATGAACAAGAGCGTCTGGGTTTGATCAGGCCGAGTTCATCTCCATGGGTATGTGGAGTTCTTTTTGTCCAGAAGAAGGATGGCACGGACCGACTTTGCGTCGATTACCGTCCATTGAACAAGAAGACAATCAAGAACAAGTACACACTTCCCAACATCAATGAGCTATTCGAGCAACTCAAAGGTGCTAAAGTATTCTCCAAGCTTGACCTTCGTATGGGTTATCATCAGATTCGCATTCGTGAACAAGATATTCCCAAGACAGCATTCAGAACAAGCTTTGGTTCTTATGAATATACTGTCATGTCTTTCGGCCTTGTCAATGCTCCTCCAACTTTCTCTCGCATGATGAACTTTATCTTCAACCCCTACACAAATGATTTCGTCTTGGTGTATCTCGATGATATTTTGGTCTTCTCCAAGAACAAGCAGGATCATGCCAAACATTTGCGATTGGTGCTCGACAAGCTCAGAGAGCATCAATTCTATGTGAAGTTTTCCAAATGTGAGTTCTGGCTTGATGAAGTTCTTTATCTTGGTCACATCATCTCCGCCAAGGGCATCGCTGTTAATCCTGAGAAGGTGTCTTCAATTGTGAATTGGGAACCTCCTCAGAATGTCAAGCAGCTCCGCAGTTTTCTCGGTCTTGCAAGCTATTGCCGAAGATTCGTTGAGAATTTCTCCAAAATTGCAAAGCCTCTTTCCAACCTCCTCCAGAAGCATGTCAAGTATGCCTGGACGCCTGAGTGTGACGTCGCTTTCAACACCCTCAAAGAGAAACTCATCACAGCTCCTGTCTTGACTCCTCCTGATGAATCCAAGCCATTCGAAGTTTTCTGTGATGCTTCTCTTCAAGGTCTCGGTGCTGTGTTAATGCAAGAGAAGAAAGTTGTGGCCTATACCTCTCGTCATTTGAAGCCCAACGAAAAGAACTACCCCACTCACGATCTCGAGTTGGCGGCAGTTGTCCATGCATTGATAACATGGAGACATCTCTTGTTGGGAAGGAAAGTGGACATTTTCACCGATCACAAGAGTCTCAAGTATATCTTCACTCAACCCAACCTCAACCTCAGGCAAACTCGATGGGTCGAAATGATTCAAGAGTACAATCCAAGTATTGAATATACCCCTGGCAAGGCGAATGTGATTGCAGATGCTTTGAGCAGAAAGGCTTATTGCAACAGCTTAATTCTCAAGCCATTTCAACCGGATCTTTGTGAAGCTTTCTGCAAGCTGAATCTTCAAGTTGTTCCTCAAGGCTTTCTTGCCAACCTCATAGTCTCTCCTACTTTGGAAGATCAAATTCGTGAGGCACAACTCCTGGATACCATGGTGAAGAAGGTGAAACGTGGTATTGACAAGGGCATTTCCAAATACAAGTGCTATCGCTTGGATGACAAAGACACTCTTTTCTTCGAGGATCGTATTGTGGTTCCCAAAGGCGATTTGAGAAAAGTCATTATGAATGAGGCACACAATTCTCTTCTATCCATTCATCCTGGAAGTACGAAGATGTACCATGACCTCAAGCAGTCATATTGGTGGACTCGAATGAAGCGAGAAATTGCTCAATTCGTGAACGAATGTGATGTCTGCAGAAGGGTGAAAGCAGAACACCAAAGACCAGCTGGTCTCCTCCAACCTCTTGCTATTCCGGAATGGAAGTTTGATCATATCGTGATGGACTTCGTGACTGGTTTTCCTAAGTCCAAGCGTGGAAATGATGATATCTTCGTTGTCATTGACAAGCTTACTAAAGTGGCTCATTTTCTTCCTATCAAAGAATCTATCACAGCAGCTCAGCTGGCAGAGCTATACACCTCCAGAATTGTCTCCTTGCACGGCATTCCACAATTGATCTCTTCAGACCGCGGAAGCATCTTCACTTCTATGTTCTGGGACTCCTTTTAGAAGGCCATGGGCACCAACATTCGTTTCAGCACAACTTTCCATCCTCAAACAAGTGGCCAAGTCGAGTGAGTCAATCAAATCCTTGAAGACATGCTCAGGGCTTGTGTCATTTCCTTTGGCATGAAGTGGGAAGAGTGTCTTCCATATGCCGAGTTCTCCTACAACAACAGCTTCCAAGCGAGTTCGGGCAAGGCCCCATTCGAAATTCTCTATGGCAGAAAGTATCGTACTCCTCTAAATTGGTCCGAGACAGGTGAACGCCAACTTCTTGGCAACGACTTGATCACAGAAGCCGAAGAAATGTGCAAAGTCATTCGTGAGAATCTCAAAGCCGCGCAATCGCGCCAGAAGGGCTATTATGATGACAAGCACCATGATGTGGCTTTTGAAATTGGAGACCATGTCTACCTCCGCGTCTCTCCAATGAAAGGCACTCGTCGCTTCGTTATCAAAGGGAAGCTTGCCCCTAGATACGTGAGTCCTTTCAAGATCATTGGCAAAAGAGGCGATCTCGCCTATCAACTCGAGCTTCCATCCAACTTTGCAAATGTGCATGATTTGTTTCACGTGTCACAGCTCCGCAAGTGCTTCAAGATTCCTGAACGCACTATCAACTTTGAAGAAATTCACCTCCAAGAAGATCTCTCTTATCATGAGCACCCCGTTGCTATTCTTGAAGAAACCGAGCGCAAGACTCGCAACAAGTCAATCAAATTCCTGAAAGTGAAGTGGTCACACCATTCCGACCGAGAAGCCACCTGGGAGCGCGAGGATCACCTCCGTTCCAAATATCCGGAGTTCTTTCAGTCCTAGATCTCGGGAAGAGATCCTCTTGTAGTGGTGGAGTGTTGTAACACCCTGGATGTAACTTTCCATATTTGTAACTCCAACTCTTGCCATTTTCGGCTATGTGCTATGATATTCCTTCCGTGGATGGGGTTTTGTTTTCGTTTTGCATTTTGTTCATGTCATGCATCTCATATCATGTCATCATGTGCATCTCATTCGCATACATGTTCGTGTCACGCATCCGAGCATTTTCCCCGTTGTCCGTTTTGCATTCCGACGCTCCCACATGCACCGGCGCACCCCCTCTTGTCTCTTTGTCATGAGTGGGTGTTGAACTTTCTCGGAATGGACGGAGGCTTGCCAAGTGGCCTTGGTATAACACCGGTAGACCACCTGTCAAGTTTCGTGCCATCTGGAGCTCGTTTGGTACAACAACGGTTAACCGCACTCTCGCAAAGGCCTCTTTTAAGTTGCAGCCCAACACCCCTCCAAAAAAGCCCAATAACCCATCTAAGTCACTTTCATGCTCTCCGTCGTCGGATCATGATCGTGTGGGCGAAAACCGCACCTCATTTGGAGCCTCCTAGCTCCCTCTACCTATATATATGCCTCCCATCCGAAATTCACGGGCAAACCCTAGACGAATCCCTCTCCGCGCCGCCGGACACGTCCGGACGGAGCCGGACGCGTCCGCCGCCGGGCCCGCAGCCAACCAGGGGCTGCCATGTGTCGCTGCCACGCCAGCCCCCGCCGCCGGCCCGCGAGGCCCGCCGCGGGCCCTCCCGCGCCCGTTCCCGGGCCGCGCCCCGCGCCCCCGCCGCCGCGGTCCCGCGCCGCCGCCGCCCGCCGCCGCCGCCGCCCGCGCCCGCCGACCCGCGCCTCCGCCCCGGCGTTCTGCGGCCGCCGCCGCCGCCCGCGAGCACCGGCTGCCCCGCTCGCCGCCGGCCTCCATCCTCGCCGCCCGCGCCCGAATCCGGCGAGATCCGGCCGGATCCGCCCCGGAACCACCTCGCCGACGCCCCCCCCCCGCTTGTTCTTCGGCCACCGCAGCGCCCACTCCGGCCGGCGACCTCGAACTCCGGCCAGATCCGATCAGGGGATCGTTAGGTTGACTTTTTCCCCGACCCCCGAAATCCACTAAGTCATAATCTGTCATTGTTTTGTTGCATTTTCATTGCATCACAACTTTGCACACGTGGCTCCGTTTTGGGCGTGTAGCATATCAAATTGTTCGTCTCGAAGAGTAGATCATTTCATCTCATTGCATCATTTTCATTTGAGCTCATCTTGACGCCTGAAATGCTGTTGGAAGAGGGCTATGTGCTGTTAGTTTCTGTTTCTTAACAGAACTTGCACTTTTATCATTTTTGCCATGATTAATGTGTGCACCTTATGAACTTGAACCCTACATGTGTGTTGAATTATGACATGCCATCTTTCCAGGGGTGTATGCCATATATTTTTGTGATCAATGTGGTGACTAGCACAAGCATGCAAACTAGGGATGATAATGTTGCTGATTTCAGGAACTTAGTGATTTCACTAAGTCATGTCCTGCTGTTATTTTTATGCCATGTGTTCATGTTGTTACAGAGAGATCTATGCCCTTTTTGAGCATGATCAGTAAGGGTGTTTTGAACATATGGATGTGCTCTATCCATCCATGCCTTTGTTGGAATTTATGGAGTATTCTACAATGTCATTTTCGTGCTCTACTTTTGCTTCAAAATGTATCCTGGCAGATTGTTAACATGATATTCAATTTTCACAAGGTTGTTGTAGTTGATCCGTGTAAGCTATGATGTTGTGCTTGCCATGTATAGCTTCTATGCCATGTCTTCTTGATGGTTGTATGCTTAGTTTATCATGAGATGCTCTGTAGTGAGTGCATCGAGCTCACGAACATGCCTACTTGTTATCTGTTTTTGCCATGTCCAGTTTTTCTGTCAAGTCTGAGATTTCTAATGAAACTTGCTATGTTTACATGGGTGTCATCATTTCTTATGGTCCTTTTTGGCTTATGGTCACTAAGGGACTTTTGATCTATGCTTTGAGTAGAATCATGCCATGCCTTGTTTTGATATTATAAGTTCCTGTAGCTTGTTGTTTGCTTGCTCTAAACATGCCTTCCTGATGTTAATTTCTGGCATGCTAGTATTTTCACTAAGTCTGTGAACCTGATATTTTTTGCACTTTCACCATGCTTGTTTGAGCCTGATATGATGTGATTTAGCCGTAGCTCAGTGTTCCTCTTTTGTTAAGCATCTCCTGTAGATCACTGCCATATGCTTTGTTTTTATGTTGGGGTGCTGTAGCATAGTTTCTTGTTGCATGCTAACTAGCATCGTGCTGTTAAACGCAGATTCGCGTCATTCTTGTTTTGCTTGTCATTTGCAAACCGTGCATCCGATTCCGGTGATCTTTATATCGATTTCAACTGAAATCATCTCATATTTCCAGCGGCATACTTGGTTTGCCAAGTTGATGCCTTGTTCATCATTTTTCCTTCCGGAGCACACATATGCATTGCATATCACATCTCGCATAGCATGTCATGTATTGCATCATATTGCTTGTGCATTGCTCCATGTTTGATTGTGGTTCCATTGCTTGTGTTATTGCTTTGGGTAGAGCCGGGAGACGAGTACGTGTACGAGGAACCTGTTGAGAACGCCTACGAGGATCAAGCCTTCGACAACTCCGAGAACCTTGCAGGCAAGATGACCATACCTTCGATATCACTTCTATCTTTGCTTGCTAGATGCTCGCTCTTTTGCTATGCCTATGCTGCGATACCTACCACTTGCTATATCATGCCACCCATATTGCCATGTCAAACCTCTAACCATCCATGTCCTAGCAAACCGTTGATTGGCTATGTTACCGCTTTGCTCAGCCCCTCTTATAGTGTTGCTAGTTGCAGGTGAAGATGAAGTTTGTTCCTGGATGGAACATGGTTATTTTAGGATATCACAATATCTATTGTTTTAATTAATGCATCTATATACTTGGTAAAGGGTGGAAGGCTCGGCCTTATGCCTGGTGTTTTGTTCCACTCTTGCCGCCCTAGTTTCCGTCATACCGGTGTTATGTTCCTTGATTTTGCGT
The DNA here is from genome assembly GCA_963921465.1 of Triticum timopheevii. Taxonomy (NCBI): domain Eukaryota; kingdom Viridiplantae; phylum Streptophyta; class Magnoliopsida; order Poales; family Poaceae; genus Triticum; species Triticum timopheevii. The sequence continues at coordinate 247,187,969 of OY997266.1, forward strand.
TCCTTACGCGGTTGGGTGATTTATGGGACCCCCGTGAAAGTTCGCTTTGAATAAAACTCCTCCAGCAAGGCCCAACCTTGGTTTTACCATTTGCCACCTATACCCCTTTTTCCCTTGGGTTTTCGCGAGCCCGAGGGTCATCTTTATTTTAGCCCCCCCCCCCCCCGGGCCAGTGCTCCTTCGAGTGTTGGTCCGAACTGAGTACACTACGGGGCCCCCTTGGGGAAACTCGAGGTCTGATTTTACTCGTAGGATGTCTCATCCGATGTTACCCTGAGAACGAGATATGTGCAGCTCCTATCAGGATTTGTCGGCACATCGGGCGGCTTTGCTGGTCTAGTTTTACCATTGTTGAAATGTCATGCGAACCGGGATTCCGAGACTGATCGGGTCTTCCCGGGAGAAGGTTTATCCTTCGTTGACCGTGAGAGCTTGTGATGGGCTAAGTGGGGACACCCCTGCAGGGTATTATCTTTCGAAAGCCGTGCCCGCGGTTATGAGGCAGATGGGAATTTGTTAATGTCCGGTTGTAGAAAACCCGAAGTTGACCTTAATTTAAAATACATCAACCGCGTGTGTAACCGTGATGGTTCCTTCTTAGCGGAGTTCGGGAAGTGAACACGGTGTTGGAGTTATGTTTGGCGCAGGTTGCTCTAGGATCACTTCTTGATCGCTACTAGCTTCACGATCGTGCCTTACTTCTCTTCTCGCTCTCTTTTGCGATCGTAGCCACCATATATGCTAGTCGCTTGCTGCAGCTCCACCTTATTACACCAACCTTCCCTTAAGCTTAAATAGTCTTGATCTCGCGGGTGTGAGATTGCTGAGTCCTCGTGACTCACAGATTCTACCAAAACAGATGCAGGTACCGGTGATACCAGCGCAGATGGCGCAACTGAGCTGAAGTGGGAGTTTGACGAGGCCCTTGGTCGTTACTATGTTTCATTTCCAGACGATCAGTAGTGGAGCCCAGTTGGGACGATCGGGGATCTGTGTTGCATTTGGGGTAGTCTTCTTTTATTTTGGTTCCGTAGCCGGACCTTGAGTGTAAACTGAATGATGGATGTTTATTTATGTTTTGTGTGAAGTGGCGACTGTAAGCCAACTATGTATCTCTTTCCCTTATGTATTACTTGGGTTGTGTGAAGATTACCTCACTTGCGACATTGCTTTCAATGCGGTTATGCCTCTAAGTCGTGCTTCGACACGTGGGAGATATAGCCGCATCGAGGGCGTTACAAGTTGGTATCAGAGCCTTCCCCGACCTTAGGAGCCCCACTGCTTGATCGTTTTTAGCGGCCGAGTTATGTCTAGAAAAATGTTTTGAGTCATTTAGGATTATATATATCGGAGAGTTAGGAATTCGTTTTACTCCTCAGTCCCTTCGTCGCTCTGGTGAGATCTCCTGACGTAGAAGTTTTGACTTTCCTCTCCTCAAATTTCACTAATTTTTTTTTAGGATCACGTGGGTATCTTGAAATCGTTCCGATGGTTTTATGATGAGAACATTGTCTGGGCGATCACGATCGTGTGGGTGAAAACCGCGCCTCATTTGGACCCTCCTAGCTCCCTCTACCTATAAATATGCTTTCCCCCTTTCCTAATCACGGATGAAACCTTAGCCTTCTCCCTCCTCGCGCCACCGGACACGTCCGTCTGTCGCCGAACATATCGGGGGTTGAAGAAGGCCCGGGCGGCCCGGGCGCGGAGATCCGTGGAGGCCAAGGAGGGACAGCTTTCCTGTAGACCACGGGAGAGAGAGAGAGATCATGAGGGGAGTGAGAAAGGAGAGGCAGGGGAATGAGGGAGGAGCTGGAGGCGGGATCCGTCCTGCGGGGTCGCCGGCGACGGGGCTCCGGCGAGGTCCGAGTCGGCTGCAGCGGGCGGCACTCCTGATCCAGCTCGGGATCGAGGGAGCCAGGGGAGGAGCGGGGCGCTCGGGGGAGCGAGGAAGACGGGCGGCGGCGAGCACGGGCTGCTCGGGGCACGGTCGCGGCCCGGGGCGCGCTCCCTGTGGGCTTCGCGGGCCGCGGCGGTGGGAGCTGGTTGGGGGCGAGGTGGCGCGTCCGGATTGGCCACGGGCGCGTCTTGGCGGTGAGGTGGCGGCGTGGGAGTAGTTGGCTGGCACGGGGCAGGCAACGTGGCTGGGCGGCAGTGGACATGTCCGGTGGCGGAGGAACGTGTCCGGTGGTGTGAGGAGGGAGAAGGCTAGGGTTTCATCCGTGATTAGGAAAGGGGGAAAGCATATTTATAGGTAGAGGGAGCTAGGAGAGTCCAAATGAGGTGCGGTTTTCGCGCACACGATTGTGATCGAATGACCGAGAGCATGGAGGGGGTTTGGATGGGCTCATGGGCTGTGGTGAAGAGGGGCTGGGCTGCAAAGAGAGAGGGTTTTCGGGCTACGCGGTTAACCGTTGGGGCGTCAAACGGACTCCGAATGCGACGAAAATTGACAGGCGGTCTACCTACTCTAAAACAACACCGCACACCAAGTTTCATTCCATTCCAAGAACATTTTTATCCCGCTCACGAAACAAGGTCTGAGAGGGGCGACGGGTGCGTGCGAGTGTGTCTGTGCTCAGAACAGACAACGGAGAAAACTGGGAGGACCCGAACGGATGCAAGTTTTGAAAAACATGTAGATGAAATGCAGATGATGACATGGCAAAATGCAACACGCAAGCAAATGACATGGCACCAACGACGAATAACTGGGAGACACCTGGTGCATCGAATCCGGGGCGTTACAACTCTCCTCCACTAACAAGAGATCTCGTCCCGAGCTCTTAGGAACGAGACGGAAGAGAAAGAGGATGAGGTGAAGTAAGAACGCAAGAGAGAAGATGAACAAAGTCGAGAGCGCTCGGTTAGAAAAGATGAACGGCGAATATGACGAGAATCAAATGCTCATGGAAACAAGATAGACTCTGAAACCTCTCTGGTTAGAACAAGATAGAAAAGGAATGAATAAAAGAATTTGGGCAGCACTCCGGCTAAAAATGGAAGGAATAGAACATGAACTTCACCCAATGAGATGGCACTTGACGAGATGACCAATGTAGTGCCTCCGGAAGAATTAAAAGAATTGAATGAAAAGAACTTAGAAGGAAGGATCGAATGGAGTTGTTGAGAAAATCAACAACGAAAGAATAAACTTGTTGTGGACTTATCAAAAACAACTCAAAACTTGAGGTGAAATTATACCACAACCAATGTCTGAATAGCTGAGAAGAACGAAGAAATGCAAAAATCCATTTCAAAAGAATACGGAGAATTAATTGCACTTCGAGAGGCAAGAAGGAAAGATACTTGAGCTCCTCCAAAGAATCTTGATGAACACTTGAAGAATGAATTAAATCCTTAACGAACCACCGTAAGAATTCGAAAATGACTGATGAAAGAGAATGAATAACTGGGAAGAATTAGAAGAACCAATATGCTAGAGGGAATTTAGATGCAAAACAACACTGAGACAATGGGATGATAAAGAATACTTGACAGGTGCGCCAGGATAATTGGGCAACGATAGCTGAAATGTGAGGATGAAGAATTCTTCTGGAACGATGGCCTCCGGTGAAAAGAAACGGGAAAACAACTTCTGACATACTCCAGATGGGTAAGAAAAAGAATATCTGACGAATGGAATAATTCGAGAGGATAATATGAAGCTAGAACCACGAATCTTCAAGAGAACGGACAAGATTTAAGAGAAACTCTTCTTCGGTCTTCAAATGACGACGAGAAACACCACCAAAATTACTGAGATACTTTGGGAGAATGAAAAACAAAGAGGTTGAGCCAACAATGAAAAGAATTTGAAAGCGATCTTGGAGATGGCATCTGGCAGATGAAATTCATACTTACGTCAACTTCGAAAAGGATTTGGGAATAGCTCCGGGAAATTAGAAGAGTCAGGTAAGATCTTGGGAAAAGATCTGTGGTTAGGGCCCACTGAAGAGATAACACCGTTGGAAAGGATTGTTGAAGAGATAGATGATGCACCGGAACAATTGAAATATTTGAATGAGGTGATAACCTCGAATTAATTCAAACACAGAAGAATCTCCTGAGATGTCTTGAGCACTCCGGAAGGATAAACTGGCAAGAGGCGATCGAGCAAGGAGTACACTTGATCCAAGGAAAAGAATAGGATCACCCAAAAAAACTTGAATTGAGTCCACCGGAGAAGAAAAAGAGATGAAGAATGTCGAACAAAACGAGAATTCACCGGTTCAAACAATTGACGAAACACTGAAGAGGCTCCACATGAATGAAATTAATGCTCGAAACAGACTCAGGCTCCGGGAAGAAGAGGGTGGGAGGGAGGGAAAACAAAGGCAACTTGGAAGGGGAAAAACTGATGAATAACTTCAAGAGGAAACACCGGTTGAAAGAATGCAAATGCTTCCGCACGAGTAGGATGGATACATGATTATGGACTCCGGCTCCGAGGAGAAAAAAGGGAGGGCGGGTGGGAAAAAGAAAACAACTGAGGATTGAACTTGGCAACGATGAAGAGGCTCGAGTCAACTTGACGAGAAATGCATCGGATAAAAAGAGCTGAGAACCAACGATCGGAAAACCAACTGTGTGATCCTAAAGAAAATTTTGAAGGGGAAGAGGAGTAATTCAAAACACCTACGTCAAGATTCCTGACTAGAGCGACGAAGGGGCTAAGGAGTAAAAAGAATTCCTACTCTCCGATATAAATAGACTCAGAAATAGTTTTCTTCTAGACTCGACAACGGCCAACTACAATCAATCAAGGGGGCTCCTATGGTCGGTCGAGTCTCTGATACAAACTTGTCACACCCAATATGCGGCCCTATCCTAAAGGAACTCGAAGGTCCCACCAAGGATAGAAGCGCATATTGGAGACGCTTTTGCAAGGTGGATATCATTACATCGTACCATTATATAAAAGTTGGGAATACATACAAGAGGCATACAATGCCACACGAATACAACATCATCATACATAAGAGCATCATCCGACTATGGATGAAACACAAACAGAAACTCAAACGACATCCACCCTGCTAGCTTAGGCTGCCGACCTGGAACCTATCCCCTGATCGAAGAAGAAGCAGAAGAAGAACTCCAAAACAAGCAAGCATCGCTCTCGCGTCATGATCATCGCATAACCTGTACCTGCAACTATTGTTGTAGTAATCTGTGAGCCACGAGGACTCAGCAATCCCATTACCATGGGTATCGAGACTTACAAAGCTTAATGGGTAAGGAAGTGGATAAGTGGTGAGGTTGCAGCAGCGACTAAGCATATATGGTGGCTAACATACGCAATTAAGAGCGAGAAGAGAAGCAATGGAATGGTCGTGAAGCTAGCAATGATCAAGAAGTGATCCTGAACTCCTACTTACGTCAAACATAACCCAAAACCGTGTTCACTTCCAGGACTCCGCCGAAAAGAGACCATCTCGGTTACACACGCAACTCATGCGTTTTAATTCATATCTGGTGTCAAGTTCTCTACATCCAGATATTAACAAATTCCCATCTGCCACATAACCGCGGGCACGGCTCTTGAAAGTTTATACCCTGCAGGGGTGTCCCAACTTAGCCCATCACAAGCTCTCACGGTCAACAAAGGATATTCCTTCTCCCACGAAGACCCGATCAGTCTCGGTATCCCGGTTTACAAGACATTTCGATAATGGTAAAACAAGACCAGCAAAGCCGCCCGATGTGCTGACAAATCCTGATAGCAGCTGCACATATCTCGTTCTCAGGGCACACCAGATAGGTCAGCCTACGAGTAAAACCAGCCCTCGAGTTGCCCCGTGGTTGCCCCGCAGTCTGCCCGTTTTGGACCAACACTCGAAGGAGCACTGGCCCAGGGGGTAAATAAAGATGACCATCGGGCTTCGGAAACCCAAGGGAAAAAGGCTTAGGTGTGGCAAATGTAAAACCAAGGTTGGGCCTTGCTAGAGGAGTTTTATTCAAAGAGAACTGTCAAGGGGTCCCATAAATCACTCAACCGTGTAAGGAACGCAAAATCAAGGAACATAACATCGGTATGACGGAAACTAGACCGGCAAGAGTGGAACAAAACACCAGGCATAAGGCCGAGCCTTCAACCCTTTACCAAGTATATAGATGCATTAAATAAATAATAGATATTGTGATATCCCAACATAATACTGTCCATCATGGAGCAATCTTCGACTTCACCTGCAACTAGTAACGCTATAAGAGGGCTGAGCAAAGCGGTAACATAGCCAAGCAACGGTTTGCTATGAAGGGTGAAAAAGGTTAGAGGCTAACATGGCAATTTGGGAGGCTCGAAGAGCAAGTGATAGGTAGCGCAGCATAGCGATAGAACGAAGCAACTAGCATAGCAATGATAGTAATGAGATACAAGGTGATGGTCATCTTGCCTGAAATCCCGCTAGGAAGAAGAACGAGTCCATGAAGAAGATGAAGCCACGAAGACGAACCAAGCGTAGACGAATGAATCCTCACGATCGCAACAAAACAGGAACTAACGAGAAGGAGCACAACCGGAAAGAAGCAAGCACCACGGTAAACACACAACACATTAACATGACATGATGCACAACCAAGCATGATGCATGACAAAGGCTACATGAAGCTACTCATGGCAAGAGATGATTCATACAAGAGCAACAAATCAAAGCAAGTTTAAATGAGGCCGGAAACAACATATAGCAAATCCGGTAAGTCCTCATATGCAAATTTCAGAATTGGTCCATTTCTGAATAAACCTTATGTTCAAGTTGTTAAACAGCAAGTTAGGATGCACCAAGATGATCTACACGAAATTCTAGTCAAGTTACATATAATGTTCGTTTAATTCGGAGCTACGGCCTAGAAGATGTGAGCAAAACAAGTCAAGCATGGCATTGATGCAAAATGCATTCAAACATCAAGCAAACACCTCAAAACAAGGATGCAACATGATAAGATGAAACTACATGCAGTTCTAAGCAAGTTTCATATAGAGCATGCTCAAGACGGAGCAACGGTGCAACACATACACTCCAAACAAGATACAACAACAATCTGTCCAAAACAGCAACTAGGCATCTTGCAAGCATCAAAACAATATTCTACAGCATCTCAACATGAGAACAAAAGGCATAGACATGATGCACAGGTAGAGCATGACAAAACATGAACACTGAGGTATCTCCTGAAATCACTAGAACATGCTCAAAAGGACATGAAAATTGCAAATAATAACAGTTTCACAGACGGCAGAAATCACTGAGCATGGCAGAAATAACATTAGGTTGCAATGTTTACAGCTATCAAACAACATGTTACAGGAAGTTATCATGGCAAACTTGAGCATGGCATTCTAGTACTAAAAGCCCTTAACAAAATTCCCTTAATGAACTTATTCCAAAGATCAACATAAAAGATAGTAGCGTCCACACAAACATGGCAAATGATATGACATATTCAGAATAACAGTACATGGCAGGAACAACGATAAGTAGGCATGTTGGTGAGCTTGTACAACTCACCACAGAGCATTTCATGGCATTACAAGGTGACCAACATTAAGAAGACACATTTATGGAGCTAAACATGGCAATATCATAGTCTTAGGGTGCATGGATCACTAGCAAAACACATGGCAAAACTGAACTTAATGTTAACAGGTTGACCGCAACATTATTTAGCAACTTTGGAGCATGATATGAAAAACCTACGGCAAGATATAAATGAAACCAAGCGCATGGATGGATAGAGCATGACATGTAGAACAAAACATATTTAGTGAATATCTCCAGATTATGCATAGAATGACTTGTAGCAGCAGGTTTACATAGCATCAAGATATAACAGATTCAGCCTAGCAAAACAGCAACAGCAAGTACCCTACTTCACGAGCTTGACGCACTCACTAAAAGACTCACAAAAATACATGGATAGCACCACTTTAAAGATGGCATGATGTAGCTCAAAACTCATGTAGACATCAAGCTCATAGGATGCACACACAAAACGCAATGAAAAAGACAAAACAACAAGTTATAATAGTCTCAGCAGGTTAACATCATATAGCACTCTTGCAACGATGATTAGGGCATCAAGATCGACTCAAACAAGCATCGAGCAATGGAATGAAATGAAGAGCATCTCACAGTGAACATTTCGATATATTACACGCACAAATCGGAGAAGCACACATGAAGTTATGGCATGATGAACAGGACACCAGAATGCAAGAATTAAGGGACTGAGAAAATCTGGACCTCGACGGCGAAGTTCCAGGTCGGGGGTTGAAGAAGGACATGGCCATTGAGAGGTGCTCGGGCTCCGGCGACGTGGGGACATGGCGGGGAGGCGCAGATCCGGGAGTGGGAACTCCATTCCTGGCGACGAGGCTGCTTGGGGCGGCCCAGGCACGGAGATCCATGGCGGCCATGGAGGGACAGCTTCCTGTAGACCACGGGAGAGAGAGAGATCGTGAGGGGAGTGAGAAAGGAGAGGCACGGGAACGAGGGAGGAGCTGGAGGCGGGATCCGGCCTGCGGGGTCGCCGGGACGGGGCTCCGACGAGGTCCTAGTCAGCGGCAGCGGGCGACGCTCCTGATCCAGCTCGGGATCGAGCGAGCCAGGGGAGGAGCGGGGCGCTCGGGGGAGTGAGGAAGACGGGCGGCGGCGCACATGGGCTGCTCGGGGCCCGGTCGTGGCCCGGGGCGAGCTCCCCGTGGGCTTCGCGGGGCGCGGCTGTGGGAGCAGGTTGGGGGCGACATGGCGCGTCCGGATTGGCCGCTGGTGCGTCTAGGCGGTGAGGTGGCGGCGTGGGAGTGGTTGGCTGGTGTGGGGGAGGCGACATGGCTGGGCAGCGGTGGACATGTCCGGCGGCGGAGGGACGTGTCCGGTGAAGCGAGGAGGGAGAAGGCTAGGGTTTCATCCGTGATTAGGAAAGGGGGAAAGCATATGTATAGGTAGAGGGAGCTAGGAGAGTCCAAATGAGGTGCGGTTTTCGCCCACACTATCGTGATCGAATGACCGAGAGCATGGAGGGGGTTTGGATGGGCTCATGGGTTGTGGTGAAGAGGGGCTGGGCTTCAAAGAGAGAGGGTTTTCGGGCAACGCGGTTAACCGTTGGAGCGTCAAACGGACTCCGAATGCGACGAAAATTGACAGGTGGTCTACCTACTCTAAAACAACACCACACGCCAAGTTTCATCCCATTCCGAGAACATTTTTCTCCCCCTCACGAAACAAGGTCTGAGAGGGGCGACGGGCGCGTGCGAGTGTGCGTGTGCTTAGAACGAACAATGGAGACAACCGGGAGGACCCGAACGGATGCAAGTTTTGAGAAACATGCAGATGAAATGCAGATGATGACATGGCAAAATGCAACACGCAAGAAAATGACATGGCACCAACGATGAATAACTGGGAAACACCCGGCGCATCGAATCCGGGGCGTTACACCCAAAGATGCACCTCCATCTCCGACAGGGTCGCCTGGTGCCTGGCCTCGCAAGCCACCAGGGCATCCCTTGTGCAGCGCTGGAACACCGCAGCTGCGCCTAGCAGGCCGAAAGGCATTTAGACATAGCTGTGGGGTGGACCCTCGTATCGACGGACATAAGACGGCCAGAGGAGCTGCCGAGACGCGCCCTGTTGAGCCACGTGATGTCGATGCAGACGCAGAACTCCTTACCCTCGCCAGGGCAGTGAGCCGCACCTCGCGGTAGGCAGTGATTGCCTAGCAGAACCCTTGCCTCTTGAATCTCCTCGATTGCCTTGTTGATGAACTCCTGAATGCTTGGCACCTTTCGCCTGACGCCTTCTCCTGGGAAGCGTGCGCTGAAGCGCACCTCCACATGGTGCCCGAGCGCCTCCGTCGTGACTTTGGCTAGGTCTGAGGCCCTTCCAAGGAGAGCCCCCGAACCCAGCCTGAGAGGGGCGCCGGGCGTGCCTTCCTATGCAATAGGTGAAGGTGCTTCGTCCGGGGACACGAGGCTCAGCACGGCATCCTCGGGCGATGCTTCCTCGCGAGATCCTTGACCCAGCTGCAGCTTCTTTCTCTTGGGGGCGACCTCAGGAGGGAGGGCACCGCTCTCACCTTTGGGGTTCTCGACTGCAGCCTGGTAGGCGCACTCTAGGGAGCACACCGCGTCCTTTTCCTGGCATGCGACCGTGATGATGCATCCGCTTCCTGTCATCTTGAGGACGTTTTAGCCGTGGTGCGTTGCTGCCATGAACTTTGTTAGTGCTGGGTACCCTAGGATGGCATTGTACGCTAGGCAAATGTCGGCGATGTCGAAGTTGATGAGCTCGGTGTGGTAGTTGTTGCATTTGCCGAATGTGACAGGGAGGTGGGCCTGCCCTATCGGGTGTGTGGACCCGTCGGTCACTGTTGAGAATGGCTTGGTTAGCTGAAGCTGGTAGTACGACACTTGGAGCCTGTCAAACGTTTGAACAGATAGGACATTGAGCCCCGCTCCACCATTGACGAGAGTCTTGGTGATGACCACGTTGCTGATGGCGGGCGAGCAAAGCATGGGGAGCGCGCCGGCAGTGGCCACATACTTGTGCTGGTAGAAGGAGCCGAAGGTGATGGCGCATTTGGACCACCTAGCGGGTGAGTTGCTTCGGGCCTGGGAAGCGCTGCGTTCACCTCGCGCGCGCACTGCTTGAAGATGTGGTGGGAAGCCGGGGCCTGTGAGCCGCCCAGGATGTAGGCAATGGCTCGAGGCTCCTGGAAGCCCCCAGGCCCTCATCCTGGTGATGATCTTCATTCCTTCTTGGTAGTGGAGGCAGTGGAGGAAGACCGGCATGGCCATGAGGGCGCTCCTCACGAGGCTGCTCCCTCCAGGCGCCCTTGCAAGGTTGGCCCTGCCAACGGTCCTCCCGAGGATGGTCGCGCCATCCTGCTGATGGTCACATTCGTCGCAACGTCCTCCACTTCGATCACCTCCACGGCCGTAGGCTCGATCGTTGCGCTCGGGACGTCGAATGAGGTGCCCATCACGGAGGTCCCTGAGCTCCTGGCAGTCATGGGTGTTGTGGCTGTGGACGTTGTGGAAGACGCAGAACGGTCGATTGCTCTTGGACACTTGGGGTGGTCCCAGCCACGCTTCATCTCTGGCTCGGCCGTGAGCACGGCCGGCCCTTTGCGCTTTACGTCCTTTGGCCTTGGACTTCTTGTCTTCGGGATCAACATCGGGGAGCTCAAGGAGGGAGAGGCGCCCCTCCTTAGCCCTTGCACACTTGTTCGCCATATTGAACATTTCCAAGGTTGTGCATAGGTCATCGTGGATGGCGAGCTCCTCCTTCATCCTGACATCATGGACGCCATGAGTGAACGCTGAGATGATGGCCTCGTCCGACACATTGGGGATCTTAAGGCGAACATTGTTTAAGCGCTGGATATACTTCTGCAGTGTCTCTCCTAGCTGCTGCTTGATGCGACCGCTGGTCACCAGCGGCCGGCGGACGATTGCGAGTGCCCTGGAAGTTGGCGATGAAGCGGCCGTGCATCTCCTCCCAGGAAGAGACCGATCCCACGGGGAGATTCAAGAGCCAAGAATGCGCACCATCCTTGAGGGCCATGGGGAACTAGTTCGCCATGATCTTCTCGTCACTGCTGGCTGCCTCAATACTCAACTCGTAGAGCTGTAGGAACTCAGCGGGGTCGGCGGGGCCGTCATAGCATGGGAGCAAGTCAGGTTTGAACTTGCTCGGCCAGATGACGTCACGATGCTCCGAGGTGAACGCGCGACATCCTGCTGTGGCCACGGGGGCCCGTCGAGGAGGTAGAACTTGGTCCTGGTGCACGCGCACCGCCACCTCTTGCAGTGGTACACGGGCCTGACCTGGAGGTGTAGGAAGCACGCGTGCTTCCCCTTGAGGCCGCTGCACCACCTGGCAGCTCACCTCTTCCCGCGCAAGCGTCTGGCGCGGCGGGTCGCACCGCGGTGCCACACGCCTTGGCTCGATGATGACGCCCTGGGCCGGAGGTGGTGGAGGAGCCCCGTGAGCCATGTTGGCCGCAGTAGGCGGCTGCTGAGGCAGTGAGCGGGCTGGTGCAGCGGAGCCCCCATCCGTGCTGATGAGCTCAGCGATCCGCTCAAGCCACTCCTAGTAGAAGTCGTCGAACGGGCGGTAGCGAAGGAGCTCTCGTGCCATGAGTAGAGTGGCCTGCGCGTTCGCCAGGCCGTGGCGCGCGTGGGAAGATGAAGCTATCGGGGTCAGTGACGAAGTGGCGGTGCGCGCGTCGCAGCGCACCGAAGGGTGCAGCGAAGAAGCTTGCTGCTCGTGGCCTGTAGGGCCCGTGGCAGCGTTGGTCACCGAAGATGGAGCACGACGAGCACAACCATCGCCCGCTGGAGCCGTCTGAGCAATGCGAGCGGCGACTGTGGCCCGGCGCTCTGTGTGAGCTCGAAGTGTGTCAGCCATGGAGGTGTCGGAGTGATGGTGGATCGATCGACGGAAGAGAAGATCCGACGCACCCCTACCTGGCGCGCCAAATGTCAGATTAGGGGTTCCGCAAATGACGAGGACATGTATTAGGGTTAGGGTAACAGGCCTGACCTAAAGACCCTACCCATGGACACCATACACTTTGCACTGGGCCCCTAGGCCACATCGCCGTATAGATGTATAGCAGCTTGAAAGTCACTCGGACGACAATGACCACTCGGAGCACGGCACTCCACTCGACGAGCTCATTCCACTCAGCCGTGTAACTGACTCGGATATGCGAAGAACAATAGTCAGCATGACGGTTTTTTAGTGGGCAGGCATTATGGCATTGATGCTCCACTTTGTAACATAGGAGGCGAGGGGGTGGCACACTCTATATAAGCCACCCCCACCACTAGACTAGGGGCTTTTTTCCACTCTCTCTCTCTCTAGTCTCAGGACTTAGCTCGGGCATGGGGATCCGTTCCTCTCTTTCGCATACATTGTAATCTCTGGATATATACAGATAAAAGAAAGCCTCTCCAGAGCACGAGACGTAGGGCTGTTATCTCCACCGCAAGAGGCCCGAACTCGCTAAAACCATCGTGTCACCCATATGCATCTCGATAGATCATGCTCCGTTACCCTATACCTTATTATTGTCGGAATCGCTCCCACGACAGTTGGCGCCCACCGTGGGGCATGGCATCTATCGAGCCATGATGCAGATGGTTTTTCATTCATCTAATTTTTTGTTCATGTAGTTCATATGAACAACTGAAGCACCGCAAAAGGGGAGGAGAAGATACATCTTCAGCCGACACTGCCAACGTACATGTCCATTCACAAACGCGTCTATCAGGCGATTTCCTTCTACACCGCGGGCTTCATCTTCGAGGGCCGGTACAGCTGTGCGGACACGCCGCCGCCAGGCGGTGTGCGGCTCCTCTTCGCCGGGCTCTTCGGCGGTGCCGCCTCCATGGGTGTGGATGACCCGCGCCGCTACCTCGGGTTCACGGGCGACGACCCCGATGCCACCGAGGACTCCAAGCGCGAGGCGAATCGCCCGCTCGACCGGACCGACCGGGGCGGCCGCCAGCGCGCCTCCCGCTTCGTCTTCTCCATCTTCTCCGTCGAGCCCAGCACACCCGTCTCCTAGCTACGGCGACTGCAGGTGTTCAGCGGTCACTCCGGTGACGCGGATGCTCGGTTGCGGTACGACCCCCAGGCCTCTAGCACGTCCATCCGTGCCGGATCGGCCCCTCTGGCGGCATTTCCAAGTCCTGTCGCTGCAGCCGTCGTTCGGGAGCAAGGGACCAACCCTGTCGCCTGTTTAGTGCGTTAACCGCGCACGAGCGTAGCCCACCTCCTCGTCGCGCAAGGAAACAGAAGAACGTGGGGTGGCTGTTTCGCTAAGGTAATTGCGTCATTAAGAGGCTCATCAGGTGAGTATTTCCTGCACCAGATTTCTAATTACTGCAGCCAAAACTCCTGCTATTCACGCGCCAGTAATTGGTGCATGCATGCATGCATGTGCAACCGCCCGGCCATTAATTTCGTGGCTATGCTTGCTAACTGGCTATCTTGAAGGAGCGTTGGGATCAAAGAAATAATATTCGTAGCTATACTTGCTACTAACTTGCAGGATCACTTGTCCTGTCGTCGTCCACTGACTGCAGTTCACTCGGATGGACGTTTCGTTTAGGCGAATAACACGATGATGGTCAGACCGTCATTCAACTGGTCACGCCAGCATCATTCGGTCACCCGTGCATGGTCACTCGACGTCTCGCGCGTTGTCACCCCGCAGGACGTGTCTATAACACTCGGACACCCCGAGCGTCGCCAGTCTGCGGGATGCGTCTGCTTCACTCGGACGCCCGGCGCATCGCCACTCCTTCTAACCTTAATTCCTTCCCATTTATTCTCGTAATTCCTTCCCATTTGTTTCCTGCATGCAGGGATAAATGGCCGTGGGAAACGTTTATTACATACATGAATGGCTCTAACTCTCACTTAATTAGCGCTCTCTTGCATGCAGATTCTGCTTACGCCTCCAGAACGTGGGCAACTCACTCGATGTGTTGGTCGGCCGAGCAATCGCACCTAATTACTTGTGATTTATTGCTCCACAACCAACAGATCGAGCTCTGCACCAAATCAACCTCCTCGAGGAATAACTACATGTAGGAAAAATGGAAATGGAAGGACTGGCTCCCACCAGTACGCCACTCCGCTCGCTCCGCTTCGTCAAGCCTTCGTTGCTGTACTTGCTGACCGGCATGGTGGTTCACTAGAGCCGGAACTCCACATGTTGTCTCTGCCTCAACAAGACCCAGCACTCGGCATGATGAGGACATCAATACCATTGTTACACCCACAGCCCCTACTGTTACATATACAGGACCAATTACTAGATCTCGCGCACGCCAATTAAATTACCAGGTACTTTTGTTTCTTGGTAATGATTCTAATGTTCATGAGAATATGATGCTGCCTAAATTGGATACATTTGTTTTGCTTACAAATGAAGGTACTAGCGTGGAGAAGGATGAACATTGGAGCAAGAACACGCATGGAGTTGATGGCATGCGCAAGGGGATCAAGAACGGAGTTACAAGTGATGATTTCAGGACTTTGAAGCCACCATAAGGAGTGCATGAAGCCTTGGACGAAATATACAAGATGCCACTTCATAATATTCGTCCATAGGCTATTTTAGGTGCTGCGTCACCTTATTATTGGGCCAGGCCCATGTAATTTCGAAATACTTAAGTATAGGCTATTTTTAGAGTCCGTATGTGTGGGGAAACAAGAGTTAGGGTTGGTTTCGGACCCCACCCTCAAGGGCCACGAAATTCGCTCCTCTTCCTCCATATATACAGCCCTTAGGGCACCGTTTAGACTTTGGGTTTTGTTTAGATTAAAAGTTCCCCATAGTTGCAACTTCACGTACTTCGTTTGTGTTCAACGACCAGACAAAGGCATCACAGAACCCCACCTTGATCAATAAAGCTTTCATCTTATATTCGCAATATCCAGATTGCAATCTCAGTTTCTTGCTTGTTCTTCGTTTGCTCGCAGGAAACAGACCCTCGTGGTCAGGTTGATCGTGCTCCGGCGTGGTCAATAACCTCTCGGAGTTGGTTTAGCGATTGCTAAGGCGCGACGTCCTCGCACGTTCGTAGTCGGATCGTCAAAGTCGACTTCCACCAAAGCGATATCCATCATCTCATCGAAAAACGGGACACCTTTGCCTCTATCAAGTGGTATCAGATTTCCAGGTTGCTCGGTGAGATTTTACAGTTTTTAGTAGTTTAGATCGAGTCTGTTCTTCATACCTATAGTCCACGAAAAAGCCACAAAAAAAATTAGGGTTAGTTCATCATATCCGAACCAGTCTGAGCCTTTGCATAATCTTTTCTATATTTGCTTTGTTGAATTTGCGGTTGCATCGTCGTGTCAAGTTGCTGGTCTTAGCGTCTAGTCTTTTAGAGTTTCGAGTTCTGTTCACAGGTTGTCACGTCGCCGCTGCCATATATCACCACCGCATCATCATCGTTGCTGTTGCCATATACCACCACCACATATTCACCGCCAATCCGAATCCATATACGCCACCACATATCCGCCGCCATTACGCCCATCCGATTCCACCTGCAACATATATCCGCCACCAGTCCGAGTTCCACCAGATTCATCTCCGCCACCAGTCCGAGTTCCACCAGATTCATCTCCACCACCAGTCCTAGTCCGAGTCCAGTAATTGTTGCATTGTTTTCGATTTCCAGATCACGCGATACTCCGAGTCGTGACAGCGGAGGACACCCCAACTTCTGAGCCATCCGCAGAAGAAAAATAGTTCCAGTTTCAAAAAAAAAATTGTAGACCATTTGTAGACTTTTTCGAAAAAAATTTGTTGCGGAGCAAAAAAAAAAGAGGAAAAAAAAGTGCAAAAAAAAGGAAAAAAAATTCAGAGTGTGCTCCTCCCTTGTTTATGTGCCGTGCCGTGATTTTGTTGGTGTTCTAGGTTCGCGTCTCTAGCACAGTCTAGCCTAGGACCAGCACAGTACCGTCGTTGAGCGTTTATTCAACTTTGCATCTCTGAATTGATTATTGCTGACCCTTTTTGCTACCATATTATAAGCCTTCTCAGCTCCACATACATCTGCGTCGTGCGTTGGACTCTCCCTGGTAATCGCTCTATCCAAGCTTTGAGAGTTTTGACTACAACGGTTGCCGATCACCGCCTGCTGCTGGGTAAGAACTGGTAAGAATTTGAGATTTGCTTTACGGGTTTGTGATACACCACCACCACGTCTTAGTACTCTGTAGGATCATATTCCTCTGTGTTTCTATTTGCTGCTAACCATGGTAGGATCACAAGCCGATGAGACTGATTGGGAGAACCTGACGAACAAACAGCTACATGATAAATTTCAGCAAATGATGAGTGGACAGGTGCAAGATGTGCTAAACAGATTTGACGAGGCCATGGAGAAGATAGATGGCATTGAGAAGACATTTGAAACAAAGCTTGATAGCAAGTTTGATGAATTGCTCGCGCGTTTTCCACAACCACCGCCGGCTGCACCTATCGCACCTCTGCAACGACAACAACTACGCCCCCTTCCGAATCAGTATGGACGAGCTCAGCGTGTTCCTATTGAGCTAGGACAAAATTCTGGTGCCGCTGCTACTGCTGTTGGTGCTTCTTTGGCTCCTGCTACTACTGCTGCTGGTACCGAGGAGGATGATTATGTGGGAGATTACGAGGATGAGGTTGATCAACATCAGAACTACGTGCAACCACCAGCACCACAACCACCAGGTCGTCCACATGCAAATAATGGCAATGTTAGGGCTCCCCCTCAGGTACGAGATCATGACCATCTCCCTAAACTGAAATTGAATATTCCACCATTTGAGGGTAGATATGTTCCTGATATATATCTTACTTGGGAGTTAGAAACTGAACAAAGATTTACATGTTTACAATATCCTGAGGAGAGACGTGTTCCTGCTGCTGTTTGTGCTTTCACTAGCTTTGCATGTGTTTGGTGGTCTGAACATTGTAGATTATATCGTGTCCCAGCTACTTGGGCTGCTTTGAAAACTGCTATGCGTACTCGTTGGGTTCCACCATATTATCAACGTGAATTACTTCAAAAATTGCAGCGCTTGAGACAAGGAAAAAATTCTGTAGAAGAATATTATCAGGAATTACAAACTGGCATGATTAGATGTGGTATTGTTGAGGAGAATGAAGCTATGCTTGCACATTTTCTGGGTGGATTAAATAGAGAGATTCAGACCATTCTAGACTATAAGGAGTATACTAATATCACTCGTTTATTCCATCTTGCTTGTAAAGCTGAACGTGAAGTGCAGGATCGACAAGCATTGGCGCGAACTAACTTTTCTGCAGGCCGACCTTCATCATGGACACCGCATGCATCTTCTACTTCAACTACACCAGCACCTCAATTAGGTGCCTCCTCTAGTCGTGATACAAGAAAACAGGCACAACCACCATTATCTGCCAAGAGCGCACCTGCGGGGCCTGCACGGAGTTCTTCTTCTTCCATGGCGTCAACAGGGCACACAAGTGATATTATTTGTCGTCGTTGTAAGGGAAGAGGACATTTTGCGAGAGAATGCAAATCTCAGCGTGTGATGATTGCTACTGAGGATGGTGGATATGAGTCTGCTAGTGACTATGATGAGGAGACTTTGGCTCTTATTACACGTGAAGAACATGGTGGAGATGATTCTGATCATGAGACGCAATACATGGCTCCTGAAGACGCTGACAGGTACGAATGTTTAGTTGCTCAACGTGTTTTGAGTGTGCAGGTCACACAAGCTGAGCAAAATCAGAGGCACAATTTGTTCCATACCAAGGGAGTTGTGAAAGAACGTTCTGTGCGCGTCATCATAGATGGAGGGAGCTGCAATAACTTGGCTAGCATGGAGATGGTGGAGAAGCTTTCTCTCACCACAAGACCACATCCACATCCTTACTACATCCAATGGTTCAACAACAGCGGCAAGGTTAAGGTAACATGTACTGTTCGTGTGCATTTTAGTATATCTACATATGTTGATTATGTTGATTGTGATGTGGTACCTATGCAAGCATGTTCCTTATTACTTGGTAGACCATGGAAATTTGATAAAAATTCTGTACACCATGGTAGAAACAATCAGTATACTCTTGTTCATAAGGATAAAAATATTACTTTGCTTCCTATGACTCCTGATTCTATTTTGAAAGATGATATTAATAGAGCTAATAAAGCAAAACAAGAGAAGAATAAGAGTGAAAATCAGATTGTGGCAAAAGAATTTGAGCAACAAATGAAGCCTAATAATAAACCATCTAGTGTTGCTTCTGAAATTAAATTGAAAAGTGCATGTTTATTTGCCACCAAATCTGATATTGATGAGCTAGATTTCAGCAAATCTGTTTGTTATGCTTTTGTGTGCAAAGAGGCATTATTTTCATTTGAGGACGTGCCTTCCTCTTTGCCCCCTGCTGTCACTAACATTTTGCAGGAGTTCGCTGATGTCTTTCCACAAGACGTGCCACCGGGATTACCACCTATTCGAGGGATTGAGCATCAAATTGACTTAATTCCCGGTGCATCATTACCCAACCGTGCACCATACCGTACCAATCCAGAGGAGACGAAGGAGATTATGCGTCAAGTACAGGAGTTGCTCGACAAAGTTTATATACGCGAATCCCTTAGTCCTTGTGCTGTTCCTATTATTCTAGTGCCGAAAAAGGATGGTACGTCACGTATGTGTGTTGATTGTAGAGGCATTAATAAGATTACTATTCGTTATCGTCACCCTATTCCTAGGCTAGATGATATGCTTGATGAATTGAGTGGCTCTACTATATTCTCCAAAGTTGATTTGCGTAGTGGATACCATCAAATTCGTATGAAATTGGGAGATGAATGGAAAACAGCATTTAAAACTAAGTTTGGTTTATATGAGTGGTTAGTCATGCCTTTTGGGTTAACTAATGCGCCAAGTACTTTCATGAGACTAATGAACGAAGTTTTACGTGCTTTCATTGGACGATTTGTGGTAGTCTATTTTGATGATATACTGATTTATAGCAAATCTTTGGAAGAACATTTGGAACATTTACGTGCCGTTTTTATTGCTCTACGTGATGCACGTTTGTTTGGTATCCTTGGGAAGTGCACCTTTTGCACCGAACGAGTATCTTTTCTTGGCTATGTTGTTACTCCACAGGGAATTGAAGTTGACAAAGCCAAGATTGAAGCTATTGAGAGTTGGCCGCAGCCCAAAACGGTCACACAAGTGAGGAGTTTCCTTGGCCTCGCTGGTTTCTATAGGCGTTTTGTGAGAGATTTCAGCACCATTGCTGCACCTCTCAACGCGCTTACAAAGAAGGATGTGCCTTTTGTTTGGGGTACCGCACAGGAAGAAGCCTTCACGGTATTGAAAGCTAAGTTGACACATGCTCGTTTACTCCAACTTCCTGATTTTAATAAGACTTTTGAGCTTGAATGTGATGCTAGTGGAATTGGATTAGGAGGTGGGTTATTACAACATGGCAAACCTGTTGCATACTTTTCTGAAAAATTGAGTGGGCCTAGTTTGAACTATTCTACTTATGATAAAGAATTATATGCTCTTGTTCGGACTTTAGAGACATGGCAACATTATTTATGGCCCAAAGAATTTGTTATACATTCTGATCATGAATCGTTGAAACATATTAAAAGTCAAGCTAAACTGAATCGTAGACATGCTAAATGGGTTGAATTCATTGAGACTTTCCCTTATGTCATTAAACACCAGAAGGGTAAAGAAAATGTTATTGCTGATGCATTGTCTCGTCGTTATACTATGCTTTCACAACTTGACTTTAAAATATTTGGTTTGGAGACCATCAAAGATCAATATGTGCATGATGCTGAATTTAGCGATGTATTGCAGAATTGTAAAGAAGGTAGAACATGGAACAAGTTCGTCGTTAACGATGGATTTGTGTTTCGTGCTAACAAGCTATGCATTCCAGCTAGCTCCGTTCGTCTTTTGTTGTTGTAGGAGGCGCATGGAGGAGGATTAATGGGACACTTTGGCGTGAAGAAGACGGAGGACGTACTTGCTACACATTTCTTTTGGCCAAAGATGAGACGGGATGTTGAGCGTTTTATTGCTCGCTGCACTACATGTCAAAAAGCTAAGTCACGACTCAATCCTCATGGTTTATATATGCCTTTGCCTGTACCTAGTGTTCCTTGGGAGGATATATCTATGGACTTTGTTTTAGGTTTACCTAGAACAAAGAAGGGGAGGGATAGCATATTTGTTGTCGTGGATAGATTCTCGAAAATGGCACACTTTATACCATGTCATAAAAGCGATGATGTTGTTAATGTTGCTGATTTGTTCTTTCGTGAAATTATTCGCTTGCATGGTGTGCCAAATACTATTGTTTCAGACCGTGATACTAAATTTCTTAGCCACTTTTGGAGATGTTTATGGGCTAAGTTGGGGACTAAATTGCTTTTTAGTACTACTTGTCATCCCCAAACTGATGGACAAACTGAAGTAGTCAATAGAACATTGTCTACTATGCTTAGGGCTGTTTTGAAGAATAATAAGAAAATGTGGGAAGAATGCTTGCCTCATATTGAATTTGCTTATAATCGTTCATTGCATTCTACTACTAAGATGTGCCCTTTTGAAATTGTGTATGGTTTCCTACCTCGTGCACCTATTGATTTGTTGCCTCTTCCATCTTCGGAGAAGGTTAATTTTGATGCTAAAGAACGTTCTGAATTGATTTTAAAAATGCATGAGTTAACTAAGGAAAACATTGAGCGTATGAATGCTAAATATAAACTTGCTGGAGATAAGGGTAGAAAACATGTTGTGTTTGCACCTGGAGATCTTGTTTGGTTACATTTGCGTAAAGATAGATTTCCTAATTTGCGCAAATCAAATCTAATGCCACGTGCTGATGGTCCTTTTAAGGTGTTAGAGAAAATAAATGATAATGCATATAAACTTGAGCTACCTGCAGATTTTGGGGTTAGTCCCACTTTTAACATTGCAGATTTGAAGCCTTATTTGGGTGAGGAAGATGAGCTTCCGTCGAGGACGACTTCATTTCAAGAAGGGGAGGATGATGAGGACATCAATACCATTGTTACACCCACAGCCCCTACTGTTACATATACAGGACCAATTACTAGAGCTCGCGCATGCCAATTAAATTACCAGGTACTTTCGTTTCTTGGTAATGATTCTAATGTTCATGAGAATATGATGCTGCCTAAATTGGATACATTTGTTTTGCTTACAAATGAAGGTACTAGCTTGGAGAAGGATGAACATTGGAGCAAGAACACGCATGGAGTTGATGGCATGCGCAAGGGGATCAAGAACGGAGTTACAAGTGATGATTTCAGGACTTTGAAGCCACCATAAGGAGTGCATGAAGCCTTGGACGAAATATACAAGATGCCACTTCATAATATTCGTCCATAGGCTATTTTAGGTGCTGCGTCACCTTATTATTGGGCCAGGCCCATGTAATTTCGAAATACTTAAGTATAGGCTATTTTTAGAGTCCGTATGTGTGGGGAAACAAGAGTTAGGGTTGGTTTCGGACCCCACCCTCAAGGGCCACGAAATTCGCTCCTCTTCCTCCATATATACAGCCCTTAGGGCACCGTTTAGACTTTGGGTTTTGTTTAGATTAAAAGTTCGCCATAGTTGCAACTTCACGTACTTCGTTTGTGTTCAACGACCAGACTAATGCGTCACAGAACCCCACCTTGATCAATAAAGCTTTCATCTTATATTCGCAATATCCAGATTGCAATCTCAGTTTCTTGCTTGTTCTTCGTTTGCTCGCAGGAAATAGACCCTCGTGGTCAGGTTGATCGTGCTCCGGCGTGGTCAATAACCTCTCGGAGTTGGTTTAGCGATTGCTAAGGCGCGACGTCCTCGCACGTTCGTAGTCGGATCGTCAAAGTCGACTTCCACCAAAGCGATATCCATCATCTCATCGAAAGACGGGACACCTTTGCCTCTATCACGGCAACAACTCCCTTCCGTCGGCAACTCGACATGATCACTCGGATGGGACTAGCTGACTCGGACCAAACCGGACCACTGGCGCTTGATCGGCTGTTCGTATGCCGCCAATCGGCCGCCCGTACATCATCGCTTGACAGGACATGTCCTCAGCCACCCAGCACACGGTCATTAAGCTGCTCACATCATCATCAACTTGCCCGACTCGGACGCCTCGTGCGTCGTCATTCCGCGGGACACGTCTACATCACTCGGGCGCCTCCCACATCGTCACACCACGGGACGCGTCTAATTTAGTCAGACGCCTTGCACATCATCACACCGCGGGACGCGTCTACTTTAGTCAGACGCCCTGCACATCATCACTCCACGCGACGCGTCTATTCAGTCGGACGCCTCGCGCATCGTCATTCCGCAGGACGCGTCTACTTTACGCGGACGCCCCGCTCATCGTCACTCCGCGGGACGCATCTACTTCAGCCGGACGCCCCACGCATCGCCACTCCGCAGGACGCGTCTACTTCACTGGGACGTCTCGTGTTTCGTCACCCCGTGGGATGCATCTACTTCACTCAGCCGCCCCGCGCGTCGCCATCGGTTGGTCACCTTATCACTGCTCGGCCGCCCCGCGCGTCGCCATCGGTTGGTCACCTCATCACTACTCGGCCGCCCCGCGCGTCGCCATCGGTTGGTCACCTCATCACTGCTCGGCCGCCCCGCGCGTCGCCATAGGTTGGTCACCTCATCACCCCTCGGCCGCCCCGCGCGTCGCCATCAGTTGGTCACCTCATCACCGCTCGGCCGCCCCATGCGTCGCCATCGGTTGGTCACCTCATCAAAACTCGGCCGCCCTACGCGTCGCCATCGGCTGGTCACCTCATCACCACACGGCCGCCCCGCGCATCGCCATCGGTTGGTCAACTCCTCACCACTCGGCCGCCCCGCGCGTCGCCATCGGTTGGTCACCTCATCACCACTCGGCCGCCCCGCGCGTCGCCATCGGTTGGTCACCTCATCACCACTCGGCCGCCCCGCGCGTGGCCATCGGTTGGTCACCTCTTCACCACTCGGCCGCCCCACGCGTCGCCACTCGGTTGGTCACCTCATAACCACTCGGCCGCCCCGCGCGTCGCCATCGGTTGGTCACCTCATCACCACTCGGCCGCCCCCGCGCGTCGCCATCGGTTGGTCACCTCATCACCACTCGGCCGCCCCGCGCGTCGCCATCGGTTGGTCACCTCATCACCACTCGGCCGTCTCGCTCGTCGCCATCGGTTGGTCACCTCATCACCACTCGGCCGCCCCGCGCGTCGCCATCGGATGGTCACCTCATCACCACTCGGCCGCCCCGCGCTTCGCCATCGGTTGGTCACCTCATCACCAATTGGCCGCCCCGCGCGTCGCCGTCGATTGGTCACCTCATCACCACTCGGCCGCCCCGTGCGTCGCCATCGGTTGGTCACCTCTTTACCACTCGGCCGCCCCGCGCGTCGCCACTCGGTTGGTCACCTCATAACCACTCGGCCGCCCCGCGTGTCACCATCGGTTGGTCACCTCATCACCACGGCCGCCCTCACGCGTCACCATCGGTTGGTCACCTCATCACCACTCGGCCGCCCCGCGCGTCGCCATCGGTTGGTCACCTCATAACCACCCGGCCGCCCCCCACGCGTCGCCATCGGTTGGTCACGTCATCACCACTCAGCCGCCCCCGCGCGTCGCCATCGGTTGGTCACCTCATCTCCACTCGGCCGCCCCGCGCGTCGCCATCAGTTGGTCACCTCATAACCACCCGGGCGGCCCCGTGCATCGCCATATGTTGGTAACCTCATCACCACTCGGCCGCCCCGTGCGTCGCCATCGGTTGGTCACCTCATCACCACTCGGCCGCCCCGTGCGTCCCACTCGGTTGGTCACCTCATAACCACTTGGCCGCCCCGCGCGTCGCCATCGATTGGTCACCTCATCACCACTCGGCCGCCCCACGCATCGCTATTCGGTTGGTCACCTCATCAGCACTCGTTCACTCGCGCACCTTCAGACAGCTAAGTCATTTTACATGCACTGCATTCTGTTATTTCCGCGTTCCCGAGTATCCTGTTATTCACACGTCACATTCACTCGGAGGCCACGCCAGTAAGTGTACCTCTACGCTCCGCTCCTTATTTTCACCCGAGTCCAACTTTCATTTTTTCGCATACATTATTCACGAACACCATGTGTCCTTCATTCCGGGTTTGCATCGGTCGTCCGGGGCTGCAGCTCAGTTGAAACACTACACTTCCATTTTATTTGAGCCAGCACTTCGACAAGTTCGAACGGATCCTTCGCTCTTTCAGACTCTTGCTAGTTAACTAGCAAGCCCCTGCACTCCCAGCGAGTGTCTATGGGTGTTATTCACACAATTTATTTCAGCACATATCGAATTTCCTTGAGAAATTATTTCGTTGGCTTGTTCCATTTTTTACACAAGTTACGCGATCACTCGATGGGCCTGTGCGACAACTTCATCGCTGCTCGTACTCGGTCACCATACCAGTCCCAGCGCACCACAACATCGACCTTGTCGCTCTGTTCACTTCAAACACATCCGACCAACCCCTCTGTGGAATCCTCGTCATCATATCAATGATATAGACCTTGTCAGGCATGAGACACATAAGTCCCTTTTATAAACAAATTTCACACTTCACTCTTTTGCGAGTTTGCCTCTTTCGAGAATCACTCGGAAGCTTCTCCTCGTATTTACCCGAGTCCGACTCGACAAATCGCAAATCAACCATTCAAAACTATATTTCTTGTATTCCGACATGTCCGTTGTCGAAGCCTGTAGTACGCTTGGGGGCTACGCCGCACTCGGGGGCTGCATCTCATTTGGAATGACACTGTCCTGAGTGGTCGAGTACTTCATCACCAGTCAGATCCTTCACTTCAACAAGTGCATTTGATCCGCCACTTTGACAAGTTTTATAATCACCCAGACGCTCCGCACGCCATCTTCATTCCTACTCAGACTCAGTTGTCATGCCGGTCTTGTTGTGTCGCACAACCAGTACAACGACCTCATCGCTACATTAGCTTTGAAAGCATCTGGCTAACTCCTTCGAAGACCATTTCAACCACTTGGCTGGACACGCAATCTGTCACTCGACCACCCCGCGCATCACCACTTGGCTGGACACGTGGTTGTTCACTCGGCCACCTCGCACATCCTCACTCGGCCGCCCCGCGCATTG
Source organism: Triticum timopheevii (assembly GCA_963921465.1). Lineage (NCBI taxonomy): Eukaryota > Viridiplantae > Streptophyta > Magnoliopsida > Poales > Poaceae > Triticum > Triticum timopheevii. The sequence goes on from OY997266.1 coordinate 247,213,719, forward strand.
CCACTCAGTTGTGCACGTCTTCATCATTCGGCCAACTCGCACATCATGACTCGGTCGCCCCACGCGTCGCCACTCGGTTGGGCACGTCTTCACCACTCGGGCGCTCCGCACGTTGCGACTCGGTTGTGCATGTCTTCACCACATGGCCGCCCCACGCGTCGTCACTCGGTTGGACACATCATCGCCCCTCGGCCGCCTCACGCATCACCCCCAACAAGGGAACGACTAAGTTACTCAATGATCAAACCTCATATCACACTCTGTAGCAAGCTTACCTCTTTCGAGCATCACTCGTGGGCTACGGACAGCCGTTGGCCATGCCACCCTCAGGGGTTATACCCATTCAATCAACCCATTGATCACATCAGGAATATCTTTCTGACCAGACATACGAGTGCCACCAAATTTTTCCTTGCAGTCAACATACCCCGATCAGTCGGGAAGCACGTCCACTCAAACAAATACCCCTTTCATGCAAAAGGGTGAAAATGAAGCTCCTCTACGGATACAATGTACTCTTGCAAATACCCCTTCCACGCAAAATCTAACAGTCAATATAAGAAGTATTACTGGAACGATTACTCCCTGGAGTGTCCAGCTTTTTTCTACAGTCGGCAGTTTCAAAGACGAATTCATTCACCGTGCCGGGAGCACGAAGATTCACCTGCTTGACGGAGTTCCAGGCTGAATTTATTCTGTGTCGAGTGCATGAAGATCAGGCCGACTGACTCAGCTCCAGGCTGAGCTTATTTACCATGTCAAGCATCGGAAGATGCATCCGATTGACTCAATTTCAGACTAAAAGATATTTACCGTGTTAACTGCATGGAGGTTTACCAACAGACTTAAACCCTCTGCCTGACTCATCTTGTCCGATAGAGGCTTGGGGATTACACCCAATGGGTGCACTCAGCGTGCCCCCACTGGAAGAGAACTCAGAAAGAAACATTTTGCTCGAAGCAAAACCAGCGCCAGAATTACTCGACCTCCAAGTCAGAGAAGAACAAGTCCGATCAGTACCAGCTAAGAAGATTTTTAGTTCTCTCAGACCCCCGCCGACTGCCCGCAGTCGACGGTGGTCTCGGGGACTACACCCAGTGGGTGCACTCAGCGTGCCCCCACTGAAGTAATCTCCACTCGGTACGGCCTGACCAGTCCAAGTGATGAACAAAAAAAGACAGGCTCTAAGACTCCCACCGACTGTTAGTGTCCACTTGGAACGGTCCGCTCAGTCTGAGTGACGGCCAAACAACAACAAAAAAACACAGGCTCTAAGACTCCCGCCGACTGCCCGCAGTCGACGGCAGTCTCGGGGACTACACCCAGTGGGTGCACTCAGCGTGCCCCCACTGGAATGGTATCCACTCGGAACGGTCCGCCCGGTCCGAGTGACAGCCAAGCAAAAAAAAGACATGTTCCAGGCGTGAAGAAATTCCGAGTAATCAGTTACTCGATGCAGGACCAGCTCCAAATCACTCCAAAATAATTTGCAATAAGGTGAGTTCAACGCTCCTCCGCGGACCAATTTGAGCTCATTTCACTCGGACACCATGCAGTCTGGAAACTGTCAAGGCAACATGCGGAGATAAGACCGTCGGGTGGCGAGAGGAAGTTGATAAGTGCCTCCGTAGCACTCGACTCATCTGGGAATTCACCTCGACTCGACCCGCTCAACCTCGACCGATTTGGGGGCTAATGACGAGGACATGTGTTAGGGGTAGGGTAACAGGCCTGACCTAAAGACCCTACCCATGGACACCGTACACTTTGTACTGGGCCTCTGGGCCAGATCACCGTCCAGATGTACCGCAGCCTGAAAGTCACTTGGACGACAATGACCACTCGGAGCACGGCACTCCACTTGACGAGCTCATTCCACTCGGCCGTGTAACTGACTCGGATATGCGAAGATCAATAGTCAGCATGACGGTTTTGTAGTGGGCAGGCATTATGGCATTGATGCTCCACTTTGTAACATAGGAGGTGAGGGGGTGGCGCACTCTATATAAGCCACCCCCGCCACTAGACTAGGGGCTTTTTTCCACTCTCTCTCTCTAGTCTAAGGACATAGCTCAGGCATGGGGATCCGTTCCTCTCTCTTGCATACATTGTAATCTCCAGATATATACAGATAAAAAAAGCCTCTCCGGAGCACGACACATATGGTTGTTATCTACACCGCGAGAGGCCCGAACTCGCTAAAACCATCGTGCCACCCATATGCATCTCGATAGATCATGCTTCGTTACCCTATACCTTATTATTGTCGGAATCGTTCCCATGACAACAAACCCTTAAAAGGTTCGAACTCTGGGGTGCGTGCAGAGATCTCAACCTACCCAGCCTACCTACTCGTGATCCTTAGGCTCGTCGATCTCGAAGAGACAAAGAGACACAATAGTTTATCCTGGTTCGAGCCATCTTCCGGTGTAATACCCTACTCCAGCGTTTTGGTGGATTGCCTCAAGGGGCCGAGGATGAACTAGTATAGTGGATGAACTGGCCTCAGGAGGTGAGGTGTTCTTGAGCTCAAGAGAGCTGGTGAGGTGGTTGGGTGAGGGTGAATCCAATCGGAATCAGATGCCCCTCCTATGGTGGTGGCTAAGTCCTATTTACAGTGGCCTTGGTCCTCGTCGACGAGGCAGTGGGCTCGGTGATGACCTCCTTCCTGCTGTCCTAGCGGTCTTTGTCTTGTTGCACCAGAATGGAAATCTTAGGCTAATTCCTTGGGAGTCAACACCTGTGGCTTGCCTCTCTTGCACCAAAGAGGAAACTGGCGCTCTGTGCCCGCTGGTGCCCGCCTGGTCCTGGTCGACATGGCTCACGTTAACTGAGCCTCATGAGGTGCACCTTGCACAGAACTTTCTGCCCCTCGGGAGCCAGCCTGAAGAGGTCGATCCCCTCGGGGGTCTTCGTGTCGTCCTCCTCGGGAGTCTTGGCCCCTCGCGTGGGTCTTGAGTTGTTGAAGCATAAGGTGGGCCATACCAGGCCATTGATGGAGCCATGTGGTGGGCCGCAGGAAGGTGACTCTGGAAACCCTCTTATCCAGAACGTCGACACACGGTGTGGCTGCATCAACGGCCTCGGTACAGCCCATCTACAACACCAACAAGACAAGATCATTCGAGCGCATAGGAAGGTGGACATCATTACAACATACCATGTACTGAATAGATGGGAATACAAGATAAAGGCTTACACTCGCCACAATCTACAACATTCACACAATAGTCCAACAATACATAGCAATCATCATACAGAATAGCAGGATCCAACTACGGATGAAAATCAAACGAAAAAGAAGAACGACATCCCCCTACTAGCCCAGGCTCCTAACCCGGAACATATATACCTTGATCGAAGAAGAAGCAGAAGAAGAACTCCAAACAAGCAAGCATCGCACTCTCGTCAGAGCATCGCATTATCCGTACCTGCAACTGTTGTTGTAGTAATCTGTGAGCAACGAGGACTTAGCAATCCCATTATCATGGGTATCAAGACTAGCAAAGCTTAATGGGTATGGACTGGATAAGTGGTGAGGTTGCAACAAGTGACTAAGCATCATATGGTGGCTAACTTATGAGTACAATAATAAGATGAGAAACAACGCAAGCGGTCGCCAACTAGTAATGATCAAGAAGTGATTCTGAACTACTTATGTTCAAGCATAACCCAACCGTGTTTTCTTCCTGAACTTGATCGAAAAGAGACAGTCACGGTTACACACGCGGTTGGTGTATTTTACTTTGGATCTGATGTCAAGTTTTCTACAAATGGACATTAAAAATTCTCATCTGCCACATATCCGCGGGTACGGCTCTCAAAAGGGTGTCCCAACTTAGCCCATGACAAGCTAACGATCCGCGAAGACAATCCTCCATCCAGGACACCCTGATCAGACTCGGGATCCCGATGCACAAGACTTTTTGACACTGGTAAAAAAATCCAGCAAGACCGCCCGCGCACTGACCTAACCTGATAGGAGTCGTACGAACCTCGTTCTCAGGGTACACCAGATGGGACACCCTACCAATAAAACCAGACCTCGAGTTTCCTCGGGGTGGCCCCGCAGTCTACCCGTTTGGGACCAACACCATCAGCACTGCTCCCCTATATTATGGTAAATTACTCCTCGAGTAGCGCTAACTACCTATGCGTCGAATTTAATACCATGTTTATTATGTTGAGCAAATGGTAAAACCAACATTGGGCCTTGCTGGAAGAGTTTTATTTAAAGTGAACTCTCAGGAGGACCCATAAACCCTCATCGTGTTAGGACCACAAAATTAAGGAATATAAAACCGGCATGACAGAAACTAGGGCGGCAAGAGTGGAACAAAACACCGGTATAAGGCCGAGCCTTCCACCCTTTACCAAGTATATATGTGCATTAATTAAATATAAGAGATATTGTGATATCCCAAGATATCCACGTCCCAACATGGAACAACCTGCAACTGCAACTAGCAACGCTATAAGAGGGGCTGAGCAAAGCGGTAACATAGCCAAACAATGGTTTGCTGGGATGGTGAAAAAGGTTAGAGGCTATTTAATGGCAATTTGGGAGGCTTGATAAACAAGTGGTAGGAAGCGCTATATAGCAATATCATCGAGACAACTAGCATAGTAATGATAGTAGCGAGATCCAGGATAACGGTTATCTTGCCTGAAATCCTGCTAGGAAGAAGACCGAAGTCCATGAAATAGACAAGCAAGCGTAGTCGAAGGAATCCTCACAATCGCAAATGTAACCGGAACTATCAAGAAGAAGCGCAACTGGGAAGAAGACAACAACATGGTAAACAACCATCACGTAAACATGGCATGATGCACAATCAAGTATGATGCATGTCCGGTTTAAATATACATGACATGGCAAAGTGCAACAAACAATACTTCAAATTAAGTGGAGCTCAATATGCAACGAGTTGCATATTGACGAAACTTCACAACAATTATTTAGTTCGCTCTTGTTATGAACCCAAGAAATTTAAATTTTCTTAACATGGAAAGAGATGAAGCAAAATAAATCTACCTATCTGGGAAAGTTTAAATGAGGCCGAAAATAACAAACAACAATTCCGGAAAATCCCCATATGCATATGAAGTTTATTTAATTTAGAGCTACGATTATTTAGTTATGAATTAAAACCATTCTAACATGTCATATAAGCAAAATTAATGCAAACAACAATTTTAAGGATTTAAATGTGGTTATCATGATGTGGATGACATATTCAAGTTATATGCAATTTTATGAAATCTTGGCATACAGGATGATAAGAGCATTTGTCGACATGACGGAATGCAAGGGTGCCACGACGATGACAACTGAAACAGTGCCACGGCACCGTTCTGGTCCCGACAACTCGTTGAGATATCGATGCAAAAGAAGTGTGACGGAGCAAGTCATGCAAGGATGGTGGGGTTATCCCGGTTAACGGGTGTCCCACGTGTTGGTGTCATGGCAAATGAGGAGTTCAAAAGCAGCGTTTCGAACATGGTGCAAACACGAGCATGCCATACAACACACATGCATTCGTTCACAGGCGTCGGCTCGATAGTTATACCTTCGAAGCGTGCATTCAAGACGGATCGGGTTGACTGGATGTAATTGTTCATGGGTCATCGTGGAAGTAGTGGTACACGTGTCAAAGATGAACTTGATGAATCCTAGCGGCTGTAGACATACACGTTACATAGATGATCGGGTCGTTGGTAGAGGTACTTGACGCCTCGTTGAACTTGGCGTTTGATAAATCCCACGTAGTCGTACACAAGACGTAGTCGAATCTGACAGATCCGAGGCTCTGGCGTCGTGGCACTTGGCGATCCCGGTCTTCGTGAAGATGAAGCAGAACGGCTACGTCTTACAAGACTTTGCATGAGCCCAAAAAGAAGCGGCACAAAGTCCTTGGTTCGGAGGGGGTCCGAGGTGGGGCGCTGTAGCGAGGTGGCGCTCGGCGATCTGTTGAGGTAGGGGTGCAGTCAACGCAGAGGAAGCGGCATGCAGTTGTTCGATGTGGCGAAGCATAGCAGCACAACAGGAGCCAGCGGCTATGGCGGAGATGCAGGAGAGCGATGTTGCGGCTGGCGACAGACTTGGCACAGGGGAGGCCGGGATGCGATGGAGGCAGAGGAGAGGAGGGCTGCGGCGGCGCGCTTGCTGGTCGGAGCAGGGGCGGCGGAGCGGAGTAGCAGCAGCGCTCGGACCTCGCACAGGAGGTGGGGTCGGGCGGTGCTGGGCGAGGGAGACTCGGGATGCGCCATGGGGAAGCAAGGCACGGGGAAGGAGTCGCGCGAAGGGGCGGCGCGGCGGTCCGTGGTGGTGGCGGAAGGGTGCGAAGGCGACGGGGCCGCCGGAGCTCATCGAAGGGCGTGGGGCGCGAGGTGAGGAGGAGGAGCAGAGGAAGGGGAAGCCGAAGGTGGAGTGGCAGGATGCTGAGCGGCAGACATGGGGTAAGGGCCGGCGGGGCGCAGCAGGTCGATGAGATCGGGCACCGACCCCTGGCAGCCATGCATGCACGTGGGTGGTGCTGTGTGTGGCGGCGCTCGATGGGAGTGAGGGGAGGAAGAGTGAACAGGGGGGATCGAGCTAGGTTCATAGGGATTAGATGGGCTGTGGGGATGGTTGGGCCTAGCTGGGCTATCTTCTCTCTATCTCTCTCACATTCTTTAGCAGAAAAGAATTAGAGAGAAGAAAAAGAAAGAGAGGGGTTAGGGAAAGGAATTTGAGCACGAGGACAATTTTCCTGGACTCATAAAAATAAGATTGATCCAAGAAAACAAAAAGTGAGTGTGGGCGTGGAGTTGAATTCCACCTCATTTGAATTTAATTCAAATGAGTGTGAGAAAGAAGTGGGTATTCGGTACGTCCAAAAATGTTGAGAATCTCGGTGGAGCTCGGGAAAATGACAAAAGAATTTATTGGACAAAATTTGAGCTCAAGAAGTGCGATAACAAAGGCATGGGGTATTATTTTGCAGGTGTGTCGAAGGTAATTCCACATCAATGTAATATTATATAATAGCTCCCTATTATTGGGAGGATATGTTATAAAGAGAAGTCACCCTTCCCTCGATATAAATGGATCGAAGATCCATACAGTTTATTTAAAAGAGTTATAAAATTAATGATATGATGGCATGATGACATGATGCAATGCAAGAGATGACATGATGAATACAACAAAGCAATTGAAACACACGGCGAAACTCAGAATAAATGGAAGGCATCTGGAGCGTCGGTCTCGGGGCGTCACAACTCTCCCACACTAACAGAGGATCTCAACCCGAGATCCTTGGGATGGCACCGGAGAGAAGCAGAAAAGGAAGAGGTAAAACAAAGTTGCTTCTACGACAAACGAGTGAATCCAACAAACCTTGGAGGTTGAACAAATCGAAAGAAAGAATACATTGGATATGAAAGAGGCAAACACTCCATTAGCAAAGAGGAATAAGGAACATTACGAGAACCTTGTAGGTTGAAAGACATGAAATAAGAGCTTTACGAACCAAAACAATATGACCACACCGGTATAATGAGATAGCCAAGGAACAAGAATGACAGAATTTGGACAGCACTTCGGTAGAAAAGAGAAGGAAAACTAAATATATGACATAACACTCCTATTGAATGGAAAAGCAAGGAATAGGACATGATCTTGAGAAAACGAGATGATTGGTCGAAGAGAGCAACATCATAATGCCTCCAGAACGAAAGAAAGAAGTTGGAATGTTGGAAAGAAAATAATTGAGAAGAAAATGACATCTTCTACCACAATTGAATTGAAAGGGAAAGGTTACAACGAAAGGTTGAACGGAGTTGTTGGAAGAATCATCAAGCAAAAGATATGCTTCTCGTGGCCTTATGGAAAACATCTCAAAATTATGAGGTGAAGACCTGCCACTAACGGAATCACTTAATTTCTTGAGACCAACAAAGAGAAGAAAAACTTGTTCCACCAAGATGATAAAGAGATAACTTGGATCATTGATAAACACCACAACAGCAACATTCCTTAGGGACGGTTTTAGGTGAAATCTATACCAAGATAACTCCAACAAAGAAATTATTATGGGTTGAAACAACTCATGAAAGAAGAGAAAATGATGGTTTTACAATATCTCATTCCTGACAAGTTGTGAATCATGAAACACGAAGGGAAATTGTCAAGAGTGACATAACACCACCTCCAAAGATAAGGTATAAAGAATTGCACTTCCGAATGCACAATGAAGAATGCTTGAGCTCCTCCGACAAGAATATTGGTGAACACTTCAAGAATGTATTAAATCCTAAATGAACCACCATGAAGAAACTTCCGAAGAACTCCAGATAGATAACAAGATGATCGCCATGAAAGTAAATTGAAAAGAACAAGATGAAGCCTTGCAATGATTTAGATGGACCTTCGGGATGAGATAATCGAGAAATCTTGGAACACCGAAAAAGAAAGGTGAGCAACTTGAATCGAGAATTGATACCACGAATGAACTCCGGAAGATGGAATTAAGCACTTGGACGAAACCTGAATAAGAATTATGTTAAGTGTATCCGTCACCAATTTAATTGATGATAAGCAATGGATTTGGCATAACACTTATTCGTGTTGAAAAGGATCGAGGAGAGATATAGCGCAAACTTGGGAAAAATTTGAACGACTCATCAGTAGGAATTTGAAAGAACAAATGTATTGATATGATACAACGGAAGAGGGATCTTGAGAAAAAACATCGTATGAATTCACAACAAATGAAACACTGGGAAGTATTAGAAAATGAATAATGATACTTGAGGAAATTCAAATACGAGAGAACGAAGAGATCATGAACTGATTAGAGGATATTTGAACAAGTAGAATTGGGGAATGAGAGCTGAATGTTGAGAACGAATAAATCTTCTGAAGTGATGGCCTTTGGATGATCAAGAAATGAAAACATCTCCTGAAATGCTCCGGATGTGTACGAAAAGAATTCTCAAAATCCAAAACAATTATGAGGATGGCATGAAGCTACAACCATGAATCTTCGAGAGAACAAACAAGATTTGGAGGAACCACTTCCTCGGTCTACAAGAAGAGAATGACAACGAGAAATGCCATGAAGAATTTTTCAGATACTCCGGAAGAATGAAAAGAGGAAAGGTTGCACCAAACATGAAAATAAATTGAAAGTGATCTTGGAGAAGGAATATGACTGATGAAAGTTCATTCTTATGTCACAATTTGAAAAGAATTTGAGAATAACTCCGGAAAATTAGAAGAGTCAGGTAAGATCCTAGGAAAAGACATGTGGATTAGGGCCAACTAAGAGAAACACCGCTGAGCGATTTTAAAAGAGAGATTGCGCCGATTGAATTAAATGGCTTGAATGAAAAAACAACCTCGAAGTAGCTTGAATGGATTAATAATGGAAACTTGAATCTTCTGAGATATCTTCGGCACTTCGGATATGAATAGAGAGAGGTGAATAAATAAGAGAGACTTGGATAAGAATTTACCACATGGGAAAGCATGCGAAACAAAAGGAGGAGATATGATTAACACCGAAGCTTGAATTGAGTCCAACGGAAAAGAAAAGAGAACGAATAATGATAAACTTGAAGCTCCTGCATATTCCCGAGGAAACACCGGATAGGAACATTGAAGGGAAAAAAACTGGATAGACTTCTCATGAATAAAATGGAGACTTGATTAAGATATATGAGTCCTTGAAGTAAAGGGTGGGATGGTGGGAAAACAAAGGCAACTTGGGACGGATGAAACGAATGTTGTTGAGAAAACTGAGAATTGATTTTGTGAATGTCGAAATGATTGGATTAGCCTGAAGAGAAGCACGCCAGTTGGAAAAGAATTGACATGACAATATTGATGATCAAGAAGGATTAGCACTCCCATGGGAATATGAGAACACAACTAAGGAAAAGGTATGGAGTCAACACTTGACTTCTAAGCAACTCGGAAATACCACAACTGAAAGCAACACAAAGGAGCGGGCTTGCAGAATAAGTCGGAAATAAACATAGGAAAGAGATTTCGCTAGAAATTTTTGTGGTGGATCCCACACGGGCTCGATCGTACAACACCATCATATAAAAGGCATTGCACATGACGTACAATGCGGCCTCGAGTCAGCATAGCTAAGTACTCTTTAAGACACAACGAGACCATTGTAAAACCAACCGTGGACGGGCGGACCACTAGACGTCAAACCCGAATCTCACATCATGCATTTATCGGAAAGATATCCTATGTAACTACTTGAATTACCACCTATGAACTCCCAAAACTTTCTGGTTTTGCAATTTGGTGTTTGGGATACAGGGAGGCACAAATATCTCACACATCTAACAAATCCTACACTCCAACTGTATCCATCCGTCAATACATAACCAAGAAGACCTCAGAAATTGTGTACCTCAAACCTTCGAACGGACAACGATACTATTCATGGAGGATCATCCTTGCTATCTCCTCCAGTACTGTGGATAGGTCACGACACTATTTGCCACCATGAAGACTATGGGAGTGTTTCAATGTCGGCATCCTCTGGTATTCCGGAACTGAAACGATAGCACTATGGCGAAGACACCCTGGAGCTCAACTCCCCGGGACACTGCCACAACCCCTAAATGTCAGGAGGCACCAAGATAGAATCCCCGTCACAACAATATCGAAACGATTCTACAATACCCATGTGATCCCAAAAAAATTGAGTGAAAAAGAGGAGAGTGAAGTCAAAACATCTACGTCACGAGTCCTCACCAGAGCGATGATGGGGCTGAGGAGTAAAAAGAAATCTTTCTCTCCGATATATATAGCTAGACTCAAAATAGTTTTTTTTCTAGACTCAACAGCGGTAGCGGTTCGTTCTATCAAGGGGGCTCCTAAGCTCAGTAAGGCTCTGATACCAACTTTTAACGCCCAAGATGCGATTCTATCCCAATCATGTGATGAATTCATGATTGGGGCACAATCGCATTTCGAGCGCATAGCAAGGTGGATATCATTACAACATACCATGTACCGAATAGATGAGAATAAAAGATAAAGGCTTACACTCGCCAAAATCTACAACATTCATACAACAGTTCATCAATACATAGCAATCATCCTACAGAAGAGCAGGTTCCGACTACGGATGAAAATCAAATGAAAAATAAGAACAACATCCACCCTGCTAGCCCAAGCTCCTAACCCGGAACCTATATCCCTTGATCAAATAAGAAGCAGAAAAAGAACTCCAAACAAGCAAGCATCGCCCTCGCGTTAGAGCATCGCATTACCTATACCTGCAACTGTTGTTGTAGTAATCTATGAGCCACGAGGAGTTAGCAATCCCATTCCTATGGGTATCTAGACTAGCAAAGCTTAATGGGTATGGAATGGATAAGTGATGAGGTTGCAGCAAGCAATTAAGCATTGTATGGTGGCTAACTTACGAGTACAAGAATAAGATGAGAAACTACGCAAGCGGTCGCCAACTAGTAATGATCAAGAAGTGATCCTGAACTACTTATGTTCAAGCATAACCCAAACGTGTTCTATTGCTGAACTTTCTCAAAAAGAGACTGTCACATTTACACACGTGGTTGGTGTATTTTAATTCTGATCTGGTGTGAAGTTTTCTACAACCGGACATTACAAATTCCCATCTATCACATAACCGCGGGCACGGCTCTCAAAAGTTTAAACCCTGCAGGGGTGTCCCAACTTAGCCCACGACAAGCTCACGATCCACGGAGAAATCCACCATCTGGGACACCCTGATCAGGCTCAGGATCCCGATGCACAAGACTTTTAGAGAATGGTAAAACAAATCCAGCAAGACCGCCCGATGCGCTGACCTAGCCTGATAGGAGTCGTACGCACCTCATTCTCAGGGTACACCGGATGGGACATCCTACAAGTAAAACCAGACCTCGAGTTTCCCGGGGTGGCCCCGCAGTCTACCCGTTTGGGACCAACACCATCAACACTGACCCCTGTATTGGTAAATTAGTCCTCGGGTAGCGCTAACTCCCTATGTGTCGAATTGAATATCATGTTTATTATGTTGAGAAAATGGTAAAACCAAAGTTGGGCCTTGTTGGAAGAGTTTTATGCAAAGTGAACTGCCATGAAAGGCCCATAAACCCTCATCGTGTTAGGGACGCAAAATCAAGGAACATAACACTGGTATGACAGAAACTAGGGTGGCAAGAGTAGAACAAAACACCGGTATAAGGCCGATCCTTCCACCCTTTACCAAGTTAAATGTGCATTAATTAAATACAAGAGATATTGTGATATCCCAAGATATCCAAGATATCCATGTCCCACCATGGAACAACCTGCAACTGCACATGCAACTAGCAATGCTATAAGAGGGGCTGAGCAAAGCGGTAACGTAGCCAAACAACGACTTGCTGGGATGGTGAAAAAGGTTAGAGACTGCTTCAGGGAAATTTGGGAGGCTTGATAAACAAGTGGTAGGAAGCGCGACATAGCGATAGCATCGAGACAACTAGCATAGCAATGATTGTAGTGAGATATAGGGTAACGGTCATCTTGCCTGAAATCCCGCTAGGAAGAAGATCGAAGACCATGGAGTCGACGAGCAAGCTTAGTCGAACGAATCCTCACAATCGCCACATAACCGGAACTATCGAGAAGAAGCACAACCGAAAAAAAGCAAACAACATGGTAAACAACCATCACATAAGCATGGCATGATGCACAATCAAGTATGCTGCATGTGTGGTTTAAATATACATGGCATGGCAAAGTGCAACAAACAATACTACAAATTAGATGGAGCTCAATATGCAACGAGTTGCATATTGACAGAACTTCACAACAACTATTTAGTTCGCTCTTGTTATGAACCCAACAAATTTAAATGTTCTTAACATGGCAAGAGGTGAAGCAAAATTAATCTACCTATCTAGGCAAGTTTAAATGAGGCCGGAAACAACCAACAACAATTCCAGAAAATCCCCATATGCATATGAAGTTTATTTAGTTCATAGCTATGATTATTTAGTTATGAATATAAACCATTTTAACATGTCATCTAAGCAAAATTAATGCAAACAACAATTTTAAGGATTTAAATATGGTTATCATGATGCGGATGACATCTTCAAGTTATATGCAATTTTATGACATCTTGGCATGCAGGATGATAACAGCATTTGTCGCCATGACGAAATGAAAGGGTGCCACGGCGACGACAACGGAAATGGTGCCCGGCAACGTTCTGGTTCCGACAACTCGCTGAGATATCGGTGCAAAAGAAGTGTGACGGGAGCGAGTCATGCAAAGATGGTGGGGTGATCCCGGTTAACGGGTGTCCCACGTGTCGTTGTCATGGCAAACGAGGAATGTACAAGTGGCGTTTCGAACATGGTGCAAACACGAGCACGCCATACAACACACATGCATTCGTTCAGGGGCGTCGGCTCAGCCGTTATACCTTCGAAGCGTGCATTCGAGATGGTTTGGTTGATGGGATGTAGTTGTTCACGGGTCATCGCGGAAGTAGTGGTACACGTGTCAAAGATGAACTTGACGAATCCCCGCGGCGGTAGATGTACACGTTACATAGATGATCGGGTCGTTGGTAGAGGTACTTGACGCCTTGTTGAACTTGGCGTTCGGTAAATCATGCATAGTCGTACACGAGTCGTAGTCGAACTTAATGGATCCGAGGCTCTGGGCGTCGCGGCACTTGGCGATGCCGGTCTTCACAAAGATGAACCAGAACGGCTATGGACATCTTGCAGTGAGGTCCCGGGTCTTACGAGACTTGGCAAGAGCCCAAAAAGAAGCAGCACGAAGGCCTCGGATTGGAGGGGGTCTGAGGTGGGGCGCTGCAGGAAGTGACATAATAAAGGCATGGGGAATTATTTTGCAAGTGTGTCAAAGGTAATTCCACATCAATATAATACTTTATGATAGCTCCCTAATATTGGGAGGATATGTTGTAAAGATCCATACGGTTTATTTAAAAGAGTTATAAAATTAATGACATGATGGCATGATGACATGATGCAATGCAAGAGATGGCATGATGAACGCAACAAAGTTACTGAAACGCACGACAAAACTCGGAATAAATTGAAGGAATCTGGAGCGTCGGTCTCGGGGCGTCACATCAAGACCTCTGGAGGGAGCGGCCTCCCTAGGGTGCCTCCTGAGGAGCGGAGATTTATATGCAGGTACTCAACCTCATGAGGTTGCGGTGACGCAAGCCATGATGACAAAGGCTAGGCGGGTGCAGAGCAGCAGGTTTCCTCTTTGGTGCTAAGGACGCAAGCGCTGGCACAGGGTCCCGAGGACTCGCCCAAAAGTTTGCATTCCCGTGCAACAAGACTAAGACCGTCACGACCAGGAGCATTGCATGAGAAGATCACCTTTTGTCAGGATAAGATGTACTACTTGTCCCCATTCGAATTGGCCACTGTGGGATCCCTTCCCGCCTACGTTTTGGGGGAAAAGGTCCAAGGCCACTATAAATATAGGCTAGCCACCACAATAGCAAGGGGTTGAGACGGTCGAATTCCTTCAGCTCACTTCCACACTAGAGCAGACCTCGCGAGGTTGTTCTTCCCTTGTACTAATTCATCCTCAGCCCCTCGTGGTACTAATCCACCCCAAAGTAGGAGTAGGGTCTTACACCGAAAGGTGGCCCGAACCTGGGTAAACTGTCGTGTCCATCTTCTTGTTTATTCGTCGAGCTAGGTTGTGGGGGTGACAAAGTGGTTGGCTGGAGAGATTGAGTTCTTCGCACACGCCCTAGAGTTCAAACCTTCTCTTGGGTCTGCGGAACCCTGAATCCGACAATATGGGCTGCTGATAGCCCTTGGATCTGTGAACGAACGGTCGCATGCTAAGTTGCTGAAAATTTGCAGAATAACCCTCCAGGGTAGGATATTAACCCATAGGTCTAGAATCACGCCATGTAATCGTTCGATATCAGATCCAAGGGCTCTCAGAAGCCCGTACCTTTGGAGAATGGAAAGCTTCGTATCACCTGTAATTTTCCCGATGCTTGACGTGCGAAAACACAAATGCATGAAGCCATTTAATTGGGCGTCTAGTAGACATGACATCTAATTGGGCCCCCATAGTACTGTGCATGAATCTATTTATCCTACGGGCAAGGCACTACCATGCCGTTCAAAAGACCCATTCAAGCATTTTTACAATCGGAAAACCGCTAGCAGTTCGCTCCTACTCATCCCCAGCCGTCCTTTAACATTACAGCAATTTGCTCATAGTCGTCCCGCCGTGTCACATTGCAGTAGTTCCACTAATCCTAACCCTCCGCCCAAATCCATGGCGTCCCAAATCTACATGATCGGCATTGAGTACAAGGTTAGAACCATCACCGGTGATGAGTTTGACGTCATCTACAACCATTCTTCCACGACGGTGAAATGATGCCTTGCTCGCTTCAGACGCATGTTCAAAAAGTCAAATGGTGATGAGTGGGTCGCTGGGCTACATGTTGAGTACAGCACAGTCCTAGGAAAAGAGAAGAATCTAAAGGCGGAAGAGAGGACGAAGCCTGCTGTGATCTAGGTTTGCGTGCATAAATTGTGCTTGGTCTACCACATATGCCATGCCGACGTTGTGTGCAAGGATTTTAAAAACTTCCTCGCGGGTGGCAAAGTCAAATTCCTTACTACAGACTTTACGAATGATAGAAGAGTCCTGAGTCGGATAGGCCTCGTTGTAGGCCAGCCATCCGACATCCAAAAGAATGGGCTGGTGCGTTCCCATCAGCCTTCAATGCTGACCCTGGCAGGAGCCATGGTTTATCCTTCTTACGATAAACTGACAAAACCCTGGCCCGAGTTTCATCTTACATGCTAGTGGAATGTATTAGATAGAGACCATATCCAGTACACTTCAATGGATGCCTACCTTTATTTCAATATCTACAAGGGTTGGATGAAGAGCGAGAGCCAAGTGTGCGGTTCAAGCAAAGAAGTATCGGCCAAGAGGAAGAGGGACAAGGACGAAGTCGAGCACGTGGACGAGGACTTTGAGTAAGGTGGCAGTGTCGTTGCTCATGGTGGTTCTAATTCAGTGTCTACCGGATTAGTTGCTTAGTTTAATTTCAGGGTGCTTAGTTTTATTTGAGTGGTGTGTTGTGTTGAGCCCCCAGCTGACCTATGTTATGTTCCTTCCCGTTACTGTAACTCTTCAGTACGTACATACTAGTATTTCTTACAATTCAACTTGTAGTTGGTTGTACTACCACTCGTTTCTTCACATTATATACATACATCATATATGGCCAACATCATATAGCCAGCAGTTCGCTATACTATTAACCACGCTCTAAGCATGCCACATATGCAAAACACTTAAATGAGATATGTAATTCTAAAAACAAACTTAAATGAGAGAAGTTTACCCAAAACATGAAGGAGTTTAGTTGCCAAAGAACTAAATAGGTATGCTAATTTCTTTAATAGACTTTAGCGCCCATCTAAGCACATACTAGCTTTTCTAATAATACTATATGCATAATTTGGCGATGAGCGCTCTCTATAGTTACCACCTTTTTATTTAATTTCATCTTGTTTGTTTTGCTCCATGGCACAATCCATCGATGCTACTACTGTACAAAAGTATAAATTTAAAAGGCTAGAGGGCGGGGCAGTCTCGCTTGGTCGGTTTCACGAGAGGAGAGGGCCTTTGTGATTTGACAGCTCAATATTGTTGGAAGGCGGGGCCTTGTGATTTGACTGCTTGTATAAATGTTGCCGACGACTTCAGGAGCAGCAAAGAACCGTGCAGTATACTCAAGTTTTCCACTGGAGTACTAGTACGACGGAGGAGCATGAAACACGGTAGCCCGGTGCGATATGGCGATGAAAAATGATCTAATTTGCTAGTCATCGATCCCACGGCACCGCTCGTTGTTAGCATTGTTCTATTCATACCTCAAAGAGAACATGACACGTGCGGCGAAACACCAGAAACAAAAGAAGAAACACAGGAGCAAAATAAGAAGGAAGATTGTCCTCCCCCTCCCTAGAAAAGAAGGAAGATGCACACACAAGTCTGCGGTGCTGCTCTATACTACATGAAGGGTTGCTAGCAGCGGAGTCGTAACTGCTTCTTCATTTCCTCCACGACCTCCATCTCCTCGTGCATCTCCTCTGCCATCTTCTTCATTCTGTCCATGCCGTGGGATTTCTCGACGTGAGCCTTCATCATCTGTTCCACTGCTGCATTACGTACCTTGACAGCAGCCTGGTGCTTCATGCGGAGCTTTGCCAACTCCTCCTTCTGTTCCATGACGAGGGCGTGTAGCATCTTCATCGAGGAACTACTCTTCTCATGCAGCTTCTTCCAGCCGGCGTTCTCCTCCTTCAGTAGGTCGAGCTCGTGGCGGAGCTTCGCCTTATCCTCCTGAAGTAGCAGGATTTCGCCGGTCGCCTTCTTACCCAAGGCAATGCTCTCCTTCAGTAGCATCACCAAGCCGCCGTCAACCCCCCTGCTCATTGAGTTGAGCGGGCATGTCGTCGAGGCTCTCCTTGAGCAGCTACACCAAGCGGTCGATGAACTCTTTCTGCTTATTGAGCTGATCGGGCATGTCGTCGAGGGATAATGACTCCAGCACCGCCAGGTCGGCATATTCTCCTCCATTGCTATGGAGTGCCTGGGAGCCCTTGCCTGCCTGTGAGAGATCTTTTGAGGTCTCTACGAGGCGGTGAGCCTTTTCTTTTTTTCTAGCGGCCTTGGTCGCCGCTCCCTTGCTACATGTAGTTCTCGACCTAGAGCTCTACACACCAGCCATGGCAAGGACGGACGAACAAGAAAGACTTATGAGGAGGAAGGTAGAGTGATTTTTGACTAGGTAGTTCCCCTGTTATAACCTAGTACTAGCACTAGCACTACTAAAACCTACATAGTGGCAACACGTTCAGGTTTGATACGTATTAGGTGTGAGCAGGTTTGCACTTAATTGTACTACATTGGAATGTGATGGGAAGAAGCTAAAGATTAATTAATGGTTTTGGTTTCGAGGCCTGAAACGGCTCCTGATGAGTTTCCTGGAACGCAAATTTCATGTACTACTGCTCAAACACTACAAAAAATACACTTCCGTGATGATACGTGTTTATCACAGTAGGTCGCGTTTTTTGTCATGCATGTACATCCATGACGATTTTATGACAGAATCAAGATAGTCATACATGTGCTGTCGTAGAAGTGTTCCATGACATTACCAAAATTATCATCACGGAAGTGTCCACTTCCATGACGATAAATCACGTGTCACAGAAGTGCTTTCGTCAAGGGTGACCGACACGTGGCATCCATCATAAAGGAACGTCATTAAGCTATCGGGTCCGGTTTTGGATCCGATAACCCGTTAACAGTCCCGACCAATGGGGATTTTCCACGTGTAAAATCATCATTGGCTGGAGGAAACACTTGTCGGCTCACCGTTGGGACAGATGTCATCCACTCATTGGACCGAAGGCGCCTATGATACGGCGACACGTGGCACGGCCCAAAAGAGGCCCATTCTTGTGAAAAGGCCGGCCCGTTTGAATTGTCAAAAGGTGGCGAGCCGGCCCACGAAAAGCCTGTTAACGGCCTGTTCCATATAGCCTATTTACAACCCGCAAACTTAGGGACCGTTACGACCTCTCCGAATTAGGCCCAGTAGCGTCATCTGGGCCGTCCAATATGATTCCAGCCCGTTTTAACTTCCGGGCCATGTGTGGCGCATGACTTCTTTCGGCCCATATGAGGCCCTTTGTAACTCTTGGCCCATTAACGGCCCATGGTGAAACTGGCCCGTAATGAATAGTGTATCACTTTATACCCATTAATGGCCCGTTATTTTATTGGGCCATTTCCAGCCCAAGTTATCTTTTGGCCTTCTCAGGGCCCATTGATTCTTGGGCTCATTTGCAGCATTCGGTTACATACGGCTCGTTACTGTCATTTTCTGCTTGTGGGCCAAATTCAGCCTGTCGTTACATTCGGCCCGTTTGTGGACCATTAATACGTTGGGCCGTTTTCATGTCAAAAAAAACCCGTTGGGCTGTTTTTGTAGTGTTATCAAATACGGCCTATTAACGGCCTGTTATGGTCCACGAATAGTACGGCCCATGATTGGAGAAATGATGATACGCCCCATAGAAGGACCATGGATCCTACAGCCCGTATGAGGCCCATGGATCGTACGGCCCATAGAAGGCCCATGGATCGTACGGCCCGTAGAAGGCCCATGGACCCTACGGCCCGTAGAAGGCCCATGAATCCTAAGGCCCATATAGAAGGCCAATGGATCCTACGGCCCGTATAGAAGGCCAATGGATCCTACGGCCGGAAGAAGGCCCATGGATCATACGGCCTGCAGGAGGCCTATGGTTACAACAGTCCATGTGTTGCCATGATTATTTTGGCCTAGTTACCAAAAATAGGCTATTGTGGCCACTAGAAAAACACAGAAAAAGAACTGCAGTGACTACAAGAAAACAACTAAACAAGACAATAAGGAAATAAATAAGGAAGCAATTAACGCTAGCCTATTACCGCTATTACACATATTACATCCACTGGGCATCAAAGTTCGCCACCAGTGAAAATATAGGGAACAAAGCAGCATATTACATACACTGGCCGTCAAAATTAGCCACCAGTGCAAACAAACGCGGCAGCAAAACAAGAGTATAACTGAAACAACTTCAGAAGAGCTCAAGAAACGTTATCCTGGGTATCCACCATGCTGGCAATAAGCTTAGCAAGCTTATTAGCTTTGTCCTGTTTGGCGCTAAAATCCTCCAATGCTTGCTGTTGCACCAGAAAGTATGCATCAGAATGCTCCAGGGACTTCCGCAGTCCTTCGGCTTCTTGTCGCAGCACAGCTGGTCGATGTCTTTCAGCTTGTAGTTGAGACTCAAGAAACCGAACTGATTCAGACAGTGAGTTTGAATAGCTTGTGCAAGCGGTAGTGGCCAGTAACTCGAACACTGAACCAAGACAGGACTTTGGGGTTGTCTTGCTGCCTTCAAGATAGTCTTCCTTAGATGTTTTATCAGCTTTGTTGGAGTCCAAAAAGGATGTGTCACTATCCTGAACCTTATCTGCATTACTTCCTTTACCATTGCTTAATAAGGCACTCTTCCCCAATATTCTGTCAGCATTCTAAAAGAAGAAACAAGCAGACACATAACAAGTTTAGCATGTACTAGTATATGAAACTCATTTCGGTGAACCAGTTCATTAGTAAGGTGGACAGGATTAAACTACCAAGTCTTCTATTGCCAAGTACTAGTACATAATAAAAGCATCAAACAAACATATATCTATGTCCTATGGTCACTGCATTGTCTTACCAAATCAAAATAGAGACACGGTTCAAATCATATCAGTTCAAGACAAAGCAATAGTGAAAGAATGCAAAGCGTGGGAAACTACACGGCACAACAAGATTTCAGATGGGTACCACGGGTCTACATGTACAACAACACTATTGGCTCTCTTGTGATGCTAGTAATGTGCATGACATGAAAGTCAACTGTATACACAATTGAAATTGAAATCAACAGAGCTATTGATAAGAGCAAACCTGTTAAAGAAACATGCGTGAACATACCTGATGTTCCATTGGAGTTTCGATTGGATCCTTCAATTTAAAAATAAGTTTGTATGAGTAAATACAGTGATACAAGAGCAAAGCAATCATAATTAAAAAAGGTGCGCCTAAGCAAGCGCTTAAGCGCGCCTAGGCTCTAGGCGTTAGCAAAACGCATTGCGCATAACTACGCTCAATCTGTGCATAACTATGCATAAGCATGCGCTTTGGTCAGTAAAGCGCAAGGCGGTGGCAAAATGCACAATTAACGCGTAGTGCTTTTTTGAACTATGATAGCAATAGAATCTTAAATTCGAACAGTTGGTCTTCAGGTTTAGGCACTTGTTCTACATGAACAGAGTACAATAAGATGCAAGAATATAACACTTACAATAGAAAATGAGCTCATAGGGCCTTACCACATTCTTGGTTCGGGACTAGTACAGAACAAGGCGTTCCCAGTCATCGTCCAGTAAATGTGTCTCAGGAGAACGTAAGGGAATTTGATGAGTTTCTTTGCCGGTTAAGTACGTTTTCTTCAGGTAATTCCGATACTGCCACCAAGCATTCTTGAAGATAGCAAAGGTATTAGCACAGGTTACCTCATCCTGAGTTTCCAAATTGGTCCTACTCTATAGAGAAAAATGGGAAAATTTGATGTATTATAACCATCATGGAGGTAGGATGTATGGGACGAAGCAAAGTAATTGCCATGAATAACATTACTTACACATAACTCCTGGACAAACACCTACAACTGGCATTTTCCTTCATCTTCAGTATAATATTTCCAAGATGGGAAGATAAGCACATACGATTTACCAACATCAAATGCGATAGATGCTAAACTACGACTAGCTAGTTGTGCTTCCTCCACAGGAATAGGCATACTAACTGGTGGAGTTGGGGTTCGCCGTGATAGTACTGGCCCTTTGGGCACTAGAGCTGCCTTACTAACTGCTCTTGTATGGGAGCTCTATGGTGGAGATGGTGCTGTGTCAACAGGAACTGGGTTAATATCGGCTGGGGTTGGGGTTAGATTGGGTGAAGCTGGTTCTCTGTCCATCGCAGTAGGGGTACAATCTACAAGAGTTTGGGTTATGTCTGGTAGGGCTGGTTCTTGTGCATGTACAACCGGGGTGCTATCTCCACCAAGAGGTAGCACTGTTTTATTGGAAGACCGTGTTTTTAGTCCTCTAGATACTGGCATCACCCGCTCCAATTCAAATGGCTGATAAACAGGAAACATAGTTGAATGTACAGACATTGTATGAGAGATAGATGCAATAGATAGTGTGGAAAAAAGAGGGCATGAAATAGTTGACATGTATATTGTTTAACTAAAATGGATAGCATGACATAATTTCACATATATGATGTCTATCTAAACTGGATAGCATAGCATAACATAATTCAAAGATATGATGAATAACTAAACAGGATCGCATGACATAATTCACCTACATGTTACCTAAGTAATCAGGATCGCATCATTTAAATCACATATGTGATTTATATGCTAAACAGAGGGCATTCGATATGATGTCTGAACTAAGAACATGGTGTTGATTATTGTGTATATGATGTCTAAACTATGCAATGCAAGACACCATATGCATGATATGAGCAGTATAACCATGCTAAGTTAGAGCATACACCTCAGTGGGGGAATAGGACTGGTCATCTGTCTCTGAATCCATCTCTGAGGAGCTATCGGGACCCAACAAGAGATCTGCTTCGACAGGTAGCACTGTCTGCTCTGAAGGCCTTGTTTTCACTCCAGATTTTTCCATCTCCCACCCAAATGGTCGATTCACAGGAAGAGTAGTTTAATGTACAAACATTGTCGACAAATGGAAATTTAATGAATAAATGGATGGGCAAGATATCATTCAAATATATGATGCCTGGTTAAACAGGATGGCATTGCACATTTCACATATATTATGGCTGGCTAAAAGACATGAAACTGCATAATTCTCATATATGATATAGAAACTAAACAGGTGGCATTACAGAACATGTCTAAACTAAGCAGATGACATATATGATGTCAAAAGTTGGCACTACAAGGCAACATATGCATGATATGACTAACATCATCATGCCAAGGTAGATCAAACACCTTGGGGGGTAAATAGGAGTGGTCAGCGGTGTCTGAATCCGCCTCAGAACAGATATCTTCCTCTGGATTACAATCTGGAGACGGGTGGGGAGGGTTTGCCATTGAACCCACCATGGAGCAATGTCTACATGACATTGTCTTGCCGCGCAAAACTCTTCTCTTTTTCTCTACATGTTCAGCATGACTGTGTACAATATCTGACATGCTTACGAAAAAAATATGGTGAGATTATGTAAGGAGAGCATGCATAAATTTAGAGTGATGGTAACAACCAGTGGATGGATCCAAAAATAATGATAGCAGGTTGATGATTGGTTTAATTTAATAAAAAGACAGATGATGATTGCTTTACTATTTGTTTCCCACCCAAGATGAACAACATAGGCATACCCTAGGTGAACCAAATATTAGACAGACATACTATTCATTGCTGCCTCGATATGTGCCCCACAACTAATTTATAACTCAAGTTTGAACATTAATTTGGACCGGACTTGGGAGTCCAAGAGCTGAACAGGATGATAAAGTAGCAGGTAATTTAAAGCAATGCATAACATAAGCAGAAACAAAAGAGTGCGACCTCTCTTGTGGACCCGTGTACTCCTCAGGTTCATCTGCTGAGTCGATGATGGTGATGCCGTTGCGGTGGGAGCCGGTGGCAGGGAAGGAGATCTGAGGCGGCGAAAGACAGTCAGGAGTCGTGATGTGTGGTTTGGTGGATGCTTCTATCGATGGAGCAGCATAGGTGAGGTGGACGACGTCGCGGCAGGAGCAGGACAAACCACACAAAGTTCCCTTCGACACCTACCTGTAACTGAAATAATTCTGTAAGGTCTCATTTGGCTTGCATGATTCTAAAACCGCAGGGATAGGAAAAACACCAGAATAGGATAGGAATGCACATGGTAAACAGAGCATTTGTAAACACAACATTTCTATCAACTTGGGTGTTTGGTTTGCAGGAATTGGAAGAGTAGAGGAATGCAAAGAAACATGGCCAAAATAAAGTGAAACCATATGAAAGCGTGTACAGTTAGAATGTTATTCTGCCACTAATGCACTTGGTCTTGTTTTCATGCATAGGATTATGAAAAGTAGGTCCAGGTGGATGTTTTGCTTCATTCCTTTCAACAAAATGCATGAATAATTGAATAGTCAAGTGCCATTGGAAAATTCCCTATTGCTATGTTTTTCTGTTGAACCAAAATAGCCCTAATGGATCGATGTGAATGTATAGTAATAAGTGATGCAACAAGTGTACAACCTCTTTGCCGTACCCGTGCCGACTGAGGGAGTCCTGGATTAAGGGGTCCTCGGACAGCCGGACTATATACTTTGGCTGGACTGTTGGACTATGAAGATACAAGATTGAAGACTTCGTCTCGTGTCCGGATGGGACTCTCGCCTTTGCATGGAAGGCAAGCTTGGATATTCGAATATATAGATTTCCTTCTCTGTAATCGACTCTATGTAACCCTAGCCCCCTCTGGTGTCTATATAAACCGGAGGGTTTAGTCCGTAGCACCTCGGCACGCATGCTGGCCCTCCTCTTAATGTGATGGACGCACGGGACTCTTCCCAGGGCGGCGAGCAGGGTCACCATCAGGGTGACGCTGCTCATCACGCACAACCAGAGAGGAGCATGCCGTGGGTGCCGGTGTTGGTGTCTTGTCGGTCGCCGTGCCGCCGACTGGCGGGACGGCGGCGCCCCTGAAGAGCCCCGCGCTGCCTGCGGGGGGCCCGACTCCATCTCTGGAGCCCGCAACTAGTGGCTCGTCGCCTGGCGCGAGAACGGCACCACTCGCCAGGCCTGAACCGCCAGGGTGATGTGGATGTTCGCGGGCCGCGCCACGGGTTCTCTCCGCGACTGGCCCTCTACTGGTCCACACCGGTGCTAGCAGCTTGGTCCCGGATGAACCGATTGCCGTGGTCGCCTTCTTCTTAGGAGCCATGGCGATGAAGAACAACTAGGCCAACTGCTAGACCAGATTCTCACAATAGCGCCCCCTACCTGGCGCGCCAAAGATGTCGGTGGAAAACGACACCTATGAGATCTCCGGAATCCCTTCTGCGGTTGCGAGGCACGGAGATCGTGAGAAGAGCAGGAGTACCAA
Organism: Triticum timopheevii; assembly: GCA_963921465.1. Classification (NCBI taxonomy): domain Eukaryota; kingdom Viridiplantae; phylum Streptophyta; class Magnoliopsida; order Poales; family Poaceae; genus Triticum; species Triticum timopheevii. The sequence goes on from OY997266.1 coordinate 247,238,555, forward strand.
ACAACACAAAGAGATTTACCCTGGTTCGGGCTGCAAAGATGCGTAAAACCCTATGATCCTACTTTGGTGGATATATTTAGTGTTCTTGAGCTCTCAAACTAGCTCTGGGTGTTGTGTGGTTCGAAAGAGCCGAATCCCTTCTCTGTGTGCCATGGGCCTCCTTTTATAGGCGGAAGGGGCTGCCACAGTGGCACATAGGAGGTGGAAAGTGCTACAGTATTGCGAGGTTATCGCTAGTATTACAGGACAAGACGCATTTAATGCGAGTGAGGGAGTCCTGGACTAGGGGGTGTCCGGATAGCCGAACTATCATCTTTGGCCGGACTCCTAGACTATGAAGATACAAGAGTGAAGACTCTATCCCGTGTCCGGATGGGACTTTCCTTGGCGTGGAAGGCAAGATTGGCAATATGGATATGTAGATCTCCTACCATTGTAACCGACTCTGTGTAACCCTAGCCCTTTCCGGTGTCTATGTAAACTGAAGGGTTTTAGTCCGTAGGACGAACAACAATCATACCATAGGCTAGCTTCTAGGGTTTAGCCTCTCTGATCTCGTGGTAGATCTACTCTTGTACTACACATATCATCAATATTAATCAAGAGGGTTTTATCTCCACCGAGAGGGCCCGAACCTGGGTAAAAACATCGTGTCCCTTGTCTGCTGTTACCATCCGCCTAGACGCATAGTTCGGGACCCCCTACCCGAGATCCGCCGGTTTTGACACCGACATTGGTGCTTTCATTGAGAGTTCCTCTATGTCGTCACCTTTAGGCCCGATGGCTCCTTCGATCATCAACAACGACGCGGTCCAGGGTGAGATTTTTCTCCCCGGAGAGATCTTCGTATTCGGCGGCTTTGCTCTGTGGGCCAACTCGCTTGGCCATCTGGAGCAGATTGAAAGCTACGCCCCTGGCCATCAGGTCATATTTGGAAGTTTGAACTATACGGCTGACGTCTGCGGAGACTTGATCTTCGACGGGTTCGAGCCACAGCCAAGCGCAACACACTGTCACGATGGGCATGATCTAGCTCTGTGGCCGGACAGTGCCCTGGAGGCCGCACAAGTGTCCACTCCGACCCTTAGCTCGGAGCCGACCGTGCCGATCGAGGACGGGTGGCTGGACACCGCCTCGATGGCTGCTACCTCTACGGCGATAGAGCCGAATACCAACCTTGTCCTTTGTGAAGCTCGTGACTCCAAGGTGCCGGACTCCTCTCTGGACTCCGAACCTTCCGCGCCCCTGCCAACCAAATCCGATTGGGCACCGATCATGGAGTTCACCGCTGAGGACATCTTTCAGCACTCGCCCTTTGGCGACATCCTGAATTCGCTAAAGTTTCTCTTTATCAGGAGAGCCCTGGCCGGATTATGGTAAGGACGGTTGGGATGCAGAGGACGAAGAAATTCAAAGCCCACCCACCACCCACTTCGTAGCCACTGTCGATGACTTAACCGACATGCTAGACTTCGACTCCGAAGACATCGACGGTATGGACGACGATGCAGGAGAAGACCAAGAACCAGCGCCTACAGGGCACTGGAAGGCCACCTCGTCATACGACATTTACATGGTGGACATCCCAAAGGATGGGAATGGCGATGGAACAACGGAGGACGATCCCTCCAAGAAACAGCCTAAGCGCCGGCGTCAGCGGCGCCGCTCTAAATCCCGCCACAGAAAAAATGGAGATTCCGGCACCGGAGACAATAACACCCCGGACAGCGCCGAAGACAACCCCCTCCAGCAGGATTCAGCGCAGGAGGATGGAGAAGCCAGCCCTCATGAGAGAGCGGCAGACAGAGAGGTAGAGGTCGATAATTATATGCCTCCCTCCGAAGACGAGGCAAGCCTCGACGACGACGAATTTGTCGTGCCTGAGGATCTTGTCGAACAAGAGCGTTTCAAATGCAGGCTTATGGCCACGACAAGCAGCCTCAAGAAAAAGCAGCAACAGCTTAGAGCTGAACAAGACTTGCTAGCCGATAGATGGACTGAAGTCCTTGCGGCCGAAGAGTATGAACTCGAACGCCCCTCCAAGAGCTACCCAAAACTCAGGCTGCTACCCTGATTAGAGGAGGAAGCACCCAAACCTGCATCACCAGCGCATGACATCACCTCGTGGCCGCGACAGAGAGGCCTCTAGGCCCTCCGCTAAGGCCGCACCCCGGTGTCGCTCGAAAAATACAAAGCCACGGGGGAATGCGCCAGACTTGCGAGACATACTGGAGGACAAGACAAGACAAATAAGATCGATCTACGGATCGCGTGGGCGCCCCACGATACGTGATGACAACCGTCATGCCGGATACAACAATTCCTGCCGGGCCGAACACAGTAGACAAAGCCCATTTGAGCTGCGTCGTGATATAGCCCAATACAGAGGCGCCGCACACCCACTATGCTTCACAAACGAAGTAATGGATCATCAAATCCCTGAGGGTTTCAAACCCGTAAACATTGAATTATACGACGGCACAACAGATCCTGCGGTTTGGATCGAGGACTATCCCCTTCACATCCACATGGCCTGCGTTGATGATCTACACGCCATCAAATACCTCCCACTCAAGCTTAAAGGACCAGCTCGGCATTGGTCAACAGCTTGCCAGCAGAATCAATTGGTTGTTGGGAAGACCTGGAAGCCGCATTCCTTGATAACTTCCAGGGCACATATGTGCGACCACCAGACGCCGATGACCTAAGCCACATAATTCAGCAGCCAGAAGAATTGGCCACACAATTTTGGACACAGTTCCTAACCAAGAAAAATCAAATCGTCGACTGTCTGGACGCAGAGGCCCTTGCAGCCTTCAAACACAACATCCGCGACGAGTGGCTTGCCCAGCACCTAGGACAGGAAAAGCCAAAATCCATGGCAGCCCTCACAACACTCATGACCCGCTTCTGCGCGGGAGAGGATAGCTGGCTAGCTCGTAGTAACAACATGACCAAGAGCCCTGGTAATTCGGATACCAAGGACACCAACGGCAGGTTGCGTCGCAACAAGCACAGGCGCCGCATTAATGGCGACAATACTGAGGATACGACAGTCAATGCCGAATTCAGAGGCTCTAAACCCGGTCAGCAGAAAACGCCATTCAAAAGAAATACTCCGGGACCGTCCAATTTGGACCGAATACTCGATCGCTCGTGCCAGATACACGGCACCCCCGAAAAGCCAGCCAATCACACCAACAGGGATTGTTGGGTGTTCAAGCAGGCAGGCAAGTTAACTGCCGAAAATAATGACAAGGGGCTGCATAGCGATGATGAGGAGGAGACCCGGCCGTCGAAAAATAGAGGACAGAAGGGTTTCCCCCCACAAGTGCGGACGGTGAACATGATATAGGCAACCCACATACCCAAAAGGGAGCGGAAGGGTGCACTCAGGGACGTATATGCGATGGAGACAGTCGCCCCAAAGTTCAATCCGTGGTCCTCCTGCCCGATCCCTTTTGATCGAAGGGACCACCCCACTAGCATCCGGCATGGCGGATTCGCTGCATTGGTTCTAGACCCAATCGTCAACAGATTTCACCCCTCAAGATGGGCATAGATGGATGGCGGCAGCATGAACCTGCTTTATCAGGATACAGTGCGCAAGATGGGCATAGACCCCTCAAGGATTAAACCGACAAAGACGACCTTCAAAGGCATCATACTAGGTGTAGAGGCCAACTGTACAGGCTCAATTACACTTGAAGTGGTCTTCGGATCCCCGGATAACTTCCAAAGCGAGGAGTTAATCTTCGACATAGTCCCGTTCCACAGCGGCTATCATGCACTGCTCGGACGAACCGCATTTGCAAAGTTCAATGCAGTGCCGCACTATGCATACCTCAAGTTCAAGATGTCAGGCCCTCGAGGAGTCATTACGGTCAACTGAAACACCGAACGCTCTCTCCGAACAGAGGAGCATACAGCGGCTCTCGCGGCAAAAGTACAAAGCAGCCTCTTAAGGCAACTCTCGAGTCCGACTGTTAAGCGGCCGGACACCGTCAAGCGCGCCCGGAGTAACCTACAACAAGACCGCCTGGCACGTTCCGAGCACGCATAGCAATGCGGCCCCAACCCCAGCCCTCACAAAATCGCGAGACCAGTACCAAGCGTACATAACTACGCTGTGGAGATACCATGGGCATAGGGGTTGGGGCACGACCACGGCATGCCCGGAGAGCGGCTCAACCGCACCAGGGGCTCCCAATTGTGTCATTCCTTTTTCTTATTCGCAGTACTCTATTTTCCAGAAGCCCTGTCCAACAGTAGAATTGCCGAACTCACGATGCAACAGCCAGGGAAGCAGAAAAGCTACATCGAGTGTCCAGGTGGTCTCTATTACGAGCAGTATACCTGTTTTACATACCATCCCACAGCCTACCCCTGGAGGGGGACATGTTAAATAGTCCCATCCCTTGCTTATCACACTACTTGCATCATTCTGCTTTCATTGCAGTATTTTTTGAATAAACAATGCATCACTTTTTGCCTATTATTGCATTCCTTTTTCTATCTATATATGTTCACTTATGACATGTTGCATTCGTACGCTTTGGTATGGCCAAATACACCAGGGGCTTAAGTTCCCCAAAATATGGTGTGATAAGTCCGAACACTTTCACAAGTGCGGCACCCCGAACATATAGCATTATATGCATTGGCTCCGAATCATGTCTTGGGTCAATAGTTAGGTTTGCCCGGCTCCCATGTTTTGGTACCTTACGTTCCATTATATCGGCTAAGGTAGCGCTAGGAGAACCACTGCGATTGTGCCCCAGTTGAGCTGGGTTGAGCACCTCAGTGGAGAAAGCTAAAACTGACCGTCATGATAGGGCGAGAGCCGGTCGTTGTTCGAGTGGTTTTTTCGAGTCCCTAAAGACTTATGCCGCTTAGAGCGAGGAGCCGGCTTTGTCCGTCCCAGGCGTGGATAGCGTCCCGAATTCGGTCTTTCGAACACTAGGGGCTTCGTCGAAATTTAAAATTATAGAATTCTATGGCTAAGTGGGAGTGTTCAAGCATTATATGTCCGGTTGCCTCGTTCGTTGTGTTGAGCGCCTCCCTCGAAGGACCCAAAAATGGGAACAAGAGCGCTCAAGTTTATCCCAAACACCCCAGCACTCGTGGCATGGGGGCTGAAGCCAACGACTTGCCATCTCTCAAATTTGATAAACGGCCACACAGAAGGTAATATTTTAAATTAACAAGCATTGCTTAGCGCATATGAACAAGTTTTCAAGCGTACAGGATAACAAATGCGAGTTTTACTCAAAAAATACATCTTTGGAGCATTCACCCGCTATAAGGCGGGCACCCTTCAGGATGTTATCATAATACATCTCGGGCTTGCGATACTCCCTGCCCGGCGGTGGAACGTCTGTCACAAGCTTCTCAGCGTCCATCTTGCCCCAGTGCACTTTAGCACGAGCAAGGGCCCTACGGGCACCTTCGATGCAGACGGAGCGCTTAACGACTTCAATCCATGGACAGGCGTCCACTAGCCGCCACACCAGCCTGAAGTAGCTCCCAGGCATGGCCTCCTTCGGTCACATCCGAGCTATGAGGCCCTTCATGGCCTGTTCGGCCACCTTATGGAGCTCGACCAGTTGCTTCAGCTGGTTGCTCAAGGGCACCGGGTGTCCGGCCTCAGCATACTGAGACCAGAATACCTTCTCCATCGAGCTCCCTTCCTCGGCCCGGTAGAATGCGGCAGCGTCGGACACACTGCGGGGCAGATATGCGAATGCTCCTGGAGAGCTCCGGATTTGGGTAAGTAACAAGTAATTCACTTTCACGTGCTTGCTTTGCATGAAGAATGCCTTACCCGCCGCTATCTTCTTTATTGCCTCAATTTCCTGGAGGGATTTTTGGTCTTCGGCCTTAGCGGCTTTGGCACTCTCAAGAGCCGAGGCGAGCTCGGACTCTCGAGTCTTCGAGTCACGCTCCAAACTCTCATGTTTTTCCTCAAGAGCCTGGAGCTCTTGCCGCACCTCCGCCACCCGCGCCTCCTGCTTCTCTCCCTCGGTGCGTTCCGCGGCCGCGTTGCTTTCGACCTTGGACACCGCTTCCTTCAGGGCCACCACCTCGTTCGCGGCCCCTGCAATACTCACGTTATTCCTGTCATTTTTTGCAACCAAATCCTTTCTATAAGGTATTACTTTTATAAGTTATTACTTACCTTCCCTATCCTCGAGCTGCTTCTTGGCATGGCCGAGGTTGTTCTTGGACCGCTCGAGGCTCTCCTTCAATACATTGACCTCCGCAGTCAGTGCGGCAGAGGTCTGCAGCGCAACCTGCATTCCCATATTGACATGCTTATGTTAGACTCCTGCGTATATCTTTTTAGATCCTCAGTTCGTCTTTTCTTTCCGAACACCAAACTGAGCATCAGGGGCTACTGTCTATGCGGTACTATTTTTACATATCTTAATTACATACCTCAAAGCCTGTTAGAAGGCTGGTATAGGCTTCAGTCAGCCCGCCCTTGGCGGACTGAACTTTCTGGATCTCCGCACTCATATCAGTGTGGTGCTCCTCGTTGATGGAGGCGCCGTTAAGCGCCTCCAGCAAATTATCCGGCGCCTCCGGTTGGACGGAGGTCATCGGCGTCACAGTCTCACCCTTCCGAAGGGGCCGACCGCCGGACTCCGGAACCACTAAAGGTTCCGGTGCGGAGTCCGGCCTAGGGCCGAACTCAGAACCCTCTAGGGGTTGATCCCCCTCATGCCCAAAGTCCGGGAGGTGGCCCTGCGGCACCCCCGGAGCCTCCTCCTCCTGGCTGGGCCCCTTTTGGGACCCCACCTCGGCGTCATCCGCAGCGCGAGGAGAGGAGACGGCCGGACATGAAGTGCTATCCACGTCTGATGGCGCCAGGGAGCCGCTCGTTGAAGTGTCGAGCCCGTCCTTGGGCGGGCTGCAGGGTTATATTCGGCGTTAAGAGATTCTATGCAACAAATGAAAACACCATGAGTTATTTTGGTATTTGGACACTTACGACGTCGCCAGGGGCTTAGTCCTTGGTGGCCACTCCTCTTCATTGTCGTTGGCGTTGGTGGAGTAGTCCGGGGGGAGGGTCCTTCCCTTCTTGGACCCTTCGGCCTCCCCCGTTGGGGAAGCCTTCCTTTTCTTCTCTCCCCCTGCTGGGGGAGAGGCCTCTTTTTTCTCCTCCTCGTCTTTGCGGGTGGAGTCCGCCTTGTAGTCATCGGACAATGAGTCCGATAACACCTGGCGCCGGGAACTCCTCCGAGTTCCCGTGGCCTTCTTCTTGGCCTTCTTCTCCGGCACCACATAAGGCGCCGGAGCCAGTAGCCCCGATAATTGGGGGTCCGCTGGGTCTTCTGGCAAGGGAGCCGGACAGTTAACCTGCCCGGACGTCTTTTGCCAGGCCTGCCAAAGGTAAAGGGAGTTTAGATCTCGCATAGAGTCAAACTATGGAAAATAAACGTCCTCTAAAGGGTAAAATAGCTTACCTCACCGGCTTGATGCTGCGAGCTGAATCCGCGATCTTCGGTAGCGGATGCGGGAGCCTCGGCGCCCTTGAACAGCACCTTCCAGGCATCTTCGTACGTAGTGTTGAAGAGCCTGCTCAAGGTTTGGTGTTGTGCCGGATCAAACTCCCACAAATTAAAGGCCCATTTCTGGCCCGGGAGGATCCGGCGGATGAGCATGACCTGGACTACGTTGACAAACTTGAGCTTCTTGTTCACCAAGGTTTGGACGCAGGATTGGAATCCCGTCAGCTCCTCCGAATCACCCCATGATAGGCCCTTCTCTTTCCAGGAGGTGAGTCATGTGGGGATGCCAGATCTGAATTCGGGGGCCGCTGCCCATTCAGGGTCACGCGGCTCGGTGATGTAGAACCACCCGGATTGCCACCCCTTTATGGTCTCCACAAAGGAGCCCTCGAGCCATATGACGTTGGGCATCTTGCCCACCATGGCACCTGCGCACTCCGCTTAGCGGCCGCCCACTACCTTCGGCTTGACATTGAAGGTCTTCAGCCATAAGCCGAAGTGGGGCTGGATGCAAAGGAAGGCCTCGGACATGACGATGAACGCCGAGATGTTGAGGATGAAATTCGGGGCCAGATCGTGGAAATCCAGGCCATAGTAGAACATGAGCCCCCGGACAAATGGATGAAGTGGAAAACCTAGTCTGCGGAGAAAGTGGGTGAGGAACACCACCCTCTCATGGGGCTCGGGGGTGGGGATGAGCTGCCCCTTGTCGGGGAGCCGATGCGCGATGTCGCTGGACAAGTATCCGGCCTTTCGCAGCCTCTTGATGTGCCCCTTCGTGACAGAGGAGGCCATCCACTTGCCTCCCGCTCGGACATGGCTGGGGAAGGTTGAGGCGAGATGTGCGGACTTGGGCGCTGGAGCTCGAGTACGCGGAAATGGATAAGCAAAGGAGGAACAGGGCATAGGTAAAAAGGTGGATCCTTGTCCCCTTATATGGACGGACGAAACTATGCATTCCTAGCAGCCTGGTAAAACTCGCTTATCTCCCAAGCGTCGTAATCAATGGCGCGGTTGGGTTACCCACGCCCGTATTGATGAGAATCCCGGAATAAGGGGACACGATCTCTGCTTTGACAAGACGTGCCAAGGAAACCGCTTCGCTAAACGCGCTGAGGTGGAATAGTAAAAACGATTCGAATAAAGGCTTGGCCGTGGTGTGATGTCACGCCACGGAATACGTCAGCAGATTGAACTTGTGTAAAGATTATTCTCTCTACGGTGGTATGTGGAACTTATTTTGCAGAGCCGGACACTATCCTTATGTTCAAAATCTTCTATGAAGTATTCGGAGGAGGAACCCGCCTTGCAATGTCGAAGACAATATGCGTGCCGGACTCATCGTCATTGAAGCCTAGTTCAGGGGCTATTGAGGGAGTCCAGGACCAGGGGGTGTCCGGATAGCCGAACTATCATCTTTGGCCGGACTCCTAGACTATGAAGATACAAGATTGAAGACTCCATCCCGTGTCCGGATGGGACTTTCCTTGGCGTGGAAGGCAAGCTTGGCAACACGGATATGTAGATCTCCTACCATTGTAACCGACTCTGTATAACAATAGCCCTCTACGGTGTCTATATAAACCTAAGGGTTTTAGTCCGTAGGACGAACAACAATCATACCATAGGCTAGCTTCTAGGGTTTAGCCTCTCTAATCTCGTGTTAGATCTACTCTTGTACTACCCATATCATCAATATTAATCAAGCAGGAGTAGGGTTTTACCTCCACCGAGAGGGCCCAAACCTGGGTAAAAACATCGTGTCCCTTATCTCCTGTTACCATCCGCCTAGACGCACAGTTCGGGACCCCCTACCCGAGATCCGCCGGTTTTGACACCGAGAGCGAGGCTTAGGTGTCCCTTCGCTTTATCAGGGACGGGGGCGAGGCCCGTCCCGTCCGTCGCCGCTCCCCCTCGCTTTGACACGTGCCCTGGCCAGCGATGCATGTGGTGCCATGTAGGCTGGCAGGCAGCTGAGGTGGCGCGGTGGTGGAGCCTCCATGAAGGATTGCATGCTGCCACACAGGTGCCTGCCCAGCTGGTTGGGTCGGTAGCTGCATGCGAACGGCGGTGAAGACTTGGTTGGCGTGGGCCTAGTGGCGGCCCTGCCGGTGCGCTTGGCGAGGGCGTTGTCGGGTGGCCCGGCAAGGGTCTTGCCGGGTGGCCCGACAAGGGTCTTGTCGTGGCATGCTGATTTCCCCGGCAAGGATCTTGCCGGGGGTCTCGTGGGTTTCTTCGGTGAGGATGATTGCCCTCCTATCCTCATCTGATCTCATCTATTCTTTGTCTTCACAAAGATCTGCATGCCACCATAGAGGTGCCTCCCGAGCCTTGTCCCAACGCGTTTGTGAAACATTGGTGGGCTCAAGGGTGGCTCACTTTGGCTGGCGTGGGCGAGCTGCTCCAGCAAGACTGCTGACGCTGCTCCGGCAAGGGTCCTTGCCGGGGGAACCTCCTACGCCTGTCTGATCTTTGTGGCCTTGGTCCTTGTTGTTGCTTCATTTGTCTTGTGGCTTCGGCTTCTCTCCAGCTTCCCTTTCCTACCGTGACTGTGCGTCGCCGTGGCGGGAGGCTCTGACTGCCCGTGCACAAGTAAAGGGGTCAAAAGCAGAGCCCCTACTTTTGTACACCGACAAAGTTCATAAGAACAGAGTAACGTATTAGGCAAGATGACATGATGTAGAGGGATAAACTCAAGCAATATGGTATAAACCCCATCTTTTTATCCTCGATGGCAACAATACAATACGTGCCTTGCTGCCCCTGCTGTCACTGGGAAAGGACACCGCAAGATTGAACCCAAAGCTAAGCACTTCTCCCATTGCAAGAAAGATTAATCTAGTAGGCCAAACCAAACTGATAATTCGAAGAGACTTGCAAAGATAACAAATCATACATAAAAGAATTCAGAGGAGATGCAAATATTTCTCATAGATAATCTTGATCATGAACCCACGATTCATCGGATCTTGACAAACGCACCGCAAAAAGAATTACATCGAATAGATCTCCAAGAAGATGGAGGAGAACTTTGTATTGAGATCCAAAGAGAGAGAAGAAGCCATCTAGCTAATAACTGTGTACCCGAAGGTCTGTGGTAAACTACTCACACTTCATCGGAGAGGTTATGGTGTTGATGTAGAAGCCCTCCCTGATAGATTCCCCCTCCGACGGAGCGCCGAAAAAGGCCCCATGATGGGATCTCACGGGTACAGAAGGTTGCTAGGAGAATCCCGGATTAAGGGGTCCTCGGACAACGGACTATATGTATATGCCGGACTGTTGGGCTATGAAGATACAAGATAGAAGACTTCGTCCCGTGTCCGGATGAGACTTTCCATTGCATGGAAGGCAAGCTTGGCAGTTAGGATATGAAGATTCCTTTCTCTGTAACTGACTCTGTGTAACCCTAGCCCCCTCTGGTGTTATATAAACCGAAGGGTTTAGTCCGTAGGACAAGAACAATCATAATCATAGGCTAGCTTATAGGGTTTAGCCTCTACGATCTCGTGGTAGATCAACTCTTGTAATAATCATATCATCAAGATCAATCAAGCAGGAAGTAGGGTATTACCTCCATCGAGAGGGCCCGAACCTGGGTAAACATTGTGTCCCCCCGCCTCTTGTTACCATTAGCCTTAGACGCACAGTTCGGGACCCCCTACACGAGATCCGATGGTTTTGACACCGACATTGGTGCTTTCAATGAGAGTTCCACTATGTCGTCACCGTAAGGCTTGATGGCTCCTTCAATCATCTACAACAACGCAGTCCAGGGTGAAGTTTTTCTCCCTAGACAAATTTTCGAATTCAGTGGCTTCGCACTGCGGGCCAACTTGCTTGGCCATCTGGAGAAGATCGATAGCTACGCCCCTGGCCATCAGGTCAGGTTTGGAAGCTTGAACTACACCACCGACATCCGCGAAGACATGATCTTCGATGGATTCGAGCCCATGACAGCCGCGCCCTACCGCCATGATGAATATGACCTAAATCCGTCATCAGACTGTGTGCAGGAGATAGCGCATGTAATCGCTCTGGCCCTAGATCCAGAGCAGAGTGCGCCATCCAAGGACGGGAAGCTCAACCTCGCCACGGGGGCCGCAGACTCAGCGGTGCTAGAGCCGAACACAGATTTGACCTCCAACTAGGCCTATGTCATCGAAACCTCAGACTAGTCTCCGGCCATAGGCTCTGAACCGCGTGAATCCGCACTCATCGACCGGGTGCTGATCTTAGAGTTCAGCTCCGTGGACTTCTTCCAACACTCGCCCCTAGGCGATGTGTTAAACTCATTAAAGTCTCTCTCCTTGTCAAGAGATTCTTGGCCGAACTATGTCCCGCTTGAGTGGGAAGCGAACGACGAAGAACTTCATTACCCATCCACCATCCACTTGATAGCCACTGTTGACGATTTGACCGACATGCTTGATTTCGACTCCAAAGACATCGACGGTATGGATGACGATGCCGGAGAAGAATAGGAACCACCGCCCACAGGGCGCTGGCCAACCACCTCCTCATACGACATATACATGGTGGATACACCCAAAGGAGACCATCGCGATGACAAAAAGGATCCAGTTGAGGATAAACCTCCTGGGAAGCAGCCAAAGTGCCGACGTCAGCAGCGCCGCTCTAAATGACGCCATGGTAAAAATAGCGATACCGACACAAGAGGGAATAACACCCCGGATGACGCCGAAGATAATGAAGAAACCGCGGACCCAACAATGGAGCAGGACGAGCAAGGTGACAATGAACACAGTCTGGGGCCCCTATCCGATCACAACAATACCGAAGACTCCAATTATCAATCAGTCCCCGAAGAAGAGATCAGCCTGGATGACGATGCATTCGTCGTCCCGGAAAAACAATTGGAACAAGAACACCTTCACCAGAGACTTATCGCCACCACTAGGAGCTTGAAGAAGCAGAAGCGACAGCTTAAAGCTGCACAGGATACGCTCAATGATAAATCGAACGAAGTGCTCGACACTGAGGAAAATACGGCAGCAATCACCAAACAAAGAGCTACCCCAAACGCAAACTACTGCCCGAAATCGACGATGATGCTATTGCGCCCATACCGTTGAATAACAATACAGCTGATCAACCAGGCCAACCACCTCATGGTCGAGACAGAGCGGTTAACAATGCCGCATAGAAAACCTCACCCCTCCCCATAAAGTAAAGGAGGTCGCAACCCAGAAAAAGAAACACGATTTACATGAAGACCTGGACAAAAAAGCTGGCAGAACCAGGTCCATTTATGGATCCAGGGAACGTGTTCCCGCACAGGATCAGGGCCATCAAACCAAATAGGCCGGTCACTTACCAGTTCGGAACCAACACCAAACACTACAACCGTCGGACCCACGCCGCGACAGAGCCAAATACAGAGGTGCTGCACACTCTATGTGCTTCACCGATGAGGTGCTGGATCATGAATTTCCAAAAGGGTTTAAACCCGTGAATATCGAGGCATATGACAGAATGACAGATCCTGCGGTCTGGATAGAAGACTTTATTCTTCACATCCACATGGCTCGCGGAGACGATCTCCACGCCATCAAATACCTGCCCCTCAAGCTAAAAGGACCAGCTCGGCACTGGCTGAAAAACCTTCCTGAAAAATTCCATTGGAAGCTGGGAAGAACTTGAGGAGGCTTTCAGGGCCAATTTCCAAGGGACCTATGTCCGACCTGCGGATGCAGACAATCTAAGTAACATAACCCAAAACCCGGAGAGTCAGCTCATAAGCTTTGGAACTGATTTCTCACTAAGAAGAACCAAATCATCGACTGTCCGGACGCGGAAACCTTAGCAGGTTTCAAACATAGTGTCCGGGATGAATGGCTAGACAGACACCTAGGCCAGGAAAAGCCAAAGACAATGGCAGCCCTAACTACACTCATGACCCGCTTTTGCGCAGGAGAGGATAGCTGGTTGGCCTGTAGCAGCACCAGCGATCCTGGCACATCCGAAGTCAGGGATGGCAATGGAAAGCCATGACGCAATAAAAACAGACGTCGAAACAATGAAGAAAGCCCAGACAATATAGCGGTAAACGCCGGATTCAGGGGCTATAGACCCGGTCAATGGAAAAAGTCACTTAAAGGTAGCAAAGATGGTCCATCTAGCCTAGATAAAATTCTAGAAAGGTCCTGCCAGATTCATGGCACCCCCGACAAACCAGCCAATCATACCAACAGAGAATGTTGGGTCTTCAAGCAGGCCGGCAAGCTCAATGCCGAACACAAAGGGAAGGGACCGCAAAGCGAAGACGAGGTCGAATCTCGCCAGCCAAATATGGGGGGACAGAAGAAATTTCCACCGGAGGTCAAAACAGGGAACATGATTTATGTCACTCATATCCCAAAGAGGGAGCGCAAACGCACATTCCGAGACGTGTATGCTATAGAGCCTGTCGCCCCCAAATTCAACGCATGGTTGGCCTGTCCGATCACCTTCAATCACAGGGATCATCCGACTAGTATCCGTCACGGGGGCTCGGCTGTCTTAGTGCTCGACCCAATAATTGATGGATACCACCTCACCCGAGTCCTCATGGATGGCGGTAGTAGTCTCAATCTGATATATCAGGACACTGTCCGTAAGATGGGGATAGACCCATCAAGAATCAAGCAAAGCAGCACTACCTTTAAAGGAGTAATACCAGGAGTAGAGGCCCGCTGCACGGGCACTCTAAAATTGTACGTCGTCTTCGGCTCTCCCGATAACTTTTGAAGCGAAGAGCTAATCTTCGACATTGCTCCGATCTGAAGTGGCTATCATGCACTACTCGGACGAACGACCTTTGCATGTTTCAATGCATTACCGCATTATGCTTATCTTAAACTTAAGATGCATGGACCACGTGTCATTATCACGATGAGTGGAAATACAGAGCGTTCTCTACGTACAGAAGAATACACGGCGACTCTAGTACCTGAAGCTTGAAGCAGCCTTTTCAAGCCGAGCAGCTCATCGGTCCTCCAGACCGCGGACACAGCCAAATGTGTTTGGTGCACACCTATGTGTAACAGCTCAGATAAACCTGAGCTTGTTTAGCAGCCCTGCCGCCATAGATCGCCCCATAAGAAGACTGTACATATTTTCCCGTATACATAAATATACACTCAAAATTCCTTGGGTGGCGCTGGGGGCACCCTGCACGTTAGAAGTCTATAGTCCAGCTGGACCCTATTCGTACTCAAGAAGCTACGTTTCATGGTTCATCAAAACCAACAAACTATACTCACGGCCATACTAGATTCTTTCACCCGGTTCTTTCTTTTTTTTACAGATAGGCCATCATGATATACCCTTCAAGGACACTGCACAATGGAGACAAAGGTGCAGACGTGTAGTAGGGCCCTGTTTCAAGGTTTCTGTTTAGATTAAGACCCTTTGTAAACCTTTTTCTTATTATTATATCTTGTTGTTTCATACCCTCCTGGCATATAAAACGCCCAGGAAAGATATCGGCAGCATTTGCGAACTTACTATTCGTTGTACTAAACTGGATGTTCTAGAAGCAGCCAGCAGTGTACCTTGAGAACTATGTTCTCACCATAGGCGCTCTCTCCTCACGCCGGTTTGTAGCACGCGCCTTGAATTCAGGGTTCATTACTGGGGGTTGTATCCAGCCCAGTAAATATTGAAAAGTTTGAATACCTTCGGGAGTGTTCGGCGTCGTGAGTTTCGGCCTTATATGCATGAGCTCCGAATAAATTCTTTGGTTAATAGTTGGGTTTTCCGGCTCCTGTGCTTGCTACCTTACGTTCCACTATATTGATTAAGGTGGTAAAGGGTTAACTACTGCGATTGTGCCCTGGTTCATCCGGACGAGCACCTCAGGAGATACAGCCGAAAACTGACTGTCATGATAAGGCGAGAGCTGGTCAACCACTGGATAACTCAGTGGAATCTTCACGATTCCTCCGCATTAACGAATGATCGGTTTCCCGGTCACATATGTAAATGCACCGTTTACGGATAAACACGGACATACCAGGTGCTATATAGTAGCCCTACCATCAAACTCCTATGGCTAAGTGAAAGTGTTAATGCTCTATAGTCTGATTGCCTAGTTCGCCACACTAACACCTCCTTAACGGACCAAGACGTTGGGTCAAGTGTGATCAAGTGCTTTTCCGAACACCCCCGCATTATACGCGAGGGGGCTGATGCCGACGACTACAAACTTTCAGGTTATATACATATATACATAAGCGGCCGCACAAGAGGCACTAAAATACTTTACAGGAAAAAGTATAAACACAGCCTTAATTATCATAAGAATTGTTTTTACAATTCGTATACATGTTACTCGAACATAATATTTTTCAAGCACTAACCCTCTATCAAGCGGGCACCCTCCAAGACTTCTTCAAAATAGTGATCTGGTGTGTCCTGACCCTTGGGTGGACACACTGTTGCAATATCGGTGGCCTTCATCTTTGCCCAATACGTCTTCACGTGGGCAAGGGCCATCCGTCCACCTTCTATGCATGTGGACCGCTTGAAAGCATCGATATGCGACACCGCACAAACAAGTTGTTGCACTAAATCAAAATAACTATTCGCAGTTGGTCCCCCAGGCCATAGCCAGTCCACGACAGCCTTCATGGCAAGTCCGGATATCCTATGGAGCTCAGCCCATTTGGTCATCTGCTCATTTAATAGCAGCGGACACTTTGGCATGCTAAACTGCGACCAGAGAAGACGTTCTGCTTCATGGCCTTATTGGGCCTAGAAAAACTGCGTCGCATCAGAATAACTCTTCGACAAGTCCAAATATGCATCCGGAGAACTCCACATTTGATCAAGTGGGGCATAATTCGGATTGCCGAACTTAGTTCGTAATAAAAAGGGCTTCCCAGCCGCGATCTCCCCGGCTTGCCGGATCTCCTCCCATGCCGCTCTGGCCTCTAACCGGGTTTCCTTTGCCGCTTGTACGACCTTCTCAAGGTTAGCCGTTTTTGCTTTGGTCTCTTTCTCGAGAAGGGCATATTGGCTAGCGGCATCCCTTAGCTCACGCGCCATGTTGGATATTCTCTCCTCACTCAGGCGATGAGCAGCCTGTTCGGCTTTTAATTCACCAACTGCCTTCTCGGCAGCCGCGTTGCTTATCCTGGCTTGATCATTGGCCGAGGCAAGCTCAGCCCGAAGGGTCTCCATGACGGCAGCACCATCTGCAGTCAAGCATATTATAAATTCCAGCATCATGCTCCTATTTATACTCACTGACCGCCCAAAAGACATGCCTTGCACCTCGTCAAGCCACTTGTTCATGAGCGTGATGTCATCATCCACTACATCAAGTTGCCGCTTCAGTTTGGCAAATTCGGCAGCCCGGGCAGTGTCCAAGGCTGCAGCCGCCTGTGTACAAATTAGCAAAAATATTACCTGAGCTTATTTATCTTTTTGGTCCTCTGATCGCCCCGTCCAGAGGGCAACCAGAGTCTCAGGGGCTACTATCTATACACAGTACATCTTGCGTTTATGGTAGAATTAAAAAAATATCACATTGCATACCTCAAAGCCTCTTACCAGGCTCGTAAAGGCTTCATTCAATCCACTTTTTGCGGACAAAATTCTCTCAATAACCATACCCATTAAGGTACGATGTTCCTCCGAGATAGGCGCTTGCCGCAGGAGACCCATCCATATGTCCGGCTGTATATCAGATAGTCTGGGGCTTTTGCTAATGGTCTCTCTAGGAGCCAAACACCCTGGACCTCGGGCGGCCGAAGAGTCATCTTTTGGCCTTGTCCTCCTTCGTGGATCGGGAGAGATCCTCCGGGATGACACCTCAGGGTCGTCCGCCTTATGGGGCGGGGAAGTATGAGGCGGCGTTTCGCTCTCCATCATCTCCGGAAGAAGATACCCCGAGGACGAAAATTCTTGAGGGGGGCTATAGGCCAAACTGCAAAACATAAGTTTCAGATATTACCCTCACAAACAAGAAAAGAACGGGGTATGCTTATTAAAGCACCTTTGTTCACTTACGGTTCGGCTAAAGGCTGGCCCCCTTGTGGGCACTGTGCAGCAATATCACCTTCTGAATTCGGGCCCCTTGATAGGGATTTCTTCCCTCGCTTGGAGGCCTCTGCCTTCAGGTCTTCGCGGGCGGCTCTCTTATTCCCGTGGGGGGAGGGAATGTTAGATTCTCCTCCCCGTTCATCCTCCGACACGGCAGTTCTGATTTCCCCGGATACGGTGCGTGAAGCACCTCCGGTATGAATGCCACTTTGGGCCTCTCCACTCCTCTCCTTTTCTTCCCTCAACGACACTTGATAAGGTGCCGGAGCTAGCATCCTGGTTAACACTAGGTCCGCTGAGTTTTCGGGAAGAGGGGCCAAACACCTGATCCTCTCCGTCTTCTTTACCCAGCCCTGGCCAAGTATGGTCTTCTTAGTTTTGTTATGGGAAACTTAAACTAAAAACGTGTTTGGAAATTGATTGCTTATCGAGGAGTCTGGATGGTTGCAGTCGAGGCCTGCGTCCTTGATGGAGTCCGAACACCTTTTTCGTGACCCAAAGAATAATTCATGCATCCCTTCGAGCATTGTGCCGAAGAAGCGTTGAATGGTTCGTGGTCCTTACGGATTGAACTCCCACATACGGAGAGGTCGGCGCTGGCATGGAAAGACCCGACAGACTAACATAACTTGGATTACCTTGATGAGATCGATGTCCTTCTTAATAAGGTCTCGAATGTGGCTTCGCAGCATTTGAACTTCATCTAGCGATCCCCAATCCAGCCCCTTGTTGATCCACGATGCAAGTTGTGGTGGAGGGCCGGATCGGAAGGCGGGTGAAGCCTCCCACTTTGTACCACGATGCTCCGTGATATAAAACCACTCCCGTTGCCATAGGCCGGAAGCTACAATGAAGGAACCCTTTGGCCAGACGATATCGGCCAATTTCCTTATTAAAGCACCTCCACACTCCGCGTGTCTCCCGTCTATTACCTTCGGCTTTACATTGAAGATCTTGAGCCATAAGCCGAAGTGTGGAGAGATACGGAGGAAGGCCTCACATACAATAATGAATGATGAGATGTGAAGGAAGGAGTCCAGAGCTAGATCATGGAAATCTAGTCCATAGTAAAACATGAGCCCTCGAACGAAGGGATGAAGGGAGAAACCTAGCCCCCGGAGGAAGTGAGGGATAAATACGACCCTCTCATTAGGTCTAGGATTAGGGATAACATGTCGTTTTGTAGGAAGCCTATGAAGGATCTCCGCGGTCAAATACCTCACCTCCCTGAGCTTCGTGATAACCTCCTCGGTGATAGAAGAAGCCGTCCACCGGCCTGGAAAGCTGGATCCGGACATGGCCTGAGGTTTGAAGCGACTGGTTAAACCTTGGGTGTTGGAACTCGAGGTGGGAAGATGAGGGGAGTAGCATAGAGGGGAAAGGCGGGTCTCAGCCTCCTTATAAAGATGACGAATAGCAAACGTCCCCTACGTGGCCTTAAAATATGCCTATTCCCAAAGAATTGTACCAACAGGACGATTGGGTTACCCACGCCCGTGTTAATGAGAATGCCACAATAAGGGAACATGATCTTCGCTTCGACAAGACGTGCCAATAAAACCGCCTCGCGAAGCGTGGAGCAGCAGGTTGGAAAAACGATTCAAAATAATGGCCAAACAATGACATAATGTCATGTTGCAAAAGTTGTCAGCGGATTGGACTCGTGAAAACATTATGCTCTTCACGGTGGTATATGGAATTTGTTTTGCAGAGCGGGACATGATTCTTCTGTTCAAGATCTACTTTGGAGTATTCGAAGAAGGAACCCGCCTTGCAATGCCGAAGACAATCTGCGCGCTGGATTCATCGTCATTGAAGCCTGGTTCAGGGGCTACTGAGGGAGTCCCGGATTAACGGGTCCTCGGACAGTCGGAATATATGCATATACCAGACTGTTGGGCTAAGAAGATACAAGATAGAAGACTTTTTCCTGGATGACACTCTCCTTTGGGTGGAAGGCAAGCTTGGCGGTTAGGATATGAAGATTCTTTTCTCTGTAACCGACTCTGTGTAACCCTAGCCCCTCCGGTGTCTATATAAACCGGAGGGTTTAGTCCGTAGGACAAGAACAATCATAATCATAGGCTAGCTTCTAGGGTTTAGCCTCTACGATCTCGTGGTAGATCAACTCTTGTAAGACTCATATCATCAAGATCAATCAAGCAGGAAGTAGCGTATTACCTCCATCGAGAGGGCCCGAACCTGGGTAAACATTGTGTCCCCTGCCTCCTATTACAATTAGCCTTAGAGCACTGTTCTGGACCCCCTACCCAAGATGCGCCAGTTTTGACACCAACAGTTGCGGAAGTGGAAATAGGGTTTCGTGGTGCTCCTGGATGTTTTCAGGGTATATGGATATATATAGGCGAAGGCAGTCGGTCAAGGGAGCCACGAGGGGCCCACGAGGGTGGGGGGCGTGGCTCCCTGCCTCGTGGCCGCCTCGTTCCTTTCTTGACGTCCACTCCAAGTCTCCTGGATTGCGTTCGTTCCAAAAGTAACTCTCCCGAAGGTTTAATTCCGTTTGGACTCCGTTTGATATTCCTTTTCTGCGAAACACAGAAATAGGCAAAAAAACAGCAATTTGGGCTGGGCCTCCTGTTAATAGGTTAGTCCAAAAATTAATATAAAAGTGTATAGTAAATCCCGTTAAACATCCAAAACAAATAATATAATAGCATGGAACAATCAAAAATTATAGATACGTTGGAGACGTATCAAGCATCCCCAAGCTTAATTCCTGCTCGTCCTAGAGTAGGTAAATGATAAAAATAGAATTTTTGATGTGGAATGCTACCTAGCATATTTCTCAATGTAGTTTTCTTTATTGTGGCATGAATGTTCAGATCCAGATGATTCAAGATAAAAGTTTATTATTGAGATAAAAATAGTAATACTTCAAGCATACTAACAAAATAACCATGTCTTATCAAAGTAACATAGCCAAAGAAAGCTTATCCCCACAAAATCATATATTTAGGCCATGCTTCATTTTTGTCACACAAAATGCTCCGATCATGCACAACCCCAGTTTCAGACAAACAATTAGTTCATATTTTTTTAACGCGCTTTAGCTTTTTCAACCCTCATGCAATACATGACTGTAAGCCATGGATATAGCACTATGGGTGGAGTAGAGTATGATGATAGGGATTATGTGGAGAAGACAAAAAGGAGAAAGTCTCACATTGACGCGACTAATCAACGGGCTATGGAGATGCCCATCAATTGATGTCAATGCGAGGAGTAGGGATTGCCATGCAACGGATGCACTGGAGCTTTAAATGTATGAAATCTCAAAAATAAACTAAGTGGGTGTGCATCCAACTTGCTTTCTCACGAAGACCTATGGCGTTTTGAGGAAGCCCATCATTGGAATATACAAGCCAAGTTATATAATAAAAATTCCCACTAGTATATGAAAGTGACAACATAGGAGACTCTCTATCATGAAGATCATGGTGCTACTTTGAAGCACAAGTGTGGAAAAAGGATAGTAACTTTGTCCCTTCTCTCTTTTTCTCTCATTTTTTTCCTTTTTTTCTCTTTTTATTTATTTTGGTGGGCTTCTTTGGCCTCTTTTTTTTTATTTGGGCTTCTTTGGCCTCTTTTATTTTTCATAAAGTCCGGAGTCTTATCCCGACTTGTGGGGGAATCATAGTCTCCATCATCCTTTCCTCACTTGGGACAATGCTATAATAATGAAGATCATCACACTTCTATTTATTTACAACTCAGGAATTACAACTCAATACTTAGAACAAAATATGACTCTATGTGAATGCCTCCGGTGGTGTACCAGGATATGCAATTAATCAAGAGCGACATGTATGAAAGAATTATAAAGGTGGATTTGCCACAAATACGATGTTAACTACATGATCATGCAAAAGCAATATGAGAATGATGGAGCGTGTCATAAAAAACAGAACGGTGGAAAGTTGCATGTCAATATATCTCGGAATGGCTATGGAAATGCCATAATAGGCAGGTATGTGTAACATCCCAAATTTTAAATTTGGAATGTTATACATTAGATCATCATCGCATATCATATTTATTGCATTTTTGGTTGATCCTAGAAATTCTAAGCAACTCAAGGACCCATGGAGAGAGTTGGGGATTTCGTTATTTTCATATTTGAGTTCTCTCAATTTTGGAAAGAGGATCCTTTGGTTTTAATTATTTTTTTCATATATTTCTTATATGAAAAATAAAAGAGAGGGGATAAAATGACTTCTCCAAAATAAGAAATATTGGAGGAAAAATATTAAAATAAAATAAGAGTTTTATTCGGAGTTTTATTGCTATCTTATTTGAATTAGGAAAAAAATGCGTTTTTCAAAATTGCATTAGAGGCCCAAATAAATGTTCACTTTGTCTGCAATATTATTAGAGGACCGTGAAAATTTATTTCAGGATTTTCGAGGTCCGTTTAGTATTTCTTTTGTTAGTTTTTCTGTGTCACGATATTGAAAAAAAGTTACCGCCTTATCGGGCCGTGGGCGACCCGGACTCTGCCGCTGCCCAGGCTTTATAAGCCGCAGCCCCCATGCCCCACAGCCCACCCTGCCGCCAGCCCGCGCCGCCGCCTCGAGCCGCGTGCCATGCCGCCGCCGCACCCAGCTGTCGCCGCCGTCGCTGCTCACCGCCGTCGCCGAAGCCCCTCCCCCCCCCCCCCCCGGCCGCTCGCCGCTGGAGCCCCCCCCCCCCCCCCGCCGCCAGACCTGACCTCGTCGGAGGTATAGCCGCCGCCGGTTTTCGCAAGAAAACCGTTCGGTTTTTTTAAAACCCTAATTTTGTTTTTTAGATCGGTTCATTTTTTTCCGGTTTAGTTAAATAGTGGATGTTCGTCCGTACGTTCGTTTTAACGAACGATGTTCATCCGTTAGCCGCAGACAGCGTGAACATTCATTCGTTAGCCTGTCCGTCGCATTTTATTTTCCAGGGTTTTTCCGCGATTATTTTAGATCGCGATTTCTGCCCTCATCTTCGTTTTAGTTTATCTTATCGCTCGTTTATCCGATTCAGGTGATTCAAGCGCCTAGATCTTCGTCTCGAAGCCCTCTTTCTGTTTAACCAACTTGAACAAGATTTTAGTACAGTAAACTTTGACTTTAGTCCAGATTAGTAAACGGATCTTGTTTCTTTCGCAGTTTGAGTTTCGTTGCTCCATTTGATTTGATTCTTTTTACAAACCAGAGGTCTTCTGTTGAACTTTCTGGTTAGATCTTTTATTTGAGTTTTACCTGTGTTTCTAGTTGAGTGCTTATGTATGTTATTGTTTGTTTGCAATAGAGTACCTGGAGTGCGAAGCGTTCTACTACGAGTCTCTAGGTTTTGCGGATCATCAGCAAGGCAAGTAACACTTTGATCATACCTCTTTACTACCTAGTTTTTATGCATTAGTTCAACCCTCAAACATTGCATGGTTAGGATCTAAATAGTATGTGGGTTTGGGAAGTAGATGATGAGGTAGAACATATTTCCCTTTTTATTATCAAACCTTTGGGAGTTACTTCCACATTATGCTTATATTGCTATGCTATGCTCGTAGATGTGGATTGGGTGAGTGTATCCATGATAGATGTGAGTATTGTTAATTAATGGTTAACTTAAGGTGGCTACTTAAATACACATCTGGGTGGATTGATTGAGGCACCCCGGAGTACCCAGTGGTTGTCAGGGCACCTGGAGAATCCAGTGTTGTCCTAGGATATCCCGGAGTACCCGTGTGATCATCCTACGGTTCACCACCCAGGCTCAAAGGGATCATAAGATTATTCATGCTAGAAACTTCCCTGTGCAGCCACAAGCCAATATGGGCTCTGGCATAGTTGCGTAAGTTGCGTGAAGTTCTTGAAGAGGTAGACTAGTAGATGTAGTGGGTTGTAGGTGGTACTGTCTACCTAGATTTGAGAGTTAATGCTTCAGAAAGACTGTGTCTCAAATCTCCAACCATGGATGTGTTCAAGTCTTGTGGGGAAAAGTGCGCAAACATCTTCAGGGTGTATAAACTAATCATGGTTAGCCGTGTCCTCGGTTATGGACATCTTGAGTATCTGGTTCTTGGATTATCATGTTTATGGCATCACTCTAAATTAATTTGATTGGGTTTAATGACGATGCTTAATTGGGATTGAGTTGGAGGAACCTTCTCAATGTTTATCAACCACCATGATAATTAAATAAAATTTATTCCTTTGTTGTAGGAAAGAATTGGCTTTATGCAAAACTATAACCATAGAGCTTTCCACCATCCATATATGCATGTAGTGATAGCATTCATTCTGTTCATTACTCTATGTGTTACATTGCTAACATATTCCATGTGCTGACCCGTTTCGGGCTGCAACATTTCATGTTGCAAACTTTTCAGACGACGAGTAAGGTGCCATAGGTCGTTGTCGTTCACTCAGCTATGCCGTTGGAGTTGATGGACTCACTTTATCTTCCAAGCCTTCCGCTGTTATCGTTTTTAGATGGCCTTAAGCCATATTATTGTAATAAGTTCTCTTTTGAGACATTCGATGTAATAAGTGTGTGATTTAAACTCTAATATAAATCCTCAAGTATTGTGCGTGTCAGCATTACCGATCCAGGGATGACACTGATGCACGGAGACTAGACTGTTTGAGGTCTGGTCGCTATAGTATGGTGGCTGTTTTGAGGAAGATATAAGCACCACAAAAAAAATACACTTCCGTGATGATACGTGTTTGTCACAGTAGGTCGCATTTTTTGCCATGCATGTACATCCATGACAAATTTATGACAGAATCAAGATAGTCATACCTGTGCTATCGTATAAGTGTTCCATGACATTACCAAAATTATCATCACGGAAGTGTCCACTTCCATGACGATAAATCGCGCGTCACAGAAGTGCTTTTGTCAAGGGTGACTGACACGTCGCATCCACCATAAACGGAACGCCGTTTAGCTATCGTGTTGGGTTTTGGATCCGATAACCCGTTAACAGCCCCGACCAATGGGGATTTTCCACGTGTAAAATCATCATTGGCTGGAGGAAACACGTGTCGGCTCCCCGATGGGAGAGATGTCATCCGCTCATTGGACCGAAGGCACCTATGATACGGCGACACGTGGCACAGCCCAACAGAGGCCCATTCCTGTCAAAAGGCCGGCCCATTTGACTTGGTTAGAAGGTGGCAGGCCAGCCCAGGAAAGCCTGTTAACGGCCTGTTCGCATATAGCCCGTTTACAGCCTACTAACCCAGGGCCCGTTACGCCCTATCCGAATTAGGACCAGTAGTGTCATCTGCGCCGTCCAATATGATTCAGCCCGTTTTAACTTCCGGCCCATGTGCGGCCCATGTGTGGCCCATGACTTCTTTCGGCCCAAATGAGGACCTTTGTAACTCTTGGCCCATTAACGGCCCGTGGTGAAACTGGCCCGTATTGAACAGTGTATCACTTTATACCCATTAACGGCCCGTTATTCCATTGGGCCGTTTCCAGCCCAAGTTATCTTTCGGCCTTCTCTGGGCCCATTGATTCTTGAGCTCATTTGCAGCATTCGGTTACATACGGCCCGTTACTATCATTTTCTGCTTGTGGGCCAAATTTAGCCCGTCGTTACAGTCGGCCTGTTTGCCGACCGTTAATACGTGGGCCATTTTCATGTCAAAAAAAACCCGTTGGGCTGTTTTCATAGAGTTTCAAATACGACCTATTAACAGCCCGTTATGGTCCATGAATAGTATGGCCCATGATCGGCGAAATGATGATACGCCTCGTAGAAGGCCCAGGGATCCTACGGCCCGTATGAGGCCCATGGATAGTACGGCCCATAGAAGGCCCATGGATCGTACGACCCGTAGAAGGCCCATGGACCCTACGGCCCGTAGAAGGCCCATGGACCCTAAGGCCCGTATAGAAGGCCGATGGATCCTACTGCCCGTATAGAAGGCCAATGGATCCTACGGCCGGACGAAGGCCCATGGATCATATGGCCTGCAGGAGACCCATGGTTACAACAGTCCGTGTGTTGCCATGATTATTTTGGCCTAGTTACCAAAAATAGGCTATTGTGACCACTAGAAAAAACAACAAGAGAACAGCAGTGACTACAAGCAAACAACTAAACAAGACAATAAGGAAATAAATAAGCAAGCAATTAATGCTAGCCTATTACCGCTATTACACATATTACATCCACTGGGCATCAAAGTTCGCCAACAGTGCAAATATAGGGAACAAAGCAACACATTACATACACTGGCCGTCAAAATTGGCAACCAGTGCAAATAAACGCGGCAGCAAAACAAGAGTATTACTGAAACAACTTCAAAAGAGCTCAAGAAACGTTATTCTGGGTATCCACCATGCTGGCAATAAGCTTAGCGAGTTGATTAGCTTTGTCCTGTTTGGCGCTAAAATCCTCCAACGCTTGCTGTTGCACCAGAAAGTATGCATCTGAATGATCCAGGGACTTCCGCAGTCCTTCCGCTTCTTGTCGCAGCACAGCTGATCGATGTCTTTCAGCTTGTAGTTGAGACTCAAGAAACAGAACTGATTCAGACAGTGAGTTTGAATAGCTTTTGCAAGCGGTAGTGGCCAGTAACTCGAACACTAAACCAAGACAGGACTTTGGGGTTTTCTCGCTGTCTTCGAGATAGTCTTCCTTAGCTGTTTTATCAGCTTTGTTGGAGACCAACAAGGATGTGTCACTATCCTGAACCTTATCTGCATTATTTCCTTTACCATTGCTTAATAAGGCACTCTTCCCCAATATTCTGTCAGCATTCTAAAAGAAGAAACAAGCAGACACATAACAAGTTTAGCATGTACTAGTATATGAAACTCATTTCGGTGAACCAGTTCATTAGTAAGGTGGACAGGATTAAACTACCAAGTCTTCTATTGCCAAGTACTAGTACATAATAAAAGCATCAAACAAATATATATCTATGTCCTATGGTCACTGCATTGTCTTGCCAAATCAAAATAGAGACACGGTTCAAATCATATCAGTTCAAGACAAAGCAGCAGTGAAAGAATACAAAGTGTGGGAAACTACACGGCACAACAAGATTTCAGATGGGTACCACGGGTCTACATGTACAACAACACTATTGGCTCTGTTGTGATGCTAGTAATGTGCATGATACGAAAGTCAACTATATACACAATTGAAATTGAAATCAACAGAGCTATTGATAAGAGCAAACCTGTTGAAGAAACATGTGTGAACATACCTGCTGTGCCATTGGAGTTTCGATTGGATCCTTTAATTTAAAAATAAGTTTGTATGAGTAAATAAAGTGATACAAGAGCAAAGCAATCATAGTTAAAAAAGGCGCGCCTAGGCTCTAGGCGTTGGCAAAACGCATTGCACATAACTACACATAATCTATGCATAACGTGCATAAGCATGCGCTTTCGTCAGTAAAGCGCAAGGCAGTGGCAAAACGCACAATTAACGCCTAGCACTTTTTTGAACTATGATAGCAATGGAATCTTAAATTAGAACAGTTGTTCTTCAGGTTTACACACTTTTTCTACATGAATAGAGTACAGTAAGACACAAGAATATAATACTTAAAAATACAAAATGAGCTCATAGACCTTACCACATTCTTGGTTCGGGACCAGTATAGAACAAGGCGTTCTCAGTCATCATCCAGTAAATGTGTCTCAAGAGAACGTAAGGGAATTTGATGAGTTTCTTTACCGGTGAAGTACCTTTTCTTCAGGTAATTCCGATACCGCCACCAAGAATTCTTGAAGACAGCAGAGGTATTAGCACAGGTTACCTCATCCTGAGTTTCCAAATCGGTCCTTCTCTATAGAGAAAAATGGGAAAATTTGCTGTATTATAACCATCATGGAGGTATGATGTATGGGACAAAGCAAAGTAATTGCCCTGAATAACATTACTTACACATAACTCCTGGACAAACACCTGCAACTGGCATTTTCCTTCATCTTCAGTATAATATTTCCAAGATGGGAAGATACGCACATATGATTTAACAACATCAAATGTGATTGATGCTACACTACGACTAGCTGGTTGTGCTTCCTCCACAGGAATAGGCGTACTAACTGGTGGAGTTGGGGTTCGCCGTGATAGTACTAGCCCTTTGGGCACTGGAGCTGCCTTACTAACTGCTCTCGTTTGGGAGCTCTGTGGTGGAGATGGTGCTCTATCAACAGGAACTGGGTTACTATCGGCTGGGGTTGGGGTTAGATTGGGTGAAGCTGGTTCTCTGTCCATCGCAGTAGGGGTACAATCTGCGAGAGTTTGGGTTATGTGTGGTAGGGCTGGTTCTTGTGCATGTACAATAGGGGTGCTATCTCCACTAAGAGGTAGCATTGTTTTATTTGAAGACCATGTTTTTAGTCCGCTAAATACTGGCATCACCCGCTCCAATTCAAATGGCTGATAAACAGGAAACATAGTTGAATGTACAGACATTGTATGAGAGACGGATGCAATAGATAGTGTGGAAAAAAGAGGGCATGAAATAGTTGACATGTATATTGTTTAACTAAAACGGATAGCATGACATAATTTCACATAAAAGATGTCTATCTAAACTGGATAGCATAGCATAACATAATTCAAAGATATGATGAATAACTAAATAGGATCGCATGACATAATTCACCTACATGTTATCTAAGTAATCAGGATCGCATCATTTAATTCACATATGTGATTTATATGCTAAACAGAGGGCATTCGATATGATGTCTGAACTAAGAACATGGTGTTGAATATTGTGTATATGATGTCTAAACTATGCAATGCAAGACACCGTATGGATGATATCAGCAGTATAACCGTGCCAAGTTAGAGCATACAACTCAGTGGGGGAATAGGACTGGTCATCTGTGTCTGAATCCATCTTTGAGGAGCTATCGGGACCCAACAAGAGATCTGCTTCGAGAGATAGCACTGTATGCTCTGAAGGCCTTGTTTTCACTCTAGATTTTTCCAACTCCCACCGAAATGGCTGATTCACAGGAAGAGTAGTTTAATGTACAAACATTGTTGACAAATGGAAATGTAATGAAGAAAAGGATGGGCAAGATATCATTCAAATATATGATGCCTGGTTAAATAGGATGGCATTGCACATTTCACATATATTATGGCTGGCTAAAAGACATGAGACTGCATAATTCCCATATATGATATAGAAACTAAACAGGTGGCATTACAGAACATGTCTAAACTAAGCAGATGACATATATGATGTCAAAAGTAGGCACTGCAAGGCAACATATGGATGATATGACTAACGTCATCATGCCAAGGTAGAGCAAACACCTTGGGGGGTAAATAGGAGTGGTCGGCGGCGTCTGAATCCGCCTTAGAACAGATATCTTCCTCTGGATTACAATCTGGAGAAGGGTGGGGAGGGTTTGCCATTGAACCCACCATGGAGCGATGTCTGCATGACATTGTATTGCCGCGCAAAACTCTTCTCTTTTTTTCTAAATGTTCAGCATGACTGTGTACAATATCTGACATGCATACGAAAAAATATGGTGAGATTATGTAAGGAGAGCATGCAGAAATTTAGAGTGATGGTAACAACCAGTGGATGGATCCAAAAATTATGATAGTAGGCTGATGATTGCTTTAAATTAATAAAAAGACAGATGATGATTGCTTTACTATTTGTTTCCCACCCAAGATGAACAACGTAGGCATACCCTAGGTGAACCAGATATTAGAAAGACATACTATTCATTTCTGCCTCGATATGTGCCCCACAACTAATTTAGAACTCAAGTTTGAACATTAATTTGGACCTGACTTGGGAGTCCAAGAGCTGAAAAGGACGATAAAGTAGCAGGTAAGTTTAAGCAATGCATAACATAAGCAGAAACAAAAGAGTGCGACCTTTCTTGTGGACCCGTGTACTCCTTAGGTTCATCTGCTGAGTCGATGATGGTGATGCTGTTGTGGTGGGTGCCTACGGCAGGGAAGGAGATCTGAGGCGGCAAAAGACGGTCAGGAGTCGTGATGTCTGGTTTGGTGGATGCTTTTGTCGATGGAGCAGGACGACGTCGCGGCAGGAGCAGGACAAACCACACAAAGTTCCCTTCGATACGTACCTATAACTGAAGTAATTCTGTAAGGGCTCATTTGGCTTGCATGATTCTTAAAATGCAAGGATAGGAAAAACACCGGAATAGGATAGGAAAATGCACACGGTAAACAGAGCATTTGTAAAGACAGGATTTCTGTCAACTTGGTTGTTTGGTTTACAGGAATTGGAAGAGTAGAGGAATGCAAAGAAGCATGGCCAAAATAAAGTGAAACCATATGAAAGTGTGTACAGTTAGAATGTTATTCTGGCATAATGCAATTGGTGTTGTTTTCATGCATAGGATTTTGAAAAGGAGGTCCAGGTGTATGTTTTGCTTCATTCCTTTCAACAAAATGCATGAATAATTGAATAGTAGAGTGCCATTGGAAAATTCCCTATTGCTATGTTTTTCCGTTGAACCAAAATAGCCCTAATGGATCGACGTGAATGTATAGTAATAAGTGATGCAACAAGTGTACAACCTCTTTGTCGTAGCCGTGTTGACCTCAGCATCATTGGGTTTGTCGCTGAAGCAGTTGAGGCAGAGGTGGCTGTCGGAGGTGTGGAGGAAGGTCTGCGGAATCTGTAGACGGTGTCCAGGGCACTTCTCTATTGTGATGGATCGTTCTGTCGTTGGAGCAGCTACGGTGAGCCGTAAGACGTCAAGGCTGAAGCAGCACAAGACATACATCGTCAATCTCAAGTGGGATTCTAATAGCATCTCCAATAGATGATGTAAAATGGATGTAAAATTAACATCACCAAGAACCAACTGACTATAACAGATGAGGTAAAAACTGTTGGCTCTGACTTAACTGTCAAAACTGAAATTTACTGTGGAATCTAAATGCTGCTGTCGAAACTGAACGCAATGGTAGCAGAGAGGCACTTGACATGTAGTTTAGGGAGGGCCTGCAGTTCATCTTCAACCTGCACCCCCCTGAGCCACCAGCCACCACCGGCTGAATTGCCGGCTCCAGCGCCGCCTCGCAGCCCCGAAACAACTCGCCACCGCCGCCCCGACCAGCCCTCTAGGCCCCCCTCCCCCCACCCTGAACCCTAAGATAGATAGTGGGGTACCTCTCTGGCAAGCCCCCGTCCCCGCTGCGGGTGGTTCTTCCTTAACTCCGGCGAGCCCCCCAAACCCTGAAAATCGACTAACCCAAAAGTCGATTCAGTCGACTGAAGCGTGGCTTAATCGGAGCAGAGCAGCAGCACGAGCGAGGGGGAGAGCAGCAGCAGTAGCTGGGCGAGCGAGCGATCGAGCAAGAGCCAGAGCAGCAGCAGCAGATCTGGCTGGTATAGCCGCCGCGGCCGATGGGGCCTCGCACCGGGGGAGAGCCGCCTCGGAGATGTTGCCCGTGGCGCCGGCTTCAAGGTAGCCTCTCCATGGGGGTGCGGGATGGAGCGCCGTCGGCGCCGGGAGGTCGAGTTAAGGAGAAGGTGCGATGCGATGAGTGTACAACCTCTTTGGTGGCACTGAGTAGGCCTCGGCTTCGTCCGAGGAGTCGGTGAGGATGTTGCGGTTCCGGTGGTGCAGGTTAAGGCGGCACTGTGGGGATGGAGCAGCCGCGATAGACGAGGCAATCGTCGGAGCAGCTCTGTGGAGGTGGAGGACGGGGCGGCTGAACCGGCGGGACGGCGAGATGGACGACGGATCCTCATCCGGGGAGGTGGATGAGGGACGTCGAGCTGTTGCGGTGGATGACGTCGTCGGGGAAGAGGCTCCGGCTGGGCAGCGGTGACGTGGCGGATGGAGGAGGGTGGGGTTTCGCGGCTAGGGCAGAGAGGTTATGGCGGCCTGGGATTTCGAATGGCGAAAAGGGGGCGATGGGAGGGGGTGAAGCATGACTTAGTGACACGCTTGTCCAAAATGTAGGGTGTGTTACAAAAGTACCCCCTACTGATTTGAACTAGCGTCCCTTTCGGCTCAGGGTTAGAAGGGGGATTTCGCATGTCGCGATTTGGCAGCTGGAGGGAGTTTGCGTGCGCGTTGTAATTTCGGGGTAGCAAGGCGCGGGTTGTGAAGGCGCCAGTTTTGAGAGCACGATATCTGAATTTTTGGGATATAACAAGACACGGGTTGAATTTTAGGGACAAGCCTAACGTGTAGTAATATTGTACTTGTACATACCAAATCAATTCGCACTTCCCTCAACCAAAAAGAAAACGAAAAAAATAAAACTATTCACACCACACAAAGAGAGAGTCTTGCCCCGTTTTACTATACAAATGCTATTCAAAGCTACTCCCTCCTTCCATCTATATAGGGCCTAATGCGTTTTTCGATGCTAACTTTGACCAAATATTAGAGCAATGATATCTGACATGCAACTTACACAAAGCACACCGTTAAATTCGTTTGTGAAATGTTCTTTCAATGATATAATTTTCACATTGTGCATGTGATGTACTATTAATCTTGTCAATAGTCAAAGGCGGTCTTAAAAATCTCATTACGCCTTATATAGATGGTAGGAGGGAGTATGAATCCATGTTATGTCTGATTAAATTTTTTCGCTTGCTGTATAATGAATGTAACCTACTCATACCAACATTTTAGTGCATTCCAAATGTCTATACTACCGCTGAAATTCGAACTAAATTTCAATTCGTTTCTCTATTTCAATAAGAATCTACAATCATGATTGTTGCCAACTTCAACCATCATTGGTGTATTACCTTAATAACACACCACAAGATTACTATAGAGATAGATATGAACTATGTGTACTACATGAACTCGAATTCTATTTTTTGAATACACTTGATGTTGTCCAAATAATAGTACATTCAATGTACTAACTATATATTCATAATCTAAACCATGTTCCATACGTACACCGTGTTTATCACACAAAGTATAGTGCCCCGCCCCCCACATTATGACAAGTATTTAGACCTGAGTTGCAAAAGCGACACATTAGCCCAAATTATAATCAATGTTCTACATTATGATATCTTCTTCAAGTATCCGTATCACTTTTTTATAATGAATTATGATCTTTGTTCGTCTTTTACACCTTCACGATCCTCTTCTATTTGTAGCTAGCTAGCGCTAACTTTCTATCGTGCATGCACACGCCCGCCCCCATCACACACCCTTAGCGTCCCCTCCATCACGCACGTTCATTATTTCTCTTTAGGTCATCCAGCAGCGGTGTGTGTAGGCACCCAGCTCCTTCTTTCTCGTACACACCGGTCGATATACCTCTCTAGCCAAGTGTTCCTACAACAAACACATATATACTTCCCCTCTTCTCTTCTCACCGTCCATGCCCCCATATGTCCAATACGATTCCAAGCAGGTGCACACTACCGCCCCTCTTTTCATTTATCACATCCTCACTCACTCCTCCCCCCTCGACATGGTAGGCCTCTCGCACCACCTCTTAGCCACACCCTCTCCCCCTGTCTGCCTCTCCGGACCTTATTTTCTTCTAACACATGCATGCGTGTATATGAACTGATCTCCCTACATATAGCCAGGTCGACTATAATTTGTTTTCACCAATCACCGATACACTTACCTTGCTAGTTATGTCTCTCCTTTTCTCGGACACACGACGGTTGATCTTCCTATGTAGTTACGCATGCTTACCACAACCATATATTCTCCCCTCATCATCCTTGAATACCTCCCGACTCGTCTCTCACATGCACGTGCATAGAGAGACAGACATCCCCCGCCCATTCTTATTGATATTGCACTCATACCCTCCATTTTTCTAGCAGGCCTCTCCCACCATTTGTGAGATGCCAGTCCACCACCAACCCTCCGACGCTCTACCTTTAACTTTTTCCCAAGCTTATTCCTCTAATACACATATCCATGGATGTCGATCGATCTCCCTCAATACATAGCTAGGTCTCTCTCCTTCCCCACACATATACTAGTCGACCGGTCTCTACCCCGCCTCCCCACACACACACACACCGATAGTCCAACGTTGTAGGTAGGTATACATGCCACGGAGAAGAATTGCACCTCTGCCCTCTCAAATTCCAGTAGGCCAGCCGCCCTGTATCTTTGACGTGGGCAAACACAAATTCGATGGCACTCTTTATCGATAGCACAGCCACACACTTCATCCCTGTTTTCAATTCTATTGATATCTCATGTCCATGACTCCATTTCACACACATTGCATATGTTACATATTTCTGATTGAGATATCATCAACACATTGCCTCTGTTTCGCACAAACCATCTCTCTCACACCCACCCACGTACGTACCTCCACCTAAAGAAGAAGTGCATGCAAGACGCACGTACTCACGTCTCGTTCCCGGCCACACCCGCGCGGGTACAGAGTGGAGTTTGTTTCTGTACGAAAAGGCAGCCCACGTGATAATTTGACGCGTGTAGTGGTTGTTTACTCGAAGGAGGGTCGGGTACCACTCCTAGAATATAAAATGATTGCCGTGGGGAAAATGGGAAAATGGGTTTGTCTCCCGTCACATCATCTCACACAAGGCCGCCGTGGCCTCTCTCTCTCAGCATTGGTCAGTGATCCGGCCGCATCCCGTCCACCGGCGAAAAGGGAGGATGTGCATCATCTCTCCGTTTGACGGCGTTGAGGCAGCTCGTCCCGATCTGTGGTACCCGTTGTTCTCTCTGACCAAGCTCCGGCGTGGTAGGGCCTTCGCCACTTGCTCACTACCGCAATATGGGCAGATCCCGGCCGCCGGCGCCCTCCTAGTAACATCCCGACGACCCTCAGGTAATGGTTCCTCCAGTCTTGCTCCACTACCCATCTTCCCATGTTGCTGCATGTGGATCTTCTTTAGTTGTTTGCTTAAATCGTATCTTGGCCTGCGTACTTCCCATCTTGCAATCTCATGCTCAAACCATTTTTGATAAACCACCATGTGCTATCTTTCCCTTTTTACATGGAACATGCTTCTTTTTTGTCGGCGTATGTGTCTTCAACTCGTGTTATTGGGCAGTAATTGTTTCCTTTCGACCTCCTTTTGCAAACAGAGCTATCCATTTTCACCTTGTTGCTATTGCGACCTTTTGGTGAACTGCACAAATCACTTTTCTGAAGAATGTTTTGTGCAGTTCCGCCAAAATGTCACACAGGCAACGTTTTTACATTTCTGTGGGACTGCGGAAAGGGAGATTGGTTTTGCTATCCTCCTCATCCAACTCCGTGCCTAATCTTCTCCAACAAGAAGTTAGTCCTAAAGAGAGATTGTAGAGGTGATCGGCATCTATTTATGTGTGTTATGTTTCATCATCTAGTTCCATTATTATTATAATCACACTGACTGGATATCTTTGCAAACAGGGATGGTCCGCTCGATTTTAGTGGAGCTACACAAAATAATTGGACTGTGGTGTCCTTCATACACCTCTTTTTTGGCTACAGAGCTGGGTGAAACTAGCTGCCAAGCAATGAACACTTTGCCAAGGAAATGGAGCCATGCCTACGAACAGCATCGACCAATTATATTTTTTTCTTTATTTGTACACCTTCTCACAACTTTGTCTTCAGTTGTGACGTGAATATTGTCGCTGATCTGCGAACCATTGAGATGCATTAGCCATGGTAGTTTCATTTGTATTTGATGGAATGTTGTAACGAGATAATCTCGAGGCAAGACACATGAATCCTATGTTGAAACCTTTTTTTCCTGCGGGAACCAAAGTTGAAACCTTCATAGCATCACAGTACAATTTCATCAAAATTATGCGTACATATAAACAAATCCTGAAGGATTGATAGCAATGCTAGAAACAATTCAACTTTGCTTCGCCGACATGTTGGACATCCTTCATCCGGCTCCACCTGCCATGCAGCAATATTGAGTGCACAACACAACTTTAGGGAAAGATTCACCCCGGTCGTTGCGTCGCAGTAGTAATGACTAGTGAGCAATCAAATCACAGAGCCCCACCTTGGCCACAGTAAGTTGCTCGGACGAAGCAACCATCATTTCTCTGTTCCTTTACTCCGCTGATACTCCCATATTCCCACAGTAATAAGTTGCTCGGGCGAATCAACCATCACTATATCTGCTCACGTGTGATGACCACAGGAGCTATCCATTCAGATTGCATGTTAAAAAAAATAAAGGTCGATAACTAATGTGGAAAACTTTCAAAAAAAAAACTAATGCGGCACCTCGGGCCAACGCGGCCATATCGCATTTTGCACGAGAAATTACACACCATGTTTCGTTGACATGTGCTCCCGTTCCAACATATCAGTGAGACGACAGCGAGTAGTAGGAGTATTTCCGAACGGACGTGTAGGTCGGGGCGCCTCTTCATGAACCGTGGCAAACTGGCAACCGTCCATCGACTCTTCGCCTTTCCCTCTCGATTTGGAACTGCTGTCGCACGCTCTTCCTCTCCCTCCTCCATTTTCCTTCAGCCCTTCACCCTTTCTTCTGCCATTGTTCGATCGTCTTCTCCATGGAGGGAACAGGCCGGAAACAACCCCGTTATTCTTGCCCCGATCTGAAAGATGACGTGGTGGAGGACCTCTTTGATCGGTGCGACATCATCACCTCGGCTAGCATGGCAGGTTCGTTCAAGCCCATTCTCGACTCAACTAATAACATCATTACAAGGAACCCAAGAGTCAAGGAGCGGTTTGATCTCCCCGATCTTCTTCGCCATGACCCTGATGACTACTGGCGTGGGGACGACGGAGGCCTCGCCTTGTGCAAGTTGATGCTGCTTGATAATGATACGTATGATGTTAAGATGCCATAGCTTGAGGGCAAGGCTTGGGAAGGCGCAAATGGAGATTGGGTTGTTTACATTGGGTCCAACTGCGAGCAGGAACTTGTGAATGTGTACACTCGTGACCGGGTTCCACTTCCAAAAATCTCAGCAAACTGCCCAGAGGTTGAGCACACTGGTATTGTACGCACGTTCAAATACAATCATGGTGACTGTCTTCTACGGAAGATAGCAATTTGTCGAGTTCCCAACCGCTCTTGGAATTACAACAACTATGAAGTTGTTGCTATCTTCGACAAGCTTGTTGCTGTCCTTGGTGGTTTGACTTGATGGATATTGCTCATAAATCAGTTTCTGTACACGGATGAGTACTGTGATGCAATTCAATACGAGGGTCTTGTGTTTGCTTCCACCGCTCATGGCACTGTTTTCGCATGGGAACCTCGTAGTTTTGGTACGTTTGTCTTCCACCATAATTATAATTGTTTCATCCACATGCATGCGGGTTAGCAAGTTTCCCTTTACTAATTAACCTTCTTCTTGTGTTTGCAAGGTCCTGTGAACATTCCGCCACCTATACTTGAAAAAATTTATAACCAAGGGGGAGATGGCGATGGTGATGATCACGAGCATGAGGACGAGCAGAACGTATATACTCAGTGGCGCCTGGCAACTAATTCCGATGGATCACCTCTTCTTGTGTGTATACAGCCCACTAATGATGTTACTGCTGAGGGAGCACGTGTTGTCTCCAATGGTCGCACTCTCCGGACCTATTCCAACACCCGTTGCATGGTATTCGGGATGGATACTAGTGTGCTAGCGCCAACACCTTCTCCCTGGTACAAAATTGATAGTCTTGGAGAAAACTCGCTCTTCCTTGGACAAAACTATACGATGATGGTGAAAGGCAATCCAACTGCTATTGACACAACTTTACTAGTACCATTTATGAGAAGCAATTGTGTCTATACCTCGGACATTAGGGTGGTTCCCTACCCAGGTACTGATATAGTAGGCCGCTTTAGCCTGGATGATCAGTCCTGCGTTGGTCTCGAGATTGACAATAGATGGCCCGTCCCAGAGAATCACTTGTGGTTCAAAGCAAGCATTTCCAACGCCGAGGAATGGTTGAGTTGAAGTTCATTTCATTGCTTGTTATTTGTTGTGTGGTGAAAACTTTAGTATTTATAATGTATCCTGGTTGTCGATGTGGGTTGATGACCTGTTGTATGTAATAAAATGATATGCCTGTGATAAACTTACTAAATTTATGAATGGCTTTCGAGTTGCTTCTGTGAGTGAGTGGTGCGACGAGGCAAAAAAATATTTTCTGAATACATAATTGTACGTGCATTGCAACAGGTTATCGGATGAGGCCAATCAACAATAGTAGTACACTATTTATACTAGCTCACATGCTTCGCGCGTCGGGTGGGTGTCTTTACTGTAGCCATATTGTACGTAACCAGCACCTCGAATCCTCGATACTAGTACTATATAGTAAGTAGTAGGAGTAGTAGGGTGGCATGGGCCAGAACAAGCATTCACGTCCAGGAGTATGGCACACGCCACCAACACGACTTCCATCTGACACCATATTTCTTGGAGTCCGTGCTAGAGAAATCTCTTCAACCTCATCGTTTCTCTAACTCAGCCATCGCGCGGCGGGCGAGGTGGGGGTTTGCCGATAGTCGGTTTCCTCAACTGCAGTCGCACTTGTAAGGCCAACTCCAACGCTCTATCAATATATGGATGTACTCTTCTTCCCAATACAAAAACTTGCATCCATTCTACTCCCTCTATTGCACAATACATGCCTTCTATTTGCCAAAATATATATGTATCTAGACATGTTTTAGTATATGCGTACATCCATTTTTGGACAAATGGAAGTCAAGTATTGTGGAACGGAGGGAGTACACAATAAAATTTTTAAGTTAGCACAACTAGTCTAATCCGAGAGCACAACCGAAGATTTGGTCGGGTTCTTCCTCCTTTTGCTGACACGTGGGACATCCAGCATCCAGGTCGTGTCATGAAAGAAAATAGAGTGGTAGTTGAAGGCACGAGATGTGCACCTTGGGTTAAACTGTAAATAGAATCTTACTACTCTTGAGTAACTCCAAAAGCGGCCACCGAAGATCTTTATTGGATTTGTTTTTCATCACCAGCACGTCGAGGTGAAAGATGTGCAGGTTCAGTGGGTCCTCTTGCGTTTTCACTGACATGTGGGGCCGCATGTCAGCAAACAGACGATGGGCTCCGAGCGTCCACTGGCTGGCTGAGAAGAGAGATAGAGGAGGGCTGAGCACGGACTACAGGAAATTTTTTCTATGTAACCAGCACCTTGATATTCGCGTGTGGTTGTTTCTAGAATAACAAAAGGAGGTATCCCTACTTATGTTACTCCCACTATGCCTAGACTAAGGTTAGTAGGTGACCTTGCGCTTGGCTCTTCGCCTCTTCCGGAAGTCGATGGTTCTACAATAGTGCTTCTGGCAATCTGACACCAAATGAACTGCTGCACGTCCACCGCTTATAAGCAAAAGTATCTCCTCGTGCTGCGAGCCACCACGCACGCGTTGGCGAGGGAGAAGGCGTAATCAAGCTTCTCGTCGTTCTGCGAGTTGATGGGACACATCAAAGTTATTTACTAGTAGTACGTACTCTCTCCAAAAAAGGGATGACCATGTCATTGCTACCATCCCGTGCTCCGTCGTTGAGTACATGCACTATTCATGTGCCATCGAGGAGAAAAAATATTGCATAGGTGCCATCGAAGTGCATGACTCATTTACGAAAAGGGTTTCCCGCCGCATTCCCCCCCGCACGACTCACTTACGCATTGCTTATCTGATTATCTCCATTTTCTTGCATGACACGTGCACCTTGATGCTAGATTTCTCGCGTGTTGGGAAAAGGATGAACAAACTTCACGTAAAAGAAAAGAGTTGAAGAGTATAGATTCCCGACGACCGAGGAGGAGCAAGGAACCTTGCGGTGGAGCGTCTGCAAGGAACCTTGCGTGTTTTCACCTATTTTTTTGCCGCCAGCCCACCTATAAACAAATAAAAGAACATGAACTTTTCGCTAACCACTAGAAACGGTACATCAGGATGCTAAGTTGAAGATGTTTTATACTCCCTCCATTCCCGAATATAAGTCTTTTTAGATATTTCAATAAGGGACCACATAC
Organism: Triticum timopheevii; assembly: GCA_963921465.1. Lineage (NCBI taxonomy): Eukaryota > Viridiplantae > Streptophyta > Magnoliopsida > Poales > Poaceae > Triticum > Triticum timopheevii. The sequence goes on from OY997266.1 coordinate 247,278,083, forward strand.
GAAACAAAATGAGTGAATCTACACTCTAAAATATGTCTACATACATCCGTATGTTGTAGTCTATTTGAAATGGCTAGAAAGACTTATATTTAGGAACGGAGGGAGTAGTTTATATTGAATTGTTGATAACCACGCAACAAGCCACTCATGTACAGGACGCATGCAGCCACACATGTACACAAGCCAATGCACTAACTCCATCCGATCCAACTCATGCATAGACGCGCACGGCATGGAGCACACAACGCACGTACACAGGACGTGCATGCACACATGCTCGGCCGCAGTATGCACGTGAATAACACATGCATGCTCACACACTCGGCTGCATGGATGTGTGCACCATCCACGGCGACGTCCGGTTCGTCGTGCTGTGGCGAAGCTCGCATGTAACGGCGCATACGCATCTCTTGCAGCACCTCTTTGCCGCCGTTCCTCAACTACTAGTCGGAGACGAAGACGACCGCAGCGGCGGCCTTAGAGCTAGCACCGATGGAAAAACACGCACGTTGCACACATACGAGCACATACGGAGTGCCCACGATGTGGTGGTGGTGCGTCCCCAGTCGCCTCTACTCCTTCTGGGCACGTTCTCTATCAAGGCGGCTGCATGCTAATGATGATGTGGGTGAGATCTTCTAGGACTCAGATGATGACGAGGAAAATTATGAGACACAAGGTGACGTACCCTGTCATGGTCCACGGTCAAGGGAGTGCTAGTAAGTGCTTAGATGTGCTTAGAGCAAGTATAATAGAGCTGAGTCAGTGGGCTATAAGGAATAAACTAGTATATTTCTGCTTAGTTGGAGGAAAGAGAAGAGGATAGAGAAGGTAAGCGGGCTCTTCGTGAAGAGCCAGCTCTAGCACGTGCTCCTAGGTACTTTGCGAGAATGAAAGGTGGGCCACAGAATAAAAAAGTAGTAGTACACTCTTTTGATCTACTATTGTACATGTTGACTATAAGATGGGCTGTAGATGACATGGCACTGGCTTATACTAATAATGCTCTTTAGATGAGGTGCTAAGTGCATTAAATGGCTTAGTAACTCAAATCTTCAATGCATTGGTGCTTAGTTTATTGGTGCCACATCATATTTTATGCTTACGTGGCAGGCTTAGTAGCTGGCTACTTTTGGGCCCTCCTGACCAAGGGCGTCGTCGCCAACCAGGCACTCACCTCCGGGCTCCGGCAACACCACATCCGCGCTTGTTGCGCAGAATGCCAACAATATCTACTTGTTCGTCGGTGCTGGATAGATACGCACCAACACACCAACTGCAGGGTCGTACGTACACTGATCAGTGCTTGTTACAGCTTCCCTTTTTTATTCAAACTACATGGTCACTCTTAACCTGTCTCATTTCGGCTGGCTTCGCAAGTGGTAAACCGAATGCAACGGAATTACTATAAATCAACTGGTAAAACAAGTGCGCATGAGATGTCCGGTCAGCTCAAATCTTTTTTTTGCGGGAATCTGGTGAGCTCAAATCTGTTATGTGGTACTGAAATAGTAGATTTGGTTTCACTAGTCATGTAGTCACAAGACAAAACATATTTTAGTCACATAATATATCTGGGGTAGAATGGTCTTTTCATGTTAGACTTAACACTGCTATGTGCCAAAATTGACAGAAGTGTCACGAAGGGAACAAAATAAAAATTGTATGTCAAAAAGGGGAAATGATATTTTTTAGGGCCAAAAAAGTAAGCAAAATTTAATAAAGGGCCAAATAAGGAATTCTCTCCATGATATTTCCCCGTCCGGACTGATCCCAAGTTGGCTTCTCACCTTCTTGGCCCAACAAAACCCCCTCCCCCCTCCCACGCGCGCTTCCCGCCCGGCGCCAGCTGAGCCCGCTGCTCCACATTGATGGCAAGTCAATGCGACGCGACCTCTCATTGCTTCCGCCGTTGAAGTAGGCGCCAACCGAGGGCACCGCCCGCTGCACGCCCGACATTTCAGACTACACAGTGGATAGTAACTTTAGAGCAAGTACTATAATCAGATGACATAAGCAGGCTATAAGGATATAAATATAGTATTTGTGCTTAGTTGAAGGAGAGAGAAGAGGAGAGAGAAGAGAAGCGGATTCTAAATGTGTAGCCGGTTGTACTCCAACATACTTTGTGAGACAAAAGGTGGGGCCATTATTAGTGATATTGTATTTATACTAAAGGGACTAACGAACGCCTTAATTACTCCTGGTTTTTTTTGAGACAAACCTTGGTGGGGCTATTATTGACTTTTTTTGAGCTATTATTGACTTGGATGTGGGGTTTGGGGGCCAAAGGCCTACTATTATACTCGCACGACCGACCTGACATGCTCTACCCTAGCCGCCGCTATATCATATGGTTTCGCACCATTCCAGATCTTAGCGCCGCCACACAATTCTTCTGCAACCCTCCTTCCGAAGTGCACCGCAAGAAGGGACAACAGTCCTCCGAACCCCGCGTTTCGTGATCCTGTACGGGAGAGGGGCGATCAGGTTTTTGGGGAGCACACTCCTGTGACTGCTCGTAGCGACGACTTCCTTAACGACAACCTTCTTCCCAGACCTCGGTAACCTCTTCATCAACGACATGAGTGACAACATCAACCACATCGGTTCTGCTCCCGCTGTACAGTATGTGATTCTGTCCTCCTGGTTTAGTCTGCATCATGACTTTGATGTTTGCAATTGTCGTCATGATCTATTTACTGCTGATTCGGATTAAATTTCATACTAAATTGCTCATATATTCAGCAATCCAATCCAAAAACCTGATTACAGGAAATTTACTCCGAGTGGTTTTGCTGCGCTTTTGAAGCCGCCTACTTTTAAGGGGGTGCAATATAAAAGGTAGCACACAAGAGCAGTATATTGGTTTCAGATCATGTACTGCTATGACGCCACTAAGGGTAAGCCTGAGGGTGATCTTAATCCTACACAACAGGAAGCTTTTCAGAACATGGATACCCTCTTCAAAGTCGCCCTGCTAAGTGTTCTTGACAATTCCATTGTGGATTCATATATGTCGTTTGACAGCGGCAAAGACATGTGGGCTGCGCTCGAGGCCACGTTTGGGCCCTCGGGCGCTGGCAACGAGTTGTACTTCATGGAGCAATTCTGTGACTACAAGATGATTGATGAGCGCTCTGTTGTTCAGCAGACTCATGAGATACAGTCACTCTCTAAGGAACTTGAGTACTTTAAGTGTTTGTTGCCGGACAAATTTGTGGCTGGGACCATCATTGCCAAGCTTCCACCTTCGTGGAACGATTTTGCTACTTCTCTGAAAAACAAGAGACATGAGTTTTCTGTTTTGGATCTCATTAGCACTCTTGATTTTGAGGAGAAGGCGAGAGCAAAAGACACACGTGCTCGGGTCGCTGAGGGAGCTTCTAGTGCCCACATGGTTCGCATCTCTATCAAACCGACTAGGCGGAACTGCCCCGCCTACCGCGCTGGAAAAGCCCGTGCAGTATACTTCCTCCATCTAGGTGACCAAGGTGGAGAGGAAAACGAGAGAACTTAATGTTTAGTATTTGCTAAGGCTGGTTGTAATGGTACTATCCTTAGCAATTTTGATGAGGTGTCATAGAATTAAATGAAAAAAGAGAGAGAGTTGAGTACTATGTGTCATACATGGCAATAAATAAAGTACTACATGATACTAATATATGATACATGGCGCACGAGTACTAAGTATTATTAATACAGTTTTGCTAGAACTCATCTAGATGAGATATACTTTGGTCTCATTCATCTTTTATAGCCATTGGATGTGATACTATAAGATGCGTGTGTGCTAACGTGGGTTGTATTTGTTCTTGTGCAACGAACTAACCACTGCATGTCATGTTTGATAGTCTCAGGTCATTAAAAGCATACAAGCCCCACATCTCTTATTTGTTGATTCCTCTAGTTATGTCAAAAAATAAGAAACAACGTGAGAGTTAATGCACCATGCCTATGTGTTTAATATTTGGTTTTCGTAAGATGACTTAATACTCACCTAGACGGAGGGAGTATTTGATTTGACAGCGGGCGGCGCAATTCCCGATACGGCTTTAATGCAGAAGATGGAGGGAGTAGCGGTTCCCGATATGTTGAACGGCCAATGCATCCTCCTTCAATTAATGCATGAGGGAAGTAATGGGAGGAGGTCCGGGAAAATAGGCTGCACGATGTGAATGCAACGCAGTTTGCCCTCATTGCCCTCATATAAAGGCGCCCCTCCATTCCAATGCATCTACCACATCGTACGCAATTAAGCATTTGCGTAAGCACCTACACTAAGCGCAAAAAGAGCTCACTCCAGACCCATGGCGGCGATGTGCGTGAGCGGCCAGCGGTTGTGCCAAATGGTCCACGACGTCGGCTTGCGGCATGGCACCGAGGATCGTCTCCAAACGGTGTTGGAGACCGGCTGGTGGATGGCCGCCATCGATGCCAACTACGACTCTCAGTTGGACAAGATGATCGTTGCCACTAGCAACAAGTTCACCGTGCTCAAGAAGCTCGCGGACGGCATCGCCGTACTCCTCCAGCCCGCACGCCCGGGCTCCTCATTGCCTGCCACCCTAATCGGCCTCCATGGCCAGAACCGCTTTCAAGCACTGGTGGCCCTGTGACTACCCGCCGACGCCACGAAGAATGGCCACCTGGAGGTCACGCTCGCCGCGAGGCGCCTCGCCCGGCAAGAATTCTTCGACCTACACATCCATGTGTACGAGCAAATCGTGTATAGGTATCTACAAGGCCAGTGAGGACGCTATGACGTTGGCCTTCCACAACCGGCTGGAAGCCTTGGATGCCTTTGCTGAGAAGCACCTCGACCTCGCCACAAAAGCTGCCGCTCCTTAGCCGCCAGTCGGTGGCCCGGCGCACTAAGTTGAGGAGGAGGAGGTCATACGTTCATGGATCCATCTTTCTTCTTGCCTTCTGTAACCACCACTGCGATCGCATCATCATGGCCTTAATTCCTATTGTGCTGTTGCATTCTTGTTCCAGTCAATACCGACATGTGTGATCCCTTTGCTTAATTATATGCATCACTGTAACTAGTACTCCATCCGTCAATTTATAAGTTGTGCTTACCTTTTGCATCAACTTCATGCAACGCGCGGGCATCTTGCTAGAAACACTAGAATATGTCTATATAATCCGTATGTGATAGTCCATTTGAAATCTCTAAAAAGACAAATATTTAGGTATGGAGGGAGTAATATATTAGGAGTATATCAAAACAATAGTGATTTCTTTCAAGTTTGTGAACAAATACTACTATTCTACTACTTTGGATCCGTCACAATGCACAGGCACATTGCTAGTAAAAGGAAAAGGCCTGCCGCGTTCGCGTCGCACCCCCACACGCCCGCGAATCGTGAGTACTCCATGGCCCATCCGGCACGACAAATAGCTTAGGGAAGGCGTGTTGCCTAGCATTTTCACTTTCATGTGGGACCACCGTTGAGCAAACCGACACCCCGCCCGCCGCTGGGTTGGAAAACAGAAATGAGGGGAATATCTAGCTGTAGCACGGAAGCCAAGAAATTTGGTGTCAGATGGGGCTCGTTGATAGAGTAGGAGCATTCCGTAGTAGTACTACTCCTACTAGTACCAAGTTTGTACTCCTAATACTATATTACTAGTACTACCACTATACAACTAGTAGGTGCGTGCACAGCACAACATCGTAGGAACAAAAAACGGGAAGATCTTGTTTTGGGTGATTTTATCTTGTTTTCAATCAACGTAGTATAAATAATATGATGTGGAGGGCACCCATGAAGCTTATGTGGCTTGGTTGCATGGCTACGAAAGGTTAGAGAAAAATAAATATGTTTAGAGTGCACTCCACTAAGTAGATATACTTCGGATCCATTGCAACGGACCGGCACATCTATATCTATACCCCCTATATAGTGTGTGAAAAACTTTGAAAGTTGGTCATTGGATGAAGCCAATCCGATGGTACAAAGATGGCAAATCCGAGCACTACTAGCCGTTGGATACCATCCACCAGATTCTGCCACATGTATAATCTAGAAGACTCCATGGTTGAACTTAATTCATGACTAACTTCGCCACAATGAAGCTTAGGCAAAGTTATTAGTTCTTCAAAATGAGAGCCACAAGTTGGCAAGCCTAAGGGAATCTTGCCAATTTTTTTGTGTGTATGTCATGTGGGGCCTTAGTGTGGCTTGCCTAAGGTGTGGCTTGAACCAAACACTCACCTAAGTTAATCAAACATGCCTAACCTTACATGCCACCAGATTTTGCCACATGTTAGAATCCAGAAAACTCCACATGTACAAGCATAATGCACAAACCACCAGAATCTCATGCGTGAAATGCACGTGTACCTTACTAGTACTAGTTGGTAGTAGTAAGAAACAAATTCAAGTTTTGGCACGAGCTCGTACTGTCGGAGCACCACAAGGCCTGCCGCAGGAGTTACATTTCCCTCTCGGGGCCCACGGGACCGAACTTTAGTGGTTTAGTGCCCGGCCTATGAGTCAATGACATGCGGACCTTAAATGTGGCTAGCCCACATGTCATTCTCATGGTGGTCGCGTGGTTCACGACTCACTCGTTCGAGATGAGCCGGCCGGTGGTGGCGTGGCTGTGGCGAGGGTGCCACAGCTGCGCATCGGGGCGTTACGAGGCGTAGATGGCCACACCGGCGGGTACTACCTATAGTACATAAGTACTCTAGCTGAGGATTGATGCCCGCGACGAAATGTGTCATAGCCGCTGGATGAAAATTCGATGGTGTGGGACTACGGATCGGAGCACAGCAGCGGGGCAGGCCAACTGTGTCCAATCGGGTGTGTCTGTGGTAGAAAGTTGATGGTCACCGCAGTTCAGTTGGCCCGCATGTCATGCGCACAAAGGCAGAGGAGAGGTGGGCCCGAGAGGGATGAGGGGCACATCGGGGGGATGAGGATCCCCTGACGCGAACAATCGTACCATTCTGTCACTGACATGTGGGTCCCATAAGCGTGGGTCCCACCTGTTAGCGAAGGAAAGACAGGGCAAGGCAGTGATAGCCACGTCAGAGGATCCATGTCCACGTTGGGGGAAGTCGTGTCATGGGTTGGAGCGGCGTCATGGGAATCGCATGTGGGTGTGGCAGTGGTAGAAACAAGAAACGTGATGGTCACCGTGGTTCAACTTCCACAGACAAGCTATCATGTCTGCTGACACATGTATATCAAAACTAGAGTGTTTATATTTCAAGAACGTGAACAAGTATTATTCTACTACTTTGGATCCATTGCAACGCACGGGCTAGCACATTGGTAGTAGTAGTGTACATCTCTATCTCTAGAGACCTTCCCTCGTTCATCCTTTTCTCTCACAAGATAAACTACTCATACAAATGCATCTTGATGTTCCGTGGAACGCACGAGGCTGTTTCCTTGGGGGTCTCTCCAGCGCGGCATGGCCGTAGTTACAAGTTGATGCCTCTTGAGATGCCGACGTTGAGGGGCACTCAGATTTCCTCCGATGAGCAGGTAAGATGAGTTTGATCACGTAGTAAATGCATTCTAAAGACTACTTCCGTGTCCATTTCCTAATTCTCCCACTGCCCACTATTTCACAGGTTAGGCTCGGTGCGAGTGGAGATTGGCTTGCATATGTACAGGAGGGTACCAACATCAATTTGCACAACATTTACAATGGTGACACCGTTCCTGTAGAACCTTTTTCCAACATTGGGATCAGCCATGCAACGGGCCACCGCATGAATTGGTATGATGGAACCACGGTGAGATTGAATAAGATAGCACGAACCTTGCACATGGCGGTCAAAGGCGGACCATGTTGTCTGCGGCTGATTTGTTGATGTACGAGTACGAAGACGCTGTGCTCCTTTCTAACCGTATCTTCGGGGTGACAAACCAGGGGACTTATTTTGTATGGGACACATCCTACGGTATACTCCCTCTCTCCCACTTTATTTGTTTTGAAACTTTTCGTTTTATAAGTTTCAAATTCAAATTTAGAGCTCCCCATCACATGTTGAGATTACAATGTCCATTAAATCGTTGCGAGCATGTATAGTAAAGAAACAAATCTCGAGTTTGGCACGAGTTCATGCAGCGGTAGCACCACAAGCCCTGGCGCAGGAGTTACATTTCCCTCTCAGGGACGTCGGGACTGAGCTTCAGCGCCTTACTACACCTACCTTTGAGTTAATAACATGTGGACCCGATAGGTGACTAGTCCACATGTAATGCTCCCGAAGGCAGAGGGGTAGTGGGGCCAAGAGGTGTGAGCCACAGGTCGGGGGACGTGTGGTGTCATGGATTCGAGCGGCGTCGTGGGAATCACATGTGGCTATGGTAGAAACTTGATGCTCGCCGCATTTTAGGTGGCCCACATGTCATGCACACAAAGGTAGAGGGGCGGTGCGACCAAGAGGGGTGAGGCCCATGTCGGGGGACGTGGTGCCGTGGATTGGAGAGGCATCGTGGGAATCATGAGATGAAACGTGATGGTCGCCGTAGTTGAACTTCCATGGACGAGCTGTCATGCCTACGGACACATGCACTGCATACCGATCACTGGAAGGAGTAGCAGAGAAAGCTAAATATGCGGATAAATTGTTCCTTATAGTCAAGCGGACCCACGCTACTACTCTGTTCCAAACACATGCACACCATCGAAATTGTCCATCTATATCAATATACACCGAGAGGGAATAATTTTTTTACAAGAGAGGAAATAGTTCATCCATCCATAATGCCCTTCTGCTGGTGCAACCTTTTCTTCTTCTTCTTCTTCTTCTTCTTCTTCTTCTTCTTCTTCTTCTTCTTCGTCTTGTTGTTGTTGTTGTGTTTTTCTCATTCTCTGTGGGAGACGGCTTCGCAACAAGCTCTTTGGACCTTGCAGCTATCTCGAAACTCACACGGGCATTGAGGGCAACATATTTTATCCGCTCGTACGTCAAGGGATAATTCTCCCATCCAGACGACCTTAATGCCACCGTCTTGTCACCCTTCTGAAGATTTGTACCGAGCACAAAATTTGCTACGTCGAATAGGGATGGTGTCTGTTTATCACAATCTTCTACAGGAATTTTGATTCTGGTTTGTAGGTCAGCGATGCTTTTCAAATCAAGGTTGTACGGCTCCAACTTCTGTTTGTCCCCTTCGATGGCTGCCCCACAGAAGTATACGTCCTCCCGAGACAAGAAATCGTGAAGCGCACCTGGTATGGAGGGCGAGTGTATGATGTGGTACACCAAAACATCATCTTCGAGGCATAGCTGAAGGACGGTGGCACACTTGATCTTCCCGGGGGCATGCTCCGTATACTCTTCGTCGAGACCGATGACACTCGTCTCTCTACCTTTTCGAGGGAGTTGGATACATTGTTGATCCACTACCGAACAACCCTTGGGTGGACGGTGACGGTGGCAACTATGCGCATCGGGCCTTGGATGAGGACATGTTGGACGCTAAAAACCTGCATCTCGATCTCTTTCGCCATTTGGAACCACTGGAACGGAGGGCTATGGTTTGGAGAATTAGGATTAGATGGCTAGTCTAACTGAAGTAGTAGATGATTATTTAAAGAGGTTAAAACAATGTGAACGCATTGGGGTTTGGATGCAAATGAAGACGAAGGGGAGGTGAAGAAGCCGAGGAGAATCGGTTCCGGATGGAGAAGTAAATGGGAGAAGTGGCATGCAGGCAGTTGATTAGACGGCTAGGTAGACTAAATGAAAAGGCTATGTGGGTAGACTGATGAGTCGTACCTGTTCGTGTACATGGCCATCCTTCTTGATAGGTGGGACCTATGCAAACAGATAAAAAAATGTGTTGTAGCTTTTTTTTCAGCGCGTGAGTGGGAGACACAACATTCTCTCGTTAAGGAATACTCCCTCCGTTTAGGTGTGTATAAGTCACCTTATGAAAATCAGGTTTTCTCAAAACCTTTAGGCGTGGAACATTAACTTCCTGCTCGATCCCCTCCCAGCCTCGTTATCCAGCGTTCTCTTCCTCTGTTGCCACGTTCTACCTTTCCATTTTTCCCCTTCTCAAGTGTGGAACAATCTGCTTGCCATCCTTGATGCACCAGAACGACCACTGCATGCATCGTGGCAGGGCGTTGATTGGCCATGCACGAGAATTTGGTTCTGCTCGCAATATGGATGATACCTTAACGATGAGGTGAACAGGCATGCTAGCACGGGAGACCTATTTCCGCTATACAATACTGGAGTACTCATGTTCCTACTAGTAGTAGTAGTAGTACAACTATGGTACACTTGATGGTCAAAATACTATTAATCCGGTCCTCACAGTGAAGTGACAACACCCTGCGCTTGACATTAGTCCAGGCGAGGCGGCGTGTTCGGGTTACCAAAGTCAGCCTCACCCTGTGCATTGTGCAGTCTATCACCGCCGCTGTAGAGCACATTGGCGCCTCGCCTCATCTCCCTCTCCCCTCCCATAGCACCACTCCATCTCCATCTCCTTCTCCGTCTCCGTCTCCATCTCACTATGCCCCCATGTACCGTCGCCTCACTCGCCTCCCCCAGTACCACTATTCCCTCGCTAGCCACTCCAGCACCGACAGCCCTCTCCCCCATAAATCAAGCACCCCCAACCCCCCACCTTCCAAACTCCGCCATGGCCGAACACGAACCGCGCAGCATCCATATGATCCGCGATTGGAGCAATCTCCCCAGCGATATCCTCGACCTCTATTGTTCGTGTATGGATATGTTGAGCGCCCTACGGCTGGCTGCATGCTCAAGGGACATGCACACGGCCATCGTCGAAGCAAGGCCTAAGCTTTTCAAGACACCCTGCTTGCTGCTATCTGGTCTTGCGAGATTGGCTCGCCATGATACGGAGGCGTACATGATGCCCCTCGACTTCAATCCGATCTCCATTAGCCGAAACTTCTTTGCAAGTATGTAGTGGGTCGCCATACATCATTTCCCTCGACATCGATCCGATCACCGTCACCTGAAACTTCTTGGCAGGTATGTACTGGGTCGGCATGAACTCCCACTAGATGCCTGCCTTCAGAGAAGATGGTAAAAAGTTGGTGCTCGTGAACTTCCAGACCTCCCATGAGATTATCCTTCCTCCGTTGGATTATATAGAGTATTACCATCGCGGTCCAAGTCATCTAGATTACCACATTAGTTGGACGGAACTTGTTTTGCAGAAGATTGTAATCTGCCAAGTGCCCACACAACATGCGAATTACACAGACTTCAAGCTAATTGCCTTGTTCGACCGCGGACTCGCCTATCTTTATGCTGGTGCCTTCTTTAGCTGGAGACAACTCAGCTCGCAGTGGATCATCATCAAAGCTGATACACACTTCTGTGATGCTATTAACACAATGGCATGTATCATCTACGCGATCGACAAAGCAGATGGCACCACGTATTGCTGGGATGGCGCGTGTAAGTTGTTTTCGTCTCATGTTAATGATGACGCCATGACACTGTTTGAACTTTTTGTGATGATTGGCATATCCCTGTTTGAGCAGAATTTGAGTAGAACTATGGCAAGGTATTAGAGACGTCGTAAATCAGCTATATTTGGATGAGTTAATTCATGCAATTGTGACCATGTCATTACAACCAATTTGTACCCTGAATAATCAAACAGTTTGGAATATATGGATAGTATCCTTATTTTACAGTAATCTATATACTACTACTAAATATGAGTGTGCGACAATGGCCATGTTAGTTTCCTCATTTTCATGATGTAGAAACATAAACCACACTGTTGGTTTCATCTAACCATACATTAGGGAAGTAAATGTGCATATGGAGAACTCTATATTTGGAAGTAGTGAAATCCTGCAATGCTTACCATGTGTACATACCTATATTCGCCCTTCAGCAATCAATGGCTAGAATAATATCCTCACAAAAAATTTTCCCACAGAACACGAGTATATAACAATGCATGGTCTATTATTTACCTTGAAGAATTTGTTTGTGAGGACAGAACATGATTACATAACATGCATGACATGGTAGTTTCCTGTGAAGAATCGATTGCGAGATAACATGAGTATAACCATGCATGGCACTTCTATATTTTCGAACCCAGTATACATTTCCCTGTATTTTCCTCCCAGTTCCAACAGGGACATATCAATGTTGTTTCTTGCATTATCCTACTCATACTCTGAACAATGCTGATCTAACATTAACAATGCCTGTCTTTTTTGATATGATGCAGTGTCCCTACAGTTACTGCCCTTTGTAATCACACCACCTTTGCCAAAAACAGGGAAGCACAACTGGTTCCTCGCTCGATCAGACGACGGCAAAAGACTGATGATCATTCAAACACATGAGCCTAAAAAGTTATATTGCAAAAACCCCACTGTATACAAGCACCGTGTAATACGTGAGTATCCGGACAGTGGTTGTTACGTCTATGAGCAAGATACCAGCTTGTTCGGGCCTTTAGGATTTTTTAGTTGGAAGCAAGTAAACAGCCTTGGTTCACACTCTCTGTTTCTCGTACTCAATTATCCCATTAACTAGGAGATCACCGTTGGCAAGGACCTTGAGGGCAGAGAGGCTCTGTTTGCTATGGAAAACTGTGTCTACACGGCCAGCCGTAGGAGTTCGGGAGCAAACTCCCCTGATTGTCAACGATACAACCTGCAGCCAAAAGAAGGTGAGAATGACAAAAGCATCCAGATTAACTTTGATCCTTGGATGACTCAATTACGACAGGCAGTGATGTGGTTCAAGCCTTCAGGTTGATAGGTAATTGGGCTGTTGCATCGAAATGGTGGAGTACTGGTGTCTCCGGATCACTGGTCGCTGAAGCGGGGCTGCAAATTATGATGGTGTTGGATCATCTCTTCGAATGACTTTGTTGTCTTTGCTGCTGGTTCTTGATGGGTAGTTCTTTCTTTTGTTATGCATATTCCTTGTCATTTGGTCATCCTTGTCTATGTCACTCTTACTATGTAATAGTTGCTTCTGTTTAGAATGTCATTCACGTCTGGATCACGAGAGTCTGAGCACTTCATATGGGTGCGTTTTGGTGGTGTAGCAAGACTTCTTATGAACTATCATGTCTTGATGTTTATGTCAGTAGTAGTCACTAGTCAGTGTTTGAATGTTGTATATATCGTTGTTTCGAACTGTTTATTGTCTCGAACTACTGGTGGGCTAAATGAGGACATCACCATTCTCCAGTGCTCAGAGTATATCTCCTTTTTTCAAGTTATATAATTTGAGCTTAGTGTCTTTTCGATGATGTACACTTGTTTGAGCCAGTGAGGTGTCGTTGAATATGGGCCGAGTAGTAACGCAATGCCAAACAGGTCAATTATGACTCTCAGGCCGGGCTCTCAAAAGATCCTGAACAAAAAAGGTTGGGCTCTCCAAAAAAGAAAGAATAAGGACTCTTAGGCCCACATGTGGGCGCCACCGGTGTTTTCGTGCGCTTGTGCGCCGAGAGCATATTGGCGAGTGCTCGAAATTCATGCTACCTTTTCATCCCCAGTCTCCCGCCCCTCCCCCACCTCTGGAATCTCGATTCCTACTCTAGTTCCCCCAAATCCCCCTCCTGTACTCCCTGTACTCAAGCGCACTATCATGTCACCGGTCAACGCGGATCTCCGAGCCGGAGATCCTGAGGTCCGTCCTGCCTTCGGTCGTTGCGTGATGTCGCTCAACAGTGGCATGGCGGCGCTTGATGACCAGTTTGCCGGCAAAGTGCTAATGGTAACCTTCAACGGCGATCGGCCTCCCATCTCGTCGGACGACCTAGTCAAAGCTCTTGGCATTGCGCACGACATCCAAATAAGTGACTTGCTCATCAAAGTCTGTCCGCCACCGGCTGATTTCTTCGTCAGGTTCCGGACAACTTTCGACTGCAGTCATGTGTTCGAATCTTCCCGGCATTTGTTCTGCGATGGCGCGCTTGTGAGATTTGATCGGTGGCACCGAGGATGGGGCTTGGTGCCCTCTGAGCTTGAGTTTTTAAACAAAGCTTACCTTCCACGGCATGCCTCAACGTGCTTGGAATAGCGAGTCCATGAACGAGCTTATCAACGACCTTGGAGGACAGCTGGGCTCTGACGGTTATGGCATGGATGAAGAAGCCATCCACCATACCGAAGTTGATTGGTGTTGAGATACCGGTGCAGGAACCGGGGTTGTACTATTCGTCGCCACCAAGGCCTCCGCGGAACACGTTAGGGATGTACCTGTATCGAGTGTTCGTGCATGTCGAAGAAGTGGTCAATCCATCAATCGAAGTCCTGCTGCCGCCGCTGGTGCCAGGGTCCATCGACGTCTTCCATTACAAGAGTCAACGTCAGACTTTCCCTGTGTTGCTTGGAACGATGGATGGCACAGGGCCTACTCCATCACGCAGCGGAGGCCACTGCTTCTTTGGGAGAAGAGGCAGGGCTGGCTGCCTGGATGTGCTCTAATTTGAGGTAACAACTAAATCTTGTCAGATACTAGTTAAATCCGAGCTATGGGTGTGAAGCACTGATATGCCAGTACATTTGATTGTGACCTGTTGTAATTTTGTACCTGAACTTTTTTTCGAAAGGGTTGTATGTCAACTTAATGTTCTAGCAGAACTTATTGTGTTGTCTGTCTATTTTCTTTGCACAACATTCAAGATATTTCCCCGTCATTGATAAAGACGATGAACCGTTATGTACGACTTCGTTGGTTTCAACATAGCCCTACCCGTAGCGATCCACTGCTTCCATCCTGATTGTGCCACCTGCGTGAAATTTTTGTATGCAAGTTCAGTGTGCTATGATGTTCTATATGATTGTGTCAACTATATAAGTTTTTACTGAGCATCAGCAATGGATATGGCTGAAAGATGTATTTACGAGCATCGACCGATGGGTCTCTCTCTCTCTCACACACACACACACACATAGACACACACACGCGCGCGCGCACGCACAAGTGGGACCCCTTGAATTATTTATTTGCTCGTGATAGCTTTTAATTAGGTTCCACTGTAATCTAACTTTTTTCTTAAGTTATTAATTGAGCTCAGTGACTTCAAAAAGTTGTACAGCAGGGCCTTTCCGGCGTCGCTGAATGTGGGCTGAGTAACCATGTTAGGTTGTAATGTACTACACATGCCTTTTTTTCAGCATCAGCAATGCAACTGGACCGACAGTTGTACAAAATATCCGGGTCAACTTGTTATTCTCCGCCCCGCTGGGCTGCAAACTTTCCTAGGAGGTATGCGTTAGGCTTAACAAGAAAATGGACTTTAAGAAATAATAAATGGGATGTAATTATAATAACTGGGCAGTAACTATGCACCAAACGCGTAATTAGTTTAAAAAATATATTATTTTTTGAATTTGACAATTTTAATTTCATTACTTGTTGCGCGCGCAATATTTCGTTGGATTTTAACGTAATACAACTTATTTGAAATTATATTTAACCTGACTAGAAATTTCGGATAAAAATATTTCGGATCCCATCAAAATGTGGGATTTTTTTTAATTCTATTTTGAGCGGTTGTTTGAAATTATTAATCGCTGTCCTAGCTAGAAGTTGGGTTGTACTTTTAACAAATAATGGGTTGTAGTAAATTCCATTAGAATTAAAAAAAAGGATTGTACATTCTTACAAATCGCAAATGGGCTATATGTTCTCTGCCAAATCCGAGCTGTGGGCCTACTAAGTTGACGCGTACCAAGGGCTTTCTCAACTTAGTCAATATAAACGATTCTAGCTACAGTGATCGTACGATGTCCATCCAACGGACGTAGTGCTTCTTCAACCTCTGGTCTTCTTTATCCAACAGCCCAAAGCAGCGCCTGTCGTGCTGCATGCTCCTGCCTCCCGTGGCCGGCTGTGATGCCGCGGAGGCCTCACCGCCCCGTACTACTCCCACCGCTGGCCAGGCCATCCCTCTACTCACCCACACCCCTGTTATTCTGCGGTGACGGCCGCCTCACACCGCAGCCGAACCAGTGAACCCTTGTACTCCTCTCCGCGCGGGCTTCCACTGCTACGTCTTCCCCAGCTCCGCGTTGTCCCCTTCCTAGGCCTCGCCGTCGTCCACCGACCAGGTGCTCTCGACGTGGCGTGGTCAATGTGGTCAACGACCGACTTCCATCGGAAGAGTACTGTACGTGGAGAGGCTGACAGCTGGGTCCAGGCGTCTGCAAGGAAGTGCCTCCTTATTACGCACAAAATAATTATTCCTCCACCTAATAGCCGGGACCCACCGGGCGGGCCACCTTATTTCACGAAAAAAACGTTGCCCCCCTGACTACTGGGACCCACAGGATGGGCCGCCGTATTTCGCAAAAAAACGTTCCCCCCGCTATCATCTCGGACCCACCAGAAGTGCCTCCTTATTACGCACATAAAATGAATACTCCCCCTGCTAGCTTGGACCCAGCATAGTGGGAGGCTGACTTGTGGCCTACTAAGTTGACTGGGATGAGGGCCTTTGTCAACTTTAGTCAATATGAACGATTCTAGCTCCAGTGAATGTACGATGTCCATCAATGGCCTAGTGCTTCTTCAACCTCTGGTCTTCTTGCTCCAGCGCCCAAAGCAGCGCCGGTCGTGCCGCGTGTTCCTGCCTCCCGTGGCCGGCTGTGCTGCCGCGGAGGCCTCACCGCCCCCTACTATTCCCACCACTGGCCAGGCCCTGCGGTGATGGTAGCCTCACACCGCAGCCGAACCAGTGAACCCTCGTACTCCTCTCCGCGCGGGCTTCCACTGCCGCGTCTTCCCCGGCTCCGAGTCGTCCCCTTCCTAGGCATCACCGTCGTCCACCGCCGTGGTGCTCTCGGCGCGATGTGGTCAACGTGGTCAAGGAACGACTTCCATCGGACGTGGATTGTACGTGGAGAGGCTGACAGCTGGGTCCATGGCCGCAACAAGGAAGTGCCTCCTTACGCAGAAAATAATGATTCCTCCACCTGACAGCAGGGACCCACCGGACGGGCCACCGTATTTCATGAAAAAAATGTTTCCCCCCTGACTGCTGGGACCCACCAGCTACACCTTCGCACGCAAGGAAGTGTGGTGACAATCCCCAAGTGCAGGAAATCATCGTAGCAATTCCCAATGGTGGAAGTGATAAGTATGAAGTGTCGAACCCACAAGGAGCTAAAGGTAAGATCAATATTCTATCAAGCCCTATCTGCCACTGATACAACTCTACGAGCACCGAATGTTGCTTCCAACTAGAAACAAGAAATAAACCTGTGTTGTGGGTATAAAGAGGATAACATTCTATGATATCGGAGAGCGAAAATATAAAAGTAGGTGTTGTTATCATAAAGTTAGAATATACTACTAAATAATATAAATAGCGAGTGTGGAATAATGGTGGATCAGTGTGCGGAATTGTCCTAAGCAATTGTTAACAAGATCGATAGTCGTCATTGCAATTTCATATGAGGGAGAGGCATAAACTAACATACTTTTCCTACTTGGATCATATGCTCTTATGATTGGAACCCAAGCAAGCATCCGCAAATACTAAAGATTCATCAAGGTAAAACCCAACCACAACATTAAAGCATCCCTTTTATCCCATACGCAACAACCCCCTTACTCGGGTTTAAGCTTCTGTCACTCTAGCAACCCACTATAAGCGAATCATGAACGTATTGCAACACCCTACAGCGGGAATCCCTCACGCTTGCGCGACACGGAGGGCACCATAGGATAGCACCAAAATAAAACATACAACTCGTACCAATCTAGATCATCAATCAACTCAAAGACAAAAGATTCTACTCAAAACATCATAAGATGGCAACACATCATTGGATCATAATATGTAGCATAAAGCACCATGTTCAAGTAGGGATTACAGCGGGGTGCGGGAGAGTCGACCGCGTAAAAGAGATGAGGATGGTGATGATGATGGTGATGTTGATGAAGACGATCACCGCGGCGATGATTCCCCTCCCGATGGCACTCCGGTGCCACCAAGAGAAAGGAGGAGAGGTTATCCCCCTTGTGCTTCCTCCTGCATGGCTTTCCCCCTCTAGTCCTTGGCCTTCATGGCGATGATGGCCCCTCTGAGATCCTCCTCCATGACCTCCGGTGATGACGGCCCCCTTCGGCAGGGTGCCAGAGAGGGCCTAGATTGATTTCTCGTGGCTACAGAGGCTTGTGGCGGCGGAACTTCCGATCTAGGTTAATTCCCGAAAGTTTCAGTATTTATAGGAATTTTTGGCGTTGGTTTCACATCAAGGAGGTCTCCGGGCTGTCCACGAGATAGGGGGCCGCGCCCTAGGGGGGGGCGCCCCCCACTCTCGTGGGTAGCCCGGGACTCCTCTGGCCCAACTCCGATGCTCTGTGGTCTTATTTTGTTCCAGAACAAATCCTAAAAAATTGGCACGTCAATTGGACTCCGTTTGGTATCCCTTTTCTGTAAAATACAAAAACAAGGAGAAAATAGAAACTGACACTGGGCTCTAGGTTAATAGGTTAGTCCCAAATATCATATAAAATGACATATAAATGCATATAAAACATCATAGATGGATAATATAATAGCATGAATACTTCATAAATTATAGATAGGTTGGAGACGTATCAGCATCCCCAAGCTTAATTCCTGCTCGTCCTCGAGTAGGTAAATGATAAAAGAAATAATTTATGAAGTGTGAATGCCAGTAGGTGCACAAGTTTGATCAACGATAATTTCAATCACCTTTTCTAGCATCAAAATGTGTCATAATAGTAGCTTATCTCATCAAACTTTTCATGATCAAGTAACAATCTAGTCACAATGTCAAGCATGGTTCAGAAACTTCATTGAGAACTAACAAACTATAACCTCAGTCATTGAAGCAATTGCAATTTATCATAACATCAGAAAGAGTCAAGAGTAGAGCTTTTCAGCAAGTCCACATACTCAACTATCATATAGTCTTCTACAATTGCTAACACTCACGCAATACTTGTGGTTATGGAGTTTCAGCCGAACACTGAGAAAGATAGGGGCTTATTGTGTTGCCTCCCAACGTATTCACCTTTAGGTGATGTCAACAATAATAGCCCATGCTAACTTAAATCCAATTGGAAATATATATCATGATCTTTCAAACACGAGGAGCTTGCCAAAGGACAAAATGAAAAATGGAAAGGTGAGGATCACCTTAACTCAAGCATAAAGTAAAAACATAAAGTAAAAGATAGGCCCTTCGCAGAGGGAAGCAGAGGTTGTCATGCGCGTTTAGGGTTGATGCACAAAATCTTAATGCAAAAGAACGTCACTTTATATTGCCCCTTGTATGTGGACCTTTATTATGCAGTCCGTCGCTTTTATTACTTCCACAACAAGATCGTACAAAGCTTATTTTCTTTGCACTAATAAGTCATACATATTTACAAAGCAATTTTTATTGCTTGCACCAATGACAACTTACTTGAAGGATCTTACTCAATCCATTGGTAGGTATGGTGGGCTCTCATGGCAAAACTGGTTTTTCGGGTATTTGGAAGCACAAGTAGTATCTCTACTTGGTGCAAGGAATTTGGCTAGCATGAGGGAGAAAGGCAAGCTCAACATGTTTGGAAGGTTAATGACAATATACTTTAACTGAGATGTCGGAAAACATAAACCATTACGTTGTATTCCTTGTCCAACGTTAACTCTTTTAGCATGTCATACTTAATGAGTGCTCCCAATCATAAAAGATGTCCAAGATAATATATTTGTATGTGAACCCCTCTTTCCTTATTACTTCCTATTACTTGCAATGATGACTGTCGGTGTCAAAACCGGCGGATCTCGGGTAGGGGGTCCCGAACTGTGCGTCTAGGCGGATGGTAACAGGAGACAAGGGACACGATGTTTTTACCCAGGTTTGGGCCCTCTCGATGGAGGTAAAACCCTACTCCTGCTTGATTGATATTGATGATATGGGTAGTACAAGAGTGGATCTACCACGAGATCAAGGAGGCTAAACCCTAGAAGCTAGCCTATGGTATGTTTGTTGTAATGGTTGTTGTCCTACGGACTAAAACCCTCCGGTTTATATAGACACCGGAGAGGGCTAGGGTTACACAAAGTCGGTTACAATGGTAGGAGATCTACATATCCGTATCGCCAAGCTTGCCTTCCACGCCAAGGAAAGTCCCATCCGGACACGGGACGGAGTCTTCAATCTTGTATCTTCGTAGTCTTGGAGTCCGGCGGACGATGATAGTCCGGCTGAGTCAGGCTGTCCGGACACCCCCTAGTCCAGGACTCCCTCAGTAGCCCCTGAACCTGGCTTCAATGACGATGAGTCCGGCGCGCATAATGTTCGGCATTGCAAGGCGGGTTCCTCCTCCAAGTAATCCATAGAAGATCGTGAACACCAGGATAGTGTCCGGCTCTGCAAAATAAATTCCACATTCCACCGTAGAGAGAATAATATGTACACAAGTTCAATCCACTGACGTATTATGTAGCGTGACGTCACGCCACTACCAAGTCTTTACTTGAATTGTTTTTATTATACCACCTCAGCGCGTTTAGCGAAGCAGTTTCCTTGGCACGTCTTGTCGAAGCAGAGATCGTGTTCCCCTTATTCCGGGATTCTCATCAATACGGACGTGGGTAACCCAACCGCGCCATTGATGGTGGCGCTTGGGAGATAAGCGAGTTTTACCAGGCCGGTGGGGACGCATAGTCTTCGTCCGCCCATATATAAGGGGATAAGGATCCACCTTTTCACCTACGCCTTCTTCCTCCTTTGCTTATCCATCTTCGCGCATTCTCGAGCTCCAGCGCCCAAGTCCGTGCGTCTCGTCTCAACCTTCTCCGACCATGTCCGGAGCGGGAGGTAAATGGTTGTCCTCCACCGTTAAGGAGGAGCACATCGCCAAACTGCGCAGCGCCGGATACCTTTCCGGCGACATTGCGCACCGGCAGCCCAACAAGGGGCAGCTTATCCCCACCCCCAGGCCCCATGAGAGGGTCGTATTTCTCCCCCACTTCCTCCACGGACTGGGCTTTCCACTTCACCCCTTTGTCCGGGGGCTCATGTTCTACTACGGCCTGGGTTTCCATGATCTGGCGCCGAACTTCATCCTCAACATCTCGGCGTTCATCATCGTGTGCGAGGCCTTCCTCTACATCCAGCCCCACTTCGGCTTGTGGCTCAAGACCTTCAATGTCAACCCAAAGGTAGTGAAGGGCACGCAGACGGAGTGCGAAGGCGCCATGTTGGGCAAGATGCCCAACGTCCTCTGGTTCGAGGGGGCCTTCGTGGAGTCCGTCAAGGGGTGGCAGTCGGGGTGGTTCTACATCACCGAGCCGCGCAACCCTACGTGGGCGGCGGCCCCCGAGTTCAGATCTAGTATCCCTGTGCAGCTCACCTCCTGGAAAGAGTAGGGCTTGCTATGGGGTAGTTCGAAGGAGCTGACGGGACTCCAAGCCTGTATCCAGAAGCTGGTGAACAAGAAGCTCAGGCTTGTTAATGTGGTCCAAGTCATGCTCGTCCACCGGATTCTCCCATGCCAAGACGGGCATTCAACCTATGGGAGTTTGATCCGGAACAGCACCAGGCGTTGAGCGGGCTCTTCGACACGACGTACGAAGGCGCCTGGAGGGTGTTGTTTAAGGGCGCAGAAGCCCCCGCATCCGCGACGGAAGATCGTGGATTTCACTCGCAGCGCCCAGCTGACGAGGTAAGTGATTCTACCCCTTTACGGGACACTTGTTGTTAATAGTTCGACCCTAAGCGGGTTTCAATCTCCCTTTTCCTTTGACAGGACTGGATGAAGAAGGCCGAGCAGCTCATCTGCCCGGCTCCGATGCCAGAAAACCCAGTGGACGCCCGTCTAGCGGAGCTGCTGGTTCCGGCACCACACATGGTGCCGGAGAAGAAGGCCAAGAAGGTGGCCACGGGTACTCGAAAGAGTTCCCGTTTTCAGGTGTCCGACGACTCCGAGGCGGATTCCTCCGCCGAAGACGAGGAGGAAACAGAGGACTCTCTCCTAGAGGAGGGAGAGAGGAAGAGGAAGGCCTCCCCAACAGGGGAGGCCGAAGGGTCCAAGAGGGGAAGAACTATTCCCCCAGACAGCTCCGCCAACACCAACGTTGGCGAAGAAGAGTGGCCCTCGAGGGCCAGGCCTCCGGCGAGATCGTAAGTATCCTAATTCTGAATGATCTGTAATTTCTTTTGTGTCACATAGTGTCCTTCTAATGCCGCATACTGCCTGCAGTCCGGCCGATGATGATCTCCCCGCTTCGTCGAGCAGGTCGTTGGCTCCGTCGGATGTGGATTCCATTCCGACTGCCTCCACCCCTCGCGCCGCTGAGGACGCCGAGGTGGGATCCCAGGAAGGGACCCATCAAGAGGAGGCTCCGGAGGCGCCGCAAGGCAGCCTCCCAGACTTTGCGCCGGACTCCACGCCGAAACCCGCAGTGGTTCCGGAGTCCGGCAGGCGGCCCCTTTGCAAGAAGGGCAAGACCGTGACGCCGGCGGCCCCCATCCAACCGGAGGCGCCGGACAACTTGTTGGAGGCGCTCAAAGGCGCTTCCATCGAGGAAGAACACCGCACTATCATGAGTGCGGTGATTCAGAAGGTTCAGCTCGCCAAGAGCAGGCTAACCGAAGCCTGCAGCAGCCTTCTAACTGGCTTTGTGGTAAGAAGTTAAAATTATGTAATGTAATACCGCATCGACAGTAGCCCCTGATGCTCGGTTTGGTGTTCGGAAAGAAAAGCCGGACTGAGGATCTAAAAAAGATATACGCAGGGTTGCTAAAAATTATGTCAATATGGGTTTGCATGCTGCGCTGCTGACCTCTGCCGCACTGACTGCGGAGGTCGGTGGGTTGAAGCAAGATCTCGAGCGGTCCGAGCAAGAGCTCGGCCGTGCCAAGAAGCAGCTCAAGGACAAAGAAGGTGAGTAACACCACTTTGAATATTTACCTTACAGAAAAGGATTTCGGTTGCAATAAAAATAACAAGGATAACATGGGTACTGTAGGGGCCACGAACGAGGTGGCGGCCCTGAAGGAGGTCGTGTCCGTGGCCGAAAGCAATGCAGCCGCGGAACGAGCGGAGCGAGAGAAGCAGGAGGCGCGGGTGGCGGAAGTGCGGCAAGAGCTCCAGGCTCTCATGGAAAAGCATGAGAGTTTGGAGCGCGACTCAAAGACTCGAGAGTCCGAGCTTGCCTCGGCTCTCGAAAGTGCCAAAGCCGCCAAGGCCGAGGCCCATAATGCCCTTCAGGAGATTGAGGCAGTGAAGAAAATAGCGGCGGGTAAGGCATTTTTCATGCAAAGCAAGCATGTTAATGTAAACTACCTGACACTTACCCGAATTTGGAGCTCTCCAGGGGCGTTTGCAGATCTGCCTCGCAATGTATCCGATGCCGCC
This sequence comes from Triticum timopheevii, assembly GCA_963921465.1. Lineage (NCBI taxonomy): Eukaryota > Viridiplantae > Streptophyta > Magnoliopsida > Poales > Poaceae > Triticum > Triticum timopheevii. The sequence continues at coordinate 247,301,430 of OY997266.1, forward strand.
GCATTCTACCAAGCCGAGGAGGGGAGCTCAACGGAGAAGGTCTTCTGGTCTCAGTATGCTGAGACCGGCCATCCGGTGCCCCCTAGCGACCAGCTGAAGCAGTTGGTCGAGCTCCACAAGGTAGCCGAGCAGGCCATGAAGGGCCTCATAGTCCGGCTGTGGCCTGGAGGGGCCATGCCTGGGAGCTACTTCGGCCTCGTGCGGCGGCTGGTGGATGCGTGCCCTTGGGTGGAGGCCATCAAGCGTTCCGCCTGTATTGAAGGTGCTCGTCGGGCCCTTGCCTGCGCAAAGGTGCACTGGGGCAGGCTGGATGCGGAGAGGCTTATCACTGACGCGCCGCCAGTGGGCAAGGAGTACCGTACGCCCGAAATGTACTATAAGACTGTCCTGAAGGGTGCCCGCAAGATTGCGGATGAGTGCCCCAGAGATGTAATTATTGAGTAGACTCGCTATGTAGTATCCTGTGTGCTGAAAACTTTGTTCATATGCGCCAAGCAACGCTTGTTTTATTTAAAATATTACCTTCTTTGCGGCCGTTTATAAAATCTGAGAGATGGCAAGTCGTCGGCTTCAGCCCCCAAGCCACGAGTGCTGGGGTGTTCGGGATAAACTTGAGCACTCTTGTTCCCATCTTTGGGTCCATCTAGGGAGGCGCTCAACACAATGAACAAGGCAACCGGACTTATAATGCTTGAACACTCTCACTTAGCCATAGAATTCTATAATTTTAAATTTGGGCGAAGCCCCTAGTATTCGGAAGACCGAGTTCGGGGCGCTATCCACGCCTTGGCCGGACATTATCCGGTTCTACGCTTGAAGCGGCATAAGTCTTTAAGGACTCGAAAAGACCTCTCGAACAATGACCAGTCTCTCGCCTTATCATGACAGTCAGTTTTAGCTTTCTCCACTAAGGCGCTCGCCCAGCTCAACCGGGGCGCAATCGCAGTGGTTCTCCCAGTGCCACCTTAGCCGACAGAATGGAACGTAAGGTACCAAAACGTGGGAGCCGGGCAAACCCAACTATTGACCCAAGACATGATTCGGAGCCGATTCATATAATGCTATATGTTCGGGGTGCTGCACTTGTGAAAGTGTTCGGACTTATCACACCATAATGCGGGGAACATAAGCCCCTGGTGTATTCGGCCGTACCAAAATATACAGGTGCAAGATGTCATTAGTGAACATATGTGTAAAGTAATGCAATTACAGGCAAAAAGTGCTGCATTATTTATTCAAGGAATTCTGCTATGAGTGCGGAATGATACAAATAGTGCGGTAAGCAAGGGATTGGACTAATTAAACATGTCCCCCTCCAGGGGTGGGCTGCGGACTGGTGTATATAGTCAAATTTAATGCTTGTAATGGAGACCACCTGAGTGTTCATCGCAGCCTTTTTCTCTCCCTGGCTGTTGCATCGTGAGCTCGGCGGGTTTGCCGCCGGACAGGGCCTCTGGTGAACGGAGTCATGTGTATACAAAGAAAGAAAAATAAAAAATAAAAAAGGAGCGACACACTTGTGAGCCCCTGGTGTGGTCGAGCCGCACTCTAGGTCTGTTGTGGTCGTGCCCCTCCCCCTGGGCCCATGGTATCTCCAGAGCATAATGATGTACACGGAGGGTTGGTCTTGCAATCATGCGAGAGCTGGGGTTGGGGCCGCATTGCTACGCGTGCTCGGAACGTGCCAGGTGGTCTTGGTTGATGTTGCTCCGGGCACGTTTGGCCGTTAAAAGGCTGCTCTGTACTTCTGCCGCGAGAGCCGCTGTATGTTCCTCCATTCGGAGGGAGCGTTCCGTATTTCCGTTGACCGTGATGACTCCACGAGGGCCTGCCATCTTGAGCTTTAGGTATGCATAATGTGGCACCGTGTTGAACTTTGCGAACGCGGTTCGTCCGAGCAGAGCGTGATAGCCGCTGCGAAACGGGACTATGTCGAAGATTAACTCCTCGCTCCGAAAATTATCCGGTGATCCGAAGACCACTTCCAGTGTGACTGAGCCTGTACAATTGGCCTCAACACCTGGTATGACGCCTTTGAAGGTCGTCTTTGTAGGTTTAATCCTTGAGGGGTCTATGCCCATCTTGCGCACTGTATCCTGATAAAGCAGGTTCAGGCTACTGCCGCTGTCCATCAGGACTCTCGTGAGGTGAAATCCATCAACGATTGGGTCTAAAACCAATGCGGCGAATCCGCGATGGCAGATACTGGTCGGATGGTCTCTTCGATTGAAAGTGATCGGGCAAGAGGACCATGGATTGAACTTAGGGGCGACTGGCTCCATCGCATATACGTCCCTTAGTGCACGCTTCCGCTCCCTCTTGGGTATATGGGTTGCGTATATCATATTTACCGTCCGCACTTGTGGGGGGAAACCCTTCTGTCCTCTACTGTTTGGCGGTCGGGTCTCTTCCTCGTCGTCGCTGTGCAGCCCCTTGTCGTTGTTTTCGGCAATTAACTTGCCTGCCTGCTTAAATACCCAACAATCTCTGTTGGTGTGGTTAGCTGGCTTTTCGGGGGTGCCATGCATCTGGCATGAGCGTTCGAGTATTCGGTCCAAATTGGACGGACCCGGAGTGGTTCTTTTGACTGGCTTCTTCCGCTGACCAGGTTTAGAGCCTCGGAATCCGGCGTTGACTGCCGTATCCTCCTTGTCGTCGCCGTTAACGCGGCGTTTATTTTTGCTTCGATGCGACCTGCCATTGTGGTCCTTAGTATCCGGACTACCAGCATTTTTGCTGAGGTTGTTGCTGCGAGCTAGCCAGCTATCCTCTCCCGCACAGAAGCAGGTCATTAATGATGTGAGGGCTGCCATGGATTTCGGCTTTTCCTGTCCTAGGTGCCGGGCTAGCCACTCGTCGCGGATGTTATGTTTGAAGGCTGCGAGGGCCTCTGCATCCGGACAGTCGACAATTTGATTTTTCTTTGTTAAGAACCGTGTCCAGAATTGCCTGGCCGATTCGTCTGGCTGCTGGATTATGTGGCTTAGGTCATCGGCGTCTGGTGGTCGCACATATGTGCCCTGGAAGTTGTCGAGGAATGCGGCTTCCAGGTCCTCCCAACACCCAATTGACTCTGCGGGCAGGCTGTTAAGCCAATGCTGAGCTGGTCCTTTAAGCTTGAGCGGGAGATATTTGATGGCGTGGAGATCGTCGCCGCGGGCCATATGGATGTGAAGGAGATAATCTTCGATCCAAACCGCGGGGTCTGTCGTGCCATCGTAGGATTCAATGTTTACGGGTTTAAACCCTTCAGGGATTTGATGATCCATTACTTCGTCAGTGAAGCATAGCGGGTGTGCGGCGCCTCTGTATTGAGCAATATCACGACGTAGCTCAAGGGAGCGTTGTCTGTTGTGTTCGGCCCAGCCGGAGTTTATGTATCCGGCTCGACGGTATTCGTCATGGGTCGTGGGGCGCCCACGTGATCCATAGATAGATCTGGATTGTCTTGCCTTATCCTCCAATATATCCCGCAAGTCCGGCGTGTTCCCCCGTGGCTTCGTACTCTTCGAGCGATGCCGGGGTACGGTCTTGATGGAAGGCCTGGATGCCTCTCTGTCGCGACCACGGGGTGGTCGGTCGGCCGTATTGTGCGCTGGTGATGAGGGTATGTATGCTTCCTCTTCTAATCGGGGGAGCAACTTGCGTTTTGGGTAGCTCTTGGAGGGGCGTTCGAGTTCATACTCTTCGGCCGCGAGGACCTCGGTCCATCTGTCGGCCAGCAGGTCTTGATCAGCTTGAAGCTGCTGCTGCTTTTTCTTTAGGCTATTTGCTGTGGCCATTAGCCTGCGTTTGAAACGCTCTTGTTCGACGGGATCCTCGGGCACGACGAATTCGTCGTCATTGAGGCTTGCCTCGTTTCCGGAGGGAGGTATGTAATTATCATCCTCGACCTCTTCGTCTGCCGCTCTCTCGTGAGGGCTTGCTTCTGCATCCTCCTGCACTGAATCTTGCAGGAGGGGATTGTCTTCGGCACTCTCTGGGGTGTTATTATCCCCTGTGCCGGAATCTCCGTTCTTGCTGTGGCGGTATTTAGAGCGGCGCCGCTGACGCCGGCGCTTGGGCTGTTTCTTTGAGGAATCTTCCTCCGCTGCTTTTTCGCCGTCCCCATCTTTTGGGGTGTCCACCATGTATATATCGTATGACGAGGTGGTCTTCCAGTGCCCTGTAGGCGCTGGTTCTTGATCGTCTCCGGCATCGTCGTCCATACCGTTGATGTCCTCGGAGTCGAAGTCTAGCATGTCGGTTAGATCGTCGACAGTGGCTACAAAGTGGGTGGTGGGTGGGGTTTGAATTTCTTCGTCGTCCGCATCCCAACCATCCCGGCCATAGTCCGGCCAGGGCTCTCTGGATAACGAGAGATGCTTTAGCGAATTTAGGATGTCGCCAAAGGGTGAGTGCTGAAAGATGTCCGCAGCGGTGAACTCCATAATCAGCGCCCAATCAGATTCGATTGGCAGGGGCGCAGGAGGTTCAGAGTCCGGCAGGGAGTCTGGCACCTCAGAGTCACGAGCTTTATAGGGGACAAGGTCAGTGTTCGGCTCCATCGCCGCGGATGTTGCGGCTCCCGAGGCGGTGTCCAGCCATTCATCCTCGATCTGCGTGATCGGCTCCAAACTATGGGTCGGAGCAGATTCATGTGCGGCCTCCAAGGCGCTGTCCGGCGGCAGAGCTAGATCATGCCCATCGTGATAGTGCGGCACGCACGGCTGTGGCTCGGATCCATCGAAGATCAAGTATCTGTGGATATCCGCCGTGAAGTTTAGGCTTCCAAATCTGACCTGATGGCCCGGGGCGTAGCTTTCGATCTGCTCCATATGGCCAAGTGAATTAGCCCGCAGTGCGAAGCCGCCGAATACGAAGATCTGTCTAGGGAGAAAAGTCTCACCCTGGACGGCGTTGTTGTTGATTGAAGAAGCAATCGAGCCTATCGGTGACGGCATAGAGGAACTCTCAATGAAAGCACCAATGTCGGTGTCAAAACCGGCGGATCTCGGGTAGGGGGTCCCGAACTGTGCGTCTAGGCGGATGGTAATAGGAGACAAGGGACACGATGTTTTTACCTAGGTTCGGGCCCTCTCGATGGAGGTAAAACCTTACTCCTGCTTGATTGATATTGATGATATGGGTAGTACAAGAGTGGATCTACCAGGAGATCAAGGAGGCTAAACCCTAGAAGCTAGCCTATGGTATGATTGTTGTAATGGTTGTTGTCCTACGGACTAAAACCCTCCGGTTTATATAGACACCGGAGAGGGCTAGGGTTACACAGAGTCGGTTACAATGGTAGGGGATCTACATATCCGTATCGCCAAGCTTGCCTTCCACGCCAAGGAAAGTCCCATCCGGACACGGGACGGAGTCTTCAATCTTGTATCTTCGTAGTCTTGGAGTCCGGCGGACGATGATAGTCCGGCTGAGTCCGGCTGTCCGGACACCCCCTAGTCCAGGACTCCCTCAATGACCAAAACTACGTTTGCCAACTCTCAACAACTTTTATGCCTCATACTTTCTATGTGTGAAGTCATCACTAACCATGTTATAAGCATATGAAACATATAAAAGTTCATATTCATGACATTCAATTCATTCCCCCATTTAGTCATAGGATATACATGAAGCACATGAGTAAATGACAAACTACTCCAAAAGATACAAGTGAAGGACACTGAGTAGGAAAATAATTAAATAGCCATGGGAGGGTTCCTTTTCTATTCAAAATTACAGATCCAATGATTTTATTCAAATAGCAGGTAAAACAAAATAAAATGACATTGCAAGTATAGCACAACTCATGTGAAGACGGAAAAACTTAGGTTCAACCGATACTAACCGATAGTTGTTGAAGAAAAAAGGTGGGATGCCTAACGGGGCATCCCCAAGCTTAGATGTTTGAGACTTCTTGGAATATTATCTTGGGGTGCCTTGGGCATCCCTAAGCTTGAACTTTTGTGTCTCCTTAATTCTTCTCATATCATGGTTTCTCTTTTTATCAAAAGCTTCATCCACACCAAACTCAACAAGAACTTGTGAGATAGGTTAGTATAAACCAATGCAAAACCTTATCATTTTCTACTATAACAAATCACTAGAATTATTATTCAACATTGCATACTAAATGCCTCTGCATATTTAATACTCCTATCCTCAAATAGAATCATTAAACAAGCAAACATATGCAAACAATGCAAACATAACAGCAATCTGTCAAAACAGTATGGCCTGTAAAGAATGCAAGAGTATCAATACTTCCCTAATTCTAAAAATTATGACAGAAAATTACCACTGTAGTTTATTCATCAGAGCTCCTTATGCAAAAAGTTTCAACATTATATCATGCTCTGACTTTTCTAGGGAATTTTTGCAACAGCGGTAAACTTTCTGTTTTCAAACAGCAACATGTATACTAGCAAAATAAACATGGTAAAGGCTATCCTTGACTTTTTTATTGAAAATAAAGATGCAAAACACTATTCTAAATAACATCAAGCTAATACTAACAAAATAAACTTACGTTCCAAGTAAAACACATATCATGTGACGAATAAAAATATAGTTCCGAGTAAGGTGTACCAATAGTTTTGAAGACGAAAGAGAGGATGCCTTCCGGGGCATCCCCAAGCTTAGGCGCTTGAGTATTCCTTGAATATTACATTGGGGTTCCTTGGTAATCCCCAAGCTTAGGGTATTTCCACTCCTTATTCTCCTCATATCGATATCTCACCCAAAACTTGAAAACTTCAACCACACAAAACTTAATGGAACTTCGTGAGATAGGTTAGTATGATAAAGAGTAAACCATGAACTTTGGTACTGTAAAAGACAAGGTTCATAAATGTTTTCACATAATTCCTACTGTACCATATCATTTCTACAATTTATATTGAGAAATATAAGCCACAGAAATTAGAAAACAAGCAAACTATACGATGAAAACAGAATCTGTGAGAAACAGAACAGTCTGTAATGATCTGAACGATAACCATACTTCTGCTTCTCCAAAAATTATGAAATAAATTGGTGGACATGCGGAATTTCTCTATTAATCTTCTGAAAAAAGAATCAACTCAAAAGCACTCTTCTGTAAAAAATTACAGCTAATCTCGTGAGCGCAAAGTTTCTGTTTTTTACAGCAAGATCACATTAACTCTCACCCAAGTCTTCCCAAAGGTCTTACTTGGCACTTTATTGAAACAAAAAGCATAAAGCATGATTACTACAGTAGCTTAATCATGTGGACACACAAAAACAGTAAGGATAAATATTGGGTTGTATCCCAACAAGCGCTTTTCTTTAATGCCTTTTAGCTAGGCATGATGATTTCAATGATGCTCACACAAAAGATAAGAGTTGAAACACAAAGAGAGCATCATGAAGAATATGACTAGCACATTTAAATATAACTCACTTCCTATGCCTAGGGATTTTGTGAGGACACAATTTTATAGGAACAAAATTCAACTATCATAGGAAGGCAAAACAAGCATAACTTGAAAACTTTAAGCACATAGAGAGGAAACTTGATATTATTGCAACTCCCACAAGCACATATTCCTCCCTCGTAATAATTTTCAGTAGCATCATGGATAGAAACTTTGTTCTCATACTCAATTGGAACCTCTTCCGAAATAGTGGAATACTAACTAAAGTTGACACTCTTCCAAATCCACTTTCATAAATTTCGTACGAAGATTCAACACCCTCCAAGATAGTGGGATCACTAATTCCTAAAGTTGACACTCTTCCAAACCCACTTTAAATTATATTGTTCATACTCCAAAAGATCAAAGTGAAGTTCATGGAGCATTCTATAAGATCATACTTAAAAGATATAAGTGAAGCACATGAATTATTCTATAAATCAATGAAGAGCTATCTCATACTAGCATGATTCTTAAAGAAAAACAAAAACACAAAGGGCACAAACAATGTGAACAAAACAAAAACCGAGGTATACCGATATTTGTTGAAGAAGAAAGATGGGATGCCAACCGGGGCATCCCCAAGCTTAGATGCTTGAGTATCCTTTGAAATATATACTTGGGGTGCCTTGGGCATCCCCAAGCTTGAACTCTTGTCTCTCTTTATTCTTCTCACATCGGTAACTCCTCGTTCTTCAAACACTTCATTCTCAAAAACTTAAACAAAAACTTGTGAGATCCGTTAGTGTAGTAAAGCAAACTACCACTTTAAGGTACTGTAATTAACTCATTATTTATTTATATTGGTGTTAAACCTACTGTATTCCAACTTCTCTATGGTTCATACCCTATGTACTAGCCGTAGGTGCATCAAAATAGGCAAACGACACATGAAAAACAGAATCTGTTAAGAACAGGACAGTCTGTAGTAATCTGGAAGTTTAGTAAACTTCTGTAACTCCAAAAATTATGAAATAAGTTTGAAAATTTGAAAAATTACTACGTAAGTAATGTGAAAAAAGTTTCAGACCCATTTCACTTTCCAATAAAAAAATGTAAATTCATGCACTACAGCAAAGTTTCTGTTTTTGTTCTGCACATAGTAAGCAAGCAATCTTATCAAACACCAAAGCTAGGCACATTATTTTTATAATACAAAGGATATATACATGGGGATAATTATTTACAGAGAAACTTCCATGAAAAATTCTACATTGTTTCTGTGAGCATGAACACGAGTGCTCAAGGTCGACCCTCACTTCTTCAATGCATAACTTTCCAATCACTTCTCTTTTTGAAAAACGTTTTTAGGCATGAGAGGCAATTATATTTTTTTTGGTATTTTCATTCTTTTGAAAAAAAATCATATGTTTCACCCACAAATAAACAGAAACAAAAAGGAAAAACAAAATCTACTAAGTAAAGAAAGCAAACAAGCACACACGAGAATATCAACCCCACGCTATTGCTCCCCGGCAACGGCGCCAGAAAAGAGCTTGATAATCCCCAAGTGCAGGGAATCATCGTAGCAATTCCCAAAGGTGGAAGTGATAAGTATGAAGTGTCGAACCCACAAGGAGCTAAAGGTAAGATCAATATTCTCTCAAGCCCTATCTGCCACTGATACGACTCTACGTGCACTGAACGTTGCTTCCAACTAGAAACAAGAAATAAAACTGTGCTGTGGGTATAAAGAGGATAACTTTGTATGATATCGGAGAGCGAAAATATAAAAGTAGGTGTTGTTATCATAAAGTTAGAATATACTACTAAATAATATAAATAGCGAGTGTGAAATAATGGTGGATCGGTCTGCGGAATTGTCCTAAGCAATTGTTAACAAGAACGATAGTCGTCATTGCAATTTCATATGAGGGAGAGGCATAAACTAACATACTTTTCCTACCTGGATCATATGCTCTTATGATTGGAACCCTAGCAAGCATCCGCAAATACTAAAGATTCATTAAGGTAAAACCCAACCATAGCATTAAAGCATCAAGTCCCCTTTTATCCCATACGCAACAACCCCCTTACTCGGGTTTAAGCTTCTGTCACTCTAGCAACCCACTATAAGCGAATCATGAACATATTGCAACACCCTACAACGGGAATCCCTCACGCTTGTGCGACACGGAGGGCACCATAGGACAGCACCAAAATAAAACATACAACTCGTACCAATCTAGATCATCAATCAACTCAAAGACAAAAGATTCTACTCAAAACATCATAAGATGGCAACACATCATTGGATCATAATATGTAGCATAAAGCACCATGTTCAAGTAGGGATTACAGCGGGGTGCGGGAGAGTCGACCGCGTAAAAGAGATGAGGATGGTGATGATGATGGTGATGTTGATGAAGACGATCACCATGGCGATGATTCCCCTCCCGATGGCACTCTGGTGCCACCAAGAGAGAGGAGGAGAGGTTCTCCCCCTTGTGCTTCCTCCTCCATGACTTTCCCCCTCTGGTTCGTGGACTTCATGGCGATGATGGCCCCTCCGAGATCCTCCTCCATGGCCTCCGGTGATGATGGCCCCCTCCGGTAGGGTGCCAGAGAGGGCCTAGATTGATTTCTCGTGGCTACAGAGGCTTGCGGCGGCGGAACTTCCGATCTAGGTTAATTTCCGAAAGTTTCAGTATTTATAGGAATTTTTGGCGTTGGTTTCACGTCAGGGAGGTCTCCGGGCTGTCCACGAGATAGGGGGCCACGCCCTAGGGGGCGCTCCCCACTCTCATGGGTAGCCTAGGACTCCTCTGGCCCAACTCTGATGCTCCGTGGTCTTCTTTTGGTCCAGAAAAAATCCTCAAAAATTGGCACGTCAATTGGACTCCGTTTGGTATCCCTTTTCTGTAAAATACAAAAACAAGGAGAAAACAGAAACTGGCACTAGGCTCTAGGTTAATAGGTTAGTCCCAAAAATCATATAAAATGACATATAAATGCATATAAAGCATCATAGATGGATAATATAATAGCCTGAATACTTCATAAATTATAGATACGTTGGAGACGTATCATGCGTCCGGGCAAAAAAAACGATTCGCCCCCCTGACTGCTAGGACCCACCAGCTACATCTTCGCACGCAAGGAAGTGCGTCCTGGCAAAAAAAACGATTCGCCCCCTGACTGCTCGGACCCACCAGCTACATCTTCGCACGCAAGGAAGTGCGTCCGGAAAAAAATGATTCGCCCCCTGACTGCTGGGACCCACCAGCTACATCTTCGCATGCAAGGAAGTGTCTGATAGTTGGGACCCACCTGGTCGAAGCGTACGTTGCGTTGTCATTCTGGTCGCGAACGTGTATGTACATACTGGTGGATGTAGAGGCGCGCACGTGTCGTAGTAGAGGCACGCACGTGTCGTAGTAGAGGTGCGTACGTGTCGTAGTAGAGGCGCGCACGTAGCATGTAACGTACGTGCAGCGGCCAGTGTGGAAGAAAGAAAATACGGCCACGTATGTGTACATACGGGCGGGGTCTCGAACGCCTACTCGCGCATACGTACGGCCAGGACTCGTGTACATGGCTGGGTCGAAACGGAGAAATAGCGTCGTCGTCGTGTTCATGGGGAGCCAACCGGCTGGGTCGGAACGAAATGCGTCATCGTGTTCATCGGGAGGGCTTAGACGGAACAGGCGATGGAAACGAGGCCTGGCGTACCGCAGAACAGAGGAAACGGCCTTGTGTTCGACCGGCCATGTTCGAAACGGGATCCTGTTCATTGGGAGGGGTCTGGCGTACCGCAAAACGGAGGAAACGGACCTCCTACGGTTGAAACGGGGGTCCTATTAATTGGGAGGGGTGTGGCGTATGGCAAAACGGATGAAACAGACTTGTGTTGGAGCGCTACGGTCAAAACGGGCGTCCTGTTCATCGGGAGGGGTGTGGCGTACCGTAAAACGGGACTCCACGGGATACTGTTCATCTCCATCGTCGACCTACTCCAGCCTCCATGGGCTACCGTCGACCTCCTCCAGCCTCCACGGGCTCCTGTTCATCCAGCCTCCACCGCGCGCTACTCCAACGGCTACTGTTCAACCACCCCTCCACGGGCACCCCTCCATCATCTACTGTTCATTTAGCCCTCCACGGGGTCGTCCTGTTCATCCAGAGGCAACGCCACAGGGTCCTACATCCACCCCCACCGCTCACTGTTCATCCAACCCCCCCCCCCCCCCCCACAACGCTCACTGTTCATCCATTCGATCGGCTTCAGTTAGCAGCAGTAGCGAAGGAACCACTCAATCGGGTTTAGTTAACAGCCATCGATCGATCGCTCAGGTTCAGTAATGCGTAGCCTACAGTGCAATCGCTCGGGTTCAGTTAGAGCCCAACACCTCGCTCCGGTTCAGTTAGAGCCAATGCCTCGCAGACACGTGTGTACGTGTACGAGAGAAACGTGCATCGCTCGGCCCCCTACCGCCCACTGTAACCGGGAACTCCCCGAAATTTTCCTCGCCCTCGTTTCTACCATGGTTTTTTCCGTCATGGACGGCCCAAAGAATGTCATGCAGCTGCGTCTCCGGTCCGCCCAGGACGAAAAGCCCATTTTCTGTCATGATTTTTTGTCATAGAAGTAGGAGCCCACCACATCTATGATGATACCGGGTTTTGTCACAATTATCGTCATAGAAGTGTCATATGTATGACAGGAAAAAATTTTGTTTGGCCCAAAATGTCACGGATGTGTCTTTTTTTGTAGTGGCTGCTAACGTCGGCGCTTTAGTGGTTTATCGACGGGCTTGACCTCATCGTGGTTCTGATTATCCTCCTCGTCCTTTTTATCAGGAGTGTCTAGCATGTACACATCATAGGTTGAATTGGCCGTCCAACGGCCTGTGGTGGTGGGACCTGGCTAGGTTCGGTGTCGGCATCGTCGTCCATACAGTCAATGTCTTCAGATGCGTAATCCAGCATGTGAGTTAAATCCTCGACAATGGCTATTAAGTGGGTGGTGGGTGGGGCATAAAATTACCCGCTCTTATCCCCTAGCCCGAGCTAGGTATAGTTCAGAGGCAAAGCCTGCATGATGGCGAGAGACTGCATTAATCCCAATGCTTCATCTAGGAGTGAAAACTGGACAGGAAACTGTGGGTCCGCTGGGCTGAGTTCGGCATAAGACACCTGATCGAACCCAATGAGCGCTGACCTCGACAGTTCAGAGTTACCGTCCAGAGGCAAGTCTAAGGTTGCATTTGGGTCTTCGGTCGGGAGCTCCATGAGGGGAGAGAGTCCGGCAGGGCTAACGCTCCGGTCTTCGGATGATACGACCCACCCCGGATCTAAGGCCGGGGCAGGTGCGAGTGTTGACCCTTGAACGGGATCTGACGTGGGATCCGAAGAGCCTTCTTCATGGGGGCACAGAGCAGCAGCCAAGGCTGTGAAACACTCAAAGATTAGATCTCCTCGGATGTCAGTGACGTAGTTCAGGTTTCCAAACCTGATCTGGTGGCTGGAGGCGTAACAATCGACCTGCTGGAGGCGGCCCATCGGGTTGACACACAACATGAAGCCACCGAACACAAAGACCAGTCCGGGGAGAAAGGTTTCCCTGGACGCAGCATTATTGTTGATGAAGAGGTGAGCCATCAATCCTTCTGTCGACGATACAGCTGAGCTCTCAGTGAAAGCACCAATGTCAGTGTCAAAACCGACAGATCTTGGGTAGAGTAGCCCAAGCTGTGCGTCTACGGATTGATGGTAACAATGGACAAAGGACACAGTGTTTACTCAGGTTCGGGCTCTCTTAGTGGAGGTAAAACCCTACTCCTGCTTGATTATATTCGACGAGTATAGGGGTTACAAGAGTTGATCTACCTCAAGATCGTAATGGCTAAACCCTAGCTTGGCTAGCCTATCAATGTTGTTATGATCCTGCGTTCGATCTAACCCTCCGGTTTATATAGATACCGGAGAGGCTTAGGGTTGTACAAAGTCGGTATAATAGAAAGGAAATAGCATATCCGGACACCTAAACTTGCTATCAACGTATACGAGAGTCCCTACCGGACATGAGAGGTGGTCTTCTCTCTTGTATCTTGACGGCTCATCAGTCTAGCCCATATCCAATAGACGGGACGCCGGAGTACCTCTTAGTCCAGGGCTCCCTCAAAGCGTAGGAGGTGAAGGTGAATTCGTAGCTCACCCTCGGCTGTAGAGGAAGTAGTCGAACAACGGCGGATCACGAACCGAAAACTTTGACCACGATAACTCCAAGGAGATGAAATAGCACAAATCCTATAAATTTTACCGATCGAGTCAAAAAAAATTAGGACATCACATCATATAAAGCATCAACACTTCAAACTATGGAAAGAACTTCAACCCCTCGGCGATCCTCAACCCTCGACCTCGACCCCTCGGCGACCCTCGACCCTCGGTCCCTCAAGGATACTTGACCCTCGACACCTCGACCCTCGACCCTCGATCTTCTTTTCCTTCATTTCTTTCTTTTCCTACTTTTTCTACTTCCTTTTTTCATCATCTTATTCTTCTTCTTCTTATTTAAAGAAAAATAATAGAGGGGCGAGGCTCATCGGAGTGGGGCGGTGGGGCGGCGAACGGCAGGTGGGGCGGCGAGGCCGCGGGTGGGGCGGCGAGACCGAGGGTGGGGCGGCGAGGCTGTGGGGCGGCAAGGCCGTAGGGGCAAGTGGTGGGGGGGCGCGGCAGGGCGGCGAGGGCGGTGGGGGTCAGGGATGGCGGCGGCGGCGGCGGTTGTCGTCGAGGGCATGGTGGAGTGAAAGGGCAGAGAGAGTGGGAGGTGGGGTGGGCCGTATAGCCGTTAGGTAGCATTTTCTTTGCCATCTACTAACATACGACAAAGAATCTTTGATGTCCGCTAGGAGATGGCAAGGAGGTGGGGTTGGACCGTTACAGTGTACTCGCCTCCATTGGACCCCACCCCCACCTCGTTGCCATCTGGTAGCGGATGGTAAAGATTCTCGGCTCGCCACACGGCGAGACCGTTGGAGTGCCGCAAAGCGAGAGGCGCGGCACGCCGTACAGCAAGAGCGGATCCATCGGCCCTTGCCTGTTGTCGACAGGGCGTCGCAGCTGGGTACATGTCCCGTCAGTACCCCCATTCCTCGCCAGGAGTGGGAATAGGCCCTCTGGGCCATACTTGCACCAGAGGCCGGCCACGCCGTATTTGCACCAGACGCCAGCCACGCCATACGCATGGGTCGCGCCGTTTGCCTTGTCCACGGCCCGCTCGATGCCAGCGTGCTGGTCGGTAGGCTCGACCGCTTTGTTGGCCTAGGTGTCCACCTAGGCGTAGTAGAGGAACATGGCCATTGTATCCTCGAGGTGGTGATCTTCGATGAAATAGCCAACTTGGAGCAAGAGATTGCGCTCCAGATGTACCGCAAGCATGTCGACTGCTTGGAAGAACGCCTACATGAGTTCATACAGAGCCAAGAGCTACCGTAGGCAAGGGCTGTTGGTCATGGTCTCATGGACGCGTTTTATTTTGTTGAGTCGTTTTGACGTGGATAGCTATGTATTGACAGCAATCATAGTATTGCTCTGTTTATTGCTCTGTTTCAATGTGTGTACTCTGTTTTCCATTCTTATATGTTATGTTTCATTGTGTGTTTATACGCTTTCCATTCTGTATATGTGGATGATAACGGATAGATTCAAATTAGTATACAAAAACAGATAGAAAAATGGAATTCAAAATATATATAATATTAATTGTTCATTTGTTCATCACAGAATATATATAATATCATCACATATACATTATAATACTTAACTA
The DNA here is from genome assembly GCA_963921465.1 of Triticum timopheevii. NCBI lineage: Eukaryota > Viridiplantae > Streptophyta > Magnoliopsida > Poales > Poaceae > Triticum > Triticum timopheevii. The sequence continues at coordinate 247,316,622 of OY997266.1, forward strand.
CTACATACAATGCATAAATTAGAAAACAAACAATACTAAAACTAATAATCCCTCCCTGGGCTAGTATACCGGCAGCCCGTCGCCAACATCTTCCTGGTGCGCGGCTTCTTTCCAGCGCGGAGGCAGTACTCCTCCTCCTCCGCCTCGCAGTGCTTGATGTATCGACCTGCCTCCTGCAGGCGGGCGAGCGCGAACGATATTGCCATTTCGTTGGGCGCCCACCGGAGCTCCTCGTCGGTGGCACACTGGAGCTTATCGGCCCAGCTCCATGCAGCGAAGAGGCGCCTAACGCCATTGCCCTTCCTTGTGAAGTACCCATCTTCGTATACTTCCTCCGCACGATGACACGCCTGCCCCGAAAGCTCCTCCGCCTCCTTTTTCCAAGCGGCATCACGGGCTTCACAGGCTACCCTGTACTTGGCATCCTCCTCTGCCATCTCCTTCTTGGAAGCCACTTGCCTGTCTTCCTCGGCCGGCGGCAGTGACTTCCAAAGACAAAGATCATACTGGCCCCAAAACCAATCCAAAGTTGGGGGGCAGTGCAACCTCATCCGGCGGCATGTAGGGGTCCTCATCGCTGCTCTTCGAGTGAGCTTCCTCGGGGGGGCAGCGATTCCTCGTCGGGACGTGGGCAGACCGGTGGCACCATGGGAGAGATTTGAGAGAGAGAGAGAGATTGAGTGAGTGAGTGTGGCCCGCCATGAGGTCGAAAGAGTGGGGGCGGCTTGGATGGACTGACCTAGATAGACAATCTGCGTGAGAGAGTATAGAGTGTGTCGATTGAGGCCCGAACAGGGAGATATATCATTTGTGTGTGAAAGAAAATGAGGTTAAAGAGACTCAGATAAAGAGAGCGAGATTGAGCAGTGTGGCCCGCCGTGCGGAAGAAAGAGTGAGACAGTCTCGAGGGAGTGACCTAGATAGACAACGTGCGTGCGTGCGCATGAGAGGTTGGGGGGGCTAGATAGGCAATGCATGTATTTAGCGTGAGAGAGTGAGAGGGAGAGGGAGAGAGAGAGAGAGCTCGGCATGGGGTGCAATGGCGGGTGTGTGAGGTACAGGGGTTGTGTAGTTGACAGACTTAGAGATCGAAACATGGAGAGAAAGAATGAACATGTGTTGGAAACCGATAGCCATGGCAGAGACTTGAGAGAGAGAGAGAGAGAGCAAGGGGAGGATGTAGATGAGAATGCAGGCGGTATGACGTGAGCAAGGTAGTACTTATTGGCAGCCGGAATCTAGATCGACGGGAACAGTACACACGCCGATCGCCGGAATTTACGACTACTGTAGTTTGAATTACACACGATAGCCGTAGCAAAATTCGTGTGTGAACATAGTAGCTGACGGTTCTCAATGCTGAGCCGTGTCTGATTAATAATGCCCTCCACTCACCTTCCAAACATCAAGGAATGAAATAGAGTGCCAATCGTGTGGGGGCCAGTTGTCTTGCCAGATTCTACATTTTCCTTTTTGAACATTAGATATTTACATCGTCTGATGATTTTTTAACTCGCACACAAGTACACAAATATTACTTTTTTTGAACCGTTATGGTTAGCCGTTGCATGTAGATGTAGTTCAAATTTTAATTACGGTCATTAAAATCACTTAAATGTCTTCAAAAGGCCAAATGACCCCTGAAATTTTCCAAATTTTCACATGACAGTTGTATTAGTGCATGTTACACGTAGAAAAAAAGTTGAAGGCCCGAAGAGAAAGCTATCTCCCATTCGTTATCAAACATGCATTGTTCCCTCTCGGAACCACGAGCCTTCTAGTGAGTTGCTCTAGTTTGTGAGGGCTGTGTGTCCAAACTTTCGTCAAACAGGCTAATTTTTTTACCACATCAACTTGGTGGCATGACATTACATCAAGCTAGGTTTCATGTTTTTCTGATCATTTTTTAATCTTTTGGAATTGAAATGCCATGGCACTCCATGCATGTGTCCATGTCGTAAGATCAATATGCTTGAAAATTCCTTCTAATTTACTGCACATGGAATTAACTCACCCACAAATACGCAAATATGATTTTTCAAACAGTTATGGTTAGCTGTTGCATGTAGATGTAGTTCAAATTTGAATTATGGTCATTAAATCACTTAAATGACTTCAAAAGGTCAAATGACCCCTGAAATTTTCCAAATTTTCACATGACAGTTGTATTAGTGCTCATTACATGTAGAAAATTTTTGAAGGTCATAAGAGGAAGCTATCTCCCGTTTGTCATCAAACATGCATTGTTCCCTCTCGGAAGCACGAGCCTTCTAGTGAGTTGCTCCAGTTTGTGTGGGCTGTGTGTCCAAACTTTCATCAAACAAGATAATTTTTTTACCACATCAACTTGGTGGCATGACATTACATCAAGCTAGGTTTCATGTTTTTCTGATCACTTTTAATCTTTTGGAATTAAAATGCCACGGCACTCCATGCATGTGGCCATGCCGTGAGACCAATATGTTTGAAAATTCCTTCTAATTTACTGCACATGGCATTAACTCGCACACAAGTACACAAATATGATTTTTCAAACCGGTTATATTTAGCCGTTGCATGTAGATGTAGTTCAAATTTGAATTACGGTCATTTAATGGCTAGAAAATCAGTTAAATGTCTGCAAAAGGTCAAATGACCCTTGAAATTTTCCAAATTTTCACATGATAGTTGTATTAGTGCATGTTACACTTAGGAAAGAATTGAAGGCCGCAAGAGGAAGCTATCTCCCGTTCGTCATCAAACATGCATTCTTCCCTCTCGGAACCATGAGCCTTCTAGTTAGTTGCTCCGGTTTGTGACGGGTGTGTGTCCAAACTTTCGTCAAACAGGCCAATTTTTTTACCACATCATCTTGGTGGCACGACATTACATCAGGCAAGGTTTCATGTTTTTCTGATCATTTTTTTCATTTTTTGGAATTAAAATGCCATGGCACTCCATGCATGTGTCCATGTCGTTCGAACAATATTTTTGAAAATTCCATCTAATTTACTGCACATGGAATTAACTCGCACACAAGTACACAAATATGATTTTCCAAACCGTTATGGTTAGCACTTGCATGTACATGTTGTTCTAATTTGAATTACGGTCATTAAATGGCTAGAAAATCACTAAATATCTTCAAGAGGTCAAATGACCCTTGAAATTTTTCAAATTTTCACATGATAGTTATATTAGTGCACGTTACACGTTGAAAAAAATTTGAAGGCCATAAGAGGAAGCTATCTCTCGTTCGTCATCAAACATGCATTGTTCCCTCTCGGATCCTCGAGCCTTCTAGTGAGTTGCTCCGGTTTGTGCGAGGTGTGTGTCCAAACTTTCGTCAAACAAGACAATTTTTTACCACGTCATCTTGGTTGCATGACATTGCATCAAGCCAGGTTTCATGTTTTTCGAATTCCATGCCGTGACACCAATATGTTTGAAAAATCCTTTTAATTTGCTGCACATGGAATTAACTCGCACACAAGTACATAAATATGATTTTTCAAACAGTTATGGTTAGCCGTTGCATGTAAATGTAGTTCTAATTTGAATTACTGTCAATAAATGGCTAGAAAATCACTTAAATATTTTCAAAAGGTCAGCTGACCCCTGAAATTTTCCAAATTTTCACATGACAGTTGTATAATGCATGTTACACGTAGAAAAATTTGAAGGCCGTAAGAGGAAGCTATCTCCTGTTCGTCATCAAACATGCATTGTTGCCTCTCATAACCACGAGCCTTCTAATGAGTTTCTCCGGTTTGTGAGGCGTGTGTGTCCAAAAATTCGTCAAACATGCCAAATTTTTTACCACATCATCTTGGTGGCATGACCTTACATCAACCAAGGTTTCATGTGTTTCTGATCTTTTTTAAATTTTTTGGAATTTAAATGTCATGGCACTCCATGCTTAATTGTGCCATAAACGTTAGACCAATATGTTTGAAATTGCTTCCAATTTACTGCACATGGAATTAAATCGCACACAAGTACACAAAATATGACTTTTCAAACCATTTTGGTTAGCTTTTGCATATACATGTAGTTCAAATTTCAATTACGGTCATTAAATGGTTTGAAAATCACTTAAATGTCTTAAAATGTCAAATGACCCCTGATATATTCCAAAATTTGACATGACAGTTGTCTTAGTACTAGAAATTTTCTCGTACATTTAAAACACCATCCATTGCCACTTTACACCAAATTCGTCTTTCACAACTAATAAAAAATATCTACAACATCACACACAGTTGTCTTGTAGGAATCATTTGCGATGAAAATTTCTGGGTCTATTTAAGTCTTCCTCCTTAGGCTTCGCCGGCTCGTCTGCTCCAGTGCCGGCAACCCCCGAATCCACAAATCCCGATCCCCATTCCCGCACCCCCTTCTTCCAAATATGACGCCGTGGAAATGCTTCATGAAGGCCCGTACGATGGCCGCGCCCCTCCCCCCGGAGCACTGCCGCCTGCGCTGAGAGCCCGGTCGCCTACGCCGAGAGTGACGCTGTATCGGCATTGAGTGCGGTCACTTCCACTGAGAGGGCGTCTGCAGCGGCAGACAGGGCTGCTGCAGCAGCCCCAGATGGCTGCAGGTACTGCTGCGACGGCGGCTGCAAACACTGAGAGCACTCAATCTGCCGTCCGTGCCACCGATGTCGCCCTGGCCCGGGTCGAGGCCATCCATGCCAAGATATTCCAGGCCACCTCGGAATCCAGCATGCAACCCACACACGAAAAGGCGGTGGTAGCCATGGAGAACATGCTTCCTCATGAGGTCGTTGAGCGGAAGCTGGAGATGCAGGAGATGGCGGAGATCGAGGAGCGCCGGGAGGAGTAGTTGCGCGTGGCCTAGGTCGAGGTAGAGAAGAGGTCTGTCCGTTGAGGAATCGGCAGTGGAGTACCAAAGCGAGCTCTGGCACAACCACTACTACGAGTACTACAACCTTGAGGGAAGCTCCGCGGACGAGGACGCGGTCGACTTCAGCAAGGGGGACGCAGAAGTCCACCAATGTCGGCATGTCGCCAGGACAAGTCATCGACGTCTCATCTCACATCGGTGATTCATAGGCCGGCGCGGTGGCAGATTTGCTATAATTATTCGTACTTAGGCTTTGTTTTTAATGCTGGTCTTTTGTTAGAGCAATGTTTAGGTGAATTGGCTCCGTTTAATTATTAAAATTGCTCGATTCAATAAGTCTGGTCTGTGTGCTGTATGCTCTCTTGTGTGCCCAAATTAGCAAGCGACGTTAAATTATGCAATGACGTACCCGGGGAAATTTCCACCAAAATTTGAATTATCAAACTCATCCCATGCGCGTTAAGCAAAAGAATCGTTTGCGATGCACACTATCGTTCAAAGTGAATGGTGTCCGGCGGCATGGTGCGCAAAGTTTCCCTCCACATTTCAAAATTTTTGGCCTGCCTCCGAAATATCTACCCTCCCCCTTCCCCATCCCCTTTTCTCCCCGACCACAAGTCACATTTCCCATGTTTCCCCTTCCTTCCTTCCTTCCTAAGCTATAGCCGCTTCCTTGCTTGCTTCCTCGCTCTCGCCGTCTCGCATCCTACCGCCGGGGTCGCCATGGTCTTTTTCAAAGACCACTCCAGCGGTTCCTCCTCCTCCGATGACTCCTTACCACCCGAGCATGCCTCTCTTCTCTCTCTCTGGCTATGCCTTGGAATGAAAGATTTTTACCCGGCTGTCGATTTGGGTCATTTCTTCCTCTTGTAGCTCCCTAGGACCATAAGTTGCAACAAATGAAGCGGGGTGGCTGAATATCTATCTGCCACCATCAATCTCCATGCGTGAAGCTAGTTGTGTTTGAATCTGTGGACAATGAGAGGAAGTTTTTGGCATGTGCAGAGAAGGTTAGACCCTCTTTCATTGTTGCAAATCATTTGTTAGATCATACCACACCTTCAACCAAACGCATCCTAAGATAGTGTCACCGTTTGTACCTAGTATCTAAAAATGTTGCCATCTCATCAGCGGTGCTATTAGAAAATTATTTGGCACCGCTTCAGCAGTTTGTGGAGCCAACTTGTCCCCTCATCTGAGCAGCCAAGCAGTAAAATACTAAATCTTTATGGCACGAAGGAATTGGGCGTCAGAGCAACTAGGTGCTCCGGAGTTTGGGTCCCTAATTTTTTCCGCTGCATCGGCTCGCCAGTACAGGGCACCGGTGCGAGAAGTAGCAATAGTTGTCTTTACACCGGTTTTGGCATACATAGTGGACGACCTTAGTGATATTAGTTCTATGTTACTAAATTTGTGCATATACACTCCTGTTAGTATCAATTTGCTGCCATCCAAACACTGTCGCTATGATGTTGCTGTTATATTTACCTTGATCTTAAAATGTTCAATATGTTATTTATAGTACATAAGTAAGAACTTGTATAGTTGTTGTAGTTAATTATAGCTTCTGATGTTTCAGAATTTGGTTGTTGTCTCAGTAGCAATTAATTCATTTTCACATTGGTCTTTTTGAGAAGATATGTCATAATTAACATGTTTCTTCAGTTTTTCAAAATAAGTATTGGTGATTTTCTATGTTGCTATAAACCGATTTTGCCTACAATTATTACTAATCTAGTTTTAAATATTATAGGATGAACGGAAATATTCTTACTTGGAGTGGGTTGATCAAGTGTGGCCATAGTCTTTGAAGATGTGCCTAACAAAGCTCTAGAACATGTATCAGGAAGAGAACAGAGGTAGGCTTAGAGAAAGTGTTGTCAACGTTGAAGAATATTTGAAGATCCGGGATAAAAAGAGGAAGGTGGAGAATGAGCTCAGATTTTTTAAATCAGACTTTGCTAACATGGTGTTGGAAAAGGAGGAGGCACATTCCCAACTGGCCAGTGTAAAACAGGTTCTTATTGAACTGAAAGCAGAGGTGGATAAGGCAAGCCTGGATGATCTCGATTATGGAAATGAATATATTGTTCTAATATTGTTCTTATGAAGTTGAACTATCTATATGATGTATTGTGCTGTTTTCCGATAGTTATCGTACTGTGATGTTAAAATATATCTATGTGCCTAATATGAAATTGGCAAACAGCTATTCGATATGAAATGTGAATTTGCGTAATACTGGAATTATTAATTTTAAACTAATAAACCTGCTAAATGGGTCATGGAACTTTGCAAACGGTTCTAGAAGTAAAAGCGCTTGTGATGGATAGCCCAATGCCACATTGTTTTCTTCATCAAATTGTGTGTGATGTAGTTGACAAAAGCAAATGATTAATCAAGGCAGAGCATGTGTGGTAGTTACACCTATCACACACGAGCCTATACATAAACCTATGTGGGATGTACATACGAACGGAAACGTTTTCCCTGGATTGACAGTGTGGGATGTACATACGAATGAAAACGTTTTCCCTGGATTGACTGTGTGGGAAGTACATATGAACGAAAATGTTTTCCCTGGATTAACTGTCTGGGATGTACATAAGAACGGAAATGTACTCCTTCGATTAACTGTCCGTGATATACATACAAACGGAAATGTTTTTGGGATTCACCGTGTGGGATGTACATACGAACGGAAAAAATTGGGTTTCGATGCCTCGCCCAATTGCACATGAGCTCATTTTGCCCTAGCCTGTGTCCTAGGAGGGCCTATCCCCAATGGTTTCTGGGTTGTGTGGGAAGGAACCTCCTATCGTCCACACTCACTTGGCGACGGTTCCAAATGTCGTCGCGGAAAGGGGTTAAAAACCATTTGTATATCACCGACGCGTACCAGTAAACGGATAATACTAATGACCTAAACTTAGCTTATTTTCCTCCAAAATGACATCATAAGCTTACTTAGCTCCAAAATGATCCATTTTACCTAAGTTAGCTCTAAAATGATCTATACTAATTTAGCTGTAATATGCTCCAAAATGACCTAAGTTAGCTCTAATATGCCAATTTAGCTCTAATATGCTTAGTTGCATAGGTTTGCTCAATAATGACATACACCTAGCTTACTTATGTCAAAAAAGGCATAATTAGCTTACTTAGGTCAAAAATGGCATAACAACCCTGGTAACCTCATAAATGTCATATGCTTAGCTTATTATCCTCCAAAATGACATAATAAGCTTAATTAGCTCCAAAATGATCAATTTTACCTAAGTTCGCTCCAAAATGACCTAAGTTAGCTCCAAAATGACCTAAGTTAGCTCTAAGTTATCTCTAGTGTGCTAAGTTAGCTCTAATATGCTTAGTTACTTAGGTTAGCACAATAAAGACCTATACTTAGCTTACTTATTTCAAAATGGCATAATATGCTTAGTTAACTAAAAAATGGCATAATTACCTAGGTTAGCTCCAAAATGATCCATTTTACCTAAGTTAGCTCCAAAATGGTCCGTTTTACCTAGGTTAGCTCCAAAATGATCCATTTTATCTAGGTTAGCTCCAAAATGATCCATTTTACCTAACTTAGTTCCAAAATGATCCATTTTAGCTAGGTTAGCTCCAAAATGATCCATTTTAGCTAAGTTAGCTCATAAATGATCCATTTTACCTAGGTTAGCTCCAAAATGATCCATTTTACCTAGGTTAGATCGAATATGATCCATTTTACCTAGGTTAGTTCCAAAATGATCAATTTTAACTACGTTAGCTCCAAAATGATCCATTTTAGCTAAGTTAGCTCATAAATGATCCAATTTACCTTATTTCGCTCTTAAATGATCCATTTTACCTAGGTTGGCTCAAAAATGTCTTTTTTACCTATGTTAGCTCCAAAATGATCCATTATAGCTAAGTTAGCTACAAAATGATCCATTTTAGCTATGTGAGCTCATAAAAGATCCATTTTACCTAAGTTATCTCATAAATGTCATTTTTTTTACCTAAGTTAGCTCATAAATGTTAATTTTACCTAAGTTAGCTATAATGTGTAATTTTGGAACAATGTGTAATTTGCTATGTGGAACTTGTAATATGTATGGATGAACTATGTATGTGGAACTTTCTATGTATTGGATATCTCATATCTATGTTAAACTTGGTATCTATGTGCTCAATATCTCATATGCTCGCTGTGAAATATATATATATATATCATATATTTGCTATGAAAATGCTTGGATATAAGAAAAACCAGAACAAAAAGAGGCAATACAGCCTCTTTGCCGTCTGCCACCGACGGCAAAGGGGTCTTTGCCGTCTGCCGCAGACGGTAAAGAGGCCATGTGGCAGCAACCTGTGCAACCTGGGAGCTGAGCCATTTGGTCACTTTGCCGTATGTGGCATACAACAAAGGCTAGAGAGGTGTGCCGTCTGTGGCAGACGTCAAAGAGCTGGGTGGAGTGACGTATCTGCTGACATCACAAGGCAGACATCAAAGGCGAAGGCATGTTTACCGTCATCAGGAAGATGGCAAAGCCTCCCGTTAGCCACCTAACGTGGCTAACGTTTGTTCTTTGCCATCCATGTTCTTTGTCGTCTGCCACCGATAGCGAAGGGTCTATGCTGTTGGCTGTGAGAAAGCAGACGACAAAGAAGCTGTTTACCGTAGCTTACTGTGCCGGACAGGTTTGCCGTCAGCGGCTGACGGCAAAGACGTTTGCCGTCAGCTTTCTGGTCCTTTGTCGTCTGCCATGGCACACGGCAAAGAAGTTGATTCTTGTAGTGGAACTAAATAAGTAATTTTGCAGGAAGTTAGTTTTGAGTGCAATTACATATCCAAACAACTTTGTAAAGCATGCATCATAAGAATTCAGATATCCCTGTGAACAGGTTACAGATATCAACATAAACAGAGTTTGGATCTACTTAGCTTAATCAACATGTCAAGTCATTCGACTTGAGTCAAGTAGTTTGCTCCCTCACACACTCACACCAGGTTTTGTAAAACAATGGACGTAGACCAAGAGTGGTCATCCAACTGCCCTTGACCGTGCACACGGCTATTCGAATAGTTTTTACACTCTGTAGAGGTTGTACACTTTACCCACAAGAATTCGGGAAGCCTTCCTGTCCTCCACGATCCCATAGTACCTCAAGTACTCGAGGTAAGCACCCGGTCACTATCTTTCCCTAGGCAACACTAACATAAGTTCCACTCATTGCTACACAGCCTTCATGTCATGACCATAAAAGATTTTGGGACTCTACCCTTTTTAATGTCACATATAAATGAAGGGACCAATGGTGTGTCCGGTGCCCTGTAAAAATAGTCATGGCAGCCTATCCAAGCACGACCCCATCCGAAGAGTGAACTCACATCACCCCCGTCACAAGTAATGGGGGCACCATGCCAGCATCGGACAAGGTAATAAATTATGCCATGTCCCATAAGGGGTAGTGTGGTTGTACATATAAGGTTGGAGTAACGGTTGCCACTTAAACCAATCTTTTTTCGAAAACGACACATTCACTTGCCTCAGTACACCACTTCGTCATCGCATGGTTACTTAGCTCAACATCTCCCTCGAGCATTAGTGGCACCCGACGAGCTTTTCGAAAAGTCTTTGAAAATATTTTTGAATCTATCACCATGCATACACCTATCCCATTATGCATACACCTATCCCATTTGTGTAGCAACTACTTTAGCATCCTATCTACTTCCACCAGCATAACCCTCATAGGAAGGTAGGGTCATGCACAATGAAAGTTTCAACGCGGAAGTAAGGGAGGCAACCCGCCAAGCGGTTACCTTCTCACCATGATCCCGATGCAACAATAATTAAGTGCTATTTGACATGCATGAAAAAAAGGGTTTCATATACATGGTCAAGGGGCTGTTTGCCTAGCTCAGCAAAGTCTTCAACTACGCTGGTCCTCCTCCAAGCATTCCATCTACTTTGTCAAGTAATGTTGAAAGCAATCACAATAAGCAACATAACAAGGCAAAAACAGAAGTGCTCTAAAAATATGAATTTGGCTTCTCTAGGACATCTCTAGTTATAAGAAAAATAACCAAACTGGTTTCATTGGAATTGTATCAGTGGATATTTCTGAACATTTCAATTTGATGAAATCAAGGGATTTAATGAATCTGGAAGGAGTCTATAGAATGCCTTTTTGTAAAAAAGAGCAGAAGTGCTCATTAAATCAGGCATGATTTTAGAAACATTTAGAAATTTGTTTCACTGGATTTGGAGTCCAAATGAATTTCCTATGGATATTTTAAGTGGACTTATGTGGATAAATGACCTATTTAATGGATCCAGTGAAAACCAATTACAGTGAAAATGTTCACTATGGCTCATTAAATAGATCTTGATTTATGGAGTCTTTGGAAATTTAATCATCAAATTTGGACATGAAACGAATTAACTATGGATTTTAGAAGCTCAATGATTAAGAAAAATAAAATGATTTGGGTTATACCTAAAGCGATCACAGAGCACAGTTTAGCACCGTAACGCACCGGGCCGGCCGAGTGGCTCGGCCACGCGCGCGACAGTGTGACATCGAAGGCGCCTAGAGCGGAGTGCGCCTTCGCCTGGGGGAGGCGGGTTTCCCCCGGTCCGTCTCCACTTAAAAGGGCAGGGCCCACCCACTGGGTCGCTGACGTGTGGGGCCAATCGCTCAGGCCGTCGCCTACCTCCCGCTCGAAAAGAGCAGAGGTAGGAGACGCGAGACCGAGCGGGCGCCGACATTCTCCCTAGCGGCACCGGCCACCTCCGACGACACCCAGCACACCGGCGGGTTCAGGAGGTTGTGCGCATCCGCCAAGGTGCGCCACGGTCGTAGGGGCAGTCGGACGTGGGCACATCATCGGACGCGGTGGGCACATCATCGGAGCGCGAGCTCGATGGTGGAACTCGACGGCATGGACATGGGTAGGAGAGGGAGGAGCATGGCAGAGCTCCATGATAGTGGTGGGGAGACACTGGAACAGAGAGGTCGGGAGGAGGGGGTCTCGGTGGCATGAATTTGGACGAAGGCCGACGGCGATTCGTCAGCCACGGAGGTGAAGGGAGGGCATGGGAAGAAGAGTGGATCGGTCTGGGCAGTTGCTAGGGAAGAGAAAGAGAGAGTGAATGGAGACTAGAGAGAGTTCGAGGAGGCCGGATAAGGAGGGGGTGGCGCACCATGGGTGGCGTCCACGGTCGCGTCCTAGGCGATGCCAGGGACCGAATTGTCACCCTAGGCCATGGCCGGTGTGTTCGTGCGCGTGGACCAGGTCGAGGGAGAATGAAAGGGGAAGTAGGGCAAGCTCCTAACGAGACCCGAGCTCGCGCTCCCATTGGCCAATCCGGGCGGCGTCGGGCAGGGGAAGCATGGGGGTGAGAGAGAGGGGGAGAGAGAGGGGCTTGCACGACTGTCATGTTGTGGACATCGAGGGCCTCTGCTATTGCGAGGGGGAGGCTCGACATGGTTGGGGACGTCGGGCAGGGTGCTGCTATAGTGCCCGGGTGCACTGTAGCGCTCCAGAGCGTTCCAATGGCCGGCATGGTCCTTTTTTGTGTCCTGGGTGTAGCCTCTAGTGTCTAGGTGCTCTGGGAGGTAGTAAACAGTAGGATGGCAGCACTAGATGCTCATATATGCCTCTAGAGGAGTGGTGAGGTTGAGCGGGAGGAGAAATAGTGTTGTCCGGTGAAAATTAAGGTTTTCGCCCCTCAATCATTGAGTTGTGGATGAGTGGGTGTTACAGGAGGTAGAAGAGGATTAGGAGAAGCCCTGGTAAAAAGTTGAGCTCAAGGAGAAAAATGGAAGGGGTCAAAATGGTGATTTAGGAAAAAATGGCAGAGTATGTTTGATGTAGGTTTGGGCAGGTAAAAGGATTCTCCTTGCCATGAGATTTAATAGGATCAAATGGTAGAAAAAAATAAGGTTGATCACCAAGTGTGAGCTCATTTGAAGAAAGTTGACAATGCAACTTTGGCAAACCCTAGAAATCAACAGAAATGGGTTTTCCTAGATCTAGCTATGCATATCTATTCTCCTTGATGCACCGCTTGTTGTAGTGTTATCATTTGGAGATTTGAGAATTTCTACAAAATTTGGGATCAAAAGGGGATAGTTGGTAATGTAGAGTTGCTCAAATATGGTTATGGACAGAGTGGGTTCTGAGGCACTTTTGTGTACCAAAACTATTTGGATGGGAATGAGACTTGGCCAGACCATCACATTAGGCATGTGTCACTTGCTAGAATTTTCCTAGATTTATTTGACACTATTTCTTACAGAAATTTTTCAAATGCTTGAATTATGCAGAAATGGTTTTGGAGGGTTTTGTCCAATATTTTGAACATGGCCATGTGGTTTCACAGGTTAATGAGAGATAAAAAACGCTTGACAGGTTAATGAGAGAAAACATAATTAAGCTAGAAAATTCAACAAAAAATAGCATTATCTGTCCATCCATTTAATTAGGTAGCCGATTACAACCGATGGATCTCAAAATAGTCTACCAACATCAAAGTTCATTAAAACTTACCAACCAACGCCCTTAATAATGTTTCTGGCACCCCTTCTATCAGAAGTCCCTCAAAAAAAAATATCAGAAGGGAAAACAAAGTTCAGTTCAAAAAAATTAAAAAAAAATTAGAACTCTAGCGCATCCTCACCCACAGTGCCGTCGTACGTATAGCATCGACGCCCCGGCCAGTCGACCGCCTCGAATCCACCAATCAAGTACATGCACATTAGCGGCTTACCCTCGATCAGCCAGACAACCTCCTCTGATCGGGTCCTACACACCGACAATCGGCCAGTCAACATCCTCCGATCGAGCCCATGCGCGCCGACGGCAAGGTCTCAATATGCTGCCACATGTACGCATGAGTCCACCCGTCTGCCAGTCCATTATGCGGCTCTCCAAGATCTATTGAATCCATGTAGCTCTACAAAATCAATTGAACAATTCCTGTACAGAGAGCGCCAGAAATCTGATCATGTTCATCATGCAGGGCTGTGCCCTAGCGGATATATGCATGCTTTAATTGATCGCAAGTTCACAACCCATCGTCTCCGAAGACTGGAAAATAGCGTCCAGATGTGGCCATGGGAGATGACATAGCATACGGCCAAGGAAAAAAGGTTATCAGTTTAGAAATATTGTATGTGCCCATCAGACGTCAGGTTGACCATAGCGTGCAAGCACACTGTTCGTACAGAACCAATGGCTGGTGCTCAACTAATTTTTAGGCAGTCATGTGTACATTATTACTTGGTTATCAAATGTCAATGGCTGGTGCTCAACTAATTTTTAGGCAGTCATGTGTACATTATTACTTGGTTATCAAATGTCGTTTTTGTTAGTTGCTGACTAATTTGTACTGAGATGCTGAGTTCACAAATAGTAATTAGCATCAGCTTTTGTATAGACATATATGCATACCATTCTAAATTGTTGGAACCTTGCAGCTACAAATACAAATAGATTATTGTGTTGGGGGGAGCAAAAATAATTAGAAGGCATGATCATGAAAAAGAGAGGTCGGTCGTATCTCTATTTGTTGGAAGTGGGAGTGCAAAGGAGGATTACTAACATGGTGTGTGTAGAAGTAAATAGTACCTCTCAGAGATTATTTCCTAAACAATGTAGTCTTTACATCATTTTCTTTTATTTTCCACTGATGGACACGGTGGAAGAGATGCTCTCATTTTCTAGGCAATTTACCAAAGATCGTTGTGGAAGATACCATTTTTCTCTTGTACGTACAAAATAGTAAGGTAATCTTCTAATTTATAATGAATTATTTTCTCAACCCATGTGAGGAGTGTTATAAAGTTTGCATTAAAAAAATTAAAAGAATGCGATTATGTTGTGCTTCTTGCAGCTAAAAAAATATACCTTGCAACTAAGCTAATTCATCTCACTAATTGTAATATAAATTACCCTTTCAATAAAATTGTATTGTAAATTAGTATTAACTTTTTATCTCTTCAAACAGAATATCTATATCCATTTGGTTGGCACAGTTCTTATGCACGTGTTTTGCAGTTCGTAAGCTGATTGCAAGTATTATATTATCCAGTGCGTAATTAAATGTGAAATAAATGGTGTACGATCATAACTCAGTGGTTCTGTCTGTTCAATCCATTGTGATTACTGCAAGTTTTTTATGTTGTGCAGCGTAGGAACACACAATGTACAGAATCATCTTGCTATGTTGTGCTTCAGAAGTGTAGCAGTACTCCTTTTGATCCATTTTACCTTAGTTAGCTCATAAATGATCCATTTTACCTTAGTTAGCTCATAAATGATCCATTTTACCTAGGTTAGCTCATAAATGTCTTTTTTACCTAAGTTAGCTCTAAAATGATCCATTATAGCTAAGTTAGCTATAAAATGATCCATTTTAGCTAAGTGAGCTCATAAATGAACCATTTTACCTATGTTAACTCATAAATGTATTTTTTTACATAAGTTAGTTCATAATTGTCATTTTTATCTAAGTTAGCTCATAAATGTCATATACTTCTTCTTCTTCTTCTTCATTTTCTTCTTCTTCTTCGAACTTTCTTATTTCCTATTTTCACAGAAGCTTGCATTGATTTAGTGCTTGGTTTCCCTTTTTGTTTTCATTTTGGAACAATGTGGAACTTGCTATGTGGAACTTGTAATATGTATGGAGGAACTATGTGAAGGAAATATGCCCTAGAGGCAATAATAAAGTTATTATTTATTTCCTCATATCATGATAAATGTTTATTATTCATGCTAGAATTGTATTAACCAAAAACATGATACATGTGTGAATACATAGACAAACATATAGTCACTAGTATGCCTCTACTTAACTAGCTCATTAATCAAAGATGGTTATGTTTCCTAACCATAGACATGTGTTGTCATTTGATTAATGGGATCACATCATTAGAAGAATGATGTGATTGACATGACCCATTCCGTTAGCCTAGCACTTGATCGTTTAGTATATTGCTATTGCTTTCTTCATGACTTATACATGTTCCTGTAACTATGAGATTATGCAACTCCCGTTTACCGGAGGAACACTTTGGGTGCTACCAAACGTCACAACGTAACTGGGTGATTATAAAGGAGTACTACAGGTGTCTCCAAAGGTACATGTTGAGTTGGCGTATTTCGAGATTAGGTTTTGTCACTCCGATTGTCGGAGAGGTATCTCTGGGCCCTCTCGGTAATGCACATCACTATAAGCCTTGCAAGCAATGTAGCTAATGAGTTAGTTGCGGAATGATGCATTACGTAACGAGTAAAAACACTTGCTGGTAACGAGATTGAACTAGGTATTGGATACCGACGATCGAATCTCGGGCAAGTAACATACCGATGACAAAGGGAACAACGTATCTTGTTATGCAGTTTGACCGATAAAGATCTTCGTAAAATATGTAGGAACCAATATGGGCATCCAGGTTCCGCTATTGGTTATTGACCAAGAATAGTTCTAGTTCATGTCTACATAGTTCTCGAACCCGTATGGTCCGCACGCTTAACGTTACGATGACAGTTTTATTATGAGTTTATAAGTTTTGATGTACTGAAGTTTGTTCGGAGTCCCGGATGTGATCACGGACATAACGAGGAGTCTCGAAATGGTCGAGACATAAGGATTGATATATTGGACGACTATATTCGGACACCGGAAGTGTTCCGGACATTTTCGGAGAAAACCGGAGTGCCGGAGGGTTACCGGAACCCCCCCCCCCCCCGGGAGAGTTAATGGGCCACATGGGCCTTAGTGGAATGAGAGAGGGGCGGCCAGGGTGGGCCGCGCGCCCCCTCTCCCTCTGGTCCGAATTGGACTAAGAAGGGGGGTGGCGCCCCCTCTCCCCCTTCCTTTCCCCTCCTAGTAGGAGTAGGAAAGGGGGAGTCCTACTCCTACTAGGAGGAGGACTCCTCCTCCTGGCGCGCCCTCTAGGGCCGGCCGGCCTCCCCCCTTGCTCCTTTATACACGTGGGCGGGGGGCACCCTAGGACACACAAGTTGATCTACGGATCGTTCCTTAGCCGTGTGCGGTGCCCCCCTCCACCATATTCCACCTCGGTCATATTGTCGCGGAGTTTAGGCGAAGCCTTGCGCCGGTAGAACATCATCATTGTCACCACACCGTCGTGCTGACGGAACTCATCCCCGAAGCTTTGCTGGATCGGAGCCCGGGGATCGTCATCGAGCTGAACGTGTGCTGAACTCGGAGGTGCCGTACATTTGGTGCTTGGATCGGTCGGATCGTCAAGACGTACGACTACATCAACCGCGTTGTGCTAACGCTTCCGCTTACGGTCTACGAGGGTAAGTGGACAACACTCTCCCCTATCGTTGCTATGCCATCACCATGATCTTGCGTGTGCGTAGGAAATTTTTTGAAATTACTACGTTCCCCAACAGTGGCATCCGAGCCTAGGTTTTATGCGTTGATGTTATATCCATGAGTAGAACACAAGTGAGTTGTGGGCGATACAAGTCATACTGCTTACCAGCATGTCATACTTTGGTTCGGGCGGTATTGTGAGATGAAGCGGCTCGGACCGACATTATGCGTACGCTTACGCGAGACTGGTTTCACTGTTACGAGCACTCGTGCTTAAAGGTGGCTGGCGGGTGTCTGTCTCTCTCACTTTAGCTGAATCAAGTGTGGCTACGGCCGGTCCTTGCAAAGGTTAAAACAACACTAACTTGACAAACTATCATTCTGGTTTTGATGCGTAGGTAAGAATGGTTCTTGCTAAGCCCGTAGCAGCCACGTAAAATTTGCAACAACAAAGTAGAGGACGTCTAACTTGTTTTTGCAGGGCATGTTGTGATGTGATATGGTCAAGACGTGATGCTATATTTTATTGTATGAGATGATCATGTTTTGTAACCGAAGTTATCGGCAACTGGCAGGAGCCATATGGTTGTCGCTTTATTGTATGAAATGCAAACGCCCTGTAATTGCTTTACTTTATCACTAAGCGGTAGCGATAGTCGTAGAAGCAATAGATGGCGTAACGACAACGATGCTACGATGGAGATCAAGGTGTCGCGCCGGTGACGATGGTGATCACAACGGTGCTTCGAAGATGGAGATCACCAGCACAAGATGATGATGGCCATATCATATCACTTATATTGATTGCATGTGATGTTTATCCTTTATGCATCTTATCTTGCTTTGATTGACGGTAGCATTTTAAGATGATCTCTCACTAAATTATCAAGAAGTGTTCTCCCTAAGTATGCACCGTTGCGAAAGTTCTTCGTGCTGAGACACCACGTGATGATCGGGTGTGATAGGCTCTACGTTCAAATACAACAGGTGCAAAATAGTTGCAGACGCGGAATACTCGGGTTAAACTTGACGAGCCTAGCATATACAGATATGGCCTCGGAACATGGAGACCGAAAGGTCGAACGTGAATCATATAGTAGATATGATCAACATAGTGATGTTCACCTTTGAAACTACTCCATCTCACGTGATGATCGGACATGGTTTAGTTGATTTGGATCACGTGATCACTTAGATGACTAGAGAGATGTCAGTCTAAGTGGGAGTTCTTAAGTAATATGATTAATTGAACTTAAATTTATCATGAACTTAGTACCTGATAGTATGTTGCTTGTCTATGTTTGTTTGTAGATAGATGGCTCGTGTTGTTGTTCCGTTGAATTTTAATGCGTTCCTTGAGAAAGCAAAGTTGAAATATGATGGTAGCAATTACACGGACTGGGTCCGTAACCTGAGGATTATCCTCATTGCTGCACAGAAGAATTACGTCCTGGAAGCACCGCTGGGTGCCAGGCTTGGTACTGATGCAACTGACAACGTTAAGAACATCTGGCAGAGCAAAGCTGATGACTACTCGATAGTTCAGTGTGCCATGCTTTACGGCTTAGAACCGGGTCTTCAACGACGTTTTGAACGTCATGGAGCATATGAGATGTTCCAGGAGTTGAAGTTAATATTTCAAGCAAATGCCCGGATTGAGAGATATGAAGTCTCCAATAAGTTCTATAGGTGCAAGATGGAGGAGAATAGTTCTGTCAGTGAACACATACTCAAAATGTCTGGGTATAATAATCACTTGATTCAACTAGGAGTTAATCTTCCTGATGATAGTGTCATTGACAGAATTCTTCAATCACTGCCACCAAGCTACAAGAGCTTCGTGATGAACTATAATATGCAAGGGATGGACAAGACTATTCCCGAGCTCTTCGCAATGCTAAAAGCCGCGAAGGTAGAAATCAAGAAGGAGCATCAAGTGTTGATGGTTAACAAGACCACCAGTTTCAAGAAAAAGGGCAAAGGGAAGAAGAAGGGGAACTTCAAGAAGAACAGCAAACAAGCTGCTGCTCAAGAGAAGAAACCCAAGTCTGGACCTAAGCCTGAAACTGAGTGCTTCTACTGCAAGCAGACTGGACACTGGAAGCGGAACTGCCCCAAGTATTTGGCGGATAAGAAGGATGGAAAAGTGAACAAAGGTATATGTGATATACATGTTATTGATGTGTACCTTACTAATGCTCGCAGTAGTACCTGGGTATTTGATACTGGTTCTGTTGCTAATATTTGCAACTCGAAACAGGGACTACGGATTAAGCGAAGATTGGCTAAGGACGAGGTGACGATGCGCGTGGGAAATGGTTCCAAAGTCGATGTGATCGCGATCGGCACGCTACCTCTACATCTACCATCGGGATTAGTTTTAGGCCTAAATAATTGTTATTTGGTGCCAGCGTTCAGCATGAACATTATATCTGGATCTTGTTTGATGCGAGACGGTTATTCATTTAAATCAGAGAATAATGGTTGTTCTATTTATATGAGTAATATCTTTTATGGTCATGCACCCTTGAAGAGTGGTCTATTTTTATTGAATCTCGATAGTAGTGATACACATATTCATAGTGTTGAAACCAAAAGATGCAGAGTTGATAATGATAGTGCAACTTATCTATGGCACTTCCGTTTAGGTTATATCGGTATAAAGCGCATGAAGAAACTCCATACTGATGGGCTTTTCGAATCACTTAATTATGAATCACTTGGTACTTGCAAACCGTGCCTCATGGGCAAGAGACCTAAAACGCCGTTCTCTGGAACTATGGAGCGAGCAACTGATTTGTTGGAAATCATACATACTGATGTTTGTGGTCCAATGAATGTTGAGGCTCGCGGCGGGTATCGTTATTTTCTCACCTTCACAGATGATTTGAGCAGATATGGGTATATCTACTTAATGAAACACAAGTCTGAAACATTTGAAAAGTTCAAAGAATTTCAGAGTGAAGTGGAAAATCATCGTAACAAGAAAATAAAGTTTCTACGATCTGATCGTGGAGGAGAATATTTGAGTTACGAGTTTGGTCTACACTTGAAACAATGCGGAATAGTTTCACAACTCACGCCACCCGGAACACCACAATGAAATGGTGTGTCCGAACGTCGTAATCGTACTTTACTAGAAATGGTGCGATCTATGATGTCTCTTACTGATTTACCGCTATCATTTTGGGGTTATGCTTTAGAGACGGCCGCATTCACGTTAAATAGGGAACCATCAAAATCCATTGAGACGACGCCTTATGAACTGTGGTTTGGCAAGAAACCAAAGTTGTCGTTTCTTAAAGTTTGGGGCTGTGATGCTTATGTGAAGAAACTTCAACTAGATAAGCTCGAACCCAAATCAGAAAAATGTGTCTTCATAGGATACCCAAAAGAGACTATTGGGTACACCTTCTATCATAGATCTGAGGGCAAGATTTTCGTTGCTAAAATCGGATCCTTTCTAGAGAAGGAGTTTCTCTCGAAAGAAGTGAGTGGGAGGAAAGTAGAACTTGATGAGATAACTGTATCTGCTCCCTTATTGGAAAGTAGTTCATCACAAGAACTGGTTCCTGTGACAACTACACAAATTAGTGAGGAAGCTAATGATATTGATCATGAAACTTCAAATCAAGTTTCTACTGAACCTCGTAGGTCTACTAGAGTAATATCCACACCAGAGTGATACGGTAATCCTATTCTGGAAGTCATGTTGCTTGACCATGATGAACCTATGAACTATGAGGAAGCGATGATGAGCCCAGATTCCGCAAAATGGCTAGAGGCCATGAAATCTGAGATGGGATCCATGTATGAGAACAAAGTATGGACTTTGGTTGACTTGCCCGATGATCGGCAAGCCATTGAGAATAAATGGATCTTTAAGAAGAAGACTGACGCTGATGGTAATGTAACTGTCTATAAAGCTCGACTTGTTGCGAAAGGTTTTCGACAAGTTCAAGGGGTTGACTATGATGAGACTTTCTCACCCGTAGCGATGCTTAAGTCTGTCCGAATCATGTTAGCTATTGCTGCATTTCATGATTATTAAATTTGGCAAATGGATGTCAAAACTGCATTCTTGAATGGTTTTCTGGAAGAAGAGTTGTATATGATGCAGCCAGAAGGTTTTGTTGATCCAAAAGGTGCTAACAAAGTGTGCAAGCTCCAGCGATCCATTTATGGACTGGTGCAAGCATCTCGGAGTTGGAATAAACACTTTGATAGTGTGATCAAAGCATATGGTTTTATACAGACTTTTGGAGAAGCCAGTATTTACAAGAAAGTGAGTGGGAGCTCTGTAGCATTTCTGATATTATATGTAGATGACATATTATTAATTGGAAATGATATAGAATTTCTGGATAGCATAAAGGGATACTTGAATAAAAGTTTTCAATGAAAGACCTCGGTGAAGCTGCTTACATATTGGGAATCAAGATTTATAGAGATAGATCAAGACGCTTAATAGGACTTTCACAAAGCACATACCTTGATAAAATTTTGAAAAAGTTCAAAATGGATCAGGAAAAGAAAGGGTTCTTGCCCGTGCTTCAAGGTGTGAAGTTGAGTCAGACTCAATGCCCGACCAAAGCAGAAGATAGAGAGAAAATGAAAGATGTTCCCTATGCTTCAGCTATAGGCTCTATCATGTATGCAATGTTGTGTACCAGACCTGATGTTTGCTTAGCAATAAGCTTGTCAGGAAGGTACCAAAGTAATCCAGGAGTGGATCACTGGACAGCGGTCAAGAACATCCTGAAATACCTGAAAGGGACTAAGGATATGTTTCTCGTATATGGAGGTGACAAAGAGCTAGTCGTAAATGGTTACGGCAAGCTTTGACACTGATCCGGACGATTCTAAATCGCAAACCGGATACGTATTTTTATTAAACGGTGGAGCTGTAAGTTGGTGCAGTTCTAAACAAAGCGTCGTGGCGGGATCTACATGTGAAGCGGAGTACATAGCTGCTTCGGAAGCAGCAAATGAAGGAGTCTGGATGAAGGAGTTCATTTCCGATCTAGGTGTCATACCTAGTGCATCGGGACCAATGAAGATCTTCTGTGACAACACTGGTGCAATTGCCTTGGCAAAGGAATCCAGATTTCACAAGAGGACCAAGCACATCAAGAGATGCTTCAATTCCATTCGGGACCAAGTCCAAGTGGGAGACATAGAGATTTGCAAGATACATACGGATCTGAATGTTGCAGACCCGTTGACTAAGCCTCTCTCACGAGCAAAACATGATCAACACCAAGACTCCATGGGTGTTAGAACCATTACTATGTAATCTAGATTATTGACTCTAGTGCAAGTGGGAGACTGAAGGAAATATGCCCTAGAGGCAATAATAAAGTTATTATTTATTTCCTCATATCATGATAAATGTTTATTATTCATGCTAGAATTGTATTAACTGGAAACATGATACATGTGTGAATACATAGACAAACATATAGTCACTAGTATGCCTCTACTTGACTAGCTCATTAATCAAAGATGGTTATGTTTCCTAACCATAGACATGTGTTGTCATTTGATTAATGGGATCACATCATTAGAAGAATGATGTGATTGACATGACCCATTCCGTTAGCCTAGCACTTGATCGTTTAGTATATTGCTATTGCTTTCTTCATGACTTATACATGTTCCTGTAACTATGAGATTATGCAACTCCCGTTTACCGGAGGAACACTTTGGGTGCTACCAAACGTCACAACGTAACTGGGTTATTATAAAGGAGTACTACAGGTGTCTCCAAAGGTACATGTTGAGTTGGCGTATTTTGAGATTAGGTTTTGTCACTCTGATTGTCGGAGAGGTATCTCTGGGCCCTCTCGGTAATGCACATCACTATAAGCCTTGCAAGCAATGTAGCTAATGAGTTAGTTGTGGAATGATGCATTATGTAACGAGTAAAGAAACTTGCCGGTAACGAGATTGAACTAGGTATTGGATACCGACGATCGAATCTCGGGTAAGTAACATACCGATGACAAAGGGAACAACGTATGTTGTTATGCAGTTTGACCGATAAAGATCTTCGTAGAATATGTAGGAACCAATATGGGCATCCAGGTTCCGCTATTGGTTATTGACCGAGAATAGTTCTAGGTCATGTCTACATAGTTCTCGAACCCGTAGGGTCCGCACGCTTAACGTTACGATGACACTTTTATTATGAGTTTACAAGTTTTGATGTACTGAAGTTTGTTCGGAGTCCCGGATGTGATCACGGACATAACGATGAGTCTCGAAATGGTCGAGACATAAAGATTGATATATTGGACGACTATATTCGGACAACGGAAGTGTTCCGGACGTTTTTGGAGAAAACCGGAGTGCCGGAGGGTTACCGGAACCCCCCCGGGAGAGTTAATGGGCCACATGGGCCTTAGTGGAAAGAGAAAGGGCGTCCAGGGTGGGCCGCGTGCCCCCTCTCCCTCTGGTCCGAATTGGACTAGGAGGGGGGGTGGCACCCCCCTCTTTCCTTCCCCCTCTCCCCCTTCCTTTCCCCTCCTTGTAGGAGCAGGAAAGGGGGAGTCCTACTCCTACTAGGAGGAGGACTCCTCCTCCTAGCGCGATCTCTAGGGCCGGCCGGCCTCCCCCCTTACTCCTTTATATACGAGGGCGGGGGGCACCCTAGGACACACAAGTTGAGGTATGGATCGTTCCTTAGCCGTGTGCGGTGCCCCCCTCCACCATATTCCACCTCGGTCATATCGTCGCGGAGTTTAGGCGAAGCCCTGCGCCGGTAGAACATCATCATTGTCACCCCACCGTCGTGCTGACGGAACTCATCCCCGAAGTTTTGCTGGATCGGAGCCCGGGGATCATCATCGAGCTGAACGTCTGCTGAACTCGGAGGTGCCGTACGTTCGGTGCTTGGATCGGTCGGATCGTGAAGACGTACGACTACATCAACCGCGTTGTGCTAATGCTTCCGCTTACGGTCTACAAGGGTAGGTGGACAACACTCTCCCCTCTCGTTGCTATGCCATCACCATGATCTTGCGTGTGCGTAGGAAATTTTTTGAAATTACTACGTTCCCCAACACTATGTATGTGGAACTTGCTATGTATTTGATATCTCATATGTATGTTGAACTTGCTATCTATGTGTTCGATATCTCATATGTTTGCTGTGAAATATATATATATATATATATATATATATATATATATATATATATATATATATATATATATCATATTTTTGCTGTGAAAATGCTTGGATATAAGAAAAAACAGAACAAAAAAAGGCAATGCAGCCACCGATGGCATATGGGTCTTTGCCGTCTGCCACAGACGGCAAGGAGGCCATGTGGCAGCAACCTGTGCAACCTGGGAGCTGACCCATTTGGTCACTTTTTCGTATGTGGCAGACGGCAAAGGCTTGAGAGGTTTGCCGTCCGTGGCAGACGGCAAAGAGCTAGGTGGAGTGACGCGTCTGCTGACGTCACAAGGCAGACAGCAAAGGGGAGGGCATGTTCACCGTCATCTGGCAGACGGCAAAGCCTCCCGCTAGCCACCTAATGTGGCTAATGTCTGTTCTTTGCCATGCACGTTCTTTGCCGTCTGCCACGGATGGCAAAGGGTCTATGATGTCCGCTATGAGAAAGCAGATGGCAAAGAAGCTGTTTACCATAGCGTATCGTGCCAGACAGGTTTGCCGTCAGCTTTCTGGTCCTTTGTCGTCTACCATGGCAGACGGCAAAGAAGCTGATTCCTGTACTGGCACTAAATAAGTAACTTTGCAGAAAGCTAGTTTTCAGTGCAATGACATATCCAACAACTCTGTAGAGCATGCATCATAAGAATTCAGATATCCCTATGAACAGGTTACAAATATCAACATAAATGAAGTTTGGATCTACTCTAGCTTTATCAACAAGTCAAGTCATTCGACTTTACTCTAGTAGCTTGCTCCCTCACACACTCACACATGGTTTTGTAAACAATGGACGTAGCCCAAGAGTGGTCATCCAACTGCCCTTGACCATGGACACGGCTATTTGAATAGTTTTACACTCTGTAGAGGTTGTACACTTTACCCACAAGAATCCAGGAAGCCTTCATGTCCTCCATGATCCCGTAGTACCTCAAGTACTCGAGGTAAGCACCCGGTCACTATCTTTCCCTAGGCAACACTAACATAAGTTCCACTCATTGCTACACAGCCTTCGTGTCATGACCATAAAAGATTATGGGACTCTACCCTTTTTAACTTCACATCTAAACGACGGGACCAATGGTGTCCGGTGCCTTGTAAAAACAGTCATGGCAGCCTATCCAAGCACGACCCCATCCGGAGAGTGAACTCACATCACCCTCGTCACTAGTAATGGGGGCACCATGCCAGCATCGGACAAGGTAGTCAATTATGTCCCGTCCCATAAGGGTAGTGTGGTTGTACATATAAGGTTGGAGTAACGGTCGCAACTTAAACCAATCCGTTTTCGAAAACAACACACTCACTTGCCTCGGTACACCACTTCGTCATCAAGTTGTTACTTAGCTCAACATCTCCCTTGGGCATTAGTGGCACCAGACGGGGTTTTCGAAAAGTCATTGAAAATATTTTTGAATCCATCACCATGCATACACCTGTCCCATTTGTGTAGCAACTACTTTAGCATCCTATCTACTCCCACCCGCATAACCCTCATAGGAAGGTAGGGTCATGCACAATGCAAGTTTCAACGCGGAAGTAAGGGAGGCAACCCATCAAGTGCTTACCTTCTCACCATGATCCCGATGCAACAATAATTAAGTGTGATATGACATGCATGAAAAAAAGGGTTTCATATACATGGTCGAGGGGCTGCTTGCCTAGCTCATCAAAGTCTTCAACTCCTCTAGTCCTTCTCCAAGCATTCCATCTACTTCGTCAAGTAATGTCGAAAGCAATCACAATAAGCAACATAACAAGGCAAAAACGAAAGTGCTCTAAAAATATGAATTTGACTTTTCTAGGACATCTTTGGATATAAGAAAAATAACCAGAGTGGTTTCATTGGAATTGGATCAGTGGATATTTTTGAACATTTCAATGTGATGAAATGGAGGGATTTAATGAATCTACAAGGAGTCTATAGAATGCCTTTTTATAAAAAAAGAGTAGAAGTACTCATTAAATCAGGCATGATTTTAGAAACATTTAGAAATTGGTTTCACTAGATTTGGAGTCCAAATGAATATCTATGGATTTTTGAAGTGGACTTATGTGGATAAATGTCCTATTTAATGGATCCAGTGAAAACCAAGCACAGTGAAAATGTTCACTATGGCTCATTAAATAGATCTTGATTTATGGAGTCTCTGGAAATTTGAACCATCAAATTTGGACATGAATCGAATTAACTATGGATTTTAGATGCTCACCAGAAAAGAAAAATAAAATGATTTTGGTTATACCTAAAGCGCGCATACAGCGTAGTTTAGCACCGCAACGGACCGGGCCGGCCCAGTGGCTCGGCCACGCGGACAATAGGGCGACGTTGAAGGTGCCTTGAGCGGAGTGCGCCTTCGCCTGGGGGAGGTGTGTTTCCCCCGGTTCGTATCCACTTAAACGGGCGGGGCGCCCGCTGGGTCAATGACGCATGGGGTCCAGCGCTCATGCCATCGCCTACCTCCCGCTCGAACAAAGAAGAGGTAGGGGACGTGAGACCGAGCGAGTGCCGACATTCTCCCCGATAGCACCGGCCACCTCCGATGACGCCCAACACACCGGCGGGTTCAGGAGGGTTTGCCGCATCCGCCAAGGTGCGCCACGGTCGCAGGGGCGACTGGACATGGGCACATCATCGGACGCGCTGGGCGAGAGTGGCGGTGGTGGTGGAAGTCGACGGCACGGCCATGGGGAGGAGAGGGAGGAGCATGGGCGAGCTCCAAAGTAGTGGTGGGGAGGCTCTGGAACAGCGAGGTCGGGAGGAGGAGGTCTCTGTGGCATGAATTTGGGTGAAGGCCAACGGCGACTCGTCGGCCACAGAGGTGAAGGGAGGGCATGGTAAGAAGAGTGGGTCGATCTGGACAGTTGCTGGGAAAGAGAGAGAGAGAGAGAGTTCGAGGAGGCCGGATAAGGAAGGGGTGGTGCACCATGGGTGGCGTCCACGGTCGCGGCCTAGGCAATGCCAGGTGCCGAATTATCACCCTAGGCCATGTCTAGGGTGTTTGTGGGCGTGGACCAGGTCGAGGGAGAACGAAAGGGGAGGTAGGGCGAGTTCCTAGCGGGACCCGAGCTCGCGCGCTCACCGGCCAATCCGGGCGGCGTCGGGCATGGGAAGCATGGGGGTGAGAGAGAGGGGCTTGCATGACTGTCGTGTTGTGGACATCGAGGGCCTCGATTGGTGCGAGGGGGAGGCTCAAGGTGGTTGGGGACATCGGGATGGGGACACTACAGTGCCCGTGTGCACTGTAGCGCGCTCCAAAGCGTGCCATTGGGCGGCATGGCCATTTTTTTGGTGTCCTGGGTGTAGCCTCTAGTGTCTAGGTGCTTTCGGATGTAGTAAACAATGGGGTGGCAGCATTGGATGCTCATATATGCCTCTGGAGGAGTTGTGACGTAGAGAGGGAGGAGAAATAGTGCTATCCAGGGGTGAAAATTAAGGTTTTCACCCCTCAATCATTGAGCTATGGATGAGTGCGTGTTACCGGAGGTAGAAGAGGATTAGGAGAAGCCCTGGTAAAAAGTTGAGCTCAAGGAGAAAAGTGGAAGGGGTCAAAATGGTGATTTAGGAAAAACTGGTAGAAGGTGTTTGATGTAGGTTTGGGAAGGTAAAAGATTCTCCTTGCCATGAGATTTAACAGGATCAAATGGTGGACAAAAATAAGGTTGATCACCAAGTGTGAGCTCATTAGAAGAAAGTTGACAATGCAACTTTGGCAAACCCTATAAATCAACAGAAATGGGTTTTTCTAGATCTAGCTATGCATATCTATTCTCCTTGATGCACCACTTGTTGTAGTGTTATCATTTGGGGATTTGAGAATGTCCATAAAATTTGGGATCAAAAGGAGATAGTTTGTAATGTAGATTTGCTCAAATTTGGTTTTGGACAGAGTGGGTTTTGGGGCACTTTTGTGTACCAAAACTATTTGGATGGGAATGAGACTTGGCCAGATCATCACATTAGGCATGTGTCACTTGCTAGAATTTTCCTGGGTTTACTTGACAATATTTCTTACAGAAATATTTCAAATACTTGAATTATGCAGAAATGGTTTTGGAGGGTTTTGTCCAATATTTTGAACATGACCATGTGTTTTCACTCTTATATATGGACTATATATGTCCAATGAGCTTCTCAAAGTTTTCTCAAATCTATTTATATATAAAAAAGCGCTTGACAGGTTAATAAGAGATAAAAAACGCTTCATGGGTTAATGAGAGAAAAGATAATTAAGCTAGAAAATTTCACAAAAATTAGAATTATCTGTCCATCCATTTAATTAGGTAGCCGATTACAACCGATGGATCTCAAAATAGTCTACCAGCATCAAAGTTCGTTAAAAATTACCCACCAACGCCCTTAATATTGTTTCTGGCACCCCTTCTATTAGAAGTCCCTAAAAAAATATCAGAAGGGATAACAAAGTTCAGCTAAAAAAATAAAATAAAATAAGAATCCTAGCGCATCCTCACCCACAGCGCCGCCGTACGTATAGCATCGATGTCCCGGCCAGTCGACCGCCTCGAATCCACCAATCGAGTACATGCACATCAGCGGCTTATCCTCGATCAGCCAGACAACATCCTCCGATCGAGTCCTATACACCGATGATCGGCCAGTCAACGTCCTCCGATCGAGTCCATGCACACCGACGGCAAGGTCTCAATATTCTGCCACATGTACGCATGAGTCCACACGTCTGCCAGTCCATCATGCGGCTCTCCAAGATCTATTGAATCCATGTAGCTCTCCAAAATTAATTGAAGAATTCCTGTATAGAGAGCGCCACAAATCTGATCATGTTCATGATGCAGAGTTGTGCCCTAGCGGATATATGCATGCCTGAATTGATCGCAAGTTCGCAACCCATCGTCTCCGGAGACTGGAAAATAGCGTCTAGAGGGCCACGGGAGATGTCATAGCATACGTCCAAGGAAAAAAGGTTCTCAGGTTAGAAATATTGTATGTGCCCATCAGGCGTCAGGTTGACCATAGCGTGCAAGCACACTGTCGTACAGAACCAACGGCTGGTGCTCAACTAATTTTCAGGCAGTCATGTGTACATTATTACTTGGTTATCAAAGGTCGTTTTTATTAGTTGCTGACTAATTTATACTGAGATGCTGAGGTCACAAATAGTAATTAGCATCAGCTTTTGTATAGACATATATACATACCATTCTAAATTGTTGGAACCTTGCAGCTACAAATAAAAATAGATTATTGTGTCGGGGGCAGCAAAAATAGTTACTCCCTCCGTTTCAAAATAGATGACCCAACTTTGTACTAAGGTTAGTACAAAGTTAGGTCATCTATTTTGGAACGGAGGGAGTAGAAGGCATGATCATGAAAAAGAGAGGTCGTACGTATCTCTATTGGTTGGAAGTGGGGGTGCAAAGGAGGAGTACTAACATGGTGTGTGCAGGAGTAAATAGTTCCTCTCAGAGATTATTTCCTACACAATGTAGTCTTTACATCATTTTCTATTTTCTATTGATGGACACGGTGGAAGAGATGCTCTCATTTTCTAGGCAATTTACCAAAGGTCTTTATGGAAGGTACCATTTTTCTCTTGTACGCACAAAATAGTAAGGTAATCTTCTAATTTACAATGAATTATTTTCTCAACCCATGTGAGGAGTGTTCTAAAGTTTGTATTAAAAAATGAAAAGAATGCGATTTTGTTGTGCTTCTTGCAGCTAAAAAATATACCTTGCGACTAAGCTAATTCGTCTCACTAATTGTAATATAAATTACCCTTTCAATAAAATTGTACTGTTAATTAACATTAACTTTTTATCTCTCGAAACAGCATATCTATATCCATTTGGTTGGCACAGCTCTTATGCACGTGTTTTGCAGTTTGTAAGCTGACTGTAAGTTTATTATATTATCCAGTGTAATTAAATGTGAAATCAATGGTGTACAATCATAATTCAGTGGTTTTGTCCGTTCAGTCCATTGTGATTACTGCAAATTTTCTATGTTGTGCAGCGAAGGAACACACAATGTACAGAATCATCTTGCTATGTTGTGCTTAGGAAGTGTAGCAATACTCCTTTTGAGAAGAAATTAGGTCTGTAGATGGTGACTTTGACATAGAGTGTGCCTTGAAGACAAGCATTGTGTACAATACTAGCTTTTAGAAGAAAGATCAGTATGCAAGAAGAGTGTGGCTTCAAGACTATTGTCTACAGTTCTATTTTTATCCGGTGTGCATTTTTTTATTTGAGATGATTGTGCTCAATTGACGAGGATCCTTATACTCCTATTAAACTCCAAATAGTAGAATGGATACCCTAGTCAATGAAAATTATAGGTGGTTAGCTAAAGGACCTCAAGCTGATTGTTCTCGAGCAATATTATTTGGATGCACTATACATGGAAAAAATGTAGTATGACCTTAAAACATCTATCTTAAAATTATTTCTACCATTTATGATTGTTGTTACTATGTGTTGTGTCATTCAGAGATTATCTTTATCTTCAATGATGCAATGATTCTTCTGATGTTTTCCAGCGTACACGCCCCATTCAATAGCACTTGATAAGCAATATAAATCTTTTGTGAAATATCTAGTTTACCTAATCATGCATGTTTTTAATTCATTAGAAACATCTTGCCGAGTAATGTTTCTCTATTTTTTATATTATATCATTGGGATTTGACAAGTAGAAATCTCATGCACAGGACTAGAATTGGAGTAATATTGCAAGAGCATTGCTTACAAATAGGTTACTGATTGACCAGTCCCCGTATCTTTCAAATGATGTGCCAGGATTTGAGGAATAGAAAAATATTGGAAGTGCTTGAATGTCAGATCTTTCAAAACATATAAGGATTGGACCAACGTTTTTATTATTTCATCGTCTTGCATATCCAATTGCGTAACACCAACAAAAATATTGGTAGTATTAAAATGTATTTTTTACGTACTTCAATTGATTGTGCCAGAAAACAATTCAGATATTTTCCATTGTAATTGATCAAGGTATTTACAGCATGGTCTAGCAAGGGTATAAGTCCTTCCTCCCAAAGATCTGATATATTTGGGTTGGTCAACATTCTAAAGAGTAAATAAATAACTTATTTAGGTAAGAGTAACACAGTAGTGATGGCCTACTTGCTATGTGGATATTAGTTTGACTTGCATAACACCAAAAAAAATGATAATTATATTTCCATATTAGAAATAGATAATATTGATATACCCCCATTTATTGCGCCAGAAACATATTCATATAGTTTCCACTGCAGGCGAACTAGGCAATGATGACATGGTATAGCAAGGTTAAAAGTCCATTGGCATGTTCTTCCTTCCAAAGATCTGTGTACTTGGGTTAGTCAGCATTCCAAAGTATACATATTTATGTATGTAGGAATAACGAAGAAATGAAGTGGCGATGGTCAACATGATATGTAGTGTCAGTTTGACTTCAGCTTTACTATATTTAAAATCACATTTATGTACTTGGCCCCAAAGATTATGGTGACTAAATATGTTTCCTCTATTGTGATTGTTCAGATGATGCTTTGGATTTATTGTCAAGCTTTTGGCATCGATCTACATGCACTTTTAATTGAAGACCTTGAGGTCAGGGGTTATTTAACCATCAAATTATTATTTTCATTTTTTTATTTGCATGTTTGATACACACATTGATTGAGTGTACAGTTCCTATACGCAGAAGTCATTTGGACACCATTGTGATTGTAACTCTTAGTTAAACCTGTTATTGACGAGGAGATAAAAATTATCTTATAATATAAGAAATATGGTTTCCTGCTACCCATCTAATTACACATACGCATTGAAAGTAGGACAAAAAATTTCAGTGTGTTTTGTTCATAAGAATGGGAGACACAGTGGTGTCAACTTTTCCGTGGACACTAGCGTGACGAGGTATATACCTTCCCCATGTTATGCCAAGCTTTCAAAATATAACTAATCAGGTTAAGACACTGTGTTGGCCTAACTCAGTCCACACATTGTCTATGTTGTCACACAGGTCTAATTTTTCCTAGGCAATGCCACTTCTCATCAGTCATGATCCATGGCATGCTTAATTTTCTATTATAGGATTTTGATAGAGATTCTTAAGTTATATTGTGAAATTTTGAAATAATTTTAAATCTAATAGCAGATTCTTTTACAAGGTAGGAGACATGTGCATGGACAACTCACCACCTCCCATTTGTAAAGTATCACTGATTATATGTTTGTCGTACATTGCTTTTAGAAAAATGCATGCATACTTAATTCATAAATAGGTCTGGACAGAGTGATAGTTATGCAGTGTGCAAACAAAGAAGGTCACAAAAGTAAGGCTATGTAACCACATGATTTAACATTTTTGGAATTCTTTGACACAATCTACATTTTCAGTAATTGGCATCTAAGTCATAACTTTGTAAAAAGAAAAATAAATCAATTTCAGTACAAAATAACTAAATAAATATGTCAATATTGCACACCGTTACAAAATTAAACTATGACTACAAGAAAAAAAATCAAAACTATTAAATTTCTGTTTACATAAAAACAAAGCAACATGACAAAAATGTCAGCAACAAAATACAAATATAATTTGAAGAATGTTGTTGATCATAAAACTACAGTTTGCAAGGCATGCATAGGAAGTAAGAATGAATGGAAAACACACACACACACACACACACACACACACACACACACACACACACACACACACACACACACACATATATATATATATATATATATATATATATATATATATATATAAATACAAAATAAAAAACACAACATACAAAAAAGAAAACCATGTTCGCAATATTCTTATATTTAAAAAGGTAATCACATTTGGTTTAAATATTTATTTGGACTAACTAAATGATATGTTCTAAACCTATAAATTCATAAAATCCTAGGCCGCACATTGAGCGGGCCACTGTGCTAGTATTTGTGAAATAGTAAAATAATTTTAACCTATTAAAGACCATTTCTGGCCTTAAGAAAAAACCTTTAAATAAAATAGAAAAATAACTTTTAAAATAATATTTTTGTGGTTTCTAGGAGTTCTATATCTAATAGGTGTCATATAGCTTTTGAAATATTTTTCACACCCTAAATTAAGTACATGTAGTTCAAGCCTTAACTCAGGGGTTTTTGGAAAACCTAATTTAGAAAATACTTTCTAGCCATTATATTTGCAAGAAAATATTTTTATGTCCTATACGCATGGCATGATCATTGGGCAAAGTTTTTGGATCAAGGAGAAGAATTATAAGTGTTGGAGGATATATTTGATTTTTAGAGCACTTGCAAACAACAAACAAAAATCCAAATCAAAGCAGAGACCAAATCATCACAAAAGTTTTTTTGGTTGGACCAAATCTTACCATGATTTATTAGCTTAAGTGTTGTGGCATGAAAATCAGGGTGTGACACAAGGAGGAAAAGAAAGCAAGAGGGCTGGCAAGGACACCGACAAGGACCCCGGGAAGCGCGCCTCTTCGGAGTGCGCTGTGCCCGGCAGCGACTTGCCGGAAAGTTCGGCTAGCAAAAGATGCAAGGCTGCTCCTCCTGCAACAAAGAAAGTTCTAGCGCGGCAGGATGGCACTGATGGTACTTTCACCATTAGTGCCACCCTTGACAACAAATAGGACTGCGTGCTCGTTGCCTTCCTGCATGCGAATGTCGATGTGTTTGCATGGCTACCATCTGACATCCCCGGTGTTCCCAGGGAGGTAATCGAGCACCACCTTACTGTCTATCCTCATGCCTGTTCCGTCAAGCAGAAAGTCAGAAAGCAAGCCTTGGAGCAGCAACAGTTCATTGCCGAGGAGATTAAGAAAATTGAAGCAGCAGGCTTAGCTAGAGGAGTACTGCACCCAACTTGGTTAGCAAATCCAATGATGTTACGCAAGGCAAATGGGGAGTGGAGACTTTGTATTGACTTCACAGACTTGAACAAAGCATGTTCATCTCTTCCCCTTGCCATGCATTGATCAGATCATTGACTCCACCTCAGGATGTGATTTTCTCTCCTTCCTTGATGCATACTCTGGTTACCATCAGATCTTCACGGCCAAGGAAGACAAAGAGAAAACCGCGTTTATTACCCCATGTGGCACATACTGCTTTATATGTATGCCTTTCGGGCTAAAAAGCGTTGGTTCCACATTTGCAAGGGTCATGCAGATTGGTTTCAAACCTCAGTTGCATGGAAACATAGAAGCCTATATGCATGATATAGTGGTCAAAACCAAGGACAAGTCTACACTCATTGAAGGTTTGGAAGAAACCTTTGTGAACCCGCAGAAGATCAACTTGAAGCTCAAGCCAGAGAAATAGTTGTTTGGCGTTCCGTCCGGCAAGCTCCTTGGGTTCTTTTTGTTTCATCGAGGGATAGAAGCCAACCCCGACAAGATCAAGGCAATATAGCAGATCCAAGCCCCAAATATTGTCAAATGTGTGAGACGTCTGGCTGGCTGTGTTGCCGCGCTAAGTAGGTTCATTTCGAAATCCGCTAAGGGTACCCTGCTGTTCTTCAAAATCTTGAAGAAGGCTGGTCCAATGAAATGGACTCTAGAGGCAGAGGCTGCGCTGCAGGATTTGAAAACCCACCTTTCCTTCACACCAACCTTGGTCGCACCTAAACCACAAGAGTCCTTGCTGTTGTATCTAGGAGCAATGAATCAAGTGGTTAGTGTTGCCTTGATGGCGCAGAGAGAAGGGGATAGCGAAGGAACTATTGCGGCAGAGCCAGCCAGTGATGAACCAACCCTATCCTCGGCAAGGCCTGATGGTGGTAGCGAAGGGGGGCCACAAACAGGTGCTGATAAACGAAAGGTGTTAGCAAAGAAGAAGATGGTGCAGCAACCAGTTTACTTTGTCAGCTCACTCCTGCAGGGGCTAGGTCAAGGTACTCTGGGGGTGCAAAAATTGATCTTCAGCCTTCTCATGGCCTTGAGGAAGCTGCTCCATTACTTCCAAGCTCACGAGCTCACAGTTGTGACTCGCTTTTCATTATAGCGTACTTTGAGAAACCCCGGAGCTACCGGCAGGATAGTAGAATGGGCACTCGAACTGTCAAGTTTTGCTTT
Source organism: Triticum timopheevii (assembly GCA_963921465.1). Taxonomy (NCBI): domain Eukaryota; kingdom Viridiplantae; phylum Streptophyta; class Magnoliopsida; order Poales; family Poaceae; genus Triticum; species Triticum timopheevii. The sequence goes on from OY997266.1 coordinate 247,352,093, forward strand.
GAAGTTTGAAAGCACGATAACTATCCAAAGTAGAGCACTGGAAGAATTCATAGCAGAATGGATACCAACGCCTGACAAAGAGGTTGTGGAAACAGTCCTCCCCGGCAAGGAGGCCCCCAAGGAATGGATAATGTATTTTGACGATGCTTTCTCGCTCCAAGGTGCTGGGGCAGGAATGTTACTTGTTGCACCCACTAGAGAGCACCTCAAGTACATTATCCAAATGCACTTTCCCAGGGAAGATGCCACCAACAGCACAACAGAGTATGAAGGACTCCTTGCCAGCCTCAGAATTGCAATGGAGCTAGGAATAAAGAAGTTGGTAAATAAGGATTACCAGATGATAACCCACAAGTATAGGGGATCGTTTGTAGCCTTTTTTTGATAATAAGAGTGTCGAACCCAATGAGGATCTAAAGGTAGAACAAATATTCCCACAAGTTCTATCAACCGCCGATACAACTATACGCACACCTTACGTTTACTTTACCTAGAACAAGTATAAAACTATTTGGTAGGTGATAGGATAAGATTGCAAGAATAAACCTAAAAGTACATCGCAAGAATAAAACTACGAGTAAAATGAAATACAATAAAAGTAGATGTTTTTTGTCAACAAGAAAGTCATTTGTCCCTAGGTGATCGATAACTAAACCGGTGATCATTGTTGCAATTTTATATGAGGGTGTCGGTGTACTAAAGTAGGGGCGCTCCTTTGTACCCCTTATTTGTGCACAGGCAGTCAGAGCCGCGCCCACGGCCACACTTAAGTAGGGCAGGGACAGGAAATCAAAGCCGCGGGACGGCCAAAGCAACGCCAAGACAGAGACATAAAGAGCAAGAAGGCGAAGTGGTTTCCCCCGGCAAGACCCTTACCGGGGTGGCTTCCACGGCCCCGGCAAGGACCTTGCCGGGGCAGCCTACCTGACGCCAGCAGGGCGCGCCACCCTTGGGTCCTAGTTTCTCCAGCGTCACCAACTGCGTTGGGACCGAGGCTCGGGAGGCGCCTCCGTGATGGCATGCTGATCTTTGTGAAGACAAGGAACATTCCAAATCAGAAGAGTATTAGAAGACGACGAACCTCGGCGAGATCCTTGTTGAGGAAACCCACAAGACCCCCGGCAAGATCCTCGCCGGGGACGACTGCAACGCCACGGCAAGACCCTTGCCGGGGCCCCGGCAAGGCCCTTGCCGAGGACGTCCGCGAGGCCACAGCCAGGCACGCACTCGCCAAGCTTCTGCCACCGCTCCCATGCAGCTGCCAGCCCACCAGCTGGGCAGGCGCCTGCCTGTCGGCGTGAGGCTTCTCGGCCAACTCAGCGCATGCCCATGTGGTGGCATGCAAATCTTCGTGAAGGCCCTACCACCGCGCCACCTCAGCAGCCTGCCAGCCTGTATGGCGCTGACAACCTCACTGGCCCAGGCGCGTGTCAAGGTAGGGCAAAGCGGCAGTAAAGTGAAGGGGACACGTCAGAGGCGCATTAAATGAGTCTTGTCCCGTAATAGCTAGCGATAGGCTTAAACACATTACCCCGATGCCACCTCCTGTGTGCCACTGTGGCGACCCCCTTGCCTATAAAAGGAGGCCCAAGGCATCCAAGAGAAGGGGTCGGACCCTGGGACAAGTTACGCTCCTTGTAGTTAGCTCAAGAACCCCAAGAACACAGATATACATGATACGTCTCCAACGTATCTATAATTTATGAAGCATTCATGCTATATTATTATCTGTTTTGGATGTTTATGGGCTTTATTATACACTTTTATATTTCTTTTAGGCCTAACCTACTAACCGGAGGCCTAGCCCAACTTGCTGTTTTCTTGCCTATTTCAGTGTTTCGAAGAAAAGGAATATCAAACGGAGTCCAAATTGAATGAAACCTTCGGGAGAGTTATTTTTGGAACGGAAGCAATCTAGGGGACTTGGAGTGCACATAAGGGAAGCAACGAGGAACCCACGAGGTAGGGAGGCGCGCCCTACCCCCTGGGTGCGCCCCCACCCTCGTGGGCCCCTCGTGGCTCCTTCGACCGACTTCTTTCGGCTATATATTCCCATATACCCTAAAAACATCAAAGACAATAATAGATCGGGAGTTCCGCCGCCGCAAGCCTCTGTAGCCAACAAAAACATCTCGGGAGCCCGTTCCGGCACCATGCCAGAGGGGGGATCCCTCACCGGTGGCCATCTTCATCATCCCGACGCTATCCATGACGAGGAGGGAGTAGTTCACCCTCGGGGCTGAGGGTATGTACCAGTAGCTATGTGTTTGATCTCACTCTCTCTTGTGTTCTTGACTTTGCACGATCTTGATGTATCACGAGCTTTGCTATTATAGTTGGATCTTATGATGTTTATCCCCCTCTACTCTCTTGTAATGGATTGAGTTTTCCCTTTGAAGTTATCTTATCAGATTGAGTCTTTAAGGATTTGAGAACACTTGATGTATGTCTTGTCGTGCTTATCTGTGGTGACAATGGGATATCACGTGATCCACTTGATGTATGTTTTGGTGATCAACTTGTGGGTTCCGCCCATCAACCTATGTATAGGGGTTGGCACAGGTTTTCGTCTTGACTCTCCGGTAGAATCTTTGGGGCACTCTTTGAAGTACTTTGTGTTGGTTGAATAGATGAATCTGAGATTGTGTGATGCATATCGTATAATCAAGCCCATGGATACTTGAGGTGACAATGGATTATCTAGGTGACATTAGGGTTTTGGTTGATTTGTGTCTTAAGGTGTTATTCTAGTATGAACTCCATGATAGATTGAACGGACAGAATAGCTTCATGCTATTTTACTACAGACTCTTGAATAGATAGAACAGAAAGGATAACTTTCTGGTGGTTTCGTACCCTACCATAATCTCTTCGTTTGTTCTCCGCTATTAGTGGCTTTGGAGTGACTCTTTGTTGCATGTTGAGGGATAGTTATATGATCCAAGTATGTTATTGTTGAGAGAACTTGCACTAGTGAAATTATGAACCTTAGGCCTTGTTTCCTAGCATTGCAATACCATTTACGCTCACTTTTATGATTAGTTACCTTGTTGTTTTTATATTTTTATATTACAAAAACCTATATCTACCATCCATGCACTTGTATCACCATCTCTTCGCCGAACTAGTGCACCTATACAATTTACCATTGTATTGGGTGTGTTGGGGACACAAGAGACTCTTTGTTATTTGGTTGCAGGGTTGTTTGAGAGAGACCATCTTCATCCTACACCTCCCACAGATTGATAAACCTTAGGTCATCCACTTGAGGGAAATTTTCTACTTTCCTACAAACCTCTGCACTTGGAGGCCCAACAACGTCTACAAGAAGAAGATTGTGTGGTAGACATCAAGATCTTTTCTGGCGCCGTTGCCGGGGAGGTGAGTGCTTGAAGGTATATCTTTAGATCTTGCAATCGAGTCTTTTAGTTTCTTTTTTTTATCACTAGTTTAGTCTATAAAAGAAAACTACAAAAAATGGAATTGAGTTTGTCTCATAGGATTCATCTTTTTAATAACTTTCGTGAGTATGATGAAAAGGAAAATTGTGCTCAAGTGCTAGAAGAAGAATGCATTAAAATTCTTGGTACTAAATCTTTGAATGATGAGCGTTATTGCAATGTTGTTAGTATGAGTTCCTTGAATATCCATAGTACTAATGATGATTGCACTAGTTATGATGAAAATGTCTCCTATAAGCATATCGATTTTTGTGGAGAGCATTGGGTTTGCATGGACACACCAAATAGAGAAGATAGATATTGCAAGAGGCATAAGCATGTAGAAACTAAATTGTTGCAAGAAAGGCTAAGGGTGAGTGCTGAAGAATTATATTTCATTTGCCGTACTTGTGAACTTTGCAATGAAAGTGGTCATTTACGTCTCCGATGCAAATTGTTTCATGATCGAATCATGCCCAAAAATTTTGATGATTTGATTTCCCTTGCACATTATAATTAACTTAGTTTGCTTATGGGTTATGAAGAAATGAAACGTTTAATTAAGCACCTTACAGAATTTGCCCATTATAAACTTGTTGATTTTGATCTAGAGACGATTTATATGTTTTGTGCAGTGAATTGCATTGAAAATACTTATATTGCCAATTACCTAAAGAAAAGAAAGCAAGTGGAAGATGAGGAGAATACTAAAGAAAGGGAAGAGACTTCCCAGTATCCTCCTATTATTTCTTATGATGAATCAACTAACGAGGAGGAGCTTTCTATTCAACCAATCTCATCAATAAGGACCCCAAAAAAGAGGGATGAACCCACACATAATGTGAAGAAGAAAAAGAAAAGACGGAGCAACAAAGGTAGAAAGGTATCTCTCCCAAATGATGTTGCTCATAGTACTTACTGTGATGATGATAATTGCTATACTATTGGTGTTATCCATACTGTTAATGATGAGAGTGATTATGCTTATGATATGAAAAGGCCCAAGCTTGGGGAAGCTATGTTTGATGAGGATGACATATTTGAGAATATATTTGCTGAAACTAATGTTTGTCCCAAGCTTGGGGATGCTACGTTTAATGAAGATGATATTTTTTGCCTCCCAAGTTTTGATATGCAAAGTTGTTATGATGATATCATGCCTCTTACCTAGATGATTATATTGATGAAAGTGGGTCTGGAAGAGTATCAACTTTAGGAAGTAGTGATCCCACTATTTTGGAGGATGTTGAATGTTATTGTGATGAATATGAAAGTTGATTTGGAAGAGTGTCAACTTTATTTAGTGATTCCACTATCTTGGGAGAGGTTTCAATCGATTATGATGAGAACGAAGTTGCTACTTATGATGATTATTGTGATGAAACTTATGCTATAAAAAGTAGTGATGATTATATTTATAAAACTTGTCATGATTATGATTACCCTTTTTCTTAGCATTACTCTTTTAATGTGGAAACAATTTATAGTATTCAAGTCTCTTATGATACTCCCACTATTCCGCATGAGAAGGATTTTGCTTATGTGGAGAGTAGTAAATTTTCTATGCTTGTAGATCATGAAAAGAATGCTTTAGGTGCTGGTTATATTGTTGAATTCATTCATGATTCTACTGAAAAATATTATGAGGGAGGAACATATGCTTGTAGGAATTGCAATAATGTCAAGTTTCCTCTCTATGTGCTTCAAGTTTTGAACTTATGCTTGTTTTGCCTTCCTATGCTAGTTGATTATTGTTCCCATAAGTTTTTTGCTCACAAAATCCCTATGCATAGGAAGTGGGTTAGACTTAAATGTGCTAGTCATATGCTTCATGATGCTCCCGTTATGTTTCAATTCTTATCTTTTATGTGAGCATCATTGTCATCATCATGCCTAGCTAGAAAGGCATTAAAGAAAAGCGCTTGTTGGGAGACAACCCAATATTTACCATTACTGTTTTTGTGTGTTCACGTGATTATGCTACTGTAGTAATCATGTTTTATAGATTTTGTTTCAATAAAGTGCCAAGTAAGACCTTTAGGATAGCTTACGGTGATAGTTGTGTTGATCCTGCTGAAAATCAGAAACCTTTGCACCCAGTAAATTAGTTTTGATAATTCACAGAAACGTGATTTTGACCTGATTATTGTTGCTCTGGATTAATACACAAATTGCTTAGGACTTCCTAATTTGGTAGGATTTTTGGATCTCTATAAGTAAACTTTTGATACAGATTACTACAGACTGTTCTGTTTTTGACAGATTCTGTTTTCTATGTGTTGTTTGCTTATTTTGATGTATCTATGAGTAGTATCGTAGGGTAGTGAACCATAGAGAAGTTGGAATACAGTAGATATCACACCAATATGAATTTAGAATGAGTTCACTACAATAACTAAGTGGTGGTTTTATTTTCTTATACTAACGGGGCTTACGAGTTTTCTGTTGAGTTTTGTGTTGTGGAGTTTTCAAGTTTTGGGTAAAGATTCGATGGACTACTGAACAAGGAGTGGCAAGAGCCTAAGCTTGGGGATGCCCAAGGCACCCCAAGGTAATATTCAAGGACAACCAAGAGCCTAAGCTTGGTGATGCCCCGGATGGCATCCCCTCTTTCGTCTTCGTTCATCGGTATCTTTACTTCGAGTTGTATTTTTATTCACGACATGATATGTGTTTTGCTTGGAGCGTCATTTTATTTTGTTAGTTTTTGCTTGCTGTTATTTATAATAATGTTTTGCATCTATATTTTCAATAAAAATGTCAAGGATAGCCTTTACCATGCTTATTTTGCTAGTATACATGTTGCTGTTTGAAAACAGAAAGTTTACCGCTGTTGCAAAACAAATTCCCTAGAAAAGTCAGAGAATGATATAATGTTGAAACTTTTTTCATAATGAGATCTGATAAATCTTCTACAACTTAGTATTTTTCACATAATTTTTTGAGTTAGGGAAGTATGATGAATCTTGCATTTTTACAGACTATACTGTTTTGGCAGATTGTTGTTATGTTTGCATTGTTTGCATATGTTTGCTTGTTTAACGATTCTATTTGAGGATAGGAGTATTAAATATGCAGAGACATTTAGTATCCAATGTTGAATAATAATTTTAGTGATTTGTTACAGTAGAAAATGATAAGGCTTTTGCATTGGTTTATACTAACTTATCTCACGAGTTCTTGTTGAGTTTGGTGTGGATGAAGCTTTCGAGATTTAGGAAACCGAGGTATAAAAGGAATTAAGGAGACACAAAAGCTCAAGCTTGGGGATGCCCAAGGCACCCCAAGATAATATTTCAAGAAGTCTCAAGCATCTAAGCTTGGGGATGCCCCGTTTGGCATCCCACCTTTCTTCTTCAACAACTATCGGTTAGTATCGGTTGAACCTAAGTTTTTGCTTATTCACATGAGTTGTGCTATCCTTGTAATGTCATTTTATTTTGCTTTGCTTGCTGTTTGAATAAAATAGCAAGATCTGAAATTCTTAAATGAGAGATAGTCTTCACATAGTTACATAATTATTTAACTACTCATTCATCTTCACTTATATATTTTCGGAGTAGTTTGTCATTTACTTGTGTGCTTCACTTATATCCTATGAGTAAACGATTGAATGAGTTGAATGTCATTAATCTGAAATTATATATGTTTCATTTGCTTACCCCGTTGGGTAGTAATGACTTCACATCTAAGATTAGAGGTTGTAAATTTATTGAAGGTTAGCAAGCATTGTATTGGTCACTTGAACAATTCATGAAAGAATATTGAAGGAAGAGAGATTTCACATATAAATATACTATCTTAGACATCTTTTATGATTGTGAGCACTCATTAAAGTATGACATGCTAAAGAGTTTATGTTGGACAAGGAAGACAATGTAATGGTTTATGTTTTCTCACATCTCAATTAAAGTATATTGTCATGGATCATTCAAACATGTTGAGTTTGCCTTTCCCCCTCATGCTAGCCAAAATTCCTTGCACCAAGTAGAGATACTACTTGTGCTTCCAAATATCCTTAAACCCAGTTTTTGCCATGAGAGTCCACCATACCTACCTATGGATTGACTAAGATCCTTCAAGTAAGTTGTCATGTTGCAAGAAATAAAAATTGCTCTCCAAATATGTATGACTTATTAGTGCGGAGAAAAAAAGCTTTATACGATCGTGTGATATGGAGGTAATAAAAGCGACGGACTGCATAATAAAGGTTCATATCACAAGTGGCAATATAAAGTGACATTCTTTTGCATTAAGATTTTGTGCATCCAACCCTAAAAGCACATGACAACTTCTACTTCCCTCTGTGAAGGGCCTATCTTTTACTTTATGTCTTTTACTTTATGCAAGAGTCAAGGTGATCTTCACCTTTCCCTTTTTCATTTTATCCTTTGGCAAGCACCTTGTGTTGGAAAGATCCTGATATATATATATATATATATATATATATATATATATATATATATATATATATATATATATATATATATATATATCCAATTGGATGTAAGTTAGCATGACCTATTATTGTTGAGATCACCCAAAGGTGAATACGTTGGGAGGCAACACTATAAGCCCCTATCTTTCTCAGTGTCCGATTAAAATTCCATAACCACAAGTATTGCGTGAGTGTTAGCAATTGTAGAAGACTATATGATAGTTGAGTATGTGGAGTTTGCTAAATCAAAGCTCTGACATACACCCTTCCTGAAAAGAAGATGAATTGTAATTGTTTGATGACTGAGAATGAAGTTTGCTAGTTTTCAAGAAAGTTTATGGTCTATGCTTTAACATGTGATTAGCCCATTACTTGATCTTGAGAAGTTTTATGAAATGAACTACTGTTATTACATATGATCATGCAAGAAAAGATGATTGAAATTATCATTGATCAAACTTATGCACCTGCTAGCATTCACACCTCATAAATTATTTCTTTTATCATTTACCTAGTCGAGGACGAGCAGGAATTAAGCTTGGGGATGCTGATACGTCTCCAACGTATCTATAATTTATGAAGCATTCATGCTATATTATTATCTTTTTGGATGTTTATGGGCTTTATTATACACTTTTATATTACTTTTGGGACTAACCTACTAACTGGAGGCCCAGCCCAAATTGTTGTTTTCTTGCCTATTTTAGTGTTTCGAAGAAAAGGAATATCAAACGGAGTCCAAATGGAATGAAACCTTCGGGAGAGTTATTTTTGGAATGGAAGCAATCCAGGGGACTTGGAGTGCACGTAAGGGATGCAACGAGAAAGCCACGAGGCAGGGAGGTGCGCCCTACCCCTTGGGTGTGCCCCCATCCTCGTGGGCCCCTCGTGGCTCCCCCGACCGACTTCTTTCGCCTATATATTCCCATATACCCTAAAAACATCAAAGACAACAATAGATCGGGAGTTTTGCCACCACAAGCCTCTGTAGCCACCAAAAAAACTCTCGGGAGCCCGTTCCGGCACCCTGCCGGAGGGGGGATCCCTCACTGGTAGCCATCTTCATCATCCCGGCGCTATCCATGAGGAGGTGGGAGTAGTTCACCGTCGGGGCTGAGGGTATGTACCATTAGCTATGTGTTTGATCTCTCTCTCTCTCTCTCTCTTGTGTTCTTGACTTCACACGATCTTGTTGTATCACGAGCTTTGCTATTATAGTTGGATCTTATGATGTTTCTCCCCCTTTACTCTCTTGTAATGGATTGAGTTTCCCTTTAAAGTTATCTTATCGGATTGAGTCTTTAAGGATTTGAGAACACTTGAAGTATGTCTTGCCATGCTTATCTGTGGTGACAATGCGATATCACGTGATCCACTTGATGTATGTTTTGGTGATCAACTTGCAGGTTCCGCCCATGAACCTATGCATAGGGGTTGGCACACGTTTTCGTCTTGACTCTCCGGTAGAAACTTTGGGAAACTTTTGAAGTACTTTGTGTTGGTTGAATAGATGAATCTGAGATTGTGTGATGCATATCGTATAATCATGCCCGCGGATACTTGAGGTGATAATGGAGTATCTAGGTGACATTAGGTTTTTGGTTGATTTGTGTCTTAAGGTGTTATTCTAGTATGAACTCTATGATAGATTTAACAGAAAGAATAGCTTCATTTTATTTTGCTACAGACTCTTGAATAGATAGAACAGAAAGGATAACTTTGAGGTGGTTTCGTACCCTACCATAATCTCTTCATTTTCTCTCCGTTATTAGTGGCGTTGGAGTGACTCTTTGTTGCATGTTGAGGGATAGTTATATGATCCAATTATGTTATTATTGTTGAGAGAACTTGCACTAGTGAAAGTATGAACCTTAGGCCTTGTTTCCTAGCATTGCAATACAGTTTATGTTCACTTTTATCATTAGTTACCTTACTGCTTTTATATTTTCAGATTACAAAAACCTATATCTACCATCCATATTGCACTTGTATCACCATCTCTTCGCCGAACTAGTGCACCTATACAATTTACCATTGTATTGGGTGTGTTGGGGACACAAGAGACTCTTTGTTATTTGGTTGCAGGGTTGTTTGAGAGAAACCATCTTCATCCTACGCCTCCCACGGAATGATAAACCTTAGGTCATCCACTTGAGGGAAATTTGCTACTGTCCTCCAAACCTCTGCACTTGGAGGCCCAACAACGTCTACAAGAAGAAGGTTGTGTAGTAGACATGAAGACACATCAAAGCAGGACTAGGGTGTTACGCATCCTTGTGGCCCGAACCTAGGTACACGACCCGCGTCCTCGTACTGACTGCTGATCCCGCTCTCCTCACGACCCAGCACCCCGCAACCGTGGTAGGGATTCTTGTGATCCCATAGGTGTTGTTTCCCACCGACACATTTGGCGCGCCAGGTAGGGGGCGCAGTAGTGAGAATCTGGTTTAGCAGCTAGTAGCACAGCTCTTCGTCGCCATGGCTCCTAAGAGGAAGACGACCACGGCGATTGGTTCATCCGGGACCGGACTGCCTTTACCGGTGTGGACCAGTAGTGGCCCAGTCACGGAAAGAACCCGTGGTGTGGCCCGTGAACATCCACATCACCCTGGCAGTCCGGGCCAGGTGAGCGGCGTCATTCGTGCGCCAGACGACGAGCCACACGCCACAAACTCCAGAGACGGAGTTGGGCCCCCCGTAGGCGGCGCGGGGCCCTGCAAGGGCGTTGTCGTGCCACCAGATGGCGGCACGGCGACCTCCAAGACACGAACACCGGCGCCCATCGTGTGCTCTTCTCAAGTTGTGAGCGATGAGCAGCACTGCCCCGCTGGTGACCCTGGGCACCGCCCTAGGAAGAGCCCCGCACATCCTTCACGGATGAGGAGGGCCTGCATGCGCGCCAAGGTGTTGGCAAAAATGGCGGACAGCCGCAGGACCGATATAGAGCTCCTTCTAACCTAGTTGGAAGTAGAAAAGCGTCACGGTCCATGCAGCTTTCGCCGCCGCCCACACCAGCAGAGGCCCTAGCGCGCGCAGCTGCTCCTCGACTTTCCTCTTGCTGCGGAGAAGCTCGACGAGTGGAGGGCCACTGTCCGAAGCCTCATCGGCATCACCAACAAAGATGAGCTGCGACTGCCAGGGCCCGTAGGCCGTCGCTCCGTCGAGCCACCACATGCCAGCGGTGGACGGGCTGGAGGCGACGCAGCCACGATGCACTCTCCTCCTCCACACCAGCCACCTTGGGGGCCGATCCATCGCGACGATGCTCGTGATGATATCTCCGCAGCGTCGTCCGATCCGCGGACCCACCGCGACCAACGTCAAGTTCTTCGGGAGCAAGCCCTTGAAGACGCTTGAACCACCATCGAGTGCCGGCGCGATGCGCGCCACCAGTCGGACAGGCGGGCAGGGCCCACTATGGACCACCTAGCACCAGGAGGCTATGGTGGCCTACCCTACGAGGTGGGCTATCCGGCATTCACCCGTGAGCTGCGGCAGTTTCCAGTGGCCCTCCCACCACACGTTCAAGCCCGTTGTTGGCGAGAAGTACAACGGCAAGACTCACCCGTCAGAGTTCCTCAGCATCTACACCATAGCGATGCAAGCTGCTGGGGCCCGCGACGATAAGGTGCTTGCCTATTACTTCCCGTTTGCACTCAAGCCTAATGTTATGTCATGGTTGATGCACTTGCCGGTGGTCGAATCTATGTCATGAGTTTGTTGGCGCCTTCACTGGAGGCCACCAAGCTCATGGCCAGGAGAGTGATTTGCATATCATCCCCTAGAAGGAAGGAGAAAACTTGCGCAAGTACATCCAAAGGTTCAGCCGAGTGCAGTACAACATCCCAAACGTTCATCCTGCCGCCGTGATCAGTGCATTCCATCAGAATGTGCGCATCCACAAGATGCGTGAGGAGCTGGCAATAAACAAAGTCAAGGATGTGGCCGAACTTTATGTTCTGGCCGATTGGTGCGCTCGAGCTGAAGAGGGGAGGAAGTACCCCGGTGAGGACGCCGGCGCGGAAACCGACTCCACGGATGACACCACCACCCCGGCAAAGAAGGGCCGGCGCTGTAACAGGAAGCACAAGGACAAGACCGTGCTTGCCGTCGAGGGGTCCGACAACACCGGCACCACCAAGAAGGCCAACGCAAGCGACCCTGGCAAGGAGGTTGCCGGTGTGCCGCTTACCAGGCCTTGGCGGTTGCCGACAAGCCAGGGGGCTCTGACAAGCAGTATTGCAAGATCCACCACACCAAAGGCCATGAACTCCAGAACTGCCAACAAGTTGAGTGATGTTAACTACACAACCTTCTTCTTGTAGACGTTGTTGGGCCTGCAAGTGCATAGGTTTGTAGGACAGTAGCAAATTTCCCTCAAGTGGATGACCTAAGGTTTATCAATCCGTAGGAGGCGTAGGATGAAGATGGTCTCCCTCAAGCAACCCTGCAACCAAATAACAGAGAGTCTCTTGTGTCCCCAACACACCCAATACAATGGTAAATTGTATAGGTGCACTAGTTTGGCGAAGAGATGGTGATACAAGTGCAAAATAGATAGTAGATATAGGTTTTTGTAATCTGAAATAATAAAAACAGCAAGGTAACTAATAATAAAAGTGAGCGTAAACGGTATTGCAATGGTAGGAAACAAGGCCTAGGGTTCATACTTTCACTAGTGCAAGTTCTCTCAACAATAATAACATAGATAGATAATATGAGAAGCCCTCAACATGCAACAAAGAGTCACTCCAAAACCAGTAATAGCGGAGAACAAATGTAGAGATTATGGCAGGGTACAAAACCACCTCAAAGTTATTCTTTCAGATCAATCTATAAAAGAGTTCGTACTAGAATAACACCTTAAGACACAAATCAACCAAAACCCTAATGTCACTTAGATACTCCATTGTCACCTTAAGTATCCATGGGCATGATTATACGATATGCATCACACAATCTCAGATTCATCCAACCAACACAAAGTACTTCAAAGAGTGCCCCAAAGTTTCTATCGGAGAGTCAAGAACGTGGGCCAACCCCTATGCATAGGTTCCCAATGTCACGAAACCCGGAAGTTGATCACCAAAACATACATCACGTGGCACATGATATCCCATTGTCACCACAGATAATCACGGCAAGACATACATCAAGTGTTCTCATAAAAGACTCAATCCGATAAGATAACTTCAAAGGGGAAACTCAATTCATCACAAGAGAGTAGAGGGGGAGAAACATCATAAGAGCCAACTACAATAGCAAAGCTTGGGATACATCAAGATCGTGCCATCGAGGGAACACGAGAGAGAGAGAGAGAGATCAAACACATAGCTACTGGTACATACCCTCAGCCCCGAGGGTGAACTACTCCCTCCTCGTCATGGATAGCACCGGGATGATGAAGATGGCCTCCGGTGATGGGATCCCCCTCCAGCAGGGTGCCGGAACAGGGTCCCGATTGGTTTTTGGTAGCTACAGAGGCTTGCGGCGGCGGAACTCCCGATCTATCTTTTGTTCTGGAAGTTTTAGGGTACGAGAGTATATATGGGTGAAAGGAGTACGTCAGTGGACCGAAGGGGGGGCCACGAGGCAGGGGGCGCGCCTGGGGGGGTGGGCTCGCCCCCCACCCTCGTGAGCACCTCCCTTCTTTCCTGACATGCACTCCAAGTCCATCGGGTGGCTTACCTTCCAAAAATAACTTCTCCAGTTGATTTCGTTCCGTTTTGACTCCGCCTGATATTCCTTTTCCTCGAAACACTGAAATAGGCATAAACAGCAAATCTGGGCTGGGCCTCCGGTTAATAGGTTAGTCCCAAAAATAATATAAAAGTGGATAATAAAGCCCAATATTGCCTAAAACAGTAGATAAAGTAGCATGGAGCAATAAAAATTATAGATACATTGGAGACGTATCAAGCATCCCCAAGCTTAATTCCTGCTCATCCTCGAGTAGGTAAATGATAAAAAAAAGGAATTTTTGATGCGGAGTGATACTTTGGCATAATTTCAATGTAAATCTTCTTAATTTTGGCATGAATATTCAGACCCGAAAGATTCAAGACAAAAGTTCATATGGACACAAAAATAATAATACTTTAAGCATACTAATAAAAGTAATCATGTCTGCTCAAAATAGCATGGCAAAAGAAAGTTCATCCCTACAAAATCATATAGTTAGGCTATGCTTCATTTTCGTCACACAAAGATGTTCCCAACTTCTATAGCCCCGATGACAAGCCAAGCAATTGTTTCATACTTAAATAATCTCAAACTTTTTCAACCTTCACGCAATACATGAGCGTGAGCCATGGATATAGCACTATGGGTGGAATAGAATATGATGATGGGGATTGTGTGGAGAAGACAAAAAAGGAGAAAGTCTCATATTGACGAGGATAATCAACGGGCTATGGAGATGCCCATCAATTGATGTCAACATGAGGAGTAGGGATTGCCATGCAACGGATGCACTAGAGCTATGAATGCTCAACAAAAGAAAACTAGTGGGTGTGCATCCAACTCGCTTGCTCATGAAGACCTAGGGCATTTGAGGAAGCCCATCTTAGGAATATACAAGCCAAGTTCTATAATGAAAAATTCCCACTAGTATAAAAAGACAACTTATGAGACACACTACATGAAGAACAATGTGCTACTTTGAAGCACAATATATGAGACTCACTACATGAAGAACAACGTGCTACTTTGACGCACAAGTGTGGAAAAAGAGATAGTAGCATTGCCCTTTTTTTGGGCCTTTCTTTTTTTCTTTTGGCCTTTCTCTTTTTTGTTGGGCTTTCCTTTTTTTTGCCCTTTCTCTTTTTTTTGTTTGGGCAATGCTCTAATAATGATGATCATCACACTTCTATTGATTACAACATAAGGATTACAACTCAAAACTTAGAACAAGATATGACTCTATGTGAATGCCTCCGGCGGTGTACCGGGATGGTGCAATGAATCAAGAGTGACATGTATGAAAAATAATGCATGGTGGATTTGCCACAAATACGTTGTAAACTACATGATCATGCAATGGCAATATGACAAAAGTAATGTATGTCATGATGATGATGGTGGAAGTTGCATGGCAATATATATCGGAATGGCTATGGAAATGCCATGATAGGTAGGTATGGTGGCTGTTTTGAGGAAGATATAAGTAGGTTTATGTGTGATAGAGCGTATCGTATCACGGGGTTTGGATGCACCGGCGAAGTTTGCACCAACTCTCAAGGTGAGAAAGGGCAATGCACGGTACCGAAGAGGCTAGCAAAGGCGGAAAGGTGAGAGTGCATATAATCCATGGACTCAACATTAGTCAAAAGAACTCATATACTTATTGCAAAAATTTAGAAGCCAACAAAAATCAAGTACTACGTGCATGCTCCTAGGGGGATAGATTGGTAGGAAAAGACCATCGCTCGTCCCCGACCTCCACTCATAAGGATGCACAAGCCAGGTACACTTCATGTTTCAAATTTGTTACACAACTTTAACCATACGTGCATGCTATGGGATTTGCTAACTTCAACACAAGCATTCTTTGAATTCATAATTACCCAACTAGCACGACTTTGATATTATCCCTCTATATCTCAAAACAATTATCAAGTGTCAAACTTATCTTAGTATTCAACTCACTCAAAAGAAAGTTTCACATATCTTGAATACCAAGTATATTAATATTAAGCAAATTACCATGGTATTAACGACTCTCAAAATAATATAAGTGAAGCATGAGAGTTCAACTATTTCTCCAAAATAAAAATACCACCATGCTCTAAAAGATATAAGTGAAGCACTAGAGCAACAACAAACTACTCCGAAAGATATAAGTGAAGATCAATGAGTAGCTAAATAATTATGCAACTATGTGAAGACTCTCTCTCATTTAATAATTTCAGATCTTGATACTTTATTCAAACAGCATGCAAAACTAAAGAAAACTTCATTGCAAGGATAGCACAACTCATGTGAAGAAGCAAAAACTTAGGCTCAACCGATACTAACCGATAGTTGTTGAAGAAGAAAGGCGGGATGCCTACCGGGGCATCCCCAAGCTTAGATGCTTGAGACTTCTTGAAATATTATCTTGGGGTGCCTTGGGCATCCCCAAGCTTAGGCTCTTGCCTCTCCTTATTCCATAGTCCATCGAATCCTTACCCAAAACATGAAAACTCCACAACACAAAACTCAATAGAAAACTCGTAAGCTCCGTTAGTATAAGAAAATAAAACCACCACAGAGGTACTGTAATGAACTCATTCTAAATTCATGTTAGTGCAATATCTACTGTACTCCAACTTATCTATGGTTCACACCCTCCGACACTACTTATAGATTCATCAAAATAAGCAAACAACACATAGAAAATAGAATCTGTCAAAAACAGAACAGTCTGTAGTAATCTGTATCAAACGTGTATATATATATATATATATATATATATATATATATATATATATATATATCCAATTGGATGTAAAATAGCATGACCTATTATTGTTGAGATCACCCAAAGGTGAATACGTTGGGAGGCAACACTATAAGCCCCTATCTTTCTTAGTGTCCGATTAAAACTCCATAACCACAAGTATTGCATGAGTGTTAGCAATTGTAGAAGACTATATGATAGTTGATTATGTGGAGTTTGCTAAATCAAAGCTCTGACATACACCCTTCCTGAAAAGAAGATGAATTGTAATTGTTTGATGACTGAGAATGAAGTTTGCTAGTTTTCAAGAAAGTTTATGGTCTATGCTTTAACATGTGATTAGCCCATTACTTGATCTTGAGAAGTTTTATGAGATGAACTACTGTTATTACATATAATCATGCGAGAAAAGATGATCGAAATTATCATTGATCAAACTTATCCACCTGCTAGCATTCACACTTCATAAATTATTTCTTTTATCATTTACCTAGTCGAGGACGAGCAGGAATTAAGCTTGGGGATGCTGATACGTCTCCAACGTATCTAAAATTTATGAAGCATTCATGCTATATTATTATCTTTTTGGATGTTTATGTGCTTTATTATGCATGAGGGAGTCCTAGACTAGGGGGTGTCCGAACAGCTGGACTATCATCGTCCGTCGGACTCCAAGACTACAAAGATACAAGATTGAAGACTCCGTCCCGTGTCTGGATGGGACTTTCCTTGGCGTGGAAGGCAAGCTTGGCGATACGGATATGTAGATGTCCTACCATTGTAACCGACTCTGTGGACCCTAGCCCTCTCCGGTGTCTATATAAACCGGAGGGTTTTAGTCCGTAGGACAACAACCATTACAACAATCATACCATAGGCTAGCTTCTAGGGTTTAGCCTCCTTGATCTCATGGTAGTTCCACTCTTGTACTACCCATATCATCAATATCAATCAAGTAGGAGTAGGGTTTTACCTCCATCGAGAGGGCCCGAACCTGGGTAAAAACATCGTATCCCTTGTCTCCTGTTACCATCCACCTAGACGCAAAGTTCGGGACCCCCTACCCGAGATCCGCCGGTTTTGACACCGACATTGGCACTTTCATTGAGAGTTCCTCTGTGTCGTCACCGATAGGCTCGATGGCTTCTTCAATCAACAACAACTCCGTCCTGGGTGAGACTTTTCTCCCCGGACAGATCTTCGTATTCTCGGCTTCGCACTGCGGGTTAGTTCACTTGGCCATCTGGAGCAGATCGAAAGCTACGCCCCTGGCCGTCAGGTCAGATTTGGAAGCCTAAACTTCATGGCGGACATCCGCGGAGACTTGATCTTCGATGGATCCGATCCGCAGCCGAGCGTGCCGCACTGTCGCGATGGGCACGATCTAGCTCTACCGCCGAACAGTGCCTTGGAGGCCGCACATGAATCCGCTCCGACCCATAGTTCGAAGCCGATCGCGCAGATCGAGGACGAGTGGCTAGACACCGCCTCGGGATCTGCAACATCCGCGGCGATGGAGCCGAACACTGACCTTGTCCCCTATAAAGCTCGTGACTCCGAGGTGCCGGTCTCCCAGCCGGACTCCGAACCTCCTGCGCCCCTGCCAATCGAATCTGATTGGGCGCCGATCATGGAGTTCACCGCTACGGACATCTTTCAGCACTCACCCTTTGGCGACATCCTAAATTCGCTAAAGCATCTCTCGCTATCCGGAGAGCCCTGGCTGGATTATGGCCAGGATGGTTGGGATGCGGACGACAAAGAAATTCAAAGCCCACCCACCACCCACTTTGTAGCCACTGTCGACGATCTAACCGACATGCTAGACTTCGACTCCGAGGACATCGACGGTATGGACGACGATGCCGGAGACGATCAAGAACCAGCGCCTACAGGGCACTAGAAGACCACCTCGTCATACGATATATACATGGTGGACACCCCAAAAGATGGGGACGGCGAAAAAGCAGCGGAGGCAGATTCCTCAAAGAAACAGCCCAAGCGAGCGGCGCCGCTCTAAATCCCGCCACAGCAAGAACGGAGATTCCGGCACAGGGGATAATAACACCCCAGAGAGTGCCAAAGACAATCCTCCTACAAGATTCAGCGCAGGAGGATGCAGAAGCAAGCCCTCACGAGAGAGCGGCAGACGAAGAGGTCGAGGATGATAATTACATACCTCCCTCTGGAGACGAGGCAAGCCTCAACGACGACGAATTCGTCGTGCCCGAGGATCCCGTCGAACAAGAGCGTTTCAAACGCAGGCTAATGGCCACAGCAAATAGCCTAAAGAAAAAGCAGCAACAACTTCAAGCTGATCAAGACCTGCTAGCCGACAGATGGACCGAGGTCCTCGCGGCCGAAGAGTATGAACTCGAACGCCCCTCCAAGAGCTACCCAAAACGCAAGTTGCTCCCCCGATTAGAAGAGGAAGCATACATACCTTCATCACCAGCGCACAATACGGCCGACCGACCACCCCGTGGTCGCGACAGAGAGGCATCCAGGCCTTCCATCAAGACCGTACCCCGGCATCGCTCGAAGAGTACGAAGCCACGGGGGAACGCGCCGGACTTGCGGGATATATTGGAGGATAAGGCAAGACAATCTAGATCTATCTATGGATCACGTGGGTGCCCCACGACCCACGACGAATACCGTCGAGCCGGATACATAAACTCCGGCCGGGCCGAACACAGCAGACAACGCTCCCTTGAGCTACGTCGTGATATTGCTCAATACAGAGGCGCCGCACACCCGCTATGCTTCACTGACGAAGTAATGGATCATCAAATCCCTGAAGGGTTTAAACCCGTAAACATTGAATCCTACGATGGCATGACAGACCCTGCGGTTTGGATCGAAGATTATCTCCTTCACATCCATATGGCCCGCGGCAACGATCTCCACGCCATCAAATATCTCCCGCTCAAGCTTAAAGGACCAGCTCGGCATTGGCTTAACAGCCTGCCCGCAGTGTCAATTGGGTGTTGGGAGGACCTGGAAGCCGCATTCCTCGACAACTTCCAGGGCACATATGTGCGACCACCAGACGCCGATGACCTAAGCCACATAATCCAGCAGCCAGACGAATCGGCCAGGCAATTCTGGACACGGTTCTAAACAAAGAAAAATCAAATCGTCGACTGTCCGGATGCAGAGGCCCTCGCAGCCTTCAAACATAACATCCGCGACGAGTGGCTAGCCCGGCACCTAGGATTGGAAAAGCAGAAATCCATGGCAGCCCTCACATCATTAATGACCCGCTTCTGTGCGGGAGAGGATAGCTAGCTAGCTCACAGCAACAACCTCAGCAAAAATGCTGGTAGTCCGGATACTAAGGACCACAATGGCAGGTCGCGTCAAAGCAAAAATAAATGCCGCGTTAACAGCGACGACAAGGAGGATACGGCAGTCAACGCCGGATTCCGAGGCTCTAAACCCGGTCAGCGGAAGAAGCCATTCAAAAGAACCACTCCGGGTCCGTCCAATTTGGACCGAATACTCGACCGCTCATGCCAGATACATGGCACCCCCGAAAAGCCAGCTAACCACACCAACAGAGATTGTTGGGTATTTAAGCAGGCATGCAAGTTAATTGCCAAAAACAACGACAAGGGGCTGCACGGCGACGATGAGGAAGAGACCTGACCGCCGAACAGTAGAGGACAGAAGGGTTTCCCCCCCATAAGTGCGGACGGTAAACATGATATACGCAACCCATATACCCAAGAGGGAGCGGAAGCGTGCACTAAGGGACGTATATGCGATGGAGCCAGTCGCCCCTAAGTTCAATCCATGGTCCTCTTGCCCGATCACTTTCGGTCGAAGAGACCATCCGACTAGTATCCGCCATGGCGGATTCACCGCATTAGTTTTAGACCCAATCGTCGACGGATTTCACCTCACGAGAGTCTTGATGGACGGTGGCAGTAGCCTGAACCTGCTTTATCAGGATACAGTGCGCAAGATGGGCATAGACCCCTCAAGGATTAAACCTACAAAGACAACCTTCAAAGGCGTCATACCAGGTGTTGAGGCCAATTGTACGGGCTCAGTCACACTGGAAGTGGTCTTCGGATCCCCGGATAATTTCCGGAGCGAGGAGTTAATCTTCGACATAGTCCCCTTCTGCAGCGGCTATCACGCTCTGCTTGGACGAACCGCGTTCACAAAGTTCAACGCGGTGCCGCATTATGCATACCTTAAGCTCAAGATGCCAGGCCCTTGTGGAGTCATCACGGTCAACGGAAATATGGAACGCTCCCTCCGAACGGAGGAACATACAGCGGCTCTCGCGGCAGAAGTACAGAGCAGCCTTCTAAAGCAATTTTCGAGTCCGGCCGCTAAACGGCCGGACAAGGCCAAACGCGCCCGGAGCAACATCAACCAAGACCACCTGGCATGTTCCGAGCACACGTAGCAATGCAGCCCCAACCCCAGCCCTCGCATGATTGCAAGACCAACCCTCCACGTACATCATTACGCTCTGGAGATACCATGGGCATAGGGGGAGGGGCACGACCACAACAGACCCAGAGTGCGGCTCGACCACACCAGGGGCTCACAAGTGTGTCGCTCTTTTTTATTTTTTATTTTCCTTCTTTGTATACACAGGACTCCGTTCACCAGAAGCCCTGTCCGGCGGTGAACCCGCCGAACTCACGATGCAACAGCCAGGGAGGGAAAAAGGCTGCGACGAACACTCAGGTGGTCTCCATTACGAGCATTAAATTTGATTATATACACCAGTCCGCAGCCCACCCCTGGAGGGGGACATGTTTAATTAATCCAATCCCTTGCTTACCACACTATTTGTATCATTCCGCACTCATAGCAGAATTCCTTGAATAAATAATGCAGCACTTTTTGCCTGTAATTGCATTACTTTACATATATGTTCACTAATGACATCTTGCACCCGTATATTTTGGTACGGCCAAATACACCAGGGGCTTATGTTCCTCGCATTATGGTGTGATAAGTCCGAACACTTTCACAAGTGCGGCACCCCGAACTTATAGCATTATATGAATCGGCTCTGAATCATGTCTTGGGTCAATAGTTGGGTTTGCCCAGCTCCCACGTTTTGGTAGCTTACGTTCCATTCTGTCGGCTAAGGTGGCACTGGGAGAACCACTGCGATTGCGCCCTGGTTGAGCTAGGCGAGCACCTTAGTGGAGAAAGCTAAAACTGACTGTCATGATAAGGCGAGAGACTTGTCGCTATTCGAGAGGTCTTTTCGAGTCCTTAAAGACTTATGCCGCTTCAAGAGAAGAACCGGATAATGTCCGGCCAAGGCGTGGATAGCGCCCCGAACTCGGTCTTCCGAATACTAGGGGCTTCGCCGAAATTTAAAATTATAGAATTCTATGGCTAAGTGAGAGTGTTCAAGCATTATAAGTCCGGTTGCCTTGTTCGTTGTGTTGAGCGCCTCCCTAGATGGACCCAAAAATGGGAACAAGAGTGCTCATGTTTATCCCGAACACCCCAGCACTCGTGGCTTGGGGGCTGAAGCCGACGACTTGCCATCTCTCAGATTTTATAAAACGGCCGCACATAAGGTAATATTTTAAATCAAACAAGTGTTGCTTAGCGCATATGAACAAAGTTTTCAGCGCACAGGATAATACATAGCAAGTCTACTCAATAATTACATCTCTGGGGCACTCATCCGCAATCTTGCGGGCACCCTTCAGGATAGTCTTATAGTACATCTCGGGCGTACGATACTCCTTGCCCGCTGGCGGCGCGTCAGTGATAAGCCTCTCCGCATCCAGCCTGCCCCAGTGCACCTTTGCGAGGGCAAGGGCCCGACGAGCGCCTTCAATACAGGCGGAGCACTTGATGACCTCCACCCAGGGGCATGCATCCACCAGCCGCCGCACGAGGCCGAAGTAGCTCCCAGGCATGGCCTCTCCAGGCCACAGCCGGACTATGAGGCCCTTCATGGCCTGCTCGGCTACCTTGTGGAGCTCGACTAGCTGCTTCAGCTGGTCGCTAGGGGGCACCGGAAGGCCGGGCTCAGCGTACTGAGACCAGAAGACCTTCTCCGTTGAGCTCCGCTCCTCGCCACGGTAGAATGCGGTGGCATCGGATACACTGCGAGGCAGATCTGCAAACGCCCCTGGAGAGCTCCGAATCCGGGTAAGTGTCAGGTAGTTTACATTAACATGCTTGCTTTGCATGAAAAATGCCTTACCCGCCGCTATTTTCTTCACATCCTCAACCTCCTGAAGGGCCTTATGGGCCTCGGCCTTGGCGGATTTGGCACTTTCGAGAGCCGAGGCAAGCTCGGACTCTCAAGTCTTTGAGTCGCGCTCCAAACTCTCATGCTTTTCCATGAGAGCCTGGAGCTCTTGCCGCACTTCCGCCACCCGCGCCTCCTGCTTCTCTCGCTCTGCCCGTTCCGCGGCCGCATTGCGTTCGGCCGCGGACACAGCCTCCTTCAGGGTTGCCACCTCGTTCGTGGCCCCTGCAGTACCCACGTTATCCTTGTTAGTTTTATTGCAACCTAAATCCTTTTTTGTAAGGTAACTATTCAAAGTGGTGTTCCTCACCTTCTTTCTCCTCGAGCTGCTTCTTGGCACGGCTGAGCTCTTGCTCGGACCGCTGGAGATCCTGCTTCAATGCACCGACCTCCGCAGTCAGTGCGGCAGAGGTCAGCAGCGCAGCCTGCAAACCCATATTGACATAATTTTTAGCAACCCTGCGTATATCTTTTTAGATCCTCAGTCCGGCTTTTCTTTTCGAACACCGAACCGAGCATCAGGGGCTACTGTCTATGCGGTGTTACATTTCATAATTTTAACTTCTTACCTCAAAGCCTGTTAGAAGGCTGCTGCAGGCTTCAGTCAGCCCGCTCTTGGCAAGCTGAACCTTCTGAATCACCGCACTCATCATAGTGCGGTGTTCTTCCTCGATGGAAGCGCCTTTGAGCGCCTCCAACAAGTTGTCCGGCGCCTCCGGTTGGACGGGGGCCGCCGGCGTCATGGTCTTGCCCTTCTTGCGAAGGGGCCGCCTGCCGGACTCCGGAACCACTGCGGGTTCCGGCGTGGAGTCCGGCGCAAAGTCCGGGAGGCTGCCTTGCGGCGCCTCCGGAGCCTCCTCCTGATGGGTCCTCTCCTGGGATCCCACCTCAGTGTCCTCAGCGGCGCGAGGGGTGGAGGCAGTCGGAATGGAATCCACATCCAACGGAGCCAACAACCCGCTCGATGAAGCGGGGAGATCATCGTCGGCCGGACTGCAGGCAGTATGCGGCATTAGAAGGACGCTATGTGACACAAAAGAAATTACAGATCATTCAGAATCAGGATACTTACGATCTTGCCGGAGGCCTGGCCCTCGAGGGCCACTCTTCTTTGCCGACGTTGGCGTTGGCGGGGCTATCCGGGCGAATAGTTCTTCCCCTCTTGGACCCTTCGGCCTCCCTTGTGGGGGAAGCCTTCCTGTTCCTCTCTCCCTCCTCTGGGAGAGAGTCCTCTGTTTCCTCCTCGTCTTCGGGGGAGGAATCCGCCTCGGAGTCGTCGGACACCTGAAAGTGGGAACTCTTTCGAGTACCCGTGGCCACCTTCTTGGCCTTCTTCTCTGGCACCACATGTGGTGCCGGAACCAGCAGCCCGCTAGACGGGCGTCCACTGGGTTTTCTGGCGTGGGAGCCGGGCAGATGAGCTGCTCGGCCTTCTTCATCCAGTCCTATCAAAGGAAAAAGGGAGATTGAAACCCGCTTAGGGTCAAACTATTAACAACAAGTGTCCCGTAATGGGGTAGAATCACTTACCTCGTCAGCTGGACGCTGCGAGTGAAATCCGTGATCTTCCGTCGCGGATGCGAGGGCTTCGGCGCCCTTAAACAGCACCCTCTAGGCGCCTTCGTACGTCGTGTCGAAGAGCCCGCTCAACGCCTGGTGCTGTGCCGGATCAAACTCCCACAGGTTGAATGCCCGTTCTTGGCATGGGAGAATCCGACGAACGAGCATGACTTGGACCACGTTAACAAGCCTGAGCTTCTTATTCGCCAGCTTCTGGATACAGGCTTGGAGTCCCGTCAGATCCTTCGAATTACCCCATAGCAAGCCCTTCTCTTTCCAGGAGGTGAGCTGCACAGGGATACCAGATCTGAACTCGGGGGCCGCCGCCCACGTAGGGTCGCGCGGCTCAGTGATGTAGAACCACCCCGATTGCCACCCCTTGACGGACTCCACAAAGGCCCCTTCGAACCAGAGGACGTTGAGCTTCTTGCCCAACATGGCGCCTCCACACTCCGCTTGAGTGCCCTTCACTACCTTCGGCTTGACATTGAAGGTCTTGAGCCATAAGCCGAAGTGGGGCTGGATGCAGGGAAAGGCCTCGCATACGACGATAAACGTCGAGATGTTGAGGATGAAGTTCGGCGCCAGATCATGGAAATCCAGGCCGTAGTAGAACATGAGCCCCCGGACAAAGGGGTGAAGTGGAAAGCCCAGTCCGCAGAGGAAGTGGGGGAGAAATACGACCCTCTCATGGGGCCTGGGGGTGGGGTTGAGCTGCCCCTTATCGGGCAGCCGGTGCGCAATGTCGCCGGAAAGGTATCCGGCACTGCGCAGTTTGGCGATGTGCTCCTCCTTAACGGTGGAGGCCAACCATTTACCTCCCGCTCCGGACATGGTCGGAGAAGGTTGAGGCGAGATGCGCGAACTTGGGCGCTGGAGCTCGAGTGCGCGGAGATGGATAAGCAAAGGAGGAAGAAGGCGTAGGTAAAAAGGCGGATCCTTATCCCCTTATATATAGGCGGACGAAGACTATGCGTCCCCACCGGCCTGGTAACACTCGCTTATCTCCCAAGTGCCACCATCAATGGCGCGGTTGGGTTACCCACGTCCGTATTGATGAGAATCCCGGGATAAGGGGAACACGATCTCTGCTTCGACAAGACGTGCCAAGGAAATCTCTTCGCTAAACGTGCCAAGGTGGTATAATAAAAAATGATTCAAGTAAAGGCTTGGTAGTGGTGTGACGTCATGCCGCAAAATACGTTAGCAGATTGAACTTGTGTACATATTATTCTCTCTACGGTGGAATGTGGAAATTATTTTGCAGAGCCGGACACTATCCCGGTGTTCACAATCTTCTATGGATTATTTGGAGGAGGAACCCGCCTTGCAATGCCGAACATTATGCACGCCGGACTCATCGTCATTGAAGCCAGGTTCAGGGGCTACTGAGGGAGTCCTGGACTAGGGGGTGTCCGGACAGCCGGACTATCATCGTCCGCCGGAATCCAAGACTACGAAGATACAAGATTGAAGACTCCGTCCCGTGTCCAGATGGGACTTTCCTTGGCGTCAAAGGCAAGCTTGGTGATACGGATATGTAGATCTCCTACCATTGTAACCGACTCTGTGTAACCCAAGCCCTCTCCGGTGTCTATATAAACCGGAGGGTTTTAGTCCGTAGGACAACAACCATTACAACAATCATACCATAGGCTAGCTTCTAGGGTTTAGCCTCCTTGATCTCGTGGTAGATCCACTCTTGTACTACCCATATCATCAATATCAATCAAGCAGGAGTAGGGTAAAAACATCATGTCCCTTGTCTCCTGTTACCATCCGCCTAGACGCACAGTTCGGGACCCCCTACCGAGATCCGCCGGTTTTGACACCGACAATAAACTTTTATATTACATTTGGGACTAACCTACTAACCGGAGGCCCAGCCCAAATTGTTGTTTTCTTGCCTATTTTAGTGTTTCGAAGAAAAGGAATATCAAACGGAGTCCAAATGGAATGAAACCTTCGGGAGAGTTATTTTTGGAATGGAAGCAATCCAGGGGACTTGGAGTGCACGTAAGGAATGCAATGAGGAAGCCACGAGGCAGGGAGGTGCGCCCTACCCCTTGGGTGTGCCCCCATCCTCATGGGCCCCTCGTAGCTCCCCCGACCGACTTGTTTCGCCTACATATTCCCATATACCCTAATAACATCGAAGACAACAATAGATCGGGAGTTTCGCCGCCGCAAGCCTCTGTAGCCACCAAAAAACTCTCGGGAGCCCGTTCCGGCACCCTGCCGGAGGGGGGATCCCTCACTGGTGGCCATCTTCATCATCCCGGTGCTATCCATGAGGAGGAGGGAGTAGTTCACCCTCGGGGCTGAGGGTATGTACCATTAGCTATGTGTTTGATCTCTCTCTCTCGTGTTCTTGACTTCACACGATCTTGTTGTATCACGAGCTTTGCTATTATAGTTGGATCTTATGATGTTTCTCCCACTTTACTCTCTTGTAATGGATTGAGTTTCCCTTTGAAGTTATCTTATCGGATTGAGTCTTTAAGGATTTGAGAACACTTGAAGTATGTCTTGCCATGCTTATTTGTGGTGACAATGCGATATCACGTGATCCACTTGATGTATGTTTTGGTGATCAACTTGCGGGTTCCGCCCATGAACCTATGCATAGGGGTTGGCACACGTTTTCGTCTTGACTCTCCGATAGAAACTTTGAGGAACTTTTGAAGTACTTTGTGTTGGTTGAATAAATGAATCTGAGATTGTGTGATGCATATCGTATAATCATGCCCACGGATACTTGAGGTGATAATGGAGTATCTAGGTGACAATAGGGTTTTGGTTGATTTGTGTCTTAAGGTGTTATTCTAGTATGAACTCTATGATAGATTTAACGGAAAGAATAGCTTCATTTTATTTTGCTACGGACTGTTGAATAGATAGAACAGAAAGGATAACTTTGAGGTGGTTTCATACCCTACCATAATCTCTTCATTTGTTCTCCGCTATTAGTGGCTTTGGAGTGACTCTTTGTTGCATGTTGAGGGATAGTTATATGATCCAATTATGTTATTATTGTTGAGAGAACTTGCACTAGTGAAAGTATGAACCTTAGGCCTTGTTTCCTAGCATTGCAATACAGTTTATGTTCGCTTTTATCATTAGCTACCTTGCTGTTTTTATATTTTTAGATTACAAAAACCTATATCTACCATCCATATTGCACTTGTATCACCATCTCTTCGCCGAACTAGTGCACCTATACAATTTACCATTGTATTGGGTGTGTTGGGGACACAAGAGACTCTTTGTTATTTGGTTGCAGAGTTGTTTGAGAGAGACCATCTTCATCCTACGCCTCCCACGGAATGATAAACCTTAGGTCATCCACTTGAGGGAAATTTGCTACTGTCCTCCAAACCTCTGCACTTGGAGGCCCAACAACGTCTACAAGAAGAAGGTTGTGTAGTAGACATCAATACACATCAAAGTAGGACTAGGGTGTTACGCATCCTTGTGGCCCGAACCTGGGTACACGACCCGCGTGCTCGTACTGACTGGTGATCCCGTTCTCCTCACGACCCAGCGCCCCGCAACCGTGGTAGGGATTCTTGTTATCCCATAGGTGTCGTTTCCCACCGACACATTTGGCGCGCTAGGTAGGGGGCGTAGTAGTGAGAATCTGGTTTAGCAGCTAGTAGCACAGCTCTTCGTCGCCATGGCTCCCAAGAGGAAGACGACCATGGCGATCGGTTCATCCGGGACCGGACTGCCTTTATCGGTGCGGACCAGTAGTGGCCTAGTCGTGGAAAGAACCCGTGGTGTGGCCCGCAAACATCCACATCACCCTGGCAGTCCGGGCCTGGTGAGCGGTGTCGTTCGTGCGCCAGACGACGAGCCACACACTGCAAACTCCAAAGACGGAGTTGGGCCCCCTGCAGGCGGCGCGGGGCCCTGCAAGGGCTTTGTCGTGCCACCAGATGGCGGCACGGCGACCTCCAAGACACGAACACCGGCGCCCATCGTGTGCTCTTCTCAAGTTGTGCGCGATGAGCAGCGCCGCCCCACTGGTGACCCTGGGCACCGCCCTAGGAAGAGCCCCGCACATCCTTCATGGGACGAGGAGGGCCAGCATGCGCGCCAAGGTGTTGGCAAAAATGGCGGACAGCCGCAGGGCCGATATAGAGCTCCTTCTAACCTAGTTGGAAGTCGAAGAGCGTCACGGTCCATGCAACTTTCGTCGCCGCCCACACCAGCAGAGGCCCTAGCACGCGCAGCTGCTCCTCGACTTTCCTCTTGCTGCGGAGAAGCTCGACGAGTGGAGGGCCACTGTCCGGAGCCTCGTCGGTATCGCCAACAAAGATGAGCTGCGATCGTTGGGGCCCGTAGGCCGTCGCTCCGTCGAGCCACCACATGCCAGCGGTGGACGGACTGGAGGCGACGCAGCCACGATGCACTCTCCTCCTCCACACCAGCCACCTTGCGGGCCGATCCGTCATGATGATGCTCGTGATGATATCTCCGTAGCATCGTCCGATCCGCGGACCCACCGCGAGCAACGTCAAGTTCTTCGGGAGCAAGCCCTTGAAGATGCTTGAACCACCATCGAGTGCCGGCGCGATGCGCGCCACCAGTCGGACTGGCGGGCAGGGCCCACTATGGACCACCTAGCACCAGGAGGCTATGGTGGCCTACCCTACGAGGTGGGCTATCCGGCATTCAACCGTGAGCTGCGGCAGTTCCCGTGGCCCTCCCACCGCACGTTCAAGCCCGTTGTTGGCAAGAAGTACAACGGCAAGACTCACCCGTCAGAGTTCCTTAGCATCTACACCATCGCGATGCAAGCTGCTGGGGCCCGCGATGATATGGTGCTTGCCTATTACTTCCCGTTGGCACTCAAGCCTAATGTTATGTCATGGTTGATGCACTTGTCGGTGGACTCCATTTCTTCCTGTTCGAATCTGTGTCATGAGTTTGTTGGCGCCTTCACTGGAGGCCACCAAGCTCATGGCCAGGCGAGCGATTTGCATATCATCCCCTAGAAGGAAGGAGAAAACTTGCGCAAGTACATCCAAAGGTTCAGCCGAGTGCAGTACAACATCCCAGACGTTCATCCTGCCGCCGTGATCAGTGCATTCCAACAGAATGTGCGCAACCACAAGATGCTTGAGGAGCTGGCGATAAACAAAGTCAAGGATCTGGCCGATCGGTGCGCTCGAGCTGAAGAGGGGAGGAAGTACCCCGGTGAGGACGCTGGCGCGGAAACCGACTCCACGGATGACACCACCACCCCGGCAAAGAAGGGCCGGCGCCATAAACGGAAGCACAAGGACAAGACCGTGCTTGCCGTCGAGGGGTCCGACAACACCGGCACCACCAAGAAGGCCAAGGCAAGCGACCCCGGCAAGGAGGTTGCCGGTGTGCCGCTTGCCAGGCCTTGGCGGTTTCCGACAAGCCAGGGGGCTCCGACAAGCAGTATTGCAAGATCCACCACACCAAAGGCCACGAACTCCAGAACTGCTGACAAGTTGAGTGATGTCAACTACACAACCTTCTTCTTGTAGACGTTGTTGGGCCTGCCAGTGCATAGATTTGTAGGACAGTAGCAAATTTCCCTCAAGTGGATGACCTATGGTTTATCAATCCGTAGGAGGCGTAGGATGAAGATGGTCTCTGTCGGTGTCAAAACTGGTGGATCTCGGGTAGGGGGTCCCGAACTGTGCGTCTAGGCGGATGGTAACAGGAGACGAGGGACACGATGTTTTACCTAGGTTCGGGCCCTCTCGATGGAGGTAAAACCCTACGTCCTGCTTGATTAATATTGATGATATGGGTAGTACAAGAGTGGATCTACCACGAGATCAAGGAGGCTAAACCCTAGAAGCTAGCCTATGGTATGATTGTTGTAATGTATGTTGTGTCCTATGGACTAAAGCCCTCCGGTTTATATAGACACCGGAGGAGGCTAGGGTTACACAGAGTCGGTTACAATGGTAGGAGATCTACATATCCGTATCGCCAAGCTTGCCTTCCACGCCAAGGAAAGTCCCATCCGGACACGGAACGGAGTCTTCAATCTTGTATCTTCGTAGTCTTGGAGTCCGGCGGACGATGATAGTCCGGCTGTCCGGACACCCCCTAGTCCAGGACTCCCTCAGTAGCCCCTGAACCAGGCTTCAATGACGATAAGTCCGGCGCGCATAATGTTCGGCATTGTAAGGCGGGTTCCTCCCTTGAATAATCCAGAGAAGATCATGAACACGAGGATAGTGTCCGGCTCTGCAAAATAAATTCCACATTCCACTGTAGAGAGAATAAAATGTACACCAGTCCAATCTGCTGACGTATTATGCGGCGTGACATCACACCGCTACCAAGCCTTTGTTTGAATCGTTTTTTACTACACCACCTCAGCACGCTTAGCGAAGCGGTTTCCTTGGCACGTCTTGTCGAAGCAGAGATCGTGTTCCCCTTATTCCGGGATTCTCATCAATACGTGCGCGGGTAACCCAACCGTTCCCGTCGCCACGCCTCCTCTATCGAAGGGGAATCCCAAACGGTCACGGAGACGGCTCTTGGTATTTTTCCCCTTTATAAGAGGACCAAGGCTCGTTCTTGTTCTTCAATCTCGCATCGAATCTCCTCCTCGCTCCCAGTTCCAACACACAGAGCCTCAGATTCGAGCGCTTCGGATCCTCAACCATGTCCGGCTTCGACCTCCAGGGCCGGTGGATGCCCTCCTCCATCACGGAGGAGGACATATTGAAGTTACGTGAGGCCAAGTACCTGGCCTACGAGGTTTCACACAGGTTGCCTGCCCAAGGGCAGGCCGTGCCCGCCCCCGAGCCCGGTGAATACATCATCTTCGTATCCCACTTCCGTCGGGGTTTAGGCTTCCCGACGGACCCCTTCGTGAGAGGGCTCATGTTCTACTATGGGCTGGATTTTCATGACTTGGCTCCGGAGTCCATCCTCCATATCTCCGCATTCATCATCGTCTGCGAAGCCTTCCTCCGCGTTACTCCCCACTTCGGCCTGTGGCTGAAGACCTTCAATGTGAAGCCGAAGATGATCGGGGGGCGTCAAGCGGAGTGCGGCGGGGCGGCCATAAGCAAAAAGGCCGATGCCCCGTGGCCCGAGGGTTCCTTCCAAGAGGAACTCGGACTGTGGCAGCAGGAGTGGTTCTATATCATCGCTCCGAGGGGCAGCAAACAAAAGCCGCCGCCTTCATTCCGCCCGGGACCTCCACGCCAACTGATGTCGTGGGTCAACAAAGGGCTTAATTGGGGGCCGTTCGAAGACGTGCCCTCACTGGAGGGCCGGATTCGAGACCTCCAAGCGAGGGAGATCAATCTGGTCGTGGTGATGCAGGTTATGGTAATCAGGCATCTTCTGCCCTGCAAACGCCGTCCTCTCCGTCTATGGGGGTTCAACCCGGAGGGACCTCGGATTCTCCAACACTTCATGGGTGCAACACCCGTGGAGATGTACAAGTTGTTCTTCGGACCACAGGTGGCGTGTCCGGAATTAGCCGAGGACGCAGGCCTAAGCCGCAATCGCCCGGATACTCAGGTAAATAGCTCAGAGTCCGGACATTTTGTTTATATGCCTTTCTAGAGTTCGCCTCCTGACCCATTACTCTTCACAGGAGTGGGTGGCGCGATCAAGGCTGATAAGGTGTCCGGCCCCCTCCCAGAGACCGCACTGGAGCCCGTGCTGGTCAGAATGTTGGAGGTCGCACCCACAGAAGGGAGCGAAGGGGAAAACAGAGGAGCTAATATTTCGCCCAAAGGGGCGTCTGAAGAGGGGGGAATCAAGAGCCCCTCCTTCCAAGGGGAGAAGAGGACCGCCTCCGAGGATCCGGAGGCCAAAGCCCCTAAACGGGGGAAGAGGTCTTCCCCGGGGGGTCCGGCGTCCGGGGAGAATCCGGACGCACCATCATTGCCAAAGAATCAGCCCTCCAGCGAGCCATGAGTGTGAAAAGGGAATTTCATCAGTAAGAAAATACCTTCATTTATGCTTCTGTGGGTGACCAAAATTTTCATTTGCAGTTCGGATTTGCAGCCTTTGCAGATGAGTTCGTCTTCGGGGGACCTTCTTCCGGAGATGATGGAGAGCGAAACGCCCCCGTCTGCTACGCCATCAGATAAGGCAGACGAGCCTGAAGTATCGTCACGGAGGGTATCCTCGAGTTCGGAGGGGCCGGAGAGTTTGGCGCCCGCTAGTATCCGGCTGGGAGAACTGAAGAATCTGCTTGAGAGGGCGTCCATCTCAGAAGATCATCGTGCGTTGATGAACATGGTGATTGGAAGGATTTCGTCCGCCGAGAGCGGATTGCGTAACGCCGCCATGAGTTTGCTGGCTGGATTTGAGGTACGCGAAAATGACGCGCCTTCTATTTTTGACAGTTTTGCACATAAAAGTGTGCTCTGTATAGATAGTAGCCCCTGAGACTCGGTAGGTTGTCGAAGACGACAGCGTGCCGAGGATCGAAATCTCAAGAAATGAATGTCGCCGTTCCTACGTAGGTGGCGGATAGTCCGAGGGCTAGCCGGACTAGTGGGGTTGCCGAGTTAATGCGGCAACTTGACGCGGCGGATGCGGACATCGCACTTGTCAACCGGCGACTTGACGAGTCGCAAGGTAAATGAGTTCTCCACGGTCGCTTTATTAATGGGGTCAAAGCCCTCCTCTTGATAAATTATATGCTGTTGTACAGACGGTGCTGCTGCCGTGGAGAGCCTTCGGGCCGAACTTGCTCAAGCTAAGGAGCAGGCCCGAAGGAGTGACGCGGCTGCCTCGAGGGCGGCCGAGGAGTTGAAAGCCGAAAAGGCTGCTCACTGCCTAAGCAGGGAAGAAGTGGCCGAATTGGCCGTAAAAGTGAAAGATGCTGCCGACCGTAATGAGGCTCTTGAAAAGGAGCGCTTATCGGAGCGGGAAGACCTGAAGAAGGCCACCGCTGAGGCCAAGGATGCCCGCTCTGCGATGCGGGCCATGAGGGAGGACCTGCGCCAGGCCGGAGATATCGTGGCTGGCAAGCCTTATCTGCCGCGTCACCGGTTTATGGATCAAAAGTATGCTCAATTTGATCGGCTGTGGAGTCCGGAGGATCCGTATATGGACTTAGCGGCAAGTGCGGCTGATGCCATTGAGCACTTCCGGAGCCAGAAGGATCACAAGACGGAAGAGCTATTTTGGTCTCAATTCCATAGTCCGGATCGCTCACTTCCGTTGACCGACCGGTTGGCCGAATGGGCTGAGCTAAACAGGTTGTCCGGACTTGCCATGACTGACATCGTGGCTCATGTCTGGCCAGAGAGGCCCAAGGCGATGAGCTACTTCGGCTTACTGCAGCAATTCCTTGGAGCAGTGCCGCATATCAAGGAGATGAAGCGGTCGGCCTGCATCGAGGGCGCGCGGATGGCACTTGCCCGCGTCAAGGCGCATTGGACAGAGATGGATGCCACCGCTGTTGCCGCCCAGGGCTCGGATGAAGACCGGCTCCCCGCCGAGCACTATTTCGGGGAAGTTATGCATGGCGCTCGTGTAATAGAGTCGCAGTGCTAAAAAAATGTCACGTTCAAATGAACGTTTTAGCTTGTAAAACAATGATTATGCTATAACTGCTTTTTATACTTGTGCGTCCCAAGTAGTAAAACTTCTCCTATGCGGCCGTTTACGTATACACTTGTATAACCTGAAAGATTGCAGTCTTCGGCTTCAGCCCCCACGCACAAGGTGCGGGGGTGTTCGCAAAAATAGCGCGTTTTCACACTTAATCCGGCGTCTCGGTCCTGTTAAGGAGGTGGTAGCGTAGCGAACGAGGCAATCTGGACTATAATGCTTTATCACTTTCACTTAGCCAGTGGAGCTCGAGGGTGGGGCTACGTTATAGCCCCTTGTGGCACCGCACTTCCCCGAATTCGGGGCGCGTGTGTGCCTGACCGGGAAACGGTCCTTCGCCAAAGCGGGGAATTCTAAACATTCCGGTGGTCGATCGAGTGGTTGACCAGTCTCTCGCTATATCATGACAGTCAGTTTTCGGCTTTCTCTACTGAGGTGCTCGCCCAGCCGAGCTAGGGCACAATCGCAGTAGTTCTCCTGGTGCCGCGTTAGCCGATGATACGGAACGTAAGGCAGCAAAACACAGGAGCCGGGCAAACCCAACATTTGACCAAAGACATGATTCGGAGCTGATGCATATAATGCCTAACTCGAGACGCCGAACACTCCCTGAGGTGTTCGGTCTTTATGATAATGGGCAGAACAATGCCCTAAGCCCCTAGTGTCCAAGTACGGGCATGGTCTTCTGACGCGGCCGATGCCAAAACGTCGGGCTCCGCTTTGGCTATAGGAAGAAACCAAGGGAGAATAACAACAAGAGACATTTAAAAAAGGTCTACGCAGGGTCTTAATCTGAAAAGAATCCTCGCAACGGGTCCCTACTGCACGTCTACGCCTGTGTCTCCGTTGCGTCGTTATCCTGGACGGGGATGCACGTTGTTCATCTGTAAAAAGAGAGGAACGCTTAGTTTGAAAATGATGTGTGCAAAAAATATATGTGTAAAAGAAGAAATATAAATAAGTAAAGCGGGGTTTGTATGAACCCGCGGTTGTTTGTGCGCGCAGCCCCCTGTGAAGAGGTGTGCGGCTAGGGAGCCCCTAGTCTGCTGAAGCCGGACTCATCTATCCGAGTCTGGGGTCTTTGAGTGACCCTCGCACTGATATGATGCCACGCGGACCGGGCATCTTGAGTGTAAGAGACGCGTAATGCGGTATGGCGTTGAAACGGACAAAAGCTTTTCGTCCCAATAGTGCTTGATATCCACTTTTAAATGGGATGATGTGAAAAATTAGTTTTTCGCGCCGAAAATTGTTCGGTGATCCGAACACGACTTCTAGTAATATGGAGCCTGTGCACTTGGCGTAAGGTCCTGGCGTCACTCCTTTGAAGGAAGTGCGGCTGTGTCGAATTTTTGTAGGGTCTATCCCCATCTGACGGATTGTGTTTGAATACAGCAGGTTTAAGTCACTGCCTCCATCCATTAGGACTTTAGTGAATTGTAATCCGTCGATTATGGGATTCAATATCAGAGCAGTCTGTCCCGCGCTTCGAACGCTTCTGGAATAGTCCAGGTGGTCGAAAGTGATTGGTTTTGATATCCAATCTCTATGGTCTGCTGGGTTGGACCGTGCGAGGCTCTTGTTAGGAAGTGCCGCACTATTTTTCCGCATTATCACATGAAGTGAGTTTACTGCTTTGACCTCTTGTGGGAAAGTCTTTTGTTTTCCGGAGCTCTGCTGGTGGGGTTTATCTTCTTCGCTTGATGCGTCGAGCCCCTTGTGTTTGGCGTTTAGTCGGCCGAACTGTTTAAAAACCCAACAATCCCTGTGGGTGTGATTTGCAGGCCTTCCGGGGGTACTGTGGATTTGACATATCCGACCCAAGATCTTGTTTAAGCTGGACAATTCATCGCTGTCATCCTTAAGAGGCTGTGTTTTGTTGTTTGGCCGTGAGCTTTTGAATCCGGCGTTGACTGCCGTGCTCTTTGGGCCTTTCTCTTTATTCCGGCGCTGCTCTTTTCTGCGCCGTGATTTTCTGTTTCCATCCCTTATCTCGGATGTACTTGGGTCGCTGGTGCTGCATCTGGCTAGCCAGCTATCCTCTCCCGCACAGAAGCGGGTCATGAGGCTTGTTAGTGCGGACATTGTCCTCGGTTTTTCTTGGCCGAGGTGCCTGGCAAGCCATTCGTCTCGGACATTGTGTTTGAAAGCTGCTAAGGCTTCGGCGTCCGGACAGTCGACTATTTGGTTCTTTTTGGTGAGAAACCTATTCCAGAATTTCCGCGCTGACTCTCCGGGCTGTTGAGTTATATGACTTAGATCATCTGCATCTGGAGGGCGGACATAAGTCCCTTGAAAATTTTCTCTAAATGCGTCCTCGAGCTCTTCCCAATGTCCAACAGTGTTTTGTGGGAGGCTTTTAAGCCAATGACGGGCTGGCCCTTTGAGCTTGAGGGGTTGGTATTTTATGGCGTGGAGATCGTCTCCTCTGGCCATGTGTATATGCAGTATATAATCTTCTATCCAGACTCCAGGGTCTGTTGTTCCATCGTAGGCCTCTATGTTTATGGGTTTAAATCCTGCTGGGAACTCATGGTCCAGCACCTCATCGGTGAAACATAGTGGGTGTGCGGCGCCCCTGTATTTGTGTGTGCCGCTATCTTCGGACACTTGACGTGTTGTCTTGCTTCTTGGGGCCTTCTTCTTTGGCCCGTAGATGGACCTGGCTGGGCCATCTGTCCTTCCAAGTTCGTTGGTTGGTTTATGTGTGGCGCCGCTTTCAGAATTTGGCCTATCATCTGGCCATCTATCCAACCAGGCAGCCTTTTTATTTTTTGACGGTGGGGGCTCTATGGCCTCCTCGTCGAATTCTGGTAGCAGCTTACGCTTCGGGTAGCTCTTTGATTGGTGGCCATTGCCGTATTTATCTGCGGTTTTGAGCAGTTTGCTCCATCTCATTTTGAGTGTGTCTTCCGCTGTTTTGAGCTTCCGCTTTTCCTTCTTCAGGCTTCTTGCCGTGTTGACGAGTCTTTTCCGAAGGTTTTTGCTCTCCGGCGGCGTGTCCGGCATGAGGTCGTCCGGACTGTCGTTTTCGCCGGGCCTGGACTGATTATCTGACTCGTCATGTTCGGACGGTTGCTTGTCTGCATGTTCGTCGTCCAATTGTGAGCCCTGCTGTATGACGGGCTTATTGGGAGCGTTGTTGTTGTCGAGGAGGGACTTAGGGCGGCGTCTGCCTCGCCGTTTTGGTTGTTTATCGGCGGGGTTATCTTCTGCCGCGGCCCGTTGGTCCTCGTCATCGCTCTCCTTTGGGGTATCCACCATGTATATGTCATATGACGAGGTGGTCCTCCCATGCCTTATAGACTCTGTTTCTTGTTCGTCTCCGGCATCGTCGTCCATAGTGTCGATGTCGTCGGAGTCGTGGTCTAGCATGTCGGTTAGATCGTTGACAGTGGCTACAAAGTGGGTGGTGGGTGGGCTCTGAATTTCTTCGTCGTCCGCATCCCAACCATCTTGGCCATAGTCCGGCCAGGGCTCTCCTGATAATGAGAGATGCTTTAGTGAATTCAGGATGTCGCCAAAAGGCGAGTATTGGAAGATGTCCGCGGCGGTGAATTCCATAACCGGCACCCAATACGAATCGATTGGCAGAGGCGTGGGAGGTTTGGAGTCCGGCAAGGAGTCCGGCACCTCGGAATCACAAGTTTCGCGGGGGACAAGATTAATGTTCGGCTCCATCGCCGAGGAAGTTGAAGCCCCTGAGGCGGCGTCTATCCACCGATCCTTGATCTGGGTGATCGGCTCCGGACTAATGGCCGGAGCAGATTCGTGTGCGGCCACCAAGGCACTGTTTGGCGGCAGAGCTAGAACATGCCCATTGCAACAGTGCGGCGCGCTTGGCTGTGGCTCTGGTCCGTCGAAGATCAAGTCTCCGTGGACATCGGCCGTGAAGTTTAGGCTTCCGAATCTGACCTGACGGCCTGGGGCGTAGCTTTCGATCTGCTCCAGATGGCCAAGCGAGTTAGCCCGCAGTGTGAAGCCGCCGAATACGAAGATCTGTCCGGGGAGAAAAGTCTCACCCTAGACAGCGTTGTTGCTTGAAGATGCCATCAAGCCTATCGGTGACGACACAGAGGAACTCTCAATGAAAGCACCAATGTCGGTGTCAAAACCGGCGGATCTCGGGTAGGGGGTCCCGAACTGTGCGTCTAGGCGGATGGTAACAGGAGACGAGGGACACGATGTTTTACCCAGGTTCGGGCCCTCTCGATGGAGGT
The DNA here is from genome assembly GCA_963921465.1 of Triticum timopheevii. Taxonomy (NCBI): domain Eukaryota; kingdom Viridiplantae; phylum Streptophyta; class Magnoliopsida; order Poales; family Poaceae; genus Triticum; species Triticum timopheevii. Next base: position 247,390,023 of record OY997266.1, read on the forward strand.
AAAACACTATGTCCTACTTGATTAATATTGATTATATGGGTAGTACAAGAGTGGATCTACCACGAGATCAAGGAGGCTAAACCCTAGAAGCTAGCCTATGGTATGATTGTTGTAATGTATGTTGTGTCCTACGGACTAAAGCCCTCCGGTTTATATAGACACCGGAGGAGGCTAGGGTTACACAGAGTTGGTTACAATGGTAGGAGATCTACATATCCGTATCGCCAAGCTTGCCTTCCACGCCAAGGAAAGTCCCATCCGGACACGGGACGGAGTGTTCAATCTTGTATCTTCGTAGTCTTGGAGTCCGGCGGACGATGATAGTCCGGCTGTCCGAACAACCCCTAGTCCAGGACTCCCTCAGTCTCCCTCAAGCAACCCTACAACCAAATAACGGAGAGTCTCTTGTGTCCCCAACACACCCTATACAATGGTAAATTGTATATGTGCACTAGTTCAGCGAAGAGAAGGTGATACAAGTGCAAAATAGATAGTAGATATAGGTTTTTTTAATCTAAAGTAATAAAAACAGTAAGGTAACTAATAATAAAAGTGAGCGTAAACGGTATTGCAATGGTAGGAAACAAGGCCTAGGGTTCATACTTTCACTAGTGCAAGTTCTCTCAACAATAATAACATAGATAAATAATATGACAAGGCCTCAACATGCAACAAAGAGTCACTCCAAAACCACTAATAGCGGAGAACAAATGTAGAGATTATGGCAGGGTACGAAACCACCTCAAAGTTATTCTTTCGGATCAATCTATAAAAGAGTTCGTACTAGAATAACACCTTAAGACACAAATCAACCAAAACCCTAATGTCACTTAGATACTCCATTGTCACCTCAAGTATCCGTGGGCATGATTATACGATATGCATCACACAATCTCAGATTCATCCAACCAACACAAAGTACTTCAAAGAGTGCCCCAAAGTTTCTATCGGAGAGTCAAGAACGTGTGCCAACCCCTATGCATAGGTTCCCAATGTCACGAAACCCGCAAGTTGATCACCAAAACATACATCAAGTGGCACATGATATCCCATTGTCACCACAGATAATCATGGCAAGACATACATCAAGTGTTCTCATAAAAGACTCAATCCGATAAGATAACTTCAAAGGGGAAACTCAATTCATCACAAGAGAGTAGAGGGGGATAAACATCATAAGAGCCAACTACAATAGCAAAGCTCGGGATACATCAAGATCGTGCCATCGAGGGAACACGAGAGAGAACACGAGAGAGAGAGAGAGAGAGAGAGAGAGAGAGAGAGAGAGAGATCAAACACATAGCTACTGGTACATTCCCTCAGTCCCGAGGGTGAACTACACCCTCCTTGTCATGGATAGAACCGGGATGATGAAGATGGCCTCCGGTGATGGGATCCCCCTCCAGCAGGGTGCCGGAATAGGGTCCCGATTGGTTTTTGGTGGCTACAGAGGCTTGCAACGGCAGAACTCCCGATCTATCTTTTGTTCTGGAAGTTTTAGGGTACGAGAGTATATATGGGTGAAAGGAGTACGTCGGTGGACCGAAGGGGGGCCACGAGGCAGGGGGCGCGCCCGGGGGGGGGGGGGGGGGTGGGCTCTCCCCCCACCCTCGTGGGCACCTCCCTTCTTTCCTGACGTGCACTCCAAGTCCATCGGGTGGCTTACCTTCCAAAAATAACTTCTCCAGTTGATTTCGTTCCGCTTTGACTCCATCTGATATTCCTTTTCCTCGAAACACTGAAATAGGCATAAAACAGCAAATCTGGGCTGGGCCTCCGGTTAATAGGTTAGTCCCAAAAATAATATAAAAGTGGATAATAAAGCCAAATATTGCCTAAAACAGTAGATAAGGTAGCATGGAGCAATAAAAAATTATAGATACGTTGGAGACGTATCAAGCATCCCCAAGCTTAATTCCTGCTCGTCCTCGAGTAGGTAAATGATAAAAAAAGAATTTTTGATGCGGAGTGATACTTTGGCATAATTTCAATGTAAATCATCTTAATTTTGGCATGAATATTCAGATCCGAAAGATTCAAGACAAAAGTTCATATTGACACAAAAATAATAATACTTTAAGCATACTAATAAAAGTAATCATGTCTTCTCAAAATAGCATGGCAATAGAAAGTTCATCCCTACAAAATCATATAGTTAGGCTATGCTTCATTTTCGTCACACAAAGATGTTCCCAACTTCTATATCCCCGATGACAAGCCAAGCAATTGTTTCATACTTAAATAATCTCAAACTTTTTCAACCTTCACGCAATACATGAGCGTGAGCCATGGATATAGCACTATGGGTGGAATAGAATATGATGATGGGGATTGTGTGGAGAAGACAAAAAGGAGAAAGTCTCATATTGACGAGGATAATCAACGGGCTATGGAGATGCCCATAAATTGATGTCAACATGAGGAGTAGGGATTGCCATGCAACGGATGCACTAGAGCTATGAATGCTCAACAAAAGAAAACTAGTGGGTGTGCATCCAACTCGCTTGCTCATGAAGACCTAGGGCATTTGAGGAAGCCCATCGTAGGAATATACAAGCCAAGTTCTATAATGAAAAATTCCCACTAGTATAAAAAGACAACTTATGAGACTCACTACATGAAGAACAAGGTGCTACTTTGAAGCACAATATATGAGACTCACTACATGAAGAACAAGGTGCTACTTTGACGCACAAGTGTGGAAAAAGAGATAGTAGCATTGCCCTTTTTTTGGCCTTTCTTTTTTTCTTTTGGCCTTTCTATTTTTTTGTTGGGCCTTCCTTTTTTTGGCCTTTATCTTTTTTTGTTTGGGCAATGCTCTAATAATGATGATCATCACACTTCTATTGATTACAACTTAAGGATTACAACTCAAAACTTAGAACAAGATATGACTCTATATGAATGCCTCCGGCGGTGTACTGGGATGGTGCAATGAATCAAGAGTGAAATGTATGAAAAATAATGCATGGTGGCTTTGCCACAAATACGTTGTCAACTACATGATCATGCAATGGCAATATGACAAAAGTAATGTATGTCATGATGATGATGGTGGAAGTTGCATGGCAATATATCTCGGAATGGCTATGGAAATGCCATGATAGGTAGGTATGGTGGTTGTTTTGAGGAAGATATAAGGAGGTTTATGTGTGATAGAGCGTATCGTATCACGGGGTTTGGATGCACCGGCGAAGTTTGCACCAACTCTCAAGGTGAGAAAGGGCAATGCACGGTACCGAAGAGGCTAGCAAAGGCGGAAAGGTGAGAGTGCGTATAATCCATGGACTCGACATTAGTCAAAAGAACTCATATACTTATTGCAAAAATTTAGAAGCCATCAAAAATCAAGTACTACGCGCATGCTCCTAGGGGGATAGATTGGTAGGAAAAGACAATCGCTCGTCCCCGACCGCCACTCATAAGGATGCACAAGCCAGGTACACTTCATGTTTCAAATTTGTTACACAACTTTAACCATACGTGCATGCTACGGGATTTGATAACTTCAACACAAGCATTCTTTGAATTCATAATTACCCAACTAGCATGACTTTGATATTATCACCTCCATATCTCAAAACAATTATCAAGTATCAAACTTATCTTAGTATTCAACTCACTCAAAAGAAAATTCACATATCTTGAATACCAAGTATATTAATATTAAGCAAATTACCATGCTATTAACGACTCTCAAAATAATCTAAGTGAAGCATGAGAGTTCAACTATTTCTCCAAAATAAAACTACCACCATGCTCTAAAAGATATAAGTGAAGCACTAGAGCAACAACAAACTACTCCGAAAGATATAAGTGAAGATCAATGAGTAGCTTAATAATTATGCAACTATGCGAAGACTCTCTCTCATTTAATAATTTCAGATCTTGATACTTTATTCAAACAGCAAGCAAAACTAAAGAAAACTTCATTGCAAGGATAGCACAACTCATGTGAAGAAGCAAAAAGTTAGGCTCAACCGATACTAACCGATAGTTGTTGAAGAAGAAAGGCGGGATGCCTACCGGGGCATCCCCAAGATTAGATGCTTGAGACTTCTTGAAATATTATCTTGGGGTGCCTTGGGCATCCCCAAGCTTGAACTTTTGTGTCTCCTTAATTCCTCTCATATCATGGCTTCTCTTTTTATCAAAAGCTTCATCCACAACAAACTCAACAAGAACTCGTGAGATAGGTTAGTATAAACCAATGCAAAACCTTATCATTTTCTACTTTAACAAATCACTAAGATTATTATTCAACATTGAATACTAAATGCCTCTGCATATTTAATACTCCTATCCTCAAATAGAATCATTAATCAAGCAAACATATGCAACCAATGTAACCATTACAGCAATCTTCCAAAACAGTATAGTCTGTAAAGAATGCAAGAGTAATCATAATTCCCTAACTCCAAAAATTATGAACTAAGATTCCCACTGTAATAAATTTATCAGAGCTCAGTATGCAAAAAGATTCAACATTATACCACTCTCTGACTTTTCTAGGGAATTTTTGCAACAGCGGTATACTTTCTGTTTTTGAACAGCAACATGTATACTAGCAAAATAAGGATGGCAAAGGCTATCCTTGAATTCTTTATTGAAACTAAAGATGCAAAATATTATTGTAACTAACATCAACCAAAAACTAACAAAAGGAAATGACGCTCCAAGCAAAACACATATCATGTGGTGAATAAAAATATAGCTCCAAGTAAAGCTACCGATGAACGAAGACGAAAGAGGGGATGCCTTCCGGGGCATCCCCAAGCTTAGGCTTTTGGCTATTCTTGAATATTATCTTGGGGTGCCTTGGGCATCCCCAAGCTTAGGCTCTTGCCTCTCCTTATTCCATAGTCCATCGAATCCTTACCCAAAACTTGAAAACTCCACAACACAAAACTCAATAGAAAACTCGTAAGCTCCGTTAGTATAAGAAAATAAAACCACCACAGAGGTACTGTAATGAACTCATTCTAAATTCATATTAGTGTAATATCTACTATACTCCAACTTATCTATGGTTCATACCCTCCGATACTACTTATAGATTCATCAAAATAAGCAAACAACACATAGAAAACAGAATCTGTCAAAAACAGAACAGTTTGTAGTAATCTGTATCAAACGTGTATATATATATATATATATATATATATATGTACATAGGGTGGGTCTATTATGATAACACCCCTTAAGACCTTATTCTGCACACCAAAACACCTTATTCTGCACATCACCCAGATCGCACCGCCGCCCCTCCCCTCCCGACCTTTTACCGCGGCGGCGGCCTGGGCTAGCCGCCGCCCTTCCCCTCCCGGCCTTCTTTCGTGGCGGCGGCCTGGGAGAGATGCCGCCCTTCCCCTCCCCGCTTTCTCCCGCGGCCGCGGCCTGGGCTAGCAGCCGCCCCTCCCCTCCCGGCCTTCTTCCGCAGCAGCGGCCGGCAGTGACGCCGCTCCTCCCCTCCCGGCCTTCTTCCGCGGCAGCGGCCAGGCAGCGACGCCGCCCGTCGCCTCCCGGCCTTCTTCCGCGGCAGCGGCCGGCATTGACGCCGCCCTTCCCCTCCCAGCCTTCTTCCGCAGCAGCGGCCAGGCAGCGACGCCGCCCGTCGCCTCTCGGCCTTCTTCCGCGGTAGGCACCGAGCAACACCAGCCTATCGGCCTTCTTCCACGGCAGCAGCTCGGTAGCGCCGGCACCGAACTCCTCAGGTCCTGCAATTAGCTGTAATTCGTCAGATGTGGATTGGTGCTGCCTCGACATCAAACCAATTCGAGCAAGGAGGAGTGTGCGCAAGGTTGCTTCATCCACTGTAGCTTCTTGGAATAAGTCTGCATCAACCTTGAGAGCAAATCCTCCTTCCCCGTTCACATTGAGAAACGTCCAAACAGCCCATGAACTTCTGAAGGGCAAGTGGACTACACGGGCGGACGAGAAGGGAACTTCCTCCTGTAAACGCAAGAAATCACTGCATCACGAGGTAAGTAGTACACTTCCTATACCATCTCAGTGTAGTTATCATACACAAATCAGTACAAGCAGTACAGCGCGTGATTATGCAGTACAAAACTTATGCAGTGCGGTTGCTTCAGTTTGTTGTGGGGGAAAATGCAGTACGCTTGTATAGGTTCATTACGTATAACGATGCAGTGCGGTTGCTTCAGTTCCCCTTGAGGGGTGATGTAGTCAACTTGCAATGCTTCGGCAGTACCATTTTGAACACATTGCAGTTCGCATGATTCAGTTCATTTAACCTGACAATGCAGCTCGGTCATTTTGTGTGCAGGAGATGACGTTCAGCCGATACAAAATGCCGCGCATAGTTGACAGCACTGAGAACAACAACTTTCAGAAGAGTGGATATTCTTCTGACAAAGATACTGGCTGGGTTACCCCTGAGATTCCTGATGGATTCTTCACGACGACGAACAGGGTGCAGTACTCTCCACAAGAAGATTTTTCCCAGGAAGAAGATGTAGTTGAAGATAACGATGATGTCACATTCGTCTGGGAAGGCACTCACCAACGCGATGATGAAGACGATGACGATGAAGATGAGCCGATAACAGTTCTCAACCCAGAGTATAAGCACGAGTTCACTACGTTTGGACAGCATGTCCGAACAGATAATGATGACGCAGTTGGACACGATGTTGCAGTAGATGATGATTACATCCATCGAGGCATTGTGCCACTGCTCCAAAATTTTAAAACCAATCCACCGAGGCATCGTCACAACACTGGATTACCACCACGTCCACCTGCCGCACCCCGAAACAGAGCTCAGCGTCCACCTACTGCACCGAAAAACAGAGCTCCAACGAGACCTACTGCATCAACTTCGACGCTGCGACCACCAACGGTGCCTCGGTCAAAAGTAAACAGCAGGTACAAATCCTCCTCACTGTTACCGCCGCGAGATCCTCAACTACACACATTTGCTATAACCCCGCCATGTCCAATACAACCCGACGAGCTGCAAACACCATCAGGCGAACGACTCTACACACATGTAAGTTTATGGTCTGAAAAATAAAATAGTTGCAGTCCATTCAGATAACATTGCAGTGCACACTGATATTTCTTGTGAGCTTTGGCTAGTAACGTTGATATATGAGAAAATTTGTTCGGTTCTGTTTTTTGAATACGAGGAGTGCATACGAGTTTAATAAATTTTCTCATATAGCATTTCAATTAATGCAGGATAAGAACATGCCGCTCAACCTCGTACCTGCTGCTGGAATGAAGTTCACCACATACGAAAAGGCATGGGACTTTTACAACAATTATGCAAGATGTGCAGGGTTTGGTATACGCAAGAGGGCAAAACACAGGACAAATGCCTACATTGTCTGCTCAAGAGAAGGGGTCCACAAGCAGGCTGTGTCAGATTATCACCGGGTACGTCAGAAGACATCAAAAAGGATTGGCTGCAATGCAAAGATTAGAGTCAAAAAAAGGAAGAATGGCAAATTTGTGATAGAAATGGTTCAATTCAACCACAATCAGAAGATGCTGGAAAGCCCCAGGATGCTTTTGCACATGCGATCGCACAAAAAAGACGATCCTTTGATAGACCAGTTAGTGAAAGACATGCAACTGGACAACCACACACATGCTCAGATGATGTCAACGCTGTCGCGTATGTCCGGTGGTCTACAGTACATGGGACATACTAGCCGCGACTGGGTAAACAGGTAAGCACGTAACAGAGCGTATCTCTTGAGCATTCTGTCTGTAATTATTCCATGTTTTGGTGAGATAACTATGAATTGTCTATGAAAATGCAGGAAACAGAAGTTTGCCAGAGAAGAGTCTGAAGATGATGTCAAGAAACTTCTGAATTTCTTCGAGAAAATGCAAAAGATAAACCCAGAGTTCTTCTATGATTATGACATTGATGCAGATAATCGTGTAAGAAACGTCTTTTGGGCGAACGCAAGTTGCAGAGGATCGTATGAAGATTTTGGAGACTGCGTTACATTTGACACGACGTATAAAACTAACAAATTCCACATGCCGCTGGGAGTGTTTGTGGGGGTGAACCATCATCTACAAAGCACCATATTTGCTGTTGCACTCGTGCGAGATGAAACAATACCATCATTTGAGTGGGTTTTCAAAACCTTTCTGAGGTGTATGAACAATAAGCCGCCAATCTGCATGCTCACAGGTACAAAAAATAAAAAACACCTGCATACTTACGTTTTGTTTTGTTTTGTTTTGTGCACTTACATTTCTTCCATCTATCTTGCAAACACACAAACAACTTAATAAAAAAACACTGTTTGTCTCTTCTCAGACCAGTGTTCTTTGATGAAGGCAGCATTGAAAACTATCCTCCCACAAACTCTGCATAAGCTGTGTCGGTGGCATGTCATGAAGAAGTACAAGGACCACCTCGCCTTGCTGTATAAGGCGCACGAGAAGCTCAAGGATGAACTCAATGCAGTGCTGAACCACCCACTAATGCCGTCAGAATTTGAACGAGCATGGAAGAACCTCATTCACAGATACAACTTGCAAGACGACGAAGTGATGAATTCACTGTGGGATGACAGGCACGAGTGGATCTCAGCTTACTACAAGGAAATTTTCTGGGCTCGGATGACTTCCACATAGAGAAGCGAGAGCATGAACCGCATACTGAAGAAAAATTTTGTCAGGGAGAAGCATGATCTCCATCTGTTTGCTCAGCAGGTGGACAAGTGCATTCAGACCAGGAAGGCCGTCGAGCACGCAGAGACAGTAGCAAATGAGGTAAACAAAATGTCAATCAAAAACTGCTTAAAAAATATGAATAAAAAAGCAAACAATTTTTTCATTTATCTGGATCGTAACAGTGCATTTGTGATCATGCAGTTAGAGGTAAAAACAACAACACAGTTTGCCTTCGAAGTTCAGCTATCAAAAGTGTATACGAGGGCAGTGTTTGCAGATTTCAAAGAAACGCTCTACCGTAGCACTGCATTCAGAGCAGAACAGTGCCCTGAGAACCCGACAAAGTATCTAGTACACCACTACAACAGATCGGATGCATTTGACTGGGTAAGGCATAATTTCCAAGTGGTCGCCGATGAAGAGAAAGGTGTCTACAAATGTGAGTGCAAACTCTGGACACACACAGGTGAGACTCTTAACAAAAAAAAAATCTAGATTCTCATAGTCATGCACTAAAGCTAACTTACTGAAATTTAAAAGTACATATGCATGTGTAATTCACGAAACCAAATGAAGTTCACTTCTTTAAAAAATGAACAAATAATGAAAAAAATATATGTTTACTAATTTCATGCAGTTCACTTACAGAACACCAAAAAAAATGTTTTTGTCTGCAGGCCTCTTCTACGTCCATGTTTTATGCATGCTTTCTCATTTGAGAGTACTCAACATTCCTGAGGTGTACATCATGAAGAGATACACCCGTAACGCAAGATCAGATGCAACGTTTGACAGAAGAGACTACGAACAAACAGCACTAGATGGAACCTCGCTTTTTTGCCGTAGAAAATTGCTAACAGAAACAGCAATGGACCTTGCAAACAGAGCAACAAGGTTAGACGCTGGGTGCCACAGAGCGTTGTCTGGTATGAGGGCACTGATAGAGGAAGTTGACGTGCTCAACGAAGAAGAAGAAGAAGCAGCAAAACTAAAGCAAGCAGAGAAATACCAACATGACAATAAAGACGAGCAAGAAGAAAAAACTGAACACATTGGAACTGGTGCTATCAAAAAAGAAACAATTCTTCCACCTCCTGTTTCAAACACAAGAGGAAGAAAGAAAGGGGGAGATACAAACCAGAAAAAGGTGGCATCCAAGGAGAAAAATGATGACAAAAACAGTAAGCCACAGCCTGAGCTGGACAGTGATGGTCACCCACTGGGAGTAAGAATGTGCAGAACATGTAATGAAGTCAGCGGCCACAATTCCAGAACGTGTGAAAAAAGACATGAACAAGAAAAACGAGGACATGGAGATGCACAACAAAACAGAAATTCCACTCACAAAACTAAGAAATGGACAAAACCGAGACGTTGTAGCATCTGCAAGAAGAGGAAGAGACACAATTCAAGAACCTGCCCCAAAAGAAAAAGAAAAAGATCAGAAAATGAGGAAGACGAAGAAGGTGACATCAAAGAAGAATATGATGACACAACTGAAGAAGAAATGGCTTATGAAGAAGCAGATGGAGAAGAGGAGGAAGAAGAAGAGAGTGAAGAGGACGAAGAACGTGAAGAAACTGAAGAAACAGTGGCTTATGAAGGTACAGATGATGAAGATGATGAAGAGGAAGAAGAGAGTGAAGAGACTGAAGAGAGTGAAGAGGACGAAGAACATGAAGAAACAATATCAACAAGACCACCACGAGGAAATGCTTCAACCAGCGCACGGGGATCAAAGAAGGATGCAGTTCTCAGCACTGGAAAACGAAAACCACCAACAACCAGCACGCGGGGAGCAAAGAAGGATGCAGTTCTCACCACTGGAAAATGAAAGCAGCCAACAACCAGCACGCGGGGAGCAAAGAAGGATGCAGTCCACATCGCTGAAAAACAAAAGCAGCCATCAACCAGCGCGCGGGGAGCAAAGAAGGATGCAGTTCACAGCGCTCAAAAACGAAACCAGCCATCAACCAGCGCGCGGGGAGCAAAGAAGGATGCAGTTCACAGCGCTAAAAAACGAAACTAGCCATCAACCAGCACGCGAGGGGCTACAAACACAAAGGTGCAGAGACAAGAACCAGCAACACCGCCATGGAAAACAAAACAAAGTGCAACATTAGACACGCTCTAGTCACTGCGCAGAAGCAGCAGACTAACGACCAAATAGATGAACAAACAATAAATTTATCGTATGCATAGCAATTTGCTTAACTCCATGACTTATGTATCAGTTTAAATTTTGTGTAAACCATGTAGCATGTCTAATGCTTTTAGCTCGTTCCATTCTTGAGTAAAACATTGACACATTTTGATTCAAAAACCATTTAAAAAGTGCTGTTAGCTAGTTGCAGTCCTACAAGTAGTACATATAAAAAGCACTTCAGTATGCTGTATGGAACTTGCAAAAATGCAGTACGCTTCGAACTATCATGCAGTACTGTAGACTAACTACATGTAGTACACACCATGCAAATTGGGAAAAAATGTGGAAACATGTAATGCTCAGCTGACATATAAGCAGTTCACATATTCTAACCATGCAAACACAAATTTACCCTTGAATAATAATTGAAGCGGTTCAGATCAAAAAAGTGCTTATTACAAAACACATCACAAAGATGAAAAGCGTTCAACACGCAGAAGTACTTATTACAAATCAACCTCATAACCTTAGCCAATCACATCAAACGTGATTCTAACAGTACGATCCTCGAGTTCAAAGAAGTTGAGGACAACAACTTGCTCAGACTTCAGGCCGCTAACAATGACAAATTCCTTCCACCCTTTGTGCAGATACAGCCGCCCGTCAACGCTTACACTGTACTTGGCTGGTTTAAGGTATCCATTACCAAGAACAACTTCAAGAATTCCTTTCTTCTTGAGCCGCACATACCTAACAGCTCGCTGAGGAATTTTCTGTAAAAAATAATAAAACTGCTTGAGAACGAAACTAGCAGTACAATTCTCATGTTTTGAATAGAGATAGATGAAGTGCAAAACAGTCCAACAAGTAGTACATATAAAACATTTTCAATATGCAGTATGGAACTTACAAATATGCAGTTCACATATTCTAACCTGTAAACTAAAACATAAGCTACATCCACGTGAGAAAAAAAACAAGAAAATAAGAACACATTGCAGTACACTTCAAAAAACACAAATAAAAAAGTGCGTTCCTAAAATACTACAAGTTCAGGATACAATGGAATTATACAAAAAAAACACTAAGAAAAAAAACATATCTAACGAAACATACCATCTTGTAGTGAGTCTCCACATCTGTTGGCGTAAGCTGATGGACAAAAGGACTCGTGCAGCCAAGGCCACGATGAAGCAGCGCAGAATAGAACGCAGATACATTGATCTGGCCCATATCCAATCCTTCTGTGAATACTGTACCATATGCAAGGTGCTCGGCTCGCCCAGTTCGGCACAATACCTTCCCACCACGACGAGCATGACGGGCCTGCGAGCAAGCTAAAAAATTGCAGTACGTCGGCACACCACAACCATGGCCACAACAGAAGAGATACGCACAGGGGCCTTGAGCCATCGCAACAAAAACCTAGAGAAAGGAGAGAACTTGCGGCTAGAGGAGAAAAATTTAATGCAAACGAAGGGTATAAGTTAGCCTTCATTTATACAAGAGGAATGCAAAAAGGTCAAAACTGAAAATTAAAGGGAAATTAATGGAAATTATGTTCCCAAGAATAAAGGACAATCAATGAACGCTTATGTTACCAAAGAAAGAGGAACGGAAAAAGAAGGTGTACTTTGACTTCAGAAATTCCCACGAACAAAACCACAGATCATTAAAAAATAATACTCTGAAAAATTATAATCCACGGACCATTTTATTTGTGCAGTTCTCCAAATTCGTACCAGGTAGTTCACTATATGTGTGCATGAAGTGCAGTACGTGCTTTTTGGCACAAAGAAGGATGCACGCAGTGCAAGATGTGTACACCTGCAGCACAGAACTATGACGAATGCAGTGCACACCCGTACACTAAGAAAAAAGGATACGAAAGATGAAAAACAATAAAGAAAAATGATACCAATGCAGTGCACAACATTGTAGCCGAGAAAAATGTGCAGTACGGTATGCATGCACATGCAGTACTGAAACTAAACGAATGCAGTGCACGCATGATTTACTAAAAAAAATTGACCACCCACCCAGGTGCTACAGGCCCCAGCCAGTGTCGTAATAGGTCTGCACCCACAGAAGGGGAGTCATTCTGAGCCACAGTGCATGGGGCCGGTTGCAAATGGGCCCACAGGTCATAGAGCATATAGCTACGAGCGCCGTGTATAAGCACCCAGATAAGTATACGGAGGAGTTCGACCAGTATGCCTCGCCAACACTTATAAACAGGTCGGGCGCGCCTTCCACTAGCGATGTGGGACTAAACATTAGGACACACACACAGCGAAACGGGAACAAAAAGCCGTGCTCACAGGCCGACTTGGACCCAAGTATGTATATAAACTAACCGAACAAAGGCCCAACAAAACCGACCAATAAAAAACAATAAGTTCGAAAAAAAGTGGGGGGGGCCTCCCCCACCCCCCCGTAAAACAAGATGCAGTACGGATCTGTAGAAGTATGCAGTTCATTTCGGTGCGCAATGCAGACCACCACCGAAGCATATAGCAAGAGACACGCAAAAAACGATGAAGTACACACATGTATATAGTGTTGTAGTTCTGTTTTGTACGCGACGCAGTGCTTGATTGTAAGCAATGCTATTATGTTGTCGCCCAGGATGCATCTACAAAAAGTAACCAAACGCCCGTTCGAATAGAAAAGGTTATGGTTAAAAAAATGTGCTGATAAAAAAAACCCACATTTAAAAAAAACCACGTTCGCATACATACACCCAATCGGAGCAGTTCCATCGCCACAAGCCCATGACCACAGATGCAAAACCAACCTACGATCCGCACAACCGCATCATCAGCGCGATCGTGCAGTTCATCCGACGAGGCCATCCCACCCCGCGCCCTCCCCTTAAATTCAGACCCCTGCCAAAGGCCTTCTCATCCACATCCACAACAACACAAGTATCCATTGCGCTCCCACCACCGGCGATGACGTTCACCGACGAGTACAAGGGCGACAACGCCGTGGAGGCGCACGGCAACACCAAGTTGCACGTCATCCACACCAACGACAAGAAGCAGATGGCGATCACCCTCACGTAATACGAGCGCCACCTCAGTCTCCAGCGCCACAAGATCGTTGGCATTGATCTCGAGTACGACAACGACCCTGAAGCGACACAGAAACCCGCCCTCTGCCAGCTCTCCGTCGGCAAGAATCACCCGGTGCTGCTCTTCCAAATGAGCGACAGTGAAAGGTGCACCGTCTTCGACAACTTCCTCGCCGACCCCAGGTACACCTTTGCAGGCTTCTCCATCGACAGCGACAAAACCAGGCTGGAGCATGTCAAACTGGAGGTCGCCAACTTCGTCGACATCCAGAAGGAGTGGAGGGTGCCCAACGCAACCAAGCCGTTGGACTCCCTCGGAGACGTCTCCGACGCGCTCATCGACGACTACTACAGCAACATGAAGAAGAAGATCACCGATGCCGAGCACCAGCGCTGGGCCATCCTGCCTCTGTCCAGGAGGCACATCGAGTACGCGACAAAGGACGCCTACGCAGCGTACGAGATATGGAACCGCATCACCCTCACCCCGGACGGCCTTCGCCGTGCAAAGATGGAGAAGGAGGAGCCACCCAACAAGCGCGCCAGGAGCAGCTGGGGATGGGAAGAGCCTAACTGGTGAAGAAGAAGATGGTGCCAGCCAGGACCCAAGAATGCCAGTGTTCTTTTAGAATTATCATCAAATTTGCTTTGTGTTGTGTGCTTATGTATCGTTAGTTTGTTTGTTGCTGAACCTAGTTTGCTTGCCATGCACAATCGCCTATAATGATGAACTCTGATTATGTTAGTTTGTTTGCCATGCACAATTGCTAGTTTGCTTTCTGTTGAACTTAGCTTGCTGGTGATGAAATTGTCATACAGAATGCAAACAGGACGCATGCAGTGCAAGTTGAGCACGAATGCAGTACACTGAATTTGTCGAATGAAGTCTTAACATACCCAACAAAGCAGTGCACGAACATAAATTTCAAAAAGGGAATACATAAGAGCAAAAACACAAATAGAAAAACGCAAAACACGTAAAATAATTCAATACAGTCCGGAAGTACACAAAAGTACAACACAGAACCATAATGAGTGAAGTACAGGTATGATTTACAAAGCAGTGCATCCCATACATTGGGAAAAAAAGATTAACTGATAGCAAAAAGACGGAAACAAAAAAAAGTCAACTGTACATGCAGTACTCAATGCGTATACAATGCAGTACAGAACCCTGATCAATGCAGTGCACACTCCAACATTGAAAAAACACACAGGGCATACAATGCAATACAGAACCCTGATCAATGCAGTGCACTCTCCAACACTGAAAAAAACACACAGGGCAGAAATATGAAAAGTAAAAAAAATTGACCACCCAGGTGGCACCGGCCCCAGCCAGTCTCGTAATAGGTCTACGCCCATAGAAGGCGAGTCATTCTGAGTCACAGTGCATGGGGCCGGTTGCACATGGGCCCACAGGTCATAGAGCATACAGCAGCGAGCGCCGTGTATAAGCGCCCAGATAAGTATACAGAGGAGTTCGACCGGTATGCCTCGTCAGCGCTTATAAACAACTAGGGCGCGCCTTCCGCGGGCGAGGTGGGACTAAACATTAGGACGCACACACAGTGCACAGGAAACCAGCCGTGTGCTCACAGGCCGACCTGGGCCCAATTACATCTTCACTACCAGAACATGGGGCCAACAAAGCCCACTAAGAAAAAACAAATACATTCAAAAATAAAACATTAAAAAGAAAAATGACAAACATTTTTTAAATGAATAACAACAAACAAAATAAAATGTGCGTCAGCACTGTAAGAATATTAATAAATAAAACGCAGGAAGCCCAAATGTCAACGTACAGATGCAGTCAGCGACGTACAACAACGTAGTTCTCCAAGCGGAAGCACATTTTTTTCTTCTGAATTGCAGTTATCTTCGCTCTGCAATGCAGTATGGCTGAAATAAGAATGCAGCCCTGCTACTTAAACAAAACACTCCGACAACCCCTAGCCACATTACCCTCCATCCGCACAAACGCTGTATTACCACAAAGATCAAGAAAAAAAAAGAACACCATCAAGAGAAGAAAAAAAAGTACACCTGTGTGAATCAAACTGCAGTACACTACTTGGAACTGAGCAGTTCGTTTCTGATAGAAAAAGAAGTGCACTGACTTGGACAATTGACCGAAAACACAATCATAACATTTTCTGATAGTTGCGTCAATACATAGGTATAATCACGAAAAAAGAGGCGACGGCGTTCCGGATTTCCAATGCACTAGCAAGAGCCTCCTCATAGAAGAACCTCTCGGCAGTTGCCACGTAAACTTAAAACAGAGCCCCACCACGCTACCGCCCCGCTACACCTCTCCCACGTCCTGTCAAGCAGAGCAGAGGAGAAAACGCAACTGCTTCGTCCCCCCCAAAAACCCAATTGCATCTTCTTCTCCGCTCTTCCTTTCACTAACCTCTCTCTCTACAACAAACACCAGAGAACACACGAGAATCATGGCAGATGCACCTCTCTGCAACCAGCGCCGCAAGTACACCAGGGAGCTCCACGACGTCCACCTCCACGGCAATCACAAGCTCCACGTCCTTTGCACAAGCAAGGGCAAAGACATGGACAAGATGCTGTCCACGTTCAGGAGGAAGCTCGGCGGAATGCCCGTCAAACTAGTCGGCGTTGATGTCGAGTACACACACTACGAGAAGCCACAACGTGCAGCGGTACTACAGCTATGCATAGAAAAAGAATGCCTTGTCTACCACATATCTGCAGCTAAAGACAGGTAAGAATAACTATTGCTTGCCAATATTGATTTTAAATTTTCTTCACTGCAATTGCCATAATATTTAACCTTTGGTTCTCATTATTGAAAAAGCGTGGCATATGAATTTATTGACAGTTTTGATCTGGCTCCATGTATGTCACTCATGTGTTCAATTCTTGAATTATATTATCTAGCAATACACAAAGTTTAATTATAGTTTCTTCACTGCAACATTACCATACAAAACATGTATGGAATTAGGTTCAGGAATACAAGCATACACAAAACATGCATTGTTTATGCAATCTATTATCAGATTTAATAGTTATGCTGAACAAAGTATTAGCAACTGCTCAATGCAACAGATTCAGATATCCATATTGCAGTTCAGTTTCAGAAAAACACAAAAAAAATTGCTAGTTCTAAAGAAATAGAATATATTCACTCTATACAAATATATTGCAGGCCAATGGAACTAGACAAATTCCTGATGAATGATGAGTACACCTTCGTCTGATTCGCTATTGAAGGAGACAAAAGCAAGCTGAAGGTATCTGGTTTGGAGATCAACTCCAACAACTACATTGATATTCAGGTGGAATGGAGAGACCCATACAATAAAAAGAAGTTTGACACTTTGGCTGATGTTGCTGGCAGGATGATAGACATTCACTACAATGATATGAAGAAAAAAATTAACCGTAAGGAGGACCATACTCTCTGGGGATTTTGCCCACTGCCAAACAAGCTTATCAAGTATGCAGCAATAGATGCATTCGCAACATATGAGTCATGGATAATCATCTACGATGTCATAATGGGACTGGACAGGGCAAAAAGAGACAAAGAAGAAAAGAAGAAGAAGAACAAGGCTGTAATCCAATACAGCAACTAGAAAAAATGAGAGCTGTGTTTAGTCTCACTTATTTTAAGCGTTGTGGTGTTCTTTTTTTCATGTATGCAAGAATATTTCTTTTATAAAAACAATGTAAGTTTGCTTGTGATCAATTGCTTTCGCAGAAATTACTTTGCATTAGAACAAGTATATACACAACTTTGAAAAATTTAACGAGTGACACCAAAACATAGTATGCACATAAAAAACATAATAGTCCACAAAAAATAGTAATTATATAAAAATATAAATTAATATTGATATATCTAAAAAAATATAATCCATGTACATTTTTAAACAAACGTCAATACAGTTCACAGAACCAACATAAGGCAGTTCAACAAGTGTATACGTGAAGTGCAGTACATGCATAAATGAAGAACGACAAGGGCCCCAACACACACACTTGCAACACGAAGTGCAGTACTCAACGTTGGGGAAAGCAGTACAAATGACAAGGGCCCCAACACATAAATGAAGGACGCAGTGCGGACATTCTGTTTTTTCCATCAAAGGGGACGCGCGCAAAACCACCACCCCCACCCCCAAACCCTAAGATAGACAGGGGGACGACGGGGTATGACGGACTCGCCTATGCATGCGGCGCCGCGGCAAGCCACGTTGCCGCCTGCTCCGGCTCGTTCCAGGCTCGGCCTCGCAGGGGGATGTGGAGGGGGGTCACGACCCCCCTCCCCACCCCCTGCTCGGCCTCGCGCTAACGCACGCAGTGCACTTGGTTGATAGGCGCAGTGCGGGCATTCTGTTTTTTCCATCAAAGGGGACGCGCGCAAAACCACCACCCCCCCAAACCCTGAGATAGACAGGGGGCGACGGGGTATGACGGACTCGCCTACGCATGCGGTGCCGCGGCAAGCCGCGTCGCCGCCTGCTCCGGCTCGTTCCAGGCTCGGCCTCGCAGGGGGATGTGGAGGGGGGGTCACGACCCCCCTCCCCACCCCCTGCTCAGCTTCGCGCTAATGCACGCAGTGCGCTTGGTTGACAGGCGCAGTGCGAACATTCTGTTTTTTCCATCAAAGGGGACGCGCGCAAAACCACCACCCCCCAACCCTAAGATAGACAGGGGGGCGACGGGGTATGACTGACTCGCCTACGCATGCGGCGCCGCGGCAAGCCGCGTCGCTGCCTGCTCCGGCTCGTTCCAGGCTCGGCCTCGCAGGGGGATGTGGAGGGGGGTCACGACCCCACCTCCCCACCCCCTGCTCGGCCTCGAGCTAACGCATGCAGTGCGCTTGGATGACAGGCGTTGTGCGGACATTCTGTTTTTTCCATCAAAGGGTGCGCGCGCAAAACCACCACCACCCCAAACCCTAAGATAGACAGGGGGGCGACGGGGTATGACGGACTCGCCTACGCATGCGGCGCCGCGGCAAGCCGCGTCGCTGCCTACTCCGGCTCGTTCCAGGCTCGGCCTCGCAGGGGGATGTGGAGGGGGGGTCACGACCCCCCCTCCCCACCCCCTGCTCGGCCTCGAGCTAACGCACGCAGTGCGCTTGGATGACAGGCGCAGTGCGGACATTCTGTTTTTTCCATCAAAGGGGACGCGCGCAAAACCACCACCCCCCCAAACCCTAAGATAGACAGGGGGGCGACGGGGTATGACGGACTCGCCTACGCATGCGGCGCCGCGGCAAGCCGCGTCGCCGCCTGCTCCGGCTCATTCCAGGCTCGGCCTCGCAGGGGGGTGTGGAGGGGGGTCACGACCCCCCCTCCCCACCCCCTGCTCGGCCTCGCGCTAACGCACACAGTGCGCTTGGTTGACAGACGCAGTGCGGACATTCTGTTTTTTTCATAAAAGGGGACGCACGCAAAACCACCACCCCAAAACCAGATAGACAGGGGGGCGACGGGGTATGACGGACTCGCCTACGCATACGGCACCGCGGCAAGCCGCGTCGCCGCCTGCTCCGGCTCGTTCCAGGCTCGACCTCGCAGGGGGACGTGGAGGGGGGGTCACGACCCCCCTCCCCACCCCCTTCTCGGCCTCGCGCTAACGCACACTGTGCGCTTGGTTGACAGGCGCAGTGCGGACATTCTGTTTTTTCCATCAAAGGGGACGCGCGCAAAACCACCACCCCCCCAACCCTAAGATAGACAGGGGGCGACGGTGTATGTCGGACTCGCCTACGCATGCGGCGCCGCGGCAAGCCGCGTCGCCGCCTGCTCTGGCTCGTTCCAGGCTCGGCCTCTTAGGGGGATGTGGAGGGGGGGTCACGACCCCCCTCCCCACCCCCTGCTCGGCCTCGAGCTAACGCACGCAGTGCGCTTGGTTGACAGGCGTAGTGCGGACATTTTGTTTTTTCCATCAAAGGGGACACGCGCAAAACCAACCCCCCCAAACCCTAAGATAGACAGGGGGGCGATGGGCTATGACAGACTCGCCTACGCATGCGGCACCGCGGCAAGCCGCGTCGCCGCCTGCTCCGGCTCGTTCCAGGCTCGGCCTCGCAGGGGGATGTGGAGGGGGTTCACGACCCCCCCTCCCCACCACCTGCTCGGCCTCGAGCTAACGCACGCAGTGCGCTTGGATAACAGGCGTAGTGCGGACATTCTGTTTTTTCCATCAAAGGGGACACGCGCAAAACCACCACCCCCCAAACCCTAAGATAGACAGGGGGGCGACGGGGTATGACGGACTCGCCTACGCATGCGGCGCCGGGGCAAGCCGCGTCGCCGCCTGCTCCGGCTCGTTCCAGGCTCGGCCTCGCAGGGGGATGTGGAGGGGGGGTCACGACCCCACCCCTCCCCACCCCCTGCTCGGCCTCGCGCTAACGCACGCAGTGCGCTTGGTTGACAGGTGCAGTGCGGACATTCTGTTTTTTCCATCAAAGGGGACGCGCGCAAAACCACCCCCCCAAACCCTAAGATAGACAGGGGCCGACGGGGTATGACGGACTCGCCTACGCATGCGGCGCCGCGGCAAGCCGCGTCGCCGCCTGCTCCGGCTCGTTCCAGGCTCGGCCTCGCAGGGGGATGTGGAGGGGTGGTCACGACCGCCCCTACCCACCCCCTGCTCGGCCTCGGGCTAACGCATGCAGTGCGCTTGGTTGACAGGCGCAGTGCGGACATTCTGTTTTTTCTACCAAAGGGGATGCGCGCAAAACCACCACACCCCCAAAACCTAAGATAGACAGGGGGGCGACAGGGTATGACGGACTCGCCTACCCATGCGGCGCCGCGGCAAGCCGCGTCGCCGCCTGCTCCGGCTCGTTCCAGGCTCGGCCTCGTAGGGGGATGTGGAGGGGGGGTGACGACCCCCCCTCCCCACCCCCTGCTCGGCCTCACGCTAACGCACACAGTGCGCTTGTTTGACAGGCGTAGTACGGACATTCTGTTTTTTCCATCAAAGGGGACGCGCGCAAAACCACCACCCCCCCAAACCCTAAGATAGACAGGGGGGCGACGGGGTATGACGGACTCGCCTACGCATACGGCGCCGCGGCAAGCCGCGTCGCCGCCTGCTCCGGCTCGTTCCAGGCTCGACCTCGCAGGGGGACGTGGAGGGGGGGTCACGACCCCCCCCTCCCCACCCCCTGCTCGGCCTCGCGCTAACGCACGCTGTGCGCTTGGTTGACAGGCGCAGTGCGGACATTCTGTTTTTTCCATCAAAGGGGACGCGCGCAAAACCACCACCCCCCCAACCCTAAGATAGACAGGGGGCGACGGGGTATGTCGGACTCGCCTACGCATGCGGTGCCGCGGCAAGCCGCGTCGCCGCCTGCTCTGGCTCGTTCCAGGCTCGGCCTCGTAGGGGGATGTGGAGGGGGGGTCACGACCCCCCTCCCCACCCCCTGCTCGGCCTCGAGCTAACGCACGCAGTGCGCTTGGTTGACAGGCGTAGTGCGGACATTCTGTTTTTTCCATCAAAGGGGACACGCGCAAAACCAACCCCCCCAAACCCTAAGATAGACAGGGGGGCGATGGGCTATGACGGACTCGCCTACGCATGCGGCGCCGCGGCAAGCCGCGTCGCCGCCTGCTCCGGCTCGTTCCAGGCTCGGCCTCGCAGGGGGGTGTGGAGGGGGGTCACGACCCCCCCTCCCCACACCCTGCTCGGCCTCGCGCTAACGCATGCAGTGCGCTTGGTTGACAGACGCAGTGCGGACATTCTGTTTTTTTTCATAAAAGGGGACGCGCGCAAAACCACCACCCCAAAACCAGATAGACAGGGGGGCGACGGGGTATGACGGACTCGCCTACGCATACGGCGCCGCGGCAAGCCGCGTCGCCGCCTGCTCCGGCTCGTTCCAGGCTCGACCTCGCAGGGGGACGTGGAGGGGGGGTCACGACCCCCCCTCCCCACCCCCTGCTCGGCCTCGCGCTAACGCACGCTGTGCGCTTGGTTGACAGGCGCAGTGCGGACATTCTGTTTTTTCCATCAAAGGGGACGCGCGCAAAACCACCACCCCCCAACCCTAAGATAGACAGGGGGCGACGGGGTATGTCGGACTCGCCTACGCATGCGGCGCCGCGGCAAGCCGCGTCGCCGCCTGCTCTGGCTCGTTCCAGCCTCGACTTCATAGGGGGATGTGGAGGGGGGGTCACGACCCCCCTCCCCACCCCCTGCTCGGCCTCGAGCTAACGCACGCAGTGCGCTTGGTTGACAGGCGTAGTGCGGACATTCTGTTTTTTCCATCAAAGGGGACACGCGCAAAACCAACCCCCCCAAACCCTAAGATAGACAGGGGGGCGACGGGCTATGACAGACTCGCCTACGCATGCGGCACCGCGGCAAGCCGCGTCGCCGCCTGCTCCGGCTCGTTCCAGGCTCGGCCTCGCAGGGGGATCTGGAGGGGGGTCACGACCCCCCCTCCCCACCCCCTGCTCGGCCTCGCGCTAACGCACGCAGTGCGCTTGGTTGACAGGCGCAGTGCGGACATTCTGTTTTTTCCATCAAAGGGGACGCGCGCAAAACCACCACCCCCCCAAACCCTAAGATAGACAGGGGGGCGACGGGGTATGACGGACTCGCCTACGCATGCGGCGCCGCGGCAAGCCGCGTCGCCGCCTGCTCCGGCTCGTTCTAGGCTCGGCCTCGCAGGGGGATGTGGAGGGGGGGTCACGACCCCACCCCTCCCCACCCCCTGCTCGGCCTCGCGCTAACGCACGCGAAGAACTGCAGTGAAGATCACACATGTAAAACTATTGCAGCTAACATGCGCAAATGAAAATGTATATGGATGAACATAACAGCGTACATCAAGTTTATAACAGACAACAAAAAATTAGATTACAACCCACTAACAGAACAAGTAATACATCTATACCTTATCAGCTACAACATCAAGAGGGGACACTGCATCACCCAAGACCTCATCCTTCCCAGAGCCATCGTAAGTCTCTTTGTGCACATCATGAGCAGCGACACCAGTCTACAGCCATACAACAAACCAAAAAAGAGAAATAAGATGTTACCGACCGAAAAAGATAAAACTCCAACCATACACAAGCAGTACACACTTCACAACAGAGAAGTACACAAGAAAAATATGGGAACCAAACAAATGTAAGTTCAAAGAAAAAGGGAAGCATGGCAGAACAAACATGGCAGGAGTATTTATACCTGACCAACTCCATCATCTCTAGTTCCATCGACACCAGAAGATTCCACTCCAGTCTATAACCAAAAAAAATAGTGAGTAGCAGTCAACATAATACACAAAAAAGAGGTCCAAAGCCACAAAAAACATAGAACATACATTATCAGCACCAACGCCAGCATCCTGACGGATCATTTCATCCACGATATGCCCAGCATCCTTCTCATACTGACTGCATTTTTCTTCTTGTGAATGTCTCAATTGAGCATACGAAGAACGAACATTTGTCACTGCAATCTTCAGGCTTTCAATCACACCACAATCAAAATTGTGAGCAGCAACAATATCTTCATCTCGTGGGCCATGGCCAACAGGGAAAAAACCAGCAACTGTCCTCAACCTGTCACTAGAGGTTGGCAAATCTTCAGTCAGCTTCAAAACCTTCAGAAGAAGCTCATCAATCTCATGATGCTTTTTTCCGCCAACAAATGTCTGTTTATAAGAGCTTGTATTATCAAACATCTGTCGAGGCATGAAACCACGAGTATGCGGCACCTCATCATCACAACCAGGAAGCTCACTACAGATAGGCTCATAATACCTATCATGAGTGCTAGGCCCCGCATCAGAGCTACCATGTACAACTGCAGCAGGACGGTTGTACACAATATCACCTGACTCCTTCCACTGCAAAAAAAGAGAACACGCAAAGAGAAGTACACATGTGAGTACTAGAATAGTTCACATTTATAATGACTGCACATTTAAAAAAAAAATCTGATATTAAAAAATCAGGTGCACTAACCGGCAGCTTCCCAAATTTGTAACTTTCCAAGTAAATCTTTCCCTTCACAAGCACATCCTCATTGTACAACTTCATCAGGTCCTTCGTCATCAGGTATGAGGCACGTGGCGTCAATGTGTGCATGACTGAAAATTTGCGAAGCTTCAGGGAGTCAAGATACATAATCAGGGGGACAATGGCACAACCCTCTACACAATTCTGCTTGCTGCCTTCTGATTGCCACCTAACCACAGCTGCCTGCAACTCATCAACAACAAGCTGACAAAAGTCCATCTGAGCCATAGCCGCATAATCCATGTTCTCTACCATCGCAGCAACTCTACCCAAACGAACTGCAGGCCCCGGGCACAACAAATTCTGGTAAAGTATAAGGAAGAACACCTTCACAGCAAGGTCAACACTCACATAATCATCTTCCTCCACCAACACTTTCAACTTCTCAAGCAAGTCCTTGACACCTATACTTTTTGAATGGTCAAAGCCAAGCTCATCCTTGAGGGCAGTCAACGATTCATCATGACCGCTGGAAGCAGGCATGGGTGCAGTGTGACTTCCCATAGGTAAATCAAAAATGTGATGAACTGCATCACGATTGATTCGAAGAACCCTGCCATTCCCAAAGTCCATTAACATAGTGGCAGGGTCAATCACTCCCATCAAATAGCACATAAGAATGCACGACACATTTTTCTTTACTGTCAGGTCAAAGACAACACCAAATCTAGCATCCGTAACACGGCTGCAATGCGCCTCTTTCAACAAAGAAGCAGCCTTGCAAACAATGGGAAGTGACAAACGCACGGTCTTGTTAAATCGAGAATCATCTCCCTCACCATCATCTTCAGTTGCATTGCTCTTACTAGACTTCTTCCTCTGTGTAAAGGGAAATGCAGTCCACATTAGAAGATTACGCATAAAAAAAGAAAATACAGAAAGAATAACAAAATGAAGGAAACAAATGCAGTGCACTTCAACAAACCTTTGGAGCAGCATCCACCTCCTCGCCAGAATCACCACCAACATCTTCGTCGACATCATCATGGGCACGCTTGGGTACAGTATTATATGAACCACAGTCTTTGTGTCTAGAAGGATGAACACCCTTCACATAATCAGCAAGCACAAAGTCATCGTCATCGGAATTGGGACCTTCAGTGACATGTAGTCGTTTGCGCTGAGGATCATCACTTCCACCAACTTCAGCGGGTCTCTTGCCAAGATTCTTCTTCATTCCAGCAACACGTGGACTCCGCCGAGGTGTACCACCTTCCTCAGCAATAGTACTCAACCTCTTCTTCACCTTGCCAAATTTACCACCCTTGCCACCATCTGCAAATCTCCTATGCTTCTCCTTTTCAGCAAACTCTTTTGACTCAATTTCAAACCTCAACTTCTTCTTGCTTTGCTTCAACTCATGTTGACGAACCTGTTCCGGGACCATCCAATCCTGTGTAACTTCCTCTGTACCATCAATAGACTGCGATTGTGTTTCAGACAAGACAGGACGTCTCTGATCAAAGCTCACACCAACATTACCCTCTGCAAAATAATGGTCAATCAATTGAGTAACCTCCGCAAACCCAGGCGCCCCAGCATGGAAAACAGATACTGCGTCAAAATAAAGTTTGTCTATGCTCGTTAAAAATTGCACAAAAAAACATATGCAGTATAGTTAGACATATAAATGTAGTGCTAAACCATAAACTCAAATTAAAAAATAATGCATTGTACAAAAAACTTGAATAAAACGACAATGCAGTTCACAAGTACATACTCTGGAGTTCACATACAAAAAATAAAATGCAGTGCTGCATATAGTAAAATCACGGATATTCGCAATAAAAATGTCGAACTAGATAAAACAAAGCATACACAAAAATAAACAAATTAACCACATACCAGAAGGAGGGGCAACACTTATAGGAGAAGATTCAATCGGCGAATTCACTTGATGTCCTCCCTCGACACCATGATCCTTACCACCAGGACAAGGAGAGACAATTGGTGTATCATTATGAGCACTGCAATCACCTGCTGGATTCAAAAACAAAAAACAAGAAAAAAGAAATTACAAAAACATCACATGACAAAATAATGCAAACGAACGCTGACAACTAACAGAGCATAACCCAATATGAAGGATGAATTAGGAAACTAGATAAACACCAAACAAAATAAAAAAAGCCTAAGGAATAATCACTCCACATACCCTGAACCCCTTTTCCCTGCCTGCTCGGCGAAGACATAGCGTTTCCCTGCAACACAAAGGACGAAGTGATAGACATAAGCAACAAAATCGGCGAAAATCTCACGAAACCCTAGATCCGCATTGCTACACACAACTATCGACTTCAAAACGAGATAAAATCGACTGCCTACGAAAAATTACACAAGCAAAAAGAGCTACAGCAACTACAAGAATCACAAAAACAAGGCGATGGGACAATCAACACCGAGCCAAGCGAAACGTACCGAAGAAAAGTGTGCAGCGACGACGGCGGGGAAGGCGGGGCAGGGAAGGGAAAGGGCTGCGGGAGCGCGGCGGCAAAGGCTCACGGAGCGGACAGCGACGCCGAATGCAGGAACAAGGACCTCTTGAGGGCGGCGGTTCTCCAGGCGACGGCCGTTGCTGCGCGCGACGGCGGTTTTGCTCGAGGGAGAGATACCTCGGGAGAAACTGCAAGAGAGGAGAGGGGATTGTTCTCGGTCTCTTTCTCTGACAGCGGAGCGGTGGAATAGCGTGGAAACGACACGCAGGAGGCCCGCGTTTTGGAAAAAAGGTAACAAATAACGGGCCGGCCCAAAAACAGCCCGGACAAAATAAGCCAGTCTACATAAAAAACGCACATATTACTAAAAAACAACAAAAAAACACATGATGCAGTTATCTGTGAAGAATCATGAAATTTAAAAATGGTAAAACAACAAACAAAATACATACAGTTCGTAAAAAAAGTAAAAATCAAAACACAACGCGTGTTAAAATAACACATCCAGAAAAAAAAGTCTACCTTCAATTAAATGCCACACAAAAAAAATGTGCACCCCCACCATCCGCTCTCCCCTTAAACCTCCCGTACAGTGAAGTAAGCACAGGAAAAAAAATGCAGTACACACTGATGGAAAATGCAGTGCATTTCTATACGGGATGCAGTACGCCATTATGCATTTCTTCTCGGGATGAAGAAAAACGCAAATGCGGAATAAGTTAACGCAGTGCGGAAGTACACGAACTTGCAGTACAATATCATAAACAATGTAGTACAGTCGTAATTTGCTAAGCAGTGCAGTCCCATACATTCGAAAAAAAAGATTACAAAAAAAGTAAAAACACGGGATAAAAAATGAGAACTGTACATGCAGTAAGGAATGAAGTTCACATCTAGTACATAACCATGATCAATGCACTGCACCGATGATTTACCAAAAAGCAGTGCACTCCACGTCATTAAAAAGCATACAAAGAATAAAAACTGATCACCCAAATGATACCGGCACCAGCCACCCAAAAATTGACAACGTACATGCGTCTCTGAAATACCCGAACATAGGCCCAACAAAATCGACCAAGAAAAAACAATAAGTTCGAAAAAAAGTGGGGGGGCCCCCACCCCCCCTCCCATTTCCTATCCGTCCCGTGCCAGGGACTGCAATAATTACCGGCAAAAACAAGATGCAGTACATGTCGGTAGAAGTATGCAGTGCATTCCGGTGCGCAATGCAGACCACCGAAGCATATAGCAAGAGACACGCAAAAAACGATGAAGTACACACATGTATACAATGTTGCAGTTCTGTTTTGTAAGCGACGCAGTGCTTAGTTGTAAGCAATGCAGTTATGTTGTCACCCAGTATACATCTATAAAACATGACAAAATGCCCGTTCGAATAGAAAAAGGTTATGGTTAAAAAAAATGTGCTGACCAAAAAAAACCCACATTAAAAAAAACCCACGTTCGCATACATACACCCGATCGGAGCAGTTCCATCGCCACAAGCCCACGAACACAGATGTGAAACCAACCCACGATCGGCACAACCGCATCATCAGCGCGATCGTGCAGTTCATCCGACGAGGCCATCCCACGCCGCGCCCTCCCCTTAAATTCAGACCCCTGCCAAAGGCCTTCTCATCCACATCCACAACAAACACAAGTATCCATTGCGGTTCCACCACCGGCAATGACGTTCACCGACGAGTACAAGGGCGACAACGCCGTGGAGGCGCACGGCAACACCAAGTTGCACGTCATCCACACCAACGACAAGAAGCAGATGGCGATCACCCTCGCGCAGTACAAGCGCCACCTCAGCCTCCAGTGCCACAAGATCGTCGGCATTGATCTCGAGTACGACAACGACCCTGAAGAGACGCAGAAACCTGCCCTCTGCCAGCTCTCCGTCGGCAAGAATCACCCGGTGCTGCTCTACCAAATGAGCGACAGTGAAAGGTGCACCGTCTTCGACAACTTCCTCGCCGACCCCAGGTACACCTTTGCAGGCTTCTCCATCGACGGCGACAAAACCAGGCTGGAGCGCGTCAAACTGGAGGTCGCCAACTTCGTCGACATCCAGAAGGAGTGGAGGGTGCCCGACGCAACCAAGCCGTTGGACTCCCTCGGAGACGTCTCCGGCGCGCTCATCAATGACTACTACAGCAACATGAAGAAGAAGATCACCGACGCCGAGCACCAGCGCTGGGCCATCCTGCCTCTGTCCAGGAGGCACATCTAGTACGCGGCAAAGGACGCCTACGCAGCGTACGAGATATGGAACCGCATCACCCTTACCCAGGACGGCCTTCGCCGTGCAAAGCTGGAGAAGGAGGAGCCACCCAAGAAGCGCGCCAGGAGCAGCTGGGGATGGGGAGAGCCCGACTGGTGAAGAAGAAGATGGTGCCGGCCAGGAGCCAGGAATGCCAGCGTTCTTTTAGAATTATGTATCGTTAGTTTGCTTATGTATCATCAAATTTGCTTTGTGTTGTTTGCTTATGTATCGTTAGTTTGCTTGTGTGCTGAACCTAGTTTGCTTGCCATGCACAATCGCCTGTAATGATGAACTCAGATTATGTTAGTTTGCTTACTGGTGATGAAATTGTAGTACAGAATGCAAACAGGACGCATGCAGTGCAAGTTGCGGACGAATGCAGTACACTGAATTTGTCCAATGAAGTCTTAACATACCCAACAAAGCAGTGCACGAGCATAAATTTCAAAGAAGGAATACGTAAGAGCAAAAACACAAATAGAAAAACGCAAAACACGTAAAATAATTCAATACAGTCCGGAAGTACACGAAAGTACAGCACAAAACCATAATGAGTGAAGTACAGGTATGATTTACAAAGAAGTGCACTCCCATACATTGGGAAAAAGATTAACAATGCAGTACGCAATGCGTATACAATGCAGTACAGAACCCTGATCAATGCAGTGCACACTCCAACATTGAAAAAAAACACAGAGGGCAGAAATATAAAAAGAAAAAAATTGACCACCCAGGTTGCACCGGCCCCAGCCAGTCTCGTAATAGGTCTACGCCCACAGAAGGCGAGTCGTTCTGAGTCACAGTGCATGGGGCCGGTTGCACATGGGCCCACAGGTCATAGAGCATATAGCAGCGAGCGCCGTGTATAAGCGCCCAGATAAGTATACAGAGGAGTTCGACCGGTATGCCTCGCCAGCGCTTATAAACAACTAGGGCGCGCCTTCCGCGGCGAGGTGGGACTAAACATTAGGACGCACACACAGCGCATAGGGAACCAGCCTTGTGCTCACAGGCCGACCTAGGCCCAATTACATCTTCACTACCAGAACACAGGGCCAACAAAAAAAGAGAGAGGCCACTGAAAATTAAAAAAAATTGCTACATACCATACACAAACACAAGCAGTTCGCATTCCGTCGTGATATGACAATGCAGTTCGCTATTCTCAAGTAAGCAGTACTGTTCCTTCTTGAATGCGTTCGTGTTCACTGAATCAGACTCAATACACCACCTAACGCCAACCACAACATTTATTATTGCCATTGCTTGATTGGTTGCATAAAAACATATCCATTCGTGCTACAGACTAACACAACTCCTCCCCCCGTTCCTCATTTTCCTCAAAACTTAGATCTAGGGTTCATCACATCCACAACTCTTCTCTGGAATTCCACTGAACCCGCCATGGACTGCAAGTGCGGGTGCTTGTCAAGGATGGCGCCGGTAGCGGACACATGCGTCTTCGCAGAAGGCCTACAGCTCACCAACACTGAGTGGCGCAGCATGCTCGGCTGCCTGATGATACCCAACAGGGGGTTTCGTCCGCCATTTCTTCATCGCCTCACAACCACAGATCTACAGGAAAATTGGATATGTTTTCCACTCACAATTTTTGGACATATTCTAGACTGCAAATACACATCTGAATATATAGTTCAATCAATTTGTTCAGTAATATCAACAAAAATACAAAACAGAATTTGTATTGTTGTTCAGATCTATTAGCTATTAAGACTACATGCTTCCACCTATCTTTCTTCAGTACCACACCATGTATCGACATATGTACAAAAAAAAGGTCAGTAGATAAGCGTTGCAGTTATATTAATATGCTGGAGAAGTACACTGTTACTGACATTGTAGTGCACACATGTTGCAGTATAATATATATCCCAGTAAAACTAGGAGTCAATTGCGTATATAAGTTTGTTCATACATTGCAACTACTTTTACAAAATACAATCATATGTATGTAACTATTTAAGTAAACATAAACAAATCATGCTAAGTATAAAACAAAAACATTTGTTGTTTACTTATAAATTCTTTATCCACCCATTGCAATATGCAGAAACTGCCATCCGCAAAAAATTCTTGCTCCGAGTTCAGGGAAGCTTACTTTGGAGACAGAACACAAAAATGGCTATGGAGACATGGAAGCTGACTACCACATCGACTTTGAAGACTGCATCAACATAACTGCTGGTTGGAAAGATTTTGTCTCCCAAAATGGCTTTGAGGCCGGAGAAGTGGCCATGGTCTTTTTCTACAAAGAAGAAGACTCCATCTAGTTTACAATTTTTGCACTCTAGGCTGTATAATATGAAGCAACCAATATTTCTAATGCTTTGCTTATGATGTATGCTTTTAAATTTATGTCCATCAGAAAATTTGAACAATGCCTATTTAAAGTATGCAACCTCAACTACGTCATTTTATCATCGCTTTTAGACAAAGTTGCTGATGGCAGTAATGTAGTCCTCTTGAACACATAGTGTGGTACTAATAATAACGAAAGGCAGCCCTCCGAACAGTAACAAGGAAATGCAAAATGGTCGAAACTTTGAAGTTAACAAATGATGTTCAAAACCAATTCTCATAGTATGCAGTTCAAAAAAATTCTTATAATAACTATTCAGCTAACACAAGCGCATCATGGACCATCCCTTCTAATAGCAGAATAGATCATTAACAACACTGCTAATGCAGTACAGAAATGCATATTATGCAGTCATCTAGAACACATAATGCAGTAAACAAAGAATGTAGTTTACGAAAAGGAGAAATCTCATAAACAGCCATAACCACTGTAATAAAGCTATACGAAGTACGCTACCAAAGAAAATGCAGTGCACTACAACATTTCCGCGACTACAACAAATAAAATTAAAGCAGTAAAACTACAGACAATGTGATAGACTGATAGAGGTGTCAATTTCACTCGCACTTCCATTACTCGCCTAAAAATTCTACAGCCATTAAACCATCGAACAATACACCCGCAAAAATTTAAATGCAAGACATGGCAACTTGACGAACAGCATCACCTTTCATTTAAAAACGCGATCCAAAAAATGACAATTGTACCCGCAATACAATGAATTCAAACCTACAGCAACAGTAATTACAATATTAAAACACGCGTGGACAGGCAAAAATCAAAAAAATCAACAAAGAACAGAGGAGCGGACGAAGCTCACCCGCCCGCACAACCAACATACCAAGAATTGAAAACTAACTCCTAAAAATTAACAAATTATAGAGTGAATGAACCGATTAAAACGAATGCAATCAAAGAATTCCTACTAAATAACAACATCCGGGCACAAAAAAATCGCATCTGACGCGAACACGAACGAACAGAGAAAGCTCGTCCGCCAAATCCATCGATTTGCAAGCACAATAGTATATTTTCCTGTAAATCAGAAAGAATAAAGCTAAAATGAGATGCAGACACAAACTGAATCATCCCGCGACACCCGATTCCACATAGAACGCGCGCGGGCGGAACACCGAAAAATGAAGCAGTTCTCCTGTGAAGCATTGCAGTGCTCGTCGTCAAAACAATGCAGTGCGCTTCTGTTCAGCGTGCAGTACGGAAGCGGTGTGCAGAATAGTTATTCTGCTAATATTAGCAGAATAGACAGTCTGTATATATATATATATATATATATATATATATATATATATATATATATATCCAATTGGATGTAAGTTAGCATGACCTATTATTGTTGAGATCACCCAAAGGTGAATACGTTGGGAGGCAACACTATAAGCCCTATCTTTCTCAGTGTCCGATGTGAGTGTTAGCAATTGTTAGAAGACTATATGATAGTTGAGTATGTGGAGTTTGCTAAATCAAAGCTCTGACATAGACCCTTCCTGAAAAGAAGATGAATTGTAATTGTTTGATGACTGAGAATGAAGTTTGCTAGTTTTCAAGAAAGTTTATGGTCTATGCTTTAACATGTGATTAGCCCATTACTTGATCTTGAGAAGTTTTATGAGATGAACTACTGTTATTACATATAATCATGCGAGAAAAGATGATTGAAATTATCATTGATCAAACTTATGCACCTGCTAGCATTCACACTTCATAAATTATTTCTTTTATCATTTACCTAGTCGAGGACGAGCAGGAATTAAGCTTGGGGATGCTGATACGTCTCCAACGTATCTATAATTTATGAAGCATTCATGCTATACTATTATCTTTTTTGGATGTTTATGGGCTTTATTATATACTTTTATATTACTTTTGGGACTAACCTACTAACCAGAGGCCCAGCCCAAATTGTTTTTTTCTTGCCTATTTTAGTGTTTCGAAGAAAAGGAATATCAAACGGAGTCAAAATGGAATGAAACCTTCGGGAGAGTTATTTTTGGAATGGAAGCAATCCAGGGGACTTGGAGTGCACGTAAGGGATGCAACGAGGAAGCCACGAGGCAGGGAGGTGCGCCCTACCCCTTGGGTGTGCCCCCATCCTCGTGGGCCCCTCGTGGCTCCCTCGACCGACTTCTTTCGCCTATATATTCCCATATACACTAAAAACATCAAAGACAACAATAGATCGGGAGTTTCGCCGCCGCAAGCCTCTGTATCCACCAAAAAACTCTCGGGAGCCCGTTTCGGCACCCTGCCAGAGGGGGATCCCTCACTGGTGGCCATCTTCATCATCCCGGCGCTATCCATGAGGAGGAGGGAGTAGTTCACCCTCGGGGCTGAGGGTATGTACCATTAGCTGTGTGTTTGATCTCTCTCTCTCTCTCTCGTGTTCTTGACTTCACATGATCTTGTTGTATCACGAGCTTTGCTATTATAGTTGGATCTTATGATGTTTCTCCCCCTTTACTATCTTGTAATGGATTGAGTTTCCCTTTAAAGTTATCTTATCGGATTGAGTCTTTAAGGATTTGAGAGCACTTGAAGTATGTCTTGCATGCTTATCTGTGGTGACAATGCGGCATCACGTGATCCACTTGATGTATGTTTTGGTGATCAACTTGCGGGTTCCGCCCATGAACCTATGCATAGGGGTTGGCACACGTTTTCGTCTTGACTCTCCGGTAGAAACTTTGGGGAACTTTTGAAGTACTTGGTGTTGGTTGAATAGATGAATCTGAGATTGTGTGATGCATATCGTATAATCATGCCCACGGATAGTTGAGGTGATAATGGAGTATCTAGGTGACATTAGGGTTTTGGTTGATTTGTGTCTTAAGGTGTTATTCTAGTATGAACTCTATGATAGATTTAACGGAAAGAATAGCTTCATTTTATTTTGCTACGGACTCTTGAATAGATAGAACAGAAAGGATAACTTTGAGGTGGTTTCGTACCCTACCATAATCTCTTCATTTGTTCTCCGCTATTAGTGGCTTTGGAGTGACTCTTTGTTGCATGTTGAGGGATAGTTATATGATCCAATTATGTTATTATTGTTGAGAGAACTTGCACTAGTGAAAGTATGAACCTTAGGCCTTGTTTCCTAGCATTCCAATACAGTTTATGTTCACTTTTATCATTAGTTACCTTGCTGTTTTTATATTTTCAGATTACAAAAACCTATATCTACCATCCATATTGCACTTGTATCACCATCTCTTTGCCGAACTAGTGCACCTATATAATTTACCATTGTATTGGGTGTGTTGTGGACACAAGAGACTCTTTCTTATTTGGTTGCAGGGTTGTTTGAGAGAGACCATCTTCATCCTACGCCTCCCACGGATTGATAAACCTTAGGTCATCCACTTGAGGGAAATTTGCTACTGTCCTCCAAACCTCTGCACTTGGAGGCCCAACAACGTCTACAAGAAGAAGGTTGTGTAGTAGACATCAATACACATCAAAGCAAGACTAGGGTGTTACGCATCCTTGCAGCCCGAACCTGGGTACACGACCCGCGTGCTCGTACTGACTGCTGATCCCGCTCTCCTCACGACCCAGCGCCCCACAACCGTGGTAGGGATTCTTGTGATCCCATAGGTGTCGTTTCCCACCGACACATTTGGCGCGCCAGGTAGGGGGCTCAGTAGTGAGAATCTGGTTTAGCAGCTAGTAGCACAGCTCTTCGTCGCCATGGCTCCCAAGAGGAAGACGACCATGGCGATCGGTTCATCCGGGACCGGACTGCTTTTACCGGTGTGGACCAGTAGTGGCCCAGTCGCGGAAAGAACCCGTGGTGTGGCCCGCGAACATCCACATCACCCTAGCAGTTCGGGCCTGGTGA
Source organism: Triticum timopheevii (assembly GCA_963921465.1). Classification (NCBI taxonomy): domain Eukaryota; kingdom Viridiplantae; phylum Streptophyta; class Magnoliopsida; order Poales; family Poaceae; genus Triticum; species Triticum timopheevii. The sequence continues at coordinate 247,424,898 of OY997266.1, forward strand.
GCGGCATCGTTCGTGCACCAGACGACGAGCCACACGCCGCAAACTCCAGAGACGGAGTTGGGCCCCCCGCAGGCAGCGCGGGGCCCTGCAAGTGCATTGTCGTGCCACCAGATGGCGGCACGGCGACCTCCAAGACACGAACACCGGCGCCCATCGTGTGCTCTTCTCAAGTTGTGCGCGATGAGCAGCGCCGCCCCGCTGGTGACCCTGGGCACCGCCCTAGGAAGAGCCCCGCACATCCTTCACGGGACGAGGAGGGCCAGCATGCGCGCCAAGGTGTTGGCAAAAATGGCGGACAGCCGCAGGGCCGATATAGAGCTCCTTCTAACCTAGTTGGAAGTCGAAGAGCGTCACGGTCCATGCAGCTTTCGCCGCCGCCCACACCAGCAGAGGCCCTAGCGCGCGCAGCTGCTCCTCGACTTTCCTCTTGCTGCGGAGAAGCTCGACGAGTGGAGGGCCATTGTCCGGAGCCTCGTCGGCATCGCCAACAAAGATGAGCTGCGACCGCCAGGGCCCGTAGGCCGTCGCTCCGTCGAGCCACCACATGCCAGTAGTGGACGGGCTGGAGGAGACGCAGCCACGATGCACTCTCCTCCTCCACACCAGCCACCTTGGGGGCCGATCCGTCGCGACGATGCTCGTGATGATATCTCCGTAGCGTCGTACGATCCGCGGACCCACCGCGACCAACGTCAAGTTCTTTGGGAGCAAGCCCTTGAAGACGCTTGAACCACCATTGAGTGCCGGCGCGATGCGCGCCACCAGTCGGACAGGCGGGCAGGGCCCACTATGGACCACCTAGCACTAGGAGGCTATGGTGGCCTACCCTACGGGGTGGGCTATCTGGCATTCACCCGTGAGCTGCGGAAGTTCCAGTGGCCCTCCCACCGCACGTTCAAGCCTGTTGTTGGCGAGAAGTACAACGGCAAGACTCACCCGTCAGAGTTCCTTAGCATCTACACCATCGCGATGCAAGCTGCTGGGGCCCGCGACGATAAGGTTCTTGCCTATTACTTCCCGTTGGCACTCAAGCCTAATGTTATGTCATGGTTGATGCACTTGCCGGTGGACTCCATTTCTTTCTGGTTGAATCTGTGTCATGAGTTTGTTGGCGCCTTCACTGGAGGCCACCAAGCTCATGGCCAGGCGAGCGATTTGCATATCATCCCCTAGAAGGAAGGAGAAAACTTGCACAAGTACATCCAAAGGTTCAGCCGAGTGCAGTACAACATCCCAGATGTTCATCCTGCCGCCGTGATCAGTGCATTCCATTATAATGTGCGCAACCACAAGATGCGTGAGGAGCTGGCGATAAACAAAGTCAAGGATGTGGCCGAACTTTATGTTCTGGCCGATCGGTGCGCTCGAGCTGAAGAGGGGAGGAAGTACCCCGGTTAGGACGCCGGCGCGGAAACCGACTCCACGGATGACACCACTACCCCGGCAAAGAAGGGTCGGCGCCATAACAGGAAGCACAAGGACAAGACCGTGCTTGCCGTCGAGGGGTCCGACAACACCGGCACCACCAAGAAGGCCAAGGCAAGCGACCCCGGCAAGGAGGTTGCCGGTGTGCCGCTTGCCAGGCCTTGGCGGTTGCTGACAAGCCAGGGGGCTCCGACAAGCAGTATTGCAAGATCCACCACACCAAAGGCCATGAACTCCAGAACTGCTGACAAGTTGAGTGATGTCAACTACACAACCTTCTTCTTGTAGACGTTGTTGGGCCTGCAAGTGCATAGGTTTGTAGGACAGTAGCAAATTTCCCTCAAGTGGATGACCTAAGGTTTATCAATCCGTAGGAGGCGTAGGATGAAGATGGTCTCCCTCAAGCAACCCTGCAACCAAATAACAGAGAGTCTCTTGTGTCCCCAACACACCCAATACAATGGTAAATTGTATAGGTGCACTAGTTCGACGAAGAGATGGTGATACAAGTGCAAAATAGATAGTAGATATAGGTTTTTGTAATCTGAAATAATTAAAACAGCAAGGTAACTAATAATAAAAGTGAGCGTAAACGGTATTGCAATGGTAGGAAACAAGGCCTAGGGTTCATACTTTCACTTGTGCAAGTTCTCTCAACAATAATAACATAGATAGATAATATGACAAGCCCTTAACATGCAACAAAGAGTCACTCCAAAACCACTAATAGCGGAGAACAAACATAGAGATTATGGCAGGGTACGAAACTACCTCAAAGTTATTCTTTCGGATCAATCTATAAAAGAGTTTGTACTAGAATAACACCTTAAGACACAAATCAACCAAAACCCTAATGTCACCTAGATACTCCATTGTCACCTCAAGTATCTTTGGGCATGATTATATGATATGCATCACATAATCTATGATTCATCCAACCAACACAAAGTACTTCAAAGAGTGCCCCAAAGTTTCTATCGGAGAGTCAAGAACGTGTGCCAACCCCTATGCATAGGTTCCCAATGTCACGAAACCCGCAAGTTGATCACCAAAACATACATCAAGTGGCACATGATATCCCATTGTCACCACACATAATCACGGCAATACATACATCAAGTGTTCTCATAAAAGACTCAATTCGATAAGATAACTTCAAACGGGAAACTCAATTCATCACAAGAGAGTAGAGGGGGAGAAACATCATAAGATCCAACTACAATAGCAAAGCTCGGGATACATGAAGATCGTGCCATCGAGGGAACACGAGAGAGAGAGATCAAACACATAGCTACTGGTACATACCCTCAGCCCCGAGGGTGAACTACTCCCTCCTCGTCATGGATAGCACCGGGATGATGAAGATGGCCTCCGGTGATGGGATACCCCTCCAGCAGGGTGCCGGAAAAGGGTCCCGATTGGTTTTTGGTGGCTACAGAGGTTTGGGGCGGTGGAACTCCTGATCTATCTTTTGTTCTGGAAGTTTTAGGGTACGAGAGTATATATGGGTGAAAGGAGTACGTCGGTGGACTAAAGGGGGGGGCCACGAGGCAGGGGGCGCGCCCGGGGGGGGGGGGGGGGGGCGGGGGTGGGCTCGCCCCCCAGCCTCGTGAGCACCTCCCTTCTTTCCTGACGTGCACTCCAAGTCCATCGGTTGGCTTACCTTCCAAAAATAACTTCTCCAGTTGATTTTGTTCCGTTTTGACTCCGTCTGATATTCCTTTTCCTCGAAACACTAAAATAGGCATAAAACAACAAATCTGGGCTAGGCCTCCGGTTAATAGGTTAGTCCCAAAAATAATATAAAAGTGGATAGTAAAGCCAAATATTGCCTAAAACAGTAGATAAAGTAGCATGGAGCAATAAAAAATTATAGATACGTCGGAGACGTATCAAGCATCCCCAAGCTTAATTCCTGCTCGTCCTCGAGTAGGTAAATGATAAAAAAAGAATTTTTGATGCGGAGTGATACTTTGGCATAATTTCAATGTAAATCTTCTTAATTTTGGCATGAATATTCAGATCCGAAAGATTCAAGACAAAAGTTCATATTGACATAAAAATAATAATACTTTAAGCATACTAATAAAAGTAATCATGTCTTCTCAAAATAGCATGGCTAAAGAAAGTTCATCCCTACAAAATCATATAGTTAGGCTATGCTTCATTTTCGTCACACAAAGATGTTCCAAACTTCTATATCCCCGATGACAAGCCAAGCAATTGTTTCATACTTAAATAATCTCAAACTTTTTCAACCTTCACGCAATACATGAGCGTGAGCCATGGATATAACACTATGGGTGGAATAGAATATGATGATGGGGATTGTGTGGAGAAGACAAAAAAGGAGAAAGTCTCATATTGACAAGGATAATCAACGGGCTATGGAGATGCCCATCAATTGATGTCAACATGAGGAGTAGGGATTGCCATGCAACAGATGCACTAGAGCTATGAATGCTCAACAAAAGAAAACTAGTGGGTGTGCATCCAACTCGCTTGCTCATGAAGACCTAGGGCATTTGAGGAAGCCCATCGTAGGAATATACAAGCCAAGTTCTATAATGAAAAATTCCCACTAGTATAAAAAGACAACTTATGAGACTCACTACATGAAGAACAAGGTGCTACTTTGAAGCCCAATATATGAGACTCACTACATGAAGAACAAGGTGCTACTTTGACGCACAAGTGTGGAAAAAGAGATAGTAGCATTGCCCTTTTTATTTTTTTTATTTTTTTGGGCCTTTCTTTTTTTCTTTTGGCCTTTCACTTTTTTTGTTGGGCCTTCCTTTGTTTTGGCATTTCTCTTTTTTTTGTTTGGGCAATGCTCTAATAATGATGATCATCACACTTCTATTGATTACAACATAAGGATTACAACTCAAAACTTAGAACAAGATATGACTCTATATGAATGCCTCCGGCGGTGTACCGGGATGGTGCAATGAATCAAGAGTGACATGTATGAAAAATAATGCATGGTGGCTTTGCTACAAATACGTTGTCAACTACATGATCATGCAATGGCAATATGACAAAAGTAATGTATGTCATGATGATGATGGTGGAAGTTGCATGGCAATATATCTCGGAATGGCTATGGAAATGCCATGATAGGTAGGTATGGTGGATGTTTTGAGGAAGATATAAGGAGGTTTATGTGTGATAGAGCGTATCGTATCACGGGGTTTGGATGCACCGGCGAAGTTTGCACCAACTCTCAAGGTGAGAAAGGGCAATGCACGGTACCGAAGAGGCTAGCAAAGGCGGAAAGGTGAGAGTGCGTATAATCCATGGACTCAACATTAGTCAAAAGTACTCTTATACTTATTGAAAAATTTAGCAGCCATCAAAAATCAAGTACTACGCGCATGCTCCTACCGGGATAGATTGGTAGGATAAGACCATCGCTCGTCCCCGACCGCCACTCATAAGGATGCACAAGCCAGGTACACTTCATGTTTCAAATTTGTTACACAACTTTAACCATACGTGCATGCTACGGGATTTGCTAACTTCAACACAAGCATTCTTTGAATTCATAATTACCCAACTAGCAAAAATTTGATATTATCACCTCCATATCTCAAAACAATTATCAAGTATCAAACTTATCTTAGTATTCAACTCACTCAAAAGCAAGTTTCACATATCTTGAATACCAAGTATATTAATATTAAGAAAATTACCATGCTATTAATGGCTCTCAAAATAATCAAAGTGAAGAATGAGAGCTCAACTATGTCTCCAAAATAAAACTACCACCTTTCTCTAAAAGATATAAGTGAAGCACTAGAGCAACAACAAACTATTCCGAAAGATACAAGTGAAGATCAATGAGTAGCTAAATAATTATGCAACTATGCGAAGACTCTCTCTCACTTAATAATTTCATATCTTTATACTTTATTCAAACAGCAAGCAAAACTAAAGAAAACTTCATTGCAAGGATATCACAACTCATGTGAAGAAGCAAAAACTTAGGCTCAACCGATACTAACCGATAGTTGTTGAAGAAGAAAGGCGGGATGCCTACCGGGGCATCCCCAAGCTTAGATGCTTGAGACTTCTTGAAATATTATCTTGGGGTGCCTTGGGCATCCCCAAGCTTGAACTTTTGTGTCTCCTTAATTCCTCTCATATCATGGATTCTCTTTTTTATGAAAAGCTTCATCCACAACAAACTCAACAAGAACTTGTGAGATAGGTTAGTATAAACCAATGCAAAACCTTATCATTTTCTACTGTAACAAATCACTAAGATTATTATTCAACATTGAATACTAAATGACTCTGCATATTTAATACTCCTATCCTCAAATAGAATCATTAATCAAGCAAACATATGCAAACAATGCAACCATAACAGCAATCTTCCAAAACAGTATAGTCTGTAAAGAATGCAAGAGTAATCATAATTCCCTAACTCCAAAAATTATGAACTAAGATTCCCACTGTAATAAATTTATCAGATCTCAGTATGCAAAAAGATTCAACATTATACCACTCTCTGACTTTTCTAGGGAATTTTTGCAACAGCGGTAAACTTTCTGTTTTCGAACAGCAACATGTATACTAGCAAAATAAGCATGGCAAAGGCTATCCTTGACTTCTTTATTGAAAATAAAGATGCAAAACATTATTCTAACTAACATCAAGCAAAAACTAACAAAAGGAAATGACGCTCCAAGCAAAACACATATCATGTGGTGAATAAAAATATAGCTCCAAGTAAAGTTACCGATGAACGAATACGAAAGAGGGGATGCCTTCCGGGGGCATCCCCAAGCTTAGGCTTTTGGCTATTCTTGAATATTATCTTGGGGTGCCTTGGGCATCCCCAAGCTTAGGCTCTTGCCTCTCCTTATTCCATAGTCCATCGAATCCTTACCCAAAACTTGAAAACTCCACAACACAAAACTCAATAGAAAACTCGTAAGCTCCGTTAGTATAAGAAAATAAAACCACCACAGAGGTACTGTAATGAACTCATTCGAAATTCATATTGGTGTAATATCTACTGTACTCCAACTTATCTATGGTTCATACCCTCCGATAGTACTTATAGATTCATCAAAATAAGCAAACAACACATAGAAAACAGAATCTATCAAAAACAGAACAGTCTGTAGTAATCTGTATCAAACGTATACTTCTAGAACTCCAACAATCCTACCAAATTAGGAAGTCCTAAGAAATTAGTGTACTAATCAAGAGCAAAATGAATAAGATCAGAATCACGTTGCTGTGAATTAACAAAACTTGTTTACTGGGTGCAAAAGTTTCTGATTTTCAGCAGGATGAACACAACTATCACCGTAAGCCATCCTAAAGGTCCTACTTGGAACTTTATTGAAACTAAAAGATATAAAACATGATTACTACAGTAGCATAATCATGTGAACACACAAAAACAGTAAGGATAAGTATGGGGTTGTCTCCCACCAAGCGCTTTTCTTTAATGCCTATTAGCTAGGCATGATGATGACAATGATGCTCACATAAAAGATAAGAATTGAAACATAATGGGAGCATCATGAAGCATATGACTAGCACATTAAGTCTAACCCACTTCCTATGCATAGGGATTTTGTGAGGAAATAACTTATGGGAACAATAATCAACTTGCATAGAAAGTTAAAACAAGCATAGCTTCAAGAATTTAAGCACATAGAGAGGAAACTTGACATTATTGCAATTCCTACAAGCATATATTCCTCCCTCATAATAATTTTCAGTAGCATCATGAATAAATTCAACAATATAACCATCACCTAAAGCATTCTTTTCATGATCTACAAGCATAGAATTTTTACTACTCTCCACATAAACAAAATTCTTCTCATGAATGGTAGTGGGAGCAAACTCAACAAAATAATTATCATGTGAGGCATAATCCAATTGAAAGCTAAAACCATGATGACAAGTTTCATGGTTATCATTATTCTTTAAAGCATACGTGTCATCACAATAATCATCATAGATAGGAGGCATGCTTTCATCATAGTAAATTTGCTCATCAAATCTTGGGGGACAAAAAATATCATCTTCATCAAACATAGCTTCCCCAAGCTTGTGGCTTTGCATATCATTAGCATCATGGATATTCAAGGAATTCATACTAACAACATTGCAATCATGCTCATCATTCACATATTTCATGCCAAACATTCTATGTAATTCTTCTTCTAGCACTTTGGCACAATTTTCCTTTCCATCATACTCACGAAAGATATTAAAAAGCTGAAGTGTATGAGACAAACTCAATTCCATTTTTTGTAATTTTCTTTTATGGACTAACTAGTGCTAAAACAAGAAACAAAAAGATCTGATTGCAAGATCTAAAGATATACCTTCAAGCGCTAACCTCCCCGGCAACGGTGCCAGAAAAGAGCTTAGTTGACGGGGCGTGAGTGAGTGCCCTTTACCCAGCCTCCCCGACAACGGCGCCAGAAAAGAGCTTGATGTCTACTACACAACCTTCTTCTTGTAGACGTTGTTGGGCCTGCAAGTGCACAGGTTTGTAGGACAGTAGAAAATTTCCCTCAAGTGGATGACCTAAGGTTTATCAATCCGTAGGAGGCGTAGGATGAAGATGGTCTCTCTCAAGCAACGCTGCAACCAAATAACAGAGAGTCTCTTGTGTCCCCAACACACCCAATACAATAATAATTGTATAGGTGCACTAGTTCAGCGAAGAGATGGTGATACAAGTGCAAAATAAATAGTAGATATAGGTTTTTGTAATCTTAAATAATAAAAACAGCAAGGTAACTAATAATAAAAGTGAGCGTAAACGGTATTGCAATGGTAAGAAACAAGGCCTAGAGTTCATACTTTCACTAGTGCAAGTTCTCTCAACAATAATAACATAGATAGATAATATTACAAGCTCTCAACATGCAACAAAGAGTCACTCCAAAGCCACTAATAGCGGAGAACAAACATAGAGATTATGGTAGGGTACGAAACCACCTCAAAGTTATTCTTTCGGATCAATCTATAAAAGAGTCCGTACTAGAATAACACCTTAAGACACAAATCAACCAAAACCCTAATGTCACCAAGATACTCCATTGTCACCTCAAGTATCCGTGGGCATGATTATATGATATGCATCACACAATCTCGGATTCATCCAACCAACACAAAGTACTTCAAAGAGTGCCCCAAAGTTTCTATCGGAGAGTCAAGAACGTGTGCCAACCCCTATGCATAGGTTCCCAATGTCACGAAACCCGCAAGTTGATCACCAAAACATACATCAAGTGGCACATGATATCCCATTGTCACCACACATAATCACGGCAAGACATACATCAAGTGTTCTCATAAAAGACTCAATCCGATAAGATAACTTCAAAGGGGAAACTCAATTCATCACAAGAGAGTAGAGGGGGAGAAACATCATAAGATCCAACTACAATAGCAAAGCTCGGGATACATGAAGATCGTGCCATCGAGGGAACACGAGAGAGAACACGAGAGAGAGAGAGAGAGAGATCAAACACATAGCTACTGGTACATACCCTCAGCCCCGAGGGTGAACTACTCCCTCCTCGTCATGGATAGCGCCAGGATGATGAAGATGGCCTCCGGTGATGGGATCCCCCTCCGGCAGGGCGCCGGAACAGGGTCCTGATTGGTTTTTGGTGGCTACAGAGGCTTGCGGCGGCGGAACTCCCGATCTATCTTCTGTTCTGGAAGTTTTAGGTACGAGAGTATATATGGGTGAAAGGAGTATGTCGGTGGACTGAAGGGGGGCCACGAGGCAGGGGGGCGCGCCCGGGGTGGGTGGGCGCGCCCCCCACCCTCGTGAGCACCTCCCTTCTTTCCTGACGTGCACTCCAAGTCCATCGGGTGGCTTTCCTTCCAAAAATAACTTCTCCAGTTGATTTTGTTTCGTTTTGACTCCGTCTGATATTCCTTTTCCTTGAAACACTGAAATAGGCATAAAACAGCAAATCTGGGCTGGGCCTCCGATTAATAGGTTAGTCCCAAAAATAATATAAAAGTGGATAATAAATCCCATTATTGCCTAAAACAGTAGATAAAGTAGCATGGAGCAATCAAAAATTATAGATACGTTGGAGACGTATCATTGAGCTGCTCGCTGAGAAGCAGAAAGCTGAGTATGAGCGGCGGGACAAGAAGAAGGGCCAAGAGGGTGCCGAAGGATCCGGCAAGAAGCATGGCGGCCAAGGAGGCTGTCGTGGCAAGGATAATCAGCAGGAGAGGCCCGCCTGGGGCCGCGACAAGAAGCAGGAAGACGATGATCATGACGAGGAAGATGAGTCCGGCGACCACGAGTTCCAGAAAGCTATAGAGGCCACGCGCGTCGATGGCGGCGCCTTGCTGCATACATCCCACCGCTAGCTCAAGCAGTGGGCGCGTGAGATCACAATGGTGGAGCCGTCACTCGACGCACGGAAGCCACTGAAGTGGTCCAGCACGCCTATCATCTTTGACACCGAGGACCACCCTAACCGCACTACTACGGTCGGGTGCTTGCCATTGTTGGTTTCACCAATGATCCGCAACCTCAAGGTGACAAAGATGCTAGTTGACGGCGGGGCCAGTCTGAACTTGATCTCGCCTGTTGTGATCAAGAGGCTGCAGATCCCTGATGGGGACCTCGAGAAGACGGGCACGTTTCAAGGGGTCAACCCGGGGAGGAGCCAGCGAAAGGGAAAGGTCACGCTACCCGTGACGTTTGGGGGCGAGTTGAACTATAGGACGGAGAGGATCGTCTTTGATGTAGCCGAGATCCCTTTGCCTTACAACAGGATCCTCGGCTGACCGGCGCTGGCCAAGTTCATGGCGGCTTCTCACTACGCCTAGAACACACTGAAGATGCCCGGGTCGATGAATATCATCACCGTCCCCTACGACAAGAAAGTTGCGTTGATTTGCGCTGACCAACTCTACCGGGAAGCGGTTGCAGCAGCTGCCGCCAAGGCACCTGCTCCTGCCATTGAAGCCACGGGAGGAAAGAAGACCGGCGAGACTCCTCGCACCCACTCCGGCAAGAGCACCTCTCCGGGGTGTTGCGCTCCCGTCGAGGACATGCCAGAGAGCTCCACCGACAAGAGCAAGAAGTCCAGGGCTGCACCACCAGAGACCAAGAAGGGGTCCGTCAAGGAGGACAGCACGGGAGGAGCTTTTACCATAAGCTCCACCCTTGACGCAAAATAGGAAAGTGATCTCGTCACTTTCCTGCGGACGAATGTCGATGTGTTTGCATGGCAAGCATCCAACATCGCTGGCGTTCCCAGGGAAGTGATTGAGCACCATCTTGCTGTCTGTCCTTGTGCACGGCCCATCAAGCAGAAGGTAAGGAAGTAAGCTCTGGAGAGGCAGGAGTTCATCATGGAAGAGATCAGAAAGCTAGAGGCGGCAGGCTTGGTAAGAGGGGTGCTCCATCCAACATGGCTGGCCAATCCGGTAGTGGTGCACAAGGCAAACGTGAAGTGGAGGCTGTGTATTGATTACACAGATATCAATAGAGCTTGTCCAAAGGATCCTTTCCCGTTACTGCGCATCGACCAGATTGTTGACTCCACGATTGGATGTGACCTGCTATCATTCCTCGATGCCTACTCAGGGTACCATCCGATCTTCATGACAAGAGAAGATGAGGAGAAGGCAACATTCATCACCCCATGTGGTACGTATTGCTTTTTACGGCTGCCTTTCGGGTTGAAGAGTGCTGGCTTGACTTTTGCAAGAGCAGTCCAAATTGGGTTTGAGCCCCAGCTACATAGAAATATGGAAGCTTATATGGATGACACAGTGGTCAAAACCAAGGACAAAGCGACACTTGTGCAAGATCTGGAGCAAACATTTGCAAACCTGCGCAAGATCAATCTCAAGCTGAACCCTGAGAAGTGTGTCTTCGGTGTCCCGTCCGGCATGCTTCTCGGGTTCTTTGTGTTGCAGCGTGGGATTGAGGCAAACCCAGACAAGATCAAGGCCATCGAGCAGATTGAGGCACCTAAGTCGATCAAAGACGTGCATCGGCTCACTGGCTGCGTTGCCACCATGAGCAGATTCATCTCCAAGTCCACTGAGCGTTCCCTTCACATTTTCAAGATCTTGAAGAAGGCCGGCCCAATGGAGTGGACCCCGGAGGCCGAGGAAGCGCTGCAGGATTTGAAGAAATACCTCTCCTCTACCCTAATGCTGGTTTTGCCTAAACCATAAGAACCATTGCTGCTGTACCCAGCGGCAATGAATCAAGTGGTTAGCGCCGCACTGGTGGCGTAGAGAAAGGTCGACGAAGAGGCAGCAACAACGGTAGAATCAACGGATGGCGAGCCAGAACCCTCCCCGGCAGGGATCGGTCCCGGCAAGGCTGAGTCCCCGGCAAGGGCTGACACCAGTGCAACACGGCCCGCGCGACTAGGTGAAGTGGTGCAGAAGAAGAAAATGGTGTAGCACCCAGTTTACTTTGTCAGCTCCCTCTTGCAGGGGGCTAGGTCGTGGTACTCCGGTGTGCAGAAATTGCTCTTCGGCCTCCATATGGCCTCGAGGAAGCTGCATCATTACTTCCAAGCACACGAGTTCACCGTTGTCACCCGCCTCCCATTGTAACGGATACTGCAGAACCCAGATGCAACGGGGAGGATTGTGGAATGGGCCCTAGAGCTGTCAAGTTTTGGTTTACAGTTCGAAAGCACCTCAACGATTCAAACCAGAGTCTTCGAGGAGTTCTTTACTGAATGGACCTCGACGCCCGACGAAGAGGTCCATGAGACCACTCTCCCCGGCAAGGAAACGAGTCGCAACTGGATCATGTACTTTGATGGAGCCTTCTCGCTACAAGGCGCCGGCGCTGGTGTGCTGCTTGTCGCACCCACCGGAGACCACCTCAAGTACATGATCCAAATGCACTTTCCCAGGGAGATGTCGACGAACAACACTGCCGAGTACGAAGGATCGTGGTAGACCTCGGAGTCAAGAAGCTCATCTTCAGGGGTGATTCGCAACTTGTCGTCAGGCAGATCAACAAAGATTATCAGATCCCATTGATGGAAGCTTACGTAGATGAAATGAGGAGACTAAAGGAGCGCTTTGACGGTATACAGGCAGAGCATGTCCCTCGGATGGAGAACGACATCACCGACTACCTTTGAAAGCATGCCGCCCTCAAGCTACCTATGGAACTAGGTACTTTTGTGCTTCGGTTAACTCATCCACCCGTTGAACCATCAACAGAGCAGAATAAGCAGAGGAAGTCAGGCCCTGACAAGTACTTCCCTACTGAGCTCCCTGGGGCCGTCGGCGAAGGAGTTTCCGTGGACGCCGAGCCTGCCGTGGGACAACCGACTCCGGCGGGGTGCCAAGCCCTTGCCGTGGAGGCAACCGTTCCCACGGCAGAAGTAATGCCTTTGGTCCTTGCCGTCGAGCCACAAGCTCCAGCATGGGCGCATCATACCGTCTGATTCCTCCAAATAGGGGAGCTTCCTGAGGAGCAGGAAGAAGTAGAGAAAGTAGCCCACCGGTCCGCCCTGTACCAATTCATTGACAACGTTCTGTACAGAAAAATACCGAATGGGGTGAAGTCATAGTGCATCCCCCAGGAGGAAGGACTGGAGCTGTTGGTGGAGATACATGGAGGCATATGTGGCTCCCACATACGGTCAAGGGCCCTTGCCGGCAAGGCTTTCCGGCAAGGTTTCTTCTAGTCCACTGCCCTCCAGGATGCGACAGCACTGGTAACCAAGTGTGAAGCGTGCCAGTTCCATTCAAAGAAGCTTCATCAGCAAGCTAAAGCCTTGTAGACAATCCCTCTCTCCTGGCCATTCTCGGTCTGGGGGCTCGACATACTGGGCCCTTTTCCCCGCGCCATCGGGGGCTTTGAGTACTTGTACGTCGCAATCGACAAGTTCACAAAGTGGCCGGAGGTGGAAGCAGTGAGGAAGGTGACCGCACAGTCAACCGTCAAATTCTTCAAGGGGGTGGTTTGCCGCTTTGGTGTGCCGAGCAGAATCATCAACGACAATGACACGTAGTTCACGAGCCACACCTTCATGCAGTATATCGAGGACCTCGGCAGCATGGTCTGTTTTGCTTCCGTGGCACACCCACGGAGCAACGGCCAAGCGGAGAGGGCAAATGCAGAAGTGCTACGTGGCCTAAGGACGAAGACTTTTGACAGGCTGCACAAGAGCAGGAGGCGCTAGATTGATGAGCTGCCGGCGGTTCTTTGGTCGATCTGAACGACGCCAAATCGAGCCACCAGCCAGACACCCTTTGCCCTGGTTTACAGGGCAAAAGCAGTTCTCCCCACTGAACTCATATACGGGCCACCTCGAGTGCTCGCTTATAATGAGCTTGAGCAAGAGCGATTGCGGCAAGACGACACAACGCTCCTCGAGGAAGATCATCTTCGGGCGGCTGTGAGAGCAGCACGCTACCAGCAAGCCTTGCGCCGCTACCACAGCCACAAGGTTCATCCCCGAAGCTTTGAGGAAGGCAACGTTGTTCTTCAGTGCGTTCAGTCGGCCCAGAATTCCAACAAGTTGACGCCGAAGTGGGAAGGCCCTTATCGGGTAACACGAGTCACCAGGCCCGACGCAGTCTGCCTGGAGACCGAAGATGCCATTCCAGTGAGCAACTCCTGAAACATCAAGCATCTTCGCAAGTTTTACCCATAAGGCGCGGCTGCCGGGCCCCCTGGCAAGACACCTTTTGTACAAGCCTTGCCGGCAAGTCATGTAACCCTCTGTACATAGCCAGGCACAGACCCTGAGCATAAATAAATGAAGCGCTGGCGCCCTAAGTTATAGCATGCATACTAGATTGAGTCTCTCCCTCGGTTAGGGTTGATAATGCTTAGCAGCGACTAACCCCTAGCATAGAGGTCGAGTTTGCGTCTCTTTGTTCCTATCCATCCTCTTTGGTTTGCAGGGTACATAAATGTTTCCGCCAAGCCGAGTGGAGGGAAGAGGACAAACCGGTGCTCCGGACCCGGCAGGCCAAGCTTGCCGAGGGCTGAAGACATGAAGGTCCACCCACGGCAAGCTAGGGTTGTCGGGGGCTGCAGATCCAGATAAGTTTTACCATCCCCTGTTATGCATTTCCGTATGAAGTTTGGAACGTACGGAACCTCGTTTTGTTCCAAGGCTGCCGTGCTCCCCTCGTTCCTACCACCCAACAACTTCTTGGTTTGGAATATGGTTGTAGCCGCGACAGAAAGGAAGCAAGCATAGGGCCCACCTCCACTTCGTCCCTGCCTCCATCAAAGGCGTGAGTATGGACGAATGGAGTGGGGGAACGACAAGGCCTGCTACCGGGTAACGGTGTTTATATTGAAAATAACAAGGATTTGTTCCTTGGTATGGGCTTTGCTCACACACACACAAGACCCAGCAAGCACACTTTTTCCATTAATACATTCCATATAGGTATAGTTCGTATGGAATGTAAACATGAACATGGAGGTTACAAGTTTTAAATCTAACTAAGGCCCGTAGGCTTACAAACTGAAAAAACATAAGGTGCCCGTAATCCCTTTCTTGTCCCTCTCCTCAGGAAATGAAACAAGAAGGCAAAAGGGCAGAAGGAGCGCCTAGGCGAGGTACGAGCAATAGAAGGCGCCAAGAGAACATGCCGGCGGTCGCCTAGGAGAGGGCTGTCGGTGGTGGTGCCAGAGGAAGAGCTGGAAGATGAGGCAGCGGTCCGTCAATACACTATGAAGGCGTCGGTGCCATCGTACTCCGACTTGACGGCCTGCCACCTACCTTCTTCGCCTTCTCCAGCCTCCCCACGCCAGCTGCCCAAGGAGGTGACCCCGAGAATTTCAAGGAGTCGGTGACACGGATGATGGGGTCACCGGTGTCGCCCAGGAACGGCGCCCCCGACGCCTAGTCGGACCCGTCATCCTGCCGCCCGCTACACTCGTCGTCTCTGCCGCTGTCCTCCTTGTCACTCCCGCTCGAGGAAGAGTCTTCGTCATCAGAGGATCTCTCCACGCAGCACCTTACGCGAGTCCCGAAGTGTCCAAAGACCTTGACAGAGAGGAGGCCACTCTCCATTAATTTGAAATGGAGAGTGAGCCCCTCAGTTAGGCTGTGGATGCGAGCGAAGGTCTTCCACCCACGGCTAAGGTACATGACCTAAGGGGCTGGGAAGTCAACGTCGGCCCATGTGCCGCTATTCCTACAGCCCCTCATGTGCAGCCTCAGCACCTGCGGTGGGTCCAGCTCCACCTCCCGAGCGAATGGGGTCGGGAGACAAAGACGACGGTGCGCCGGCCGGTGCAGCCTGATGAAGAATGTGTAGGAGTTGTCCCCAACGTGGCCCTCCACCGGGGGAGGGGCCGCTGGCGGAGGCGAGGCTGACGCGCCGCCCCGTCCTCCTCTTCCCCTCGCGCCACGATGACCTCGACCTCGCCCCCTCCCCCTTTCTCTAACGGCTGGCTACGCTGCCAGGAGCTCTTGGGGTGGGGCGACACGTTGTCTAGCAGAGACCCTCACCGCCACCAATGAAGTATCAACGCGCCCTCTCACCATGAAAGAAGGGAGGAAGGAGCAGGGATGGGGAGAGGCAGATGACGAAGGACTGAGAAGCGCCATTCCTCCCGCTTCCCTCCTTATAAAGGGGCGGGGTCGGGGTTCGGCCGCCCCTTTTCAGCCAATCCTGCTCATTAAGGTGATAGCGGGCAAGGCCGTCGACCGCCCTCCCCACCCAATTGAATGCACGTGGGTATCAAATCACGCGCGCATGTATTCTCGTATCACGTGTGCCTTTCATTTGCTCTGCGTCATGCATGCGGCGTACGTGTCGCGAGAAACAGGCGTAATGAGACGCGTGGAGCGACGGTTGCCAGGTAAGGGCAGTAAATGAGCAGTGGCCCTGCGGTCATGAAGGGACACACAAGCCGCCTCTTACTGTTCACCGCAAGATGATGCATGCATGCTTCGATCATGCGCGCGCGACCCTCACGTCACGCATTCAACGCGGGTTGTGGGGAAGCGCAGCAGACGGGAAGCTACCGTGGTAAAAACCGCACCACCTGCCCGCACACCGTTCTGGGCCTGGCCCTACAACCTATTGCGCGTATGTGTGGCCCAGGCCCGGGGGCTCCTGTCGGTGTACTAAAGTAGGGGCGCTCCTTTGCACCCCTTATTTGTGCATGGGCAGTCAGAGCCGCGCCCACGGCCAGACTTAAGCAGGGCAGGGACAGGAAATCAAAGCCGCGGGACGGCCAAAGCAACGCCAAGACAGAGGCATAAATAGAAAGAAGGCGAAGTGGTTCCCCCCGGCAACACCCTTACCGGGGCGGCTTCCACGGCCCCGGCAAGGACCTTACCGGGGCAGCCTACCTGACGCCAGCAGGGCGTGCCACCCTAGGGCCCTAGTTTCTCCAGCGTCACCAACCGCGTTGGGACCGGGGCTCAGGAGGCGCCCCCGTGATGGCATGCAGATCTTTGTGAAGACAAGGAACATTCCAAATCAGAAGAGGAGTAGAAGACGACGAACCTCGGCGAGATCCTTGCCGAGGAAACCCACAAGACCACCGGCAAGATCCTCGCCGGGGACGACCGCAACACCGCGGCAAGACCCTTGCCGGGGCCCCGGCAAGGCCCTTGCCGAGGATGTCCACGAGGGCACAGCCATGCCCGCACCCGCCAAGCTTCTGCCACCACTCCATGCAGCTGCCAGCCCACTAGCTGGGCAGGCGCCTGCGTGTCAGCGTGAGGCTTCTCGGCCAACTCAGCGCATGCCCACGTGGTGGCATGCAAATCTTTGTGAAGGCCCTACCACCGCGCCACCTCAGCAGCCTGCCAGCCTACATGGCGCTAACCGCCTCACTGGCCCAGGCGCGTGTCAAGGTAGGGCAAAGCAGCGGTAAAGTGAAGGGGACACGTTAGAGGCGCATTAAATGCGTCTTGTCCCGTAATAGCTAGCGATAGGCTTAAATACAGTACCCCGATGCCACCTCCTGTGTGCCACCATGGCGACCCCCTTGCCTATAAAAGGAGGCCCAAGGCATCCAGGAGAAGGGGTCGGACGCTGGGACAAGTTACACTCCTTGTAGCTAGCTCAAGAACCCAAGAAGACAGATATACACATCAAAGCAGGACTAGGGTGTTACGCATCTTTGCGGCCTGAACCTGGGTAAACGACCCACGTGCTCGTACTGACTGCTGATACCGCTCTCCTCACGACCCAGCACCCCACAACCGTAGTAGGGATTCTTGTGATCCATAGGTGTCGTTTCCCACCGACAGAGGGAGAGCCATGAGCTAACATAATTTATCTACTTGGATCATATGCACTTATGATTGGAACTCTAGCAAGTATCTGCAATTACTAAAGATCATTAAGGTCATAAAACCCAAACATACCATTAAGTATCAAGTCCTCTTTATCCCATATGCAATGACCGCCAAACTCGGGTTTGTGCTTCTGTCACTCACACCATCCATCATAAGTGATCCATGAACTTGTTGCAACACCATACAGCGGCGATCCCTCACGTTTGCGCGACTCGAAGGGCACTGTAGGACAACACCAAAATAAAATATACAAGTCAAACCAATCATGATCATCTATCAACCCATAGGACAAAACGGATAGCCATAGATCATTGGGAAATTATATATAGCTTTGAGCACCATGTTTAATTAGAGATTACAACAGGGATAAGAAGTGTGACACCACTGCATAGAGGGGGAGAAAGTTGGTGCTGATGGTAGCAAGATTGTTGATGTAGATCGTCGTCATGATCCTTGCCCCGGCGGCACTCCGGCGCCACAGGGAGAGAAGGGGAGAGAGCCCCTCCTTCTTCTTCTTCCTTGGCCTCCCCCTAGATGGGAGGAGAGTTCCCCCTCTAGTCCATGGCCTCCATGTCGGCGGAGGGGCGGGAGCCACTCCGAGATTAGATCTCCCTCTCCGTTCTCTTCTGTTTCGCGTTCCTGTTTCTGGCCCTTCACCGTTTCTTAAACTCCCGGAGATTCGTAACTCCGATTCCGCTAAAACATTTACACGATATTTTCCATAAATTATCTTTCTTCCACCCTAAGAAGGGCCCCAACCGACTTAGAGAGCACAAGACACCTGGGCGCGCCGGGATGTTTTCCCATAAATTATATTTCTTGCACCTAAAGAAGGATCCCAACCAACTTACGGGGAGGGCACAAGACACCTGGGTGCCAGGGGGTGCCCGGCGTGCCCTGATGGGTTGTGGAGGCCATGGGCCACAATTTGCATTGATTCCACCTCCCAAGAATCACAAATATTCCAAACAAATTCTCCATAAATTTTTATCATGTTTGGACTTTGTTTGATATGGATATTCTGCGAAACAAAAAACACGCAACAAACATAAACTGGCACTGGGCACTGGATCAATATTTTTGTCCAATAAATCATATAAATGTTGCCAAAAATATGTTAAAGTTGTATAATATTGGCATGAAACAATAAAATATTATAGATACAACGGAGAAATATCAGCATCCCCAAGCTTAATTCCTGCTCGTCCTCGAGTAGGTAAATGATAAAAAAGATAATTTTTTATGTGGAATGATACCTAGCATAATCTTGATCATATATCTAATCATGGCATGTGTATTAAGACACGAGTGATTCAAAGCAATAGTCTACAATTTGACAGAAACACATCAACACTCAGGCATCCCAATAAGCAATCATGTCTTTCAAAATATCAATGCTAAAGAAAGCTAACCCTACAAAATCATATAGTCCTATCATGCTCTGTCTTCTTAACAAAAAGTATTTATCATGCACAACCCCGATGATAAGCCGAGCCATTGGTTCATACTTTTTAACACTCTTTAGCTTTTTCAACCCTCATGCAATACATGAGAGCGAGCCATGGATATTGGACTATGGGTGGAATAGAGTGTGATGATAGGGGTAAACATAGAGAAGACAAAAAAGTAAGAAAGTCTCACATCGACGCGGCTGACCGCCGGGCTATGGAGATTCCCATAAATTGATAACAATGTGAGGACTAGGGATTGCCTTGCAACGAATGCACTAAGAGCTATAAGTGTATGAAAGCTCAATATGAAAACTAAGTGGGTGTGCATCTAATCCTATAATGAAAAATTCCCACTAGTATATGAAACTGACAACATAGGAGACTCTCTATATGAAAAACATGGTGCTAGTTTGAAGCACAAGTGTGATATTTGCATGCCCCTTCTCTCTTCTCTCTCATTTTTTATTTTTATTTTTCTTTTCTTGGGCTCTTTTTCGCGTCACTTTTTTCATTTTCCCCTTCTTTATATTTATCCAGAGTCTCATCCCGACTTGTGGGAGAATCATGGTCTCCATCATCCTTTCCTCACTGGTACATGCTCTAATAATGAATAATGATGATCTTCACACTTCTATTACTTATAACTCAAAAGAAATAAAAATTACAACTCGATACCTAGAACAAAATATGACTCTATATGCATGCCTCCGGTAGTGTACCAGGATGTGCAATGATCTAGAGTAACATGTATAAAAAATGATGAATGGTGGATGAGCTAGAAATATTATGTCAGCTATATGATCATGCAAAGCAATATGACAATGAATGCTCAGGTCATCAAAACGGAAGCGGTGGAAGTTGCATGGAAATATATCTTGGAATGGCTATGGAAACGCCATAATAGGTAGGTACGGTGGCTATTTTGAGAAAGATATAATAAGGCTTATGTGTGATATAGTGTATAATATCATGGGGTTTGGATGCACCGGCGAAGTTTGCACCGACTCTCGAGGATAGAAAGGGCAATGCAGGGTACCGTAGAGGCTAGCAGATTGTTGGAAGGTAAGAGTGTGTATATTCCATGGACTCACATTAGTCATAAAAAACTCATATACCTATTGCAAAACTTTATTAGCCCTTGAAACAAAGTACTATTACACATGCCCCTAGGGGGATATATTGGTAGGAAAATACCATCCCTCGTCCCCGGCCGCCACTCATAAGGAAGACAATCAATAATAAATCATGCTCCAACTTCATAGCATAACGAGAGACTATACGTGCATGCTTTGGGAATCACAAACCTTAACACAAATATTCTTACTAACCACAACCATTTACTAGTACCTCCCACATATTCCATCTCTATATCGCAAAACTATTGCAAGGAATCAAACATATCATATTCAGTGATCCACAAGTTTTTTGTAGGATTTTATAACTAACCATGCAAATGACCAATTCAGGTTGACTATCTAAATAGATATAAGTGAAGAATGAGAGTTTAATTCTTTATAGAAAATATCATTCTCTAATAAATATAAGTGAAGCAAAGGAGCATTCTACAAACAACGGTTTTGTATGTGAGGAGAAATAGGCAATCCAAACTTTAAATGATATAAGTGAAGCACATGAAGCATTCGATAAAGTCACACTCAAAAGATATAAGTGAAGTGCAATGAGAATTCTATAAATCAATCATGGACTATTTCATACCAGCATGGTGCATAAAAGAAAAATGAAAACTAAAAACAAAAGACGCTCCAAGATTTACACATATCACATGAACTAAACGACAACGAAAACATACCGATACTTGTTGAAGAAAGATGAGATGCCTCCCGGGGCGTCCCCAAGCTTAGACGCTTGAGTATCCTTGGATATTTACTTGGGGTGCCTTGGGAATCACCAAGGTTGAACACTTGCCTATCCTCCTTCTCCTCATATTGAGACTTCCTCGATCTTTGAATACTTCATCCACACAAAACTTAATAGAAAACTAGAGAGATCCGTTAGTATAATAAAGCAAATCACTACTTTAAGTACTGTTGCAGACCAATTCCTATTTTGTTTTTGCATTGTAGCTATTTTATTATGACTTTTCCATGGCCTATACCACCAACAGAATCGATAGTTTCATCAAAACAAGCAAAACAATGCCTCAAAAACAGAATATGTCAAAAACAGGACAGTCTGTAGCAATCTGAACTTTGACCATACTTCTGATACTACAAAAATTATGAAAAATTAGGAAAAAAAATAAAAAATTTGCATAGAAATACCGTGTAAAAATATCTGAAACTTTTGACATTCTAGTAAAAAAATGTAAAATCACACACTATGGCCAAAGTTTCTGATTTTACACCGCACATACAAACAAGCAATCCAATCATCCTAAAGGGAAATCTTGGCTCATTATTTTTATAATACAATATATTTGTACAAGGGGACAATTATTTTTGTTGAAAAGTTTCTTTAATCGAGATTTACAAAGTTTTCATGGGCATGAACAAAGTCCAAGGATATCCCCCACTTCCACGATGCTCGTCTTTCTCACTTTCACTTTTTTTTGTGAAGTTTCAAGTTCCCCTCTATTTTTTTTGAACTTTATAAAAGCACTTAACAAAATAAAATGAGTTCCTAAACCTTCGGGTTCTCTCCCTGGCAACGCTGTGTTTAAAGCCATTAACCTAGGCATAAAGTGCTCAAGTAATGGATCTACTTGGATCCCAAGGTATATCAAAGCCAATTTTAATTAGCAATGATTTATAATTTAGTAGTGAGCACAAAGCAACATATATCATGCAATGAGGAAGTCTAACTCCCTTCCTATGCATCGACATGTCATAAAAGAACAATTCATGAACATCAAGTAAAGGTCAATACATAGCATAAGCAGGTTCTTGCAATTTTTTCGTGTTGGAAACATAGAGAGTTGGAGATGTAGTTCCTCTCTCTCATAATAATTGCAAGTAGGAGAAGCAAGCACATGCATAGTATATTCATCAAAATTTTCATGTGAAATAGCAAAAGGCAACCCATCAATGTTATCCTTAATAAGTGCAAACTTCTCCGATATAGTGTAGTTTGGAGAATTCAAAAAGATAATAGGACTATCATGTGTGGGTGCAACAGCAACAATTTCATTCTCGACATAAAGAACTATAGCAAATTCATCTCCATAAGCATAATTCAAATTGGCATCATGGCCACAAGTATAGCAAGTATCAAGTTCATCAAAAAGGGATATTTCAAACGAATCCAAGGGATCATGGCAATTATCATAGCATTCATCCTTCGGTAAGAACAAAGGGACATTAAACAATCTATGGGATAAAGAGTTACTCTCATTAGAAGGTAGGCACGGGTAGCTAATCTGCTCTTCCTCCTTTTTTTTCTTCGCTCTCCTCCTCATCTTTTTCATCTAATGAGCTCACAGTTTCAACAATTCCTTCTTCCATAGACTCCTGCAAAATATTAGTCTCTTCTTGGACAACGGAGACTTCCTCAATAAGTACATCAATATATGAATTGTATTTATAATTCTCATAACAATATTTAAGTATAGCAAATTTTTCAGGTCCATAAACCGAATCATCAAAATCTTCATACTTCTCAAACATAGATTCAATTTCATAAGCAACCATAAAAGCAACAAATTCTTCTATTCATTCCACATCATAGTAATCATATCTACCATTAGCATAATAAGTTAAGGTTTCATTGTCATTAAATTTGCATGAAAATGGAAGGTGTGGAGCATTCATCTGTAACGCCCCGGATACAACTTTCCATATTCGTAACTCCAACTCTTGCCTTTTCTGGAGATGCGATATGGTATTTCCCTTCGTGGTTGGGATTTTGTCTTTTGTTTTGCTTTTTGTTCATGTCTTGCATCTCATCTCATGCCATCTCTTGCATTGCATCATGTCATCATGCCAGCATGTCATCTAATTTATAAAAACTCAACTAAATAAACCGTATGGATCTTCGGTCCATTTAAATCGAAGGATATTCACAATGGTGATTTCTCTTTATAACATATTTAAAGCCTCTCAATATTATTAGGGAGCTATAATAATTATTCCATTAATTTGGAATTCACCTTAACACACTTGCAAAATATTCCATGCCTTTGTTATCTCACTTCTTGACCTCAAACTTCGCCCATAAATTCTTTCATCATTTTCCCGAGCTCCACCAAGATCCTCAACATTTTTGGCCACACCAAAAACCTAGTCCTAGTTCAAACCCATTCGAATTTCAAATGAGTTTGAATTTAATTCCTGCAATCTTGTCCACACCATTTTTCTTGGAACAAGCGCATTTTTATGAGTCCGGGAAAAATTGTCCGCATGCACAAATTCTTTCCCTAACCCTCTCTTCTTTTCTTCTCTCTAATTATTTTCTGCTAAAGAACATGAGGGAGAGAGAGAGCCCAGCCAGGCCTCTGGCCACTTCTTTCTCCACCTGGGCCGACCCAACCAACCTCTCAGGCCCAGCCGCGACTCTAACCCTAGCCCATCACCATGCTCTCTCCCGATCCCCATCTCCCCCTCTCGTCCCTCCCTGCACCGCCACTCACACACACGCACGCATCAAGCCAAGGGAGAGGAGCTCCTCACGCCCGATCCATGGCCTCCCTTTTCCTCCCGCGTGCCACTGCCCGGCGACCGGCCGCGCCTCCGGCCACCCATTCCTCTGCCGCCGTGCCGTCGTTCTGGCCGGCGAGCCCATCTCCTCCGCCCATCCCCATTGCCCCGCTACTGCACCGTATTCTTCACCTCCTGCCCGCGTCCCTCTGCTGCCTTGTCGCCATCGAGCTGCACCGCAGCACTGACCTCGCCCCGCCCTTGCTGCTGCCGTTTCATTCCGGCGCCCCGCCGCATCTCCACCGCCCTCGCCTCCCCGCTCTTCTGCCGCCTGTTCCTCTGCATCGAGCGAGGCGGGTTCTCCCGCGTCGACCCTCTCCGATCGAGCGCCGCTCGCATTGACCGCTCCAGGTCCAGGCCGTTGTTTCCCTGCCTCGCCCTCGGCGCCTCGTCCCCGAGCTCCGAGTTTGCTGCTGCCTTGCTCCTCCCTCACCCGTCTATCAGGAACGCCATGGCCGCCGCCCCATGGAGTCCCACCGGCCTGGACCCGGCCGGGAACCAGATGAGCCCCCTGCCCCGCCTCTGCCTCGTTCGAGCGGGGTGGAGGACGCGTCTCTGTTCGCCCACTCTCTTGCCCGTGCGTGAGTGCTCGCATGGGTCACTTTGACCGTTGACCTCCTCAAGTTCAGGACCAAGACTCGAGACCCATGTACGATTACGCAACGAACGGTGGAGTTACACGAGTTACAAGTACCGCGACGACCCCGGAGACTGGATTCTCCCAAGTTCCTCTACAATATGTGTACCACTACTTCCACTACTGTAGACCCGAACATCCGTGAACCGTGTACGACGACCATTGCCAAAGACCGCCGAGTGTACCACTACCGTCGCCGTGAACAACTACTTCCTCTACGTCGCCACGTGAACGTCTACTTCCACGACGTCCCGTGAACGCCTACTTCCTCTACACCGCTCCGAACTCGATCCGCCACGAAAACGCACGCTTCGAAGGTATAACCCGAGATGTCCGCGATGAGATGCCCTTGCATGTATGAGATGTACGATATGTTTGCTCCGTGCCTGTTTGATCCTTGCATGTTCCTTCCTCGTTTGCCATGCCGCCGTCCCGTGGGAACCCGGAATCCGGGATCACCCCACCATCTTGCATGACTCGCTCACGTCACACTTCCTTTTGCACCGGTACATACATGAGTTTTTGGGACCGGAATGTTGCCGTGGCACCATTTCTGTTTCACCGCCGTGGCACCTTTTTCCTTCCGCCATGGCGACAAATGCCTCGTATCATGCTCATGTCAACGTTTCCATAAAATTGATTAAAACTTGTGCATGTCATCCGCATCATGATAACAACATTTAAAATGTTTAAAATTTTGTTCCATTAAATTGCTAAATAACATGAGGATCTTCCGGAATTGTTGTTTGTTGTTAAGGCCTCATTTAAACTTTCCTAGATAGGTAGCTTTATTATGCTTCACCTCTTGCCATGTTTAACAACATTTAATATTGATGAGTAGCATCAACGAGAGTGAACTAAATACTTGAATGTGGTGTTCCGTCAATATGCAACTCGTTGCATATTGAGCTCCACTTAATTTGTAGTGTTGTTTGTTGCACTTTGCCATGCCATGCCGTTCCTCATTAAACCGGTCATGCATCATACTTGTTTGTCCATCATGCCATGTTTATGTTTGTGCATTTACCATGTTGTTTGTTTCTTTTCGGTGTTGCTTCTTAGTTCCGGTAATGTTGCGATTGTGAGGATTCGTTCGACTACTCCTGTTCCTCTTCTTCATGGATGCATTCTTCTTCGTAGCGGGATTTCAGGCAAGATGACCACTACCCTGGATCTCACTACTATCATTGCTATGCTAGTTTGCTTCGTTCTATCGCTATGCTGCGTTACCTATCATTTGCTCTTCAAGCCTCCCAAATTGCCATGAACCTCTAACCTTTGACACCCTTCCCAGCAAACCATTGTTTGGCTATGTTACCGCTTTTGCTCAGCCCCTCTTATAGCGTTGCTACTTGCAGGTGAAGATGATTTCTCCATGGTGAACAGGATTTTGGTTGGGATATCACAATATCTCTTATATTATTAATGCATCTATATACTTGGTAAAGGGTGGAAGGCTCGGCCTTATGCCTGGTGTTTTGTTCCACTCTTGCCGCCCTAGTTTCCGTCATACCACTGTTATGTTCCTGGATTTTGCGTTCCTAACGCGGTCGGGTGATTTATGGGACCCCCCTGACAGTTCGCTTTGAATAAAACTTGTCCAGCAAGGCCCAACATTGGTTTTACCATTTGCCTCCCCACCACCTATATTTCCCTTGGGAGTAATTAACCCAAGGGTCATCTTTATTCAGCCCCCCCGGGCTAATGCTTGTCTAAGTGTTGGTCCAAACTAGAGCCACTTGCAGCGCCACCTTGGGGAAACTTGAGGTCTGGTTCTAGTTGTACGTACTGCTCATCCGGTCGTGGCCTTAGACGAGATACACGCGGCTACTATCAGGATGTCGGCACGCCGGGAGGTCTTGCTGGTCTTGTTTTACCATTGTCTAAATGTCTTGTAAACCGGGATTCCGAGACTGATCGGGTCTTCCTGGGAGAAGGTCTATTCCTTCGTTGATCGCGAGAGCTTGTCATGGGCTAAGTTGGGACACCCCTGCAGGGTATAAACTTTCGAGAGCCGTGCCCGCGGTTATGTGGCAGATGGGAATTTGTTAATGTCCGGTTGTAGATAACTTGACACCAGATCCGAAATAAAACGCATCAACCGCGTGTGTAGCCGTGATGGTCTCTTCTCGGCGGAGTCCGGGAAGTGAACACGGTTTCTGGGTTATGTTTGACGTAAGTAGGTGTTCAGGATCACCTCTTGATCATTGCTAGCTTCATGACCGTTCCTTTTTTTCTCTTCTCGCTCTCATTTGCGTATGTAGCCACCATATCATGCTTAGCCGCTGCTGCAACCTCACCACTTTACCCCTCCCTTACCCATTAAGCTTCGCTAGTCTTGATACCCATGGTAATGGGATAGCTGAGTCCTCGTGACTCACAGATACTTCCAAAACTAGTTTGCAGGTGCCGATGAAACCGTGCATGTGACGCATCCGAGCTCAAGGAGGAGCTCGATGAAGATCTTGTTCTTTGTGTTGTTTCGTTTCAGTTGATCAGTAGTGGAGCCCAGTTGGGACGATCGGGGATCTGTGTACCATTTGGGGTAGTCTTCTTTTATTTTGGTTCCGTACTCGGACCTTGATTGTATCTGTATGATGTAATGCTTTACTCATGTATTGTGTGAAGTGGCGATTGTATGCCAACTATGTATCTCTTTCCCTTATGTATTACATGGGTAGTGTGAAGATTACCTCACTTGCGACATTGCTTTCAATGCGGTTATGCCTCTAAGTCGTGCTTCGACACGTGGGAGATATAGCCGCATCGAGGGCGTTACAAGTTGGTAATCAGAGCCTTCCCCGACCTTAGGAGCCCCACTGCTTGATCGTTTTTAGCGGCCGAGTTGTGTCTAGAAAAATGTTTTGAGTCATTTAGGGTTATATATATCGGAGAGTTAGGAATTCTTTTTACTCCCCAGTCTCTTCATCGCTCTGGTAAGGCATCCTTACGTAGAGTTTTGACTCTTCTCTTCTCAAATTTCACTAAAAAAAATTTTTAGGATCACGCGGGTATCTTGGAATCGTTCTGATGGTTTTATGATGAGAACATTGTCTTGGTGCCTCCTGTCAGGGGTTTAGTGGAAGTGTCCCGGGGAGTTGAGCTCTGAGGTGTTGTCGTCATAATTTTATCGTTGCAGTTCTGGAATACCTGAGTTTAGTACGCCGACATCGAAAATCTCTTTTATGCAGTTGTTGGTGAGATAACCCCGATAACCCAGTACTGAGGTGAGTACGGGAGTATTGCCATAGCTTGTATAACAGATGCTTTTCGAAGGTTGAGGTACACGATTTCCGGAGTTTTCTTGGTTATGTGTTGACGGATGGATACAGCTTGGATGTAGGTATTGTTTATTTGGGTGAGATATTTATTGCTTCCCCTGTATCCCCAACACCAGATTGCATAACCAGAAAGTTTCGGGAGTTTATAGGTGGGAATTCAAGTAGCCCCTAGAATATCTTTCCGACAGATGTATGATATGAGATTGGGGTTCGACGTCTAGTAGTCCGCCTATTCACGGTTGGTTTTACAGTGGTCTCGTTTTGTCTTAAAGAGTCCTTGGCTATGCCGACTCAGGGACGCTTCATATGTCATGTGCACTGCCTTGTACATGATGGTGCTGTACGATCGAGCCCGTGTAGGCCCCACCATGAAAACTTCGGACGAAATCTCTATCATATGTTTGTTCCGGCTTATTCTGCAAGCCAGTCCTTTGTTTTTGTTTTGAGTTGTGGTATTCGAGTTGCTTCGAAGTCAAATGTTGATTCCATACCTTTTCTAAACGGTGTTCTCATATTCCTATGTGAATACTAATCCTTCTTGATCTTCGAGTTTGTCATCTCAATTTCTTCTCAACCAGTGTGCTTCTTTTCAAGTGGGATCCGATCATTTCAACATCCGCAAGATCAATTTTAAGTTTTCTCAATGGTGTTTGTTCCATCTTCCCCAAGTTGCCTTTGTTTTCCCGCCCTCCCACCCTTTTCTTCAAGGACTAAGATTTCTTTACCAAGTATCCTTTTATTTTTGTGAAGTTTCTCCATTCTTTTCCTTCAATGTTCTTACCCGGTGGTTCTCAAGAAGATGTTCTACTAGTTCGTCATTCCTCATTCCTTTCTCTTCTCCGGTGGATTCAAGTCAAGTTTTGTTGATCATACCTTTTTCCTCATTTCAATGTCTTCTCATACCGGTGCACCTCATTATCATTCTACTTCTTGCTATTTGTTATTCCGGAGTGCTGAAGATATCTCTGAAGATTTGTGTTTCCACTCCGCATCAATTCTAACTATTTCGAGGTTGTTACCTCATTCAAGCCATTTAATTCAACCGGTGCAATCTCCTTTTCAAGTAATCATTTCAACGGTGTTCCTTTTCAGTGGGCCCTAAGCCACAGGTCATTTTCCAAGATCTTACCTGACTCTTCTAATTCTTTTCGGAGTTATTCTCAAATTCATTGCAAAGTTTGACGTAAGAATGAGTTATCATCAGTCAAATGTCTTCCTCCAAGATCTTTCAAATTATTTTTCATTGTTGGCTCAACCTCTGTGTTTTTCATTCTCCCGGAGTATCTCAACAATTCATGGTGGTTCTCATCATCATTCTCAACATTTGGAGACCGAAGAAGAGTTTCTCTTAAATCTTGTCCGTTCTCTTGAAGATTCATGGTTCTAGCTTTATGCCATCCTCATAATTGTTTTTGATTGTAACAATTCTTTTCTTACCATCAGGAGCATTTCATGAGTTGTTTCAATTTCTTTCCTTCGAAGCCGTCATGTCATAATTCTTCATTCTCACCGTGTAGCTATCGTTCTCCAAATCTTACCAGTGCATCGTTCAAATATCCTCTAATCAGTTCATGATCTCTTCGTTCTCATGTATCTAAATCCCCTCAAGTTTATTCATTCGTTTTTCAATCCTTCCCGGTGAATTGTGCCTTTGCTACATTCATTTTCAATTCTTACGACGGTTCGTTCAAGATTTCGCTTCCTTCGTTATCGTATCAATTCATTCATTCTTTCGTTGTTTCAATCCTACCGGTGGTTGTTGAAGACCTTTTTCAAGTTGGCGCTATATCTCTCTCTAATCCTTTCAACGAGAATAAGTAGTATGCCAAATCCGTTTTGTCATCAATTTATATTGGTGAAGGATACGCATAACATAATTCTTATTGTTGTTTCATCCAAGTGATCTAGTTTCTTCTTTCGAGTGTTGTTCATCATGTCACATTTCTCGGTTCGAGATGCTTCATCTTTTCTTTTCTGGAGTTCCAAGCTTTCTCGGTTATCTCGTAGCGAAGCTCCATCTAAATCATTGCAAGGCTTCACCTTGTGTTTTCAACTTCTCTTTCTTTCCACCATCCTTTTATTACCGTAGTTCTTCATAGAGGCTCTACATGATGGTTCGTCAAGGATTCTTTTCATTCTTCAATTGTTCGTCAATATTTCTCTTGAGGTTAAGATCCTCCAAGCTATACTCTAAGATAAACATGGTGCTCAACACATGTTTTGTTTTGAGGAGTTCAAGCATTCTTCATCTTGCATTCCAAAGTGCAATTCTTTCTACCTTATCTTTTGAGTTGGTGTTATGTCACTCTTGACAATTTCCTTCATGTTTCATGAATCATATGTTGTCAAGAAGGAGGTACTTCTAAATCCATCAATCTCTTCGTTGGAGTTATCTTGGTAAAGATTTCATCTAAAAGCCTTCCCGAAGGAATGTTGCTAATTGTGGTGCTTATCTTTGACCCAAGTTCTCAATTATCCCCTTGGTGAAAGAAGTTTCCCTTATCTTCATTGATTTCAACCAATCAATTGTTTCCATTAGTGGCCGGTTGTCACCTCATCATTTTGAGATGTTTGCCATAAGCCCACAACAAGCTTGTGCTTTTAGTTGTTGATTTTCCAACAACTCCGTTCAATTCTTCTTTGCAAGGATGCTTTCCAAGCTCATTTGCGGCAGAAGTTGGCATTTTCTTCTCCATTCTGTTATTCCAATGATTTATCTTCTATTCTTTCTTCCGGAGACATTGTTATGTTGCTCTTTTCACTCATCATCTCGAATTGTGAGGATCGTGTTATTTTCATGCTTATCCATTTATCCAGAGTGTTGTGTCATCTCTTCAAGTACTTTTCATCTTATCAAGTTTTCCTTTTTCTTTCTGTCGGAGTGCTGCTCAAATTATATCAATCTTACCCCTTCTCTATCTTGTTTAACCGGAGTGGTTTCGAATTCTATCTTGTCCATTAAACTCTTGATTCATGTCTTTGCAACCTCTTGGTTCTCGTTGTATCCCTTGTTCCTCTTTTCTAACGGAGTGTTTTCAACTTTGCTCATCTTCGTTGTTTTCTTCCTTTCATTTTGCTCAACCTCTCAAGGTTCATGGTTTTCACTCGTTTGTCAAAGAAGCAACTTAGTTTTACCTCTTCTCTTCCTCTTCCGTTTCTCTCTGGTGCCATCCTAGATCTCGGGACGAGATCCTCTCGTAGTGGTGGAGTGTTGTAACGCCCCGGATACAACTTTCCATATTCGTAACTCCAACTCTTGCCTTTTCCGGAGATGCGATATGGTATTTCCCTTCGTGGTTGGGGTTTTGTCTTTTGTTTTGCTTTTTGTTCATGTCTTGCATCTCATCTCATGCCATCTCTTGCATTGCATCATGTCATCATGCCAGCATGTCATTTAATTTATAAAAACTCAACTAAATAAACCGTATGGATCTTCGGTCCATTTAAATCGAGGGATATTCACAATGGTGATTTCTCTTTATAACAGATTTAAAGCCTCTCAATATTATTAGGGAGCTATAATAATTATTCCATTAATTTGGAGTTCACCTTAACACACTTGCAAAATATTCCATGCCTTTGTTATCTCACTTCTTGACCTCAAACTTCGCCCATAAATTCTTTCATCATTTTCCCGAGCTCCACCAAGATCCTCAACATTTTTGGCCACACCAAAAACCTAGTCCTAGTTCAAACCCATTCGAATTTCAAATGAGTTTGAATTTAATTCCTGCAATCTTGTCCACACCATTTTTCTTGGAACAAGCGCATTTTTATGAGTCCGGGAAAAATTGTCCGCATGCGCAAATTCTTTCCCTAACCCTCTCTTCTTTTCTTCTCTCTAATTCTTTTCTGCTAAAGAACATGAGGGAGAGAGAGAGCCCAGCCAGGCCTCTGGCCACTTCTTTCTCCACCTGGGCCGACCCAACCAACCTCTCAGGCCCAGCCGCGCCTCTAACCCTAGCCCATCACCACGCTCTCTCCCGATCCCCATCTCTCCCTCTCGTCCCTCCCTGCGCCGCCACTCACACACACGCACGCATCGAGCCAAGGGAGAGGAGCTCCTCACGCTCGATCCATGGCCTCCCTTTTCCTCCCGCGCGCCACTGCCCGGCGACCGGCCGCGCCTCCGGCCACCCATTCCTCTGCGGCCGTGCCGTCGTTCTGGCCAGCGAGCCCATCTCCTCCGCCCATCCCCATCGCCCCGCTACCGCGCCGTCTTCTTCACCTCCTGCCCGCGTCCCTCTGCTGCCTTGTCGCCGTCGAGCTGCACCGCAGCGCCGACCTCGCCCCGCCCTTGCTGCTGCCGTTTCATTCTGGCGCCCCGCTGCATCTCCACCGCCCTCGCCTCCCCGCTCTTCTGCCGCCTGTTCCCCTGCATCGAGCGAGGCGGGTTCGCCCGCGTCGACCCTCTCCGATCGAGCACCGCTCGCGTTGACCGCTCCAGGTCCAGGCCACTGTTTCCCTGCCTCGCCCTCGGCGCCTCGTCCCCGAGCTCCGAGTTTGCTGCCGCCTTGCTTCTTCCTCACCCGTCTATCAGGAACGCCATGGCTACCGCCCCATGGAGTCCCATCGGCCTGGACCCGGCCGGGAACCAGATGAGCACCCTGTCCCGCCTCTGCCTCGTTCGCGCGGGGTGGAGGACGCGTCTCTGTTCGCCCGCTCTCTTGCCCGTGCGTGAGTGCTCGCGTGGGTCACTTCGACCGTTGACCTCCTCAAGTTCAGGACCAAGACTCGAGAACCTTGTACGATTAAGCAACGAACGGTGGAGTTACACGAGTTACAAGTACCGCAACGACCCCGGAGACTGGATTCTGCCAAGTTCCTCTACAATATGTGTACCACTACTTCCACTACTGTAGACCCGAACGTCTGTGAACAGTGTACGACGACCATTGCCAAAGACCGCCGAGTGTACCACTACCGTCGCCGTGAACAACTACTTCCTCTACGTCGCCACGTGAACTTCTACTTCCACGACATCTCGTGAACGCCTACTTCCTCTACACCGCTCCGAACTCGATCCGCCACGAAAACGCACGCTTCGAAGGTATAACCCGAGATGTCCGCGATGAGATGCCCTTGCATGTATGAGATGTACAATATGTTTGCTCCGTGCCCGTTTGATCCTTGCACGTTCCTTCCTCGTTTGCCATGCCGCCGTCCCATGGGAACCCGGAATCCGGGATCACCCCACCATCTTGCATGACTCGCTCACGTCACACTTCCTTTTGCACCAGTACCTCCATGAGTTTTTGGGACCGGAATGTTGCCGTAGCACCATTTCTGTTTCACCGCCGTGGCACCTTTTTCCTTCCGCCATGGCGACAAATGCCTCGTATCATGCTCATGTCAACGTTTCCATAAAATTGATTAAAACTTGTGCATGTCATCCGCATCATGATAACAACATTTAAAATGTTTAAAATTGTTGTTGCATTAAATTGCTAAATAACATGAGGATTTTCCGGAATTGTTGTTTGTTGTTTCGGCCTCATTTAAACTTGCCTAGATAGGTAGCTTTATTATGCTTCACCTCTTGCCATGTTTAACAACATTTAATATTGATGAGTAGCATAAACGAGAGTGAACTAAATACTTGAATGTGGTGTTCCGTCAATATGCAACTCGTTACATATTGAGCTCCACTTAATTTGTAGTGTTGTTTGTTGCACTTTGCCATGCCATGCCGTGCCCCATTAAACCAGTCATGCATCATACTTGTTTGTGCATCATGCCATGTTTATGTTTGTGCATTTACCATGTAGTTTGTTTCTTTTCGGTGTTGCTTCTTAGTTCCGGTAATGTTGCGATTGTGATGATTCATTCGACTACTCCCGTTCGTCTTCTTCATGGACTCATTCTTCTTCCTAGCGGGATTTCAGGCAAGATGACCGCTACCCTGGATCTCACTACTATCATTGCTATGCTAGTTTGCTTCGTTCTATCGCTATGCTGCGTTACCTATCATTTGCTCTTCAAGCCTCCCAAATTGCCATGAACCTCTAACCTTTGACACCCTTCCCAGCAAACCGTTGTTTGGCTATGTTACCGCTTTTGCTTAGCCCCTCTTATAGCGTTGCTAATTGCAGGTGAAGTTGAAGATTTCTCCATGGTGAACAGGATTTTGGTTGGGATATCACAATATCTCTTATATTATTAATGCATCTATATACTTGGTAAAGGGTGGAAGGCTCGGCCTTATGCCTGGTGTTTTGTTCCACTCTTGCCACCCTAGTTTCCGTCATACCGGTGTTATGTTCCCGGATTTTGCATTCCTAACGCGGTCGGGTGATTTATGGGACCCCCCTGACAGTTCGCTTTGAATAAAACTTGTCCAGCAAGGCCCAACATTGGTTTTACCATTTGCCTCCCCACCACCTATATTTCCCTTGGGAGTAATTAACCCAAGGGTCATCTTTATTCAGCCCCCCGGGGCCAATGCTTGTCTAAGTGTTGGTCCAAACTAGAGCCACTTGCAGCACCACCTTGGGGAAACTTGAGGTCTGGTTCTAGTTGTACGTACTGCTCATCCGGTCGTGGCCTGAGACGAGATACGCGCGGCTACTATCAGGATGTCGGCACGCCGGGAGGTCTTGCTGGTCTTGTCTTACCATTGTCGAAATGTCTTGTAAACCGGGATTCCGAGACTGATCGGGTCTTCCTGGGAGAAGGTCTATTCCTTCGTTGATCACGAGAGCTTGTCATGGGCTAAGTTGGGACACCCCTGCAGGGTATAAACTTTCGAGAGCCGTGCCCGCGGTTATGTGGCAGATGGGAATTTGTTAATGTCCGGTTGTAGATAACTTGACACCAGATCTGAATTAAAACGCATCAACCGCGTGTGTAGCCGTGATGGTCTCTTCTCGCCGGAGTCCGGGAAGTGAACGCGGTTTCTGGGTTATGTTTGACGTAAGTAGGTGTTCAGGATCACCTCTTGATCATTGCTAGCTTCACGACCGTTCCTTTGTTTCTCTTTTCGCTCTCATTTGCGTATGTAGCCACCATATCATGCTTAGCCCCTGCTGCAACCTCACCACTTTACCCCTTCCTTACCCATTAAGCTTTGCTAGTCT
This sequence comes from Triticum timopheevii, assembly GCA_963921465.1. Lineage (NCBI taxonomy): Eukaryota > Viridiplantae > Streptophyta > Magnoliopsida > Poales > Poaceae > Triticum > Triticum timopheevii. Next base: position 247,459,712 of record OY997266.1, read on the forward strand.
TGATACCCATGGTAATGGGATTGCTGAGTCCTCGTGACTCACAGATACTTCCAAAACCAGTTTGCAGGTGCCGATGAAACCGTGCAGGTGACGCATCCGAGCTCAAGGAGGAGCTCGATGAAGATCTTGTTCTTTGTGTTGTTTCGTTTCAGTTGATCAGTAGTGGAGCCCAGTTGGGACGATCGGGGATCTGTGTAGCATTTGGGGTAGTCTTCTTTTATTTTGGTTCCGTAGTCGGACCTTGATTGTATCTGTATGATGTAATTCTTTACTCATGTATTGTGTGAAGTGGCGATTGTAAGCCAACTATGTATCTCTTTCCCTTATGTATTACATGGGTAGTGTGAAGATTACCTCACTTGCGACATTGCTTTCAATGCGGTTATGCCTCTAAGTCGTGCTTCGACACGTGGGAGATATAGCCGCATCGAGGGCGTTACATCATCCTAGAGCAACAAGTCATATCTCTGGCATAAATTCCAAGCATACCAATGCAACATATCAATTTGATCCCATAACAGTTTCCCTTTTTGTTTCAAGCGACAATCCCTAAAGTATTCACGTTGATCCAATGTGTCTCCCATTATCAAGTTGAATGGGGTTTTCTTAGGACTATGAAAGTAGTGTTTCATAGTTTTCACATCTCCATGAGTAGCAAGTACAACTAATTTTTTTGGAATTCTGTGTTCCATATCCATAACTAAAGATAGAGGACAACATAGAACAGAAAATAAAAACTATTTAGTGATAAAGCAAACAAGCACCCACGAGAATATTCACCCCACGCTATTGCTCCCTGGCAACGGCGCCAGAAAAAGTTCTTGATAACCCACAAGTATAGTGGATAATTTGTAGCCTTTTTCAATAAATAAAAGTGTCAAACCCAACGAGGAGCTAAAGGTAGAACAAATATTCCATCAAGTTCTATCGACCACCGATACAACTCTACGCACACTTTACGTTTGCTTTACCAAGAACAAGTATAAAACTATTTGCTAGGTGAAAGGATAAGTTTGCAAGAATAAAACTAGAAGTACTTTACAAGAATAAAACTATGAGTAAAATGCAAGACAATAAAAGTGGAAAGCTTTTGTCAACAAGAAAGTCATTTCTCCCTAGGAGATCGATAACTAAACCGGTGATCATTGTTGCAATTTTATATGAGGGAGAGGCATGAGCTAACATACTTTCTCTACTTGGATCATATGCACTTATGATTGGCACTCTAGCAAATATCTGCAACTACTAAAGATCATTAAGGTCGTAAAACCCAACCATAGCATTAAGTATCAAGTCCTCTTTATCCCATACGCAATGACCCCCAAACTAGGGTGTGTGCTTCTGTCACTCACGCCACCCACCATAAGTGAACCATGAACGTATGCAACACCCTATAGCGGGGATCACTCACGTTTGCGTGAAACGGAGGGGACTGTAGGACAGCACCAAAATAAAATATTCAACTCAAACCAATAATGATCATCTAGAAACCCATAGGACAAAACGGATCTACTCAAACATCATAAGATAGCCACAGATCATTGGGAAATAAGCGTTGAGCACCATGTTTAAGTAGATATTGCAGTGGGAGAAGAGGTATTACACTGCTGCATAGAGGGGGAGAAATTTTGTGTTGATGGTACCAAAATTGTTGATGTAGATCGTCGTCACGATCCTTGCCTCGACGGCACTCCGGCGCCACCGGGAGAGGGGGGAGCCCCTCTCCTTCTTATTATTCCTTGGCCTCTCCCTAGATGAGAGGAGAGTTACCCCTCTGTTCCATGGCCTCCATGGCAATGGAGGGGGGAGCCCCTCCGAGATTGGATCTCCCTCTCTGTTCTCTTCTGTTTCGCGTTCTTGTTTTCTGGCCTTTCATTGTTTCTTAATTTCCCGGAAATCCGTAACTCCGATTGTGCTGAAATTTTTACATGATTTTTTCCATAAATTATCTTTATGGCGCCCAAAGAAGGGCGCTAACCGACTTACGAGTAGGGCACAAGACACCTGGGCATGCGATGGATTGCCCGACACGCACTGATGGGTTGTAGAGGTCATGGGCCTCCGTTTGCGTTGATTCCACCACCGAAAAAATCGAAAATATTCCAAAATAATTCTTCGTAAATTTTTATCGCATTTGGACTTCGTATGATATGGATATTCTATGAAACAAAAACATGCAACAAACAGGAACTGGCACTGGATCAATATGTTAATCCAATAAATCATATAAAATGTTGCCAAAAATATGTGAAAGTTCTATAATATTGGCATGAAACAATAAAAAATTATAGATATGATGAAGACGTATCACCAGAATCCGCTGATGGAGGCGTACGTGGAAGAGGTGAGGAAGCTAGAAGAACCCTTTGACGGGCTGCATACAGAGCACATGCCCCGCACGGAAAACAACATTGCTGACTACCCACCAAAGTGTGATGCACAGAAGCTCCCTTTGGAACCAGCAACTTTTGTACTCCACCTAACTCAACCATCGGTCTCTCCGTCAGTATTGGCCAGAAAAAGAAAATACTCTACAACGGAAATCTTTTCCTGACAGAGCTCCCTGGAGCCACTAGTGAGAGGGTTGCCGGGCGAAACCTATCACTGGTGTAGAGAGCTGCTATACAAATAGTTTTTAGCCCCTTTCCGTGATGTCATTTGGAACCATCGCCAAGTCAGTGTGGGTGATAGGGGGGTCCTTCTCGCATGATCCAGAAACCGTCGGGAATAGGCCCTCCTTGTACATAGGCTGGGGCAAAATGAGTTCGTGTGCGATCTGGCGGAGCATCGAAACCCAATTGTTTTTGGTCGTATGTACATCCCACACGGTGAATCCCAGAAAAACATTTCCATTCGTATGTATATCACACACAGTTTTTTGTGTGGAAACGTTTGTGCAAGGTGGCCTAACACAAACAGTTCTCTGCCAGAAGACGTATGTATTGTAAGTTGATCGAACACGCCTACTTTCTAGAAACCGTGCGGGTTGTTTGAGTTCATCGCCCATGGTGCTGTTTGAGTAACCGTATGCAATAGAAAACCCCAATAAGAAGGATAATTAGCCTATTATTGATAATCCATGTACTAATCAAATTGATATTTCTTATAAAGACACACCAGATATTTCATATCCGTATAACAGCAACCATGATTTCATAATCAAATTACATCAAATAGGTTCAGCAGCTAATTCCGCCATTACACAACAGCACCAAAGTTTCACCATTACACCTTTGGAAAGTAGCATCATTCACGATAAATAGGCAGATGAATCTCATCTGGGAAACTGCAGAAGCGGAAGGCGAATATTGAGCCTTCAGTGATGTTGAATGTCCCTGCAACTTTAGGCCAGTGGCTGTGGATAATTGCCCGCCCAACCTTCGTCCTCTTCAACAAGAGTTTAATATTGTACTGTGGGTGTTGAATGAATACCTTCCTCGCCTCTTGACCATGCAGGTGGTTTGAGAGGTAATCATCGGTGATCTGCTTTGAAAAGTACTGAAAACAAAGATATGCAAGCAAGCTAAAAGAGTTACTACCATCCTATAGTTGACTGATGGCGCAAGGGGTAAAAACAAGGTAAAAGAGTTCGTACCATCCTGTACTTGACTGATGTCTTCTTCATTGTGCAAACAAAAGATCATGCTGTTATTCATCGCAAGTTTCTTCATCATAACAATCTTTCCGAGTTTCTTAACTTGACTAATATTCATGGACATCTCATTTCCCCATATGCAAAAGGGGTCGAACAGTGGGTCTAAGCCTCTAACAGCAGGACCTACATGTGCAAGACCAAATTGTAAGAAACCTAAATATTAGAATGATTCTTGCAACTGCACAATAATGTGTTATTGTAGGATCGAAAGTATGTCTAGAGGGGGGGTGATTAGACTAAAAACTTATCATTTTCCCTATTTTAGTCTTTGGCAGATTTTAGCTATCTTAGCACAAGTCAAGCAATCTTAACACAAGTCAAGCAAGCATGCAAAGAGTATATGAGCAGCGGAAAGTAAAGCATGCAACTTGCAAGAATATAAAGGGAAGGGTTTGGAGGATTCGAACGCAATTTAGAGACATGGTGATTTTTGAGCCGTGGTTCCGATAGCTGGTGATATCGTACATCCACGTTGATGGAGACTTCAACCCACGAAGGGTAACGGTTGCGCGAGTCCACGGAGGGCTCCACCCACGAAGGGTCCACGAAGAAGCAACCTTGTCTATCCCACCATGGCCATCGCCCACGAAGAACTTGCCTCACTAGCGGTAGATCTTCACGAAGTAGGCGATCCCCTTGCCCTTACAAACTCCTTGGTTCAAATCCACAATCTTTTCGGAGGCTCCCAAGTGACACCTAGGCAATCTAGGAGACACCACTCTCCAAGAAGTAACAAATGGTGTGTTGATGATGAACTCCTTGCTCTTGTACTTCAAATGATAGTCTCCCCAACACTCAACTCTCTCTCACAGGATTTGGATTTGGTGGAAAGAAGATTTGAGTGGAAATCAACTTGGGGAAGGCTAGAGATCATGATTCATATGGTAGGAATGGAATATCTTGGCCTCAACACATGAGTAGGTGGTTCCTTCACAGAAACAGCAAGTTGGAAGTGTAGGTTTGTTCTGATGGCTCTCTCCACGAATGAAGAGGAGGTGGAGGGGTATTTATAGCCTCCACACAAAATCTAACCATCACACACAACTTGCCAAACTCGGTGGGACCGAATTGGTAAACTCGGTCGGACCGATTCAGCAAATCTAGTGACCGTTAGGATTTTCGGTGGGACCGACATGCAACTCGGTAGGACCGATATGGTTAGGGTTAGGGCATAACATAATCTCGGTGAGACCGATTACACAAACTCGATGAGACTGATTTTGGTAATAAGCTAACCAGAGAGTTGGTCAGGTAAACTCGGTGGGACCGGTTTGCTCATTTTGGTGGGACCGAAATGTTACGAAAAGGAAACAGGGAGTTTACATTGCAATCTCGGTGGGACCGATCGCTCATTTCCGTGATACCAAAACGTTACAAAGGGAAACAGAGAGATTACAATACCATCTCGGTAAAACCGAGATCCCTATCGGTGAGACCGATTTGCCTAAGGTTTGTGGCAGTGGCTATGACATTTGAACTCGGTGGCGCCGGGTAGAAAGAATCGGTGGGGCCGAGTTTTACTTTTGGTTTAGGTCATATGTGGATATGAGAAAGTAGTTGATGGTTTTGGAGCATATCACTAAGCACTATAGAGCAAGAAACTCATTAAGCAATACCTCATCCCTCCTTGATAGTATTGGCTTTTCCTATAGACTCAATGTGATCTTGGATCACTAAAATATAAAATGTAGAGTCTTGAGCTTTTGAGCTTGAGAAAATCCTTTTATCCTTAGCATTTTTGAGGGATCCACTTTTCTCATCCATGCCATGCCATCCATTGAGCTTTTCTTGAAATATTCATCTTGGAATGATGTTAGCTCAATGAGCTATATGTTGTTAGGAATTACCAAAACCACCTAGGGATAGTTGCACTTTCAATCTCCCCCTTTTTGGTAATTGATGACAACATATAGATCAAAGCTTCGACAAATGATAATAAGAGTGAAAAACATTGTCGCTTTGAGAAGTATGTGATAATCAAGAGCTCCCCCTAAATTTGTGCATAGTTTAAGATTTGCTTTGGACTGCAAATGCACAAGGAGTTAGGCTCATGGGTAACTCTTCCATGTCACATACATCTTGGTGGAGCGCTCAAAATGATAATGATTGAATACATGCACTCATCAGCAAGCAAAGTGAATGATCATATAGAGATAAACGAGATAATGTCATCCAATAGGCATAAATGTAGCTTATGATCAAACACATGATCATCCAAGTATCACACAGACATCAAGTATTTCAAACAAGCAAATAAAGTTCAACCACCAAAGCAAGAGAGAACAAAAAGCAACACTCTCTCTCGAAGCCTATGATCTATACATTTTTCTCCCCCTTTGGCAACAAGTTACCAAAAAGTTCATAGAAAATGCATAGCACTAGATCGACTCTCAGGCTTGATCTTCAGGTGGTGGTGTAGAGATGGCTCCTTGGATGAAGACTTCAGTTGATGTGGATGGAGCTGGAGGTGAAGGTGCTGAAGCTGGTTGCACTGGAGCTGTAGGAGCTGTAGCTGGTGCAGATGAAGTGGCTCTAGTGTGTGTGACTGGCACCACAGCTGATCTCTGAGCTCTAGGCACTCTGGCAAATGCATCAGTGGTAGTCTTGCCCTGCCTCTCCTACATATCATCCTAAAGCTGCTCAACAAGAGACTGGATCTCAGTTACCTTCACATCCAAGTTGTAGAACTTCTGCTCCATGATCCTCTCCAGGCTCTCCTGGTTTTGAGTCAAGGTGGCCAGCCCCTTCTCAATCCTCAGAGTGGATGCAATCAAGTAGCCTAGCTGATCTTGTTTGCTCTTCAAAAAGTACTGAGATGCCTCCTCCATTGTTGGCATCTTGGTATCCTTCTCTGTCCTTGCCTTCTCCTTCTTTGCTTGAGCATGCATAGAAGATGGTTCATCTTCATCCATAACCACTTGGTTATCCTCAAAGTCTGGATAGATAGCAAAGTGTTCCTTGTCCAGCAAGTATGTGCATGTGCCCATCTTGGAGTTAATAAGCTCCTCGATCTGTGGGGCATAGCCACAACTTCTCTTTTGGTCAGCTGCTGTCCTCTTGATAGTCTCAACTATGAAGCTCATGACCTTGAATTTCTGTGGCACATCAAATAGGTGTAGCAAGTTTATTGCATGGCCTCTGATCATGTTGTGGTCACCTGACTTGGGCAAGAGAGTATGCCTGAGGATCCAGTTGATGGTTGGCAGTCCTGACAGAAGATAATGTACAGATCCAAACTTATGTGTCTCAACTGCAACATCTGGGATCTCCCTGTACATATGTGCCATAGTGTTGTGATCCATTTTCTTCTTGGCATAGACATCCAAGTCATCTTCCTTCTCCTTAGGTGCATTGATCAGATTTGCCCATTCCTCAATAGTTGATTGGTATCTTGTACCTTCAGACATCCATACTGTCCTTCCATCTGGATAAAAGTGTGCTGTGGAGTAGAATTGCATAATGAGCTCATCATTCCACTTTGTGAGCTTCTGCCCAACAAAGTCTGCAACTCCACAAGCACTAAGACTGTCATTCACACCAGGATAGTGTTCCTCATTTTCCTTTATGTAGGTCCAGTCCACCCACCTCATGTCACAAACTATAGGCTTCTTGTCCAGCAACACCGTCTCATAGAAATCCTGTTGTTCCTTATTACGGAACCTGTAGTCAACAGCAGTCCTTCTCCTGGTAGCATAAGGATCAGAAAACCTACACTATCTGAGGCCTTCATCCTTTCTCAGCTTCATGTTCTTAGCCACAGGATGAGCATCATTGTGGTCTGGAATCTTTGGCTTCAACTTTCTCAGGACATGCTCTTCATCTTCTTCTTCTTCAGCAGCAGTTTCAGGCATGGGGCCTTGTTCTTCTCGGCAGCAGCTTGGGTGCTGGTGCAGCAACCTCTTCTTCCTCTTCCTCAGAGTCTCTCCTCATAGAGGGATTGCCAAGAACTTTGGCAGTAGTGGTTCTGACTTTCTTTTTCTTTTTGTCTTGACCAGTAGCTTCATCTTCTGACTCAATAGTAAACTTCATGGTTTCTCAAGTGGTAACCTTCCTGGGTTTGGAAGTGGGAATCCTTCTTGCAGGTGCCTTCTTCTGCACTACTGGCTTAGTGGCTGTAGCTGAACCATATTCTTTCTTGACCACCTTCTTCTTGGAAGTGGCTTCATCCTCAACTGCCACATAATCTTCATCCTCAGATTCTGAGGTTTTCTTCTTTCTAGCCTGGTGGCAGCTTTGGGCAAGTTCCTTGGAGTGCTCCTGCTTCCATCATCTGAGGTACTATAGGGACTAGTGCCCTCACTCATCTGAATCTGCTCCTCTTCCCTGTTCTGGCTATCACTTTGATCAGACATGTTGCACACACACTGACTACAGACCCTGTGAATAGATATAGATGAGATAGAGTGGATAAGCATCACAAAATACAGAGGTTTTTGCAAAAGAATGATTCAAAAACTTAGTTTTAGTTTTCCACATAAAGCATTTCGGATCAACCGATTTGCAAACTCGGTGATACTGAAGCAGCTTTTGGAACCTAAACTAGTGAACTCGGTCAGACCGAGTCACAGTTCGGTGGCATCGAGACTGCTAGGGTTTCACAAAGTCCTGAACTCGGTCACACCGATTTGCAATTCTCGGTCAAACTGAGAATCACTTGTGCAATGGCCTTAGTCGAATCGGTGGAACCGAGTTCTGCAACTCGGTGGGTCCGAGATGGTTTCGGCGGAAACCTAACCCTAAATTTTCAATTCACTTCTAAACTATGGATTGTTTTGACTGGATATAATAGTTTCAATCGTGGCAAGAATCATGATGAACACAATGTGCTAGGAATCGGACGGGGATAGCACTATGATCGAGTACATACCGTAGCTTGGCGATGAACTCGCTACAGCGGCAGCGGCGGGGGTGAATTCCGTTGACGGTGGCAGAGACCAGCGACTGGAGGCGGCTGGCGACAAGGAGGACGATCCGGAGACCCTGGAGGCAGAGAGAGCTATGCGCGGGCGAAGGGGTTTGGAGAAAGTTTCCCAATTTTTGCCCGTGAGTATATATAGCCCGACCCTGTTGGTGTGACCGAGTGGAACAACTCGGTGGCACCGAGATGCATAACTATTGACAGTTACAGCAACTCGGTGTGACCGAAAAGTTCAAATCGGTTGCACCGAGATTGAAAACCTAGATCGACTTAGTGATCTCGGTATGACCGAAATGGAAGAATCGGTCAGACCGAAACGCACAAAGATGTTTTGGAAGTTTAAGTCTATGACGAATCGGGGACTCCGAGTGCTCCTCACACAGAGTCGTTCGAATCTGACTTGATCAAATTTTGTGATGTAGCATCAATAGAGTTTGACACAAGAAAAGCATAGATAGCTAGAGAAGGTTCTTAGGCATTCTTGTCCATCCACTTGGCAAAATAAAAATAAACCAATCAATCAAAGCAACAAGTGGATGTCCTCGAATGAGTAAAATATGCAACCAACATGCTCACAAAATAAAATAGCAAATGAAATATGTGACAAAGCAAGCACAAACAATTGTAGCATCTATCAAACAATTGGTGATGACTAGGTCATCTATATATGAGTATATTAACTGAGGAGTCAACTGAGAACATTTGATCATAGGTCATACTCATCGTTTAAGCTCAAGTGGGGTTACCACATTTATATAATGCATTGATGTGTTCACACCATTAGAGTTGCTTTAAATCAATTCTTAGAGTTAAGCTCCCCCTAGATGTGAGATCCCCCCTTAGAGGGATGAACTAACCGTGGGTTTTGTCGATGATGACTTCATGTAGGTGTTGAAAATGTGGATGCTCAATGTTGATGAAGATCATTTGGAGCAATCCTTTGGAGGGAGTTGCACTTTCAATACCTACACGGGTTAGTCCCACAAGGAACAAACAAGGATATCCATAGACATAGAGTGATGCACACACAAGATGATGTCTATGAAAGCATTAGATTACCTTGTCCCTTGTCTTACCAACAAGAGGGTTTGTGACTCCTTGAACTAGTGCAAGATGTGGAAGTTGATTGCCCTTGTTGTTGCCAAAATGATATGAGTGAAATATGTTGGCGGAGTCACCCTCAAGAACTCTCTAGTTCTTCTTCTTCGGGATCCACATCATCTTTATGGGAATCCTTGGAGTTGTAGTTGTACTTGATGAAGTAGAACTTGACGTAGTCTTGGGAACCCACTTGACCAAGGCCTTAGGAGCTTCTTCAAATGCATCAATCTCCTCTTGAAGCTTGTCCTTGCCTTTTTGCTTGTGGTCTTGTGGTGGAATATCATCTTGAGCTTGTGTCCCCTTGAAGGATGTAGGTTCATACTTCTCTTGTTGAGGAACAAACTTTGTCTTGGGATATTGATCTTCTTCCCACTCAACTCCATTGGCATTGAACTTTCGTTCAAAACAAACACCTTGGTTCTTCCGGTGCCTTCCTTGCTTGCGTACAATTTCCTCAAATTGCTTACTCCCGGCAAGGCTCTTGTAAACACCTTTCTCTATAATTCCCTTCAATAAGATATTTTCTTGATCAAGTGTAACTTGGCTAAGAGAATCATTAGTGGAATCAAGAGAACTACTAGAAGCAACAACATTTGATTTAGCATGATTATTGTTACTACTAGAGGAAGAACCCTTCTTGTTCTTGTTAATGGACTTGACTTGTGGCATGTAAGTAGATAAGAGTAAACGCTTGGCAATGTAAGAAGAACTTCTCTTACGAAGATCATCATTGACTGCCTTTAAGAACTCATGCTCTTGCTCAAGATTGAACTTTTCAAAGTGTAACTTCTCATGAGCCCTTAAAAGTTCTCGATGATCTTCTAAGATAGTTTCATGAGCTAACTTAAGAGTGTTTAGTTCTTTAGTTAGAAGCTCAATCTTCTCCTTATCATTGTCATTCGTTTTATCTTGATTAGCATGATTAATTGACATTTCATCATAGTATTCATCACTAGAGTTGTCAACAAGTAAATCATCATCACCTAGCAAGTCATCTTCATCACTATTGAAATCAACATACTTGGGGTGTGTTACCTTTGGGCCTTTAGCCATGAAGCATCTTCCAATTCCTTCATTGGGTGAATCAAATATGTCATAGGAGTTGGTTGACACAAGTGCTAGACCGGCAACACCTTCATCTTGAGTATATTCGGAGTCGGAGTGATAGCTTCTCTCGGAGTGATTGTCGGAGTCGGAGCCGGAAACCCATTCACCAACATGAGCTTGATGTCTTTGTTTTGTGTAGCTCCTTGATGACTTGTCCCTCCTTTCCGGATCCTTGCTCTTCCGGGATGTTCTTCGTTCATAACGATCATCTCTACTCCTCCTCTCTCTTGGCGGTGATTCCTCTCTTCTACTTCTCCTCTTGGGTGATTCTTCTCTTCTTTTGTGGGGTGCCGTACACTCATTGGAATAGTGTTCGGGTCTCCCATAATTGTAGCAATTTTGCTCTCGACTAGAAGATCTTCTGTCATTGTAGGACCTTGACTTGGAGCTTCCCTCTTTGCTTATACTCTTGTAGAATTTGTTGAAGTTCTTCACCATTAAGCTCAATTCTTCATTGAAGGTTTGTTTCTCACTTGATGATGTGGGGGCTTCACATGAGGCTTTGTAAGCACCACTTTACTTGTTGTGAAGTTCCTCCTTATCCTTGAGTGACATCTCATGAGAAACAATTCTTCCAATGGCTTCCGTTGGCTTGAGATCTTTGTAATTGGGCATCATTTGGATCAATGTGCTCTTAGGATCTTCTTGATGATGAATTTGTCGGTCATCTCTTCACTTCCTAAGCCCGCAATCTCATTTGTGATAAGAGCAAGCCTAGAGTACATTTCATTGACACCTTCACCATCCTTCATTTTAAACTTGTCAAGTTGACTTTGGAGCACATCCAACTTGGATTCCTTGACGGAGTCGGTACCTTCATGCATATCAATCAAAGTGTCCCAAATTTCCTTTGCATTCTCAAGACGGCTGATTTTGTTGAATTCTTTGGGGCACAATCCGTTGAAGAGGATATCACAAGCTTGAGCGTTGTATTGCAGCATCTTCAACTCTTCTGCACTAGCTTCACGTTTCGGGTTCTCTCCCATCAAAGAATTCACCTTGCAAGCCAATACACACAATAGCCCAAACGGCGGGGTTATGTCCAAGAATATGCATTTTCATCTTATGCTTCCAACTAGCAAAATTAGTACCATCAAAGTAAGGACCTCTACGGTGATAATTTTCCCTCGCTAGACGCCATACTCTCCTAGGATGTGAAACCAAGGCTATGACCACCAAAAGCTATGGAAATCGAAGCAAATGGAGACCAAAGCTCTGATACCACTTATAGGATCGAAAGTATGTCTAGAGGGGGGGTGATTAGACAACTTGACCAAATAAAAACTTATCCTTTTCCCAATTTTAGTCTTTGGAAGATTTTAGCTATCTTAGCACAAGTCAAGCAATCTTAACACAATTCAAGAAAGCATGCAAAGAGTATATGAGCAGCGCAAAGTAAAGCATGCAACTTGCAAGAATATAAAGGGAAGGGTTTGGAGGATTCAAACGCAATTTGGAGACACGGTGATTTTTGAGCCGTGGTTCCGATAGGTGGTGCTATCATACATCCACATTGATGGAGACTTCAACCCACGAAGGGTAACGGTTGCGCGAGTCCACGGAGGGCTCCACCCACGAAGGGTCCACAAAGAAGCAACCATGTCTATCCCACCATGGCCGTCGCCCACGAAGGACTTGCCTCACTAGCGGTAGATCTTCACAAAGTAGGTGATCCCCTTGCCCTAACGAACTCCTTGGTTCAACTTCACAATCTTGTCGGAGGCTCCCAAGTGACACCTAGCCAATCTAGGAGACACCACTCTCCAAGAAGTAACAAATGGTGTGTTGATGATGAACTCCTTGCTCTTGTGCTTCAAATGATAGTCTCCCCAACAGTCAACTCTCTCTCTCATAGGATTTGGATTTGGATTTGGAATGGAATATCTTTGCCTCAACACATGAGTAGGTGGTTCCTTCTCAGAAACAGCAAGTTGGAAGTGTAGGTTTGTTCTGATGGCTCTCTCCACGAATGAAGAGGAGGTGGAGGGGTATTTATAGCCTCCACACAAAATCTAACCGTTACACACAACTTGCCAAACTCGGTGGGACCGAATTGGTAAACTCGGTCGGACCGATTCAGCAAATCTAGTGACCGTTAGGATTTTTGGTGGGACCGACATGCAACTCGGTAGGACCGATATGGTTAGGGTTAGGGCATAACGTAATCTTGGTGAGACCGATTACACAAACTCGGTGAGACCGATTTTGGTAATAAGCTAACCAGAGAGTTGGTCAGGTAAACTCGATGGGACCAGTTCGCTCATTTCGGTGGGACCGAAATGTTACGAAAAGGAAACAGGGAGTTTACATTGCAATCTAGGTGGGACCGATCGCTCATTTCGGTGATACTGAAACGTTACGAAGGGAAACAGAGAGATTACAATCCCATCTCGGTGAAATCGAGATCCCTATCGGTGAGACCGATTTGCCTAGGGTTTGTGGCAGCGGCTATGACATCTGAACTAGGTGGCGCCGGGTAGAAAGAATCGGTGGGGCCAAGTTTGTCTTTTGTTTTAGGTCATATGTGGATATGAGAAAGTAGTTGAGGGTTTTGGAGCATATCACTAAGCACTATAGAGCAAGAAACTCATTAAGCAACACCTCATCCCTCCTTGATAGTATTGGCTTTTCTTATAGACTCAATGTGATCTTGTATCACTAAAATATAAAATGTAGAGTCTTGAGCTTTTGAGCTTGAGCCGATCCTTTTATCCTTAGCATTTTTGAGGGACCCACTTTTCTCATCCATGCCATGCCATCCATTGAGCTTTTCCTCAAATATTCATCTTGGAATGATGTTAGCTCAATGAGCTATATGTTGTTAGGAATTACCAAAACCACCTAAGGATAGTTGCACTTTCAGCTATTATCCAAAGGACCATGCTTGAACCAACCTCGATGGTAAACCGCAGTGTCTCCCATTGTTTCCTGCAATAAACATAAGGAAGATCTTGATCAGGTTAATTGAGAGTTGTCATACTATCAGTAGAATATGTATTGAGTACAACCATTCGATTTATTTCACATGCATAACAATACAAAATTGTACCCACAACAAATGAAAATCAAATTGCAGAAATGAACCAAACAGTTAAATGGACAGCAGACCAAATGAACCAAAATAATTAATTGAGCACGACATTGCAGAATAGAAACATGCACTAGAAGATAAGACAGTTAACAAAAGAAAGAATGCTTGAGAAAGCTACTACGAAATGTAGCAGTTGTTGGACCAAACTGTTAACTAAACATTACATTTCAGAGGACCAAAGTGTTAACTGAACATTACATTTCAGAGGAACAAACTGTAAACTGAACATCATATTGCATATTCACATTACATAGGACAAATAACTAGTAGGCATTGGCGGTGGCCTCGAGAAAACAACACGAATTGTATTTTAAAGTAGACAACCGCGTGGCGGTGTCGACGGTGGCCTCGAAGACGAGGTGCTCCTCCAAGATGTGGTGGTCGGCAAGCATGGCAGCCATAACGGCCTCGTGCGTGCGTGCGGCCGCGATTTTCTTCTCTGCTGCCAGATGCTACTAAGCTCCACGTTATACTGCATGCAAAATGGCTATGGGCGGCGCTTAATTGGAGGAGGGGGGCAGTGATTTCGGCGGAAGGTGTCGCGCCGTCGGGCGGGGCATGTGGGGTGGGAAAGGAGGAGGATGGTGTGGGTCGGGTGTGGATTACCTGACCTTATCGACGAGGCCACATGGCAAGAAGAAGGGTCGGCGACGAGGAGGTCACGCAACAAGAAGAAGGGTCTTCGGCAAGGAGGCAATGCTGCAAGAAGAAGGGTCGCCGGCAAGGAGGCGACGCTGTAAGAAGAAGGGTAGCCGGCGAGGAGGCGGTGCTACAAGAAGAAGGGTTGCTGGCGGGGAGGCTGAGCTGCCAGTAAGCAGCAGTGAATGTTTGAACTTGGAAAGCAAGGAGGAATAGTGGAAATGTGGCTTTTGGTGGGAGGGAGGGGGCAGGGAGATAGATATTTCCGTGGTGGCAAAAAAATTTTACTCGGTGCCGCGAGAAACTGGCGCGCAAGTGTGGTTTGATGACCCACAAGTATATGGTGTCAAATGTAGCCTTTTCGATAAGTAAGAGTGTCAAACCAAATGAGGTGCAAAAGGAAATGACAAGTGGTTTTCAGCAAGGTATTGTCTGCAAGTGCTAAAATTGTAAGTAGCGGAGTAGTTTGATAGCAAGAAAATTTGTAACGAGCAAGTAATGATAGTAGTACCAAAAGTGCAGCAAGATAGCCCAATCCTTTTGAGGCAAAGGACATGCCAAAATGGTCTCTTATGATAACCAAAGTGTTCTTGAGGGTACATGGGAATTTCATCTAGTCACTTTCATCATGTTGGCTTAATTCGTGTTCGCTACTTTTATAATTTAATATGTGGGTGGACCGGTTCTTAGGTGCTGTTCTTACTTGAACAAACCTCCTACTTATGATTAACCCTCTCACAAGCATCCTCAACTACGAGAAAAGTATTAAGAAAAAATTCAAACCATAGCATTAAACTTTTGGATCCAATCGGTCCCTTACGGAATAGCGGATAAACTGGGCTTTATGCTTCTGTCACTCTGGCAACCCACCATCTCATAAATACTCTACAATGGATTCCCTTAGGCCCAAATATGGTGAAGTATCATGTAGTCGATGTTCGCATGACACCACTAAGAGAATGACAACATACATATCATCAAAATATCAAACACATATCAAGTTCACATGATTACTTGCAACATGATTTTTCCGTGACCTCAAGAACAAAAGTAACTACTCACAAATGATAATCATGCTCAAGATTAGAGGGGTATTAAATAGCATAATGGATCTGAACATATAATCTTCCACCAAATAAACCATATAGTAGTCAACTACAAGATGTAATCAACACTACTAGTCACCCACAAGCACCAATCTATAGTTTTGGTACAAAGATTGAACACAAGAGAAGAACTAGGGTTTGAGAGGAGTTGGTGCTATGAAGATCTTGATGAATATAGCCCTCCCCAAGATGGGAGAGTTGTTGGTGATGATGATAACGATGATTTCCCCCTCCGAGAGGGAAGTTCCCCTGGCGGAATCGCTCTGCTGGAGGGCCAAAGTGCTCCTTCCCAAGTTCCGTCTTGAGGAGGCGGTGCTTCGTCCTGAAAGTCCTCTCCTAAATTTTTCTAGGTCAAAATGACTTATATACCAGAAGATGGGCAACGGAGGTGGGCCGAGGAGGGCAGCACCCACCAGTGCATTCCTGGGCCTCCTGGCACGCCCAGGTGGGTTGTGCCCACCTGGTGGCCCCCTTTGGTACTTATTTGCTCCAATAATTCTTAAATATTCCATAAAAATCCTCGGGAAGTTTCAGCTCATTTGGAGTTGCGTAGAATAGGTAGCTTGACGCAGCTCTTTCAGGTCCAGATTACCAGCTGCCAGAATTCTCCCCCTTCGTGCATACCTTGCATATTATTTGAGAAAAGGCATTATAATTACTCCAAAAAACATTATTATATAATAAAAACATAAATAACAGTAGTAAAACATGATGCAAAATGGACGTATGATGGTTCAGGAAGGGGCGGTGGACCGTAGACGACGAGGCTTCCTGCGTAAGCCAGACAAGATAGTGCGCCAAGATATTTTATATCGCATCCCACACGATTCTTTCTAGTAAACTGTTTGTGGTATACCTGATTTTCTTCGTTATGTTTTTAAAGACAAAATGGTGTTATGGAGGGAAAGGATGGTGTTTTAATTGCTAGAACATTTATGTACAGTGAACATTCAACTACATGAGTGTCGTGTTTAAATTTGGAATTATTCCGGGTTCGTTTGGCATTTTTATGGATTAGTTGATTTTCTCGACATTTAATGTGCATAATTCAAATTTGAACTATGAGCACATGCTCCAGTGCACCAAAGTTTGTTGAAAAATCACATGTGTGTCTTTGGGTGAATTTATAGGTCCCATGCAAGAAATGGGAATGAAATTACAACATCTGGGTGTCGTGGCTCCTTTGGGAACATTGAGAAACTTGGTTTTTAAATTGCTGGAAATTCAAAACTCACCTGAAAATCATGAACTTGGCATGGTGTCATTTCATGGCACGGACATGCTGTGGTAATAAAATTGGCTGCATCTGGACAAGTTTTTGGTATAAGCTCCTTGCAAACTAGAGCTTCTCTCGAGAAGACTCGTGGTTCCCGAAGGGGGACGTGTCACATTTGTGTTCAAAACGATATACACTGCCTCCCCCCTTACCTTATTACAGAGGCAACATAGAACTATATGAGTGCCATGTTAAAATTTGGAATTATTTCGGACTCGCTTGGACTTCTTATACATTAATTGAATTTCTGGTCATTTAATATGCATAATTCAAATTTGAACTACAACCACATGCTCCAATGCAGCAAAGTTGGTTCAAAAATCACATGTGTGTCCTTGGGTGAATTTCTAGGTCCAATGCAAGAAATGGGAATGAAATTCAAACATCTGGGCACCGTGGCTTGGCCGGGAAGATTGAGAAACTTGGTATTTTAATTGATGTAAATCCAAAACACGCCTGAAAATCATGAAACTTGGCGTGGTGTCATGACATGGCACCAACATGCTGCGGTAAATTTTTTGGCCAAATTAGGACAAGCTTTGGTATAAGCTTCTTGCAAACCGGAGCTTCTCTCAACAAGGCTCGTGGTTTCGAGAGGAATGTGTCACCTCCGTGTGCGAAACGACATGCGTACACTGCCTTCTCCTGCCTTAATTTTTTTACACAGGCAGATTAGACCAAATAGAAGTATCGTGCTAAATTTCGGAATTATTTCGGGTTCGTTTGGCCTTTTTATACATTAATTGAATTTTTGGTCATATAATGTGCACAATTCAAACTTGAACTAGAAGCACATGCTCAGTGCACCAAAGTTGGTTGAAAAATCACATGTGTGTCCTTGGGTGAATTTCGAGGTCCCATGCAAGAAATGGGTATGAAATTCAAACGTTTGGGCGGTGTGGCTCAGCCGGAAACATTGAGGAACTTGGTTTTTAATTCATGTAAATCCAAAACACACCTGAAAATCATGAAACTTGGCATGGTGTCATGACATGGCACCAACATGTTGCGGTAAATTTTTTGGCCGAATTGGGACAAACTTTGGTATAAGCTTCTTGCAAACCGGAGCTTCTCTCAAGAAGGCTCATGGTTCTGAGAGGGAACATGTGCCAGCTCCGTGTGCGAAACGACATACGTACACTGCCTTCTCCCACCTTAATTTTTTTACACGGGTAGATTAGACCAAATAGAAGTATCGTGCTAAATTTTGGAATTATTATGGGTTCGTTTGGACTTTTTTATATATTAATTGAATTTTTGGGGCATTTAATGTGCATAATACAAATTTGAACTACAAGCACATGCTCCAGTGCACCAAGGTTGGTTGAAAAATTTCATGTGTGTCCTTGGGTGAAC
This sequence comes from Triticum timopheevii, assembly GCA_963921465.1. Classification (NCBI taxonomy): domain Eukaryota; kingdom Viridiplantae; phylum Streptophyta; class Magnoliopsida; order Poales; family Poaceae; genus Triticum; species Triticum timopheevii. Next base: position 247,477,961 of record OY997266.1, read on the forward strand.
TTCAAGGTCCCATGCAAGATATGGGAATGAAATTCAAACATCTGGGCATCATGGCTCAGCCGGAAAGATTGAGAAACTTCTTTTTTTAATTCCTGCAAACCCAAAACACGCCTGAAAATCATGAAACTTGGCATGGTGTCATGACATGGCACCAACATGCTGTGGTAATTTTTCTGTCCGATTTGCGAAGGCGCACACATTAACAATCAACAAAGTCATTTTGGAACAAGTGTGTCATGTTACAAATCGGAAACAGAACTATTATTGAAACCATGGGCGTTCTACTTACCTATTACGTGCCGCCACACGTCCCTTTTTTTATTGGCTAGGAGGTGAAGTGTGGGGTAGCTATTTGAGTATGTGAGGCGTGCGATTAGACTCCTGCGCGTGCTCATCGGGAGGAGAGCCCTTTGACCTCTATCCGCCGTGCACCTCCCTCCCAACGTCTCCATTAGTGGCGCCCAAGCCCCCGTTTCATGGCGTGGCTATGTCTCACTGGACTGACATTTAAGAGAGAAATATGAAAATTTGAAAAGAAAGTTTTGCATGGATCTTGATGATGAATAAGGACGATGACAGTGGATAATAATTGTCATACATATTTAGGAACATAGTTAGGAAAAGCTACATACGGCAACACCCAAAATACACAAGGGCAAAAGAAGAAGGAAGACAATGATCTGGCTCGCTGATCTCTACTTTCTTTATGCGTTGCTGCAAGCCGCTGGAACTAGTCTCCGCGGCGAGTGGCGATAAGCTCTTTCCTGTCCTCAATATGCTGCTTCAGAGATGGATTCCTCCACCAGCCTTTTGCGCTCCATGCGCAGCACGACATTCTCGTCCATAAGTTTCTCGACGATGAAGCTGGTCTTCTTCAACAAGGCAGTGGTCTCCTCCTGCTGCTCCGCACTTCTGATGATCTTCGCCCTAAGTAGGTTGTGCTCGGCCTGGAGCTTCTCATTGCTCTCCCTTAGTTCCCGGATGACGCCGGTAGCATGTTCAAACGAGGCTTTCATGTCTTCCTACAACCTCGCCAGCCGGAGATCTAATCCATCTGGCTATGGACGATCACATGCATGCACTTGTAAGAGTCCTCGCTTGCCTGCGAGACATTTTCCCAGGCCGCCGTGGTGCGGGAGGACATTTCTGCTGCTTCCGCGGCGCGGCCGGACAACTCTGCTTCTTCCACGGCATGGTCGCACCAGTCTGCTGCATTGACGGCGTGGCGGGACCTCTGTGCTACTTCGGCGGCGCGGTGGGACCTCTATGCTGCTAAGTCCGCACGGCGGGACATGTCGGCTGCTTTCGTGGCGAGGGAGGACATCTCTCGTGCTTCCGTTTCCATGCTCGCCTCTCCCTAGTAGCAATCTCTCGACCTAGAACTCACGCTGGCCATGGCAGACGCAAGGGAACGATGATGAATGACTTGTTTGTTTTTGTGGATGAGGAGTTGAGGAGGAATGTGCAGTCATCTTGGAGTAGTAGTATTTATAACCGAGTACTAATATGCTCCTAAGTGGGAAACCGTTTAGGTTTTGATCGGTGTGAGCAGGTTTGCAATTGGGAATGTGATGGGACGCAGGCTCAAAATTTATTGACGGTTCTATAATTTCTAAGTGCGGCACTATTCCCGGACGGCGTGACGTGGGCATGCTTTCTTGGCTGTGTACATGGCGTTTGCACCATAGGGTGCACCGCAATAGGCAATGTGAGCACAGTCTTGATCCAAGACCTGTGGACGCTCGTTATTACCATCGCGGACACTTCTTTTAATTAGAATGTGTGCCCGTCTAGCGCACACATGTTGATTTGTCTAACTACTTCTGTTTGTTGTGGCTAATCGCAAACAGTTCATCCGTGTGAAGTGTATGTCATCAGTCGCAGACACTTTAATCTTGCTAACCATTTCTGTTCTGTTGCGTAATCGCAAACAATTAATCATTCTGAAGCGTATGCCCTCAATCGCACACACCTTTATCTAGCTGCTCATTTCTGTTGTTCCGCCTCACCACAAACAGTTAATCCGAGCGAACTGTATCTCGTATATCGCACACGCCTTCATCTGGCTGCCCATTTCCGTTCTTCTTCCTCATCGCAAACAGCTCATTGAACTGAACCGTATGCCCTGCATTGCACACGCAACCAAAATCTGAACCGTGTTTGATGCATCGGTCATCGCAAATGTTTGACACTTTTCTTGACGGTATTTTTACACCACCGTTTGCGATTATGTCATCGCACACAGTTTCGTCGAAGGGTCTCTGATCATAGTGTCGCGTTAGCAGCATCCTGCAGTTGTTATGCTAGTTGGAGAGTTGCATTCTCCATTAGATCCTTGAATTCTTGTTGTTGAGGCTGGTGCTCCTACGGTAGAAGAGATGCCTTTAGTCTTCGTCGTCGAGCCCCAGGCTCCGACATGGGTGCAACACATAGTCCAATTCTTGCAGACTGGAGAACTTCTCGATGAGTTAGAGGAATCTAAAAAAGTGGCCCGACAATCGAGTAAGTATTAGTTTGTGGACAACATTCTATACAAAAATAGGTCAAACGGCATAAGGTTGAAGTGCATTGGCCAGGAAGATGGACTATCGCTGTTGAAAGAGATACTTGTAGGTGTATGTGGCTCACATCTAGGGTCAACATCACTTGTCGGGAAAGCTTTTTGATAGGTGTTCTATTAGCCCGCAACCCTCCAGGACGCAACGGAGCTCGTCACCAAGTGTGAAGCATGCCAGTTCCACTCCAAAAATATTCATCATCCAGCTCAAGCCATTCAAACCACCCCTTTATCTTGGCCTTTCGCGGTCTGGGCGCTCGACATATTGGGCCCCTTTCCCTGTGCTACCGGGGGCTTTGAATTGTTGTACATGGCAATCAACAAGTTTACAAAGTGGCCTGATGTAGAGCCAGTGAGGAAGGTGACATCGCAATTAGCTATCAAGTTCTTTAAGGGATTGGTGTGTTGTTTTGCAGTACCCAACAGGGCGATCACCGCCAATGGCACCCAGTTGACAAGCCGGGCCTTCATGCAGTACATGCAGAGCCGTCGAAGGAAGGTATATTTCGCTTCTGTTGTGCATCCAAGGGGCAACAGACTGGCTGAAAGGATGAACGCTGAAGTGCTTGATACATCTCCAATGTATCTATAATTTTTGATTGTTCCATGCTTTTATATTATCATTATTGGATGTTTTACAATCATTTTATAGTCAATTTATATCATTTTTTGGTACTAACCTATTGATATAGTGCCCAGTGCCAGTTGTTGTTTTCTGCATGTTTTTTACACCGCAGGAAATCAATACCAAACGGAGTCCAAACGCAGCGAATATTTTTGTGGAATTTTTTGGGCCAGAAGACATCCAGTGGGCCAGGAACGCACCCAAGGGGAACTCCAAGGGGAGCACAACCCACCAGGGCGCCCCTAGGGACCTAGGCGCGCCCCGGTGGTTTGTGCCCACCTCGGGTGCCCCCTGAACAGCCTCTTTGCTCATACCCCAATATTCCAGAAACCCTAGGGGAGTCGACGAAAATCAATTCCAGACGCCGCAGAGTCCAGAAACACCAGATCCAATCTAGGCACCATCACGGAGGGGTGCATCATGTCCATTGGTGCCTCTCCGATGATGCGTGAGTAGTTCTTTGTAGACCTACGGGTCCGTAGTTAGTAGCTAGATGGCTTCCTCTCTCTCTTGATTATCAATACAATGGTCTCTTGGAGATCCATATGATGTAAGTCTTTTTGCGGTGTGTTTGTTGGAATCCGATGAACTTTGAGTTTACGATCAGATCTATGTTTTTATCCATGGAAGTTATTTGAGTCTACTTTGATCTCTTATATGCATGATTGCTTATAGCCTCGTATTTCTTCTTCGATATTTGGGTTTTATTTGGCCAACTTGATCTATTTATCTTGCAATGGGAAGGGGTGCTTTGTGATGGGTTCGACCTTACGGTGCTTGATCCCAGTGACAGAAAGGGAAATGACACGTATGTATCGTTGCTATGAAGGATAACAAGGTGGGGTCTATTTCTACATAAATACATCTTGTCTACATCATGTCATTGTTCTTATTGCATTTCTCCATTTTCCCATGAACTTAATACACTAGATGCATGCTGGATAGCGGTCGATGTGTGGAGCAATAGTAGTAGATGTAGGCAGGAGTTAGTCCAATAATCTTGGACGTGATGCCTATGTAATGATCATTGCATGCATATCGTCATGATTATTTGAAGTTCTACCAATTGCCCAAAAGTAATTGTTTTCCCACCGTTTGCTAGTTTTCTCGAGAGAAGCCACTAGTGAAACCTATGGCCCCGGGTCTCTTTTCATCATATTTGCCTTTGCCATCTATTTTCCTTTTCATTTATTTTCAGATCTATTAAACCAAAAATACAAAAAATACCTTGCTGCAATTTGTTTGTTCCGCAATCTATTTATCCTATCTACCACATTTTCTCACGTTATCTTGCCTACTTGAGGCGCCATACCCGAAAGGGATTGACAACCTCTTTAACACGTCGAGTTGCGAGTATTTTTTATTTCTGTGCAGGTGATGTTTACGTGGTGTTAGGAGGTTCTCCTACTAGTTCGATAACCTTGGTCTCATAACTGAGGGAAATGCCTACCGTCGCTATACTGCACCATCCCTTCCTCTTTGCGGAAATACCAACGTAGTTCTAGCAGACATCAAAAGGAATTTCTAGCCGCGTTGCTGGGGAGGATCTTCAATATCAACCAGGTTCCTAATCACAAATCTCATATCCTTGCAATTTACATTATTTTTCATTTGCCTCTCATTTTCCTCTCCCCTACTTCAGAAAAATTTGCCGTTTTATTCGCCCTCTTTTTCATTCGCCGTTTTCTCGTCAGAACTGTTTTTGATGCAATCTTGTTGTGAACTCTTCATGACTCAAGAGAACACCAAGTTGTGTGATTTCTCAAATACTAACAACAATGATTTTATTAGCACTCCAATTGCTCCTCCCGCCACTAGTAAGGAGTCTTGTGATATTAATACTGCTTTGGTGAATCTTGTCATGAAAGATCAATTTGCTAGACTCCCAATGAGGATGCCGCGTCCCATCTTAACACATTCGTGGAATTAAGTGATATGCAAAAGAAAAAAGATGTGGACAATGATGTTGTGAAGTTGAAATTATTTCCGTTTTCTTTGCGAGATCGTGCAAAATTTTGGTTTTCCTCTTTGCCTCGCAATAGTATCGATTCTTGGAACAAGTGCAAGGATGCTTTTGTTACTAAGCATTTTCTGCCCGCAAAAATTATTTCCCTTAGAACCCATGAATTTCAAGCAACATGAACGTGAGCATGTTGCAAAACCTTGGGAAAGGATGAAATTGATGCTAACACTAGTAGAAAACAGGGCATATGTCCGGGCGAGATAAGCCCATTAGTCCCGGTTCGGTCACGAACCGGTACCCATGGGCCCATTGGTCCCGGTTCGTGAGGCCAAGGGCCTGCCGGGCCTCGTGGAGCCATTGGTCCCGGTTCGTCTGGCCCCTTTGGTCCCGGTTGGTGGCACGAACAGGGACCAATGGGCCTCGCTCCTGGCCCACCACCATTGGTCTCGGTTGGTGGCCTGAGCCAGGACCAAAGGGAGGTCTTTAGGACCGGGTCAAGCCACGAACAGGGAGCAATGAACCAGCTAGGGGAGAGGGCTTTTGTGTGTAAAACATTAAAAGCAAAAAAGAATTTTCATAAAATAAATAAAAAAGCAAAAAATAAAAGAAAATAAGTAAGTAGAAAACAAATAAAATAAATAAGTAGAAACAGAAAAAACTTTAACAAATAAGTAGAAACAAAATAAACTTTAATAAAGTAAAATAAATAAACTATAATAAAATAAATATAAATAGCAATAGTAAGTAGAAACAAAATAAAATAAATAAAGCATAAAAGAAAGAATTTTCATAAAATAAATAAAAGAAGCAAAAAGAAAATAAAATAAATAAGTAGAAACAAAATAAACTTTAATAAATAAGTAAAAACAAAATAAACTTTTATTAAACCTCTAGTATTATTGAAACTAAAATTATATAAAATTTATGCAACTAAAATTATCAAAGTATTTTCTGTTCAAAACATTAAAAGAAAAAAGAATTTTTATAAAGAATTTTTTTGTTAGAAACTTTAATACCAATAGGAATTATCATAAAGAATTTTTTGTTAGAAACTAAAATAACAAAATATGTTTTTGAATATAATGATATAACATAGTAATATTAAATAGCAGGAAAAAGAATCACTCAGAAATCTATTTTTATAGTAAAGCTATTCAAAAACTAGTGATTCACACAAATTTCCAAAAATTCAAATTTAAACTATTCAGATTAGAAAACAAATGGTACTAATAGAAGGTTTATAATTTTTATTACCTAAAAGCAAAAAAGAATCACTGAAAAACTAGTAAGTATTTTGCTGTAAGTAGAAACAAAATAAAATAAACAAAGCAAAAAAATAAAACAAAAAAAATAAAAAATGGGCCTGAATACCAGTAGAAACCCAACAATGGGCCAGGATTCAGGCCCACGGTTGGCCCAGTAGGCCCACAGGCACATACATTGTGTTTAGGCCCGTAAGCATGCATTTGAGAGGAGCTCGAGAGGGTTGCGGGACTGGGGCTTATAAACCACTCTCAAGCTCCCTCAACTAGCGAGGTGGGACTAAACTTTTGTGCCGCGATGCGGGCAGCACAAGGCCTTTAGTCCTGGTTTGTGGCACCAACTGGGACTAAAGGTGTGAATTGGTCCCGGTTCGTGCCAACAACCGGGACCAATGCCACCCTTTAGTTCCGGTTGGGGCCACCAACTGGGACCAAAGGTCTCTGCTTCCCGCCCTTTGGGCTGCTGAAAAGAGACCTTTGGTCCCGGTTATTGGCACCAACTGGGACTACATTGTGGCTTTGGTCTCGGTTAGTGGCACCAACCGGGAACAATGTTCTATCTATATAATCAACACTTGAGAAAAATTTTATTCAGTTCTTCGATCGCACCCCAACGACGCCGCAGGCTGCCCCTCTGCCTCGCTGTCACGGTCGTCGCCCTGCCTCCGACACCATCCCACGCTGCGCCGATGCCGTCGCTGCCCCGCACCACCCCTGCCTCGACGTGGACGCCCTCTACCCCGACCTCGCCGTCGCCGCCCTCTGCCCCGACCTCGCCGTCGCCGCCCTCTACCGCGCCTCGTCGTCGCCGCACAGTGAGCCCTCCCTTCCCTCGTGCCGCCACCCCTGTCTGCTCTGCTTGCCGCCCGCCGCCGCCACCGCCCCAGCCTGCTCTGCGTTGCCGTGCGCTGCTGCTGCCGCCCCGGCCGGCCTGTTCTCTGGTGCTTTTTTTCATACACTTTTTTGTTCATTGATGTATGTATATATGGATGTTGTATGTATATGTATATATATGCAGATGTATGTATGATCCATGGATATGTATGCACTGATGTATGATTTTTTTGTTCATAGAATTTGTTTTGTCAATTTATGGATATGTTCATATATATATGTGCATATTTAGGAAAAAAAATTGTGTTGCAAAAGTTACATTTAAGGTTAGTTCATTTAGTGCATTTTAGGTTATTAGTAAGTGCTTAGTAGTTGAACTAGTTGATTTAATAAAACTACTTTATTTTACTATAGAAGTAGTTTATTTTTAGTAAGTACTACTTTATTTTATTTATAGTAAGTGCTTAGTAGTTGAACTAGTTGATTTAATAAAACTACTTTATTTTATTATAGAGGTAGTTTATTTTTAGTAAGTACTACTTTATTTTATTTATAGTAAGTACTTAGTAGTTGAACTAGTTGATTTATTAAAACTACTTTACTTTACTATAGAAGTTGTTTATTCTTAGCAAGAAAATTAATAGAACTAGTTAATTTTTTTAGTTCTTATTCCCGCATCGACGTCGACGATGCCTATCCCGCATCCTCGTCATCGACTCTGTGTAGGAGGCCTGCTTGATCAGAGGGGCCATGTCTGGGACTGGGCTCCGCCGGGATGGTATTGGGAGGTGCTACCTTCTAGGGGGCGTAGGTTGGTGAGGAGCTAGTCCGTCGTTGACCCGATCCTTGTTTGGTGGCGGTCGCATGGGCCAGTGATGGTGCCGAGGCTTCCGGACACCGCGGAGGTGGTACGTCACCATGTCAGGGAGGACGACGAGCACGTCCGTCACTACATGGTTGCATTGGAGGGAAGGTTCGACAATACCTGGCAGGTTCTTCAGGGATCTCACTGGAGCAATGATCCTGTGATGGTTCCTTCTCTTTGGGTGTCCACCGCCCGCGCCGATACCCATTGGACGCTATGGTTCTAGCTATATTAGCGATGCTATATGTATGATAGTATTCGAGGTGTATTAGTGATAATATTCGATGATGTACGGAGGCAAGAGATGATGTAGTTTTGCTTATAATTGAATGCATGTTAATCTGAAAACTACTTTATTTTACGATTTGGTTTTGCTAAAATTGGAGAGCACTATGCAAGGCATATGCATTTGATTAGTTGATAGCTTATAGGGTTTTTGTTTTTGCAGAAATCTAGGAGCCCCCTCCATCATCCCCGTCGTCGTCCCCGTCACCGATCCCCCTCCGACCTCGAGGTGAGACTAGCCAAATCTCCATGTCAATATGAGTCCTATAAGATATTTTGAAATGTTTTTGCTCATATTTTCAACCATTGAAATGTAATGGCCATGAAGTTTGAATGCTCATATGAAGTAGATAAAAACATGTATATTTCCGTTTTCGCAAATTTCAGGCGCTCGATATGTCCTTTTTTAGAAAGATAATTAACCAATATTTTGGGTTAACTTTAAGTCTGTTGAGTCTCCACCATATATGAGAGGACGAAGAATCCCGACTATTGTTGTGGGGGTAGCTTCTGCTTCATTCCCGTGTGCTAGACAATTTGGTGTATTACACTCGGGAACGAAAGGAGGAGCTATCATCACCGACGGTCATAAATGTCAGCGAGGAATCAGTGAGGGAGAGTCTCCACCATATATAAATGAGAGGACGAAGAATCCCAACTGTTGTCGTGGGGGTAGCTTCTCCTTCATTCCCGTGTGCTAGACAATTTGGTGTAATGCACTCGGGAATGAAAGGAGGAGCTACCATCACCGACGGTCGAATATGTACACCACGTGAGCTGAGAGTTTTCAAAAAAGACTCGACAGACCGATTGTCAACCCGTGATGAATAATAATGATCTAATTTAGGTTTTTTAGTACATATATTTAATTGGACAAGTTTAATATTTGAATTCTGAACATAGAAAATGTCATACTCGGACGACGAAAACCGCCCGAGGGAGTGCGACTGGTGCCACGACGCCCGAGGTATGTGCGACAGGTTCCTTCAGCTGGACGAAGATCGGCGCTTCATCATTAAGATCGAGGAGACCTTCGATGTTGAAATGGTACGCAACGACGACAAGTGTTTTTTTCGTAATTAAGCACGACTTCAACTATTTCAACATGTACTTTTCATCTTTTACAATTCGACTAGCTTATCCCATGATATGCAAGACGCTTTGTCTTGGAGAGGATGGGTTTTGAAGACCATGAAAGTATGGAAACAAAGAAAATTCACCTAAGGACCCATCATGGTATGGATTTTGAAGTAAATCTGTACAATTCTGAGAGCGTAACCCATTTTGGTTGCAAGAATTGGGAAGCACTTTGCGAGATGTATGGTTTTTATGAGGGTATGCTTGTCACCATGGATCTTGGTGATCCTGTCACGGCCGAAGACAATTTGGACATTTGGGTCCTTGTTGATACGCTTCCAATTCTTCCCCTGTGTGAGCTTCTCTAACATAGTTATTAAGTAATTTATATTGTTTATTTCAAAATAGTTGACAGCTTATTTCAATTGACAGCTTATTTTCATTCTTCAAAGAATGTGCGGAAGATGGTAGACAAAACCCACTACACCAACAGCTCCAAATTAACTTATCAGGGGAAAAATCATCTGATCGCATTATGTACTGATCTTGAGAATTACAATTTATAGAATCGAACTCCTCAACATTATGGTTAATACGTGCCACTAGTGCATGTGTTGAACTACAGTAACTACCATGGAGATACCCTGGTATGACTTTTTACTATTACGACATCCGTGCATCTTTTGCATACTTCTAAAACTAGTACATCATTTCTAACTACGAAGTTATTACTATGTTTTTCAATAGATAATCCCGAATGATTGTGTGCCTCATCTGATGTATCAGCATGGTCGCCTTGACGGTTTGAACATACAGCCAGGTCATCCTATGAATCTCAACTGTCCATACTAGATTTCTAAAAGAAGTGGAGACATGACAATCAAAGAATGGAAAAAAATGTATTGACAGTCGTAAGGAGGTTCTTGGAAGCAAAAGGAAGCGAAGCGCAAGAATTGGAGACAGGATGATCTCCATTCTCCATAATGGAGAGTCAGGGTCCATATTGTTTTATGCTATTTTACCTTAAAGAGGGTATTTAGGTCCTACCTAATACTGATGATCATGCGCTAAGAACAATTAAGTAGGGTTGGTCCGATGACTATGAGGAGGATGATCGTATGACTTGTTATTGATAACAAGTAGAAGTTGTATCATGATGATCAGTAGGACTTGTTATTATGATGATGCATGATGTGAGCATGAAGAGTTATTATATATTAGTGGGTGAAATGAACATGGATTGGATTGAAGTGAAGGCAACATGCATGTGGTGCATGTTGAAAGTAGTAAAATCCAAACTTGATCAAGTTAGGATTAGTATTACTTTTGACATGCACCACATGTTGCCTTCACTTCAATCTAAGCCATGTTTAGGCATAGAAGTAGCGTTGATAAACCAAGCACGGAGATAAGAGAGAACACCTCTCTCTATTAGCTAGCTAACAACCTAAATTAACCCCCAAAACCCATAAACCACCCCCTTTCAAAAAAAAACCTCAGCTCATGTCAGCTGCTGACGCGTGGATGCCTTTTGGTCCCGGTTGGTGCCACCAACCGGGACCAAAGTCCCTAATTCCTGGGCTCGCCGTAGCGGCCACGTGGTGGCCCATCTGTCCCGGTTCATGTAAGAACCGGGACTAAAGGCCTAGGGCTTTAGTGACGACCCTTTAGTCCCGGATCCACAACCAGGACAGATGGGCCTGACGAACCGGGACAAATGGCCCTTTTTCTACTAGTGTAAGGAATTTCCCAACTCATGGGTTAAATCTTTGGATGATCATACAAAAAATTTATGCGAGATTGAATTTTGTTTCTCGTAATCTTTTAGATTCCGCCGCGGGGGGTACTTTATGGAAATTACTTTGGGATAAGTGATACGTCTCCAACGTATCTATAATTTTTGATTGTTCCCTGCTGTTATATTATCATTCTTGGATGTTTTACAATCATTTTATAGTCATTTTTTATCAGTTTTTGGTACTAACCTATTGACATAGTTCCTAGTGCGAGTTGTTGTTTTCTGTATGTTTTTTACATCGCAGGAAATCAATATCAAACGGAGTCCAAACGCAATGAAACTCCTGGATGAGTTTTTTTGGGCCAGAAGAAAGACAGTGGGCAAAGGAAGCACCTGGGGGGCTGCTCGAGGGGAGCAACACTCACCAGATCGCGCCAGGAGGCCCAAGCACGCCCTAGTGGGTACTGCCCACCCAGGGTGCCCCTTGAACCGCCTCTTTGGTCTATAAATGCCCAAATATTCCAGAAAACCTAGGGGAGTCAACGAAAATTAATTCCAGCCGCCGCAGAGTCCGGAACCACCAGATATAATCTAGACACCATCATGGAGGGTTTCACCACTTCCATTGGTGCTTCTCACATGATGCGTGAGTAGTTCTTTGTAGACCTACGCGTCTGTAGTTAGTAGCTAGATGGCTTCCTCTCTCTCTCTCTCTCTCTCTCTCTCTCTTGATTATCAATAAAATGGTCTCTTCAAGATCCATATGATGTAAGTCTTTTGGCGGTGTGTTTGTTGGGATCCGATGAACTTTGAGTTTATGATCAGATCTATGTTTTTATCCAAGAAAGTTATTTGATTCTTCTTTGATTGCCTCGTATTTCTTCTACGATATTTGGGTTTTGTTTGGCCAACTTGATCTATTTATCTTGCAATGGGAAGAGGTGCTTTGTAGTGGGTTTGATCTTACGGTGCTTGACCCCAGTGACAGAAGGTGAACCGACACGTATGTATCGTTGCTACTAAGGATAACAAGATGAGATCTATATCTCCGCAATAGATAAACGGATCTCGTCTACATCATGTCATCGTTCTTATTGCATTACTCCGTTTTCTCATGAACTAAATTAATACATTAGATGCATGCTCGATAGCGGTCGATGTGTGGTGTAATAGTAGTAGATGCAGGCAGGAGTCGTTCTACTAATCTTGGAAGTGATGCCTATATAATGATCACTGCCTGGATATCGTCATGATTATTTGAAGTTCTATCAATTTCCCAATAGTAATATTTTCCCACCGTTTGCTATTTTTCTTGAGAGAAGCCACTAGTGAAACCTACACTACAAAAAAATACACTTCCATGATGATACTTGTTTGTCACAGTAGGTCATGTTTTCTGTCATGCATGTACATCCATGATGATTTTATGACAAAATCAAGATAGTCGTACCTGTGCTGTCGTAGAAGTGTTCCATGACATTACCAAAATTATCATCACGGAAGTGTCCACATCCATGACGATAAATCGCGCATCACGGAAGTGCTTTCTTCAAGGGTGACCGACACATGGCATCCACCGTAACGGAACGCCGTTTAGCTATCCGGTCCGGTTTTGGATCCGATAACCCGTTAACAGCCCCGACCAATGGGGATTTTCCACATGTAAAATCATCATTGGCTGGAGGAAACACGTGTCGACTCGCTGTTGGGACAGATGTCATGCACTCATTGGACAGAAGGCGCCTATGATACGTCGACACGTGGCACGGCCCAACAGAGGCCCATTCCTGTGAAAAGGCCGGCCCATTTGACTTGGTCAAAAGGTGGCGGGCCGGCCCATGGAAAGCATGTTAACAGCCTGTTCGCATATAGCCCATTTACAGCCCGCTAACCCAGGGCCCGTTATGACCTATCCGAATTAGGCCCACTAGCATCATCTGGGCCGTCCAATATGATTCCAGCCTATTTTCACTTCTGGCCCATGTATGGCCCATGACGTCTTTCAGACCATATGAGGCCCTTTGAAACTCTTGGCCCATTTACGGCCCGTGGTGAAACTGGCCTATAATGAACAGTGTATCACTTTATACCCATCAACAGCCCGTGGTGAAACTGGCCCGCAATGAACAGTGTATCACTTTATACCCATTAACGACCCGTTATTCCGTTGGGCTGTTTCCAGTCCATGTTATCTTTCGGCCTTCTCAGGGCCCATTTATTCTTGGGCTCATTTCCAGCATTTGTTTACTTATGGCCCGTTACTGTCATTTTCTGCTTGTGGGCCAAATTCAGCCCGAGGTTACATTCGGCCCGTTTGTGGCCAGTTAATACGTTGGGCCGTTTTCATAGTGTTATCAAATACGGCCGATTAACGACGACCCGTTATGGTCGGCCCATGAATGGACGATTCCAACTCTAGCCCGTTTACCGCCATAATGCGGTCTGTTATTGGCCCATGTTTGGCCAACCGATCATACGGCCCATAGAAGGCCCATTGTGTCTATGACCCACATAAGGCCCATTATTTCTATGACCCGTAGATGGCCCATTGTTTCTATGGCCCGTAGGAGGGAAATGGTAAATACAGTAAATATGTAGCCCATGGTTATTGTGGCCTAGTTTTAAAAAATAGTTATTGCAGCCACTAGCAAACCGCGGAAAAAGAACTGCACGAACTACAAGCAAAGAAATAAACAAGACAATGAGGAAATAAATAAGCAAGAAACTTACTCTAGGCTATCACGACTATTACACATATTACGTCCATTGGGCATCAAAGGTCGCCACCAGTGCAAATATAGGGAACACAGGAGCATATAAACGCCATAGCAAAACAAGTCTAGAACTGAAACCACATCAGAAGAGCTCAAGAAACAATATCCTGGGTACCCATAATGCTGGCAAGATGCTTAGCAAGCTTATTAACTTTCTCGTGTTTGGCGCTTAAATCCTCCAGCACTTGCTGTTGCACCAGAAAGTATGCATCTAAATTCTATAGGGACTTCCTCAGTCCTTTGGCTTCCTGTCGCATAACATCTGATCGATGTATTTCAACTTGAAGTTGAGACTCAAGAAGCTGAACTGATTCAGGCAACGAGTTCGAAGAGTTGGTGCCAGCAGTAGTAGCCAGTAACTCGAACACTACATGAAGACGGGACTTTGGGGTTGTCTCAGTGTCTTCAATATAGTTTTTATCAACTTTCTTGGAGACCAACAGGGATGTCTCGCTATCTTGAACCTTATCTGCATTACTTCCTTTACCATTGCATAACGGGGTACTCTTCTCCAATATTTTATCCGCGTTCTAAAAGAGAAACAAACAAACACACCACAGGTTTACAATGTAGTATATGAAACTCATTTTGGTAAACCAGTTCAGTAGTAAGGTGGACAGGATAACAGCATGAAACAAACATATATCTATGTAGTATGGTCACTATATGGTCGATATCATTCTAGTTTATGTTGCCAAATCAAGATAGACACAGTTCGAATCATATCTATTTAAGACAAAGCAGCATAGACAGAATACAAGTGTGGTAAACTACACAACCATAACAACACTTGTAATGTGCATGGCATGAGAACATAATTGTTTATTCAATTGAAACTGAAATCAACATAGATTAAGTTACAAAAGCAAACATGTTAAAGGAACAGGTTTGATACATACCTGTTGCGCCATTCGAGTTTCAATTGCATCCTTCAAATTTGAAATTAGTTGGTATGAGTAAATACAGTGATGCACGAGCAAAGTAGTATGAACCATAGCTACAGAACCTGACCTGAGAAAAACTCTTCTTTTGCTTTAAGCATTGACTTGGGGTTCGGAGTGGTGGTCCTCGTGCTTTGGGCACTGCAATTGCCTTACTAACTGCTCGTGTTTGGGTGTTGTGTGGTGGAGACGGTGCTGTGTCAACGGGAACTGGGTTACTATCTGCTGGGGTTGGGGTTAGAAGGGGTGTAGCTGGTTCTCTATCCAACTGGGCAGGGGTACAATCTGCGTGATTCTGGGTTATGTGTGGTGGGGCTGGTTCTTGAGCAAGTACAACCGTGGTTCTATCTTCATCGACAGGTAGCACGATCTTTTCTGAAGAAAATGTTTTTACTCCCACAGATACTACCATCACCCCCTTCAATTGAAATGGCTGATAAATAAGAAAATTAATTGAATGTACCGACATTGTCAGATAGACAGGTGCAATGGGTAGTAGGGAAGAAAACAGGGCATGAAATAATTCATATTTATGTTGTCTAACCAAACAGAATAGCAGGACATAATTTCACATATATGATGGCTAATTAAACAGGATAGCATGACACAATTTCACATGTATGATGGCTAACTAAACATGATAGAATGACATACTTCAAAATATGATGACTATGTAAACAGGATGACATGATATAACTATACGATGTGTCTATTAAAGTGCTTGGCATGCCATAAATCACAAACATGCCATGATGGAAACATGATGGCATGATATAATTCACAGATAGAATGACATAATTTAAAATATGATGACTATGTAAACAGGATGAGATGATATAACTATATTATGTCTTTAGAAAATGGGTTGGCATGCCATAATTCAGATACATGCTGTCTATGTAAACATCATGGCATGATGTAATTCAAATATATGATTTATATACTAAGGAAGTGAGCAGAGGGCAATCGCATATATGATGTGTCAACTAAAGAGATGGCATTCAATATTGTGTATATGATGTAAAAACTAAGCATTGCAATACAACATATGCATGATATGAGTAATATAACCCTGCCAAGTTTGAGCATACACCTCAGGGGGATAATAGGACTGGTCATCTGCGTCTGAATCCTCCTCTGAAGAGCTATCTGTAACCAGCAAGATATCTGCTTCAGCTGGTAGCATTGTCTTCTCTGAAGACATTGTTTTCACTCCAGATTTCTCCATCACCAATTCAAATGACTGATGCACAGGAAGAGCAGTTGAATATACAAACATTGTCGACAAACCCTGCCAAGTTAGAGAATGCACCTCAGGGGGGGGGGGGGGGGAATAGGACTGGTCATCTATCTCTGAATCCTCCTCTGAGGAGCTATCTGTAACCAGCAAGACATGCGCTTTGTCAGATAGCATTGTCTGCTCTGAAGACCTTGTTTCCATTCTAGATTTTTCCATGACCGTGCCGAATGGCTAATGCACAGGAAGAGTAATTGAATGTACTAAAATTGTTGACAAATTTAACACGTAATAAAAAAATGATGGCATGATATAATTCACATATAAGATGACTGGCTAGCCTGGGTGGCATTGCAAAATTCACATATATGGTACCTGGCTAAACAAGATGGCATTGCATGATTCACATATATGATAAAGAAACTAAATAGATGGCATTAACAGAAAGCATGTCTAAACTAAGAAGATGACATCTTTGATGTATACAGTAAGCAATGTAAGGGACCATATGCATGATATTACCAACATCAGCATGCCAAGTTGGAGCGAATCCCCCTCAGAACAGTTATCTTCATCTTGATTAGAATCCAAAATGGGTGGAGGTGGGGCTGCCTTTGCACCCACCATGGAGCGACGTCTGCATGAAATGTTATTGCCACACAAGGCTCGTCTCTTTTGCTCTACATGATCAGTTCCATTGTGTATAATAACTGGCATGCATAGGAATAAAACATAGTGAGATTATGTAAGGAGTGCATGCAGAAATCCAGAGTGATGGTAGCAAACTGCGGATAGACCCAAAACCAATGATAGCAGGCAGGTAATAGCTTTAGTTAAAAAATACAGATAATGGCTCCTTTAATGTTTGTTTGCACCCAACATGAAACTCATACTAGACACCCGAGATTAACCAGATAGTAGACAGATAGTACTGATTGCTGCCCCAATATGTACCCCACAACCATTTAAAAACTCAATTTTTAGCATTAGTTTGGATCTGACTCGGAGTATATTATGTGAACACGAGATAATGTAGCATGTCCTCATATTAAGTGATGCATAACGTAAGCAGACACGAAAGAGTGCGACCTCTCTTGCGGACCCATGTAGTCCTCAAGGTGATCTGCTCAGTTGATGATGGTAATGCAGTTGTCGTGGATGTCGGCGGCGGGGAAGAAGATCTAAGGCGGCGAAAGACAGTCTGGAGAGCGGATCCCTGATGTGGTGAACCCTTCCGCCGTTGGAGCACCTGAGCTGGGATGGAACACATCGCTCTAGGAGAAGGACAAACCACACAAGGTTTTCTTTGACACATATCTGTAACAGAAGTAATTGTGTAAGGGCTTGTTTGAATTTGAGGATTCTAACAATGCAGGGATAGGAAATAGACAGGAATAGGATAGGAATGCACGTGCAAAACAGAGAATTTAATAACACAGGATTTCTGCCAATCTGGGTGTTTGATTCACAGGAATTGGAAGATCACAGGATGCAAAGAAGCATGGTGAGATTAAGTCAAACCACAAGAAAATGTACATTTATAATGCTATTATGCTACTATCTCTTAGTCTTGTGCTTCATGAATAGGAATATGAAAAGGAGGACAAGTGGAAATTAGAATTCCTACGGTTTTTCTTTCAAGGAGACAATAAAGAAACAAATCCTACAGTTTTCCTTTTCTCCATTCCTTTGCACCAAATTCATAAAAAGTAGTACCATACGAAACTTTCCAATTCCTATGTTTTTATTCACTTTTCCTTTCAAGCACTAGCGATTCTAGTAGGCAGGCTTGAGCAAGGAAAATCCTACACTAAAAAATGTTTTTGTGCTACTTCTATTACTTTGGACACAGGCCACTGCCCTACTAGCTCAACTCCCAGGCCCATCGACAAATGCACAGCTCAAACACGCGGAGATAAATAATGATGGCATTCAAGAGAGTCCATCACGGATAGTAAGTTGCCTGGTACCTCATTGCTTGTCATATAGTAGGATAAAATAATCGTATTTCAAGTTACTACGTGTGCTTAGTGGAGAATATGTATAACATGCAGAGTAAAAAAGAGATGCAACAACTGTACAACCTCTTTGGCGAAGCCATGTCAATCTCAGCGTGATTGGGTTGGCCGGTGAGGATGCTCCGGCTAACTTGGCTGTCGGAGGAGGGGAAGAAGATCTTAGGCGTCTGGAGATGGAGCCTGAGGTACTGCTCCGCTGTGATGGAGGGTTTCATCGTTGGAGCAGCTCTGGTGAGTTGTACGACGCCGAGGCTGAAGCAGGACAAGAGAGACAACATTAACCTGAGTGGAATTCTAATAGCATCTCCAATAGATTATGTAAAATACATAACCACAAAGTGCTAGATGTAAAATACATCAGCCTCTCATCTCTGAACTTAACTGTCGAAACTGAATTTAACTATCGAAACTGAACTTAACTGTCGAAACTGAATTTTGCTATTGAAACTAAATTTTACTGTCAAAATTGAAAACACTAGAGGTGAGGCTACACGTCAGTCGACTGACTTTTTCATCTCTGGTCAGTCCATTTTGCAGCCGTTGGATATGAAATCAAGGTCCTGCAGTTCATCTTCAACATCCACCCCCCTGAGCTGCCAGCCACCACCGGCCAAACAGCCGCCCCACGCCGCCCGCGGCCGGCGGTGCGCCACCCCGCCCGCCCTGAAAACACTCCCCACTGCTGGTCCTCCGCCGCCCCGGCCATCCCTCTAGGCCCCCCCTATGCCGAGCTTTTTCTCCGGCGATCCCGACGCCACCGCCCCACCACCGCCGGCGACCACCGCCACCACCCTAAACCCTAAGATAGATAGTGGGGTACTGCTCCGGCGAGCCCCCCTCCCCGCTGCAGTTGGTTCTTCCTTAACTCCGGTGAGGCCCCCCCCCCTAAAAATTGACTGACCCAAAAGTCAATTCAGTCGACTGAAGTATAGCTAAATCAAAGCAGCATCGCAAGCAAGAGCAAGAGCGAGAGCAGCAGCGTGAGCAAGAGCAATAGCAAGAGCAGACCAGGTAGGGGACCAAGAGCAAGAGCAGAGCAACAGCGCAAGGGAGAGCTAAAGCAGCAGCAGCTCCAACTGATGTGAACATGGCCGTCGAGGGAGCGACGCCGTGGAGGAAGTGGCCGGCGATGCCGCCGTGGATGGAGTCGTGCCATGTCGGCTCGGGACCGAGCGCCGGTAGCACCGTGAGATTGAATCAAGAAGAAAATGCGGCGATTAGCATACAACCTCTTTGGTGGCCCCAATTAGGCCACAGCTTCATCCGAGGAAATGGTGATGATGATGCTCTTCTGGTGGTGCAGGTGAAGACGGGGGTGTGGGAATGGAGGTGGCGTGAAAGACGAGGGGAACATCAGGGCAGCTCCTTGGAGGTGGAGGACGGGGTGGCTGAACCGGCGGGACGACGAGATCGACGACAGATCCTCATCCTGTACGGTGGATGAGGGGCGTCGAGGTGTTGCTGTGGACGACGTTGTCAGGGAAGAGGCTCCAGCTGGGTGGCGGACGGAGGAGTGTGTGGGGCTTCACAGGTTTTCATGGCCTCAGTGTACGAATGGGTGGACGGATGGGATGGGAGTTGGGAACCATGGCTTAGGGACGCACTTGTCCGAAATGTGGGGTATGTTACGAAAGTACCCCCATCGATTTGAGGCGGTTCTTTCGGTTTGCGGGTACCACGGGCATTTTACGTGTCGGGATTTGACAGGAGGTGGGAGTTTTCGCGCGCGTTGTAATTTTGGAATAGCAAGGCGCGGGTTGAGATGGAGGGAGTTGTCGGAGCACAACGAGACAAAGATATATCTTAAATATTTCGGGGTAACAAGGCGCGGGTTGAAGAGGTGGGAGTTTCGCAGCACGATAGACAGAGACGCTAGCTTGAAATTTTGGCATAACAAGGCGCGGCTTGAAATTTCGGGAGAACAAGCTTAACATGTACCCAAAAAAGAGAATTTGCACCTCAACACGCACAACACACAGACACACAAACACCATTTAGACTAGTAAGGTACACATGCATTGCACGCATGAGATTTGGCAACCAAATTATGAATAAATACCACATTATAGCATGTAAGCTTTGAGTCATATATGCATGATGTAGATGTTCGTTTAATTCTTATAGTTCATTTCATTCAAAATCATCTAGTTTTTATAAGAAAGCTAATCTATTTTAAGATTCATGGAATTGTGCGTTGTAAGACATAAAGTAAAAACAAACAATGGCAAATCATGTAGAAAAACATTTGTGCAATTCTGATATGGAAGATTCTACAACAAAGAAGAAGTGATTGAATTTTGAGGTTTGTGCATTATGGTTAAGTTCAACCATGGAGTCTTCTAGATTGTACATGTGGCGAAATCTAGTGGAATCTAGATGATATCCAACAGCCAGTAGTGCTCAAATTTGCCATCTCTGCACCATCGGATTCGCCTCATCCAACGACCATCTTTCAAAGTTAAAGTTACCCGCACACAATATAAAAAATATAAAATATAATATATATAGGGGTATAGATATAGATATGTGATGCAAAAGCCACCCATCATCTCCAATTAGAATAATGTGTCCATGCACGGATGCAATGTGGCCAAATGATGTCTACCATTGGTATCTTAAATTCAAATCAGTCTGACCTTGTTCAATGTGTATACATGTGTATACATTACAACATGCTCGTTTCCAAACCACACCGCGCAGATCTCCATTATATTCATGCATGCATGGGTTTCAAATGTCATGATCTCTTATTCAAATATTTGAATTCAACTATACATTGGTTATGACATCAACTAGTCTTTTACACCCACACATTCGTCTTCTCTTTATAATTGTACCACTAACTTTCTCTCATGCATCCATACTACCAGTCGGCATTATCCGTCGCAGACATGCAATCTTTTTCTTCAGGTTGGTCTCCCATGAAGGCACACGCCCACACACATCCCCCTCTCCATCATATCGGGCATTCTTTATCTCTCATGCGTGCATGTGCAACGATCGATGTTCCTCTATGTGTGTGTGTGTATACCTAGGTCTTTCATAGTTTTCCACACAAACAAATCAATCTATATATCTAGTGAGGTCTCACCCTCTTTCCCACGTCCACATTAATCAATCTATACCTCTCTATATAGGATTACGGGGTTGTTTGGTTTGAGACTAAGTTTGCCAAAGTTTGCGACACCTAAGGTTAGGAAAATTTGACCAACTTAGGTGTGTGTATGGTTCAGGCCACATCTTAGGCAAGACAAACTATGGTCCCACATCACATACACACAACAAGTGTGGCAAGATTCCCTTAGGCTTGCCAACTTGTGGCTCTCATTTTGAAGAACTAACCTTAGGCAAGTTTGGCAACATTGTATGGCACAGTGTGGCACTCCTAGGCCTAGAACCAAACAATACCTACATATATAACTAATACACCCATATTAATTACATATCCAACACCCCCTCTCATCATCCATGCCTTCTGCTTCATCTCTCAGACGCGCGCACAATGGCGAAGACAAGGGGTAGCAAGGGCCCTGCCCCCCCCCCACTAACATCACTATATATCAAGGCTAATATGAATGTGATCATTAGACAATTGCTGGTAAAAATGGTTTAAGTTCATGAATTGGCCCTCCTCGTAAAGGATTAACAATGCTTGGCCCCCTAGCTCATTTATTTTTCATGGCTCTGCCACTGCGCACAACAATGCACGTTCTCGCCCCCTCTCTCTGAATATCGATCTCGCACTTGAGCACTCCTTCATAGTCTCCCTCCACTCGGACCCTCGCACCATCTTCTAGCCCCCACCGGATTTTACCACATGTAAAACCTAGCAGACTCCATGGTTGAACTTAACCTTAATGCACAAACCTCAAAACAATAGTGGTTCTCCTTTGTTCTAGAATCTTCCGTATCATAACTGCCTGAACTTTTTTTCTTGTTGAATTTCCACTATTTGTTTTTACTTTATGCTTTACAACACACAATTCCATGAGTCATAAAATAGATTATGGGCTTCTTTGATTGATAGGATTCTCAAAGGAATTTTGGAGGATTTTAATCCTTAGGAATTTTTCCAATCTTGGTTGTTTGATTTGTAGGATTGTAAACCATAGGAATTTTTCCATATGATTCATTTGCACTAGATTTCATTGGAAACATCCCATCCACTCAAACCACTTTGAAAGAGTTCTGCGTTTTTTCTATGCACAATCAAACACTCGTACAATCCTGTAGGATTCTAGATGACATTCCACTATAATCCCATGTTTTTCCTATTCCCGCATTTTGGAAATCCAACGAATCCAAGAGGCCCTAGCTTTTTTATAAGAACTAATTGATTTTGAATGAGATGAACTATAAGAATCAAACGAAGGTCTACATCAGGCATATATGACTCAAAGCTTACATGCTATTGTGTCTTATTTATTCATGATTTGGTTGCAAAATCTGATGTGTGCAATGCACGTGTACCTTAATAGTACTTCGAGTATGTGCAAAACACGTAAATTAGAATTCCAATGGCAAGATACACAGTGTCTCTCTTACAGTTCTCGAAGCCACATGGCACATGTGGAGGCGTTGTTGCGACCTCCTTGTGTAGATTGATCACATGACGTGCTGCTCATTCCAGAAGAATGTGCTCGTCCTCCCTGAGCCGTACTAGCAGTACATGCACGAAGCGAAGATGTGCACGCACGCCACACACACACACTCATTCCCTCGCACGCACACGCGGGTACACGGGCAGATGCAATTTTGTACCAAGATCCACCCCATGTGATAATTTGACGCTTGTAAAGTCGTTCACTTCATTGATGGTCAATTAATACAGCACATGCAAATTGAGTGGACGTGAGGGCGGAAGAAAGACATTACTACTCCACTACGCGCATGCGAGTAGTTAAATCATGGGTTGCTAGTAGTACTTCCATTTGGTCTCCTTCGTTTTTGTGCCAATTTTTGACAGTAACATAATATTTACGCATTTGAGCAGTGTAGTCTACTTGAAATTTAGGTTCCACTAAACTCATCGGGAGTTGTTTCGGGCCTCGAAACCAAAACTATCAATTAATCTTTACCTTGTTCCCATCACATTCGAAAGCCTGCTCACACCTACTAGTACGTACCAAACCTGAACGTGTTCCCACTATGCAGGTATTAGTACTAGTGCTAGTACTTAGGTTATAAATAGGGAAACAACCTAACCGAAAATTACTCTAACTTTCCTCCTCATAAGTGCTTCTTCTTCGTCCGTGTTTGCCATGGCCGGTGAGCAGAGCTCTAGGTCGAGAACTACTCATAACAAGGGAGCGGCAACCAAGGCTGCGGAAAAAAAGAGAGGGCTCGCCGCCACACAGAGACCTAAAAAGATCTCTCACGGGCAGGAGATGGCTCCCAGGAGCGCCCTAGCCGCGGAGGCGAACATGCCAAGCCAGCGGCGCTGGAGTCGTTATCCCTCGATGGCATGCCCGATCAGTTCAATAAGCACCTCAATAAGCAGAAGGAGTTCATCCATGGCTTGGTGGATCTGCTAAAGGAGAGCCTCGACGACATTTCCACTGAGCTCAATAAGCAGTGGGAATTGACCGCTGGCTTGGTCATGCTGCTGAAGAAGAGCATTGCCTCAGAGAAGAAGCCAACCGACGAAATCCTACAGCTTCAAGAGGACAAGGCGAAGCTCTGCCACGAGCTCGACCTGTTGAAGGCGAAGAACGCCGGCTGGAAGAAGCTGCGTGAGAATAGTAGTTCCTCGAATGAAGATGCTGCAGGCCCTCATCATGGAACAGAAGGAGGAGTTGGCGAAGCTCCGCATCGAGCACCCGGCCTTTGTCAAGGTACGTAATGCGGCCGTGGAACGGATGATGATGGCTCGCGTCGAGAAATCCCGCGTCATGGACAAAATGAAGAAGATGGCGGACGAGACGCGCAAGGATATGGAGGTCGTGGAGGCGATGAAGAAGAAGTTGCGACTCTGCGGCGAATTAGATCATTTGGGGTGATAAGCTTCCTTCTTCTTTTGTTCCTGTGTTTCATCTTTTGCTTCGGATGTTTCGCCGCACGTGTCACGTTCTCTGCGAGGCATGAACAGAACAATGCTAACAATGAGATGACTAACAAATTAGATCATTTTTTATCGCCAGATGGCACTGGGCTGTCGTGTTTTGTGCTCCTCCGTCGTAGTACTACTCCAGTGGAAAACTTGAGTATACCGCACCGTTCTTTGCTCCTCCTCAGGTCGTCGACACATTCACAAGGCCCCGCCTTCCACCAGTAATGAACCGTCAAATCACAAAGGCCCTCGCCTCTCGTGAAACTGACCAAGCTAGACTGCCGCGCCATCTAGCCTTTTAAAAAAGTATACTTTTGTACAGTAGTAGTATCGATGGATTGCGCCATGGAGCAAAACTTGAAATTAAAAAAAATGTGGTACATATAGAGAGCGCTCGTCGCCAAATTATGCATATAGTACTATTAAAAAAGCTAGTCACAATAATGGTGTCCAACACAACCCACCCCTCAAATAAAACTAAGCACCCTGGAATTCTTTGACAAAACTAAGCACCCTGAAATTCTTTGACAACTAAACTGCTCGCTATATGATGTTGGCCATATATATATTGTACGTATATAATGTGAATAAACGAGTGGTAGTACTATACCAACTAAATGGTGAAATGTAAGAAATACTAGTATGTACGTACTGAGTTAAAGTAACGAGAAGAAACATAACATAGTTTTGCTGGGGGCTCAGCACAACACACCACTCAAATTAAACTAAGCACACATGAAATTAAACAATGCAACTAATCTGGTAGACACTGCATTAGAACCACCATGACCAACGACACTGCCACCTTACTCGGAGTCCTCGTCCACGTCCTCGACTTCGTCCTTGTCCCTCTTCCTCTTGGCCGATACTTCTTTGCTTGAACCGCACACTTGGCTCTTGCGCTTCATCCAACCCTTGTAGATCTTGAAACAAAGGTAGCCATCCATTGCAACGTAGTGGATGTGGTCTATATCTAGTACATTCCGCTGCCATGCATGACGATGAAACGTGTAATGAGGTTTCTCCAGTTTACCGTACGAAGGATAAACCATGGCTCCTGCCAGGGTCAGCATTGAAGGCTGACCACTGGAGGGCAGTAGATGATTCTTCTAGAGGTCGAAGGGGTTGCCTACAACGAGGCCTATCAAACCCAGGACTCTTTTGTTGTTCGTAAAGTCTACAGTAACGAATTTGACTAGGTCGCTCTTGAGGAAGTTCTTAAAATCCTGACATTCAACGTCGGCATGGCATATGTGGTAGACCAAGCATAAGTCATGGACGCAAACCTGGATCATGGCAGGCTTCTTACTCTCTTCCTCCTTTCGATCCTTCTCTCGTCCCAGGACTGTGGTGTACTCAACATCTAGCCCAGCGACCCACTCAGCATATGAGTTTTCGAACATGCGTCTGTAGTGAGCAAGGCATCCTTTCACCGTCGCGGAAGAACGGGTGTAGATGGCGTCGAACTCATCGCCGGTGATGGTTCTAACCTTCTACTAATTGCCGATCATGGAGATTTGGGACGCCATGGATTTGGGAGGACGGTTAGGATTAGTGGAACTGCCGTAGTGTGAAAGGACGGGACAACTAGGAGCGAACTGCCGTAATATTAAAGGACGTGCGGGGACGAGTAGGAGCGAACTGTCAGCGTGCGAACGTCAGGGTAGTGGATTTCCATTCTCCCATGATACGGGCTTCCAAGAGCCCTTGGATCTGAGATCGAACGATTGCATGGCGTTATTCTAGACCTATGGGTCAATATCCTATCCTGGAGGGTTATTCTGCAAATTTTCAGCAACTTAGCATGCGACCGTTTGATCTCAGATCCAAGGGCTGCCAGCAGTCTGTATCATGGTCGCGCCTACCACGACCATCGCGTCCCTCGCGCGGTCGCACCCTTGGAGATTTAACACGGTGCGTTTGGCTATCTGATGTTGGCATGTCATACATAGTCATCACTTAGTCACTCATACTACAACAAGGTTAGCTATAAGGTTGGCTATAAGTGTATTTTTTTACTTGTCTCAATCTCTTTCTTCATACTCCCTCCGTCTCATAATATAAGAACATTTTTGACACTAGGGTAGTGCCAAAAATGTTCTTATATTCTGGGACGGAGGGGTTAGTATTTATAGCATTTGCCAAGGAGTGACCCCTTCCAATAAAATGGTGCTTAGATGAGGTGCTAAGGGTATTAAATGGCTTAGCAATCAAGTCCCGAATGCATAGGTGCTTATTAGTTTTTTGTTGCTAAGTTTGCTTCATTTAATTAACTGTAGACTCAAAATTGTCTTTTCACCTAGGTACACGCACTTAGCACCGTTTCTTCCTTGGGTCAGCAAACTAGTCTCTCTCTTCTTAATTAACTTGCCACATCAGACTTTATGCCAATGTGGCAAGCTTAGCACCTGTAGGAGCAAGTAAGTACAATAGTGGGCTATAAACCCACTTTACATGGCATTTTTGCATATGTGGAGGAAAGAGAGGCAAGGAAAAGGTGGAGAAGTGGGCTCTCATGCAAGAGCCAGCCACTACATGGTGGAGCATTGGGAGAGGCACCTGTATGGAGGTGGTCAGGAATCGGGAGACTCATGTCGGTCGTAGCACCGAAGTTAAAATGATAATGGCAAGTCAAATCATGGGGCCCCACCTGTCCAGCTGTAACTCGCTGTCAAATCACACAGCCCTACGTTTGCAGCAGCATACTCCCTCATCTTCTCACGTCTCTGTCGAACCAACTAGGCGGAACTGCCCCGCCTACCGCGTAGGAAAAGCCCCGCACTTGACTTTTAAATAGTACAGTATACTACTAATTTTTTATCCATGGATTGCGCCATGGAGCAAAGCATCAAGAAAATGATGGTACACATGTACGGAGTATACAGCACGCCTGTCGCATTCGCGTCGCTCCCCAGGCGGTCGGTCGGTCTGGCACGCTGCTCTCCAAATGGAATGCACGTCATATTGCATTTACACACACATGTTTGACCGCAATTGCGAACCGATCATAGGCACACTCCCCGGCCCCGCAAGTCGGGTGACTTAATATAAGAGATAGTACGAAGTGTTGTACTACGTTGGTGCCTGGGCGATCCCTGGAAGACACGGAAGATCAGTTTGTCCATGCATGTGACAAGACTCCAGCAGACACGCCTGGATGGGCTATCGTCTACATATCGTGAAGGTTGTGTTGTACAGGGCTGTAGTTCTGGTGAGAAATCTAAAAAAAGGTTTCTTGTCATCTCGCAAAATTCGATGTCATGTGCTTCAGATCACTGCAAGGGTTAAACATCGACAACTGAGTTAGGCTAGTCATTGGGGGCACATGCACGAAGACTACTCGGCTGCCATCTAGGTCAACCGGCTATGTTAATTAGGACATCTATTGACAAACCCCTTTTCTACAAGTTTATCTTTAATTTGAGCTTTGATCCTCGTCTAGTTTGTCCGTCGGGATTCATGTTGTCTCCTCACTACAAAAACACATCCGTGACATTTTGGGCTGAACGAAATTTTTTCCTGTCATACTTATGACACTTCTATGACGATAATTGTGACAAAACCCAGTATCATCATAGATGTGGTGGGCTCCTACTTCTGTGACAAATAATCATGATAGAAAATGGACTTTTCATCTTGGGCGTGCTAGAGACGCAGCTGCATGACATTCTTTGGGCCGTCCATGATGGAAAAAACCGTGGTAGAAGCGAGGGAGAAGCAAATTCCAGTGAGTTCCCGGTTATGGTGGGTGGTCGGGGGCCGAGCGACGCGTGTTTCCCTCGTACACGTACGCGCGTGTGTGCGAGGCGTTGGCTCTAACTGAACCCGAGTGTGGCATTGGGCTCTAACTGAACCCGAGCGGTTCCACTGCGGGCTACGCGTTACTGAACTCGAGCGATCGATCGATGGCTATTAACTGAACACGATCGAGCGATTCCTTTGCTACTGCTGCTAACTGCAGCCGGTCGATGCTGCCTCTGGATGAACAGTGAGCATTGCGGGGGGGGGGGGGTGGATGAATAGTGAGCGGTGTGGGTGGATGAACAGGACCCCGTGGTGTTGCCTCTGGATGAACAGGACCCCAATTGATCGAGCCGGTTGGGGTTGGATGAACAGGATCCCATGGAGGGCTGGATGAATAGGACCACCCCGTGGATTGCTGGATGAACAGTAGACGGTGGAGGGGTGGATGAACAGTAGCCTGTGGAGGGGTGGTTAAACAGGAGCCCGTGGAGAGGGGTGGTTGAACCGTAGCCGGTGGAGTAGCGCATGTTGGAGGCTGGATGGACAGGAGCCCGTGGATGAATAGTCGCAGGTGGAGGCTGGAGGAGGTCGACGGTGGATGGACAGTAGCCCGTGGAGGCTGGAGGAGGTCGATGGTGGAGATGAACAGTATGCCGTGGAGTCCCGTTTTGCGGTACGCCACACCCCTCCCGATGAACAGGACCCCCGTTTCGACCGTACCACTCCAACACAAGTCTGTTTCCTCCGTTTTGCAGTATGCCACACCCCTCCCGATCAACAGGACCCTGTTTCGACCGGAGTAGGTCCAACAAAAGTCCGTTTCCTCCGTTTTGCAGTACGCCAGACCCATCTCGATGAACAGGATCCCGTTTCGAACGTGGGCGGTCGAACAAGAGGCCGTTTGCTCCGTTGTGTGGTATGCCAGGCCTCGTTTCCATCGCCTGTTCCGTCCAAGCTAGTTGGCTCCCATGAATTCTGTTGCCTCCCCATGAACACGACGCATTCCGTTGCCTCCCGATGAACACGACGCATTCTGTTGCCTCCCCATGAACACGACGACGAGCAGTTTCTCCATTCCGACCCAGCCATGTACATAAGCCCTGGTTGTACGTATGTGCGAGTAGGCGTTCGAGACCACGCCCGTATGTACGTACATGGCCATATTTACTTTCTTGCACCCTGGCTGTTGTACGTACGTGTACATGCTACGGGCGCGCCTGTACTACGACACGTGCACGCCTCTACTATGACACGTGCGTGCCTCTACATCGACCAGTATGTACGTACACGTTCACGACCAGAATGACAACGCTACATACGCTTCGGCCAGGTGGGTCTCGACTATCATGCACTTTCTTGCATGCGAAGATGTAGCTGGTGGGTCCCAGCAGTCAGGGGGAGAATCGTTTTTTTTTCAGACGCACTTCCTTGACTGCGAAGATGTAGCTGGTGAATCCTAGCAATCAGGGGGCAAATCATTTTTTTTGCCCGTAATTTGGACGCACGTCCTTGCGTGCGAAGATGTAGTTGGTAGGTCCTAGCAGTCAGGGGGGGAATGTTTTTTTCACGAAATATGGCAGCCCGTCCGGTAGATCCCAACAGTTAGGTGGAGGAATCATTATTTTCCGAGTAATAAGTAGTCACTTCCTTGCTGCGGCCATGGACCCAGCTGTCAGCCTCTTGACGTATAGTCCATGTCCGATGGAAGTCGTTCCTTGACCACGTTGACGACGCCGTGCTGAGAGCACCAGGGCGGTGGACGACGACAAGGCCTAGGAAGGGGACGACACAGAGCCGGGGAAGACGCGACAGCGGAAGCCCGCGTGGAGAGGAGTACGAGGGTTCGCTAGTTCGGCTGCGGTGTGAGGCTGTCGTCACCTCAAGATCTGGCCAGCGGTGGGAATAGTAGGAGGCGGTGAGGCCACCACGGCAGCACAGGCGGCCACGGGAGGCAGGAGCATGCGACACAACCGGCGCTGCTGTGGGCGACTGGAGCAAAAAGAGCAGAGGTTGAAGAAGCACTACGGCCGTTGGATGGACATCGTACTGTCACTGGAGCTAGAATTGTTCATATTGACAAAGTTGACAAAGCCCTCCGTCCCCATCAACTTAGTAGGCCCACAAGTCAGCGTCCCACCAAGGAGGGTCGTAGCTTGCAGGGGGAGTTTTCATTTTTTTTGTGCGTAATAAGGAGGCACTTCCGGTGGGTCCGAGCTGACTGAGGGGGGAATGTTTTTTCATGAAATATGGTGGCCCGTCCAGTCGGTCCCAGCAGTCAGGGGGAATGTTTTTTTTCACGAAATACGGTGGCCCGTCCAGTGGGTCACAGCAGTCAGGGGGAAACGTTTTTTTCGCAAAATACTGTGGCCTGTCAGGTGGAGTAATAGTTATTTTGCTCATAATAAGGAGGCACTTCCTTGCAGCTACCTTGGACCCAGCTGTCAGCCTCTCCATGTACATTACTCTTCCGATGGAACTCGGTCATTGACCACATTGACCACGCCGCTCCGAGAGCACCACGGCGGTGGACAACGGCAAGGCCTAGGAAGGGGACGACGCGGAGCCGGGGAAGAAGCGGCAGTGGATGCCCACGCGGAGAGGAGTATGAGGTTTCACTGGTTCAGCTGCGGTATGAGGCTGCCGTCGCCGCATAATCACAGGGGGTGTGGGTGAGTGGAGGGATGGCCTGGCCAGCTGTGGGAGTAGTATGGGGGCGGTGAGGCCTCCGCGGCAGCACAGCCGGCCACCGGAGGCAGGAGCAGGCGGCCCGACCGGCGCTGCTTTGGGTGGCTAGAGCATGAAGACCAGAGGTTGAAGAAGCATTACGACCGTTGGATGGACATCGTACGATCACTGAAGCTAGAATCGTTTAAATTGACTAAGTTGACAAAGCCCTTGGTACGCGCCAACTTAGTAGGCCCACAGGCCAGGCTTCGAAACAGTGTGCCCCAGATGTCAGGGGCAGGAATCATTTTTTGGGTGGCCGAAGCTGGAATATCCGAGATTGAAGAAGAAGCACGACATCCGTTGGATAGGCATCCAACGGCCACTGCTGCTAGAACCGTGTGTTGACTATAAGAGGTTGACAAAGCCTTGCATACGCGTCAACTTATTTTTTTGGGGACGCGTCAACTTAGTAGGCCCGTAAGTGTGTGGCAGAGAACTTATATCCCATTTGCGATTTGTAAGAATGTACAACCCATTTTTGAATTCTGATGGAATTTACTACAGCCCATTTAGAGTTTGTTAAAAGTACAACCCATTTTCTAGCTAGGACAACGATTAATAATTACAACCAACCGTTCAATACAGAATTCAATAAAATTTCCCAGATTTTGATGGGATCCAAAATATTTTTATCCCGAAATTTCTAGTCAGATTAAATTTAAATTTGTATTTCGTAAAAATCCAACAAAACATTAGGCGCACAACAATTAAAAATTAAGATTTTCAAAATCCATAAATAAATACTTTATAAACTTCGTGTTTGGTGCATATTTTTATAGTTACTGCCTAGTTTTTATAATCCCATCCAATTTATTATTTTTTAAAGCCCATTTTCCTATTAAGACTAATGCATCCCTCCTAAGAAAGATTTGCAGCCAGCGGTGCGGAGAATAACAAGTTGACCTTGCCTGAGTATTCCTCAAAAAAACGTATAGCTGGGCTAGCCATTTTCATCTTGAAAAAATTAATACCTGGGCTGGATATCTGGCCGGGGCTAGACGGGGCAGAGCCCGCCCAGTTAATACTTTGCTCTCCTCTAAACAACAACGAAATCATCACCAAGAAAAACTCTGCAGTGCTCATGGCTCAAAAACACAAATACTGCTCGAGCTGCTTGGTCCCAGCTATCGGCCGCACCTTGTGCAATTCTCTCGTTTATATTGACTACATAGGTTGACAATGGTGTGGGATTGTGATGTCAGGAAACCAGGAGGAAGCAAAAAAAATATAGTTGTACATAATAAGGAGGCACTTGCGTATGTACGGCTATGGCCCTAGTGGGTCCCTACTGTTATCCAGTCAAAATAAAGTCATCTCCTGAATCCTCATGTTCGTTGGAAATGTTAACAATGCTCGGCGCCATGGCGAGTGCAACAACTCGAAAGACGACGGAGAGGGCCTCGCGGGCCCTATGGATGGTCTGATACAGCGCCCGCTGCTCATTCAGGTAGCTAGGATCATTGGACACCTACGAGCACCTTCAAGAGACTGAGATGGCATGAAACGGTAAGGCCGTGCTTGGGAGCTTTGGTTTATTTCACACCTGTATTAACATACAAGTGTAATTTACTCGTCATCGGAAACAACGCGTAAAATACAGGCGTAATGAAACCGAGGGCCCGAGGTCTGTAAGTAAAACCAGCAGGTTACGCACGTAATTTGATAGACCAGTGTATATTTTACTAGTTGAAATGGACCAACCAAGCGCTTCGCCCGAGACCATCTGCTTTTATTTACAAGCGTCAGTTTTACAAGCGGTTTTGGTTGGAAAAAAACTATCCAATCACGGCCTAAGATGATGAGTTGGTCGGAAGATCATATGGTTTCACGTCTAAACTACCCGACCTGTCGTATAGGCTATGAATGAAACATAAGACGATGAATTTCTTAAGCACGGAAACAACAGAAGAGGATGATCTTTTTAACAAGCAAATCACTGGCATTAGATTGACATGCAAAACAATACGAAGCATTATTCTCAGGAGGCACGGTGAACAACTCGTGATGCCGCATGCCACAACATTCCAAGCTCAACTTTGCAATTAAACACAAGGCCTGGCATTATATAGACAATATTCAGAACAACTCTTAACATAGGAATATCTCAGCAGAATAACTATTTACTTCTAAACTGAACACAAGAATAGGAAAAAACGATCGACGCTGCTCATTACTCACTATTAATGCGGCGCAACGACCGGGCTGAGTCTCCCATGCGGTTGTGCACTACCCCCTCAGTTCTTAAATATACTCCGAAGTATTTGTGTTTCTAGAGATTTCAACGAGTGACTACTCAAATATTTGTCTTTTGAGAGATTCAAATGGACTACTACATATGGAGGTGTATAGACATATTTTAGAGTGTAGATTCACTCATTTTGCTCTGTATGTAGTCACTTGTTGAAATCTCTAGAAAGAACAATAGAGTATTTAGGAACGGAGGGAGTACACATACGAATCAAAATAAGTGACTCTACACTCTAAAATATGCCCATTTGAAATTTGTAAAAATACAAATATTTAGGAATGAAGGAGTATAATTTTGTGCGTGGCACATGGACCCGGATGCTGAAGAGGCTTCTAGAAATGCTATCAAGCTTCCAGCATTTGTTTACATAATTGAAGTACTATACAAATAATTTTCCAGTGACATGAAATTGTACAATGGTGTGAGCTTTCAGCTTTTATTTCTTGTGTCTTGCCATCGATGCTCTTTCGAAAACAATAAAAAACTAACTTCCTTGCTAATGCATCTCAATTATTAGCAGATCAGAGCTAATATTTACATCACAACTGAAGACAAAGTTGTGAGAAGGTGTTAAATTAAAATTGATCCATGCTTTCATTGGCAGCAACATCCCCCCAGCTCTGTCTAAATCAACAAGGCATGTTGGGAAAAAATCATTTGTTTGGAGCATGCAACAGTCCGATCATTTTATGCAGTTCCACTAAAATAGAGCGAGCATCCCTGTTCCAAAGATATTAAGTGTGATTACGATAATAGAGGACTGCTGATGAAACAATAAACACATAAATAGAAGCCGATTACCTTTGCAGTCTCTCTTAATACTAACTAGTTGGAGAAGATTAGGCTCAGAGTTGGATGAGGAGAATAGAGAAAGACCAATCTCCCTTTGTGTAGTCGAACTGAAATGCAGAGATGTTGCCTATGTGACATTTTCGTACAACTGCACAAAACACTCTTAAGAAAAAAGTGATTTGTGCAGTTCACCAAAAGGTCGCAATAGCAACGAGATGAAATGGATAGCCCTGTTTGCAAAAAAGAGGTAGAAAGGAAACAATTACTAGCCAATAACAATTGATGACACATGCGACGATGAAAAATAAGCACATTCCTTGTCCTAAGGGAAGATAACAACACGGTTGTGTTTGTCTAAAACGGTGTGAGGATGAGATTGCAATATGGAAAGTATGCCGGACGAGCTACGTTTTGGGCAAAGAACTATGGAAGATCAGCATGCAGCAACGTGGGAAGACGGGCAGTGGAGAAAGGCCGGAGGGGATACCTGGAGGTCGTCGGGATGTAACTAGGTGAGCGGTGGTGGGCGCAATCTGCCCATACTGTGGCAGCGAGCAGGTGGCGTAGGCCCTACCACGCTGGAGCTTGGTCAGAGAGAACGGCGTGTACCGCAGATCAGGATGTGCTGCCTCAGCGCCATCGAATGGAGAGACGATGCACTTCCTCCCTTTCCGCCGGCGGACGGGATGCGGCCGGATCAGTGACCAACGGTGAGAGAGAGAGAGAGAGAGAGAGAGAGGCCACCGCAGCGTTGTATGAGATACTCTGAAGATAGACAAACTAGGCAGGCAGGCTCCATTGTATATAGTGGAGCGGACTACCTTTTTCTCCATAAAAATCGTTTTATATTCTGTCTACATGCCATTGAGCGCTATAACTTTATTTAAAAATAAAGCGCCAATGCGTCAAGTCGAACTTTCTTTCGTGCACCCGTGGTACACGACCTCCCTAGGTAAACAACCGCTACACGCGTTCAAATTAGCACGTGGGCTGCCATTTCATAAAGAAATGAGCTCCACCGTGTACCCGCGTGGGTGTGGCTGGGCACAAAGCATGAGTACGTGCATGGTGCACCTATTCTCTTCTTGTATACGTACACCACCTACGTGGGGTTGTGTGAGAGAGATACAAACCTAGTGGGTTCGTGAGAGTTTTTTTGGGGGGGGGGGTCAATCAAAAAATGTAACATATGCAATATGTGTGAAATAGAGTCCTAGATATATCATATATATAGAGGGGGCAATCCACGAGAAGAGAGTGGAGGTATCATCGCCTTGAGATGTCCATAGAATCGAAGAGAGGGATGATGTGTGTGTGTGCGTGCGCGCGCGATCGATAGAGTGCCATCGAATTTGTGTGTGCCCATGTCAAAGATATAGAGTGGCTAGCCTACTGGAACATGAGAGGGGACATGTGCAGTTTGTCTCTGTGGCATGGATACCTACCTACAGCGCTCGACTATCGGTGTGTGGTGGGGGGAGAGGGAGGCCTAATTAACTATAAAGGTACAAGGGCTGGTATATGTGTGGAGGAGGAGAGAGGCCTACCTCATGTATTAAGGAGATCGATCTACCTCATGTATTAAGGGAGATCGATCGGCATCCATGCATATGTGTAGGAGAGGAATAAGGTTGGGAGAGAGACAAAGCTAGACTGTTGGAGCGGGTGGTAGTGGAGTTGCTTCTAACAAATAGTGGGATAGGCTTGCTAGACAAACAGAGGGCACACCCGTAATATCAATAAGAGAGGAGATGGTTGCTTGTCTGTGCACGTGCATGTGATAGACGGGTCAGGAGGCATGCACGAATGATGAGGGGGGATGATATGGCTGTGGTAAGCAGACGTAACTACATAGGAAGATCAATCGCCCTTTGTTAGAGAAAGGAGAGACATAACTTGTGAGGTACGTCGATCGATGGGGGGAATAGTTAAAGTCGATCTAGGTATATGTTGGAAGATCGATCGGAATACATGCATGTGTGTGTTAGAAGCAAATGAGGCACGGGGAGAACGATAGAGAGAGAGGGATGCATCTAGGAGGTGGTACGAGTGGCATACTATATCGAGGGGGAAGGAGTGTGCGAGTACGAGATCGATGAAAAGAGTGGTGGGAGTGAGGCATGGATGGTGATAAGAGAAGAGGGGATGCTTGTGTTTGTGCTAGGCACACCTGGCTAGAGAGGCATATCGATCAATGTGTGCCGTAAAGAAGGAGCTGGGGGGCCTACACACACCATGGGTGAATGACCTAAAGTGAAAAGACAAATTTGCACGATGGTGCTAGATAATGCCGAGGGAGGGTGAGAGGGATGCGGGCGTGTGCATGCACGAGAGAAAGTTAGCGATAGCTACAAAGATAAGAGAATTGTGTGGGTGTAAAAGATGAATAGAGATCATACTTCATTATAAAAAGCGAATTTGGATATTTGAAGAATTTATCATAGTGTTTTAAACTGACGCATGTGTGAATATATATAACTGTGATACACATGGTGTGGTTATGAACATGTTATACTACATATAATATATTTTATGTCTACTCTTATAAAAAAAACGGAGGTGTTGATGATGGTGTGCCTGCCATCCTGCAATATAGGCCACCCGATTTATATCTGGCGGATAGGAAGTTAACTATGGCAATTTTGAAAAAATACCCACACCCCTCTCCATATTTGCAAATTAGGCCTCCCCTTGATCATGTTGATGTTCTGTGGAACGCATGGGCATCTTGCTAGTACTACGTATAATACATAGAACATTGATTATAATTTGGGCTCATGTGTGGCTTTTGCAGCTCAGGTCTAAATGCTTGTCATAATGTAGGGGGTTGGGCACTATACTTTGTGTGATAAACACGGTGTACGTATGGACATGGTTTAGATTATGAATCTGTAGTTAGTACATCAAATGTACTATTATTTGGAATCAACGTCAAGTGTATTCAAAAAATAGAATTCGAGGTCATGTAGTACACATAGTTCATATCTATCTCTATAGTAATCATGTGGTGTGTTATTAAGGTAATACACGAATGATGGTTGAAGTTGGCAACAATCATGATTGTAAATTCTTATTGAAATAGAGAAACGAATTCAAATTTAGTTCGAATTGCAGCGGTAGTATAGACATTTGGAATGCACTAAAATGTTGGTATGAGTAGGTTACATGCATTATACAACAAGCGAAAAAATTTAATTGGACATAACATGATTCATACTCCCTCCTTCCATCTATATATGGCGTAATGAGATTTTTAAGACCGCCTTTGACTATTGACAAGATTAATAGTACATGACATGCACAATGTGAAAATTATATCATTGAAAGAACCTTTCACAGACGAACTTAACAGTGTGCTTTGTGTAAGTTGCATGTCATATATTATTGTTCTAATCTTTGGTCAAAGTTAGCATCGAAAAACGCATTTGGCCCTATATAGATGGAAGGAGGGTGTAGCTTTGAATAGCATTTCTATATTAAAACGGGGCAAGACTGTCTTTGTGTGGTGTGAATAGTTTTATTTTTTTCGTTTTCTTTTTGGTTGAGGGAAGTGTGAATTGATTTGGTACGTATAAGTACAATATTACTACACGTTAGGCTTGTCCCTAAAATTCAACCCGCGCCTTGTTATATCCCGAAAATTCAACCCGCGCCTTGTTATATCCCGAAAATTCAGATATCGTTATCCCAAAACTGGCGCCTTCACAACCCGCGCCTTGCTATCCCAAAATTACAATGCGCGCGAAAACTCCCTCCAGCTGCCAAATCCTGACACGCAAAATCCCCCTTCTAACCCTGAGCCGAAACGGCTGCTAATTCAAATCGGTGGGGGGTACTTTTGTAACACACCCTTCATGTTGGACAAGCGCGTCCCTAAGTCATGGTTGACCCACTCCCATCGCCCACTTTTCGCCATTCGAAATCCCAGGCCGTCATAACCTCTCCGCTCCACCCGTGAAACCCCAACCTCCTCCGTCCGCCACCTCACCACTGCCCAGCCGGAGCCTCTTCCCGATGACGTCGTCCACCGCAACAGCTCGATGTCCCTCGTCCACCTCCCCGGATGAAGATCCGTCGTCCATCTTGTTGTCCTGCCGGTTTAGCCGCCCCGTCCTCCACCTCCAAGGAGCTACTCTGACGATCGCCTCGTCTATCGTGGCTGCTCGATCCCCATAGCGCCGCCTTAACCTGCTCCACCAGAACCGCAGCATCCTCACCGACTCCTCGGACGAAGCTGAGGCCTACTCGGCGCCACGAAAGAGGTTATACACTCATCGCACCGCACCTTCTCCTTAACTCGACCTCCCGGCGCCGACTGTGCTCCATTCCACACCCCCATGGAGCGGCTACCTTGAAGCCGGCGCTGCGGGCGACATCTCCAAGACGGCTCTCCCCCAGTGCGAGGCCCCTTTGGCGGCGGCGTCCATACCAGCCGGATCTGCTGCTGCTGCTCCGGCTCTCGCTCAATCGCTCGCTCGCCTAGCTACTGCTGCTCCGGCTCTCGCTCGATTGCTCGCTCGCCTAGTTGCTTCTGATCCGGCTCTCGCTCGATCGCTCATGCTGCTGCTGCTGCTCTCCCCCTCGCTCGTGCTGCTGCTCTACTCCAATTTAGCCACACTTTTGGGTCAGTTAATTTTCAGGGGTTGGGGGGGGCTCACCGGAGTTAAGGAAGAACCACCTGCAGCGGGGACGGGGGCTCGTCGGAGAGGTACCCCACAATCTATCTTAGGGTTCAGGGCGGGGGGGGGGGGGGGCGGGGGGCCTAGAGGGTTGGCCGGGGCAGCGGCGGACCGGCGGTGGGGAGTTGTTTCGGGGCGGCGAGGAGGCGCTGGGGCCGGCGGTTCGGCCGGTGGTAGCTGGCGGCTCAAGGGGGTGCAGGTTGAAGATGAACTGCAGGCCCTCCCTAAACTACATGTCAAGTGCCTCTCTGCTACCATTGCGTTCAGTTTTGACAATAACATTTAGATTCCATAGTAAATTTCAGTTTCAACAGTTAAGTTTAGAGTCAACAGTTTTTACCTCATCTGCTGTAGTCAGGTGGTTTTTGGTGATGTAAATTTTACATCTATTTTACATCATCTATTGGAGATGCTATTAGAATCCCAGTTGAGATTAACGATGTCTGTCTTGTGCAGCTTCAACCTTGACGTCTTACGGCTCACCGGAGCTGCTCCAACGATAGAACGATCCATCACAACAGAGCAGTGCCCTAGACACCGTCTACAGATTCCTCAGATCTTCCTCCACACCTCCGATAGCCACCTCTACCTCAACTGCTTCAGCGACCAACCTAATGATGCTGAGTCAACACGGCTACGGCAAAGAGGTTGTACACTTGTTGCATCACGTATTACTATACATTCATGTCAATCCATTAGGACTATTTTGGTTCAATGGAAAAATATAGCAATAGGGAATTTTCCAATGGCACTCTACTATTCAATTATTCATGCATTTTGTTGAAAGGAATGAAGCAAAACATCCACCTGGACTTACTTTTCAAAATCCTATGCATGAAAACAAGACCAAGTGCATTAGTGGAAGAATAACATTCTAACTGTACACGCTTTCATATGGTTTCACTTTATTTTGGCCATGTTTCTTTGCATTCCACTGCTCTTCTAATTCCTGTAAACGAGACAGCCAAGTTGACAGAAATACTCTATTTAAAAATGCTCTGTTTACCATGTGCATTCCTATCCTATTCCGGTGTTTTTCCTATCCCTGCGTTTTTAGAATCATGCAAGCCAAATGAGCCCTTACAGAATTACTTCAGTTACAGGTAGGTGTCAAATGGAACTTTGTGTGGTTTGTCCTGCTCCTGCCGCAACGTCGTCCACCTCACCTGAGCTGCTTCATCGACAGAAGCATCCACCAAACCAGACAACACGACTCATGACCGTCTTTCTCTGCCTCAGATCTCCTTCCCTGCCGCCGGCACCCACCGCAACGGCATCACCATCATCGACACAGCAGATGAACCTGAGGAGTACACGGGTCAACAAGAGAGGTCGCACTCTTTTGTTTCTGCTTATGTTATCCATTGCTTAAAATTACCTGCTTCTTTATCGTCCTGTCCACCTCTTGGACTCCAAGTCAGGTCCAAATTAATGTCAAACATGAGTTCTAAATTAGTTGTGGGGCACATATCGAGGAAGCAATGAATAGTATCTCTATCTAATATCTGGTTCACCTAGGGTATGCCTATGTTGTTCATCTCGGGTGGCAAACAAATTGTAAAGCAATCATCATCTGTCTTTTAATTAAATTAAAGCAATCATTGGCCTGCTATCATTTTTTTGGATCCATGCACTGGTTGTTAACATCACTCTAAATTTCTGCATGCTCTCCTTACATAAAAATTTAAGTTTCAGCATTTGTTTAATAACACAAGATTTCTGCCAATCTGGGTGTTTGATTCACAAGAATTGGAAGATCACATGATGCAAAGAAACATGGTGAGATTAAGTCAAAACACAAGAAAATGTATAGTTACAATGCTATTATGCTACTATCTCTTAGTCTTGTGCTTCATGAATAGGAATATGAAAAGGAGGACAAGTGGAAATTTTCCAATTCCTATGTTTTTATTCACTTTTCCTTTCAAGCACTAGCGATTCTAGTAGGCAGGCTTGAGCAAGGAAAATCCTACACTAAAAAATGTTTTTGTGCTACTTCTATTACTTTGGACCCAGGCCACGACCCTACTAGCTCAACTCCCAGGCCCATCGACAAATGCACAGCTCAAACGCGCAGAGATAAATAATGATGGAATTCAAGAGAGTCCATCACGAATAGCTAAGTTGCCTGGTACCTCACTGCTTGGCATATAGTAGGATAAAATAATCGTATTTCATGTTACTACGTGTGCTCAGTGGACAATGTATATAACATGTAGAGTAAAAAAGAGATGCAACAAGTGTAAAACCTCTTTGGCGATGCCATGTCGATCTTAGGCGTCTGGAGATAAATCCCGAGGTACTGCTCTGCTGTGATGGAGGGTTTCGTCGTTGGAGCAGCTCCGGTGAGTTGTACGACACTGAGGCTGAAGCAGCACAAGAGAGACAACGCTAAACTGAGTGGAATTCTAATAGCATCTCCGATAGATGACGTCAAATACATAACCACAAAGTGCTAGATGTAAAATACATCAGCTGCTCATCTCTGAACTTAACTGTCAAAACTGAATTTAACTGTCGAAACTGAACTTACCTGTCTAAACTGAACACACTAGAGGTGAGGCTACATGTTAGTCAACTGACTTTTTCACCTCTGGTAAGTCCATTTTGCAGTTGTTCAATACGAAATTAAGGGCCTGCAGTTCATCTTCAACCTCCACACCCCCTGAGCCGCCAGCCACCACAGGCCAAACAGCTGCCCCACGCCGCCCGCGGCCCGCGGTGCGCCGCCCCGCCCACTCCAAAAACACTCCCCACCACTGGTCCGCCGCCGCCCCAGCCATCCCTCTAGGCCCCCCGTCCCGAGCTTTTTCCACGGCGATCCCCACACCACCGCCCTACCACCGCCGGCGACCACCGCCCCCACCCTGAACCATAAGATAGATAGTAGGGTACCTCTCCAGCGAGCCCCCCTCCCCGCTGCGGCTGGTTCTTCATTAACTCCTGCGAGCCCCCCCCCTGAAAATTGACTGACCCAAAAGTCAATTTTGTCGACTTAAGTGTAGCTAAATCGGAGCAGCATCGCAAGCAAGAGCAAGAGCGAGAGCAGCAGTGCGAGCAAGAGCAATAGTAAGAGCAGACCAGGCAGGGGACCGAGAGCAAGAGCAGAGAAGCAGCGCGAGCGAGAGCTAAAGCAGCAGCAGCTCCTACTGATTGTGAATGTCGCCGCCGAGGGAGCGACCCCATGGAGGAAGTGGCCGGCGACGCCGCCGTGGATGGAGCCACGCCGTGTTGGCTCGGGACCAAGCACCGGCAGCACTGTGAGATCGAATCAAGAAGAAAATGCGGCGATTTGTGTACAACCTCTTTGGTGGCGCCAATTAGGCCGCAACCTCATCTGAGGAAACGGTGATGATGATGCTCTTCCGGTGGTGCAGGTTAAGACGGTGGTGTGGGAATGGGTGGCGCGAAAGACGTGGGGAATGACGGGGCAGCTCCTTGGAGGCAGAGGACGGGGTGGCTAAACCGGTGGGACGACGAGATCGATGATGGATCCTCATCCAGTATGGTGGATGAGGGACGTCGAGGTGTTGCTGTGGACGACATCATCGGGGAAGAGGCTCCGGCTGGGTGGTGGACGGAGGAGGGTGTGGGGCTTCGCTGGTTTTCGCGGCCTTGTTGTACGAATGGGTGGGCGGATGGGATGGGTGTGGGGAACCATGGCTTAGGGACGTGCTTGTCCGAAATGTGAGGTAAGTTACGAAAAAAAGACAATTTGCACCTCAACACACACAAAAACACCATTTAGACTAGTAAGGTACACGTGCTTTGCACGCATGAGATTTGGCAACCAAATTATGAATAAATACCACATTATAGCATGTAAGCTTTGAGTCATATATGCATGATGTAGATGTTCATTTAATTCTTATAGTTCATTTCATTCAAAATCATCTAGTTTTTATAAGAAAGCTAATCTATTTTAAGATTCATGGAATTGTGCGTTGTAAGACATAAAGTAAAGACAAATAATGGCAAATCATGTAGAAAAACATTTGGGAAATTCTGATACGGAAGATTCTAGAACAAAGAAGAAGTGCTTGTGTTTTCAGGTTTGTGCATTATGCTTAAGTTCAACCATGGAGTCTTCTAGATTGTACATGTGGTGAAATCTGGTGGAATCTAGATGATATCCAACAGCCAATAGTGCTCAAATTTGCCATCTCTGCACCATCGGATTCGCCTCATCCAACGACCATCTTTCAAAGTTAAAGTTACCCGCACACAATATAAAAAATATAAAATATAATATATATATATAGGGGTATAGATATAGATATGTGATGCGAAAGCCACCCATCATCTCCAATTAGAATAGTGTGTCCATGCACGGATGCAATGTGGCCAAACGATGTCTGCCATCGGTATCTCAAATTCAAATCAATCTGACCTTGTTCAATGTGTATACATGTGTATACATGACAACATGCTCATTTCCAAACCACACCACGCAGATCTCTGTTATATTCATGCATGCATGCATTTCAAACATCATGATCTCTTATTCAAATATTTGAATTCAAATTTACATTGATTATGACCTCACCTAGTCTTTTACACCCACACAGTCGTCTTCTCTTTATAATTTTACGACTAACTTTCTCTCGTGCATGCATGCACAGACACTACCAGTTGGCATTATCCGTCGCACACATGCAATCTTTTTCTTCAGGTCGGTCTCCCATGAAGGCACACACCCACACACATCCCCCTCTCCATCATATCGGGCATTCTTTATCTCTCACGCGTGCATGCGCAACGATCGATGTTCCTCTACGTGTGTATGTACATACCTAGGTCTTTCATAGTTTTCCACACAAACCGATCAATCTAAATATCTAGTGAGGTCTCATCCTCTTTCCCACGTCCGCATTGATCAATCGATACCTCTATATATAGGATTAGGGGGTTGTTTGGTATGAGAATAAGTTTGCAAAAGCTTGCCACACCTAAGGTTAGGCAAAAATTTGACCAACTTAGGTGTGTGTTTGGTTCAAGCCACATCTTAGGCAAGCCACACTATGGTCCCACATCACGTACACACAACAAGTGTGGCAAGATTCCCTTAGGCTTGCCAACTTGTGGCTCTCATTTTGAAGAACTAACCTTAGGCAAGTTTGGCAACATTGTATGGCAAAGTGTGGCACTCCTAGGCCTAGAACCAAACAACCCCAACATATAAGCTAATACACCCACATTAATTATATATCCCACGTCCCCCTCTCATCATCCATGCCTTCCGCTTCATCTCTCAGACGCGCGCACAACGGCGAAGACAGGGGGCAGCAAGGGCCCTGCCCCCCTAACATCACTATATATCGAGGCTAATATGAATGTGATCATTGGACAATTGCTGGTAAAATTGGTTTAAGTTCATGAATTGGCCCTCCTCGTAAAGGATTAGCAATGCTTGGCCCCCAAGCTCATTTATTTTTCATGGCTCCGCCACTGCGCGCAACAACACAAGTTCTCGCCCCCTCTCTCTAAATATCAATCTTGCACTTTTGCACTCCTTCATAGCCTCCCTCCACTCGGCCCCTCGCACTATCTTCTAGCCCCCCACCGCATTTTGCCACATGTAAAACCTAGCAGGCTCCATGGTTGAACTTAATCATAATGCACAAACCTCAAAACAATAGTGGTTCTCCTTTCTTCTAGAATCTTCTGTATCATAACTGCCCAAACTTTTTTTCTAGTTGAATTGCCATTATTTGTTTTTACTTTATGCTTTACAAGGCACAATTCCATGAATCATAAAATAGATTAAGGGCTTCTTTGATTCAAAGGATTCTCAACGTAATTTTGGACGATTCTAATCCTTAGGATTTTTT
This sequence comes from Triticum timopheevii, assembly GCA_963921465.1. Lineage (NCBI taxonomy): Eukaryota > Viridiplantae > Streptophyta > Magnoliopsida > Poales > Poaceae > Triticum > Triticum timopheevii. Next base: position 247,522,207 of record OY997266.1, read on the forward strand.
CCTATCTTGGTTGTTTGATTCGTAGGATTGTAAACAATAGGAATTTTTTCATATGATTCATTTGCACTAGATTTCATTGGAAACATCCGATCCACTCAAACCTCTTTGAAAGAATTCTGCGTTTTTTCTATGCACAATCAAACACTCGTACAATCCTGTAGGATTCAAGATGACATTCCACTATAATCCCATGTTTTCCTATTCCCGCATTTTGGAAATCCTAGGAATCCAACAGGCCCTACCTTTTTTTATAAAAACTAATTGATTTTGAATGAGATGAACTATAAGAATTAAACGAAGGTCTACATCAAGCATATATGACTCAGAGCTTACATGCTATAGTGTGGCATTTATTCATAATTTGGTTGCAAAATCTGATGCGTCTAATGCACGTGTACCTTACTAGTACTTCGAGTATGTGCAAAACACGTAAATTGGAATTCCAATGGCATGCTACACAGTGTCTCTCTTACAGTTCATGAAGCCACGTGGCACATGTGGCAGCGTTGTCGTGACCTCCTTGCGTGGATTCATCACAGCGACGTGCTGCTCGTTCCAGAAGAATGTACTCATCCTCCCTGAGCCATACTGGCGGTCCATGCACGAAACGAAGATGTGCACGGACGCCACGCACGCACTCATTCCCTTGCACGCAGATGCGGGTACACGGGCGGACGCAATTTTGTACCAAGATCCACCCCATGTGATAATTTGATGCGTGTAAAGTCGTTCACTTCATTGAAGGTCAATTAATACAGCGCATGCAAATTGAGTAGACGTGAGGGCGGAAGAAAGACATTACTACTCCACTGCGCGCATGCGAGTAGTTAAATCATGGGTTGCTAGTAGTACTTCCATTTGGTCTCCTTCGTATTTTGTGCCAATTTTTGACAGTAACATAATATTTATGCATTTGAGCAGTGTAGTCTACATGAAATTTAGGTTCCACTAAACTCATCGGGAGCCGTTTCGGGCCTCGAAACCAAAACCATCAATTTAATCTTTACCTTGTTCCCATCGCATTCGAAAGCCTGCTCACACCTACTAGTACGTACCAAACCTAAATGTGTTCCCACTATGCAGGTATTAGTACTAGTGCTAGTACTTAGGTTATAAAAAGGGAAACTACCTAACCGAAAATTACTCTACCTTTCCTCCTCATAAGTGCTTCTTCTTCGTTCGTCGTTGCCATGGCCGGTGAGCAGAGCTCTAGGTCGAGAACTACTCATAACAAGGGAGTGGCAACCAAGGCTGCGGAAAAAAAGAGAGGGCTCACCTCCACGCAGAGACCTCGAAAGTTCTCTCATGGGCAGGCGATGGCTCCAAGGAGCGCCCTAGCCGCGGAGGTGAACATGCCAAGCCAGCGGCGCTGGAGTCGTTATCCCTCGATGGCATCCTCGATCAGCTCTATAAGCACCTCAATAAGCAGAAGGAGTTCATCCACAGCTTGGTGGAGCTGCTGAAGGAGAGCCTCGACGACATGCCCGCGAGCTCAATAAGCAGAGGGAATTGACCTCCGACTTGGTAATGCTGCTGAAGAAGAGCATTGCCTCGCAGAAGAAGGCAACCGGCGAAATCCTGCAACTTCAGGAGGACAAGGCGAAGCTCTGCCACGAGCTCGACCTGTTGAAGGAGAAGAACGCCGACTGGAAGAAGCTGCATGAGAATAGTAGTTCCTCGATGAAGATGCTGCAGGCCCTCATCATGGAACAGAAGGAGGAGTTGGCGAAGCTCCGCATCGAGCACCCGGCTACTGTCAAGGTACGTAATGCGGTCGTGGAACAGATGATGAAGGCTCGCGTCAAGAAATCCCGCGTCATGGACAGAATGAAGAAGATGGCGGAGGAGACGCAAAAGGAGATGGAGGCAGTTACGACTCTGCGGCGAATTAGATCATTTTGGGTGATAATCTTCCTTCTTCTTTTGCTCCTGGGTTTCATCTTTTGCTTCGGGTGTTTCGCCGCACGTGTCACGTTCTCTGTGAGGCATAAATAGAACAATGCTAATAATGAGATGACTAGCAAATTAGATCATTTTTATCGCCATGTGGAACTGGGCTGCCGTGTTTCGTGCTCCTCCGTCGTAGTACTACTCCAGTGGAAAACTTGAGTATACAACATGGTTCTTTGCTCCTCCTCAGGTCGTCGGCACATTTATACAAGCAGTCAAATCACAAGGCCCCGCCTTCCAGCAGTAATGATCCATCAAATCACAAAGTCCCTTGCCTCTCGTGAAACTGACCAAGCTAGACTGCCCTGCCCTCTAGCCTTTTAAAAAATGTATACTTTTGTCCAGTAGTAGTATCGATGGATTGCACCATGGAGAAAAACTTTAAATTAAAAAAAAGGTGGTACGTATAGAGAGCACTCATCGCCAAATTATGCATATAGTACTATTAAAAAAGCTAGTCACAATAATGTTGTCCAGCACAACCCACCCCTCAAATAAAACTAAGCACCCTGGAATTCTTTGACAAAACTAAGCACCCTGAAATTCTTTGACAACTAAACTGCTGGCTATATGATGTTGACCATATATATTGTACGTATATAATGTGAAGAAATGAGTGGTAGTACTATACCAACTAAAAGATGAAATGTAAGAAATACTAGTATGTACGTACTGAAGAGTTAAAGTAACGAGAAGAAACATAACATAGTTCCGCTGGGGGCTCGGCACAACACACCACTCAAATTAAACTAAGCACACATGAAATTAAACTATGCAACTAATCCGGTAGACACTGCATTAGAACCACCAGACCAACGACACTGCCACCTCACTTGGAGTCCTCGTCCACGTCCTGGACTTCGTCCTTGTCCCTCTTCATCTTGGCCGATACTTCTTTGCTTGAACCGCACACTTGGCTCTTGTGCTTCATCCAACCCTTGTAGATATTGAAACAAAGGTAGCCATCCATTGCAGCGTAGTGGATGTTGTCTATGTCTAGTATATTCTGCTGCCATGCATGATGATGAAATGTGTAATGAGGTTTCTCCAGTTTACCGTACGAAGGATGAACCATGGATCCTGCCAGGGTCAGCATTGAAGGCTGACCACTGGAGGGCAGCAGCTGATTCTTCTGGAGGTCGAAGGGGTTGCCTACAACGAGGCCTATCAGACCCAGGACTCTTTTGTCGTTCGTAAAGTCTACTGTAATGAATTTGACTAGGTCGCTCCTGAGGAAGTTCTTAAAATCCTGGCATTCAACATCGGCATGGCATATGTGGTAGACCAAGCATAAGTCATGCACGCAAACCAGGATCACGGCGGACTTCTTCCTCTCTTCCTCCTTTAGATCCTTCTCTCTTCCCAGGACTGTGGTGTACTCAACATCTAGCCCAGCGACCCACTCAGCATCTGAGTTTTCAAACATGCGTCTGATGCGAGCAAGGCATCCTTTCACCATCGTAGAAGAACAGTTGTAGATGACGTCGAACTCATCGCCGGTGATGGTTCTAACCTTGTACTCATTTCCGATCATGGAGATTTGGGATGCCATGGATTTGGCAGGAGGGTTAGGATTAGTGGAACTGCCGTAATGTGAAAGGACAGGACGACTAGGAGCGAACCGCCGTAATATTAAAGGACGTGCTGGGACGAGTAGGAGCAAACTTCCAGCGTGCGAATGGCATGGAAGTGGATTTCCATTCTCCCATGATACGGGCTTCTGAGAGCCCTTGGATCTATGATCGAATGGTTGCATGGCGTGATTCAAGACCTATGGGTGAATATCCTATCTTGGAGGGTTATTCTGCAAATTTTCAGCAACTTAGCATGCGACCGTTCGATCTCAGATCCAAGGGCTGACAACAGTCCGTATCATGGTAGCGCCTACCACGACCGTCGCGTCCCTCGCGCGGTTGCGCTCTTGGAGATTTAACACGGTGCGTTAGGCTATCTAATGTTGGCATGTCATACATAGTCATCACTTAGTCACTCATACTACAACAAGGTTAGCTATAAGGTTGGCTATAAGTGTATTTTTTTACTTCTCTCAATCTCTTCCTTCATACTCCCTCCGTCCCATAATATAAGAACGTTTTTGACACTAGTGTAGTGCCAAAAACGTTCTTATATTGTCATGGGAAACGAACACCTATGGGGCAGGGCCCCTTTTCGGTCCGGCAAGGGAGCGGAGGGCGCGCGAAGAGCAGATCGAGGCGAAGCACACGAGGGATTTTACCCAGCTTCGGAGCTCTCCGGAGAGATAAAACTCCTACTGCTGCTTTGTGTTTCCATTCTGTTCTTGTTCAAGAGCGTAGGTGTGTTGTAGTTTCGAATGAGTCGAACCCCTTCTACGTGCGCATGCGCCTCCTTTTTATAGTCTAAAGGGGTCACCGACAGGTGGCAGCGTAGAGAGAGAGGTAAAAAAGTAAAAACGGGGGTTGGTACAACCGCTATCAACAGTGCCCCCTACCTAACTCTGACGGCAGGGGACAAGGGCATTTAATGCCCGTCCGGTCGCCCAAACAGTGTAAGAAACGACCGTTAGGGGCGCCACCGATCGCCACGATGGCCTCCTTGTCATCTTCACTTGCCACCTCGCACCGCTTGGCTGCACAGCCACCCGCCACGTGCACCAGGAGCGATCCTGCGGCGACACATCGTCGGATGTGCTGGAGCGTGGGCGCAGAGTGGTGGCTTCGCTGCGGCAAGCGCCTTGCCGCGGTCGCTGTCTTGTCGCACCCGCAAGCTTGCCGCTCGCCGGGTCTTGCCGGGACGCACGGTGTGTCACGGCAAGTCTCTTGAAGTGCCTTGGTTCGCCTTCCTGGCAAGCTCCTCTTGCCGGGGTCTTGTCCTTCCCGGCAAGCTCCTCTTTCCGGGGTTCTGTCTTCTCAGCTAACACTTTGTTCTTGAATGGCAGTAATAGGAATAGCAGAGGATCTTGGCGGACGCCCGGCAAGCCTTGCCGCGGGGCGCTGCGACTGCCCGTGCACAAGTTCGGGGTACTAAGGTACCCCTACTTTAGTACACCGACAGGAGCCCCCGGGCCTGGGCCACACACGGTGCCGAGCGCTGTTGGGCCAGGCCCAAAACAGGGCACGGGCACACGCGGCCTGGGTCCACACTAAATCTGACTCCGTACCCGCCGCGCCCTCCCGTAACGGCACACGTCAGTCGCGGCGTCATGGGAGAGATCGTGGGTAATTCTTAATTCAGGAAATGCGTAACGTTCGCCTCCCCTATTTATAAGTAGAGGAAACAGTGCCGTTCCCCCCACCTTCACCACTTGCAGTTCCTTCCTCCGAAAGCTCCGCTGCTCCCCTCCGCTTCCCAAGACGAACGAGAGCAGCGCTCCGCCGCCCGTCGCCGTCGTTGCCCTCAACACCTCCGCGCTCCACCGCCACTTCCACCATGGCTCCGAAGACCGGCAAGAGCTCAAAGTCGAGCACCAAGTCGGCCGAGGCGTTGCGGCTTGAGGCGCTGCGCAAGGAGCGAGTGCTTTTCCCCCCCGAGCTCACCCCGAAGGCGCCGCGGGAGGAATTTTACCTCTTCTGGTCGACGCAGACGCGGGCGCATCCGCGCACGCCGGTGCTTTCCGCTGAGGCTTCCAAATCGAAGCGGTGCCCAAAAGGGTACCATTTCTTTCCTGTGTTCTTCTATTGCGGGCTTTGCCCACCTTTTTCCGATTTCGTTTGTGACATCATGAATACCTACGGGTTTCATCTTCTTGATTTCACCCCCAACGCCGTTCTGACAATGGCGGTTTTCGCACAACTCTGCGAGAACTTCGTTGGCATCCTCCCGAATGTCGCTCTTTTTCGTCATTATTTCACCCCCCGGGCCGAGAAAGGGGAGCCACTGGCTGGCGGAATCGCCTGGACCTCACGAATCGACATGAAGGAGGTGTACTTGACGGGCGAGCTCCGCAGCAAGTGGGATGAGTGGAGGGCGGAGTGGTGCTGGATCGTTGACACCAATCCGCAGCCATTAACCAACCTGCGCCAGACCCGGGTAGTGCGCGGCGGCGACTGGAGCGCTCTGTCGCCGGACGACGCCAAGCTGAAGATTGCCACCACCTGAATCCTCCGGCTCAGGCTTGCCGGGCTCACAGCAGGGGCAGTTGGCGCGGATTTCCTTCACCGTCGCATCGCCCCTCTGCAGAAGAGGGGGAGGCCCGCCTGGATGTTTGGCGGCCCGGCGGATATCATGAGGCTGCGTCTAGGCCTCAACTTCAACTTCACGGTTCTGGAGCTTGACGGGATGCCGAGGGAGCTGTTCAAGCATGACGCCAACCATCCAGAGTGGTTCAGGTTGCCGCAGGGCGTCATCCCGTTGGGCAACAACTCCCAGCGCGATCGCATCTGCGCAATGATGCCAGAGTGCGACTCGCACGGGATAAGCGCAACTTTGATAGAGCCCGCCGACGACGTCGTGCGGCAATTCTTCGATGGCTTGACGGAGGTAGCAGTCAACCCCGACGAGCAGAGGCTCCTCACCCGCGACACCATCGACGACGAGATGCGGTACATCGCCACCAGGGCCGAAGAGGCGGCGGCAGCCGCCGCCGCAGGTGAGTTTGGCTTTACGCTGGAGGAGGCGGAGGCGGCCGAGGCGGCAAGTCTTGCCGACCGGGAAGACCTTGCCGGAGAGGTCGTTGGAGAGGGGGAGCCCGAGGCCGAAGCGAGCGAGCCTGCCGGGGGCGCGAGCGGCCAGCCGTCCTCGAGCAGCTTGCCGCAGGCGGAGCCCCCAGCGCAGCCCCAATTCCAACCAAGAAGGCACCTCCGTCGAGTTGGAGATCCAGCAGGGCGGCAAGCAGGCCAACAGCCGCAGCGTCGTGGGACGCGCTCCACCGCGGCAAGTACGGTTGCCGCAGGAGCATCTCAGGCCGTGCCGGCAACTGAGGCGGGGTCTTCCCGGGCTGCCACACCCGATCCTGCCGTAGCTCCCGGCAAACGTCCAAGGGAGCCCACTCCTCCGCCTCGCCGCGCAGAAAGGGTACCAGACTTCAACCTCTCTGCGCTGAGCTCCGACGAGGAGGAAGAAGAGGAGGAGGAGTAAGGCTTTCTTCTCACTGTACTTGTATTTCTTCAATCTTTGTTGTTGCTTGTTTTGCATCTGATTTGCTTCTCTATGAATCCCTGTTCTATTTCAGGACTCTGGCCGAGAGAGAGGCGAAGAGGGCCAAGGTCCCCGTGGTTGTCATCGAGGATGATCCTTTTGTGACGGCAGAAGACACGTCCGAGACCACCTTGACGGACCCGGTTCCTTCTCCTCGCAGCAGCCCCCAGCACAGCCCCCAGCGTAAGTGTTTGGTTCACTTCCTGTTGTGGGGCGCGCATGGGTGCTTCTTCCTTTGCTGACATCTTGATTGCTGATTCATTCATGTAGGAGCAGTGCAGGCTCATCAGGGGCAATCAGAAACCGGCCCGGAGGTGCTGTCTGCTTCGACTACGCCGCCAAGGGGCGATTCCCCGACAAGGGAGTGCTCCCCGGCAAGGGAGAGGTCCCCGGCAAGGGACGGAACCAGTGAGCCCTTGGTGGAGGAACCCATGGTCACGGAGCCCAGCACAGGTAACCTTCCTTGTCGGAAATCTTCCCTTGGGTTTTTCTTCTGATCTTCTTTCTTCTTTTTTTGGATATTTGCTTGACTTTTCTTTCCTCTTCCTATCCTCAGATCCCCCTCTCGCAGACCCGATGGAGACCGAGGCCACCGGCGAGGAAGGCGCACGCGGCAACACTGAAGATGCCGCCGCTGGCGAGGAAGAGGCCGGCGCTGATGAACCCGCCGACGAGGAAGCCGCCAAGGCTGCTGGCGCAGGAGCCGGCGAGGGGTCCGGCGATAGTACTGACGACCCGGAGGGCGCAGGAGCACAAGGCGCTACACCGTCCGCCGACCCCTCCGCCGCTGATGCAGCGCCGGGCTCCGAGGAGCCCCAGCCAGGCGCATACTTGAAGGCCGGCGAGGGCATATACATCAAGCTTCCCTGGGCATCGAGCTCCAGGGCGCCGGTTGAAGGAGAGGAGTTTGATGGAGAAGTACTCGCCTCTGCTGGGCTGGCAGTGGTTGACGCGCCAAGCAGCCGCAGCGGCGAGTCCGAAGAGGAGCAGTTGCTCCGAAAGCTGGTGTCACTCTACCGCGCCCGGCAAGCGAAGCTTGAGTCCCGGGAAGCGCTTGTCGCGCGGGTGGGAGTTGACATAGAGAAGCATGCGGAGGAGCTCAAGAGCCGCAACCAGGAGGCCCTTTGATCCATTGCGGAGGAAAGGGCGCAACTTGACGAGGATAAGAAGGCATTCATCCTGGAGAAGGCTGAAGCCGAGGAGCAGCAGAGGCTCGCCGCCGAGGAGCTGTCCAGGCGGGAAGGTGAATTGACACAGAAGAAGGTCCATCTGGACAGCCACGAGGAGGAGCTCGAGGTCCGAGAGCAATCACTTGGCGGGGCACTCAAAGAGGCGAAGGATGCTGCCGCGGCTGCTGAGGCCGCCAAGAAGGAGTTAGAGGTGAAGGTGATGCAGCTGGAGGCGGACATGAAAGGGAAGAATGAAGAGCTTGCTGCACTCCAGCGCGAACGCTAGAAGGATGCACTTGCCCATGGCGATCTACAAGTTCAACTCGCCGAGAAGATCAAGGAACTGAACGCCACCAAGGACTCGAGCGCTGATCTGGAGCTGAAGCTAGCCACCTTGACGGAGACGCTAAACGCCGCCAAAAGGTGAGAGGATGACTTGAAGAAAGAGGTCAAGGGCAACGAGGAGCTGCTGACGAGGGCCGCCGAGACACAAAACACTTTCAAGGCCACGGTGGAGCTCTGGACGGAGGGCCTCGTCAACATTGCTGCAGCCATCAACGAGGAGTTGGCGGAGCTGGACTTGGCGGGCTTCGGGTACTCCACCGACAAGAACCTCCAGCCCAGCGCCAAGCTTACTCTTTTCTTCAAGGGCATTGTGACGGCCCTCCAGCAACTCCGGGAAAGGATCCCGAAGAAGTTGGCGGACGAGTCGCGCGCAATCTGCGCCAAGGTCCTGGAGAAGGTGTTGGTGAAGATACTCTTCCGCAACCCGGGCCTCGACCTCACCCGCGTCCTCAAGAAGCTGCCGACGGGTGCTGATCTCGAAGAACTCAAAGCCATTGTCGCACCCATTGTGGATAAGGTGAATGAGGTCAGGAGGGTTGACGGCGAGCGTGTGGATTAGGCCACCCTTTTTCTCCATTCCTCCTTCTTGCCGCTGCTAGACATGTTATAGGAACAATCTATTAGAGCGCGGCAAGTTATTTATTGTAATATAACTTTATTTTGGGTACTATCTGCTATGTTACTTCCTTTACTTGATTCCATCCCTTGCATGTTTTTTCCCTACGCTTTTAGGGAACTTGCCGGCGCAAGCACACTTGCCGCGAGCGCTGAGTGCGGAACATCAGCAGCCTGCTGGCGGTGTTGCCTCCGGCAAGAAACCTTGTCGGGACTAGTAGCAGCATGCTTTCATTGTTGAGCGGACTCGAAACAAAGTAAGGGCGCAACTTAGCCACGAGCCGGTTCCTCCGCGCACAGGTTTTCCATACAAGGCACGATCGTTCAAGGAATATAACTTAAAAATTTAAAACTGACTGTGCTCAAACTTTGGCAACTTAGCTTTTCTGTCGTCTGTGTCCCGGCAAGGCTAGACTCCTTTGAACGACGCCTGGTCCACACCCTTATCCTCTCCCTCCCCCCCCCCCCCCCCCCCCCCGTGAACTTGTGGGCGAAGGAACCTTCTTTTTGAGAAAAAGAAAGAAGAGAAAATAATGGTATGGGGCCTTAAGGCTTGTTATTGCTTACCGGGGGCAAGTGCTGCACAAAGTGTCAGATAAAGCATGCAAAAAATAAAGAATGCATGAAATTTGACAAGATGTGTGAAGCACACATGAACTTTATTTATGCATGGGATCTGCGCCCGGCTTTGTACAAAGGGTTACATGCAACAGCGGCAAAGCTTGTACAAAAGGTGGTTGCCGGAACAGATTCTGGCAACCGCGCCTTATGGGTAAAACTTGCGAAGATGCTCTATGTTCCAGGAATTGCTCACCGGAAAGCCATCTTCGGTCTCAAGGCGGACAGCGCCGGGCCTAGTGACTCGTTTCACCCGATAAGGGCCTTCCCACTTTGGCATCAACTTGTTGGAATTCTTGGCGGATTGAACGCGCCGAAGAACAAGGTCGCCTTCCTCAAAGCTTCTGGCATTAACTTTGCGGCTATGGTAGCGACGCAAAGCTTGCTGGTAACGAGCAGTTCACACAGTAGCCTGAAGACGATCTTCCTCGAGGAGCAGCGCGTCGTCTTGCCACAGCTGCTCTTGCTCAAGCTCATCATAAGCGAGCACTCGAGGCGATCCATATACGAGTTCCGTGGGGAGAACTGCTTCTGCTCCATAGACAAGAGCAAAAGGTGTCTGGCCAGTGGCTCGATTTGGCGTCGTCCTGATCGACCAAAGAACCACCGGCAGCTCCTCGATCCAATTTCTTCCGCACTTGCGTAGCCTGTCGAAAGTTCTGGTCTTGAGCCCGCGCAGCACTTCAGCGTTTGCCCTCTCCGCTTGACTGTTGCTTCTCGGGTGAGCAACAGAAGCGAAGCAGATCTTGGTGCCAAGATCTTGGACGTGCTGCATGAAGGTGTGGCTCGTGAATTGTGTGCCATTGTCGGTGATGATCCTGTTAGGGAGTCCGAAACAACAAACAATTGACCTGAAGAACTTGACTGCTGACTGTGCTGTCACCTTCCTCACTGCTTCCACTTCAGGCCACTTTGTGAACTTGTCGATTGCAATGTACAAGTACTCAAAGCCCCCGACAGCTCGGGGAAAGGGGCCGAGGATGTCGAGCCCCCAGACGAAAATGTCCAGGATAAAGGGATTGTTTGGAGAGCTTGAGCTGGTTGATGTATCTGCTTGGAGTGGAACTGACACACTTCACACTTGGTTACTTGTGCAGTTGCATCCTGGAGGGCTGTCAGCCAGAAGAAACCTTGCTGGAAGGCTTTGCCGGCAAGTGCTCTTGCGCCAATGTGGTGACCACATATGCCTCCATGTATCTCCGCCAACAGCTCCTGTCCATCTTCCCGGGAAATGCACTTCAATTTCACTCCGTTGAATCTTCTTCTGTACAGTATGTCATCGACAAACTGGTACATACTCGATTGCCGGGCTACTCTTTCCGCTTCTTCTTGCTCTTCGGGAAGTTCTCCTGTCTGAAGGAAATGGACAATCTGCTGTGCCCATGCCGGAGCCTGTGGCTCAACGACGACGACTAAAGGCGCAAATGTTGCTGCGGGAACATCCACTTCTACAGCAAGGATCTGTGATTCAGCTGGAGCGTGATGTTCCCCGGCAAGCGTGTCGAGACACAGCTTGTCGGGAGCGTCTGCTTCAACGAAACAAGCCCTAGGGCTTGCCGGAGCAGACTGCTCCTCAGCACTCTTTGTGTTGATCTTGGGGACCTTCTTGACGGCGGCTTCGGGGAGCTCTGCCGGAAAGTAGTCACCAGTAACCAACTTCCTCTTCTTGCTCTGTCCAGTTGACGGTGTTACAGATGGTTGAGTCATCTTGAGCACAAAAATTCCTGGTTCCATAGGTAACTTGAGTGCGGCGCATTTTGAGAGGCCGTCTGCAATGTCATTCTGAGCCCTTGGAACGTGTTCCATCTGCAGGCCCTCAAAATGTTCTTCTAGCTTCCTCACTTCATCAATGTAGGCTTCCATCAACGGACTCTGATAATCTTTGTTCACTTGACGGACGACAAGCTGTGAGTCACCCCTGACAATAAGCTTCCTGATCCCAAGGTCTGCCGCGATCCTGAGTCCGGCAAGCAAGCCTTCATACTCTGCAGTATTGTTTGTTGCTTGCTCCTTGGGAAAGTGCATTTGGACCACGTACTTGAGGTGCTCTCCGATGGGTGCGACGAGTAATACGCCCGCACCGGCGCCTTGCAGCGAGAAGGCACCATCAAAGTACATGATCCATTCTTTGCTTGCTTCCTTGATGGGGATGCTCCTCTCCGGAGTTTCTTCATCAGGTGTTGGCGTCCATTCTGCTATGAATTCTGCCAATGCTCAGCTCTGAATAGTTGAAGTACTTTCAAACTTGAGGCCAAAGCTTGACAATTCTAGTGCCCACTCGACAATCCTGCCTGTTGCTTATGGATTCTACAATATCCTCTTCAACGAAAAGCGAGTGACCACTGTGATCTCATGTGCTTGAAAGTAATGGCGCAGCTTCCTCGAGACCATGAGAAGGCCGAAAAGCAACTTCTGCACACCAGAGTACCTTGATCTAGCCCCCTGCAGAAGGGAACTGACAAAGTAAACTAGGTGCTGCACCATCTTCTTCTGTTTCTCTTCTTGTGGCTGCGCAGATCCATCCTTGTCGGGACCAGAGCTTGTCAGGGAAGCCCCCTGCTTGTCGCTGGATACGCTTGCCGCGGTCGCTGGCTCATCATCCGCCTCCCTCTCCGCTACTAATGCAGCACTAACCACTTGATTGGTTGCCGCCAAATATAGCAGCAACTTCTCTTGTGGCTTAGGTGCGACAAGTATTGGAGTGGAGGATAGGTATCTCTTCAAGTCCTGCAGCGCAGCCTCTGCTTCGGGAGTCCACTTCATTGGACCTGCCTTTTTCAAAATTTTGAAAAACGGTAGAGCGCGCTCAGCAGACTTAGAGATGAACCTACTGAGAGCAGCAACGCAGCCGGCAAGCCTTCGTACGTCCTTGACTCGCTTCGGTGCTTCGATTTGCTCAATGGCCTTGATCTTGTCGGGATTGGCTTCAATCCCCCTCTGGGACACAAAGAACCCGAGAAGCTTGCCGGAAGGAACTCCAAACATGCACTTCTCGGGGTTCAACTTGAGGTTGATCTTGCGCAGATTTGCAAAAGTCTCGTCCAAATCTTGGACCAGAGTTTCTTTGTCCTTGCTCTTGACCACTATGTCATCCATGTAAGCTTCTACATTTCTGTGCAGCTGTGGCTCAAAAGCATGACTGACTACTCTTGCAAATGTTGAACCAGCATTCTTTAGTCCGAAAGGCATTCGTACAAAGCAGTACATGCCACATGGAGTAATGAATGCGGTTTTCTCTTCATCCTCTTCAGCCATGAAGATTTGATGATATCCTGAGTATGCATCAAGGAATGAAAGCAGATCACATCTTGCCGTGGATTCGACAATCTGGTCAATGCGCGGCATGGGAAATGGATCCTTGGGACAAGCTTTATTAACATCAGTGAAGTCAATACAAAGCATCCACTTCCCATTTGCTTTGCGCACGACTACTGGATTGGCTAACCACGTTGGATGGAGTACTCCTCGGACCAGGCCTGCTACTTCCAATTTCTTGATCTCTTCAGCAATGAACTCTTGGCGTTCTACTGCTTGCTTTCTAACTCTCTGCTTGACGGGCCGCGCGTGAGGGCAGATGACAAGGTGGTGCTCAATTACTTTCCTGGGAACACCGGGGATGTCAGATGGTTGCCATGCAAACACATCGACATTCGCCCACAGGAAAGCAACGAGCGCGCTTTCCTATTTAGGGTCAAGCGTGGCACTGATGGTGAAGGTACCACCAGTGCCGTCCTCCTTGGCGGCCACTTTCTTGGTCTCTGGTGAAGCTGTTTTTGCCTTCTTGCACTTGCCGGTGGAGCTCGATGGTGCGTCCTCGACGGTAGCGTAGCACTCCGAAGAGGTGCGCTTGCCGGAGTGGGCATCAGAGCTACTCTTGCCGGACTTGGTCTTCTTCTTCCCCCCGGGAGCTTCAGCGGCAAGTGGTTTGCGTTCTGCTGCGGCTGCTGCTTCCCGGTAGATCTTGTCGGTACAGATAAGTGCATCTTTCTTGTCGCCATGGACAGAAATGACACTTATCGGACCGGGCATCTTGAGCACAATGTAAGCGTAGTGAGAGGCTGCCATGAACTTGGCATGCGCTGGACGGCCAAGTATCCCATTGTAGGGCAATGGGAAATCATCAACGTCAAACGTAACTCTCTCTGTCCTGAAATTCAGCTCACTGCCAAACATCACTGGCAGCGTGATCTTCCCCTTCGGCTTGCTCCTTCCCGGGTTGATTCCTTGAAAGGTGCCGGTCTCTTCGAGTTCGCCGTCGGGGATCTAGAGCTTCTTGAGCACTGCGGAGGAGATCAGATTTAGGCCGGCCCCACCGTCAACCAGCATCTTCGTGACCTTGAGGTTGCGGATTGTTGGCGAAACCAACATCGGCAAGCACCCGACCGCAGTGATGCGATCAGGGTGATCCTCAACATCAAAGATGATGGGCGTGCTGGACCACTTCAGGGGCTTGCGCAATTTAACGGACGGTTCTGCTGCGTTCACTTCCCGCACCCACTGTTTGAGTTGGCGGTGCGAGGTGTGCAGAGATGCACCGCCGTCGACGCACAACACCTCTGTTGCCTTCTAGAACTCCTGCTCGTCAGTCTCATCCTCCTCCATCTCATCATCTTCGTCTTCGTCTTCGTCTTTGTCGCGGCCACGGGGAGGCCTATCTCCTTGGCGCTGCTTGGCTTTGCCGCGGCGCCCTCCCCGAGCGGGACGCTTCTTGCCGGATCCTCCACAACCTTCCTGGGCCTTCTCCTTGTCGCGGCGCTCGTACTCAGCTTTCTGTAGCTCAACAAGCTGCTCAACCTTCTTGCAGGCCTGGAGGTCATGGCCCTTGGTGCGGTGGATCTTGCAGTACTGCTTGCCGGAGCCGTCCTGCTTGTCGGCGGCCACCACAGCCTCGCCGGAGTCACCAGCTTTGGCCTTGTCGGCGCCGCCTCCGTTGCCGGACTGCTCAACAACTAGCACTCCTTAGCCTTCCTCTTTCTGTTATTTCGCCTCCGGTTCTTCTTTGCCGGAGGGGCGTCCTCACTGTCAGATCCTTCTGCTCCTGCGTTCTCTCCGGGGAGTCTCCTCCCCTCTTCAGCCCGTGCGCACTTGTCGGCCAGAGCATACAGCTCGCTGACATCTCTGATTTTGCACATCGCCATCTCCTCCCTCATCCTGCGGTTATGCACGTTCTGATGGAACGCGCTGATAACCGCGGCAGGGTGGACGTCCGGGATGTTGCGCTGCACCTGACTGAATCTTTGTATATACTTGCGTAGGGGTTCTCCTTCCTTCTGGGCGAGCAAATGAAGATCGCTCTCCTGGCCATGGGGTTTGTGGCCGCCTGTGAAGGTGCTGACAAACTGATGGCACAGGTCCGCCCACGAAGAGATGGAGTTGTCCGGCAAGTGCATGAGCCAAGATCTGACGTTGGGCTTGAGCACCAGTGGGAAGTAGTTGGCGAGGATCTTCTCGTCGCGCCCTCCGGCAGCCTGCACCGCGATGGTGTAGACGCTGAGGAACTCTGACGGATGTATCCTGCCATCGTACTTCTCGGGCACGTCTGGCTTGAAGTTCTTGGTACTGGGCCACTGGACCTGCCGCAGTTCACGGGTGAACGCAGGGCAACCTACCGCGTAAGGCAAGTCGCCTGGTTCCCCTGGCGCATGCATATCGACAGTGGGCCCAGGGTGCTGGTAAGATTGACGCCGCGCTTCTCTTCGACGCTCGATGCGAGTGTGAGCGTCTTCGTGTCGTCGTTCTTGGAGAACTTGGCGTTGATCGCGGCGAGCTCGCGGGTCCGACGACGCGGTGGAGTCGGTGTCGAGGTTGGCCCGGCGAGTTGGCGATCTTGGCCTTCGAGGCGGGGAGTGCACGGTGGTGGCACCCCCAGCGGTCTTGTCAGCGTCGGCTTGCGCCTGGGCGTCTAGCCGGGGCTTCGATGTGCTCGGTTGCCGGGGCTTGTCGCCATTGGTGAAGCCGATGAGGCTCTGAATGGCGGCCCTCCAGTTGTCGATCTTGTCTGGCGCTGGAGGGTAATCTAGAAGCAGCTGGGCTCGGGCCAGTGCTTCCTCTGGAGTGTTGGGTGGCGGTGGCGAGCGACGCGAGGTGCGGGATACGCTCAAACTTCTAACAGTGTTAGAAGGAGCGACATCTCGTCCAGGCGACCGCACTGCGCTCGTGCCAGTGTGTTGACGCGTACGTTGGCCTTGAGCGTCCCGTGACCCACCAGCTTGGCCTTGTTCCAACGCGAGCACGGTGCAGACGTTGAACCTTGCAGGGCCTTGTCCTTGGACCGGGTGACGATGTGAGTCCCCCCGCCAGCGCCCGCTCCTCCGCCGGCGTCTACCCCACTGCCCGTTTGCTCCGGTGGCGGCAGGATAGTCGTAGACGGAGCGGCCACCTCCGAAGTCTTCTTCTTCGGTGGCATGTCGATGAAGATGTTGATGTAGCGCGCAGGCGCCGGATCAGATACGCACTACCTCGACGTACCCCTACCTAGCACGCCAAAGATGTCGTGGGAAACGAACACCTATGGGGCAGGGCCCCTTTTCGGTCCGGCAAGGGAGCGGAGGGCGCGCGAAGAGCAGATCGAGGCGAAGCACGCGAGGGATTTTACCCAGCTTCGGAGCTCTCAGGAGAGATAAAACTCCTACTGCTGCTTTGTGTTTCTATTCTGTTCTTGTTCAAGAGCGTAGGTGTGTTGTAGTTTCGAATGAGTCGAAACCCTTCTACGTGCGCATGGGCCTCCTTTTTATAGTCTAAAGGGGTCACTGACAGGTGGCAGCGTAGAGAGAGGGGTAAAAAAGTAAAAACAGGGGTTGGTACAACCGCTATCAACAGTGCCCCCTACCTAACTCTGACGGCAGGGGACAAGGGCATTTAATGCCCGTCCAGTCGCCCAAACAGTGTAAGAAACGACCGTTAGGGGCGCCACCGATCGCCACGATGGCCTCCTTGTCATCTTCACTTGCCACCTCGCACCGCTTGGCTGCACAGCCACCCGCCACGTGCACCAGGAGCGATCCTGCGGCGACACGTCGTCGGATGTGCTGGAGCGTGGGCGCAGAGTGCTGGATTCGCTGCGGCAAGCGCCTTGCCGCAGTCGCTGTCTTGTTGCACCCGCAAGCTTGCCGCTCGCCGGGTCTTGCCGGGATGCACGGTGTGTCACGGCAAGTCTCTTGAAGTGCCTTGGTTGGCCCTCCCGGCAAGCTCTTCTTGCCGGGGTCTTGTCCTTCCCGGCAAGCTCCTCTTGCCGGGGTTCTGTCTTCTCAGCTAACACTTTGTTCTTGAATGGCAGTAATAGGAATAGCGGAGGATCTTGGCGGACGCCCGGCAAGCCTTGCCGCGGGGCGCTGCGACTGCCCGTGCACAAGTTCGGGGTACTAAGGTACCCCTACTTTAGTACACTGACAATATTATGGGACAGAGGGAGTTGTATTTATTACATTTTCCTAGGAGTGACCTCTTCCAATGAAATGGTGCTTAGATGAGGTGCTAAGGGCATTAAATGGCTTAGCAATCAAGTCCCCAATGCATAGGTGCTTATTAGTTTTTTGTTGCTAAGTTTGCTTCATTTAATTAGCTATAGACTCAAAATTGTCTTTTCACCTAGGTACACGCACTTAGCACCGTTTCTTCCTTGGGTCACCAAACTAGTCTCTCTATTCTTAATTAACTTGCCACATCAGACTTTATGCCTATGTGGCAAGCTTAGCACCTGTACGAGCAAGTAAGTACAATAGTGGGCTATAAGCCCGCTTTACATGGAATTTTTGCATACGTGGAGCAAAGAGAGGCAAGGAAAAAGTGGAGAAGTGGGCTCTCATGCAAGAGCCAGCCTCTACATGGTGGAGCATTGGGAGAGGCAACTGTATGGAGGTGGTCAGGAATCGGGAGACTCACGCCGGTCGTAGCGCCATAGTTAAAATGATAATGGCAAGTCAAATCACGGGGCCCCACTTGTCCAGCAGTAACTTGCTGTCAAATCACACAACCCTACGTTGGCAGCAGCCTACTCGCTCATCTTCTCGCGTCTCTGTCGAACCGACTAGACGGAACTACCCCGCCTACCGCGCAGGAAAAGCCCTGCCCTCGACTTTCAAATAGTACAGTATACTACTAATTTTGTATCCATGGATTGTGCAATGGAGCAAAGCATCAAGAAAACGGCGGTACACATTTTAAGGAGTATATAGCACGCCTGTCGCGTTCGCATCGCACCCTAGACGGTCAGTCAGTCTGGCACGCTGCTCTTCGAATGGAACGCGCATCATATTGCGTTTGCACACACATGTGGGACCGCAATTGAGAACCAACCATAGGCACACTCCCCGGCCCCGCAAGTCAGGTGCTCAATAGAAGAGATAGTACTATGGAGAAGTGTTGTACTACATTGGTGCCTGGACGATCCCTGTAGGACACGGAAGATCGGTTCATCCATACATCTAACCAGACTCCAGCAGACATGCCTGGATTGGCTATCGTCTACATGTCGTGCAGGCTGTGTTGTACAGGGTTGTAGTTCTCGTGAGAAATCTAAAAAAGGTTTCTTGTCATCTCGCAAAATTAGGTGTCATGTGCTTCGGATCACTGCGAGGGTTAACCAGCAAAAAGTGAGTTGGGCTAGTCATTGGGGGCACATGCACGAAGACTACTCGGCTGCCATCTAGGTCAAGCCGGCTATGTTAATTAGGACATCTATCGACGAACCCTTTTTCTACGAGTTTATCTTTAATTTGGGCTTTGATCCTCGTCTAGTTTGTCCGTCGGGAATCATGTTGTCTCCTCACTACAAAAAAAAGACACATCCGTGACATTTTGGGCCGAACGATTTTTTCTGTCATACTTATGACACTTCTATGACAATAATTGTGACAAAACCTGGTATCATCATAGATGTGGTGGGCTCCTACTTCTCTGACAAAAAATCATGACAAAAAATGGGTTGTTCTTCCTGGGCGGGCCGGAGACGCAGCTGCATGACATTCTTTGGGCCGTCCATGACGGGAAAAACCATGGTAGAAATGAGGGAATTTTGGCCAGTTCCCGGTTACGGTGTGTGGCCGGGGCCAAGAGATGCGCGTTTCTCTCATAGACGTACGCGCGTGTGTGCGAGGTGTTGACTCTAACTAAACCCGAGCGAGGCGTTGGGCTCTAACTGAACCCGAGCATTTGCACTGCTGGCTACGCGTTACTGAACCCAAGTGATCGATCAATGGCTGTTAACTGAACCCGATTGAGCGATTCCATCGCTACTGCTGCTAACTGAAGCCGATCGATGCTGCCTCTGGATGAACAGTGAGCGTTGCGGGGGGGGGGGGGGGGCGATGAACAGTGAGCGGTGGGGGTGGATGAACAGGACCCCGTGGTGTTGCCTCTGGATGAACAGGACCCCGATCGATCGAGCCGGTTGGGGTTGGATGAACAGGACCCCGTGGAGGGCTGGATGAACAGGACGACCCCATGGAGGGCTGGATGAACAGTAGACGGTGGTGGCGTGGATGCACAGTAGCCCGTGGAGGGGTGGTTGAACAGGAGACCGTGGAGAGGGGTGGTTGAACAGTAGCCGGTGGAGTAGCGTGCGGTGGAGGCTGGATGAACAAGAGCCTGTGGATGAACTGTTGCAGGTGGAGGCTGGAGGAGGTCGACGGTGGACGAACAGTAGCCCGTGGAGGCTGGAGGAGGTCGACGGTGGATGAACGGTAGCCCGTGGAGGCTGGAGGAGGTCGACGGTGGAGATGAACAGTATCCCGTGGAGTCACATCCCTCCCGATGAACAGGACCCCTGTTTCGATCGTAGCGCTCCAACACAAGTCTGTTTCATCCGTTTTGCGGTACGCCACACCCCTCCCAATCAACAGGACCCTGTTTCGACCGTAGGAGGTCCAACACAAGTCCGTTTCCTCCGTTTTGCGGTACACCAGACCCCTCACGATGAACAGGATCCCGTTTTGAACGTGGCCGCTCAAACACGAGGCCGTTTCCTCCGTTGTGCGGTATGCCAGGCCTCATTTCCATCGCCTGTTCCGTCCAGGCCGGTTGGCTCCCACGCGTTCCGATGCCTCCCCATGAACACGACGCATTCCGTTGCCTCTCAATGAACTCGACGCATTCCATTGCCTCCCCATGAAAATGATGCTTTCCGTTGCCTCCCGATGAACACGACGCATTCCGTTGCCTCCCCATGAACGCAACGACGATGCAGTTTCTCCGTTCCAACCCAGCCATGTACACAAGCCTTGGCCGTACGTATGCGCGAGGAGGCGTTCGAGACCCCGCCCGTACGTACGTACGTGGCCGTATTTACTTTCTTGTGCCCTGGCTGTTGTACGTACATATACATGCTACGTGCGCGCCTCTACTAAGACACGCGCGTGCCTCTACACCGACCAGTATGTACGTACACGTTCATGACCAGAATGACAACGCTACGTATGCTTCGACCATGTGGGTCCCGACTGTCAGGCACTTCCTTGCGTGCGAAGATGTAGCTGGTGGGTCCCAGCAGTCAGGGGGGAATCCTTTTTTTTGCCCAGACGCACTTCCTTGCGTGGGAAGATGTAGCTGGTGGGTCCCAGCAGTCAGGGGGTGAATCATTTTTTTGCCCGTAATATGGACGCACTTCCTTGCGTGCGAAGATGTAGCTAGTAGGTCCCAGCAGTCAGGGGGTAACGTTTTTTTTTGCGAAATACGGTAGCCCGTCCGGTGCTCCCTGCAGTCAGGTGGAGGAATCATTATTTTCCACATAATAAGGAGGCACTTCCTTGCTGCGGCTGTGGACCTAGCTGCCAGCCTCTCCATGTACAGTCCACGTCCGATGGAAGTCATTCCTTGACCACATTGACGATGCTGCACCGAGAGCACCAGGGCGGTGGACGATGGCGAGGCCTAGGAAGGGGACGACGCGGAGTCAGGGAAGACGCGCTAGTGGAAGCCCGCGCGGAGAGGAGTACGAGGATTTACTCGTTCGGCTGCGGTGTGAGGCTGCCGTCGCCGCAGAATAACAGGGGGTGTGGGTGTGTGGAGGGATGGCCTGGCCAGCGGTGGGAGTATTATGGGGGCGGTGAGGCCTCCACGGCAGCACACGGTCACTGAAGCTAGAATCATTTATATTGACTAAGTTGACAAACTCTTGGTACACGCCAACTTAGTAGGCCCACAGGTCAGCCTCCGAAACGGTGCGCCCTAGATGTCAGGAGGAGGAATCATTTTTTGGGCGGCCGAAACTAGAATATCCGAGATTGAAGAAGAAGCACGACATCCGTTGCATAGACATCCAACGGCCACTGCTGCTAGAACCGTGTGTTGACTATAAGAGGTTGACAAAGCCTTGCATACGCGTCAACTTATTTTTTTAGGGGACGCGTTAACTTAGTAGGCCCATAAGTGTGTGGCAGAGAACTTATAGCCCATTTGTGATTTGTAAGAATGTACATCCCATTTTTGAATTCTAATGGAATTTACTACATCCCATTTACTATTTGTTAAAAGTACAACCCATTTTCTAGCTAGGACAACGATTAATAATTACAACCAACCGTTCAAGAAAGAATTCAATAAAATTTCCCACATTTTGATGGGATCCGAAATATTTTTATCCTGAAATTTCTAGTTAGATTAAATATAAATTTGTATTACGTAAAAATCCAACAAAACATTGCGCGCGCAACAATTAAAAATTAAGAATTTCAAAATCCATAAATAATATTTTATAAATTATTTTCTTGTTTGGTGCATATTTTTAGAGTTACTGCCGAGTTTTTATAATTACATCCCATTTATTATTTTTTAAAGCCCATTTTCCTGTTAAGCCTAATGCATCCCTCCTAGGAAAGATTTGCAGCCCAGCGGGGCGGAGAATAACAAGTTGTCCTTGCCTGGGTATTCCTAAAAAATTATAGCTGGGATAGCCATTTTCATCTTGAAAAAATTAATATCTGGGCTGGATATCTGGCCTGGGCTAGACGGGCCATAGCCTGCCCAGTTAATACCCTGCTCTCCTCTGAACAACAACGAAATCATCGCCAAGAAAAACTCTGCAGTGCTCACACCTCAAAAACACAAAATACTGCTCGAGCTACTTGGTCCCAGTTGTCGGCCACACCTTGTGCAATTCTCTCGTTTATATTGACTACATAGGTTGATAATGGCGTGGGACCGTGATGTCAGGAAACCAGGAGGAAGCAAAAAAAATAGTTGTACATAATAAGGAGGCACTTCCGTACGTACGGCTATGGCCCTAGTTGGTCCCTACTGTTATCCAGTCAAAATAAAGTCATCTTCTGAATCCTCATGTTCGTTGATGATGTTAACAATGCTCGGCGCCACGATGAGCGCAACAACTCGAAGGACACGTAGAGGGCCTCGCCGTGGACCCAGCTGTCAGCCTCTCCATGTATAGTCCACGTCAAATGGAAGTCATTTTTTACCATGTTGACGATGCCGCGCCGAGAGCACCAGGGCGGTGGACGGCGGCGAGGCCTAGGAAGGGGACGACGCGGAGCCGGGGAAGACGCGCTAGTTGTCACGCCCAATATGCGATACTATCCTTTTGCATATTGATACGCTTTTGCAAGGTGGATATCATTACATCAACATTACATAATAGTTGGGGATACATACAAAAGGCATACAATGCGACACAAATACAACATCGTATTACATAAGAGCACCATCCGCCTACGGATGAAACACAAACAGAAACTCAAACGACATCCACCCTGCTAGCCCAGGCTGCCGACCTGGAACCTATCCCCTGATTGAAGAAGAAGCAGAAGAAGAACTCCAAAACAAGCAAGCATCACTCTCGCGTCATGATCATCGCATAACCTGCACGTGCAACTATTGTTGTAGTAATCTGTGAGCCACGAGGACTCAGCAATCCCATAACCATGGGTATCAGGACTAGCAAAGCTTAATGGGAAAGGAAGGGGTAAAGTGGTGAGGTTGGAGCAGCGACTAAGCATATATCGTGGCTAACATACGCCAATAAGAGCGAGAAGAGGAGCAAAGGAACGGTCGTCAACTAGTAATGATCAAGAGGCGATCCTGAACTCCTACTTACGTCAAACATAACCCAAAACCGTGTTCACTTCTTGGACTCCACCGAAAAGAGACCATCACAACTACACACAAGGTTGATGCGTTCTAATTCGAATCTGGTGTCAAGTTATCTATAACCAGACATTAACAAATTCCCATCTGCCACATAACCGCGGGCACGGCTCTCGAAAGTTTATACCCTGCAGGGGTGTCCCAACTTAGCCCGTGATAAGCTCTCACGATCAACGAAGGATATTCTTCTCCCAGGAAGACCCGATCAGTCTCGGAATCCCGGTTTACAAGACATTTCGACAATGGTAAAACAAGACCAGCAAGACCGCCCGATGCGCCGACAATCCCAATAGGAGCTACACATATCTCGTTCTCAGGGCAACACCGGGTGAGCACTACGTACAACTAAAACCAGACCTCAAGTTTCCCCGAGGTGGCGCTGCAAGTGGCTCTGGTTCGGACCAGCACTTAGAGAAGCACTGGCCCGGGGGGCTAAATAAAGATGACCCTCGGGTTAGCCGACCCAAGGGAAAGGTATAGGTGGTGGTGAGGCAAATGGTAAAACCAAGGTTGGGCCTTGCTAGAGGAGTTTTATTCAAAGCGAACTGTCAAGGGGGTCCCATAAATCACCCAACCACATAAGGAACGCAAAATCCGGGAACATAACACCGGTATGACGGAAACTAGGGCGGCAAGAGTGGAACAAAACACCAGGCATAAGGCCAAGCCTTCCACCCTTTACCAAGTATATAGATGCATTAATTAAATAAGAGATATTGTGATATCCCAACCAAAATCCTGTCCACCATGGAGCAATCTTCAACTTCACCTGCAACTAACAATGCTATAAGAGGGGCTGAGCAAAAGCGGTAACATAGCCAAACAACGGCTTGCTAGGAGGGGTGAAAAGTTTAGAGGCTGACATGGCAATTTGGGGAGGCTTGAAGAGCAAATGATAGGTAGCGCAACATGGCGATAGAACGAAGCAACTAGCATAGCAATGATAGTAGTGAGATCCAAGGTGACGGTCATCTTGCCCGAAATCCCGCAAAGAAGAAGAACGAGTCCATGAAGAAGACGAACGGGAGTAGTCGAACGAGTCCTCACAACCGCAACATTACTGGAACTAAGAAGCAACACCGGAAAGAATCAAACAACATGGTAAATGCACAAGCATAATCAAGGCATGATGCACAATCAAGTATGATGCATGTCTGGTTTAATGAGGCATGGCATGGTAAAGTGCAACAAACAATACTATAAGTTAAGTGGAGCTCAATATGCAACGAGTTGCATATCGACGAAACACCACATCCATTTATTTAGTTCGCTTTCGTTTATGTACCCAACAACATTAAACGTTATGAAACATGGCAAGGGGTGAAGCATATGAAAAACTACCTATCTAGACAAGTTTAAATGAGGCCGGAATAACAATCAACAATTCCGGAAAATCCCCATATGCGATTTATGAAGTTGGTTCTGTTCTGCCCTAAACCACATTTTAGAGTTGTTAAACATGCAAAACAATGCCACCATGTTAAACTAGGCATTTTTCCACCCCATTTACGTATAAAGAACATTTAAATCCGAGCTACGGTTATTTAGTTATGAAATAAATCATTTTAACATGGCATTTGAGCAAATTTAAACAAACAGCATTTTAAACATTTTAAACATGGATGAAAGTGGCATATTATTAATCTACACAAAATTCTAAGCATTTTACATGTATAATTTTTTTACATATGATGAACAGATTATGAGTTATTATATGCATGAAGTGCAAGGGGGTTTCTGCAAAACAGGTAATTCACTGGATAATGCTAAATTCGCAGAACTGAAAAAAAACATGACACGGGCCAGATCTGCTGGGTAGACTGGGCTGCTCACCATGGGCCGAGGCTCAGTCGGTGGAGGAGGGCGCTGGCTGGGCCAGATCTGGAGTCCAGCAGGCCGGATTGGGGAGGTTGCTGGCGGCTGGGCTGCGGGGTGCACGACCCACCTGGCGACGAGGCAAGTCAACGCGGGCGCTCTCCTGGCTCGCTCGATCTGGAGCAGGGGAAGCAGAGGCTGGTCGGGATCAGGCCGTGGAGGCGCGATGGCGTCGAGGTGGAGCGGGCGATGTCTGGCGCGGTGCCACGCAGGAAGGAGGGTAACCGTCATGGCGGGACTTGAGCTGCTGGTTCCCTAGGAAAAAAACGACGACGGGAGAGCGAGGTGAGAGAGGTTCCTGAGAGGAGGACGAAGAGGAGGTAGGACGACAAGGTCTTCGGTGACCTGCAGCTGGTCGGGGCGACGAGGGATGGTGAGGAAGCGGCTTGACGGCGGGGGCTGCTGAATGAGGTCGAGGACGGGGTACAGCAGCGAGGCGACAAGGACTTGGCAGCTCGAGCAGGACAGCAGCAGAGCTTGCCGTGAACGAAGAAGACGGCGGCGACGCTGCAGAATCAGGCGGGGATGGGCGCGAAGATGACGACAGCGACGCGGTCGTCGAGCAGGGGAGGCCATGGCATGGTGCTTGCCTCCTGCAGTTTCCTGGAGATGACAGAGAGCAAGTGAGAGAGGGAAACGGAGGGAACGGGAGAAGGAGAAGCAACGAGGGGTGTGGGTCCAGTGACCGGTTTTGGAGACGAGATGGGGCGGCGAGGAGGAGGTCCTAGAGGTGAGGGTCATCGCTGGTTGCTCCGGGAGCGTCGCGAGGCGGCGGGGTCGAGCCCTGGCTCTCTCTTGCGGGTGTCCATGGTAGGACGGGATGGATCGATGGAATTAGTAGGTTGTGGTTGGCCCGGTCTGGAAAACGAGGAGGAAGGTGGTGGCTTTGGTTGGTGGTTTGGATCGGGAGGGGATCCCAAGGAGGAGGAGACAGTGGGCTGGCGGCGGTGGAGGATGGGACAAGTCCCTAGAAGTTAGGGTTAGGCAGGTTATATAGGTAGGTTGGTTAGCTTAGGGCAAAACGGACACTCCGATTAAAATCGAACGGTCGAAAATAAACAGGTTAGGGACTCCAATTAAGAAAACGTAGAAGTTTTATAGATGTTAGGGGATGAACTGAATCCAACGGTGATGACTAAGCAGGTCGGGTTCGGGACAACTTTCGGACGCGCGCGAGGGGTTTGAGTATTGTGCAAAGAGGGTCAAACGGTCGGGCAACAACAGAATGGTCGGCCTGAGAAAGGTCAACATAGACGAGGAAGAAGAGGCAACTAACAACGGATGGTCGGCCTGAGAAAGGTCAACATAGACGAGGAAGAAGAGGCAACTAACAACGGATGCACGTTTTATGAAAACATGTAGATGCAATGCGCATAATGCTATGAGATGAAATGAATGCCATGAACAAAATGCAAAGCAAAAGACAAAAACCCAACCATGAAAGAAATATCTTATCGCATCTCCGGAAAAGGCAAGAGTTGGAGTTACGAATATGGAAAGTTGTATCCGGGGCGTTATAACACTCCACCACTACGAGAGGATCTCGTCCCGAGATCTAGGATGGCACCTGAGAGAAACGAAATAGGAAGAGAAGAGGTAAAACTAAGTTGCTTTTGACGAATAAGTGAAACCACGAACCTTGAGAGGTTGAAAAAATTGAAAGAAACAAAACAACAGAGATGACCAAGATTGCAAACAGTCCGTTGGACAAGAGGAACAAGGAATATGATGAGAACCAAGAGCTTAAGGGACAAGGTAGATTTTGGGCCTACTCCGGTTAAAACAAGATAGAGAAGGAATAAGAATGACATAATTTGGGCAGCACTCCGACTGAAAAAAGAAGGAAAACTTGATAAGATGAAAAGAACTTGAAGAGTTGACACAACACTCTAGTTAAATGGATAAGCATGAAAAGAACACGATCCTCACAATTCGAGATGATGAGTGAAGAGAGCAACATCACCATGCCTCCGGAAGAAAGAATAGAAGATAGATCATTGGAATAAAAGAATGGAGAAGAAAATGCCAACTTCTGCCGCAAATGATCTTGGAAAGCACCCTTCCAAGAAGGTTAGAACGGAGTTGTTGGAAAACTAACAACGAAACGAATAAGCTTGTAGTGGGCTTATTGAAACATCTCAACACTTGAGGTGAAAACCGACCACTAAAGGAAACAATTTCTTGCTTTAGATCGATGAAGAGATGAACACTTCTTCCAACAAGACGATAAAGAGATAACTTGGATCATTGATAAGCACCACAAATAGCAACATTCCCAATGGAAGGCTTTAGGTGAAATCTATACCAAGATAACTCCAAAGAAGAGATTGATGGATTTAAAATACCTCATTCTTGACAACATGTGACTCATGAAACACGAATGGAAATTGCCAAGAATGATATAACGCTATCTCGAAGATAAGGTAGAAGGAGTTGCACTTCGAAATGCAAGAAGAAGAATACTTGAACTCCTCAGGAAAAACATGTGTTGGGCACCATGTTTATTTGAGTATAGCTTGGCGGATCATAACTCCAAGAAAAATCTTGAAGAACAATTGAAGAATGAAAGAAATCCTTGATGAACCACCATGTAGAGGCTCCATGGAGAACTCCGGTAATAAAAGGATGATGATATAGGAATGACGGATGAAAACAATAAGACTAAAGCCTTGCGTTGATTTAGATGGAGCTTCGCAATGATAATGCGCAAAACTTGGAACTCCGGAAAAGAAAAGATGAAGCATCTAGAACCGAGAAAAATGACATGATGAACAACTCTGGAAAGAAGAAACTAGATTACTTGGATGAAACAATAATAAGAATTACATTATGCAAATCCTTCACCAATTTAAATTGATGACAAGCAACGGATTTGGCATACTACTTATTCTCGTAGAAAGAATTAAGAGAGATATAGCGCAAACTTGAGAAAAGTCTTCAACGATCCACAGGTAAGATTTGAAAACAACGAATAAATTGATAAGATAATGAAGGAAGTGAAATCTTGAACGAACCACCGTAAGAATTGAAAATGAAAGTAGCAAAGGTACAATTCAATGGGAAGAATTGGAAAACGAAAGAAGATACTTGAGGGGATTTAGATACATGAGAACGAAGAGATCATGAACTAATTAGAGGATATTTGAGCGATGCACCGGAAGAATATGGAGAAGAAGAGCTAAAAGCTGAGAATAAATAAACCCAAAATGATGGCCTTCGTAAATAAAATGGAAAGAACTCACGAAATGCCCCGGATGGTAAGAAAAGAATTCTCACAATCAAAACAATTATGAGGATAGCATGAAGCTAGAACCATGAATCTTCAAGAGAATGGACCAAGATTTAGAGGAAACACTTCTTTGGTCTTCACATGTTGAGAATGATGACGGGAACCACCAAAATTGTTCAGGCACTTTGGAACAAAGAAGAATAGAAATGATGAAGCAACGATGAAAATATATTCAAAACGATCTTGGAGAAGGGATATGACTGATGAAAATTTATTCTTACGTCACACTCTGAAAAGAATTTGGGAATAGCTCCAGAATAACTAGAAGAGTCAGGTAAGATCCTGGGAAAAAAACCTGTGGGTTAGGGCCCACTCGAAAGAAACATCGTTGAAGGATTACTTGAAATAGAGATTGCACCAGTAGAATTAAATGGCTTGAAAAGAGAAAAACCTTGAAGTAACTTGAACGGATTAAGAATGAAAACATGATTCTTCTGAGATATCTTGAGCACTCCGGATAAGAATAGAGAGAGGTGAACAATTAAGAGGTGCACCGACATGGAAAAACATCTAAAACGAGGAAAGGGATATGATGAATATCGAAAACTTGAATTGGATCCACCGGAGAAGAAACAACAATGAAGGATGATGAACATGAAACTGTTGAGCATCTTCATGGGGAATCACTGGATAAGAACATTGAAAGAAAAGAATGAAGAGACTTCCCACAAATAAAAGGATACATGATTAAGAAATCTGAGTCCTTTAAGAAAAAGGGTGGGAGGGCGGGAAGACAAAGGCAACTTGGGGACGGATGAAACAAACACCATTGAGAAAACTTAGAATTGATCTCGCAAATATTGAAATGATCGGATCCACTTGAAGAGAAGCACGCCGGTTGGAAAAGAATTAACATGACAACCTCGATGATCACGAAGGATTAGTATTCACATAGCAATATGAGAACACCATTTAGGGAAGGTATGGATTCCACATTTGACTTCGAAGCAACTTGAATACCACAAATAAAACAAAACAAAGGATTTGGCTTGCAGAATAAGCCGGAACAAATACATATGATAGAGATTTACCCAATCCCATATCATGCATCTGTCGGAAAGATATTCTAGGAGCTACTTGAATTCCCACCTATAAACTCCCGAAACTTTCTGGTTATGCAATCTGGTGTTGGGGATACAGGGGAAGCAATATATCTCACCCAAACTAACAATACCTACATCCAAGCTGCATCCATCCGTCAACACATAACCAAGAAAACTCCGGAAATCATGTACCTCAACCTTCAAAAATCATCCATTATACGAGCTATGGCAATACTCCCGAACTCCCCAGTACTGGGTGGCGTCGAGGTTATCTCACCAACAACTGCATAAAAGAGATTTTCGATGTCGGCAAAACTCAGGTATTCCAGAACTGCAACGATAAAATTGTGACGACAACACCTCGGAGCTCAACTCCCCGGGACACTGCCACAACCCCTAAATGTCAGGAGGCACCAAGAACAATGTTCTCGTCACAAGACTATCGGAACGATTCCAAGATACCCGCGTGATCTTAAAAAAAATTAGTGAAATTTGAGGAGAGGAAAGACAAAACACCTACGTCAGGAGTCCTCACCAGAGCGACGAAGGGGGCTAAGGAGTAAATAGAATCCTACTCTCCGATATATATAATCCTAAGACTCAAAACATTTTTGTTCTAGACTTAACAACGGCCAACAATCAAGGGGGCTCCTATGGTCGGTCGAGGCTCTGATACCAACTTGTCACGCCCAATATGCGATAGTATCATAAAGGGACTCGAAAGTCCCACCAAGGATAGAACCGCATATTGATACGCTTTTGCAAGGTGGATATCATTACATCAACATTACATAATAGATGGGGATATGTACAAAAGGCATACAATGCCACACGAATATAGCATCATCTTAAATAAGAGCACCATCCGCCTACGGATGAAACACAAACAGAAACTCAAACGACATCCACCCTGCTAGCCCAGGCTGCCGACCTGGAACCTATCCCCTGATCGAAGAAGAAGCAGAAAAAGAACTCCAAAACAAGCAAGCATCACTCTCGCGTCATGATCATTGCATAACCTGCACCTGCAACTGTTGTTGTAGTAACCTGTGAGCCACGAGGACTCAGCAATCCCATAACCATGGGTATCAGGACTAGCAAAGCTTAATGGGAAAGGAAGGGGTAAAGTGGTGAGGTTGTAGCAGCGACTGAGCATATATGGTGGCTAACATACGCAAATAAGAGCGAGAAGAGAAGCAAAGGAACGGTCGTCAACTAGTAATGATAAAGAGGTGATCCTGAACTCCTACTTATGTCAAACATAACCCAAAACCGTGTTCACTTCCCGGACTCCTCCGAAAAGAGACCATCACGGCTACACACATGGTTGATGCGTTTTAATTCGAATCTGGTGTCAAGTTATCTTCAACCGGACATTAACAAATCCCCATCTGCCACATAACCGTGGGCACGGCTCTCGAAAGATTATATCCTGCAGGGGTGTCCCAACTTAGCCCATGATAAGCTCTTGCGATCAACGAAGGATATTCCTTCTCCCAGGAAGACCCGATCAGTCTCGGAATCCCGGTTTACAAGACATTTCGACAATGGTAAAACAAGACCAGCAAGACCGCCCGATGCGCCGACAATCCCAATAGGAGCTGCACATATCTCGTTCTCAGGGCAACATCGGATGAACACTTCGTACAACTAAAACCAGACCTCAAGTTTCCCCGAGGTGGCACTGCAAGTGGCTCTGGTTCGGACCAGCACTTAGAGAAGCACTGGCCCGGGTGGGGGGGGGCTAAATAAAGATGACCCTCGGGTTGGCCGACCCAAGGGAAAGGTATAGGTGGTGGTGAGGCAAATGGTAAAACCAAGGTTGGGCCTTGCAGGAGGAGTTTTATTCAGAGCGAACTGTCAAGGGGGTCCCATAAATCACCCAACCGCGTAAGGAACGCAAAATCCGGGAACATAACACCGGTATGACGGAAACTAGGGCGGCAAGAGTAGAACAAAACACCAGGCATAAGGCCAAGCCTTCCACCCTTTACCAAGTATATAGATGCATTAATTAAATAAGAGATATTGTGATATCCCAACGAAAATCCTGTCCACCATGGAGCAATCTTCAACTTCACCTGCAACTAACAACGCTATAAGAGGGCCGAGCAAAAGCGGTAACATAGCCGAACAACGATTTGCTAGGAGGGGTGAAAAGGTTAGAGGCTGACATGGCAATTTGGGGAGGCTTGAAGAGCAAATGATAGGTAGCGCAGCATGGTGATAGAACGAAGCAACTAGCATAGCAATGATAGTAGTGAGATCCAAGGTGACGGTCATCTTGCCTGAAATCCCGCAAAGAAGAAGAACGAGTCCATGAAGAAGACGAACGGGAGTAGTTGAACGAATCCTCACAACCGCAACATTACTGGAACTAAGAAGCAACACCGGAAAGAAACAAACAACATGGTAAATGCACAAGCACAATCATGGCATGATGCACAATCAAGTATGATGCATGTCCTGTTTAATGAGGCATGGCATGGTAAAGTGCAACAAACAATACTACAAGTTAAGTGGAGCTCAATATGCAATGAGTTGCATATCGATGAAACACCACATCCATTTATTTAGTTCGCTCTCGTTTATGTACCCAACAACATTAAATGTTATTAAACATGGCAAGGGGTGAAGCATATGAAAAACTACCTACCTAGACAAGTTTAAATGTGGCCGGAATAACAATCAACAATTCCGGAAAATCCCCATATGCGATTTATGAATTTGGTACTGCTCTTCCCTAAACCACATTTTAGAGTTGTTAAACATGCAAAACAATGCCACCATGTTAAACTAGGCATTTTTCCACCCCATTTACATATAAAGAACATTTAAATCTGAGCTACGGTTATTTAGTTATGAAATAAATCATTTTAACATGGCATTTGAGCAAATTTAAACAAACAACATTTTAAACATTTTAAACATGGATGAAAGTGGCATATTATTAATCTACACAAAATTCTAAGCATTTTACATGTATAAAGTTTTTACATATGATGCACAGATTATGAGTTATTATACGCATGAAGTGCAAGGGGGTTTCTGCAACACAGGTAATTCACTGGATAATGCTAAATTCGCAGAACTGAGAAAAAACATGACACGGGCCAGATCTGCTGGGTGGACTGGGCTGCGCACCATGGGCCGAGGCCCAGTCAGTGGAGGAGGGCGCTGGCTGGGCCAGATCTGGAGTCCAGCAGGACGGATTGGGGAGGTTGCTGGCGGCTGGGCTGCGGGGCGCACGACCCACCTGGCAACGAGGCAAGTCAACGCGGGTGCTCTCCTGGCTCGCTCGATCTGGAGCAGGGGAAGCAGAGGCTGGTCGGGATCAGGCCACGGAGGCGCGACGGCATCGAGGTGGAGCAGGCGATGACTGGCGCGGTGCCACGCGGGAAGGAGGGCACCGGTAATGGCGGGACTTGAGCTCCTGGTTCCCTAGGAAAAAAACGATGACGGGAGAGCGAGGTGAGAGAGGTTCCTGGGAGGAGGACGAAGAGGAGGTAGGACGACAAGGTCTGCGGTGACCTGCTGCTGGTTGGGGCGACGAGGGATGGTGAGGAAGCGGCTTGACGGCGGGGGCTGCTGAATGACGTCGAGGACGGGGTACAGCGGCGAGGCGATAGGGACTTGGCAGCTCGAGCAGGACTGCAGCAGAGCTTGCCATGAACGAAGAAGACAGGCGGCGGCACTGCAGAATCAGGCGGGGATGGGCGCGAAGACGACGACAGCGACGCGGTCGTCGAGCAGGGGAGGCCATGGCACGGTGCTTGCCTCCTGCAGTTTCCTAGAGATGACAGAGAGCAAGTGAGAGAGGGAAACGGAGGGAACGGGAGAAGGAGAAGCAACGAGGGGTGTGGGTCCAGTGACTGGTTTTGGAGATGAGATGGGGCGGCGAGGAGGAGGTCCTGGAGGTGAGGGTCGTCGCTGGTTGCTCCGGCGAGCGTCGCGAGGCGGCGGGGTCGAGCCCTGGCTCTCTCTTGCGGGTGTCCCTGGTAGGAGGGTATGGATCTATGGAATTGGTAGGTTGTGGTTGGCCCCATCTAGAAAACGAGGAGGAAGATGGTGGCTTCAGTTGGTGGTTTGGATCGGGAGGGGATCCCAAGGAGAAGGAGACAGTGGGCTGGCGGCGGCGGAGGATGGGACAAGTCCCTAGAAGTTAGTGTTAGGCAGGCTATATAGGTAGGTTGGTTAGCTTAGGGCAAAACGGACCCTCTGATTAAAATCGAACGGTCTAAAATAAACAGGTTAGGGGGTCCAATTAAGAAAACGGAGATGTTTTATAGATGTTAGGGGATGAACTGAATCCAACGGTGATGACTGAGCATGTCGGGTTTGGGACAACTTTCGGACGCGCGCGAGGGGTTTGAGTATTGTGCAAAGAGGGTCAAACGGTCGGGCAACAATAGAATGGTCGGCCTGAGAAAGGTCAACAGAGACGAGGAAGAAGCGGCAACTAACAACGGATGCACGTTTTATGAAAACATGTAGATGCAATGCGCATAATGCTATGAGATGAAATGAATGCCATGAACAAAATGCAAAACAAAGACAAAACCCAACCATGAAAGAAATATCATATCACATCTCCGGAAAAGGCAAGAGTTGGAGTTACTAATATGGAAAGTTGTATCCGGGGCGTTACACTAGTGGAAGCCCGCGTGAAGAGGAGTAGGAGGGTTCACTGGTTCGGTTGCGGTGTGAGGCTGCCGTTGCCGCAGGGCCTGGCCAGCGGTGGGAATAGTAGGTGTGAAGGAAATATGCCCTAGAGGCAATAATAAAGTTATTATTTATTTCCTCATATCATGATAAATGTTTATTATTCATGCTAGAATTGTATTAACCGGAAACATGATACATGTGTGAATACATAGACAAACATAGTGTCACTAGTATGCCTCTACTCGACTAGCTCATTGATCAAAGATGGTTATGTTTCCTAACCATAGGCATGTGTTGTCATTTGATTAATGGGATCACATCATTAGGAGAATGATGTGATTGACTTGACCCATTCCGTTAGCTTAACACTTGATCGTTTAGTATGTTGCTATTGCTTTCTTCATGACTTATACAAAGTTCCTGCAACTATGAGATTGTGCAACTCCCGTTTACGGGAGGAACACTTCGTGTGCTACCAAACATCACAACGTAACTGGGTGATTATAAAGGTGCTCTACAGGTGTCTCCAAAGGTACATGTTGAGTTGGCATAATTCGAGATTAGGTTTTGTCACTCCGATTGTCGGAGAGGTATCTCTGGGCCCTCTCGGTAATACTCATCACTAAGCCTTGCAAGCATTGTAACTAATGAGTTAGTTATGAAATGATGTATTATGAAACGAGTAAAGAGACTTGCCGGTAACGAGATTGAACTAGGTATTGGATACCGACGATCGAATCTCGGGCAAGTAACATACCAATGACAAAGGGAACAACGTATGTTGTTATGCGGTTTGACCGATAAAGATCTTCGTAGAATATGTAGGAACCAATATGAACATCCAGGTTCTGCTGTTGGCTATTGACTGAGAATAGTTCTAGGTCATGTCTACATTGTTCTCGAACCCGTAGGGTCTGCACGCTTAACGTTACGATCACAGTTTTATTATGAGTTTATAAGTTTTGATGTACCGAAGGTTGTTCGGAGTCCCGGATGTGATCACGGACATGACGAGGAGTCTCAGAATGGTTGAGACATAAAGATTGATATATTGGACGGATATATTTGGACACCGGAAAGGTTCTGGATGAGATTGGGATTATACCGGAGTTCCGGGAGGTTACTGGAACCCCCCGGTAAGTATATGGGCATTATTTGGCCTTAGTGGAAAGGAGGGAGAAGGAGCAAAGGAGGGGCCCCCCCCCCCAAGCCCAATCCGAATTGGGAGGGGGGCCGGCCCCCCCTTTCCTTCTTCCCTCCCCTCTCTTCCTTCCCTCTCATACTCCTAATAGGAAAGAGAGGGGGCAAACCTACTTGTAGTAGGTTTCCCCCTCCTAGGGCGCGCCTCCCCCTTGGCCGGCCCTCTCCTCCTCTCCCCCTTTATATACGGGGGAGGGGGCACCCCATAGACACACAAGTTGATCTACGGATTGTTCCTTAGCCATGTGCGGTGCCCCCCTCCACCATAATCCACCTCGGTCATATCGTCACGGAGTTTAGGCGAAGCCCTGCGCCGGTGGAACATCATCATCGTCATCACGCTGTCGTGCTGACAGAACTCATCCCCGACGCTTCGCTGGATTGGAGCCCGGGGGACGTCATCGAGCTGGACGTGTGCTGAACACGGAGGTGCCGTACGTTCGGCGCTTGGATCGGTCGATTCGTGAAGACGTACGACTACATCAACCGCGTTGTCATAACGCTTCCCCTTAACGGTCTATGAGGGTATGTAGACAACACTCTCCCCTCTTGTTGCTATGCCATCACCATGATCTTGCGTGTGCGTAGGAAATTTTTTGAAATTACTACGTTCCCCAACAGTGGCATCCGAGCCTAGGTTTTGTGTGTTGATGTTATATGCACGAGTAGAACACAAGTGATTTGTGGGCGATACAAGTCATACTGCTTACCAGCATGTCATACTTTGGTTCGGCGGTATTGTTGATGAAGCGGCCCGGACCGACATTACGCGTATGCTTACGCGAGACTGGTTTTACCGCCGTGCTTTGCACACAGGTGACTAGCGGGTGTCAGTTTCTCCAACTTTAGTTGAACCGAGTGTGGCTACGCCCGGCCCTTGCGAAGGTTAAAACAACACCAACTTGACAAACTATCGTTGTGGTTTTGATGCGTAGGTAAGAACGGTTCTTGCTCAGCCCGTAGCAGCCACATAAAACTTGCAACAGCAAAGTAGAGGACGTCTAACTTGTTTTTGCAGGGCATGTTGTGATGTGATATGGCCAAAACGTGATGCTATATTTTGTTGTATGAGATGATCATGTTTTGTAACCGAAGTTATTGGCAACTGGCAGGAGCCATATGGTTGTCGCTTTATTGTATGAAATGCAAACGCCCTGTAATTGCTTTACTTATCACTAAGCGGTAGCGATAGTCATAGAAGCAATAGATGGCATAAACGACAACGATGCTACGATGGAGATCAAGGTGTCGCGCCGGTGACGATGGTGATCACGATGGTGCTTCGGAGATGGAGATCACAAGCACAAGATGATGATGGCCATATCATATCACTTATATTGATTGCATGTGATGTTTATCCATTATGCATCTTATCTTGCTTTGATTGACGGTATCATTTTAAGATGATCTCTCACTAAAAATTATCAAGAAGTGTTCTCCCTGAGTATGCACCATTGCCAAAGTTCGTCGTGCCAAGACACCACGTGATGATCGGGTGTGATAAGCTCTACGTCCATCTACAATGGGTGCAAGCCAGTTTTGCACACACAGAATACTCAGGTTAAACTTGACGAGCCTAGCATATGCAGATATGGCCTCGGAACACGGAGACCGAAAGGTCGAGCGTGAATCATATAGTAGATATGATCAACATAAAGATGTTCACCATTGAAAACTACTCCATCTCACATGATGATCGGTTATGGTTTAGTTGATTTGGATCACGTGATCACTTAGATGACTAGAGAGATGTCTGTCTAAGTGGGAGTTCTTAAGTAATATTATTAATTGAACTTAACTTTATCATGAACTTAGCACCTGATAGTATTTTGCTTGTCTATGTTTGTTGTAGATAGATGGCTCGTGCTGTTGTTCCGTTGAATTTTAATGCGTTCCTTGAGAAAGCAAAGTTGAAAGATGATGGTAGCAATTACACGGACTGGGTCCGTAACTTGAGGATTATCCTCATTGCTGCACAGAAGAATTACGTCCTGGAAGCACCGCTGGGTGCCAGGCCTGCTGCAGGAGCAACACCAGATGTTATGAACGTCTGGCAGAGCAAAGCTGATGACTACTCTATAGTTCAGTGTGCCATGCTTTACGGCTTAGAACCGGGTCTTCAACGATGTTTTGAACGTCATGGAGCATATGAGATGTTCCAGGAGTTGAAGTTAATATTTCAAGCAAATGCCCGGATTGAGAGATATGAAGTCTCCAATAAGTTCTACAGCTGCAAGATGGAGGAGAATAGTTCTGTCAGTGAGCACATACTCAAAATGTCTGGGTATAATAATCACTTGATTCAACTGGGAGTTAATCTTCCGGATGATAGCGTCATTGACAGAATTCTCCAATCACTGCCACCAAGCTACAAGAGCTTTGTGATGAACTATAATATGCAAGGGATGAACAAGACTATTCCTGAGCTCTTCGCAATGCTAAAGGCTGCGGAGGTAGAAATCAAGAAGGTGCATCAAGTGTTGATGGTCAACAAGACCACTAGTTTCAAGAGAAAGGGCAAAGGGAAGAAGAAGGGGAACTTCAAGAAGAACAGCAAGCAAGTTGCTGCTCAAGAGAAGAAACCCAAGTCAAGACCTAAGCCTGAAACTGAGTGCTTCTACTGCAAGCAGACTGGTCACTGGAAGCGGAACTGCCCCAAGTATTTGGCGGATAAGAAGGATGGCAAAGTGAACAAAGGTATATGTGATATACATGTTATTGATGTGTACCTAACTAGAGCTCGTAGTAGCACCTGGGTATTTGATACTGGTTCTGTTGCTAATATTTTTAACTCGAAACAGGGACTATAGAATAAGCGAGCACTGGCCAAGGACGAGGTGACGATGCGCGTGGGAAACGGTTCCAAAGTCGATGTGATCGCGGTCGGCACGCTACCTCTACATCTACCTTCGGGATTAGTTTTAGACCTGAATAATTGTTATTTGGTGCCAGCGTTGAGCATGAACATTATATCTGGATCTTGTTTAATGCGAGACGGTTATTCATTTAAATTAGAGAATAATGGTTGTTCTATTTATATGAGTAATATCTTTTATGGTCATGCACCCTTGAAGAGTGGTCTATTTTTATTGAATCTCGATAGTAGTGAAACACATATTCATAATGTTGAAGCCAAAAGATGCAGAGTTGCTAATGATAGTGCAACTTATTTGTGGCACTGTCGTTTAGGTCATATCGATGTAAAGCGCATGAAGAAACTCCATACTGATGGACTTTTGGAATCACTTGATTATGAATCACTTAGTACTTGCGAACCGTGCCTCATGGGCAAGATGACTAAAACACCGTTCTCCGATACTATGGAGAGAGCAACAGATTTGTTGGAAATCATACATACAGATGTATGTGGTCCGATGAATATTGAAGCTCGTGGCAGATATCGTTATTTTCTCACCTTCACAGATGATTTGAGCAGATATAGGTAAATCTACATGAAGCACAAGTCTGAAACATTTGAAAAGTTCAAAGAATTTCAGAGTGAAGTGGAAAATCATCGTAACAAGAAAATAAAGTTTCTACGATCTGATCGTGGAGGAGAATATTTGAGTTATGAGTTTGGTTTACATTTGAAACAATGCGGAATAGTTTCGCAACTCACGCCACCTGGAACACCACAAAGAAATGGTGTGTCCGAACGTCGTAATCGTACTTTACTAGATATGGTGCGATCTATGATGTCTCTTACTAATTTACCGCTATCGTTTTGGGGTTATGCTTTAGAGATGGCTGCATTCACATTAAATAGGGCACCATCTAAATCCGTTGAGACGACGCCTTATGAACTGTGGTTTGGCAAGAAACCAAAGTTGTCGTTTCTTAAAGTTTGGGGCTGCGATGCTTATGTGAAGAAACTTCAACCAAATAAGCTCGAACACAAATCGGAGAAATGTGTCTTCATAGGATACCCAAAAGAGACTGTTGGGTACACCTTCTATCACAGATCTGAAGGCAAGACATTCATTGCTAAGAATGGATCCTTTCTAGAGAAGGAGTTTCTCTCAAAAGAAGTGAGTGGGAGGAAAGTAGAACTTGATGAGGTAACTGTACCTGCTCCCTTATTGGAAAGTAGTTCATCACAGAAATCAGTTCCTGTGACAAATACACCAATTAGTGAGGAAGCTAATGATATTGATCATGAAACTTTAGATCAAGTGTCTACTGAACCTCGTAGGTCTACCAGAGTAAGATCCGCACCAGAGTGGTACAGTAATCCTGTTCTGGAAGTCATGTTACTTGACCATGATGAACCTACGAACTATGAGGAAGCGATGATGAGCCCAGATTCCACAAAATAGCTAGAGGCCATGAAATCTGAGATGGGATCCATGTATGAGAACAAAGTATGGACTTTGGTTGACTTGCCCGATGATCGGCAAGCCATTGAGAATAAATGGATCTTTAAGAAGAAGACAGACGCTGACGGTAATGTAACTGTCTATAAAGCTTGACTTGTTGCGAAAGGTTTTCTACAAGTTCAAGGGGTTGATTAAGATGAGACTTTCTCACCCGTAGCGATGCTTAAGTCTGTCCGAAGCATGTTAGCGATTGCCGCATTTTATGATTATGAAATTTGGCAAATGGATGTCAAAACTGCATTCCTGAATGGATTTCTGGAAGAAGAGTTGTATATGATGCAACCAGAAGGTTTTGTCGATCGTAAAGGAGCTAACAAAGTGTGCAAGCTCCAACAATCAATCTATGGTCAGGTGCAA
The DNA here is from genome assembly GCA_963921465.1 of Triticum timopheevii. Taxonomy (NCBI): domain Eukaryota; kingdom Viridiplantae; phylum Streptophyta; class Magnoliopsida; order Poales; family Poaceae; genus Triticum; species Triticum timopheevii. Next base: position 247,561,916 of record OY997266.1, read on the forward strand.
GCCTCTCGGAGTTGGAATAAACGCTTTGACAGTGTGATCAAAGCATATGGTTTTATACAGACTTTTGGAGAAGCCTGTATTTACAAGAAAGTGACTGGGAGCTCTGTAGCATTTCTAATATTATATGTGGATGACATATTGTTGATTGGAAATGATATAGAATTTCTGGATAGCATAAAAGGATACTTGAATAAAAGTTTTTCAATGAAAGACCTCGGTGAAGCTACTTACATATTGGGCATTAAGATCTATAGAGATAGATCAAGATGCTTGTTTGGAGTTTCATAAAGCACGTACCTTGATAAAGTGTTGAAAAGGTTCAATATGGATCAGGTAAAGAAAGGGTTCTTGCCTGTATTACAAGGTATAAAGTTGAGTCAAACTCAATGCCCGACCACTGCAGAAGATAGAGAGAAAACAAAAGGAGTTCCCTATGCTTCAGCCATAGGCTCTATCATGTATGCAATGCTGTGAACCAGACCTGATGTGTGCCTTGCTATTAGTTTGGCAGGGAGGTACCAAAGTAATCCAAGAGTGGGTCACTTGACAGCGGTCAAGAACATCCTGAAATACCTGAAAAGGACTAAGGATATGTTTCTCGTATATGGAGGTGACAAAGAGCTGGTCGTAAATGGTTACATCGATGCAAGCTTTGACACTGATCCGGATGATTCTAAATCGCAAACCGGATACGTATTTTTATTAAACGGTGGAGCTGTAAGTTGGTGCAGTTCTAAACAAAGCGTCGTGGCGGGATCTACATGTGAAGCAGAGTACATAGCTGCTTCGGAAGCAGCAAATGAAGGAGTCTGGATGAAGGAGTTCATTTCCGATCTAGGTGTTATACCTATTGCATCGGGACCAATGAAGATCTTCTGTAACAATACTGGTGCAATTGCCTTGGCAAAGGAATCCAGATTTCACAAGAGGACCAAGCACATCAAGAGACGCTTCAATTCCATTTGGGACCAAGTCCAAGTGGGAGACATAGAGATTTGCAAGATACATACGGATCAGAATGTTGCAGACCCGTTGACTAAGCCTCTCTCACGAGCAAAACATGATCAGCACCAAGACTCCATGGGTGTTAGAATCATTACTATTTAATCTAGATTATTGACTCTATTGCAAGTGGAAGACTGATGGAAATATGCCCTAGAGGCAATAATAAAGTTATTATTTATTTCCTCATATCATGATAAATGTTTATTATTCATGCTAGAATTGTATTAACCAGAAACATGATACATGTGTGAATGCATAGACAAACATAGTGTCACTAGTATGCCTCTACTTGACTAGCTCATTGATCAAAGATGGTTATGTTTCCTAACCATAGGCATGTCTTGTCACTTGATTAATGGGATCACATCATTAGGAGAATGATGTGATTGACTTGACCCATTCCGTTAGCTTAGCACTTGATCGTTTAGTATGTTGCTATTGCTTTCTTCATGACTTATACAAAGTTCCTGCAACTATGAGATTGTGCAACTCCCGTTTACCGAGGAACACTTTGTGTGCTACCAAACGTCACAACGTAACTTGGTGATTATAAAGGTGCTCTACAGGTGTCTCCAAAGGTACATGTTGAGCTGGCATAATTCGAGATTAGGTTTTGTCACTCCGATTGTTGGAGAGGTATCTCTGGGCCCTCTCGGTAATACTCGTCACTAAGCCTTGCAAGCATTGTAACTAATGAGTTAGTTATGAAATGATGTATTACGAAACGAGTAAAGAGACTTGCCGGTAACGAGATTGAACTAGGTATTGGATACCGACGATCGAATCTCGGGCAAGTAACATACCGATGACAAAGGGAACAACATATGTTGTTATGCGGTTTGACCGATAAAGATCTTCATAGAATATGTAGGAACCAATATGAACATCCAGGTTCCGCTGTTGGCTATTGACCGAGAATAGTTCTAGGTCATGTCTACATAGTTCTCGAACCCGTAGGGTCCGCACGCTTAACGTTACGATGACAGTTTTATTATGAGTTTATAAGTTTTGATGTACCGAAGGTTGTTCGGAGTCCCGGATGTGATCACGGACATGACGAGGAGTCTCGAAATGGTCGAGACATAAAGATTGATATATTGGACGGATATATTTGGACACCGGAAAGGTTCCGGATGAGATTGGGATTATACCGGAGTTCCGGGATGTTACCGGAACCCCCCGGTAAGTATATGGGCCTTATTGGGCCTTAGTGGAAAGGAGGGAGAAGGAGCAAAGGAGGGGGCGCGCCCCCCAAGCCCAATCCGAATTGGGAGGGGGGCCGGCCCCCCCTTTCCTTCTTCCCTCCCCTCTCTTCCTTCCCTCTCCTACTCCTAATAGGAAAGGGAGGGGGCAAACCTACTTGGAGTTGGTTTCCCCCTCCTAGGGCGCGCCTCCCCCTTGGCCGGCCCCCTCCTCCTCTCCCCCTTTATATACGGGGGAGGGGGGCACCCCATAGACACACAAGTTGATCTACGGATCGTTCCTTAGCCGTGTGCGGTGCCCCCCTCCACCATAATCCACCTCGGTCATATCGTCGCGGAGTTTAGGCGAAGCCCTGCGCCGGTGGAACATCATCATCGTCACCACGCCGTCGTGCTGACGGAACTCATCCCCGACGCTTTGCTGGATTGGAGCCTGGAGGACGTCATCGAGCTGGACGTGTGCTGAACACGGAGGTGCCGTACGTTCGGTGCTTGGATCGGTCGATTCGTGAAGACATACGACTACATCAACCGCGTTGTCATAACGCTTCCGCTTAACGGTCTACGAGGGTACGTAGACAACACTCTCCCCTCCCGTTGCTATGCCATCACCATGATCTTGCGTGTGTGTAGGAAATTTTTCGAAATTACTACATTCCCCAACAAGGTGGTGGTGAGGCCTCCGCGGCAGCACAGCCGGCCACGGGAGGAAGGAGCATGCGGCATGACCGGCACTGCTTTGGCCGGCTGGAGCAAGAAGACCATAGGTTTAAGAAGCACTACGGCCGTTGGATGGACATCGTACAGTCACTTGAGCTAGAATTGTTCATATTGACTAACTTCACAAAGCCCTCCATCCCCGTCAACTTAGTAGGCCCACAAGTCAGCCTCCCACCAAGGAGGATCCCAGCAAGCAGGGGGAGTATTCATTTTTTTGTGCGTAATAAGGAGGCACTTCCGGTGGGTCCGATCTGACAGAGGGGGAATCTTTTTTTCGAGAAATACGGTGGCCCGTCCAGTGGGTCCCAGCAGTCAGGGGGAACGTTTTTTTCATGAAATATGGGGGCTCGTCCAGTGGGTCCTAGCAGTCAGGGGGGAAACGTTTTTTTCGCGAAATGCGGTGGCCCGTCCGATGGGTCCCTGTAGTCAGGTGGAGGAATAATTATTTTGCTCATAATAAGGAGGCACTTCCTTGCGGCTGCCATGGACCCAGCTGTCAGCCTCTCCACGTATAGTACTCTTCCGATGGAAGTCGGTCATTGACCACATTGACCATGCCACGCTGAGAGCACCACGGCGGAGGACGACGGCGAGGCCTAGGAAGGGGACGACACGAAGCGGGGGAAGATGCGGCAGTGGATGCCCACACGGAGAGGAGTACGAGGGTTCACTCGTTCGGCTGCGGTCTGAGGCTATCGTCGCCGCAGAATAACATGGGGTGTGGGTGAGTAGAGGGATGGCCTGGCCAGCGGTGGGAGTAGTATGGGGGCGGTGACGCCTCCACGGCAGCACAGCCGGTCATGGGAGGTATGAGCAGGCGGCACGACCGGTGCTGCTTTGGGCGGCTGGAGCAAGAAGACCAAAGGTTGAAGAAGCACTACGGCCGTTGGATGGAAATCGTACGGTCACTCATGCTAGAATCGTTTATATTGACTAAGTTGACAAAGCCCTTGGTACGCGCCAACTTATTAGGCCCACAGGTCAGCCTCCGAAACGGTGCGCCCCAGATGTCAGGAGGAGGAAACATTTTTTGGGCAGCCGAAACTAGAATATCCGAGATTGAAGAAGAAGCACGACATCTGTTGCATAGACATCCAACGGCCACTGCCACTAGAACCGTGTGTTGACTATAAGAGGTTGACAAAGCCTTGCATATGCGTCAACATATTTTTTTAGGGGACGCGTCAACTTAGTAGGCCCATAAGTGTGTGGCAGAGAACTTATAGCCCATTTGTGATTTGTAAGAATGTACCGCCCATTTTTGAGTTCTAATGGAATTTACTACATCCCATTTACTGTTTTTTAAAAGTACAACCCATTTTCTAGCTAGGACAACGATTAATAACTACAACCAACCGTTCAAGACAGAATTCAATAAAATTTCCCACATTTTGATGGGATCCGAAATATTTTTATCCTGAAATTTCTAGTTAGATTAAATATAAATTTGTATTACATAAAAATCCAACAAAACATTGCGCGCACAACAATTAAAAATTAAGATTTTCAAAATCCATAATAATATTTTATAAATTAATTTCGTGTTTCATGCATATTTTTATAGTTACTGCCCAGTTTTTATAATTACATCCCATTTATTATTTTTGAAAGCCCATTTTCCTGTTAAGCCTAATGCATCCCTCCTAGGAAAGATTTGCAGCCCAGCGGGGCGGAGAATAACAAGTTGTCCTTGCCTAGGTATTCCTCAAAAAAACGTATAGCTGGGCTAGCCATTTTCATCTTGAAAAAATTAATATCTGGGCTGGATATCTGGCCTAGGCTAGACGGGCCATAGCCCGCCCAGTTAATACCCTGCTCTCCTCTGAACAACAACGAAATCATCGCCAAGAAAAACTCTGTAGTGCTCACACCTGAAAAACACAAATACTGCTCGAGCTGCTTGGTCCTAGCTGTTGGCCGCACCTTGTGCAATTCTCTCGTTTATATTGACTAGATAGGTTGACAATGGTGTGGGACCATGATGTCAGGAAACCAGGAGGAACCAAAAAAATAGTTGTACATAATAAGGAGGCACTTGCGTACATACGGCTATGGCCCTAGTGGGTCCCTACTGTTATCCAGTCAAAATAAAGTCATCTCCTGAATCCTCATGTTCGTTGGCGATGTTAACAATGCTCGGCGCCACGAGGATGCAGAGTTTGTTATAACAAAGCAACAAGCATCATGTCTGGGTTGGTACCATTTTTGTTCACTACTTAATGGGAAAAGAGAGTAATACAATAGCTTCAATTCAACATTTATTTAAAATGGTACCAATACAAGTAGCACAGCATATGAAAACACACTGCACGATCATGTGGATGAAGGCATGACGCACACTAGATCACCTACGAATCTGCCAACACGAATAGGAAATCAAATCTCGTTTTGTGCAGTTGCACTGAAATCAAGCAAAGTGTTTCGCATAGTGAAGCAAAGTGTCGCAATAGCGACAAGTTGAATAGATACCCCTATTTTAACAGAGGCAAAAAAGGAAACAATTACTTGCTGATAAAGGAGGCTGAAACAAACGGTGACAGAAAGAAGCATCCAATTTATCTTGATGGAAAACAAAGTAGGATAGTAGCATTTCTAAAATGGTTGCATTGATTCATATTAACAGAGACATTCTCTTAAAACAACATTCGTTAAAAAATGTAATTTACTTTTAACAATGGCATTGCTTCAATTTTCCGGTGGCATTCTTCGATTAACAATAGCAAAATAGCCGTATGGGACATGCTAGCACCATGTGCGTCCACACATATAAATGGGTGATGCTGAGTATGTAGCCAAGCAGCATATCTGCGTTGGTCCCATATTTGTTCTCTTTAAACCTTTTTCCTATGTGAGGGCAGCAAATCTAGTCCTGCACAAACTACCCGACCCCCCATTCCCTTTTCGACCAACAAAGCGGCTGGATAGCTAGTCTATAATACTTTCCGTCCCTCCTTTCCTCATTGAACCACGTCCTAGATTCATGCTCCAGCCCATCGCACCCTTCTTTCCTCTTTGAACCAAGACCTATATTCGACTACAGATTAAAACAGATCCACATGCAGCGAGAGCAACGACGGTTTCAAAGAAACTTATACCTTAGGGTCGTCGGGATGTGGCAAGGCGTGCGGCGGGAGGCCGGATCTGCCCACACTACATACGGCAACGAGGAAGAAGGGGTCGGTGGCCCTCCCGCACAGGAACTGGGTGAAAGAGAACAGCGTAGCCGGCAGTGGACTGCATCCCTTGCCGAAGGCGATAGAGTGAATGCTGCACCTCCTCCCCTTCCTGGTGTGACGGGATCCGGACGCCTCCTTCACCAGCTGTGAGGGGGGAGAGAGATACAAGAGGCCAACACAGTCTTGTTTACATCTGGTGAAGAGAGGGTGAGAGACACTGAATATAGCAAACCCTAGCAAAGGAATGCCGAGCCTCCAGCGTGTATATATATATATATATATTAGTGCGGCGAGAATGTCGAGAGTGCAAACCCTAGCAAACAAGCGCTGAGGCTCCAGCTTATATATATACTATTGTAGTACGGACTGAGCTCCGGTGCCTTAATTGTACCTGCTTTTGGCTGTATGACAGGTGAGCCAGCCACATTTTGGGCCCACCTGTCATAAACCCAAAGGCAGGTGCACTAAAGTCAATGAAGTTGCGTCCATATAGTACTCGTGTATACGACTAATATATAGTGGAGTGGTTTTCTTATTCTCTCCATAACAATCGTTTTAAATTGTGTAACTATGAAACGAAACTCTTTATTTTACGTACAGTGAAGAAAACTACTACTACTTCCGATGAACTAACGATCCATGCGTCCTGGTCGCACTTCCTATCCTTCACGTATCATACACTACCCTCCCTTAAGTGAACAACCACACATGCGCCAAATTGTCGGAAACGTGTGAGAGTGTGTACAAATAAAGAATTTTAATTTCGATTATCAGAAAGGTTTGAGAGTATGTACAGTTTGCCCTCTCTAATAATTATGGTTTGTTGTGTTCGGCCTAAACTTGGTCAATCTTTACAAAGTTTGACTTCAGTCAAATCTAATATGCGGAGAAAATAAAAATGGAGGGCTACTATGTCCATCCGGGTTTTTAGTCCACATCATTTTTTAAATCAAAGTTAATACCTCGACAAATAAAATTACAGGGGAGCTGGAGACAAAGTTGTGAGAAGGCTTAGAAATTGATACAAAACTTATGCCTTAGTACCAACGTCGAACCTTCTTCGAGGAAACATTTGGTTCATAGCCAATTGTGTGATAAAATTGCACCAAAGTGAAAAACAACTGCATCTCCAACGCAACCAAGGTGAACTGATGAAGGAGATCATCTTTGTGCGTAACAAGCAAAGAGCACTGATGGAAGAGAGCTTGTTTTTCATTGAAAATCGATCAGCTTCACCATGAGGCCCAACCATGAGCATCGATAGGTCATCGTGGTGATGCATCATCCATTTGGCATCAAGTTTGGGTGAGGCACCTATGAAGTTCGACAAATCCACACTGTGGTCTGTTTCTTCTCAGTAATCAAGCTCGAGGAAGGAAGAACCACGTGGCAGAGGACAGTGAGGCGGAACAACAATGGCCATCCAATTTTGTGCAGTTCCACTAAAATTGAGGAAGACATGCCTCGGTATGGAGATACGCATCGTTGTTTCCAAAAAGATAAAAAAGGGATATAGTGTTGTTACTTTGTTTTACAAGATTAACACCGACATCTCAATTGTCAATAAGAATTAATGAAAAGTACACCAACAAACAGAAGCATCGTGATTATCTTGATGGGAACTAAACCAGGATACCCGCGAAAAAAAGCATTTCTTCATTTAACCAATGATAGTATTAGATTAGCAGCAGCAATAGGAGCATATCGACAATGAACGCACAACCACCATGTAATTTTTGTCGAAACAACATGTATACCTACACCGAGGCATAAATCAGCACAACTTTTTGAGTGGCATGTCCTCTATAATAGTAGGTGATGTTGGACTAGCCGACGAACCCTAGCTACTATACATGGGGAGCTCGGGAGTAGTCGCATAGAAGAAAACCCGCACGCAGTGACCTGGGGAGCTAGACCAGTACAAGAAGTTATACTTCAGGTGGGCGAGATGTCATTTAGGCGGATGGGCAGGATCTGCCCACACGATGGCAACGAACAAGGGAGCAGAGGACCTTCGTCTGCGCCAGCGCCAGCTCCGAGAGGATGGTGCGCATCGGCTTCCTCCATCACCGATGGCGACAACGTCAATGCTACACCTGCTCACCTCCCACAGCGGACGGGATCGGCCGAATCTGTGACCACCAGTGTGGATAGAGATAGAGTCAACACTATCATCTTGTTTTGATATGGAGAGGGTGAGAGAGCAAGACACGAGAAACTCTATCAAACAAGAGGCTATAATGGAATAAAAAATCTATCCATAGCACTGGTTTTAAATAGAATATGCGCGTTCCCGAAAAAGGAAATGAAAATTGGCGGACAATATTTTAACGTACCAAGAAAGAAAACTCGATCAAAAACACACCCCCGCTTCCAGGTCGCGAGAGTCGTCGCGCACACACACATAGACATAGACATGCATATCCGTGTTTACGCAAATTTCCATTTCCATTTCCATCTCCACTCATATTTCTCCAACTGGCACATTCTTTACGTTGTTAATTATATACACAACAATATTAACATACAACATCTCTTGTTTGCGGGTGTCTGGACCGCTACCACAGCCGGTCCTGACCAACCCGAACCCTCTTCATCACCCGCGCGTGCTTCCCGCCCGAAACGGTCAGTGCCGAATTCATGCCCGGCCAGAGCGGACGCGACCTCTCACTGGCCCCGGTATTGAAGCAGCGCGTCGGCCGAGAGAGCGTCGCCTGCGCCGCTTCCTGGTGCACGCGACTGCTCCGCGTTTAAAGGTCGCAATAGCCGGCCACAACATGTATGTAAAATGTTCTTGGGAGTCCCTGCTACAGCTAGTTGTCCTCTCCCAACTCATCAATATCTTCCAGTAGTGCTAGTACTCCATGGCGCGATCCATCGACAAGCAGGCGGGAAAGTTATTGTATACTCGGTTTGCGGTGAGTGGCATGCCGAGCGATCCTGTGGGGTCGACCCGTGGAGGATGGTGAGACACGAACACGACAGACGTGATTTAAACGTTGGTTTTGCTCGATGGCACGATCCAATAAAAACAAACGTTGGTTTCTCTCCGTTTCCATTTTTTCTCCAGAAAAACGGAAACTTCCCACTCCATTTTCATTCCTATTCCAAGGTTGCCCCATTACAACATTCCTTCAAATACAAAGGAAAACTAACATGCATGCTGATGCATCTCAATGATTCACATATCATAGCCAATATTTACTTCACAACTAAAGACAAAAGTTGTGAGAGCGTGTACGAAAGAAAAACTACTCATGGGGTCACTATGACTTAAACCCTAAACCCTAAACAGGATTTAATTTCCTGGCCAGGTTGTCACATCCCTAGCTTCAGGTAATGCTCTAGGCTAGCTTCATGTGTGCATCATGTCTATATTCTGAAAGTTGAAATGAGGAAATTGAAAGCCTTGGAAATCATTTTAATAAAGGGGCAAGAAACCCTAAAATTGCAATTAGTAAATCCAAAATGCCCTAGAAATAGTTCTGACAATTTTGGCAAGAGTTATAAATCAAACCAAAATTTTGGAACATTTCTAAGGAATTATTTGGGCTCTGATTTTAAATCAATATTCTATTTGAATTTGGAGTTATATTCATAATATATAATGAGGAGTAGACCTTAAGTGACATGAAATTATCTAGGGGAGTTTTGGCACTGTTTTCAAATTTGTATGAATTTGAATTCAGTGGCAATTAAATAAAACAAAGAAGAAAAATTAAAAAAAACAGAAGATCTACCTGGCGCTTACCTGTCCAGCCTGGCCGGCCTGCTACTGTGCGGCCCAGCTCACAGCGATGTGCTAGTCACCCTCAAACTCGTGCCAGGAGGATGAGAGGCGCGTGGACACCGCGCGCGAGCACGCGCCCCGCCACCTCCTGCTTCCCACCACTGCCCCGACGCGCCCAGACGGCGCCCCGACACCCCTGGCTCCCTCTCTCTCTTCTCCCTCACTCATTGCCCTCTATCCCCTCCTCTGCTCTCTCTTCCCGAGCACCACCGAGCAGAGGTCGTCGCCGCCGACACCGCTCACCGTGGCCACAGCCACCTCCTCGCCCCTCCCCCGTGTCTGGAAGGTAAGGCGCAACTTCCTCTTCCTCTTCATCGAGCCACGCAAGCCGAGGATCGCCACGCCATCGTCTTCGAGCTCGTCACTACCGCATCTGCTCTTCGAACTTCACCGACCGATTCGTCGTCTTCGACGCGTCCCTGAGGCCGCTGAACTGCTCCCTGGCCTCCCTGTGAGCTACCGCATCTCCCCTTTCTCTTTCTGCTGCTGTTTGTGCACCCTAGGTAGCCCCACCACCTTGCCCGAGAACCCCTCGCTGCTGGCCATGGCGCCGCCGCGGCCACAGCTGCTTCCGCTCGCGTCTGAACCCATCAACGAGCTCCGCACGCGCCTAGGAGAAGAACACCACCACTAGTTCGTCCTCCCGTGCTCTGTGGCGCTGTCTTCATCGACGCCCGAGCTCCGGCCACCGCTGCAACAGTCCACCTCGCTACCTCCACCACTGGATGCGCGTGTGCGCCAGCAATCCATAGCCGCAAACCCCGCTCGAAACCATCGCCCGTAGCTCAATCCCGAGCGGACTCCGCCGCGGCTTGAGGTCGCCGCCGGCCATACCCCGGCGTGCTAACATGGCGGCCTCATTAGCGCCTAATGACTCAGCTAACTACACCCCTCTCTCACTGACATATGGGCCCTACGCCCTAATTAACCCAGGGATTTATTGCCTGTTTAGTTTAGATTAACCTCGCGGGACCCACGCGTCAGAATTCACCAAGCTGACATGGTCGTTGACTAGGCCCACCTGTCAGCAACTCTACAAGCACTGTGTCACTGACGGTGGACCCCGCTCGTCATGTTTGACCTAGACCAGATCCGTTGACCTGCTGACGTCACACTGACGTCAGGCTGATGCAGTAAATCATTTTCTGGATTTAAAAACAATTCAGAAATTCCAGAAAATGTCCAAAACTTCTAAAATTCATAGAAATTAAACCGTAAGTCCAAATGAAATAATTTATATATGAAAAATGATCAGAAAAATCCAATCTATCCATCTGTATTAGTTTCATGCATGATAGAACAACTTATGGCTACTATTTAGTACAAATCATATGAAGGGCATTTAAAACATCACATATGGAGTTTGAATTTGAATCTTGGATTGAAACCAACTCCATTTAATCTATTGCTAGTTGCATTAGCTCAAATCACATCATATTGACATGTCATGATCTTGCATCATATTGTGCATTGCATTGATTGTGTTTTTCCTTGTGTGCTGGTGTTTGTCCCCTCTCAGTAGACGACGTACCGACGATGAGTTCGATGACACCTATGAAGAGCTATACTATCTTCAGAAGTGCCAGGCAAGCTAAAACCCCTTTTCATTCCGATACAATCCCACTCTCTCGCTCCTGCTCTCTTTTACTACATTAGAACAACAACGATTCATTTGTTACTTGCTGCGGTAGCTGAACCCCTTTATCCTCTGCATGACCTGTCATTGCCACAGTAAATAGATGAAGCCCACTAGCATGACTACGAGTTGTTTGAGCCCTGTTGTGCCTACTCATTCATGCTTGTTTGTCATGCCTGCTACTGCTTAGAGTTGAGTCAGGTCTGATTCATCGGGGATGAATTGGAATGTGGTGAACATGTCCTACCGTGTGTGAGCTAAGTGTGTGAACACGATTTAGTAAAGGTAGCGGTGAGAGGCCATGTAGGAGTACATGGTGGGTTGTCTCATTGAAGTCGTCCTCAGGAACTAAGTTCTGTGTTTGTGATCCATGAACAACTACTACCACTCATTGGGATCCTTAATTGACCCTGTCGTCTTCTTAACCACCCTTGTCCTCTGTCCAGGAGTTGCAAGTAATTTCTGGTGTTTGTAGTATGCTGGAGGTCATGCGCAGCGCTGACCCGAGGGGTGGGCTGTGATGCGGTAGGCACGTGGCACGGTGTACCGGGTGCTTGTATGGTGTCTTGGGAACCCTACTCACATTGTTCGGGGCCGTATGTGCAAACTTCGGACGGACTCCCTGCAGATGGAACCTGAATAGGCGATAAAGCTGGACTAGAGACTTGAGTGTTTAGGTAGGTCGTGGCCGACACCCTCGCCAGGCTTCCGCTTGAAGGTTGCTGAGATACATGACATGTACATGGCGGTAAGTGGCGAGAGCGTGTGTGAAGAAGTATAGCCCTGCAGGGTTAACATCATCTATTCAAACAGCCGCGTCCGTGGTAATGGACCTCTGGGTTGCCTATACAGTTCATAGACAAGTGAAAGTGGATACTCTAAAATACGCAAGATAAGCGTGAGTGCTATGGATGGTGTTCTCGTAGGGAGACGGGAGCGGATCCATAGTGGTGTATTGATATGGTGAATATGTGGACTCGTGTGCGCCACCTCAAAAGAGTTACTTGCAGTCATAGTTCAGGATAGCCACCGATGCAAAGCTGGCTTGCTGCAGTTAAACCCCACCATCCCCTTGTTGATAATGATGCATATGTAGTTAGTTCTGACGTAAGTCTTGCTAGGTACATTTGTACTCACGTTTGCCTATTTTATGTTTTTGCAGAGAGACTTCAGTCTAGCTAGTAGTTCCGTGTGGACTTCGACGTTTAGCTTGTTACCTCAGCTACGATCTTGTGCCCTCGGCAGGATGTTGTAGATAGTCAGGCTTCTCAGCCTTTTTCATTTGTAGATGTCTGTACTCAGACATGTTAAGCTTCCGCATGTGCTTTGACTTGTATGCTCTGAATGCTGGGTTGAGAGACTCATGTTTGTACTATCTCACTCCTCGGAGCCTATTTGAATAAATACTTTGAGTCATAGACTTATGTTGTGATGCCATGTTGTATTTGCACATATCGGGCATATTGTTTGTATGATTTGAAATGCTTAGTATGTGTGTGACCTGACTGTCTAGTTGTGTATCCTTGGTAGCCTCTCTTACAGGGAAATATCTCCTAGTGCTTCCACTAAGCCTTGGTAGCTTGGTACTGCTCCGTAACACTTAGGCTGGCCAGCATGTGTCCTTCTTCATTCCTGTGTCTATCCCTTCGGGGAATGTCACGCAGTGTCTACCGGAGTCCTGTTAGCCTGCTACATCCCGGTTTATCATAGTACTGCTAGCCCATTTGCTACAGCCTGGACTCACTCGCTGATGACTGACACGTTCGTTGCTGGGTCATGTATGCATGTCCCTATAAGTTAGTGCCACTTTGGGTTCACGACTAGCCATGTCAGCCCGGGCTCCTTGTCATATGGATGCTAGCAACACTATCATATACATGTGCCAAAAGGCGCAAACGGTCCCGGGTTTGGTAAGGCGACACCCATGGGAATACCGTGCGTGAGGCTGCAAAGTGATATGAGGTGTTACATGCTAGATCGGTGTGGCATTGAGTCGGGGTCCTGACATACGTAGAACCTGTCGAAGGAAAGACGGCTAGCACCCTCAAATCATACGAAGCTTTTGTGCAGTTCCACTAAAATTGAGCTGAGCATCCCTCATGGCAAAGATATTGAAGAAGTGTGATTAAAATAATAGTACTAGCACTAGTTCATGAGACATAAACTCATCACAAGTAGAAGCCGGTAGAAGTAGAGAAAGATCAACATGGAGATGGAGCTACGTGGGGAGTTGCGGCAGTGGAGCAAGCCGGCTCCAGAAGGAAGATGGACTACCTGGGATGTCGGGCTGTAGCTAAAAGGGCGGTTGGGATGCGGCATCGGCCCATACCGTGGTGACCCCCGATTGGGACGCACGGACTGTGGGTTTTCTCCCTCGCCGATGTCGACCGCGTCTACACAAAACATTGTTCCCTTCCCCCAGCTGCGGGATCAGGACGGATATGTGACCAGCGGTGTGACCACCATCGTTCTATGCTTGTGAAGAGAGCAACCCAAGCAAGCAGGCTTGTAGCTTAGGCTCCTGCTAGTGTATATACAATGGTTTTTCTTTTTCTCTCCATATCAACCATTTTATATTGCGTACGTGTCATTGAAGAGTGAAATGATGGTTGCTTCTTCCGACTAACTTACTGTGTGATTTGACTTCTCCTTAGTGGCCCCTACACGTATTTCCCCTACGTGTATGCAACAGTCACACGTACACATGGACGCAAAAACGCGCGCGATGCCCTAATGCATGCATGTCCGAGCACACGACGGAACACACACGGTCACGCTCAAGTGCTCAACCTACACGTGCATGCACACACATACACAGTCAGGGTGATCTAGTGACCGTATAAACACCGGATAATATATATATTCAGCGCAATGAGCGTATTATGAAGTCCACTGACTGTATTTTTACAAATATACAGTGACAGATAGTGTATTTATCTCATTTGAAATTAAGCCATCTTAACCGGAGAGGAGGCAGTATGGACTAGCATTACTTTGTTGTGTCCCATCAACTTGCCAAACGAGGAGAAACTTGTAGGACGGGAGAAGCTTGCGCGCGGTGGCTCGCAATACAAGGAGAAACTTTTGACTAATGCAAGCTCTCCCTCGCTCAGGCGGTGGACGTGCAACAGTTAATTTGGTGTCAGATTGCCAGAAGCATACGCTATACTAGTACTATTATTGTTCGACTTCCCGAAGAGGCGAACAACCAAGCGCAAAGTTTTCTTGTAGTACTAGTACTACTACTATAGTCTACAGAGGTATGTACTATACTAGTACTAGGAACCGGATGGAGGAGCGTCTGCACTCTTATTATAATTTTAAAATGTGATAAAGCAATCTTCAACACATTTGGTTCTCTTCGAGGGTTCTCACATGTGATAATGGAAGCTGATTGCATGGAACACTCGCCACAATTCTCGCTTAATTGTGGCTCATATCATGTTATAAATAGGAGGGCTCGGTAATATTTCCTCTTTTTTTGTTATTCAGCATGTAAACAGGTCAGCAAACCTTGCGGCGCATCTTTGTGCGAACCGTGCTTGCTGCACTTTGAATGTGGCTGAGAGCTGGGTTGATGAAACACCTCGCTTCCTACTTCTTTTTTGCGGGGTACCTCGCTTCCTAGTGACCCGTGTCTTGGCTGATCATCCTAATAATGCTTATATATGAATAAAGCTCTCTCATTTACCCGCAAAAAAGATTAAGCCATATTAACCGGAAAGGAGGGAGTATGGACTAGCACTACTTTTTGGTGTGTCCCGTCAACTCGCAGAACGAGGAGAAGCTTGCAGGACAAGGTGAAGCTCGCTTACACCTTTTGACTAATGCAACCTACCCTCACGCAGGCGGTGGACATGCATCAGTCCATTCGGTGTCAGATTGTAAGAGGCATAGACTGTAGTACCCAACATGCGGAGTGCCATCATTGTTCGACTTCATGAAGAGGGGAAGAGCCAAGCGCAAGGTTTAGTAGTACGAGTAGTACTACTACTAGAACCGCATGGTGGAGCGTTTGTACTCTTATTTTTTTAATCTCTTATAAAGTACACGTTTATTCCGGAGAAGGGCAGAAAACGGTAGCCCAACATGTAATGATGATATTGATCAACCATGCTCGAATATATCTTGGCCTCCGTGCAAGCCCGTCTGTGTATTCTCGCTCCTCGTCTCTCTCAAGGAACGGGGGGTTGGCCATTTTGCCGTCAATTGAGATCGGTTTGCTCACACTCCTGTCCCACATGTCAGTGATATGCCAAGAGGATGTGCGTTGACCGACTGGCCATACGCGTACTTGGTTTTGCACCTTCATACTACTCCTCCCTCCGTCACAGTTTATAGGGCGCGCTTCATTATGATGCATTTCTCTCAATGCATTTCCACCACCATAGAGACTTTAGACGCGTTTGGTTTAATGATCAATTAGTTAGGTCATGGTAACCGCAATCAAGTCCACAATTTTCTCTCAATGTACTACTATAGAGTGGAGTAAGTGCATGCATGTGTGTACCCGGGGTGGAAGCATTGCATGCATGTGTGTACGCATTATTTCCTCTAGTAATAGACGTCGTGCTATAATTACCAATGCCATTTTTCAGGTCGACCGCTAGTCGCCTTGGTCCCGCAGATTTTTTCTTTTTTCTAAAGCGCGCTCTATAAACAGTGACAGATGGAGTAGTATGAGCAGATTAAAAGAAGAGTGTATTGATGGTTGCTTCTTCCGAGCAACTTACAGTGGGAAAGGTGGGGCTTATGATTTGACTGCTCATTACTCACTATTAATGCGGCGCAACGACCGGGCTAAGTCTCCATGCGGTTGTGCACTACCCCCTCGGTTCTTAAATATACTCCAGAGTATTTGTCTTTCTAGAGATTTCAACGAGTGACTACTCAAATATATGTCTTTTTAGAGATTCAAATGGACTACTACATACGAATGTATATAGACATATTTTAGTGTCATTTTGCTCTGTATGTAGTCACTTGTTGAAATCTCTAGAAAGACAAATAGAGTATTTAGGAATGGAGGGAGTACACATACGAAGCAAGATGAGTGAA